>OV702286.1:25028686-27528686 GCA_916181665.1 Avena sativa | reverse complement strand
GCGTCGGAATACCTCAAGGACTTGCATGTGGCCCTAGCCCATGCATGGAAGTGTGGTGCTATGTTGAAACATGCAAAACCTAGTCCCCGGGTGCATGTGTCCCCCTTCTCATGTGTGCGCTAGCTGTAACCTAAAGCTAAGGTTCTGGACTTATATAAGGGGGACACTCCCCGTTCGGGTGAAACCGGGTAGGATAGTGCCCTCCCCTTGTGAAGCACCATGGTTTTACATCATCATATGACCTAAAAAAACATAAAACAAGAGAGTGCTACTCCGGGCTACCCCTGTCAGAGGGACGTCTAGGGGGGTAGACGTTCCGATGCCCACAGATCAGGGTTCCGTAGGAGACCACGCTCCGGGGCGTCGGAATACCTCAAGGACTTGCATGTGGCCCTAGCACATGCATGGAAGTGTGGTGCTATGTTGAAACATGCAAAACCTAGTCCCCGGGTGCATGTGTCCCCCTTCTCATGTGTGCGCTAGCTGTAACCTAAAGCTAAGGTTCTGGACTTATATAAGGGGGAAACTCCCTGTTCGGGTGAAACCGGGTAGGATAGTGTCCTCCCCTTGTGAAGCACCATGGTTTTACATCATCATATGACCTAAACAAACATAAAACAAGAGAGTGCTACTCCGGGATACACCTGTCAGAGGGACGTCTAGGGGGGTAGACGATCTGATGCCCACAGATCAGGGTTCCACGGGAGACCACGCTCCGAGGCATCGAAATACCTCAAGGACTTGCATGTGGCCCTAGCACATGCATGGAAGTGTGGTGCTATGTTGAAACATGCAAAACGTAGTCCCCGGGTGCATGTGTCCCCCTTCTCATGTGTGCGCTAGCTGTAACCTAAAGCTAAGGTTCTGGACTTATATAAGGGGGAAACTCCCCGTTCGGGTGAAACCGGGTAGGATAGTGCCCTCCCCTTGTGAAGCACCATGGTTTTACATCATCATATGACCTAAACAAACATAAAACAAGAGAGTGCTACTCCGGGCTACCCCTGTCAGAGGGACGTCTAGGGGGGTAGACGATTTGATGCCCACAGATGAGGGTTCCGCGGGAGACCATGCTCCGGGGCGTCGGAATACCTCAAGGACTTGCATCTGGCCCTAGCACATGCATGGAAGTGTGGTGCTATGTTGAAACATGCAAAACCTAATCCCCGGGTGCATGTGTCCCCCTTCTCATGTGTGCGCTAGCTGTAACCTAAAGCTAAGGTTCTGGACTTATATAAGGGGGCAACTCCCCGTTCAGGTGAAACCGGGTAGGATTGTGCCCTCCCCTTGTGAAGCACCATGGTTTTACATCATCATATGACCTAAACAAACATAAAACAAGAGAGTGCTACTCCGGGCTACCCCGGTCAGAGGGACGTCTAGGGGGGTAGACGATCTGATGCCCAGAGATCAGGGTTCCGCGGGAGACCACGCACTGGGGCGTCGGAATACCTCAAGGACTTGCATGTGGCCCTAGCACATGCATGGAAGTGTGGTGCTATGTTGAAACATGCAAAACCTAGTCCCCGGGTGCATGTGTCCCCCTTCTCATGTGTGCGCTAGCTGTAACCTAAAGCTAAGGTTCTGGACTTATATAAGGGGGAAACTCCCTGTTCGGGTGAAACCGGGTAGGATAGTGCCCTCCCCTTGTGAAGCACCATGGTTTTACATCATCATATGACCTAAACAAACATAAAACAAGAGAGTGCTACTCCGGGCTACCCCTGTAAGAGGGACGTCTAGGGGGGTAGACGATTTGATGCCCACAGATGAGGGTTCCGCGGGAGACCACGCTCCGGGGCGTCGGAATACCTCAAGGACTTGCATGTGGCCCTAGAACATGCATGGAAGTGTGGTGCTATGTTGAAACATGCAAAACCTAATCCCCGGGTGCATGTGTCCCCCTTCTCATGTGTGCGCTAGCTGTAACCTAAAGCTAAGGTTCTGGACTTATATAAGGGGGAAACTCCCCGTTCGGGTGAAACCGGGTAGGATTGTGCCCTCCCCTTGTGAAGCACCATGGTTTTACATCATCATATGACCTAAACAAACATAAAACAAGAGAGTGCTACTCCGGGCTACCCCGGTGAGAGGGACGTCTAGGGGAGTAGACGATCTGATGCCCATAGATCAGGGTTCCGCGGGAGACCACGCACCGGGGCGTCGGAATACCTCAAGGACTTGCATGTGGCCCTAGCACATGCATGGAAGTGTGGTGCTATGTTGAAACATGCAAAACCTAGTCCCCGGGTGCATGTGTCCCCCTTCTCATGTGTGCGCTAGCTGTAACCTAAAGCTAAGGTTCTGGACTTATATAAGGGGGAAACTCCCTGTTCGGGTGAAACCGGGTAGGATAGTGCCCTCCCCTTGTGAAGCACCATGGTTTTACATCATCATATGACCTAAACAAACATAAAACAAGAGAGTGCTACTCCGGGCTACCCCTGTCAGAGGGACGTCTAGGGGGGTAGACGATTTGATGCCCACAGATGAGGGTTCCGCGGGAGACCACGCTCCGGGGCGTCGGAATACCTCAAGGACTTGCATGTGGCCCTAGCACATGCATGGAAGTGTGGTGCTATGTTGAAACATGCAAAACCTAATCCCCGGGTGCATGTGTCCCCCTTCTCATGTGTGCGCTAGCTGTAACCTAAAGCTAAGGTTCTGGACTTATATAAGGGGGAAACTCCCCGTTCGGGTGAAACCGGGTAGGATTGTGCCCTCCCCTTGTGAAGCACCATGGTTTTACATCATCGTATGACCTAAACAAACATAAAACAAGAGAGTGCTACTCCGGGCTACCCCGGTCAGAGGGACGTCTAGGGGGGTAGACGATCTGATGCCCATAGATCAGGGTTCCGCGGGAGACCACGCACCGGGGCGTCGGAATACCTCAAGGACTTGCATGTGGCCCTAGCACATGCATGGAAGTGTGGTGCTATGTTGAAACATGCAAAACCTAGTCCCTGGGTGCATGTGTCCCCGTCTCATGTGTGCGCTAGCTGTAACCTAAAGCTAAGGTTCTGGACTTATATAAGGGGGAAACTCCCCGTTCGGGTGAAACCGGGTAGGATAGTGCCCTCCCCTTGTGAAGCACCATGGTTTTACATCATCATATGACCTAAACAAACATAAAACAAGAGAGTGCTACTCCGGGCTACCCCTGTCAGAGGGACGTCTAGGGGGGTAGACGATCCGATGCCCACAGATCAGGGTTCCGCGGGAGACCACGCTCCGGGGCGTCGGAATACCTCAAGGACTTGCATGTGGCCCTAGCACATGCATGGAAGTGGGTGCTATGTTGAAACATGCAAAACCTAGTCCCCGGGTGCATGTGTCCCCCTTCTCATGTGTGCGCTAGCTGTAACCTAAAGCTAAGGTTCTGGACTTATATAAGGGGGAAACTCCCTGTTCGGGTGAAACCGGGTAGGATAGTGCCCTCCCCTTGTGAAGCACCATGGTTTTACATCATCATATGACCTAAACAAACATAAAACAAGAGAGTTCTACTCCGGGCTACCCCTGTCAGAGGGACGTCTAGGGGGGTAGACGATTTGATGCCCACAGATGAGGGTTCCGCGGGAGACCACGCTCCGGGGCGTCGGAATACCTCAAGGACTTGCATGTGGCCCTAGCACATGCATGGAAGTGTGGTGCTATGTTGAAACATGCAAAACCTAATCCCCGGGTGCATGTGTCCCCCTTCTCATGTGTGCGCTAGCTGTAACCTAAAGCTAAGGTTCTGGACTTATATAAGGGGGAAACTCCCCGTTCGGGTGAAACCGGGTAGGATTGTGCCCTCCCCTTGTGAAGCACCATGGTTTTACATCATCGTATGACCTAAACAAACATAAAACAAGAGAGTGCTACTCCGGGCTACCCCGGTCAGAGGGACGTCTAGGGGGGTAGACGATCTGATGCCCATAGATCAGGGTTCCGCGGGAGACCAGGCACCGGGGCGTCGGAATACCTCAAGGACTTGCATGTGGCCCTAGCATATGCATGGAAGTGTGGTGCTATGTTGAAACATGCAAAACCTAGTCCCTGGGTGCATGTGTCCCCCTTCTCATGTGTGCGCTAGCTGTAACCTAAAGCTAAGGTTCTGGACTTATATAAGGGGGAAACTCCCCGTTCGGGTGAAACCGGGTAGGATAGTGCCCTCCCCTTGTGAAGCACCATGGTTTTACATCATCATATGACCTAAACAAACATAAAACAAGAGAGTGCTACTCCGGGCTACCCCTGTCAGAGGGACGTCTAGGGGGGTAGACGATCCGATGCCCACAGATCAGGGTTCCGCGGGAGACCACGCTCCGGGGCGTCGGAATACCTCAAGGACTTGCATGTGGCCCTAGCACATGCATGGAAGTGTGGTGCTATGTTGAAACATGCAAAACCTAGTCCCCGGGTGCATGTGTCCCCCTTCTCATGTGTGCGCTAGCTGTAACCTAAAGCTAAGGTTCTGGACTTATATAAGGGGGAAACTCCCCGTTCGGGTGAAACCGGGTAGGATAGTGCCCTCCCCTTGTGAAGCACCATGGTTTTACATCATCATATGACCTAAAAAAACATAAAACAAGAGAGTGCTACTCCGGGCTACCCCTGTCAGAGGGACGTCTAGGGGGGTAGACGATCCGATGCCCACAGATCAGGGTTCCGCAGGAGACCACGCTCCCGGGCGTCGGAATACCTCAAGGACTTGCATGTGGCCCTAGCACATGCATGGAAGTGTGGTGCTATGTTGAAACATGCAAAACCTAGTCCCCGGGTGCATGTGTCCCCCTTCTCATGTGTGCGCTAGCTGTAACCTAAAGCTAAGGTTCTGGACTTATATAAGGGGGAAACTCCCCGTTCGGGTGAAACCGGGTAGGATAGTGTCCTCCCCTTGTGAAGCACCATGGTTTTACATCATCATATGACCTAAAAAAACATAAAACAAGAGAGTGCTACTCCGGGCTACCCCTGTCAGAGGGACGTCTAGGGGGGTAGACGATCTGATGCCCACAGATCAGGGTTCCACGGGAGACCACGCTCCGAGGCATCGAAATACCTCAAGGACTTGCATGTGGCCCTAGCACATGCATGGAAGTGTGGTGCTATGTTGAAACATGCAAAACCTAGTCCCCGGGTGCATGTGTCCCCCTTCTCATGTGTGCGCTAGCTGTAACCTAAAGCTAAGGTTCTGGACTTATATAAGGGGGAAACTCCCCGTTCGGGTGAAACCAGGTAGGATAGTGCCCTCCCCTTGTGAAGCACCATGGTTTTACATCATAATATGACCTAAACAAACATAAAACAAGAGAGTGCTACTCCGGGCTACCCCGGTCAGAGGGACGTCTAGGGGGGTAGACGATCTGATGCCCATAGATCAGGGTTCCGCGGGAGACCACGCACCGGGGCGTCGGAATACCTCAAGGACTTGCATGTGGCCCTAGCACATGCATGGAAGTGTGGTGCTATGTTGAAACATGCAAAACCTAATCCCCGGGTGCATGTGTCCCCCTTCTCATGTGTGCGCTAGCTGTAACCTAAAGCTAAGGTTCTGGACTTATATAAGGGGGAAACTCCCCGTTCGGGTGAAACCGGGTAGGATTGTGCCCTCCCCTTGTGAAGCACCATGGTTTTACATCATCATATGACCTAAACAAACATAAAACAAGAGAGTGCTACTCCGGGCTACCCCGGTCAGAGGGACGTCTAGGGGGGTAGACGATCTGATGCCCATAGATCAGGGTTCCGCGGGAGACCACGCACCGGGGCGTCGGAATACCTCAAGGACTTGCATGTGGCCCTAGCACATGCATGGAAGTGTGGTGCTATGTTGAAACATGCAAAACCTAGTCCCCGGGTGCATGTGTCCCCCTTCTCATGTGTGCGCTAGCTGTAACCTAAAGCTAAGGTTCTGGACTTATATAAGGGGGAAACTCCCTGTTCGGGTGAAACCGGGTAGGATAGTGCCCTCCCCTTGTGAAGCACCATGGTTTTACATCATCATATGACCTAAACAAACATAAAACAAGAGAGTGCTACTCCGGGCTACCCCTGTCAGAGGGACGTCTAGGGGGGTAGACGATTTGATGCCCACAGATGAGGGTTCCGCGGGAGACCACGCTCCGGGGCGTCGGAATACCTCAAGGACTTGCATGTGGCCCTAGCACATGCATGGAAGTGTGGTGCTATGTTGAAACATGCAAAACCTAATCCCCGGGTGCATGTGTCCCCCTTCTCATGTGTGCGCTAGCTGTAACCTAAAGCTAAGGTTCTGGACTTATATAAGGGGGAAACTCCCCGTTCGGGTGAAACCGGGTAGGATTGTGCCCTCCCCTTGTGAAGCACCATGGTTTTACATCATCGTATGACCTAAACAAACATAAAACAAGAGAGTGATACTCCGGGCTACCCCGGTCAGAGGGACGTCTAGGGGGGTAGACGATCTGATGCCCATAGATCAGGGTTCCGCGGGAGACCACGCACCGGGGCGTCGGAATACCTCAAGGACTTGCATGTGGCCCTAGCACATGCATGGAAGTGTGGTGCTATGTTGAAACATGCAAAACCTAGTCCCTGGGTGCATGTGTCCCCCTTCTCATGTGTGCGCTAGCTGTAACCTAAAGCTAAGGTTCTGGACTTATATAAGGGGGAAACTCCCCGTTCGGGTGAAACCGGGTAGGATAGTGCCCTCCCCTTGTGAAGCACCATGGTTTTACATCATCATATGACCTAAACAAACATAAAACAAGAGAGTCCTACTCCGAGCTACCCCTGTCAGAGGGACGTCTAGGGGGGTAGACGATCCGATGCCCACAGATCAGGGTTCCGCGGGAGACCACGCTCCGGGGCGTCGGAATACCTCAAGGACTTGCATGTGGCCCTAGCACATGCATGGAAGTGTGGTGCTATGTTGAAACATGCAAAACCTAGTCCCCGGGTGCATGTGTCCCCCTTCTCATGTGTGCGCTAGCTGTAACCTAAAGCTAAGGTTCTGGACTTATATAAGGGGGAAACTCCCTGTTCGGGTGAAACCGGGTAGGATAGTGCCCTCCCCTTGTGAAGCACCATGGTTTTACATCATCATATGACCTAAACAAACATAAAACAAGAGAGTGCTACTCCGGGCTACCCCTGTCAGAGGGACGTCTAGGGGGGTAGACGATTTGATGCCCACAGATGAGGGTTCCGCGGGAGACCACGCTCCGGGGCGTCGGAATACCTCAAGGACTTGCATGTGGCCCTAGCACATGCATGGAAGTGTGGTGCTATGTTGAAACATGCAAAACCTAATCCCCGGGTGCATGTGTCCCCCTTCTCATGTGTGCGCTAGCTGTAACCTAAAGCTAAGGTTCTGGACTTATATAAGGGGGAAACTCCCCGTTCGGGTGAAACCGGGTAGGATTGTGCCCTCCCCTTGTGAAGCGCCATGGTTTTACATCATCGTATGACCTAAACAAACATAAAACAAGAGAGTGCTACTCCGGGCTACCCCGGTCAGAGGGACGTCTAGGGGGGTAGACGATCTGATGCCCATAGATCAGGGTTCCGCGGGAGACCACGCACCGGGGCGTCGGAATACCTCAAGGACTTGCATGTGGCCCTAGCACATGCATGGAAGTGTGGTGCTATGTTGAAACATGCAAAACCTAGTCCCTGGGTGCATGTGTCCCCCTTCTCATGTGTGCGCTAGCTGTAACCTAAAGCTAAGGTTCTGGACTTATATAAGGGGGAAACTCCCCGTTCGGGTGAAACCGGGTAGGATAGTGCCCTCCCCTTGTGAAGCACCATGGTTTTACATCATCATATGACCTAAACAAACATAACACAAGAGAGTGCTACTCCGGGCTACCCCTGTCAGAGGGACGTCTAGGGGGGTAGACGATCCGATGCCCACAGATCAGGGTTCCGCGGGAGACCACGCTCCGGGGCGTCGGAATACCTCAAGGACTTGCATGTGGCCCTAGCACATGCATGGAAGTGTGGTGCTATGTTGAAACATGCAAAACCTAGTCCCCGGGTGCATGTGTCCCCCTTCTCATGTGTGCGCTAGCTGTAACCTAAAGCTAAGGTTCTGGACTTATATAAGGGGGAAACTCCCCGTTCGGGTGAAACCGGGTAGGATAGTGCCCTCCCCTTGTGAAGCACCATGGTTTTACATCATCATATGACCTAAAAAAACATAAAACAAGAGAGTGCTACTCCGGGCTACCCCTGTCAGAGGGACGTCTAGGGGGGTAGACGATCCGATGCCCACAGATCAGGGTTCCGCAGGAGACCACGCTCCCGGGCGTCGGAATACCTCAAGGACTTGCATGTGGCCCTAGCACATGCATGGAAGTGTGGTGCTATGTTGAAACATGAAAAACCTAGTCCCCGGGTGCATGTGTCCCCCTTCTCATGTGTGCGCTAGCTGTAACCTAAAGCTAAGGTTCTGGACTTATATAAGGGGGAAACTCCCTGTTCGGGTGAAACCGGGTAGGATAGTGTCCTCCCCTTGTGAAGCACCATGGTTTTACATCATCATATGACCTAAACAAACATAAAACAAGAGAGTGCTACTCCGGGCTACCCCTGTCAGAGGGACGTCTAGGGGGGTAGACGATCTGATGCCCACAGATCAGGGTTCCACGGGAGACCACGCTCCGAGGCATCGAAATACCTCAAGGACTTGCATGTGGCCCTAGCACATGCATGGAAGTGTGGTGCTATGTTGAAACATGCAAAACCTAGTCCCCGGGTGCATGTGTCCCCCTTCTCATGTGTGCGCTAGCTGTAACCTAAAGCTAAGGTTCTGGACTTATATAAGGGGGAAACTCCCCGTTCGGGTGAAACCAGGTAGGATAGTGCCCTCCCCTTGTGAAGCACCATGGTTTTACATCATCATATGACCTAAACAAACATAAAACAAGAGAGTGCTACTCCGGGCTACCCCTGTCAGAGGGACGTCTAGGGGGGTAGACGATTTGATGCCCACAGATGAGGGTTCCGCGGGAGACCACGCTTCGGGGCGTCGGAATACCTCAAGGACTTGCATGTGGCCCTAGCACATGCATGGAAGTGTGGTTCTATGTTGAAACATGCAAAACCTAATCCCCGGGTGCATGTGTCCCCCTTCTCATGTGTGCGCTAGCTGTAACCTAAAGCTAAGGTTCTGGACTTATATAAGGGGGACACTCCCCGTTCGGGTGAAACCGGGTAGGATTGTGCCCTCCCCTTGTGAAGCACCATGGTTTTACATCATCATATGACCTAAACAAACATAAAACAAGAGAGTGCTACTCCGGGCTACCCCGGTCAGAGGGACGTCTAGGGGGGTAGACGATCTGATGCCCATAGATCAGGGTTCCGCGGGAGACCACGCACCGGGGCGTCGGAATACCTCAAGGACTTGCATGTGGCCCTAGCACATGCATGGAAGTGTGGTGCTATGTTGAAACATGCAAAACCTAGTCCCCGGGTGCATGTGTCCCCCTTCTCATGTGTGCGCTAGCTGTAACCTAAAGCTAAGTTTCTGGACTTATATAAGGGGGAAACTCCATGTTCGGGTGAAACCGGGTAGGATAGTGCCCTCCCCTTGTGAAGCACCATGGTTTTACATCATCATATGACCTAAACAAACATAAAACAAGAGAGTGCTACTCCGGGCTTCCCCTGTCAGAGGGACGTCTAGGGGGGGAGACGATTTGTTGCCCATAGATGAGGGTTCCGCGGGAGACCACGCTCCGGGGCGTCGGAATACCTCAAGGACTTGCATGTGGCCCTAGCACATGCATGGAAGTGTGGTGCTATGTTGAAACGTGCAAAACCTAATCCCCGGGTGCATGTGTCCCCCTTCTCATGTGTGCGCTAGCTGTAACCTAAAGCTAAGGTTCTGGACTTATATAAGGGGGAAACTCCCCGTTCGGGTGAAACCGGGTAGGATTGTGCCCTCCCCTTGTGAAGCACCATGGTTTTACATCATCGTATGACCTAAACAAACATAAAACAAGAGAGTGCTACTCCGGGCTACCCCGGTCAGAGGGACGTCTAGGGGGGTAGACGATCTGATGCCCATAGATCAGGGTTCCGCGGGAGACCACGCACCGGGGCGTCGGAATACCTCAAGGACTTGCATGTGGCCCTAGCACATGCATGGAAGTGTGGTGCTATGTTGAAACAAGCAAAACCTAGTCCCCGGGTGCATGTGTCCCCCTTCTCATGTGTGCGCTAGCTGTAACCTAAAGCTAAGGTTCTGGACTTATATAAGGGGGAAACTCCCTGTTCGGGTGAAACCGGGTAGGATAGTGCCCTCCCCTTGTGAAGCACCATGGTTTTACATCATCATATGACCTAAACAAACATAAAACAAGAGAGTGCTACTCCGGGCTACCCCTGTCAGAGGGACGTCTAGGGGGGTAGACGATTTGATGCCCACAGATGAGGGTTCCGCGGGAGACCACGCTCCGGGGCGTCGGAATACCTCAAGGACTTGCATGTGGCCCTAGCACATGCATGGAAGTGTGGTGCTATGTTGAAACATGCAAAACCTAATCCCCGGGTGCATGTGTCCCCCTTCTCATGTGTGCGCTAGCTGTAACCTAAAGCTAAGGTTCTGGACTTATATAAGGGGGAAACTCCCCGTTCGGGTGAAACCGGGTAGGATTGTGCCCTCCCCTTGTGAAGCACCATGGTTTTACATCATCGTATGACCTAAACAAACATAAAACAAGAGAGTGCTACTCCGGGCTACCCCGGTCAGAGGGACGTCTAGGGGGGTAGACGATCTGATGCCCATAGATCAGGGTTCCGCGGGAGACCACGCATCGGGGCGTCGGAATACCTCAAGGACTTGCATGTGGCCCTAGCACATGCATGGAAGTGTGGTGCTATGTTGAAACATGCAAAACCTAGTCCCTGGGTGCATGTGTCCCCCTTCTCATGTGTGCGCTAGCTGTAACCTAAAGCTAAGGTTCTGGACTTATATAAGGGGGAAACTCCCCGTTCGGGTGAAACCGGGTAGGATAGTGCCCTCCCCTTGTGAAGCACCATGGTTTTACATCATCATATGAGCTAAACAAACATAAAACAAGAGAGTGCTACTCCGGGCTACCCCTGTCAGAGGGACGTCTAGGGGGGTAGACGATCCGATGCCCACAGATCAGGGTTCCGCGGGAGACCACGCTCCGGGGCGTCGGAATACCTCAAGGACTTGCATGTGGCCCTAGCACATGCATGGAAGTGTGGTGCTATGTTGAAACATGCAAAACCTAGTCCCCGGGTGCATGTGTCCCCCTTCTCATGTGTGCGCTAGCTGTAACCTAAAGCTAAGGTTCTGGACTTATATAAGGGGGAAACTCCCCGTTCGGGTGAAACCGGGTAGGATAGTGCCCTCCCCTTGTGAAGCACCATGGTTTTACATCATCATATGACCTAAAAAAACATAAAACAAGAGAGTGCTACTCCGGGCTACCCCTGTCAGAGGGACGTCTAGGGGGGTAGACGATCCGATGCCCACAGATCAGGGTTCCGCAGGAGACCACGCTCCCGGGCGTCGGAATACCTCAAGGACTTGCATGTGGCCCTAGCACATGCATGGAAGTGTGGTGCTATGTTGAAACATGCAAAACCTAGTCCCCGGGTGCATGTGTCCCCCTTCTCATGTGTGCGCTAGCTGTAACCTAAAGCTAAGGTTCTGGACTTATATAAGGGGGAAACTCCCCGTTCGGGTGAAACCGGGTAGGATAGTGTCCTCCCCTTGTGAAGCACCATGGTTTTACATCATCATATGACCTAAACAAACATAAAACAAGAGAGTGCTACTCCGGGCTACCCCTGTCAGAGGGACGTCTAGGGGGGTAGACGATCTGATGCCCACAGATCAGGGTTCCACGGGAGACCACGCTCCGAGGCATCGAAATACCTCAAGGACTTGCATGTGGCCCTAGCACATGCATGGAAGTGTGGTGCTATGTTGAAACATGCAAAACCTAGTCCCCGGGTGCATGTGTCCCCCTTCTCATGTGTGCGCTAGCTGTAACCTAAAGCTAAGGTTCTGGACTTATATAAGGGGGAAACTCCCCGTTCGGGTGAAACCAGGTAGGATAGTGCCCTCCCCTTGTGAAGCACCATGGTTTTACATCATCATATGACCTAAACAAACATAAAACAAGAGAGTGCTACTCCGGGCTACCCCGGTCAGAGGGACGTCTAGGGGGGTAGACGATCTGATGCCCATAGATCAGGGTTCCGCGGGAGACCACGCACCGGGGCGTCGGAATACCTCAAGGACTTGCATGTGGCCCTAGCACATGCATGGAAGTGTGGTGCTATGTTGAAACATGCAAAACCTAATCCCCGGGTGCATGTGTCCCCCTTCTCATGTGTGCGCTAGCTGTAACCTAAAGCTAAGGTTCTGGACTTATATAAGGGGGAAACTCCCCGTTCGGGTGAAACCGGGTAGGATTGTGCCCTCCCCTTGTGAAGCACCATGGTTTTACATCATCATATGACCTAAACAAACATAAAACAAGAGAGTGCTACTCCGGGCTACCCCGGTCAGAGGGACGTCTAGGGGGGTAGACGATCTGATGCCCATAGATCAGGGTTCCGCGGGAGACCACGCACCGGGGCGTCGGAATACCTCAAGGACTTTCATGTGGCCCTAGCACATGCATGGAAGTGTGGTGCTATGTTGAAACATGCAAAACCTAGTCCCCGGGTGCATGTGTCCCCCTTCTCATGTGTGCGCTAGCTGTAACCTAAAGCTAAGGTTCTGGACTTATATAAGGGGGAAACTCCCTGTTCGGGTGAAACCGGGTAGGATAGTGCCCTCCCCTTGTGAAGCACCATGGTTTTACATCATCATATGACCTAAACAAACATAAAACAAGAGAGTGCTACTCCGGGCTACCCCTGTCAGAGGGACGTCTAGGGGGGTAGACGATTTGATGCCCACAGATGAGGGTTCCGCGGGAGACCACGCTCCGGGGCGTCGGAATACCTCAAGGACTTGCATGTGGCCCTAGCACATGCATGGAAGTGTGGTGCTATGTTGAAACATGCAAAACCTAATCCCCGGGTGCATGTGTCCCCCTTCTCATGTGTGCGCTAGCTGTAACCTAAAGCTAAGGTTCTGGACTTATATAAGGGGGAAACTCCCCGTTCGGGTGAAACCGGGTAGGATTGTGCCCTCCCCTTGTGAAGCACCATGGTTTTACATCATCGTATGACCTAAACAAACATAAAACAAGAGAGTGCTACTCCGGGCTACCCCGGTCAGAGGGACGTCTAGGGGGGTAGACGATCTGATGCCCATAGATCAGGGTTCCGCGGGAGACCACGCATCGGGGCGTCGGAATACCTCAAGGACTTGCATGTGGCCCTAGCACATGCATGGAAGTGTGGTGCTATGTTGAAACATGCAAAACCTAGTCCCTGGGTGCATGTGTCCCCCTTCTCATGTGTGCGCTAGCTGTAACCTAAAGCTAAGGTTCTGGACTTATATAAGGGGGAAACTCCCCGTTCGGGTGAAACCGGGTAGGATAGTGCCCTCCCCTTGTGAAGCACCATGGTTTTACATCATCATATGAGCTAAACAAACATAAAACAAGAGAGTGCTACTCCGGGCTACCCCTGTCAGAGGGACGTCTAGGGGGGTAGACGATCCGATGCCCACAGATCAGGGTTCCGCGGGAGACCACGCTCCGGGGCGTCGGAATACCTCAAGGACTTGCATGTGGCCCTAGCACATGCATGGAAGTGTGGTGCTATGTTGAAACATGCAAAACCTAGTCCCCGGGTGCATGTGTCCCCCTTCTCATGTGTGCGCTAGCTGTAACCTAAAGCTAAGGTTCTGGACTTATATAAGGGGGAAACTCCCCGTTCGGGTGAAACCGGGTAGGATAGTGCCCTCCCCTTGTGAAGCACCATGGTTTTACATCATCATATGACCTAAAAAAACATAAAACAAGAGAGTGCTACTCCGGGCTACCCCTGTCAGAGGGACGTCTAGGGGGGTAGACGATCCGATGCCCACAGATCAGGGTTCCGCAGGAGACCACGCTCCCGGGCGTCGGAATACCTCAAGGACTTGCATGTGGCCCTAGCACATGCATGGAAGTGTGGTGCTATGTTGAAACATGCAAAACCTAGTCCCCGGGTGCATGTGTCCCCCTTCTCATGTGTGCGCTAGCTGTAACCTAAAGCTAAGGTTCTGGACTTATATAAGGGGGAAACTCCCCGTTCGGGTGAAACCGGGTAGGATAGTGTCCTCCCCTTGTGAAGCACCATGGTTTTACATCATCATATGACCTAAACAAACATAAAACAAGAGAGTGCTACTCCGGGCTACCCCTGTCAGAGGGACGTCTAGGGGGGTAGACGATCTGATGCCCACAGATCAGGGTTCCACGGGAGACCACGCTCCGAGGCATCGAAATACCTCAAGGACTTGCATGTGGCCCTAGCACATGCATGGAAGTGTGGTGCTATGTTGAAACATGCAAAACCTAGTCCCCGGGTGCATGTGTCCCCCTTCTCATGTGTGCGCTAGCTGTAACCTAAAGCTAAGGTTCTGGACTTATATAAGGGGGAAACTCCCCGTTCGGGTGAAACCAGGTAGGATAGTGCCCTCCCCTTGTGAAGCACCATGGTTTTACATCATCATATGACCTAAACAAACATAAAACAAGAGAGTGCTACTCCGGGCTACCCCGGTCAGAGGGACGTCTAGGGGGGTAGACGATCTGATGCCCATAGATCAGGGTTCCGCGGGAGACCACGCACCGGGGCGTCGGAATACCTCAAGGACTTGCATGTGGCCCTAGCACATGCATGGAAGTGTGGTGCTATGTTGAAACATGCAAAACCTAATCCCCGGGTGCATGTGTCCCCCTTCTCATGTGTGCGCTAGCTGTAACCTAAAGCTAAGGTTCTGGACTTATATAAGGGGGAAACTCCCCGTTCGGGTGAAACCGGGTAGGATTGTGCCCTCCCCTTGTGAAGCACCATGGTTTTACATCATCATATGACCTAAACAAACATAAAACAAGAGAGTGCTACTCCGGGCTACCCCGGTCAGAGGGACGTCTAGGGGGGTAGACGATCTGATGCCCATAGATCAGGGTTCCGCGGGAGACCACGCACCGGGGCGTCGGAATACCTCAAGGACTTTCATGTGGCCCTAGCACATGCATGGAAGTGTGGTGCTATGTTGAAACATGCAAAACCTAGTCCCCGGGTGCATGTGTCCCCCTTCTCATGTGTGCGCTAGCTGTAACCTAAAGCTAAGGTTCTGGACTTATATAAGGGGGAAACTCCCTGTTCGGGTGAAACCGGGTAGGATAGTGCCCTCCCCTTGTGAAGCACCATGGTTTTACATCATCATATGACCTAAACAAACATAAAACAAGAGAGTGCTACTCCGGGCTACCCCTGTCAGAGGGACGTCTAGGGGGGTAGACGATTTGATGCCCACAGATGAGGGTTCCGCGGGAGACCACGCTCCGGGGCGTCGGAATACCTCAAGGACTTGCATGTGGCCCTAGCACATGCATGGAAGTGTGGTGCTATGTTGAAACATGCAAAACCTAATCCCCGGGTGCATGTGTCCCCCTTCTCATGTGTGCGCTAGCTGTAACCTAAAGCTAAGGTTCTGGACTTATATAAGGGGGAAACTCCCCGTTCGGGTGAAACCGGGTAGGATTGTGCCCTCCCCTTGTGAAGCACCATGGTTTTACATCATCGTATGACCTAAACAAACATAAAACAAGAGAGTGCTACTCCGGGCTACCCCGGTCAGAGGGACGTCTAGGGGGGTAGACGATCTGATGCCCATAGATCAGGGTTCCGCGGGAGACCACGCACAGGGGCGTCGGAATACCTCAAGGACTTGCATGTGGCCCTAGCACATGCATGGAAGTGTGGTGCTATGTTGAAACATGCAAAACCTAATCCCCGGGTGCATGTGTCCCCCTTCTCATGTGTGCGCTAGCTGTAACCTAAAGCTAAGGTTCTGGACTTATATAAGGGGGAAACTCCCCGTTCGGGTGAAACCGGGTAGGATTGTGCCCTCCCCTTGTGATTAATTGTTGAAAAATATGAAGAATTGTAATATATACTTGCCAGATTAATTAAGAATGATTGCCACATTAATTACTAGTCATCTAGAAAATTAAAAAAAGATACACAGTACTATTTGCTAGATTATCTAGGGATAATTGTCAAGTAAATTTTACTTGATTGCCAAGTTTTTAATATGCCTACTTGCCAGATTTAATTCTTACTGATTGCCAAATTAATTACGCCTAATCTTGAGACAAAGTTCGACAAAT
Source organism: Avena sativa (assembly GCA_916181665.1). Lineage (NCBI taxonomy): Eukaryota > Viridiplantae > Streptophyta > Magnoliopsida > Poales > Poaceae > Avena > Avena sativa. Next base: position 27,512,385 of record OV702286.1, on the reverse strand, counting down.
GTTCAATTGATATACTAATTGCCAGATTAATTAGGCCCTAGTTTCCAGATTAGTTACGCGTACCTGCCAGATTGCTTGCACATAGGTCAACCGCAGTACTACTTGCCAGATTACTATTTGCCATACACAAACAATTGCCATATTAATTAAGCCTAATTGCCAGATTTTGGGCCGGGTGTACTTCAAAATCCACTTCAAAATCTGTAGGTGTAGTATGAGGAATCGATCTTTCTCCAAAAAAATGATGCACAACTAGGGAATTACTCAAAACTAAGTTTCCGTGCAGAAATCAAGGAGTGTCTTCATGAAAAAATTCAAGACGATAACAGATCAAGAGAGTAAAAAATTGGAAAACTGGAGCCGAACACGTCTGCTGCCGGACTCGCAGTCGCACATGCACGCCTCCAGCTTGTCGTAGACGAACTACTCGCACTCGGTGACAGCAGCCAACTCGCCCACGACGTTAGCCTCTTCCTTGACGGCCACTGCTTCTTCCTCGCGCTCGACGACGAGGAGTCCACGTTGCGCGCTCGGTGGTGCGGTGCCTCTTCGCGCGCATCGACAGAAGCCTCCTACTCCAAGCTCAGCGTGGCCTCCCGACGGTAGTCGCTGGATGCATCCTCTTCGCGCTCGTCGACGGTGGCGGCGGTCTCCCGCTGCGCGGCACCCTCGCTGTCGCATGCCTGGTGGCGCCCCCTCCTCTCGCGCTTCTCCGATGCAGTGCTCCGATAAAATCTCTCCGTGCGTGGCGCTCCTCTGTCCTGTCCCATGGCTGTCTCAGAGAGAGAGAGACGAAGGTAGAAAAAAGAAGAGATAAGATGGTGAGCGGTTGTTGGACCCACGCGCCACACGAGAGAGCAGCAGGTGTAGCGCCTCTCGTTATATTTTTCCAAGAATATATAGGGGCCAATGCGGCTAACCCTAACTTGGGACAAAAGGAAACCTAAACCGACTTATAATCTAACATAGGGGAACAAACAAAAAGTATTTGCACCATGTCATTAAGTAGTAGCCCACGGGTGGTGCTATTTGGCGCGTTTAGCAGCACGCACAGGACGCACCGCGTACCCCTGCCGCACCAGGGTCTCGCCTCTCAGCTCATTAAAGACGAGTAGTTTTTTTTGACAGGATTAAAGACGAGTAGTTGCTACTAGGTATGTAGTACGACTCCGCTAAAAAAGATACGTAGTACGACGAGGCGGCTATGCCTCCTCCCCGCTGGGGCTAATCATGATTCACGAGCGCAAACTATTAAGGGCATGTTTGATTTAAAGGATTTTCAAAGGAATTCTATAGGATTTCAATTCATAGGATTTTTTCTAATAGAATGTGTTTGATTTAAAGGAATAAATCCTACAAAATTCCTATGCATTGCTTTCCTACACTACAATCCTATAGGATTTCTAACAAGAGGTGAGACCTCTTGGAAAAAATTCTATGTGTCTATGACAACTATGACATGTACCTAAACCCTATAAAATTTCCTATGTTTTTCCTGCGGTGCAATCAAACAGCTTATCTTATTGATTCCTGCATTTTTCATTCCTGTAGGATTCTAAGTGTCATGCCATTCTATTCGTGACTTTTTTACCTATAGTTCCTTATTATTCATGGTTAGTAAAATATGAATATGTTTTACCTATAGTTAAAATAATAAAATATCATGAACCTATTGTGAATATGTTTATATTCACTGTCAAAAAGTGAATATTTTTCAAAATCATGAACAATTTTTTTCAAAAATCATGAACAGTTTTAATAAACATAAACATGTCTCAAAAATATCATGAACTTTTTTTAAAATTCTAAATCAATTTTCAAAATCATGAACAATTTTTCATAAAATAGTGAACCAATTTTCAAAAATCATGAACCAATTTAACCAGTTTTCAAAATCATGATTTTTTTCAAAAATGGATGAACCATTTTGAGAAAACCGTGAACAATTTTTCAAAGATCATGAACCAATTTTCAAAAAAAATCACGAACAATTTTTCTAAGATCATGAACAATGTTTCAAAAATGCATGAACCAATTTTCAAAGATCACAGAACAATTTAAACCTCATATATAATTTTAAAATTACATAACCAACTTTTAATATGAATAGAAACTCATATAAAAAATGAGAAAGAAAAAGAGGAAGCATAAATAAAAGAAAAATAAAAACAAAAACTGATGAAATGAATCAAAGGAAATAAAAATGGAAAGCAAAAAATGGAAAAAAGAAATAGTAGAAGAGAAAATAAAAAACCCAGCAAACCAACAAATACCGAACAGAGAAAATGGAGACAAACAAGGCGCAGAATTGAAAATCGGGCCACGGAGCCACATGGGCCTGGCGCATGACGGGTACACTTGAGGCGGCGTGAGGCAGATGTGTGTCGCTTAGAGGGACATTTAGCATTTGGGGTCACGTGAACAAACAAAAGAAAATTGTAAGCTGCCACCTGACTATACATGGGCCCATTGCAGGCCCTATTTAGTGTAAGGAGCGAGACGGAAGGCCAGCCGCATTCGTCTTGTCACACACACGAAACCCGAATCTTGGCAAAACTAATTGGACCGATGAGAGGTTAACTATGTCCAAACATAATTCCTTGCCAGCTGAGAATTAGCAATTCCCATGGAAAAGGCCCAAGTGTGGTTAATTGTTTTCATAACTACAATAAGTCCATCACATCAAGATATTAATTTGCTTAGTACTCCTCATAGTAGCAAAAAAAATTGTTTTACAATTAATCCTTGATTTTATTTATGAGCCTAGTGGCCCACCAAAGCACCTTTCTCTTGAGCGAGAATCCCACGGCAAGCACAACCCCGGCGCCAAGCTTCTTTGAGGAGCAGACTGTGATACCTAGCCCGACGCCGATTATTAGGCAAGTTGGTCCCACAACAACCGCACTGCAGTAAATATTACTACTTCTCTCCCTAAAAACAAGTCATGTAAATATAGTAAAAAGGTCAATAATCTGTAAGTTTGACTGAACTTATAGTCAAATATATGAGCATTGACAATACTAATACTACCTCCGGTCCACAAAACAAGACATATAAATTTTATGAGAAGTCAAACGGTGTCAAGTTTAGGCTAGTTTATATAAAATGTTATCAATTATTAGAATACTATAAGTATAGGGGTGGATCCATCTTAAACTTTTTTGTTTTGTTTTGTGTGGGGGTCGGGGGGAGGGGGCGGGGCGGGGGTGCAAAAGTGTGCTAAGTGGTGATTTTTTTTTGCTAAGTGGGGGGGGGGGGGGGCAAATCAGTGTTTAGCTTGACATATTAGAATGTGATGACTGAAAATTGAGCGGGGGCAGCTGGCCCCATTGACTATCTATTTATGAAAACTGATAGGCATCAAATTAATGTGGCACTACAAGAGTATGTAACAGCTGCCGTGCATGAAACGAAGTAATCTACCTATTTATCAAGATAGATGAAGGAACACTGAATAGAGTTTCATGACAAAGGTGGATGGAAAACAAGGCTAGTTCTGTCAGATAGATTAGACACTATAGGACATGGTTAAGAAAATGGTGTTTAACATATAGTACCTTTGTTCCATAATGTAAATATTTTTAGCAAACTAAAATAGCTTGGTAAAAGGCTTATATCATGAACGGAGGGAGTAGTAGCTAAACGAGCCTGTTGGGTTGGGCATCCGCAGACTATTGTACACAGGAGATGCGCCCAAAGTTTTTTTTTTTTTTGCGGGGAGATGCGCCCAAAGTTGGAAACATGGTTTTGTATACATACTATTGTACATGCACTCACTCGTATATGTTGACGGCGCCGACACTGTTGGTGTTGACGGCCGCAGCTCCGTCGGCAATGACGGCCCCGGCGCTGGCGACCTGGGCACCTGTACCAAAGTTGATGGTACTACCGGTTTTGGCCTTGATGACGATACCTGAGGACCTGGCCGTGTCGGTGCTGGATTCAAGGACGAACTCCCTTTGGACGAGCATTTGGTCGGAGAAGGCACCGGCGGCTGTGCGCGAGAACTGCGCCAACGCGCCGGTGGTGTTGACAGCCCCGGCACTGCTTGTCATCACGGTCGCAGCTCCGGTGGCGATGACAGAGCCAGCACCGCCGGCGATCTGAGCTCCGCGTTCTCCGTTGATAGTGTCGGTGCCGGTCTTGATGACGAACCGTGACGCCCAGGGGATGGGCATCTGGTCGGAGAAGGCGCCGCCGGCTGGGCGCGAGGGCCACGCCAGAGCGCCGTTAGTGTTGACGGCCCCAGCACCGCTGGTATTGACGGAAGTAGCTCCGCCGGCTATGACAGAGCCGGCGCCGCCGGCGACCTGAGCATCGCGACCGGTGGTGCTGATAGTGTTGGTGCCGGTGCTGATGCCGAACCAGGAGACGAGTGCTGCGATTGCACCGCCGACTGTGCGCGAGTGCGGCGCCGGCGCGCCAGCGGCGATGACATCCCTGGGGATCTGGGGGACGCCGCCGGTGTTGATGAGGACCTCACCGTGGACGGCGTCGGTGTCGTCGGTACTTGCCCTGACCACGGGCATGGCTGACCGCAGGCTGCGCGCTGTTGGGTGGACCTGGGAAATGTGGAAGTAAAGGAATGGAGACAATGGTCGATCCCCGATCGAGCTGTATATAAAGTACGGCGGTACGGAACACTCGAGCTGACAATGGTGGAACCTCGAGCTTGGGGAAATGCATGCATCATGCATGTCACCTGGGAATCAATCAAGACAAAAGAGAATTCGTATGGTTGCCTTGCCGTGTTGTTGTCTTGGCTAGCAAGAGAATCCAAAGAGATTCTGCTGCAGACATAAGACAAAAGAGAATTCGCGACGATCTGGTGGGTCGTTGCTGCGATGTTTCTTTTTTCCTTTTTCTCCGGGACGCGTGCAACTTCGCGGGAGTCAGCGCGACGACGGAAGGTGCAACGCAGTCAAGTCAATCCCCGCGTTCACTTGGAGCGATCGTAACGCAGGAGCTAGCGTGCGGAGACTCGATCGGTCTTCACTGCTAACTACTCTCTCTGCAGTCTCATGCTACTTACTACATTTTGGAAACTAATCAGTTTACCAAAACATATTGGATTATGCAACAGATGGTGTTTACTAAGTACTCCCTAGTTTCAAACTATAACATACATTCTGGCCCATGCTTTGCTAAAATGCTAGTACATACTCGCCCCGTAGGGTTGAAAACAAAATGGAAACGGACGGAAACATGTGAAAACATGCGTTATCGTTTTCGTTTTCTCTTGTGTCGCCGAAATCGGAAATAAAACAGAAAACTCTAAAAACGAACAAGGAATCGAAAATCATCAAAAATGAATATGGAACGGATACAAGATGGACATGATACGAAAATGGACATTTGTCGGAATATAATAGTGACATGATATCATGGTCTATATACCAAAAGAAACATATAACAAATAAAGTATAGCTCACAATTTCAACAAGCGACAATTAAACATAAAGTAACACACAAAATAAATAAGTTCACATATACGCTAAGACACTCACTTGGTTAGTATGTACACTGGGCCAGTTGCATGTATTACATAGACATATATACTCCCTCCATTCAAAGGCTTAAGGCTTATTTTTTTGGAAAAGACAAGCCACAGAAAGTTTGACCAAAATTTTAGAAAAACTATCTAGAACTATTATATTATATAGATGACATGTGAAAATATGTTTCATGATATATGAAAAGGTATGGATTATGTATTATAAATATTAATATTTTTCTCTAAGAACTTGGTCAAGCTTCAGTTAGTTTGACTTTTGAAAAAAATCTTAAGCCTTGGGAGGAAGGTAGTTTATTCTATGGTCAAAAAGAGCATGGGAATCACCACTACGGGAAAATTCGGCGCTGCCATGCACTGGGGCTTTATCGTGCGCCAATGCATGGCAAAGATCTCTTTGCCGTGTAATCAAACAGCATGACACATGGTAAAGAAGTATCACACAGAGGCATGATACAGGATACACGGCAGAGAAAACCCTCATGGCAAAGCCCAGAAATGACACACGACAAAGAAACTGACCACGACAAAGGCCAAAAAAGGCCCATGGCAAAAAAAACGCACGTCACACCATCTCGTGAGGCCCACCGTTTCGGCGCAGTTGACGGGCCATGGTAACGGTAGGGCTTTGCCCTGTGCCTCACCGTCAGGCATGACAAAGTTATGTATTCTAAATTGTTTTTTCTGCACGAAATATTTCCGTCATTTATTTTATTCAACACACAAAATATTCCCGCTCGTTTTATTCAAAGAGGGACGGTCTTTGCCGTGCACCCTACACGGTAAAGGAGCCTTTGCGGTGCGCAGTGCACGGCAAAGCCTTGTTTTTTCCCATTTTCCCTCTTTTTTGCATCCATTTTCTTTTAACACATATTTTATCTCAAATAAAAATCGACCATATTGCATATATGGACACTTTAATTATGTGGTTTGTCCATCCCACTTTAGTTATGTGGTTTTTGGGATTCCGGCGCTCCAGCGGCTATCTCCCATCGAAACCCTAGTCTGCGGGGCACCCGTGGATCTACCGCATAGCTTTCTCGGCACGAGGTTCCACCAATATATTTTTTGTTTGTTAAGGTATGTTTAGGCCATAGATACAAGGAAAACCAAGATTGGGACCTTGTGGCACATGCTAGCCATCGGTATACCCGCAACGGGACATTTTCATCTAGAGTTCCAGGAATCTGCTAAGTGTTATTGCCCGAATGTGAAGAAGGTTACACCGGGGAGCTATGTATTCTATCTATGGGACTTTTACAACACTTTAACATGTATCCTAGGTACACACACAAGTTTCTTGGGTTCACGTGCAAGTTTGGGTTGGTTCCCGGGGCTCCGGGGGTCGATAGCACCGAAAACACTCGTCTGTGGGCCTCGAGAAGGTCTACCCCCTAGAATTCTCCGCACGAGGTTCTAACAATGTACTTTTTTGTTTGTTAAGGTATTTGTAGGCCATAGATACAAGAAAAACCAAGTTTGAGACCCTATGGCACATTCTAGCTCCCGGTATACTCGTAGCAGGACATTTCCACATAGAGTTCTAGGAATCTGCTAAGTGTTATCGCATGCATGTGAAGATGGTGAAACTCGGGAGCTATACATTGCATCTATGGACCATCTACCACACTTGTGTACACATGGCATGGCCACATGCAAGTTTTGGTTTGATTCCGGCACTCCGAAGGCCGTTTCCTAGTGAAACCCTAGTCTTTGAACTTCTTACCTAAGAACTGAGCCTCACTAAACTTGCATTGGATATCTGAAAAAACATCATATTGTGAGTCTAAAAATATTTTTTGCAAAAAATCATGAGCATTAGATCAGGTACCTGTAGTTCAAACCGGACCCACTTCCTACCGATTCAGTGAACATTTGTCTTTTTCACCAGGGGTGGACAGAAAGGTTTGAGATCTCTCGGTTGGGACAATGTCCATGTAAGGTGGTCTAGTATTTTTTAAAAATGAGGTGGTAGCATTTGGAATTAGCCATTTGGTGGTTGCTTCACAAAACCCTCCTTTTTTGCGCTTGGAAAATGGAAAATGGCTATTCGGTGCCACGGAAAGGAAAACTTTCTCATGGAACATTGTTCGCCATCCCATGATGCACATGCATGCACTATATGGGAACATTATCACAAACTATGCCTTGATTCTAGCCATAACATTGGTCATTTGATCCAAAAGCTAGGAAACCTCGAATGAGATAGGTCATTTTGTGAAGGTTTTTTGAGACATAATCAATATACCAAGTTTGACATTTTTTCTTCCAACTATGTCACATAATATGACACCATGCGAAGGTTTCGCATTGTTTAGATCGTTTTTGAATTTTTTATGCCCGTTTCAAACCATCGTCAAACTTTCTCGAATGGCGGGCATGAAGATACTTACCTAAGAGTTGATCCTCTCTAAACTTGCATTGGATCTCTAAAGAAACATCACATTGTGAGTCTAAAAATGATTTTTGCAAAAAAATCATAAGCATTAGATCATGTACCTGTAGTTCAAACCAGACCCACTTCCTACCGATTCAGCGAATATTTGTCTTTTCAACAGGGGTGGACGGAAAGGTTTGAGATCTCTCGGTTGGCACATTTTCCATGTAAGGTGGTCTAGTGTTTTTTAAAAATGGGGTGGTATCATTTGGAATTAGCCACTTGGTGGTTGCTTCACAAAACCCCATTTTTGTGCTTGGAAAATGGAAAATGGGTTTTCGTGACACGAAAAGTAAAACTTTCTCTTGAAACATTGTTAGCCATCCCATGATGCAGATGCATGCACTATATGGGAATATTATCACAAAATATGCCTTGATTCTAGACATAACATTTGTCATTTGACCCGAAAGCCAAGAAACCTCGAATGAGATAGGTCATTTGGTGAAGGTTTTTTTGAGAGATAATCAATATACCAAGTTTGATATTATTTATTCCAACTCTGTCACATAATATGACACCATGCGAAGGTTTCGCATTGTTTGGTTTGTTTTTGAATTTTTTATGCCTGTTTCAAACCATCATCAAACATTCTCGAACGGCGGGCATGAAGATTCTTACCGAAGAGCCGAGACTCGCTAAACTTGCATTGGATATCTGAAGAAACATCATATTGTGAGTCTAAAAATGATTTTTGCAAAAATTCATGAGCATTAGATCATGTACTTGTAGTTTAAACCGGACCCACTTCCTACCGATTCGGCGAACATTTGTCTTTTCACCAGGGGTGGATGGAAAGGTTTGTGATCTCCCGGTTGGGACATTTTCCATGTAAGGTGGTCTAGTATTTTTTTTTAAAAATCGGGTGGTAGCATTTGGAATTAGCCACTTGGTGGTTGCTTCACAAAACCCCATTTCTGTGCTCGAAAAATGGAAAATGGCTTTTTCGTGCCACGAAAATGAAAACTTTCTCCTAAAACCTTGTTTGCCATCTCATGATACACATGCATGCACTATATGGGAATATTATCACAAACTATGCCTTGATTCTATCCATAACATTGGTCATTTGATCCGAAAGCCAGGAAACCTCGAATGAGATAGGTCATTTTGTTAAGGTTTTTTTGAGACATAATCAATATACCAAGTTTAAATTTTTTTATTCCAACTATGTCACATAATATGACACCACGCGAAGGTTTTACATTGTTTGGATTGTTTTTGAATTTTTTATGCCTGTTTCAAACCATCGTCAAACTTTCTCGAACGGCGGGATGAAGATTCTTACCTAAGAGCTGAGTCTCGCTAAACTTGCATTGGATCTCTGAGGAAACATCATATTGTGAGTCTAAAAATGATTTTTGCAAAAAATCATGAGCATTAGATCATATACCTGTAGTTCAAACCGGACCCACTTCCTACCGATTCGGCGAACATTCGTCTTTTCACCAGGGGTGGACAAAAAGGTTTGAGATCTCTCGGTTGGGACATTGTCCATGTAAGATAGTCTAGTATTTTTTAAAAATGGGTTGGTAGCATTTGGAATTAGCCATTTGGTGGTTGCTTCATAAAACCCCCTTTTTTGTGCTCGGTAAAATGGAAAATGGCTTTTCCATGCCACGAAAAGGAAAATTTCTCCCAGAACATTGTTTGCCATACCATGATGCACATGCATGCACTATCACAAACTATGCCTTGATTCTTGACATATCATTGGTCATTTAAGCCGAAAGCCAGGAAACCTCGAATGAGATAGGTCATTTTGTGAAGGTTTTTTTGAGACATAATTAATATACTAAGTTTGACATTTTCCCTTCAAATTATGTCACATAATATAACACCATTTGAAGGTTTTGCATTGTTTGCATTGTTTTTGAAATTTTTATGCCCATTTCAAACTATCGTCAAACTATCTCGACTGACAGGAATGAAGGTTTCACACCTATATACCTGGTATTTTTGTTGGACACTACTTGTCATTATATTTCCAATAAAATTGGTTTCATATGATTCCGAGTTTGTATGACAAGGTTGCGGCGTTTCTGTGGCAAGATCAAATTATGGTCAAAACTACCCCGAAGAAACACATGAAACAACAGCCCATGGATCACCCCACTGAAACAAATCTGGGACGTCCATTTTCTATTGATGGAATGGCCCGCCTCTCTCACCTTATCCATCCACCTATGCCAACCAACCACCCCTCCCCGATCCCACTCACACGCGCATGATGCCCTTCTCTCCACTCCAGCGCAACCTCACCTGCCCGGCCTTCTCCTACGTCGTGACCGTGATGATCGTCTCGGACGCCACCATGGGCACTGCCCTGTGTGCGGCAGAGAGTGTGGTCCATGCCACCGTGACGGACGTCGTCCCTTCCATGGTGGTGCTGTAGATGGCGCACTGCACGGGGGTAGGGGAGTCGATGCTGGCCACGTCGTGCTGGTGGTGCTGAGCATGTTCACGGTGGCGCTGCCGGGCCCCGTGGCGAAGCGGATCACGCTGGGGAAGATAATCATCATCTACGTGGCCAAGATCATGCGAGGGGAGCACCCCAGCCATGAGCTGGTGCTGGTGCACCTGGCCAACGTTGTACTCTGCAAGGCGCCGGGGGTGGCCGCCGCCCTGCTGGCCGTGCTGCTGCCTTGCCAGAGGTTCGCCACCAGGGAGGTGGATGACAAGAGCAGGGCATACATGGAAACCGTGGCGGAGCGGGTCAGGGTGCTCATCGACTGGTTCGTCCTAACCGCCAACGACAACGACACGGATGAAAAGGAAGCAGGAGAAGAGGCAGCCTGTGGCAGACAACACTACAGGAAATGTTGTAGGCGCTGACGGCCGATATGCTACGCCGACGGCCAAAGGTCGGGGTCGTCGGCGTAACTGCCTCCCCAGGCCAGCCCCCCAGCCAGGACGTCGGCGTAGAAATGGCCGTCGGCACAGTAACATGTGCCGACGGTGGCCCTCGGCACAGAAAAGCCGTCGGCGTAGTGGAGATGGGTATGCCGACGGTGACCCTCGGCGCAAGTTTGGCCCTTGGCGTAGCCACAGCTCAGACACGGCGCCGCAAACGCTGTTTGGTGGCGAAGCTGTGCCGACGGCCGGGCCGTCGGCGTTGCCCTAAGCGCCACGTGCTCCTCCCCGCGCCTAAATTTGCTGGGCTGTGCCGACGGCTTAGCCGTCGGTGTAGCTCTTCAGATTTTTTTCAAATTAATTTTTCCATTTAATTTTAGTCATATTTTATACTCCCAATAATTTATTAATTACTCCCAATAATTTAATGTTGATATATATTGTTTGTATCGCCCAGATAGCAGTCTCCATCTCTTTCCCCGTATACATCTATCCTCCTTCATATGGTTTTACATCATCATATGACCAAAACAAACATAAAACAAGAGAGTGCTACTCCGGGCTACCCCTGTCAGAGGGACGTCTAGGGGGGTAGACGATCCGATGCCCACAGATCAGGGTTCCGCGGGAGACCACGCTCCGGGGCGTCGGAATACCTCCAGGACTTGCATGTGGCCCTAGCACATGCATGGAAGTGTGGTGCTATGTTGAAACATGCAAAACCTAGTCCCCGGGTGCATGTGTCCCCCTTCTCATGTGTGCGCTAGCTGTAACCTAAAGCTAAGGTTCTGGACTTATATAAGGGGGAAACTCCCCGTTCGGGTGAAACCGGGTAGGATAGTGCCCTCCCCTTGTGAAGCACCATGGTTTTACATCATCATATGACCTAAACAAACATAAAACAAGAGAGTGCTACTCCGGGCTACCCCTGTTAGAGGGACGTCTAGGGGGTAGACGATCTGATGCCCACAGATCAGGGTTCCGCGGGAGACCACGCTCCGGGACGTCGAAATACCTCAAGGACTTGCATGTGGCCCTAGCACATGCATGGAAGTGTGGTGCTATGTTGAAACATGCAAAACCTAGTCCCCGGGTGCATGTGTCCCCCTTCTCATGTGTGCGCTAGCTGTGACCTAAAGCTAAGGTTCTGGACTTATATACTCCTCGTTCGGGTGAAACCGGGTAGGATAGTGCCCTCCCCTTGTGAAGCACCATGGATTTACATCATCATATGACCTAAACAAACATAAAACGAGAGAGTGCTACTCCGGGATACCCCTGTCAGAGGGACGTCTAGGAGGGTAGACGATCTGATGCCCACAGATCAGGGTTCCGCGGGAGACCATGCTCCGGGGCGTCGGAATACCTCAAGGACTTGCATGTGGCCCTAGAACATGCATGGAAGTGTGGTGCTATGTTGAAACATGCAAAACCTAGTCCTCGGGTGCATGTGTCCCCCTTCTCATGTGTGCGCTAGCTGTAACCTAAAGCTAAGGTTCTGGACTTATATAAGGGGGAAACTCCCCGTTCGGGTGAAACCGGGTAGGATAGTGCCCTCCCCTTGTGAAGCACCATGGTTTTACATCATCATATGACCTAAAAAAACATAAAACAAGAGAGTGCTACTCCGGGCTACCCCTGTCAGAGGGACGGCTAGGGGGGTAGACGATCCGATGCCCACAGATCAGGGTTCCGCAGGAGACCATGCTCCGGGGCGTCGGAATACCTCAAGGACTTGCATGTGGCCCTAGCACATGCATGGAAGTGTGGTTCTATGTTTAAACATGCAAAACCTAGTCCTCGGGTGCATGTGTCCCCCTTCTCATGTGTGCGCTAGCTGTAACCTAAAGCTAAGGTTCTGGACTTATATAAGCGGGAAACTCCCCGTTCGGGTGAAACCGGGTAGGATAGTGCCCTCCCCTTGTGAAGCACCATGGTTTTACATCATCATATGACCTAAACAAACATAAAACAAGAGAGTGCTACTCCGGGTTACCCCTGTCAGAGGGACGTCTAGGGGGGTAGACGATCCGATGCCCACAGATCAGGGTTCCGCGGGAGACCATGCTCCGGGGCGTCGGAATACCTCAAGGACTTGCATGTGGCCCTAGCCCATGCATGGAAGTGTGGTGCTATGTTGAAACATGCAAAACCTAGTCCCCGGGTGCATGTGTCCCCCTTCTCATGTGTGCGCTAGCTGTAACCTAAAGCTAAGGTTCTGGACTTATATAAGGGGGACACTCCCCGTTCGGGTGAAACCGGGTAGGATAGTGCCCTCCCCTTGTGAAGCACCATGGTTTTACATCATCATATGACCTAAAAAAACATAAAACAAGAGAGTGCTACTCCGGGCTACCCCTGTCAGAGGGACGTCTAGGGGGGTAGACGTTCCGATGCCCACAGATCAGGGTTCCGCAGGAGACCACGCTCCGGGGCGTCGGAATACCTCAAGGACTTGCATGTGGCCCTAGCACATGCATGGAAGTGTGGTGCTATGTTGAAACATGCAAAACCTAGTCCCCGGGTGCATGTGTCCCCCTTCTCATGTGTGCGCTAGCTGTAACCTAAAGCTAAGGTTCTGGACTTATATAAGGGGGAAACTCCCTGTTCGGGTGAAACCGGGTAGGATAGTGTCCTCCCCTTGTGAAGCACCATGGTTTTACATCATCATATGACCTAAACAAACATAAAACAAGAGAGTGCTACTCCGGGATACCCCTGTCAGAGGGACGTCTAGGGGGGTAGACGATCTGATGCCCACAGATCAGGGTTCCACGGGAGACCACGCTACGAGGCATCGAAATACCTCAAGGACTTGCATGTGGCCCTAGCACATGCATGGAAGTGTGGTGCTATGTTGAAACATGCAAAACGTAGTCCCCGGGTGCATGTGTCCCCCTTCTCATGTGTGCGCTAGCTGTAACCTAAAGCTAAGGTTCTGGACTTATATAAGGGGGAAACTCCCCGTTCGGGTGAAACCGGGTAGGATAGTGCCCTCCCCTTGTGAAGCACCATGGTTTTACATCATCATATGACCTAAACAAACATAAAACAAGAGAGTGCTACTCCGGGCTACCCCTGTCAGAGGGACGTCTAGGGGGGTAGACGATTTGATGCCCACAGATGAGGGTTCCGCGGGAGACCATGCTCCGGGGCGTCGGAATACCTCAAGGACTTGCATCTGGCCCTAGCACATGCATGGAAGTGTGGTGCTATGTTGAAACATGCAAAACCTAATCCCCGGGTGCATGTGTCCCCCTTCTCATGTGTGCGCTAGCTGTAACCTAAAGCTAAGGTTCTGGACTTATATAAGGGGGAAACTCCCCGTTCGGGTGAAACCGGGTAGGATTGTGCCCTCCCCTTGTGAAGCACCATGGTTTTACATCATCATATGACCTAAACAAACATAAAACAAGAGAGTGCTACTCCGGGCTACCCCGGTCAGAGGGACGTCTAGGGGGGTAGACGATCTGATGCCCAGAGATCAGGGTTCCGCGGGAGACCACGCACCGGGGCGTCGGAATACCTCAAGGACTTGCATGTGGCCCTAGCACATGCATGGAAGTGTGGTGCTATGTTGAAACATGCAAAACCTAGTCCCCGGGTGCATGTGTCCCCCTTCTCATGTGTGCGCTAGCTGTAACCTAAAGCTAAGGTTCTGGACTTATATAAGGGGGAAACTCCCTGTTCGGGTGAAACCGGGTAGGATAGTGCCCTCCCCTTGTGAAGCACCATGGTTTTACATCATCATATGACCTAAACAAACATAAAACAAGAGAGTGCTACTCCGGGCTACCCCTGTAAGAGGGACGTCTAGGGGGGTAGACGATTTGATGCCCACAGATGAGGGTTCCGCGGGAGACCACGCTCCGGGGCGTCGGAATACCTCAAGGACTTGCATGTGGCCCTAGAACATGCATGGAAGTGTGGTGCTATGTTGAAACATGCAAAACCTAATCCCCGGGTGCATGTGTCCCCCTTCTCATGTGTGCGCTAGCTGTAACCTAAAGCTAAGGTTCTGGACTTATATAAGGGGGAAACTCCCCGTTCGGGTGAAACCGGGTAGGATTGTGCCCTCCCCTTGTGAAGCACCATGGTTTTACATCATCATATGACCTAAACAAACATAAAACAAGAGAGTGCTACTCCGGGCTACCCCGGTCAGAGGGACGTCTAGGGGAGTAGACGATCTGATGCCCATAGATCAGGGTTCCGCGGGAGACCACGCACCGGGGCGTCGGAATACCTCAAGGACTTGCATGTGGCCCTAGCACATGCATGGAAGTGTGGTGCTATGTTGAAACATGCAAAACCTAGTCCCCGGGTGCATGTGTCCCCCTTCTCATGTGTGCGCTAGCTGTAACCTAAAGCTAAGGTTCTGGACTTATATAAGGGGGAAACTCCCTGTTCGGGTGAAACCGGGTAGGATAGTGCCCTCCCCTTGTGAAGCACCATGGTTTTACATCATCATATGACCTAAACAAACATAAAACAAGAGAGTGCTACTCCGGGCTACCCCTATCAGAGGGACGTCTAGGGGGGTAGACGATTTGATGCCCACAGATGAGGGTTCCGCGGGAGACCACGCTCCGGGGCGTCGGAATACCTCAAGGACTTGCATGTGGCCCTAGCACATGCATGGAAGTGTGGTGCTATGTTGAAACATGCAAAACCTAATCCCCGGGTGCATGTGTCCCCCTTCTCATGTGTGCGCTAGCTGTAACCTAAAGCTAAGGTTCTGGACTTATATAAGGGGGAAACTCCCCGTTCGGGTGAAACCGGGTAGGATTGTGCCCTCCCCTTGTGAAGCACCATGGTTTTACATCATCGTATGACCTAAACAAACATAAAACAAGAGAGTGCTACTCCGGGCTACCCCGGTCAGAGGGACGTCTAGGGGGGTAGACGATCTGATGCCCATAGATCAGGGTTCCGCGGGAGACCACGCACCGGGGCGTCGGAATACCTCAAGGACTTGCATGTGGCCCTAGCACATGCATGGAAGTGTGGTGCTATGTTGAAACATGCAAAACCTAGTCCCTGGGTGCATGTGTCCCCCTTCTCATGTGTGCGCTAGCTGTAACCTAAAGCTAAGGTTCTGGACTTATATAAGGGGGAAACTCCCCGTTCGGGTGAAACCGGGTAGGATAGTGCCCTCCCCTTGTGAAGCACCATGGTTTTACATCATCATATGACCTAAACAAACATAAAACAAGAGAGTGCTACTCCGGGCTACCCCTGTTAGAGGGACGTCTAGGGGGGTAGACGATCCGATGCCCACAGATCAGGGTTCCGCGGGAGACCACGCTCCGGGGCGTCGGAATACCTCAAGGACTTGCATGTGGCCCTAGCACATGCATGGAAGTGTGGTGCTATGTTGAAACAAGCAAAACCTAGTCCCCGGGTGCATGTGTCCCCCTTCTCATGTGTGCGCTAGTTGTAACCTAAAGCTAAGGTTCTGGACTTATATAAGGGGGAAACTCCCTGTTCGGGTGAAACCGGGTAGGATAGTGCCCTCCCCTTGTGAAGCACCATGGTTTTACATCATCATATGACCTAAACAAACATAAAACAAGAGAGTGCTACTCCGGGCTACCCCTGTCAGAGGGACGTCTAGGGGGGTAGACGATTTGATGCCCACAGATGAGGGTTCCGCGGGAGACCACGCTCCGGGGCGTCGGAATACCTCAAGGACTTGCATGTGGCCCTAGCACATGCATGGAAGTGTGGTGCTATGTTGAAACATGCAAAACCTAATCCCCGGGTGCATGTGTCCCCCTTCTCATGTGTGCGCTAGCTGTAACCTAAAGCTAAGGTTCTGGACTTATATAAGGGGGAAACTCAACGTTCGGGTGAAACCGGGTAGGATTGTGCCCTCCCCTTGTGAAGCACCATGGTTTTACATCATCGTATGACCTAAACAAACATAAAACAAGAGAGTGCTACTCCGGGCTACCCCGGTCAGAGGGACGTCTAGGGGGGTAGACGATCTGATGCCCATAGATCAGGGTTCCGCGGGAGACCACGCACCGGGGCGTCGGAATACCTCAAGGACTTGCATGTGGCCCTAGCACATGCATGGAAGTGTGGTGCTATGTTGAAACATGCAAAACCTAGTCCCTGGGTGCATGTGTCCCCCTTCTCATGTGTGCGCTAGCTGTAACCTAAAGCTAAGGTTCTGGACTTATATAAGGGGGAAACTCCCCGTTCGGGTGAAACCGGGTAGGATAGTGCCCTCCCCTTGTGAAGCACCATGGTTTTACATCATCATATGACCTAAACAAACATAAAACAAGAGAGTGCTACTCCGGGCTACCCCTGTCAGAGGGACGTCTAGGGGGGTAGACGATCCGATGCCCACAGATCAGGGTTCCGCGGGAGACCACGCTCCGGGGCGTCGGAATACCTCAAGGACTTGCATGTGGCCCTAGCACATGCATGGAAGTGTGGTGCTATGTTGAAACATGCAAAACCTAGTCCCCGGGTGCATGTGTCCCCCTTCTCATGTGTGCGCTAGCTGTAACCTAAAGCTAAGGTTCTGGACTTATATAAGGGGGAAACTCCCCGTTCGGGTGAAACCGGGTAGGATAGTGCCCTCCCCTTGTGAAGCACCATGGTTTTACATCATCATATGACCTAAAAAAACATAAAACAAGAGAGTGCTACTCCGGGCTACCCCTGTCAGAGGGACGTCTAGGGGGTAGACGATCCGATGCCCACAGATCAGGGTTCCGCAGGAGACCACGCTCCCGGGCGTCGGAATACCTCAAGGACTTGCATGTGGCCCTAGCACATGCATGGAAGTGTGGTGCTATGTTGAAACATGCAAAACCTAGTCCCCGGGTGCATGTGTCCCCCTTCTCATGTGTGCGCTAGCTGTAACCTAAAGCTAAGGTTCTGGACTTATATAAGGGGGAAACTCCCCGTTCGGGTGAAACCGGGTAGGATAGTGTCCTCCCCTTGTGAAGCACCATGGTTTTACATCATCATATGACCTAAACAAACATAAAACAAGAGAGTGCTACTCCGGGCTACCCCTGTCAGAGGGACGTCTAGGGGGGTAGACGATCTGATGCCCACAGATCAGGGTTCCACGGGAGACCACGCTCCGAGGCATCGAAATACCTCAAGGACTTGCATGTGGCCCTAGCACATGCATGGAAGTGTGGTGCTATGTTGAAACATGCAAAACCTAGTCCCCGGGTGCATGTGTCCCCCTTCTCATGTGTGCGCTAGCTGTAACCTAAAGCTAAGGTTCTGGACTTATATAAGGGGGAAACTCCCCGTTCGGGTGAAACCAGGTAGGATAGTGCCCTCCCCTTGTGAAGCACCATGGTTTTACATCATCATATGACCTAAACAAACATAAAACAAGAGAGTGCTACTCCGGGCTACCCCGGTCAGAGGGACGTCTAGGGGGGTAGACGATCTGATGCCCATAGATCAGGGTTCCGCGGGAGACCACGCACCGGGGCGTCGGAATACCTCAAGGACTTGCATGTGGCCCTAGAACATGCATGGAAGTGTGGTGCTATGTTGAAACATGCAAAACCTAATCCCCGGGTGCATGTGTCCCCCTTCTCATGTGTGCGCTAGCTGTAACCTAAAGCTAAGGTTCTGGACTTATATAAGGGGGAAACTCCCCGTTCGGGTGAAACCGGGTAGGATTGTGCCCTCCCCTTGTGAAGCACCATGGTTTTACATCATCATATGACCTAAACAAACATAAAACAAGAGAGTGCTACTCCGGGCTACCCCGGTCAGAGGGACGTCTAGGGGGGTAGACGATCTGATGCCCATAGATCAGGGTTCCGCGGGAGACCACGCACCGGGGCGTCGGAATACCTCAAGGACTTGCATGTGGCCCTAGCACATGCATGGAAGTGTGGTGCTATGTTGAAACATGCAAAACCTAGTCCCCGGGTGCATGTGTCCCCCTTCTCATGTGTGCGCTAGCTGTAACCTAAAGCTAAGGTTCTGGACTTATATAAGGGGGAAACTCCCTGTTCGGGTGAAACCGGGTAGGATAGTGCCCTCCCCTTGTAAAGCACCATGGTTTTACATCATCATATGACCTAAACAAACATAAAACAAGAGAGTGCTACTCCGGGCTACCCCTGTCAGAGGGACGTCTAGGGGGGTAGACGATTTGATGCCCACAGATGAGGGTTCCGCGGGAGACCACGCTCCGGGGCGTCGGAATACCTCAAGGACTTGCATGTGGCCCTAGCACATGCATGGAAGTGTGGTGCTATGTTGAAACATGCAAAACCTAATCCCCGGGTGCATGTGTCCCCCTTCTCATGTGTGCGCTAGCTGTAACCTAAAGCTAAGGTTCTGGACTTATATAAGGGGGAAACTCCCCGTTCGGGTGAAACCGGGTAGGATTGTGCCCTCCCCTTGTTAAGCACCATGGTTTTACATCATCGTATGACCTAAACAAACATAAAACAAGAGAGTGCTACTCCGGGCTACCCCGGTCAGAGGGACGTCTAGGGGGGTAGACGATCTGATGCCCATAGATCAGGGTTCCGCGGGAGACCACGCACCGGGGCGTCGGAATACCTCAAGGACTTGCATGTGGCCCTAGCACATGCATGGAAGTGTGGTGCTATGTTGAAACATGCAAAACCTAGTCCCTGGGTGCATGTGTCCCCCTTCTCATGTGTGCGCTAGCTGTAACCTAAAGCTAAGGTTCTGGACTTATATAAGGGGGAAACTCCCCGTTCGGGTGAAACCGGGTAGGATAGTGCCCTCCCCTTGTGAAGCACCATGGTTTTACATCATCATATGACCTAAACAAACATAAAACAAGAGAGTGCTACTCCGGGCTACCCCTGTCAGAGGGACGTCTAGGGGGGTAGACGATCCGATGCCCACAGATCAGGGTTCCGCGGGAGACCACGCTCCGGGGCGTCGGAATACCTCAAGGACTTGCATGTGGCCCTAGCACATGCATGGAAGTGTGGTGCTATGTTGAAACATGCAAAACCTAGTCCCCGGGTGCATGTGTCCCCCTTCTCATGTGTGCGCTAGCTGTAACCTAAAGCTAAGGTTCTGGACTTATATAAGGGGGAAACTCCCTGTTCGGGTGAAACCGGGTAGGATAGTGCCCTCCCCTTGTGAAGCACCATGGTTTTACATCATCATATGACCTAAACAAACATAAAACAAGAGAGTGCTACTCCGGGCTACCCCTGTCAGAGGGACGTCTAGGGGGGTAGACGATTTGATGCCCACAGATGAGGGTTCCGCGGGAGACCACGCTCCGGGGCGTCGGAATACCTCAAGGACTTGCATGTGGCCCTAGCACATGCATGGAAGTGTGGTGCTATGTTGAAACATGCAAAACCTAATCCCCGGGTGCATGTGTCCCCCTTCTCATGTGTGCGCTAGCTGTAACCTAAAGCTAAGGTTCTGGACTTATATAAGGGGGAAACTCCCCGTTCGGGTGAAACCGGGTAGGATTGTGCCCTCCCCTTGTGAAGCACCATGGTTTTACATCATCGTATGACCTAAACAAACATAAAACAAGAGAGTGCTACTCCGGGCTACCCCGGTCAGAGGGACGTCTAGGGGGGTAGACGATCTGATGCCCATAGATCAGGGTTCCGCGGGAGACCACGCACCGGGGCGTCGGAATACCTCAAGGACTTGCATGTGGCCCTAGCACATGCATGGAAGTGTGGTGCTATGTTGAAACATGCAAAACCTAGTCCCTGGGTGCATGTGTCCCCCTTCTCATGTGTGCGCTAGCTGTAACCTAAAGCTAAGGTTCTGGACTTATATAAGGGGGAAACTCCCCGTTCGGGTGAAACCGGGTAGGATAGTGCCCTCCCCTTGTGAAGCACCATGGTTTTACATCATCATATGACCTAAACAAACATAACACAAGAGAGTGCTACTCCGGGCTACCCCTGTCAGAGGGACGTCTAGGGGGGTAGACGATCCGATGCCCACAGATCAGGGTTCCGCGGGAGACCATGCTCCGGGGCGTCGGAATACCTCAAGGACTTGCATGTGGCCCTAGCACATGCATGGAAGTGTGGTGCTATGTTGAAACATGCAAAACCTAGTCCCCGGGTGCATGTGTCCCCCTTCTCATGTGTGCGCTAGCTGTAACCTAAAGCTAAGGTTCTGGACTTATATAAGGGGGAAACTCCCCGTTCGGGTGAAACCGGGTAGGATAGTGCCCTCCCCTTGTGAAGCACCATGGTTTTACATCATCATATGACCTAAAAAAACATAAAACAAGAGAGTGCTACTCCGGGCTACCCCTGTCAGAGGGACGTCTAGGGGGGTAGACGATCCGATGCCCACAGATCAGGGTTCCGCAGGAGACCACGCTCCCGGGCGTCGGAATACCTCAAGGACTTGCATGTGGCCCTAGCACATGCATGGAAGTGTGGTGCTATGTTGAAACATGCAAAACCTAGTCCCCGGGTGCATGTGTCCCCCTTCTCATGTGTGCGCTAGCTGTAACCTAAAGCTAAGGTTCTGGACTTATATAAGGGGGAAACTCCCCGTTCGGGTGAAACCGGGTAGGATAGTGTCCTCCCCTTGTGAAGCACCATGGTTTTACATCATCATATGACCTAAACAAACATAAAACAAGAGAGTGCTACTCCGGGCTACCCCTGTCAGAGGGACGTCTAGGGGGGTAGACGATCTGATGCCCACACATCAGGGTTCCACGGGAGACCACGCTCCGAGGCATCGAAATACCTCAAGGACTTGCATGTGGCCCTAGCACATGCATGGAAGTGTGGTGCTATGTTGAAACATGCAAAACCTAGTCCCCGGGTGCATGTGTCCCCCTTCTCATGTGTGCGCTAGCTGTAACCTAAAGCTAAGGTTCTGGACTTATATAAGGGGGAAACTCCCCGTTCGGGTGAAACCAGGTAGGATAGTGCCCTCCCCTTGTGAAGCACCATGGTTTTACATCATCATATGACCTAAACAAACATAAAACAAGAGAGTGCTACTCCGGGCTACCCCTGTCAGAGGGACGTCTAGGGGGGTAGACGATTTGATGCCCACAGATGAGGGTTCCGCGGGAGACCACGCTTCGGGGCGTCGGAATACCTCAAGGACTTGCATGTGGCCCTAGCACATGCATGGAAGTGTGGTTCTATGTTGAAACATGCAAAACCTAATCCCCGGGTGCATGTGTCCCCCTTCTCATGTGTGCGCTAGCTGTAACCTAAAGCTAAGGTTCTGGACTTATATAAGGGGGAAACTCCCCGATCGGGTGAAACCGGGTAGGATTGTGCCCTCCCCTTGTGAAGCACCATGGTTTTACATCATCATATGACCTAAACAAACATAAAACAAGAGAGTGCTACTCCGGGCTACCCCGGTCAGAGGGACGTCTAGGGGGGTAGACGATCTGATGCCCATAGATCAGGGTTCCGCGGGAGACCACGCACCGGGGCGTCGGAATACCTCAAGGACTTGCATGTGGCCCTAGCACATGCATGGAAGTGTGGTGCTATGTTGAAACATGCAAAACCTAGTCCCCGGGTGCATGTGTCCCCCTTCTCATGTGTGCGCTAGCTGTAACCTAAAGCTAAGTTTCTGGACTTATATAAGGGGGAAACTCCATGTTCGGGTGAAACCGGGTAGGATAGTGCCCTCCCCTTGTGAAGCACCATGGTTTTACATCATCATATGACCTAAACAAACATAAAACAAGAGAGTGCTACTCCGGGCTTCCCCTGTCAGAGGGACGTCTAGGGGGGGAGACGATTTGTTGCCCATAGATGAGGGTTCCGCGGGAGACCACGCTCCGGGGCGTCGGAATACCTCAAGGACTTGCATGTGGCCCTAGCACATGCATGGAAGTGTGGTGCTATGTTGAAACGTGCAAAACCTAATCCCCGGGTGCATGTGTCCCCCTTCTCATGTGTGCGCTAGCTGTAACCTAAAGCTAAGGTTCTGGACTTATATAAGGGGGAAACTCCCCGTTCGGGTGAAACCGGGTAGGATTGTGCCCTCCCCTTGTGAAGCACCATGGTTTTACATCATCGTATGACCTAAACAAACATAAAACAAGAGAGTGCTACTCCGGGCTACCCCGGTCAGAGGGACGTCTAGGGGGGTAGACGATCTGATGCCCATAGATCAGGGTTCCGCGGGAGACCACGCACCGGGGCGTCGGAATACCTCAAGGACTTGCATGTGGCCCTAGCACATGCATGGAAGTGTGGTGCTATGTTGAAACATGCAAAACCTAGTCCCCGGGTGCATGTGTCCCCCTTCTCATGTGTGCGCTAGCTGTAACCTAAAGCTAAGGTTCTGGACTTATATAAGGGGGAAACTCCCTGTTCGGGTGAAACCGGGTAGGATAGTGCCCTCCCCTTGTGAAGCACCATGGTTTTACATCATCATATGACCTAAACAAACATAAAACAAGAGAGTGCTACTCCGGGCTACCCCTGTCAGAGGGACGTCCAGGGGGGTAGACGATTTGATGCCCACAGATGAGGGTTCCGCGGGAGACCACGCTCCGGGGCGTCGGAATACCTCAAGGACTTGCATGTGGCCCTAGCACATGCATGGAAGTGTGGTGCTATGTTGAAACATGCAAAACCTAATCCCCGGGTGCATGTGTCCCCCTTCTCATGTGTGCGCTAGCTGTAACCTAAAGCTAAGGTTCTGGACTTATATAAGGGGGAAACTCCCCGTTCGGGTGAAACCGGGTAGGATTGTGCCCTCCCCTTGTGAAGCACCATGGTTTTACATCATCGTATGACCTAAACAAACATAAAACAAGAGAGTGCTACTCCGGGCTACCCCGGTCAGAGGGACGTCTAGGGGGGTAGACGATCTGATGCCCATAGATCAGGGTTCCGCGGGAGACCACGCACCGGGGCGTCGGAATACCTCAAGGACTTGCATGTGGCCCTAGCACATGCATGGAAGTGTGGTGCTATGTTGAAACATGCAAAACCTAGTCCCTGGGTGCATGTGTCCCCCTTCTCATGTGTGCGCTAGCTGTAACCTAAAGCTAAGGTTCTGGACTTATATAAGGGGGAAACTCCCCGTTCGGGTGAAACCGGGTAGGATAGTGCCCTCCCCTTGTGAAGCACCATGGTTTTACATCATAATATGAGCTAAACAAACATAAAACAAGAGAGTGCTACTCCGGGCTACCCCTGTCAGAGGGACGTCTAGGGGGGTAGACGATCCGATGCCCACAGATCAGGGTTCCGCGGGAGACCACGCTCCGGGGCGTCGAAATACCTCAAGGACTTGCATGTGGCCCTAGCACATGCATGGAAGTGTGGTGCTATGTTGAAACATGCAAAACCTAGTCCCCGGGTGCATGTGTCCCCCTTCTCATGTGTGCGCGAGCTGTAACCTAAAGCTAAGGTTCTGGACTTATATAAGGGGGAAACTCCCCGTTCGGGTGAAACCGGGTAGGATAGTGCCCTCCCCTTGTGAAGCACCATGGTTTTACATCATCATATGACCTAAAAAAACATAAAACAAGAGAGTGCTACTCCGGGCTACCCCTGTCAGAGGGACGTCTAGGGGGGTAGACGATCCGATGCCCACAGATCAGGGTTCCGCAGGAGACCACGCTCCCGGGCGTCGGAATACCTCAAGGACTTGCATGTGGCCCTAGCACATGCATGGAAGTGTGGTGCTATGTTGAAACATGCAAAACCTAGTCCCCGGGTGCATGTGTCCCCCTTCTCATGTGTGCGCTAGCTGTAACCTAAAGCTAAGGTTCTGGACTTATATAAGGGGGAAACTCCCCGTTCGGGTGAAACCGGGTAGGATAGTGTCCTCCCCTTGTGAAGCACCATGGTTTTACATCATCATATGACCTAAACAAACATAAAACAAGAGAGTGCTACTCCGGGCTACCCCTGTCAGAGGGACGTCTAGGGGGGTAGACGATCTGATGCCCACAGATCAGGGTTCCACGGGAGACCACGCTCCGAGGCATCGAAATACCTCAAGGACTTGCATGTGGCCCTAGCACATGCATGGAAGTGTGGTGCTATGTTGAAACATGCAAAACCTAGTCCCCGGGTGCATGTGTCCCCCTTCTCATGTGTGCGCTAGCTGTAACCTAAAGCTAAGGTTCTGGACTTATATAAGGGGGAAACTCCCCGTTCGGGTGAAACCAGGTAGGATAGTGCCCTCCCCTTGTGAAGCACCATGGTTTTACATCATCATATGACCTAAACAAACATAAAACAAGAGAGTGCTACTCCGGGCTACCCCGGTCAGAGGGACGTCTAGGGGGGTAGACGATCTGATGCCCATAGATCAGGGTTCCGCGAGAGACCACGCACCGGGGCGTCGGAATACCTCAAGGACTTGCATGTGGCCCTAGCACATGCATGGAAGTGTGGTGCTATGTTGAAACATGCAAAACCTAATCCCCGGGTGCATGTGTCCCCCTTCTCATGTGTGCGCTAGCTGTAACCTAAAGCTAAGGTTCTGGACTTATATAAGGGGGAAACTCCCCGTTCGGGTGAAACCGGGTAGGATTGTGCCCTCCCCTTGTGAAGCACCATGGTTTTACATCATCATATGACCTAAACAAACATTAAACAAGAGAGTGCTACTCCGGGCTACCCCGGTCAGAGGGACGTCTAGGGGGGTAGACGATCTGATGCCCATAGATCAGGGTTCCGCGGGAGACCACGCACCGGGGCGTCGGAATACCTCAAGGACTTGCATGTGGCCCTAGCACATGCATGGAAGTGTGGTGCTATGTTGAAACATGCAAAACCTAGTCCCCGGGTGCATGTGTCCCCCTTCTCATGTGTGCGCTAGCTGTAACCTAAAGCTAAGGTTCTGGACTTATATAAGGGGGAAACTCCCTGTTCGGGTGAAACCGGGTAGGATAGTGCCCTCCCCTTGTGAAGCACCATGGTTTTACATCATCATATGACCTAAACAAACATAAAACAAGAGAGTGCTACTCCGGGCTACCCCTGTCAGAGGGACGTCTAGGGGGGTAGACGATGTGATGCCCACAGATGAGGGTTCCGCGGGAGACCACGCTCCGGGGCGTCGGAATACCTCAAGGACTTGCATGTGGCCCTAGCACATGCATGGAAGTGTGGTGCTATGTTGAAACATGCAAAACCTAATCCCCGGGTGCATGTGTCCCCCTTCTCATGTGTGCGCTAGCTGTAACCTAAAGCTAAGGTTCTGGACTTATATAAGGGGGAAACTCCCCGTTCGGGTGAAACCGGGTAGGATTGTGCCCTCCCCTTGTGAAGCACCATGGTTTTACATCATCGTATGACCTAAACAAACATAAAACAAGAGAGTGCTACTCCGGGCTACCCCGGTCAGAGGGACGTCTAGGGGGGTAGACGATCTGATGCCCATAGATCAGGGTTCCGCGGGAGACCACGCACAGGGGCGTCGGAATACCTCAAGGACTTGCATGTGGCCCTAGCACATGCATGGAAGTGTGGTGCTATGTTGAAACATGCAAAACCTAGTCCCTGGGTGCATGTGTCCCCCTTCTCATGTGTGCGCTAGCTGTAACCTAAAGCTAAGGTTCTGGACTTATATAAGGGGGAAACTCCCCGTTCGGGTGAAACCGGGTAGGATAGCCCTCCCCTTGTGAAGCACCATGGTTTTACATCATCATATGACCTAAACAAACATAAAACAAGAGAGTGCTACTCCGGGCTACCCATGTCAGAGGGACGTCTAGGGGGGTAGACGATCCGATGCCCACAGATCAGGGTTCCGCGGGAGACCACGCTCCGGGGCGTCGGAATACCTCAAGGACTTGCATGTGGCCCTAGCACATGCATGGAAGTGTGGTGCTATCTTGAAACATGCAAAACCTAGTCCCCGGGTGCATGTGTCCCCCTTCTCATGTGTGCGCTAGCTGTAACCTAAAGCTAAGGTTCTGGACTTATATAAGGGGGAAACTCCCCGTTCGGGTGAAACCGGGTAGGATAGTGCCCTCCCCTTGTGAAGCACCATGGTTTTACATCATCATATGACCTAAACAAACATAAAACAAGAGAGTGCTACTCCGGGCTACCCCTGTCAGAGGGACGTCTAGGGGGGGTAGACGATCCGATGCCCACAGATCAGGGTTCCGCAGGAGACCACGCTCCGGGGCGTCGGAATACCTCAAGGACTTGCATGTGGCCCTAGCACATGCATGGAAGTGTGGTGCTATGTTGAAACATGCAAAACCTAGTCCCCGGGTGCATGTGTCCCCCTTCTCATGTGTGCGCTAGCTGTAACCTAAAGCTAAGGTTCTGGACTTATATAAGGGGGAAACTCCCCGTTCGGGTGAAACCGGGTAGGATAGTGTCCTCCCCTTGTGAAGAACCATGGTTTTACATCATCATATGACCTAAACAAACATAAAAAAGAGAGTGCTACTCCGGGCTACCCCTGTCAGAGGGACGTCTAGGGGGGTAGACGATCTGATGCCCACAGATCAGGGTTCCGCGGGAGACCACGCTCCGAGGCGTCGGAATACCTCAAGGACTTGCATGTGGCCCTAGCACATGCATGGAAGTGTGGTGCTATGTTGAAACATGCAAAATCTAGTCCCCGGGTGCATGTGTCCCCCTTCTCATGTGTGCGCTAGCTGTAACCTAAAGCTAAGGTTCTGGACTTATATAAGGGGGAAACTCCCCGTTCGGGTGAAACCGGGTAGGATAGTTCCCTCCCCTTGTGAAGCACCATGGTTTTACATCATCATATGACCTAAACAAACATAAAACAAGAGAGTGCTACTCCGGGCTACCCCTGTCAGAGGGACGTCTAGGGGGGTAGACGATTTAATGCCCACAGATGAGGGTTCCGCGGGAGACCACGCTCTGGGGCGTCGGAATACCTCAAGGACTTGCATGTGGCCCTAGCACATGCATGGAAGTGTGGTGCTATGTTGAAACATGCAAAACCTAATCCCCGGGTGCATGTGTCCCCCTTCTCATGTGTGCGCTAGCTGTAACCTAAAGCTAAGGTTCTGGACTTATATAAGGGCGAAACTCCCCGTTCGGGTGAAACCGGGTAGGATTGTGCCCTCCCCTTGTGAAGCACCATGGTTTTACATCATCATATGACCTAAACAAACATAAAACAAGAGAGTTCTACTCCGGGCTACCCCGGTCAGAGGGACGTCTAGGGGGGTAGATGATCTAATGCCCATAGATCAGGGTTCCGCTGGAGACCACGCTCCGGGGCGTCGGAATACCTCAAGGACTTGCATGTGGCCCTAGCACATGCATGGAAGTGTGGTGCTATGTTGAAACATGCAAAACCTAGTCCCCGGGTTCATGTGTCCCCCTTCTCATGTGTGCGCTAGCTGTAACCTAAAGCTAAGGTTCTGGACTTATATAAGAGGGAAACTCCCCGTTCGGGTGAAACCGGGTAGGATAGTGCCCTCCCCTTGTGAAGCACCATGGTTTTACATCATCATATGACCTAAACAAACATAAAACAAGAGAGTGATACTCCGGGCTACCCCTGTCAGAGGGACGTCTAGGGGGGTAGACGATCCGATGCCCACAGGCCAGGGTTCCGCAGGAGACCACGCTCCGGGGCGTCGGAATACCTCAAGGACTTGCATGTGGCCCTAGCACATGCATGGAAGTGTGGTGCTATGTTGAAACATGCAAAACCTAGTCCCTGGGTGCATGTGTCCCCCTTCTCATGTGTGCGCTAGCTGTAACCTAAAGCTAAGGTTCTGGACTTATATAAGGGGGAAACTCCCCGTTCGGGTGAAACCGGGTAGGATAGTGCCCTCCCCTTGTGAAGCACCATGGTTTTACATCATCATATGACCTAAACAAACATAAAACAAGAGAGTGCTACTCCGGGCTACCCCTGTTAGTGGGACGTCTAGGGGGTAGACGATCCGATGCCCACAGATCAGGGTTCCACGAGAGACCACGCTCCGGGGCGTCAGAATACCTCAAGGACTTGCATGTGGCCCTAGAACATGCATGGAAGTGTGGTGCTATGTTGAAACATGCAAAACCTAGTCCCCGGGTGCATGTGTCCTCCTTCTCATGTGTGCGCTAGCTGTAACCTAAAGCTAAGGTTCTGGACTTATATAAGGGGGAAACTCCCCGTTCGGGTGAAACCGGGTAGGATAGTTCCCTCCCCTTGTGAAGCACCATGGTTTTACATCATCATATGACCTAAACAAACATAAAACAAGAGAGTGCTACTCCGGGCTACCCCTGTCAGAGGGACGTCTAGGGGGGTAGACGATCTGATGCCCACAGATCAGGGTTCCGCAGGAGACCACGCTCCGGGGCGTCGGAATACCTCAAGGACTTGCATGTGACCCTAGCATATGCATGGAAGTGTGGTGCTATGTTGAAACATGCAAAACCTAGTCCCCGGGTGCATGTGTCGCCCTTCTCATGTGTGCGCTAGCTGTAACCTAAAGCTAAGGTTCTGGACTTATATAAGGGGGAAACTCCCCGTTCGGGTGAAACCGGGTAGGATAGTGCCCTCCCCTTGTGAAGCACCATGGTTTTACATCATCATATGACCTAAACAAACATAAAACAATAGAGTGATACTCCGGGCTACCCCTGTTAGAGGGACGTCTAGGGGGGTAGACGATCTGATGCCCACAGATCAGGGTTCCGCGGGAGACCATGCTCGGGGGCGTCGGAACACCTCAAGGACTTCCATGTGGCCCTAGCACATGCATGGAAGTGTGGTGCTATGTTGAAACATGCAAAACCTAGTCCCCGGGTGCATGTGTCCCCCTTCTCATGTGTGCACTTGCTGTAACCTAAAGCTAAGGTTCTGGACTTATATAAGGGGGAAACTCCCCGTTCGGGTGAAACCGGGTAGGATAGTGCCCTCCCCTTGTGAAGAACCATGGTTTTACATCATCATATGACCTAAACAAACATAAAACAAGAGAGTGCTACTCCAGTCTACCCCTGTCAGAGGGATGTCTAGGGGGGTAGACGATCTGATGCCCACAGATCAGGGTTCCGCGGGAGACCACGCTCCGGGGCGTCGGAATACCTCAAGGACTTGCATGTGGCCCTAGCACATGCATGGAAGTGTGGTGCTATGTTGAAACATGCAAAACCTACTCCCCGGGTGCATGTGTCCCCCTTTTCATGTGTGCGCTAGCTGTAACCTAAAGCTAAGGTTCTGGACTTATATAAGGGGAAACTCCCCGTTCGGGTGAAACCGGGTAGGATAGTGCCCTCCCCTTGTGAAGCACCATGGTTTTACATCATCATATGACCTAAACAAATATAAAACAAGAGAGTGCTACTCCGGGCTACCCCGGTCAGAGGGACGTCTAGTGGGGTAGACGATGTGATGCCCTTAGATCAGGGTTCCGCGGGAGACCACGCTCCGGGGCGTCGGAATACCTCAAGGACTTGCATGTGGCCCTAGCACATGCATGGAAGTGTGGTGCTATGTTGAAACATGCAAAACCTAGTCCCCGGGTGCATGTGTCCCCCTTCTCATGTGTGCACTAGCTGTAACCTAAAGCTAAGGTTCTGGACTTATATAAGGGGAAACTCCCCGTTCGGGTGAAACCGGGTAGGATAGTGCCCTCCCCTTGTGAAGCACCATGGTTTTACATCATCATATGACCTAAACAAACATAAAACAAGAGAGTGCTACTCCGGGCTACCCCTGTCATAGGGACGTCTAGGGGGGTAGACGATTTGATGCCCACAGATGAGGGTTCCGCGGGAGACCACGCTCCGGGGCGTCGGAATACCTCAAGGACTTGCATGTGGCCCTAGCACATGCATGGAAGTGTGGTGCTATGTTGAAACATGCAAAACCTAATCCCCGGGTGCATGTGTCCCCCTTCTCATGTGTGCGCTAGCTGTAACCTAAAGCTAAGGTTCTGGACTTATATAAGGGGGAAACTCCCCGTTCGGGTGAAACCGGGTAGGATTGTGCCCTCCCCTTGTGAAGCAGCATGGTTTTACATCATCATATGACCTAAACAAACATAAAACAAGAGAGTGCTACTCTGGGCTACCCCGGTCAGAGGGACGTCTAGGGGGGTAGACGATCTGATGCCCATAGATCAGGGTTCCGCGGGAGACCACGCACCGGGGCGTCGGAATACCTCAAGGACTTGCATGTGGCCCTAGCACATGCATGGAAGTGTGGTGCTATGTTGAAACATGCAAAACCTAGTCCCCGGGTACATGTGTCCCCCTTCTCATGTGTGCGCTAGCTGTAACCTAAAGCTAAGGTTCTGGACTTATATAAGGGGGAAACTCCCTGTTCGGGTGAAACCGTGTAGGATAGTGCCCTCCCCTTGTGAAGCACCATGGTTTTACATCATCATATGACCTAAACAAACATAAAACAAGAGAGTGCTACTCCGGGCTACCCCTGTCAGAGGGACGTCTAGGGGGGTAGACGATTTGATGCCCACAGATGAGGGTTCCGCGGGAGACCACGCTCCGGGGCGTCGGAATACCTCAAGGACTTGCATGTGGCCCTAGCACATGCATGGAAGTGTGGTGCTATGTTGAAACATGCAAAACCTAATCCCCGGGTGCATGTGTCCCCCTTCTCATGTGTGCGCTAGCTGTAACCTAAAGCTAAGGTTCTGGACTTATATAAGGGGGAAACTCCCCGTTCGGGTGAAACCGGGTAGGATTGTGCCTTCCCCTTGTGAAGCACCATGGTTTTATATCATCGTATGACCTAAACAAACATAAAACAAGAGAGTGCTACTCCGGGCTACCCCGGTCAGAGGGACGTCTAGGGGGGTAGACGATCTGATGCCCATAGATCAGGGTTCCGCGGGAGACCACGCACCGGGGCGTCGGAATACCTCAAGGACTTGCATGTGGCCCTAGCACATGCATGGAAGTGTGGTGCTATGTTGAAACATGCAAAACCTAGTCCCTGGGTGCATGTGTCCCCCTTCTCATGTGTGCGCTAGCTGTAACCTAAAGCTAAGGTTCTGGACTTATATAAGGGGAAAACTCCCCGTTCGGGTGAAACCGGGTAGGATAGTGCCCTCCCCTTGTGAAGCACCATGGTTTTACATCATCATATGACCTAAACAAACATAAAACAAGAGAGTGCTACTCCGGGCTACCCCTGTCAGAGGGACGTCTAGGGGGGTAGACGATCCGATGCCCACAGATCAGGGTTCCGCGGGAGACCACGCTCCGGGGCGTCGGAATACCTCAAGGACTTGCATGTGGCCCTAGCACATGCATGGAAGTGTGGTGCTATGTTAAAACATGCAAAACCTAGTCCCCGGGTGCATGTGTCCCCCTTCTCATGTGTGCGCTACCTGTAACCTAAAGCTAAGGTTCTGGACTTATATAAGGGGGAAACTCCCCGTTCGGGTGAAACCGGGTAGGATAGTGCCCTCCCCTTGTGAAGCACCATGGTTTTACATCATCATATGACCTAAAAAAAATAAAACAAGAGAGTGCTACTCCGGGCTACCCCTGTCAGAGGGACGTCTAGGGGGGTAGACGATCCGATGCCCACAGATCAGGGTTCCGCAGGAGACCACGCTCCCGGGCGTCGGAATACCTCAAGGACTTGCATGTGGCCCTAGCACATGCATGGAAGTGTGGTGCTATGTTGAAACATGCAAAACCTAGTCCCCGGGTGCATGTGTCCCCCTTCTCATGTGTGCGCTAGCTGTAACCTAAAGCTAAGGTTCTGGACTTATATAAGGGGGAAACTCCCCGTTCGGGTGAAACCGGGTAGGATAGTGTCCTCCCCTTGTGAAGCACCATGGTTTTACATCATCATATGACCTAAACAAACATAAAACAAGAGAGTGCTACTCCGGGCTACCCCTGTCAGAGGGACGTCTAGGGGGGTAGACGATCTGATGCCCACAGATCAGGGTTCCACGGGAGACCACGCTCCGAGGCATCGAAATACCTCAAGGTTTTGCATGTGGCCCTAGCACATGCATGGAAGTGTGGTGCTATGTTGAAACATGCAAAACCTAGTCCCCGGGTGCATGTGTCCCCCTTCTCATGTGTGCGCTAGCTGTAACCTAAAGCTAAGGTTCTGGACTTATATAAGGGGGAAACTCCCCGTTCGGGTGAAACCAGGTAGGATAGTGCCCTCCCCTTGTGAAGCACCATGGTTTTACATCATCATATGACCTAAACAAACATAAAACAAGAGAGTGCTACTCCAGGCTACCCCTGTCAGAGGGACGTCTAGGGGGGTAGACGATTTGATGCCCACAGATGAGGGTTCCGCGGGAGACCACGCTCCGGGGCGTCGGAATACCTCAAGGACTTGCATGTGGCCCTAGCACATGCATGGAAGTGTGGTTCTATGTCGAAACATGCAAAACCTAATCCCCGGGTGCATGTGTCCCCCTTCTCATGTGTGCGCTAGCTGTAACCTAAAGCTAAGGTTCTGGACTTATATAAGGGGGAAACTCCCCGTTCGGGTGAAACCGGGTAGGATTGTGCCCTCCCCTTGTGAAGCACCATGGTTTTACATCATCATATGACCTAAACAAACATAAAACAAGAGAGTGCTACTCCGGGCTACCCCGGTCAGAGGGACGTCTAGGGGGGTAGACGATCTGATGCCCATAGATCAGGGTTCCGCGGGAGACCACGCACCGGGGCGTCGGAATACCTCAAGGACTTGCATGTGGCCCTAGCACATGCATGGAAGTGTGGTGCTATGTTGAAACATGCAAAACCTAGTCCCCTGGTGCATGTGTCCCCCTTCTCATGTGTGCGCTAGCTGTAACCTAAAGCTAAGTTTCTGGACTGATATAAGGGGGAAACTCCATGTTCGGGTGAAACCGGGTAGGATAGTGCCCTCCCCTTGTGAAGCACCATGGTTTTACATCATCATATGACCTAAACAAACATAAAACAAGAGAGTGCTACTCCGGGCTTCCCCTGTCAGAGGGACGTCTAGGGGGGGAGACGATTTGTTGCCCACAGATGAGGGTTCCGCGGGAGACCACGCTCCGGGGCGTCGGAATACCTCAAGGACTTGCATGTGGCCCTAGCACATGCATGGAAGTGTGGTGCTATGTTGAAACGTGCAAAACCTAATCCCCGGGGTGCATGTGTCCCCCTTCTCATGTGTGCGCTAGCTGTAACCTAAAGCTAAGGTTCTGGACTTATATAAGGGGGAAACTCCCCGTTCGGGTGAAACCGGGTAGGATTGTGCCCTCCCCTTGTGAAGCACCATGGTTTTACATCATCGTATGACCTAAACAAACATAAAACAAGAGAGTGCTACTCCGAGCTACCCCGGTCAGAGGGACGTCTAGGGGGGTAGACGATCTGATGCCCATAGATCAGGGTTCCGCGGGAGACCACGCACCGGGGCGTCGGAATACCTCAAGGACTTGCATGTGGCCCTAACACATGCATGGAAGTGTGGTGCTATGTTGAAACATGCAAAACCTAGTCCCTGGGTGCATGTGTCCCCCTTCTCATGTGTGCGCTAGCTGTAACCTAAAGCTAAGGTTCTGGACTTATATAAGGGGGAAACTCCCCGTTCGGGTGAAACCGGGTAGGATAGCCCTCCCCTTGTGAAGCACCATGGTTTTACATCATCATATGACCTAAACAAACATAAAACAAGAGAGTGCTACTCCGGGCTACCCCTGTCAGAGGGACGTCTAGGGGGGTAGACGATCCGATGCCCACAGATCAGGGTTCCGCGGGAGACCACGCTCCGGGGCGTCGGAATACCTCAAGGACTTGCATGTGGCCCTAGCACATGCATGCAAGTGTGGTGCTATGTTGAAACATGCAAAACCTAGTCCCCGGGTGCATGTGTCCCCCTTCTCATGTGTGCGCTAGCTGTAACCTAAAGCTAAGGTTCTGGACTTATATAAGGGGGAAACTCCCCGTTCGGGTGAAACCGGGTAGGATAGTGCCCTCCCCTTGTGAAGCACCATGGTTTTACATCATCATATGACCTAAACAAACATAAAACAAGAGAGTGCTACTCCGGGCTACCCCTGTCAGAGGGACGTCTAGGGGGGTAGACGATCCGATGCCCACAGATCAGGGTTCCGCAGGAGTCCACGCTCCGGGGCGTCGGAATACCTCAAGGACTTGCATGTGGCCCTAGCACATGCATGGAAGTGTGGTGCTATGTTGAAACATGCAAAACCTAGTCCCCGGGTGCATGTGTCCCCCTTCTCATGTGTGCGCTAGCTGTAACCTAAAGCTATGGTTCTGGACTTATATAAGGGGGAAACTCCCCGTTCGGGTGAAACCGGGTAGGATAGTGTCCTCCCCTTGTGAAGAACCATGGTTTTACATCATCATATGACCTAAACAAACATAAAAAAAGAGAGTGCTACTCCGGGCTACCCCTGTCAGAGGGACGTCTAGGGGGGTAGACGATCTGATGCCCACAGATCAGGGTTCCACGGGAGACCACGCTCCGAGGCGTCGGAATACCTCAAGGACTTGCATGTGGCCCTAGCACATTCATGGAAG
Organism: Avena sativa; assembly: GCA_916181665.1. NCBI lineage: Eukaryota > Viridiplantae > Streptophyta > Magnoliopsida > Poales > Poaceae > Avena > Avena sativa. The sequence goes on along the minus strand of OV702286.1, from coordinate 27,477,146 downwards.
TGTGGTGCTATGTTGAAACATGCAAAACCTAGTCCCCGGGTGCATGTGTCCCCCTTCTCATGTGTGCGCTAGCTGTAACCTAAAGCTAAGTTTCTGGACTTATATAAGGGGGAAACTCCATGTTCGGGTGAAACCGGGTAGGATAGTGCCCTCCCCTTGTGAAGCACCATGGTTTTACATCATCATATGACCTAAACAAACATAAAACAAGAGAGTGCTACTCCGGGCTTCCCCTGTCAGAGGGACGTCTAGGGGGGGAGACGATTTGTTGCCCACAGATGAGGGTTCCGCGGGAGACCACGCTCCGGGGCGTCGGAATACCTCAAGGACTTGCATGTGGCCCTAGCACATGCATGGAAGTGTGGTGCTATGTTGAAACGTGCAAAACCTAATCCCCGGGTGCATGTGTCCCCCTTCTCATGTGTGCGCTAGCTGTAACCTAAAGCTAAGGTTCTGGACTTATATAAGGGGGAAACTCCCCGTTCGGGTGAAACCGGGTAGGATTGTGCCCTCCCCTTGTGAAGCACCATGGTTTTACATCATCGTATGACCTAAACAAACATAAAACAAGAGAGTGCTACTCCGGGCTACCCCGGTCAGAGGGACGTCTAGGGGGGTAGACGATCTGATGCCCATAGATCAGGGTTCCGCGGGAGACCACGCACCGGGGCGTCGGAATACCTCAAGGACTTGCATGTGGCCCTAGCACATGCATGGAAGTGTGGTGCTATGTTGAAACATGCAAAACCTAGTCCCTGGGTGCATGTGTCCCCCTTCTCATGTGTGCGCTAGCTGTAACCTAAAGCTAAGGTTCTGGACTTATATAAGGGGGAAACTCCCCGTTCGGGTGAAACCGGGTAGGATAGCCCTCCCCTTGTGAAGAACCATGGTTTTACATCATCATATGACCTAAACAAACATAAAACAAGAGAGTGCTACTCCGGGCTACCCCTGTCAGAGGGACGTCTAGGGGGGTAGACGATCCGATGCCCACAGATCAGGGTTCCGCGGGAGACCACGCTCCAGGGCGTCGGAATACCTCAAGGACTTGCATGTGGCCCTAGCACATGCATGGAAGTGTGGTGCTATGTTGAAACATGCAAAACCTAGTCCCCGGGTGCATGTGTCCCCCTTCTCATGTGTGCGCTAGCTGTAACCTAAAGCTAAGGTTCTGGACTTATATAAGGGGGAAACTCCCCGTTCGGGTGAAACCGGGTAGGATAGTGCCCTCCCCTTGTGAAGCACCATGGTTTTACATCATCATATGACCTAAACAAACATAAAACAAGAGAGTGCTACTCCGGGCTACCCCTGTCAGAGGGACGTCTAGGGGGGTAGACGATCCGATGCCCACAGATCAGGGTTCCGCAGGAGACCACGCTCCGGGGCGTCGGAATACCTCAAGGACTTGCATGTGGCCCTAGCACATGCATGGAAGTGTGGTGCTATGTTGAAACATGCAAAACCTAGTCCCCGGGTGCATGTGTCCCCCTTCTCATGTGTGCGCTAGCTGTAACCTAAAGCTAAGGTTCTGGACTTATATAAGGGGGAAACTCCCCGTTCGGGTGAAACCGGTTAGGATAGTGTCCTCCCCTTGTGAAGAACCATGGTTTTACATCATCATATGACCTAAACAAACATAAAAAAGAGAGTGCTACTCCGGGCTACCCCTGTCAGAGGGACGTCTAGGGGGGTAGACGATCTGATGCCCACAGATCAGGGTTCCGCGGGAGACCACGCTCCGAGGCGTCGGAATACCTCAAGGACTTGCATGTGGCCCTAGCACATGCATGGAAGTGTGGTGCTATGTTGAAACATGCAAAATCTAGTCCCCGGGTGCATGTGTCCCCCTTCTCATGTGTGCGCTAGCTGTAACCTAAAGCTAAGGTTCTGGACTTATATAAGGGGGAAACTCCCCGTTCGGGTGAAACCGGGTAGGATAGTGCCCTCCCCTTATGAAGCACCATGGTTTTACATCATCATATGACCTAAACAAACATAAAACAAGAGAGTGCTACTCCGGGCTACCCCTGTCAGAGGGACGTCTAGGGGGGTAGACGATTTAATGCCCACAGATGAGGGTTCCGCGGGAGACCACGCTCCGGGTCGTCGGAATACCTCAAGGACTTGCATGTGGCCCTAGCACATGCATGGAAGTGTGGTGCTATGTTGAAACATGCAAAACCTAATCCCCGGGTGCATGTGTCCCCCTTCTCATGTGTGCGCTAGCTGTAACCTAAAGCTAAGGTTCTGGACTTATATAAGGGTGAAACTCCCCGTTCGGGTGAAACCGGGTAGGATTGTGCCCTCCCCTTGTGAAGCACCATGGTTTTACATCATCATATGACCTAAACAAACATAAAACAAGAGAGTGCTACTCCGGGCTACCCCGGTCAGAGGGACGTCTAGGGGGGTAGATGATCTGATGCCCATAGATCAGGGTTCCGCTGGAGACCACGCTCCGGGGCGTCGGAATACCTCAAGGACTTGCATGTGGCCCTAGCACATGCATGGAAGTGTGGTGCTATGTTGAAACATGCAAAACCTAGTCCCCGGGTTCATGTGTCCCCCTTCTCATGTGTGCGCTAGCTGTAACCTAAAGCTAAGGTTCTGGACTTATATAAGGGGGAAACTCCGCGTTCGGGTGAAACCGGGTAGGATAGTGCCCTCCCCTTGTGAAGAACCATGGTTTTACATCATCATATGACCTAAACAAACATAAAACAAGAGAGTGATACTCCGGGCTACCCCTGTCAGAGGGACGTCTAGGGGGGTAGACGATCTGATGCCCACAGATCAGGGTTCCGCAGGAGACCACGCTCCGGGGCGTCGGAATACCTCAAGGACTTGCATGTGGCCCTAGCACATGCATGGAAGTGTGGTGCTATGTTGAAACATGCAAAACCTAGTCCCCGGGTGCATGTGTCCCCCTTCTCATGTGTGCGCTAGCTGTGACCTAAAGCTAAGGTTCTGGACTTATATACTCCTCGTTCGGGTGAAACCGGGTAGGATAGTGCCCTCCCCTTGTGAAGCACCATGGATTTACATCATCATATGACCTAAACAAACATAAAACGAGAGAGTGCTACTCCGGGATACCCCTGTCAGAGGGACGTCTAGGAGGGTAGACGATCTGATGCCCACAGATCAGGGTTCCGCGGGAGACCATGCTCCGGGGCGTCGGAATACCTCAAGGACTTGCATGTGGCCCTAGCACATGCATGGAAGTGTGGTGCTATGTTGAAACATGCAAAACCTAGTCCTCGGGTGCATGTGTCCCCCTTCTCATGTGTGCGCTAGCTGTAACCTAAAGCTAAGGTTCTGGACTTATATAAGGGGGAAACTCCCCGTTCGGGTGAAACCGGGTAGGATAGTGCCCTCCCCTTGTGAAGCACCATGGTTTTACATCATCATATGACCTAAAAAAACATAAAACAAGAGAGTGCTACTCCGGGCTACCCCTGTCAGAGGGACGGCTAGGGGGGTAGACGATCCGATGCCCACAGATCAGGGTTCCGCAGGAGACCATGCTCCGGGGCGTCGGAATACCTCAAGGACTTGCATGTGGCCCTAGCACATGCATGGAAGTGTGGTTCTATGTTTAAACATGCAAAACCTAGTCCTCGGGTGCATGTGTCCCCCTTCTCATGTGTGCGCTAGCTGTAACCTAAAGCTAAGGTTCTGGACTTATATAAGCGGGAAACTCCCCGTTCGGGTGAAACCGGGTAGGATAGTGCCCTCCCCTTGTGAAGCACCATGGTTTTACATCATCATATGACCTAAACAAACATAAAACAAGAGAGTGCTACTCCGGGCTACCCCTGTCAGAGGGACGTCTAGGGGGGTAGACGATCCGATGCCCACAGATCAGGGTTCCGCGGGAGACCATGCTCCGGGGCGTCGGAATACCTCAAGGACTTGCATGTGGCCCTAGCCCATGCATGGAAGTGTGGTGCTATGTTGAAACATGCAAAACCTAGTCCCCGGGTGCATGTGTCCCCCTTCTCATGTGTGCGCTAGCTGTAACCTAAAGCTAAGGTTCTGGACTTATATAAGGGGGACACTCCCCGTTCGGGTGAAACCGGGTAGGATAGTGCCCTCCCCTTGTGAAGCACCATGGTTTTACATCATCATATGACCTAAAAAAACATAAAACAAGAGAGTGCTACTCCGGGCTACCCCTGTCAGAGGGACGTCTAGGGGGGTAGACGTTCCGATGCCCACAGATCAGGGTTCCGTAGGAGACCACGCTCCGGGGCGTCGGAATACCTCAAGGACTTGCATGTGGCCCTAGCACATGCATGGAAGTGTGGTGCTATGTTGAAACATGCAAAACCTAGTCCCCGGGTGCATGTGTCCCCCTTCTCATGTGTGCGCTAGCTGTAACCTAAAGCTAAGGTTCTGGACTTATATAAGGGGGAAACTCCCTGTTCGGGTGAAACCGGGTAGGATAGTGTCCTCCCCTTGTGAAGCACCATGGTTTTACATCATCATATGACCTAAACAAACATAAAACAAGAGAGTGCTACTCCGGGATACACCTGTCAGAGGGACGTCTAGGGGGGTAGACGATCTGATGCCCACAGATCAGGGTTCCACGGGAGACCACGCTCCGAGGCATCGAAATACCTCAAGGACTTGCATGTGGCCCTAGCACATGCATGGAAGTGTGGTGCTATGTTGAAACATGCAAAACGTAGTCCCCGGGTGCATGTGTCCCCCTTCTCATGTGTGCGCTAGCTGTAACCTAAAGCTAAGGTTCTGGACTTATATAAGGGGGAAACTCCCCGTTCGGGTGAAACCGGGTAGGATAGTGCCCTCCCCTTGTGAAGCACCATGGTTTTACATCATCATATGACCTAAACAAACATAAAACAAGAGAGTGCTACTCCGGGCTACCCCTGTCAGAGGGACGTCTAGGGGGGTAGACGATTTGATGCCCACAGATGAGGGTTCCGCGGGAGACCATGCTCCGGGGCGTCGGAATACCTCAAGGACTTGCATCTGGCCCTAGCACATGCATGGAAGTGTGGTGCTATGTTGAAACATGCAAAACCTAATCCCCGGGTGCATGTGTCCCCCTTCTCATGTGTGCGCTAGCTGTAACCTAAAGCTAAGGTTCTGGACTTATATAAGGGGGCAACTCCCCGTTCGGGTGAAACCGGGTAGGATTGTGCCCTCCCCTTGTGAAGCACCATGGTTTTACATCATCATATGACCTAAACAAACATAAAACAAGAGAGTGCTACTCCGGGCTACCCCGGTCAGAGGGACGTCTAGGGGGGTAGACGATCTGATGCCCAGAGATCAGGGTTCCGCGGGAGACCACGCACCGGGGCGTCGGAATACCTCAAGGACTTGCATGTGGCCCTAGCACATGCATGGAAGTGTGGTGCTATGTTGAAACATGCAAAACCTAGTCCCCGGGTGCATGTGTCCCCCTTCTCATGTGTGCGCTAGCTGTAACCTAAAGCTAAGGTTCTGGACTTATATAAGGGGGAAACTCCCTGTTCGGGTGAAACCGGGTAGGATAGTGCCCTCCCCTTGTGAAGCACCATGGTTTTACATCATCATATGACCTAAACAAACATAAAACAAGAGAGTGCTACTCCGGGCTACCCCTGTAAGAGGGACGTCTAGGGGGGTAGACGATTTGATGCCCACAGATGAGGGTTCCGCGGGAGACCACGCTCCGGGGCGTCGGAATACCTCAAGGACTTGCATGTGGCCCTAGAACATGCATGGAAGTGTGGTGCTATGTTGAAACATGCAAAACCTAATCCCCGGGTGCATGTGTCCCCCTTCTCATGTGTGCGCTAGCTGTAACCTAAAGCTAAGGTTCTGGACTTATATAAGGGGGAAACTCCCCGTTCGGGTGAAACCGGGTAGGATTGTGCCCTCCCCTTGTGAAGCACCATGGTTTTACATCATCATATGACCTAAACAAACATAAAACAAGAGAGTGCTACTCCGGGCTACCCCGGTGAGAGGGACGTCTAGGGGAGTAGACATTCTGATGCCCATAGATCAGGGTTCCGCGGGAGACCACGCACCGGGGCGTCGGAATACCTCAAGGACTTGCATGTGGCCCTAGCACATGCATGGAAGTGTGGTGCTATGTTGAAACATGCAAAACCTAGTCCCCGGGTGCATGTGTCCCCCTTCTCATGTGTGCGCTAGCTGTAACCTAAAGCTAAGGTTCTGGACTTATATAAGGGGGAAACTCCCTGTTCGGGTGAAACCGGGTAGGATAGTGCCCTCCCCTTGTGAAGCACCATGGTTTTACATCATCATATGACCTAAACAAACATAAAACAAGAGAGTGCTACTCCGGGCTACCCCTGTCAGAGGGACGTCTAGGGGGGTAGACGATTTGATGCCCACAGATGAGGGTTCCGCGGGAGACCACGCTCCGGGGCGTCGGAATACCTCAAGGACTTGCATGTGGCCCTAGCACATGCATGGAAGTGTGGTGCTATGTTGAAACATGCAAAACCTAATCCCCGGGTGCATGTGTCCCCCTTCTCATGTGTGCGCTAGCTGTAACCTAAAGCTAAGGTTCTGGACTTATATAAGGGGGAAACTCCCCGTTCGGGTGAAACCGGGTAGGATTGTGCCCTCCCCTTGTGAAGCACCATGGTTTTACATCATCGTATGACCTAAACAAACATAAAACAAGAGAGTGCTACTCCGGGCTACCCCGGTCAGAGGGACGTCTAGGGGGGTAGACGATCTGATGCCCATAGATCAGGGTTCCGCGGGAGACCACGCACCGGGGCGTCGGAATACCTCAAGGACTTGCATGTGGCCCTAGCACATGCATGGAAGTGTGGTGCTATGTTGAAACATGCAAAACCTAGTCCCTGGGTGCATGTGTCCCCGTCTCATGTGTGCGCTAGCTGTAACCTAAAGCTAAGGTTCTGGACTTATATAAGGGGGAAACTCCCCGTTCGGGTGAAACCGGGTAGGATAGTGCCCTCCCCTTGTGAAGCACCATGGTTTTACATCATCATATGACCTAAACAAACATAAAACAAGAGAGTGCTACTCCGGGCTACCCCTGTCAGAGGGACGTCTAGGGGGGTAGACGATCCGATGCCCACAGATCAGGGTTCCGCGGGAGACCACGCTCCGGGGCGTCGGAATACCTCAAGGACTTGCATGTGGCCCTAGCACATGCATGGAAGTGGGTGCTATGTTGAAACATGCAAAACCTAGTCCCCGGGTGCATGTGTCCCCCTTCTCATGTGTGCGCTAGCTGTAACCTAAAGCTAAGGTTCTGGACTTATATAAGGGGGAAACTCCCTGTTCGGGTGAAACCGGGTAGGATAGTGCCCTCCCCTTGTGAAGCACCATGGTTTTACATCATCATATGACCTAAACAAACATAAAACAAGAGAGTGCTACTCCGGGCTACCCCTGTCAGAGGGACGTCTAGGGGGGTAGACGATTTGATGCCCACAGATGAGGGTTCCGCGGGAGACCACGCTCCGGGGCGTCGGAATACCTCAAGGACTTGCATGTGGCCCTAGCACATGCATGGAAGTGTGGTGCTATGTTGAAACATGCAAAACCTAATCCCCGGGTGCATGTGTCCCCCTTCTCATGTGTGCGCTAGCTGTAACCTAAAGCTAAGGTTCTGGACTTATATAAGGGGGAAACTCCCCGTTCGGGTGAAACCGGGTAGGATTGTGCCCTCCCCTTGTGAAGCACCATGGTTTTACATCATCGTATGACCTAAACAAACATAAAACAAGAGAGTGCTACTCCGGGCTACCCCGGTCAGAGGGACGTCTAGGGGGGTAGACGATCTGATGCCCATAGATCAGGGTTCCGCGGGAGACCAGGCACCGGGGCGTCGGAATACCTCAAGGACTTGCATGTGGCCCTAGCATATGCATGGAAGTGTGGTGCTATGTTGAAACATGCAAAACCTAGTCCCTGGGTGCATGTGTCCCCCTTCTCATGTGTGCGCTAGCTGTAACCTAAAGCTAAGGTTCTGGACTTATATAAGGGGGAAACTCCCCGTTCGGGTGAAACCGGGTAGGATAGTGCCCTCCCCTTGTGAAGCACCATGGTTTTACATCATCATATGACCTAAACAAACATAAAACAAGAGAGTGCTACTCCGGGCTACCCCTGTCAGAGGGACGTCTAGGGGGGTAGACGATCCGATGCCCACAGATCAGGGTTCCGCGGGAGACCACGCTCCGGGGCGTCGGAATACCTCAAGGACTTGCATGTGGCCCTAGCACATGCATGGAAGTGTGGTGCTATGTTGAAACATGCAAAACCTAGTCCCCGGGTGCATGTGTCCCCCTTCTCATGTGTGCGCTAGCTGTAACCTAAAGCTAAGGTTCTGGACTTATATAAGGGGGAAACTCCCCGTTCGGGTGAAACCGGGTAGGATAGTGCCCTCCCCTTGTGAAGCACCATGGTTTTACATCATCATATGACCTAAAAAAACATAAAACAAGAGAGTGCTACTCCGGGCTACCCCTGTCAGAGGGACGTCTAGGGGGGTAGACGATCCGATGCCCACAGATCAGGGTTCCGCAGGAGACCACGCTCCCGGGCGTCGGAATACCTCAAGGACTTGCATGTGGCCCTAGCACATGCATGGAAGTGTGGTGCTATGTTGAAACATGCAAAACCTAGTCCCCGGGTGCATGTGTCCCCCTTCTCATGTGTGCGCTAGCTGTAACCTAAAGCTAAGGTTCTGGACTTATATAAGGGGGAAACTCCCCGTTCGGGTGAAACCGGGTAGGATAGTGTCCTCCCCTTGTGAAGCACCATGGTTTTACATCATCATATGACCTAAAAAAACATAAAACAAGAGAGTGCTACTCCGGGCTACCCCTGTCAGAGGGACGTCTAGGGGGGTAGACGATCTGATGCCCACAGATCAGGGTTCCACGGGAGACCACGCTCCGAGGCATCGAAATACCTCAAGGACTTGCATGTGGCCCTAGCACATGCATGGAAGTGTGGTGCTATGTTGAAACATGCAAAACCTAGTCCCCGGGTGCATGTGTCCCCCTTCTCATGTGTGCGCTAGCTGTAACCTAAAGCTAAGGTTCTGGACTTATATAAGGGGGAAACTCCCCGTTCGGGTGAAACCAGGTAGGATAGTGCCCTCCCCTTGTGAAGCACCATGGTTTTACATCATCATATGACCTAAACAAACATAAAACAAGAGAGTGCTACTCCGGGCTACCCCGGTCAGAGGGACGTCTAGGGGGGTAGACGATCTGATGCCCATAGATCAGGGTTCCGCGGGAGACCACGCACCGGGGCGTCGGAATACCTCAAGGACTTGCATGTGGCCCTAGCACATGCATGGAAGTGTGGTGCTATGTTGAAACATGCAAAACCTAATCCCCGGGTGCATGTGTCCCCCTTCTCATGTGTGCGCTAGCTGTAACCTAAAGCTAAGGTTCTGGACTTATATAAGGGGGAAACTCCCCGTTCGGGTGAAACCGGGTAGGATTGTGCCCTCCCCTTGTGAAGCACCATGGTTTTACATCATCATATGACCTAAACAAACATAAAACAAGAGAGTGCTACTCCGGGCTACCCCGGTCAGAGGGACGTCTAGGGGGGTAGACGATCTGATGCCCATAGATCAGGGTTCCGCGGGAGACCACGCACCGGGGCGTCGGAATACCTCAAGGACTTGCATGTGGCCCTAGCACATGCATGGAAGTGTGGTGCTATGTTGAAACATGCAAAACCTAGTCCCCGGGTGCATGTGTCCCCCTTCTCATGTGTGCGCTAGCTGTAACCTAAAGCTAAGGTTCTGGACTTATATAAGGGGGAAACTCCCTGTTCGGGTGAAACCGGGTAGGATAGTGCCCTCCCCTTGTGAAGCACCATGGTTTTACATCATCATATGACCTAAACAAACATAAAACAAGAGAGTGCTACTCCGGGCTACCCCTGTCAGAGGGACGTCTAGGGGGGTAGACGATCTGATGCCCATAGATCAGGGTTCCGCGGGAGACCACGCACCGGGGCGTCGGAATACCTCAAGGACTTGCATGTGGCCCTAGCTTATTATTATTTATCTGCAATTCCCTAGTTCTTTGAAGTTACATGTTTAGACTCGTCCATGCAACGCCCGTCATCCATCCCTATGTATACCGCACTCGAATCCTACTATTACCGTTACTGCTACTATTGCTACTGTTTCATTGTTGCTATTACTGTTGTTATTGCTTTGTTGTTGCTACTACAAACTGTTGCTACTGATAAACTTTTGTGAGCAAGAACTATTTCCAGGTGCAGCTGAACTGCCAACTCGGTTCTTAAGGCTTGCAAGTATTCTTTGGCTCCCCTTGTGTCGAATCAATAAATTGGGTAATACTACCCGCGAAGACTATTGCGATCCCCTACACTTGTGGGTCATCAAGACTATTTTCTGGCACTGTTTCCGGGGAGCATAGCTTTATTTGTAAGTTCACTTGGATCTATTATTGTTCACTGCTACTCCTTTCATCATGGGGAAGTCTCGTGATGGAAAGTTCCCTATTTTACCATCCACTACAAGAAGAGGTACAGTCCTAAACACCTATGTTGCTCTTGATTCACCGTCTGTTATAAGTAAGCTTGTCACACCACCACCACATGCTCATGCTACACACACTGCTACTACTGCTGAATCTGAAACTGCTTTTGATACTCATGATGTTACTTCTACTGTTCTTGATGCGAGTGGTTCATTAGATACTTTTCTAGATGCTACTATGGCTAGTCTAGGAAATACCGAAACTCCTAGTGAAGACACTGTTACACATGTTAGCTCACCTGAGTCTAGTGAGAGTTTTGATATTAATGATGGTTACATTGAGCTCATTGATGAATTTGTTGAAGAGTGCCGAAACACACATGGTGCTAGTGCTATTAAGAGTCTCCTTTCTAGACGTACTATTATGCCCAAGAAGTCTTATGATCCTAAGTTTGCCACCTCTCCCATAGATATTAAAGATAAAGATTATGATTTCTCTCTTGATTTAACTTATTTAGATATTATTGAGAAAGAACCTTTTTGTGGTACTGAAAATGAGAGTGTTGTGGCTCATATGAATGAGCTTTCTACTATGAGTGCTTTGTTCTCTGATTATTTTAAAATGCGCAAGTACTTTGTTGCTAAGATCTTCCCTTTTTCACTAAAAGGAGAAGCTACGGCTTGGTTTAATAGATTACCTCCTGGTTCCATTGATAGCCCTGATTGCTTGATTTCTTCTTTCTTCCATAAATATTTTCCTCCTAGTGCTAGACATGCTGCTTTGCAGAGACTTTTTTATTTTAAACAGGAAGAAGAAGAGAAATTGCCTGAGTCATGGAAAAGATTTTGTTCCTTGATTCATGCATATCCTGTATGTCCATTACCTAAGAATGAGTTGCTTGATATTTATTATAATGTACCAACTGATGATTCTAGTACCTACCTAGATAGCTTTGCTGATTGTGTTTTCAGGAAAAGGACTCCTACAGATGCTGAAGAATTAATGAACAAGATAAGCAAGAATTATGATGATTGGACTTCAACTGAGCTGAATACACTTGAGCCTATTACTCCTGAACCAGTTGTTCCTGAACCAGTTCCACCACCAACAACAAAGAAGAGGGGAGTTATTGCATTAAATGATGAAGTGATGAAGGAAGCTAAAAAGTGTCTAAAGGAGAAAGGTATTAGAGCTGAAGATGTGAAGAATCTACCTCCTATAGAAGAATTATGTAAGCCAACTCCCCACTCATCTACTATTGAGGTATACTCTCTCCAATTTAATGAAGGTGGTATTCCTTATGGTAAGCCTCCTGATCAATTCTTAGAGGAACTTGACACATTTATTGTTAAACAAGGTAATTTTAATAAACAAGTTCAGAATCATTTATTGGAAAACTCTAGAGCTATCCATGAGTTGAAAGATATTGTGGAAAGAACTTCTAATGATATTAAAATTCTTTGTAAACACTTTCAAATGGTTCAAACCCAACTCTATCAACTTGCTAAGGTGCAAAAGGATATGCTAGTTAATGCTTCAGGAAATAAATATGCTTATGGAATTAGAACTAGGAGTGGTGCAGCTACTCAAGATCCTTTATATCCTGAAGGAAACCCTAAAAGAATAGAGCAGGATTCCCAACAAGGTGAGGATAGTGGTAGTCCTCGTAAGAGGAAAAGAAACATAATAAAGTTGAGGAACCACTTGAACCTGCTGTAGATCCTAATAGTATATCTGTCCCTGATGCTGAAACTGAGAGTGGTATTGACAAAAACGAATCTCCTGATAAGGAGGAAGGTGAGGAAGAACCTGAGAAACACACTAAGAACACTAGATACACAAAGGAAGATTTTATTGCTAATAAACATGGTAAAGAGATAGAACCTTGGGTGCAAAAACCTATGCCTTTTCCAGGTAAGAAACACAAGTCAAAGGAGGAAGAACACTACAACAAGTTTTGTGAGTGGATGAAACCTTTATTCCTGCAAATTCCTTTGACTGATGCTATTAAATTGCCTCCTTATTCAAAGTATATGAAGGATATTGTCTCTAATAGAAGGAAGATTCCTAATGAGGAGATTTCTACTCTACTTGCTAATTACTCCTTCAATGGTAAGGTTCCAAGGAACTTGGTGATCCAGGTATACCAACTATTCCTTGCTCCATTAAGAATAATTATGTTAGAACTGCTTTATGTGATTTGCGAGCTAGATTTAGTGTTATGCCTTTTTATCTCTATAAGAGACTCCAGCTAGAAAAGTTGATACCAACTGATATTTCTTTGCAAATGGCTGATAAGTCAACTACTGTCCCTGTTGGTATATGTGAGAATGTTCCTGTTCAAGTTGCTCATAATTGCATGGTTTTAACTAATTTTGTTGTGCTTGAAATGCCTGAAGATGATAATATGTCTATTATTCTTGGGAGACCTTTTCTTAATACTGCAGATGCTGTAATCAATTGCAATCAAGGAAAAGTAACATTCAATATTAATGTCAAAGAGCACACTGTCTATTTCCCCAAGAAGGTTGTTAGAAGATATTGCCTGAATTCTATTTAAAATATTGAGGGCATCAAGGTTGGAGAAATATATTGTCCCATTCCATAAGAAAATATTGAAACTATTATGATTGGGACCATTACTATCAAGTATGAGGCAACATAATCACCTTGTGGAATGCAAAGTTTTGTTTCATATAAGATTTTTTTGGTAACAAGACTTGATCAACCTTGTTAACAAAAGGATTTTAATGAACAAAATAATGTTTCCACAGTGGTTATACTTGCTTTCTTTTTCCTTTCTCCTTCCTAGTCTTTGCTTTAGCTTTAGTTTTGCTAGTTGTTTGCTTGTTTGGGTTTCTTAGAGCTCATGTAGTTTGTATTTTGGGTTGCTTTTGATTCTTCTGAAAACACTGTTTCTGCGAGAAAATCAATTTTCATACCCTGAAAATTGGCCAAAAATAAAGTTTTCCGAAAAATCCTAGAAAATTCAAAATAATTTTTTCCTCGAAAAAAGGGGCAGAGTGGCACCTGAGATGAACCAGGGGGCCACCCCTAGGCCCCACACCCATGGTATGCGCGACCTACCTAATGGTGGCGCCTAGGGGGGTCTAGCCCACTTGGGCCCCTCCAGGCTGCCTCCTCAAAACCACCTTCTTTCTCTCTCCCGAAAAACACCGGAAAACTTGCTCAAGCTCGAGTTCTTGCTATTCTTGCTCGTGATTTACGATCTCCTTGTTCAGCCCATCTCAAGTGCTAATTTTTGGAGGGTTTGCTCCTAGGTATGTGCCTCCTCCACTTGTCCAATTAGATTTGTGATTGGTAGATTGTATCTTGAGTATTTTGCTGCTGTAGGTGACAGGTTGATTGAGATTGCATGCTTGTTCTATGTTTAGAAACTTTGTTTTGATGCATGTGTAGTCCTCTAGCAAGTTCCTATAGTAGTTTCTCATCATTTATCAACTTAGAAATCACTTGGTTTGATGGTTGTTTAAAATTTTAGCAAAGGGAAGTCATGGACCATCACACCTTTGGTGACATTTTCGAGAGTGATGCACCTAGAAGGGAAGGCTTCCAAGGACATCTACCAGTTCTAGACCCTCATACAATGAGGATCTCATCACTCGCAGTTTGGTGACGAGGGAGATGAAGGGGATGCTCACTCCTCCACCTTTCCTTGTCAAACTTTCTTGCGAGCTGCTGGGATTCTTAATGATTTCATGGCTTTGATTGAGAGGGCTGGTCTAACAAGTTTCATGCAGGATGAGAGTGCACAATATGCTTCACTTACTAAAACATTTGTGGAGAGTTTCTCCTTACCAAATGGTTTGTTCAATCCTTCTGTGTCTTTCAGACTTTATAGCAGGGCTCATTCTATGACTTTGAAGAAATTTTACAAGGCCCTGGGACTTGGTACAAATGGGTCATCAAAGAATATTACAGCTCTTCCCGCTGATTTGTTGGAACTATACCGAGGAATAACCAATGATGATGACCGTAGAGCTCAACGAGGGAAGATAAAGAACATTCAACTTCCAGCCATCAGGTACTTACCCTACTATCTTACCACCAGTGTTCTTGGTAGGGAGAACACTAGTAATATATCCAACTATCAATTGGCCTTCTTAGCTCCTGTGCTCTACAGTGAGGATAAGTATAATCTTGGTTCCCTCATTGCTCGTCGTTTAGCTGCTAGGGGACCCATTTATGGGGGAATTATTGCTACTCGTATCGCTGCTGCCTTGGACATTGTTGTTGATCCCCATGATACAGTTTTGGCTTCCCAGAGACTTGATCTTGCTACCATGAAGGCACACCACTTTGTCACCTCTAGCTCTACTCTTTGGAACTTGGTTTATAGAATGTTGATTACTGACGGGGAAGAGAGAGAGATCCCTCTACCCTAAACCACTTTGTTCAGTTTTTCTCAGGGACCTTGGTCACGCTCGAAGGCGGAGATGGATGAGTTGCTGCGTTCTCTTAACTTCCACGGGCACTATCAGGGGGGAGCACCCGCATATGACCCCGTTGTACATTACATAGGAGATGCCTCGAGCTCGTACCAGGACGAGGGAGTTTCCTCGACATACTACGGAGGTGCATCTACTTGGGCACCATGGGATTGAGCCCCACTTAGGCCAAAAGCCTAAGCTTGGGGGGGGGGGGGGTACACCGACATCACACTCATCTATATATCATGTTCGTTCAGTTCTTTGTATATGCATTGCTTCACTTTCTTTTTGGTTTTTGTTGCTTCTTTCTTAAAACACAAAAATACCAAAAATATTTTCGTTGTTTCTCTTGGTTTGCTTCTTTGTTTCTTTGCTTTGGTTTGCCTTAAAAGAAAAAAATCCAAAAATATTTTGCTTTGTTTGGTTTGCTTTGTTTCTGTTTGGTTTTTCTTTGTTTGCTTGTTTCTAAAAAAATCGAAAAAACCAAAAATATTTGTTGTTCTTCTTTGGTTTTATGAGTTCTTCGCAAGGTTCAGCCGTCCTCAGTGGATATTGGTTTTCATGTTAATTATTCAATTCACATAAGTGAAGGGCAATAATGAAGATTAAGACAACTCGAGGTGTGGTAAGAGGCTGGTAATGAACTCTATTTATTTCATTTTTGTACATATACTCATCATAGTGAGCATGCTTAGCCTGTTTTGTGTAAGGTGTATGTCATTATGGATGCTTAGTAGTTCTTGCTTGTCTATGATCAGCTCCAGCTTGCTAATAGTTTGTAGCATGTCATATGAATGTTTGGCTGCATTGTTTTATTCATACTTTGGTATGATATTGTGGTATCCTCCGCTGACTGTTCATGTGAATCGACTTGGCACATGCTCATGCATGCATATGACTAATCAATAGTCAGTAAGCCTCGATGATTTATTTTGCCTCAAAGTCCTTGTATCACTTCCATGCCATAATTAGTCCTATTTTGTTGCAAGCATGATTATGACAGTTATTGCTCTCTCGTTTGTCGCTCCCTCTTTATTTCTAGCCTTCACTTGCACTGAGTATGTACTTTACCTGTGCTTCCAACTCACCCAAACCAATATTGCCAGTTGTGTCCACCATACCTACCTATTAGCATCATTTGCTATTTTAGTGCATATTCTATATGTCATGTTTTCTTCCAAAATAAAATGTTTGTCTGTTTTGAGAAAGTTAGTTAGTAAAGCTCTCACGAACTTGATGGCACACTTTATTCCTTGCGCTTAATAATCTTGAACCATTGTGACTAGTCCATGAAAGTTATATGCTTGCTTATTATATATTGGGGGTCAGTAGAATCGTGTTGTCACATGGAACGCTTTCAACACTTTTTGGATATCTCATCCAGTTGATTCCTTGCTCTTTTGTTTATGGATGTCGATGATGTGAAATAAAAGGGGAAGTTGTTAGTTCATGGAGTTTATACATTGTGTTAGAGAAACGCCTGGGCCGCTAGCCTAAGCCATGCTTAATCATGGTGGAAACTTGCAGCAACACTATAATGAGCATCTATGAAGCGTCCTCAATAAAAAGCTATGCATATGGTAAATAAAAAGATTGCTGAGATGCTCATTGTCTGCTTGCCTTGTCATTTTTGGTTATGGAAAAGCTCCTGTACCATGTGCAAGGGGTACCCCGTTGGCGGTTCTCGATGATATGCATGTATTTACAATGACAAGAACTTTTAGGTGACCAAAGTTGAGTAGCATGTGGAGCGACCCTCGTAATTAAGTGACTTGGGATTTCCAGTCTATGGTCTGTCAAGCATATGATTCAGAGTGGACCTCACTTTCACCTTAACCACATGAAGATGCCTATGATAGGGGCAATGAGAGCTCAAAGCTAATGAGTACCTTCCTTTCAGCATTGGGAAGCCTTTCAAACCTTCACAAAACCGTTTTCACAATTTTGTTGAGTCACCACATATTCTATGAGCACCTTCTTGAGAGCATAGTTTTCATTCTTGTGTTTGTTCCAAAACTTGGTTAATTATGTCATGACTTTGATGCTTGTATCTCTGATATCTTTATCTCTAGTCTTCATGTGAAATTCAGAGGTGCCTTGGCATTTATATTGTGCTCTTCAAACAAAGGCAAGCGATATACCACTCTATCATACCTTATTATGAGCATTGCAACGTTGCTTATGTTTATGTTTCATGCTAATTATTATTATTTATTTGGTTTCTTTTCATAGCTTGCAATGACTATTGAGTAGACTTAGTTGCATACTCATTATTATGAATTGTCTAAGCATCTACTCCTGTGCTGAGAATATATACGTCATATGAAGCAAAGTGTTTGTGAAAGTTCGTTTATCGCACTTAGTTTTCAACTGAATTGCTTGAGGACAAGCAATAAGCTAAGATTGGGGGAGTTGATACGTCCAAAACGTATCTACTTTCTCGAACACTTTGCTATTGTTTTTCCACTATACTTGTGTGATTTGGATACAACTTGTAGAGGTTCGTAGGATGGAAAACAAAAAAAATCTACTGCATGAACACACAATCAAGATCTAATCAATGATCAAGCCAAGATCTATCTACTAGATCAGTGCAACAAGTTGATAGAGTACTAACCCTCGAAGATCCAAAGCGGTTAACGAGAGCAGATTCTCGTGGGTGATGTAGTCGTTCACTTGCCGATCTCAAGATCGCGTAGACGATCCTTCCGGCGCCGCGTTCCGGCAGCGCTTCCGCAGTCGGTCACACATTCGGTACTCTATGAAGACCTTCCTCTCCCTTGTTCCAGTAGGCATCGGAGGTTGTAGCACTCTCCTCGTGATTCCGGCAGCACGACGGCGTGGTGTCGGAAGTAGAGGGAAGATCCCGCAGGGCTTCGCCTAAGCCGGAGCGAGTATGGTGGAGTAAGAGAGAGCCTTGGCGATCTACGGATTAGAGGGCACCAAGGGGAGAGGTGTAGCCGGTGGCTAGGGTTTGAGATACCCCAACTCGGCGACTTGGGAGGATCCCTAGGTGGCGGCAGCACTTGGAGGGTGGTGGCGCCTTGCAGCTAGGGTTTGGGTGTGAGGGGTAGGGGTGCGCCCTACCCCTCCTTATATAGGTGGGGGGAGGCGGTTTGGGAGGAGGGAGTCCTCCTCCAACTCCTCCTCCTTGGCCGGCGGGTGAAGGGAGTGGGACTCCTACCCTAGGTAGGTTTCCTACTCTCCCTCCACCAAGCAATGTTCGGATTTGACTTTTCAAATCGGCGTTTGACTTTCAAACTTGAATTTGATTTCTCTCTTCATATTGCCCAGCCAAGTGACCAAGTACATGATTCAACCATTCCACATTGTCATGACACATCCATGTACCCTTCCCCTTCCGGAGTGCCGGACCTTCCAGAACATTCCCAATGAAAACACCGAAATCATTTCCGAACTCCGAAACAGGACTTCCCTTATATGAATCTTATTATTCGGACCATTTCGGATCTCCTCGTGATATCCTGGATCCCATCCGAGACTCTGAAGAACATTCGGTCTCTTACTCATCATTCCATAACTACACAACAACATCGAATCCTTAAGTGTGTCTCCCTATGGTTCGTGAATTATGCGGACATGACCGAGATACTTCTCCGATCAATAACCAATAGAGGAATCTGGAAATTCATATGGCTCCCACATATTTCTATGGTTAATTTGCGATCGAATGAACCACTTACATACGATACCAATTTTCCTTTGTCTTACGATAGTTTACTTATCCGAGGTTTTGATCGTCGGTATCTCTGCATACCTAGTTCAACCTCGTTACCGATAAGTACTCTTTTCTCATTCCCGTGATATGTGATCCCTTGTGAGCCAGTCACATGCTTGCATGCTAATTGGATGGCATTCCACCGAGATGGCCCAGAGTATATCTATCCGTCATATGGATGGACAAATCCCACTCTTGATCCATGTGCCTCAACACATACTTTCTGAACACTCAATGCCACCTTTATAGCCACCCAGTTACGTTGTGGTGTTTGATGTCACCAAACCATCCTTCCGGTGATGGTGATTAACATGATCTCATGGTCGAAGGAATTAGGTTACTATGTATCAGAAAGCTTATAGCAAATGAACTATATTAAATGACTTGATCTTCTAATGATATGACCCTGTTGTTAATAACAAGAGGCTTATGATAAATGTTTACATACCATGCTATAATTGTATTAACCGGAAACATTAATACTTGTGTGATTTGTAAACATAAAAGAGTCCCTAGAAAAGCCTCTTGTTAAACTAGCTTGTTGGTTAATATATGATCATGGTTTCCTGATCATGAACATAGAGATGTTATTAACAACCGGGTCATATCATTAGGAGAATGATGTGATGGACATACTCCTATAGTTAAGCGTAGCATAAAGATCAAGTCATTTAATATAGTTCATTTGCTACAAGCTTTCTGATACATAGTAACCGAATTCCTTCGACCATGAGATCATGCTTATCACCATCACCGGAAGGATGCTTTGATGACATCAAACACCACACCGTAACTGGGTGGCTATAAAGGTGGCATTCAGTGTTCGGAAAGTATGGGTTGAGACATATGGATCAAGAGTGGGATTTGTCCATCCATATGACGGATAGATATACTCTGGGCCCTCTCGGTGGAATGTCATCCAATTAGCTTGCAAGCATGTGACTGGCTGATAAGGGATCACATACCACGGGAACGAGAAAAGAGTACTTATCGGTAACGAGGTTGAACTAGGTATGCAGAGATACCGACGATCAAAACCTCGGATAAGTAAACTATCGTGAGAGAAAGGGAAATTGGTATCGTATGTAAGTGGTTCATTCGATCGCAAAGTAATCGTAGAAATATGTGGGAGCCATATGAATTTCCAGATTCCTCTATTGGTTATTGATCGAAGAAGTGTCTCGATCATGTCCGCATAATTCACGAACCGTAGGGAGACACACTTAAGGATTCGACGTTGTTTGAGTAGTTATGGAATGATGAGAAAGAGACCGAATGTTGTTCGGAGTCTCGGATGGGATCCGGGATATCACGAGGAGATCCGGAATGGTCCGGAGAATAAGATTCATATAAGGAAAGTCCCGTTTTAGAGTTGGGGAATGGTTCCGGTGTTTTCATCGGGAATGTTCTAGAAGGTTCCGGAATGTCCGGCACTCCGGGGGGAAGGGTACATGGATTTGTTATATCAAGTTGGTATGATTGCATCATGTACTAAGTGTCATTGCTGAACAAAATAGAGGGATTAATCAAATCCTTGTTTGAAAAGTCAAACGCCAAGTTTGAAAGTCAAACGGCTATTTTTGGGAAGTGGAGAAAGAGGAGGAAACCGAGTTGGGGAGGAGTCGCTCCTCCTCCACCGCCGGCCCACCTTGGGTCCGAGTTGGGGAGGGATTCCCCTCCCCTGGCGCGCCTCCCTCCACCCATAAAAGGAGGGGCAGGGCTTCCCTCCTAGATACACAAGTTGCCTCCTCTAAACCCTAGCTCCAAGCCGTCGCCACCCTCCATAGCCTTCGCCGGCCATAGGGCAAACCCTAGCCGCCGTCTAGCTAAACCCTAGCCGCCGGCTTGCCCCCTCCTTGGTGTGTCTAAACCCTAGAACACCAAGGACTCTCTCATACTCCACCATACTCGCTCCATCTTAAGGCGAAGCCCTGCGAGATCTCCCCTCTACTTCCGGTACCATGCCGTTGTGCTGCCGGAATTGCGAGGAGAGTGCTACAACCTCCGCTGCCTGCTGGAACAAGGGAGAGGAAGGTCTTCGTCGAGTACCGAACGTGTGACCGACTGCGGGAGCGCTGCCGAAACGCAGCGCCGGAAGGATCGTCTACACGATCTTGAGATCGGCAAGTGTACGACTACATCACCCACGAGAATCTGCTCTCGTTAACTGCTTTGGAATCTTCGAGGGTGAGTTCTTCTATCGACTCGTTGCTACAATCTAGTAGATAGATCTTGGCTTGTTTGTTTGCATGCGGTAGAAAATTTTGTTTTCCATGCTACAAACCCCTACAATGGTATCAGAGCCGTGTCTATATGTATATCTGTTGCACGAGTAGAACACAATAGTCATTGTGGGCGTTGATGCTTTTATTGTCGATTGCTTCTTGTGTACTTTGCATCTTGCGGGATGTTGGGATGAAGTGGCCCGGGCTAACCTTACATGACATCGTTCATGAGACTTGCTCCACGCTTGACATGCAACTTGTATTGCATAAGTGGCTTTGCGGGTGCCTGTTTCTCCTAGCATAGTTAACAGTCAATTTACAACGGGTGATTGTCAATACTAGTATCAATGTTGTGGTTCATGTTCGTAAGTTAGAACGACACTTATTGAAAGCCCCAAACCACGTAAAACATGCAAAGAAAGTAGAGGCGTCTAACTTTGTTTTGCAGGGGTGTGCTGTGATGTGATATGGCCATGATTGTGATTATATATGATGTATGCAATGTTCCTTATTGTAAGTTGGCAACCGGCAGGAGCCATATGGTTGTTTTTAAATTCTGTTTAGACCCGCGTGTCTATTCAAAGTAGTTGTAATAGTTGAAGCTGGTGGACGACAACCATGGAGCGGCGTCATTGACCTTGATGTAATGTCGGTGATGATGGAGATCATGTTCGTGCTTGAAGATGGAGATCGGAAGCACAAAGAAGAAAGGCCATATCATATCACATATTATGAATTGCATGTGATGTTAATCCTTTATGCATCTTGTATTGCTTAGTTAACGACGGTAGCATTATAAGATGATCCCTCAAGCACACAATTTCAAGTTTTAAAGTGTTCATCCTTAGTAAGCACCGTTGCTAAAGCTCGTTGTTTCGAAGCATCACGTGATGATCGGGTGTGTTAGATTCTGCGAGTGTATACAACGTGAGCAAGCCAGATTTGCTCATGCGGAAGCTAAGGTTTGATCTTGACGAGCCTAGCATGTACAGACATGGTCTCGGAACACGGATCACCGAAAGGTAAAGCATGAGTCATATAGTAGATATGATGAACATGTTGATTGTTCGCCATTGAAGCTACATCAACTCTCGTGATGATCGGTTTTGATGTGGTGGATTTGGTTCGTGTGATCACTAAAACAATGTGAGGGATATTGTTTTGAGTGGGAGTTCAACGGCAATATGATTAAAAGTTGAACACTATTTATCATAAATTAAATCAAAGTGAATTTGCATAGTTGTTGTAGTCATTGGCATCCGTTTACCACCTTGCGCTTAGTTATAATTGAGATGATAGAACTATAGAATTCTGGTTAGTTACTTTACGAACTGGTATCATATTGTTTTGAAGTGTTAATCTAAAGTTTAAAGGTCCTATTGCAAACTTTCAGTAAGTTCCGGTTACTCCATGAAGTTTAATAATTGGTATTAAAATCGAGAGTGACAATTCCAAGAGTTAGTGTATGAGTATCATGTTTGTCTCCTTGATTCTTGATATTCAAAGAATTGTCTTAATATCAAGGTTATCTAGGATCTGAAAGAGTTGTTTCAGAAACCATGATGTCTGGAAGATATTGTGATATCTGAAACGAAGTTTTGGTCGCAACATGATAGAGTATAATATGTCAAAAGTCATGTTCTCATATTTGATGAGAATTTGCAAAAGGTTGGAGACACTAGTTGTCCTAAACCTCCAAAAGGTTTTGGAGAGCAACATTATACTCATGATTCACCGTTATAAGCTAAAAGTAGCTTGATCATGGATGATTCCATGATAAGGGTGAATATTTGATGTAGGTAAAATGTTTACTACACCAAGAGATTACTAAAGAAAGGAATTTGAAAGAACACCAAACATTTGATGATGGTGATCTACTTCAAAGTGCAAGTCCAAAGACATTGGCATTTTAATATACATGCTTTGGACTATGTGTCATGTATATGGCTCCACTATTGATGTTGATAGATTCTTTCAAACAGAAAAGGAAATACTGAAAGAGAATCTCATAAGTATATGGCAGAAAAGAAAAGACTAGAATTGTTCAGCTTAAGTATATAGATGATATACATGTTATGGATATATTCTTTGCTTATTAAACAATGTGGTTCTTAAGTATTTGATACTGAATTTGTTGTTGTGAATCGTCATACGAAACAACACAATTCATGAACTATAATGGCCTAAGTAACTAGCAAAAGAATATGTGATGATGTTCATCGAGAACAAATAAAGGGTTATTGTGTTGCTCGTTAAACATCAAAGCTTGCCTTCAAAATTTGTTTTATCAGGTATTATGAGAAAAAATGGGTTGTTCAATTAATTGCCGTAATCCATAAAAGATGGATGATTCACAAATCTCGTTGGAGAAATCACATCCATAAATCTAGTGCTAAAAATGTCGAAAGACAAATTGATTGAAAGATCACTTAGGAAGTGATATCGCTGTTTAAATTATATTGGAAATAAAACATGAAGAAACTCCATGTGGATGGAATTCTAGAGTCTTTTGATTTTTTGATCAAATGACGCTTGTGAAACTTTCCTAGAGATAATCAAAACTTCGTTCATAGGCCAAAAGGGAACGAATGACTAGCTTATTGGAAGTTGTACATATTGTTGTACGAAGTCCATTATGTGTAGTCAAGAGCGATGGATTTCAACTTCATATGCTTTCTCCGAAAATATGAGTGAATATATGAATATTTACTTAATAAGGATGAAGTATGAAACATTTGAAAAGTTCAAAGATTTTCAAGATGAAGTGCAAAATCATTGTAACAAGAATATAAATAGTTTATGATAAGATCATAAAGGAAGATATTTGAGTTACAAGTTTAGCATAATACCTAAGATTTAAGGAATCGTTCCGTGGATTTGCATTTCCCGAAACACCATAGGAGTATGGAGCGTTCGAGATATGTAATTAAACCTTGTTTGACATGGTAAGATCAAATGTGTAATTCATAAAACTGTCATTATATTTTAAAGATTAGAAGCTTTAGAGACTACCGTTTTTCCACTGAAAAGAGCTCCATCATAATCCGTTGAATTGACACCATATAAAGTTATGGTTTGGGATAAAACCCAAGTTGTCCTTTCTTAAACATTGGTATGCTATGCATAAGAAAGATGTTTGCAACCAAAGTCGGATGAACCTATCTTTGTATGTTATTTCGAATAACTGTTCCTCCAGAACATCGGAGACAAAAATGTTTGTCGCTTAGAACGTCAAGTTTCTTTAAGAAGGAATTTTTCGTGAAAAGTTAAGTGGGAGGACAATAGAACTTTGATAAGGTTAAAAGAACCTTAGCTATATGTGCAGAGTTCCGCAACGCCGAAAAGTGTTCCGGAGGCAGCAACAATGCTCATGGCTCACGTGCCTCAAAGGTTGTGGTTACAGAGATCTAAGTTCCTATTAAAACAAGTAGGTCGGGTAAACAATCAAATACCTTGAGAGTTAAATCATTATTTGACAATAATGATCCGACTGCATGCAAAGAAGCGATGATGGGACCTGACTCCGTCAAATGGCTTGAAGCCATAAAATCCGTGATAGTTCCATATACGAGAGATCAAGCTTTGAACTTGAAAGACCCTCTGGAAAGGTACAAGATCTTACAGTCGTATTTGGATCTATAAAGAAATAGACATGGATGTTTTCACATCTATGAAATTATCGACATGTCGGGAAAGAGTTCACGACAATGTTCAAAGAGTTGACTATGACAAGATCTGATCTTCATTAATCGATATTTAGTTTAGACGGATTAATGTAGCAACTACGACATATAATTTTGTTATGTGTTGAATAAACAAAACAAGTTCTTCTAATAGAATGGTTACCAAGGACGTGTGCATGACACGGTCCAAAGGTTTTTGCTAATTCAAAGGATGCTAAAAGCATATGCAAACTTCAATAATTGAAGTAAGCATCGCCGAGTTGGAATCTTCACCATGATGAAACTATTAAAAGAGTTTAATTTCATCAGAGACGATGAAGATGCTTGCATTTGCAAGAAATTAAGTGGGAGCGCTAAGACATGTTTCTAATACATTATGTGGAAGACATATTGTTGATTGGAAATAATGTATCTTTTATTAACACAGAATAAGAATTTCATCTCGATGAAAGGCTTAGGCAGAACCCGAATATTTGGCATCAATGTCTATATGGATAAATTGCGACGCCAATATGGTTGTGCCAGAAGTACATAGATGAGATATTGAATGAGTTCAATATAGAAACTACAAGAAAGGTTCTTGTTGCATAGGAAGGATTGGATAAAGATTTAAGTATTTTTGATAGTTGATAGATACAATCACAAAGAGTATTTTATCAATCATGCTGTGATGTGTACAAATCCAGAAGTGTCCTATGCTCTAAATGTTATGAGCATATACCAGAATAATTCATAAGATGATCATTGGACGATAGTAAAGATATTCTTATGATCTTTTAAAAGAACTAAGAATATATTATTTTGTAGAAGTGACAAATAGATGGTTAGTTCATTGTAAAAGTATTACATTGATACTAGTTTTGTCATGAAGTACAAATAAAGTTTATCTCAATCTAAACTAAGGGTGGCACAATGTGATGGAAAGTAAGTTCCATAATGGATTTGGATGAGTTCCAAAGTTAAAGACATTGTGACAGATACTACAACAAAAGGCTAAGTATATAACTGCTATTATAGCAGCAAAAGAGGGCATTTGTGTCAAGTAGTTTGTTATCAAACTAGGTGTAGTTCACAGCAGGGATAATACTATGGAGATATATTGTATGACAATATTATCAACATGTTTTAACCCCAAAGAACTAAAGGTCACACCAAAGGACCAAATTTGTACAAAGCCATCTCATTAGAAAATGAGTGATGCGTAGAGACGCAAAGACATGCAATTACACACGGACCTGGAAGTGTCAGATCCGGAGATCAGTTGACCACTAGCAATCGTGTACATACGACACCGGAAAGCCATAGGTGTTGAATACACAAAGGTTTGAAACTAGATTATTGACTCTAGTGCAAGTGGGAGACTGTTGGAGATATGCCCAAGAGGCAATAATAAATTGGTTATTATCATATCTTCATACTTATGATAAATGTTTACATACCATGCTATAATTGTATTAACCGGAAACATTAATACTTGTGTGATTTGTAAACATAAAAGAGTCCCTAGAAAAGCCTCTTGTTAAACTAGCTTGTTGGTTAATATATGATCATGGTTTCCTGATCATGAACATAGAGATGTTATTAACAACCGGGTCATATCATTAGGAGAATGATGTGATGGACATACTCCTATAGTTAAGCGTAGCATAAAGATCAAGTCATTTAATATAGTTCATTTGCTATAAGCTTTCTGATACATAGTAACCTAATTCCTTCGACCATGAGATCATGCTTATCACCATCACCGGAAGGATGCTTTGATGACATCAAACACCACACCGTAACTGGGTGGCTATAAAGGTGGCATTCAGTGTTCGGAAAGTATGGGTTGAGACACATGGATCAAGAGTGGGATTTGTCCATCCATATGACGGATAGATATACTCTGGGCCCTCTCGGTGGAATGTCATCCAATTAGCTTGCAAGCATGTGACTGGCTCACAAGGGATCACATACCACGGGAACGAGAAAAGAGTACTTATCGGTAACGAGGTTGAACTAGGTATGCAGAGATACCGACGATCAAAACCTCGGATAAGTAAACTATCGTGAGATAAAGGGAAATTGGTATCATATGTAAGTGGTTCATTCGATCGCAAAGTAATCGTAGAAATATGTGGGAGCCATATGAATTTCCAGATTCCTCTATTGGTTATTGATCGAAGAAGTGTCTCGATCATGTCCGCATAATTCACGAACCGTAGGGAGACACACTTAAGGATTAGACGTTGTTTGAGTAGTTATGGAATGATGAGAAAGAGACCGAATGTTGTTCGGAGTCTCGGATGGGATCCGGGATATCACGAGGAGATCCGGAATGGTCCGGAGAATAAGATTCATATAAGGAAAGTCCCGTTTCGGAGTTGGGGAATGGTTCCGGTGTTTTCATCGGGAATGTTCTAGAAGGTTCCAGAATGTCCGGCACTCCGGGGGGAAGGGTACATGGATGTGTTATATCAAGTTGGTATGATTGCATCATGTACTAAGTGTCATTGCTGAACAAAATAGAGGGATTAATCAAATCCTTGTTTGAAAAGTCAAACGCAAAGTTTGAAAGTCAAACGGCTATTTTTGGGAAGTGGAGAAAGAGGAGGAAACCGAGTTGGGGAGGAGTCCCTCCTCCTCCACCGCCGGCCCACCTTGGGTCCGAGTTGGGGAGGGATTCCCCTCCCCTGGCGCGCCTCCCTCCACCCATAAAAGGAGGGGCAGGGCTCCCCTCCTAGATACACAAGTTGCCTCCTCTAAACCCTATCTCCAAGCCGTCGCCGCCCTCCATAGCCGCCGCCGGCCATAGGGCAAACCCTAGCCGCCGTCTAGCTAAACCCTAGCCGCCGGCTTGCCCCCTCCTTGGTGTGTCTAAACCCTAGAACACCGAGGACTCTCTCATACTCCACTATACTCGCTCCGGCTTAAGGCGAAGCCCTGCGAGATCTCCCCTCTACTTCCGGTACCACGCCGTTGTGCTGCCGGAATCGCGAGGAGAGTGCTACAACCTCCGCTGCCTGCTGGAACAAGGGAGAGGAAGGTCTTCGTCGAGTACCGAACGTGTGACCGACTGCGGGAGCGCTGCCGGAACGCAGCGCCGGAAGGATCGTCTACACGATCTTGAGATCGCAAGTGTACGACTACATCACCCACGAGAATCTGCTCTCGTTAACTGCTTTGGAATCTTCGAGGGTGAGTTCTTCTATCGACTCGTTGGTACAATCTAGTAGATAGATCTTGGCTTGTTTGTTTGCATGCGGTAGAAAATTTTGTTTTCCATGCTACGAACCCCTACATCGGCTTCCCTCCAACGCATCTCCATCAACCACCGATGTTTCCCTCATCCATGAGTGAGTAATCCTCCGTTGTAGGCTTGGGGATGGTAGGGATTGGATGAGTTCTATCATGTAATCAAATAAGATCTGTTAGGGGCATAGTGCCTAGTATCTCTATTAGTGCTATTTGACTTTGTTGCAACTTGTTGTGCTTAATGCTTGTCACTAGGGCCCGAGTGCCATGATCTCAGATCTGAACTTATTATTGAATCATTATGATAGTATTGTTTATGATCTATCTGCAAGTTGTGTACACATATCATTGTTCGGATTCAAAGGCCCCAAAGTGAGAATAATTGGGACAACCGGAGGGAATGGCTGTGGTGTGAGGATCACATGTGTTCACGGAGTGTTAATTCTTTGCTTCGGTGCTCTATTAAAAGGAGCACCTTAATTGTCAGTAGTTCCCTAGAGGCCCCGCTGCCACGGGCTGGCTGGACAAAAGATGTTGTGCAAGTTCTCATTGCGAGCATGTATGACTATATATGGAGCACATGCCTAGGATTGTTTAGTACTTGGGTACTTATTATTATTTATCTGCAATGCCCTAGTTCTTTGAAGTTACATGTTTAGACTCATCCATGCAATGCTCGTCCTCCATCCCTATGCCTACCGCACTCGAATCCTACTGTTATCGTTACTATTACTATTGCTACTGTTTCACTGTTGCTGTTACTGCTGCTGTTGCTATTACAAACTGTTTCTACTGATAAACTTTTGTGAGCAAGAACTATTTCCAGGTGCAGATGAACTCACAACTCAGTTGTTAAGGCTTGCAAGTATTCTTTGGCTCCCCTTGTGTCGAATCAATAAACTGGGTAATACTACCCTCGAAGACTGTTGCGATCCCCTACACTTGTGGGTCATCACAAGCTCATGGAGAGTGGGCTGGCAAGCACAGCGACTAGAATTCCTGCGATCTAGGAGCAGGGAGACTAGAAGCTGAAGGCCCAGAAGCGTAGCTAGAATCAGTCATATTAGATCAAGACGCCGGTATTATCCATGTAAACCCTAGCGAGGATGCATTATATAATCCTCCCTAGGGTACTTTCTGAAGATATCTGCCATCATAGGCCCTATAGACACGACTCACCGCGTCAGTGCTGAGCTCTCCGTCGTTGTAATCTCTCCAGACCAATAAAAACTAGCAGGAAGTAGGCTCTTTCTTCCAAAGGGGGCTGAACCTGTGTAAATCCCTGTGTGCTTCCAATCTCGTACCGTGGGTGGCTTACTCTCCCTTGCCCCATTTGACTAAATCGCTACCACGGTTAGCGACTGTCGTGGCCATCCCCACGATAACTGGTCATCAAATTAGCTTGCAAATATGATGGTCTGACCAGAAATATCAATATCACCACTAGTATGATGACCAGACTCTAGTAGAATCCTCTTTCTTGCTTTAGTTTATCTCAGTTCAATATTTTTGAAAACTGCCAATTTCTTAGGCCAATTTATTTAGTCTAAAATTTGTCCAAATGATCTTTTTCTGTGGTCGAGTAGTTGGTGTGTGTGTGTTCTATCATTGATGATAGAATAATATTCTCTACATCATCCATACTTCTGGCTCTTCATATTCCATACTTCCAACAAGGGCATACTTCCCATTTCTATCTCCCATACTTCTTCTATAAATGATATACCATTGGGAAGGTAGAAAAAACTACAAATTTTTCGTGTAGTAGCTTTTGTTAAATTCCCGACCGTTCAAATTTAATTTAAAAAATTTAAATTCATCATGAACCCATACAAAATATATTTTGAACGCAATTTCTAAACCATTTATCAGAATTATATAAATGATATACCGTTGGAAAAACTAGAGAAAACCCGCAACTTTTTCAAATTATAAATTCTCAAATTTCAGACCATTTAAAAATAGTTTGGAAAATCTGAAACCTTCATAAACTTGGATGAAACGTATTTTGAACTGAATTTCTAAACCGTGAAGAGGAATGACGCAAATTATAATGCGCTGGAAAGGTATAGAAATTTTGCAACATTTCCATGTACGGTATTTTTTAAAATTCTGCACGGTTTGAAACTAATTTTGAATTTATTGGAATTCTGATTTGTTTAAAAATGATGGCCTGTAATTTTACCATTATTCCTCAACCATTTGTTTGAATGATGCAAATGACATGTTGTTGGATAGCTATAGAATATACGCAACTTTTTTGTTCAATTTTTTTCTCAAATTTGGAACAGTTTAGGAGTAATTATGAAAATAATGTCTGCTTTTTTATGGCATAGGCAACGAAACGCTATACTTCCGTTTTTGCCATTTTTATACTTTCCTTTAAAGGTATCTTGTACTCCTACTTCTCTGTGTTCTATACTTCTCAATGCAGTTTCTTTTTTTCCGTATTTTTGTTTGAATTTTCTATATTTCCCTGCCGAAAATGTCTACCTCCCTTCCAGTTAGGTTATACTTCTCCATTTCCTAAGTTTGTACTTCACGGATATGTACAACCATACTTTCTTGGTGCTTTTATAATTGTGTTCTATACTGCATATATATTTTATTATAGTGGTTTTCTAGCACATCATGTAAATACTTTACACTTCCTATACTTCCTATATTCACCGTCTATACTAATCATCTATGCTTCCTATATTCACCGTCTATACTAATCATCTATGCTTCCTATATTCACCATCTATACTTCCTATAAGTTTACTTTATAATTCAGTAACTCATATACTTCAAAGTACGTTTTTATTGTCACCATCGAAGTAATTTTAAAAATATTATACGATGTTCTATTTTCTAGGCAATGAACGCCGTATTGGTTTTGATAAATACAATGCGGCATATGTTCTCCCTATGTGTCGGTTGTTCAGTGACTCGCAGTAGCAGCCCTGGCAAGTGGGGCTGACAATATAGGTGGACTGCATTTTTGGTGGTGCTCCTCGACTACTGAGCCATGATTTCTAGCGTGAAAACCCAAGATTAGCCTTCATTGGTTGTAATTGGCAATGGGCTTGTAGAGGACATTGTTTTGAAAACTCGGTCTTTCTCCGGGATGGAGACCCAAGACCATCGATGGGGTGACAACAATGCTTGTTGATTATTTTCTTCTTTGTGGTGTTGCTTTTTTAGAGCATAGTTTGTAGTATGGGTGTTGTATTCGGTGGTGGTTAGAGTATTTCTGTTGCGAGTGGTTGTATATTGGGACAGTATCTTTATTTTACTTTTTATCTCTTTTTTATTTTGTTGTTGGTTATGTGCATCCCTAATGTCTGTGGACATCTTGATAGTGGAGAGATTGGATGTGATTGGTATTTTTAGTATATTAATATATTTCCTTTATCAAAAAAAGATGAAACCTCATAAGCTCTGTGAGAAGTTTGGAGCCTTGTTAGCTTTTGTTTATTGAGTTTGATTCGGAGTTGGTTTTGGTTGGTAAACTGTAGTAATAGAGGCTCAGGCCTGGGGCATTGTTTTCTTATCTTTGTCAATGTATGGATTTTCTGTATGACATATCAATTTCTACATAATGAAGTTGGTGTGTGTGCTCCTTTTATCGAAAAAAACTCTTTTATGTTTCTCTAAGTTTGGCTTTCCGCTCGATCTGGCCACAATGAGTTCAACCTGTTCTGTGATAGAATCACTATATATCCTCAGGCGTAGACAAGCAATAGATGCTCTGAACAGGGTTGTACGTAGGGTTATAAGTAATATGGTAAGTTTCAGGAACTAGCTAGCTCAAATTTGTTTATTATTTGTACCATGTATGTATGTGTCCTTGCTCATGTGGTTAGTTTTGGACTTTGGTGTATGCACAACTCTTATCGGCATTCCATCACAATGTCATCGGATGTTGTGCCCTGACAACCAATCTTTTTATGTAACTCTCTCCAAATGTTTTTATTGACGACCTGACTTTATGGGCTAACCGATGCAAAGACTCGGTTCAAAAGGAGCAAGCTATTCAGGTGGGTATCCTCTGCCCCCATTGAATGTTTCAGAAAAAAAAAGTTCTATATCATCAGCATTACAGAGAAGTATGACTTCAAATTGAAGTAGCTATTCATGCAGGTCCCATGGAATTACCTTATTTTTTTGTTCGGTACTGTTTCATCTGGTGTTTCTAAGAGTCGTTTCTATCTTCTTCATTGTACTCCGTTAGTTTCAAAATATAAGATGTTTTAGGTTTCTGAAGAAAATGAATCTAAACTCTTTTTAGTGTATAGATTCACCTCAAAGTTGAGTGAACCTACGTACTAAAACAAGTCTAGATATATTTGCTTCACAAAGCTAAAATATCTTATATTTTGAAACGGAAGGAGTACTTCTTAAATTGTACCATCTATTTCAACATCAAACGGGTGATAAGCACGCTAAGGTGTGGAACGAAGTAGAACATATATCCAGATGATCGTTTTTACAATGTTAATCTAAGGTGAGGCAGAGTAAATCATATCCACATGATTGTATTCACAATAATGATTTATGAATTAAAATCATAGAAGCCCGCTTAATTCTCTCGTGAAGGTTGGCATGCTTGCTTCTCAATCAAACGCATAAGATCTACAACACACTTTTGTTATTCCCACTTGACAATCTATGCCATACATCTAAACAATCTTGTGTGACCGGCAATATTACTATGATATGCTCATCTTTCAGGCACTTAGTTTGGAGTTCATACACTAGTAGAAAAAGGGGCTTCGGTTCGATCTAGAGTCTAACACTAGTCCCGATTTATTACGGGTCGGGACTAGTATGAGCACTAGTCCCGGTTCGTACTGTTTTTAGTAGCTAGAGCCCGAGAAAACTCTATTCCGGGGTCATTCCAGACCTTTAGTCCCGGGTCGTGATATGGCCCGGGATTAAAAGGGTGGTCCCGGGTCGTGATACGGTCCGGGACTAAAGGGGTGCGAACGCAGGCAACTTAAAATTGCTATAACTTTTGCGTACGATATCGAAAAAAATATACAACCTATCAAAATGTGTGAAAAAATTGAGTTTGATTTCAACAGCCTTATTTGCATTCCTCACATTTTTAGATTTTTAAAATTATAAATAATGGATTCCTCACATTTTTCTAATTCTTTTACATTTTTAAAATTTGAAAAGGAAAAAAAGTTATTTAAAAAAAAATTGTTTTAGCAATTTTTATGACATATTTTGATTCCTCACATTTTTCTAATAATAATGAATATATTATTTGTCGAATTTCGATTTACAGATTTAAAAATATTATTTATGCCATATTAAATGAATAAATGGCAAAAATGAATAAAATATTATTTTAGTTTTTTACTTTCATTAGATTAAAATATTATTATTACTTATTTATTGTTGTTTACTTAAATATTTGTTTGTAATTTCGGAAAATAAAGATGTATGGCATATTGATATGGGCTAATAGGATTGATATGGTAGTGTTGACAACAAGATACAAATGGGCTTCGCGCAAGGACATCCTGATGAAACAGAGAAGTTAAGCATGCTGGGGATGAAGTAGTGCTAGGATGGATGACCGACCGGGAAGTTTGACCACAAGTATAATTTAACCTAAGATTAAGTATAGTTAGTGTTAAAAATGTTCCAAGTGAGAAGATTAACGAGTCAAACAATTCAATAAAATTAAGAAAAAATTCGAAAACAAAATTTTAAAAATAAATAAAAAAATTTGAAAAAAAATCTCTAGTTACGACCCGGGACTAAAGGTCCTCCGTTCTCCGCACTAAAAAAAAGCCATGTGGCACCTCTAATCCGGGGTTATAGTAAACCAGAACTAAAGATAGAGGCCTTTAGTCCCGATTTCATAGTCTCGGATGCAATACTAGGACTAAAGGTCCTTACAACTCGAGACTATATATCCTTTTTCTACTAGTGATATATCGCTACCTCAGTTATGTGATATGTTATTCTTTTCTTTTGCGGTACACTCATATGAAAGATCATGTGATACTACCCTCATCGTGGACCCCAATAGATCGTGCGATTGTTTGCCGACATTTCCTCAATGTCTATAATAATCGTGGGCCCCAATAGATCGTGCAATTGTTTGGTGCATCACTGAATGACACTGCTCTCTACAATGTCTATAATAAGTGTCAGAACTGCTGTGTCGTTCTTTTGATATTTGTTCCGATCCATATTAATTGACTTACATTTGTCTAGATTGAATAAATCTAGAGACACTATTTAGTATATAGATTTATTAAAATTTTTAACAAATCTAAATCAATTCTTATGGATCAAATAAATATTAAATAGTAATCCATTCGACCGCTCCCATCTCTCACAGGCAGGAGGCAGCCTCTCTCGCATGATATGTTATTACCAGACGCAGATCTCAAGTTGTGTATAAAAGAGTTTGTCAGGGCTCAGCAGTCTAGGAAATTGCCGACGACTCTGAGATTGTCAGCCTGATTCCTTGTATTGTGCTGCTCACATGGCCAAATGAACTGCTAACAGCTGGGATGGCCTTTTTCTGTCGAACAGGTTTTATGCTATTCATCAAGCCGTATCAAGTTGATTATCTTTTCTTTCTTATACTTCTGCCCCCCGCCTCTATTCTTTGTAAATGTGTAAACTAGTCATTGCAAATCAAAGTTCAGCATTCAGACTTAATCATACCGCAAGTCTTCACGTGTGCGGTGACCCAGCATACCACTACATGTTATAGTATACTATAGTCGTTAACAACTCAACTCATTACACAAGGTCCAAAGAACACTCTAGGTTAAAGAAAGAGAAAGAAAACTTCTTATAAAGAAGAATCAGAAATAAACAACTCAAAAACTATTATACTAATAAGACTAGTATCTAAACTATTGGTTTGGCATTGCTGCTATTGCAGTACACTATAGAAATATGTTCTATTACTAGAGATTATATTCCTATTTAATCAGTAACTTCGTCTTCACTTGAGTTGGTGTATATGTTGACCTTCTTGACTTTATTGAAAAGCTTTAGCTTTTGATGATAATTCCTGAAGCATAACTTAATGTAGACGTCGCCTTAATGGCTTCAGAATCTAGAAAGGGTTAAGAAGATACGTTGAGTACGAGCATACTCAGCAAGTTCACTAGAAAAGAAGTGTTTGATGCACTATATCTACAGCCACAGACCAAAGGTCGTAGGTAATGCAGGTTTTCGTAAACCTTTCTTCAAAGGTTGCTTTTATTCTGAAAAGCTATGTCCGTCAGCCTTCACGGGTTTACCAGAACTTTCATGGAGTTTCTTTCCCGCAGCGTTCGCAGCTCCTTCCCGGAGCAGGGAGTAACAAGTTACAGTTCTTACACTCTGCATAGGTGCGTTACTTTATCCATGAGAGACCTTAGCCTTGTTGCATAACCAAGTCATGACCTTGTCCATACTTTCTTGGTATGGGGCCCAGTCTAAGATCCAAGCCAATCACTGCCCTCTCCGCGACCTCATATGTCTGCACGATCCTTTGGGACCGGCTCACCTCCGTTAAGCCCCCTTTCGGGCAGGCTAAAACCCTGATGAGTTCCCGAAGACTCTATGACCTGGTGATGTCCGGACAAGTACCATTTAAATGGACTATATCCCTAAACACCATTCGTAGATAATCTAGACACCAAAACTGTGGGGCGTAAGGGTGTCCACCCATATGTTGGATCCGCACAAGGAATCACAACGTCACGTTAAGGTCGTCTTTCCTCCATACAAGAGGAAAATGATACAGCCGACTTCTCTGTCCCATTCCAAATCTCATGGTTAACGCGTAATATACGGCGCAAGAATCACTGGTGATATTGGTTTTTAAGTCCTAGATAATATGTTCCTTTACCACCGGAACTTTCATAGTAGGTTATTACCTCAAGGTAATTAACCTATAATTATATTATTAGGAAAATAGTGTTTTCCGACCTTTTTGAAATGTAGGTGATGAGAACACTTGATTTGCAAAATACTTTACAGAAAATAATCAAAGGACATGAGCAAGTGTGAACTTGCCTTTTGTGATTGCAAGATTATGCACTCACGGTCTTCAAGACAATATAAGATCCAATATCTAAAATCAGCATCATTGGTCCGGTAAGGACTAATGTTTAAAGAAGCAAGATACTGTTATGCATAAGTAATGTAATGCAATTTTGTAAACTTGAATCCCGGGAATAACGTTGTTCTAGGGTTTGGATACTGGAAATGGTTACTTTAGAATGTGTTGCCCTTTTAGATAAGTTTCATACTTGTGCTTCTTATTAAGTCTTGTGAGTGTGTGTGAAACAACATGTAAGTATAGTAAAGCACACACAATAATGGAATACTCAAGTGGGAAATGTATCTATAGTCTATGTATATAAGGTTTGTTCATCATTTAGAGCTTTTATAAAAATGCTTATGTCTTGCTTTATAATGTACCTTAAAATAATAACTTTTGAAGAAAATCTTACTTAGCTAAGGAGAAGTATTTAAATTTTAAGTTAACCTTATTAGGTGCTCTTTCTAGTTATAGTCTTTAGGTAAGAAAGAATTGCTCTATTTGAATAATGATATTAGTAGTATTTCAGACTTATCTATCTTGGTTTTTAACTTTATTAGTTTGGTATTAAGATGCTTTATAACTTAATTATAACAAACCAAAGTTAACTATAAAACACATAACAAAGTCTTTAGCATAGTATTTAGAGTATTATAGACTAAAGTTAACTTTAAAAAAACATAGATGGACTTAGAGTATATTGCTTATGTTATTTGTACCTTGTGTACTTTATAATGTTTACTTAAAGTCACTTAAGAATGGTTATACTTTTATTTGGTGTAGTGGTTTCTTGATTTTATAATAGAATAGAATCATTTATCTTTTTGTGAATGAATGGTTATAATTGGTAATCAGGGAAATGACATTACTTAACTACTTATGGTTCACTATAGGGTTTTGATTTGTTTATAAACTTGTGGTTAAAGTAAAGGAATAAGTTTTATATCATTACAAATTAGTCTTGGAGATTTTATATTGGATAAGGATCCTTTTATAAAATAATCTACACTTATGGTTGAAGGATAATTCAATAAAATTGTATTTAAAATGTGTTAAACCATTTTGACTTCATATTATCAATATTCAAGACTAATACTATTTAATAGATTTTAATTAGTTAATTTTAGAATATTAGCAAATTTTATTTACCCTTATACGAAATATCAATTAAGGAAATATGTTTAAATTCAAGTTATTAAAGTATTTAAATTTTTTTATTTAACTCAAAAAGTGGAATATTATATTTTTAACATGCAGGTATTATTTTTGTGATCATTTTGGTATATTAAATTTATTTTTGTGACTTATAAATAATAAGATATGATTTTTATAAGATTTATTACTTTATAAATACCTAATAAATAACAAGTATTTAATTAAGTGAAATAATAATGCATGCTTATATTTTTCAATTATAGTTCTTATTTTTCTAAGATTTTTGGTATTTTATTTATATTTTTAACATTTACCATTATTAAAATATGAATTATCAAAGTTCTAATACTTATAAAACCATTATTAAATAATATTTATTTAAATAATTATCATAATAATATTTGATAATAGTTTTAAGTTATAGATTTATTTTTCTAAAAATTTACATATATTAAACATATTTTTCTTAATTATAAAAAAAGTTATTGATTTAACAAGTTTTAATCATTTTTATTAAATTTCTAAAATCTTAAAATTGGAACTTACAATGTTTTATCTATTTATTAAATAGACAATAACTTTTTACACCGATACTACTCTAGACACGGTCACTGACTGGTGGGCCACATGCCACATGGCATGCCCCATTTAGCTAATACTTTTGTTACTAGGCTGGTTCTTACTCACAGACAATGACAGGTAGGCCCTATACAACGTCACCTGCCACCTGGGCAAGGACCAGTCAAATGGCTGACCAGGTCAAGGGTGACATCACCTTGACATCAGCTCGCCAGAACCTCGCCGGAACATCGTCGGAGACGACGCATGAATGGGTTCTGGGACGCGCGATTAGGGGCGTTCGATGCAGGGGAGTCTACTAAACTTAATAGTGGCAGCGCCTCTCCCTAAAGGTCATCGGAACATGGAGTCCGGCAACGACGAGCAGCGGAGCACACAGCTACACGGCGAGGGCTTGATCTAGGAAACAAATACAAGTTTGGAGAGCCTCGGGAAGATTAGGGACTCACCACGGTGCTCGTAGTGGTGTCAGTGAGGTCGAGGGGGCACTGAATCGATGTTGATTGACGATGACCGGCGGCAGTGATCATCGGGAATGGAGTCGATGGGGTCGATTAAGATCTCATCTGCTCGATTCTTCCTTGCTAGAGCTGCGACACACCATGACGAAGCTCGTGGCATGATCGGCTAATCGTGGGGCAATCTCTAGCGGCAGCGACAAGCGTCTCCGGAGAGCTAGGGTTCGGCATCTGAGAGGAGACAAAGAGGAAGAGGAAGAAATGGGGATAGGGATGAGGCAGGGTGTCGCGGTGGCCTTCTTATCCTCCTCTGGGACAGCGACGGGCATCTCGACGCACGGCTAACGACGACAACTGCATCGGGCGGCAGACTCCTCCAGCGAGCTGCTTGTGACGCACGAGGAAGACGATGAAAACATTTCACGGAAACCCCCCTGGCGTTCTTATGATTCACTCCGTAGTCACTCCACGGCCCCACTAGTCAGCCAGAGAGAAAGATAGGCTGGGCTGGTTGTTGGGCTGCTACTGGGCTTCGGTGAAACGCGCGTGAGCGACAGGGAAAGAAAGGAAAGATATGGGTCGGCCTGGGTTGCTGCTCTGGCTCCAGTTTTTATTAAGCAAAACCCTTTTTTTATTTTCTGTTTTCATTAAACCCTTTCAAATATGAATTTCTATAAGGATTTAAATATCCAGAATTTTTATAGAGCATATTAAATAATGTAGTAATATTGTAACTAAGTAGTGTTGATACCTTTCTTGATTTTCTTATAATTTTAAACTAATAGAAAACTATTTTATTGAGTGCAATATTTATCACTTAGGGTTTTAGAGATTTACCTTATATATTATATATATATATTTATTTATTGAGAACTTATAGAATGATTTTTATTTCCTCTTTATGAGTGTAATGGTAATGGTTTAATATAGCTAAGGATATGCATAGAGTATAACCATATTTATCATTATATAGCAATCATTATATAAGATGGTTTAATTATTAAGGTTCTTAAAATGGTAAATTCTTTTACTCACAATTCACTAATAGGTGAATCCTAACCACCCTACTTATTTAAAAATATCCATAGATGATTTCTTGAACTAGTTATTCACTACTTTCTTAAGTGTGGTTAAAATATGGATATAATATTAGAGTATAATGGTTTGTAGCACTAACCATTTATGTTGGTGATCTTTAATGATATCCCCCTTAAAATAGAAAATTATTTTCTGAAATGTCTTATGGAAAAGAATTGATAAAGATAACTCCTAAGCACATATGGTTATGATAATTGGAAATGACAGAGATGTGCTTAAGTGATTTGCTATAGGAAAATATTCCTATAAAGCATTGTGAAAATATGATGATAGATCAATCAGATGAAATGGTTATTATGTTTGGTTAAAGATTTAGGGTTTAGTGTTCATCAAGAATTCCTATATTCCATAATTCACAATCCTGGACCTCTAAGTAAAGAATTCCTTTCTAGATATACTACTTCTCTATGTCCATCATCATGTGTTAACATGATGAGCTTTGCTACACAAGAATATTCTTATCCACCTTTTATTCTCCTAAACCCATTGATAAATCTAATGAGCTTGACACTAAAGCTTTTCATAATCTTCACCTATCCAGACTTGGTTATATCAACTACTCTACTGCTGCTAACCTCCAATCCAACAAGTAGCTACTTCCAACTCCATTCATACTCTTCCATAATCATCCACTACTAATATTACTCCAGTAGATGTATATATCAAACTACTCTCCTCAAAACCTTACTATCTTTTAGGAGGAATAACACTACTTCAATAACTCCATACTACACTAGCTTTATCTTAATCATACTATCTTATATTTACTTTACTCCAGTAACTCATACTCCAACCTCATATTATATTAATGTGACTTGTAATGACTACTCTAGGATAACTTATCTATACTAGGGTTTGATCATGTTCTATCCACCAATGTCACTTATACATGATATAAGCATTCAATCTTGGTGACTAAAGTATGATCATTATAATCCTTTGATCCTTTATGGTTTAGGTTTCCAGTTGGCTAATCAAGGCTTCATCAATACAACATTACCGTTGTATTGAAATTATCTTCTTAGTATCTCTATTGGATTAAGGGATGTTATTCTTGGACTATGCCTACATAATCCAATAGGATTACTCCTTGGTATCTATCTTCAATATTCATCCTTATAATCCTCTTTGTTACTACCTATAATTATATCTTCCAAATTACTTTTCTATCCATTCAGGAGTGAGTTAACTCCATCAACTATCCTATAGATGATATCTAAGACTAGCATTACTATTTACCTCTTCTTACTTCCTTCTCTAAAGGATTTAAAGTGAATGTTATGATAAGAACATGAGTTGATAGATCAAGAATTAGTTGTTACATTCTTATTACTTAATTTATGTTTTTAACTTGGTATTCATGAGTGTGTAATGAATACTAGGATCTGATTACTTAAGGATCAAATATAAACCATTAAGTAATATATTAGGATTTAATTTTATTACATTTGATCTACCCTTGGATCAAATCTTGTTTACCCAAAATAAGGTTTTAGCAAAGGTCATATTGAAACTTGATGATCTACTTCAATTCCATCAAGTTAAGAGAAGCTTCAATCACTTTGACAGGTTTTGTTCAAAAGCGCGAAATTATTCGGATTTTCTATGCATGAATGCAATGCTCACATCTGGGTTCAGCTTATTTCTAAG
Organism: Avena sativa; assembly: GCA_916181665.1. Classification (NCBI taxonomy): domain Eukaryota; kingdom Viridiplantae; phylum Streptophyta; class Magnoliopsida; order Poales; family Poaceae; genus Avena; species Avena sativa. Next base: position 27,436,313 of record OV702286.1, on the reverse strand, counting down.
CTCTAATGCTGGGATGTTACAACGTGCAACTTGTTAGACGACCAACAACTTTATTCTATTGATATCCCAATTGGAAAATATATACTATAACTGACTTGGGGTAAAAAAAGATAAATCTAGACAAATACGAACTCCTAGACCAATACTAATACTCCTTACCCCCTCCCCCTCTCACTCATATGCAAAGTGTATGCAACAACGTTGCATTTGAAGAAGTGAAAACTAGAAATAAAATAAGAATCCAAAATATGAGTTTTTAGAGTGTTGTCATAGCATGAAGAGTCTTCAAAGCCTGCTGAATCAAGACACGGCCGATAGAAGAAGAGATCCACATAAACCAAGAGCCGGTCAGAGGCACATCATGTCACAAAAAGATCATAGCACAAGAGTCAAGAAGCCAATAGCATAGAAGCCCAACAAAAAAATAACGTGAGTAAATCAATGACAATGCAACATATGGCGCAACAGAGAAAGATACACACTACATCAATAGAAGATGAGTTGTCAAAATATGGCACATCAAGAGGATCAAGCATTGTCCACAAAATCATAACCCAAGAAACCCATCGGCGAAATAAGCTAGACATTAAGAGAATGAGCATAGATCGATAATGCAAAGACATGACGTAGAAAACAGGCCGACGATAAAGATATGTTGTTCTCACGTGACAAGAGAAACACAAGAGAATAACTAACTTGGTGAATGCAGCGGAAAAACATAACACCAATAGAAGACACGGATAGAGTTAAAACAGACGTAGACAAAAATGTGGCCCTCTTTCTTTTATATCTTCTATATCTAAATAGCAATCCTCCACTACTAGATTTTCCAGCCCCCACAGCAAGCCACGTCACTTCATTTTTTTCTATTGGCTATTACCTGACCCCACGTTCTGTTTAAACCATGCGTGCGTACGTGTTCAACGACGATGGTGAATACATTGAGTACCTTGGTTGTACTATCATCAGATAATAATGCCCATCATCACGTGTGAAGAAACTGAAGCACTTTACGGAGTCCACCGAGCATTTTCTTTGATAGTAGTCTATATAATATAAACTGACGAGGAGACAAAACGGCCAGGCGTTATTAGGTTATTAGGGCAGGCGAGCGGCCGCGTTGTTTCTTAATGTCTTCCTATATATCATCACGGCACCACACATCTCATCGTTCTTCATCTGACCTCCTCCATCCATATACTTCCACTCCTTAGACCTCAGTTGTCTCTCTGATCAGCTTGCTCTGCGCCGCCGTCATCTACTCCTACATGTCCTCTCCGTACAGAAACAGGACTTTATCATCTCCAACGAGGAGATCGACACCAGCACCGGTAGGCAGATTACAGGAAATTGTTTATGCTTAGACGAGTCGATCTGTGACCAAACGAAGCCAACACTATGCTGCCGGAGTACGTGAGCTCTCTACTTTACCCATTGAGGTCTTGAGCAGTCTACAAGGCGAGCTCGCCGGATGATGGCTTAAAGATTTAATCCCTCTTTTCGTTTTTCATGCTCGCTGAAACCGCCGTACCTTTGGCTTGGGTTTTGTTAGCCCATGGGTCTGTCAACAAGAAGTACCTGTTCTTCATATTCTGCTGGTTTGTAGCAGGTCAAGCTTTCTACACGCGAGACCTTTCCTTCGAATCCTTCGCCTGTTAAAACTTCTGTATATTATCATTTGTTGAAGTTATTTTACAGGTATGTCTAAGTTAAGCATGCTTTTCTTCAGAAAAAGTTCAGTTTTATAGATACGATTGTCAAAATAATAATTTAAAACCACCTTTCATTTTCTTACTTCTTCGCCCTTCACATAATCAGATACATGTCAAGAAAAGCTTACAACCTGAAGTTTCGTTTTCCATGAGAAGGAAAGTAAGAGGGTGAGTGTGAGACAGACCGGTGCAGCCAGCAGTTCTTTTGGTAATTATACTCTGTTCAAGATAATGGTTGTGAATAGTTGAGTAAATGGTTGCAGCCACATATGGTTGTTCCTTTTGATGCTAAAATTGTTTCCACATGCACAAAAGCTAGGTGCAAATTACTTCTACAGTCCTTTTTCAATTTTTTATTTTACTGACTTAATCACTCGAGATTAAAACAATTTTTCAAATGCACCTGCTGAATTCTGATGATATGGCTTGCCCTGAACCGGGTACAGGAACAAACTTTATTTCTTGGTAAATTGATTGAACCTGGTGCTTCTCTTTTCTGCCATGTTCTATAAAAGGAACATAGCAGTCCCATGATTAGTACCATCTTAGTAACTTTTTGTAATATTTGGATCATTTATGTATTTTGTGTTCAAATAAGAAAACCTCTTCATTATTTATTTTTGGCACGGCTAATATATAAATAAGTTTTAATCATCATTTTTAGATATTCACCGTTGTTCACCTACATGGAAGCAGACTAGACGTTCCATAGGTTATACTAGAATATAGTGCATGTAGTAAATCAACTTAGCTTCCAAATTCACATCGACAGAAAAAATCACCCGAGGAAGAGCTTCTAGGCATTTTAATTGAGACCAAAGATGTGAGGATGAAACCGAATCTACGGGAAAAAACGAGGTGAATTACTCCGCCCATGAACAATCGGCAAAGAGACGCCACTATATTCTAGCCACAGGGATATGGTCAAGACAAACGAGATGATCAAGTTTTTTCTAAGGACATTGCTTTTAACGACCAAGTTGAACTTATTATTATTTTTCTTCTTTGCCATGGTAATAAGCAGATTCTGAGAGTTGTGTTATGCTCCCTTCTCGAACAAATTTTTTGCACACTTATTATGAGACTTATTATAGTACTTTCAAGTGATTTTTCATGTGTTATATTTATTCGCAACAAATTTATTTTTAAAACTTCCGCAGCAACGCGCGGGGTATTATCTAGTTGTTTAAGAGCTAGTGGCCCAGCCCAATAGCAGCGCTAGTAGCAACAGCCCAACAACTGAGCGGCCAACTAGGGACAACAGAGATGTTGTTGGATAAAATGTGTAGATGATTTTAGAATTACAATTTCAGTTAGAATTAGAATGTGTAGGTGATCTTAGAATTATAATTAGTTAGTTTAGAATTGAATTAGTTTATTTATAATTAGTTTGTATTTGATTTTAATTGAAAATGTGTAGATTTAAATGCATGTGTACATGTACTGGATAGTTAGATAAATTGTTATATAAATCATTAGATTTAATTATGTAGTTGATTCTTGTTGTTTTTTATAGTAGTATGTCAGAGGTGGAGCCGAAGTAACGTGGTGTGCACACAGAGAATACGAATATCCCGACATGGTGGGCGGCGATCACCGTTGATGGTGTTAAGTATTATCTTGGCACCTGGAGGGACCGGAGCCGGTGGCGCACATCTATAACTTAATGGTAATAAAAAAACTACAATTAAATAAACTACAATTAAGAACATGGCAAGGAATCCAGCACTTGATTTATATGTTTCTTAGTTGCAAACCGACTTGAAAATGTAAGAAATCACCGTTCCAACCTCATTTACAATTAAAATGCTAGGTTGCAAACCGACTTGCAATTGTAAAAAATCTCGATACTAACCCTATTTTTAACTAAAAAACTCTTAGTTGCAACCTAACTTGCAAGTGAAAAAAACTCAGCTACAACTCCTTTTGCAATTGGGAGAAAACTTAGTTACAACCCCACATGTAACTAGAAGCTCGGTTGCAACCCCATTTGTAACTTTAAAATATCACAGTTACAACCCAACTTGCATCTGAATAAACATAACCCCACTTGCACCTAGAAAAAACACAACCATAGAAACTCAGTTGCAATCCCACTTGCTCTGTTGTAATCCCACTTGCAACTGGGACTTAGTTGCAACACCACTTGCAACTTATAACCATGCCACAAACAAAATGTAAAAAGAATTTTAAAAAAAAACCAGCACAAAGATAGGCCTAGCCAACCCCACAAAAGTCCCTACGGGATGCTCAATATAAACCCGAACAACACAAGAGCCTCATGCTTCGAGGAGTGCAACAACAATGGACACCAAAAGATAATAAGTCGCTTGCACCTAGAAACCATCGACAAAACAGAAACACTAATCTTGGCGCTACTGGATCCGATGGTTGCATCGAGTGATGGCTAATCTAATTCAGTTGCTTCATTGATGGTCTGACAAAAAAAATGAAGGAAGAGACTAGCGGCCAGGTTTTATGTACGAAGATTACTAGCCTAGGTTGAAAGACTATGATTTGTCTCATAAATTGATGATTGATAAGTTCGGTTTTACAAATAATATATAGGGGCCAATGCGGCTAACCCTAACTTGGGACACAAGGAAAATAGACCGACTTATAATCTAACATCGCCCCGCAGTATCAACGTGGGGTTCAACAACGTTGAGACTGAAACGAATATCAACAAAAGGTGTAGTCGGTAGTCCTTTGTTGAAGATGTCTGCGAACTGAGCGGAGGAGGGGACATGCAGAACTCGAACTTGTCCCAGAGCCACCTTTTCCGGTACAAAGTGGATGTCAATCTCTATATGCTTGGTGCGCCGATGCTGCACGTGATTGCCTGCCATGTAAACTGCTGAAATATTGTCATAATAAACAATGGTCGCCTGGTAAATAGGCATGTGAAGCTCCAATAACAACTGGCGCAACCATACCATCTGCTGACAGTATGCGCAACTGCACGGTACTCTACTTCTGCTGATGAACGCGAAACTGTGACCTTCCATTTCGAAGACGAAGAAACCAAGTTGTTACCAAGAAAAACACAGTATCCAAATATGGACCTACGAGTGTCCGGATAACCAGCCCAGTCTGCATCAGAATATGCTATCAAGGTGGTAGGAGAGGAATAGTTTATGTGAAGACCATGATCGAGTGTACCTTTGAGATATCGCAAAATGCGTTTGACATGATTAAAGTGTGGAATACGAGGATCATGCATGAATAAGCAGGCTTGTTGGACGGCAAAGGAAATTTCAGGACGAGTGATAGTGAGATATTCAAGTGCACCAGTTAGACTATGGTAAAGTGAAGGATCAGAAAAAGAATCATCATGGAAGAAAGTTTAAAAGTAGTATTTACTGGAGTGCGAGAGGGCTGACAGTCGAGCATACCAGCACGTGTGAGGAGATCAAGAACATACTGACGCTGAGAGAGAAAGAGGCCGTGAGTGTCTCTAGTGACGGCAATACCCAAAAAATGATGAAGAAGACCTAGGTCAGTTATGGAAAATTCGGTGCTAAGAAGAGAGATGATATGATCAAGGAAATTTTGCGTAGAGGCAGTGAGAACAATGTCGTCTACATAGAGAAGCAAGTAGGAGGTATGAGTGTCAGTGTGAAAGACAAAGAGAGAGGAGTCAGAATGAGATGGAGAAAATCCTATATTTTGAATAAAAGTGGAGAAACACTGAAACCAGGCATGGGGAGATAGTTTAAGACCATACAAGGATTTCTTTAAGAGATAGACATGAGAGGGATAGGTGGAATCTTCGAAACCTGAGGATTGTTGACACTAGACAATTTCATTTAGATTACTATTGAGAAATGCATTTTTGACATCTAGTTGATGAACAGGCCAGGATGAAGAGATTGCGATGCTTAGAACGGTTCGAATTGTGCTTGGTTTGACAACGGGAGAGAAGGTTTCATCGTAGACAATGTCGTGTTGTTGTGAAAAACCACGACAGACCCAATGTGCTTTATAGCGAGAGAGAGAGAGAACCGCCAGAATGAAATTTTTGGCGAAAGACCCACTTGCCAGAAACAATAGTTGCACCTATGGGAGGATGAACTAGTTGCCATGTGTAATTTTGAATAAGTGCATTAAGAGGGCAGATTTGAAGTTTTAGGAATTGGTGAAATAGAGATGGTGGCGGAGAGGTTAAGAAGGGTTTGAGGTAGACGGAAACCTGATTTGGCACGCGTACGCATGCCGTGGTCGTTTTGGGGTTTAGTTGTAGGAACGGCGTGAGGCGAAGGGGTGTGTGCGTGTTATATATCATAGGGTGGTGGAGCGAAGGTGCCCGGGGCAGCGGAGGATGCGAGCGTAGGAGGGGAGGGTGGGCATGGCGGTGGAGGATGGGGGGTTGAGTTGCCTGCCGGGGCAGGGGTTTTGGGAGAAGTGGCTGTCGGGGCAGGGTTTGAGGCAGGGTCTGGAAGGGGTGTGAGGTGAAGCGGTGTTAAAGTGGCACAATGAGATGGTGGGTTTGGTGTATGGGAAGTAGGTTTTGTGCGAGTAGCATAGGGAAAAACGTGTTCTATGAAGGTGACATGGCGAGAGATGTGGATTTGTCCCGAAAGAATATCTAGACATCGATAACCTTTGTGTTCATCAGAGTAACCGAGGAAAATGCAGGCCACAGAACGAGGAGCTAATTTGTGTGGAGAAGTGGCATAGGAATTGGGAAAGCGAAGACAGTCGAAGACTCGAAGTTCAGAGTAGTTTGGGTGAGAGAGAAAAAGGGAGAAGAATGGTATAGTATTTGGGTTGGCTTTAGAGGGTCGTATGTTTAAAAGATAGGTGGCTGTTCTAAGTGCTTCGGCCCAAAAATGTGGTGGTAGGGAGGAGTGTATTAGGCGAGTGTGGATAATGTCATTGATAGTGCGAAGGGACAGTTCAGCTTTGCCGTTTTGGGGAGATGTATATGGAAATGAAAAACACAAAAGAATGCCGTGATTAAGAAAGAATTCTCTATTGCTAAAGTTATTAAATTCACGGCCATTTTCACATTGGATGAAACAGATGGGGAGGAAAAAGTGTGTGGTTACATAGCGTTGAAAGTTTAGAAAAAGTGTGTGAACATCAGATTTATTTCGGAGAGGAAAGGTCCATGTATAATGAGTGAAATCATCTAAAATAACGAGATAATACTTAAAACCTGAAATACTTTTATGTGGAGAAGTCCAAATATCACAATGTAGCAATTTGAAAGGGAAAGTACTAAAGGAGGTGGAGAAGCTAAAGGGAAGGCGGACTTGTTTGCCTTGTTGACACGATTCACAAGTTGAAGACTCATGAGTGTCTTTATTACATGGAATAGAAAAGTCACTAAGGAGCGATGACATGGTGGCGGTGTTGGGATGTCCTAAACGCTGGTGCCAAAGCTCCACCGAGGCGAGCATGGAAGAGGGATGGGCGGCGGTGGAGGTTCCATGGATGGTGTAGAGGTCTCCGGAACTATTGAATCGAGCGATCTCCGCCTTGGTCAGGTAATCCTTCACAGATAAACCAAAATAGTCAAATTCAACAGAGACATTATCACGGGTGAATTGTCGAACGGAGATTAGGTTTTTGATAAGAGCTGGTGCTACTAGGACATCACAGAGGAGTAGAGGTTTGGTGGGTGATGGTATATTTGTGTGGCCGACACAATAGATTGGAATAGTGGAACCATCTCCTAATGTAATGGATGAAAAAGGTGTCGAAGTGCAATTTGACAGCATATTATGTGATAAAAACATGTGAATAGAAGCACCAAAGTCGAAAATCCAGTCCGTACCTGAGTTCCCTTGAGCAGCAAAATTGTTCATGGCCTATAGGAAGGCGGCTTGATCCCAGGTTGGCATTGGAGTAGGAAGGAGAGGTGGTGCAGTCGATGATGATGGCGTGAGGGGCACGGTTGGCAGCTGGTACGGAGCGAGTCCGCCTCCCGGGTTGGTGTAGAGGGAGGATGGTGCAGCACCATACGGATTGGCGTAGGTTGGCAACGAGGGCGCACCGTACATGGGTGGCGGAGCAGCATAGTACGCCTGCGGAGGAGGTCGTGGTGTGAGCAGCCCTGGAGAGCCGGTGTGAGGGCGCCTGCCGGGCGTCCAGCCGCCCAAGTATGCCGGCGGAGTGCCGGCCAAAGACGGAGCTGTCCATGGCATCGACCAGGCTTGGACCATGCCTGTCCATGGATCCTGCGTGGGACGCTACCCTGAAGGAGCCGGGAGAGGTGGGGCGCTGTAGACGGGCGCTGGCGGCGTGATGGAGACGGGCGCAAATGGCGGCGGCGGTCGTCGAGGGCGCCAGATGGGGTTTTTGCCCCTGTAGTTGGGACTTGGGCGCCACCCAGGAGGGGGCTGCGGCGCAGGCGCGGGAGGTGGTGGCACTGGCGCGGGAGGTTGAGGCGGCGGGCGAGGAGCGGCGACGAAGGCCTGCGGACGGGCCGCCTTGCGAGTTTGCGTGGTGTCGGCGTGTTGCAGCAGGGAGCGGACCTCGGCGAAGGTGGGGTGTGGGCGCATCATGGGGATGAAAGACGCCTGATTGTCGAAGTCGTTGCTGAGGCCGGCGATGAGGATGTTGATGAGCTGCCGATCGGACACGGGATCGCCGAGTTCATGAAGCTCGTCGGCGATAGCACTAAGGTGCTGGCAGTAGGTGCTGATAGAGTTGTCGCCCTTGACGGTGTTGCGGAGCTCGTTGTTGAGGCTGGTGACGCGGCCGTCGATGTTGTCCTGGAAGAGCTGCCGAAGAGCCGACCAAATAGCGGAGGCAGTGGCGGCGCTGCGAAAGACGAGGTTGAAGATCTCGGTGGAAACGCGGGTGTAGATCCACTGGATGATGGCGAGATCGTCCTTGACCCATTGCGGATCATCGGGACGAGGCGGAACAGAGCCATCGATATGCCCGCGAAAATTGCAGCGACCTAGATGAACTTCAAACAAATGGCACCAATGGTAATAGTTGTGAGCAGCAAGATCTAATGTAATTGGGATAAAAGGTGTAGCATCAGCTATTGTATCTATGTAGGAGAGAGCAGAGTGAGGAGGGGCTAGCACGAGAGAGATGGAGGGTTGGGAGGTAAGAACTTTGGCTTTGGAGGCGATAATGGCGGCGCAGCACTCGAAGTATCTGGGCGGCAGCGGCGGTGGCGGCTTGGGAGAAGGAGTCATACCCTAGATCGGATCGGTGTCTGATACCATGAAAGAATATTATTTGTCTCATAAATTGATGATTGATAAGTTCGGTTTTACAAAAAATATAGGACTGTGCTATTTCGCGGCGCCGCATATTTTCGTTCCCGTGCGGCGCCCGCGCATGAGCATGCATGTCACAAAACCGTGGCTGGTCCTAAGGGTTTAAAAATAACGTGTTGTCGCTGACATGCTGCAAAGCTTCTGGACACCATCGACAGGAAGAAGAAAACAAGCTAGTTGTTGTGTGGATGCTAACTTCCTATCCGTGGTCCCTGCACAAACCTACTTTTCTCACTTTCTCTTTCACTCATCATGTTCAGCACATTGGAGAGAAACAAGTGACAAGAGAAATAGCTCTTGTTTTGCTTCCTAGGAATGGGGCTGCATGGAACCTAGTAGAAAAATATGAAGAATTGTAATATATACTTGCCAGATTAATTAAGAATGATTGCCACATTAATTACTAGTCATCTAGAAAATTAAAAAAAGATACACAGTACTATTTGCTAGATTATCTAGGGATAATTGTCAAGTAAATTTTACTTGATTGCCAAGTTTTTAATATGCCTACTTGCCAGATTTAATTCTTACTGATTGCCAAATTAATTACGCCTAATCTTGAGACAAAGTTCGACAAATGTTCAATTGATATACTAATTGCCAGATTAATTAGGCCCTAGTTTCCAGATTAGTTACGCGTGCCTGCCAGATTGCTTGCACATAGGTCAACCGCAGTACTACTTGCCAGATTACTATTTGCCATACACAAACAATTGCCATATTAATTAAGCCTAATTGCCAGATTTTGGGCCGGGTGTACTTCAAAATCCACTTCAAAATCTGTAGGTGTAGTATGAGGAATCGATCTTTCTCCAAAAAAATGATGCACAACTAGGGAATTACTCAAAACTAAGTTTCCGTGCAGAAATCAAGGAGTGTCTTCATGAAAAAATTCAAGACGATAACAGATCAAGAGAGTAAAAAATTGGAAAACTGGAGCCGAACACGTCTGCTGCCGGACTCGCAGTCGCACATGCACGCCTCCAGCTTGTCGTAGACGAACTACTCGCACTCGGTGACAGCAGCCAACTCGCCCACGACGTTAGCCTCTTCCTTGACGGCCACTGCTTCTTCCTCGCGCTCGACGACGAGGAGTCCACGTTGCGCGCTCGGTGGTGCGGTGCCTCTTCGCGCGCATCGACAGAAGCCTCCTACTCCAAGCTCAGCGTGGCCTCCCGACGGTAGTCGCTGGATGCATCCTCTTCGCGCTCGTCGACGGTGGCGGCGGTCTCCCGCTGCGCGGCACCCTCGCTGTCGCATGCCTGGTGGCGCCCCCTCCTCTCGCGCTTCTCCGATGCAGTGCTCCGATAAAATCTCTCCGTGCGTGGCGCTCCTCTGTCCTGTCCCATGGCTGTCTCAGAGAGAGAGAGACGAAGGTAGAAAAAAGAAGAGATAAGATGGTGAGCGGTTGTTGGACCCACGCGCCACACGAGAGAGCAGCAGGTGTAGCGCCTCTCGTTATATTTTTCCAAGAATATATAGGGGCCAATGCGGCTAACCCTAACTTGGGACAAAAGGAAACCTAAACCGACTTATAATCTAACATAGGGGAACAAACAAAAAGTATTTGCACCATGTCATTAAGTAGTAGCCCACGGGTGGTGCTATTTGGCGCGTTTAGCAGCACGCACAGGACGCACCGCGTACCCCTGCCGCACCAGGGTCTCGCCTCTCAGCTCATTAAAGACGAGTAGTTTTTTTTGACAGGATTAAAGACGAGTAGTTGCTACTAGGTATGTAGTACGACTCCGCTAAAAAAGATACGTAGTACGACGAGGCGGCTATGCCTCCTCCCCGCTGGGGCTAATCATGATTCACGAGCGCAAACTATTAAGGGCATGTTTGATTTAAAGGATTTTCAAAGGAATTCTATAGGATTTCAATTCATAGGATTTTTTCTAATAGAATGTGTTTGATTTAAAGGAATAAATCCTACAAAATTCCTATGCATTGCTTTCCTACACTACAATCCTATAGGATTTCTAACAAGAGGTGAGACCTCTTGGAAAAAATTCTATGTGTCTATGACAACTATGACATGTACCTAAACCCTATAAAATTTCCTATGTTTTTCCTGCGGTGCAATCAAACAGCTTATCTTATTGATTCCTGCATTTTTCATTCCTGTAGGATTCTAAGTGTCATGCCATTCTATTCGTGACTTTTTTACCTATAGTTCCTTATTATTCATGGTTAGTAAAATATGAATATGTTTTACCTATAGTTAAAATAATAAAATATCATGAACCTATTGTGAATATGTTTATATTCACTGTCAAAAAGTGAATATTTTTCAAAATCATGAACAATTTTTTTCAAAAATCATGAACAGTTTTAATAAACATAAACATGTCTCAAAAATATCATGAACTTTTTTTAAAATTCTAAATCAATTTTCAAAATCATGAACAATTTTTCATAAAATAGTGAACCAATTTTCAAAAATCATGAACCAATTTAACCAGTTTTCAAAATCATGAATTTTTTCAAAAATGGATGAACCATTTTGAGAAAACCGTGAACAATTTTTCAAAGATCATGAACCAATTTTCAAAAAAAATCACGAACAATTTTTCTAAGATCATGAACAATGTTTCAAAAATGCATGAACCAATTTTCAAAGATCACAGAACAATTTAAACCTCATATATAATTTTAAAATTACATAACCAACTTTTAATATGAATAGAAACTCATATAAAAAATGAGAAAGAAAAAGAGGAAGCATAAATAAAAGAAAAATAAAAACAAAAACTGATGAAATGAATCAAAGGAAATAAAAATGGAAAGCAAAAAATGGAAAAAAGAAATAGTAGAAGAGAAAATAAAAAACCCAGCAAACCAACAAATACCGAACAGAGAAAATGGAGACAAACAAGGCGCAGAATTGAAAATCGGGCCACGGAGCCACATGGGCCTGGCGCATGACGGGTACACTTGAGGCGGCGTGAGGCAGATGTGTGTCGCTTAGAGGGACATTTAGCATTTGGGGTCACGTGAACAAACAAAAGAAAATTGTAAGCTGCCACCTGACTATACATGGGCCCATTGCAGGCCCTATTTAGTGTAAGGAGCGAGACGGAAGGCCAGCCGCATTCGTCTTGTCACACACACGAAACCCGAATCTTGGCAAAACTAATTGGACCGATGAGAGGTTAACTATGTCCAAACATAATTCCTTGCCAGCTGAGAATTAGCAATTCCCATGGAAAAGGCCCAAGTGTGGTTAATTGTTTTCATAACTACAATAAGTCCATCACATCAAGATATTAATTTGCTTAGTACTCCTCATAGTAGCAAAAAAAATTGTTTTACAATTAATCCTTGATTTTATTTATGAGCCTAGTGGCCCACCAAAGCACCTTTCTCTTGAGCGAGAATCCCACGGCAAGCACAACCCCGGCGCCAAGCTTCTTTGAGGAGCAGACTGTGATACCTAGCCCGACGCCGATTATTAGGCAAGTTGGTCCCACAACAACCGCACTGCAGTAAATATTACTACTTCTCTCCCTAAAAACAAGTCATGTAAATATAGTAAAAAGGTCAATAATCTGTAAGTTTGACTGAACTTATAGTCAAATATATGAGCATTGACAATACTAATACTACCTCCGGTCCACAAAACAAGACATATAAATTTTATGAGAAGTCAAACGGTGTCAAGTTTAGGCTAGTTTATATAAAATGTTATCAATTATTAGAATACTATAAGTATAGGGGTGGATCCATCTTAAACTTTTTTGTTTTGTTTTGTGTGGGGGTCGGGGGGAGGGGGCGGGGCGGGGGTGCAAAAGTGTGCTAAGTGGTGATTTTTTTTTGCTAAGTGGGGGGGGGGGGGGCAAATCAGTGTTTAGCTTGACATATTAGAATGTGATGACTGAAAATTGAGCGGGGGCAGCTGGCCCCATTGACTATCTATTTATGAAAACTGATAGGCATCAAATTAATGTGGCACTACAAGAGTATGTAACAGCTGCCGTGCATGAAACGAAGTAATCTACCTATTTATCAAGATAGATGAAGGAACACTGAATAGAGTTTCATGACAAAGGTGGATGGAAAACAAGGCTAGTTCTGTCAGATAGATTAGACACTATAGGACATGGTTAAGAAAATGGTGTTTAACATATAGTACCTTTGTTCCATAATGTAAATATTTTTAGCAAACTAAAATAGCTTGGTAAAAGGCTTATATCATGAACGGAGGGAGTAGTAGCTAAACGAGCCTGTTGGGTTGGGCATCCGCAGACTATTGTACACAGGAGATGCGCCCAAAGTTTTTTTTTTTTTTGCGGGGAGATGCGCCCAAAGTTGGAAACATGGTTTTGTATACATACTATTGTACATGCACTCACTCGTATATGTTGACGGCGCCGACACTGTTGGTGTTGACGGCCGCAGCTCCGTCGGCAATGACGGCCCCGGCGCTGGCGACCTGGGCACCTGTACCAAAGTTGATGGTACTACCGGTTTTGGCCTTGATGACGATACCTGAGGACCTGGCCGTGTCGGTGCTGGATTCAAGGACGAACTCCCTTTGGACGAGCATTTGGTCGGAGAAGGCACCGGCGGCTGTGCGCGAGAACTGCGCCAACGCGCCGGTGGTGTTGACAGCCCCGGCACTGCTTGTCATCACGGTCGCAGCTCCGGTGGCGATGACAGAGCCAGCACCGCCGGCGATCTGAGCTCCGCGTTCTCCGTTGATAGTGTCGGTGCCGGTCTTGATGACGAACCGTGACGCCCAGGGGATGGGCATCTGGTCGGAGAAGGCGCCGCCGGCTGGGCGCGAGGGCCACGCCAGAGCGCCGTTAGTGTTGACGGCCCCAGCACCGCTGGTATTGACGGAAGTAGCTCCGCCGGCTATGACAGAGCCGGCGCCGCCGGCGACCTGAGCATCGCGACCGGTGGTGCTGATAGTGTTGGTGCCGGTGCTGATGCCGAACCAGGAGACGAGTGCTGCGATTGCACCGCCGACTGTGCGCGAGTGCGGCGCCGGCGCGCCAGCGGCGATGACATCCCTGGGGATCTGGGGGACGCCGCCGGTGTTGATGAGGACCTCACCGTGGACGGCGTCGGTGTCGTCGGTACTTGCCCTGACCACGGGCATGGCTGACCGCAGGCTGCGCGCTGTTGGGTGGACCTGGGAAATGTGGAAGTAAAGGAATGGAGACAATGGTCGATCCCCGATCGAGCTGTATATAAAGTACGGCGGTACGGAACACTCGAGCTGACAATGGTGGAACCTCGAGCTTGGGGAAATGCATGCATCATGCATGTCACCTGGGAATCAATCAAGACAAAAGAGAATTCGTATGGTTGCCTTGCCGTGTTGTTGTCTTGGCTAGCAAGAGAATCCAAAGAGATTCTGCTGCAGACATAAGACAAAAGAGAATTCGCGACGATCTGGTGGGTCGTTGCTGCGATGTTTCTTTTTTCCTTTTTCTCCGGGACGCGTGCAACTTCGCGGGAGTCAGCGCGACGACGGAAGGTGCAACGCAGTCAAGTCAATCCCCGCGTTCACTTGGAGCGATCGTAACGCAGGAGCTAGCGTGCGGAGACTCGATCGGTCTTCACTGCTAACTACTCTCTCTGCAGTCTCATGCTACTTACTACATTTTGGAAACTAATCAGTTTACCAAAACATATTGGATTATGCAACAGATGGTGTTTACTAAGTACTCCCTAGTTTCAAACTATAACATACATTCTGGCCCATGCTTTGCTAAAATGCTAGTACATACTCGCCCCGTAGGGTTGAAAACAAAATGGAAACGGACGGAAACATGTGAAAACATGCGTTATCGTTTTCGTTTTCTCTTGTGTCGCCGAAATCGGAAATAAAACAGAAAACTCTAAAAACGAACAAGGAATCGAAAATCATCAAAAATGAATATGGAACGGATACAAGATGGACATGATACGAAAATGGACATTTGTCGGAATATAATAGTGACATGATATCATGGTCTATATACCAAAAGAAACATATAACAAATAAAGTATAGCTCACAATTTCAACAAGCGACAATTAAACATAAAGTAACACACAAAATAAATAAGTTCACATATACGCTAAGACACTCACTTGGTTAGTATGTACACTGGGCCAGTTGCATGTATTACATAGACATATATACTCCCTCCATTCAAAGGCTTAAGGCTTATTTTTTTGGAAAAGACAAGCCACAGAAAGTTTGACCAAAATTTTAGAAAAACTATCTAGAACTATTATATTATATAGATGACATGTGAAAATATGTTTCATGATATATGAAAAGGTATGGATTATGTATTATAAATATTAATATTTTTCTCTAAGAACTTGGTCAAGCTTCAGTTAGTTTGACTTTTGAAAAAAATCTTAAGCCTTGGGAGGAAGGTAGTTTATTCTATGGTCAAAAAGAGCATGGGAATCACCACTACGGGAAAATTCGGCGCTGCCATGCACTGGGGCTTTATCGTGCGCCAATGCATGGCAAAGATCTCTTTGCCGTGTAATCAAACAGCATGACACATGGTAAAGAAGTATCACACAGAGGCATGATACAGGATACACGGCAGAGAAAACCCTCATGGCAAAGCCCAGAAATGACACACGACAAAGAAACTGACCACGACAAAGGCCAAAAAAGGCCCATGGCAAAAAAAACGCACGTCACACCATCTCGTGAGGCCCACCGTTTCGGCGCAGTTGACGGGCCATGGTAACGGTAGGGCTTTGCCCTGTGCCTCACCGTCAGGCATGACAAAGTTATGTATTCTAAATTGTTTTTTCTGCACGAAATATTTCCGTCATTTATTTTATTCAACACACAAAATATTCCCGCTCGTTTTATTCAAAGAGGGACGGTCTTTGCCGTGCACCCTACACGGTAAAGGAGCCTTTGCGGTGCGCAGTGCACGGCAAAGCCTTGTTTTTTCCCATTTTCCCTCTTTTTTGCATCCATTTTCTTTTAACACATATTTTATCTCAAATAAAAATCGACCATATTGCATATATGGACACTTTAATTATGTGGTTTGTCCATCCCACTTTAGTTATGTGGTTTTTGGGATTCCGGCGCTCCAGCGGCTATCTCCCATCGAAACCCTAGTCTGCGGGGCACCCGTGGATCTACCGCATAGCTTTCTCGGCACGAGGTTCCACCAATATATTTTTTGTTTGTTAAGGTATGTTTAGGCCATAGATACAAGGAAAACCAAGATTGGGACCTTGTGGCACATGCTAGCCATCGGTATACCCGCAACGGGACATTTTCATCTAGAGTTCCAGGAATCTGCTAAGTGTTATTGCCCGAATGTGAAGAAGGTTACACCGGGGAGCTATGTATTCTATCTATGGGACTTTTACAACACTTTAACATGTATCCTAGGTACACACACAAGTTTCTTGGGTTCACGTGCAAGTTTGGGTTGGTTCCCGGGGCTCCGGGGGTCGATAGCACCGAAAACACTCGTCTGTGGGCCCCGAGAAGGTCTACCCCCTAGAATTCTCCGCACGAGGTTCTAACAATGTACTTTTTTGTTTGTTAAGGTATTTGTAGGCCATAGATACAAGAAAAACCAAGTTTGAGACCCTATGGCACATTCTAGCTCCCGGTATACTCGTAGCAGGACATTTCCACATAGAGTTCTAGGAATCTGCTAAGTGTTATCGCATGCATGTGAAGATGGTGAAACTCGGGAGCTATACATTGCATCTATGGACCATCTACCACACTTGTGTACACATGGCATGGCCACATGCAAGTTTTGGTTTGATTCCGGCACTCCGAAGGCCGTTTCCTAGTGAAACCCTAGTCTTTGAACTTCTTACCTAAGAACTGAGCCTCACTAAACTTGCATTGGATATCTGAAAAAACATCATATTGTGAGTCTAAAAATATTTTTTGCAAAAAATCATGAGCATTAGATCAGGTACCTGTAGTTCAAACCGGACCCACTTCCTACCGATTCAGTGAACATTTGTCTTTTTCACCAGGGGTGGACAGAAAGGTTTGAGATCTCTCGGTTGGGACAATGTCCATGTAAGGTGGTCTAGTATTTTTTAAAAATGAGGTGGTAGCATTTGGAATTAGCCATTTGGTGGTTGCTTCACAAAACCCTCCTTTTTTGCGCTTGGAAAATGGAAAATGGCTATTCGGTGCCACGGAAAGGAAAACTTTCTCATGGAACATTGTTCGCCATCCCATGATGCACATGCATGCACTATATGGGAACATTATCACAAACTATGCCTTGATTCTAGCCATAACATTGGTCATTTGATCCAAAAGCTAGGAAACCTCGAATGAGATAGGTCATTTTGTGAAGGTTTTTTGAGACATAATCAATATACCAAGTTTGACATTTTTTCTTCCAACTATGTCACATAATATGACACCATGCGAAGGTTTCGCATTGTTTAGATCGTTTTTGAATTTTTTATGCCCGTTTCAAACCATCGTCAAACTTTCTCGAATGGCGGGCATGAAGATACTTACCTAAGAGTTGATCCTCTCTAAACTTGCATTGGATCTCTAAAGAAACATCACATTGTGAGTCTAAAAATGATTTTTGCAAAAAAATCATAAGCATTAGATCATGTACCTGTAGTTCAAACCAGACCCACTTCCTACCGATTCAGCGAATATTTGTCTTTTCAACAGGGGTGGACGGAAAGGTTTGAGATCTCTCGGTTGGCACATTTTCCATGTAAGGTGGTCTAGTGTTTTTTAAAAATGGGGTGGTATCATTTGGAATTAGCCACTTGGTGGTTGCTTCACAAAACCCCATTTTTGTGCTTGGAAAATGGAAAATGGGTTTTCGTGACACGAAAAGTAAAACTTTCTCTTGAAACATTGTTAGCCATCCCATGATGCAGATGCATGCACTATATGGGAATATTATCACAAAATATGCCTTGATTCTAGACATAACATTTGTCATTTGACCCGAAAGCCAAGAAACCTCGAATGAGATAGGTCATTTGGTGAAGGTTTTTTTGAGAGATAATCAATATACCAAGTTTGATATTATTTATTCCAACTCTGTCACATAATATGACACCATGCGAAGGTTTCGCATTGTTTGGTTTGTTTTTGAATTTTTTATGCCTGTTTCAAACCATCATCAAACATTCTCGAACGGCGGGCATGAAGATTCTTACCGAAGAGCCGAGACTCGCTAAACTTGCATTGGATATCTGAAGAAACATCATATTGTGAGTCTAAAAATGATTTTTGCAAAAATTCATGAGCATTAGATCATGTACTTGTAGTTTAAACCGGACCCACTTCCTACCGATTCGGCGAACATTTGTCTTTTCACCAGGGGTGGATGGAAAGGTTTGTGATCTCCCGGTTGGGACATTTTCCATGTAAGGTGGTCTAGTATTTTTTTTTAAAAATCGGGTGGTAGCATTTGGAATTAGCCACTTGGTGGTTGCTTCACAAAACCCCATTTCTGTGCTCGAAAAATGGAAAATGGCTTTTTCGTGCCACGAAAATGAAAACTTTCTCCTAAAACCTTGTTTGCCATCTCATGATACACATGCATGCACTATATGGGAATATTATCACAAACTATGCCTTGATTCTATCCATAACATTGGTCATTTGATCCGAAAGCCAGGAAACCTCGAATGAGATAGGTCATTTTGTTAAGGTTTTTTTGAGACATAATCAATATACCAAGTTTAAATTTTTTTATTCCAACTATGTCACATAATATGACACCACGCGAAGGTTTTACATTGTTTGGATTGTTTTTGAATTTTTTATGCCTGTTTCAAACCATCGTCAAACTTTCTCGAACGGCGGGATGAAGATTCTTACCTAAGAGCTGAGTCTCGCTAAACTTGCATTGGATCTCTGAGGAAACATCATATTGTGAGTCTAAAAATGATTTTTGCAAAAAATCATGAGCATTAGATCATATACCTGTAGTTCAAACCGGACCCACTTCCTACCGATTCGGCGAACATTCGTCTTTTCACCAGGGGTGGACAAAAAGGTTTGAGATCTCTCGGTTGGGACATTGTCCATGTAAGATAGTCTAGTATTTTTTAAAAATGGGTTGGTAGCATTTGGAATTAGCCATTTGGTGGTTGCTTCATAAAACCCCCTTTTTTGTGCTCGGTAAAATGGAAAATGGCTTTTCCATGCCACGAAAAGGAAAATTTCTCCCAGAACATTGTTTGCCATACCATGATGCACATGCATGCACTATCACAAACTATGCCTTGATTCTTGACATATCATTGGTCATTTAAGCCGAAAGCCAGGAAACCTCGAATGAGATAGGTCATTTTGTGAAGGTTTTTTTGAGACATAATCAATATACTAAGTTTGACATTTTCCCTTCAAATTATGTCACATAATATAACACCATTTGAAGGTTTTGCATTGTTTGCATTGTTTTTGAAATTTTTATGCCCATTTCAAACTATCGTCAAACTATCTCGACTGACAGGAATGAAGGTTTCACACCTATATACCTGGTATTTTTGTTGGACACTACTTGTCATTATATTTCCAATAAAATTGGTTTCATATGATTCCGAGTTTGTATGACAAGGTTGCGGCGTTTCTGTGGCAAGATCAAATTATGGTCAAAACTACCCCGAAGAAACACATGAAACAACAGCCCATGGATCACCCCACTGAAACAAATCTGGGACGTCCATTTTCTATTGATGGAATGGCCCGCCTCTCTCACCTTATCCATCCACCTATGCCAACCAACCACCCCTCCCCGATCCCACTCACACGCGCATGATGCCCTTCTCTCCACTCCAGCGCAACCTCACCTGCCCGGCCTTCTCCTACGTCGTGACCGTGATGATCGTCTCGGACGCCACCATGGGCACTGCCCTGTGTGCGGCAGAGAGTGTGGTCCATGCCACCGTGACGGACGTCGTCCCTTCCATGGTGGTGCTGTAGATGGCGCACTGCACGGGGGTAGGGGAGTCGATGCTGGCCACGTCGTGCTGGTGGTGCTGAGCATGTTCACGGTGGCGCTGCCGGGCCCCGTGGCGAAGCGGATCACGCTGGGGAAGATAATCATCATCTACGTGGCCAAGATCATGCGAGGGGAGCACCCCAGCCATGAGCTGGTGCTGGTGCACCTGGCCAACGTTGTACTCTGCAAGGCGCCGGGGGTGGCCGCCGCCCTGCTGGCCGTGCTGCTGCCTTGCCAGAGGTTCGCCACCAGGGAGGTGGATGACAAGAGCAGGGCATACATGGAAACCGTGGCGGAGCGGGTCAGGGTGCTCATCGACTGGTTCGTCCTAACCGCCAACGACAACGACACGGATGAAAAGGAAGCAGGAGAAGAGGCAGCCTGTGGCAGACAACACTACAGGAAATGTTGTAGGCGCTGACGGCCGATATGCTACGCCGACGGCCAAAGGTCGGGGTCGTCGGCGTAACTGCCTCCCCAGGCCAGCCCCCCAGCCAGGACGTCGGCGTAGAAATGGCCGTCGGCACAGTAACATGTGCCGACGGTGGCCCTCGGCACAGAAAAGCCGTCGGCGTAGTGGAGATGGGTATGCCGACGGTGACCCTCGGCGCAAGTTTGGCCCTTGGCGTAGCCACAGCTCAGACACGGCGCCGCAAACGCTGTTTGGTGGCGAAGCTGTGCCGACGGCCGGGCCGTCGGCGTTGCCCTAAGCGCCACGTGCTCCTCCCCGCGCCTAAATTTGCTGGGCTGTGCCGACGGCTTAGCCGTCGGTGTAGCTCTTCAGATTTTTTTCAAATTAATTTTTCCATTTAATTTTAGTCATATTTTATACTCCCAATAATTTATTAATTACTCCCAATAATTTAATGTTGATATATATTGTTTGTATCGCCCAGATAGCAGTCTCCATCTCTTTCCCCGTATACATCTATCCTCCTTCATATGGTTTTACATCATCATATGACCAAAACAAACATAAAACAAGAGAGTGCTACTCCGGGCTACCCCTGTCAGAGGGACGTCTAGGGGGGTAGACGATCCGATGCCCACAGATCAGGGTTCCGCGGGAGACCACGCTCCGGGGCGTCGGAATACCTCCAGGACTTGCATGTGGCCCTAGCACATGCATGGAAGTGTGGTGCTATGTTGAAACATGCAAAACCTAGTCCCCGGGTGCATGTGTCCCCCTTCTCATGTGTGCGCTAGCTGTAACCTAAAGCTAAGGTTCTGGACTTATATAAGGGGGAAACTCCCCGTTCGGGTGAAACCGGGTAGGATAGTGCCCTCCCCTTGTGAAGCACCATGGTTTTACATCATCATATGACCTAAACAAACATAAAACAAGAGAGTGCTACTCCGGGCTACCCCTGTTAGAGGGACGTCTAGGGGGTAGACGATCTGATGCCCACAGATCAGGGTTCCGCGGGAGACCACGCTCCGGGACGTCGAAATACCTCAAGGACTTGCATGTGGCCCTAGCACATGCATGGAAGTGTGGTGCTATGTTGAAACATGCAAAACCTAGTCCCCGGGTGCATGTGTCCCCCTTCTCATGTGTGCGCTAGCTGTGACCTAAAGCTAAGGTTCTGGACTTATATACTCCTCGTTCGGGTGAAACCGGGTAGGATAGTGCCCTCCCCTTGTGAAGCACCATGGATTTACATCATCATATGACCTAAACAAACATAAAACGAGAGAGTGCTACTCCGGGATACCCCTGTCAGAGGGACGTCTAGGAGGGTAGACGATCTGATGCCCACAGATCAGGGTTCCGCGGGAGACCATGCTCCGGGGCGTCGGAATACCTCAAGGACTTGCATGTGGCCCTAGAACATGCATGGAAGTGTGGTGCTATGTTGAAACATGCAAAACCTAGTCCTCGGGTGCATGTGTCCCCCTTCTCATGTGTGCGCTAGCTGTAACCTAAAGCTAAGGTTCTGGACTTATATAAGGGGGAAACTCCCCGTTCGGGTGAAACCGGGTAGGATAGTGCCCTCCCCTTGTGAAGCACCATGGTTTTACATCATCATATGACCTAAAAAAACATAAAACAAGAGAGTGCTACTCCGGGCTACCCCTGTCAGAGGGACGGCTAGGGGGGTAGACGATCCGATGCCCACAGATCAGGGTTCCGCAGGAGACCATGCTCCGGGGCGTCGGAATACCTCAAGGACTTGCATGTGGCCCTAGCACATGCATGGAAGTGTGGTTCTATGTTTAAACATGCAAAACCTAGTCCTCGGGTGCATGTGTCCCCCTTCTCATGTGTGCGCTAGCTGTAACCTAAAGCTAAGGTTCTGGACTTATATAAGCGGGAAACTCCCCGTTCGGGTGAAACCGGGTAGGATAGTGCCCTCCCCTTGTGAAGCACCATGGTTTTACATCATCATATGACCTAAACAAACATAAAACAAGAGAGTGCTACTCCGGGTTACCCCTGTCAGAGGGACGTCTAGGGGGGTAGACGATCCGATGCCCACAGATCAGGGTTCCGCGGGAGACCATGCTCCGGGGCGTCGGAATACCTCAAGGACTTGCATGTGGCCCTAGCCCATGCATGGAAGTGTGGTGCTATGTTGAAACATGCAAAACCTAGTCCCCGGGTGCATGTGTCCCCCTTCTCATGTGTGCGCTAGCTGTAACCTAAAGCTAAGGTTCTGGACTTATATAAGGGGGACACTCCCCGTTCGGGTGAAACCGGGTAGGATAGTGCCCTCCCCTTGTGAAGCACCATGGTTTTACATCATCATATGACCTAAAAAAACATAAAACAAGAGAGTGCTACTCCGGGCTACCCCTGTCAGAGGGACGTCTAGGGGGGTAGACGTTCCGATGCCCACAGATCAGGGTTCCGCAGGAGACCACGCTCCGGGGCGTCGGAATACCTCAAGGACTTGCATGTGGCCCTAGCACATGCATGGAAGTGTGGTGCTATGTTGAAACATGCAAAACCTAGTCCCCGGGTGCATGTGTCCCCCTTCTCATGTGTGCGCTAGCTGTAACCTAAAGCTAAGGTTCTGGACTTATATAAGGGGGAAACTCCCTGTTCGGGTGAAACCGGGTAGGATAGTGTCCTCCCCTTGTGAAGCACCATGGTTTTACATCATCATATGACCTAAACAAACATAAAACAAGAGAGTGCTACTCCGGGATACCCCTGTCAGAGGGACGTCTAGGGGGGTAGACGATCTGATGCCCACAGATCAGGGTTCCACGGGAGACCACGCTACGAGGCATCGAAATACCTCAAGGACTTGCATGTGGCCCTAGCACAAGCATGGAAGTGTGGTGCTATGTTGAAACATGCAAAACGTAGTCCCCGGGTGCATGTGTCCCCCTTCTCATGTGTGCGCTAGCTGTAACCTAAAGCTAAGGTTCTGGACTTATATAAGGGGGAAACTCCCCGTTCGGGTGAAACCGGGTAGGATAGTGCCCTCCCCTTGTGAAGCACCATGGTTTTACATCATCATATGACCTAAACAAACATAAAACAAGAGAGTGCTACTCCGGGCTACCCCTGTCAGAGGGACGTCTAGGGGGGTAGACGATTTGATGCCCACAGATGAGGGTTCCGCGGGAGACCATGCTCCGGGGCGTCGGAATACCTCAAGGACTTGCATCTGGCCCTAGCACATGCATGGAAGTGTGGTGCTATGTTGAAACATGCAAAACCTAATCCCCGGGTGCATGTGTCCCCCTTCTCATGTGTGCGCTAGCTGTAACCTAAAGCTAAGGTTCTGGACTTATATAAGGGGGAAACTCCCCGTTCGGGTGAAACCGGGTAGGATTGTGCCCTCCCCTTGTGAAGCACCATGGTTTTACATCATCATATGACCTAAACAAACATAAAACAAGAGAGTGCTACTCCGGGCTACCCCGGTCAGAGGGACGTCTAGGGGGGTAGACGATCTGATGCCCAGAGATCAGGGTTCCGCGGGAGACCACGCACCGGGGCGTCGGAATACCTCAAGGACTTGCATGTGGCCCTAGCACATGCATGGAAGTGTGGTGCTATGTTGAAACATGCAAAACCTAGTCCCCGGGTGCATGTGTCCCCCTTCTCATGTGTGCGCTAGCTGTAACCTAAAGCTAAGGTTCTGGACTTATATAAGGGGGAAACTCCCTGTTCGGGTGAAACCGGGTAGGATAGTGCCCTCCCCTTGTGAAGCACCATGGTTTTACATCATCATATGACCTAAACAAACATAAAACAAGAGAGTGCTACTCCGGGCTACCCCTGTAAGAGGGACGTCTAGGGGGGTAGACGATTTGATGCCCACAGATGAGGGTTCCGCGGGAGACCACGCTCCGGGGCGTCGGAATACCTCAAGGACTTGCATGTGGCCCTAGAACATGCATGGAAGTGTGGTGCTATGTTGAAACATGCAAAACCTAATCCCCGGGTGCATGTGTCCCCCTTCTCATGTGTGCGCTAGCTGTAACCTAAAGCTAAGGTTCTGGACTTATATAAGGGGGAAACTCCCCGTTCGGGTGAAACCGGGTAGGATTGTGCCCTCCCCTTGTGAAGCACCATGGTTTTACATCATCATATGACCTAAACAAACATAAAACAAGAGAGTGCTACTCCGGGCTACCCCGGTCAGAGGGACGTCTAGGGGAGTAGACGATCTGATGCCCATAGATCAGGGTTCCGCGGGAGACCACGCACCGGGGCGTCGGAATACCTCAAGGACTTGCATGTGGCCCTAGCACATGCATGGAAGTGTGGTGCTATGTTGAAACATGCAAAACCTAGTCCCCGGGTGCATGTGTCCCCCTTCTCATGTGTGCGCTAGCTGTAACCTAAAGCTAAGGTTCTGGACTTATATAAGGGGGAAACTCCCTGTTCGGGTGAAACCGGGTAGGATAGTGCCCTCCCCTTGTGAAGCACCATGGTTTTACATCATCATATGACCTAAACAAACATAAAACAAGAGAGTGCTACTCCGGGCTACCCCTGTCAGAGGGACGTCTAGGGGGGTAGACGATTTGATGCCCACAGATGAGGGTTCCGCGGGAGACCACGCTCCGGGGCGTCGGAATACCTCAAGGACTTGCATGTGGCCCTAGCACATGCATGGAAGTGTGGTGCTATGTTGAAACATGCAAAACCTAATCCCCGGGTGCATGTGTCCCCCTTCTCATGTGTGCGCTAGCTGTAACCTAAAGCTAAGGTTCTGGACTTATATAAGGGGGAAACTCCCCGTTCGGGTGAAACCGGGTAGGATTGTGCCCTCCCCTTGTGAAGCACCATGGTTTTACATCATCGTATGACCTAAACAAACATAAAACAAGAGAGTGCTACTCCGGGCTACCCCGGTCAGAGGGACGTCTAGGGGGGTAGACGATCTGATGCCCATAGATCAGGGTTCCGCGGGAGACCACGCACCGGGGCGTCGGAATACCTCAAGGACTTGCATGTGGCCCTAGCACATGCATGGAAGTGTGGTGCTATGTTGAAACATGCAAAACCTAGTCCCTGGGTGCATGTGTCCCCCTTCTCATGTGTGCGCTAGCTGTAACCTAAAGCTAAGGTTCTGGACTTATATAAGGGGGAAACTCCCCGTTCGGGTGAAACCGGGTAGGATAGTGCCCTCCCCTTGTGAAGCACCATGGTTTTACATCATCATATGACCTAAACAAACATAAAACAAGAGAGTGCTACTCCGGGCTACCCCTGTTAGAGGGACGTCTAGGGGGGTAGACGATCCGATGCCCACAGATCAGGGTTCCGCGGGAGACCACGCTCCGGGGCGTCGGAATACCTCAAGGACTTGCATGTGGCCCTAGCACATGCATGGAAGTGTGGTGCTATGTTGAAACATGCAAAACCTAGTCCCCGGGTGCATGTGTCCCCCTTCTCATGTGTGCGCTAGTTGTAACCTAAAGCTAAGGTTCTGGACTTATATAAGGGGGAAACTCCCTGTTCGGGTGAAACCGGGTAGGATAGTGCCCTCCCCTTGTGAAGCACCATGGTTTTACATCATCATATGACCTAAACAAACATAAAACAAGAGAGTGCTACTCCGGGCTACCCCTGTCAGAGGGACGTCTAGGGGGGTAGACGATTTGATGCCCACAGATGAGGGTTCCGCGGGAGACCACGCTCCGGGGCGTCGGAATACCTCAAGGACTTGCATGTGGCCCTAGCACATGCATGGAAGTGTGGTGCTATGTTGAAACATGCAAAACCTAATCCCCGGGTGCATGTGTCCCCCTTCTCATGTGTGCGCTAGCTGTAACCTAAAGCTAAGGTTCTGGACTTATATAAGGGGGAAACTCCCCGTTCGGGTGAAACCGGGTAGGATTGTGCCCTCCCCTTGTGAAGCACCATGGTTTTACATCATCGTATGACCTAAACAAACATAAAACAAGAGAGTGCTACTCCGGGCTACCCCGGTCAGAGGGACGTCTAGGGGGGTAGACGATCTGATGCCCATAGATCAGGGTTCCGCGGGAGACCACGCACCGGGGCGTCGGAATACCTCAAGGACTTGCATGTGGCCCTAGCACATGCATGGAAGTGTGGTGCTATGTTGAAACATGCAAAACCTAGTCCCTGGGTGCATGTGTCCCCCTTCTCATGTGTGCGCTAGCTGTAACCTAAAGCTAAGGTTCTGGACTTATATAAGGGGGAAACTCCCCGTTCGGGTGAAACCGGGTAGGATAGTGCCCTCCCCTTGTGAAGCACCATGGTTTTACATCATCATATGACCTAAACAAACATAAAACAAGAGAGTGCTACTCCGGGCTACCCCTGTCAGAGGGACGTCTAGGGGGGTAGACGATCCGATGCCCACAGATCAGGGTTCCGCGGGAGACCACGCTCCGGGGCGTCGGAATACCTCAAGGACTTGCATGTGGCCCTAGCACATGCATGGAAGTGTGGTGCTATGTTGAAACATGCAAAACCTAGTCCCCGGGTGCATGTGTCCCCCTTCTCATGTGTGCGCTAGCTGTAACCTAAAGCTAAGGTTCTGGACTTATATAAGGGGGAAACTCCCCGTTCGGGTGAAACCGGGTAGGATAGTGCCCTCCCCTTGTGAAGCACCATGGTTTTACATCATCATATGACCTAAAAAAACATAAAACAAGAGAGTGCTACTCCGGGCTACCCCTGTCAGAGGGACGTCTAGGGGGGTAGACGATCCGATGCCCACAGATCAGGGTTCCGCAGGAGACCACGCTCCCGGGCGTCGGAATACCTCAAGGACTTGCATGTGGCCCTAGCACATGCATGGAAGTGTGGTGCTATGTTGAAACATGCAAAACCTAGTCCCCGGGTGCATGTGTCCCCCTTCTCATGTGTGCGCTAGCTGTAACCTAAAGCTAAGGTTCTGGACTTATATAAGGGGGAAACTCCCCGTTCGGGTGAAACCGGGTAGGATAGTGTCCTCCCCTTGTGAAGCACCATGGTTTTACATCATCATATGACCTAAACAAACATAAAACAAGAGAGTGCTACTCCGGGCTACCCCTGTCAGAGGGACGTCTAGGGGGGTAGACGATCTGATGCCCACAGATCAGGGTTCCACGGGAGACCACGCTCCGAGGCATCGAAATACCTCAAGGACTTGCATGTGGCCCTAGCACATGCATGGAAGTGTGGTGCTATGTTGAAACATGCAAAACCTAGTCCCCGGGTGCATGTGTCCCCCTTCTCATGTGTGCGCTAGCTGTAACCTAAAGCTAAGGTTCTGGACTTATATAAGGGGGAAACTCCCCGTTCGGGTGAAACCAGGTAGGATAGTGCCCTCCCCTTGTGAAGCACCATGGTTTTACATCATCATATGACCTAAACAAACATAAAACAAGAGAGTGCTACTCCGGGCTACCCCGGTCAGAGGGACGTCTAGGGGGGTAGACGATCTGATGCCCATAGATCAGGGTTCCGCGGGAGACCACGCACCGGGGCGTCGGAATACCTCAAGGACTTGCATGTGGCCCTAGAACATGCATGGAAGTGTGGTGCTATGTTGAAACATGCAAAACCTAATCCCCGGGTGCATGTGTCCCCCTTCTCATGTGTGCGCTAGCTGTAACCTAAAGCTAAGGTTCTGGACTTATATAAGGGGGAAACTCCCCGTTCGGGTGAAACCGGGTAGGATTGTGCCCTCCCCTTGTGAAGCACCATGGTTTTACATCATCATATGACCTAAACAAACATAAAACAAGAGAGTGCTACTCCGGGCTACCCCGGTCAGAGGGACGTCTAGGGGGGTAGACGATCTGATGCCCATAGATCAGGGTTCCGCGGGAGACCACGCACCGGGGCGTCGGAATACCTCAAGGACTTGCATGTGGCCCTAGCACATGCATGGAAGTGTGGTGCTATGTTGAAACATGCAAAACCTAGTCCCCGGGTGCATGTGTCCCCCTTCTCATGTGTGCGCTAGCTGTAACCTAAAGCTAAGGTTCTGGACTTATATAAGGGGGAAACTCCCTGTTCGGGTGAAACCGGGTAGGATAGTGCCCTCCCCTTGTAAAGCACCATGGTTTTACATCATCATATGACCTAAACAAACATAAAACAAGAAAGTGCTACTCCGGGCTACCCCTGTCAGAGGGACGTCTAGGGGGGTAGACGATTTGATGCCCACAGATGAGGGTTCCGCGGGAGACCACGCTCCGGGGCGTCGGAATACCTCAAGGACTTGCATGTGGCCCTAGCACATGCATGGAAGTGTGGTGCTATGTTGAAACATGCAAAACCTAATCCCCGGGTGCATGTGTCCCCCTTCTCATGTGTGCGCTAGCTGTAACCTAAAGCTAAGGTTCTGGACTTATATAAGGGGGAAACTCCCCGTTCGGGTGAAACCGGGTAGGATTGTGCCCTCCCCTTGTGAAGCACCATGGTTTTACATCATCGTATGACCTAAACAAACATAAAACAAGAGAGTGCTACTCCGGGCTACCCCGGTCAGAGGGACGTCTAGGGGGGTAGACGATCTGATGCCCATAGATCAGGGTTCCGCGGGAGACCACGCACCGGGGCGTCGGAATACCTCAAGGACTTGCATGTGGCCCTAGCACATGCATGGAAGTGTGGTGCTATGTTGAAACATGCAAAACCTAGTCCCTGGGTGCATGTGTCCCCCTTCTCATGTGTGCGCTAGCTGTAACCTAAAGCTAAGGTTCTGGACTTATATAAGGGGGAAACTCCCCGTTCGGGTGAAACCGGGTAGGATAGTGCCCTCCCCTTGTGAAGCACCATGGTTTTACATCATCATATGACCTAAACAAACATAAAACAAGAGAGTGCTACTCCGGGCTACCCCTGTCAGAGGGACGTCTAGGGGGGTAGACGATCCGATGCCCACAGATCAGGGTTCCGCGGGAGACCACTCTCCGGGGCGTCGGAATACCTCAAGGACTTGCATGTGGCCCTAGCACATGCATGGAAGTGTGGTGCTATGTTGAAACATGCAAAACCTAGTCCCCGGGTGCATGTGTCCCCCTTCTCATGTGTGCGCTAGCTGTAACCTAAAGCTAAGGTTCTGGACTTATATAAGGGGGAAACTCCCTGTTCGGGTGAAACCGGGTAGGATAGTGCCCTCCCCTTGTGAAGCACCATGGTTTTACATCATCATATGACCTAAACAAACATAAAACAAGAGAGTGCTACTCCGGGCTACCCCTGTCAGAGGGACGTCTAGGGGGGTAGACGATTTGATGCCCACAGATGAGGGTTCCGCGGGAGACCACGCTCCGGGGCGTCGGAATACCTCAAGGACTTGCATGTGGCCCTAGCACATGCATGGAAGTGTGGTGCTATGTTGAAACATGCAAAACCTAATCCCCGGGTGCATGTGTCCCCCTTCTCATGTGTGCGCTAGCTGTAACCTAAAGCTAAGGTTCTGGACTTATATAAGGGGGAAACTCCCCGTTCGGGTGAAACCGGGTAGGATTGTGCCCTCCCCTTGTGAAGCACCATGGTTTTACATCATCGTATGACCTAAACAAACATAAAACAAGAGAGTGCTACTCCGGGCTACCCCGGTCAGAGGGACGTCTAGGGGGGTAGACGATCTGATGCCCATAGATCAGGGTTCCGCGGGAGACCACGCACCGGGGCGTCGGAATACCTCAAGGACTTGCATGTGGCCCTAGCACATGCATGGAAGTGTGGTGCTATGTTGAAACATGCAAAACCTAGTCCCTGGGTGCATGTGTCCCCCTTCTCATGTGTGCGCTAGCTGTAACCTAAAGCTAAGGTTCTGGACTTATATAAGGGGGAAACTCCCCGTTCGGGTGAAACCGGGTAGGATAGTGCCCTCCCCTTGTGAAGCACCATGGTTTTACATCATCATATGACCTAAACAAACATAACACAAGAGAGTGCTACTCCGGGCTACCCCTGTCAGAGGGACGTCTAGGGGGGTAGACGATCCGATGCCCACAGATCAGGGTTCCGCGGGAGACCATGCTCCGGGGCGTCGGAATACCTCAAGGACTTGCATGTGGCCCTAGCACATGCATGGAAGTGTGGTGCTATGTTGAAACATGCAAAACCTAGTCCCCGGGTGCATGTGTCCCCCTTCTCATGTGTGCGCTAGCTGTAACCTAAAGCTAAGGTTCTGGACTTATATAAGGGGGAAACTCCCCGTTCGGGTGAAACCGGGTAGGATAGTGCCCTCCCCTTGTGAAGCACCATGGTTTTACATCATCATATGACCTAAAAAAACATAAAACAAGAGAGTGCTACTCCGGGCTACCCCTGTCAGAGGGACGTCTAGGGGGGTAGACGATCCGATGCCCACAGATCAGGGTTCCGCAGGAGACCACGCTCCCGGGCGTCGGAATACCTCAAGGACTTGCATGTGGCCCTAGCACATGCATGGAAGTGTGGTGCTATGTTGAAACATGCAAAACCTAGTCCCCGGGTGCATGTGTCCCCCTTCTCATGTGTGCGCTAGCTGTAACCTAAAGCTAAGGTTCTGGACTTATATAAGGGGGAAACTCCCCGTTCGGGTGAAACCGGGTAGGATAGTGTCCTCCCCTTGTGAAGCACCATGGTTTTACATCATCATATGACCTAAACAAACATAAAACAAGAGAGTGCTACTCCGGGCTACCCCTGTCAGAGGGACGTCTAGGGGGGTAGACGATCTGATGCCCACACATCAGGGTTCCACGGGAGACCACGCTCCGAGGCATCGAAATACCTCAAGGACTTGCATGTGGCCCTAGCACATGCATGGAAGTGTGGTGCTATGTTGAAACATGCAAAACCTAGTCCCCGGGTGCATGTGTCCCCCTTCTCATGTGTGCGCTAGCTGTAACCTAAAGCTAAGGTTCTGGACTTATATAAGGGGGAAACTCCCCGTTCGGGTGAAACCAGGTAGGATAGTGCCCTCCCCTTGTGAAGCACCATGGTTTTACATCATCATATGACCTAAACAAACATAAAACAAGAGAGTGCTACTCCGGGCTACCCCTGTCAGAGGGACGTCTAGGGGGGTAGACGATTTGATGCCCACAGATGAGGGTTCCGCGGGAGACCACGCTTCGGGGCGTCGGAATACCTCAAGGACTTGCATGTGGCCCTAGCACATGCATGGAAGTGTGGTTCTATGTTGAAACATGCAAAACCTAATCCCCGGGTGCATGTGTCCCCCTTCTCATGTGTGCGCTAGCTGTAACCTAAAGCTAAGGTTCTGGACTTATATAAGGGGGAAACTCCCCGATCGGGTGAAACCGGGTAGGATTGTGCCCTCCCCTTGTGAAGCACCATGGTTTTACATCATCATATGACCTAAACAAACATAAAACAAGAGAGTGCTACTCCGGGCTACCCCGGTCAGAGGGACGTCTAGGGGGGTAGACGATCTGATGCCCATAGATCAGGGTTCCGCGGGAGACCACGCACCGGGGCGTCGGAATACCTCAAGGACTTGCATGTGGCCCTAGCACATGCATGGAAGTGTGGTGCTATGTTGAAACATGCAAAACCTAGTCCCCGGGTGAATGTGTCCCCCTTCTCATGTGTGCGCTAGCTGTAACCTAAAGCTAAGTTTCTGGACTTATATAAGGGGGAAACTCCATGTTCGGGTGAAACCGGGTAGGATAGTGCCCTCCCCTTGTGAAGCACCATGGTTTTACATCATCATATGACCTAAACAAACATAAAACAAGAGAGTGCTACTCCGGGCTTCCCCTGTCAGAGGGACGTCTAGGGGGGGAGACGATTTGTTGCCCATAGATGAGGGTTCCGCGGGAGACCACGCTCCGGGGCGTCGGAATACCTCAAGGACTTGCATGTGGCCCTAGCACATGCATGGAAGTGTGGTGCTATGTTGAAACGTGCAAAACCTAATCCCCGGGTGCATGTGTCCCCCTTCTCATGTGTGCGCTAGCTGTAACCTAAAGCTAAGGTTCTGGACTTATATAAGGGGGAAACTCCCCGTTCGGGTGAAACCGGGTAGGATTGTGCCCTCCCCTTGTGAAGCACCATGGTTTTACATCATCGTATGACCTAAACAAACATAAAACAAGAGAGTGCTACTCCGGGCTACCCCGGTCAGAGGGACGTCTAGGGGGGTAGACGATCTGATGCCCATAGATCAGGGTTCCGCGGGAGACCACGCACCGGGGCGTCGGAATACCTCAAGGACTTGCATGTGGCCCTAGCACATGCATGGAAGTGTGGTGCTATGTTGAAACATGCAAAACCTAGTCCCCGGGTGCATGTGTCCCCCTTCTCATGTGTGCGCTAGCTGTAACCTAAAGCTAAGGTTCTGGACTTATATAAGGGGGAAACTCCCTGTTCGGGTGAAACCGGGTAGGATAGTGCCCTCCCCTTGTGAAGCACCATGGTTTTACATCATCATATGACCTAAACAAACATAAAACAAGAGAGTGCTACTCCGGGCTACCCCTGTCAGAGGGACGTCTAGGGGGGTAGACGATTTGATGCCCACAGATGAGGGTTCCGCGGGAGACCACGCTCCGGGGCGTCGGAATACCTCAAGGACTTGCATGTGGCCCTAGCACATGCATGGAAGTGTGGTGCTATGTTGAAACATGCAAAACCTAATCCCCGGGTGCATGTGTCCCCCTTCTCATGTGTGCGCTAGCTGTAACCTAAAGCTAAGGTTCTGGACTTATATAAGGGGGAAACTCCCCGTTCGGGTGAAACCGGGTAGGATTGTGCCCTCCCCTTGTGAAGCACCATGGTTTTACATCATCGTATGACCTAAACAAACATAAAACAAGAGAGTGCTACTCCGGGCTACCCCGGTCAGAGGGACGTCTAGGGGGGTAGACGATCTGATGCCCATAGATCAGGGTTCCGCGGGAGACCACGCACCGGGGCGTCGGAATACCTCAAGGACTTGCATGTGGCCCTAGCACATGCATGGAAGTGTGGTGCTATGTTGAAACATGCAAAACCTAGTCCCTGGGTGCATGTGTCCCCCTTCTCATGTGTGCGCTAGCTGTAACCTAAAGCTAAGGTTCTGGACTTATATAAGGGGGAAACTCCCCGTTCGGGTGAAACCGGGTAGGATAGTGCCCTCCCCTTGTGAAGCACCATGGTTTTACATCATAATATGAGCTAAACAAACATAAAACAAGAGAGTGCTACTCCGGGCTACCCCTGTCAGAGGGACGTCTAGGGGGGTAGACGATCCGATGCCCACAGATCAGGGTTCCGCGGGAGACCACGCTCCGGGGCGTCGAAATACCTCAAGGACTTGCATGTGGCCCTAGCACATGCATGGAAGTGTGGTTCTATGTTGAAACATGCAAAACCTAGTCCCCGGGTGCATGTGTCCCCCTTCTCATGTGTGCGCGAGCTGTAACCTAAAGCTAAGGTTCTGGACTTATATAAGGGGGAAACTCCCCGTTCGGGTGAAACCGGGTAGGATAGTGCCCTCCCCTTGTGAAGCACCATGGTTTTACATCATCATATGACCTAAAAAAACATAAAACAAGAGAGTGCTACTCCGGGCTACCCCTGTCAGAGGGACGTCTAGGGGGGTAGACGATCCGATGCCCACAGATCAGGGTTCCGCAGGAGACCACGCTCCCGGGCGTCGGAATACCTCAAGGACTTGCATGTGGCCCTAGCACATGCATGGAAGTGTGGTGCTATGTTGAAACATGCAAAACCTAGTCCCCGGGTGCATGTGTCCCCCTTCTCATGTGTGCGCTAGCTGTAACCTAAAGCTAAGGTTCTGGACTTATATAAGGGGGAAACTCCCCGTTCGGGTGAAACCGGGTAGGATAGTGTCCTCCCCTTGTGAAGCACCATGGTTTTACATCATCATATGACCTAAACAAACATAAAACAAGAGAGTGCTACTCCGGGCTACCCCTGTCAGAGGGACGTCTAGGGGGGTAGACGATCTGATGCCCACAGATCAGGGTTCCACGGGAGACCACGCTCCGAGGCATCGAAATACCTCAAGGACTTGCATGTGGCCCTAGCACATGCATGGAAGTGTGGTGCTATGTTGAAACATGCAAAACCTAGTCCCCGGGTGCATGTGTCCCCCTTCTCATGTGTGCGCTAGCTGTAACCTAAAGCTAAGGTTCTGGACTTATATAAGGGGGAAACTCCCCGTTCGGGTGAAACCAGGTAGGATAGTGCCCTCCCCTTGTGAAGCACCATGGTTTTACATCATCATATGACCTAAACAAACATAAAACAAGAGAGTGCTACTCCGGGCTACCCCGGTCAGAGGGACGTCTAGGGGGGTAGACGATCTGATGCCCATAGATCAGGGTTCCGCGAGAGACCACGCACCGGGGCGTCGGAATACCTCAAGGACTTGCATGTGGCCCTAGCACATGCATGGAAGTGTGGTGCTATGTTGAAACATGCAAAACCTAATCCCCGGGTGCATGTGTCCCCCTTCTCATGTGTGCGCTAGCTGTAACCTAAAGCTAAGGTTCTGGACTTATATAAGGGGGAAACTCCCCGTTCGGGTGAAACCGGGTAGGATTGTGCCCTCCCCTTGTGAAGCACCATGGTTTTACATCATCATATGACCTAAACAAACATTAAACAAGAGAGTGCTACTCCGGGCTACCCCGGTCAGAGGGACGTCTAGGGGGGTAGACGATCTGATGCCCATAGATCAGGGTTCCGCGGGAGACCACGCACCGGGGCGTCGGAATACCTCAAGGACTTGCATGTGGCCCTAGCACATGCATGGAAGTGTGGTGCTATGTTGAAACATGCAAAACCTAGTCCCCGGGTGCATGTGTCCCCCTTCTCATGTGTGCGCTAGCTGTAACCTAAAGCTAAGGTTCTGGACTTATATAAGGGGGAAACTCCCTGTTCGGGTGAAACCGGGTAGGATAGTGCCCTCCCCTTGTGAAGCACCATGGTTTTACATCATCATATGACCTAAACAAACATAAAACAAGAGAGTGCTACTCCGGGCTACCCCTGTCAGAGGGACGTCTAGGGGGGTAGACGATGTGATGCCCACAGATGAGGGTTCCGCGGGAGACCACGCTCCGGGGCGTCGGAATACCTCAAGGACTTGCATGTGGCCCTAGCACATGCATGGAAGTGTGGTGCTATGTTGAAACATGCAAAACCTAATCCCCGGGTGCATGTGTCCCCCTTCTCATGTGTGCGCTAGCTGTAACCTAAAGCTAAGGTTCTGGACTTATATAAGGGGGAAACTCCCCGTTCGGGTGAAACCGGGTAGGATTGTGCCCTCCCCTTGTGAAGCACCATGGTTTTACATCATCGTATGACCTAAACAAACATAAAACAAGAGAGTGCTACTCCGGGCTACCCCGGTCAGAGGGACGTCTAGGGGGGTAGACGATCTGATGCCCATAGATCAGGGTTCCGCGGGAGACCACGCACAGGGGCGTCGGAATACCTCAAGGACTTGCATGTGGCCCTAGCACATGCATGGAAGTGTGGTGCTATGTTGAAACATGCAAAACCTAGTCCCTGGGTGCATGTGTCCCCCTTCTCATGTGTGCGCTAGCTGTAACCTAAAGCTAAGGTTCTGGACTTATATAAGGGGGAAACTCCCCGTTCGGGTGAAACCGGGTAGGATAGCCCTCCCCTTGTGAAGCACCATGGTTTTACATCATCATATGACCTAAACAAACATAAAACAAGAGAGTGCTACTCCGGGCTACCCATGTCAGAGGGACGTCTAGGGGGGTAGACGATCCGATGCCCACAGATCAGTGTTCCGCGGGAGACCACGCTCCGGGGCGTCGGAATACCTCAAGGACTTGCATGTGGCCCTAGCACATGCATGGAAGTGTGGTGCTATCTTGAAACATGCAAAACCTAGTCCCCGGGTGCATGTGTCCCCCTTCTCATGTGTGCGCTAGCTGTAACCTAAAGCTAAGGTTCTGGACTTATATAAGGGGGAAACTCCCCGTTCGGGTGAAACCGGGTAGGATAGTGCCCTCCCCTTGTGAAGCACCATGGTTTTACATCATCATATGACCTAAACAAACATAAAACAAGAGAGTGCTACTCCGGGCTACCCCTGTCAGAGGGACGTCTAGGGGGGGTAGACGATCCGATGCCCACAGATCAGGGTTCCGCAGGAGACCACGCTCCGGGGCGTCGGAATACCTCAAGGACTTGCATGTGGCCCTAGCACATGCATGGAAGTGTGGTGCTATGTTGAAACATGCAAAACCTAGTCCCCGGGTGCATGTGTCCCCCTTCTCATGTGTGCGCTAGCTGTAACCTAAAGCTAAGGTTCTGGACTTATATAAGGGGGAAACTCCCCGTTCGGGTGAAACCGGGTAGGATAGTGTCCTCCCCTTGTGAAGAACCATGGTTTTACATCATCATATGACCTAAACAAACATAAAAAAGAGAGTGCTACTCCGGGCTACCCCTGTCAGAGGGACGTCTAGGGGGGTAGACGATCTGATGCCCACAGATCAGGGTTCCGCGGGAGACCACGCTCTGAGGCGTCGGAATACCTCAAGGACTTGCATGTGGCCCTAGCACATGCATGGAAGTGTGGTGCTATGTTGAAACATGCAAAATCTAGTCCCCGGGTGCATGTGTCCCCCTTCTCATGTGTGCGCTAGCTGTAACCTAAAGCTAAGGTTCTGGACTTATATAAGGGGGAAACTCCCCGTTCGGGTGAAACCGGGTAGGATAGTTCCCTCCCCTTGTGAAGCACCATGGTTTTACATCATCATATGACCTAAACAAACATAAAACAAGAGAGTGCTACTCCGGGCTACCCCTGTCAGAGGGACGTCTAGGGGGGTAGACGATTTAATGCCCACAGATGAGGGTTCCGCGGGAGACCACGCTCTGGGGCGTCGGAATACCTCAAGGACTTGCATGTGGCCCTAGCACATGCATGGAAGTGTGGTGCTATGTTGAAACATGCAAAACCTAATCCCCGGGTGCATGTGTCCCCCTTCTCATGTGTGCGCTAGCTGTAACCTAAAGCTAAGGTTCTGGACTTATATAAGGGCGAAACTCCCCGTTCGGGTGAAACCGGGTAGGATTGTGCCCTCCCCTTGTGAAGCACCATGGTTTTACATCATCATATGACCTAAACAAACATAAAACAAGAGAGTGCTACTCCGGGCTACCCCGGTCAGAGGGACGTCTAGGGGGGTAGATGATCTAATGCCCATAGATCAGGGTTCCGCTGGAGACCACGCTCCGGGGCGTCGGAATACCTCAAGGACTTGCATGTGGCCCTAGCACATGCATGGAAGTGTGGTGCTATGTTGAAACATGCAAAACCTAGTCCCCGGGTTCATGTGTCCCCCTTCTCATGTGTGCGCTAGCTGTAACCTAAAGCTAAGGTTCTGGACTTATATAAGAGGGAAACTCCCCGTTCGGGTGAAACCGGGTAGGATAGTGCCCTCCCCTTGTGAAGCACCATGGTTTTACATCATCATATGACCTAAACAAACATAAAACAAGAGAGTGATACTCCGGGCTACCCCTGTCAGAGGTACGTCTAGGGGGGTAGACGATCCGATGCCCACAGGCCAGGGTTCCGCAGGAGACCACGCTCCGGGGCGTCGGAATACCTCAAGGACTTGCATGTGGCCC
Source organism: Avena sativa (assembly GCA_916181665.1). Lineage (NCBI taxonomy): Eukaryota > Viridiplantae > Streptophyta > Magnoliopsida > Poales > Poaceae > Avena > Avena sativa. The sequence goes on along the minus strand of OV702286.1, from coordinate 27,398,391 downwards.
TAGCACATGCATGGAAGTGTGGTGCTATGTTGAAACATGCAAAACCTAGTCCCTGGGTGCATGTGTCCCCCTTCTCATGTGTGCGCTAGCTGTAACCTAAAGCTAAGGTTCTGGACTTATATAAGGGGGAAACTCCCCGTTCGGGTGAAACCGGGTAGGATAGTGCCCTCCCCTTGTGAAGCACCATGGTTTTACATCATCATATGACCTAAACAAACATAAAACAAGAGAGTGCTACTCCGGGCTACCCCTGTTAGTGGGACGTCTAGGGGGTAGACGATCCGATGCCCACAGATCAGGGTTCCACGAGAGACCACGCTCCGGGGCGTCAGAATACCTCAAGGACTTGCATGTGGCCCTAGAACATGCATGGAAGTGTGGTGCTATGTTGAAACATGCAAAACCTAGTCCCCGGGTGCATGTGTCCTCCTTCTCATGTGTGCGCTAGCTGTAACCTAAAGCTAAGGTTCTGGACTTATATAAGGGGGAAACTCCCCGTTCGGGTGAAACCGGGTAGGATAGTTCCCTCCCCTTGTGAAGCACCATGGTTTTACATCATCATATGACCTAAACAAACATAAAACAAGAGAGTGCTACTCCGGGCTACCCCTGTCAGAGGGACGTCTAGGGGGGTAGACGATCTGATGCCCACAGATCAGGGTTCCGCAGGAGACCACGCTCCGGGGCGTCGGAATACCTCAAGGACTTGCATGTGACCCTAGCATATGCATGGAAGTGTGGTGCTATGTTGAAACATGCAAAACCTAGTCCCCGGGTGCATGTGTCGCCCTTCTCATGTGTGCGCTAGCTGTAACCTAAAGCTAAGGTTCTGGACTTATATAAGGGGGAAACTCCCCGTTCGGGTGAAACCGGGTAGGATAGTGCCCTCCCCTTGTGAAGCACCATGGTTTTACATCATCATATGACCTAAACAAACATAAAACAATAGAGTGATACTCCGGGCTACCCCTGTTAGAGGGACGTCTAGGGGGGTAGACGATCTGATGCCCACAGATCAGGGTTCCGCGGGAGACCATGCTCGGGGGCGTCGGAACACCTCAAGGACTTCCATGTGGCCCTAGCACATGCATGGATGTGTGGTGCTATGTTGAAACATGCAAAACCTAGTCCCCGGGTGCATGTGTCCCCCTTCTCATGTGTGCACTTGCTGTAACCTAAAGCTAAGGTTCTGGACTTATATAAGGGGGAAACTCCCCGTTCGGGTGAAACCGGGTAGGATAGTGCCCTCCCCTTGTGAAGAACCATGGTTTTACATCATCATATGACCTAAACAAACATAAAACAAGAGAGTGCTACTCCAGTCTACCCCTGTCAGAGGGATGTCTAGGGGGGTAGACGATCTGATGCCCACAGATCAGGGTTCCGCGGGAGACCACGCTCCGGGGCGTCGGAATACCTCAAGGACTTGCATGTGGCCCTAGCACATGCATGGAAGTGTGGTGCTATGTTGAAACATGCAAAACCTACTCCCCGGGTGCATGTGTCCCCCTTTTCATGTGTGCGCTAGCTGTAACCTAAAGCTAAGGTTCTGGACTTATATAAGGGGAAACTCCCCGTTCGGGTGAAACCGGGTAGGATAGTGCCCTCCCCTTGTGAAGCACCATGGTTTTACATCATCATATGACCTAAACAAATATAAAACAAGAGAGTGCTACTCCGGGCTACCCCGGTCAGAGGGACGTCTAGTGGGGTAGACGATGTGATGCCCTTAGATCAGGGTTCCGCGGGAGACCACGCTCCGGGGCGTCGGAATACCTCAAGGACTTGCATGTGGCCCTAGCACATGCATGGAAGTGTGGTGCTATGTTGAAACATGCAAAACCTAGTCCCCGGGTGCATGTGTCCCCCTTCTCATGTGTGCACTAGCTGTAACCTAAAGCTAAGGTTCTGGACTTATATAAGGGGAAACTCCCCGTTCGGGTGAAACCGGGTAGGATAGTGCCCTCCCCTTGTGAAGCACCATGGTTTTACATCATCATATGACCTAAACAAACATAAAACAAGAGAGTGCTACTCCGGGCTACCCCTGTCATAGGGACGTCTAGGGGGGTAGACGATTTGATGCCCACAGATGAGGGTTCCGCGGGAGACCACGCTCCGGGGCGTCGGAATACCTCAAGGACTTGCATGTGGCCCTAGCACATGCATGGAAGTGTGGTGCTATGTTGAAACATGCAAAACCTAATCCCCGGGTGCATGTGTCCCCCTTCTCATGTGTGCGCTAGCTGTAACCTAAAGCTAAGGTTCTGGACTTATATAAGGGGGAAACTCCCCGTTCGGGTGAAACCGGGTAGGATTGTGCCCTCCCCTTGTGAAGCAGCATGGTTTTACATCATCATATGACCTAAACAAACATAAAACAAGAGAGTGCTACTCCGGGCTACCCCGGTCAGAGGGACGTCTAGGGGGGTAGACGATCTGATGCCCATAGATCAGGGTTCCGCGGGAGACCACGCACCGGGGCGTCGGAATACCTCAAGGACTTGCATGTGGCCCTAGCACATGCATGGAAGTGTGGTGCTATGTTGAAACATGCAAAACCTAGTCCCCGGGTACATGTGTCCCCCTTCTCATGTGTGCGCTAGCTGTAACCTAAAGCTAAGGTTCTGGACTTATATAAGGGGGAAACTCCCTGTTCGGGTGAAACCGTGTAGGATAGTGCCCTCCCCTTGTGAAGCACCATGGTTTTACATCATCATATGACCTAAACAAACATAAAACAAGAGAGTGCTACTCCGGGCTACCCCTGTCAGAGGGACGTCTAGGGGGGTAGACGATTTGATGCCCACAGATGAGGGTTCCGCGGGAGACCACGCTCCGGGGCGTCGGAATACCTCAAGGACTTGCATGTGGCCCTAGCACATGCATGGAAGTGTGGTGCTATGTTGAAACATGCAAAACCTAATCCCCGGGTGCATGTGTCCCCCTTCTCATGTGTGCGCTAGCTGTAACCTAAAACTAAGGTTCTGGACTTATATAAGGGGGAAACTCCCCGTTCGGGTGAAACCGGGTAGGATTGTGCCTTCCCCTTGTGAAGCACCATGGTTTTATATCATCGTATGACCTAAACAAACATAAAACAAGAGAGTGCTACTCCGGGCTACCCCGGTCAGAGGGACGTCTAGGGGGGTAGACGATCTGATGCCCATAGATCAGGGTTCCGCGGGAGACCACGCACCGGGGCGTCGGAATACCTCAAGGACTTGCATGTGGCCCTAGCACATGCATGGAAGTGTGGTGCTATGTTGAAACATGCAAAACCTAGTCCCTGGGTGCATGTGTCCCCCTTCTCATGTGTGCGCTAGCTGTAACCTAAAGCTAAGGTTCTGGACTTATATAAGGGGAAAACTCCCCGTTCGGGTGAAACCGGGTAGGATAGTGCCCTCCCCTTGTGAAGCACCATGGTTTTACATCATCATATGACCTAAACAAACATAAAACAAGAGAGTGCTACTCCGGGCTACCCCTGTCAGAGGGACGTCTAGGGGGGTAGACGATCCGATGCCCACAGATCAGGGTTCCGCGGGAGACCACGCTCCGGGGCGTCGGAATACCTCAAGGACTTGCATGTGGCCCTAGCACATGCATGGAAGTGTGGTGCTATGTTAAAACATGCAAAACCTAGTCCCCGGGTGCATGTGTCCCCCTTCTCATGTGTGCGCTACCTGTAACCTAAAGCTAAGGTTCTGGACTTATATAAGGGGGAAACTCCCCGTTCGGGTGAAACCGGGTAGGATAGTGCCCTCCCCTTGTGAAGCACCATGGTTTTACATCATCATATGACCTAAAAAAAATAAAACAAGAGAGTGCTACTCCGGGCTACCCCTGTCAGAGGGACGTCTAGGGGGGTAGACGATCCGATGCCCACAGATCAGGGTTCCGCAGGAGACCACGCTCCCGGGCGTCGGAATACCTCAAGGACTTGCATGTGGCCCTAGCACATGCATGGAAGTGTGGTGCTATGTTGAAACATGCAAAACCTAGTCCCCGGGTGCATGTGTCCCCCTTCTCATGTGTGCGCTAGCTGTAACCTAAAGCTAAGGTTCTGGACTTATATAAGGGGGAAACTCCCCGTTCGGGTGAAACCGGGTAGGATAGTGTCCTCCCCTTGTGAAGCACCATGGTTTTACATCATCATATGACCTAAACAAACATAAAACAAGAGAGTGCTACTCCGGGCTACCCCTGTCAGAGGGACGTCTAGGGGGGTAGACGATCTGATGCCCACAGATCAGGGTTCCACGGGAGACCACGCTCCGAGGCATCGAAATACCTCAAGGTTTTGCATGTGGCCCTAGCACATGCATGGAAGTGTGGTGCTATGTTGAAACATGCAAAACCTAGTCCCCGGGTGCATGTGTCCCCCTTCTCATGTGTGCGCTAGCTGTAACCTAAAGCTAAGGTTCTGGACTTATATAAGGGGGAAACTCCCCGTTCGGGTGAAACCAGGTAGGATAGTGCCCTCCCCTTGTGAAGCACCATGGTTTTACATCATCATATGACCTAAACAAACATAAAACAAGAGAGTGCTACTCCAGGCTACCCCTGTCAGAGGGACGTCTAGGGGGGTAGACGATTTGATGCCCACAGATGAGGGTTCCGCGGGAGACCACGCTCCGGGGCGTCGGAATACCTCAAGGACTTGCATGTGGCCCTAGCACATGCATGGAAGTGTGGTTCTATGTCGAAACATGCAAAACCTAATCCCCGGGTGCATGTGTCCCCCTTCTCATGTGTGCGCTAGCTGTAACCTAAAGCTAAGGTTCTGGACTTATATAAGGGGGAAACTCCCCGTTCGGGTGAAACCGGGTAGGATTGTGCCCTCCCCTTGTGAAGCACCATGGTTTTACATCATCATATGACCTAAACAAACATAAAACAAGAGAGTGCTACTCCGGGCTACCCCGGTCAGAGGGACGTCTAGGGGGGTAGACGATCTGATGCCCATAGATCAGGGTTCCGCGGGAGACCACGCACCGGGGCGTCGGAATACCTCAAGGACTTGCATGTGGCCCTAGCACATGCATGGAAGTGTGGTGCTATGTTGAAACATGCAAAACCTAGTCCCCTGGTGCATGTGTCCCCCTTCTCATGTGTGCGCTAGCTGTAACCTAAAGCTAAGTTTCTGGACTTATATAAGGGGGAAACTCCATGTTCGGGTGAAACCGGGTAGGATAGTGCCCTCCCCTTGTGAAGCACCATGGTTTTACATCATCATATGACCTAAACAAACATAAAACAAGAGAGTGCTACTCCGGGCTTCCCCTGTCAGAGGGACGTCTAGGGGGGGAGACGATTTGTTGCCCACAGATGAGGGTTCCGCGGGAGACCACGCTCCGGGGCGTCGGAATACCTCAAGGACTTGCATGTGGCCCTAGCACATGCATGGAAGTGTGGTGCTATGTTGAAACGTGCAAAACCTAATCCCCGGGGTGCATGTGTCCCCCTTCTCATGTGTGCGCTAGCTGTAACCTAAAGCTAAGGTTCTGGACTTATATAAGGGGGAAACTCCCCGTTCGGGTGAAACCGGGTAGGATTGTGCCCTCCCCTTGTGAAGCACCATGGTTTTACATCATCGTATGACCTAAACAAACATAAAACAAGAGAGTGCTACTCCGAGCTACCCCGGTCAGAGGGACGTCTAGGGGGGTAGACGATCTGATGCCCATAGATCAGGGTTCCGCGGGAGACCACGCACCGGGGCGTCGGAATACCTCAAGGACTTGCATGTGGCCCTAACACATGCATGGAAGTGTGGTGCTATGTTGAAACATGCAAAACCTAGTCCCTGGGTGCATGTGTCCCCCTTCTCATGTGTGCGCTAGCTGTAACCTAAAGCTAAGGTTCTGGACTTATATAAGGGGGAAACTCCCCGTTCGGGTGAAACCGGGTAGGATAGCCCTCCCCTTGTGAAGCACCATGGTTTTACATCATCATATGACCTAAACAAACATAAAACAAGAGAGTGCTACTCCGGGCTACCCCTGTCAGAGGGACGTCTAGGGGGGTAGACGATCCGATGCCCACAGATCAGGGTTCCGCGGGAGACCACGCTCCGGGGCGTCGGAATACCTCAAGGACTTGCATGTGGCCCTAGCACATGCATGGAAGTGTGGTGCTATGTTGAAACATGCAAAACCTAGTCCCCGGGTGCATGTGTCCCCCTTCTCATGTGTGCGCTAGCTGTAACCTAAAGCTAAGGTTCTGGACTTATATAAGGGGGAAACTCCCCGTTCGGGTGAAACCGGGTAGGATAGTGCCCTCCCCTTGTGAAGCACCATGGTTTTACATCATCATATGACCTAAACAAACATAAAACAAGAGAGTGCTACTCCGGGCTACCCCTGTCAGAGGGACGTCTAGGGGGGTAGACGATCCGATGCCCACAGATCAGGGTTCCGCAGGAGTCCACGCTCCGGGGCGTCGGAATACCTCAAGGACTTGCATGTGGCCCTAGCACATGCATGGAAGTGTGGTGCTATGTTGAAACATGCAAAACCTAGTCCCCGGGTGCATGTGTCCCCCTTCTCATGTGTGCGCTAGCTGTAACCTAAAGCTATGGTTCTGGACTTATATAAGGGGGAAACTCCCCGTTCGGGTGAAACCGGGTAGGATAGTGTCCTCCCCTTGTGAAGAACCATGGTTTTACATCATCATATGACCTAAACAAACATAAAAAAAGAGAGTGCTACTCCGGGCTACCCCTGTCAGAGGGACGTCTAGGGGGGTAGACGATCTGATGCCCACAGATCAGGGTTCCACGGGAGACCACGCTCCGAGGCGTCGGAATACCTCAAGGACTTGCATGTGGCCCTAGCACATTCATGGAAGTGTGGTGCTATGTTGAAACATGCAAAACCTAGTCCCCGGGTGCATGTGTCCCCCTTCTCATGTGTGCGCTAGCTGTAACCTAAAGCTAAGTTTCTGGACTTATATAAGGGGGAAACTCCATGTTCGGGTGAAACCGGGTAGGATAGTGCCCTCCCCTTGTGAAGCACCATGGTTTTACATCATCATATGACCTAAACAAACATAAAACAAGAGAGTGCTACTCCGGGCTTCCCCTGTCAGAGGGACGTCTAGGGGGGGAGACGATTTGTTGCCCACAGATGAGGGTTCCGCGGGAGACCACGCTCCGGGGCGTCGGAATACCTCAAGGACTTGCATGTGGCCCTAGCACATGCATGGAAGTGTGGTGCTATGTTGAAACGTGCAAAACCTAATCCCCGGGTGCATGTGTCCCCCTTCTCATGTGTGCGCTAGCTGTAACCTAAAGCTAAGGTTCTGGACTTATATAAGGGGGAAACTCCCCGTTCGGGTGAAACCGGGTAGGATTGTGCCCTCCCCTTGTGAAGCACCATGGTTTTACATCATCGTATGACCTAAACAAACATAAAACAAGAGAGTGCTACTCCGGGCTACCCCGGTCAGAGGGACGTCTAGGGGGTAGACGATCTGATGCCCATAGATCAGGGTTCCGCGGGAGACCACGCACCGGGGCGTCGGAATACCTCAAGGACTTGCATGTGGCCCTAGCACATGCATGGAAGTGTGGTGCTATGTTGAAACATGCAAAACCTAGTCCCTGGGTGCATGTGTCCCCCTTCTCATGTGTGCGCTAGCTGTAACCTAAAGCTAAGGTTCTGGACTTATATAAGGGGGAAACTCCCCGTTCGGGTGAAACCGGGTAGGATAGCCCTCCCCTTGTGAAGCACCATGGTTTTACATCATCATATGACCTAAACAAACATAAAACAAGAGAGTGCTACTCCGGGCTACCCCTGTCAGAGGGACGTCTAGGGGGGTAGACGATCCGATGCCCACAGATCAGGGTTCCGCGAGAGACCACGCTCCAGGGCGTCGGAATACCTCAAGGACTTGCATGTGGCCCTAGCACATGCATGGAAGTGTGGTGCTATGTTGAAACATGCAAAACCTAGTCCCCGGGTGCATGTGTCCCCCTTCTCATGTGTGCGCTAGCTGTAACCTAAAGCTAAGGTTCTGGACTTATATAAGGGGGAAACTCCCCGTTCGGGTGAAACCGGGTAGGATAGTGCCCTCCCCTTGTGAAGCACCATGGTTTTACATCATCATATGACCTAAACAAACATAAAACAAGAGAGTGCTACTCCGGGCTACCCCTGTCAGAGGGACGTCTAGGGGGGTAGACGATCCGATGCCCACAGATCAGGGTTCCGCAGGAGACCACGCTCCGGGGCGTCGGAATACCTCAAGGACTTGCATGTGGCCCTAGCACATGCATGGAAGTGTGGTGCTATGTTGAAACATGCAAAACCTAGTCCCCGGGTGCATGTGTCCCCCTTCTCATGTGTGCGCTAGCTGTAACCTAAAGCTAAGGTTCTGGACTTATATAAGGGGGAAACTCCCCGTTCGGGTGAAACCGGTTAGGATAGTGTCCTCCCCTTGTGAAGAACCATGGTTTTACATCATCATATGACCTAAACAAACATAAAAAAGAGAGTGCTACTCCGGGCTACCCCTGTCAGAGGGACGTCTAGGGGGGTAGACGATCTGATGCCCACAGATCAGGGTTCCGCGGGAGACCACGCTCCGAGGCGTCGGAATACCTCAAGGACTTGCATGTGGCCCTAGCACATGCATGGAAGTGTGGTGCTATGTTGAAACATGCAAAATCTAGTCCCCGGGTGCATGTGTCCCCCTTCTCATGTGTGCGCTAGCTGTAACCTAAAGCTAAGGTTCTGGACTTATATAAGGGGGAAACTCCCCGTTCGGGTGAAACCGGGTAGGATAGTGCCCTCCCCTTATGAAGCACCATGGTTTTACATCATCATATGACCTAAACAAACATAAAACAAGAGAGTGCTACTCCGGGCTACCCCTGTCAGAGGGACGTCTAGGGGGGTAGACGATTTAATGCCCACAGATGAGGGTTCCGCGGGAGACCACGCTCCGGGTCGTCGGAATACCTCAAGGACTTGCATGTGGCCCTAGCACATGCATGGAAGTGTGGTGCTATGTTGAAACATGCAAAACCTAATCCCCGGGTGCATGTGTCCCCCTTCTCATGTGTGCGCTAGCTGTAACCTAAAGCTAAGGTTCTGGACTTATATAAGGGTGAAACTCCCCGTTCGGGTGAAACCGGGTAGGATTGTGCCCTCCCCTTGTGAAGCACCATGGTTTTACATCATCATATGACCTAAACAAACATAAAACAAGAGAGTGCTACTCCGGGCTACCCCGGTCAGAGGGACGTCTAGGGGGGTAGATGATCTGATGCCCATAGATCAGGGTTCCGCTGGAGACCACGCTCCGGGGCGTCGGAATACCTCAAGGACTTGCATGTGGCCCTAGCACATGCATGGAAGTGTGGTGCTATGTTGAAACATGCAAAACCTAGTCCCCGGGTTCATGTGTCCCCCTTCTCATGTGTGCGCTAGCTGTAACCTAAAGCTAAGGTTCTGGACTTATATAAGGGGGAAACTCCGCGTTCGGGTGAAACCGGGTAGGATAGTGCCCTCCCCTTGTGAAGAACCATGGTTTTACATCATCATATGACCTAAACAAACATAAAACAAGAGAGTGATACTCCGGGCTACCCCTGTCAGAGGGACGTCTAGGGGGGTAGACGATCTGATGCCCACAGATCAGGGTTCCGCAGGAGACCACGCTCCGGGGCGTCGGAATACCTCAAGGACTTGCATGTGGCCCTAGCACATGCATGGAAGTGTGGTGCTATGTTGAAACATGCAAAACCTAGTCCCCGGGTGCATGTGTCCCCCTTCTCATGTGTGCGCTAGCTGTGACGTAAAGCTAAGGTTCTGGACTTATATACTCCTCGTTCGGGTGAAACCGGGTAGGATAGTGCCCTCCCCTTGTGAAGCACCATGGATTTACATCATCATATGACCTAAACAAACATAAAACGAGAGAGTGCTACTCCGGGATACCCCTGTCAGAGGGACGTCTAGGAGGGTAGACGATCTGATGCCCACAGATCAGGGTTCCGCGGGAGACCATGCTCCGGGGCGTCGGAATACCTCAAGGACTTGCATGTGGCCCTAGCACATGCATGGAAGTGTGGTGCTATGTTGAAACATGCAAAACCTAGTCCTCGGGTGCATGTGTCCCCCTTCTCATGTGTGCGCTAGCTGTAACCTAAAGCTAAGGTTCTGGACTTATATAAGGGGGAAACTCCCCGTTCGGGTGAAACCGGGTAGGATAGTGCCCTCCCCTTGTGAAGCACCATGGTTTTACATCATCATATGACCTAAAAAAACATAAAACAAGAGAGTGCTACTCCGGGCTACCCCTGTCAGAGGGACGGCTAGGGGGGTAGACGATCCGATGCCCACAGATCAGGGTTCCGCAGGAGACCATGCTCCGGGGCGTCGGAATACCTCAAGGACTTGCATGTGGCCCTAGCACATGCATGGAAGTGTGGTTCTATGTTTAAACATGCAAAACCTAGTCCTCGGGTGCATGTGTCCCCCTTCTCATGTGTGCGCTAGCTGTAACCTAAAGCTAAGGTTCTGGACTTATATAAGCGGGAAACTCCCCGTTCGGGTGAAACCGGGTAGGATAGTGCCCTCCCCTTGTGAAGCACCATGGTTTTACATCATCATATGACCTAAACAAACATAAAACAAGAGAGTGCTACTCCGGGCTACCCCTGTCAGAGGGACGTCTAGGGGGGTAGACGATCCGATGCCCACAGATCAGGGTTCCGCGGGAGACCATGCTCCGGGGCGTCGGAATACCTCAAGGACTTGCATGTGGCCCTAGCCCATGCATGGAAGTGTGGTGCTATGTTGAAACATGCAAAACCTAGTCCCCGGGTGCATGTGTCCCCCTTCTCATGTGTGCGCTAGCTGTAACCTAAAGCTAAGGTTCTGGACTTATATAAGGGGGACACTCCCCGTTCGGGTGAAACCGGGTAGGATAGTGCCCTCCCCTTGTGAAGCACCATGGTTTTACATCATCATATGACCTAAAAAAACATAAAACAAGAGAGTGCTACTCCGGGCTACCCCTGTCAGAGGGACGTCTAGGGGGGTAGACGTTCCGATGCCCACAGATCAGGGTTCCGTAGGAGACCACGCTCCGGGGCGTCGGAATACCTCAAGGACTTGCATGTGGCCCTAGCACATGCATGGAAGTGTGGTGCTATGTTGAAACATGCAAAACCTAGTCCCCGGGTGCATGTGTCCCCCTTCTCATGTGTGCGCTAGCTGTAACCTAAAGCTAAGGTTCTGGACTTATATAAGGGGGAAACTCCCTGTTCGGGTGAAACCGGGTAGGATAGTGTCCTCCCCTTGTGAAGCACCATGGTTTTACATCATCATATGACCTAAACAAACATAAAACAAGAGAGTGCTACTCCGGGATACACCTGTCAGAGGGACGTCTAGGGGGGTAGACGATCTGATGCCCACAGATCAGGGTTCCACGGGAGACCACGCTCCGAGGCATCGAAATACCTCAAGGACTTGCATGTGGCCCTAGCACATGCATGGAAGTGTGGTGCTATGTTGAAACATGCAAAACGTAGTCCCCGGGTGCATGTGTCCCCCTTCTCATGTGTGCGCTAGCTGTAACCTAAAGCTAAGGTTCTGGACTTATATAAGGGGGAAACTCCCCGTTCGGGTGAAACCGGGTAGGATAGTGCCCTCCCCTTGTGAAGCACCATGGTTTTACATCATCATATGACCTAAACAAACATAAAACAAGAGAGTGCTACTCCGGGCTACCCCTGTCAGAGGGACGTCTAGGGGGGTAGACGATTTGATGCCCACAGATGAGGGTTCCGCGGGAGACCATGCTCCGGGGCGTCGGAATACCTCAAGGACTTGCATCTGGCCCTAGCACATGCATGGAAGTGTGGTGCTATGTTGAAACATGCAAAACCTAATCCCCGGGTGCATGTGTCCCCCTTCTCATGTGTGCGCTAGCTGTAACCTAAAGCTAAGGTTCTGGACTTATATAAGGGGGCAACTCCCCGTTCAGGTGAAACCGGGTAGGATTGTGCCCTCCCCTTGTGAAGCACCATGGTTTTACATCATCATATGACCTAAACAAACATAAAACAAGAGAGTGCTACTCCGGGCTACCCCGGTCAGAGGGACGTCTAGGGGGGTAGACGATCTGATGCCCAGAGATCAGGGTTCCGCGGGAGACCACGCACTGGGGCGTCGGAATACCTCAAGGACTTGCATGTGGCCCTAGCACATGCATGGAAGTGTGGTGCTATGTTGAAACATGCAAAACCTAGTCCCCGGGTGCATGTGTCCCCCTTCTCATGTGTGCGCTAGCTGTAACCTAAAGCTAAGGTTCTGGACTTATATAAGGGGGAAACTCCCTGTTCGGGTGAAACCGGGTAGGATAGTGCCCTCCCCTTGTGAAGCACCATGGTTTTACATCATCATATGACCTAAACAAACATAAAACAAGAGAGTGCTACTCCGGGCTACCCCTGTAAGAGGGACGTCTAGGGGGGTAGACGATTTGATGCCCACAGATGAGGGTTCCGCGGGAGACCACGCTCCGGGGCGTCGGAATACCTCAAGGACTTGCATGTGGCCCTAGAACATGCATGGAAGTGTGGTGCTATGTTGAAACATGCAAAACCTAATCCCCGGGTGCATGTGTCCCCCTTCTCATGTGTGCGCTAGCTGTAACCTAAAGCTAAGGTTCTGGACTTATATAAGGGGGAAACTCCCCGTTCGGGTGAAACCGGGTAGGATTGTGCCCTCCCCTTGTGAAGCACCATGGTTTTACATCATCATATGACCTAAACAAACATAAAACAAGAGAGTGCTACTCCGGGCTACCCCGGTGAGAGGGACGTCTAGGGGAGTAGACGATCTGATGCCCATAGATCAGGGTTCCGCGGGAGACCACGCACCGGGGCGTCGGAATACCTCAAGGACTTGCATGTGGCCCTAGCACATGCATGGAAGTGTGGTGCTATGTTGAAACATGCAAAACCTAGTCCCCGGGTGCATGTGTCCCCCTTCTCATGTGTGCGCTAGCTGTAACCTAAAGCTAAGGTTCTGGACTTATATAAGGGGGAAACTCCCTGTTCGGGTGAAACCGGGTAGGATAGTGCCCTCCCCTTGTGAAGCACCATGGTTTTACATCATCATATGACCTAAACAAACATAAAACAAGAGAGTGCTACTCCGGGCTACCCCTGTCAGAGGGACGTCTAGGGGGGTAGACGATTTGATGCCCACAGATGAGGGTTCCGCGGGAGACCACGCTCCGGGGCGTCGGAATACCTCAAGGACTTGCATGTGGCCCTAGCACATGCATGGAAGTGTGGTGCTATGTTGAAACATGCAAAACCTAATCCCCGGGTGCATGTGTCCCCCTTCTCATGTGTGCGCTAGCTGTAACCTAAAGCTAAGGTTCTGGACTTATATAAGGGGGAAACTCCCCGTTCGGGTGAAACCGGGTAGGATTGTGCCCTCCCCTTGTGAAGCACCATGGTTTTACATCATCGTATGACCTAAACAAACATAAAACAAGAGAGTGCTACTCCGGGCTACCCCGGTCAGAGGGACGTCTAGGGGGGTAGACGATCTGATGCCCATAGATCAGGGTTCCGCGGGAGACCACGCACCGGGGCGTCGGAATACCTCAAGGACTTGCATGTGGCCCTAGCACATGCATGGAAGTGTGGTGCTATGTTGAAACATGCAAAACCTAGTCCCTGGGTGCATGTGTCCCCGTCTCATGTGTGCGCTAGCTGTAACCTAAAGCTAAGGTTCTGGACTTATATAAGGGGGAAACTCCCCGTTCGGGTGAAACCGGGTAGGATAGTGCCCTCCCCTTGTGAAGCACCATGGTTTTACATCATCATATGACCTAAACAAACATAAAACAAGAGAGTGCTACTCCGGGCTACCCCTGTCAGAGGGACGTCTAGGGGGGTAGACGATCCGATGCCCACAGATCAGGGTTCCGCGGGAGACCACGCTCCGGGGCGTCGGAATACCTCAAGGACTTGCATGTGGCCCTAGCACATGCATGGAAGTGGGTGCTATGTTGAAACATGCAAAACCTAGTCCCCGGGTGCATGTGTCCCCCTTCTCATGTGTGCGCTAGCTGTAACCTAAAGCTAAGGTTCTGGACTTATATAAGGGGGAAACTCCCTGTTCGGGTGAAACCGGGTAGGATAGTGCCCTCCCCTTGTGAAGCACCATGGTTTTACATCATCATATGACCTAAACAAACATAAAACAAGAGAGTTCTACTCCGGGCTACCCCTGTCAGAGGGACGTCTAGGGGGGTAGACGATTTGATGCCCACAGATGAGGGTTCCGCGGGAGACCACGCTCCGGGGCGTCGGAATACCTCAAGGACTTGCATGTGGCCCTAGCACATGCATGGAAGTGTGGTGCTATGTTGAAACATGCAAAACCTAATCCCCGGGTGCATGTGTCCCCCTTCTCATGTGTGCGCTAGCTGTAACCTAAAGCTAAGGTTCTGGACTTATATAAGGGGGAAACTCCCCGTTCGGGTGAAACCGGGTAGGATTGTGCCCTCCCCTTGTGAAGCACCATGGTTTTACATCATCGTATGACCTAAACAAACATAAAACAAGAGAGTGCTACTCCGGGCTACCCCGGTCAGAGGGACGTCTAGGGGGGTAGACGATCTGATGCCCATAGATCAGGGTTCCGCGGGAGACCAGGCACCGGGGCGTCGGAATACCTCAAGGACTTGCATGTGGCCCTAGCATATGCATGGAAGTGTGGTGCTATGTTGAAACATGCAAAACCTAGTCCCTGGGTGCATGTGTCCCCCTTCTCATGTGTGCGCTAGCTGTAACCTAAAGCTAAGGTTCTGGACTTATATAAGGGGGAAACTCCCCGTTCGGGTGAAACCGGGTAGGATAGTGCCCTCCCCTTGTGAAGCACCATGGTTTTACATCATCATATGACCTAAACAAACATAAAACAAGAGAGTGCTACTCCGGGCTACCCCTGTCAGAGGGACGTCTAGGGGGGTAGACGATCCGATGCCCACAGATCAGGGTTCCGCGGGAGACCACGCTCCGGGGCGTCGGAATACCTCAAGGACTTGCATGTGGCCCTAGCACATGCATGGAAGTGTGGTGCTATGTTGAAACATGCAAAACCTAGTCCCCGGGTGCATGTGTCCCCCTTCTCATGTGTGCGCTAGCTGTAACCTAAAGCTAAGGTTCTGGACTTATATAAGGGGGAAACTCCCCGTTCGGGTGAAACCGGGTAGGATAGTGCCCTCCCCTTGTGAAGCACCATGGTTTTACATCATCATATGACCTAAAAAAACATAAAACAAGAGAGTGCTACTCCGGGCTACCCCTGTCAGAGGGACGTCTAGGGGGGTAGACGATCCGATGCCCACAGATCAGGGTTCCGCAGGAGACCACGCTCCCGGGCGTCGGAATACCTCAAGGACTTGCATGTGGCCCTAGCACATGCATGGAAGTGTGGTGCTATGTTGAAACATGCAAAACCTAGTCCCCGGGTGCATGTGTCCCCCTTCTCATGTGTGCGCTAGCTGTAACCTAAAGCTAAGGTTCTGGACTTATATAAGGGGGAAACTCCCCGTTCGGGTGAAACCGGGTAGGATAGTGTCCTCCCCTTGTGAAGCACCATGGTTTTACATCATCATATGACCTAAAAAAACATAAAACAAGAGAGTGCTACTCCGGGCTACCCCTGTCAGAGGGACGTCTAGGGGGGTAGACGATCTGATGCCCACAGATCAGGGTTCCACGGGAGACCACGCTCCGAGGCATCGAAATACCTCAAGGACTTGCATGTGGCCCTAGCACATGCATGGAAGTGTGGTGCTATGTTGAAACATGCAAAACCTAGTCCCCGGGTGCATGTGTCCCCCTTCTCATGTGTGCGCTAGCTGTAACCTAAAGCTAAGGTTCTGGACTTATATAAGGGGGAAACTCCCCGTTCGGGTGAAACCAGGTAGGATAGTGCCCTCCCCTTGTGAAGCACCATGGTTTTACATCATAATATGACCTAAACAAACATAAAACAAGAGAGTGCTACTCCGGGCTACCCCGGTCAGAGGGACGTCTAGGGGGGTAGACGATCTGATGCCCATAGATCAGGGTTCCGCGGGAGACCACGCACCGGGGCGTCGGAATACCTCAAGGACTTGCATGTGGCCCTAGCACATGCATGGAAGTGTGGTGCTATGTTGAAACATGCAAAACCTAATCCCCGGGTGCATGTGTCCCCCTTCTCATGTGTGCGCTAGCTGTAACCTAAAGCTAAGGTTCTGGACTTATATAAGGGGGAAACTCCCCGTTCGGGTGAAACCGGGTAGGATTGTGCCCTCCCCTTGTGAAGCACCATGGTTTTACATCATCATATGACCTAAACAAACATAAAACAAGAGAGTGCTACTCCGGGCTACCCCGGTCAGAGGGACGTCTAGGGGGGTAGACGATCTGATGCCCATAGATCAGGGTTCCGCGGGAGACCACGCACCGGGGCGTCGGAATACCTCAAGGACTTGCATGTGGCCCTAGCACATGCATGGAAGTGTGGTGCTATGTTGAAACATGCAAAACCTAGTCCCCGGGTGCATGTGTCCCCCTTCTCATGTGTGCGCTAGCTGTAACCTAAAGCTAAGGTTCTGGACTTATATAAGGGGGAAACTCCCTGTTCGGGTGAAACCGGGTAGGATAGTGCCCTCCCCTTGTGAAGCACCATGGTTTTACATCATCATATGACCTAAACAAACATAAAACAAGAGAGTGCTACTCCGGGCTACCCCTGTCAGAGGGACGTCTAGGGGGGTAGACGATTTGATGCCCACAGATGAGGGTTCCGCGGGAGACCACGCTCCGGGGCGTCGGAATACCTCAAGGACTTGCATGTGGCCCTAGCACATGCATGGAAGTGTGGTGCTATGTTGAAACATGCAAAACCTAATCCCCGGGTGCATGTGTCCCCCTTCTCATGTGTGCGCTAGCTGTAACCTAAAGCTAAGGTTCTGGACTTATATAAGGGGGAAACTCCCCGTTCGGGTGAAACCGGGTAGGATTGTGCCCTCCCCTTGTGAAGCACCATGGTTTTACATCATCGTATGACCTAAACAAACATAAAACAAGAGAGTGATACTCCGGGCTACCCCGGTCAGAGGGACGTCTAGGGGGGTAGACGATCTGATGCCCATAGATCAGGGTTCCGCGGGAGACCACGCACCGGGGCGTCGGAATACCTCAAGGACTTGCATGTGGCCCTAGCACATGCATGGAAGTGTGGTGCTATGTTGAAACATGCAAAACCTAGTCCCTGGGTGCATGTGTCCCCCTTCTCATGTGTGCGCTAGCTGTAACCTAAAGCTAAGGTTCTGGACTTATATAAGGGGGAAACTCCCCGTTCGGGTGAAACCGGGTAGGATAGTGCCCTCCCCTTGTGAAGCACCATGGTTTTACATCATCATATGACCTAAACAAACATAAAACAAGAGAGTCCTACTCCGAGCTACCCCTGTCAGAGGGACGTCTAGGGGGGTAGACGATCCGATGCCCACAGATCAGGGTTCCGCGGGAGACCACGCTCCGGGGCGTCGGAATACCTCAAGGACTTGCATGTGGCCCTAGCACATGCATGGAAGTGTGGTGCTATGTTGAAACATGCAAAACCTAGTCCCCGGGTGCATGTGTCCCCCTTCTCATGTGTGCGCTAGCTGTAACCTAAAGCTAAGGTTCTGGACTTATATAAGGGGGAAACTCCCTGTTCGGGTGAAACCGGGTAGGATAGTGCCCTCCCCTTGTGAAGCACCATGGTTTTACATCATCATATGACCTAAACAAACATAAAACAAGAGAGTGCTACTCCGGGCTACCCCTGTCAGAGGGACGTCTAGGGGGGTAGACGATTTGATGCCCACAGATGAGGGTTCCGCGGGAGACCACGCTCCGGGGCGTCGGAATACCTCAAGGACTTGCATGTGGCCCTAGCACATGCATGGAAGTGTGGTGCTATGTTGAAACATGCAAAACCTAATCCCCGGGTGCATGTGTCCCCCTTCTCATGTGTGCGCTAGCTGTAACCTAAAGCTAAGGTTCTGGACTTATATAAGGGGGAAACTCCCCGTTCGGGTGAAACCGGGTAGGATTGTGCCCTCCCCTTGTGAAGCGCCATGGTTTTACATCATCGTATGACCTAAACAAACATAAAACAAGAGAGTGCTACTCCGGGCTACCCCGGTCAGAGGGACGTCTAGGGGGGTAGACGATCTGATGCCCATAGATCAGGGTTCCGCGGGAGACCACGCACCGGGGCGTCGGAATACCTCAAGGACTTGCATGTGGCCCTAGCACATGCATGGAAGTGTGGTGCTATGTTGAAACATGCAAAACCTAGTCCCTGGGTGCATGTGTCCCCCTTCTCATGTGTGCGCTAGCTGTAACCTAAAGCTAAGGTTCTGGACTTATATAAGGGGGAAACTCCCCGTTCGGGTGAAACCGGGTAGGATAGTGCCCTCCCCTTGTGAAGCACCATGGTTTTACATCATCATATGACCTAAACAAACATAACACAAGAGAGTGCTACTCCGGGCTACCCCTGTCAGAGGGACGTCTAGGGGGGTAGACGATCCGATGCCCACAGATCAGGGTTCCGCGGGAGACCACGCTCCGGGGCGTCGGAATACCTCAAGGACTTGCATGTGGCCCTAGCACATGCATGGAAGTGTGGTGCTATGTTGAAACATGCAAAACCTAGTCCCCGGGTGCATGTGTCCCCCTTCTCATGTGTGCGCTAGCTGTAACCTAAAGCTAAGGTTCTGGACTTATATAAGGGGGAAACTCCCCGTTCGGGTGAAACCGGGTAGGATAGTGCCCTCCCCTTGTGAAGCACCATGGTTTTACATCATCATATGACCTAAAAAAACATAAAACAAGAGAGTGCTACTCCGGGCTACCCCTGTCAGAGGGACGTCTAGGGGGGTAGACGATCCGATGCCCACAGATCAGGGTTCCGCAGGAGACCACGCTCCCGGGCGTCGGAATACCTCAAGGACTTGCATGTGGCCCTAGCACATGCATGGAAGTGTGGTGCTATGTTGAAACATGAAAAACCTAGTCCCCGGGTGCATGTGTCCCCCTTCTCATGTGTGCGCTAGCTGTAACCTAAAGCTAAGGTTCTGGACTTATATAAGGGGGAAACTCCCTGTTCGGGTGAAACCGGGTAGGATAGTGTCCTCCCCTTGTGAAGCACCATGGTTTTACATCATCATATGACCTAAACAAACATAAAACAAGAGAGTGCTACTCCGGGCTACCCCTGTCAGAGGGACGTCTAGGGGGGTAGACGATCTGATGCCCACAGATCAGGGTTCCACGGGAGACCACGCTCCGAGGCATCGAAATACCTCAAGGACTTGCATGTGGCCCTAGCACATGCATGGAAGTGTGGTGCTATGTTGAAACATGCAAAACCTAGTCCCCGGGTGCATGTGTCCCCCTTCTCATGTGTGCGCTAGCTGTAACCTAAAGCTAAGGTTCTGGACTTATATAAGGGGGAAACTCCCCGTTCGGGTGAAACCAGGTAGGATAGTGCCCTCCCCTTGTGAAGCACCATGGTTTTACATCATCATATGACCTAAACAAACATAAAACAAGAGAGTGCTACTCCGGGCTACCCCTGTCAGAGGGACGTCTAGGGGGGTAGACGATTTGATGCCCACAGATGAGGGTTCCGCGGGAGACCACGCTTCGGGGCGTCGGAATACCTCAAGGACTTGCATGTGGCCCTAGCACATGCATGGAAGTGTGGTTCTATGTTGAAACATGCAAAACCTAATCCCCGGGTGCATGTGTCCCCCTTCTCATGTGTGCGCTAGCTGTAACCTAAAGCTAAGGTTCTGGACTTATATAAGGGGGACACTCCCCGTTCGGGTGAAACCGGGTAGGATTGTGCCCTCCCCTTGTGAAGCACCATGGTTTTACATCATCATATGACCTAAACAAACATAAAACAAGAGAGTGCTACTCCGGGCTACCCCGGTCAGAGGGACGTCTAGGGGGGTAGACGATCTGATGCCCATAGATCAGGGTTCCGCGGGAGACCACGCACCGGGGCGTCGGAATACCTCAAGGACTTGCATGTGGCCCTAGCACATGCATGGAAGTGTGGTGCTATGTTGAAACATGCAAAACCTAGTCCCCGGGTGCATGTGTCCCCCTTCTCATGTGTGCGCTAGCTGTAACCTAAAGCTAAGTTTCTGGACTTATATAAGGGGGAAACTCCATGTTCGGGTGAAACCGGGTAGGATAGTGCCCTCCCCTTGTGAAGCACCATGGTTTTACATCATCATATGACCTAAACAAACATAAAACAAGAGAGTGCTACTCCGGGCTTCCCCTGTCAGAGGGACGTCTAGGGGGGGAGACGATTTGTTGCCCATAGATGAGGGTTCCGCGGGAGACCACGCTCCGGGGCGTCGGAATACCTCAAGGACTTGCATGTGGCCCTAGCACATGCATGGAAGTGTGGTGCTATGTTGAAACGTGCAAAACCTAATCCCCGGGTGCATGTGTCCCCCTTCTCATGTGTGCGCTAGCTGTAACCTAAAGCTAAGGTTCTGGACTTATATAAGGGGGAAACTCCCCGTTCGGGTGAAACCGGGTAGGATTGTGCCCTCCCCTTGTGAAGCACCATGGTTTTACATCATCGTATGACCTAAACAAACATAAAACAAGAGAGTGCTACTCCGGGCTACCCCGGTCAGAGGGACGTCTAGGGGGGTAGACGATCTGATGCCCATAGATCAGGGTTCCGCGGGAGACCACGCACCGGGGCGTCGGAATACCTCAAGGACTTGCATGTGGCCCTAGCACATGCATGGAAGTGTGGTGCTATGTTGAAACAAGCAAAACCTAGTCCCCGGGTGCATGTGTCCCCCTTCTCATGTGTGCGCTAGCTGTAACCTAAAGCTAAGGTTCTGGACTTATATAAGGGGGAAACTCCCTGTTCGGGTGAAACCGGGTAGGATAGTGCCCTCCCCTTGTGAAGCACCATGGTTTTACATCATCATATGACCTAAACAAACATAAAACAAGAGAGTGCTACTCCGGGCTACCCCTGTCAGAGGGACGTCTAGGGGGGTAGACGATTTGATGCCCACAGATGAGGGTTCCGCGGGAGACCACGCTCCGGGGCGTCGGAATACCTCAAGGACTTGCATGTGGCCCTAGCACATGCATGGAAGTGTGGTGCTATGTTGAAACATGCAAAACCTAATCCCCGGGTGCATGTGTCCCCCTTCTCATGTGTGCGCTAGCTGTAACCTAAAGCTAAGGTTCTGGACTTATATAAGGGGGAAACTCCCCGTTCGGGTGAAACCGGGTAGGATTGTGCCCTCCCCTTGTGAAGCACCATGGTTTTACATCATCGTATGACCTAAACAAACATAAAACAAGAGAGTGCTACTCCGGGCTACCCCGGTCAGAGGGACGTCTAGGGGGGTAGACGATCTGATGCCCATAGATCAGGGTTCCGCGGGAGACCACGCATCGGGGCGTCGGAATACCTCAAGGACTTGCATGTGGCCCTAGCACATGCATGGAAGTGTGGTGCTATGTTGAAACATGCAAAACCTAGTCCCTGGGTGCATGTGTCCCCCTTCTCATGTGTGCGCTAGCTGTAACCTAAAGCTAAGGTTCTGGACTTATATAAGGGGGAAACTCCCCGTTCGGGTGAAACCGGGTAGGATAGTGCCCTCCCCTTGTGAAGCACCATGGTTTTACATCATCATATGAGCTAAACAAACATAAAACAAGAGAGTGCTACTCCGGGCTACCCCTGTCAGAGGGACGTCTAGGGGGGTAGACGATCCGATGCCCACAGATCAGGGTTCCGCGGGAGACCACGCTCCGGGGCGTCGGAATACCTCAAGGACTTGCATGTGGCCCTAGCACATGCATGGAAGTGTGGTGCTATGTTGAAACATGCAAAACCTAGTCCCCGGGTGCATGTGTCCCCCTTCTCATGTGTGCGCTAGCTGTAACCTAAAGCTAAGGTTCTGGACTTATATAAGGGGGAAACTCCCCGTTCGGGTGAAACCGGGTAGGATAGTGCCCTCCCCTTGTGAAGCACCATGGTTTTACATCATCATATGACCTAAAAAAACATAAAACAAGAGAGTGCTACTCCGGGCTACCCCTGTCAGAGGGACGTCTAGGGGGGTAGACGATCCGATGCCCACAGATCAGGGTTCCGCAGGAGACCACGCTCCCGGGCGTCGGAATACCTCAAGGACTTGCATGTGGCCCTAGCACATGCATGGAAGTGTGGTGCTATGTTGAAACATGCAAAACCTAGTCCCCGGGTGCATGTGTCCCCCTTCTCATGTGTGCGCTAGCTGTAACCTAAAGCTAAGGTTCTGGACTTATATAAGGGGGAAACTCCCCGTTCGGGTGAAACCGGGTAGGATAGTGTCCTCCCCTTGTGAAGCACCATGGTTTTACATCATCATATGACCTAAACAAACATAAAACAAGAGAGTGCTACTCCGGGCTACCCCTGTCAGAGGGACGTCTAGGGGGGTAGACGATCTGATGCCCACAGATCAGGGTTCCACGGGAGACCACGCTCCGAGGCATCGAAATACCTCAAGGACTTGCATGTGGCCCTAGCACATGCATGGAAGTGTGGTGCTATGTTGAAACATGCAAAACCTAGTCCCCGGGTGCATGTGTCCCCCTTCTCATGTGTGCGCTAGCTGTAACCTAAAGCTAAGGTTCTGGACTTATATAAGGGGGAAACTCCCCGTTCGGGTGAAACCAGGTAGGATAGTGCCCTCCCCTTGTGAAGCACCATGGTTTTACATCATCATATGACCTAAACAAACATAAAACAAGAGAGTGCTACTCCGGGCTACCCCGGTCAGAGGGACGTCTAGGGGGGTAGACGATCTGATGCCCATAGATCAGGGTTCCGCGGGAGACCACGCACCGGGGCGTCGGAATACCTCAAGGACTTGCATGTGGCCCTAGCACATGCATGGAAGTGTGGTGCTATGTTGAAACATGCAAAACCTAATCCCCGGGTGCATGTGTCCCCCTTCTCATGTGTGCGCTAGCTGTAACCTAAAGCTAAGGTTCTGGACTTATATAAGGGGGAAACTCCCCGTTCGGGTGAAACCGGGTAGGATTGTGCCCTCCCCTTGTGAAGCACCATGGTTTTACATCATCATATGACCTAAACAAACATAAAACAAGAGAGTGCTACTCCGGGCTACCCCGGTCAGAGGGACGTCTAGGGGGGTAGACGATCTGATGCCCATAGATCAGGGTTCCGCGGGAGACCACGCACCGGGGCGTCGGAATACCTCAAGGACTTTCATGTGGCCCTAGCACATGCATGGAAGTGTGGTGCTATGTTGAAACATGCAAAACCTAGTCCCCGGGTGCATGTGTCCCCCTTCTCATGTGTGCGCTAGCTGTAACCTAAAGCTAAGGTTCTGGACTTATATAAGGGGGAAACTCCCTGTTCGGGTGAAACCGGGTAGGATAGTGCCCTCCCCTTGTGAAGCACCATGGTTTTACATCATCATATGACCTAAACAAACATAAAACAAGAGAGTGCTACTCCGGGCTACCCCTGTCAGAGGGACGTCTAGGGGGGTAGACGATTTGATGCCCACAGATGAGGGTTCCGCGGGAGACCACGCTCCGGGGCGTCGGAATACCTCAAGGACTTGCATGTGGCCCTAGCACATGCATGGAAGTGTGGTGCTATGTTGAAACATGCAAAACCTAATCCCCGGGTGCATGTGTCCCCCTTCTCATGTGTGCGCTAGCTGTAACCTAAAGCTAAGGTTCTGGACTTATATAAGGGGGAAACTCCCCGTTCGGGTGAAACCGGGTAGGATTGTGCCCTCCCCTTGTGAAGCACCATGGTTTTACATCATCGTATGACCTAAACAAACATAAAACAAGAGAGTGCTACTCCGGGCTACCCCGGTCAGAGGGACGTCTAGGGGGGTAGACGATCTGATGCCCATAGATCAGGGTTCCGCGGGAGACCACGCATCGGGGCGTCGGAATACCTCAAGGACTTGCATGTGGCCCTAGCACATGCATGGAAGTGTGGTGCTATGTTGAAACATGCAAAACCTAGTCCCTGGGTGCATGTGTCCCCCTTCTCATGTGTGCGCTAGCTGTAACCTAAAGCTAAGGTTCTGGACTTATATAAGGGGGAAACTCCCCGTTCGGGTGAAACCGGGTAGGATAGTGCCCTCCCCTTGTGAAGCACCATGGTTTTACATCATCATATGAGCTAAACAAACATAAAACAAGAGAGTGCTACTCCGGGCTACCCCTGTCAGAGGGACGTCTAGGGGGGTAGACGATCCGATGCCCACAGATCAGGGTTCCGCGGGAGACCACGCTCCGGGGCGTCGGAATACCTCAAGGACTTGCATGTGGCCCTAGCACATGCATGGAAGTGTGGTGCTATGTTGAAACATGCAAAACCTAGTCCCCGGGTGCATGTGTCCCCCTTCTCATGTGTGCGCTAGCTGTAACCTAAAGCTAAGGTTCTGGACTTATATAAGGGGGAAACTCCCCGTTCGGGTGAAACCGGGTAGGATAGTGCCCTCCCCTTGTGAAGCACCATGGTTTTACATCATCATATGACCTAAAAAAACATAAAACAAGAGAGTGCTACTCCGGGCTACCCCTGTCAGAGGGACGTCTAGGGGGGTAGACGATCCGATGCCCACAGATCAGGGTTCCGCAGGAGACCACGCTCCCGGGCGTCGGAATACCTCAAGGACTTGCATGTGGCCCTAGCACATGCATGGAAGTGTGGTGCTATGTTGAAACATGCAAAACCTAGTCCCCGGGTGCATGTGTCCCCCTTCTCATGTGTGCGCTAGCTGTAACCTAAAGCTAAGGTTCTGGACTTATATAAGGGGGAAACTCCCCGTTCGGGTGAAACCGGGTAGGATAGTGTCCTCCCCTTGTGAAGCACCATGGTTTTACATCATCATATGACCTAAACAAACATAAAACAAGAGAGTGCTACTCCGGGCTACCCCTGTCAGAGGGACGTCTAGGGGGGTAGACGATCTGATGCCCACAGATCAGGGTTCCACGGGAGACCACGCTCCGAGGCATCGAAATACCTCAAGGACTTGCATGTGGCCCTAGCACATGCATGGAAGTGTGGTGCTATGTTGAAACATGCAAAACCTAGTCCCCGGGTGCATGTGTCCCCCTTCTCATGTGTGCGCTAGCTGTAACCTAAAGCTAAGGTTCTGGACTTATATAAGGGGGAAACTCCCCGTTCGGGTGAAACCAGGTAGGATAGTGCCCTCCCCTTGTGAAGCACCATGGTTTTACATCATCATATGACCTAAACAAACATAAAACAAGAGAGTGCTACTCCGGGCTACCCCGGTCAGAGGGACGTCTAGGGGGGTAGACGATCTGATGCCCATAGATCAGGGTTCCGCGGGAGACCACGCACCGGGGCGTCGGAATACCTCAAGGACTTGCATGTGGCCCTAGCACATGCATGGAAGTGTGGTGCTATGTTGAAACATGCAAAACCTAATCCCCGGGTGCATGTGTCCCCCTTCTCATGTGTGCGCTAGCTGTAACCTAAAGCTAAGGTTCTGGACTTATATAAGGGGGAAACTCCCCGTTCGGGTGAAACCGGGTAGGATTGTGCCCTCCCCTTGTGAAGCACCATGGTTTTACATCATCATATGACCTAAACAAACATAAAACAAGAGAGTGCTACTCCGGGCTACCCCGGTCAGAGGGACGTCTAGGGGGGTAGACGATCTGATGCCCATAGATCAGGGTTCCGCGGGAGACCACGCACCGGGGCGTCGGAATACCTCAAGGACTTTCATGTGGCCCTAGCACATGCATGGAAGTGTGGTGCTATGTTGAAACATGCAAAACCTAGTCCCCGGGTGCATGTGTCCCCCTTCTCATGTGTGCGCTAGCTGTAACCTAAAGCTAAGGTTCTGGACTTATATAAGGGGGAAACTCCCTGTTCGGGTGAAACCGGGTAGGATAGTGCCCTCCCCTTGTGAAGCACCATGGTTTTACATCATCATATGACCTAAACAAACATAAAACAAGAGAGTGCTACTCCGGGCTACCCCTGTCAGAGGGACGTCTAGGGGGGTAGACGATTTGATGCCCACAGATGAGGGTTCCGCGGGAGACCACGCTCCGGGGCGTCGGAATACCTCAAGGACTTGCATGTGGCCCTAGCACATGCATGGAAGTGTGGTGCTATGTTGAAACATGCAAAACCTAATCCCCGGGTGCATGTGTCCCCCTTCTCATGTGTGCGCTAGCTGTAACCTAAAGCTAAGGTTCTGGACTTATATAAGGGGGAAACTCCCCGTTCGGGTGAAACCGGGTAGGATTGTGCCCTCCCCTTGTGAAGCACCATGGTTTTACATCATCGTATGACCTAAACAAACATAAAACAAGAGAGTGCTACTCCGGGCTACCCCGGTCAGAGGGACGTCTAGGGGGGTAGACGATCTGATGCCCATAGATCAGGGTTCCGCGGGAGACCACGCACAGGGGCGTCGGAATACCTCAAGGACTTGCATGTGGCCCTAGCACATGCATGGAAGTGTGGTGCTATGTTGAAACATGCAAAACCTAATCCCCGGGTGCATGTGTCCCCCTTCTCATGTGTGCGCTAGCTGTAACCTAAAGCTAAGGTTCTGGACTTATATAAGGGGGAAACTCCCCGTTCGGGTGAAACCGGGTAGGATTGTGCCCTCCCCTTGTGATTAATTGTTGAAAAATATGAAGAATTGTAATATATACTTGCCAGATTAATTAAGAATGATTGCCACATTAATTACTAGTCATCTAGAAAATTAAAAAAAGATACACAGTACTATTTGCTAGATTATCTAGGGATAATTGTCAAGTAAATTTTACTTGATTGCCAAGTTTTTAATATGCCTACTTGCCAGATTTAATTCTTACTGATTGCCAAATTAATTACGCCTAATCTTGAGACAAAGTTCGACAAATGTTCAATTGATATACTAATTGCCAGATTAATTAGGCCCTAGTTTCCAGATTAGTTACGCGTACCTGCCAGATTGCTTGCACATAGGTCAACCGCAGTACTACTTGCCAGATTACTATTTGCCATACACAAACAATTGCCATATTAATTAAGCCTAATTGCCAGATTTTGGGCCGGGTGTACTTCAAAATCCACTTCAAAATCTGTAGGTGTAGTATGAGGAATCGATCTTTCTCCAAAAAAATGATGCACAACTAGGGAATTACTCAAAACTAAGTTTCCGTGCAGAAATCAAGGAGTGTCTTCATGAAAAAATTCAAGACGATAACAGATCAAGAGAGTAAAAAATTGGAAAACTGGAGCCGAACACGTCTGCTGCCGGACTCGCAGTCGCACATGCACGCCTCCAGCTTGTCGTAGACGAACTACTCGCACTCGGTGACAGCAGCCAACTCGCCCACGACGTTAGCCTCTTCCTTGACGGCCACTGCTTCTTCCTCGCGCTCGACGACGAGGAGTCCACGTTGCGCGCTCGGTGGTGCGGTGCCTCTTCGCGCGCATCGACAGAAGCCTCCTACTCCAAGCTCAGCGTGGCCTCCCGACGGTAGTCGCTGGATGCATCCTCTTCGCGCTCGTCGACGGTGGCGGCGGTCTCCCGCTGCGCGGCACCCTCGCTGTCGCATGCCTGGTGGCGCCCCCTCCTCTCGCGCTTCTCCGATGCAGTGCTCCGATAAAATCTCTCCGTGCGTGGCGCTCCTCTGTCCTGTCCCATGGCTGTCTCAGAGAGAGAGAGACGAAGGTAGAAAAAAGAAGAGATAAGATGGTGAGCGGTTGTTGGACCCACGCGCCACACGAGAGAGCAGCAGGTGTAGCGCCTCTCGTTATATTTTTCCAAGAATATATAGGGGCCAATGCGGCTAACCCTAACTTGGGACAAAAGGAAACCTAAACCGACTTATAATCTAACATAGGGGAACAAACAAAAAGTATTTGCACCATGTCATTAAGTAGTAGCCCACGGGTGGTGCTATTTGGCGCGTTTAGCAGCACGCACAGGACGCACCGCGTACCCCTGCCGCACCAGGGTCTCGCCTCTCAGCTCATTAAAGACGAGTAGTTTTTTTTGACAGGATTAAAGACGAGTAGTTGCTACTAGGTATGTAGTACGACTCCGCTAAAAAAGATACGTAGTACGACGAGGCGGCTATGCCTCCTCCCCGCTGGGGCTAATCATGATTCACGAGCGCAAACTATTAAGGGCATGTTTGATTTAAAGGATTTTCAAAGGAATTCTATAGGATTTCAATTCATAGGATTTTTTCTAATAGAATGTGTTTGATTTAAAGGAATAAATCCTACAAAATTCCTATGCATTGCTTTCCTACACTACAATCCTATAGGATTTCTAACAAGAGGTGAGACCTCTTGGAAAAAATTCTATGTGTCTATGACAACTATGACATGTACCTAAACCCTATAAAATTTCCTATGTTTTTCCTGCGGTGCAATCAAACAGCTTATCTTATTGATTCCTGCATTTTTCATTCCTGTAGGATTCTAAGTGTCATGCCATTCTATTCGTGACTTTTTTACCTATAGTTCCTTATTATTCATGGTTAGTAAAATATGAATATGTTTTACCTATAGTTAAAATAATAAAATATCATGAACCTATTGTGAATATGTTTATATTCACTGTCAAAAAGTGAATATTTTTCAAAATCATGAACAATTTTTTTCAAAAATCATGAACAGTTTTAATAAACATAAACATGTCTCAAAAATATCATGAACTTTTTTTAAAATTCTAAATCAATTTTCAAAATCATGAACAATTTTTCATAAAATAGTGAACCAATTTTCAAAAATCATGAACCAATTTAACCAGTTTTCAAAATCATGATTTTTTTCAAAAATGGATGAACCATTTTGAGAAAACCGTGAACAATTTTTCAAAGATCATGAACCAATTTTCAAAAAAAATCACGAACAATTTTTCTAAGATCATGAACAATGTTTCAAAAATGCATGAACCAATTTTCAAAGATCACAGAACAATTTAAACCTCATATATAATTTTAAAATTACATAACCAACTTTTAATATGAATAGAAACTCATATAAAAAATGAGAAAGAAAAAGAGGAAGCATAAATAAAAGAAAAATAAAAACAAAAACTGATGAAATGAATCAAAGGAAATAAAAATGGAAAGCAAAAAATGGAAAAAAGAAATAGTAGAAGAGAAAATAAAAAACCCAGCAAACCAACAAATACCGAACAGAGAAAATGGAGACAAACAAGGCGCAGAATTGAAAATCGGGCCACGGAGCCACATGGGCCTGGCGCATGACGGGTACACTTGAGGCGGCGTGAGGCAGATGTGTGTCGCTTAGAGGGACATTTAGCATTTGGGGTCACGTGAACAAACAAAAGAAAATTGTAAGCTGCCACCTGACTATACATGGGCCCATTGCAGGCCCTATTTAGTGTAAGGAGCGAGACGGAAGGCCAGCCGCATTCGTCTTGTCACACACACGAAACCCGAATCTTGGCAAAACTAATTGGACCGATGAGAGGTTAACTATGTCCAAACATAATTCCTTGCCAGCTGAGAATTAGCAATTCCCATGGAAAAGGCCCAAGTGTGGTTAATTGTTTTCATAACTACAATAAGTCCATCACATCAAGATATTAATTTGCTTAGTACTCCTCATAGTAGCAAAAAAAATTGTTTTACAATTAATCCTTGATTTTATTTATGAGCCTAGTGGCCCACCAAAGCACCTTTCTCTTGAGCGAGAATCCCACGGCAAGCACAACCCCGGCGCCAAGCTTCTTTGAGGAGCAGACTGTGATACCTAGCCCGACGCCGATTATTAGGCAAGTTGGTCCCACAACAACCGCACTGCAGTAAATATTACTACTTCTCTCCCTAAAAACAAGTCATGTAAATATAGTAAAAAGGTCAATAATCTGTAAGTTTGACTGAACTTATAGTCAAATATATGAGCATTGACAATACTAATACTACCTCCGGTCCACAAAACAAGACATATAAATTTTATGAGAAGTCAAACGGTGTCAAGTTTAGGCTAGTTTATATAAAATGTTATCAATTATTAGAATACTATAAGTATAGGGGTGGATCCATCTTAAACTTTTTTGTTTTGTTTTGTGTGGGGGTCGGGGGGAGGGGGCGGGGCGGGGGTGCAAAAGTGTGCTAAGTGGTGATTTTTTTTTGCTAAGTGGGGGGGGGGGGGGGCAAATCAGTGTTTAGCTTGACATATTAGAATGTGATGACTGAAAATTGAGCGGGGGCAGCTGGCCCCATTGACTATCTATTTATGAAAACTGATAGGCATCAAATTAATGTGGCACTACAAGAGTATGTAACAGCTGCCGTGCATGAAACGAAGTAATCTACCTATTTATCAAGATAGATGAAGGAACACTGAATAGAGTTTCATGACAAAGGTGGATGGAAAACAAGGCTAGTTCTGTCAGATAGATTAGACACTATAGGACATGGTTAAGAAAATGGTGTTTAACATATAGTACCTTTGTTCCATAATGTAAATATTTTTAGCAAACTAAAATAGCTTGGTAAAAGGCTTATATCATGAACGGAGGGAGTAGTAGCTAAACGAGCCTGTTGGGTTGGGCATCCGCAGACTATTGTACACAGGAGATGCGCCCAAAGTTTTTTTTTTTTTTGCGGGGAGATGCGCCCAAAGTTGGAAACATGGTTTTGTATACATACTATTGTACATGCACTCACTCGTATATGTTGACGGCGCCGACACTGTTGGTGTTGACGGCCGCAGCTCCGTCGGCAATGACGGCCCCGGCGCTGGCGACCTGGGCACCTGTACCAAAGTTGATGGTACTACCGGTTTTGGCCTTGATGACGATACCTGAGGACCTGGCCGTGTCGGTGCTGGATTCAAGGACGAACTCCCTTTGGACGAGCATTTGGTCGGAGAAGGCACCGGCGGCTGTGCGCGAGAACTGCGCCAACGCGCCGGTGGTGTTGACAGCCCCGGCACTGCTTGTCATCACGGTCGCAGCTCCGGTGGCGATGACAGAGCCAGCACCGCCGGCGATCTGAGCTCCGCGTTCTCCGTTGATAGTGTCGGTGCCGGTCTTGATGACGAACCGTGACGCCCAGGGGATGGGCATCTGGTCGGAGAAGGCGCCGCCGGCTGGGCGCGAGGGCCACGCCAGAGCGCCGTTAGTGTTGACGGCCCCAGCACCGCTGGTATTGACGGAAGTAGCTCCGCCGGCTATGACAGAGCCGGCGCCGCCGGCGACCTGAGCATCGCGACCGGTGGTGCTGATAGTGTTGGTGCCGGTGCTGATGCCGAACCAGGAGACGAGTGCTGCGATTGCACCGCCGACTGTGCGCGAGTGCGGCGCCGGCGCGCCAGCGGCGATGACATCCCTGGGGATCTGGGGGACGCCGCCGGTGTTGATGAGGACCTCACCGTGGACGGCGTCGGTGTCGTCGGTACTTGCCCTGACCACGGGCATGGCTGACCGCAGGCTGCGCGCTGTTGGGTGGACCTGGGAAATGTGGAAGTAAAGGAATGGAGACAATGGTCGATCCCCGATCGAGCTGTATATAAAGTACGGCGGTACGGAACACTCGAGCTGACAATGGTGGAACCTCGAGCTTGGGGAAATGCATGCATCATGCATGTCACCTGGGAATCAATCAAGACAAAAGAGAATTCGTATGGTTGCCTTGCCGTGTTGTTGTCTTGGCTAGCAAGAGAATCCAAAGAGATTCTGCTGCAGACATAAGACAAAAGAGAATTCGCGACGATCTGGTGGGTCGTTGCTGCGATGTTTCTTTTTTCCTTTTTCTCCGGGACGCGTGCAACTTCGCGGGAGTCAGCGCGACGACGGAAGGTGCAACGCAGTCAAGTCAATCCCCGCGTTCACTTGGAGCGATCGTAACGCAGGAGCTAGCGTGCGGAGACTCGATCGGTCTTCACTGCTAACTACTCTCTCTGCAGTCTCATGCTACTTACTACATTTTGGAAACTAATCAGTTTACCAAAACATATTGGATTATGCAACAGATGGTGTTTACTAAGTACTCCCTAGTTTCAAACTATAACATACATTCTGGCCCATGCTTTGCTAAAATGCTAGTACATACTCGCCCCGTAGGGTTGAAAACAAAATGGAAACGGACGGAAACATGTGAAAACATGCGTTATCGTTTTCGTTTTCTCTTGTGTCGCCGAAATCGGAAATAAAACAGAAAACTCTAAAAACGAACAAGGAATCGAAAATCATCAAAAATGAATATGGAACGGATACAAGATGGACATGATACGAAAATGGACATTTGTCGGAATATAATAGTGACATGATATCATGGTCTATATACCAAAAGAAACATATAACAAATAAAGTATAGCTCACAATTTCAACAAGCGACAATTAAACATAAAGTAACACACAAAATAAATAAGTTCACATATACGCTAAGACACTCACTTGGTTAGTATGTACACTGGGCCAGTTGCATGTATTACATAGACATATATACTCCCTCCATTCAAAGGCTTAAGGCTTATTTTTTTGGAAAAGACAAGCCACAGAAAGTTTGACCAAAATTTTAGAAAAACTATCTAGAACTATTATATTATATAGATGACATGTGAAAATATGTTTCATGATATATGAAAAGGTATGGATTATGTATTATAAATATTAATATTTTTCTCTAAGAACTTGGTCAAGCTTCAGTTAGTTTGACTTTTGAAAAAAATCTTAAGCCTTGGGAGGAAGGTAGTTTATTCTATGGTCAAAAAGAGCATGGGAATCACCACTACGGGAAAATTCGGCGCTGCCATGCACTGGGGCTTTATCGTGCGCCAATGCATGGCAAAGATCTCTTTGCCGTGTAATCAAACAGCATGACACATGGTAAAGAAGTATCACACAGAGGCATGATACAGGATACACGGCAGAGAAAACCCTCATGGCAAAGCCCAGAAATGACACACGACAAAGAAACTGACCACGACAAAGGCCAAAAAAGGCCCATGGCAAAAAAAACGCACGTCACACCATCTCGTGAGGCCCACCGTTTCGGCGCAGTTGACGGGCCATGGTAACGGTAGGGCTTTGCCCTGTGCCTCACCGTCAGGCATGACAAAGTTATGTATTCTAAATTGTTTTTTCTGCACGAAATATTTCCGTCATTTATTTTATTCAACACACAAAATATTCCCGCTCGTTTTATTCAAAGAGGGACGGTCTTTGCCGTGCACCCTACACGGTAAAGGAGCCTTTGCGGTGCGCAGTGCACGGCAAAGCCTTGTTTTTTCCCATTTTCCCTCTTTTTTGCATCCATTTTCTTTTAACACATATTTTATCTCAAATAAAAATCGACCATATTGCATATATGGACACTTTAATTATGTGGTTTGTCCATCCCACTTTAGTTATGTGGTTTTTGGGATTCCGGCGCTCCAGCGGCTATCTCCCATCGAAACCCTAGTCTGCGGGGCACCCGTGGATCTACCGCATAGCTTTCTCGGCACGAGGTTCCACCAATATATTTTTTGTTTGTTAAGGTATGTTTAGGCCATAGATACAAGGAAAACCAAGATTGGGACCTTGTGGCACATGCTAGCCATCGGTATACCCGCAACGGGACATTTTCATCTAGAGTTCCAGGAATCTGCTAAGTGTTATTGCCCGAATGTGAAGAAGGTTACACCGGGGAGCTATGTATTCTATCTATGGGACTTTTACAACACTTTAACATGTATCCTAGGTACACACACAAGTTTCTTGGGTTCACGTGCAAGTTTGGGTTGGTTCCCGGGGCTCCGGGGGTCGATAGCACCGAAAACACTCGTCTGTGGGCCTCGAGAAGGTCTACCCCCTAGAATTCTCCGCACGAGGTTCTAACAATGTACTTTTTTGTTTGTTAAGGTATTTGTAGGCCATAGATACAAGAAAAACCAAGTTTGAGACCCTATGGCACATTCTAGCTCCCGGTATACTCGTAGCAGGACATTTCCACATAGAGTTCTAGGAATCTGCTAAGTGTTATCGCATGCATGTGAAGATGGTGAAACTCGGGAGCTATACATTGCATCTATGGACCATCTACCACACTTGTGTACACATGGCATGGCCACATGCAAGTTTTGGTTTGATTCCGGCACTCCGAAGGCCGTTTCCTAGTGAAACCCTAGTCTTTGAACTTCTTACCTAAGAACTGAGCCTCACTAAACTTGCATTGGATATCTGAAAAAACATCATATTGTGAGTCTAAAAATATTTTTTGCAAAAAATCATGAGCATTAGATCAGGTACCTGTAGTTCAAACCGGACCCACTTCCTACCGATTCAGTGAACATTTGTCTTTTTCACCAGGGGTGGACAGAAAGGTTTGAGATCTCTCGGTTGGGACAATGTCCATGTAAGGTGGTCTAGTATTTTTTAAAAATGAGGTGGTAGCATTTGGAATTAGCCATTTGGTGGTTGCTTCACAAAACCCTCCTTTTTTGCGCTTGGAAAATGGAAAATGGCTATTCGGTGCCACGGAAAGGAAAACTTTCTCATGGAACATTGTTCGCCATCCCATGATGCACATGCATGCACTATATGGGAACATTATCACAAACTATGCCTTGATTCTAGCCATAACATTGGTCATTTGATCCAAAAGCTAGGAAACCTCGAATGAGATAGGTCATTTTGTGAAGGTTTTTTGAGACATAATCAATATACCAAGTTTGACATTTTTTCTTCCAACTATGTCACATAATATGACACCATGCGAAGGTTTCGCATTGTTTAGATCGTTTTTGAATTTTTTATGCCCGTTTCAAACCATCGTCAAACTTTCTCGAATGGCGGGCATGAAGATACTTACCTAAGAGTTGATCCTCTCTAAACTTGCATTGGATCTCTAAAGAAACATCACATTGTGAGTCTAAAAATGATTTTTGCAAAAAAATCATAAGCATTAGATCATGTACCTGTAGTTCAAACCAGACCCACTTCCTACCGATTCAGCGAATATTTGTCTTTTCAACAGGGGTGGACGGAAAGGTTTGAGATCTCTCGGTTGGCACATTTTCCATGTAAGGTGGTCTAGTGTTTTTTAAAAATGGGGTGGTATCATTTGGAATTAGCCACTTGGTGGTTGCTTCACAAAACCCCATTTTTGTGCTTGGAAAATGGAAAATGGGTTTTCGTGACACGAAAAGTAAAACTTTCTCTTGAAACATTGTTAGCCATCCCATGATGCAGATGCATGCACTATATGGGAATATTATCACAAAATATGCCTTGATTCTAGACATAACATTTGTCATTTGACCCGAAAGCCAAGAAACCTCGAATGAGATAGGTCATTTGGTGAAGGTTTTTTTGAGAGATAATCAATATACCAAGTTTGATATTATTTATTCCAACTCTGTCACATAATATGACACCATGCGAAGGTTTCGCATTGTTTGGTTTGTTTTTGAATTTTTTATGCCTGTTTCAAACCATCATCAAACATTCTCGAACGGCGGGCATGAAGATTCTTACCGAAGAGCCGAGACTCGCTAAACTTGCATTGGATATCTGAAGAAACATCATATTGTGAGTCTAAAAATGATTTTTGCAAAAATTCATGAGCATTAGATCATGTACTTGTAGTTTAAACCGGACCCACTTCCTACCGATTCGGCGAACATTTGTCTTTTCACCAGGGGTGGATGGAAAGGTTTGTGATCTCCCGGTTGGGACATTTTCCATGTAAGGTGGTCTAGTATTTTTTTTTAAAAATCGGGTGGTAGCATTTGGAATTAGCCACTTGGTGGTTGCTTCACAAAACCCCATTTCTGTGCTCGAAAAATGGAAAATGGCTTTTTCGTGCCACGAAAATGAAAACTTTCTCCTAAAACCTTGTTTGCCATCTCATGATACACATGCATGCACTATATGGGAATATTATCACAAACTATGCCTTGATTCTATCCATAACATTGGTCATTTGATCCGAAAGCCAGGAAACCTCGAATGAGATAGGTCATTTTGTTAAGGTTTTTTTGAGACATAATCAATATACCAAGTTTAAATTTTTTTATTCCAACTATGTCACATAATATGACACCACGCGAAGGTTTTACATTGTTTGGATTGTTTTTGAATTTTTTATGCCTGTTTCAAACCATCGTCAAACTTTCTCGAACGGCGGGATGAAGATTCTTACCTAAGAGCTGAGTCTCGCTAAACTTGCATTGGATCTCTGAGGAAACATCATATTGTGAGTCTAAAAATGATTTTTGCAAAAAATCATGAGCATTAGATCATATACCTGTAGTTCAAACCGGACCCACTTCCTACCGATTCGGCGAACATT
Source organism: Avena sativa (assembly GCA_916181665.1). Lineage (NCBI taxonomy): Eukaryota > Viridiplantae > Streptophyta > Magnoliopsida > Poales > Poaceae > Avena > Avena sativa. The sequence continues at coordinate 27,361,955 of OV702286.1, read as the reverse complement.
CGTCTTTTCACCAGGGGTGGACAAAAAGGTTTGAGATCTCTCGGTTGGGACATTGTCCATGTAAGATAGTCTAGTATTTTTTAAAAATGGGTTGGTAGCATTTGGAATTAGCCATTTGGTGGTTGCTTCATAAAACCCCCTTTTTTGTGCTCGGTAAAATGGAAAATGGCTTTTCCATGCCACGAAAAGGAAAATTTCTCCCAGAACATTGTTTGCCATACCATGATGCACATGCATGCACTATCACAAACTATGCCTTGATTCTTGACATATCATTGGTCATTTAAGCCGAAAGCCAGGAAACCTCGAATGAGATAGGTCATTTTGTGAAGGTTTTTTTGAGACATAATTAATATACTAAGTTTGACATTTTCCCTTCAAATTATGTCACATAATATAACACCATTTGAAGGTTTTGCATTGTTTGCATTGTTTTTGAAATTTTTATGCCCATTTCAAACTATCGTCAAACTATCTCGACTGACAGGAATGAAGGTTTCACACCTATATACCTGGTATTTTTGTTGGACACTACTTGTCATTATATTTCCAATAAAATTGGTTTCATATGATTCCGAGTTTGTATGACAAGGTTGCGGCGTTTCTGTGGCAAGATCAAATTATGGTCAAAACTACCCCGAAGAAACACATGAAACAACAGCCCATGGATCACCCCACTGAAACAAATCTGGGACGTCCATTTTCTATTGATGGAATGGCCCGCCTCTCTCACCTTATCCATCCACCTATGCCAACCAACCACCCCTCCCCGATCCCACTCACACGCGCATGATGCCCTTCTCTCCACTCCAGCGCAACCTCACCTGCCCGGCCTTCTCCTACGTCGTGACCGTGATGATCGTCTCGGACGCCACCATGGGCACTGCCCTGTGTGCGGCAGAGAGTGTGGTCCATGCCACCGTGACGGACGTCGTCCCTTCCATGGTGGTGCTGTAGATGGCGCACTGCACGGGGGTAGGGGAGTCGATGCTGGCCACGTCGTGCTGGTGGTGCTGAGCATGTTCACGGTGGCGCTGCCGGGCCCCGTGGCGAAGCGGATCACGCTGGGGAAGATAATCATCATCTACGTGGCCAAGATCATGCGAGGGGAGCACCCCAGCCATGAGCTGGTGCTGGTGCACCTGGCCAACGTTGTACTCTGCAAGGCGCCGGGGGTGGCCGCCGCCCTGCTGGCCGTGCTGCTGCCTTGCCAGAGGTTCGCCACCAGGGAGGTGGATGACAAGAGCAGGGCATACATGGAAACCGTGGCGGAGCGGGTCAGGGTGCTCATCGACTGGTTCGTCCTAACCGCCAACGACAACGACACGGATGAAAAGGAAGCAGGAGAAGAGGCAGCCTGTGGCAGACAACACTACAGGAAATGTTGTAGGCGCTGACGGCCGATATGCTACGCCGACGGCCAAAGGTCGGGGTCGTCGGCGTAACTGCCTCCCCAGGCCAGCCCCCCAGCCAGGACGTCGGCGTAGAAATGGCCGTCGGCACAGTAACATGTGCCGACGGTGGCCCTCGGCACAGAAAAGCCGTCGGCGTAGTGGAGATGGGTATGCCGACGGTGACCCTCGGCGCAAGTTTGGCCCTTGGCGTAGCCACAGCTCAGACACGGCGCCGCAAACGCTGTTTGGTGGCGAAGCTGTGCCGACGGCCGGGCCGTCGGCGTTGCCCTAAGCGCCACGTGCTCCTCCCCGCGCCTAAATTTGCTGGGCTGTGCCGACGGCTTAGCCGTCGGTGTAGCTCTTCAGATTTTTTTCAAATTAATTTTTCCATTTAATTTTAGTCATATTTTATACTCCCAATAATTTATTAATTACTCCCAATAATTTAATGTTGATATATATTGTTTGTATCGCCCAGATAGCAGTCTCCATCTCTTTCCCCGTATACATCTATCCTCCTTCATATGGTTTTACATCATCATATGACCAAAACAAACATAAAACAAGAGAGTGCTACTCCGGGCTACCCCTGTCAGAGGGACGTCTAGGGGGGTAGACGATCCGATGCCCACAGATCAGGGTTCCGCGGGAGACCACGCTCCGGGGCGTCGGAATACCTCCAGGACTTGCATGTGGCCCTAGCACATGCATGGAAGTGTGGTGCTATGTTGAAACATGCAAAACCTAGTCCCCGGGTGCATGTGTCCCCCTTCTCATGTGTGCGCTAGCTGTAACCTAAAGCTAAGGTTCTGGACTTATATAAGGGGGAAACTCCCCGTTCGGGTGAAACCGGGTAGGATAGTGCCCTCCCCTTGTGAAGCACCATGGTTTTACATCATCATATGACCTAAACAAACATAAAACAAGAGAGTGCTACTCCGGGCTACCCCTGTTAGAGGGACGTCTAGGGGGTAGACGATCTGATGCCCACAGATCAGGGTTCCGCGGGAGACCACGCTCCGGGACGTCGAAATACCTCAAGGACTTGCATGTGGCCCTAGCACATGCATGGAAGTGTGGTGCTATGTTGAAACATGCAAAACCTAGTCCCCGGGTGCATGTGTCCCCCTTCTCATGTGTGCGCTAGCTGTGACCTAAAGCTAAGGTTCTGGACTTATATACTCCTCGTTCGGGTGAAACCGGGTAGGATAGTGCCCTCCCCTTGTGAAGCACCATGGATTTACATCATCATATGACCTAAACAAACATAAAACGAGAGAGTGCTACTCCGGGATACCCCTGTCAGAGGGACGTCTAGGAGGGTAGACGATCTGATGCCCACAGATCAGGGTTCCGCGGGAGACCATGCTCCGGGGCGTCGGAATACCTCAAGGACTTGCATGTGGCCCTAGAACATGCATGGAAGTGTGGTGCTATGTTGAAACATGCAAAACCTAGTCCTCGGGTGCATGTGTCCCCCTTCTCATGTGTGCGCTAGCTGTAACCTAAAGCTAAGGTTCTGGACTTATATAAGGGGGAAACTCCCCGTTCGGGTGAAACCGGGTAGGATAGTGCCCTCCCCTTGTGAAGCACCATGGTTTTACATCATCATATGACCTAAAAAAACATAAAACAAGAGAGTGCTACTCCGGGCTACCCCTGTCAGAGGGACGGCTAGGGGGGTAGACGATCCGATGCCCACAGATCAGGGTTCCGCAGGAGACCATGCTCCGGGGCGTCGGAATACCTCAAGGACTTGCATGTGGCCCTAGCACATGCATGGAAGTGTGGTTCTATGTTTAAACATGCAAAACCTAGTCCTCGGGTGCATGTGTCCCCCTTCTCATGTGTGCGCTAGCTGTAACCTAAAGCTAAGGTTCTGGACTTATATAAGCGGGAAACTCCCCGTTCGGGTGAAACCGGGTAGGATAGTGCCCTCCCCTTGTGAAGCACCATGGTTTTACATCATCATATGACCTAAACAAACATAAAACAAGAGAGTGCTACTCCGGGTTACCCCTGTCAGAGGGACGTCTAGGGGGGTAGACGATCCGATGCCCACAGATCAGGGTTCCGCGGGAGACCATGCTCCGGGGCGTCGGAATACCTCAAGGACTTGCATGTGGCCCTAGCCCATGCATGGAAGTGTGGTGCTATGTTGAAACATGCAAAACCTAGTCCCCGGGTGCATGTGTCCCCCTTCTCATGTGTGCGCTAGCTGTAACCTAAAGCTAAGGTTCTGGACTTATATAAGGGGGACACTCCCCGTTCGGGTGAAACCGGGTAGGATAGTGCCCTCCCCTTGTGAAGCACCATGGTTTTACATCATCATATGACCTAAAAAAACATAAAACAAGAGAGTGCTACTCCGGGCTACCCCTGTCAGAGGGACGTCTAGGGGGGTAGACGTTCCGATGCCCACAGATCAGGGTTCCGCAGGAGACCACGCTCCGGGGCGTCGGAATACCTCAAGGACTTGCATGTGGCCCTAGCACATGCATGGAAGTGTGGTGCTATGTTGAAACATGCAAAACCTAGTCCCCGGGTGCATGTGTCCCCCTTCTCATGTGTGCGCTAGCTGTAACCTAAAGCTAAGGTTCTGGACTTATATAAGGGGGAAACTCCCTGTTCGGGTGAAACCGGGTAGGATAGTGTCCTCCCCTTGTGAAGCACCATGGTTTTACATCATCATATGACCTAAACAAACATAAAACAAGAGAGTGCTACTCCGGGATACCCCTGTCAGAGGGACGTCTAGGGGGGTAGACGATCTGATGCCCACAGATCAGGGTTCCACGGGAGACCACGCTACGAGGCATCGAAATACCTCAAGGACTTGCATGTGGCCCTAGCACATGCATGGAAGTGTGGTGCTATGTTGAAACATGCAAAACGTAGTCCCCGGGTGCATGTGTCCCCCTTCTCATGTGTGCGCTAGCTGTAACCTAAAGCTAAGGTTCTGGACTTATATAAGGGGGAAACTCCCCGTTCGGGTGAAACCGGGTAGGATAGTGCCCTCCCCTTGTGAAGCACCATGGTTTTACATCATCATATGACCTAAACAAACATAAAACAAGAGAGTGCTACTCCGGGCTACCCCTGTCAGAGGGACGTCTAGGGGGGTAGACGATTTGATGCCCACAGATGAGGGTTCCGCGGGAGACCATGCTCCGGGGCGTCGGAATACCTCAAGGACTTGCATCTGGCCCTAGCACATGCATGGAAGTGTGGTGCTATGTTGAAACATGCAAAACCTAATCCCCGGGTGCATGTGTCCCCCTTCTCATGTGTGCGCTAGCTGTAACCTAAAGCTAAGGTTCTGGACTTATATAAGGGGGAAACTCCCCGTTCGGGTGAAACCGGGTAGGATTGTGCCCTCCCCTTGTGAAGCACCATGGTTTTACATCATCATATGACCTAAACAAACATAAAACAAGAGAGTGCTACTCCGGGCTACCCCGGTCAGAGGGACGTCTAGGGGGGTAGACGATCTGATGCCCAGAGATCAGGGTTCCGCGGGAGACCACGCACCGGGGCGTCGGAATACCTCAAGGACTTGCATGTGGCCCTAGCACATGCATGGAAGTGTGGTGCTATGTTGAAACATGCAAAACCTAGTCCCCGGGTGCATGTGTCCCCCTTCTCATGTGTGCGCTAGCTGTAACCTAAAGCTAAGGTTCTGGACTTATATAAGGGGGAAACTCCCTGTTCGGGTGAAACCGGGTAGGATAGTGCCCTCCCCTTGTGAAGCACCATGGTTTTACATCATCATATGACCTAAACAAACATAAAACAAGAGAGTGCTACTCCGGGCTACCCCTGTAAGAGGGACGTCTAGGGGGGTAGACGATTTGATGCCCACAGATGAGGGTTCCGCGGGAGACCACGCTCCGGGGCGTCGGAATACCTCAAGGACTTGCATGTGGCCCTAGAACATGCATGGAAGTGTGGTGCTATGTTGAAACATGCAAAACCTAATCCCCGGGTGCATGTGTCCCCCTTCTCATGTGTGCGCTAGCTGTAACCTAAAGCTAAGGTTCTGGACTTATATAAGGGGGAAACTCCCCGTTCGGGTGAAACCGGGTAGGATTGTGCCCTCCCCTTGTGAAGCACCATGGTTTTACATCATCATATGACCTAAACAAACATAAAACAAGAGAGTGCTACTCCGGGCTACCCCGGTCAGAGGGACGTCTAGGGGAGTAGACGATCTGATGCCCATAGATCAGGGTTCCGCGGGAGACCACGCACCGGGGCGTCGGAATACCTCAAGGACTTGCATGTGGCCCTAGCACATGCATGGAAGTGTGGTGCTATGTTGAAACATGCAAAACCTAGTCCCCGGGTGCATGTGTCCCCCTTCTCATGTGTGCGCTAGCTGTAACCTAAAGCTAAGGTTCTGGACTTATATAAGGGGGAAACTCCCTGTTCGGGTGAAACCGGGTAGGATAGTGCCCTCCCCTTGTGAAGCACCATGGTTTTACATCATCATATGACCTAAACAAACATAAAACAAGAGAGTGCTACTCCGGGCTACCCCTATCAGAGGGACGTCTAGGGGGGTAGACGATTTGATGCCCACAGATGAGGGTTCCGCGGGAGACCACGCTCCGGGGCGTCGGAATACCTCAAGGACTTGCATGTGGCCCTAGCACATGCATGGAAGTGTGGTGCTATGTTGAAACATGCAAAACCTAATCCCCGGGTGCATGTGTCCCCCTTCTCATGTGTGCGCTAGCTGTAACCTAAAGCTAAGGTTCTGGACTTATATAAGGGGGAAACTCCCCGTTCGGGTGAAACCGGGTAGGATTGTGCCCTCCCCTTGTGAAGCACCATGGTTTTACATCATCGTATGACCTAAACAAACATAAAACAAGAGAGTGCTACTCCGGGCTACCCCGGTCAGAGGGACGTCTAGGGGGGTAGACGATCTGATGCCCATAGATCAGGGTTCCGCGGGAGACCACGCACCGGGGCGTCGGAATACCTCAAGGACTTGCATGTGGCCCTAGCACATGCATGGAAGTGTGGTGCTATGTTGAAACATGCAAAACCTAGTCCCTGGGTGCATGTGTCCCCCTTCTCATGTGTGCGCTAGCTGTAACCTAAAGCTAAGGTTCTGGACTTATATAAGGGGGAAACTCCCCGTTCGGGTGAAACCGGGTAGGATAGTGCCCTCCCCTTGTGAAGCACCATGGTTTTACATCATCATATGACCTAAACAAACATAAAACAAGAGAGTGCTACTCCGGGCTACCCCTGTTAGAGGGACGTCTAGGGGGGTAGACGATCCGATGCCCACAGATCAGGGTTCCGCGGGAGACCACGCTCCGGGGCGTCGGAATACCTCAAGGACTTGCATGTGGCCCTAGCACATGCATGGAAGTGTGGTGCTATGTTGAAACAAGCAAAACCTAGTCCCCGGGTGCATGTGTCCCCCTTCTCATGTGTGCGCTAGTTGTAACCTAAAGCTAAGGTTCTGGACTTATATAAGGGGGAAACTCCCTGTTCGGGTGAAACCGGGTAGGATAGTGCCCTCCCCTTGTGAAGCACCATGGTTTTACATCATCATATGACCTAAACAAACATAAAACAAGAGAGTGCTACTCCGGGCTACCCCTGTCAGAGGGACGTCTAGGGGGGTAGACGATTTGATGCCCACAGATGAGGGTTCCGCGGGAGACCACGCTCCGGGGCGTCGGAATACCTCAAGGACTTGCATGTGGCCCTAGCACATGCATGGAAGTGTGGTGCTATGTTGAAACATGCAAAACCTAATCCCCGGGTGCATGTGTCCCCCTTCTCATGTGTGCGCTAGCTGTAACCTAAAGCTAAGGTTCTGGACTTATATAAGGGGGAAACTCAACGTTCGGGTGAAACCGGGTAGGATTGTGCCCTCCCCTTGTGAAGCACCATGGTTTTACATCATCGTATGACCTAAACAAACATAAAACAAGAGAGTGCTACTCCGGGCTACCCCGGTCAGAGGGACGTCTAGGGGGGTAGACGATCTGATGCCCATAGATCAGGGTTCCGCGGGAGACCACGCACCGGGGCGTCGGAATACCTCAAGGACTTGCATGTGGCCCTAGCACATGCATGGAAGTGTGGTGCTATGTTGAAACATGCAAAACCTAGTCCCTGGGTGCATGTGTCCCCCTTCTCATGTGTGCGCTAGCTGTAACCTAAAGCTAAGGTTCTGGACTTATATAAGGGGGAAACTCCCCGTTCGGGTGAAACCGGGTAGGATAGTGCCCTCCCCTTGTGAAGCACCATGGTTTTACATCATCATATGACCTAAACAAACATAAAACAAGAGAGTGCTACTCCGGGCTACCCCTGTCAGAGGGACGTCTAGGGGGGTAGACGATCCGATGCCCACAGATCAGGGTTCCGCGGGAGACCACGCTCCGGGGCGTCGGAATACCTCAAGGACTTGCATGTGGCCCTAGCACATGCATGGAAGTGTGGTGCTATGTTGAAACATGCAAAACCTAGTCCCCGGGTGCATGTGTCCCCCTTCTCATGTGTGCGCTAGCTGTAACCTAAAGCTAAGGTTCTGGACTTATATAAGGGGGAAACTCCCCGTTCGGGTGAAACCGGGTAGGATAGTGCCCTCCCCTTGTGAAGCACCATGGTTTTACATCATCATATGACCTAAAAAAACATAAAACAAGAGAGTGCTACTCCGGGCTACCCCTGTCAGAGGGACGTCTAGGGGGTAGACGATCCGATGCCCACAGATCAGGGTTCCGCAGGAGACCACGCTCCCGGGCGTCGGAATACCTCAAGGACTTGCATGTGGCCCTAGCACATGCATGGAAGTGTGGTGCTATGTTGAAACATGCAAAACCTAGTCCCCGGGTGCATGTGTCCCCCTTCTCATGTGTGCGCTAGCTGTAACCTAAAGCTAAGGTTCTGGACTTATATAAGGGGGAAACTCCCCGTTCGGGTGAAACCGGGTAGGATAGTGTCCTCCCCTTGTGAAGCACCATGGTTTTACATCATCATATGACCTAAACAAACATAAAACAAGAGAGTGCTACTCCGGGCTACCCCTGTCAGAGGGACGTCTAGGGGGGTAGACGATCTGATGCCCACAGATCAGGGTTCCACGGGAGACCACGCTCCGAGGCATCGAAATACCTCAAGGACTTGCATGTGGCCCTAGCACATGCATGGAAGTGTGGTGCTATGTTGAAACATGCAAAACCTAGTCCCCGGGTGCATGTGTCCCCCTTCTCATGTGTGCGCTAGCTGTAACCTAAAGCTAAGGTTCTGGACTTATATAAGGGGGAAACTCCCCGTTCGGGTGAAACCAGGTAGGATAGTGCCCTCCCCTTGTGAAGCACCATGGTTTTACATCATCATATGACCTAAACAAACATAAAACAAGAGAGTGCTACTCCGGGCTACCCCGGTCAGAGGGACGTCTAGGGGGGTAGACGATCTGATGCCCATAGATCAGGGTTCCGCGGGAGACCACGCACCGGGGCGTCGGAATACCTCAAGGACTTGCATGTGGCCCTAGAACATGCATGGAAGTGTGGTGCTATGTTGAAACATGCAAAACCTAATCCCCGGGTGCATGTGTCCCCCTTCTCATGTGTGCGCTAGCTGTAACCTAAAGCTAAGGTTCTGGACTTATATAAGGGGGAAACTCCCCGTTCGGGTGAAACCGGGTAGGATTGTGCCCTCCCCTTGTGAAGCACCATGGTTTTACATCATCATATGACCTAAACAAACATAAAACAAGAGAGTGCTACTCCGGGCTACCCCGGTCAGAGGGACGTCTAGGGGGGTAGACGATCTGATGCCCATAGATCAGGGTTCCGCGGGAGACCACGCACCGGGGCGTCGGAATACCTCAAGGACTTGCATGTGGCCCTAGCACATGCATGGAAGTGTGGTGCTATGTTGAAACATGCAAAACCTAGTCCCCGGGTGCATGTGTCCCCCTTCTCATGTGTGCGCTAGCTGTAACCTAAAGCTAAGGTTCTGGACTTATATAAGGGGGAAACTCCCTGTTCGGGTGAAACCGGGTAGGATAGTGCCCTCCCCTTGTAAAGCACCATGGTTTTACATCATCATATGACCTAAACAAACATAAAACAAGAGAGTGCTACTCCGGGCTACCCCTGTCAGAGGGACGTCTAGGGGGGTAGACGATTTGATGCCCACAGATGAGGGTTCCGCGGGAGACCACGCTCCGGGGCGTCGGAATACCTCAAGGACTTGCATGTGGCCCTAGCACATGCATGGAAGTGTGGTGCTATGTTGAAACATGCAAAACCTAATCCCCGGGTGCATGTGTCCCCCTTCTCATGTGTGCGCTAGCTGTAACCTAAAGCTAAGGTTCTGGACTTATATAAGGGGGAAACTCCCCGTTCGGGTGAAACCGGGTAGGATTGTGCCCTCCCCTTGTTAAGCACCATGGTTTTACATCATCGTATGACCTAAACAAACATAAAACAAGAGAGTGCTACTCCGGGCTACCCCGGTCAGAGGGACGTCTAGGGGGGTAGACGATCTGATGCCCATAGATCAGGGTTCCGCGGGAGACCACGCACCGGGGCGTCGGAATACCTCAAGGACTTGCATGTGGCCCTAGCACATGCATGGAAGTGTGGTGCTATGTTGAAACATGCAAAACCTAGTCCCTGGGTGCATGTGTCCCCCTTCTCATGTGTGCGCTAGCTGTAACCTAAAGCTAAGGTTCTGGACTTATATAAGGGGGAAACTCCCCGTTCGGGTGAAACCGGGTAGGATAGTGCCCTCCCCTTGTGAAGCACCATGGTTTTACATCATCATATGACCTAAACAAACATAAAACAAGAGAGTGCTACTCCGGGCTACCCCTGTCAGAGGGACGTCTAGGGGGGTAGACGATCCGATGCCCACAGATCAGGGTTCCGCGGGAGACCACGCTCCGGGGCGTCGGAATACCTCAAGGACTTGCATGTGGCCCTAGCACATGCATGGAAGTGTGGTGCTATGTTGAAACATGCAAAACCTAGTCCCCGGGTGCATGTGTCCCCCTTCTCATGTGTGCGCTAGCTGTAACCTAAAGCTAAGGTTCTGGACTTATATAAGGGGGAAACTCCCTGTTCGGGTGAAACCGGGTAGGATAGTGCCCTCCCCTTGTGAAGCACCATGGTTTTACATCATCATATGACCTAAACAAACATAAAACAAGAGAGTGCTACTCCGGGCTACCCCTGTCAGAGGGACGTCTAGGGGGGTAGACGATTTGATGCCCACAGATGAGGGTTCCGCGGGAGACCACGCTCCGGGGCGTCGGAATACCTCAAGGACTTGCATGTGGCCCTAGCACATGCATGGAAGTGTGGTGCTATGTTGAAACATGCAAAACCTAATCCCCGGGTGCATGTGTCCCCCTTCTCATGTGTGCGCTAGCTGTAACCTAAAGCTAAGGTTCTGGACTTATATAAGGGGGAAACTCCCCGTTCGGGTGAAACCGGGTAGGATTGTGCCCTCCCCTTGTGAAGCACCATGGTTTTACATCATCGTATGACCTAAACAAACATAAAACAAGAGAGTGCTACTCCGGGCTACCCCGGTCAGAGGGACGTCTAGGGGGGTAGACGATCTGATGCCCATAGATCAGGGTTCCGCGGGAGACCACGCACCGGGGCGTCGGAATACCTCAAGGACTTGCATGTGGCCCTAGCACATGCATGGAAGTGTGGTGCTATGTTGAAACATGCAAAACCTAGTCCCTGGGTGCATGTGTCCCCCTTCTCATGTGTGCGCTAGCTGTAACCTAAAGCTAAGGTTCTGGACTTATATAAGGGGGAAACTCCCCGTTCGGGTGAAACCGGGTAGGATAGTGCCCTCCCCTTGTGAAGCACCATGGTTTTACATCATCATATGACCTAAACAAACATAACACAAGAGAGTGCTACTCCGGGCTACCCCTGTCAGAGGGACGTCTAGGGGGGTAGACGATCCGATGCCCACAGATCAGGGTTCCGCGGGAGACCATGCTCCGGGGCGTCGGAATACCTCAAGGACTTGCATGTGGCCCTAGCACATGCATGGAAGTGTGGTGCTATGTTGAAACATGCAAAACCTAGTCCCCGGGTGCATGTGTCCCCCTTCTCATGTGTGCGCTAGCTGTAACCTAAAGCTAAGGTTCTGGACTTATATAAGGGGGAAACTCCCCGTTCGGGTGAAACCGGGTAGGATAGTGCCCTCCCCTTGTGAAGCACCATGGTTTTACATCATCATATGACCTAAAAAAACATAAAACAAGAGAGTGCTACTCCGGGCTACCCCTGTCAGAGGGACGTCTAGGGGGGTAGACGATCCGATGCCCACAGATCAGGGTTCCGCAGGAGACCACGCTCCCGGGCGTCGGAATACCTCAAGGACTTGCATGTGGCCCTAGCACATGCATGGAAGTGTGGTGCTATGTTGAAACATGCAAAACCTAGTCCCCGGGTGCATGTGTCCCCCTTCTCATGTGTGCGCTAGCTGTAACCTAAAGCTAAGGTTCTGGACTTATATAAGGGGGAAACTCCCCGTTCGGGTGAAACCGGGTAGGATAGTGTCCTCCCCTTGTGAAGCACCATGGTTTTACATCATCATATGACCTAAACAAACATAAAACAAGAGAGTGCTACTCCGGGCTACCCCTGTCAGAGGGACGTCTAGGGGGGTAGACGATCTGATGCCCACACATCAGGGTTCCACGGGAGACCACGCTCCGAGGCATCGAAATACCTCAAGGACTTGCATGTGGCCCTAGCACATGCATGGAAGTGTGGTGCTATGTTGAAACATGCAAAACCTAGTCCCCGGGTGCATGTGTCCCCCTTCTCATGTGTGCGCTAGCTGTAACCTAAAGCTAAGGTTCTGGACTTATATAAGGGGGAAACTCCCCGTTCGGGTGAAACCAGGTAGGATAGTGCCCTCCCCTTGTGAAGCACCATGGTTTTACATCATCATATGACCTAAACAAACATAAAACAAGAGAGTGCTACTCCGGGCTACCCCTGTCAGAGGGACGTCTAGGGGGGTAGACGATTTGATGCCCACAGATGAGGGTTCCGCGGGAGACCACGCTTCGGGGCGTCGGAATACCTCAAGGACTTGCATGTGGCCCTAGCACATGCATGGAAGTGTGGTTCTATGTTGAAACATGCAAAACCTAATCCCCGGGTGCATGTGTCCCCCTTCTCATGTGTGCGCTAGCTGTAACCTAAAGCTAAGGTTCTGGACTTATATAAGGGGGAAACTCCCCGATCGGGTGAAACCGGGTAGGATTGTGCCCTCCCCTTGTGAAGCACCATGGTTTTACATCATCATATGACCTAAACAAACATAAAACAAGAGAGTGCTACTCCGGGCTACCCCGGTCAGAGGGACGTCTAGGGGGGTAGACGATCTGATGCCCATAGATCAGGGTTCCGCGGGAGACCACGCACCGGGGCGTCGGAATACCTCAAGGACTTGCATGTGGCCCTAGCACATGCATGGAAGTGTGGTGCTATGTTGAAACATGCAAAACCTAGTCCCCGGGTGCATGTGTCCCCCTTCTCATGTGTGCGCTAGCTGTAACCTAAAGCTAAGTTTCTGGACTTATATAAGGGGGAAACTCCATGTTCGGGTGAAACCGGGTAGGATAGTGCCCTCCCCTTGTGAAGCACCATGGTTTTACATCATCATATGACCTAAACAAACATAAAACAAGAGAGTGCTACTCCGGGCTTCCCCTGTCAGAGGGACGTCTAGGGGGGGAGACGATTTGTTGCCCATAGATGAGGGTTCCGCGGGAGACCACGCTCCGGGGCGTCGGAATACCTCAAGGACTTGCATGTGGCCCTAGCACATGCATGGAAGTGTGGTGCTATGTTGAAACGTGCAAAACCTAATCCCCGGGTGCATGTGTCCCCCTTCTCATGTGTGCGCTAGCTGTAACCTAAAGCTAAGGTTCTGGACTTATATAAGGGGGAAACTCCCCGTTCGGGTGAAACCGGGTAGGATTGTGCCCTCCCCTTGTGAAGCACCATGGTTTTACATCATCGTATGACCTAAACAAACATAAAACAAGAGAGTGCTACTCCGGGCTACCCCGGTCAGAGGGACGTCTAGGGGGGTAGACGATCTGATGCCCATAGATCAGGGTTCCGCGGGAGACCACGCACCGGGGCGTCGGAATACCTCAAGGACTTGCATGTGGCCCTAGCACATGCATGGAAGTGTGGTGCTATGTTGAAACATGCAAAACCTAGTCCCCGGGTGCATGTGTCCCCCTTCTCATGTGTGCGCTAGCTGTAACCTAAAGCTAAGGTTCTGGACTTATATAAGGGGGAAACTCCCTGTTCGGGTGAAACCGGGTAGGATAGTGCCCTCCCCTTGTGAAGCACCATGGTTTTACATCATCATATGACCTAAACAAACATAAAACAAGAGAGTGCTACTCCGGGCTACCCCTGTCAGAGGGACGTCCAGGGGGGTAGACGATTTGATGCCCACAGATGAGGGTTCCGCGGGAGACCACGCTCCGGGGCGTCGGAATACCTCAAGGACTTGCATGTGGCCCTAGCACATGCATGGAAGTGTGGTGCTATGTTGAAACATGCAAAACCTAATCCCCGGGTGCATGTGTCCCCCTTCTCATGTGTGCGCTAGCTGTAACCTAAAGCTAAGGTTCTGGACTTATATAAGGGGGAAACTCCCCGTTCGGGTGAAACCGGGTAGGATTGTGCCCTCCCCTTGTGAAGCACCATGGTTTTACATCATCGTATGACCTAAACAAACATAAAACAAGAGAGTGCTACTCCGGGCTACCCCGGTCAGAGGGACGTCTAGGGGGGTAGACGATCTGATGCCCATAGATCAGGGTTCCGCGGGAGACCACGCACCGGGGCGTCGGAATACCTCAAGGACTTGCATGTGGCCCTAGCACATGCATGGAAGTGTGGTGCTATGTTGAAACATGCAAAACCTAGTCCCTGGGTGCATGTGTCCCCCTTCTCATGTGTGCGCTAGCTGTAACCTAAAGCTAAGGTTCTGGACTTATATAAGGGGGAAACTCCCCGTTCGGGTGAAACCGGGTAGGATAGTGCCCTCCCCTTGTGAAGCACCATGGTTTTACATCATAATATGAGCTAAACAAACATAAAACAAGAGAGTGCTACTCCGGGCTACCCCTGTCAGAGGGACGTCTAGGGGGGTAGACGATCCGATGCCCACAGATCAGGGTTCCGCGGGAGACCACGCTCCGGGGCGTCGAAATACCTCAAGGACTTGCATGTGGCCCTAGCACATGCATGGAAGTGTGGTGCTATGTTGAAACATGCAAAACCTAGTCCCCGGGTGCATGTGTCCCCCTTCTCATGTGTGCGCGAGCTGTAACCTAAAGCTAAGGTTCTGGACTTATATAAGGGGGAAACTCCCCGTTCGGGTGAAACCGGGTAGGATAGTGCCCTCCCCTTGTGAAGCACCATGGTTTTACATCATCATATGACCTAAAAAAACATAAAACAAGAGAGTGCTACTCCGGGCTACCCCTGTCAGAGGGACGTCTAGGGGGGTAGACGATCCGATGCCCACAGATCAGGGTTCCGCAGGAGACCACGCTCCCGGGCGTCGGAATACCTCAAGGACTTGCATGTGGCCCTAGCACATGCATGGAAGTGTGGTGCTATGTTGAAACATGCAAAACCTAGTCCCCGGGTGCATGTGTCCCCCTTCTCATGTGTGCGCTAGCTGTAACCTAAAGCTAAGGTTCTGGACTTATATAAGGGGGAAACTCCCCGTTCGGGTGAAACCGGGTAGGATAGTGTCCTCCCCTTGTGAAGCACCATGGTTTTACATCATCATATGACCTAAACAAACATAAAACAAGAGAGTGCTACTCCGGGCTACCCCTGTCAGAGGGACGTCTAGGGGGGTAGACGATCTGATGCCCACAGATCAGGGTTCCACGGGAGACCACGCTCCGAGGCATCGAAATACCTCAAGGACTTGCATGTGGCCCTAGCACATGCATGGAAGTGTGGTGCTATGTTGAAACATGCAAAACCTAGTCCCCGGGTGCATGTGTCCCCCTTCTCATGTGTGCGCTAGCTGTAACCTAAAGCTAAGGTTCTGGACTTATATAAGGGGGAAACTCCCCGTTCGGGTGAAACCAGGTAGGATAGTGCCCTCCCCTTGTGAAGCACCATGGTTTTACATCATCATATGACCTAAACAAACATAAAACAAGAGAGTGCTACTCCGGGCTACCCCGGTCAGAGGGACGTCTAGGGGGGTAGACGATCTGATGCCCATAGATCAGGGTTCCGCGAGAGACCACGCACCGGGGCGTCGGAATACCTCAAGGACTTGCATGTGGCCCTAGCACATGCATGGAAGTGTGGTGCTATGTTGAAACATGCAAAACCTAATCCCCGGGTGCATGTGTCCCCCTTCTCATGTGTGCGCTAGCTGTAACCTAAAGCTAAGGTTCTGGACTTATATAAGGGGGAAACTCCCCGTTCGGGTGAAACCGGGTAGGATTGTGCCCTCCCCTTGTGAAGCACCATGGTTTTACATCATCATATGACCTAAACAAACATTAAACAAGAGAGTGCTACTCCGGGCTACCCCGGTCAGAGGGACGTCTAGGGGGGTAGACGATCTGATGCCCATAGATCAGGGTTCCGCGGGAGACCACGCACCGGGGCGTCGGAATACCTCAAGGACTTGCATGTGGCCCTAGCACATGCATGGAAGTGTGGTGCTATGTTGAAACATGCAAAACCTAGTCCCCGGGTGCATGTGTCCCCCTTCTCATGTGTGCGCTAGCTGTAACCTAAAGCTAAGGTTCTGGACTTATATAAGGGGGAAACTCCCTGTTCGGGTGAAACCGGGTAGGATAGTGCCCTCCCCTTGTGAAGCACCATGGTTTTACATCATCATATGACCTAAACAAACATAAAACAAGAGAGTGCTACTCCGGGCTACCCCTGTCAGAGGGACGTCTAGGGGGGTAGACGATGTGATGCCCACAGATGAGGGTTCCGCGGGAGACCACGCTCCGGGGCGTCGGAATACCTCAAGGACTTGCATGTGGCCCTAGCACATGCATGGAAGTGTGGTGCTATGTTGAAACATGCAAAACCTAATCCCCGGGTGCATGTGTCCCCCTTCTCATGTGTGCGCTAGCTGTAACCTAAAGCTAAGGTTCTGGACTTATATAAGGGGGAAACTCCCCGTTCGGGTGAAACCGGGTAGGATTGTGCCCTCCCCTTGTGAAGCACCATGGTTTTACATCATCGTATGACCTAAACAAACATAAAACAAGAGAGTGCTACTCCGGGCTACCCCGGTCAGAGGGACGTCTAGGGGGGTAGACGATCTGATGCCCATAGATCAGGGTTCCGCGGGAGACCACGCACAGGGGCGTCGGAATACCTCAAGGACTTGCATGTGGCCCTAGCACATGCATGGAAGTGTGGTGCTATGTTGAAACATGCAAAACCTAGTCCCTGGGTGCATGTGTCCCCCTTCTCATGTGTGCGCTAGCTGTAACCTAAAGCTAAGGTTCTGGACTTATATAAGGGGGAAACTCCCCGTTCGGGTGAAACCGGGTAGGATAGCCCTCCCCTTGTGAAGCACCATGGTTTTACATCATCATATGACCTAAACAAACATAAAACAAGAGAGTGCTACTCCGGGCTACCCATGTCAGAGGGACGTCTAGGGGGGTAGACGATCCGATGCCCACAGATCAGGGTTCCGCGGGAGACCACGCTCCGGGGCGTCGGAATACCTCAAGGACTTGCATGTGGCCCTAGCACATGCATGGAAGTGTGGTGCTATCTTGAAACATGCAAAACCTAGTCCCCGGGTGCATGTGTCCCCCTTCTCATGTGTGCGCTAGCTGTAACCTAAAGCTAAGGTTCTGGACTTATATAAGGGGGAAACTCCCCGTTCGGGTGAAACCGGGTAGGATAGTGCCCTCCCCTTGTGAAGCACCATGGTTTTACATCATCATATGACCTAAACAAACATAAAACAAGAGAGTGCTACTCCGGGCTACCCCTGTCAGAGGGACGTCTAGGGGGGGTAGACGATCCGATGCCCACAGATCAGGGTTCCGCAGGAGACCACGCTCCGGGGCGTCGGAATACCTCAAGGACTTGCATGTGGCCCTAGCACATGCATGGAAGTGTGGTGCTATGTTGAAACATGCAAAACCTAGTCCCCGGGTGCATGTGTCCCCCTTCTCATGTGTGCGCTAGCTGTAACCTAAAGCTAAGGTTCTGGACTTATATAAGGGGGAAACTCCCCGTTCGGGTGAAACCGGGTAGGATAGTGTCCTCCCCTTGTGAAGAACCATGGTTTTACATCATCATATGACCTAAACAAACATAAAAAAGAGAGTGCTACTCCGGGCTACCCCTGTCAGAGGGACGTCTAGGGGGGTAGACGATCTGATGCCCACAGATCAGGGTTCCGCGGGAGACCACGCTCCGAGGCGTCGGAATACCTCAAGGACTTGCATGTGGCCCTAGCACATGCATGGAAGTGTGGTGCTATGTTGAAACATGCAAAATCTAGTCCCCGGGTGCATGTGTCCCCCTTCTCATGTGTGCGCTAGCTGTAACCTAAAGCTAAGGTTCTGGACTTATATAAGGGGGAAACTCCCCGTTCGGGTGAAACCGGGTAGGATAGTTCCCTCCCCTTGTGAAGCACCATGGTTTTACATCATCATATGACCTAAACAAACATAAAACAAGAGAGTGCTACTCCGGGCTACCCCTGTCAGAGGGACGTCTAGGGGGGTAGACGATTTAATGCCCACAGATGAGGGTTCCGCGGGAGACCACGCTCTGGGGCGTCGGAATACCTCAAGGACTTGCATGTGGCCCTAGCACATGCATGGAAGTGTGGTGCTATGTTGAAACATGCAAAACCTAATCCCCGGGTGCATGTGTCCCCCTTCTCATGTGTGCGCTAGCTGTAACCTAAAGCTAAGGTTCTGGACTTATATAAGG
This sequence comes from Avena sativa, assembly GCA_916181665.1. NCBI lineage: Eukaryota > Viridiplantae > Streptophyta > Magnoliopsida > Poales > Poaceae > Avena > Avena sativa. The sequence continues at coordinate 27,343,549 of OV702286.1, read as the reverse complement.
GCGAAACTCCCCGTTCGGGTGAAACCGGGTAGGATTGTGCCCTCCCCTTGTGAAGCACCATGGTTTTACATCATCATATGACCTAAACAAACATAAAACAAGAGAGTTCTACTCCGGGCTACCCCGGTCAGAGGGACGTCTAGGGGGGTAGATGATCTAATGCCCATAGATCAGGGTTCCGCTGGAGACCACGCTCCGGGGCGTCGGAATACCTCAAGGACTTGCATGTGGCCCTAGCACATGCATGGAAGTGTGGTGCTATGTTGAAACATGCAAAACCTAGTCCCCGGGTTCATGTGTCCCCCTTCTCATGTGTGCGCTAGCTGTAACCTAAAGCTAAGGTTCTGGACTTATATAAGAGGGAAACTCCCCGTTCGGGTGAAACCGGGTAGGATAGTGCCCTCCCCTTGTGAAGCACCATGGTTTTACATCATCATATGACCTAAACAAACATAAAACAAGAGAGTGATACTCCGGGCTACCCCTGTCAGAGGGACGTCTAGGGGGGTAGACGATCCGATGCCCACAGGCCAGGGTTCCGCAGGAGACCACGCTCCGGGGCGTCGGAATACCTCAAGGACTTGCATGTGGCCCTAGCACATGCATGGAAGTGTGGTGCTATGTTGAAACATGCAAAACCTAGTCCCTGGGTGCATGTGTCCCCCTTCTCATGTGTGCGCTAGCTGTAACCTAAAGCTAAGGTTCTGGACTTATATAAGGGGGAAACTCCCCGTTCGGGTGAAACCGGGTAGGATAGTGCCCTCCCCTTGTGAAGCACCATGGTTTTACATCATCATATGACCTAAACAAACATAAAACAAGAGAGTGCTACTCCGGGCTACCCCTGTTAGTGGGACGTCTAGGGGGTAGACGATCCGATGCCCACAGATCAGGGTTCCACGAGAGACCACGCTCCGGGGCGTCAGAATACCTCAAGGACTTGCATGTGGCCCTAGAACATGCATGGAAGTGTGGTGCTATGTTGAAACATGCAAAACCTAGTCCCCGGGTGCATGTGTCCTCCTTCTCATGTGTGCGCTAGCTGTAACCTAAAGCTAAGGTTCTGGACTTATATAAGGGGGAAACTCCCCGTTCGGGTGAAACCGGGTAGGATAGTTCCCTCCCCTTGTGAAGCACCATGGTTTTACATCATCATATGACCTAAACAAACATAAAACAAGAGAGTGCTACTCCGGGCTACCCCTGTCAGAGGGACGTCTAGGGGGGTAGACGATCTGATGCCCACAGATCAGGGTTCCGCAGGAGACCACGCTCCGGGGCGTCGGAATACCTCAAGGACTTGCATGTGACCCTAGCATATGCATGGAAGTGTGGTGCTATGTTGAAACATGCAAAACCTAGTCCCCGGGTGCATGTGTCGCCCTTCTCATGTGTGCGCTAGCTGTAACCTAAAGCTAAGGTTCTGGACTTATATAAGGGGGAAACTCCCCGTTCGGGTGAAACCGGGTAGGATAGTGCCCTCCCCTTGTGAAGCACCATGGTTTTACATCATCATATGACCTAAACAAACATAAAACAATAGAGTGATACTCCGGGCTACCCCTGTTAGAGGGACGTCTAGGGGGGTAGACGATCTGATGCCCACAGATCAGGGTTCCGCGGGAGACCATGCTCGGGGGCGTCGGAACACCTCAAGGACTTCCATGTGGCCCTAGCACATGCATGGAAGTGTGGTGCTATGTTGAAACATGCAAAACCTAGTCCCCGGGTGCATGTGTCCCCCTTCTCATGTGTGCACTTGCTGTAACCTAAAGCTAAGGTTCTGGACTTATATAAGGGGGAAACTCCCCGTTCGGGTGAAACCGGGTAGGATAGTGCCCTCCCCTTGTGAAGAACCATGGTTTTACATCATCATATGACCTAAACAAACATAAAACAAGAGAGTGCTACTCCAGTCTACCCCTGTCAGAGGGATGTCTAGGGGGGTAGACGATCTGATGCCCACAGATCAGGGTTCCGCGGGAGACCACGCTCCGGGGCGTCGGAATACCTCAAGGACTTGCATGTGGCCCTAGCACATGCATGGAAGTGTGGTGCTATGTTGAAACATGCAAAACCTACTCCCCGGGTGCATGTGTCCCCCTTTTCATGTGTGCGCTAGCTGTAACCTAAAGCTAAGGTTCTGGACTTATATAAGGGGAAACTCCCCGTTCGGGTGAAACCGGGTAGGATAGTGCCCTCCCCTTGTGAAGCACCATGGTTTTACATCATCATATGACCTAAACAAATATAAAACAAGAGAGTGCTACTCCGGGCTACCCCGGTCAGAGGGACGTCTAGTGGGGTAGACGATGTGATGCCCTTAGATCAGGGTTCCGCGGGAGACCACGCTCCGGGGCGTCGGAATACCTCAAGGACTTGCATGTGGCCCTAGCACATGCATGGAAGTGTGGTGCTATGTTGAAACATGCAAAACCTAGTCCCCGGGTGCATGTGTCCCCCTTCTCATGTGTGCACTAGCTGTAACCTAAAGCTAAGGTTCTGGACTTATATAAGGGGAAACTCCCCGTTCGGGTGAAACCGGGTAGGATAGTGCCCTCCCCTTGTGAAGCACCATGGTTTTACATCATCATATGACCTAAACAAACATAAAACAAGAGAGTGCTACTCCGGGCTACCCCTGTCATAGGGACGTCTAGGGGGGTAGACGATTTGATGCCCACAGATGAGGGTTCCGCGGGAGACCACGCTCCGGGGCGTCGGAATACCTCAAGGACTTGCATGTGGCCCTAGCACATGCATGGAAGTGTGGTGCTATGTTGAAACATGCAAAACCTAATCCCCGGGTGCATGTGTCCCCCTTCTCATGTGTGCGCTAGCTGTAACCTAAAGCTAAGGTTCTGGACTTATATAAGGGGGAAACTCCCCGTTCGGGTGAAACCGGGTAGGATTGTGCCCTCCCCTTGTGAAGCAGCATGGTTTTACATCATCATATGACCTAAACAAACATAAAACAAGAGAGTGCTACTCCGGGCTACCCCGGTCAGAGGGACGTCTAGGGGGGTAGACGATCTGATGCCCATAGATCAGGGTTCCGCGGGAGACCACGCACCGGGGCGTCGGAATACCTCAAGGACTTGCATGTGGCCCTAGCACATGCATGGAAGTGTGGTGCTATGTTGAAACATGCAAAACCTAGTCCCCGGGTACATGTGTCCCCCTTCTCATGTGTGCGCTAGCTGTAACCTAAAGCTAAGGTTCTGGACTTATATAAGGGGGAAACTCCCTGTTCGGGTGAAACCGTGTAGGATAGTGCCCTCCCCTTGTGAAGCACCATGGTTTTACATCATCATATGACCTAAACAAACATAAAACAAGAGAGTGCTACTCCGGGCTACCCCTGTCAGAGGGACGTCTAGGGGGGTAGACGATTTGATGCCCACAGATGAGGGTTCCGCGGGAGACCACGCTCCGGGGCGTCGGAATACCTCAAGGACTTGCATGTGGCCCTAGCACATGCATGGAAGTGTGGTGCTATGTTGAAACATGCAAAACCTAATCCCCGGGTGCATGTGTCCCCCTTCTCATGTGTGCGCTAGCTGTAACCTAAAGCTAAGGTTCTGGACTTATATAAGGGGGAAACTCCCCGTTCGGGTGAAACCGGGTAGGATTGTGCCTTCCCCTTGTGAAGCACCATGGTTTTATATCATCGTATGACCTAAACAAACATAAAACAAGAGAGTGCTACTCCGGGCTACCCCGGTCAGAGGGACGTCTAGGGGGGTAGACGATCTGATGCCCATAGATCAGGGTTCCGCGGGAGACCACGCACCGGGGCGTCGGAATACCTCAAGGACTTGCATGTGGCCCTAGCACATGCATGGAAGTGTGGTGCTATGTTGAAACATGCAAAACCTAGTCCCTGGGTGCATGTGTCCCCCTTCTCATGTGTGCGCTAGCTGTAACCTAAAGCTAAGGTTCTGGACTTATATAAGGGGAAAACTCCCCGTTCGGGTGAAACCGGGTAGGATAGTGCCCTCCCCTTGTGAAGCACCATGGTTTTACATCATCATATGACCTAAACAAACATAAAACAAGAGAGTGCTACTCCGGGCTACCCCTGTCAGAGGGACGTCTAGGGGGGTAGACGATCCGATGCCCACAGATCAGGGTTCCGCGGGAGACCACGCTCCGGGGCGTCGGAATACCTCAAGGACTTGCATGTGGCCCTAGCACATGCATGGAAGTGTGGTGCTATGTTAAAACATGCAAAACCTAGTCCCCGGGTGCATGTGTCCCCCTTCTCATGTGTGCGCTACCTGTAACCTAAAGCTAAGGTTCTGGACTTATATAAGGGGGAAACTCCCCGTTCGGGTGAAACCGGGTAGGATAGTGCCCTCCCCTTGTGAAGCACCATGGTTTTACATCATCATATGACCTAAAAAAAATAAAACAAGAGAGTGCTACTCCGGGCTACCCCTGTCAGAGGGACGTCTAGGGGGGTAGACGATCCGATGCCCACAGATCAGGGTTCCGCAGGAGACCACGCTCCCGGGCGTCGGAATACCTCAAGGACTTGCATGTGGCCCTAGCACATGCATGGAAGTGTGGTGCTATGTTGAAACATGCAAAACCTAGTCCCCGGGTGCATGTGTCCCCCTTCTCATGTGTGCGCTAGCTGTAACCTAAAGCTAAGGTTCTGGACTTATATAAGGGGGAAACTCCCCGTTCGGGTGAAACCGGGTAGGATAGTGTCCTCCCCTTGTGAAGCACCATGGTTTTACATCATCATATGACCTAAACAAACATAAAACAAGAGAGTGCTACTCCGGGCTACCCCTGTCAGAGGGACGTCTAGGGGGGTAGACGATCTGATGCCCACAGATCAGGGTTCCACGGGAGACCACGCTCCGAGGCATCGAAATACCTCAAGGTTTTGCATGTGGCCCTAGCACATGCATGGAAGTGTGGTGCTATGTTGAAACATGCAAAACCTAGTCCCCGGGTGCATGTGTCCCCCTTCTCATGTGTGCGCTAGCTGTAACCTAAAGCTAAGGTTCTGGACTTATATAAGGGGGAAACTCCCCGTTCGGGTGAAACCAGGTAGGATAGTGCCCTCCCCTTGTGAAGCACCATGGTTTTACATCATCATATGACCTAAACAAACATAAAACAAGAGAGTGCTACTCCAGGCTACCCCTGTCAGAGGGACGTCTAGGGGGGTAGACGATTTGATGCCCACAGATGAGGGTTCCGCGGGAGACCACGCTCCGGGGCGTCGGAATACCTCAAGGACTTGCATGTGGCCCTAGCACATGCATGGAAGTGTGGTGCTATGTTGAAACATGCAAAACCTAATCCCCGGGTGCATGTGTCCCCCTTCTCATGTGTGCGCTAGCTGTAACCTAAAGCTAAGGTTCTGGACTTATATAAGGGGGAAACTCCCCGTTCGGGTGAAACCGGGTAGGATTGTGCCCTCCCCTTGTGAAGCAGCATGGTTTTACATCATCATATGACCTAAACAAACATAAAACAAGAGAGTGCTACTCCGGGCTACCCCGGTCAGAGGGACGTCTAGGGGGGTAGACGATCTGATGCCCATAGATCAGGGTTCCGCGGGAGACCACGCACCGGGGCGTCGGAATACCTCAAGGACTTGCATGTGGCCCTAGCACATGCATGGAAGTGTGGTGCTATGTTGAAACATGCAAAACCTAGTCCCCGGGTACATGTGTCCCCCTTCTCATGTGTGCGCTAGCTGTAACCTAAAGCTAAGGTTCTGGACTTATATAAGGGGGAAACTCCCTGTTCGGGTGAAACCGTGTAGGATAGTGCCCTCCCCTTGTGAAGCACCATGGTTTTACATCATCATATGACCTAAACAAACATAAAACAAGAGAGTGCTACTCCGGGCTACCCCTGTCAGAGGGACGTCTAGGGGGGTAGACGATTTGATGCCCACAGATGAGGGTTCCGCGGGAGACCACGCTCCGGGGCGTCGGAATACCTCAAGGACTTGCATGTGGCCCTAGCACATGCATGGAAGTGTGGTGCTATGTTGAAACATGCAAAACCTAATCCCCGGGTGCATGTGTCCCCCTTCTCATGTGTGCGCTAGCTGTAACCTAAAGCTAAGGTTCTGGACTTATATAAGGGGGAAACTCCCCGTTCGGGTGAAACCGGGTAGGATTGTGCCTTCCCCTTGTGAAGCACCATGGTTTTATATCATCGTATGACCTAAACAAACATAAAACAAGAGAGTGCTACTCCGGGCTACCCCGGTCAGAGGGACGTCTAGGGGGGTAGACGATCTGATGCCCATAGATCAGGGTTCCGCGGGAGACCACGCACCGGGGCGTCGGAATACCTCAAGGACTTGCATGTGGCCCTAGCACATGCATGGAAGTGTGGTGCTATGTTGAAACATGCAAAACCTAGTCCCTGGGTGCATGTGTCCCCCTTCTCATGTGTGCGCTAGCTGTAACCTAAAGCTAAGGTTCTGGACTTATATAAGGGGAAAACTCCCCGTTCGGGTGAAACCGGGTAGGATAGTGCCCTCCCCTTGTGAAGCACCATGGTTTTACATCATCATATGACCTAAACAAACATAAAACAAGAGAGTGCTACTCCGGGCTACCCCTGTCAGAGGGACGTCTAGGGGGGTAGACGATCCGATGCCCACAGATCAGGGTTCCGCGGGAGACCACGCTCCGGGGCGTCGGAATACCTCAAGGACTTGCATGTGGCCCTAGCACATGCATGGAAGTGTGGTGCTATGTTAAAACATGCAAAACCTAGTCCCCGGGTGCATGTGTCCCCCTTCTCATGTGTGCGCTACCTGTAACCTAAAGCTAAGGTTCTGGACTTATATAAGGGGGAAACTCCCCGTTCGGGTGAAACCGGGTAGGATAGTGCCCTCCCCTTGTGAAGCACCATGGTTTTACATCATCATATGACCTAAAAAAAATAAAACAAGAGAGTGCTACTCCGGGCTACCCCTGTCAGAGGGACGTCTAGGGGGGTAGACGATCCGATGCCCACAGATCAGGGTTCCGCAGGAGACCACGCTCCCGGGCGTCGGAATACCTCAAGGACTTGCATGTGGCCCTAGCACATGCATGGAAGTGTGGTGCTATGTTGAAACATGCAAAACCTAGTCCCCGGGTGCATGTGTCCCCCTTCTCATGTGTGCGCTAGCTGTAACCTAAAGCTAAGGTTCTGGACTTATATAAGGGGGAAACTCCCCGTTCGGGTGAAACCGGGTAGGATAGTGTCCTCCCCTTGTGAAGCACCATGGTTTTACATCATCATATGACCTAAACAAACATAAAACAAGAGAGTGCTACTCCGGGCTACCCCTGTCAGAGGGACGTCTAGGGGGGTAGACGATCTGATGCCCACAGATCAGGGTTCCACGGGAGACCACGCTCCGAGGCATCGAAATACCTCAAGGTTTTGCATGTGGCCCTAGCACATGCATGGAAGTGTGGTGCTATGTTGAAACATGCAAAACCTAGTCCCCGGGTGCATGTGTCCCCCTTCTCATGTGTGCGCTAGCTGTAACCTAAAGCTAAGGTTCTGGACTTATATAAGGGGGAAACTCCCCGTTCGGGTGAAACCAGGTAGGATAGTGCCCTCCCCTTGTGAAGCACCATGGTTTTACATCATCATATGACCTAAACAAACATAAAACAAGAGAGTGCTACTCCAGGCTACCCCTGTCAGAGGGACGTCTAGGGGGGTAGACGATTTGATGCCCACAGATGAGGGTTCCGCGGGAGACCACGCTCCGGGGCGTCGGAATACCTCAAGGACTTGCATGTGGCCCTAGCACATGCATGGAAGTGTGGTTCTATGTCGAAACATGCAAAACCTAATCCCCGGGTGCATGTGTCCCCCTTCTCATGTGTGCGCTAGCTGTAACCTAAAGCTAAGGTTCTGGACTTATATAAGGGGGAAACTCCCCGTTCGGGTGAAACCGGGTAGGATTGTGCCCTCCCCTTGTGAAGCACCATGGTTTTACATCATCATATGACCTAAACAAACATAAAACAAGAGAGTGCTACTCCGGGCTACCCCGGTCAGAGGGACGTCTAGGGGGGTAGACGATCTGATGCCCATAGATCAGGGTTCCGCGGGAGACCACGCACCGGGGCGTCGGAATACCTCAAGGACTTGCATGTGGCCCTAGCACATGCATGGAAGTGTGGTGCTATGTTGAAACATGCAAAACCTAGTCCCCTGGTGCATGTGTCCCCCTTCTCATGTGTGCGCTAGCTGTAACCTAAAGCTAAGTTTCTGGACTTATATAAGGGGGAAACTCCATGTTCGGGTGAAACCGGGTAGGATAGTGCCCTCCCCTTGTGAAGCACCATGGTTTTACATCATCATATGACCTAAACAAACATAAAACAAGAGAGTGCTACTCCGGGCTTCCCCTGTCAGAGGGACGTCTAGGGGGGGAGACGATTTGTTGCCCACAGATGAGGGTTCCGCGGGAGACCACGCTCCGGGGCGTCGGAATACCTCAAGGACTTGCATGTGGCCCTAGCACATGCATGGAAGTGTGGTGCTATGTTGAAACGTGCAAAACCTAATCCCCGGGGTGCATGTGTCCCCCTTCTCATGTGTGCGCTAGCTGTAACCTAAAGCTAAGGTTCTGGACTTATATAAGGGGGAAACTCCCCGTTCGGGTGAAACCGGGTAGGATTGTGCCCTCCCCTTGTGAAGCACCATGGTTTTACATCATCGTATGACCTAAACAAACATAAAACAAGAGAGTGCTACTCCGAGCTACCCCGGTCAGAGGGACGTCTAGGGGGGTAGACGATCTGATGCCCATAGATCAGGGTTCCGCGGGAGACCACGCACCGGGGCGTCGGAATACCTCAAGGACTTGCATGTGGCCCTAACACATGCATGGAAGTGTGGTGCTATGTTGAAACATGCAAAACCTAGTCCCTGGGTGCATGTGTCCCCCTTCTCATGTGTGCGCTAGCTGTAACCTAAAGCTAAGGTTCTGGACTTATATAAGGGGGAAACTCCCCGTTCGGGTGAAACCGGGTAGGATAGCCCTCCCCTTGTGAAGCACCATGGTTTTACATCATCATATGACCTAAACAAACATAAAACAAGAGAGTGCTACTCCGGGCTACCCCTGTCAGAGGGACGTCTAGGGGGGTAGACGATCCGATGCCCACAGATCAGGGTTCCGCGGGAGACCACGCTCCGGGGCGTCGGAATACCTCAAGGACTTGCATGTGGCCCTAGCACATGCATGGAAGTGTGGTGCTATGTTGAAACATGCAAAACCTAGTCCCCGGGTGCATGTGTCCCCCTTCTCATGTGTGCGCTAGCTGTAACCTAAAGCTAAGGTTCTGGACTTATATAAGGGGGAAACTCCCCGTTCGGGTGAAACCGGGTAGGATAGTGCCCTCCCCTTGTGAAGCACCATGGTTTTACATCATCATATGACCTAAACAAACATAAAACAAGAGAGTGCTACTCCGGGCTACCCCTGTCAGAGGGACGTCTAGGGGGGTAGACGATCCGATGCCCACAGATCAGGGTTCCGCAGGAGTCCACGCTCCGGGGCGTCGGAATACCTCAAGGACTTGCATGTGGCCCTAGCACATGCATGGAAGTGTGGTGCTATGTTGAAACATGCAAAACCTAGTCCCCGGGTGCATGTGTCCCCCTTCTCATGTGTGCGCTAGCTGTAACCTAAAGCTATGGTTCTGGACTTATATAAGGGGGAAACTCCCCGTTCGGGTGAAACCGGGTAGGATAGTGTCCTCCCCTTGTGAAGAACCATGGTTTTACATCATCATATGACCTAAACAAACATAAAAAAAGAGAGTGCTACTCCGGGCTACCCCTGTCAGAGGGACGTCTAGGGGGGTAGACGATCTGATGCCCACAGATCAGGGTTCCACGGGAGACCACGCTCCGAGGCGTCGGAATACCTCAAGGACTTGCATGTGGCCCTAGCACATTCATGGAAGTGTGGTGCTATGTTGAAACATGCAAAACCTAGTCCCCGGGTGCATGTGTCCCCCTTCTCATGTGTGCGCTAGCTGTAACCTAAAGCTAAGTTTCTGGACTTATATAAGGGGGAAACTCCATGTTCGGGTGAAACCGGGTAGGATAGTGCCCTCCCCTTGTGAAGCACCATGGTTTTACATCATCATATGACCTAAACAAACATAAAACAAGAGAGTGCTACTCCGGGCTTCCCCTGTCAGAGGGACGTCTAGGGGGGGAGACGATTTGTTGCCCACAGATGAGGGTTCCGCGGGAGACCACGCTCCGGGGCGTCGGAATACCTCAAGGACTTGCATGTGGCCCTAGCACATGCATGGAAGTGTGGTGCTATGTTGAAACGTGCAAAACCTAATCCCCGGGTGCATGTGTCCCCCTTCTCATGTGTGCGCTAGCTGTAACCTAAAGCTAAGGTTCTGGACTTATATAAGGGGGAAACTCCCCGTTCGGGTGAAACCGGGTAGGATTGTGCCCTCCCCTTGTGAAGCACCATGGTTTTACATCATCGTATGACCTAAACAAACATAAAACAAGAGAGTGCTACTCCGGGCTACCCCGGTCAGAGGGACGTCTAGGGGGGTAGACGATCTGATGCCCATAGATCAGGGTTCCGCGGGAGACCACGCACCGGGGCGTCGGAATACCTCAAGGACTTGCATGTGGCCCTAGCACATGCATGGAAGTGTGGTGCTATGTTGAAACATGCAAAACCTAGTCCCTGGGTGCATGTGTCCCCCTTCTCATGTGTGCGCTAGCTGTAACCTAAAGCTAAGGTTCTGGACTTATATAAGGGGGAAACTCCCCGTTCGGGTGAAACCGGGTAGGATAGCCCTCCCCTTGTGAAGAACCATGGTTTTACATCATCATATGACCTAAACAAACATAAAACAAGAGAGTGCTACTCCGGGCTACCCCTGTCAGAGGGACGTCTAGGGGGGTAGACGATCCGATGCCCACAGATCAGGGTTCCGCGGGAGACCACGCTCCAGGGCGTCGGAATACCTCAAGGACTTGCATGTGGCCCTAGCACATGCATGGAAGTGTGGTGCTATGTTGAAACATGCAAAACCTAGTCCCCGGGTGCATGTGTCCCCCTTCTCATGTGTGCGCTAGCTGTAACCTAAAGCTAAGGTTCTGGACTTATATAAGGGGGAAACTCCCCGTTCGGGTGAAACCGGGTAGGATAGTGCCCTCCCCTTGTGAAGCACCATGGTTTTACATCATCATATGACCTAAACAAACATAAAACAAGAGAGTGCTACTCCGGGCTACCCCTGTCAGAGGGACGTCTAGGGGGGTAGACGATCCGATGCCCACAGATCAGGGTTCCGCAGGAGACCACGCTCCGGGGCGTCGGAATACCTCAAGGACTTGCATGTGGCCCTAGCACATGCATGGAAGTGTGGTGCTATGTTGAAACATGCAAAACCTAGTCCCCGGGTGCATGTGTCCCCCTTCTCATGTGTGCGCTAGCTGTAACCTAAAGCTAAGGTTCTGGACTTATATAAGGGGGAAACTCCCCGTTCGGGTGAAACCGGTTAGGATAGTGTCCTCCCCTTGTGAAGAACCATGGTTTTACATCATCATATGACCTAAACAAACATAAAAAAGAGAGTGCTACTCCGGGCTACCCCTGTCAGAGGGACGTCTAGGGGGGTAGACGATCTGATGCCCACAGATCAGGGTTCCGCGGGAGACCACGCTCCGAGGCGTCGGAATACCTCAAGGACTTGCATGTGGCCCTAGCACATGCATGGAAGTGTGGTGCTATGTTGAAACATGCAAAATCTAGTCCCCGGGTGCATGTGTCCCCCTTCTCATGTGTGCGCTAGCTGTAACCTAAAGCTAAGGTTCTGGACTTATATAAGGGGGAAACTCCCCGTTCGGGTGAAACCGGGTAGGATAGTGCCCTCCCCTTATGAAGCACCATGGTTTTACATCATCATATGACCTAAACAAACATAAAACAAGAGAGTGCTACTCCGGGCTACCCCTGTCAGAGGGACGTCTAGGGGGGTAGACGATTTAATGCCCACAGATGAGGGTTCCGCGGGAGACCACGCTCCGGGTCGTCGGAATACCTCAAGGACTTGCATGTGGCCCTAGCACATGCATGGAAGTGTGGTGCTATGTTGAAACATGCAAAACCTAATCCCCGGGTGCATGTGTCCCCCTTCTCATGTGTGCGCTAGCTGTAACCTAAAGCTAAGGTTCTGGACTTATATAAGGGTGAAACTCCCCGTTCGGGTGAAACCGGGTAGGATTGTGCCCTCCCCTTGTGAAGCACCATGGTTTTACATCATCATATGACCTAAACAAACATAAAACAAGAGAGTGCTACTCCGGGCTACCCCGGTCAGAGGGACGTCTAGGGGGGTAGATGATCTGATGCCCATAGATCAGGGTTCCGCTGGAGACCACGCTCCGGGGCGTCGGAATACCTCAAGGACTTGCATGTGGCCCTAGCACATGCATGGAAGTGTGGTGCTATGTTGAAACATGCAAAACCTAGTCCCCGGGTTCATGTGTCCCCCTTCTCATGTGTGCGCTAGCTGTAACCTAAAGCTAAGGTTCTGGACTTATATAAGGGGGAAACTCCGCGTTCGGGTGAAACCGGGTAGGATAGTGCCCTCCCCTTGTGAAGAACCATGGTTTTACATCATCATATGACCTAAACAAACATAAAACAAGAGAGTGATACTCCGGGCTACCCCTGTCAGAGGGACGTCTAGGGGGGTAGACGATCTGATGCCCACAGATCAGGGTTCCGCAGGAGACCACGCTCCGGGGCGTCGGAATACCTCAAGGACTTGCATGTGGCCCTAGCACATGCATGGAAGTGTGGTGCTATGTTGAAACATGCAAAACCTAGTCCCCGGGTGCATGTGTCCCCCTTCTCATGTGTGCGCTAGCTGTGACCTAAAGCTAAGGTTCTGGACTTATATACTCCTCGTTCGGGTGAAACCGGGTAGGATAGTGCCCTCCCCTTGTGAAGCACCATGGATTTACATCATCATATGACCTAAACAAACATAAAACGAGAGAGTGCTACTCCGGGATACCCCTGTCAGAGGGACGTCTAGGAGGGTAGACGATCTGATGCCCACAGATCAGGGTTCCGCGGGAGACCATGCTCCGGGGCGTCGGAATACCTCAAGGACTTGCATGTGGCCCTAGCACATGCATGGAAGTGTGGTGCTATGTTGAAACATGCAAAACCTAGTCCTCGGGTGCATGTGTCCCCCTTCTCATGTGTGCGCTAGCTGTAACCTAAAGCTAAGGTTCTGGACTTATATAAGGGGGAAACTCCCCGTTCGGGTGAAACCGGGTAGGATAGTGCCCTCCCCTTGTGAAGCACCATGGTTTTACATCATCATATGACCTAAAAAAACATAAAACAAGAGAGTGCTACTCCGGGCTACCCCTGTCAGAGGGACGGCTAGGGGGGTAGACGATCCGATGCCCACAGATCAGGGTTCCGCAGGAGACCATGCTCCGGGGCGTCGGAATACCTCAAGGACTTGCATGTGGCCCTAGCACATGCATGGAAGTGTGGTTCTATGTTTAAACATGCAAAATCTAGTCCTCGGGTGCATGTGTCCCCCTTCTCATGTGTGCGCTAGCTGTAACCTAAAGCTAAGGTTCTGGACTTATATAAGCGGGAAACTCCCCGTTCGGGTGAAACCGGGTAGGATAGTGCCCTCCCCTTGTGAAGCACCATGGTTTTACATCATCATATGACCTAAACAAACATAAAACAAGAGAGTGCTACTCCGGGCTACCCCTGTCAGAGGGACGTCTAGGGGGGTAGACGATCCGATGCCCACAGATCAGGGTTCCGCGGGAGACCATGCTCCGGGGCGTCGGAATACCTCAAGGACTTGCATGTGGCCCTAGCCCATGCATGGAAGTGTGGTGCTATGTTGAAACATGCAAAACCTAGTCCCCGGGTGCATGTGTCCCCCTTCTCATGTGTGCGCTAGCTGTAACCTAAAGCTAAGGTTCTGGACTTATATAAGGGGGACACTCCCCGTTCGGGTGAAACCGGGTAGGATAGTGCCCTCCCCTTGTGAAGCACCATGGTTTTACATCATCATATGACCTAAAAAAACATAAAACAAGAGAGTGCTACTCCGGGCTACCCCTGTCAGAGGGACGTCTAGGGGGGTAGACGTTCCGATGCCCACAGATCAGGGTTCCGTAGGAGACCACGCTCCGGGGCGTCGGAATACCTCAAGGACTTGCATGTGGCCCTAGCACATGCATGGAAGTGTGGTGCTATGTTGAAACATGCAAAACCTAGTCCCCGGGTGCATGTGTCCCCCTTCTCATGTGTGCGCTAGCTGTAACCTAAAGCTAAGGTTCTGGACTTATATAAGGGGGAAACTCCCTGTTCGGGTGAAACCGGGTAGGATAGTGTCCTCCCCTTGTGAAGCACCATGGTTTTACATCATCATATGACCTAAACAAACATAAAACAAGAGAGTGCTACTCCGGGATACACCTGTCAGAGGGACGTCTAGGGGGGTAGACGATCTGATGCCCACAGATCAGGGTTCCACGGGAGACCACGCTCCGAGGCATCGAAATACCTCAAGGACTTGCATGTGGCCCTAGCACATGCATGGAAGTGTGGTGCTATGTTGAAACATGCAAAACGTAGTCCCCGGGTGCATGTGTCCCCCTTCTCATGTGTGCGCTAGCTGTAACCTAAAGCTAAGGTTCTGGACTTATATAAGGGGGAAACTCCCCGTTCGGGTGAAACCGGGTAGGATAGTGCCCTCCCCTTGTGAAGCACCATGGTTTTACATCATCATATGACCTAAACAAACATAAAACAAGAGAGTGCTACTCCGGGCTACCCCTGTCAGAGGGACGTCTAGGGGGGTAGACGATTTGATGCCCACAGATGAGGGTTCCGCGGGAGACCATGCTCCGGGGCGTCGGAATACCTCAAGGACTTGCATCTGGCCCTAGCACATGCATGGAAGTGTGGTGCTATGTTGAAACATGCAAAACCTAATCCCCGGGTGCATGTGTCCCCCTTCTCATGTGTGCGCTAGCTGTAACCTAAAGCTAAGGTTCTGGACTTATATAAGGGGGCAACTCCCCGTTCGGGTGAAACCGGGTAGGATTGTGCCCTCCCCTTGTGAAGCACCATGGTTTTACATCATCATATGACCTAAACAAACATAAAACAAGAGAGTGCTACTCCGGGCTACCCCGGTCAGAGGGACGTCTAGGGGGGTAGACGATCTGATGCCCAGAGATCAGGGTTCCGCGGGAGACCACGCACCGGGGCGTCGGAATACCTCAAGGACTTGCATGTGGCCCTAGCACATGCATGGAAGTGTGGTGCTATGTTGAAACATGCAAAACCTAGTCCCCGGGTGCATGTGTCCCCCTTCTCATGTGTGCGCTAGCTGTAACCTAAAGCTAAGGTTCTGGACTTATATAAGGGGGAAACTCCCTGTTCGGGTGAAACCGGGTAGGATAGTGCCCTCCCCTTGTGAAGCACCATGGTTTTACATCATCATATGACCTAAACAAACATAAAACAAGAGAGTGCTACTCCGGGCTACCCCTGTAAGAGGGACGTCTAGGGGGGTAGACGATTTGATGCCCACAGATGAGGGTTCCGCGGGAGACCACGCTCCGGGGCGTCGGAATACCTCAAGGACTTGCATGTGGCCCTAGAACATGCATGGAAGTGTGGTGCTATGTTGAAACATGCAAAACCTAATCCCCGGGTGCATGTGTCCCCCTTCTCATGTGTGCGCTAGCTGTAACCTAAAGCTAAGGTTCTGGACTTATATAAGGGGGAAACTCCCCGTTCGGGTGAAACCGGGTAGGATTGTGCCCTCCCCTTGTGAAGCACCATGGTTTTACATCATCATATGACCTAAACAAACATAAAACAAGAGAGTGCTACTCCGGGCTACCCCGGTGAGAGGGACGTCTAGGGGAGTAGACGATCTGATGCCCATAGATCAGGGTTCCGCGGGAGACCACGCACCGGGGCGTCGGAATACCTCAAGGACTTGCATGTGGCCCTAGCACATGCATGGAAGTGTGGTGCTATGTTGAAACATGCAAAACCTAGTCCCCGGGTGCATGTGTCCCCCTTCTCATGTGTGCGCTAGCTGTAACCTAAAGCTAAGGTTCTGGACTTATATAAGGGGGAAACTCCCTGTTCGGGTGAAACCGGGTAGGATAGTGCCCTCCCCTTGTGAAGCACCATGGTTTTACATCATCATATGACCTAAACAAACATAAAACAAGAGAGTGCTACTCCGGGCTACCCCTGTCAGAGGGACGTCTAGGGGGGTAGACGATTTGATGCCCACAGATGAGGGTTCCGCGGGAGACCACGCTCCGGGGCGTCGGAATACCTCAAGGACTTGCATGTGGCCCTAGCACATGCATGGAAGTGTGGTGCTATGTTGAAACATGCAAAACCTAATCCCCGGGTGCATGTGTCCCCCTTCTCATGTGTGCGCTAGCTGTAACCTAAAGCTAAGGTTCTGGACTTATATAAGGGGGAAACTCCCCGTTCGGGTGAAACCGGGTAGGATTGTGCCCTCCCCTTGTGAAGCACCATGGTTTTACATCATCGTATGACCTAAACAAACATAAAACAAGAGAGTGCTACTCCGGGCTACCCCGGTCAGAGGGACGTCTAGGGGGGTAGACGATCTGATGCCCATAGATCAGGGTTCCGCGGGAGACCACGCACCGGGGCGTCGGAATACCTCAAGGACTTGCATGTGGCCCTAGCACATGCATGGAAGTGTGGTGCTATGTTGAAACATGCAAAACCTAGTCCCTGGGTGCATGTGTCCCCGTCTCATGTGTGCGCTAGCTGTAACCTAAAGCTAAGGTTCTGGACTTATATAAGGGGGAAACTCCCCGTTCGGGTGAAACCGGGTAGGATAGTGCCCTCCCCTTGTGAAGCACCATGGTTTTACATCATCATATGACCTAAACAAACATAAAACAAGAGAGTGCTACTCCGGGCTACCCCTGTCAGAGGGACGTCTAGGGGGGTAGACGATCCGATGCCCACAGATCAGGGTTCCGCGGGAGACCACGCTCCGGGGCGTCGGAATACCTCAAGGACTTGCATGTGGCCCTAGCACATGCATGGAAGTGGGTGCTATGTTGAAACATGCAAAACCTAGTCCCCGGGTGCATGTGTCCCCCTTCTCATGTGTGCGCTAGCTGTAACCTAAAGCTAAGGTTCTGGACTTATATAAGGGGGAAACTCCCTGTTCGGGTGAAACCGGGTAGGATAGTGCCCTCCCCTTGTGAAGCACCATGGTTTTACATCATCATATGACCTAAACAAACATAAAACAAGAGAGTGCTACTCCGGGCTACCCCTGTCAGAGGGACGTCTAGGGGGGTAGACGATTTGATGCCCACAGATGAGGGTTCCGCGGGAGACCACGCTCCGGGGCGTCGGAATACCTCAAGGACTTGCATGTGGCCCTAGCACATGCATGGAAGTGTGGTGCTATGTTGAAACATGCAAAACCTAATCCCCGGGTGCATGTGTCCCCCTTCTCATGTGTGCGCTAGCTGTAACCTAAAGCTAAGGTTCTGGACTTATATAAGGGGGAAACTCCCCGTTCGGGTGAAACCGGGTAGGATTGTGCCCTCCCCTTGTGAAGCACCATGGTTTTACATCATCGTATGACCTAAACAAACATAAAACAAGAGAGTGCTACTCCGGGCTACCCCGGTCAGAGGGACGTCTAGGGGGGTAGACGATCTGATGCCCATAGATCAGGGTTCCGCGGGAGACCAGGCACCGGGGCGTCGGAATACCTCAAGGACTTGCATGTGGCCCTAGCATATGCATGGAAGTGTGGTGCTATGTTGAAACATGCAAAACCTAGTCCCTGGGTGCATGTGTCCCCCTTCTCATGTGTGCGCTAGCTGTAACCTAAAGCTAAGGTTCTGGACTTATATAAGGGGGAAACTCCCCGTTCGGGTGAAACCGGGTAGGATAGTGCCCTCCCCTTGTGAAGCACCATGGTTTTACATCATCATATGACCTAAACAAACATAAAACAAGAGAGTGCTACTCCGGGCTACCCCTGTCAGAGGGACGTCTAGGGGGGTAGACGATCCGATGCCCACAGATCAGGGTTCCGCGGGAGACCACGCTCCGGGGCGTCGGAATACCTCAAGGACTTGCATGTGGCCCTAGCACATGCATGGAAGTGTGGTGCTATGTTGAAACATGCAAAACCTAGTCCCCGGGTGCATGTGTCCTCCTTCTCATGTGTGCGCTAGCTGTAACCTAAAGCTAAGGTTCTGGACTTATATAAGGGGGAAACTCCCCGTTCGGGTGAAACCGGGTAGGATAGTGCCCTCCCCTTGTGAAGCACCATGGTTTTACATCATCATATGACCTAAAAAAACATAAAACAAGAGAGTGCTACTCCGGGCTACCCCTGTCAGAGGGACGTCTAGGGGGGTAGACGATCCGATGCCCACAGATCAGGGTTCCGCAGGAGACCACGCTCCCGGGCGTCGGAATACCTCAAGGACTTGCATGTGGCCCTAGCACATGCATGGAAGTGTGGTGCTATGTTGAAACATGCAAAACCTAGTCCCCGGGTGCATGTGTCCCCCTTCTCATGTGTGCGCTAGCTGTAACCTAAAGCTAAGGTTCTGGACTTATATAAGGGGGAAACTCCCCGTTCGGGTGAAACCGGGTAGGATAGTGTCCTCCCCTTGTGAAGCACCATGGTTTTACATCATCATATGACCTAAAAAAACATAAAACAAGAGAGTGCTACTCCGGGCTACCCCTGTCAGAGGGACGTCTAGGGGGGTAGACGATCTGATGCCCACAGATCAGGGTTCCACGGGAGACCACGCTCCGAGGCATCGAAATACCTCAAGGACTTGCATGTGGCCCTAGCACATGCATGGAAGTGTGGTGCTATGTTGAAACATGCAAAACCTAGTCCCCGGGTGCATGTGTCCCCCTTCTCATGTGTGCGCTAGCTGTAACCTAAAGCTAAGGTTCTGGACTTATATAAGGGGGAAACTCCCCGTTCGGGTGAAACCAGGTAGGATAGTGCCCTCCCCTTGTGAAGCACCATGGTTTTACATCATCATATGACCTAAACAAACATAAAACAAGAGAGTGCTACTCCGGGCTACCCCGGTCAGAGGGACGTCTAGGGGGGTAGACGATCTGATGCCCATAGATCAGGGTTCCGCGGGAGACCACGCACCGGGGCGTCGGAATACCTCAAGGACTTGCATGTGGCCCTAGCACATGCATGGAAGTGTGGTGCTATGTTGAAACATGCAAAACCTAATCCCCGGGTGCATGTGTCCCCCTTCTCATGTGTGCGCTAGCTGTAACCTAAAGCTAAGGTTCTGGACTTATATAAGGGGGAAACTCCCCGTTCGGGTGAAACCGGGTAGGATTGTGCCCTCCCCTTGTGAAGCACCATGGTTTTACATCATCATATGACCTAAACAAACATAAAACAAGAGAGTGCTACTCCGGGCTACCCCGGTCAGAGGGACGTCTAGGGGGGTAGACGATCTGATGCCCATAGATCAGGGTTCCGCGGGAGACCACGCACCGGGGCGTCGGAATACCTCAAGGACTTGCATGTGGCCCTAGCACATGCATGGAAGTGTGGTGCTATGTTGAAACATGCAAAACCTAGTCCCCGGGTGCATGTGTCCCCCTTCTCATGTGTGCGCTAGCTGTAACCTAAAGCTAAGGTTCTGGACTTATATAAGGGGGAAACTCCCTGTTCGGGTGAAACCGGGTAGGATAGTGCCCTCCCCTTGTGAAGCACCATGGTTTTACATCATCATATGACCTAAACAAACATAAAACAAGAGAGTGCTACTCCGGGCTACCCCTGTCAGAGGGACGTCTAGGGGGGTAGACGATTTGATGCCCACAGATGAGGGTTCCGCGGGAGACCACGCTCCGGGGCGTCGGAATACCTCAAGGACTTGCATGTGGCCCTAGCACATGCATGGAAGTGTGGTGCTATGTTGAAACATGCAAAACCTAATCCCCGGGTGCATGTGTCCCCCTTCTCATGTGTGCGCTAGCTGTAACCTAAAGCTAAGGTTCTGGACTTATATAAGGGGGAAACTCCCCGTTCGGGTGAAACCGGGTAGGATTGTGCCCTCCCCTTGTGAAGCACCATGGTTTTACATCATCGTATGACCTAAACAAACATAAAACAAGAGAGTGATACTCCGGGCTACCCCGGTCAGAGGGACGTCTAGGGGGGTAGACGATCTGATGCCCATAGATCAGGGTTCCGCGGGAGACCACGCACCGGGGCGTCGGAATACCTCAAGGACTTGCATGTGGCCCTAGCACATGCATGGAAGTGTGGTGCTATGTCGAAACATGCAAAACCTAGTCCCTGGGTGCATGTGTCCCCCTTCTCATGTGTGCGCTAGCTGTAACCTAAAGCTAAGGTTCTGGACTTATATAAGGGGGAAACTCCCCGTTCGGGTGAAACCGGGTAGGATAGTGCCCTCCCCTTGTGAAGCACCATGGTTTTACATCATCATATGACCTAAACAAACATAAAACAAGAGAGTCCTACTCCGAGCTACCCCTGTCAGAGGGACGTCTAGGGGGGTAGACGATCCGATGCCCACAGATCAGGGTTCCGCGGGAGACCACGCTCCGGGGCGTCGGAATACCTCAAGGACTTGCATGTGGCCCTAGCACATGCATGGAAGTGTGGTGCTATGTTGAAACATGCAAAACCTAGTCCCCGGGTGCATGTGTCCCCCTTCTCATGTGTGCGCTAGCTGTAACCTAAAGCTAAGGTTCTGGACTTATATAAGGGGGAAACTCCCTGTTCGGGTGAAACCGGGTAGGATAGTGCCCTCCCCTTGTGAAGCACCATGGTTTTACATCATCATATGACCTAAACAAACATAAAACAAGAGAGTGCTACTCCGGGCTACCCCTGTCAGAGGGACGTCTAGGGGGGTAGACGATTTGATGCCCACAGATGAGGGTTCCGCGGGAGACCACGCTCCGGGGCGTCGGAATACCTCAAGGACTTGCATGTGGCCCTAGCACATGCATGGAAGTGTGGTGCTATGTTGAAACATGCAAAACCTAATCCCCGGGTGCATGTGTCCCCCTTCTCATGTGTGCGCTAGCTGTAACCTAAAGCTAAGGTTCTGGACTTATATAAGGGGGAAACTCCCCGTTCGGGTGAAACCGGGTAGGATTGTGCCCTCCCCTTGTGAAGCGCCATGGTTTTACATCATCGTATGACCTAAACAAACATAAAACAAGAGAGTGCTACTCCGGGCTACCCCGGTCAGAGGGACGTCTAGGGGGGTAGACGATCTGATGCCCATAGATCAGGGTTCCGCGGGAGACCACGCACCGGGGCGTCGGAATACCTCAAGGACTTGCATGTGGCCCTAGCACATGCATGGAAGTGTGGTGCTATGTTGAAACATGCAAAACCTAGTCCCTGGGTGCATGTGTCCCCCTTCTCATGTGTGCGCTAGCTGTAACCTAAAGCTAAGGTTCTGGACTTATATAAGGGGGAAACTCCCCGTTCGGGTGAAACCGGGTAGGATAGTGCCCTCCCCTTGTGAAGCACCATGGTTTTACATCATCATATGACCTAAACAAACATAACACAAGAGAGTGCTACTCCGGGCTACCCCTGTCAGAGGGACGTCTAGGGGGGTAGACGATCCGATGCCCACAGATCAGGGTTCCGCGGGAGACCACGCTCCGGGGCGTCGGAATACCTCAAGGACTTGCATGTGGCCCTAGCACATGCATGGAAGTGTGGTGCTATGTTGAAACATGCAAAACCTAGTCCCCGGGTGCATGTGTCCCCCTTCTCATGTGTGCGCTAGCTGTAACCTAAAGCTAAGGTTCTGGACTTATATAAGGGGGAAACTCCCCGTTCGGGTGAAACCGGGTAGGATAGTGCCCTCCCCTTGTGAAGCACCATGGTTTTACATCATCATATGACCTAAAAAAACATAAAACAAGAGAGTGCTACTCCGGGCTACCCCTGTCAGAGGGACGTCTAGGGGGGTAGACGATCCGATGCCCACAGATCAGGGTTCCGCAGGAGACCACGCTCCCGGGCGTCGGAATACCTCAAGGACTTGCATGTGGCCCTAGCACATGCATGGAAGTGTGGTGCTATGTTGAAACATGAAAAACCTAGTCCCCGGGTGCATGTGTCCCCCTTCTCATGTGTGCGCTAGCTGTAACCTAAAGCTAAGGTTCTGGACTTATATAAGGGGGAAACTCCCCGTTCGGGTGAAACCGGGTAGGATAGTGTCCTCCCCTTGTGAAGCACCATGGTTTTACATCATCATATGACCTAAACAAACATAAAACAAGAGAGTGCTACTCCGGGCTACCCCTGTCAGAGGGACGTCTAGGGGGGTAGACGATCTGATGCCCACAGATCAGGGTTCCACGGGAGACCACGCTCCGAGGCATCGAAATACCTCAAGGACTTGCATGTGGCCCTAGCACATGCATGGAAGTGTGGTGCTATGTTGAAACATGCAAAACCTAGTCCCCGGGTGCATGTGTCCCCCTTCTCATGTGTGCGCTAGCTGTAACCTAAAGCTAAGGTTCTGGACTTATATAAGGGGGAAACTCCCCGTTCGGGTGAAACCAGGTAGGATAGTGCCCTCCCCTTGTGAAGCACCATGGTTTTACATCATCATATGACCTAAACAAACATAAAACAAGAGAGTGCTACTCCGGGCTACCCCTGTCAGAGGGACGTCTAGGGGGGTAGACGATTTGATGCCCACAGATGAGGGTTCCGCGGGAGACCACGCTTCGGGGCGTCGGAATACCTCAAGGACTTGCATGTGGCCCTAGCACATGCATGGAAGTGTGGTTCTATGTTGAAACATGCAAAACCTAATCCCCGGGTGCATGTGTCCCCCTTCTCATGTGTGCGCTAGCTGTAACCTAAAGCTAAGGTTCTGGACTTATATAAGGGGGAAACTCCCCGTTCGGGTGAAACCGGGTAGGATTGTGCCCTCCCCTTGTGAAGCACCATGGTTTTACATCATCATATGACCTAAACAAACATAAAACAAGAGAGTGCTACTCCGGGCTACCCCGGTCAGAGGGACGTCTAGGGGGGTAGACGATCTGATGCCCATAGATCAGGGTTCCGCGGGAGACCACGCACCGGGGCGTCGGAATACCTCAAGGACTTGCATGTGGCCCTAGCACATGCATGGAAGTGTGGTGCTATGTTGAAACATGCAAAACCTAGTCCCCGGGTGCATGTGTCCCCCTTCTCATGTGTGCGCTAGCTGTAACCTAAAGCTAAGTTTCTGGACTTATATAAGGGGGAAACTCCATGTTCGGGTGAAACCGGGTAGGATAGTGCCCTCCCCTTGTGAAGCACCATGGTTTTACATCATCATATGACCTAAACAAACATAAAACAAGAGAGTGCTACTCCGGGCTTCCCCTGTCAGAGGGACGTCTAGGGGGGGAGACGATTTGTTGCCCATAGATGAGGGTTCCGCGGGAGACCACGCTCCGGGGCGTCGGAATACCTCAAGGACTTGCATGTGGCCCTAGCACATGCATGGAAGTGTGGTGCTATGTTGAAACGTGCAAAACCTAATCCCCGGGTGCATGTGTCCCCCTTCTCATGTGTGCGCTAGCTGTAACCTAAAGCTAAGGTTCTGGACTTATATAAGGGGGAAACTCCCCGTTCGGGTGAAACCGGGTAGGATTGTGCCCTCCCCTTGTGAAGCACCATGGTTTTACATCATCGTATGACCTAAACAAACATAAAACAAGAGAGTGCTACTCCGGGCTACCCCGGTCAGAGGGACGTCTAGGGGGGTAGACGATCTGATGCCCATAGATCAGGGTTCCGCGGGAGACCACGCACCGGGGCGTCGGAATACCTCAAGGACTTGCATGTGGCCCTAGCACATGCATGGAAGTGTGGTGCTATGTTGAAACATGCAAAACCTAGTCCCCGGGTGCATGTGTCCCCCTTCTCATGTGTGCGCTAGCTGTAACCTAAAGCTAAGGTTCTGGACTTATATAAGGGGGAAACTCCCTGTTCGGGTGAAACCGGGTAGGATAGTGCCCTCCCCTTGTGAAGCACCATGGTTTTACATCATCATATGACCTAAACAAACATAAAACAAGAGAGTGCTACTCCGGGCTACCCCTGTCAGAGGGACGTCTAGGGGGGTAGACGATTTGATGCCCACAGATGAGGGTTCCGCGGGAGACCACGCTCCGGGGCGTCGGAATACCTCAAGGACTTGCATGTGGCCCTAGCACATGCATGGAAGTGTGGTGCTATGTTGAAACATGCAAAACCTAATCCCCGGGTGCATGTGTCCCCCTTCTCATGTGTGCGCTAGCTGTAACCTAAAGCTAAGGTTCTGGACTTATATAAGGGGGAAACTCCCCGTTCGGGTGAAACCGGGTAGGATTGTGCCCTCCCCTTGTGAAGCACCATGGTTTTACATCATCGTATGACCTAAACAAACATAAAACAAGAGAGTGCTACTCCGGGCTACCCCGGTCAGAGGGACGTCTAGGGGGGTAGACGATCTGATGCCCATAGATCAGGGTTCCGCGGGAGACCACGCATCGGGGCGTCGGAATACCTCAAGGACTTGCATGTGGCCCTAGCACATGCATGGAAGTGTGGTGCTATGTTGAAACATGCAAAACCTAGTCCCTGGGTGCATGTGTCCCCCTTCTCATGTGTGCGCTAGCTGTAACCTAAAGCTAAGGTTCTGGACTTATATAAGGGGGAAACTCCCCGTTCGGGTGAAACCGGGTAGGATAGTGCCCTCCCCTTGTGAAGCACCATGGTTTTACATCATCATATGAGCTAAACAAACATAAAACAAGAGAGTGCTACTCCGGGCTACCCCTGTCAGAGGGACGTCTAGGGGGGTAGACGATCCGATGCCCACAGATCAGGGTTCCGCGGGAGACCACGCTCCGGGGCGTCGGAATACCTCAAGGACTTGCATGTGGCCCTAGCACATGCATGGAAGTGTGGTGCTATGTTGAAACATGCAAAACCTAGTCCCCGGGTGCATGTGTCCCCCTTCTCATGTGTGCGCTAGCTGTAACCTAAAGCTAAGGTTCTGGACTTATATAAGGGGGAAACTCCCCGTTCGGGTGAAACCGGGTAGGATAGTGCCCTCCCCTTGTGAAGCACCATGGTTTTACATCATCATATGACCTAAAAAAACATAAAACAAGAGAGTGCTACTCCGGGCTACCCCTGTCAGAGGGACGTCTAGGGGGGTAGACGATCCGATGCCCACAGATCAGGGTTCCGCAGGAGACCACGCTCCCGGGCGTCGGAATACCTCAAGGACTTGCATGTGGCCCTAGCACATGCATGGAAGTGTGGTGCTATGTTGAAACATGCAAAACCTAGTCCCCGGGTGCATGTGTCCCCCTTCTCATGTGTGCGCTAGCTGTAACCTAAAGCTAAGGTTCTGGACTTATATAAGGGGGAAACTCCCCGTTCGGGTGAAACCGGGTAGGATAGTGTCCTCCCCTTGTGAAGCACCATGGTTTTACATCATCATATGACCTAAACAAACATAAAACAAGAGAGTGCTACTCCGGGCTACCCCTGTCAGAGGGACGTCTAGGGGGGTAGACGATCTGATGCCCACAGATCAGGGTTCCACGGGAGACCACGCTCCGAGGCATCGAAATACCTCAAGGACTTGCATGTGGCCCTAGCACATGCATGGAAGTGTGGTGCTATGTTGAAACATGCAAAACCTAGTCCCCGGGTGCATGTGTCCCCCTTCTCATGTGTGCGCTAGCTGTAACCTAAAGCTAAGGTTCTGGACTTATATAAGGGGGAAACTCCCCGTTCGGGTGAAACCAGGTAGGATAGTGCCCTCCCCTTGTGAAGCACCATGGTTTTACATCATCATATGACCTAAACAAACATAAAACAAGAGAGTGCTACTCCGGGCTACCCCGGTCAGAGGGATGTCTAGGGGGGTAGACGATCTGATGCCCATAGATCAGGGTTCCGCGGGAGACCACGCACCGGGGCGTCGGAATACCTCAAGGACTTGCATGTGGCCCTAGCACATGCATGGAAGTGTGGTGCTATGTTGAAACATGCAAAACCTAATCCCCGGGTGCATGTGTCCCCCTTCTCATGTGTGCGCTAGCTGTAACCTAAAGCTAAGGTTCTGGACTTATATAAGGGGGAAACTCCCCGTTCGGGTGAAACCGGGTAGGATTGTGCCCTCCCCTTGTGAAGCACCATGGTTTTACATCATCATATGACCTAAACAAACATAAAACAAGAGAGTGCTACTCCGGGCTACCCCGGTCAGAGGGACGTCTAGGGGGGTAGACGATCTGATGCCCATAGATCAGGGTTCCGCGGGAGACCACGCACCGGGGCGTCGGAATACCTCAAGGACTTTCATGTGGCCCTAGCACATGCATGGAAGTGTGGTGCTATGTTGAAACATGCAAAACCTAGTCCCCGGGTGCATGTGTCCCCCTTCTCATGTGTGCGCTAGCTGTAACCTAAAGCTAAGGTTCTGGACTTATATAAGGGGGAAACTCCCTGTTCGGGTGAAACCGGGTAGGATAGTGCCCTCCCCTTGTGAAGCACCATGGTTTTACATCATCATATGACCTAAACAAACATAAAACAAGAGAGTGCTACTCCGGGCTACCCCTGTCAGAGGGACGTCTAGGGGGGTAGACGATTTGATGCCCACAGATGAGGGTTCCGCGGGAGACCACGCTCCGGGGCGTCGGAATACCTCAAGGACTTGCATGTGGCCCTAGCACATGCATGGAAGTGTGGTGCTATGTTGAAACATGCAAAACCTAATCCCCGGGTGCATGTGTCCCCCTTCTCATGTGTGCGCTAGCTGTAACCTAAAGCTAAGGTTCTGGACTTATATAAGGGGGAAACTCCCCGTTCGGGTGAAACCGGGTAGGATTGTGCCCTCCCCTTGTGAAGCACCATGGTTTTACATCATCATATGACCTAAACAAACATAAAACAAGAGAGTGCTACTCCGGGCTACCCCGGTCAGAGGGACGTCTAGGGGGGTAGACGATCTGATGCCCATAGATCAGGGTTCCGCGGGAGACCACGCACAGGGGCGTCGGAATACCTCAAGGACTTGCATGTGGCCCTAGCACATGCATGGAAGTGTGGTGCTATGTTGAAACATGCAAAACCTAGTCCCTGGGTGCATGTGTCCCCCTTCTCATGTGTGCGCTAGCTGTAACCTAAAGCTAAGGTTCTGGACTTATATAAGGGGGAAACTGCCCGTTCGGGTGAAACCGGGTAGGATAGCCCTCCCCTTGTGAAGCACCATGGTTTTACATCATCATATGACCTAAACAAACATAAAACAAGAGAGTGCTACTCCGGGCTACCCATGTCAGAGGGACGTCTAGGGGGGTAGACGATCCGATGCCCACAGATCAGGGTTCCGCGGGAGACCACGCTCCGGGGCGTCGGAATACCTCAAGGACTTGCATGTGGCCCTAGCACATGCATGGAAGTGTGGTGCTATCTTGAAACATGCAAAACCTAGTCCCCGGGTGCATGTGTCCCCCTTCTCATGTGTGCGCTAGCTGTAACCTAAAGCTAAGGTTCTGGACTTATATAAGGGGGAAACTCCCCGTTCGGGTGAAACCGGGTAGGATAGTGCCCTCCCCTTGTGAAGCACCATGGTTTTACATCATCATATGACCTAAACAAACATAAAACAAGAGAGTGCTACTCCGGGCTACCCCTGTCAGAGGGACGTCTAGGGGGGGTAGACGATCCGATGCCCACAGATCAGGGTTCCGCAGGAGACCACGCTCCGGGGCGTCGGAATACCTCAAGGACTTGCATGTGGCCCTAGCACATGCATGGAAGTGTGGTGCTATGTTGAAACATGCAAAACCTAGTCCCCGGGTGCATGTGTCCCCCTTCTCATGTGTGCGCTAGCTGTAACCTAAAGCTAAGGTTCTGGACTTATATAAGGGGGAAACTCCCCGTTCGGGTGAAACCGGGTAGGATAGTGTCCTCCCCTTGTGAAGAACCATGGTTTTACATCATCATATGACCTAAACAAACATAAAAAAGAGAGTGCTACTCCGGGCTACCCCTGTCAGAGGGACGTCTAGGGGGGTAGACGATCTGATGCCCACAGATCAGGGTTCCGCGGGAGACCACGCTCCGAGGCGTCGGAATACCTCAAGGACTTGCATGTGGCCCTAGCACATGCATGGAAGTGTGGTGCTATGTTGAAACATGCAAAATCTAGTCCCCGGGTGCATGTGTCCCCCTTCTCATGTGTGCGCTAGCTGTAACCTAAAGCTAAGGTTCTGGACTTATATAAGGGGGAAACTCCCCGTTCGGGTGAAACCGGGTAGGATAGTTCCCTCCCCTTGTGAAGCACCATGGTTTTACATCATCATATGACCTAAACAAACATAAAACAAGAGAGTGCTACTCCGGGCTACCCCTGTCAGAGGGACGTCTAGGGGGGTAGACGATTTAATGCCCACAGATGAGGGTTCCGCGGGAGACCACGCTCTGGGGCGTCGGAATACCTCAAGGACTTGCATGTGGCCCTAGCACATGCATGGAAGTGTGGTGCTATGTTGAAACATGCAAAACCTAATCCCCGGGTGCATGTGTCCCCCTTCTCATGTGTGCGCTAGCTGTAACCTAAAGCTAAGGTTCTGGACTTATATAAGGGTGAAACTCCCCGTTCGGGTGAAACCGGGTAGGATTGTGCCCTCCCCTTGTGAAGCACCATGGTTTTACATCATCATATGACCTAAACAAACATAAAACAAGAGAGTGCTACTCCGGGCTACCCCGGTCAGAGGGACGTCTAGGGGGGTAGATGATCTAATGCCCATAGATCAGGGTTCCGCTGAGACCACGCTCCGGGGCGTCGGAATACCTCAAGGACTTGCATGTGGCCCTAGCACATGCATGGAAGTGTGGTGCTATGTTGAAACATGCAAAACCTAGTCCCCGGGTTCATGTGTCCCCCTTCTCATGTGTGCGCTAGCTGTAACCTAAAGCTAAGGTTCTGGACTTATATAAGAGGGAAACTCCCCGTTCGGGTGAAACCGGGTAGGATAGTGCCCTCCCCTTGTGAAGCACCATGGTTTTACATCATCATATGACCTAAACAAACATAAAACAAGAGAGTGATACTCCGGGCTACCCCTGTCAGAGGGACGTCTAGGGGGGTAGACGATCCGATGCCCACAGGCCAGGGTTCCGCAGGAGACCACGCTCCGGGGCGTCGGAATACCTCAAGGACTTGCATGTGGCCCTAGCACATGCATGGAAGTGTGGTGCTATGTTGAAACATGCAAAACCTAGTCCCTGGGTGCATGTGTCCCCCTTCTCATGTGTGCGCTAGCTGTAACCTAAAGCTAAGGTTCTGGACTTATATAAGGGGGAAACTCCCCGTTCGGGTGAAACCGGGTAGGATAGTGCCCTCCCCTTGTGAAGCACCATGGTTTTACATCATCATATGACCTAAACAAACATAAAACAAGAGAGTGCTACTCCGGGCTACCCCTGTTAGTGGGACGTCTAGGGGGTAGACGATCCGATGCCCACAGATCAGGGTTCCACGAGAGACCACGCTCCGGGGCGTCAGAATACCTCAAGGACTTGCATGTGGCCCTAGAACATGCATGGAAGTGTGGTGCTATGTTGAAACATGCAAAACCTAGTCCCCGGGTGCATGTGTCCTCCTTCTCATGTGTGCGCTAGCTGTAACCTAAAGCTAAGGTTCTGGACTTATATAAGGGGGAAACTCCCCGTTCGGGTGAAACCGGGTAGGATAGTTCCCTCCCCTTGTGAAGCACCATGGTTTTACATCATCATATGACCTAAACAAACATAAAACAAGAGAGTGCTACTCCGGGCTACCCCTGTCAGAGCGACGTCTAGGGGGGTAGACGATCTGATGCCCACAGATCAGGGTTCCGCAGGAGGCCACGCTCCGGGGCGTCGGAATACCTCAAGGACTTGCATGTGACCCTAGCATATGCATGGAAGTGTGGTGCTATGTTGAAACATGCAAAACCTAGTCCCCGGGTGCATGTGTCGCCCTTCTCATGTGTGCGCTAGCTGTAACCTAAAGCTAAGGTTCTGGACTTATATAAGGGGGAAACTCCCCGTTCGGGTGAAACCGGGTAGGATAGTGCCCTCCCCTTGTGAAGCACCATGGTTTTACATCATCATATGACCTAAACAAACATAAAACAATAGAGTGATACTCCGGGCTACCCCTGTTAGAGGGACGTCTAGGGGGGTAGACGATCTGATGCCCACAGATCAGGGTTCCGCGGGAGACCATGCTCGGGGGCGTCGGAACACCTCAAGGACTTCCATGTGGCCCTAGCACATGCATGGAAGTGTGGTGCTATGTTGAAACATGCAAAACCTAGTCCCCGGGTGCATGTGTCCCCCTTCTCATGTGTGCACTTGCTGTAACCTAAAGCTAAGGTTCTGGACTTATATAAGGGGGAAACTCCCCGTTCGGGTGAAACCGGGTAGGATAGTGCCCTCCCCTTGTGAAGAACCATGGTTTTACATCATCATATGACCTAAACAAACATAAAACAAGAGAGTGCTACTCCAGTCTACCCCTGTCAGAGGGATGTCTAGGGGGGTAGACGATCTGATGCCCACAGATCAGGGTTCCGCGGGAGACCACGCTCCGGGGCGTCGGAATACCTCAAGGACTTGCATGTGGCCCTAGCACATGCATGGAAGTGTGGTGCTATGTTGAAACATGCAAAACCTACTCCCCGGGTGCATGTGTCCCCCTTTTCATGTGTGCGCTAGCTGTAACCTAAAGCTAAGGTTCTGGACTTTTATAAGGGGAAACTCCCCGTTCGGGTGAAACCGGGTAGGATAGTGCCCTCCCCTTGTGAAGCACCATGGTTTTACATCATCATATGACCTAAACAAATATAAAACAAGAGAGTGCTACTCCGGGCTACCCCGGTCAGAGGGACGTCTAGTGGGGTAGACGATGTGATGCCCTTAGATCAGGGTTCCGCGGGAGACCACGCTCCGGGGCGTCGGAATACCTCAAGGACTTGCATGTGGCCCTAGCACATGCATGGAAGTGTGGTGCTATGTTGAAACATGCAAAACCTAGTCCCCGGGTGCATGTGTCCCCCTTCTCATGTGTGCACTAGCTGTAACCTAAAGCTAAGGTTCTGGACTTATATAAGGGGAAACTCCCCGTTCGGGTGAAACCGGGTAGGATAGTGCCCTCCCCTTGTGAAGCACCATGGTTTTACATCATCATATGACCTAAACAAACATAAAACAAGAGAGTGCTACTCCGGGCTACCCCTGTCATAGGGACGTCTAGGGGGGTAGACGATTTGATGCCCACAGATGAGGGTTCCGCGGGAGACCACGCTCCGGGGCGTCGGAATACCTCAAGGACTTGCATGTGGCCCTAGCACATGCATGGAAGTGTGGTGCTATGTTGAAACATGCAAAACCTAATCCCCGGGTGCATGTGTCCCCCTTCTCATGTGTGCGCTAGCTGTAACCTAAAGCTAAGGTTCTGGACTTATATAAGGGGGAAACTCCCCGTTCGGGTGAAACCGGGTAGGATTGTGCCCTCCCCTTGTGAAGCAGCATGGTTTTACATCATCATATGACCTAAACAAACATAAAACAAGAGAGTGCTACTCCGGGCTACCCCGGTCAGAGGGACGTCTAGGGGGGTAGACGATCTGATGCCCATAGATCAGGGTTCCGCGGGAGACCACGCACCGGGGCGTCGGAATACCTCAAGGACTTGCATGTGGCCCTAGCACATGCATGGAAGTGTGGTGCTATGTTGAAACATGCAAAACCTAGTCCCCGGGTACATGTGTCCCCCTTCTCATGTGTGCGCTAGCTGTAACCTAAAGCTAAGGTTCTGGACTTATATAAGGGGGAAACTCCCTGTTCGGGTGAAACCGGGTAGGATAATGCCCTCCCCTTGTGAAGCACCATGGTTTTACATCATCATATGACCTAAACAAACATAAAACAAGAGAGTGCTACTCCGGGCTACCCCTGTCAGAGGGACGTCTAGGGGGGTAGACGATTTGATGCCCACAGATGAGGGTTCCGCGGGAGACCACGCTCCGGGGCGTCGGAATACCTCAAGGACTTGCATGTGGCCCTAGCACATGCATGGAAGTGTGGTGCTATGTTGAAACATGCAAAACCTAATCCCCGGGTGCATGTGTCCCCCTTCTCATGTGTGCGCTAGCTGTAACCTAAAGCTAAGGTTCTGGACTTATATAAGGGGGAAACTCCCCGTTCGGGTAAAACCGGGTAGGATTGTGCCCTCCCC
This sequence comes from Avena sativa, assembly GCA_916181665.1. NCBI lineage: Eukaryota > Viridiplantae > Streptophyta > Magnoliopsida > Poales > Poaceae > Avena > Avena sativa. Next base: position 27,311,128 of record OV702286.1, on the reverse strand, counting down.
TTGTGAAGCACCATGGTTTTATATCATCGTATGACCTAAACAAACATAAAACAAGAGAGTGCTACTCCGGGCTACCCCGGTCAGAGGGACGTCTAGGGGGGTAGACGATCTGATGCCCATAGATCAGGGTTCCGCGGGAGACCACGCACCGGGGCGTCGGAATACCTCAAGGACTTGCATGTGGCCCTAGCACATGCATGGAAGTGTGGTGCTATGTTGAAACATGCAAAACCTAGTCCCTGGGTGCATGTGTCCCCCCTTCTCATGTGTGCGCTAGCTGTAACCTAAAGCTAAGGTTCTGGACTTATATAAGGGGGAAACTCCCCGTTCGGGTGAAACTGGGTAGGATAGTGCCCTCCCCTTGTGAAGCACCATGGTTTTACATCATCATATGACCTAAACAAACATAAAACAAGAGAGTGCTACTCCGGGCTACCCCTGTCAGAGGGACGTCTAGGGGGGTAGACGATCCGATGCCCACAGATCAGGGTTCCGCGGGAGACCACGCTCCGGGGCGTCGGAATACCTCAAGGACTTGCATGTGGCCCTAGCACATGCATGGAAGTGTGGTGCTATGTTAAAACATGCAAAACCTAGTCCCCGGGTGCATGTGTCCCCCTTCTCATGTGTGCGCTACCTGTAACCTAAAGCTAAGGTTCTGGACTTATATAAGGGGGAAACTCCCCGTTCGGGTGAAACCGGGTAGGATAGTGCCCTCCCCTTGTGAAGCACCATGGTTTTACATCATCATATGACCTAAAAAAAATAAAACAAGAGAGTGCTACTCCGGGCTACCCCTGTCAGAGGGACGTCTAGGGGGGTAGACGATCCGATGCCCACAGATCAGGGTTCCGCAGGAGACCACGCTCCGGGGCGTCGGAATACCTCAAGGACTTGCATGTGGCCCTAGCACATGCATGGAAGTGTGGTGCTATGTTGAAACATGCAAAACCTAGTCCCCGGGTGCATGTGTCCCCCTTCTCATGTGTGCACTAGCTGTAACCTAAAGCTAAGGTTCTGGACTTATATAAGGGGAAACTCCCCGTTCGGGTGAAACCGGGTAGGATAGTGCCCTCCCCTTGTGAAGCACCATGGTTTTACATCATCATATGACCTAAACAAACATAAAACAAGAGAGTGCTACTCCGGGCTACCCCTGTCATAGGGACGTCTAGGGGGGTAGACGATTTGATGCCCACAGATGAGGGTTCCGCGGGAGACCACGCTCCGGGGCGTCGGAATACCTCAAGGACTTGCATGTGGCCCTAGCACATGCATGGAAGTGTGGTGCTATGTTGAAACATGCAAAACCTAATCCCCGGGTGCATGTGTCCCCCTTCTCATGTGTGCGCTAGCTGTAACCTAAAGCTAAGGTTCTGGACTTATATAAGGGGGAAACTCCCCGTTCGGGTGAAACCGGGTAGGATTGTGCCCTCCCCTTGTGAAGCAGCATGGTTTTACATCATCATATGACCTAAACAAACATAAAACAAGAGAGTGCTACTCCGGGCTACCCCGGTCAGAGGGACGTCTAGGGGGGTAGACGATCTGATGCCCATAGATCAGGGTTCCGCGGGAGACCACGCACCGGGGCGTCGGAATACCTCAAGGACTTGCATGTGGCCCTAGCACATGCATGGAAGTGTGGTGCTATGTTGAAACATGCAAAACCTAGTCCCCGGGTACATGTGTCCCCCTTCTCATGTGTGCGCTAGCTGTAACCTAAAGCTAAGGTTCTGGACTTATATAAGGGGGAAACTCCCTGTTCGGGTGAAACCGGGTAGGATAATGCCCTCCCCTTGTGAAGCACCATGGTTTTACATCATCATATGACCTAAACAAACATAAAACAAGAGAGTGCTACTCCGGGCTACCCCTGTCAGAGGGACGTCTAGGGGGGTAGACGATTTGATGCCCACAGATGAGGGTTCCGCGGGAGACCACGCTCCGGGGCGTCGGAATACCTCAAGGACTTGCATGTGGCCCTAGCACATGCATGGAAGTGTGGTGCTATGTTGAAACATGCAAAACCTAATCCCCGGGTGCATGTGTCCCCCTTCTCATGTGTGCGCTAGCTGTAACCTAAAGCTAAGGTTCTGGACTTATATAAGGGGGAAACTCCCCGTTCGGGTGAAACCGGGTAGGATAGTGCCCTCCCCTTGTGAAGCACCATGGTTTTATATCATCGTATGACCTAAACAAACATAAAACAAGAGAGTGCTACTCCGGGCTACCCCGGTCAGAGGGACGTCTAGGGGGGTAGCCGATCTGATGCCCATAGATCAGGGTTCCGCGGGAGACCACGCACCGGGGCGTCGGAATACCTCAAGGACTTGCATGTGGCCCTAGCACATGCATGGAAGTGTGGTGCTATGTTGAAACATGCAAAACCTAGTCCCTGGGTGCATGTGTCCCCCCTTCTCATTTGTGCGCTAGCTGTAACCTAAAGCTAAGGTTCTGGACTTATATAAGGGGGAAACTCCCCGTTCGGGTGAAACCGGGTAGGATAGTGCCCTCCCCTTGTGAAGCACCATGGTTTTACATCATCATATGACCTAAACAAACATAAAACAAGAGAGTGCTACTCCGGGCTACCCCTGTCAGAGGGACGTCTAGGGGGGTAGACGATCCGATGCCCACAGATCAGGGTTCCGCGGGAGACCACGCTCCGGGGCGTCGGAATACCTCAAGGACTTGCATGTGGCCCTAGCACATGCATGGAAGTGTGGTGCTATGTTAAAACATGCAAAACCTAGTCCCCGGGTGCATGTGTCCCCCTTCTCATGTGTGCGCTACCTGTAACCTAAAGCTAAGGTTCTGGACTTATATAAGGGGGAAACTCCCCGTTCGGGTGAAACCGGGTAGGATAGTGCCCTCCCCTTGTGAAGCACCATGGTTTTACATCATCATATGACCTAAAAAAAATAAAACAAGAGAGTGCTACTCCGGGCTACCCCTGTCAGAGGGACGTCTAGGGGGGTAGACGATCCGATGCCCACAGATCAGGGTTCCGCAGGAGACCACGCTCCGGGGCGTCGGAATACCTCAAGGACTTGCATGTGGCCCTAGCACATGCATGGAAGTGTGGTGCTATGTTGAAACATGCAAAACCTAGTCCCCGGGTGCATGTGTCCCCCTTCTCATGTGTGCGCTAGCTGTAACCTAAAGCTAAGGTTCTGGACTTATATAAGGGGGAAACTCCCCGTTCGGGTGAAACCGGGTAGGATAGTGTCCTCCCCTTGTGAAGAACCATGGTTTTACATCATCATATGACCTAAACAAACATAAAAAAAGAGAGTGCTACTCCGGGCTACCCCTGTCAGAGGGACGTCTAGGGGGGTAGACGATCTGATGCCCACAGATCAGGGTTCCACGGGAGACCACGCTCCGAGGCGTCGGAATACCTCAAGGACTTGCATGTGGCCCTAGCACATTCATGGAAGTGTGGTGCTATGTTGAAACATGCAAAACCTAGTCCCCGGGTGCATGTGTCCCCCTTCTCATGTGTGCGCTAGCTGTAACCTAAAGCTAAGTTTCTGGACTTATATAAGGGGGAAACTCCATGTTCGGGTGAAACCGGGTAGGATAGTGCCCTCCCCTTGTGAAGCACCATGGTTTTACATCATCATATGACCTAAACAAACATAAAACAAGAGAGTGCTACTCGGGGCTTCCCCTGTCAGAGGGACGTCTAGGGGGGAGACGATTTGTTGCCCACAGATGAGGGTTCCGCGGGAGACCACGCTCCGGGGCGTCGGAATACCTCAAGGACTTGCATGTGGCCCTAGCACATGCATGGAAGTGTGGTGCTATGTTGAAACGTGCAAAACCTAATCCCCGGGTGCATGTGTCCCCCTTCTCATGTGTGCGCTAGCTGTAACCTAAAGCTAAGGTTCTGGACTTATATAAGGGGGAAACTCCCCGTTCGGGTGAAACCGGGTAGGATTGTGCCCTCCCCTTGTGAAGCACCATGGTTTTACATCATCGTATGACCTAAACAAACATAAAACAAGAGAGTGCTACTCCGGGCTACCCCGGTCAGAGGGACGTCTAGGGGGGTAGACGATCTGATGCCCATAGATCAGGGTTCCGCGGGAGACCACGCACCGGGGCGTCGGAATACCTCAAGGACTTGCATGTGGCCCTAGCACATGCATGGAAGTGTGGTGCTATGTTGAAACATGCAAAACCTAGTCCCTGGGTGCATGTGTCCCCCTTCTCATGTGTGCGCTAGCTGTAACCTAAAGCTAAGGTTCTGGACTTATATAAGGGGGAAACTCCCCGTTCGGGTGAAACCGGGTAGGATAGCCCTCCCCTTGTGAAGCACCATGGTTTTACATCATCATATGACCTAAACAAACATAAAACAAGAGAGTGCTACTCCGGGCTACCCCTGTCAGAGGGACGTCTAGGGGGGTAGACGATCCGATGCCCACAGATCAGGGTTCCGCGGGAGACCACGCTCCGGGGCGTCGGAATACCTCAAGGACTTGCATGTGGCCCTAGCACATGCATGGAAGTGTGGTGCTATGTTGAAACATGCAAAACCTAGTCCCCGGGTGCATGTGTCCCCCTTCTCATGTGTGCGCTAGCTGTAACCTAAAGCTAAGGTTCTGGACTTATATAAGGGGGAAACTCCCCGTTCGGGTGAAACCGGGTAGGATAGTGCCCTCCCCTTGTGAAGCACCATGGTTTTACATCATCATATGACCTAAACAAACATAAAACAAGAGAGTGCTACTCCGGGCTACCCCTGTCAGAGGGACGTCTAGGGGGGTAGACGATCCGATGCCCACAGATCAGGGTTCCGCAGGAGACCACGCTCCGGGGCGTCGGAATACCTCAAGGACTTGCATGTGGCCCTAGCACATGCATGGAAGTGTGGTGCTATGTTGAAACATGCAAAACCTAGTCCCCGGGTGCATGTGTCCCCCTTCTCATGTGTGCGCTAGCTGTAACCTAAAGCTAAGGTTCTGGACTTATATAAGGGGGAAACTCCCCGTTCGGGTGAAACCGGTTAGGATAGTGTCCTCCCCTTGTGAAGAACCATGGTTTTACATCATCATATGACCTAAACAAACATAAAAAAGAGAGTGCTACTCCGGGCTACCCCTGTCAGAGGGACGTCTAGGGGGGTAGACGATCTGATGCCCACAGATCAGGGTTCCGCGGGAGACCACGCTCCGAGGCGTCGGAATACCTCAAGGACTTGCATGTGGCCCTAGCACATGCATGGAAGTGTGGTGCTATGTTGAAACATGCAAAATCTAGTCCCCGGGTGCATGTGTCCCCCTTCTCATGTGTGCGCTAGCTGTAACCTAAAGCTAAGGTTCTGGACTTATATAAGGGGGAAACTCCCCGTTCGGGTGAAACCGGGTAGGTTAGTGCCCTCCCCTTGTGAAGCACCATGGTTTTACATCATCATATGACCTAAACAAACATAAAACAAGAGAGTGCTACTCCGGGCTACCCCTGTCAGAGGGACGTCTAGGGGGGTAGACGATTTAATGCCCACAGATGAGGGTTCCGCGGGAGACCACGCTCCGGGTCGTCGGAATACCTCAAGGACTTGCATGTGGCCCTAGCACATGCATGGAAGTGTGGTGCTATGTTGAAACATGCAAAACCTAATCCCCGGGTGCATGTGTCCCCCTTCTCATGTGTGCGCTAGCTGTAACCTAAAGCTAAGGTTCTGGACTTATATAAGGGTGAAACTCCCCGTTCGGGTGAAACCGGGTAGGATTGTGCCCTCCCCTTGTGAAGCACCATGGTTTTACATCATCATATGACCTAAACAAACATAAAACAAGAGAGTGCTACTCCGGGCTACCCCGGTCAGAGGGACGTCTAGGGGGGTAGATGATCTGATGCCCATAGATCAGGGTTCCACTGGAGACCACGCTCCGGGGCGTCGGAATACCTCAAGGACTTGCATGTGGCCCTAGCACATGCATGGAAGTGTGGTGCTATGTTGAAACATGCAAAACCTAGTCCCCGGGTTCATGTGTCCCCCTTCTCATGTGTGCGCTAGCTGTAACCTAAAGCTAAGGTTCTGGACTTATATAAGGGGGAAACTCCCCGTTCGGGTGAAACCGGGTAGGATAGTGCCCTCCCCTTGTGAAGAACCATGGTTTTACATCATCATATGACCTAAACAAACATAAAACAAGAGAGTGATACTCCGGGCTACCCCTGTCAGAGGGACGTCTAGGGGGGTAGACGATCCGATGCCCACAGGCCAGGGTTCCGCAGGAGACCACGCTCCGGGGCGTCGGAATACCTCAAGGACTTGCATGTGGCCCTAGCACATGCATGGAAGTGTGGTGCTATGTTGAAACATGCAAAACCTATTCCCTGGGTGCATGTGTCCCCCTTCTCATGTGTGCGCTAGCTGTAACCTAAAGCTAAGGTTCTGGACTTATATAAGGGGGAAACTCCCCGTTCGGGTGAAACCGGGTAGGATAGTGCCCTCCCCTTGTGAAGCACCATGGTTTTACATCATCATATGACCTAAACAAACATAAAACAAGAGAGTGCTACTCCGGGCTACCCCTGTTAGTGGGACGTCTAGGGGGTAGACGATCCAATGCCCACAGATCAGGGTTCCACGAGAGACCACGCTCCGGGGCGTCAGAATACCTCAAGGACTTGCATGTGGCCCTAGAACATGCATGGAAGTGTGGTGCTATGTTGGAACATGCAAAACCTAGTCCCCGGGTGCATGTGTCCTCCTTCTCATGTGTGCGCTAGCTGTAACCTAAAGCTAAGGTTCTGGACTTATATAAGGGGGAAACTCCCCGTTCGGGTGAAACCGGGTAGGATAGTTCCCCCCCCATGTGAAGCACCATGGTTTTACATCATCATATGACCTAAACAAACATAAAACAAGAGAGTGCTACTCCAGGCTACCCCTGTCAGAGGGACGTCTAGGGGGGTAGACGATCTGATGCCCACAGATCAGGGTTCCGCAGGAGACCACGCTCCGGGGCGTCGGAATACCTCAAGGACTTGCATGTGACCCTAGCATATGCATGGAAGTGTGGTGCTATGTTGAAACATGCAAAACCTAGTCCCCGGGTGCATGTGTCGCCCTTCTCATGTGTGCGCTAGCTGTAACCTAAAGCTAAGGTTCTGGACTTATATAAGGGGGAAACTCCCCGTTCGGGTGAAACCGGGTAGGATAGTGCCCTCCCCTTGTGAAGCACCATGGTTTTACATCATCATATGACCTAAACAAACATAAAACAATAGAGTGATACTCCGGGCTACCCCTGTCAGAGGGACGTCTAGGGGGGTAGACGATCTGATGCCCACAGATCAGGGTTCCGCGGGAGACCATGCTCGGGGGTGTCGGAACACCTCAAGGACTTGCATGTGGCCCTAGCACATGCATGGAAGTGTGGTGCTATGTTGAAACATGCAAAACCTAGTCCCCGGGTGCATGTGTCCCCCTTCTCTTGTGTGCACTTGCTGTAACCTAAAGCTAAGGTTCTGGACTTATATAAGGGGGAAACTCCCCGTTCGGGTGAAACCGGGTAGGATAGTGCCCTCCCCTTGTGAAGAACCATGGTTTTACATCATCATATGACCTAAACAAACATAAAACAAGAGAGTGCTACTCCAGTCTACCCCTGTCAGAGGGATGTCTAGGGGGGTAGACGATCTGATGCCCACAGATCAGGGTTCCGCGGGAGACCACGCTCCGGGGCGTCGGAATACCTCAAGGACTCACATGCATGGAAGTGTGGTGCTATGTTGAAACATGCAAAACCTACTCCCCGGGTGCATGTGTCCCCCTTTTCATGTGTGCGCTAGCTGTAACCTAAAGCTAAGGTTCTGGACTTATATAAGGGGAAACTCCCCGTTCGGGTGAAACCGGGTAGGATAGTGCCCTCCCCTTGTGAAGCACCATGGTTTTACATCATCATATGACCTAAACAAACATAAAACAAGAGAGTGCTACTCCGGGCTACCCCGGTCAGAGGGACGTCTAGTGGGGTAGACGATGTGATGCCCTTAGATCAGGGTTCCGCGGGAGACCACGCTCCGGGGCGTCGGAATACCTCAAGGACTTGCATGTGGCCCTAGCACATGCATGGAAGTGTGGTGCTATGTTGAAACATGCAAAACCTAGTCCCCGGGTGCATGTGTCCCCCTTCTCATGTGTGCGCTAGCTGTAACCTAAAGCTAAGGTTCTGGACTTATATAAGGGGAAACTCCCCGTTCGGGTGAAACCGGGTAGGATAGTGCCCTCCCCTTGTGAAGCACCATGGTTTTACATCATCATATGACCTAAACAAACATAAAACAAGACAGTGCTACTCCGGGCTACCCCAGGCAGAGGGACGTCTAGGAGGGTAGACGATCTGATGCCCACAGATCAGGGTTCCGCAGGAGACCACGCTCCGGGGCGTCGGAATACCTCAAGGACTTCCATGTGACCCTAGCACATGCATGGAAGTGTGGTGCTATGTTGAAACATGCAAAACCTAGTCCCCGGGTGCATGTGTCGCCCTTCTCATGTGTGCGCTAGCTGTAACCTAAAGCTAAGGTTCTGGACTTATATAAGGGGGAAACTCCCCGTTCGGGTGAAACCGGGTAGGATAGTGCCCTCCCCTTGTGAAGCACCATGGTTTTACATCATCATATGACCTAAACAAACATAAAACAAGAGAGTGATACTCCGGGCTACCCCTGTCAGAGGGACGTCTAGGGGGGTAGACGATCTGATGCCCACAGATCAGGGTTCCGCGGGAGACCATGCTCGGGGGCGTCGAAACACCTCAAGGACTTGCATGTGGCCCTAGCACATGCATGGAAGTGTGGTGCTATGTTGAAACATGCAAAACCTAGTCCCCAGGTGCATGTGTCCCCCTTCTCATGTGTGCACTAGCTGTAACCTAAAGCTAAGGTTCTGGACTTGTATAAGGGGGAAACTCCCCGTTCGGGTGAAACCGGGTAGGATAGTGCCCTCCCCTTGTGAAGAACCATGGTTTTACATCATCATATGACCTAAACAAACATAAAACAATAGAGTGCTACTCCAGTCTACCCCTGTCAGAGGGATGTCTAGGGGGGTAGACGATCTGATGCCCACAGATCAGGGTTCCGCGGGAGACCACGCTCCGGGGCGTCGGAATACCTCAAGGACTTGCATGTGGCCCTAGAACATGCATGGAAGTGTGGTGCTATGTTGAAACATGCAAAACCTACTCCCCGGGTGCATGTGTCCCCCTTCTCATGTGTGCGCTAGCTGTAACCTAAAGCTAAGGTTCTGGACTTATATAAGGGGAAACTCCCCGTTCGGGTGAAACCGGGTAGGATAGTGTCCTCCCCTTGTGAAGCACCATGGTTTTACATCATCATATGACCTAAACAAACATAAAACAAGAGAGTGATACTCCGGGCTACCCCTGTCAGAGGGACGTCTAGGGGGGTAGACGATCTGATGCCCACAGATCAGGGTTCCGCGGGAGACCATGCTCGGGGGCGTCGGAACACCTCAAGGACTTGAATGTGGCCCTAGCACATGCATGGAAGTGTGGTGCTATGTTGAAACATGCAAAACCTAGTCCCCAGGTGCATGTGTCCCCCTTCTCATGTGTGCACTAGCTGTAACCTAAAGCTAAGGTTCTGGACTTGTATAAGGGGGAAACTCCCCGTTCGGGTGAAACCAGGTAGGATAGTGCCCTCCCCTTGTGAAGCACAATGGTTTTACATAATCATATGACCTAAACAAACATAAAACAAGAGAGTGCTACTCCAGTCTACCCCTGTTAGAGGGATGTCTAGGGGGGTAGACGATCTGATGCCCACAGATCAGGGTTCCGCGGGAGACCATGCTCCGGGGCGTCGGAATACCTCAAGGACTTGCATGTGGCTCTAGAACATGCATGGAAGTGTGGTTCTATGTTGAAACATGCAAAACCTACTCCCCGGGTGCATGTGTCGCCCTTCTCATGTGTGCGCTAGCTGTAACCTAATGCTAAGGTTCTTGACTTATATAAGGGGAAACTCCCCGTTCGGGTGAAACCGGGTAGGATAGTGTCCTCCCCTTGTGAAGAACCATGGTTTTACATCATCATATGACCTAAACAAACATAAAACAAGAGAGTGCTACTCCGGGCTACCCCGGTCAGAGGGACGTCTAGTGGGGTAGACGATGTGATGCCCTTAGGTCAGGGTTCCGCGGGAGACCACGCTCCGGGGCGTCGGAATACCTCAAGGACTTGCATGTGGCCCTAGCACATGCATGGAATTGTGGTGATATGTTGAAACATGCAAAACCTAGTCCCCGGGTGCATGTGTCCCCCTTCTCATGTGTGCGCTAGCAGTAACCTAAAGCTAAGGTTCTGGACTTATATAAGGGGGAAACTCCCCGTTCGGGTGAAACCGGGTAGGATAGTGCCCTCCCCTTGTGAATCACCATGGTTTTACATCATCATATGACCTAAACAAACATAAAACAAGAGAGTGCTACTCCGGGCTATCCCTATCAGAGGGACGTCTAGGGGGTAGACGATCCGATGCCCACAGATCAGTGTTCCGCGGGAGACCACGCTACGGGGCGTCGGAATACCTCAAGGACTTGCATGTGGCCCTCGCACATGCATGGAAGTGTGGTGCTATGTTGAAACATGCAAAACCTAGTCCCCGGGTGCATGTGTCCCCCTTCTCATGTGTGCGCTAGCTGTAACCTAAAGCTAAGGTTCTGGACTTATATAAGGGGGAAACTCCCCGTTCGGGTGAAACCGGGTAGGATAGTGCCCTCCCCTTGTGAAGCACCATGGTTTTACATCATCATATGACCTAAACAAACATAAAACAAGAGAGTGCTACTCCGGGCTACCCCTGTCAGAGGGACGTCTAGGGGGTAGACGATTTAATGCCCAAGATGAGGGTTTCGCGGGAGACCACGCTCCGGGGCGTCGGAATACCTCAAGGACTTGCATGTGGCCCTAGCACATGCATGGAAGTGTGGTGCTATGTTGAAACATGCAAAACCTAATCCCCGGGTGCATGTGTCCCCCTTCTCATGTGTGCGCTAGCTGTAACCTAAAGCTAAGGTTCTGGACTTATATAAGGGTGAAACTCCCCGTTCCGGTGAAACCGGGTAGGATTGTGCCCTCCCCTTGTGAAGCACCATGGTTTTACATCATCATATGACCTAAACAAACATAAAACAAGAGAGTGCTACTCCGGGCTACCCCGGTCAGAGGGACGTCTAGGGGGTTAGATGATCTGATGCCCATAGATCAAGGTTCCGCTGGAGACCACGCTCCGGGGCGTCGGAATACCTCAAGGACTTGCATGTGGCCCTAGCACATGCATGGAAGTGTGGTGCTATGATGAAACATGCAAAACCTAGTCCCCGGGTGCATGTGTCCCCCTTCTCATGTGTGCGCTAGCTGTAACCTAATGCTAAGGTTCTGGACTTATATAAGGGGGAAACTCCCCGTTCGGGTGAAACCGGGTAGGATAGTGCCCTCCCCTTGTGAAGCACCATGGTTTTACATCATCATATGACCTAAACAAACATAAAACAAGAGAGTGCTACTCCGGGCTACCCCTGTCAGAGGGACGTCTAGGGGGGTAGACGATCCGATGCCCACAGATCAGGGTTCCGCGGGAGACCACGCTCCGGGGCGTCGGAATACCTCAAGGACTTGCATGTGGCCCTAGAACATGCATGGAAGTGTGGTGATATGTTGAAACATGCAAAACCTAGTCCCCGGGTGCATGTGTCCCCCTTCTCATGTGTGCGCTAGCTGTAACCTAAAGCTAAGGTTCTGGACTTATATAAGGGGGAAACTCCCCGTTCGGGTGAAACCGGGTAGGATAGTGCCCTCCCCTTGTGAAGCACCATGGTTTTACATCATCATATGACCTAAACAAACATAAAACAAGAGAGTGCTACTCCGGGCTACCCCTGTTAGTGGGACGTCTAGGGGGGTAGACGATCCGATGCCCACAGATCAGGGTTCCACGGGAGACCACGCTCCGGGGCGTCGGAATTCCTCAAGGAATTGCATGTGGCCCTAGAACATGCATGGAAGTGTGGTGCTATGTTGAAACATGCAAAACCTAGTCCCCGGGTGCATGTGTCCTCCTTCTCATGTGTGCGCTAGCTGTAACCTAAAGCTAAGGTTCTGGACTTATATAAGGGGGAAACTCCCCGTTCGGGTGAAACCGGGTAGGATAGTTCCCTCCCCTTGTGAAGCACCATGGTTTTACATCATCATATGACCTAAACAAACATAAAAGAAGAGAGTGCTACTCCGGGCTACCCCTGTCAGAGGGACGTCTAGGGGGGTAGACGATCTGATGCCCACAGATCAGGGTTCCACGGGAGACCACGCTCCGGGGCGTCGGAATACCTCAAGGACTTGCATGTGACCCTAGCATATGCATGGAAGTGTGGTCCTATGTTGAAACATGCAAAACCTAGTCCCCGGGTGCATGTGTCGCCCTTCTCATGTGTGCGCTAGCTGTAACCTAAAGCTAAGGTTCTGGACTTATATAACGGGGAAACTCCCCGTTCGGGTAAAACCGGGTAGGATAGTGCCCTCCCCTTGTGAAGCACCATGGTTTTACATCATCATATGACCTAAACAAACATAAAACAAGAGAGTGATACTCCGGGCTACCCCTGTCAGAGGGACGTCTAGGGGGGTAGACGATCTGATGCCCATAGATCAGGGTTCCGCGGGAGACCATGCTCGGGGGCGTTGGAACACCTCAAGGACTTGCATGTGGCCCTAGCACATGCATGGAAGTGTGGTGCTATGTTGAAACATGCAAAACCTAGTCCCCGGGTGCATGTGTCCCCTTCTCATGTGTGCACTAGCTGTAACCTAAAGCTAAGGTTCTGGACTTATATAAGGGGGAAACTCCCCGTTCGGGTGAAACCGGGTAGGATAGTGCCCTCCCCTTGTTAAGCACCATGGTTTTACATCATCATATGACCTAAACAAACATAAAACAAGAGAGTGCTACTCCAGTCTACCCCTGTTAGAGGGATGTCTAGTGGGGTAGACGATCTGATGCCCACAGATCAGGGTTCCGCGGGAGACCACGCTCCGGGGCGTCGGAATACCTCAAGGACTTGCATGTGGCCCTAGCACATGCATGGAAGTGTGGTGCTATGTTAAAACATGCAAAACCTAGTCCCCGGGTGCATGTGTCCCCCTTCTCATGTGTGCGCTAGCTGTAACCTAAAGCTAAGGTTCTGGACTTATATAAGGGGGAAACTCCCCTTTCGGGTGAAACCGGGTAGGATAGTGCCCTCCCCTTGTGAAGCACCATGGTTTTACATCATCATATGACCTAAACAAACATAAAACAAGAGAGTGCTACTCCGGGCTACCCCTGTCATAGGGACGTCTAGGGGGGTAGACGATTTAATGCCCAAGATGAGGGTTCCGCGGGAGACCATGCTCCGGGGCGTCGGAATACCTCAAGGACTTGCATGTGGCCCTAGCACATGCATGGAAGTGTGGTGCTATGTTGAAACATGCAAAACCTAATCCCCGGGTGCATGTGTCCCCCTTCTCATGTGTGCGCTAGCTGTAACCTAAAGCTAAGGTTCTGGACTTATATAAGGGTGAAACTCCCCGTTCGGGTGAAACCGGGTAGGATTGTGCCCTCCCCTTGTGAAGCACCATGGTTTTACATCATCATATGACCTAAACAAACATAAAACAAGAGAGTGCTACTCCGGGCTACCCCGGTCAGAGGGACGTCTAGGGGGTTAGATGATCTGATGCCCATAGATCAGGGTTCCGCTGGAGACCACGCTCCGGGGCGTCGGAATACCTCAAGGACTTGCATGTGGCCATAGCACATGCATGGAAGTGTGGTGCTATGTTTAAACATGAAAAACCTAGTCCCCGGGTGCATGTGTCCCCCTTCTCATGTGTGCGCTAGCTGTAACCTAAAGCTAAGGTTCTGGACTTATATAAGGGGGAAACTCCCCGTTCGGGTGAAACCGGGTAGGATAGTGCCCTCCCCTTGTGAAGCACCATGGTTTTACATCATCATATGACCTAAACAAACATAAAACAAGAGAGTGCTAGTCCGGGCTACCCCTGTCAGAGGGATGTCTAGGGGGGTAGACGATCCGATGCCCACAGATCAGGGTTCCGCGGGAGACCACGCTCCGGGGCGTCGGAATACCTCAAGGACTTGCATGTGGCCCTAGCAAATGCATGGAAGTGTGGTGCTATGTTGAAACATGCAAAACCTAGTCCCTGGGTTCATGTGTCCCCCTTCTCATGTGTGCGCTAGCTGTAACCTAAAGCTAAGGTTCTGGACTTATATAAGGGGGAAACTCCCCGTTCGGGTGAAACCGGGTAGGATAGTGCCCTCCCCTTGTGAAGCACCATGGTTTTACATCATCATATGACCTAAACAAACATAAAACAAGAGAGTGATACTCCGGGCTACCCCTGTTAGTGGGACGTCTAGGGGGGTAGACGATCCGATGCCCACAGATCAGGGTTCCACGGGAGATCACGCTCCGGGGCGTCGGAATACCTCAAGGACTTGCATGTGGCCCTAGAACATGCATGGAAGTGTGGTGCTATGTTGAAACATGCAAAACCTAGTCCCCGGGTGCATGTGTCCTCCTTCTCATGTGTGCGCTAGCTGTAACCTAAAGCTAAGGTTCTGGACTTATATAAGGGGGAAACTCCCCGTTCGGGTGAAACCGGGTACGATAGTTCCCTCCCCTTGTGAAGCACCATGGTTTTACATCATCATATGACCTAAACAAACATAAAACAAGAGAGTGCTACTCCGGGCTACCCCTGTCAGAGGGACGTCTAGGGGGGTAGACGATCTGATGCCCACAGATCAGGGTTCCGCGGGAGACCACGCTCCGAGGCGTCGGAATACCTCAAGGACTTGCATGTGACCCTAGCATATGCATGGAAGTGTGGTCCTATGTTGAAACATGCAAAACCTAGTCCCCGGGTGCATGTGTCGCCCTTCTCATGTGTGCGCTAGCTGTAACCTAAAGCTAAGGTTCTGGACTTATATAACGGGGAAACTCCCCGTTCGGGTGAAACCGGGTAGGATTGTGCCCTCCCCTTGTGAAGCACCATGGTTTTACATCATCATATGACCTAAACAAACATAAAACAAGAGAGTGATACTCCGGGCTACCCCTGTCAGAGGGACGTCTAGCGGGGTAGACGATCTGATGCCCATAGATCAGGGTTCCGCGGGAGACCATGCTCGGGGGCGTTGGAACACCTCAAGGACTTGCATGTGGCCCTAGCACATGCATGGAATTGTGGTGCTATGTTGAAACATGCAAAACCTAGTCCCCGGGTGCATGTGTCCCCCTTCTCATGTGTGCACTAGCTGTAACCTAAAGCTAAGGTTCTGGACTTATATAAGGGGGAAACTCCCTGTTCGGGTGAAACCGGGTAGGATAGTGCCCTCCCCTTGTTAAGCACCATGGTTTTACATCATAATATGACCTAAACAAACATAAAACAAGAGAGTGCTACTCCAGTCTACCCCTGTCAGAGGGATGTCTACGGGGGTAGACGATCTGATGCCCACAGATCAGGGTTCCGCGGGAGACCACGCTCCGGGGCGTCGGAATACCTCAAGGACTTGCATGTGGCCCTAGCACATGCATGGAAGTGTGGTTCTATGTTGAAACATACAAAACCTAGTCCCCGGGTGCATGTGTCCCCCTTCTCATGTGTGCGCTAGCTGTAACCTAAAGCTAAGGTTCTGGACTTATATAAGGGGGAAACTCCCCGTTCGGGTGAAACCGGGTAGGATAGTGCCCTCCCCTTGTGAAGCACCATGGTTTTACATCATCATATGACCTAAACAAACATAAAACAAGAGAGTGCTAGTCCGGGCTACCCCTGTCAGAGGGACGTTTAGGGGGTAGACGATTTGATGCCCACAGATGAGGGTTCCGCGGGAGACCACGCTCCGGGGCGTCGGAATACCTCAAGGACTTGCATGTGTCCCTAGCACATGCATGGAAGTGTGGTGCTATGTTGAAACATGCAAAACCTAATCCCCGGGTGCATGTGTCCCCCTTCTCATGTGTGCGCTAGCTGTAACCTAAAGCTAAGGTTCTGGACTTATATAAGGGGGAAACTCCCCGTTCGGGTGAAACCGGGTAGGATAGTGCCCTCCCCTTGTGAATCACCATGGTTTTACATCATCATATGACCTAAACAAACATAAAACAAGAGAGTGCTACTCCGGGCTACCCCTGTTAGTGGGACGTCTAGGGGGGTAGACGATCAGATGCCCACAGATCAGGGTTCCACGGGAGACCACGCTCCGGGGCGTCGGAATACCTCAAGGACTTGCATGTGGCCCTAGAACATGCATGGAAGTGTGGTGCTATGCTGAAACATGCAAAACCTAGTCCCCGGGTGCATGTGTTCTCCTTCTCATGTGTGCGCTAGCTGTAACCTAAAGCTAAGGTTCTGGACTTATATAAGGGGGAAACTCCCTGTTCGGGTGAAACCGGGTAGGATAGTTCCCTCCCCTTGTGAAGCACCATGGTTTTACATCATCATATGACCTAAACAAACATAAAACAAGAGAGTGCTACTCCGGGCTACCCCTGTCAGAGGGACGTCTAGGGGGGTAGACGATCTGATGCCCACAGATCAGGGTTCCGTGGGAGACCACGCTCCGGGGCGTCGGAATACCTCAAGGACTTGCATGTGACCCTAGCATATGCATGGAAGTGTGGTGCTATGTTGAAACATGCAAAACCTAGTCCCCGGGTGCATGTGTCGCCCTTCTCATATGTGCGCTAGCTGTAACCTAAAGCTAAGGTTCTGGACTTATATAAGGGGGAAACTCCTCGTTCGGGTGAAACCGGGTAGGATAGTGCCCTCCCCTTGTGAAGCACCATGGTTTTACATCATCATATGACCTAAACCAACATAAAACAAGAGAGTGATACTCCGGGCTACCCTGTCAGAGGGACGTCTAGGGGGGTAGACGATCTGATGCCCACAGATCAGGGTTCCGCGGGAGACCATGCTCGGGGGCGTTGGAACACCTCAAGGACTTGCATGTGGCCCTAGAACATGCATGGAAGTGTGGTGCTATGTTGAAACATGCAAAACCTAGTCCCCGGGTGCATGTGTCCCCCTTCTCATGTGTGCACTAGCTGTAACCTAAAGCTAAGGTTCTAGACTTATATATGGGGGAAACTCCCCGTTCGGGTGAAACCGGGTAGGATAGTGCCCTCCGCTTGTGAAGCACCATGGTTTTACATCATCATATGACCTAAACAAACATAAAACAAGAGAGTGCTACTCCAGTCTACCCCTGTCAGAGGGATGTCTAGGGGGGTAGACGATCTGATGCCCACAGATCAGGGTTCCGCGGGAGACCACGCTCCGGGGCGTCGGAATACCTCAAGGACTTGCATGTGGCCCTAGCACATGCATGGAAGTGTGGTGCTATGTTGAAACATGCAAAACCTAGTCCCCGGGTGCATGTGTCCCCCTTCTCATGTGTGCGCTAGCTGTAACCTAAAGCTAAGGTTCTGGACTTATATAAGGGGGAAACTCCCCGTTCAGGTGAAACCGGGTAGGATAGTGCCCTCCCCTTGTGAAGCACCATGGTTTTACATCATCATATGACCTAAACAAACATAAAACAAGAGAGTGCTACTCCGGGCTACCCCTGTCAGAGGGACGTCTTGGGGGGTAGACGATTTGATGCCCACAGATGAGGGTTCCGCGGGAGACCACGCTCCGGGGCGTCGGAATACCTCAAGGACTGGCATGTGTCCCTAGCACATGCATGGAAGTGTGGTGCTATGTTGAAACATGCAAAACCTAATCCCCGGGTGCATGTGTCCCCCTTCTCATGTGTGCGCTAGCTGTAACCTAAAGCTAAGGTTCTGGACTTATATAAGGGGGAAACTCCCCGTTCGGGTGAAACCGGGTAGGATTGTGCCCTCCCCTTGTGAAGAACCATGGTTTTACATCATCATATGACCTAAACAAACATAAAACAAGAGAGTTCTACTCCGGGCTACCCCGGTCAGAGGGACGTCTAGTGGGGTAGACGATCTGATGCCCATAGATCAGGGTTCCGCGGGAGACCACGCTCCGGGGCGTCGGAATACCACAAGGACTTGCATGTGGACCTAGCACATGCATGTAAGTGTGGTGCTATGTTGAAACATGCAAAAGCTAGTCCCCGGGTGCATGTGTCCCCCTTCTCATGTGTGCGCTAGCTGTAACCTAAAGCTAAGGTTCTGGACTTATATAAGGGGGAAACTCCCCGTTCGGGTGAAACCGGGTAGGATAGTGCCCTCCCCTTGTGAAGAACCATGGTTTTACATCATAATATGACCTAAACAAACATAAAACAAGAGAGTGATACTCCGGGCTACCCCTGTCAGAGGGACGTCTAGGGGGGTAGACGATCCGATGCCCACAGATCAGTGTTCCGCGGGAGACCACGCTCCGGGGCGTCTGAATACCTCAAGGACTTGCATGTGGCCCTAGAACATGCATGGAAGTGTGGTTCTATGTTGAAACATGCAAAACCTAGTCCCAGGGTGCATGTGTCCCCCTTCTCATGTGTGCGCTAGCTGTAACCTAAAGCTAAGGTTCTGGACTTATATAAGGGGGAAACTCCCCGTTCGGGTGAAACCGGGTAGGATAGTGCCCTCCCCTTGTGAAGCACCATGGTTTTACATCATCATATGACCTAAACAAACATAAAACAAGAGAGTGCTACTCCGGGCTACCCCTGTCAGAGGGACGTCTAGGGGGGTAGACGATCCGATGCCCACATATGAGGGTTCCGCGGGAGACCACGCTCCGGGGCGTCGGAATACCTCAAGGACTTGCATGTGGCCCTAGCACATGCATGGAAGTGTGGTGCTATGTTGAAACATGCAAAACCTAGTCCCCGGGTGCATGTGTCCCCCTTCTCATGTGTGCGCTAGCTGTAACCTAAAGCTAAGGTTCTGGACTTATATAAGGGTGAACCTCCCCGTTCGGGTGAAACCGGGTAGGATTGTGCCCTCCCCTTGTGAAGCACCATGGTTTTACATCATCATATGATCTAAACAAACATAAAACAAGAGAGTGCTACTCCGGGCTTCCCCGGTCAGAGGGACGTCTAGGGGGGTAGATGATCTGATGCCCATAGATCAGGGTTCCGCTGGAGACCACGCTCCGGGGCGTCGGAATAACTCAAGGACTTGCATGTGGCCCTAGAACATGCATGGAAGTGTGGTGCTATGTTGAAACATGCAAAACCTACTCCCCGGGTGCATGTGTCCCCCTTCTCATGTGTGCGCTAGCTGTAACCTAAAGCTAAGGTTCTGGACTTATATAAGGGGGAAACTCCCCGTTCGGGTGAAACCGGGTAGGATAGTGCCCTCCCCTTGTGAAGAACCATGGTTTTACATCATCATATGACCTAAACAAACATAAAACAAGAGAGTGCTACTCCGGGTTACCCCGGTCAGAGGGACGTCTAGTGGGGTAGACGATCTGATGCCCATAGATCAGGGTTCCACGGGAGACCACGCTCCGGGGCGTCGGAATACCTCAAGGACTTGCATGTGGACCTAGCACATGCATGGAAGTGTGGTGCTATGTTGAAACATGCAAAACCTAGTCCCCGGGTGCATGTGTCCCCCTTCTCATGTGTGCGCTAGCTGTAACCTAAAGCTAAGGTTCTAGACTTATATAAGGGGGAAACTCCCCGTTCGGGTGAAACCGGGTAGGATAGAGCCCTCCCCTTGTGAAGCACCATGGTTTTACATCATAATATGACCTAAACAAACATAAAACAAGAGAGTGCTACTCCGGGCTACCCCTGTCAGAGGGACGTCTAGGGGGTAGACGATCCGATGCCCACAGATCAGTGTTCCGCGGGAGACCACGCTCCGGGGCGTCGGAATACCTCAAGGACTTGCATGTGGCCCTAGCACATGCATGGAAGTGTGGTGCTATGTTGAAACATGCAAAACCTAGTCCCAGGGTGCATGTGTCCCCCTTCTCATGTATGCGCTAGCTGTAACCTAAAGCTAAGGTTCTGGACTTATATAAGGGGGAAACTCCCCATTCGGGTGAAACCGGGTAGGATAGTGCCCTCCCCTTGTGAAGCACCATGGTTTTACATCATCATATGACCTAAACAAACATAAAACAAGAGAGTGCTACTCCGGGCTACCCCTGTTAGTGGGACGTCTAGGGGGGTAGACGATCCGATGCCCACAGATCAGGGTTCCACGGGAGACCACGCTCCGAGGCGTCGGAATACCTCAAGGACTTTCATGTGGCCCTAGAACATGCATGGAAGTGTGGTGCTATGTTGAAACATGCAAAACCTTGTCCCCAGGTGCATGTGTCCTCCTTCTGATGTGTGCGCTAGCTGTAACCTAAAGCTAAGGTTCTGGACTTATATAAGGGGGAAACTCCCCGTTCGGGTGAAACCGGGTAGGATAGTTCCCTCCCCTTGTGAAGTACCATGATTTTACATCATCATATGACCTAAACAAACATAAAACAAGAGAGTGCTACTCCGGGCTACCCCAGTCAGAGGGACGTCTAGGGGGGTAGACGATCTGATGCCCACAGATCAGGGTTCCGCGGGAGACCACGCTCCGGGGCGTCGGAATACCTCAAGGACTTGCATGTGACCCTAGCATATGCATGGAAGTGTGGTGCTATGTTGAAACATGCAAAACCTAGTCCCCGGTTGCATGTGTCGCCTTTCTCATGTGTGCGCTAGCTGTAACCTAAAGCTAAGGTTCTGGACTTATATAAGGGGGAAACTCCCTGTTCGGGTGAAACTGGGTAGGATTGTTCCCTCCCCTTGTGAAGCACCATGGTTTTACATCATCATATGACCTAAACAAACATAAAACAAGAGAGTGATACTCCGGGCTACCCCTGTCAGAGGGACGTCTAGGGGGGTAGACGATCTGATGCCCACAGATCAGGGTTCCGCGGGAGACCATGCTCGGGGGCGTTGGAACACCTCAAGGACTTGCATGTGGCCATAGCACATGCATGGAAGTGTGGTGCTATGTTGAAACATGCAAAACCTAGTCCCCGGGTGCATGTGTCCCCCTTCTCATGTGTGCACTAGCTGTAACCTAAAGCTAAGGTTCTGGACTTATATAAGGGGGAAACTCCCCGTTCGGGTGAAACCGGGTAGGATAGTGCCCTCCCCTTGTGAAGCACCATGGTTTTACATCATCATATGACCTAACCAAACATAAAACAAGAGAGTGCTACTCCAGTCTACCCCTGTCAGAGGGATGTCTAGGGGGGTAGACGATCTGATGCCCACAGATTAGGGTTCCGCGGGAGACCACGCTCCGGGGCGTCGGAATACCTCTAGGACTTGCATGTGGCCCTAGAACATGCATGGAAGTGTGGTGCTATGTTGAAACATGCAAAACCTAGTCCCCGGGTGCATGTGTCCCCCTTCTCATGTGTGCGCTAGCTGTAACCTAAAGCTAAGGTTCTGGACTTATATAAGGGGGAAACTCCCCGTTCGGGTGAAAACGGGTAGGATAGTGCCTTCCCCTTGTGAAGCACCATGGTTTTACATCATCATATGACCTAAACAAACATAAAACAAGAGAGTGCTACTCCGGGCTACCCCTGTCAGAGGGACGTCTAGGGGGGTAGACGATTTGATGCCCACAGATGAGGGTTCCGCGGGAGACCACACTCCGGGGCATCGGAATACCTCAAGGACTTGCATGTGTCCCTAGCACATGCATGGAAGTGTGGTGCTATTTTGAAACATGCAAAACCTAATCCCCGGGTGGATGTGTCCCCCTTCTCATGTGTGCGCTAGCTGTAACCTAAAGCTAAGGTTCTGGACTTATATAAGGGGGAAACTCCCCGTTCGGGTGAAACCGGGTAGGATTGTGCCCTCCCCTTGTGAAGAACCATGGTTTTACATCATTATCTGACCTAAACAAACATAAAACAAGAGAGTGCTACTTCGGGCTACCCCGGTCAGAGGGACGTCTAGTGGGGTAGACGATCTGATGCCCATAGATCAGGGTTCCGCGGGAGACCACGCTCCGGGGCGTCGGAATACCTCAAGGACTTGCATGTGGACCTAGCACATGCATGGAAGTGTGGTGCTATGTTGAAACATGCAAAACCTAGTCCCCGGGTGCATGTGTCCCCCTTCTCATGTGTGCGCTAGCTGTAACCTAAAGCTAAGGTTCTGGACTTATATAAGGGGGAAACTCCCCGTTCGGGTGAAACCGGGTAGGATAGTGCCATCCCCTTGTGAAGCACCATGGTTTTACATCATCATATGACCTAAACAAACATAAAACAAGAGAGTGATACTCCGGGCTACCCCTGTTAGTGGGACGTCTAGGGGGGTAGACGATTCGATGCCCACAGATCAGGGTTCCACGGGAGACAACGCTCCGGGGCATCGGAATACCTCAAGGACTTGCATGTGGCCCTAGAACATGCATGGAAGTGTGGTGCTATGTTGAAACATGCAAAACCTAGTCCCCGGGTGCATGTGTCCTCCTTCTCATGTGTGCGCTAGCTGTAACCTAAAGCTAAGGTTCTGGACTTATATAAGGGGGAAACTCCCCGTTCGGGTGAAACCGGGTAGGATAGTTCCCTCCCCTTGTGAAGCACCATGGTTTTACATCATCATAGGACCTAAACAGGCATAAAACAAGAGAGTGCTACTCCGGGCTACCCCTGTCAGAGGGACGTCTAGTGGGGTAGACGATCTGATGCCCACAGATCAGGGTTCCGTGGGAGACCACGCTCCGGGGCGTCGGAATACCTCAAGGACTTGCATGTGACCCTAGCATATGCATGGAAGTGTGGTGCTATGTTGAAACATGGAAAACCTAGTCCCTGGGTGCATGTGTCGCCCTTCTCATGTGTGCGCTAGCTGTAATCTAAAGCTAAGGTTCTGGACTTATATAAGGGGGAAACTCCCCGTTCGGGTGAAACCGGGTAGGATAGTGCCCTCCCCTTGTGAAGCACGATGGTTTTACATCATCATATGACCTAAACAAACATAAAACAAGAGAGTGCTACTCCGGGCTACCCCTGTCAGAGGGACATCTAGGGGGGTAGACGATTTGATGCCCACAGATGAGGGTTCCGCGGGAGACCATGCTCGGGGGCGTCGGAACACCTCAAGGACTTGCATGTGGCCCTAGAACATGCATGGAAGTGTGGTGCTATGTTGAAACATGCAAAACCTAGTCCCCGGGTGCATGTGTCCCCCTTCTCATGTGTGCACTAGCTGTAACCTAAAGCTAAGGTTCTAGACTTATATAAGGGGGAAACTCCCCGTTCGGGTGAAACCGGGTAGGATTGTGCCCTCCCCTTGTGAAGAACCATGGTTTTACATCATCATATGACCAAAACAAACATAAAACAAGAGAGTGCTACTTCGGGCTACCCCGGTCAGAGGGACGTCTAGTGGGGTAGACGATCTGATGCCCATAGATCAGGGTTCCGTGGGAGACCACGCTCCGGGGCGTCGGAATACCTCAAGGACTTGCATGTGGCCCTAGCACATGCATGGAAGTGTGGTGCTATGTTGAAACATGCAAAACCTAGTCCCCGGGTGCATGTGTCCCCCTTCTCACGTGTGCGCTAGCTGTAACCTAAAGCTAAGGTTCTGGACTTATATAAGGGGGAAACTCCCCGTTCGGGTGAAACCGGGTAGGATAGTGCCCTCCCCTTGTGAAGAACCTTGGTTTTACATCATCATATGACCTAAACAAACATAAAACAAGAGAGTGCTACTCCGGTCTACCCCTGTCAGAGGGACGTCTAGGGGGGTAGACGATCCGATGCCCACAGATCAGTGTTCCGCGAGAGACCACGCTCCGGGGCGTCGGAATACCTGAAGGACTTGCATGTGGCCCTAGCACATGCATGGAAGTGTGGTGCTATGTTGAAACATGCAAAACCTAGTCCCCGGGTGCATGTGTCCCCCTTCTCATGTGTGCGCTAGCTGTAACCTAAAGCTAAGGTTCTGGACTTATATAAGGGGGAAACTCCCCGTTCGGGTGAAACCGGGTAGGATAGTGCCCTCCCCTTGTGAAGAACCATGGTTTTACATCATCATATGACCTAAACAAAAATAAAACAAGAGAGTGCTACTCCGGGCTACCCCTGTTAGTGGGACGTCTAGGGGGGTAGACGATCCGATGCCCACAGATCAGGGTTCCACGGGAGACCACGCTCCGGGGCGTCGGAATACCTCAAGGACTTGCATGTGGCCCTAGAACATGCATGGAAGTGTGGTGCTATGTTGAAAGATGCAAAACCTAGTCGCCGGGTGCATGTGTCCTCCTTCTCATGTGTGCGCTAGCTGTAACCTAAAGCTAAGGTTCTGGACTTATATAAGGGGGAAACTCCCCGTTCGGGTGAAACCGGGTAGGATAGTTCCCTCCCCTTGTGAAGCACCATGGTTTTACATCATCATATGACCTAAACAAACATAAAACAAGAGAGTGCTACTCCGGGCTACCCCTGTCAGAGGGACGTCTAGGGGGGTAGACGATATGATGCCCACAGATCAGGGTTCCGCGGGAGACCACGCTCCGGGGCGTCGGAATACCTCAAGGACTTGCATGTGACCCTAGAATATGCATGGAAGTGTGGTGCTATGTTGAAACATGCAAAACCTAGTCCCCGGGTGCATGTGTCGCCCTTCTCATGTGTGCGCTAGCTGTAACCTAAAGCTAAGGTTCTGGACTTATATAAGGGGGAAACTCCCCGTTCGGGTGAAACCAGGTAGGATAGTGCCCTCCCCTTGTGAAGCACCATGGTTTTACATCATCATATGACCTAAACAAACATAAAACAAGAGAGTGATACTCCGGGCTACCCCTGTCAGAGGGACGTCTAGGGGGGTAGACGATCTGATGCCCACAGATCAGGGTTCCGCGGGAGACCATGCTCCGGGGCGTCGGAACACCTCAAGGACTTGCATGTGGCCCTAGCACATGCATGGAAGTGTGGTGCTATGTTGAAACATGAAAAACCTAGTCATGTGTCCCCCTTCTCATGTGTGCACTAGCTGTAACCTAAAGCTAAGGTTCTGGACTTATATAAGGGGGAAACTCCCTGTTCGGGTGAAACCGGGTAGGATAGTGCCCTCCCCCTGTGAAGCACCATGGTTTTACATCATCATATGACCTAAACAAACATAAAACAAGAGAGTGCTACTCCAGTCTACCCCTGTCAGAGGGACGTCTAGGGGGGTAGACGATCTGATGCCCACAGATCAGGGTTCCGCGGGAGACCACGCTCCGGGGCGTCGGAATACCTCAAGGACTTGCATGTGGCCCTAGCACATGCATGGAAGTGTGGTGATATGTTGAAACATGCAAAACCTAGACCTAAACAAACACAAAAAACTATATTGGTCAATACTCATCCGGGGCCAGTCAACGGGGTAGATATACGGGGAGGAACAAACTAGGGTTTATATTTTATACGAAATAAATGAAAAGGGGAGGAACAAAATATAATTAAATCTATCAAGTAGAACCCAATATAAAATTAAATATTTTAAATAGGAGCAAATAAAAAAGGCACCAAATAAAGGAAAAAAAGAGGCGGTTGTGCCGACGGCTATGCCGTCGGCGTAGGCCCATTTTTTTTTCCTTAGACCAGCCCGGCCCAACAGGCGCCCGAGCTGGCCCTTTCTCCCACTCTCCCCTTCCCTGCTCGTCTCCAACCCTGCGCCGCCGCCGCCGACCTGCCCGCTTCCCCCCGAGCCACCCCTAAGCCACCACCCCGCCACTGCAAGTCCACCCCGAGCCCCCACCCCGCCCCTAACCCCCGAGCCACCACCCCGCCGCCGCGCCTCCACCCCCGAGCCCCCACCCCGCCGCCGCGCCTCCACCCCGAGCCCCCACCCTGCCCCTGACCCTTGAGCCACCACCCCGCCGCCGCGCCTCCACCCCCGAGCCCCCACCCTGTGCCGCCTTGAGCCTCCTCGAGCCACCCTCTTTGCCCTCCTCCCCGAGCCACCCCCTCTGCCCTCCACCCCCTCTGCCCTCCTCCCCGAGCCACCCCTCTGCCCTCCTCCCCGAGCTACCCCAAGCCCTCCCGTCCATGCCCTCCCTGACCCGTCCCTGCCCTCCTCCCCCCGTCCCCAATCCTCCTCCCCCGTCCCCAATCCTCCTCCCCCGTCCCTACCCTCCTCCCCCCGTCCCTAACCTCTGCCTTGTCCGACTCGTGCGTGCCCCAGGGCCCCTCCCTGCTGCAGGTCGCGCAGCCCCTACACCGGCCACGTTGCCGGAGCTCCCTGCAGGTCGAGTCGGGCCGGCCCCTGCCTTGTCCCGCTCGCGCTCTCCCTTGCCGGAGCTCCCAGGTAAATCCAACACACTTCTCTGTTTTAGGTAGTTAAGGTAGTATAGGGTAGTTTTAGTTAGGTAGTTAAAGTAGTATAGGGTAGTTTTAGTTAGGTTAGATAAATTATTTGAGCTAAATAGGTTAATTTTATTTTATTTGTCTTTGCAATCTGTAGACTTTTGGGTGGACAGCCCCGTCGGAGAGGTGGCCGTCCCGGAGGTCGTGACCGGAGGTTGCCGTTGGAGAGTTCGCCCTTCCACTGCCCGATCTTCCTTGACTATTCGCTCACGCTTCGAGGGTATAAATCTCGCGTCTATCTTGTAATGTACCTAGGTATTTATTGTGTGTCTAGATCACCAAGTCAGTTGCGAAACCTAGGTGTCTCCTGTTCAAAAGGATTACACGAATAAATATGCATTCGATTGTATATTTAAAAATGTAACTCTTTTGGATTGTCCACAATTTTTGGACAGCTGGAGGATGTGTAGATTGGGTACACTCTCCACGGTCTACCCCGAACCGAGACAGGATTTCGGCGGGGCCTCCCTGTTGTTCTCCGGATGCACAATTCTCTCGGCATTTTTAGCGGGACGTGTATCGGGAGAACAGCGGGGAGGTGCTGCCGAAATTTTGTCTCGGTTTGGGGTTGACCGTGGAGAGCGTATCCAATCTACACATCCTCGGGTGGGATTAGGACATATCTTTTCCTATTAGACATGTTAGGTGTATGCATGGAATAACAACGTAAAATTTGTGTATTTAGTTTGATGTCATTAATTAATATGAAATGTTGAATTTGTATTGTGGCTCTCAATGAAGCAGAGGATGGCTGGTAATGGTTGGATGCATAGTGGTCGTATTAGTGCGCTTGAAAGAACAGACGAGTGGGTATGGAAGACCAATTTTCTGGTGAAGGAGTTAGTGCGTGGTTCAAAGGTAGTTCGTCCAAGGTGTCCTTGCGCTCATTGCATGAGGCTTCGTCGTCAGACAAAGTATGATATGAGTAAACACCTTTGGCAGTATGGGTATATGCTTGACTACGAGCCTTTGGTCGACTTTTCTCAGTACGAACGTGATAGAGATGAGGTGATGCGACAACGGATTGATGGCATTGAGGACGATGGGATTATAAACTTGCTAGAGGATTTTCGCAATGCCGACATGCCAGATTCGCCACCTCCATAGGAGGAACCGGAGGAACTAGGTGAACCGGAGGAAACCGTGAAGGCCTTCCTTGATATGATGGCCTTGGCTAAGAGGCCTCTATATCCGGGTGCGAAAGTGTCTCAACTCGATGCCATCTCGCAAATACTAGCCGACAAGTCCCAGTACGCCACCAACCGAGCAAGTTTTGAACGTAATTTATTTACGTATGGTAACATGTTGCCCGAAGGGCATTGTCTACCTAAAAGCATGTACGAATGCTGGAAAATCATGAAAGTGCTCACCATGGATTATGTAAAGATAGATTGTTGTCCAGCAGGCTGTCTTTTGTTTTGGAAACAGTTTGAGGATGACAAGTACTGCAGCAAGTGTGGGGCCTCTAGGTATCATGAGAGAAAGGGACATGATGGTCAGATGACACAGTCAAATGTCGCCGTGAAGATTCTTTGTTATCTCCCATTCATAAAAAGAATCCAGCGGCTTTACATGACCGAGGAGACTGCCACACAGATGAAGTGGCACAAGACAGGGAAGAGATGCCATGACGAGCACGGACATGAAATGATGGGACATCCATCTGATGGTAAGGCATGGAAGAACTTCGATGCAAAACACGAGGCATTCGCAAGTGAGGCTCAGAATGTCAGAATTGCGATAGCAACCGATGGATTCAATCCATATGGTATGTCGACGACCTCTTACAGCTGCTGGCCTGTGTTTGTTATTCCGCTCAATCTCCCTCCCGGAGTCCTAATGCAAAGGAATACCATATTCTTGTCGCTTGTAATTCCAGGGCCTGAATACCCGGGGGAAAATTTGAGTGTCTACATGCAGCCGCTTATTGATGATTTGAACCACTCTTGGCATCACGGGACGTTGACATATGACCGAGCATCTAAGACAAACTTCCTCATGAGAGTTTGGTACCAGTATTCCATGCATGACATGCCCGGCTACGCCCTATTTTGCGGGTGGTGTACATCCGGTAAGTGGCCTTGCCCAGTTTGCAGGCTCCAACTTGAGTTCTTTTGGCTAAGCGCGGGTGGCAAGTATGTCACCTTTGACAAAAATCGACCTTTCCTCAAAAGAGGGCACCGGTTCGGACGAGACAAAAAGAACTTCATGAAGGGCGTAGTTGTGAATGAAGAGAAAGCGATACCAATGTTTGATGGTGTAGCTGTTAAAGCCGAGCTACTTGCTCTGAAGCGTACTGAGATTCCTGGCCCACAATTTGAGGGATATGGTAAAACACACAACTGGACTCACGAGGCAGCCATAACGAAGCTCGAGTATTACAAGGACCTCGAACTTCCCCATAACATCGATGTGATGCACACTGAAAAGAATGTAGGAGAGTCCCTCTTTCACACAATTTGCAACATCCCTGGAAAGTCAAAGGATATGTCAAGGCTAGGGTCGATGTTGAGAAGCTATGTGATAGGAAGAAACAACACATGCAGCCTCCTGACCGCAATCGAAGAAATTGGTTCAAGCCGCATGCCATCTTCTGCCTTGATAGTGACCAAAAGAAGGAGTCATTCAGGTGGCTCAAGTACGTTGTGATGTTCCCTGATGGTTATTGTTCAAATATGAGTAAGGGAGTCAATCTTGCGACGGGAAAAGTCACCGGCCTAAAGAGTCATGACTATCATATATGGATTGAGCGGCTGATGCCGGTGATGGTTCGAGGGTATCTCCCCGATCATGTATGGCGAGTGCTCGCGGAGTTGAGCCATTTCTTTCGCACTCTGTGTGCTAAGCAGGTATCTCCCGAGCTGATTGAGAGGCTGCAGGAACTAGTGCCAGAGTTGCTATGTAAGTTGGAGACGATCTTTTCGCCAGGATTTTTTACTCCGATGGCACATCTCATCGTGCACCTCGCGAACGAGGTACTTTTGGGTGGACCAGTGCAGTTTCGTTGGCAGTTCTGTATTGAGAGAGATTTTAAGTATATTCGAATGAAATGTGGAAACAAAAGTAAGATTGAAGCATGCATAGCTGTGGCAACTCTGATCGGGGAGATAGTAGACTTCACGACAAAGTACTATGCCGATGATGTTCCCACTCTGCATAACCCGATCACTCGGTACAATGTCGATGAGCTAGAGGAAGACCCCAAGATCGCACTCTTTCAATCTCCCGGTGGCAAGTCCGTTGCTGGAAAAGAGTACATATTGAAGCCGGAAGAAAAGGAGGGCATAATGTTCTATGTGCTCATGAACATGAAGCATGAACTTATCGGTTTCATGAGGTAAACTGATGAACAAATTACCTATTGCAACTAGTAACTCAATTTTGGTCTAATACGTGTTTACTCCTTTTAGCCAATTCAAGGATGAACAGTGGTCGGAAACGAGGGATCCCAGTGTCACGGAGCTGGACACTCTTCTAAAATATGGTGCCCCCGGAAAGAAAATTTTTGTGGCTTGGTTCAGGGCCAAAGTAATTTCCCTCTTACCTTGCAATCCGTGACTTGTCCCTATTATTACACATATCCCTCTTACCTTGCAATCCATGACTTGCAGGGAGCTGATTGCAACGTTGAGATGACGAATGAGATTCGATGTGTTTCACAGGGTTGTATCCGTAGAGTCATGAGGTATCAGAAGTACGATGTTAATGGGTACCGCTTCCATACAGAGTTTCACCAGAACAATCGGCCTAATGCAAAAACTATAAATACTGGGGTCTTCACCGGAGGAACTGATGGAGTTGATTACTACGGGATATTAGAGGACGTATACGAGCTAACGTTTGAGATGAACATAAAACTCAAGCTCGTTGTGTTCAAATGCCGCTGGTTCGACCCCATCGATGGACAGAGGAGTACCCCTTCCATTGGGTTAGTTGAAGTTAAGCCTTCAACCACCTATTGCGGAGCAGATGTCTATATAGTGGCTCACCAAGCCAAGCAAGTTTATTACTTGCCCTACCCATGTAAGAAAGAGGAACTTTTGGGTTGGGAAGTCGTCTTCCAGGTATCGCCACATGGTAAGCTACCTAGGCCCAACGCCAACGATTACCTCAACATTGACCCTGTGACATACGAGGGAATTTTCTATCAAGAGGAAGAGAACTTCGGGGGTTTTGACATACAAGTGGGTCATGAGGACCTCGAGAACGATGCACAAACTCGTGGTGAGACAGTGGTGGATTTAAAGGACGTTGATATGCTCAACAAGTTTCATGAGGCGAATTTCAACAATGATGAGCCTCCACCGTGCGACGAGCCTTACTACTCACGTGATAGTGATAGTGATAGTGATAGTGAAAATGAGAACGCGATGCACCACACCAAGTACTTTATGATAGTGATGACTAGAGGTGAGGGTCTTTTATGTCTTTATGCTTAGTATTTATTTCTTAACATGCTTCTTAATTGCATTATGTCTTTATGCTTATTAATTTCAACATGTCTATAATGCAGGTGATTGACCAATGCCTCGGGGGAGCAAGGAATCACCGGCCTCCCTTCTCAATATGATGACCCAAGAGAAGATTACCCAAAGGAGAAGAGTACCTCGTCCCAACCCGTGCTACGGTGGAGCTCGAGGAAGGGGATTGGAGGACCCACCTCCCTCGTAGGGAGAACTTCCCGCTGCAGGAGGACGAGGACGAGGAGGTGCACCACGAGGACGACCAGGTGCAGCACGAGGACGACCATGTGCAGCACGAGGACGAGGAGGTGCATCCTCGGGTACATACTCATCTCCCCCGTTGTTTATGAATTACGTTTATATTTTTTTATGTCTTCATGCTAAATTGGCTACTCTTTATCAATGCAGGTGCAGGACTCGATTCAGAGGATCCAGACTCGTCTCCCCCGTGGCGTGTTGCCTGTTTGTCTGACTTACCCTCTGCTTCTGGCACCGTGGCTTCACAGTCAGAGTCGGACGAGGAGTTGGGGGATGTCGGATGGGGAGGCGGAGGGTGAGGCGCCACCGGAGGGTGAGGCGCCGCCGAAGAAGTTGTCGATTCGTGGGGAGGCTCGTGTCCCTAAGAAGGAGCCTCGCCTGGAAGAGAGACCTAGGATTGAGCCCTACGGCAAATAGTAAGTGACTAACTCATGTTTTTGGTCATAACAATTTGGCATGTACTAATGTTTGTTTATTGTGCAGCAACTGGTTAAAACCGGCGGGGGTTCGCCACCCTAATAGCGTGCTTGGATCTTTGATCAGGAAGTATTGTTCGGGCTTGTACACTACAGTCCCCAACGGCCGAAGGAAGCTAGCCTGGTTTTGGTCGGACTATGAGGCCTCCCCCGATTGCCCGGGCTTCGAGAGTGCTGCTGATGCTGTGATTAGCAGCTTTTGGGTAACGCATACTTTGGCTTGTGACTCCCATAATTTTTTTTGCTCACCATCGTGCTATCTCATGACTCCCATAATTTTTTGCATGATTGAAGGTCTTGGTATATATATACATGGAACAACCTTCATTTATTTCCCATAATGTTATTAGTTGACACACATAATTAACATTTCTTTGCCGATGCAGGAGGAGATGGAGGGGGAGGTTAATAGCCCTATTACCGACCTGGTCGTGTGGGAGAAGATGAAGACAAAGAAGCCCGACCTAGAGCAGCCTCAGCCTCAGCTTCCCCAGTACTTCGGTAACGCAAAGGAGAAGCTCAACACCTACTGCGAGAAGCTCAAGGGTTTGCATCCGGAGGTGGATGAGCCCATGCACCATGAGGTCGATGAGACTGCCTTGATCATGGCGAGCCACGACAAGCCACATGGCCGTTTAAACATTCTTGATGGGGTGGTCCAGCCTACCATGACCCTCACACGAGTCAAGGCTACCCTCACCCCCGATCACCCCTCTATCGTGCCTCGTCCTTGGCCTGCTGCCTCCACCGCCGATGTGAGTGTTTCTCATTTCCATCTTATTTCCACAATTTGATCCTAAATGGCTAAGCTGACGAGATTCGTTATTTTTGCAATTGTAGCGTCATTTTGATGATGCCTACAAGGCCCTTCAGGCAGATTATAACAAGGAGTATGATGCATGGATTGCGCTGAGGGCAGAGTGCGATGCGTACACTAGGAAAGTGACGGCTGTAAGTTTCAAACTTTACTTTTGCAAATGATGATAAGTCCCACTTCCTCTAGTTTGAACCTTTGTTCCTGCAACGACTGACATATAACTATCTTGTAGGCGATGAATCACTACTTTATCACTGGACAGCAGGTTCCGGTGGAAGGTGACCAGCCACCTGATCCTGGGATGCCACCTCGCTGCATATCGAGGGAGGATTTCGCTGCCACATACTACGGAGGGACCCCGGTAAGTTCTTTGCCAAACCACTTGTTACCGCTTTCATATGCCTCGCAAGTTGCTAAGTTTTTGCTCAAACATGTAGGGCTCAGGATGCTCCAGGAATGTTGGACCCTTTGGTCGTGCCTCGGCCTCGCCTAGTCCGTCGCGTGCTGATGCACAACTTCGTATCATGGTGCCCGATGGCGGTTCTGCTAGTGGTTCTACTTCCCCGATGGCCCGACAACTGCAAGCGTCTCCTGAGCTCGGAACGGGAAGCCTCGGGCTCCTTGATACACCGACACATACAGCGAGTTTCGGACCATGAGCATGGACATGGTTAGAGCTAGAGCTAGTGGAT
Source organism: Avena sativa (assembly GCA_916181665.1). Taxonomy (NCBI): domain Eukaryota; kingdom Viridiplantae; phylum Streptophyta; class Magnoliopsida; order Poales; family Poaceae; genus Avena; species Avena sativa. Next base: position 27,277,987 of record OV702286.1, on the reverse strand, counting down.
GCACTTGTCATATCTTCTATGTGTATGCACTTGTGATGAGTTTGTATGTGTAAAAATATGTTTTGTGGATGATCATGTTGTTGTTTGGATGACGATGGATATTGCAATGGCATGATTATTTGTTTGGATGCTCAAATTATTTTGCTGATATTGCAATGCAATTAAATTATTTTGCGTGAATTTTGGATGCTCAAATTGAATTAGAAATGGAAACAGAAAAAAAAAGATGGCAGACGCTACGCCGATGGCATAGCCGTCGGCACAGCTCTATGCTGCACAGCATATGCCAAGGTTGTGCCGACGGCATTGCCATCGGCGTAGCTGGCAACGTGGCGGCTATGAGGGATGGCCTGTGCCGACGGCCAGGCCGTCGGCACAGACGGGTGACGTGGCAGCTCGAGGGAGGGCCTATGCTGACGGCTTGGCCGTCGGCGTAGGAGGGCACGTGGCGGGCTGCGGTGGTTCACGGGCTGCACCTGTGCCGATGGCCCAGCCGTCGGCGTAGCTCTCTGACGCGGCCGTTAGCGCGGACGGACGTCGCTGACACGCGGGGCCCGCAGGGAGATGCTGTGCCGAGGGGGAGAGGTTGTGCCGACGGCCGTTTTACTGTGCCGACCAGGAGATACGCCGAGGGGGCTACGCCGACGGTTACCGTCGGCGGCTTTGCCTGGCTGTGCCGACGGCTTCCAGCCCTCGGCGTATCTCCCGTCTCTTGTAGTGCAGGGGCGATGGTGCATGACGACGTGCATGTCGCATGCCCCCCGACTGGCGTCAGCAAGCTCCGCCCTCCTCCGATGAACAGAACACGGGCCATGACGGGGCCACGACGATGCACGGCGCATGGGGCCACGACGCCAAGATGGCGGACGGCGCAACGGGCCATGTTGTTGTTTTTTTATTTTGGAATAATTTATTTGTCGTGTATTCGTAGAAAAGCGCACGGCAAAGTATTGGTACAAAAGCACACGACAAAGTCTTTGGGACCCACTGTCATGACGCAGTGCGGCATCAAGTAGCTTTTGTCTGCCATGCAGGGCTGCCAGGCACAAGACAAAGCCTTTTCCGTGTAAGGAGCACGACAAATACTCCTTTGCCGGTCCGATCTTTGCCATGCGATCTTTGCCATGTACGGTGCATGGCAAAGTCTTTGCCGAGTTTCTTCTGGGCTTTTCCATATATCGCCTGTTACACGGCAAAGAACAAAAATCCCATAGTACACTGACGCAAAGTATTATTCCGGAATTTCCTTACCGTTTCTGTTTTCGCCGGAAATAGCTCTCTCATTTCCTTTTACGTTCCCGTTTAGAATATTCTGTTTCCGTTCATTTTCCACAAAATACCATTTCCATCTCCTTTTTAGCTCTCCATTTCCCGTTTAGCTCTCCATTTCCGCAAAATAAAGTTTCCTTACCGTTTTCAACTCTACTCGCCCCCTAAGTCTCGAAGAAAGTAATCAATAATCTCTTGTTGGTAATCTCGTCTTTTCCTACACGGAGCAAATCTTCAATTATATGGTGGAATAAACGCAAACTTCTTTCGGTCCTCGTTTTTCTACCGATGCTCTACATCCACAAACAAGATGAAAGGAAACTATCTCTCTTTGTTTCATCAATTCTTTTTCCGTGGTAAAGCGAATTATGGTTGAGGCCATCAGCCGCAAATCTGTTGCGTTAGCCTCAAGGCTAAAGAAAGCAATAAGTATCTCTACAATAAACTCCAGATCCTTCATATTCTTTGCTTCTCGGGATTCCACCATGATCTGGCTTCACATCCGTCTCTGGAAGTTATATCCGCGCACCTCAATTGCGTGATCCTTTGGGTTCTTGCCGGCGCAAGAAGAATCTAATCCGACGATGTCTAACTAAATCTTTCTGTTGATATCTAGGGACTCTATTGTTTGAAGGCAATATTGTTTCCGTGCTTCATTTCTCAAATCCGAGAGAAGATACGATGCTATTGTCATAGTGGATCAAAACTTCTCCAACCTAGCTCTTTTCTTCCGGCGAGACAAAGATTCATCCTCTCTAGTATCAGTAAATCTTTAATCTTAATGGTGTGTCTTTCTTTATCCATGATACATCATCTTTTCCTTTTCTTTCACAAGTGGTTCTATTCTGTTATCATGTTTCTTGAGAAAACCGGAGCTATGTTCATCCTATCCTTCTTGTCCCACGACAATCCTTCAACTCTTCTAACCGTTGTTTCTCAAGCAAAACGCAAGACTCGCAACAAGTCTAGCAAGTTTTGCAAGGTGTAGTGGTCGCACCATTCCGTTGTTCATCAACTTGGGAACGTGAGGGTCACCTTCGTTCGAACAACCGCCTCTCCTTGTGTTGTTTTCTTTTTCCTAGGAATCTCGGGACGAGATTCTTGTTTAGTGGGGGAGAGTTGTAGCATCCCAATTGTCTAACAATTGCAATGCTACTAGCCTAGTCTATATAAATGCTACTTCCTACATATAATTGTTGCATCATAATTATATCATGCTCATGTCATCATGCCACCTTGCATTTGAGCATCATATAAAACCCCTTTTCATTTGGTTCTTATCTCAGATGCATTATTAATTGTATTTGCCTCTTGATATTGTATTTGGATATTGATATATTGTTTAATGCCCAAGTTGAGTTGGGGGCATATCTTTTGTTAACTCCACCACCTTTCTTGTCATCACCCATCATTCCACCATTCCACCATATATGAGCATTGCAACTTATTTGGTTTTACCTCTAGCTCATATGTGTTGGTGTGGATCCATTCTATCTCCACATGCTCTCATATATGCACCATATTGTTTTCACATTATTTGTTTAGGAGAGCCACATGGCCACCTTTGCATGCCTTGTGAGTGGGACCCTTTTCCTAGCTTCCATAGGGATTATTATGGAATTTTGCTCATGTTGGGATATTGTTGGGACTATTGGGCATCTGGTGGCACATACACACAAGCAAGTCCCATTTCTATTCAAATATGGTCATCTCCATCTACTCCACATGGGGCATCCTTTTAATTCTTTTTGCTTGGCTTTTATTCCAATTCTGGGAATGCATAATAATAATGCCATGTTAATATTATTGTTCTCACAAGAATACACATGGCAATAAATATTTTGCATGGGCCATGCAAGCACCACCACATTCTAGCCTTTTGGGTTTTATCTGAGTCTTTGAGTGGATCTTCCCCATATCTCTCTCTACCCCTCTTATGCTTGATCTTGCTTGATGCATGTAAGCATCTAAAACCCTATAACCATCTCCATCCATACCCTCACCACCTATTTCTCACCCTCTCTTTTTCTTGTCTACATCTTGCTTGAGCTTGTCATGATCATGCTTGATCTTGTCAAAAGAGAACCACTCCATCTAATCTCTCTCTCTAAACCCTAAACCATACACTCATCTCTCCTCTCTCTTTACCCGGGTGCATGTGTCCCCCTTCTCATGTGTGCGCTAGCTGTAACCTAAAGCTAAGGTTCTGGACTTATATAAGGGGGAAACTCCCCGTTCGGGTGAAACCGGGTAGGATAGTGCCCTCCCCTTGTGAAGCACCATGGTTTTACATCATCATATGACCTAAACAAACATAAAACAAGAGAGTGCTACTCCGGGCTACCCCTGTTAGTGGGACGTCTAGGGGGGTAGACGATCCGATGCCCACAGATCAGGGTTCCACGGGAGACCACGCTCCGGGGCGTCGGAATACCTCAAGGACTTGCATGTGGCCCTAGAACATGCATGGAAGTGTGGTGCTATGTTGAAACATGCAAAACCTAGTCCCCGGGTGCATGTGTCCCCCTTCTCATGTGTGCGCTAGCTGTAACCTAAAGCTAAGGTTCTGGACTTATATAAGGGGGAAACTCCCCGTTCGGGTGAAACCGGGTAGGATAGTTCCCTCCCCTTGTGAAGCACCATGGTTTTACATCATCATATGACCTAAATAAACATAAAACAAGAGAGTGCTACTCCGGGCTACCCCTGTCAGAGGGACGTCTAGGAGGGTAGACGATCTGATGCCCACAGATCAAGGTTCCGCGGGAGACCACACTCCGGGGCGTCGGAATACCTCAAGGACTTGCATGTGACCCTAGCATATGCATGGAAGTGTGGTGCTATGTTGAAACATGCAAAACCTAGTCCCCGGGTGCATGTGTCGCCCTTCTCATGTGTGCGCTAGCTGTAACCTAAACCTAAGGTTCTGGACTTATATAAGGGGGAAACTCCCCGTTCGGGTGAAACCGGGTAGAATAGTGCCCTCCCCTTGTGAAGCACCATGGTTTTACATCATCATATGACCTAAACAAACATAAAACAAGAGAGTGATACTCCGGGCTACCCCTGTCAGAGGGACGTCTAGGGGGGTAGACGATCTGATGCCCACAGATCAGGCTTCCGCGGGAGACCATGCTCCGGGGCGTCGGAACACCTCAAGGACTTGCATGTGGCCCTAGCACATGCATGGAAGTGTGGTGCTATGTTGAAACATGCAAAACCTAGTCCCCGGGTGCATGTGTCCCCCTTCTCATGTGTGCACTAGCTGTTACCTAAAGCTAAGGTTCTGGACTTATATAAGGGGGAAACTCCCCGTTTGGGTGAAACCGGGTAGGATAGTGCCCTCCCCTTGTGAAGCACCATGGTTTTACATCATCATATGACCTAAACAAACATAAAACAAGAGAGTGCTACTCCAGTCTACCCCTGTCAGAGGGACGTCTAGGGGGGTAGACGATCTGATGCCCACAGATCAGGGTTCCACGGGAGACCACGCTCCGGGGCGTCGGAATACCTCAAGGACTTGCATGTGGCCCTAGCACATGCATGGAAGTGTGGTGCTATGTTGAAACATGCAAAACCTAGACCTAAAAAAACACAAAAAACTACATTGGTCAACACTCATCCGGGGCCGGTCAACGGGGTAGATATACGGGGAGGAACAAACTAGGGTTTATATTTTATACGAAATAAATGAAAAGGGGAGGAACAAAATATAATTAAATCTATCAAGTAGAACCCAATATAAAATTAAATATTTTAAATAGGAGCAAATAAAAAAGGCACCAAATAAAGGAAAAAAAAGAGGAGGTTGTGCCGACGGCTATGCCGTCGGCGTAGGCCCATTTTTTTCCTTAGACCAGCCCGGCCCAACAGGCGCCCGAGCTGGCCCTTTCTCCCACTCTCCCCCTTCCCTACTAGTCTCCAACCCTGCGCCGCCGCCGCCGACCTGCCCGCTTCCCCCCGAGCCACCCTGTCCACCCCTGAGCCACCACCCCGCCGCCGCGCGTCCACCCCGAGCCCCCACCCCGCCCCTAACCCCCGAGCCACCACCCTGCCGCCGCGCCTCCACCCCGAGCCCCCACCCCGCCCCTGACCCCCGAGCCACCACCCCCGAGCCCCCACCCTGCGCCGCCCCGAGCCTCCCCGAGCCACCCCCTTTGGCCTCCTCCCCGAGCCACCCCCTCTTCCCTCCACCCCCTCTGCCCTCCTCCCCGAGCCACCCCTCTGCCCTCCTCCCCGAGCTACCCCAAGCCCCCCCGTCCATGCCCTCCCTGACCCGTCCCTGCCCTCCTCCCCCCGTCCCCAATCCTCCTCCCCCGTCCCTGCCCTCCTCCCCCCGTCCCTCCTCCCCGGGGACATGGTGTGCATTGCCAACTCTTGGAAAAACGGATTTAGTTTCTCATACTCACCCCCGAATCCATTTGCATAGTGACTATTTTCTTGTCAAATTTTTGAAAGGAATATATCTGAGAGGCAATAATAAAGTGATTATTATCTTATTCCATGTTTATGATAAATGTTTATTTTTCATGCTATAATTGTGTTAATAGGAAATATTAATACATGTGTGATTTATAAATAGAAAAGGTTCCTAGTAAGGCCTCTCTTAATACTAGCTTGTTGATTAACAGATGATCAAAGGTTTTTTATCATGACCATTGTATGTTGTTAATAACAGGGTCATATCATTAAAGAATGATATGATGAACAGTCACCCACAGTAGATTTAGCAATACGATCAAGTCCTCAAGTTTATATTGCTATCGCATTCGTAGTAACTCAATGTCCTTAGACCATGAGATCACATCAATCACTTCCACCAAAAAAGTACTTTGATTCCAGCAAACATCACACCGTAACAGGGTGCTTATAAAGGTGTCATCAGGTACTTGGAAAGTATTAGTTGAGGCTCGTGGATCAAGAGTGGGATTTGTCAATCCAGATGACAGAGAGATATACTCAGGGCCCTCTTGGTGATATCACATTGACATAGCTTGTAAGCAAGTGATTTGATCACTAGAATGTTATATCATGGAAACAAGAAAAAGTGTACTTGGGGGAACGACATTAAACAAGGTATGGATGATACCAAGTGATAGAATCACATAAAAGTAAAATATCACGAGACAAAAGGAATTTAATTACAGCAAAAAAGGTGTAGACAATCATTGGATTTTCGTGGAAATAGTGGGAGTCATTATGGATCTTCAGGTCCCACTAATGATTATTGATTGGAGAAAGTCTCGATCATTTCTTATAGTTCATGAAACCATAGGGAGACACACTTAAGGTTAGTCGACGCAATTGAGTGGATAGGGAACACATGGGAAGATAATGGACATTGCAGGAATTTGTTCTGTCGAATCTGCAGAAATAGTTTCGGGTATCGAAACAAAGTAAGGGAATAAAATGTTAATGTGTTCATTAAATGAAGTGTTTATTAAATGAAGTGTACATTAAACTGAGGCACATTAAATCAAGATAATTAAAGTGCTTTGATTGAAAGATCTTGGGTTTTTTAGTGGAAATTCAATAGGAGAATGTGGAGGAGATTTACGTGTGAGTGGAGTGTCGACCCACATAAATGAGAGGACGGGAGGGGCATCTCGTTGGCACCGACCAAGGGAGGGGATTGCATCGCCTCTCTCCTATAAAAGGAGGTGGAGACCTCCTCTCTCTAACACACTTGCCCACTCCTCTCATATGCCCTTTGGTTGGCATCTTCTTCTTCTTGCTAGCCTTGTCCATTTCCATAAGAAAAGGTTCTTAGGCGAAGCCCTTCTCGAGATCTTCCCCTCCACCACCTCTACCATGCCATAGCGTTTTTGGAGTTCCCGGAGATCCACTACCTCTGCTGCCCGGCTGGAGCAAGGGTTTGGAAGTCGTCGGCACACCGTATGCGTGACCGATTACAAAGGTGCTCCCCTCTTATGGTGTTGATCGTCTGCATGTCCTTGAGGATGGTCGTGTACACTCTACATCAACCACGTTTTTTTGCGAGAATGTTATCCCGCTTACAGTATTCAAGGGTGAGTCCGTTTTAAACCGTTACAACTATCGCCTAAATTCAATCTTGGAAGTTGCAACCGTAGGATTTTTTTTGCTTTCTATGCAATGAAACCCATCGGTGGTATCAGATCTATATCTATATGTAGGTGCTTTATATGGTTAGAACACATGGAGATGTGGGCGTTGATGATCATGTTATTGTAAACTTTTATGTACTTTAGATATTAGCGGCATATAGTGGGATAAAGCGGTCTAGACAAACTTTACATGTCCTCGCACATGAGACATATTCAACGCTTGACATGCAACTAGTTTTGCATTAGTGGCTAGCGGGTGTCTGCCTCTCCCACTATAGTTAATATCTGATTTATAACAATTTGCTAATAACTTGATTATCCCCATTGTGGTTGAAGTTCGCAGGTAGAACGGATCTTTCCTAGAAATCCCACAGCCATGTAAAACTAGCAAAAGATAAATTAGAGACGTCTAGATTTATTTTTTCTGGACGTGTGTCATGATATGGTAAATGTTATAATTTTAGTATGGTAAGATACTCTCAGGAATTATAACAAATAAGTGGGAGCGCCATAGACCTTGGCGTGATACAAATGGAATGATATAGATCATACCATATGATGATCGGGTGTGATAGACTCTACTTTCACATACAACAAGGGTAAGACAGTTTTACGCACATGAGTACTAATATTCTTACTTGTCCAGCTTAACATGTACAGACATGGCCTTAGAACATGAACCGAAAGGTAAAACACAAGTCATATGATGATATGATGCCCAAACGATTCTCGCCTTTGGAGCCGCGCCACCACTCATGATGATCGGTCGTGCCGTAGTAAATTTTGTTTGTGTAATCACTAAAAATGACTAGAGGGATGTCGCTTTTGAGTGGGAGTTCACATAGTAATATGATAAAGTTGAACTAGATTTATCATAAACTAAATTTAAGTGAGTTTGTGTAGTTCGTTGTAGTCACTGGCATTCATTTACCACCCTCTGTTTAGCTATGGTTGAGATAATATAATATAGGATTCTGAAATTTTTACTTTACGAACTGGTATCGTAATGTATTATGAGTGTCAATCTAAAGTTTAAAATACTATAACAAACTTTCAGCAAAACCTCACTTACACCATGAAATTCGATAAGTTGTATCGAATAAAGTGTAACAAAATTCTAGCATTAGTATCTAAATATCATGCTTGCCTCCATGATCTTTGATATTCGAAAATTGTTTCAGTATCAAGGTTATCTAGGAGCTAAAAGAATTGTTTCAGAAACAATCATGCGTGAAAGATATTGTGATATCTAAAACAGTGTTTGGTTGTAGTATGATAGAATATAATTTTAGTAAGATAATGTTCTTGTATTGTATGAGAATTTGCAAAGGTTGGAAACTCTAGGCATCCTGATCTTCCAAAGCATTTTGGGAACTAATATTATATTCGCTATTCGTCCTTATGAGCTATAGTAGCTTGATCATGGAAGTTGTCATGATAAGGATGGATAGAAGATGTAGGTAAAATGTTTACTGTATTAAAAATATTATTAAAAGGAATGAAATTTGGAAGAGCTCCAAACATTTAATGATGGTGATCTACATTAAAAGTGCAAGTCCAGGGATATTAGTGTTTGACTAATGGGATTTGGACTATGTGTCATATGTATGGCACTACTATTGATGTTGATAGATTTTTTTAGAAAAAGGAAAGGTAATACTAAAAGAGAATCTGGTAAATATTTGGTAGAAAGGAAAAAAGACTGGAAAAGTCCAGCTTAGATACGTAGATGATATATTTGCTTGTTAAACAATGTGGTTCTTGGGTATTGGATACCGAATTTGTTGGTATGAAGTGTCATAGAGAACAACATAATTTATGAACTAAAATGACCTAAGTAACTAGCAAGAGAATATGTGATGATGTTCATCGAAAACAAATAAAGTGTTACTGTGTTTCTCATTGACATCAAATCTTGCCTTCAAGATTTGTATTAGTAGTTGTTATTTTATTCTAGTATGATGAGAATAATGGTTATTCAAATAATTACCGTATTCCATAGAAGATGGATGAACCTTTACAAACATATTTGGATAAATCACGTCCATAAGCACTAATGCTATAAAGTCACAAGACGAATGATTGGAATATCACTTTTGAGTGACATCATCACAAGAAGAAAACTCCATGTCAATGGATTTTTGGAGTCTTTTGATTTTGATCAATTGACACTTTTGAAACTTTCATGAAGATAATTAAAACCTCATTCATGGGCCAAACAAGAATGAACGACTAACCTATTAGACATAATGCATGTTGATGTACATTGTCCATTATGTGTAGTCGTGAACGATGGATTTAAAATTCATATGCTTTCTCCGAAATTTGACTAAATACATGTGTATATTTACTTAATAAATGAGAAGTATGAAACATTTGAAAATGTTCAAATGATTTCAAGATGAAGTGGAAAATCATTATAACAAGAAATAAAGAATTTATGATTGGATCATCTAGGAAGATATTTGAGTTACAAGTTTTGCAAAACACCTAAGATTTGAGGAATCGTTCCATTGACTTTCGTTTCTCGAAACACCATAGGAGTATGGAGTGTTCGTGAAATTTAATCAAGCCTTGTTTGACATGGTAAGATCAACGGTGTTATTTATAAAATTGCCATTATATTTTAAAGATTGGCTTTTAGTGACTACCGCTTTTACACTGAAAAGAGCTCCACCATGATCATTTAAAATGACACCGTATAAGTTATGGTTTGGGATAAAATCCAAGTTGTCTTTTCTTAAATTTTGGTATGCTAGGCATAAGTAAAAAGTTTACAACTAAAGTCGGATGAACATGTCTTTATAGGTTATTCTTAATAACCGTTGGGTATTTCTTCATAACACCAAAAACAAAAGTATTTATCGCTTGGAAAAGTCAATTTTTTTAGAAGAAAATTTTCACGAAGATTTAAGTGGGAGGACAATAGATATTTGACAAGGTTATTAAACCTTAGCTATATGTGCTGAGTTGCGCAGTGCAAGAAAGTGTTCCGGAGGCAGCCACAATGCTCATGGATCACGTGCCTCAAAAGTTGTGGTTACGGAGATCAAAATTCCTATTGAACCGAGTAGGTGGGGTAAACAATCAAATAGTAAGATTTGAAATTAATTATTATTGTTTGACAATGATAAACCGACTACATGCGAAGAAGTGATGATGGGCCATGACTCCGTTAATGGCTTGAAGACATAAAATCCGTGACAGTTCTATACATGAGAAACCAAGTTACTGAACTTGGAAGACCCTCTAAAAGGCATAAATCCTATCAGTTGTATTTGGATTTATAAAGAAATAGACATGGATGTTTCACATCTATGTAATGGTCGATATGTTGGTAAAAGAGTTTACGACAATGTTCAAGGAGTTCAATACGATAAGATTCAATCTTTCGTAACGATGTTTAGTCTGGACAGATTAGTATAGCAACAACTACATATGTCAATTATTGTATATGCAAGTTGAACAAACAAAACAACATTCTTCTAATAGAATGGTTGCCTAGGACGTGTACGTGACACGGTCCGAAGGGTTTTGTTAAATCAAATGATGATAAAAGGACATGCAAACTTTAATTGTTGAAGTAAGCATGGCGGGATTGAAATCTTCACCATGATAAAATTGTTAAAATATTTAATTTCATCAGAAACAATAAAAATGCTTGCATTTGCAAGAAATTAAGTTAGAGCGTTGAGACATATTTCTAATACATTGTGTATAAGACATATTGTTGATTGGAAATAATGTATCTTTTATTTGACACAAGTTAAGAATTTCATTTAAATTAGATTTGGATGAAAGACTTAAGAAAAACCCGAATATTAGGCATCAATGTCTATTTAGATTGATTGAGATGCTAATACGGTTATGCCAAATGTATATAGATGAAATATTGAATGAGTTCAATATGAAAATAACGAGAAATGTTCTTGCCACATGGAAAAGATTGAATCAAGATTCAAGTGTTTTAACACTTGGTAAGTAAAATCATATGGATATCTTGATAATCAAGATTCAAGTGTTTTGACACTTGGTAAGTAAAGTCACATGGATATCTTGATAAACAAGATTCATGTGTTTTAAAACTTGGTGAGTGAAATCACATGAATATATCAACAATCAATCATTTCGTGATATGTACATATCCAGATATGTCCTATGCTCTAAATGTTATGATCATATACTAGAGTAAGAATATTACTATGGTCTTTGGAAGAACTAAGAATATATTTTGTATATATTAGTGATAGATAGTTCACTAATAAAGTGTTACATTGACACTATACAGATAGTTCATTGCAAAGTGTTACATTGACACTATATAGACAATTCATTGTAAATTGTTACATTGACACTATACATAAAGTTCACTGTTAACTATTACATTGACACTATACAAATAGTTCATTGTAAAGAGTTACATTGACTAGTTTCATCACAAGATACAAACTTAATGTTGGAGATATGCCCTAGAGGCAATAATAAATGTAGTTATTATTATATCTTTGTGTTTATGATAAATGTTTACATTCATGCTATAATAGTATTAACAAGGAAACATTAATACTTGTGTGATTTGTAAACTTAATTTGAAGTCCCTAGTAAAGCCTCTATATAATACTAGCTTGTTGGTTAATAGATGATTGTGGTTTCCCTATCATGAACATTGAGATGTTATTAACAACAAGATCATATTGTTAGGAGAATGATATGATGGACATACTCCTATGGATAAGCGTAGCATAAAGATCAAGTCATTTTAATAGTTCAATTGCTATATGCTTTCTGATACATAGTAATCTAATTCCTTCGACCATGAGATCATGCATATCACCTTTACCGGATGGATGCTTTGATGACATCAAACACCACACCGTAACTGGGTGGCTATAAAGGTGGCATTGAGTGTTCGGAAAGTATTGGTTGAAACACATGGATCAAGAGTGGGATTTGTCCATCCATATGACGGATAGATATACTCTGGGCCCTCTCGGTGAAATGTCATCCAATTAGCTTGCAAGCATGTGACTGGCTCACAAGGGATCACATATCACGGGAACGAGAAAAGAGTACTTATCGGTAATGAGGTTGAACTAGGTATGCAAAGATACCGACGATCATAACCTCGGATAAGTAAACTATCGTGAGACAAAGGGAAATTGATATCGTATGTAAGTGGTTCATTCGATCGCAAAGTAATCGTTGAAATATGTGGGAGCCATATGAATTTCCAGATTCCTCTATTGGTTATTGTTCGGAGAAGTGTCTCGATCATGTCCGCATAATTCACGAACCGTAGGGAGACACACTTAAGGATTCGACGTTGTTTGAGTAGTTATGGAATGATGAGAAAGAGACCGAATGTTGTTCGGAGTCTCGAATGGGATTCGAGATATCACGAGGAGATCCGGAATGGTCCAGAGAATAAGATTCATATAAGGAAAGTCCCGTTTCGGAGTTGGAGAATGGTTCCGGTGTTTTCATCGGGAATGTTCTAGAAGGTTCCGGAATGTACGGCACTCTGGGGGGGAAGGCTACATGAATGTGTTATATCAAGTTGATATGATTGCATCATGTACTCGGTGTCATCGCTGATCAAAATAGAGGGTTTATTCAAATCCTAGTTTGAAAAGTCAAACGGCTAGTTTGAAAGTCAAACGGCAGTTTTTGGAAAGAGGAGGAGGAGTGGGAAACCGAGTTGGGGAGGAGTTCCCTCCTCCAACCGGCGGCACACCACCCAAGCCGAGTTGGGGAGGGACTCCTCTCCCTCCCCTTGGCCGGCCGGCCCCTCCACCTATATAAGGAGGGGCAGGGCTCCCTCCTAGAGACACACAAGATCCTCTCCTCCAAACCCTAGCCCCAAGCCGCCGCCGCCGGCCCTAGGGCAAACCCTAGCCGCCGTCTAGCTAATCCCTAGCTGCCGGCTTGCCTCCTCCGTGGTGTGTCTAAACCCTAGAACACCGAGGGACTCTCTCATACTCCACCATACTCGCTCCGGCTTAAGGCGAAGCCCTGCGAGATCTCCCCTCTACTTCCGGTACCACACCGTTGTGCTGCCGGAATCACGAGGAGAGTGCTACAACCTCCGCTGCCTGCTGGAACAAGGGAGAGGAAGGTCTTCGTCGAGTACCGAACGTGTGACCGACTGCGGGAGCGCTGCTGGAACGCAGCGCCGGAAGGATCGTCTACACGGTCTTGAGATCGGGAAGAGTACGACTACATCACCCACGAGAATCCGCTCTCGTTAAACACTTTGGAATCTTCGAGGGTGAGTTATTCCATCGACTCGTTGCTACAATCTAGTAGATATATCTTGGCTTGTTTGTTTGTATGCGGTAGAAAATTTTTGTTTTCCATGCTACGAATCCCAACAGTGGTATCAGAGCCGTGTCTATATGTAGATCTGTTGCACGAGTAGAACACAATGGTCACTGTGGGCATTGATGCTTTTATTGTCGATTGCTTCTTGTGTACTTTGCATCTTGCAGTATGTTGGGATGAAGCGGCCCGGGCTAACCTTACATGACATCGTTCATGAGACTTGCTCCACGCTTGACATGCAACTTGTATTGCATAAGTGGCTTTGCGGGTGCCTGTTTCTCCTAGCATAGTTAAGATCCAATTTACAACGGGTGATTAACAATACTAGTATCAATGTTGTGGTTCTTGTTCGTAAGTTAGAACGACACTTATTGAAAGCCCCAAACCACGTAAAATATGCAAAGAAAGTAGAGGCGTCTAACTTTGTTTTGCAGGGGTGTGCTGTGATGTGATATGGCCATGATTGTGGTTATATTTGATGTATGCAATGTTCCTTATTGTAAGTTGGCAACCGGCAGGAGCCATATGGTTGTCTTTAATTTCTGTTACGACCCACGTGTCTATTCAAAGTAGTTGTAATAGTTGAAGCCGGTGGACGACAACCATGGAGAAGTGTCATTGACCTTGATGCAATGCCGGTGATGATGGAGATCATGTTCGTGCTAGAAGATGGAGATCGGAAGCACAAAGAAGAAAGGCCATATCATATCACATATTATGAATTGCATGTGATGTTAATCCTTTATGCATCTTGTATTGCTTAGTAGACAACGGTAGCATTATAAGATGATCCCTCATGCACATGAATTTCAAGTTATAAAGTGTTCACCCTTAGTTAGCACCGTTGCTAAAGCTTGTTGTTTCGAAGCAACACGTGATGATCGGGTGTGTTAGATTCCGCAAGTGTATACAACGTGAGCAAGCCAGATTTGCTCATGCGGAAACAAAGGTTTGATCTTGACGAGCCTAGCATGTACAGACATGGTCTTGGAACACGGATCACCGAAAGGTAAAGCATGAGTCATATAGTAGATATGATGAACATGTCGATTGTTCGCCATTGAAACTATATCAACTCTCGTGATGATCGGTGTTGATGTGGTGGATTTGGTTCGTGTGATCACTAAAACAATGTGAGGGATATTGTTTTGAGTGGGAGTTCACCTAGATTAATTTTATTATTAATTTGAACTCAATTTGTCATAAACTTAGTCTAAACTATTGCCAATATGTTGTAGATCAATGGCAGCCCCTACCATCAATTTTAATGCGTTCCTAGAGAAAGAAAAGTTGAAAAACAATGGAAGCAACTTCGCGGATTGGTTCCGCAATTTGAGGATTGTCCTCACAGCTGGTAATTTGACCTACGTGCTCGATGCACCGCTGGGTGACCCACCTGCAGCTGATGCTGCCGATGAAGTAAAGAATGTTTACCTCACTCGGAAGACTCAGTACTCCACAGTTCAGTGTGCTATCTTTTATGGTTTAGAATCGGAGCTTCAAAAAAGGTTTGAGAATTCAGACCCATATGATATTGTCGAGGATCTCAAATTGATCTTTGAGACTCATGAGGCAATTGAAAGCTATGAGGCTTCTGAAAAGTTCTTTAACTGCAAGATGGAAGAGGGAAGCTCCGTCAGTGAGCACGTGCTTAAGATGTCTGGGCACGCAAACAAACTTCAAAGCTTGGGTATTGTGATTCCTAATGCTTTGGGGATTTACCGTGTCCTCCAATCACTACCACCAAGTTACAAGAACTTTGTGATAAACTACAACATGCAAAACATGAACAAGACATTGCCAGAACTCTTTGCCATGTTGAAGTCTGCAGAAGTGGAGATCAAGAAAGAGCACCAAGTGTTGTTGGTCAATAAGACCACCAAATTCAAGAAAGGCAAGTCTAAGCAGAAGGGACACTTCAAGAAGGGTGGTAAGAAAGTTGCCACGCCTACGAAGAAGACCAAGGCTGGACCTAAGCCTGATACTGAGTGCTTTTACTGCAAGGGAGAAGGTCACTGGAAGCAGAATTGCCCAAAGTACTTGGCGGATTTTAAGAACGGCAACATCAAGAAGAAAGGTATATCTGATATACATGTTATTGATGTGTATCTCACTAGTACTCGTAGTAGTGCCTGGGTATTTGATACTGGTTCGGTTGCTCATATTTGTAACTCGAAACAGGTGCTGCAGAATAAACAGAAGCTAGCGAAGAACGAGGTGACGATGCGCGTGGGAAACGGATCAAAGGTTGATGTGATCGCGGTCGGCACGCAACCCCTTCATCTACCATCGGGATTAGTTTTATACTTAAATAATTGTTATTTGGTGCCTGCGTTAAGCATGAACATTATATCGGGATCTTGTTTATTGCGAGACGGTTACTTGTTTAAGTATGAGAATAATGGTTGTTCGATTTATATGAGTAATATGTTTTATGCACATGCACCTTTGATAGATGGTCTATTCTTGTTGAATCTCGATAGTGGAAATACACATATTAATAACATTGAGGCTAAACGTTTGAAATCGAGCGATAACTCGACATATATGTGGCACTGTCGTCTTGGTCACATTGGAGTGAAGCGTATGAAGAAACTCCATTCCGATGGACTTCTTGAATCACTTGATTTCGAATCACTTGAAAGATGCGAAGCATGTCTGATGGGTAAAATGACTAAGACTCCATTTTTTGGTATGATGGAGCGAGCTACGGACTTATTGGAAATCATACATACCGATGTATGTGGTCCAATGAGTGTAGCATCGCGCGGTGGTTATCGTTATGTTCTTACCTTCACGGATGACTTGAGTAGATATGGGTATATCTATTTCATGAAACATAAGTCCGAAACTTTCGAGAAGTTTAAGGAATTTCAAAGTGAGGTAGAGAATCAACGTAACAAGAAGATTAAGTTTCTACGTTGTGATCGTGGAGGTGAATATCTAAGTTACGAGTTTGGCGAGCATTTGAAGAAATGCGGAATACTTTCACAATTGACACCGCCGGGAACACCACAACGTAATGGTGTGTCCGAACGTCGTAATCGAACTCTCTTAGATATGGTTCGTTCTATGATGTCACTTACAGATTTACCGCTATCATTTTGGGGTTATGCATTAGAAACAGCCGCATTCACTTTAAATAGGGCACCATCTAAATCCGTTGAAACGACACCGTATGAATTATGGTTTGGGAAGAAACCTAGATTGTCATTCCTTAAAGTTTGGGGATGTGAAGCCTATGTAAAGAAGTTACAGCCGGACAAGCTTGAACCCAAAGCGGAAAAATGCGTCTTCATAGGATACCCGAAGGAAACTATTGGGTATACCTTCTATCATAGATCCAAAGGCAAAATCTTCGTTGCCAAGAATGGATCCTTTCTAGAGAAGGAATTTCTCTTGAAAGAAGTGACTGGAAGGAAAGTAGAACTTGACGAGGTTATCAAACCTTCTCTCGAAATTGCAAGTAGCGCAGCGCCGGAAGAAGTTCCTGTGGTGCCTGCACCAATTAGAGAGGAAGCTAATGATGATGATCATGAAACTTCGGTCAAAGTTGCTACAGAGCCTCGCAGGTCAACGAGAACTCGTACCACTCCAGATTGGTATGATCCCGTTATGAGTGTCATGTTGGTGGACAGCACCGATGACCCTGAGACATATGAGGAAGCGATGATGAGCCCAGATTCCAATAAATGGCAAGAAGCCATGAAATCTGAGATTGGATCCATGTACGAAAACCAAGTGTGGACTTTGGTGGACTTACCAGATGGCCGGAAGGCTGTCGAGAACAAATGGATCTTCAAGAAGAAAACAGATGCTGATGGTAATGTTACTGTCTATAAAGCTCGACTTGTCGCAAAAGGGTTTCGACAAATTCAAGGAGTTGACTACGATGAGACTTTCTCACTAGTAGCGAAGCTAAAGTCTGTGAGGATTATGTTAGCAATCGCTGCATATTATGATTATGAGATATGGCAGATGGATATCAAAACAGCATTCCTCAATGGAGACATTGATGAAGAGTTGTATATGATGCAACCCTAAGGTTTTGTTGATCCTAAAGATGCTAACAAGGTATGCAAACTTCAACGGTCCATCTATGGATTGAAGCAAGCATCCCGAAGTTGGAATCAACGTTTTGATAAGGTGATCAAAAGTTTTGGTTTTATACAAACTTATGGAGAAGCTTGTATTTACAATAAAGTGAGTGGGATCTCTGTAGCATTCTTAATACTATATGTAGATGACATATTGTTGATTGGGAATGATGTAGACCTTCTTAATAGTGTCAAGGAATATTTGAATAATAGTTTTTCAATGAAAGATCTTGGCGAAGCAGCTTACATATTAGGCATAAAGATTTATAGAGATAGATCGAAACGCCAAATATCATTGTCACAAAGTACATATTTGGACAAAGTTCTAAAGAGGTTTGGAATGGAAGAGAGCAAGAAAGGGTTCTTGCCCATGTTGCCCAATACGACCTTGAGTAAAACTCAAAGTCCGACATCGGCAGAAGATAGAGAAAGGATGAGTAAGACTCCCTATGCCTCAGCCATAGGATCTCTAATGTATGCCATGCTATGTACTAGACCCGACATTGCATATGCTGTTAGTTTAACTAGCAGATATCAAAGTGATCCAGGAGTGGATCATTGGACAGCGGTCAAAAACATCCTTAAGTACTTGAGAAGAACTAAGGATATGGTTCTTTCTTATGGAGGTGATGAACAGCTCGTTGTTAATGGTTACACCGATGCTAGTTGGAACACCGATCCGGATGATTCTAAATCACAATCTGGATACGTATTTATTTTGAATGGTGCAGCAGTTAGCTGGAGGAGTGCAAAGCAATGCGTTGTGGCGAGATCTTCAACTGAATCAGAATACATGGATGCTTCAGAGGCTTCACAAGAAGCGATATGGATGAAAGAGTTCATTACAGAGCTGGGTGTGGTTCCTGGTGCGCTGGACCCAATGTCTATCTACTGTGATAACATGGGCGCCATAGCCAATGCGCAAGAACCAAGGTCACACAAGAAGCTGAAGCACATCAAGCTACGTTTTCACGCTATTCGAGAACATATCCAAGATGGGTATATAAAGATTTGCAAAGTACACACAGATCTGAATGTGGCGGATCCTTTGACTAAACCTCTCCCGAGGGCAAAACATGACCAGCACCAAACTGCCATGGGTGTTCGGTATATTACCATGTCATCTAGATTAGATGACTCTAGTGCAAGTGGGAGACTGTTGGAGATATGCCCTAGAGGCAATAATAAATGTAGTTATTATTATATCTTTGTGTTTATGATAAATGTTTACATTCATGCTATAATAGTATTAACAAGGAAACATTAATACTTGTGTGATTTGTAAACTTAATTTGAAGTCCCTAGTAAAGCCTCTATATAATACTAGCTTGTTGGTTAATAGATGATTGTGGTTTCCCTATCATGAACATTGAGATGTTATTAACAACAAGATCATATTGTTAGGAGAATGATATGATGGACATACTCCTATACATAAGCGTAGCATAAAGATCAAGTCATTTTAATAGTTCAATTGCTATATGCTTTCTGATACATAGTAATCTAATTCCTTCGACCATGAGATCATGCATATCACCTTTACCGGATGGATGCTTTGATGACATCAAACACCACACCGTAACTGGGTGGCTATAAAGGTGGCATTAAGTGTTCGGAAAGTATTGGTTGAAACACATGGATCAAGAGTGGGATTTTTCCATCCATATGACAGATAGATATACTCTGGGCCCTCTCGGTGCAATGTCATCCAATTAGCTTGCAAGCATGTGACTGGCTCACAAGGGATCACATATCACGGGAACGAGAAAAGAGTACTTATCGGTAACGAGGTTGAACTAGGTATGCAGAGATACTGACGATCATAACCTCGGATAAGTAAACTATCGTGAGACAAAGGGAAATTGATATCATATGTAAGTGGTTCATTCGATCGCAAAGTAATCGTTGAAATATGTGGGAGCCATATGAATTTCCAGATTCCTCTATTGGTTATTGTTTGGAGAAGTGTCTCGATCATGTCCGCATAATTCACGAACCATAGGGAGACACACTTAAGGATTCGACGTTGTTTGAGTAGTTATGGAATGATGAGAAAGAGATCGAATGTTGTTCGGAGTCTCGAATGGGATTCGGGATATCATGAGGAGATCCGGAATGGTCCGAAGAATAAGATTCATATAAGGAAAGTCCCGTGTCAGAGTTGGAGAATGGTTCCGGTGTTTTCATCGGGAATGTTCTAGAAGGTTCCGGAATGTCCGGCACTCCGGGGGGGAAGGGTACATGAATGTGTTATATCAAGTTGATATGATTGCATCATGTACTCGGTGTCATCGCTGATCAAAATAGAGGGTTTATTCAAATCCTAGTTTGAAAAGTCAAACGGCTAGTTTGAAAGTCAAACGGCAGTTTTTGGAAAGAGGAGGAGGAGTGGGAAACCGAGTTGGGGAGGAGTTCCCTCCTCCAACCGGCAGCGCACCACCCAAGCTGAGTTGGGGATGGACTCCTCTCCCTCCCCTTGGCCGGCCGACCCCTCCACCTATATAAGGAGGGGCAGGGCTCCCTCCTAGAGACACACAAGATCCTCTCCTCCAAACCCTAGCCCCAAGCCGCCGCCGCTGACCCTAGTGCAAACCCTAGCCGCCGTCTAGCTAATCCCTAGCCGCCGGCTTGCCTCCTCCTTGGTGTGTCTAAACCCTAGAACACCGAGGGACTCTCTCATACTCCACCATACTCGCTCCGGCTTAAGGCGAAGCCCCGCGAGATCTCCCCTCTACTTCCGGTACCACACCGTTGTGCTGCCGGAATCACGAGGAGAGTGCTACAACCTCCGCTGCCTGCTGGAACAAGGGAGAGGAAGGTCTTCGTCGAGTACCGAACGTGTGACCGACTGCGGGAGCGCTGCCGGAACGCAGCGTCGGAAGGATCATCTACGTGATCTTGAGATCGGGAAGAGTACGACTACATCACCCACGAGAATCCGATCTCGTTAAACACTTTGGAATCTTCGAGGGTGAGTTATTCCATCGACTCGTTGCTACAATCTAGTAGATAGATCTTGGCTTGTTTGTTTGTATGCGGTAGAAATTTTTTGTTTTCCATGCTACGAATCCCAACACTTAATTTATCTCAATGTAGGCTATGGGTTAAGGTAGCATATTGTAATGGAAGAAAGTTCCATGATGGATTTGGATGAGTTCCAAAGTTATGGACAATGTAACTGCAGGTACTACAACGAAAGGCTAAGTATAAGACTGCTATGGTAGAAGCAAAGTAACTAGGTGTGGTTTGATGGGCTATTAATATGAAGATATATTGTATGACAATTATATCAACATGTTTTAAACTCCAAGGAACTAAGGTCTCATGAAATTTATAGAAAGACACCTCATTTGAGAATGAGTGATGCGTAGAGATGCAAAGACACGCAAATACACACAGACCTGAAAGTGTCAGATCTAGGGATTATGTTTACCACTAGAAAACTCTTATATACAACACCAAATTGTCATAGGTGTTGAATGCGCAAGTTTTTTCAAACTAGATTATTGACTCTAGTGCAAGTGGGAGAATGAAAGGAATATTCCCGAGAGGCAATAATAAAGTGGTTATTATGTTATTCCATGTTTATGATGAATGTTTATTTTTAATGCTATAATTGTGTTAATAGGAAACATTAATACATGTATGATTTATAAATAGAAAAGGTTCCTAGTAATGCCTATCTTAATACTAGCTTGTTGATTAACAGATACTCAAAGGTTTCCTGATCATGAACATTGGATGTTGTTAGTAGTAGGGTCATATTATTGGAGAATGATATGATGAACAATCACCTGCAGTAGATTTAGCAATACGATCAAGTCTGCAAGTTTATATTTATATCATATTCGTAGTAACTCAATGTCCTTAGACCATGAGATCACGTCAATCACTTCCACCAGAAAAGTACTTTGATTCCATCAAATGTCACACCTTAACGGGATGATTATAAAGGTGTCATCATGTACTTGGAAAGGTTTAGTTTAGGCTCATCCATCCATATGATAGAGATATATACTCAGGGCCCTCTCGGTGATATCACATTGACACAGCTTGCAAACAAGTGATTTGATCACTAGAATGTTATATCACGGGAACGAGAAAAAGGGTACTTGTCGGGTATGAGATTAAACATGGTATGGATGATACCAAGTAAATGAATCTCGGAGAAGTAAAATATGAAGAGACAAAAGGAATTTAATTACAGCAAAAAAGGTTCGAACGATTATTGGATTTTCATGGAACTAGTGGGAGCCATTACGAATCTCCAGGTCCCGCTAATGATTATTGATCGGAGAAAGTTCATAAGTCGTAAACATATCTATATTTTTTGTTGCTCCATGCTTGTTTTGTACCAACTATCTTATGTTTTGTCTATACTTTGATGCATTTTTATATATTTTCTGGAACTAACCTATTAACAAGATGCCAGAGTGCCAGTTCCTGTTTTCTGCTATTTTTGGTTTCAGAAAAGCTATTAAGGAAATATTCTAGGAACTGGACGAAACCAAAGCCAAAGTTCCTATTTTTCCAGACGCTACACGGAGTCCGAAGGAGAGACGAAGAAGCGCCACGAGACAGCCGCACCAGGCAGCCGCGCGGGTCCACCCTGGGCCACGCCGCCCTATGGTGTGGGCCCCTTGGGTGTCAACCAACCTTGCCCCTTCGCCTATATAAACCCCCCGAGGATAAAACCTTAAGTACCCAATCATAAATCCACAAAAAAGTCCATAGCCGCCGCCACCATCGTTCCTAGATCGGGAGGGATCTGAAGCTCTTCTCGGCACCCTGCCGGAGAGGGGAGATCATCTCGGAGGCCTTCTTCATCACCATACCAGTCTCCGGAGTGATGCGTGAGTAGTTCATCCTTGGACTATGGGTCTATAGCAGTAGCTAGATGATAGTTTCTCCTCTTTCTGCTATCATGTTTAAATCTTGTGAGCTGTCTATCATGATCAAGATCATCTATTTGTAATCCTATATGTTGTGTTTGTTGGGATCCGATGGATATTGAGTACTACGTCAAGATTGATTATTGATTCTATCATGTCTATGTTATTTTTGATCTTGCATGCTCTCCATTGCTAGTAGTTACTGTGGCCAAGTATTTGCTTGTGACTCCAAGAGGTAGTATTTATCCTCGATAGTAGGTTCATGCCTCTACTAATATGGAGGAGTGACATAAACCTCTAAGGTTGTAGATGTGCTCTTTCTACTAGGGAGAAAACAACAATCCTTTGTCCAAGAGAATGTATTGTTTAGTTTACACACTTTACTTAATGTAATTATCTGTTGCTTGCAATTTAATACCCGAGGGTTGTTCGGATGATATCCCGGAGGTGGATTATTAGTCATAGATGCAGTTGGATTACTGTCTATGTATTATGTTGTAATGCCCAAACGAATCTCATAGAAATCATCATGCCATGTACATGCATTGCTATGTATTCTATATCTGTCAATTTCCCAACTGCAATTTATTTATCCAGCATGTTATTTATCTTATAGAGAAACACCTCTAGTGAACTGTGGATCCCGGTCCATTCCGTCCCACTGATATTCAATGTACTCTCTACTATTTACTTTTTGCAATTACTACAAGCAATTACTTTCTTCCACACTACGTTTAATCCTTTGTTTATAGCAAACTGGTGAGCTTGACAATCTCACTGTAAGTTGGGGCAAAATATTGTGGTTGTGTTATGCAGGTTCCACGTTGCTAGCAACACCTTGATAAATGTTTCATTTCTCCTACAGGTTCGATAATCTTGGTTTCACAATTGAGGGAAAACTTGTTGTTGTGCTCATAACACCTTTCTCTAAGAGTCTCCCAACAAGCTCTACAGTAACCGAGCCACATTAAAAGTCTTGATCATGTCTACATAGTTCTCGAACCCATAAGAAGACATGCTCAAGGTTAGTCGACGCAATTGAGTCGATAGGGAAGACAAGAGAATATAATGGACATCGTAGGAATTTGTTCTATCAAATCTGCCAAAATATTTTTGGTGTATCGAAACAAAACAAGAGAATAAAATGTTAATGTGTTTATTAAATTAAGTTTTTTATTAAATTAATTACTCATTAAATTAAGTCTTCATTAAATTGAGTTGCATTAAATCAATAGAATTAAAGTGCTTTGATTGAAAGACCTTTGGTTTTTGGAGTAGAAATTCAATGGGAGAAAGTGGAGGAGATTTATGTGTGAGTGGAGTGTCCACCCACATGAATGAGAGGAGGGGAGGGGGCACCTCCTTTGCGCCGGACAAAGGAGGGGCTTGCCCCCTCTCCCCTATAATAGGAGACGTCCCTCTCACACACTTGCCCACTCCTCCATATGCCCTTTGTTTGGCATCTTCTCCCTCTTGCTAGCTTTGTCCATTATCATAATAAAAGGTGCTTAGGTGAATCTCTGCTCAAGATCTTCCCCTCCACCATATCTACCATGTCGTAGTGATGTTGGAGTTCCGGGAATCCACTAATTCCGCTGCCCGGCTGGGGCAAGGGTTTGGAAGTTGGCGGCACACTGTATGTGTGACCGATTACGGAGGCGTTGTCCTCTTGTGGCGCTGATCGGCTGCATGTTCTTGAGGATGGTCGTATACACTCTACATCAACCACGCTTGTTTGTGGGACGTTATCCCGTTTATGGTCTTCAAGGGTGAGCCCATCTGAAACTGTTACAAGTATCGCCTAGATTCGATCTTGGCAGCTGTAACCGTAGGAATTTTTTGTTTTTTATACAACGAACCCCATCAATTTTTGTTCAAAATGATTCATAAAACTGTGGAAAACACCAAAGACATCGAATTTTTTCTTAATAAGATAAATCCAAGTGAACTTCATAAAATCATCAATGAAGCTTACATAGTAATTGTGACGACCTACGGAGGTGGGAGCAGGACCAAAAACATCAGAAAAGATTTGACACGGTTGTAGAAAAAGGGTAAGCAAGTTGACACTACTGGAAAAACCGTCTTCGGTTCGATCAGAGCAACGTCACCAGTCCCGGCCCGTCACGAACCGCGACTAGTGCTAGCACTAGTCTCGGTCCGTGAGGCCTCCAACGGCTAGAAATAGCCATAAGCATTTGTCCCGGACCGGACCAGAGCATTAGTCCCGGTCCATAATACGGCCCGGGACTAATAAGATGGAGCGGGGCAACAGCTCTTTTCAGGGACTATTAGTCCCGGGTCGTATCACGGCCCAGGACTAATTGTCCATCACTATATATACAGCTCCCTGGCCAGCTGCCCTAAAGCATATGGTGGCCATTTTTCTCAAAGAAGCAAGAGAGTTCATGCCATTTTTTTCTCAAGATTTAGTCTGCAACACCTAAATCCAAACCTTTAAAAGTATAGAACTTCATTCTTTCATCTCTTATTGCTACTTTAGCTCTATAATGCTCTAGAAGTATAGAGATATGGATCAAATGCATGCATGCTGTAGGAGTAGCTAGAAGGATTTTGATATATATGTGTAACAAATTTTGATTAGGCACATAGTTACTGAAAATTGAAATGTGTAATTTTAGAGTTTCAGAGCTTAGAATGGAATGATGTTTTCACTGATAGAACAATAATAAAAACTCCACATTTATCATGTTGATTGTTTTCTCCAATTCACAAATTGGTGCATGTAAATTTTTCAAAATTCAAAATTAATGATCTAGAAGCTCTCAATATAACTTGTAATAATTTTATCATGTTGTGTAATGGTTTTTGATATACTTTTACTATAATGCAGATGGTCCGGGAATGGATGTATGGTACTGACCGATGCTCTGGCGAGTTCAT
This sequence comes from Avena sativa, assembly GCA_916181665.1. Taxonomy (NCBI): domain Eukaryota; kingdom Viridiplantae; phylum Streptophyta; class Magnoliopsida; order Poales; family Poaceae; genus Avena; species Avena sativa. The sequence continues at coordinate 27,252,415 of OV702286.1, read as the reverse complement.
TAATGGTGTGCATGAATTCATCCGTGTTATTGATGCAAACAAGAACAATGGTTTTGTATTCTGTCCATGCAATAGATGTAGGAATCGGAAGGATTACTCTGACTCAAAAACCCTTCACAGCCACCTGTTGAAGTCCGGATTCATGCCCAGTTATAATTGTTGGACCAAGCACGGAGAGAGAGGGGTTATAATGGAAGACAATGAAGAAGAGGAGGAGGATGACAACTATCATGGTTTCCCTGAGTACGGAGATACTGCCATGGGGGATGCTGAAGGGGAGGATGAAGAAGAGACACATGATGAACCCGCTGATGATCTTGGTCGGACCATTGCCGATGCACGAAGAGATTTTGAAACTGAAAAGGATAGGGAGAAGTTCAATCACATGCTAGAGGATCACAAAAAGTTGTTGTACCCAAATTGCGAAAATGGTCTGAAAAAGCTGGGCAGCACACTGGAATTGCTGCGATGGAAGGCTGAGTGTGCTATACCTGACTCCTCATTTGAAAAGTTGCTGAAAATGATGAAGAATATGTTTCCAAAAGATAATGTATTGCCCGCTAGTACATACGAAGCAAAGAAGGTTGTCTGCCCTCTAGGTTTAGAGGTTCAGAAGATACATGCATGCCCTAATGACTGCATCCTCTACCGTGGTGAGGAGTATGAGAATTTAGATGCATGCCCGGTATGCACTTCACTTTGGTATAAGATTAGACGAGATGACCCTGGTGACGTTGAGGGCGAGCCCCCCGGAAGAGGGTTCCTGCGAAGGTGATGTGGTATGCTCCTATAATACCACGGTTGAAACGCTTATTCAGAAACAAAGAGCACGCCAAGTTGTTGCGATGGCATAAAGAGGAACGTAAGTCAGATGGGATGTTGAGACACCCCGCTGATGGGTCGCAATGGAGAAAAATCGATAGAAAGTACTCGGACTTTGCAGATGACGCAAGGATTTTAAGGTTTGGTCTAAGTACAGATGGCATGAATCCCTTTGGGGAGCAGAGCTCCAGTCACAGCACCTGGCCTGTGACTCTATGCATCTATAACCTTCCTCCTTGGTTGTGCATGAAGCGGAAGTTCATTATGATGCTAGTGTTGATCCAAGGTCCGAAGCAACCCGGCAACGACATTGATGTGTACCTAAGGCTATTAGTGGAAGAACTTTTACAGTTGTGGCACGAACCCGGGATACGCGTGTGGGATGAGCACAAGCAGGAAGAATTTAACCTGAAATTGGCTCCGTTGGCATCTCCCTGAAGCTGGCCGTAGTGGTGTCCCTGCTCTCGAAAACCATCTTGGAGATGCCTCAAACTGGCTGGAGGACTGGACTCACAAGGATGCCTATTTATAGTACAAGTAGCTCGGCATAACGTCGACACTCACGACATAATATCGACACTCACCCCTATTATTAGTGCTGACTCATCTTTAGTCCTGGTTGGTGTCTCCAACCGGGACTAAAGGTTCATCTTTAGTTCCAGTTGGTGACACCATCCGGGACAAGGTACAAGCCGCACGATATAATGTCGACACTCACCCCTATTATTAGTGTTGCCTGGCCCAGTCTGCCGCAATCCCTTCAGTCGCGGTTGGTTTCTCCAACCGGGACAAAAGATGAACCCTCTCTTTATATAGGCATTTCCCTCTATTTATTAGGTAACACTCAAGACATTTATTAATATTAAAAACCGGGACAAACCGGGACTAGCTAACACTCAGGACTAAAGCCGCCCCCTTTAGTCATAATCATGCCTAGTCCTATAGTACGCAGCTTCAGGGTCTTCATCGTCATCGTCATCATCATCGTCATCGTCACCTGCCACTCCGGGAATCCTCAGCCCATCCATGGCATATACCAGGGGCCATTCCAGCCTCGGATTCACGGCGGGCGGGAGAGGGGTCGACTGGAAGACGATGCCGCTACTGCCGGGCCGGTGTGGGGCCTGTGACGGGTGGAATCGTGGGCACCGTAGGCGAGGATGGTCTCCCCCGGCGATGTAGCGCATCACTCCGATGATAGTACGGTTCGCCCACCACAGACGACGGCCGGCTTTGTTGTGGTTCACCGGTGGCGGGCCATCACCCTCGTACCTGGCGAGCTCGCTTTCTCGCCTATTAGCGAAGAAGGCATTCCAGGTGTCATAGTTGTCGGGATCCCACTAGGGATCCATTCGCTGCTCCGGCGTGAGCTCGTGGTAGAAGTGGTTTGTGATGGCCGCCTGGCGTGGGGAACCTTGACGGACAGGAGGGACAGGAACCCCTCCAGCGCTCAGCATCCAGTTGGCGGGCGACCGGTAGCCCGGCGAACAAGGGTAGTTGGAGGCGCACAGCGCCTCGGTCTCCTCGAGGGTCAGAATGGCCCAGTAGGCGTTGTCCATTGTTCTAAGAGAGGAAGGTGTGGATGTGTGGATAGCCATGGCACGATCGCCCTAAATATAGAGGGAAAGGGCGGAAAAACTTGGCGTGAAGCTTTGGGAAATGGCGGGAAATATCTTTAGTCCCGGTTATTGACTACATCCGGGACTAAAAGCTCTCGTAGAAAGCAAAGGGCGGGAAAACTTGGCGGGAAGAGGTGGGAAATGGCGGAAAATATCTTTAGTCCCGGTTTGTGACTACAATCGGGACTAAATGGATATTATAATAAGATTCATTATATTTTTCTGATAATAATAGACATATTTTTTGTTTTATTTGGATTATTACAATAAAAGATATGATTTTTCAAAGTTTTTATATTTGATTTGAATTAAAAAAGAAAATTTACAAATGAAATAACTTATAAATGATGCAAACAGATAAATGGATATTATATTAAAATTATTTATATTTTTTTGATAATAATAGACATACTATTTGTTTTATTTGGATTATTACAATAAAAGATATGATTTTTCAAAGTTTTTATATTTGATTTGAATTAAAAAAAGAAAATTTACAAATGAAATAACTTATAAATGATGCAAACAGATAAATGGATATTATGTTAAAATTCTTTATATTTTATGATAATAATAGACATATTATTTGTTTTATTTGGATTATTACAATAAAAGATATGATTTTTCAAAGTTTTAATATTTGATTTGAATTAAAAAAGAAAATTTACAAATGAAATAATTTATGAATGATGCAAACAGATAAATGGATATTATATTAAAATTCTTTATATTTTTCTGATAATAATAGACATATTATTTGTTTTATTTGGATTATTACAATAAAAGATATGGTTGTTCAAAGTTTTTATATTAGTTTTGAATTAAAAAAGAAAATTGAAAAAAACAAATAGTCGCGGGTCGTGGCTGGACCCGGGACTAAAGGGTGAGTGCGCGCGCGAAAACGAAGCGGCCGAAAAAACCCTTTAGTCCCGGGCCGTGGCTTAGCCCGGGACTAAAGGTGGGGTCTTTATATTCTGGCGCCAGCGGAGGTGATGCGCCCCGACACTTCGCATTTCTCGTCGACGACGAAGCACAGACGAAGACGAAGACAGGGGAGGTGCTGTCCGATTCCGCCGCCCCTCCGCCGTGTGTACGTGCTCCGTCGTGCCACCGCCGCTCCGTAGGTGAGATGGTTCTCCAGGACGTGGCGCCGCTCAGTCGTGCCGCCGCCGCTCCGCAACGACGGCGCCTCTGCGACGGTTAGGGTTCGGCCAGGGAAGGAAACGAGAGAGAGGGAGCGAGCCTGGGAGGAATGAGAGGATAGGGGAGAGGGAGAGGCGTGCTCTCCATGGCGGCGGCGGCGCGGATCGGCGACGGACACGGCCGGCGAGGTCGTCGCGCGCCACACCGACGCTTTGGCCAGAGGACGGGGAAGGACGGCCGACGAGGTGGGCCGTGTTGGGCTGCTGGCCTGGTAGGGGAGAGGGAGAGATGGGCCGGCCTGGTTGGGGTCGGGCTACTGTTTTTTTTTCTAAAATTTTTTCTTTTTTTGTTTTTCCTTTTCTCTTTGTATTTTTTAAATACAAATCTATTTTATATTATTTTTTTAATTATTGTTTTAATTATACTTAGCTAGGATTAGGTTATATTGTTAGCTAGGGTTATTTTAATTATAATTAGCTAGGGTTATTTTTTTAATTATTGTTTTATTATAATTAGCTAGGGTTATTTTTTTTTTAGTTATTAGCTATGATTATATTGTTTTACCACAATTAATATTAGGATTATTGCTTTACCACAAATAATATAAGGTTTTACCATAATTAATATTATAAATGTTATAGTTTTTTTTCTATAGTTTTTTTTATATTAGGGTTTTTTGTTTTAGTATTAGGATTATTGTTTTAATTAAAATATTAGAATTAGGATTAATTTTATTGTTTTAGTGATTTTTTTGTTTTATTTATTAAGATTAGAATTAGGATTAGGATTAGGGTTATTTTTTTGTTTTAGTTATTATGATTATTGTTTTAGCACAAATAATATTAGGATTATTATAATTAGGATTATATTGTTTTAGTTATTAGGATTATTGTTTTTTCTAACCTGTTTAACTCTCTTTTTGTTATAGATAATTACGTCATGGATCCATCCGAAGATCCTGGTCGCATCGGTGAAGGTTTTCTTCAGGGCATGATAAGAGGTGAAATTCCTCTTAATATTACTACCGGCGCCGAAGATATTTTGCTCGAGGAAGAGATATCCTCATATCTGAATCCATCCAGTGATGGACTAGAGGGAAACCAAATTTACCAAGCGGAAGACCAGATGGACGAAGGGCAAACAAATAACAACAATAATGATGGCCCCTCGACAGGATCCGGCGAGGTACATATATATATATATAAAGTCTCGTGTTACCTCTATTCATTAACTGATCTAGATATATATTAATCACTCTATCTTCTTCTTTTAGCCCACCGGATCAAAGCAATCTACAGCTCGAACAAAACGAGGGCCGAACAAAAAGTTGGATGGTAATCAGAGGTTCACCATCGAAGAAATAGATGATGATGGTGAACCAATTGCTCCAGAGAAGCACCGGAGGATGTTTATAAATCAATGCGGGGTGCTTGTTAGGGACAACCTGCCGATCACTATCGAAGAATGGAATAATTCAAAGAAAGCCGGTGAAGAATCCAACAGCTATGTCACCGATGATGCCAAAGATGACCTTTGGCAGAAGCTCATAGCGCATTTCATACTACCTCCAGAGTATGAGGAATTTGAGGTAGATGGTATTACCCCAAGGCCAGGTGGGCTTGAAAATAGAGCGAAAGTCAAGGAGTGGGAACTAAGCAAGATGGCTGAACTATAACAGAACCACAAGAAAAATTTATACGCGAAATATGTCGCGAAAAAGAAAACTCCAGACTTCAAAGGAGTAACCGAGAAGTTGAGAGAACAGTGGCCCGATTTTGTACAGTACAAGAAATCTGATAAAGCAAAGGCAAAGTCGGCAAAGAACGCGTTAAATGCTGCCAACAAGAAATACCATCATAAAATGGGGACAGGTGGCTACAAGAGTGCCGTCCCTAAGTGGGAAACTATGGAGAGGGATATGAGGGCTAGAGGCGTCACTCCTGGTACAGATAGATGGCCTGAGAGGTCAAAGCACTGGAGGTACGGGCACGGGGATCCTTGGACCCAGAAACAGGGAAGACATTATTTCATGATAAAATTCTAAAACCCTCCCAAGACCTTATTCAAGCAATGAACGATGCTCAATTGGGATTGTTCCATCCCGAGAGAGAGAACGACGAGCTGACACGCGCCCGAGGGAATCCTGAAAAGGGAGGACGAACACGAGGCAAAGGCGCCGGTGTCTCGTGGAAGAAAGGGTTTCCTCAGTATGATGCCAGTTACAGAAGCCGTCAGAGAAAGAAGGACCGGGAGGCAGATCGGATATCCAGGGTAGAGCAGGACCTAGCTGATCTGAAGAACCTCATGCATGAAATTAGCCAAAGGCCGCCGTCGTCAACTCACCCACGGTCTGATGATCCCGCATTGGATCTTAGCCAACGGAGAAGCAGCGTGGCTTCCACGGAGGTCCGTGTTGATGATCAAGCACTGCTGGATGATGCACCGGCTCCTCACTACCCCGTGGATGATGTCAGAGAGATGGCACAATGTGAGCTACATCAGCCAATGAACAACCTGTCCTTCAAGGTGGCGATCGGCACTGCTTTACCTTGTCTACCTGGAGCACTCCACCATTCACTTCCGATTCTACCAGGCTATGCTCGTATCACGGTGGATGACATAGTGGAGGATTTTGCGGACCTAGAGATTGAAATCGCTACGCCTGAAGGCCTTACGAAACTAGGAGATGTCAAGCGCAACATCATTCTATGGAATAAGAAGTACATCAAGTTTCCAGGCTCGGCGCCAAGGCCACCGACTCCAAGGAATCCAAATCCACCCCGCATCGAATATCGTCAACCTCCAAGTCCACCCCACCCCGATTATAGCCAACCTCCAAGTCCACCCCAACCCGATTATCGCCAACCTCCAAGTCCACCCCGCCCCGCTGACGATCGCCGTAGCAGGAGTACATCAACTCGATCTCCGCCTCCGCCTCCGTGCAATACTACTACCTCGTCGAAGAAACGGAAGTTCGACGGTCCCCCGCGCCCCACATCGAAGAAAGGTCAAACGCCGAAGATAGTCGATATCCCGCCGGCTGTTCCAAAGAGACCTTATCACAAGACCTATGAGGAAACTAACGCGGATGTGGCTGCCCAAGTTAAGGCGCATTTTGCACCCAAAAAGCCTGAGCCAAAGCCGGTATATAACGAAAAAACCAAAAAGTGGGCTAAGTCCTTTCTTGAGCAACCATCCCAGATATCGATGAATCTGGAATCAGACTATGACCGGGAGATTATTAAGCAAGCACAAAAGAAAAAATCACAAGTGAAAAAAGCGGGAAGCAAGTTGCCCAGCTCGGATCACAGAAGAATCAATCGATCGTCCCGCTCAAAGTCATTTCATACCTCGACAAGGCCTTCAGAGCTGAAATGGATATGGACATGCAAATAATGGATCCTAGAGCCCGTAATAGTGCTACACTTATGGAAATCACTGTATCGCAGGCCAAAGCACTTGCTAACGAAGCAAATATGTCTCTTGGTCAATATTTAGGCTATGAAGATACACCAGTGGGTCAGATAGTACGACAGTATGTCCAAATGGCGCCTCTAGTCATTAATGAGGAGCTCACGCGTCTATCCACACATATGCGAAATCTGCACGAATGGTACATGTCGCAAGCACAAAAAAAAACATCAGAAAGATTGGTTTCCGGTGAACGTTAGAACGAAGCATCACTTCAAACCATACTCGATACAGGTTCAAATGACCGAACTGTTTCAGTTATACAACCAGCGTGCCGTCGACAAATCTATCATTGGTTGCTACTGTCTGTAAGTTATTTATTTCTATAATTAAATTTTTAGCTTTAGCTCGTTCATTGCATTTAATATATTATCCTAACTATATATATCCTTTTTATGATGATATTATATTCTGTAGAATGAAGATGCTTGAATGCAAAAGAGCTAGAAGATACGACGTTGGGTTCATTGACCCATATATCATTAATGAATATACGTGAAATAATCACCCCAAAGACGTGGAGGAAGACCTGTCCAGGTTCTTAACCGAGAATAAATTTGTTAAGGAAATACTATTTCCTTACAACTTCAAGTGAGTGTTTATATCTTGTATATATTTTATTTTTGCTTACTCGATGAGCTATATATGCATGTATGCTTATATAAACGTCCCCAGATTCCACTGGATCTTGCTAAACATTCAAGTTGACAACTCCCTAGTTGAAGTCCATGACTCATTAAGTTGGGACCAAGAGAAGTGGAGCGACATGAAAGCAATGCTCCATAAGTAATTTCAATCATTATCGCATTATATCGTCATCTTTCATTCATTTCCTGATATCAAGTAACTAATAACTTCTTTGTTCATTTTCTTTGCCGAGCAGGTGTTGGACACGGTTCAGACAGAAAATACCAGGTCCATTCAAAGAGGAGCTAACTTATAAAATGGCGAAGAGTTTACAGCAGCCACCGGGAACTCATTTATGTGGATACTACGTCCGCGAGTACATCCGAGAGTTGACCAGTGAGCGGGAAGTTGACTCACATTATATTTATGATTTGCGGGAGAAACTAGAGCCAGACCAGCGCATAAGAGCAATTCAAGAGGAGCTGGCGGGATTTATGATAAAGGAAGTCCTTGATGTACATGGAGAGCATTATGCGGATGACGTGGAACTCGATTTGCCTTAGTCATCTCCATGTAGCTCATATGATATATATATTCATCAATGACCATGTAATTTCAAAACATTTCTTCCTTTTGATATGATTGATTATATGTATGCTTGCAAGGGATCGATTAATTATATAAATGCATCGACGTGTAGTGTGTATGTAGTAGCGTATAATATGTATACTGAAATATATGTTTGTTATAGTGAAACACAAAACGAAAAAGGAACAAAATGGCAAAAAAAAGGAAATACACAATCTCTGCCGCGGCAGAGAAATGTGGTGTTTCTCTGCCGCGGCAGGAAACCTTTTAGTCCCGGGTGGTGTTACAGCCCGGGACTAGAGGGTTTTCGCCCCCCGCGACGCTGAAACAGCCACATGGCTGTTATCAGTCGCGGGCCGTTGCGAGCCGGGACTAGAGGGGGGGGCCTCTAGTCCCGTTTTCGCAGTCCCGGGCCCAAAACCGGGACTAGAGCCCGTTGCGGCCCGGGACTGGAGGCCCTTTTTCCACCAGTGTGACGACCCTTAGCTTTTTGACATGAATCACAAATAGTTTCAACACTAGGAAACTTGGAATATGGAAGACACAATTTATTCAGAATTTGTTGTACTACGATGCTCGAAGTATGACCTAGGCGACTATGTCATCACGCAATAGTAGGCTTAGTGATGACACAAATTTGCTTGGGCGTGGATGATGGCGATGAACTTGATGATAGGATAGGATAAAAGTCACCTTCGCATCATCCTCTAAGATGAATTCTCTTCATGGCTTGATCCTTTATAAAGAAATTCCAAGGGTGAAACTCAAGAAAGGAATCATTATCAATAGCAAGTTTGTGATCATAAAGAAAAAAATTGTCGCACTGGAAAGATGAAGGATGTTTTTAAGACGGAGTTCACTATTTGGGGTTTGAATAGATGAATGACCAATATAAATAATATGCATACCTTCACCATTTTCTGTGTGGATCCTGTCCTTACCATGATACTGATCACGGACCATCAGCTTCTCGAGCTCGCCGGCAACATGATTGGCTGTCCCCGTGTGAGAGTACCAATTGGGATGCGGCATGACCTTCTTTCTTTCATATTTGACATATGATATTATCTCGGAATCGAGGTGGTCCTTGTCCACCACCACGTCCAGAACCACGACCTCCTTGTGGCGGCCGGCGGCCACCACCGCCGTCATTGCCTCTATCTTCTTTACGGACGAGAGGACGACCATGCTGATTGTATTTCTTATAGTAGCCACGGCCACGGGTAGACGAGTTCACAGAGGACTCGAACCCCTTCTGATCACCACCCGAGAGCATCTCTTGTCGCATATCAAAAGCTCGAATTAAATCATGGAGCTCTCACCATGAAATTCACCATTGCATTTCTGCAACAACCACCCCGATGTAGGTCTCGTCGAGACCGTTGAGGATGAGGTTGCGAAGCTCGTCATCATCGATGGTGCGGCCGACGGAGATGAGCTCGGTGATGAAGCCCTTCATCTTGACGACGAATTGATTGGTGGACATGTTCAGCTTCTTCGTATTAGACAGCTCCCCACAAAGATGAGTGACATTTGCCTTGGATCTTGATGCGAACATGGAGTTCACGAGCTTCCATATGTCCGTGGCATGCTCCAGGCCAACGGTTTGGGAAAGGATCTCCGGTGACAGCGTGCCGAGCAAATAACTCAGCACTTGTTGATCTTTTGTGAACCATGCATCATATGCCAGGTTCGGCACCGACACAGTTTTTCCATCGTTCTCGACCTCCACCTTCTCAGGTGGCGCTGGTTCGCTGCCGTCTACGATGCCGAGCACCCGCACACCTCGCAGGCCTGGCAGGATCTGGGCCTTCCATAGGAGGTGATTACCCCTCGTGAGCTTCTCTATTGGTGGATTTCTAATGGGCAGCGCCATGGTGGAGGAGGTTGCCATCAGGATCTAGTTTTTCCGTCGGTGGTTATTTCTTTTGATGTCGTGGAAGGGATCGCTCTGGTACCATGTGGGAACGATACCTTTGTCTCAGTATGGGTTACGTGTTAATAAGCAGGCCTAATAGCCTATAATTGGTACAACGAGATTACATGGATTGAGAGAAATAAAACCTAATCAAGAGAGGATCCGATTATGCTTTATATTCTAGCATATTCGGTTACAACTATGGAAACCAGAATATCTTATAATAATTCTAATAACAAACACGTGAAAAAAATTTAGAGTATAGGTACTCCCTCCGTTCACTAGTATAAAACGTCTTGGCAAATTAAACTAGTTTACCAAAACTTCTTATTTTACGGAACAACAGACTAAGAAACTAATTGTCAACACTACAGATTACATTGTTATAGTGGTACAATTAAGATGCTATGCTCACCATGTCGACAAAATTTAGCTCTCCAACTTCTTCTGGGAAATTTGTGTTGGAAAGATCAGGAAGATACAGTCAATTAAGTTCTTCACCACACAGAAAAATAAGTAGTTGAATTGGCTATCATATGCGAACCATCTGCCTGCATAAGTTCATACACAATAAGAGATGACCTTATTAGTATACGTAGGAGGTGGCGTGAAGCTGCAATGGTTAAATGGATCATAGTTTAATTGCACATACCTAATTTATCAGCCATGGCCATATATAGCACACTACAGTGTAGGAATGGTGAGGCGAGCGCACAGATAATCAACACGATCTTCACATTCCATACTTGCAGATAGCTCATGACTGGCACGTCGTGCAGTTGGTCTGCGTGATGGACATGGATCCAGGCAGCGAACTGCAACACTGAGCATGCAATATACTTGTCTAGCTGTTTCAGCATCAGGAAGCATGAGCCTGGAGTCGAGCATATCCCGCAGGCACATATCATTATCCTTCATGGCCAACGAGAGAGATGAGAGCAATTCTCCTGGATGGGATCCCAAAAATAGCTCCAAAACAAGCACTCCAAAGCTGTATATGTCACATTTCTCCGTCACATTCTCTGTATATGCTAGCTCTGCAATGAAAATCAGTTAATCAGTACATGTTTTGCAAATAAAAGGTTCAAAGTTCATCCTAATAATTACAATACATCACATTCAAATGTGCATACATATGTAGTGCCAAACCGCAAAACTATTTGTTGATATTTGAGTTTTGTTTACCTGGGGCAAGATAGCCTTTTGTTCCGGCAAGCCTTGTGATATTCCGGCCATCAATATTTAGAATTTTAGCTGCACCGAAGTCAGAAATGCAAGCTTTAAATTCCAGATCAAGCAAAATGTTGTTACTTGTTATATCTCTATGGACTATTGGCGCCAAACAGTCATGATGCATGTATGCCATAGCATGGACCACATCTAGAACAATATGTAACCGCCTTCTCCAGTCCAACTCAATTGCCCTTTGATTGTCCCTTAGTGTCTCTGCCAAGTTTCCTCTCTCCATATATTCATAGATAAGAAACCTGCATTGGCTAGAAGAACAATATCCAAATAGTTTAACGATGTTTCGATGTCGAATCTGCACCAATGCCTTGATCTCATAGCTGAAAACAGACTCATTCATGCAACACTCGTCTTCCATCACTTGTATCTTCTTCACTGCAAATATTTCACATGTTGCAAGTCTAGCTTTGTAGACAGATCCATAGCCTCCGGTTCCTATGCAATGTATCTCGTTAAAATTGTCAGTTGCTTCAACGATTTGCTTGAACATGTTTACCCCATCAAAACACCAAATAGAGAAAACTTTTTGTTGTGTCACTTTATTGTTATGTGCCTTGGATTTTTTCCTTTCATGTAGGAACTTCAATACCGCTACAGCAAGAACAAGAGATATCAGAGTAGGAACTGTGACAAGTACAGGTGTTCTGTATCCTTTCCTTTTCTCTCCACTTTGAGTTGCACTACTACAAGGGGTCAATCCTTTCACTGCACCACATAAAATCTTATTATGCGTGAACCATTTGAGTGGAGCTCCTCGGAAAAGCTTACTCTCTGGGACTGGTCCATCCAACTCATTATAAGATACATCAATGGATATCAAGCTTTCCATACTCTGAAAGGACCGTGGGATTGAACCATTAAGTTCATTGTGTGAAAGGTTCAAAGCATCTAGCATAACCAGGCTGCTAAGTTGGCTTGGTATTTCCCCAGTAAATGCATTATCACTTAAATCCAACATGTATTGTAAGTTGAGCAACACCCCTAGGATGGTAGGGATATTTCCTTTAAAATTATTTCTACTCAAATTAAGTGAGCAAAGCTTTATACAATTACCAATTGATGCATGTACCAAACCACTTAGGTTATTTGATGACAAATCCAAAAACTCTAGATTGGACAGTGCTCCAATTTCTTGTGGTATGCTTCCATGGAGAAAATTGTATGCGAGGCTCAACTCGAATAAATTACTTAGATATCCTAGTTCACTTGGAATATCCCCTTCAAGGTTGTTTGATGAAAGATCAAGTAACCCTAGTTGAGGTAGTCGCCCCATACTTATTGGTATTTTCCCTGTGAGGTTGTTGTTTGAGAGGCGCAACATTGTGAGATTATGACTTTCCCTCCACCGAGAAGATAATTGTCCAAATAGTTTATTCGAGCTCATATCCATATAAAGAAGATTTGGATGAACCCCCAATTCAGAAATATCTCCTTCTATTTGATTCCTCTCTAGACGTACTCTAACAAGGCTTCTGCAGTGTATCAAACTTAATGGCAGAGGTCCACTCAAATTGTTGTCACATGCTGTTATATTCTTGAGTCGGCCTCCAGAACACAATTCAGGTGGCAGGGGACCAGAGAGATTGTTACGATCGAGTTGCAAATATTCGAGATCCATTAAGGTTCCAATTTCTCGAGGAACATCCCCGGATAATTGATTACAATCGAGGTGTAAGAGAGCGAGCTTTGTCAAATTTCCAAACATATTGGGGATAGAGCCCTTGAGTTGGTTATAACTAAGGTACAAGCTAGTGAGCTTAGTAAAATTTCCAAAGGTACTTGGTATGAAGCCCATGAATTTGTTGTAGCCAAGATCTAGCCTTTGTAAATTCACCAGGTAACCTAGTTCTGGAGGAATATGCCCGGAAAGTTGGTTATCCAACATGTTGAAGATAGCGAGCTTTGTCAAATTTCCGAAGGCAATGGGGATGGAACCACTCAGTTTGTTATCACTTAGCTCCAAATATTCTAGATTCATAAGGTAGCCTAGTTCTGGAGGAAGATATCCGGATAATTGATTACAATAGAGGTATAAGTGACTGAGCTTTGTCAAATTTCTAAAGGTATTTGGGATTGAACCAGCGAGTTTGTTTTCATTAAGAAACAGCTCTTTTAGATTCACTAGGTAACCTAGTTCTTGAGGAATACGCCCGGAAAGCTGGTTATCCCATAGGGCCAAGATGGTGAGATTAATGAAACTCCCAAAGGAATCGGGGATGGAACCTATTAGTTTGTTTGTGCTCAGATCCAACTCTTTTAAATTCACAAGGTAACCTAATTCCTGGGGAAGATATCCGGATAATCGGTTACCATAAAGGTACAAGAATCTGAGTTCAGTAATATTCTGTAAATTTCTTGGAATTTGCCCAGTGAGGTTGTTGCTGGAGAAATCTAACCTAAGAAGCTTCTTTAAGTAGCCTAGTTCACTAGGGATGGGACCAGACAGGTGATTGGCAGACAAGTTGAGCGTCACAAGACCTTGCAGGTGTCCTATTTGCCTTGGTATTTCACCAGAGAGTTCATTCTGCTGGAGCATTAAGTAGGACAATTGTGTCAATGATGCTAAAGCAGGTGATAAGGAGCCCCTTATCTGATTGCGTCGGAGAAGCAGGAACCGGAGGCCTGTGAGTGACACAATGCTCGGAGGGATCCTCCCGGTGAGCCTGTTGTGCGACAGTTGGATGCTCGTCAGTGTCGCCAACGCCGTGAAGTTGAGGGTACCGAGGTCCCCTTTGAGCCGGAGGCCCCGCAGAGAGATCCCAGTGATCACCTCTTGGTGCGTTGCTTGATGCTTGCTGCACTTGATGCCATACCAGCTGCAGGGCCATGTACTAGTAGTATTGTTTTCTTTTACCCAAGATTGCAGCTGGGCTGGCTGGCTTTCTAGTGTGGCTTTCCAGGCAAGGAGCGCTCCTGCTTGTTCCTCTAGGGGTGGCATTGCCTTGGCCGGGTGAAACCAGACTAGTAGGAGACTGAGTGAGATGAACGTTAGGAGTGGGGAAGCCTCCATGACGAGGAGGCGATCGCTAGCTTGCTATGGCTGGATCCTGTGGAACCTCACTGCCTTAATATATATGCTAACCCCATGGTAAGAGTAGGACTGAACGAGTAGCACCTAGTCAGTCATCTGACGCTTTGTGCACTACTCGTATCGTCAGGAAAAACAATGGTCTTGGTCGCGCACTCGTCGAAACCAGGTCTTGGGGGGAGGGGGATTGTATATAACCTTAACATATACAGATGCTCAATTCATCTGACACGCTTTTGTTAGCTCGAGTCGTCAGGACACAAGGTCTTGGTCGGGCACTCAGCCACAAGACGTAAAATGAAAGCTAGATTCTGATTCTTGAACGCGCGGTCATCAGGGGAGACGTTCTTTGCAGTTTAACACGAGAATTTTGGACTGGTAGGTAAAGTACTCTAAGCTTTGAAGGAGTGTTAAGTGGCACAGCTGGCTTTGATTAATTCGAGGCTGGATGTGGACAACAAAATGGCGACGTACCAATGTCCAATGTAGTTACCAAAGGTGTGCATTGGATATTTGCATCGACACTGTTGGAATTTGCCCACAGATCGGCTACATCAAACTAGACAAACAAGCACGCTCGAAAAATCTTATGGCCAAGGACACATGTCGTGCCCGTTCTTTTTCTTTATTTTCTTCTCAACTCATTCAATGTGTTATAAGACTCACAGTCTACCCTTGCTTATATATGCAAGCTAGACCTGACTAATACTAAACCTAAACCATCACGTACACACGTACGATACTACTATTACTAGGACTCACGCATACACTTTCCTAACTAGAAAACCTCCCTAGACTAAGACACATACACACCACACATACCACAGACACAATAGTCCTAGTGCTATTCGGACATAGACTAGTACCACTCGGACTCTCTTACCAAGATTAAACTAACAATCTCTCCCTAATCTTGATTGACTACTCTTCGTCTTCCATGCTTCTCTGATCTTGAATCCTTGTAGATCTGCGTCTTGTTTAGGTCTCGCATCACGACAAGTCTAATTGGCTCTCCCCAATTTCGACTTGGCGAATTTACGGAACAACTCAAGTATGATCTGGACTACCCAGCCACGCTAGCAAACCTTGTGAAATCGCACCACCCGTGGAACACACCGTCCACCCTAGCGCAATACATACCGACCTCCTGGCGTGGACTAGACCATCCACTTCAGCCTCATGTATAGACATGGCCTCATTGAAGAGACTCACCTTCACTGGTTTACCGCCCCTTCACACTTGAAATTGATCCTCTCGTCGAGACAACGTAGACGACCTGATCGAGGCACGCAAATTGCGTCTTCGTCCATATGATAAACAGTCTCTCGACCTTCATTCGCTTCAACTGCAACGGATCCTCACAGAGACAAGCACTTCGTCACGACAACGACTCATAGACACAACACTGACCGAACATGCTACCTTCCACACACTTGAATCCTTGACTCATACTCTCCCGGACGACGATCTTGACAAGATTCTCCAGTACCGCACCCGGTACACCGCACTCATCAACGATCATCCCCATCCACCACCTTGCCGATGACGCCTCGCCCGCTATCTTCCTCCTTCTCGCTCCTCCGAGCGACGATCGCCCGCCGCCTCACCGATGACAGCATGCTCACCGCCTCCACCAGGTTGCCCGCCACGAGACGCTAGTTGGGTCGCCTCCCCGGGGCAAGCGTGACTTCAAATCTTCGACCTCGCTCTGATACCAAATGTTGGAATTTGCCCACAGATCGACTACATCAAACTAGCCAAACAAGCACGCTCGAAAAATCTTATGGCCAAGGGCACGTGTCATGTCCGTTCTTTTTCTTTATTTTCTTCTCAACTCACTCAATGTGTTACAAGACTCACGGTCTATCCTTGATTATATATGCAAGCTAGACCTGACTAATACTAAACCTAAACCATCACGTACACACGTACGGATAGTACTAGTACTAGAACTCACACATACACTTGCCTAACTAGAAAACCTCCCTAGACTAAGACAGGTACACATCACACATACCACAGACACACATAGTCCTAGTGCTACTCGGACATAGACTAGTACCACTCGGACAGTGTTACCAAGATTAAGCTAACACACACCACACGGCAGGTACGAGACCTAAAGAAAAGATGACCTATCTTCTCTGACGGAGAAGAAGAGCCTGTTTGTGGTGATGAGGAGGATGAGTTTTCCTTGCCACTTCCGAGCGACAGATTCCTCGCCGTCGTCGTTATTGGAATCGTGGTCTTACCAGGCCATGACCCCGGACAACAAAAGGCGACGTATCCACCGAAAAGATGAACCCTCGAAGGGAGACAACACGCAGGTATAAGAGGACTCTTGAACCCTTTCTAGAAAACTCGCCACGAAAATTGTGACCTCATGGTCCACATAACTGATGCTAAAGCTGCACGCATGTCATGCTCTGGTGCCCCGAAGGGGAGAAATGTTAGTTTATGCAACGTGATTTAGAAAGCGAAATGATTGATCAATATTAGGGGAAAAAATGAACTTTACAAGACCACGCTCTTGACCTCCTTCTCAGGAAGTCATGCAGAAAACAGGCCTTGCGATTCGTCCGGCGCATTAGTCCCGGTGGTGTGCGGGTCTCGGACTAATGCTCCAGTTTCAACGGCTAGAAACAGCCGCAGGATACGTCGACCTCTAGTCCTGATTTAAATGGGACCTTTAGTCTTCAATCGGGACTAAAGGAACCCTTTAGTCTATTCCCGGTTAGTGCCTCCAATCGGGACTAATGTGTTTAATATATCATCTTCCTTCCTGTTCTGAGCCATACTCTATTTTTTTCGACCCTCTGTTTTCTTCCCGAGCTCGATTTCATCCATTTTTTCACAATATTTGTCAAGATTTGAAGGCTCCCCATCTATCCAAGGGTTCTAAAATGTTAGCAACTTCATCCTTTTATCTTTCATTGTTAGTTTAGATCATTTCATGCTCTAGTAGTTGAGATATTTGTGGGTTTAGTTTGGGAGCAATTTTTACAATAATGACATTTGGTCACTACTTTACTTTTGTTTTAGTGTGATGAACTTGTATTAATTTGTTCACTTCTCTATTGATGATGTCGTGTAATTTTTTTGATATACTTATATAATCTAGATTTGACACTCATCCCTCAGCTCGAGTTCATCCCTACTTTTTCACACGATTTATCAAGATTTGGTGATGCTCCATCTATATATCTAAGGGTTCTAAAAGGTTAGCAAGTCCATCCTTTCATCTATAATTTCTAGTTTAGGTTATTTCATGCATCTTCAAATTCCAGATGGATATAAACAAAATAACATCATCATTATGCATTGACATAGATATGTACCAAAGTAAACAATAATAATCACAAAATTGTAAGAAAAATAGGGTTCATTCAAAAAAGCATCGTAAAAATACACACTAGCTCAATACATCTTCGAGAAGCTCCTCAAGATCAATATATGGGAGTGCCTCTATGGCGAGCTCCTCGAAGATGTCTGAGGACGAGATCCTAAGACATGTTCGAGAAGCTCCGATATAGTGGTGTCCCTTTCACACCAGCTTGTAGTTTATAACTTCTCTACCTAGATCAATACGCCGAGGAGCTAAGAAATTTCACATATTAGAGTGCCTCTATGGCGAGCTCCTCGAAGATGTCTGAGGACGGGATCCTAAGACATTTTCGAGAAGCTCCGCATAGTGGTGACCCTCTCGCACCGTCTTGCAGTTTATAACTTCACAAGGATGCATCTTACCTATTAATAGATTAAGCACCACAACATAGTATCGAAACTCACCCCTGACATAGTGCCTCCACCCACCGAAATAGAGTCGCCACTCACGGCATAGTGCCGCCACTCATGACATAGTGTCGACACTCATCCATGACATAGTGCCGCAACCCACCGAATATTTTCGCCATCCACTAAAGGTCCATCTTTAGTCTCGGTTGGAGACACCATCCGGGACTAAACGGGCCCGTGCCGTCCCCAGCCTGCCGTCATCCCTTTAGTCTCGGTTGGTGTCTTCAATCCGGACTAAAGATAGAGTAGAAAGTTTTCAAATCAGTGCATACTTTTAATCTGTAGTATGTCGTCGCATTCAGAGCTAAAGTATTGTTGTGTGCATATAATTTTAGATTGGGACTAATTTTAGCATTGTGATTGCGTTTGATATACTTATGTAATGCAGATGAGGCGACCATGGATATACACTCACCGACGCTCTAGTGAGTTCATTAAAGGCGTGCGTTCTTTTCCCGGTGTGGTTGGGGAAAACAAGCGGAATGGTTTTATGTGTTGTCCATGTGGTGTCTGTTGGAATGAGAAGGATTACTCTTCCTCACAAATCCTTCACAACCACTTGTTTACGGTTTCATGTCCGACTATAATTTTTGGACCAAGCATAGAGAAAGAGGGGTTATGATGGAAGACAACGAATAAGAAGAGAATGACGACAACTATCCTATGTTCCCTGGATAAAGTGGTACTGCAATGGAAGATAATGAAGAAGAATGGGCATCAGATGAGCCTGCTGATGATCATGGTCGGGCCATTGCTGATGCAAAGACAAACTGCGAAAGTGAAAAGGAGAGGTTTAAGTTCGAACAGATGTTAGAGGATCACAAAAATGTTGTACCCAAATTGCGAAGATGGCCAGAAAAAGTTGTGTAGCATATTGGAATTGCTTCAATAGAAGGCAAATAATGGTGTGATTGACAAGGGATTTGAAAAGTTGCTAAAAATAATGAAGAAGCTGCTTCTAATGGATAACAAATTGCCCACCAGTACGTATGAAGCAAATAAGATCATCTGCCCTCTAGGATTAGACATGCATAAGATACAAGAATGCCCTAATGACTGCATCCTCTACCATAGTGAGAAGTACGAGAATTTAGATGCATGTCCGGTATGCACTATATTGCGATATAAGATCAGACGAGATGACCCTGATGACGTTGAGGGCGAGCGCCCCAGGAAGAGGGTTCCTGCCAAGATGATGTATGGTGTGATCCTATAATACCATGGTTAAAACATTTTTGCAAAAACAAATAGAATGTCAAGTTGTTTCTATGGCACATGGCAGACCGTAAGAAAGACGTGATATTGAGACACCCCGCTGATGGATCGCAGTGGAGAAAAATCGAAAGGGAGTTCCTGGCCTTTATAGGTGACGCGAGGATCTTATGGTTTGGTCTAAGTACAAATGACATGAATCCTTTTGGGGAGTAGAGCTACAGTCATAGCACCTAGCATGTGACTCTATGTATCTAGAACCTTCCTCCTTAGTTTTGCATAAAGCATATGTTCATGATGATGTCAGTTCTCATCTAAGGACCCAAGCAACCCGGCAACGATATTGATGTGTACCTAAGGCCATTAGTTGAAGAATTTTTATAGTTGTGGGACTTAAAAGGTGTACATCACTAGTAGAAAACAAGCCTATCGTCGAGGCCATTAGTCCCGGCTGTGGCTGGGGCCGGGACTAATGGCCCGCATCAGACGGCCCGAGCCCCCCCCCCCAAACCATAGGTCCCGGCCCGTTAGACCCCATTAGCCCTGGTGTGAGATACAAACCGCGACTAGTGGTCTGGCCCTATATATATGGCAGAGCCCCTCCCCCTCTCAACTGTTTTTTTCCTGGTGGGAGAGGTGGTGTTGGGCTATTTTTTTGTTGTTCATATGCACTAGAGGTGTTCGGTGAAATGCCCATTAGAGTGATGCGACTTTAGGTCACACAAGACAGACATGATATGAGGTGCCCGAGCCACACTTAAGTTTTCTCATCTTTGTTTCCAAGTGTAATAAAAGGTTAGCAACTATTTTCTAGTTTATACCGCACGGTACTAATTTTAGCATCATGATTGCGTTTGATATATATTTGTATGATACAGATGAGCCATCCATGGATGTACGGTGACCGACGCTCTGTCGTTTTCAGAGAAGGCGTGCGTTCTTTTCGACTTGTGGCCGAGGAGAACAAGTGGCAGGATGGTTTTATGTGTTGTCCATGTGTTGACTGTAGGAATAAGAAGGCTCACACTTCCGCAAGAGTCATTCAGAGCCACCTCCTTCGGTCTAGTTTTATGTCCGGCTACAATGTTTGGACCAAACATGGAGAAAGAGGGCTGGCGATGGAAGACGGCAATAAAGAAGAGCATGATGATGTCATCTACCAATATATGTTCCCTGAATACGCTAATACCGCAATGGAAGACAATGAAGAAGAAGGAGGTGAAGAAGGGAACCACATGAGCCCGCTGATGATCTTGGTCGGGTCATTTCTGATGCAAAGCGAGACTGCGACACAGAAAAGGAGAGGTTGCAGTTCGAGCAGATGTTACAGGACCACAACAAATTGTTGTACCCAACTTGTGAAGATGGCCAAAAGAAGCTGGGTAGCACACTGGAATTGCTGAAGTGGAAGGCAGAGACCTGTGTGACTGACTCGGGATTTGAGAAGTTGTTGATACTCATGAAGAAGTTGCTTCCAAGAAATAACGAATTGCCCGCCAGTACGTACGGAGCAAAGAAGCTCGTCTTCCCTCTAGGATTAGATGTGCAGAAGATACAGGCGTGCCCTAATGACTGCATCCTCTACCGTGGTGAGAAGTACGGGAATTTGGATAAATGCCCGGTATGCACTCCATTGATGTATAAGATCAGAAAAGATGACCCTGGTGATGTTGATGGCAAGCCACCCAGGAAGAGGGTTCCTGCCAAGGTGATGTGGTATGCTCCTATAATACCATGGTTGAAACGTTTATTCAGAAACAAAGAGCATGCCAAGTTGTTGCGATGGCACATGGAAGAAAGTAAGAAAGACGGGATATTGAGGCACCCCGCTGATGGTCAGCAGTGGATAAAAATCGAGAGAGACTTTCCGGAATTTGCTGGTGACGCAAGGAACTTATGGTTTGGTCTAAGTACAGATGGCATGAATCCTTTTGGGGAGCAAAGCTGCAGTAACAACACCTGGCCCGTGACTCTATGTATCTACAACCTTCCTCCTTGGTTGTGCATGAAGCGGAAGTTCATTATGATGATAGTGCTCATCCAAGGCCCGAAGCAACACGGCAACGATATTGATGTGTACCTAAGGCCATTAGTTGATGAAATTTTACAGTTGTGGGCTGACCTAGGTTTACATGTGTGGGATGAGCACAAACAGGAGCCATTCGACCTACGAGTGTTGTTGTTCGTAATCATCAATGATTGGCCTGCTCTTAGTAACATCTCAGGACATACGAACAAGGGATACAATGCATGCACACACTGTTTAGATGAGACTGAAAGTATATATCTAGATAAATCTAGGAAGAATCTGTATCTGTACAATCGTTGTTTTCTTTCGCCCAGACATCCCTTAAGGAAAAAAGGCAAGCATTTCGATGGCGAGGCAGATCACCAAAAGAAGCCTGACCCCCGTACTGGTGCTGATGTATTTGGTATGGTCAAGAATTTAAATGTAATATTTTGAAAGGGTCCTGGAGGACAACCTATTCCGAAATACGCCGACGGACACGCACCCATGTGGAAGAAGAAATCTATATTTTGGGAGCTACCCTATTGGGAAGTCCATGAGTTCCGCTCTGCAATCGACATGATGCACCTAACGAAGAATCTTTGCGTGAATATTTTAGGCTTCTTGGGCTTGTATGGGAAGTCAAAATATACACCAGAAGCACGGGAGTACCAACAACATCATAAAGGACGAGACGGCAAGCATCCAGGGTAGTTTCAAGGGCCTGCCAGCTACGCTCTTACCAAGGAAGAGAAGGAAATCTTTTTTGAAGTCCTTTTTAGTATCTTCTCGTCTAACATAAAGGGAATAGTAAATATGAAAGAGAAAAATTTCAAAACCTAAAGTCCCATGACTGCCACGTGCTTATGACGCAATTGCTTCCGGTTGCATTGAGGGGGATTCTACCGGAAAATGTTCGACTGGCCATTGTGAAGGTATGTGCATTCCTCAATGCAATTTCTCAAAAGGTAATCGTTCCATAAAGTCTATCAGGGTTACAGATTGATGTGGTCGAATGTCTGGTCAGCTTCGAGTTATTGTACCCTCCATATTTCTTCAATACTATGACACACCTCCTAGTTAACCTAGTCGAAGAGATTAGAATTCTCGGTCCTGTGTTTCTACACAATATGTTCCCCTTCGAGAGGTTCATGGGAGTGAGTTTTAAAGAAATATGTTCATAACCGTGCTAGGCCAGAAGGAAGCATCTCCAAGGGCTATGGAACAGAGGAGGTCATTGAGTTTTGTGTTGACTTTCTTCCTGACCTTAAGCCGGTTGGTGTTCCTGAATCTCGGTATGAGGGGAGGCTGACTGTAAAAGGCACACTAGGAAGTAAAGCAATGGTATGTATGGACGTGGATTCTTTCAGTAAAGCACACTACACAGTTCTACACAATTCCAGCTTGGTGGCTCCGTATATCGAGAAACACAAGATTATTGTATGCTCGGAAAACCCGGGGAAGCCTGACTCCTGGATTAAAGTGGAACACGAGGACACTTTCGGCAGTTGGTTGTAGACACATCTCATGAATACTAACACTATTGGAGATCATATCTACTTATTGGCACGATTACCATCTTCGACTATATGTACTTTCCAAGGGTACGAGATAAATAGTAATACATTTTACACGATCGCCCAAGATAAAAAGAGCACCAACCAAAACAATGGTGTCTACTTTGATGCAACAGATGACAATGGGAAGAATGACACATATTATGGGTACATAGAGGAGATTTGGGAACTTGAGTATGGACCTACTTTTAAGGTCCTTTTGTTTTGGTGCAAATGGGTCAAGATGACAGGAGGCGGGGTACATGTAGACGAAAAGTATGGCATGACAACAGTGGATCTCAAAAATATTGCGTACATGGACGAACCATTCGTCCTAGCCAACAATGTGGCTCGGGTTTTCTATGTGAAGGACATGTCTACGAAACCGAGAAAAAGAAATCAGCAAAAGAATACATAGTCCGATGAGCCAAAGCGTCACATAGTTCTTTCAGGAAAAAGAAACATTGTGGGAGTGGATGACAAGACAGATATGTCAGAATATTATAATAAGTTTCATGAAATCCCGCCCTTCAAAGTGAAAACTGACCCAAGCCTCCTGTTAAATGATGAAGATTCTCCATGGATATGGCGTAGAAGAAAACCACAACACTAGATAGGGATGTTGGTGATCTATGTAATATATTAAACCTTTTATGTAATCATATTGTGAGTCAAACATTTTACCTAGATCCACATGCATGCAACATTGGTTATTTTGAAACTAATACATCTTGCTCAATCAAACTGGACGACGACTCCCGGTGCCTAAGCCGCGGGAGGTGAAAACCCAAAGAGACGGAACCATCACACGAGCATAGCTCGGGTGAGATCCCTAAAGAATCTGCCAGGAATCATCGACCCTGGTGTCCAATGCAGCCATATAGCGACGGACGTGCTCGTCCTCCTCCCTGACACGACGCCGTACCACCTCCTTGGTGGCTGGATCCCTCTACACCATTCTTGGACCAGACGACCTCCACCAAAGAAGCTCCGAGTCGACAACGACACCCGGATTCCTCACCAAGCTACGCATCCTGGAAGGTAGCACCATCTAGTGCCAGCCCGGCGGAGCCCACCGAGTCGACTACGAGGATGCGGGATGGGCATCCTAAAGTAAGCAGCGAGGAATGTGTGTATGTTTGGGTGGCCATGACGGTCGCCCTATAAATAGAGGGAAAGGGCGGGCAGGCTGGATCGGGCATCCTATAAATAGAGGGAAAGGCCTATAAATAGAGGGTTCATATTTAGTCCCGGTTGGAGAAACCAACCGTGATTGAAGGGATTGCGGCAGGCTAGGCCAGGCGGCACTAATAATAGGGGTGAGTGTTGACATTATGTCGTGCGGCTTGTATCTTGTCCAGGATGGTGTCGCCAACCAGGACTAAAGCTGAACCATTAGTCCCGGTTGGAGACACCAACCGAGACAAAAAACGAGTGAGAACTAATAATAGGGGTGAGTGTCGACATTATGTCATGAGTGTCGACACTATGCCGAGGTGCTTTTACTATAAATAGGCATCCTTGTGAGTCCGGTCCTCTAGCCATTTTCAGGGAGATGCCGCCGGAGCCCAGTCCTCCAGCATCTCCAAGAAACTGGTCATAGAGGCACTCCCTAATATGTGAAATTAGTTAGCTTTGAGGTTTATTGATCTAGTTAGAGAAGTTACAAGCTGAAAGATGGTGTGCGAGAGCAGGGAAACCACTACGGCCAGCTTGAGGGATATTCCGCTGGAGCCCAGTCCTCTGGCATGTCCCTTAAGTTGGTCATAGAGGCACTCCCTAATATGTGACCACGCAAGTTTGGGGATCATATCTTTATGGTAAGTACGAATCGGGACAACATCTTCATAGTTCGGGAAAGTCGTTCTATGAATCAGGACTAAAGGCCCCCCTTTAGTCCCGGTCCAGCCACAAAACGGGACTAATGCACTCAAGATGGTTTGCGGACAATACTATGCAGTCTCGGTCCAGCCACAAACCGAGACTAACACTCAATATATTTATTAATATTAAAAAACCGAGACTATGGAATCGGTTCTATAGACCCCCTTTAGTCATGCTCATATCTAGCCCTATAGTACTCAGCTTCAGGATCGTCATCGTCTTCATCATCGTGGTCATTGCTAGGCGCACGTGGTTGGATCCTCAGCCCAGCCATGGCATATTATGGGGGCACCTGCCACTCCGGCCTCGGATTCACGATGCGTGGGGTAGTGGGCTCCCGGTTGACGACACCGCTAAACCCACGACCTTCCACCACCGCCACCCTTCTTATGGCTCTGTGGTGGCTGCGGGTACCACAGGCGAGGATGGTCTCCCCCGGCGATGTATCGCATAACGCTGATGATAGTCCGGTTCGCCCACCACATGCGGCGGCCGGCTTCGTTGTGGTTCACCGGTGGAGGGCTGTCACCCTCGTACCTGGCGAGCTCCCTTTCCCGACAATTAGCAAAGAAGGCATTCCAGGTGTCATAGTTGTCGGTATCCCACTAGGGATCCATCCGCTGACATGGTTATACCCTACGGGTACACGACATTAGCATACCTAGTCCATCCCAAGGAAGGAACACAAGAATATACGTGGCCTGTGGAGACTTTCGGGTGGCCCAATCCCATGACATCTTTGGATCCTTGGAGAGCAAGACTAGAACAGATAGAATATTCAAAGGGGCAAACCCTAAACTTGTAACCGACTCGATCTGTACCCGAGACCTGCCTAACTCTATATAAAGGCTAGGAGGGCACGACGAGGAGGGCATCCTTTTTCCACCGGATACACACCTCCACGCCAGATTGCATCTGCACACCCCTGTACTTTTCGGTTCTGCCGTAAGCAAGAGCAGACAAGCAGGAGTAGGGTTTTTCCTCCGGGGGCCTGAACCTGGGTAAATCTCGTGTCCCCTGGTTGCTTGTATGTTAACCATTTTGCAATCTCTAGCACCCCCATCTTCTCCAAAACCCAAGTCCATAACAATGGGCATTGACGAGTCGAAACCTCGTCAATTGGCGCCGTCTGTGGGAATCGGGGGCGCTGATTGTGCGATCGTGATGGTCCTGACCAAAGCGATCTACAACTTCTTGGCGACAGAGAGCCATCTCCTCTTCAGCGCTTTCGACTTCACCGCCCACTCGCCAGCCACCATGAAGGACTTCGAGCCCGTAGGTGACGGACTCGAGATTTTGTTCGGGAGCTTCTGCTTCCAGGTGGGACAGACCGGCACTCTCCGCCTCCCAGAGCGGTTGCCACTGCCATCGATCAGGCCCACCTCATGGGCCCCGCATCCCAGCATGCTACGCACGTCAATGCTGACAGATGAGCCATACGACAGCAGCAGCTACAACTCAGATCTATGCGACCCCCCGTCGGATGAAGGAACCTACAGTTCTGGATCCGAAAGTTGCGGCAGCAGCGATCCGATCCGTGAGCACTACCAATGCGCCGTGGTCATCCAAAGCGACGTGAAACAACCACCAGGTTCGAGTGCCCATGTACCACCACCCAACCCATATGGTGGAATCGGAGAAAACAGGAGGCAACCATCCCTCCCACCCAACGAGGACGACCCCGATGCCCACCGAAGAATTCACCTTAACAAGGAAGGATGGCACCAGGCAGGCGAAGCCATGGCGGGAAACAAGGTGCAGCCTGTGGACGCTTCACGGGACCTGCTGATGGCATACCACCTGCTCCTCATCGAAGAGCATAAAAATCAGGCAAAGATGCAAGATGTACTCGATAAACGCAAGCAAGCAGTCTCGAAGTCTAGCGCGCGGCGAGCTGCGCTCTCCGCCACTGGCGGCTCCAGCTCGCACGACAATCAAGCCAACAAACATCGCTCTCCCACGGATAACATGGATCCCGCTGCACGTCGTGAGGTGACTCGAACCCTCAACACGTCCTTCATGGAGAAGGACTCCAACGGCAACGTCATCCCAAAGACACCGCAATCTGCGATCATGGCAACCACCACATATCTCGCGTCCCATCCAACTCCGGTGGGGGACCCGAAGAGGGCCATGCATAAGTCTGCACTAGCCAAACTCAGACTCATTGGAGCTGCACTCCACGAGGAAGCTCCTACGGAGCCAAAGAAGAAGGCTACGGTCAGATTCAACCGTAGCCCCACACCCTCATACGAAGAAGAGGAAGACGAGCACAATCTACCACGACGACGCAAAAGTCCGCGACGTCGGAGCCGCGACTACGACGCTCGAATCGACCTCGCTTAGCACAAGGTCGACAAGGCACGCACCAAACACGCGTGCTCATCCGAATCCAAAGAGGATGATGACGGAGAACTCTGCGGAGCTCGATGCTTCAGCAGATCTATTTGGCGAACATGAATGCCGAGAAATTTCAATCTCCCTTCAGACACTCCGAAGTTCGACGGTACGCAGGACAATAAGGCATGGCTCAGCGACCACCTGTCGTCCGTCAAGCTGCATGGTGGAAACAAAAACACTGCCCTGCAATGCCTTCAGCTGCAGCTGATAGCGCAGCCCGGATCTGGCTCAGCAGCCTGTCCTCGGGTTCCATCCGAAGCTGGGAGGAACTGGCGTACAGTTTCATCTGAAACTTTAAAGGTACCAGCAAGAGGCCAGCCTCGATTGAGGAGCTACGGTCCTGCACTCAACGAACAAGCGAATCCATTCGCTAGTACAGACTACGCTGGTCCAACATCAAGAACTCCACAGCACACATCTCCGAGGAGAGAACGATCGACGCCTTTAAGGATGGTCAAACGCCCAGACTTCAAAGAAGAACTTGGGAGCGTCAAGCCCAAGACACTCGACCACCTCATGGACATCACCAATAGATGGGCAGATGGCGAGGATTCCGTCCACCAAGCACACTCGGACGAGGAAGATGACTACAGCCGCAGATGTGAGCGCCGTAGCAAGCGAAGATCGTGCGTCTACGACGATCGTGATGGACCTAACATGGTTGCGGCTGGCTATGCCGAGCGCCACAACGAAAACAACCGCAGCAGTGGCGGATACTGTGGAAACAACTTCCGCGATAGAGGACGCCCAATGCAAACGTGGCAGCGCCGCGACCGCGACGACGAACCCTCGGCATACGACAAGTTGTCAGGCCCATGCATAATCCACTTCTACATCGACAAGCGGGATGGCAAAAAGAAGGCCAGCCACATGCTCAAGGACTGCCGCGAGTTCCAGAAACTCGGCGAGGGTTTCGTCCAGATGAGACAGCAGATCCCGAACCCTAGGTTCGGACACGCGCCCGCACCAGGTGACATCGTCCACGGAGCTCCTCCACCACCCGTGGGACCTTCGAATCACGCAATCGCGCCCGTGCAAAACAACGGCTTCAACGGGTACCCCGCGCCAAAAGGATCCCTGATGATCCAAAAAGAGCGCCCAACAAACAGGGTGCAAAAGAAGATCACCCGCCAAGTTAGCCTGACTATGATCGCTCCACCCGCCATCCCTGAGTACCTCAGCGGTTCGGAGTCCTGCATCACATTCATTCGTTCGGATCACCCCCGCGAAATCCCTCGTCCAGGTCATGTTTCCCTGGTGCTTGAGGCGCAGATCGGAGGGTTTGAGATGAGCCGCATCTTCATGGACGACGGCAGCGGCATCAATCTGATGTTCGCTGGCACCCTAGAAGCAATGCGGGTCCCGCTGTGCAGCCTGGAACAATCTGACACAATGTTCCACGACATAGTCCCAGGGAAGGGCATATTTCCCCTAGGAAAAAATGGCTCGATGTCATCTTCAGCAAACCCGAAAACTTTCGGTGTGAGCGACTCGAGTTCGAAGTGGTGGACTGGCCATCACAATACCATGCCATCCTCGGGCGCGTGGCATTCGCAAGGTTCCTGTAAGTACCGCACTATGCGTACCTGCTACTCAAGATGCCAGGACCTAGGGGTGTCATCACGTTCCAGGGAAGCTTCACCCGATCCGACCACTGCGACAGAGACTTCAACAGAATCTCTCAGTCGTTCGGCATGCAGGAGGAACTCACAAGGCTCCGGGAGGTGACAGACAACGGGGCACCCCCAGTCTCCAGGAAAAACGCACCTAACATGTCATTCGACTCAACATTCAACACGAAAAAGGTGCAAGTTCACCCGATGGACGCCTCCAAGACGGTGTTGATCGCCAATGACCTCAGCCCCGCATAGGAAAGCGTGTTCGTCGAATTCCTCCGTGAGAGCTAGGAAATCTTCGCCTGGTGTCCTGCGTACATGCCAGGAGTTCCCAGGGAATTCGCCAAGCACGCACTAAATGTGTTTCCAGATGCCAAGCACGTCAAATAGTCCATCCGACGATTGCCCGAGCCACGGGCCGAAGCTGTCGGAGTCGAAGTTAATAGACTACTCGATGCCGACTTCATCCGGGCGATCAAGGAGAGCGAGTGGCTCGCCAACACTGTGTTGGTCCCTAAAAAGGACACGGACATCCTACGGATGTGCGTGGACTTCACATCACTCAACAAGCACTGCCCGAAGGATCACTTCCCTCTCCCTCGGATCGATCAGATCATCGATTCGACTGCAGGATGCGAGAAACTCTCCTTCCTTGATGCCTACTCAGGCTACAATCAGATTCGACTAAAGGTCGAAGATCAGGAGAAAATGGCGTTCATTACGCCGTTCAGAGTATTCTGCTACAACACAATTCCCTTTGGGCTGAAGAACGCAGGTGCCACGTACCAGCGGTGCATGCAGGCATGCCTGAAGAGCCAGATCGGACGCAACATACAGGTCTATATCAATGACATAATAATCAAAACAAGGGAGGCCAAGACACTGATCGACGATCTCCGCGAGACGTTCGACACCCTCGATCACTACAAGATCAAGATGAACCCAGAAAAGTGCGCCTTCGGCGTCCCATCTGTCCAACTGCTTGGCTACTTCATCTCTCAGCGAGGGATTGAGGCGAACCCGAAGAAAATCCGGGCCATACTGGGCATGGAGAAGCCAAAGAACCTCAAAGGTGTCCAGCATCTAGTTGGGCGCATCGCAGCGTTGAGCAGATTCATCAGCCGCATGGGTGAGAAGGCCCTGCCTTTCTATCAGCTACTACACAAAGCAGAAAAAATTGAGTGGACACCTAAAGCAGACGACGCATTCGAAGATCTGAAGCGGTTGCTCTCCACCTCGCCCGTCCTGGTCACACCAGAGGAACGCGAGCCTCTACTGCTATACATAGCAGCCACGCATCAGGTGGTAAGCACCGTGCTCGTGGTCGAACGACCCGAAGACGGCAAGACCCATGGGGTCCAACGCCCAATATACTACCTCAGCGAGGTATTAACACCAACAAAACAGAGGTGCCCTCACTACCAGAAACTCGCCTACGACGTGTTCATGACGGCTCGTCAACGAGGCGCCACTGAATAGCATCCTGAACAACCCCGAAGCTACAGGACGCGTAGCCCTATGGGGCATCGAGTTGTCCCCTCTAGACATAGTCTACGAGAAGCGCCATGCGATAAAATCTTAGGTCCTCCTGAACTTCCTCGTCCACTAGATGGAGCTACAGCTGCCGGACACCCCGGATATGATGCAATCATGGATGATGCACTTTGACGCTCCAAGCGCGAGGCTGGAGCAGGAGCCGGTGTCATACTGACGTCCCCGCAAAGCGACAAGATGAAATACGTCCTCCGGATGAAATTTTGGGCCTCTGACAATGAAGCCGAATACGAGGCCCTCATCCACGGCATGGAGATGGACAAGATCTGTGGCGCAACGCGCCTAGTCATCTACGGTGACTCAAACCTCGTCATACAGCGGACGATGAACGAGTGCGACGCTCATGCCGCTAACATGATCGCATATCGCGCGCTCTACAACTCACTCGAAGGAGACTTTGATGGCTGCGAGCTTCGGCATGTTGGAAGAGAAAGCAACGAAGAAGCCGATAGACTCGCCAACATCGGCTCCCCCTGCGCATGGGTGCCACGAGGTGTGTTCCTCGAACAAATCTGTGTGCCTTCCATCAAAAGGAAATTCCCTAAGGGATCACCCGAAGAGGCAGAGCACTCGGGGACTGTGCTACCCGAAGGACAGGAAGGACCCGAAAAGCTCGACACGGAGGTCGTGTTGGTCAAGTTGATGCAGGTCATGGCAATCGAAGAAACATGGATGCAACCGTACCTACGGTACCTAATAAACAGGGAACTACCTGATGACCCGACGGATGCCCGGCGCACATCTCGCCGGTCAAAGGCCTTCACCATCATCAATGGCGAGTTGTACAAGCGCAGCATTTCGGGTGTACTCCAAAGGTGCGTGACCATTCGTGACGACAAAACCATCCTCCAATACATCCACGAGTGCATCTGCGGCCATCACTCGGGCAGCCGTGCCCTCGTCGCCAAAGCTCTACGAGCTGGGTTCTACTGGCCAACGGCCATGAACGATGCCAAGGACATCGTCCAGAGGTGCAACGTCTGCCAAAGGTTTGCGAATAAACCGCACGCACCAGGATCAGAGCTAAGGACCATACCCCTGGCCTGGCCCTTCGCCCAATGGGGCCTTGACATGATCGGCAAACTGCCCAAATTTTCGAAAGGAGGCCACATCTACCTCCTGGTCGCAGTCGACAAGTTCACCAAGTGGATCGAAGCAATGCCCGTCACCAGCCAAAAGGGCAAAACGGTCATCAGGTTCTTCGAGTCCATAGTCTATAGGTTCGGCGTGCCGCACAGCATGATCACGGACAATGGGTCGAACTTCATCTCCAAAGAATTCCAAGACTTCTGCGAAGGCCTCGGGATCAACATATCATATGCCTTCATGGCGCACCCGCAAACCAACGGGCAGGTCGAAAAGGACAATGGCCTCGTAGGCGGCGGTATCAAGAAACGCCTACTCAGCCCACTCGAACGGCTCACGAGAGCCTGGGAAGAAGAGCTACCCTCCGTCCTGTGGAGCTTGCGCACAACGCCAAACAACTCAACTGGCTACACGCCCTTCTTCATGGTACATGGAGCCGAAGCTGTGTTACCTGCAGAAGTACGCCATAAGGCCCCACGGGTCGTCGCCTACAGCGAAGCCAAATCGAAGAGGCAGAGCACTCGTCGCACTCGAAGACGCGGTCGACACGCTTGACGAGGCATGCAACATCATCGCGGCTTGCTCGAGGGTCTACTAGCAGAGCCTCCACAACTATCATAGCCGCCGGCTGCGCCCAAGGTCCTTCGTCGAAGGAGACCTCGTCCTATGCCTCAAGCAAGAGCGGCCGAAGAAGCTCGAGTCACCCTGGGAAGGACCCTACGCCGTCACCGAAGTCATCCCAGGTGGTGCCTACCGCCTCAAGCATGTGGAGTCTGGAGTCGCATACTCCAACCCATGGAACGTCACACAATTGCGACGCTTCTACCCCTAGCTATCCGTCTTTACTTTCAATAAGGCTACTCAGCTGAGCAATGTACCTGCTTGTTACTGTTGGAGATATGTCCTAGAGGCAATAATAAAAGTGGTTATTATTATATCTTTGTGTTTATGAAAATGTTTACATTCATGCTATAATAGTATTAACCGGAAACATTAATACTTGTGTGATTTGTAAACTAAATTAGAGTCCCTGGTAAAGCCTCTTTATAATACTAGCTTGTTGATTAATAGATGATCGTGGTTTCTCGATCATGAACATTGAGATGTTATTAATAACAAGATCATATCATTAGGAGAATGGTATGATGGACATACTCCTATAGATAAACGCAGCATAAAGATCAAGTCATTTCAATAGTTCGTTTGCTATAAGCTTTCTGATACATAGTAACCTAATTCCTTCGACCATGAGATCATGCTAATCACCATCATTGGAAGGATTCTTTGATGACATCAAACACCACACCGTAACTGGGTGTCTATAAAGGTGGCATTGAGAGTTCAGAAAGTATGGGTTGAGGCACATGGATCAAGAGTGGGATTTCTCCATCCATATGACGAATAGATATACTCTGGGCCCTCTCGGTGGAATGTCATCCAATTAGCTTGCAAGCATGTTACTGGCTCACAAGGGATCACATATCACGGGAACGAGAAAAGAGTACTTATCGGTAACTAGGTTGAACTAGGTATGCAGAGATACCGACGATCAAAATCTCGGATAATTAAACTATCGTGAGACAAAGGGAAATTGGTATCGTATGTAAGTGGTTCATTTGATCCAAAGTAATCGTAGAAATATGTGGGAGCCATATGAATTTCCAGATTCCTCTATTGGTTATTGATCGGAGAAGTGTCTCTGTCATGTCCGCATAATTCACGAACCATAGGGAGACATACTTAAGGATTCGATGTTGTTTAGTAGATATAGAATGTTAGTAGGGATACTGAATGTTGTTCGGAGTCTCGGATGGAATCCGGGATATCACGAGGAGATCCGGAATGGTCCGGAGAATGAGATTCATATAAGGAAAGTCCAATTCCGGAGTTCAGGAAAGATTCCAATGTTTTCATCGGAGAGGTTCCAGAACGTTCTAAAAGGTTCACCGATCCGGAAGGAGAATGGTCCATGAATGTGTCATGGGTAAGTGGAATGATTGGATCATATCCTAGGTCACTTGGTGTGGGCATTTGCAAGAGAGAATTAAAGGTCTAAATTGGAAGTTAAACGGAAAGTTTGAAAAGTCAAACTGGAACAATGGTTTCCGAGTAGGAGAAGAAACAAGTCCTTCTCTCAATCCAACTTGGGTTTGGGTTTGGATTCAAACCCACCCCTCCCAAGGCTACCCCCTCTCATAAATAGAGGGGGAGGGCTGCCCCAACACCACAAGCCCTAGCCCCTCTCCACCCGAGCCGCCACCGCCTTCCACCGCCGCGCCTCCGCCGCCGTCGGCCCATCGCCGTTGCCCTAGCCGCCGCCGACACCTCCTCCTCCTCCCGGTCTTCTCAAACCTCGATCACAGGGAAACCCTAGATCCACCATAACTCGCACAGGCTTAGGCGAAGCCCTGCGGGATCTACCCTCTACTTCCGACACCACGCCGTCGTGCTGCCGGAGTCACGAGGGGAGAACTACAACCTCCGCTGCCTGCTGGAACAAGGGGGAGGAAGGTCTTCATCGAGTACCGAACGTGTGACCGACTGCGGAAGCGCTGCCGGAACGCAGCGCCGGAATGATCGTCTACGCGATCTTGAGATCGGCAAGTGTACGACTACATCACCCACGAGAATCTGCTCTCGTTAACCGCTTTGGAATCTTCGAGGGTGAGTGCTTCTATTGACTAGTTGCTACAATCTAGTAGATAGATCTTGGCTTGTTTGTGTGCATGCGGTAGAAAATTTTGTTTTCCATGCTATGAACCCCTACAGTGGTATCAGAGTCGTGTCTATATGTAGATCTGTTGCACGAGTAGAACACAATGGTCATTGTGGGCGGTGGTGCTTTTATTATCAATTGATTTTTGTGTACTTTGCATCTTGCGGTATGATGGGATGAAGCGGCTCGGGCTAACCATACATGACATCGTTCATGAGAATTGCTCCACGCTTAACATGCAACTTGTATTGCATAAGTGGCTTTGCGGGTGTCTGTCTCTCCCATCATAGTATAGATTCAATTTACAACGGGCACTTGATAGTTCAAACATCAACGTTGTGGTTCTTGTTCGTAAGTTAGAACGACACTTATTGAAAGCCCCAAACCACGTAAAATATGCAAAGAAAATTAGAGGCGTCTAACTTTGTTTTGCAGGGGTGTGCTGTGATGTGATATGGCCATGATTGTGATTATATATGATGTATGCAATGATCCTTATTGTAATTTGGCAACCGGCAGGAGCCATATGGTTGTCTTTTAAATTCTGTTAAGACCTGCGTGTCTATTCAAAGTAGTTGTAATAGTTGATGCTGGTGGACGACAACCATGAAGTGGCGCCATTGACCTTGACGCCACACCGGTGATGATGGAGATCATGTTCGTGCTTGAAGATGGACATCAGAAGCACAAGAAGAAAGGCCATATCATATCACATATTATGAATTGCATGTGATGTTAATCCTTTTATGCATCTTGTATTGCTTAGTTCACGGCGGTAGCATTATAAGATGATCCCTCAAGGACACAATTTCAAGTTTTAAAGTGTTCATCCTTAGTAAGCACCATTGCTAAACTCGTTGTTTCGAAGCACCATGTGATTATCGGGTGTGTTAGATTCGGCGAGTGTGTACAACATGAGCAAGCCAGATTTGATCATGTGGAAGCTAAGGATTGATCTTGACGAGCCTAGCATGTACAGACATGGTCTCAAAACATGGATCACCGAAAGGTAAAGCATGAGTCATATAGTAGATGTGATGAACATGTTGATTGTTCGCCATTGAAGCTACATCAACTCTCATGATGATCGGTTTTGATGTGGTGGATTTGGTTCGTGTGATCACTAAAACAATGTGAGGGATATTGTTTTGAGTGGGAGTTCACCTAGATTAATTTAACTATTAATAAGAACTCAATTTGTCATAAACTTAGTCTAAACTATTGAAAATATGTTGTAGATCAATGGCGGCCCCTACCATCAATTTTAATGCGTTCCTAGAGAAAGAAAAGTTGAAAAACAATGGAAGCAACTTCGCGGATTGGTTCCGCAATTTGAGGATTGTCCTCAATGCTGGTAATTTGACCTATGTGCTGGATGCACCGCTGGGTAACCCGCATGCAGCTGATGCTACCGATGAGGTAAAGAATGTTTTCTTCGCTCGGAAGAATCAGTACTCCACAGTTCAGTGTGCTATCTTGTATGGTTTGGAATCGGAGCTCCATAAAAGGTTTGAGAACCATGACCCACATGATATTGTTCGTGAACTCAAAATGATATTTGAGTCTCACGCGGCAGTTGAGAGTTATGAGGCTTTTGAAAAGTTCTTTAACTGCAAGACGGAAGACGGCAGCTCCATTAGTGAGCACGTGCTTAAGATGTCTGGGCACGCAAGCAAGCTTCAAATCTTAGGTATAGTGATTCCTAATGCTTTGGGGATTCACTGTGTCCTCCAATCACTACCACCGAGTTACAAGAACTTTGTGATGAACTACAATATGCAAAACATGGACAAGTCATTACCTGAACTCTTCTCCATGTTAAAGTCTGCAGAAGTGGAGATCAAGAAAGAGCACCAAGTGTTGTTGGTCAATAAGACCACCAAATTCAAGAAGCAAGGCAAGTCTAAGAAAAAGGGAAACTTCAAGAAGGGCGGTAAGAAAGTTACCGCACCAGCGAAGAAGACCAAGGCTGGGCCTAAGCCTGATACTGGGTGCTTTTACTGCAAGGGAGAGGGTCACTGGAAGCGGAATTGCCCAAAGTACTTGGCGGATTTGAAGAACGGCAACATCAAGAATAAAGGTATATCCGATATACATGTTATTGATGTGTATCTCACTAGTACTTGTAGTAGTGCCTAGGTATTTGATACTGGTTCGGTTGCTCATATTTGTAACTCGAAACAGGTACTGCAGAATAAACGTAAGCTAGCGAAGAACGAGGTGACGATGCGTGTTGGAAATGGATGAAAGGTTGATGTGATCGCGGTAGGCACGCTACCTCTTCATCTACCATCGGGATTAGTTTTATATTTAAATAATTGTTATTTGGTGCCTGCGTTGAGCATGAACATTATATCTGGATCATGTTTATTGCGAGACGGTTTGTCAACACCTATATTTTTAATCCTAGATGCCTGTTATGCCATAGATCGCAATCCTAGGATTACCATTTTTGCGAGACATAACAGAATTGGATACCACAGTACATCATCCATTACAAACCATACATAAGGTCTTACACAAATAAGGATCTCATGATCCAGTTCTTAATATAACTCATGCAACGGAAACACGTAATAATAAAGGTAGCATAGGCGAAGCTCCATCTTCGGGGTCACAGACAATGCTGACGATGGGAGATGATCCTAGTTGTCATAACCTTCCTGGGGTCCATCATCTCGGTACTCCTCTTCATAGTCTGGCCACGTGAATATCTAGGAACAAAGACATGAGTACTCTTTAAGTACTCGCAAACTAATAGTAAAAAGGGAAGGGTTTTTTTTTTGTAATAGGACACTAAGCTCTAGGGTTGTTTTGCAAAAAGCCAGATTTACCTCTACTAAGTTCAGAAGCAAGAGAAAGCTAGTCAAATTTTATAACACCTAAGTGGGAACTTGTATCTCATGTCACAACTCTGTTGTGGTCAAGTCAAAATCTCAATTCATTTCACAAGTCCTTTTGAAAACATCTGACGGGGGAACAGTATGGCCACTCCAACTGTCCATAGCCGCGGACGCGGCTATTCAAATAGTTTGACACTCTGTAGAGATTGTACACTTTCACCACAACATTCGATACATCCGTCAGGAACAAATCCTGAATTCACCATACTCAGTATGCGGATAATCAATCCTAACCTTTCAATTACACGCCCTAGTATAGGCACCTCTCCTGTGAGTTTGGCCTCCCAACCATGACCAACTGTCATCTTGGGTACTGCACAGGTGGACAATCTTCACAAGGTAGCCTTAGCTCAGACCTTGGCCGTGAGGGAACCAATACTAAGGTATATAAGTTTCCAGTCAAGCCCTACCCAATCTTCGGGTATTGTGGTTGTACGGTAAAATTGGAATGGTATCGCATCGAGACAACCATCAGTTTTATAAAGGGCTAAGGCTCATGCCTCAACATTTTCATCACCAAAATCATCTGGTGTTTGGAAACACATGTCAAAACATCTCAGTAGAATGACTCATCATTCTAAGGTTTTCATAACCACTTTCCACCAAGTATTCCCATCTAAAGTTGATCAAGTTTTATGCTTAGCACTAGCATCTACTAATGAGGGGTGATAAACTAGTGGAGTTTTAACTAAGTTCAATCTCATGCCTTAGGATGACATCATGATTATCTATCTTAGGCAAAATTTTATGCTCTTTATGCAATCTTCAATTATCTTTCTAGTATCTACAATTTACTTAAGTAAACTCTAAGTAATAGCTTTGATAAAGAAATAAAGTAGAAAGCTTGCAAGTAAAACTAGGAGGGGGTATCATCAAATGTGCCCAACCAGGCATGCTTAGGGCATTTCATAGGTTATATACTTTCATAATTGCAAGTGTTAGCTTGCCCATTCAACTAGTAGTATTAGGCTTGCCTTGTGCAGAGCAGTGGTTGAAGTTCTCCTCGGCTTTTTCTTCGTAGTATCCTCCTTCCTCCTCGTATCCTTGGTCGGTACTAGCGTCTATAAATAAATACGAGGTACACAATCACCAAACAATACTTAACTACTTTAAATCATCACACAAAGGGGTTCTATAGATGATCTAGCATCATCACTAACATTACAAGATTAAAGCATTTGACTTATTGATTTTATTTTTAGAAAAGTAATTTCTACTCATTGAAAAACTACTTAAGATTTAATATTCTCCAAACCAAACATGGGATCATGTTGACACATGTCATCACCACATATTTCAGTACATGGGAATGTGATTTAAAGTGGTGTCACAATTTAATAAGGTTTAACCCTTTTATTTTAAATAAATAAAGTGACTAGAAATGCCTATGTCGCATTCTTTTCTTACTTGGACTTTATTTCTGTAGGTAAACCCATATATTTTTATATATTCTGAAAGGTATGGTCAAATGTGATTTTTGAGAGTTGGAATCAACTCAAAAGCTATTATGGTTTAAATTTGAAAAATGTTTGAATGCAGAAAAGCTTCTGCCTTGTTATTTTTATCAAGGTTGATCTACAGATCCAAATGATTTGAATCCAACGGGCTTGGATTAAGCATTTCAAGACCTTTCTAACAAAATTGGTTTCATTCAATTTGGTTCATGAATCGAGATGGGTTGATTTTTGAAACTAGGTACAGAACTGAGTTTGAATGAAAACAGAAAAATCTAAATTCAAACGGCTGGGTCGCGCGGGAGACGATAATGGGCTGGCCCGCTACGCACAGCGCTTACGCGGGCAGGTTAAGTGGCTGTCCCCACGTGTCAGTGAGACAGGGAGGTGCGAAGCGGTACGGGGCAACATGGACCGTGGGATCTAGTTCTAATCTAACGGCTCTGGTTCATCTTCCACGTCGAGCAGCACCGGCGAGACAGAACCCTAACGCGGAACGTGGGGGTCGTGGGAGGCTCACCGGGGCTCAGGCGAAGGTCGGCGATGCGGGCGAACGACAAAGTCGATGACGGCGAACCTTCTGGTACCTGCAGCTCCTCCTAGGGCGGCTCCAATCGATGGCTTCCTTCTTCTCCAGCAGCGGCGGGCTCCGGTGAAATTCCGGCAATGCGCTGCTCGCCTTGCTCTGGGAATTGGGTGGGGTGGTTCTGGGTGAGAGGGGAGTAGAATGGCCTCTATTTATAGTGGCGAGAGGGGACCGACGGGCGCAAGCTGAGCTCATCGTGGTCGACGGCACAGAGGGCTATCGGCGTGGGCGACGGTAGGGGGCGGTGCTATGCTCCCTGGTGAAGCTCCACGGCATGGTGGCAAGGCGTGGGGCGGTGCGGATTGGTCGGAACGTTGCGGTGCTCTACGCGTGCCCGACAGAATTTTTAATGGCGCACAGCGCGCGTGGTCCGCACGGCGGCGAACGGGCGTGTCTGTGGGGTTGCTGGGACGGTGGTGATCATGCATGCACGCGGCGAGGGCGGCGCGCGGTCTGTGGGTGCTGGTCGAGCGTGGCACACGGGGCGCGCTCTCGGCATGCTCGCAGAGCGGCTTGGCATGGCTCGAGCGTGTGGTCCAGTGGCTGGCATTGCTCGCGGCTGGGACAGGGAGTGGCGGTGGAGTGTTAGCTTGCTCTCAGACAAGGTTGGTGAGGCTAGTGTTGTTCGTAGCTTGTTGTCCACACTGGGGTGACAATGGTGCTCTCGGCCTGTTCACCATTGATGACAATGGCCAGCTTACAGTGGTGCTAGTGATTAGTTAGTGTTGTTAGACGCTCTACTAAGGCTAGTGGTGTCCAGAGAGGGAACAAGTTAGGCCAGAATCACTGCACACTATAGTGTTTAGGATTTGTTTGATTTGCATCTA
The DNA here is from genome assembly GCA_916181665.1 of Avena sativa. Taxonomy (NCBI): domain Eukaryota; kingdom Viridiplantae; phylum Streptophyta; class Magnoliopsida; order Poales; family Poaceae; genus Avena; species Avena sativa. The sequence goes on along the minus strand of OV702286.1, from coordinate 27,212,354 downwards.
CAAGGTGTTTGATGAAATATCCGCATGAGCTCAAGTTTTGAATTTTGAAAATATTTTTGGTGGGTGTGTTAGGCATGTACTGGTGATACTGTGGATGCTTGGGTTTTGAAAGTTGAGCTTGTTTGAGTGGTTTTTGAAAAAGTGGGATCTTCCCATATGATATAGATTCAATTTTAAACTGTCCTTTAAACTATGCATTTGAATGATTTTGTATGATCACAAAGTGGGCCTTGGTACTTTGTTATGAGTACTATCAAGGGGTGTAAAGATCCAAACATGTTCCTGTTAAGTTCTGAAAGTTAGGGATAGCCAAAGTAGGCATGGGAGTTAGTCTGGCCAAAGTGACCATTCACTTAATTTGTTTGTTTTGACTTGTTTGTCTTTGGGAGAAGTGTGGGGATTGTTTAGATGATGTTTATTTCACCTAAGAATCATTTTACAAGCAAAGAAACACACAAGCATGGCAATTCAAAAGAATCCAAATTGTAATGCTTACACATATGCATGCTTTCATATTTTTAATTTGGAAAGGTTTTGTTAACCCTAATTTTGATAATTAGAGTTTGATGATCCAAGTTTAATATTTTTGGGATGTTACAAACCTTCCCCCCTTAAACAAAATCTCGTCCCGAGATTTGAAAAAGGGCGAAAAAGATTACCTAGGATTTGAAGAGATCGGGAAACTCCGTCCTGATGTGATCTTCGCGCTCCCAGGTAGCTTCCTCTTCTGTGTGGTTGCTCTAGTGAATATTGAGAAACTTGATGCTCCGGGTTCTGGTAGTTCTTAAAGCTTCCTCCAAAATACGGATGGGTACTTCAGGATAGGTCAGGTCATCGTTGATCTCTATGGTCTGATGATCGATATTCTTGAACACTTCAGTCTTCTCTGGAACTTCGAGGCACTTGCGAAGTAATGAGATATGGAACACATTGTGCACGGCTGACATCTCTTCGGGCAGTTCCAATTGATAAGACACTTATCCTTGATAGTTCAGAATCTTGAAGGGTCCGATATATCTGGGCTAACTTTCCCTTGAGTTGGAAAGGCTGCATTCCTTTCAATGGCGACACTTTCAGATACACAAAATCTCCTATGTTGAAGGCGAGGTCTCGACGTCTCTTGTCGGCGTAACTCTTCTGTCTGGACTGGGCTGTCTTGAGGTGCTCACGAATCTTGTGAACCTTCTCTTCTGCTTCTCGTAGGATGCCAGGTCCGAAAATCTGACTCTCTCCTACTTCTGACCAGTTCAAAGGGGTGCGACACTTCCTTCCATACATGAATTCAAATGGGGCCATTTGCAAACTAGCTTGATAACTATTGTTGTATGAAAATTCTGCAAACGGCAGACAGTCTTCCCACTTAGATCCATATTCCAACACACATGCTCTCAACATTTGTTCGAGTATTTGATTTACTCGTTCCGTTTGTCCATCGGTCTGAGGGTGATACGTGGTGCTGAAATCTAATCGGGTTCCTAAACCTTCTTGGACTTTCTTCCAGAATCTCGAGGTAAATTGAGTTCCTCGATCCAATACGATGTTCTTGGGGACTCCATGCAAACTGACGATTCTAGCGATGTATAACTCCGCTAGCTTCGAACTCTGATATGTGGTCTTGACAGGTAAGAAATGGGAGACTTTGAACAATCTGTCCACTATGACCCAGATAGAGTCATTTCCCCTACTAGAAGTAGGTAATCTGGTGATAAAGCCCATTCCAACGGAATCCCATTTCCATTCCGGAATCTGCAATGGTTGCAACAATCCAGCGGGTCTTTGATGTCCCGCCTTGACTTGCTGATAGATATCACACTTGGCGATATAGCTTCCGATTTCTCTCTTCATCTTATGCCACCAAAATTGCTCTTTCAAATCTTGATACATCTTAGTCCCTCCGAGGTGGATAGAATAAAGAGTATCATGAGATTCCTTCAGAATCTCTTCTTTCAACTCAGAATCTGCTGGTACACAAAGGCGTCCTTTGTACCATAGAACTCCTTCTTCGTCTTCGGTGAAGCCGGGTACTTTGCATGTACCTACGACGTTTGATTCCGTCGATACTAGCATTTCCTTTCTGCGCCTCTTTGATCTGGCCGATCAAAGTGGGTTAAAGTTCTATGCTAGCCAAAAATACTTCACTTACTAATTCCATTTGGAAATCTTCCATCTCTTTGTGCAAGCTTGGTTGCTCCTTCAAAATCATGGAGTTCAAGCGGCACGGCAATATGCTAAGGGCATTTTCTACCACAATGGATTTACCGAGGTGATAGTGAATGTCCAGATCGTAATCCTTGATTAGCTCAATCCATCTTCTCTGCCTCATATTCAGCTCCTTCTGAGTGAATATATACTTCACGCTCTTGTGATCCGAATAAATCACACAACGATTTCCCATCAGGTAATGCCTCCATGTCTTCACGGATAGAACTACGGCTACGAGTTCGAGGTCATGGGTTGGGTAATTTTTCTCATGTTGTTTCAGTTGTCGAGATAGATAAGATATAACTTTGCCTTCTTGCATTAGCACACATCCGAACCGATCTTGGATGCATCACAATACACGTCGAAGGGCTTCGTGATATCCGGCATGATTAAGATTGGGGCTGAAATCAATCTTCTCTTGAGTTCTTGAAAACTCGTTTCACATTTGTCTGTCCATTCAAACTTCTTGTCCTTCTTCAGCAATTGGGTCATGGGTCTGGCAATACTCGAGAATCCTTCTACGAACTTGTGGTAGTATCCCTCTAATCCGAGAAATGCACGAACTTGGGTTTGAGTGGTTGGGGCTTGCCAATCTTCGACATCTTTCACCTTTGCAGGGTCAACGGCAATTCCTCCGGCTGATACAATGTGGCCGAGGAATCCTACCTCCTATAACCAGAATTCACACTTGCTAAACTTGGCATACAACTGATGCTCTCTAAGAGTTCCAAGAATGGTCCTTAGGTGTAGCTCATGTTCTTCTTCCGATTTGGAATAAATCAGAATGTCATCGATGAAAACAACGACAAACTTATCCAGGAAGTCCATAAAAATCTTATTCATGAGATTCATGAAATAAGCGGGGGCATTGGTTAATCCAAAAGACATGACAGTATACTCGTATAATCCATACCGGGTGGTAAAGGCAGTCTTGGGAATATCCTCTGCACGAATCTTGAGTTGATGACAGCCAGTTCTAAGATCAATCTTAGAAAACACTTTGGCACCGGTCAACTGATCAAACAAATCTTCTATCTTGGGCAATGGGTACTTGTTCTTGATGGTGACATCATTCAACTTCCGATAATCTATACACAAACGGTTACCTCCATCCTTCTTGTCCACGAACAAGACAGGTGATCTCCATGGTGACGCACTTGGTTGAATCAATCCAATTTCCAGCATGGCATCCAGTTGCTTCTTCAGTTCTTCTAGTTCAGACGGGTTCATACTATATGATCTCTGGGCTATGGGTCCTGTTCCGGGGATTAGTTCAATAATAAATTTGATATCCCGATCTGGGGGCATACCGGGCAAAACATTTGGAAATACATTGGGGTATTCACAGACTTTCCGGACTTGTTCAAGGGTAGGTTGGGATATACTCTTGTTGCACTTGAATTGACGCGGTAAGGTTTCAGATATATGCTCGACTGATATTCCGGTTGTACTGGTCATGGTTATGGCTTTCTTGGCACAGTCAATCAATCCTTTATGTTTGGACATCCAATCCATTCCTAGTACTACTTCCAAACCTTTAGTTCCGAGAACTATCAGATTAGCATAAACATCTATGCCATGGATTCGGATAGGGACGGCTTTGCAAATTTTCCTAGCCTTGGTGGTTGATCCGGGGATTTGAACAATCATAACATGCTTCAGTTTGGTTGGTTGAATTTTACTAGTGCATGCAAATTATTTGGTGACAAATGAGTGCGATGCACCAGAATCAAACAACACTCTAGCAAGTACTGAATTAACAGAAAACATACCCAGCACGACGTCTGGCGCTTCTTGGGCTTCTTCAGCATGCATGAGAAAAAGACGGTCGTTGCGGTTGAGAGAATTCCCTAGGGCAAACCTTCTTCCTGGCTGAACACGACGCTGCTGTTGAGCTGGGGCATTTGCATTGGGGGCTGCGGCATTCTTCTTGTTGGGGCACTCATTGGAATAGTGACCCTTATTTCCACAGTCATAACAAGTCACTTGCGACTTGTCCTTTGCTGCAATAGGCACAGCATTGCTTCCAGTCCTCGGGGCAGTGTTGGTGTTGGCGGCAGCATTGTTGTTGTTGAACTTGGGTGGTGCATGGTTAAAATTGTTAGAGTTGCCGGGGTTGTTGTGGTTTCCTCTGGGCCTTGGGTTTCCATTGTTGGGATAGGTCGGACGGTTCATGGGGGGTCTGTTGGTTCTCGGGGCAAATCCTGGAGATCGGTTAGGGCGATACTTTGGGGTCTGATGGGTTCCTGGCTGATGCATCATGCGACGCTTGCGGTTCTCATTGGCTTGGTTTATCTTTCCTTCCATCTGGATGGCAGAGTCGACAAGGGCTTCAATATCAGCAAAGGGGATATTGACTAACACAGTCTGCATCTCATCGTGCAGACCATTCAGGTATCTCTCTTTCTTCTTGGCTTCAGTGTCGATCTCATCCGGGGCATACCTAGCTAATGACAAGAATTTGTCACGGTATTCTACTACGGTCATCCTTCTTTGCTTTAGTTTTCTGAACTCATCTCTCATTCTCTTGATCAAACCCGGTGGCACATGGGTTCTACTGAACTTGACCTTGAATTCCTCTCAGGTCATCATCTGTCCTCCGGTCATGGCACGAACATTGTTCCACCACGCTCTTGCATCTCTGGCTAGATAGTGGGTGGCGAACAGAACTTTCTTGTTAGCTTCCACTCCGGCGACTTCCAGGTTGTTCTCCATGGTTTGCAGCCAATCGTCTGCGTCTAGGGGCTCTTCCGACTTAGTGAAAACAGGTGGGTTGGTGTTCTGGAAATTCTTGAGCTTAGATCCATGGTTGTCCTGATTTCCTTAGGCTTGGTTGTTATGGGCCAGCTGAGCTATCTGCTGAAGGGTGGCTAGGTTGGCTTGACGTTCGGCTCTTTCGGCTTCACGGTCAGACACCAACATTTGCAGGATCTGCAACATCGGGTCCGGGGATGAACCACTTCATCCATGTGGCATCTGAAGATTGAGATAGATCATGAGAAAAGAGGGAAATTTCTAAGGTTCCGGGACTTTGAAAAGTTTTTAAGGCTTGACTCAGATTTTCTAGCAATTTGCTTTTCATTCATTCATTCATAGCACACGATACAAACACACACCACAAAACAAGAAAAACAGATGGTTTTAAGAACCATTCTAGAAACTACGATACATTGGGACCGAATACAACTCACTACGCTAGTGCTCAAGTGCTACTACTCCTCGGAGTCGATGTAGTCGTCATCCTCATCATCCTCATCATCATTGATCAAGGCGAAATGATCCTTGTCGGTGAAGAAGTCCATAGCCTGATCCTCCAGAAAATCATCATCATCGTTGAGATAGGAGTAGGGGTCTCCACGAAGATCCTCTCCGGCATTCTCTCTTTCTTCCAACTGCATGTCTCTCTCGTGGATGGTCTCCTCCAAATCCGAGATACGGTGGTGAAGACGAGCAGTGATGCGCTCCTTCTTGTCGAGCTGACGGCGGCGAGACTTGCGATCCTTCGCTAGCATGGCGATGGTCTGATCCTTCGTCTTGATGATGGCGGACTTGTGGTTGGAGTAGTCACTGCAATTGTCCAATTCTTGCTGACGATCATACATCATGAAGCTAAGGTGGTCCAACTGAGTCTTCAGCTCGGGGTGGTATGGGGATTCCAGTGGATGTCCATTAGCATCACGCCTTGGACAAAACTCAAAGCGGGTACCCTTGATCTGGTTGATACTCTGCCCACACAGACAGACAAGATCTTCCTGCATGGCCCTGGCAAGTCCATCGAGCTAGTTGTTCTCTCTTAAGGTGAACTGAATTCCCTCAGCAGTGGGAGGTTCAATCTTTCCTTGGAGACTTGCAACAATTAGCCACTGCATATCTTCTCCTCCTTGATCATTGAGCTGAGCTCCGAAGAACTCGCGGTGCGGACGCTCCAGAAGTTCTGAAAGCTGGTCCAAATCCCGCTCAAAGATAAGGTCTCCTCCATTCCCCAACTGATAAAACTTGTTGTACTTCACGTCCATCTATAAGAATATAGGATGAGTAAGTTAGTAGAGTAATCAAGTGTGTCAAATTTTATGTATTTTGCAAGAGTTTTTGAGGAACATGAATTTTCATGAAAGAAGCAAAGTGATAAGAATGGGAATAAGTTTTTGTAAATATTTGCTTGCTTTGGTTTTGAAACTAAGTTTTTGATTCAAACGTCCAGTCTAACTAGGGTCTCCTATGGTCAGGATGGCTCTGATACCAACTTGTCAACACCCGGATTTTTAATCCCAGATGCCTGTTATGCCATACATCGCCATCCTAGGAATACCATTTTTGCGAGACATAACAGAATTGGATACCATAGTACATCATCCATTACAAACCATACATAAGGTCTTACACAAATAAGGATCTCATGATCCAGTTCTTAATACAACTCAGGCAGCGGAAACACGTAATAATAAAGGTAGCGTAGGCGAAGCTCCATCTTCCGGGTCACAGGCAATGCTGACGATGGGAGATGATCCTAGTTATCGTAACCTTCTTGGGGTCCATCATCCTGGTACTCCTCTTCATAGTCTGGCCACGGGAATAGCCAGGGACAAAACCATTAGTACTCTTTAAGTACTCGCAAACTAATACTAACAAGGGAAGGGTTTTTTTTTGTAATAGGACACTAAGCTCTAGGGTTGTTTTGCAAAAAGCCAGATTTACCTCTACTAAGTATGGCCACTCCAACTGTCCATAACCGCGGACGCGGATATTCGAATAGTTTGACACTCTGCAGAGATTATACACTTTCACCACAACATTCGATACATCCGTCAGGAACAAATCCTGAATTCACCATACTCAGTATGCGGATAATCAATCCTAACCTTTCAATTACACGCCCTAGTATAGGCACCTCTCCTGTGAGTTTGGCCTCCCAACCATGACCAACTGTCATCTTGGGTACTGCACAGGTGGACAATCTTCACAAGGTAGCCTCAGCTCAGACCTTGGCCGTGAGGGAACCAATACTAAGGTATATAAGTTTCCAGTCAAGCCCTACCCAATCTTTGGGTATTGTGGTTGTACGGTAAAATTGGAATGGTATCGCATCCAGACAACCATCAGTTTTATAAAGGGCTAAGGCTCATGCCTCAACATTTTCATCATCAAAATCATCTGGTGTTTGAAAACACATGTCAAAACATCTTAGTATAATGACTCATCATTCTAAGGTTTTCATAACCACTTTCCACCAAGTATTCCCATCTAAAGTTGATCAAGTTTTATGCTTAGCACTAGAATCTACTAATGAAGGGTGATAAACTAGTGGAGTTTTAACTAAGTTCAATCTTATGCCTTAGGATGACATCAAGATTATCTAGCATAGGCCAAATTTTATGCTCTTTATGCAATCTTCAATTATCTTTCTAGTATCTACAATTTACTTAAGTAAACTCTAAGTAATAGCTTTGATAAAGAAATAAAGTAGAAAGCTTGCAAGTAAAACTAGGAGGGGGTATCATCAAATGTGCCCAACCAAGCATGCTTAGGGCATTGCATAGGTTATATACTTTCATAATTGCAAGTGTTAGCTTGCCCATTCAACTAGTAGTATTAGGCTTGCCTTGTGCAGAGCAGTGGTTGAAGTTCTCCTCGGCTTCTTCTTTGTAGTATCCTCCTTCCTCCTCGTATCCTTGGTCGGTACTAGCATCTATAAATAAATACGAGGTACACAATCACCAAACAATACTTAACTACTTTCAATCATCACACAAATGGGTTCTATAGATGATCTAGCATCATCACTAACATTACAAGACTAAAGCATTTGTCTTATTGATTTTATTTTTAGAAAAGTAATTTCTACTCATTGAAAAACTATTTAATATTTAATATTCTCCAAACCAAACATGGGATCATGTTGACACATGTCATCACCATATATTCCAGTACATGGGAATGTGATTTAAAGTGGTCTCACAATTTAATAAGGTTTAACCCTTTTATTTTAAATAAATAAAGTGACTAGAAATGCCTATGTCGCATTCTTTTATTACTTGTACATTATTTCTGTAGGTAAACCCATATATTTTTATATATTCTGATAGGTATGGTCAAATGTGATTTTTGAGAGTTGGAATCAACTCAAAAGCTATTATGGTTTAAATTTGAAAAATGTTTGAATGCAGAAAAGCTTCTGCCTTGTTATTTTTATCAAGGTTGATCTACAGATCCAAATGATTTGAATCCAACGGGCTTGGATTAAGCATTTCAAGACCTTTCTAACAAAATTGGTTTCATTTAATTTGGTTCACTGAATCGAGCTGGGTTGATTTTTGAAACTAGGTACAGAACTGAGTTTGAATGAAAATAGAAAAATCTAAATTCAAACGGCTGGGTCGCGCGGGAGACGGTAATGGGCCGGCCCGCTACGGACAGAGCTTACGCGGGATGGTTAAGTGGCTATCCCCACATGTCAGTGAGACGGGGAGGTGCGAAGCGGTACGGGGCAACGTGGACCGTGGGATCTAGTTCTAATCTAACGGCTCTGGTTCATCGTCCATGTCGAGCAGCCCCGGCGAGACAGAACCCTAACATGGCAGGTGGGGGTCGTGGGAGGCTCACCGGGGCTCAGGCGAAGGTCGGCAATGCGGGCGAACGACGAAGTCGACGACGGCGAACCTCCTGGTACCGGTAGCTCCTCCTGGGGCGGCTCCAATCGATGGCTTCCTTCTTCTCCAGCAGCGGCGGGCTCCGGTGAAATTCCGGCGATACGCTGCTCGCCTTGCTCCGGGAATGGGGTGGGGTGGTTCTGGGTGAGAGGGGAGTAGAATGTTATGAAGAATTCGAGCGGGGGAGGACTCTATTTATAGTGGCGAGAGGGGACCGACAGGCGCAAGCTGAGCTCATCGTGGTCGATGGCACAGAGGGCTATCGGCGTGGGCGACGGTAGGGGGCGGTGCTATGCTCCCTGGTGAAGCTCCACGGCGTGGTGGCGAGGCGTGGGGAGGTGCGGATTGGTCGGAACGCTGCGGTGCTCTGCGCGTGCCTGACGGAATTTTTAATGGCGCACAGCGCGCGTGGTCCGCACGGCGGCGAACGGGCGTGTCTGCGGGGTTGCTGGGACGGTGGTGATCATGCATGCACGCGGAGAGGGCGGCGCGCGGTCTGTGGGTGCTGGTCGAGCGTGGCGCACGGGGCGCGCTCTCGGCATGCTCGCTGAGCGGCTTGGCATGGCTCGGGCGTGTGGTCCAGTGGCTGGCATTGCTCGCGGCTGGGACAGGGAGTGGCGGTGGAGTGTTAGCTTGCTCTCAGACAAGGTTGGCGAGGCTAGTGTTGTTCGTAGCTTGTTGTCCACACTGACGTGACAATGGTGCTCTCGGCCTGTTCACCATTGATGACAATGGCCAGCTTATAGTGGTGCTAGTGATTAGTTAGTGTTGTTAGACGCTCTACTAAGGCTAGTGGTGTCCAGAGAGGGAACAAGTTAGGCCAGAATCACTGCACACTATAGTGTTTAGGATTTGTTTGATTTGCATCTGCAAGGTGTTTGATGAAATATTCGCATGAGCTCAAGTTTTGAATTTTGAAAAGATTTTTGGTGGGTGTGCTAGGCATGTACTGGTGATACTGTGGATGCTTGGGTTTTGAAATTTGAGCTTGTTTGAGTGGTTTTTGAAAAAGTGGGATCTTCCCATATGATATAGATTCAATTTTAAACTGTCCTTTAAACTATGCATTTGAATGATTTTGGATGATCACAAAGTGGTCCTTGGTACTTTGTTATGAGTACTATCAAGGGGTGCAAAGATCAAAACATGTTCCTGTTAAGTTCTGAAAGTTAGGGATAGCCAAAGTAGGCATGGGAGTTAATTTGGCCAAAGTGACCATTCACTTAATTTGTTTGTTTTGACTTGTTTGTCTTTGGGAAAAGTGTGTGGATTGTTTAGATGATGTTTATTTCACCTAAGAATCATTTTACAAGCAAAGAAACACACAAGCATGGCAATTCAAAAGAATCCAAATTGTAATGCTTACACATATGCATGCTTTCATATTTTTAATTTGGAAAGTTTTTGTTAACCCTAATTTTGATAATTAGAGTTTGATGATCCAAGTTTAATATTTTTGGGATGTTACCCGGTTACTTGTTTAAGTCCGAGAATAATGGTTGTTCGATTTATATGAGTAATATGTTTTATGCACATGCACCTTTGATAGATGGTCTATTCTTATTGAATCTCGATTGTGGTAACACAAACATTAATAACGTTGAGGCTAAACATTTGAAATTGAGTGATCACTCGACCTATATGTGGCACTGTCATCTTGGTCATATTGGAGTGAAGCGTATGAAGAAACTCTATTCCGATGAACTTCTTGAATCACTTGATTTCGAATCACTTGAAAGATGCGAAGCATGTCTGATGGGTAAAATGACTAAGACTCCATTTTCTAGTATGATGGAGCGAGCTATGGACTTATTGGAAATCATACATATCGATGTATGTGGTCCAATGAGTGTAGCATCGCGCGGTGATTATCGCTATGTTCTTACCTTCACGGATGACTTGAGTAGATATGGGTATATCTATTTCATGAAACATAAGTCCGAAACTTTTGAGACGTTTAAGGAATTTCAAAGTGAGGTAGAGAATCAACGTAACAAGAAGATTAAATTTCTATGATCTGATCGTGGAGGTGAATATCTAAGTTATGAGTTTGGCGAGCATTTGAAGAAATGCGGGATACTTTCACAATTGACACCGCGTGAACACCACAACGTAATGGTGTGTCCGAACATCGTAATCGAACTCTCTTAGATATGGTTCATTCTATGATGTCACTTACAGATTTACCGCTATCATTTTGGGGTTATGCATTAGAAATATCCGCATTCACTTTAAATAGGGCACCATCTAAATCCATTGAAACGACACCGTATGAATTATGGTTTGGGAAGAAACCTAAATTGTCGTTCCTTAAAGTTTGGGGTTGCGAAGCTTATGTCAAGAAGTTACAGCCCGACAAGCTTGAACCCAAAGCGGAAAAATGCGTCTTCATAGGATACCCGAACAAAACTATTGGGTATACCTTCTATCATAGATCCAAGGGCAAAATCTTCGTTGCATAGAATGGATCCTTTCTAGAGAAGGAGTTTCTCTCGAAAGAAGTGACTGGAAGGAAAGTAGAACTCGACGAGGTTGTTGAACCTTCTCTCGAACTTGCGAGTAGCGCAGCACCGAAAGTATTTCTTGTGGTGCCTACACCAATAAGAGAGGAAGTTAATGATGTTGATCATGAAACTTTGGTTGAATTTACAACAGAACCTTGCAGGTCAACGAGAACTCGTACCACTCCTAATTGGTATGATCCCGTTATGAGTGTCATGTTAGTGGACAACACTGATGACCCTGTGACATATGAGGAAGCAATGATGAGCCCAGATTCCAATAAATGGAAAGCAGCCATGAAATCCAAGATTGAATCCATGTACGAAAACCAAGTATGGACTTTGGTGGACTTACCGGATGGCCGGAAGGCTGTCGAGAACAAATGGATTTTTAAGAAGAAAACATATGCTGATGGTAATGTTACTGTCTATAAAGCTCGACTTGTCACAAAAGGGTTTCGAAAAATTCAAGGAGTTGAATACGACGAGACTTTCTCACTTGTAGCGAAGCTAAAGTCTGTGAGGATTATGTTAGCAATCGCTGCATATTATGATTATGAGATATGGCAGATGGATGTCAAAATGGCGTTCCTCAATGGATACATTGATGAAGAGTTGTATATGGTACAACCCAAAGGTTTTGTCGATCCTAAAGATGCTAACAAGGTATGCAAACTTCAACGGTCCATTTATGGATTGAAGCAAGCATCCCGGAGTTGGAATCAACATTTTTATAAGGTGATCAAAAGCTTTGGTTTTATACAAACTTATGGAGAAGCTTGTATTTACAAGAAAGTGAGTGGGAGCTCTGTAGCATTCTTAATACTATATGTAGATGACATATTGTTGATTGGGAATGATGTAGACCTTCTTAATAGTGCCAAGGATTATTTGAAAAATAGTTTTTCAATGAAAGATCTTGGCGAAGCAGCTTACATATTAGGCATAAAGATTTATAGAGATTGATCGAGACGCCTAATATCATTTTCACAGAGTACATATTTGGATAAAGTTCTAAAGAGGTTTGGAATGGAAGATAGCAAGAAAGGGTTCTTGCCCATGTTGCCCAATACGACCTTGAGTAAAACTCAAAGTCCTGCAACGGCAGAAGATAGAGAAAGGATGAGCAAGACTCCCTATGCCTTAGCCATAGGATCTCTTATGTATGCCATGCTATGTACAAGACCCGACATTGCATATTCTGTTAGTTTGACTAGCATATATCAAAGTGATCCAGGAGTGGATCATTGGACAGCAGTCAAAAACATCCTTAAGTACTTGAGAAAACTAAGGATATGGTTCTTTCTTATGGAGGTGATGAACATCTCGTTGTTAATGGTTACACTGATGCTAGTTGGAACACCAATCCAGATGATTCTAAATCTCAATCTGGATACGTATTTACTTTGAATGGTGCAGCAGTTAGCTGGAGGAGTGCAAAGCAAAGCGTTGTGGTGAGATCTTCAACTGAATCGGAATACATAGCTGCTTCGGAGGCTTCACAAGAGGCGATATGGATGAAAGAGTTCATTACAGAGCTCGGTGTGGTTCCAAGTGCGCTAGACCCAATGTCTATCTACCGTGATAACATGGGCGCCATAGCCAATGCGCAAGAACCAAGGTCACACAAGAAGCTAAAGCACATCAAGCTACATTTTCACGCTATTCAAGAACATGTCCAAGATGGTGACATAAAGATTTTCAAAGTACACACAGATCTGAATGTGGCGGATCCGTGGACTAAACCTCTCCCGAGGGAAAACATGAGCAACACCAAACTGCCATGGGTGTTCGGTATATTACCATGTAATCTAGATTAGTTGACTCTAGTGCAAGTGGGAGACTGTTGGAGATATTCCCTAGAGGCAATAATAAATGTAGTTATTATTATATCTTTGTGTTTATGATAAATGTTTACATTCGTGCTATAACAGTATTAACCGGAAACATTAATACTTATGTGATTTGTAAACTAAATTAGAGTCTGTAGTAAAGCCTCTTTATAATACTAGCTTGTTGGTTAATAGATGATCGTGGTTTCCCGATCATGAACATTGAGATGTTGTTAACAACAAGATCATATCATTAGGAGAATGGTATGATGGACATACTCCTATAGATAAGCGTAGCATAAAGATCATGTCATTATAATAGGTCAATTGCTATAAGCTTTCTGATACATAGTAACCTAATTCCTTCGACCATGAGATCATGCTAATCACCGTCACCGGAAGGATACTTTGATGACATCAAACACCACACCGTAACTGGGTGGCTATAAAGGTGGCATTGAGTGTTCGGAAAGTATGGGTTGAGGCACATGGATCAAGAGTGGGATTTGTCCATCCATATGACAGATAGATATACTCTGGGCCCTCAGGTGGAATGTCATCCAATTAGCTTGCAAGCATGTGAATGGCTCACAAGGGATCACATATCACGGGAACGAGAAAAGAGTACTTATTTGTAACAAGGTTGAACTAGGTATGCAGAGATACCGATGATCAAAACCTCGAATAAGTAAACTATCGTGAGACAAAGGGAAATTGGTATCGTATGTAAGTGGTTCATTCGATCGCAAAGTAATCGTAGAAATATGTGGGAGCCATATGAATTTCTAGATTCCTCTATTGGTTATTGATCAGAGAAGTGTCTCGGTCATGTCCACATAATTCACGAACCGTAGGGAGACACACTTAAGGATTCGATGTTGTTGTGTAGATATGGAATGATGAGTAAGAGACCGAATGTTTTTTGGAGTCTCGGATGGGATCCGGGATATCATGAGGAGATCCGGAATGGTCCGGAGAATAAGATTCATATAAGTAAAGTCCTGTTTCGGAGTTCGGAAAAGATTTCGGTGTTTTCACCAGGAATGTTCTAGAAGGGTCTGGAAGGTCCGGCACTCCGGAGGGGAAGGGTACATGAATGTGTCATGACAATGTGGAATGGTTGCATCATGTACTAGGTTGCTTGGCTGGGCAATATGGCGAGAGAAATCAAATCCAAGTTTGAAAAGTCAAATCTGGAGTTTGCTTGGTGGGGGGAGAGTAGGAAACCTACTTGGGGAGGAAGTCCCACTCCCTCCACCCGCCAGCCATGAGGAGGAGTTGAAGGAGGACTCCCTCCTCCCAAACCGCCCCTCCCACCTATATAAGGAGGGGTAGGGCGCCCCCTACCCCTCACACACCTAAACCCTAGCTCCTGGCGCCTCCATCACAAGTGCAGCCGCCGCCTAGGGATCTCCCAACTCGCCGAGTTAGGGTTTCCCCAAAACCTAGCCGCTGGCCACACCCTCCCCTTGGTGCCCTCTAAACCCTAGATCACCAAGGCCTCTCTCATACTCCACCATACTCGCTCTGGCTTAAGGCGAAGCCCTGTGAGATCTCCCCTCTACTTCCGACACCACGCCGCCGTGCTGCCGGAATCACGAGGACAGTGCTACAACCTCCACTGCCTGCTGGAACAAGGGAGAGGAAGATCTTCATCAAGTACCGAACGTGTGACCGACTGCGGAAGCGCTGCCGGAACGCAGAGCCGGAAGAATCATCTACGCGATCTTGAGATCGGCAAGTGTACGACTACATCACCCATGATAATCTGCTCTCGTTAACCGCTTTGGAATCTTCAAGGGTGAGTTCCTCTATCGACTCGTTGCTACAATCTAGTAGATAGATCTTGCCTTTTTTGTGTGCATGCGGTAGAAAATTTTTGTTTTCCATGCTACGAACCCCTACAAAACCCACCCCTCCCAAGGTTGCCCCCCCTCTCATAAATAGAGGGGGAGGGCTGCCCCAACACCACCCTAGCCCCTCTCCACCCGAGCTGCCGCCGCCGGCCCATCGCTGTCGCCCTAGCCGCCGCCGACACATCCTCCTCCTCCCGGTCTTCTAAACCCCAGATCACCGGGAAACCCTAGATCCACCATAACTCGCACCGGCTTAGGCGAAGCCCTGCGGGATCTACCCTCTACTTCCGACACCAAGTCGTCATGCTGCCGGAGTCACGAGGGGAGAACTACAACCTCCGCTGCCTGCTGGAACAAGGGAGAGGAAGGTCTTCATCGAGTACCGAATGTGTGACCGACTGTGGAAGCGCTGCCAGAACGCAGTGCCGGAAGGATCGTCTACGCGATCTTGAGATCGGCAAGTGTACGACTACATCACCCACGAGAATCTGCTCTCGTTAACCTCTTTGGAATCTTCGAGGGTGAGTGCTTCTATCGACTCGTTGCTACAATCTAGTAGATAGATCTTGGTTTGTTTGTGTGCATGCGCTAGAACATTGTGTTTTCCATGCTACGAACCCCTACAGTTATGATATGAATAAAAGCTAAGTGTCTCGCCCGAAAATTTATCCCTTTTTCTTACACTACTTTCTGTGGCAACACACTCGGGGGGCTCCGCCTCACCTCACGACTTCGTCGACTGAGCATAACGCATGTAAACCTGAGTATCTGACCACGTCAGGCTAACGAAAAGGGCATGCATACAATCAAGCACCACGTGCTAATACAAATAACCTTTACAACAAAGGGGACAACACGCCCAGTCGAAATACATACAAGTTTTACATCTATATTTTTTACAGGGGCTACCTATTTTGAAGGATCACTTGCGCCCGATGCTCAAAAAGATCTACAATCTCTTTGGCATACTGCCTAACAGCCGTGTAGTGTGGGCGCATGTCCCATAGGCCACCATCTGGTCGAGGGGGTGGCCCAGCTGCCACAGCCGCAAGATCAACATCAGGGCGATGCAGCCGCACGAGGGAAAGGGCGGCCTTCACCCCCACAACCAGCTGGTGCCGCACCAACTCCCTGACGTGACCCACGTCTCGAAACTTCGCCAACAAACCCCATAGAGTTGAAGGAGCATCATCAAGGGGGAACATGACATACAAAATTGACGCCAGGGAAGTCTTCACCTGCCGCAGCACCCGTGACACCTGATGAGCGCGATCTAGCACAGTCACAAGGAAAGTGGCCCGGTCGCGGTCCATCTAGAAAAAGCCTCCGACTTCCATATCTTGTTGGGTCAAGAAGTTGATCCGAAATGCAACGTGCTCCTTCTCCTCCCTCGGAACAAGGTTGGCACCTGCAGAAAATACAGAGTAAGATGACACGCAAACCAGGCGCATCCGAAAACGAGCAGCAGCTCAAGAAAACTTACACTACAGCTGCTCTGCCAACTGCCGCGGCTCCCCCATCAGATACTCCTCCCTGGTGGTAGCCTGCTCCGCCTTCAATTTCCACACATCCTCATTGCCTCGGACGCCAAGTATCTCCTTCTCAAGACTGCGGACACAGTCACGAAGAAAAACAAGCTACGATGCATCATCCAAAGATGGTCGCAACTGAGGAGCAGTCGGAATATTCACAGGAGCCTCACCCGAAGGTCCCTAAAGGAAAGCAAGCACGAATATGAACAACACATGTCTTGGTCAACAGCTCGAAGCATCATTTATAACATCAAAAGCCACTGCATGGCACAATGAGAAATTGTTCATCACCAAAAACATACATTACAAAAGAAGGTAAACTATCCTAGAGTTACAACGACGAAGCCTAAGAAGCCGCGTCCGGAGTGGCCTTGGAGCCAGAGTGCCTGCTCCTGGCTTCTCCCTGCTGCCTCGCCGCATAGTCCGCCAGCAGGTCGATAAGCTTCGGACTATACCGCTTACAACGAGAAGCGTAGAGAGCGAAGGCTACCTCGAAACCGTCGGGAGCTGTTGGCATCTGGGAAGTGACCTGATGAAGATTGAGTTCCAATCCAGACGCCATGGCCATGGCTAGCCCCATGGATGCGTTGATGCCCTTATGCTTGCGCTTGTAGGCCACCGGGGCATCCTCTGACAACGCATCCGCAACAGAACCAACATCCTCAAGGGAAGCGCCCTTGGGCATGATCTCCTTGTAGAAGCGCTGGAGAACCTCCTTGGCCTTGGCAAGGGAGCCAGCAGCAGCACCGCAGTGATCTTCGACCGTTGCGGTGGCATCATCCAAAGCACTCCCGTGCTCCAAGTGTTGGGGTTCGTAGCATGGAAAACAAAATTTTCTACCGCATGCAAACAAACAAGCCAAGATCTATCTACTAGATTGTAGCAACGAGTCGATAGGGGAAATCACCCTCGAAGATTCCAAAGCGTTTAACGAGAGCAGATTCTCGTGGGTAATGTAGTCGTACTCTTGCCGATCTCAAGATCGCGTAGACGATCCTTCCGGCGCTGCGTTCCGGCAGCGCTTCCGCAGTCGGTCACACGTTCGGTACTCGATGAAGACCTTCCTCTCCCATGTTCCAGCAGGCAGCGGAGGTTGTAGCACTCTCCTCGCGATTCCGGTAGCACGACGGCGTGGTACCGGAAGTAGAGGGGAGATCTCGCAGGGCTTCGCCTTAAGCCGGAGCGAGTATGGTGGACTATGAGAGAGCCTTGGTGATCTAGGGTTTAGACACACCAATTAGAAGGGGCTAAACCAGCGGCTAGGGCAATTAGAAGCTCTAACTCGGCGGCTTGGGAGAAATCCCTAGGATGTGGCTAGGGTTTAGGTTTAGAGGGAGGTAACTTGTGTGTCTAGGAGGGGAGCCCTGCCCCTCCTTATATAGGTGGAAGGAGGCGCCGGCCAAGGGGAGGGAGTCCCTCCCCAACTCGGATCCCTAGTGGGCCGGCGGTGGAGGAGGAACTCCTCCCCAACTCGGTTTCCCACTTCTTCTCCACTTTCCAAAATAGCCGTTTGACTTTTCAAATTGGCGTTTGACTTTTCAAACTAGGATTTGATTAAACCCTTTATTTTGTACAGCGATGACACCTAGTACATGATGCAATCATTCCAACTTGCAATGACACATTCATGTACCCTTCCCCTCTGGAGTGCCGGACATTCCGGAACCTTCTAGAACATTCCTGCTGAAAACACCGGAACTATTCTCCAACCCCGAAACAGGACTTTCCTTATATGAATCTTATTCTCCGGACCATTCCGGATCTCCTCGTGATATCCCGGATCCCATCCGAGACTCCGAACAACATTCGGTCTCTTACTCATTATTCCATAACTACTCAACAACATCGAATCCTTAAATGTGTCTCCCTACGGTTCGTGAATTATGCGGACATGATCGAGACACTTCTCCGATCAATAACCAATAGAGGAATCTGGAAATTCATATGGCTCCCACATATTTCTACGATTACTTTGCGATCGAATGAACCACTTACATACGATACCAATTTCCCTTTGTCTCACGATATTTTACTTATCCGAGGTTATGATCGTCGGTATCTCTACATACCTAGTTCAACCTCGTTACTGATAAGTACTCTTTTCTCGTTCCCGTGGTATGTGATCCCTTGTGAGCCAGTCACATGCTTGCAAGCTAATTGGATGACATTCCACCGAGAGGGCCCAGAGTATATCTATCCGTCATATGGATGGACAAATCCCACTCTTGATCCATGTGTCTCAACCAATACTTTCCGAACACTCAATGCCACCTTTATAGCCACCCTGTTACGGTGTGGTGTTTGATGTCATCAAAGCATCCTTCCGGTAAAGGTGATATGCATGATCGGTCGAAGGAATTAGGTTACTATGTATCAGAAAGCTTATAGCAAATGAACTATATTAAATGACTTGATCTTTATGCTACGCTTAACTATAGGAGTATGTCCATCACATCATTCTCCTAATGATATGACCCTGTTGTTAATAACATCTCTATGTTCATGATCAGGAAACCATGATCATATATTAACCAACAAGCTAGTTTAACAAGAGGCTTTACTAGGGACTCTTTTATGTTTACAAATCACACAAGTATTAATGTTTCCGGTTAATACAATTATAGCATGGTATGGAAACATTTATCATAAGTATGAAGATATGATAATAACCACTTTATTATTGCCTCTTGGGCATATCTCCAACAGTCTCCCACTTGCACTAGAGTCAATAATCTAGTTTCAAACCTTTGTGTATTCAACACCTATGGCTTTCTGGTGTTGTATGTACACGATTGCTAGTGGTCAACTGATCGCTGGATCTGACACTTCCAGGTCCGTGTGTAATTGCATGTCTTTGCGTCTCTACGCATCACTCATTCTCTAATGAGATGGCTTTGTATAATTTTGGTCCTTCAGTGAGACCTTTAGTTCTTTGGGGTTAAAACATGTTGATAATATTGTCGTACAATATATCTTCATAGTATTATCCCGCTGTGAACTACACCTAGTTTGACAACAAACTACTTGACACAAATGCCCTCTTTAGCTGCTATTATAGCAGTCATATACTTAGCCTTTTGTTGTAGTATCTGTCATAATGTCTTAACTTTGGAACTCATCCAAATCCATTATGGAACTTACTTTCCATTATAGTGTGCCACCCTTAGTTTAGATTGAGATAAACTTAATTTGTACTTTGTGACAAAACTAGTATCAATGTAGTACTTTTACAATGAACTAACCATCTATTTGTCACTTCTACAAATAATATACTCTTAGTTCTTCCAAAAGATCATAAGAATATCCTTACTATCGTCCAATGATCATCTTATGAATCATTCTGGTATATGCTCATAACATTTAGAGCATAGGACATATCTGGATTTGTACATATCACAGTATGATTGATATAAATACTCTTTTTGATTTCATACGTCAAGTATCAATCTATACTTGAATCTTTGTTTCACTTACCAAGTGTCAATACACTTGAATATATCATCAATATTGAACTCATTCAATCCTTTCTGTGTGACAAGAACCTTTCTTGTAGTTTCTATATTGAACTCATTCAATACATCATCTATGTACTTTCGGCACAACCATATTAGCGTCTATTGATGCCAAATATTTGGGTTTTGCCTAAGTCTTTCATCAGGATGAAATTCTTAATATGTGTTAATAAAAGATACATCATTTCTAATCAACAATATGTCCTCCACATAATGTATTAGAAATATGTCTTAGCGCTCCCACTTAATTTCTTGTAAATGCAAGCATCTTCATTGTCTCCGATGAAATTAAACTCTTTTAACAGTTTCATCATAGTGAAGATTCCAACTCCGCTATGCTTACTTCAACCATTGAAGTTTGCATATGCATTTAGCATCCTTTGAATTAACAAAACCCTTTGGACCGTGTCATGCACACGTCCTAGGTAACCCTTCTATTAGAAGAACTTCTTTTGTTTATTCAACTACCACATAACAAAAATTATATGTAGTGGTTGCTACATTAATCCGTCTAGACTAAATATCGCTATGAAAGATCAAAATCTTGTCATAGTCAACCTTTGAACATTTTTGTGAACTCTTTCCCAACATGTCGACTATTTCATAGATGTGAAACATCCATGTCTACTTCTTTACAGATCCAAACACAACTGTAAGGTCTTACACCTTTCTCGAGGGTCCTTCAAGTTCAAAACTTGATTTCTCGTGTATGGAACTATCACGGATTTTATGGCTTCAAGCCATTTGACGGAGTCAGGGCCCATCGTCGCTTCTTTGCATGTAGTCAGATCATTATTGTCAAATAATGATTTAACTCTCAAATCTTGGTATTTGATTGTTTACCCGACCTACTTGTTTTAATAGGAACTTAGATCTCCGTGACCACAACCTTTGAGGCACGTGAGCCATGAGCATTATTGCTGCCTCCGGAACACTTTTCAGCGCTGCGCAACTCTACACATATAGCTAAGGTTCCTTTAACCTTATCAAAGTTCTATTGTCCTCCCACTTATCTTTTCACGAAAAATTCCTTCTCAAAGAAACTTGACGGTCTAAGCGACAAACACTTTTGTCTCCGGTGTTTATGGAGGAATACTTAACAGTAATACAAAGACAGGGTTATCCGACTTTGGTTGCAAACATCTTTCTTATGTATAGCATACCAATGTTTAAGAAAGGACTACTTGGGTTTTATCCCAAACCATAACTTTATATGGTGTCATTTCAGCGGATTATGATGGAGCTCTTTTCAGTGGAAAACGGTAGTCTCTAAAGCTTTTAATCTTTAAAATATAATGGCAGTTCTATGAATTACACCTTTGATCTTACCATGTCAAACAAGGTTTTAATTACATATCTCGAACGCTCCATACTCTTATGGTGTTTCGGGAAATGCAAATCCACAGAACGATTCCTTAAATCTTAGGTATTATGCTAAACTTGTAACTCAAATATCTCCCTTTATGATCTTTATCATAAACTATTTATATTCTTATTACAATGATTTTGCACTTCATCTTGAAAGACTTTGAACTTTTTCAAATGTTTCATACTTCATCCTTATTAAGTAAATATTCATATATTCACTCAAATTTTCGGAGAAAGCATATGAAGTTGAAATCCATCGCTCTTGACTACATATAATGGATTTCATACAACAATATGTACAAGTTCCAATAAGCTAGTCATTCGTTCCCTTTTGGCCTATGAACGAAGTTTTAATTATCTCTAGGAAAGTTTCACAAGCGTCATGTGATCAAAAATCAAAAGACTCCAAAATTCCATCCACATGGAGTTTCTTCATGTTTTCTTTCCAATATAATTTAAACGGCGATGTCACTTCCTAAGTGATCTTTCAATCAATTTGTCTTTCGACATTTTTAGAAGTTTTATGGATGTGATTTCTCCAACGAGATTTGTGAATCATCCATCTTTTATGGATTACGGCAATTATTTGAACAACCCTTTTGTTCTCATAATACCTAATAAAAGAAATCTTGAAGGCAAGCTTTGATGTTTAACGAGCAACACAATAACCCTTTATTTGTTCTCGATGAACATCATCACATATTCTTTTGCTAGTTACTTAGGCCATTGTAGTTCATGAATTGTGTTGTTTCGTATGACGATTCACACCAACAAATTCAGTATCAAATACTTAAGAACCACATTGTTTAATAAGCAAAGAATATAGCCATAACATGTATATCATCTATATACTTAAACTGAACAATTCTAGTCTTTTGTTTTCTGCCATATATTTATGAGATTCTCTTTCAGTATTTATTTTCTGTTTGAAAGAATCTATCAACATCAACAGTGGAGTCATACATATGACACATAGTCCAAAGCGTGTATAATTAAATACCAATGTCTTTGGACTTGCACTTTGAAGTAGATCACCATCACCAAATGTTTGGTGTTCTTTCAAATTCCTTTCTTTAGTAATCTATTGGTGTAGTAAACACTTTACCTACATCAAATATTCACCCTTATCATGGAATTATCCATGATCAAGCTACTTTTAGCTTATAACGGTGAACTGCGAGTATAATGTTGCTCTCCAAAACATTTTGGAGGATTAGGACAACTAGTGTCTTCAACCTTTTGCAAATTCTCATCAAATACGAGAACATGACTTTTGCCATATTATACTCTATCATGTTGTAACCAAAACTTTGTTTCAGATATCACAATATCTTCCACACATCATGGTTTCTGAAACAACTCTTTCAGATCCTAGATAACCTTGATATTAAGACAATCCTTTGAATATCAAGAATCATGGAGACAAACATGATACTCATACACTAACACTTGGAATTGTCACTCTTGATTTAATACTAATTATTAAACTTCATGGAGTAACCGGAACTTACTGAAAGTTTGCAATAGGACTTTTAAACTTTAGATTAACACTTCAAAACAATACGATACCAGTTCGTAAAGTAACTAACTAGAATTCTATAGTTCTATCATCTCAATTAAAACTAAGCGCAAGGTGGTAAACGGATGCCAATGACTACAACAACTATGCAAATTCACTTTGATTTAATTTATGATAAATAGTGTTCAACTTTTAATCATATTGCCGTTGAACTCCCACTCAAAACAATATCCCTCGCATTGTTTTAGTGATCACATGAACCAAATCCACCACATCAAAACCGATCATCACGAGAGTTGATGTAGCTTCAATGGCGAACAATCAACATGTTCATCATATCTACTATATGACTCATGCTTTACCTTTCGGTGATCCATGTTCCGAGACCATGTCTGTACATGCTAGGCTCGTCAAGATCAACCTTAGCTTCCGCATGAGCAAATCTGGCTTGCTCACGTTGTATACACTCGAAGAATCTAACACACCCGATCATCACGTGGTGCTTCGAAACAACGAGCTTTAGCAATGGTGCTTACTAAGGATCAACACTTTAAAACTTGAAATTGTGTGCTTGAGGGATCATCTTATAATGCTACCGTCGTTAACTAAGCAATACAAGATGCATAAAAGGATTACCATCACATGCAATTCATAATATGTGATATGATATGGCCTTTCTTCTTGTGCTTCTGATCTCCATCTTCAAGCACGAACATGATCTCCATCATCACCGGCATTGCATCAAGGTCAATGACGCCGCTCCATGGTTGTCGTCCACCAGCTTCAACTATTACAACTACTTTGAACAGACAAGCAGGTCTTAACAGAATTTAAATACAACCATATGGCTCCTGCCGGTTGCCAACTTACAATAAGGAACATTGCATACATCATATATAATCACAATCATGGCCATATCACATCACAGCACACCCCTGCAAAACAAAGTTAGACGCCTCTAATTTTCTTTGCATGTTTTACGTGGTTTGGGGCTTTCAATAAGTGTCGTTCTAACTTACGAACAAGAACCACAACATTGATACTAGTATTGTCAATCACCCGTTATAAATTGAATCTTAACTATGTTGGGAGAAACAGGCACCCGCAAAGCCACTTATGCAATACAAGTTGCATGTCAAGCGTGGAGCAAGTCTCATGAACGATGTCATGTAAGGTTAGCCCGGGCCGCTTCATCCCACCATCCCGCAAGATGCAAAGTACACAAGAAGCAATTGACAACAAAAGCATCAACGCCCACAATGACCATTGTGTTCTACTCGTGCAACAGATCTACATATAGACACGTCTCTGATACCACTGTTGGGGTTCGTAGCATGGAAAACAAAATTTTCTACCGCATGCAAACAAACAAGCCAAGATCTATCTACTAGATTGTAGCAACGAGTCGATAGGGGAACTCACCCTCGAAGATTCCAAAGCGTTTAACGAGAGCAGATTCTCGTGGGTGATGTAGTCGTACTCTTGCCGATCTCAAGATCGCGTAGACGATCCTTCCAGTGCTGCGTTCCGGCAGCGCTTCCGCAGTCGGTCACACGTTTGGTACTCGATGAAGACCTTCCTCTCCCTTGTTCCAGTAGGCAGCGGAGGTTGTAGCACTCTCCTCGGGATTCCGGCAGCACGACGGCGTGGTACCGGAAGTAGAGGGGAGATCTCGCAGGGCTTCGCCTTAAGCCGGAGCGAGTATGGTGGACTATAAGAGAGCCTTAGTGATCTAGGGTTTAGACACACCAATTAGAAGGGGCTAAACCAGCGGCTAGGGAAATTAGAAGCTCTAACTTGGCGGCTTGGGAGAAATCCCTAGGCTGTGGCTAGGGTTTAGGTTTAGAGGGAGGCAACTTGTGTGTCTAGGAGGGGAGCCCTGCCCCTCCTTATATAGGTGGAGGGAGGCGCTGGCCAAGGGGAGGGAGTCCCTCCCCAACTCGGATCCCTAGTGGGCCGGCGGTGGAGGAGGAACTCCTCCCCAACTCGGTTTCCCACTTCTTCTCCACTTTCCAAAATAGCCGTTTGACTTTTCAAATTGGCGTTTGACTTTTCAAACTAGGATTTGATTAAACCCTTTATTTTGTACAGCGATGACACCTAGTACATGATGCAATCATTCCAACTTGCAATGACACATTCATGTACCCTTCCCCTCCGGAGTGCCGGACATTCCGGAACCTTCTAGAACATTCCTCCTGAAAACACCGGAACTATTCTCCAACCCCGAAACAGGACTTTCCTTATATGAATCTTATTCTCCGGACCATTCCGGATCTCCTCGTGATATCCCGGATCCCATCCGAGACTCCGAACAACATTCGGTCTCTTACTCATCATTCCATAACTACTCAACAACATCGAATCCTTAAGTGTGTCTCCCTACGGTTCGTGAATTATGCGGACATGATCGAGACACTTCTCCGATCAATAACCAATAGAGGAATCTGGAAATTCATATGGCTCCCACATATTTCTACGATTACTTTGCGATCGAATGAACCACTTACATACGATACCAATTTCCCTTTGTCTCGCGATATTTTACTTATCTGAGGTTATGATCGTCGGTATCTCTGCATACCTAGTTCAACCTCGTTACTGATAAGTACTCTTTTCTCGTTCCCGTGGTATGTGATCCCTTGTGAGCCAGTCACATGCTTGCAAGCTAATTGGATGACATTCCACCGAGAGGGCCCAGAGTATATCTATCCGTCATATGGATGGACAAATCCCACTCTTGATCCATGTGTCTCAACCAATACTTTCTGAACACTCAATGCCACCTTTATAGCCACCCTGTTACGGTGTGGTGTTTGATGTCATCAAAGCATCCTTCCGGTAAAGGTGATATGCATGATCTCATGGTCGAAGGAATTAGGTTACTATGTATCAGAAAGCTTATAGCAAATGAACTATATTAAATGACTTGATCTTTATGCTACGCTTAACTATAGGAGTATGTCCATCACATCATTCTCCTAATGATATGACCCTGTTGTTAATAACATCTCTATGTTCATGATCAGGAAACCATGATAATATATTAACCAACAAGCTAGTTTAACAAGAGCCTTTACTAGGGACTCTTTTATGTTTACAAATCACACAAGTATTAATGTTTCCGGTTAATACAATTATAGCATGGTATGTAAACATTTATCATAAGTATGAAGATATGATAATAACCACTTTATTATTGCCTCTTGGGCATATCTCCAACACCAAGACATTGCGGTCAAACGCAGTTCCCAAAGCATATGACACAAAATAAGAACAAGCAGAAGCCAAATAAGGACACGGCAAAAAACATAGTCGAAAAATCAAGTAGACAAGTACAAGCAAATACACATACCGGAGAAGGCCTTGGCCGCAGCCATCAGCTTCTCTGCTACCTCCTTCTCGCACGCAGCCGCAACAGTGGTGAGCTGCTCTTCGCGATCTGAAGCTTCTCGCTGAAGGGGATCCTTGGCTGCGGCTGCGTCAGCCAACTCCTCCTGAAGGCGCTCCTTCGCCCCCATGGCATCTCAGCCTTCTTCTCCGCTCGCCCAAGGCTCTTTTTGAGAGCATCACGCTGGCAAAGGGCAGCATTATTTTCATCTGCAAAAGCACCAAGAACATACATGAGCAACACAAGCTACATACAAGCGAGTAGACGAAAAAGAACAAGATCAATTCACCACATACCTCGAAGTTGCCGCATGCTGGCCTCCAGCGCTAGATGATGTTGCACAAGCAGGTTCACACTATGCACAAAGGGCTGTGGGAGGAAGCAAAAGAAAACAATCAAGAAAGAATCAAGAAAAGGGCTCGGGGGCTGTGCCCCACAACAAGCACAACATCGAGAAAAAATGACCCAACAAAGGATCGGGGGCTCCCCCAGGACAAAAGGGAAAATAACTTACATGCTCAGATGGAGACTCCAAAGGTCCTAGTGTAGTCTTCTGGGAGACGATCACTCGAGACTCCTATGGAGAGGGCTTCGGAGCATCGCCCCCAGAGGTGGCCACCATCTGAGAGGGAGGGGGCGTCAGTTTTGACTCCCCTACGGACTCCTGAGTGGCCTCATTAAAAGATCCCTCAGAGGAGTGGCTGCAAGGAAAACACCAATCAAAAAAACAAGAAGACAAGAAAACAAGAACGCATAGCATCCGAAGGTACTTACGAGTCGATGTCGCTCAAGTCAAATACGGGCAGCGCCCTCTTCTCATTCTTCTCTTCCTTCTTCCTCTTGGCCGGCGGCTGCAGCGCTATAGCCCGCACGGGCACGGCCGGGATAGGTGAGGACGAAGCGCCGTCATCCCCGCTGTGGCGCACAACGAAAGACGGGTCCCTAGGCGTCGTCAGAGTCGAGACATCTGAAGACTCGCTCGAACTCCGTACCCTCTTTCGGGTCTGCCCCTCGCTCGCCTTGGGGGCTTCCTCAGTCGGTGACTACGCCGGCGGAAGCTCGGACTCGGAGTCCACAACTTCATTGTCCAGCGCATTCGGAAATCTTTCGGGCAGTGGAGGCACCATTCCAGCCACCTTGATCTCCTACACAATGAAGACATAAATGATCAGTACAAGCAATCATAAGGAAAAGCACTCGAAAAAAAGGCGCTACGCGCACGTCGCAAATCTATACCTGTGGAACTGGTCATGCGGCACTGAAAGGGGGCGTTAGCGACTTCCCCAGAAGGTCCTCATCGGACTTGTACTTCAGCAGTGGCCGAAGAACTTTGTCGAGGTCCCCCCTAGAGAGCTCTCAGCCAAAACTCTCGTCGGGTCGTGGCATCCAGAGTAAAGGAACATCGGATGCGCCCTAGCCTGGACTGGCTGCACCCGACGTTTGAGGAAGGTGCGGATGATGTCCACACTGTTCACCTCCTTCTCCGCAACCATATGGAGGGCCTCCACCCGACGGTAGAGCTCCTCTACCTCCTACACCTAGCCCTCCAGGATATGGTTCTTCCAGGATCTCTTCTTCAAGATCTCCTGGGTGGAGTTGAAAGGGGCAAGGCCGAAGTTTTTCCCGTCCACTGTGGAGTCACGGATATAAAACCACTTCCTCTGACAGTATTGGACGGACTCGGACATAGAGAAAGAGAACAAAAGAACAGTAGATCGGATGGAAATGACGCACCCGCCAAGCGGATAGACCCCGCCGGTGCCGGACTTTCTCTTCACGGAATAGAGCTTTTGGAAGAGGCCAAAGTGCGGCTCGATACCGATCCAGCACTCGCAAAAAGTAATGAAGCAGGCGATGTGGAGAAGAGAATTGGGCGAAAGATGGTGGAGTTGGATGCCATAGAAGAACAACAGTCCACGAAGAAAATCGTGGACTGGGAGCGAGAAGACGCGAAGAACGAAAGCGACAAACATCACCCGAAACCCTGCGGGTGGACGGGGAGTTACCTCATCGCCGGGGATCTTGACGGCCTCCTTATCCTGTAGGATTAAACCCGCATCACAAAGCTTGCGCAGGTCACCCTCATGCGTCTCCGAGTGCCGCCATCCACCATCGGTGATGCGAGCGGCGGTGGTGCTTTTCTTGCCGCCGGCAGCAGCACTTTGTGCCCGCTCCGGTGGAGGCCTTCTTTGATTTCTCCATCGTGGCGCGTCGATGGCGACGGTGTGCGCGCAAGAATGAAGAGGGGAGCGATCGAAGAACGTCTAGTGCGTGCAAGGATGAGCTCGTGAAAATGGAGGCAGTGAAAGCAAATGGCTAAGGGTGAAAACAAACTACAGTTTTTCCCACAGTTATAAGGACGAAGACGATGAACAGGGACCGTTTATCTAGAAGCCCTAACGCCAGGATCAGATCCAACCATCCACGTGTCAACACAGCAGCGAACCGTCGCTCGCACGCCGTCCATTACGCATGGAAACCGAGGAGACGCCGTAATTCTCGCCACATCGCGCATGACCAGTCAACTCCAAGTCAGAAAGTGGGACCCACGTTCTTCCCGTCACGTCACCTCTGGCGCCGCAGACGGTTGAGGTCACCGACCGTCAGCACTGACGTCATCAAAACCACACTAGCAACGGTTAGAAATCTTCGGCTGACAGCTAAAAGTACTCAATCGAATCTATGATTCGAGCAACTACTCGGGGGATACTCCTATCAGGAGCACTAGCCGCAAACCAGAGGCATGATTAAGGTAGCACACTAATGTTGATTCTTCGAGTCCTACGCCGAGTCTACGACTCCACTACGGACTCGGGGCCTACTCCCATAGGGAGGATTAATTCAAGCATCCGAAAAAATCGTGTCCAACGGACCTAAAGCTAACAACGGCTGAATTAAAGTCTTTGCTCAAGTCTACGACTCGAACAGACACTTGGGGGCTACTCCCATAGGGAGCGCTGGTCGCGCACCCTATGAATTCTTCGACTGCGATCCTTTGGATCCAAATGCAAAAACTTTTTGGCAACTTTGCCCCAACCAACACTAAGTGAGTAACATCCTCCTTGGCCACCCGAAACACCTCCGCGGTGATAAAATTTCGGATGATGTGTCTGCGACGCAAAGATAAGACCTACAGATACCGTCTGATGGCCTGGTAACGCACCTGACTGCGCTCTACTAGTAATAACCCGTGCCAACAGGCGTGATGAAAATCCCGACGGACACATTGGGTACATCATTCGAAAAATACTGGGATTCGACTCCTATAAGACCTCAACGGCCTGAGTCGAATTATGCCAACATCTCTTCCAGATTCGATTCCAGGGACTCGAGTCTGAAGAAGATTGTGTTGTTTTGTCCTAAGATAGTTAACTGACCCTGATCCGTCAGGAGAGTCAGGCACACGCATCAACAATCCCTACACACTAAAATCATTTTTTTCTTTGATGAATAGAAACAGCTGCACCCGAAAGATTGAAGAGTCTTCAGCCGAATCTACGATTCGACTGAACACTCGGGGGCTACGAACATGGTTATACCCTACGGGTACACGACATTAGCATACCTGGTCCAGCCCAAGGAAGGCCCACAAGAATATATGTGGCCCGTGGAGATTTTCGGGTGGCCCAAGCCCATGACATCTTCGGATCCTTGGAGAGCAAGACTAGAACAGATAGAATATTCAAAGGGGCAAACCTAAACTTGTAACCGACTCGATCTATGCCCGAGACCTTCCTAACTCTATATAAAGGATAGGAGGGCACGGCGAGGAGGGCATCCTTTTTCCACCACATACACACCTCCACGCCAGATTGCATTTGTGCACCCCTGTACTTTTTGGTTCCGCCGTAATCAAGAGCAGACAAGCAGGAGTTGGGTTTTCCCTCCAGGGGCTTGAACCTGGGTAAATCTCGTGTCCCCTGGTTGCTTGTCTGTTAACCGTTCCGCGATATCCAGCACCCCCATCTTCTCCAAATCCCAATCTCATAACAATGGGCATTGACGAGTCGAAACCTCGTCATCCGCTGTTCCGGTGTGAGCTCGTGGTAGAAGTGGTTTGTGATGGCCACCTAGCGTGCGGAACCTTGAGGGACAGGAGGGACAGGAACCCCTCCAGCGCTTAGCATCCAGCCAGCGGCCGGACGGTAGCCCGGCGAGCAAGGGTAGCTGGAGGCGCATAGCGCATCGGTCTCCTCGAGGGTCAGAATGGCCCAGTAGGCGCTGTCCATTTTTGTGAGAGAGGAAGGCGTGGATGTGTGCATAACCATGGCACGGTCGGCCTATATATAGATGGAAAGGATGGGAAAACATGGCGGGAAGCGGTGGGAAATGGCGGGAAATATATTTAGTCTCGGTTAGTGGATACAACCGGCACTAAAAGCTCGGTTCAGAGGAAAGGACGGGAAAACTTGGCGGGAAGCGGTGGGAAATGGCAGGAATTATCTTTAGTCCCTGTTAGTGGATACAACCGGGACTAAATCTTATTCAGAAAATGGATTTGGATTACTTATTCAAATTTGAGCACTTTTCATCTTGAAAGTTTAGTGAGATTCAAAAATATGCAAAATATAATTAATGCATTTATAACTTGATAATGGCAAAATGGTTAATATTGGACTAGTTAAAATAATTTTTTTTGTAAAACAGAATATGGATTTGGATTACTTTTTCAAATTTAATCACTTTCCATTTTGAAAGTTTAGTGAGATTCAAAAATATGCAAAAAATAATAGTTAATGCATTTTTAAATTGATAATAGCAAAATAGTTAATAATTTGACTATTTAAAATAATTATTTTATAAAACATAAAATGGATTTGGATTACTTATTCAAATTCAAGAACTTTTCATGTTGAAAGTTTTCTCAAATTCATAAGTATGCAAAAAAAATGTATAATTTAAATGTTTTAAATGATATATTCAAAAATTTGAAAAAAACACAGCGCGCGCTGGTTTTGGCCCAGCGTGCGCAAATTTGGGCCTTTAGTCCCGGCCCAGATAACCGGTCGGGACTAAAGGGTCTGGCCCAGCGTGCGTAGATGAAAAGCCCCCTCCCTCTAGTCCCGGTGCGTGGCACCAGCCAGGACTAGAGATCTCCATTTAGTCCCGCCTGGTACCACGCACCGGGACTAGAGGGAGGGTATAAAACGGGCCCTTCTCTCCCGATGCGTTCCATGCACCGGGAGATTTGGAGCCAGACGACGAACAGCACCGCCAGGCTACCCGGTTCTCCGACGACGAGCAGCACCGCCGCGCCCGCGCCTCCCTCTGCACCGACCTGCCACCACCACCGTGCCCACGCCCGTGCCTGCGCCACCGCCGAGCCCTCCACGCCCCGGGCCCCCTACGACTCGCGCTCCGCCAGCGCCGCACCACCGCGCCCTGATCTCCTCCATCGGCGGACCTCCGGCCACCGCCTGCTGCCAGCGCCTCCGATACGATTTAGGAGTTTGTTAGTGCTAGGATTATTGTAGTATTCTGTTAGTGTTTAGGATTTTGTTAGTGCTAGGATTATTGTAGTATTCTGTTAGTGTTTAGGATTTTGTTAGTGTAGGATGATTATTATTAGTGTAGGATGATTATTATTAGTGCACAATTTTGTTAGTGTTTAGGATGATTATTATTAGTGTAGGATTTTGTTAGTGTAGGATTTTGTTAGTGTTTAGGATTATTATTAATGTAGGATGATTATGATATAGTGTATGATTTTTTATATAGTGTAGTATTATTTCTTTTATATAGTGTAGGATTTTTTTAGTGTAGGATTTTATTATATAGTGTAGGATTATGATATAGTGTAGGATTTTTTATATAGTGTAGGATTATTTTTTTCTATAGTGTAGGATTATTATTTTTAGGGTATGAGATATATTATAATATTGTAAGTTTTTTATTGTAATATAATAGTGTAATATATTATTTTTATTGTAATATTGGAAGACCCTCTTTGTAACCGGAGTTAGGGTTAGGGTTAGGGTGTTGGTGCTCGGTGCTCGGTGGTGACCAGAGTTAGGGTTAGGGTGGTGGTTCTCGCGGGAAGCCGTAGACACCCGCCTCTCCCGCGGCCACCATCACCGACACCGGCCACCGCACCTCCGGGTTTAGGGTTTAGGGTTTATTTGTTATGTTCAAATACATATTGTGTGCATTTTGCAGAAACTATGGATCCACCTAGTCCAATCCGCAGAGACCTAGATTCAAAACACTTTCTCGGGGATATATGATTCATGATGCCGATAATACATCCGGTGAGGGATCTCCCTTTAGGTATCTGAACTCATCCGATGAGGGAGAGGAGATCAACCAACGAGAGGTAGAAGCCCATGGACAAGTAACGCAGACCGACAAGGTATATATATATGATGGCCGATGATCACTAGATGTACCTAGTTGTATATAGATTATATTGACGAATGTTTCTTCTCTTAGGCCTCTACATCGAGCAAAAAAACCAAGCGTGGCCCAGCCAAAAAGTTGGATGCCCATACTGTTTTTGAAATTACAGAGGTCTCAGGACAGGGCGAACCATTGGAACCGAAAAAGAAAAACAAGCATTTATACAACAATGCGGAGTTGTTGCTAGAGATCACGTCTCGATCACTGTTCGAGAGTGGAATAAGCCCAAAGAGGCGGCATCGAGTGATCTGTATATCAACGATAGGTACAAAGAGCAACTTTTTAATAACCTTATGGCACATTTCAAGCTGCCAGAATGTGAGACTGATGACAAGACGGCTGAAATGAGAAAGAAAGTCAAGCAGTTTGCTCTTAAGAAGATGGCCAAACTATTCAAGAACTGGAAGAAAACATTATGGCTACAGTATCAGAAGGACAAGAAAACTCCAATATTTGAAGGCTATCTAGAGAAGCAGCAACCTTACTGGGATGCATTTGTGGAGTATAGGAAGTCAGGAGTTGCTACGAAAAAGTCAAAAAAACAAGATAAATGTTGTGAAGAAGAAATATCACCAAAACATGGGGCAAGGGGGCCATGTGGCTGCCATTCCTAAGTGTGATGCAAAAGAGAAAGAGCTTAATGATAAAGGGATCATTCCAGAACCAATTTGTGAATAATGGGATTTGAGGGCAAGAAATTGTTTCCTTGGGCATGGGAGTACGTATGACGAACTTACAGGGGACCTTGTTTGCAGTGCCGGGATAAAGGTACCCAGGAGTGCATGGCTAAAAGTGGTGCAAGAGATTAAAGATGGGATAAAAAAGTTTCATCCCCATAGAGAGAAAGACTTGCTGACCTTGGTCCTCGGGAATCACGAACACGGAGGACGAGTCCGAGGGCTTGACTCTAGTTTCACGTGGGAGACTGGATTTCCTAAGGACCAAGGTACTTATAGAAGCCGAGAAAGAGCAAAGCAGCGACGGGAGGAGGAGGGAGACAAGTTCAACCAGCTGCTAGCAAGACTTGACAAGCAGCAGCAGCAGCAGATCGGCGAACTTAGAGGAGTAGCACGCTTGCAAGATCCTCCACTCGATATTACCGCCAAGCCATTTCAGCGGAGAAGCAGCGTGGCTGAATCAGAGGTCCCGTCTGACGATGCACTCTATACAGATGGCGGTCTCAGCTACCCCGTGGATGGAATTAAAGAGCAAATATCTTGTGAGCTCCATCCTAAGTTGAATAACATATCTATGAAGGTGGCGGTCGGATCTGCTTTACCTTGTCCGCCTGACACACGTTGACATGGCCGTGAGATTCCACCTGGCTATGCTAAAGTCGGGGTGGATCAAATCGTAAATGAGTGGGAGTCAATGGAGCTTGACATCCCTGGACCTAAAGGTGAGAGCACACTCGGAGAAGTACTGGGTGGTATCATTCTATGGGACAAGAACAACATACGGTTTCCAGGCTCGGCCCCAAGGCCAACACCGCCTCCGAGTCATCGCATATCTCCTTCACCTCCATTACCTCCAAGAATCCCACCCCATGATGACTATGACCACCTCATCGCGAGTCCATCTCGATCTCCGCTGTAGGTTCAGCAGTCTTCGCCGCCCGCTAAGGACAATAAGTGGAAGCGTGTTTCGTCAGTGAGTACTAAAGGACATGACAACCCAAAACGAAAAATATCGCCCCTCCCAACAGTGCCTCATAAGAATCTTCCCATCAGACCTTACGATCATACTGATGCGGAAACTGCAGTGATAGCAAAGGCCGACGTGGCGACGCATTTTGAGAAGATGAAACCTGAGCCTGCTCCGTTATACACCGAGAAGCAAAAGGCATATGCAATTGATTTTCTGAACACAAAATTGCAATATGAGTTGCACCACAAGACAGATGACTATCTACGCACACTTCAGAAAGAAGTGGCGAAGAGCAAATCAAGTGCAAGTGGTAAAAAATCAGCAAGCACAGGTGCAAGCGGGAGCAAAACTGCAATCAGTAAAAAATCAGGCGTTCCCCTTCTCGAATAACAGGCCAAACAAACGATCGCACACCTCAAGGTGTTTTTAGAAAACGTTCCCCTTCTCGCACAAGAGCCACTAGATATGTCAGTAGCTGCAGAGTTGGCGGCCAGCATGGAAATTAGTATTGATGAACTGTTAGGCCCCCAACTCGACCTTCTACCCAAGGCTGATGTAGCCCGTAGATATGTCGCATGTGAGGATTTGGTCAGCAAATAAAAGGTGAAAGAACTGCCAACACAACCGCAGAATCTCCATGAGTGGTACTTGATAGCTGCAAAGCAAGGGAGAATATTTATCACAGTGAAAGTCCCACGTGAGTAATACTTCAGACCCAGCGATGAGGTCCATGTTG
Organism: Avena sativa; assembly: GCA_916181665.1. Taxonomy (NCBI): domain Eukaryota; kingdom Viridiplantae; phylum Streptophyta; class Magnoliopsida; order Poales; family Poaceae; genus Avena; species Avena sativa. The sequence continues at coordinate 27,177,215 of OV702286.1, read as the reverse complement.
AGTTTCTAGAACTGTTCCAGTTATACAATCGCGACGCCCTCGATAAATCTATCCTCAGCTGCTATTTTCTACATGTTTAGTTTATTGCATGTAATTATCCTCATTATATCCTTTTGTACTCTATTATTATGCAAAATGAAAATCCAGGAATATAAAATAAGAAGAATCTATAGTGTTGGGTTCATTGACCCAGATAAAGTACATATAAATACGCTAACGAAAAAGCTCGAGGAGATGGAGGAAAACATTTTAAGGTTTTTAAAGGAGCAAAATTTCTGTGACCACATACTGTTTCCTTACAATTTTGAGAAAGGGTCTTACTCTGTTGTACATATTCACTTTTGATTGCTCGATGCTAAGTATAACTAATGAGTTACTGAAGTATATATATAAACGTTTGCAGCTTCCACTGGATTCTGCTAGACATTCAACTTGATAAGGGAAGAGTTGAAGTCATGGATCCATCAAATAGAAGCTGGAAGCGTTCTGCAGCATGCAGAACATGCTCCAGAAGTAATTTTCTCGCTATATCGGTCTCTTTTGTTGATTTTCTGAGATATCAGGTAATGAATAACTCATTCATTAATTTTCTTCGCCGGGCAGGGTTTAGATCCGGTTCAAGCGTGAGGTTATGAGTTCCTTTAGTCAGAAGCTGATGTTTAAGGAGTCCTCGGTAAGTAGCACGTGATATGTCCACGCATCTCTTTACTTCTAGTTTCAATACAATAATGATGCTAGATTATTATTTTGATTGATTTCTATTCTCGTAAAAAGTGCGCGAGGCAGCCATAGGGATCGAATTTATGTGGATTCTATGTTTGCGAGTTTATTCATATATTTACCACCGAGCACAAAGATTATAGAGTCGACGCAAGCAACATTCACACCATCATTTTATTACCGTCACTTTTTGTTATCATGATTGATATTCATATTGATCTCCTTTTCTTATATAGTTCGAGAGAATGCGGGATAATCTACTACCACATCAACGTGTACTAGTAATTGCAGAGGAGATGGCGGGTTTTATTTTCAAAGAGATGGTACACGATGGCGGAGAATTTAGTGTGAATAGGCGCTAATGATCTCCATGTAATTGAATAGACGGGCTCTAGTCCCGATAATTGTGATCTGCATGTAACTATGTAAATTGTATATATTTGTATGCTCGGTATCGTAATACAAGTTATCTTATATATGCACGAACGTGTATGATATGTGGTGGCGTAGAAATATTCAAAAACTATTTTGAAATGAAAAATAAATAAATAAAACAATACAAAATATATTCTCTGCCGCGGCAGAGAAAGGGCACAAAATGCTGCCGCGACAGAGAAACACTAGTCCAAGATAATGCTCTGTCGCGGCAGAGAAAAGGCGCAAAATGCTGCCGCGGCAGAGACCCAATAGTTCCGGTCCTTAACACCAACCAGGACTAGTGGGGTGCACCCCGCGCGCGTCACGGCAGCCATGTAGGCATCCACTAGTCCCGGCTAGTAACTGGGCCGGGACTAGTGGGTGGGCCTCTAGTCCCGCTTGGTTAGTCCCGGTGCCAAAACCGGAACTAAATGCCCTTACGGCCCGGGACTAGAGGCCCTGTTTCCACTAGTGCGTGTGTAGGATGAGCACAAATAGGAATAATTTGACCGACGAGCGTTTTTTCATAACCATCAATGATTGGCATCCTCTTAGTAACATTTTAGGACAAATAAACAAGGGATACAATGCATGCACACTGTTTAGATGAGACTGAAAATATATATTTGAATAAATGTAAAAAAGAATGTGTACCCAGTAGGTGAATAGATTTGGTAGAAGTGGGGACCTGGCGAAGGTAAAAGCGATCGACTAAGCACATGTATCCTCTAGAGGGGTTAATATTTTAGAACGGATGTGGTTTAACATTGTAGGGAGACACGTCCACTATTTACCTTCGTCTCAAGTTAACTTTAGAGGCATTTTGTTTTAACGTCCGACTGAGGAAAAAGTAGTATCAGAGGCAGTGCTAATTCCTAACCATACGAGGCTTCTGTTAGCGACGGTCATAATATAACGACCGCCTCAGGTTGCTAAACACAAGCGGTTCTTTCTAGTTTAGGAGTAAACCGCCTCTAGGCACCGTCTTTAAGTAACGAGTTTGTACTAGTGTTTGCAACTTAAAAAGATACAAACCTAAACAACACAACCATAATAACTCAGTTGCAATTGGGAACTCCGTTAGAATCTCATGTGCAAGTTGAAAAGATACAACCCGAACAACACAACCATAGGAACTCCGTTCCAATCCCACTTGCAACTTGTAACCATGCCGCAAAAAAGTATAAAAAGAAAAAGTAAAAAAACAACAACACAAAGATAGGCCTACCCAGCCCCACAAAAAGCCCTACGGGATGCTCAATATTAACCCAAACAACACAAGAGCCTCATGCTTCGAGAAGTGCAACAACAATGGACAACAAAAGACTATAAGTCGCTTGCGCCTAGAAATCATCTACAAAACAGAAACACTAATCTTGGCGCTATTGGATCCGACGGTTGCATCGAGTGAGGGCTAATCTAACTCAGTTGCTTCATTGTCGGTGTGACAAAAAATGAAGGAAGAGACCAGCGGCCAGGTTTTATGTATGAAGACTAGTAGCCCAGGTGAACAAACAAAAAGTATTTGCAACCTGTCAGTAAGTAGTAGCTCACATGAATAAACAAAATAAAATTGTAACCTGCCACCTGACCATACAAGAGAGGTACTCATGCATGGGCCCATCGCAGGCCCTATTCAGTGTAAGGAGCGAGACAGAAGGCCAGCCACATCCACATCGGCCTTGTGGCACACATGAAACCGGAATCTTGGCAAAACTAGTTGGACAGCTGAGAGGTTGAGTATGTCCAAAATTAATTCTCTGCCAGGTGAGAATTAGCAATTGCCATAGAAAAGTCCCAAGTATGGTTAATCTTCTCATAACTACAACAAGTCCATCACATCAAGAGATTAATTTTCTTAGTACTCCGCAGAGTAGCAAAAATATTGTGCTACAATTCATCCTTGATTTTCTTTACCAGCCTAGTGGCCCACCAACGCACCTTTCTCTTGAGCGAGAATCCCACAGCGAGCACAACCCCGGCGCCAAGCTTCTTTGAGGAGCAGACCGTGATACCTAGCCCGACGCCGATCATTAGGCAAGTTGGCCCCACAACAACCGCACTGCAGTAAATATTACTACTTCTCTCCCTAAAGACAAGTCATGTAAATATAGTCAAAAATCAATAATATGTAAGTTTGACTAAACTTGTAGTCAAATATATGAACATTGACAATACTAATACTATGTCTGGTCCACGAAAGAAGACGCATAAATTTTATGAGAAGTCAAACGGTGTCAAGTTTTTCCTAGTTTATACAAAAATGCTGTCAATTATTATAATACTAAGTACAGAGAGGATTTATCTTAAATTTTTATTATAAAAATGCTGGTGGTCACGGTAGCAGCTCCAGTGGCGACGACGGAGCCGGCGCCGCCGGCGATCTGGGCTCCGCGTTGGCCGGTAATGGTGTCGGTGCCGGTCTTGATGACAAACCGTGACGCCCAGGGGACGGGCATCTGGTCGGAGAAGGCACCGCCGGCTGGGTGCCAGGGCCGCGGCAGAGTGGTGTTGACGGTCCCAGTAGTGTTGGTACTGACGGAAGCAGCTCCGTCGACGATGACGGACCCGGCACCGCCGGCGACCTGAGCGCCAGGGCCGGTGGCATCGATAGTGTTGGTGCCGGTGCTGATGACGAACCAGGAGACAAGTGCTGCGATTGCACCGCCGACTGTGCGCGAGTGCTCCGCCTGCGCGCCAGCGGCCCTGCTGGTCTGCGGGCCACCGGTTCTGGTGTTGATGAGGAGCTCCCCATTGTCGCGCTGGCTGTCGTCGGTACTGGCCTTGGCCATGGCCGCGGGCTGCTTGGGTGGACTGGGGAATGTGGAAGGAACGCAATGGAGAGGGGACAATGGTCGATCCAGTGAGTGAGCTGAGGAAGTGTATATAAAGTACAGTACGGAAGCTCGAGGTGACAATGGATGTTGGATCCAGCGACTGACGACGGAACCGCGTCGCAGAGACGTACTACGACTTGGAAAGAAGGGTAGGATCGAGTAGCTAGCAAGAGAATCCAACGCGATTCTGCTACAAACATAAGACAGACAAAAGAGCTGGTGGGTTTCTGTGCCCAGTTATAGTATACAAAAAAATATAAGACCAAAGAGAATTAGTTGGATCTGGTGTGTGATCTGTACCTCGATGTTTCTTTTTCCTTCTCCATTAATCACGCGCATGTTCGCAGCAGTTACCGCGTAGCTCTACCTGACACGGCATTAATCTAATCACACGCGCCATGGACGATGCAAGGTGCAACGCAGTCAAGTCAAGTCAATCCCCGCGTCTACACCGAATGATCGACTACAGCAGAATTTTTCTGATGGGATGGGCCCTTCGTTCTACTGGGCTGACTGGCCCACAGTGTGTCATGCCAGGATTGGGCCATGTCGTGCCAGTGCCAAGAACTGACGGTGTGCTCTTACCCAGTTCTTTTCACCATGTTTCTCTCTAGATCCATCAAGAAAGTTTGCAATGCATTATAGTAGTTTTTTTCCCCTGGTGAAAAACCTAGGGTTATTGCTTGGTAGATTGGAATTGCTTGGTAGATTGGAATAAAGAAATGATGCAATTTCCATGGTTATTCGATTGATTTCAGGTGCTTCGGCATGTGTATATTGACGGGGAAGAACGAGGATGACGAGGCGGTTCCAACGATGCCCTTAGCGTGGCTTGGGGTGGTCAGAGACGGTGGGGAGGAGGAGGATCCGAGAGCTAGGATTTCGACATCCCGCATGGAGGAGAAAAGTTGCGGCCTGATTAGGTGTTAGACTTTTTTCTGCTAAATACTTTTTTCCATTTCTCCTTCTACTTCTATATTTTTAAAACAAAAATGTTTGAAATTATTTGAAACTCACCAGAGCTCAATTAAGTTTGGAAATAGATACCAACCTTTTATATGGTCAGTTTATAGTACCTTTTTTTTCTCAAATCAAGCTTTTGCCCCGCTTTATAATAATTAAAGCACACCGATGAGACCGTTGCTTGGTTAGATAGCATAACGCCCAAAGAACTTGCTGGGGACACAACATAGTCAAGCCCAAACGAAAAGAAAGAGAACAAAAGAAGAACAAATGCCAACATTGGCAGATCGATGAACGGAGACGGAGACGGCCCTGTACCGCTGCGCTCCCCCAGACAGTTCCCACCGCGCTCCTTGCATTCTGAACCGCCGTGTATCAAGCAGCACCTTCAGCAAGGAATGCGACAAGGACGATGCTGCTGCCCGGACTACTCCTAGGGTTTCCCCGGTAGACGTAGGAAGGGTGGGGAGGAGGTACACGATGCCCTCTAGGAAGGAATGCGACACCCTCAGGCATCACCGCGTCAGTGTCGGACGGGGCCAACAAGGATTTCTCCCACTCCGGGACGGTCCCGAAATGCCCACCCAACCAACCGCCAACCAGCTCACGCTACCATGGAATAGGCGCCATCTTCGTCATCTCACTGTGGACATTAGCGGTAGGCCTCGAGTCCCGAGCAAGGGGAGAGTGGTACCGGGGGTAGTAGCACCGCAGCCATGCGGGAGGGAACTACCTCCACCGCCATGGCAGTAGCCGACCGGACGCGGCAACAGGGGCACACCAGGGCTGACCCGGACGTGCCCAAATGGGCCCGAAAAGCCCCCGTCGCCATGTTGAAGCAAGGGCGGCCGCGGCTACCACCACCAACCTAGACCCTCCTTCGCTCCTCCTCCACCTCCAGGGAGCCGCATGGGGCCATTCGGGTGCAGGCTCGCCCAACCCAGATGGGGCCCAAATGGGCCTAGATCTGGGCTAATCAGGGCACCGCGAGCCGCCACCGAAACCCCCGCTGCCCCACCGCCAACGCCAGCACCGCACACGCCTCCGCCCACCAAGCCCCTATTCCAGCAGGCTAGACCGCCGCTGCCTAGGAGCTCTGCCGTCGTTGGGATCCCCGCCTCCCTCTGCGCGGACGGGGAGAAACAAAACCGCCGCCGCCAGCACCACACGGGAAGCCCCGTCGGCCCACCCGTCAACCTACAGGGGGCGAGAGGGGTTCATTGCACCTACAATCCAGTCTTCGTCAAGTACCGTTTTACAGTACCTTCATACTAGCCAAAAGTAAAATGATCAAACCGTTCGGATTCATTGAGGGGAGTTTGGCCCAGTAGGCCCAGCAAGCCGTTACCTTCTTTTTCTTGCTTTATTTATTTACTAGGAAACACGCCCGTGCGTTGCAACGGCAAAAAAATAATTAGATTGCAAACATAGACAAAGTAAATTATGCAGAGACAAAAAATGAACAATAAGAAAACAACTTTTAACAATAATTCCTATAAAGGTTACGAATAGAAAAGTTTATTAATCTCCACAAAAAAGTAGAGTTTATAAATCGGCTTTGGGTTCACCTTTTAGAGCACATTGCTGTGATACGGGACGACATTTCAGACTCGCGCACGCCCGCGATATCATCAAGCCCAGCATTTGGCTTCATGAGCCAGCTTCTAAGGATCTCCAACCATATGTCCCTGGCGATGGTTTATCAGATGTAGTCGGAGGTGGCCTTGTTGAAGATCATAGCAGTGTTCTTCAGGATGTCCTCCATGGTGGTGTCAGGGCCGAGCTCACGGTAGATGTAGGCCATGGACCAGAGCCAGGTTTCATCTCCTTGTAATGCTTCAAGCGGAGCGCCAGGAAGCGTTAGCGCATCACAGAGCATTGCTAGCACCTTTACGACGATGTCATCTAGCTTGATCAGCATGCTCCATGAATATCCGGTGTCACGCTTTTTCCGCTGGATCAACCCGGGGTTCCATGTCCACGCCTTGACGACGACACCTCCATCGGTTCCCTTCGTGAGCAACTTCGGCAGAGTTCGGATGTGGTTTTCTTTGCTCGTGGAAACAATATGGGGTCGTGCAGAGACAAAAAATGAACAATAAGAAAACAACTTTTAACAATAATTCCTATAAAGGTTACGAATAGAAAAGTTTATTAATCTCCACAAAAAAGTAGAGTTTATAAATCGGCTCTGGGTTCACCTTTTAGAGCACATTGCTGCGATACGGGACGACATTTCAGACTCGCGCACGCCCACGATATCATCAAGCCCAGCATTTGGCTTCATGAGCCAGCTTCTAAGGATCTCCAACCATATGTCCCTGGCGATGGTTTATCAGATGTAGTCGGAGGTGGCCTTGTTGAAGATCATAGCAGTGTTCTTCAGGATGTCCTCCATGGTGGTGTCAGGGCCGAGCTCACGGTAGATGTAGGCCATGGACCAGAGCCAGGTTTCATCTCCTTGTAATGCTTCAAGCGGAGCGCCAGGAAGCGTTAGCGCATCACAGAGCATTGCTAGCACCTTTACGACGATGTCATCTATCTTGATCAGCATGCTCCATGAATATCCGGTGTCACGCTTTTTCCGCTGGATCAACCCGGGGTTCCATGTCCACGCCTTGACGACGACACCTCCATCGGTTCCCTTCGTGAGCAACTTCGGCAGAGTTCGGATGTGGTTTTCTTTGCTCGTGGAAACAATATGGGGTCGTGCAGAGACAAAAAATGAACAATAAGAAAACAACTTTTAACAATAATTCCTATAAAGGTTACGAATAGAAAAGTTTATTAATCTCCACAAAAAAGTAGAGTTTATAAATCGGCTTTGGGTTCACCTTTTAGAGCACATTGCTGCGATACGGGGCGACATTTCAGACTCGCGCACGCCCGCGATATCATCAAGCCCAGCATTTGGCTTCATGAGCCAGCTTCTAAGGATCTCCAACCATATGTCCCTGGCGATGGTTTATCAGATGTAGTCGGAGGTGGCCTTGTTGAAGATCATAGCAGTGTTCTTCAGGATGTCCTCCATGGTGGTGTCAGGGCCGAGCTCACGGTAGATGTAGGCCATGGACCAGAGCCAGGTTTCATCTCCTTGTAATGCTTCAAGCGGAGCGCCAGGAAGCGTTAGCGCATCACAGAGCATTGCTAGCACCTTTACGACGATGTCATCTAGCTTGATCAGCATGCTCCATGAATATCCGGTGTCACGCTTTTTCCGCTGGATCAACCCGGGGTTCCATGTCCACGCCTTGACGACAACACCTCCATCGGTTCCCTTCGTGAGCAACTTCGGCAGAGTTCGGATGTGGTTTTCTTTGCTCGTGGAAACAATATGGGGTCGATCTTGTGTGAGGGAGCGTACTCTATTGAAAGTCCGCATTATCTAGGAAGACGTATAGTTGTATTACAGCAACTCTCCTCCATTGTGCTTGTATTACGCAACACCGATTGGGAACCCTTCTGTTTGTATTGGTGGTACGTACTCTGTTCAAAGTCTGAAATATCTAGGAGGCACTTCGACGACCAGTTTGCAAACCGGACCGCACTAATTGTTGGACGGAAAAAGAGTTTCGGGTTTGACTTAACTGTGGCAAAATATATAATACTTTTAAACTATAGGGATAAAACAGTCTAAAAAAGTGTTGGACCAGAAAAAACACTTCGTGCTTTATATATATACTAGCTGAATGCCCGTGCGTTGCTACGGTTCGATAATTTTTTATCACATATTTAAATACAACCGACATAAAAATCATCATGTATGCAAAGAGATAGCCATCTGATATTCCGATAACAATAAGATTCTTAATTTCTTATCACTTAATTTGATAACAAACTATACGGAAAGACAACACAGGGGAGTTCCCAGTCTTATCTTGCAGGGTGAAAATCCAAGGTCTGGCCTTAGCTGGTTGTGCCTGGCAATGACCCTGTTGAAGGCATTGTTTTGTGAGTGAGGACTTTCTTCAGGGTGAAAACCTATGACCTTTGGTCGGACAACGACGGCGCTTGGACACTGTTTCCTTCTTGAAGGCGTTATTATTGGAGTGGAGGACTACTGGTGTTGTTTTGATGGTGTCATTGTCGTTTCTTTGAGGATTAGTTCTCTATAGCGGGACTTTTCTTTTTTGTAATTTTTTTTAAGCTGTGTGCATCCGTAGAGCCGCTAGGGTATGCGTTGTTGCAGAGGCTGGGTGTAATTGGTGTCCTTGTGATATTAATATATTCTTTTTCAAAAAAAATGCATATCAAAGTAATAAATCTTATAATTATCTCTGATTAACTAAAGATTCAACTCCACTAAGTATCCTCCGAACGGCTGTAACAACTTTCGTATGAGCGTCCATGCCGCTCGCTCCTGGGAGGATCCATCTGTGTAAGAGAATTAGAGTGTGTTTCGATGCACAATTTTCTCATCGTGAATATGTTTATCAAAATATTATCTGCTTCCTTCGTTTTAAAATATAAGATATTTTATCTTTGTAAAACAAATGTATCTAGACTTCTTTTAATATGCAGATTCACTCAGATTTAAACTAAATCTACGCATAAAAAAAGTCTAGATATATTTTTTTCACAAACCTAAAACATCTTATATTTTAAAATGGAGAAAGTATTATGAACACAACCAAAATCGGTGGTGTTCGCGATCGTTAATTTTGGCTCTAGCCACTGCTCTTTTTTTTTTTTGAACTTAGCTACTACTCTTTTGAGGGTGGTGGTGTTGTCTCGTGAATCTAGACCAACATAGAAAGTTTTAAATTCTCCGTTCCTCGCTCCGTCCCTCTATGTGTTTTCAACTTATACATCTTAGAAGTGGTACTGGACGTAATTGATCTACTCCCTCCGATCCATATTAATTGATTTAGATTTGTCAAAATTTGAATAAATCTAGACACTATTTTAGGTTCATCTAAAATTTGACAAATCAAAGTCAATTAATATGAGCCGAAAGGAGTACCTTATTTCAGTGCTTTGGTCAGTGGAATTATGATAGCCAGACAAAAGGAAAAAAGAACTCTAATGTAAATCTAAGTAATGATTAATATAATACTTGCTACGTTTCAAACGGTCTCCACTTTATCTAGATATAAATGTATGTACAAACTAAAATATAGCTACACTCGTATTAATTTTTGAATAAATGAGTATCAGTAAGTATTTTTTCCGTTTCAAAATAAATGTCTCAGTTTGACCGATAGTCCTCTGAAGCCACTTGCTAGTTGCTAGCTTCCTGGTACCACCAAGTCAGATTTTTTTAATTCTCCCGTCGTTATCTTATTCGTTTCCCATTCCCTTCTTTTCCGGTCAATCTTTTTATCTGATGTGCCAAATTAAGTGCTCATGTAGTTTAATCATCGTACTATTTTTAGATTCGTCGTGGTACTGTCGCCGGCGGCGGTAGCACTGAACCGATTTCCAGGGCAGCGGAGCAGCCAGCTGCCCGCCTCTCCGGCCGTTCGACATGGATGGCGGCGTCAAACTTACCAGCTCAAGATCGTCGCCCTGCTTCGTTCCATCGGCCTGCGCTCCAGTGGAGATGAGACCAGCACGCAGCCCAAGCCACACGTGGTTCAGCTTTGCTTGCGGTGTTTACCTTCCCAAATCTCACATGGACCTCACATCGAACTCATCCCCGACCAGATCGAGACCATGGCCGGTGTACGCGAGGGCGATGGAGCTCGCAGCCTCTGCCTCGCACGACGCATCTGCCGCCTCTCTGCGGTTCACTTCCGGCCGCGCGACGACCGACGCGAGGGCCACAGACTTCGATGCCGGCTACTGACCGTCACCGATCTGGTGCCGCCAGATTCAAGGGGGAAAGACGAGCGGTAGAGTGGTGTCCGGGCGAAGGCAAGGAAGAGGGACAGGGCGGAGGGATCGTGAGCCACAGTTGACTTCTGTTCTTCACTTCGCGGTGGCAGGCAAGCTAATACACTCAAACTGTCAGCTGACGACTTATTGTACTTGCTTTTAGCAATCTCCTTCAGCAGTTGCATCTTCACTTCAATTGGGCTTGAATCAGTCTGGCGAATCTGAACACTTTGGAGCAGCAAAATAGATGTTGAATATTGCCTCTTTGAGATCTATATGACATTCCCTGAACCAGGCAAAGTAATTGAGGAGGCTAGCACATTTGGGCCATCTTCCAGCTTACATAGCCTCCTTTGCATGTGGCCTGAACATTCTATGATGGTCCTGGTCTCCTGGATATAGCTGGTTCTTCTGAATGCTCCTGCCACTACCTCTTGTTCTTCAGAATACCGGGAGTATCAAATACTCTAAGAATAACTGTAAAAATCTTATCAATCCCTTGCTGCATCAAGATACAAAAAACTGTCCTCCACGACAGAGATGCAGCAATGGGTTGACCAGTCTATTTGTTTTTCTAACAGATGCAGTAGTAGCTCTATCTAATGGTCTAGTTGACGGAAGATTGATTGCATGTTAACATATAGGAGTTGCATAACTATAGTAATATACTTTGCAACAAGGCAATTAACGCAGGACCGATTTCTCATCGGACATTATCTCGACTGCCTGAAATTCGCTGCCATTGGTGTCAGCTCCTGCGCACCCACGATGCTGCCTTAAGAGCTCCTCCTCCATTCTTCTTCCCCGACCATGCCAAGGACGAAGTTGCTGCCCCGTTTTCCCTACACATCTTTGTCTCAAAACTGCAACATACAGTGGATTAACTATCACGCTGCGGTTTGTGTTCATTCACAATGGTGAAGTAGTGCTCGTAGGGAAGATGCACACACGTCTATAGTTATATATTCCCTCCGTCCAGAAATAACTGACTTCGGTTTGTCTAGATTCGAGTGTATTTAGACGCATTTTAGTATATAGATACATTCGAATCTGGATAAACCCAAGTTAGTTATTTCTGAACGGAGGAAGTACATACAATGATTAATTAAAAGAACGACACATCAATTTTGATTAAGGATAAGAGCCTTCAGTTACACAAACCAAGATGAACAGATCAGGAGGTCGGCGCTGGGCTGGTTGCGGCCTTCAGCTGGTGGACGATTGATGTTATGATTGGCCGCCGTTGCACTGCTGCTGTAGCGCCCCCAGCGGCCACGTCCAGAAGACAGCAGCTCACCGTACATGCCGGTCTCGATGGTTGTTGGTCGTCAGCCGCGCGGGATACAAAGGATGCGTGCGCCGCCGGCCACACGAGATGCAGGTGATGGGGTCGACAGAGGCCACACAGGATGTAGGGGATGGGGAGGCACAACTGGCCACGCGCGCTACTGGGGATGGGGACGGCGTCACTGGCCGCGCGCTCGGCCACGGGATGCAGGGGATGGCGACCCCGTCGTCGGTAGATCTCGAGGCAGGGATGGGAGGGCGCTGCCGGTGGCGCTATCCAGGTGACGGAGGCTAGGGGCAGAACGATCCCTTGTTTCTCGCTCGCTCTCTCTGACCCAGGGGCGGCGGCGGGATCAAAGGGTGGCAGGAGGACATGCCTATGAGTTGGGGGACGCCGGCATCCTGGTGTCATAGGGAGCAGGGCAGAGACTCGTCCTCGGGAGGGCATGGAGGTCGAGGAAGGGGAGATCAGTCGTGGTAGCGGCGCGGGGCGCTTCGGATGGAGGCAGAACGGGGCACTCGGGTGGATGCGGCAGGGGGCGGGTCAGTGCTCGGGATGGAGACGGAGCGGGCGGGATGGAGGCGGAGCGGGGTGCTCGGGCGGATGCAGCAGGGAGGAGGGCTCCGTCCAAAGAGAACCCCGTGGTATCCACTTGGCGGTGGCAGTGCCGTAATATGGCAAACTGTGAGGGGCAAAACGGTCCAGAGAAAAATCGGAACCAAAAAACTGACGGACGAACCTACCTCAAGGAAAATTAGTATATACTAGCTGAATGCCCGTGCGTTGCTACGGTTTCTTCAAATTTTCTCGTCGCACATTAAATATAACGGACATAAAAAATCATGTGTAAAAAAGATAACCACATATGGGTTTAGCCACCGAATTCAAATAAAATATGTTAAGCTGAGAATACAATATCTGACCCAAAGCTTGCAGGCTAAGAGTTTTGTTGTTTCCTTCAGCCAGGTCAACTCGAAGTTGTCTCCTGAATACATTGAAAGGCAATTTTAGTACTTAGAAGTTTTATTAATTTAGTCCTAAAATTATTTAATATAAAAAAACTTAAAATTATCTGAATACAAGTTCTGACGGTACTTGTGGGAGTACTTGTCGGATTGCGCAACCCAGATAGCCAGCTGCCTTCAAGAATCTGTTCTCTATATACATTGACAAAAATTGATGCCTCATTAGTTACCAGCAATTCAGCATAAAGCCAATGAACTTTTTCCAATTCATAAATGCCCCGAACATGATTTCAGATGCAGCTAGGCTTTACCTTCAGAGACCGTCGGCCTGTAACCATCACCATAAGCCTTTGGAAGAAGCAGGGAGTTGGCCTGCAGCAAGCAGACAATGTCCATCAAATGCAGCACAGACAACACCTCATATCACCCGTCCGCCATGGCCTTTTCCTGTAATCGAAAATCTCATGTTAAGCCAAATAACTAACAACTAATGTTATCATCGTAGAGAGGCTGGCAGAATGGTAGAATTACTGCCTCACATCATAGTAGTTAGAAGATTCACCAATAATATGAACCGATTGTGGACACTCGGAAATTACTTGGAAAGGGAATACACATTGAATCAGTAGGTGGTTCTGTTGTTTCATCCTTACAAAGAGAATATGGGAGAAGGTATACTGTAGACCTTTGCCCTCCGATCCGAACGCTTGCTTCACGAATCCACACTCTGTCACGAGAGCAAGATCGACAAAGAATTTTTTTATAATTCATTGATACCCAGCTCATTCAGATGGCGTTAGCAAGAGAAAAACGCTCGATGCCTTGACATAGAATCTTGTCGGTGGATGTTGTAGTATAGAGACCCGTATGGTTTGCGTGCGCCGGACATGTAGGTTCAGGTCGTCGACTCGTCGTCCGTGGAGTCGATCTCCTTGCTGGCCCTCTTGTTGAACCAGTAGCTCCTCACCTTGTTCAACACCTGGTCCATCTTCCCTCCTGACCTCTTCTACTCTTTCCAGTCCACCAAATCTGTCTCGAGCTATATCCAATCGAATGGATTTGATGTTGGGTCGCCGGAATCGGGGAAGAGAAGGGATGGAGGTGAGCCTCCTTCTTTAGCGACGTCTCCGCTTGGGTCGGGAATCCCCTCCCACTCGCAGCCCTCCTCCTCCCCGATGCCGCCGGTTACGACGCTGGGAGCCACGAGCTCGTGCGTCGCCATACTTCACGCCGTGTGCGGCCTGCCGGTGAAGAAGCGGCGCTTGGTGGGGATTTGCATATGGCGCCCATGGTCGCCAATCTGCCCATAGGCTTGTCACGATGGAGGAAGAAGCCGGCCGGCAGAGGTACTCGGCGCAAGGGCGTTGATTGGCCGCGTGGTAGTGCCGGTGGTGGGGTGGGCTTGGTGGTGGGATCCTGAGGCGAGAGAGAGAGGAAGCGGCGGGGCACAGGAGATGGTAGGAGCAGGGCGGCGGCGGCCTGGATCGTGGGAGTTGGGACGGGCGGGGTGGGAGCGTTGCGGCCTGCAGGTCAACGGATCGGGTGGAGGCGCTTTTTTTCTTCGAATCACTTGGCGGTGGTAGGTTAGGTAATTACCCTGAACAGTCAAGGGTAAAACGGTCCAATAAAAAATCGGAACCAACCTAGGTGAACGAACCTACCGTTCTGTAAATTAGTAGATAGATAGATATATATATATATATATATATATATATATATATAGAGAGGTATAGATATAGATATCTTCCTCATCACGGTCTCTCCTTTCTCTGTGCTCTGCCACGAGTTCACGACCAGGCTGCCTGCCTGCTATCATTAGGTGGAATTCATTGCCTCAGCACCTCTCATCTTCTCCCTCTTGTTTCAATCGAATATTCGTGGGACGCCATTGTTTTCCCCAAAGATGAGATCCTCCCGTGCGCTGTGCTCGGTTCATGCCGCCCCGGCGTAGACGTAGACCTCGTCGGGATCCGACACCTTGCCCATTAGCTCAGCCTCCCTGCCCTGGACGTCCGAGCAGAAGTCCCCCGCCATCAATTGGGCCCGCGCGCACCACACCGAATAGACCTATGTCCACCTTGCAAGCCGCGTCAGCAGTCCTCTCCATGAGCCGCGTACGTAGGCTTTGGCCATCTCCCCTTGGTCGCCGAGCCTGTCATGCAGACCGGGCGCCGTCGGCTGCGAACAGGCCTGGCTCGCACGCAAATATTTTTGCTTGCCGAGCCGTGCGTCAGTGCGTGCATGGCACCAGCCTGCCTACGGAGATGTGCTATCCTACACCGCATATTCCATCAAATAAGTGTACTTTTAGCATTTTTGTGAGTCAAACTTTATCAAATTTGACCAACTTAATAATAGATAAATATAACAATATATATTACATCAAATTGATATATTATAAAACTAAATTTAAAAACATATCTACTATACCAATTTAGAGTAATAATTATTGTTACATTTTTCTATAAAATTAGTTTACTTTACTAACTTTGACTTACGACAAAGATAAAAAATACACTTATTTAGAAACGGAGGGAGTAATTCTTTTGTGTACTCCTGTCTGTTGTCAAGCTTCATATACTAGCCAACACAACCAAAAGTACGAACTGATGGAAAGGGCTAGTGCAATCCACTTATACACTTCAACACCCCCTCTCACGTGTGACGGAGAGAAGTCAGCACGTGCAACCGGAAAAGAGCGACGGCGCGCGAAACTCACGTATGACTCAAGATGCCTATACGTGGACACAGAAGGGTCAACAGCAATTTTAGGTTAAATTGCGAAAGTCAGGACTCGAACTCGAGACCTTAGGCTCTGATACCATGTCAAGCTTCATACACTAGCCAACACAACCAAAAGTCCGAACTGATGGAAAGGGCTAGTGCAATCCACTTATACACTTCAACATCTGTGACCAGCACCGACCAGCCCATATGCCTGAGAGCGCATTGTCCCTCTTGTACCAACTGGACCACCAGATCTGATGGCTGAGGAGACATGCTGCAGCAACGGAGGAGACCACCTGGGGCGGCGCTCGCTGGGAGCCAAGCTGGGCATGGTGTCGCGTGCTCGTCTTGCGTCGCATCTGCGAGAAATAGTGCTCATCTTGCCACGAAGTGGCCCTATATGAAAGCCTCTATACATCTTCTTCTTGCTACTTTTCTTCCTTCCGACGACTAGCTTGGACAAGAACAATAGCACGGCTCTGACGGTTGAGCACACACACACACGCAGGAGCACCCATGCACACGCGCACACAAGCAGTAGCAGCAGCACGCACGGGCACTAGCAGCACACGCACACCTGCCTGGACACCAGCACATCTGCAAATGTATGCGGCAGTAAGCAGCACGCACGTGGCGGAGCAGCAGAGCATAGACACCGGCAGCACACGCACGCACACACGCAAACATGCACGAGCAGCATCAGGCACACCACCGGCGAGGATTCCCAGAGTTCCTGGTCGCCCACGAGAGTCACGGGAGTTGTGGATCAGCCTTCCGATTTCATTCCGGCAGGAATAATCAGGGGCACCGGCGGTGACAAGATTGGACGTACGGCTTGAGCGGTCGACGGAGGAGCCAAAATTTTACTTCTCTAGCCATTTGGGATGAGTAAAGATGAGAGAGTTGGCCTTGATTTTTAGTGAGCTCTTACATTTTTATTACACTTTAAACGGGATAAGGGATCGGCTAGGTGCATGCGGTTTAGAGGTGTAAAACCAAAATTTTGCTCCTCCAAAACGGTATTGAGTGATTGCCTATAGAGACAGTCTGCGCTTGTGAACTTCTAAAATACATTCAGTTACAATCAACTTGGGCCCTCTCTGAGATCGTGGCGATGAGCTTCGGGATGAAAAGTTGATAAGCCCGAATACCTCTCATTCAATTACATGCCAGGTTGTGCTCTTTGAGTTGGTGCTACAAGAATTAGCTTATTAGTTTCGGCCATGGAGTGCTCAATACTACAGGAGAAGCTAAATACGCCGACGGCCGGGTCCCGTCGGCGTAGTCCCTAAATGCCGTCGACGTAGGCTGGCCCAACGACTGCCGTCGGCGTACAGCCCCGTAGGCGTAGCCTCTTCTCCCGTCGGCGTAGAAAAGCCGTCGGCGTATATAGCTACGCCGACGGCTTTTGCATAATTAGTTAAACTTTCCAACCGGTCACCCATCCTAATACTACTCCAGCCCAGCACGCTTAACTTTTTCGTTCCTTCCATATGAGCTTCCGACAAAGAAACTAGAACTTGTTGTGAATATTATCATATCAAACATATTAATCATTACACTATAATGTTAGACATATTTATTTTTTTACATTCCATACAATTATTTGAGTAAACAACAATGAATAAGTAATAATAATCTTGAATTCAAATAAAAATAAAATAAATTTTATTTATTTTGCTTTTTTCATTTAATTTTGAATAATTCATATCTACAAATCCGTAAATCACAATTCGACAAATAATATATCCAAATCGATCAGAAAAATGAGAGGAATCCAAATATGATATCCCTATCATCTATTTAATTATATATCCTAACTTTTAAATATTAGACCAACTGAAACTATGTCAAGATTCATGAAACACCCTGTTTTTGGCACTCGAAAAATAAAAAATAGCTTTTTGGTGCGACGAAAAGGAAAACTTCCTCCTGCAACATTGTTCGCCATCCCATGATATATACGAGTGCACAATATGGGCACATTAGCGCAAACTATATCACGATTCTAGCAATAACATTGGTCATTTGACCTGAAATCGAGAAAACCTCGATTGAGATAGGTCATTTTGTGAAGGTTTTTTGAGACACAATCAATATACCAAGTTTGGTATTTTTCCATGCAACTATGTCAAATAATATGATACCACGCGAAAGTTTTGCATTGTTTTGATCGTTTTTGATTTTTTTATGCCCATTTCAAACTATCGTCAAACTTCCTAAATCGAGGGGCATGATGATTCTTAGTTCGGGGCTGAGCCTCACTAAACTTGCATTATATCTCTGATGAAATAGCATATTGTGAACCTAAAAATAATTTTTTCAAACAATCATGAGCAATATATCATGTACTTGTAGTTCAAAACTAACTCATTTCCTACCGATTCGGCAGGAATTTGTTTTTTTTACGAGAGGTGAACGGAAAGGTTTGAGATATCCAGGTTGGGAAATTGTCCATTCAATATGGTATAGTATTTTTAAAAAATGTTGTATTATCATTTTGAAACTTTCATTTGGTGGTTTCTTCACAAAAACACCCCGTTTTCTGCACTCGGAAAATGAAAAATGGTTTTTCGGTGCGACGAAAAGGAAAACTTCCTCCTGCAACATTGTTCACCATCCCATGATACACATGTGTGCATAATATGGACACATTATGGCAAACTATACCGCGATTCTCGCAATAACATTGGTCATTTGACCTGAAATCCAAAAACCTCGATTGAGATAGGTCATTTTGTGAAGGTTTTTTTGAGACTCAATGAATATAACAAGTCTGGTATTTTTCCATGCAAGTCATATAATATGACACCACGTGAAGGTTTTGCATTGTTTCGATCGTTTTTGAATTTTTTATGCCCATTTCAAACTATCGTCAAACTTTTTAAATCGAGGGGCATGAAGATTCTGAGATCGGGGCTGAGCCTCACTAAACTTGTATTATATCTCTGATGAAATAGCATATTGAGAACCTAAAAATTATTTTTGAAAAAAAATCATGAGCAATATATCATGTACCTGTAGTTCAAATCTAACTCATTTCCTACCGATTCGGCAGGAATTTGTCTTTTTTACGAGAGGTGAACGGAAAGGTTTGAGATATCCAGATTGGAAAATTGTCCATTCAATATGGTCTAGTATTTTTAAAAAATATGGTATTATCATTTTAAAACTTTCATTTGGTGCTTGCTTCACAAAAACACCCTGCTTTTTGCACTCGAAAAATGAAAAATGGCTTTTGGGTGCGAAGAAAAGGAAAACTTCCTCCTGCAACATTGTTCACCATCCCATGATACACATGTGTGCATAATATGGACACATTATCGCAAACTATACCGCGATTCTCGCTATAACATTGATCATTTGACCTGAAATCTAGAAAACCTCGATTGAGATAGGTCATTTTGTGAAGGTTTTTTTGAGACTCAATGAATATACCAAGTCTGGTATTTTTCCATACAACTATGTCGTATAATATGACACCACGCGAAGGTTTTGCATTGTTTCGATCGTTTTTGAATTTTTTATGCCCATTTCAAACTTCGTCAAACTTTCTAAATCGAAGGGCATGAAGATTCTTAGATCAGGGCTGAGCCTCACTAAACTTGCATTAGGTCTCTGATGAAATAGCATATTGTGAACCTAAAAATGATTTTTGCAAAAAATTATGAGCAACATATCATGTACCTGTAGTTTAAATCTAACTCATTTTCTACCGATTCAGCAGGAATTTGTCATTTTCACGAGAGGTGAACGGAAAGGTTTGAGATTCCTAGGTTGGGAAATTGTCCATTCAATATGGTCTAGTATTTTTGAAAAATGTGGTATTTTCATTTTGAAACTTACTTTTGGTGGTTGCTTCACAAAACACCCCGTTTTTTGCACTCGGAAAATGAAAAATATGTTATACGAAAGTATTTGTATTTTTATGTATTTTTTGAATAAAAATATATAATATTTGAGTTTATATAGATTGATCTTATTTTTCTGCAAATTTTGATATATTATATGTATTTTTCTGAATTTAAATGATTTAGTTATGTTTTTTAAGATTAATGTGGAAAAAAAATAGTTGCCATCGGCATAGGTCTAAAACCTACTGCCGTCGGTGTAGACTTGACGCTGTTGCTCTGCCGTTAGCCCAATGGACTACACCGACGGTCCTGTTACGCCGACGACGGTCATCGGCCTATTTATTTTACGCCGACGGCAAAACTGGGCCGACGGCCAGTCAAGCTACGCCGACGGTCCCGCAATTTTGCCGTCGGCATATAAAAAGGCCGTCTGCCTTTTTGGTTATTCCCGTAGGCTTAGAGTACCCCGAGGAAATTTCCTACCGTGATGAACTATAGCTTATCATGTTCCTCGGATAGCGCGTGGTCCTAGAGATGCTTTGCCACTTGGTGATTAACGAATTTCAGTGCCGTGTTGCGACAATCCGATGGTGCTGGGTAACACACCCACAATAAAAAATAGCCCGAGTAATGATGCAGATTCCGAGAAGCTGGTTAATGATATTGAACTGATAGATAGATTCATGTAAAAGTTGAAAGTTTAGTTCCGCTTTCAGGACTTGCAGAGACCCATTAAAATCAATACAGTTGCAAACCAAGACAAACAATCAAATACATGAATAATCCGCAATGGAATTAAGGAAATAATAGCCTCGTACTGAAACAAGAACTAGGGTTCTCAGTTTCTCTACGACGGACAGTAACACATGGCCTAAATATCGATCTTGTTATTCCATGGAGATAGCGAGCACGTAATCTCTCCGATTACGCGCTCGCTGATTCAGTCGCACCACACGTGCACGGCACGAGACACTTCACACACGCATCCACCACGCCGCGTAGTCCAAACCTGCCACGACGCTTCTTTTTGTGCGAGACGCGCTGTGCAACGTCAACCACCAAGCCAATGAAGACTCTCATCTTCTTGGAAGTTGCCCGAGGAACCTCACTGCAATTAACATATACTCCCTCCGTTTCAAAATATAAGATGTTTTAGATGTGCGATGAATATGGAAGCAAGGCAGTGGAGACAGTGATCTTCGATGGAGTGGAGACGGCACCAACACCGTCAGCGCCACGGGACGCGACGCTCAGGTCGCTGGCGGAGCTACTGCCGTCAATAGCAACAGTACGGGGGCCGTCGACACCACCGGCACTCCCCGCCGCGCAGCTGGAAGTGATTTCTCCGACCAGATGCTCGTCCCCTCCGCGTCACAGTTCGTCTTCAAGACCGGCACCGACAACATCAACGGTCATTGTGGCGCCCAGATCGCCGGCGGCGCCGGCTCCGTCATCGCCAACAGAGCTCCCACCGTGAACACCAGCGGTGCTAGGGCCATCAACACCACCGGCGCGCTCGCGCAGTTCTCGCGCACAGCCGCCGGTGCCTTCTCCGACAAAAGGCTCATCCAAAGGGAGTTCGTCTTCGAATCTGGCACCGACAGGGCCAGGCCCTCAGGTATCGTCATCAAGGCCAAAACCATCAACTTCGGTGCAGGTTCCAAGATCGCCGGTGACGGGGCCGTCATCGCCGACGGAGCTGCGGCCGTCAACACCAAAAATGCCGCCGCCGTCAACATATACGAGTGAGTTAAATGTGTATGAACCTTTACGCTTTTTTTCTACGGTTTTGCTAAACATAAGTCGACTGAGATGTTTTTAAGTCGATGGTCCATGGTTTTTAGTCTCAGTCGATGGCATCGCGTGTCTGTCTTTGATTTATGTCAGCCCGCTCGGGTGTTCCGTCTAGATGGGCCCTTTTGTTCACATTGGACCTTGGTCGATTGTGTCTTATAAAAAAAAATTCCTTTTCTGTTTTTGTCTATTCATCTCTGTATGGTCTCATACTCTCATATGTCGGTGTCTATATCTGCCTGTTTTCTTTTTTCCTTCTGAAATCGTCGGCATCTCCGTTTCATTTCAGAAGAGGGAAAGGGGATAGCAGTTGTGGAGACGGGCTGAAGACGGGCGGCGAGCTCGTCGTCCCTGTCATCGCCGCCGTCGGGGTCTCGCTTGCGGAACCTATCCAGGTAATTTTCGAATCTGATTCCTCCTTCATCTTGTACTGAATGGATTGTCAACATGCAGCTCCTTCTACTACCTCTCAACCTCCAAATATCCCTTCTGGTCTCTCATGAACACACACACCTCACCAAAGGAGAAAACTAGCTTTGCCTTTTTACTCCCGGTGAGTACACATGGGCTACATTTTTCCTCCCACGCCCTGCACTCACGCACACCACCCGGCCACTAAGGCACGCACTAACCCACTAACTAATCCTGACTAATTCCTCCTAGAATCACTCTAGTAATATTACGACTAGGCCTAGCATGCACATGCAGCTAACTCATTACTTACATGCAGCTAGCTAGCAGATTAACAACTCAAATAGTACAAGATATCAAGATTAGTGCTAACATGGATTTGTTACCAAATCGCCTCAGTGTTCTCGATTTTCTTAGCTTGAGCATCGATTCCTGGTTTTGGGTTAGGATTTTCTGTAGATCGAACTATTTCGCTTCCAGCGACTCTCTGATAAGCTTCTCGGTGAGCTCCCTCGGAAGCCCTCGAATCGAACACCGTCTGTTGTACCTACTTGTGCAACGCAGAAATTAGAGCAGAGCAGTGAGCCGGTTCTGCTGCCCTTTTCTCGAAGGATATTTTCTTTATTCCTCTTTCCCCTTGTCAATTCCCGATTAAGATGCAGTGCTTTCTTAGTCAAATGCTGGCATGGCTGGACCGATTCTCCTTGCCATCTGATTCAAGGGTCACAACCATTGTGTATGTTGTGCCACTCTTCTCTATGGGTATGCTCTGGGCGTGAATTCACTCTCTGACTCCTCCACTCGACGAGAACAAATAACTTTGCATCAGAAGGATTTTGTACCTACCTGGAGCAACTGCATAGAGCAACTGGATAGTGCATTGTGCAAGTTACATACCATGTTTCCCTCTGGATGTTTTCATGAGGAGTTGTGCTCCTCTCCACCCAGGTTGTATACAAATCTATATCTATGATGTAGTGTGAGAAGATCAGTGTAATCTAGGAGGATGCCCTAGTGAACCTGAATATCTGTGCAGGGCATCTAAGAAGAAAGAATCTGGAGACGAGAAGAAACTGCATGATGTTTGTTCTATTTTCCTGACCCTCATTTGTCGCTGATAGTTTTTACAGTAATAGTAGAGTTTGGTGTGAAGTTGCTATGGTGGTCAAAGTTTTTATTTATGTTTGCTACAGTTGCCTTATCCATGCCGTTTCTTCAATGTTGGTATGTAGTACCCCGAGAGACCAGCTGCTAACTGGTATTTTAGCCCTCAAATAAACTATTTTGATTCTTCATATCTTGGGTTCAAGTCCCAAGTATCATTAAACAAAATCCTATCTATTCTCATTCTTTCAAAACTCAAGTCAGTGTGCCATCCTACTAATTGTCTGAAACTTTGAAGAGTTTAGCTGATAATAATAGGATACTTCTAATATGATTACAAAGCCATATTACGCGCATGTTTGTGCATCTACTTGCGTCATGGGCATAAGGATATCACCTCCCTGAACATAACCCATGTATCTAATTTTATTTTCTAACAGTAGTATCAACTGTTCTACTAGTTGCTTGAGCCCCAATCGAGCTGTTAAAGTGGATCGTATCCGGAAAGTTAGCAGCCTTGAAATGTTTTTAGCTCATGTGATTCTAGTGCACTGTTTTCAAATGTCTACTCAGAAAATTTCAGAATGTTTTTAGCTCATGTGGTTCATAATGTTTTTAGCTCCTGTGATTCAGAATGTTTTTAGCTCATGTGATTCTAGCTCCTGTGATTCAGAATATTTTTATTGGCTCTATTCACAATGTTTTTAGCTCATGTGATTCAGAATGTTTCTAGTGCACAAATTTCATAATGTTTGTAGCTCCTATGATTAAGTAATTTTTCTCTATTCCCATGGAGTGCGACTTTGAGTTACTACTTGCCTGCCATTTTATGGTTATGCAGTCCTTTTTGCACGGTGACTATATAGCCGTTTGACTTAGGTCCATTTAATGTTCATCCCATGCTGCTTCAATCCCGCCTCTACATATATTGGTTGTACAAGGGAATAAAACTTGTTTGCTAGGCATGATAGAATTCTTATACATTGTATGCTTAATTCAATCTTTATTTTGCATTTGGGCAGAACAATGGACAAGAATAATGAGGTAGGTTGCAGTAGGATCTCTATGAAAGACAAAGATGACATGCAAGAAATTAATGACTCCGATAGTAGTGGGCAGGTATAAGTATAGGATTTTATTTTTGTTTCTGTCCTTTTAATATTATTCCTTTTGTAACCTTTTTTTCTGATTTTTTTCACAGGATGGATCTGAATCTGAGAATGAAACAATTCTACTGAAGGCAGTGAATATTATCGTAAGCTTAACTATGTACAAATGGAATCTTGTTTTTACGGCTTGCACATATTTAAAGAATAATTTAGATTTCTCAGATTTCTCATTTTTATAGCTTGCACATATATAATTAATTTGTTTGCATAAATCTACTATGTTTGCCTATATATTTTTGCACTAGAGGATACATTACAAGCATTGCATTTCTACTTTCGTTGTAATACACAAGTTTTCTGTATCTTTCTCTTATATGTCTATGTATACTTAATCTTTTTAAGATTAAAAGAATCTTAAAAAGAACACGCGGTCCATACAAAACACAAAATGCAAAGAGAATGGTGAGATTTATATCTCTCATGTCTACCGTTTTGTTTATTTCTTCCTTTTGATTTCTTGCACATGTGGTAGAATACAAACTAACATTTTTTTTAAGATTTCCATTTTTTCAGAAGGTGGTACGTGATCGCAAAAAAGGGAGACAAGTTATTGACAAATATGTTCTTAAACCAAAAAGTAGATACAATGCAAGCTACCTAGTTCAGATAATGAATGACTTTGACAATGATCAAAGAAATTACATAAGGGAAATAGATTTTGGAGCAATTCTGGATCTGGATGGTGGTGTTGTGCCTTGGTCCTTTGTGAAGTGGCTAGCTAACCATGTTGATGTTGACAATGAAGATATGTCCTTTCAGCAGAAATCTATTGAAATCAACATAGAGTCATTTGGACATGTCCTTGGTGTCCCAACCACGGGCATACCTGTTCCTGCTGAAAGTAAGGTCACAACTATTGAGTTCCTGGGGTTGTTTGGCTTAACAGAAATGCCAAGTATATAAATAAATATCAAGCAAGCTCATCAACTTTAGCTCTTTGCCATTACTACATTGCAGTTAGTACACGATTTTTTCTGCAATCCCTAACTCATGTAATGTTCTTCACTTTTGTTTATTTTTTATGTTCAAACTGCTGTGATTTTCTCAGGTGCGATATCTGGATTTCTTAGACTTTGGATCAATACACATCCAATCAACTTTACCCATAATATGTGTATGGAAAGGAGAAATGATCAAAGAATTCATCAAGTTGGATATGGACGAAGACAACTATTATGGCAAGCTTCCTGTAAGTGTTATTCCTTTTGTGTTTGCATTTGTAAATATATTCAACCTGATCTACTGAGTTCTATTTTCATGTAGGCATGTAAGATATACAAATTATATTTTGTTGCAGATCTTTGTTGGCTAAGATGAATTTTGTAGTTTACCCAGTGCATGAATATTTTGTTTAGTTCATTGTTTATTTCGATTGTACTATGTTCTCTGCTACGTATTCATTTACTATCTATGTATGGAAATAATTTTTTCTTTCAATCCTTTTGGATAGGTGAAGGATATACTAGAAACATGTTATGCCCAAGCAAGCTTGATCAATACAATACCCACTAATTACTCCACTGACCATTTAAGACATCCCATTAATTCACTGCAACATTGTGCTTTCAATGATAAGGTTACCCTTTTCTCTACTCAGTTATATTTAATATAATTTCTTCCATACTTTTGTTCATCACTATAACTTTCTTTCACTAATAATTCCTCACTGCTACAAGCAGGTCAAAGATAATATTTGCTCACTGTTTGAGGTATATACACAACAAGAAACTCCTGCAAATTGTTCCAAGGTTCAACAACTCCTCGTCAATGTGCTAGCATGCTTCTTAGAAAACCATTGTATATCAAGTAGTTCGCAAAGCACCGATAAAGTAAATTGTTCATCAGAAGATGAAAACAAATCAAGAGGTTCAAATAGTGTATCTGACAACACTTTAAAATTGCCGTCAAGTGATACTAGCAGCAACCCAGAAAGAAACGGTGGCACGTTAATTTCTTCCTTTTTTAACAAAACCCAATGTTATATTTTTGTAGGAGATATCACTATCTGTTTCTCATCTTTTCTGTTAGGATTTAATCCATTATCTTTTTGTCCCTTTTATTAAATTCATTCTTTAGGAAATCTAGATAGATGTTGTGGCAGCCAACATTCTAATAATTTAGTCCCTCTGGCCGAGCGACAAAAAGGGGAAACCATCACCTCAACAGGTGAGGTTCTTTATACATATCCCACTCAACGAATCTTCTTCGTTATAGTTTATGAAACAAATTTGTGTCCTCTTTTTCCCTAAACCTAATACTTTACGCAACAAATGTAGCAGATTATTGCAAAGCTGATTGAGCCTACAATGGCAATCACTGTTGTTGAGAAGATATCAGATGAAAGGATCCATCATGTAAATAGTTCATTGTGCAAGTTACATACCAAAGAGAGCGTAGAATCACCGGGCCTTGCAACGCATGATAATAAGGTAAATGAAGAGCAAAAACACTTTGTTTTGTGTTTTCTCCCAATTTATTCCGTTTTCAAGGTTTTTATAATGAGTTGGTTTATTCTAGTTGCATCTTTTCTTTTTCAAAAAGGTTGAAATGAAAGAAGCACCTCAAGATGAACAGTCATTTGGAAACTGTGCTAGTTTGGAACACATGTTGAATGATAAACAAATAGTTGCGGGAAGGGATTGTGATGGACACACATCAAAAGGTGCACATTACATGATTTTTTGCTAATACATGTCAAAAAATTCTTTTGCTCCTGTCGTTTTTTGGTCGTTTTTACTCAAGACATTACTAAACCAAAAGTATTGTCTACATTATTTTTTTCAGAACAGAAAAGTGATGGGTTAAATGACAAGAAGCAACAGGACGAACAAATTTCCATTGCAGAAAATACCCCCTCCCCCCCCCCCCCCCCCCACACACACACAAATTTCATGCAATGTTTGCAGGCCTCCAGAACATGGGTAAGTACAAAATGATGAACTATTTAAGTCTAGATTTTATAGCAGTATTATTTGTTTTGTTTTCATGCAATTGTTCTAATCAAGTTCCCATCTCTTTTCTATATATTTTGGAAGGAAAATAATATTCAGATTCAATCATTGACAAATCCAACAACTATATCAATAGCAGCTCTATTCAATGTGGGCAAAGATCATATACTGGGTACAGTAAAATAATCCTAGGCACAGCTTTGAATACCATGTTCTCTACATACAGTATAAACCCCAGTTTGAGTTTAGAGCAATAATTCAAAGCTACTATAACTCTGAAGCAAACACCGGGCTTCACAACATGGCCTTAGATGAATTTGAGGTATGATGCTTTATATTATCATGTTTATCATGCGCCGCTTTGTTTTCCTTTTGACTGTTGACTGTTGCAGCAGTGCCATTTGTATTCTAAAAAAATACGCAAATTGAAGCAAATCAATTTCTCAGTTATCAAATGTCGTAGCACTTTCAGCTGTACTTAGAGAGTAAAATAGCAGGACAATGTGTAAACCAATGAAGGAAATATACCGACCCAGCATATTCGGCCTGCGGCAAGTTGGTGAAGTAGACCGTCCGGAAGTTTTGCTCGCTGCCTGAAGCGCAACCTGTAACTGAGAGGGCGATACCCTAGGTAAACCCCCGGCCGTTCCACGAAGGGGAGAATCCCATGGAAGCGCCTCCAACAGTTCTTTTCCACGTGGGCTAGTAGGGGAAGCATTAAATGGAGTCACCGCATAGAATGATCACGGCGATGGATTGACAAAAGGGCAACGTCTGCACACCTTTTTGACAAATTTATTACAAATTTATGTCACCTATTTTCTCAAATTAGACTAATCCATAGACCACCGGAACATTTTACTCTAAATATAAACACGAAGCTTTAGATGATGGTACAAATTGTTCAAGTGCATGACGCATGATGAAAAATATAGATGCTGAATGACCGGAACAAAACATAAATGCAGATCAACAACGGATACATGCATTTCGACATCAAAATTCCTCAAGAATTTCATAAGCTGGAAATTCCCCACCACCTTGGTGTGGATTTGGCACAGGCTTCTTATGTGTGTACTTTAGCTAATGGAGAATCTTAGAGTGGCTAGGGAAGAATAATCTGCATGTTCCCACGTGGAGTGGAACGGCAGCCGACCCGGGAAACTTCCGGGAGAGCAAACTTCGGTACTAAGCACAGACCCGTGTATATATGCTCATCTCACGGGAAATTTATGGGAGAGCAAATACTCAATCGCTATCTCATATATCTTCAAACATTCTCGTACCTATCTTTGTTTGGCGATGCACTACACGAAGAGCTACAAAGATATTCCATTGTCATAGTTGGAGGAACCCCGGCAATTATCTCGGTGTCGCCGGTGTTGGAGGTAACATTTCGTCTCTTTTTCCCCATATGTTGCCCTCTTTACATTGACATTGGTTGAATTTTATGCAAATTCATCGTCGAAGGCCTTGTTCGGTGTTGGTGTAAGTGAATGATCGAACTGGTGTCGTGCATCCACATGCCGAGTCCTCTCCATAAGATTTTTGTCTCTCTTTTCTTTCTTGTACTCCCAAACCCGCGGGAGGTAAAATCCTTTGTGGAGTGGGTTTTTTTTTGAACGGTCAATGGGTGGAACCCACCCGACAGGATGCTGCTATTAAAATTCTGGAGTACAAGGGAACCCAAAAGAACAGAAAATTACACAGGGCTCCAAAAATAAGCACAAAGAACCTTGGGGAAAAACTTGAAAAGCAATCAAGTTCCCGGTCCTCTTCCTCCTCCAGAACCAAGAGCTTCGGCGTCAGCTGCAACGGTGGCTCCAATGCCACTTGGAGACGGGGGCAGAAGAATTCCGACGGACGAAGCAGAGCAGCAGCAGAGCGGCAACCCTATTGCTATTCGGTCCGGCGCAAAGACGGGAAGAAGCCGCCACGATACACCGGAGAGGATCTCCAAAAGAAACTGCCGCGGAAGACTCCCAGACTGCACACTCGAAGCGACCACCCTGGGCGCTGAAGCAGACAGGAGAGAAGCCCACCGTGGCATGGACAGCACCAGTTCCTGGACGAAGAAGAAAAGGGCGATGCAGCCACTCGAACCCCCTTGCCACGGGAATCGGGCAAAACCACGCAGCCGCCTCCACGCCAAGCTCCCTCGCCACCAAGGCCGGCCGAGGAGAGTGAAGAGGCAACAGATCACACGCCAAACACCAGCTCCTAGGCGCCTTATGAAAGGGCTTGCCACCAGTAGATCTCTAGCTTGGATCCACCATCGATCTAAGTGGAGGTCGACTGGGGCGAATCCTTGGCGCCGCGCCAACGCACCAAGAGGATCCCCTGCCACCACCAGATCAAGCTAAGGAGGGCTCGCTCTGCCAATCCCCCTCGCCACCACGGCCGGCCGGGAGCGGGAGAGCAGAGCCACCGCGAGCTTGAAGCGGAGCGGCGGGTCTTATTTAAGGATGGCAATTTTACCCATGGGTATGGGTAGGGTATGGGCACACTTTTATACCCATGGGTAATACCCATACCCTACCCGTTAAGTCACGGGTACGGGCACGGGTATAGACTTGTACCATGGGTATACCCATACCCTGTCCGTTTAAACTGACATCTCAAACTTATCTATAGAGTTTGAACCTATATATGCGGCCAAAAATCATAGGGACGAGTATGAGATTGCGACTTCTAAACTTTAATTTGATATTTTCATGTACTCATCTACTATTAGTAAGTAGAGATTATTGTCTTTTTTTCAAATATGCTATTGATGAAAGTAAAATTTTGAATAACTTGTATACTACTGGATATACCCGTCGGATACCCGATGGGTATGGGTACCCGCCGGGTATGGGTATGGGTAAAGTTTTATACCCATGGATACGGGTATGGGTAACTTTTTGTACCCATTTGCTACACGGGTATGGGTATGGTATTTCTCTACCATACCCATACCCTACCTATTGCCATCCTTAGTCTTATTACGGAAAATCCCGGTTCCAGAGACGAGGCACACCAACTCCGGCCACCGGAGCACACCGCGCCCAATCTCCACCACCGGATGTGCCAAGCTCGACCCCCAGCTTCAGCACCCTACTCCACAACTACCGGCACAACGGCTGCCAACCCTAGAACTACTCCTCAAACTACTCCGGCGCCTCCCCTCTGCCGCCTCCGGCCACCATGGCCGCCGGAGGGGCTCGGAATCGGCCCGTTCTGGCGGGATCTGGGAGGGTTACTGTAGCAGGCTCTCAGGGGGAGGGAAGGGTTATTTTGTGGAGTGGGGTGAGATAGCTATAGTGGTGCATGGCTCTGCTTGTGGCGGTGGCCAGAGGAGGCAGTGGTGTCACGACTGTCGACGAGGTAGAGTTTTTTCCTCTCCGGCATGTTCGCTAGTAAAGGTGCCAAATTAACCAAAGTGCGCCAATTATGTCGTCCGCGCTCTTCCTTTTTCTTTTTTGAACGGTGGGCAAAAGATTTGCTCCATTCCATTAATAGAGAAGAAGAGTCATGACATGACAGGGCCAAAAAAAAACTGAAAAAGGAAGAAACTAGGTAATTACTCTCCCAAAATTACAAGACTCAAAGAAGTGGCGCCCGCGGCGACCCAAAGTCTAGCCTCCCCCTTGTTTGTCTCAAGAAGAAATTGAGGTGGCTTGGCCTTGTTATTAAAAACTCTTGCGTTTCTCTCTTTCCAAATAGTCCAAGTAATGAGCATGACGAGGGAAACAAGGGCCTTGTGGTTCTCCACCGTGTTGGCCGTCATCAAGGTCCACCATTGTTTTATAGAAAGGTCCGACGCCCAAGCTTGCGTATGGATGGTAGATAGAGCAAGCCACTCCTTGACAAGGTTCCAAACCCTCTTGGTAAAACGACAATGGGAGAACAAATGCGCCGCTGTTTCTTGCGTTTGTTTGCAAAGCGGGCAAAGACCACAATTGTCCCAACCTCTTTTCTCTAACCGGTCTGCGGTCCAAAGTCTATTTTGAATAGCCAACCAAGCAAAGAACTTGACCTTTGGCGGCGCCCATGCCTTTCAAACTAACTTATTCATGATAGAAAGAGTGGCTCCGAAGAATTGCGCATTGTAAGCCGACTTGGAGGAGTACTCACCATTGCTCTTCCTTTTTCTGTTCCTGTATACACGGTTCTAAGGTATCATCTGGGATTTATTTTGTA
This sequence comes from Avena sativa, assembly GCA_916181665.1. NCBI lineage: Eukaryota > Viridiplantae > Streptophyta > Magnoliopsida > Poales > Poaceae > Avena > Avena sativa. The sequence continues at coordinate 27,146,016 of OV702286.1, read as the reverse complement.
ATTTGTACTTCTTACTCCGGTCTATAATAACTTTCATTGACTTTATCAAGATTAATACGTATCGATAAAGTGAAATAGTCTTGATACATATGTATTTAGACAAAGTTAATACACTTATTATGGACCAGAGTGAGAAATTTATACCCAAAATTTGAACTAAAAGCTACAAAATGAACTACTCTCTCCGTTCTAAACTATATGATGTTGTAAAAGATTATGTAATCTTGACACGCCTGTTAGTGTGTATGCTCGGAGTCTACACTAAAAAAGTCTAGATACATGTATTTTAAAAAGGTTTAAAACATCTTATATTTTTGTAGCGGAGCAAGTAGCTAGTATATATGAGTAACGCGTCAGCTGTAGCGCTCGTCTAGACCATTGCTTCTCGGACCGGCAGCAGATGGCACGTGGCATGATCGATAGCCTAATCACACGGTTCATGAAGGTTCTGCAACAGCCGACGACGACGGTATATACTGAAGATGCTCTACGAGCCTACGACACAGGTTATCTTGCAATCAGTACCACACAAGGCAATGGACGCGCTCAACACCGACAGCAGCAATGCCTGCAAGGCGATCATCGAGAGCGCTGGGATCCTGATCAACACTGGCTCGGGCGTGGTTATCGTCACCGGCTCCGGCGCCATGATCGCCTCGGGTGCCGGTGCCGTGAACACCACCGGCGCTAGCGCCGTGAACGCCGCAGGAGCAGGGTCCGTGAACGCCACCGGCGTGCTGGCAGCACAGGGCACATCCAAGTACGACTCCTCCTTGATCTCGGCCGCGGCCACCCATACCTTCACCTTCTTCGGCTGGACGCTCGCCCGCAGCGCGTCAGAGTATGTACCCACTACAAGAAATTTCATTTCTCCGCGCGGCTCAGTGTTTTTAATCCTGATCATGGATGAAACTTTAGTCCAAATCTAGGCTAGTTTGTTTCATCCATGGCAGCCGTAGCGAATTGTGTGCAAGTTGACCATACCATAGAACATTATCCCCAAACTTGATTGTAATCTATATGTTAATTGCAGTGAGGTTCCTCGGGCAACTTCCAAGAAGATGAGAGTCTTCATTGGCTTGGTGGTTGACGTTGCACAGCGCGTCTCGCACAAAAAGAAGCCTCGTGTCAGGTTTGGACTACGCGGCGTGGTGGATGCGTGTGTGAAGTGTCTCGTGCCGTGCACGTGTGGTGCGACTGAATCAGCGAGCGCGTAATCGGAGAGATTACGCGCTCGCTATCTCCATGGAATAACAAGATCGATATTCAGGCCATGTGTTACTGTCCGTCGTAGAGAAACTGAGAACCCTAGTTCTTGTTTCAGTACGAGGCTATTATTTCCTTAATTCCATTGCGAATTATTCATGTATTTGATTGTTTGTCTTGGTTTGCAACTGTATTGATTTTAATGGGTCTCTGCAAGTCCTGAAAGCGGAACTAAACTTTCAACTTTTACATGAATCTATCTATCAGTTCAATATCATTAACCAGCTTCTCGGAATCTGCGTCATTACTAGGGCTCTTTTTTTATGTGGCCGTGTGTTACCTAGCACCATCTGATTGTCGCAACACGGCAATGAGATTAGTTAATCGCCAAGTGGCAAAGCATCTCCACGACCACACACTATCCGAGGAACATGATAAGCTATAGTTCATCATGGTAGGAAATTTCCTCGGGGTACTCTAAGCCCACTTGAGCACTCCATCGCTCAAACTAATAAGCTAATTCTTGTAGAACCAACTCAAAGAGCACAACCTGTCCTGTAATTGAATGAGAGGGATTCGGGCTTATCAACTTTTCATCCCGAAGCTCATCGCCACGATCTTAGAGGGCCCAAGTTGAGTCTAACTGAATGTATTTTAGAAGTTCGCAAGCATAGTATTTTAGAAGTTCGCAAGCATAGAGTGTCTCCATAGCCGATCACTCAATACCGGTTGGAGGAGTAAAATTTTGGTTTTACAGCTCTAAATCGCACCTAGACGATCCCTTATCCCGTTTAAAGCATTAAAAATGTAAGAGCCATTACGGGAAAAATGTTCGCTGCCGTCGACCTCGTTCTTTGCCGTGTGCCAGGCCCAGAACACGACAAAGATTTTCCGTGTGTACAACAAGAAGAACACGGCAAAGAAAAGGTACACGGCAAATTGTAGAAAAAGAACATGGCAAAGAAATAAACACGGCAATCGACAGACGAAGGCACACGACAAAGAAAATCATCACGGCAAACTCAATGAAGACACACAACAAAGATATATTCATGGCAAAGAAGTGGACCCCGTGGCCTCGCAGGGTCACCCGCCGGCAGGGGCTGACGGCAGAATCTTTGTCGTGTGCCATGTGTATTCTTCTGTATACACGGCAAAGCATTTTTTCACCTTTTTCTTTCATTTAGTTAACAAGGCTTTTATTACATATATGTTAGGTGATATTATTTCATAGGATCATGAGCACACACATATGATCATAGGTTATTGTGGTCTTGATCACTACATGCACCCCCCTTATACGATCTGGTTTCACCGGAACAGTGAGATTCTCCCTTATACAGGTCAAGAACCTTTGCTTCTAGGTTAGAGCGCATGCATGCGAGGGGGACACATGCAAGCACCTATACCAACCTTGCACCACACTCACACACATATGCTAGGGACACATGCAAGTTTTCATCTGATTCCGACGTTCTCGTGGTCTTCCTCCGGCAAAACCCTGATCTACGGGGCTCAGATCTTCTACCCCCTAGACATTCTTCTGATGGGGGTAGCCCGGTGTAGCTCTCTATTGTTTTGTGTTTGATTAGGTCATATGATGATGTAAAACCATGTTGGTTCACAAGTTGGGGCACTATCCTACCCGATTTCACCGGAACAGGGAGATTCCCTATGCCTCGGATGAGTAAGACTCCCTATGCCTCATCCATAGGATCTCTTATGTATGCCATGCTATGTACTAGACCCGACATTGCATATGCTGTTAGTTTGACTAGTAGATATCAAAGTGGTCCAGGAGTGGATCATTGGACAGCGGTCAAAAACATCCTTAAGTATTTGAGAAGAACTAAGGATATGGTTCTTTCTTATGGAGGTGATGAACAACTTGTTGTTAATGGTTACACCGATGGTAGTTGGAACACTGATCCGGATGATTCTAAATCTTAATCTGGATACGTATTTACTTTGAATGGTGCAGCAGTTAGCTGGAGGAGTGCAAAGCAAAGCGTTGTGGTGAGATCTTCAACTGAATTGGAATACATAGCTGCTTCAGAGGTTTCACAAGAGGCGATATGGATGAAGGAGTTCATTATAGAGCTCGGTGAGATTCTAAGTGCTCTAGACCCAAGGTCTATCTACTGTGATAACATGGGCGCCATAGCCAATGCGCAAGAACAAAGGTCACACAAGAAGTTGAAGCACATCAAGCTACATTTTCACGCTATTCGAGAGCATGTCCAAGATGGTGACATAAAGATTTGCAAAGTACACACAAATCTGAATGTGGAGGATCCGTTGACTAAACCTCTCCCGAGGGAAAAACATGACCAGCACCAAACCGCCATGGGTGTTCGGTATATTACCATGTAATCTAGATTGGTTGACTCTAGTACAAGTGGGAGACTGTTGGAGATATGCCCTAGAGGCAATAATAAAAGTGGTTATTATTATATCTTTGTGTTTATGATAAATGTTTATATTCATGCTATAATAGTATTGACCGGAAACATTAATTCTTGTGTGATTTGTAAACTAAATTAGAGTCCCTAGTAAAGCCTCTTTGTAATACTAGCTTGTTGGTTAATAGATGAACGTGGTTTCCCGATCATGAACATTGAGATGTTGTTAACAACAAGATCATATCATTAGGAGAATGATATGATGGACATACTCCTGTAGATAAGCGTAGCATTAAGATCAAGTCATTTCAATAGTTCATTTGCTATAAGCTTTCTGATACATAGTAACCTAATTCCTTCGACCATGAGATCATGCTAATCACCATCACCGAAAGGATGCTTTGATGACATCACACACCACACCGTAAATGGGTGGCTATAAAGGTGGCATTGAGTGTTCAAAAAGTATGTGTTGAGGCACATGGATCAACAGTGGGATTTGTCCCTCCATATGACGGATAGATATACTCTGGGCCCTCTTTGTGGAATGTCATCCAATTATCTTGCAAGCATGTTACTGGCTCACAAGGGATCACATATCACGAGAACGAGAAAAGAGTATTTATCGGTAACGAGGTTGAACTAGGTATGCAGAGATACCAACGATCAAACCTCGGATAAGTAAACTATCGCGAGACAAAGGGAAATTGGTATCGTATGTAAGTGGTTCATTCGATCGCAAAGTAATCATAGAAATATGTGGGAGCCATATGAATTTCCAGATTCCTCTATTGGTTATTGATCGGAGAACACTACTAGGAAATTGGCTATAGGTAATCAGCACATCCGTGGCTCACATGGTTGAAGTGCCCCATGGCTAAAACAGGCGTGGCTCACCTGTGGGCAGTGCCCTACTAATAACTAGAACAACTGTGGCGCACATGACTATAGTGCGCCACAGATGTGTGTGGGCCAGGGCCCTGTTGGCCGCACGCCAAACATCTGTAGTGCACCATAGTCATGTGCGCCACGGTTGTTAGGGTCATCTGTGGCGCACATGGGGCTGGTGCGCTACGCCTAAGCGCATGCCCCCCTTTGCTCTGAAACGGCCACAAACTTCTGTGGCGCACTCGGCCTAGTGCGCCACAGGGAGTAGGAGCATCCGTGGCGCACATGGCATAGTGCGCGACAGATGTTTGTACTCCCTGTGGCGCACTAGGGCCGTGTGCGCCATGGATGTGTCGATTTCTTTAGGACAGCACTTTATGTGCACATGTGTGACCACATCCACTACCCCACACTTCACTTTCCCCTTCTTCTTCCTCCTTAGATCTAGTCGGGATCTTCTCCTTCCCACCTCAATTTCTCCACACATTCACCATTTTTAGCATGTAAAACTTGCTTTGGATGTTACATAAGTAATAGAGGAGGTCTCCGGTCTCTCATCTATCCTTCTCCGGTCGACGCGCGCACCTCTCCTTTCCATCTTTCTCGCGATCGGTAAGTTGTCCATGTAAGGATGTGTTCATGTGTATATGGATGATGCTGTGCTCATATGTATGTAGATGATCGATGCTCATGATGTGTGTATGTGGAAAGGATCGATGGTCATATGTGTGTGTATATGGAGAGTATCGATGATGCTCATGCATGTGTGTATGGAGAGGATAATGATATGTTCATGTGTGTATGGATCGGTCTCTCTCTCTCTCTCTCTCTTGTGTTTGTATGTGAACAAGTTGCCATTTGTTTTGCCAAAATGTTGATTCATTTCCATTTTGGCAAGACTTTGGCATTTCACAAAGGTCCTAATTTTAGGATAGGTCATGCCGAAATTTTCAATCGACCATTGCATGCATGCATTCATTATGTGGTTCTAATAGACTTCAAAATTGTACCGTGTACATCGTGCAGGCAAAAATGGTCCGCATAATGAGCGAAGGCATTGTGGCTAGATTTTTGAAATGTGCGACGGCCGACATGATACGAAATAACAAGACAGATATAAGATGTCCGTGCAGAAGATGCAAACTCAACTGGGTGATCGACCCAGATTCCGGGAATCTGCAGGCGCACCTGCTCCGCCGTGGTTTCATGGATGGATACACTCATTGGATAAGCGATGACGTAGATGATGGAGACGGTGAAGAAGGTGGCCAACATGACGATGATCATCATCACGGCGAGAACGGGCGAGATGATGAAGAGTCTCCTAGAGATGGTGAAGGTGCGGAAGCAGACCGGGATGATGATGATCTAGATGCCGGAGGAGCAGACGACGATGGAACAACGTCAGGCTGGGTGCGGGACCCTTATGTGCAAGAGCTGCTTCTCAAGCAGACGAGTAACGCCAGGGCTGCCGCTAGAGAGAAAGCCAAGCTTGCGCAACTTGAGAAAGACGCGGTTACTCCATTGTATGAAGGATGCAGGCCCGATGATACCCGGTTGAATGTAACGCTCAAGGCTATGGAGATGAAGGCAAAGCACAAATTGAGCGACGCAAGCTTCGACGATATGATGGCATTCTGGCACGATCGTCTCCCGGAGGGGAACACATGTCCAACTAGTATCGAGGATGCCAAGAAAATCGTCTGTCCTCTCGATCTACCGCACGTTAGATATCACGTATGCATCAACGATTGCATCATTTATCGGGGCGAGGACACGGAGAAAACCACATGTCCGGTGTGCGGCGTGAGTCGATACAAGAAAGGGAAGAAAGCACCTCGAAAAGTGGTATGGTACTTTCCTATCACTCCTCGTCTGCAGCGCTATTTCGCGGACCCTAAGGAAGCGAAGCTCATGCGATGGCATGCGGAAAGGAAGAAGCCAGGAGATGATGATGACCCCGAAAAGGATGAGCTGCTGATGCACCCTTCAGATGCTAGCCAGTGGAAAGCATTGGACCTCGAATTCCCAGAATTCGGTGGAGATTCGAGGAACATCAGGCTTGGTGCGAGCACCGATGGACTCAATCCGTTCGGTAGCCAGAGCAGCACGCACAGCACTTGGCCCGTGTTTGTATGGATGTACAACCTCCCTCCATGGTTGTGCATGAAGAAGAAGTACATACAAATGAGTATGCTAATTCAAGGGCCGAAACAACCTGGTATCGACATCAATCTGTATCTCGGGCTGTTGAAAGAGGAGCTAGCCACGTTATGGGAATCTGGAGCCAATACTTACGACGCCGTCGCACAAGATTATTTCACTATGAGAGCCGCGTTGGTCACTACGGTGCAAGACTATCTAGGTTGCGGGTATATCTCGGGGCAGGTTATCCAAGGATTCTGCGCATGCGTTAGGTGCATGGATAACACAAGCTATCTCCAACTAGAGAAAGATCCAGGGTCATTGAAAACCGTGTTCATGGCGCACCGGAGGTGGCTCGGCAAGAATGATCCATGGAGAAAACGTGGAGACCTGTTCGATGGCAAATCAGAGACTCGAGGAATCCCAGAGCGTAGGAGCAGCGAAGAAGTGGAAGAGTTGCTGAAAAACTGGAAAGATTGTCCTAAGCCTGGAAAGAAGCGAAAGAGGCAGCAACAAGACAAGCCGCTGATGAAGGTATGGAAAACAAGGTCTGTTTTCTGGGAGTTGCCATACTGGAAGTTTCCCCGCACGCCTCATAGCCTCGACATCATGCATATCACGAAAAACATGTGCGAGAGTCTGGTCGCCACCATAATCAACATGCCAGATAGGACGAAAGATGGTCCGAAAGCAAGGCACGACCTGATATGCTTGGGTATCCGGAAGGAGCTTCACGGAGGACGCACTACTCCTGATGATCAGGAAGATGACGATGATCATGAGTCGGAGACGACACAAGGTCGTCGGAAGGGTAAAAAGTTCAAGAAGAACGAATATTACTGCCCTCCTTCTTGCTTCACTCTAAGCCAGGATGAGATCAAACAGTTTTTCAAGTGCCTTCTAGGAGTCAAATTTCCTTACGGCTACGCGGGCAAGATAAGCAGATACCTAGACGAGGCGAAGCAGAGGTTCAGTGGCATGAAGTCTCACGACTGTGCCGTGCTAATGACGCAGGTACTTCCGGTCGCACTTAGAGGGATAATGGACGAGCACGTCCGTGAAACGTTATTTGGCCTATGCAAGTTTTTCGACGTCATCTCTAGGAAGTCGATTGGCTTGAATCAGCTCGGAAGGCTACAGGAGGAGATCGTGGTGATACTATGTGAGCTTGAGGTCTACTTCCCACCCGCATTCTTCGACATTATGGTGCATCTGCTGGTCCATGTCGTGGAGGACATCGTACAACTCGGGCCGATGTTCCTCCGCAGCATGATGGCGTTCGAAAGGATGAACGGACACATCAAAGGATACGTTCGCAACAGGTCCCGTCCAGATGGAAGCATAGCCAAGGGCTTTCTGGCCGAAGAGTGCATCTCTTTCTGCACGAATTATCTAGACATCGAGAACCCTGTCGGTCTTCCCGTCAACAGACACCTTGGCAAGCTCGACGGATCTGGTCACCGAGAGGGTCGTCGCATACTGCATGCAGACTTCGATTTTCGACGTGCAGACTTTGATCGAGCAAGCCTCGTCGCGCTACAGCATTTAGAACTGGTCGATCCTTGGGTACAGAAGCACAAAAGGTTAATCGAGAAGAAGTACAGTGACCGGGGCATACAGAGGACGCAGGGAGAAATAATCAAAGAGCACAACTTAGATTTCACGCGTTGGTTTAGGCAGACGCTCCTTGATAATCCCTCGCGCTCGCATTCTTCTGACACGGAAAAGATCATATTCACCTTGTCGCAGGGACCGATGCAAAACCTGGTGACCTATCAGGCGTATGATATCAACGGCTACACATTCTACACGGAGGAAAAGGACAACAAGTGTGATTATCAGAACTCAGGCGTAACGTCGGAATTCTACACCGATGACAACGTGAAGGAAAGATTCTACGGAAGAATCGAGGAGATCTGGGAGCTCGACTACTGTGGAGAAAAGGTGCCGATGTTCCGTGTCAGATGGGCAAAGAGCGTCGAAAGAGAAGACCGGTATTTCACAACCATGGTTATACCCGAAGCAGCCAAATCCAAGGCCACCGGTGCAAACGTGGCCGCGAAAAATGAACCGTGGGTACTGGCTACCAAAGTGGACCAATGTTTTTTCATTACCGACCCGACAAAGCCTAGCCGTGTTGTCGTGAGGAGAGGAAAAAGAAACATCATCGGAATGGATGGAGTCGCCAACGAGCAAGACTTCGACCAGTACGGCGATCCAAAGATTGAAGATGACGACGACTACGATGCAGCAACATACATCACAAGAAGAAAAAGGACAACCCTACCCAAAAAAGGTAGCCCGTTCGAAAGAAGAAACATTAAAGTGCCGGGGCTAAATTATTTAACCGCGACAAAGAAGGGAAAAAAGATTGTAAAACGCTAGCTCAAAAAATATTGTAAAACGCGTGGTCGAAAAAGATTGTAATATTAATGGACAAATTATTATGAAATTTAGTTATACTTTGAATCACCACTTTTATGACATATATCACCACTTTTGGGCATTTTTGGAATATTTAAAAGTATTTTAAAAACAAAACAAAACTTGTATGGCATATATCACGACTTATGGGCATTTTTTGGAACATTTAAAAGTATTTTTAAAATAAAAATAAAAAAGTGGAGCACCAGGATTCGAACCTGGGTGCTCATAGTTTAGAATAGAGCTAAGGGGCAGAACCAGTGGGATAAGAGAGTACTAGTGTTAACTAGTGGGGTGGCCGCCCTCTTATCTGGTAGTCCAACCCACATAGGCGTAGCGCACCCTGGCCAAGTGCGCTACTGTTATCCGTAGCGCACTTGGCCAGGGTGCGCTACGCCTATGTGGGTTGGACTAGTCAACCGCGCGTGCCACGTCGACCCGCCTCTCTCATCCCCGCATCTCACAGACACCGCCACCACCACACACTGCGCTCTCGATCCGCCACCGCCGCCCTGTGCTGTCGATCCGCCACCGCCGCGCTGCGCTCTCGAGGAGGAGGAGGAGGATCTCGCGCCGCTTGTGGAGGAGGAGGAGGATCTCGCGCCGCTTGTGGAGGAGGAGGATCTCGCGCCGCTCGAGGAGGTGGAGGCCACCGTCGTCCGCCCGCCGTCGTCCGCCCGCCGTCGTCCGCCCGTCAGAGGTGAGCGTCGCCCCTCCCCTGTCTCTCCCTCTCTCCCTCTGTCCCTCTCTCCCTCTGTATGGTGGCCTCGGACACGCCGGAGTCGCCCCTCCCCTATCTCTCCCTCTCTCTCCCTCTGTCCCTCTCTCTCCCTCTGTCCCTCTCTCTCCCCCTGTCTCCAGCAGTTAGGGTTCATGGTTCATGGTTCTGGTTCATCTCTGTTACCATTACCAGAGACTAGGAGTATGAACTAGAAGGAAGTTAGGGTTCATGGTTCATCTCTGTTACCATTACCAGAGACTAGGGTTCATGGTTCACAACTCCCAGGTTCTGTTACCATTAGAAATAGTATTTGCAAGTATCAGGAGAAGGAGGCATCATCAACAAGTCCAGATAATTATAGGCATGTACTAGTCCAGATAATTATAGGCATGCCAACTTTCTATGATTTACTTCTATTTATGTGTAGGGGATGTTTCTTGCAAATCACTTGATCACCCAAATACATGGGCTATGGTCCAGGATGGTGTATATGTTTTATTAAGGATTTTCTATTGGCTGTGATGTACTTGTGTGACTTACAAATAGATTCTGGATGCATTTAATTGTTGTCTATCAAATGTGTATTACTACAGCAACCCTACTCTCATAAATTGATCAAAAACATATCTTGCTCACTTACTTGGCTAGCAAATGGTGCAAAGGCTGAGGTTTTATCTTGAGTCAAAGACATACTAAGGTGGTTATCCTTAGCTGATCATAAGCTAGGTAGAATGATTGTAGAGATGAAATGATTTCTAGATTGGTGGCTAGGAAGATGATTAGATTCATTTAATTGATCTCTGCTGCATAATGAAATGGGTATAGTGTCTGGCTCTAGTGAGATCTAATGCACTGGTTGTTGTTGTGGTGCCTCTACCTAGAGTGTGCACAGCACCAGCTGGGTAGCATGGCTTACTGTTGTGTTACAGCTGACTGGAAATATTTCCCATGCCAAGGATGCATAGACTGAGGCTATAAGCACATATTATCTTATATAAATAAGGTGACCTTATCAATGATTCCTAAACTATTTGTCTAGGAAGATGATTTATGTGATATTTGTACTTGCTTGCAGATGAGCTTAAAATATGTCTTTAGATGATGAGATGATTTAGTTAATTATAGTGGCCTTATTAGTTATCAGATTGCTACTGTGGAACCTTATTAACGGGTGCACAACAGCATGACCATTCTTCTACTACTTTGACTAATGTAACTGGTCAAAGGTCATTTGTTCTTGATGATTTATGTGTGTAACTGGTTCCAGCCTATGATGCAAAGGCTGAGGCACAAGATTTAAATAAGAACAGATGCTTGAGTGCTCCAAAGCTCTATGATGAGCCTTGCATAGAATTTCTATGCAAGACTGAGAGCTTCCCCTTTTAAAAAATCTTTTCATAATAGAACAGATGCTATGATTGATCATAGGAATGGATATTGACCTAATATTGCACAAGTTGCTGAAATGTGTTGTGGATGTGTTTCGAATTGATTAGCTTGCTATCCTAGTTTTTATACTTGAGCTACTGATCCTTCCTGGCTTAATACTGGATCTACTATTTCTTGTTGATGATGCCTCCTTCTCCTGATACTTGTATATGACCAGCTACTCCTTCTCCTGATAATCTGACCATATTTGCTAGTGCTGATCTAAAATGCTCCTGGTTTAAAATGCTCCTGGTTTGAAAATACATGGTGAAAACTTGCTGTCATATAATCTGACCATATTTGCTGTCATATTTGATGTCATATAAGTTATTTGTTGTCATATAAGTTACTTGTTGTCATATAAACTTGTATTTGCTTGCTGTCATATAATGACAGGTGCTATAATCTGCATGTATTTGCTTGCTATCATCAATGACAGGTGATATAATCTGTGGTGATATAATTGTAGCACTTGAAATTGTGATTGTGCTTGTATGAGGCACTTTATTATGTCGTGTATGCAGGTTCTTGTATGAAATGAGTCCCGATTTTTGCCGGAATGTTGATTAACTTCCGTTTCGGCAGAAATCGGGCACTCCTAGTTTAAGAAAATTAGCAAAGGTCATGCCGGATTTTTCCGTGCATTCAACCAATTATTTGTTTTTTATTAGTGCAAAGATGTGTGACAACGACGAGGCTGGATGTTCTAAGCGCATCAGCGCTGAAGGAGAACTTAGACCTCCGAATAAACAATTGACATTCTGGGAGGCGGCCCAGCGTCTAGAAGACGATGAAGAATACCATCCCCAGGAGAGCGAGGATGATGAGATGGAAGACGCGGAGGAAGAAGCCGAAGGAACGGCGGACGATGTAACCACTGATGGCGGCGAGGGCACAGGGAGTGGTAGCAACCCTCCTAAGAAGAAGAAGAAGAAGAAGCCGAAGGACCGGCGCCCGAACACGGTCGGCACGGTCAGGGAGGAAATTACCGAAGTGAGCCCATCAGGGGTTCCTTTGGAGCCCGCCCTTGTCGTCAAAGGGTACGGTGGGCAAGTGGCGGCGATCACCCGGACAACCATCTCGATCAACACCGAGAATCTCCGGCATAAAGATAATGGCCACTTGCGCACACTCCTCTTCGAGAAGCTGCACGCAAGATACAAGTTCCCCGCTAAGTATCAGAACACAAATTATCATGGGAACGAAGTAAACAAATCCGCCCTCACAAAGATGAGCACCGCCCTGGCCAGCTGGAGAACCCGGATAAAGAAGAAGATCTATAAAGAAGGCAAAAGTCTCGAGGAGATCCAGAAGATTGACCCGCAGATCACCGAAGATCAGTTCCGGGAGTTCAAGGAGAGGTGTGAATCCGAAAGAGCCCTGGCCAATAGTAATCGGGGAAAGGCGCTGCAGGCGATTAATATAGGTCATCACCATCTCGGATCTGGTGGATACAGAACCGCGGAGGCCAAATGGAATAAGGAGGACGAAGAGTATAGATCCAAGGGGATAGAAAACCCCTTTGCTAAATTCGAACCCGGGCAGGTTCGAAACATCATCAGGGCCCGTTACCATGTGGACCCAAAAACCAAACAACTCACCGCGGATCCTGCGGTGAAGGAATTCGAGGAAATTGTGGTAAGTATAATCTAATTACCGCGGATCAACACGATTGCAATCTAATCGATGATCTAAATGATTCACTGTTACTTCTTCTGCAGGAGGAGGAAATTGTTGCTAGTCATGGATCCCAGGGTTCCTCATCCCAAGGGTCGACGGCGGCCACCCGGTGGGATAACCCTTTTAACAGGGCGATGAACCGGGCCAAGAAAATAGAGCCGGTTATGAAGAAGCCATCGTCGGCTGGCCGTCTGGCCGGCCTCGGGGGTAAGAATTGGGTGGATCATTTTGGTCCACCGCCGAGGACGCATGTGGCGCCGTCGGGAAGGAGCGAGGAGGAAAACCGAGAGGTTCAAGAACTTAAGGCACAAGTGGCGTGGATCCCGCAGATCGTCCAAGACAACGTGGCAATCACCCTCACGTCCTTCCTGCCTACCTTGGTGGAGTCAATAGCGAACTGGAGTGCGGGTGGTCGAGTAGGGCCGTGCCCGATTCCAAGCATGGTCAGCAGCCACTCGAACAACGTGGCGCCAACGAATCAGGCGAACTACGTGTTCGTGACTCCGCCAGCTAGCACCGCGGTGCCGCAAGTGTTGGTGACTCCCCATGCCATCACCGCGGCGCCGGAGTACATGTTGGTGCCCCCCTGCCATCGTCGCGGCGGCACCGGAGCTCCAAGCACCCGTCGGTAGGGAGAATACACCGGCGGCCAGCACCGCGCCATCAAGCAGCCCTTCCGTCTCTTGCACGCCCGTCGCCGTATGCGGTGCGTCGACATTAGCCGATCTCGACGCCATCACGGTAAACAAATTGCTTTAATTACCGCCTTTCATGCCATCTATTACTCTTATGGCATCTCGCTCTGACGACGCCGTACATGTTTTCCGCAGACGGATGTTCCTTGCACTCTATTATGCTACGTGAACAACGAGCTGAGGGATGTTGCCAAGGGTACCATCGTTCAACCCTTGCAGCGCACGTTCCACTCAAAGCCGATGCCAGATAGCGTGCACAGGGTTAAAATTAGTCGGGTGCTAAGGGGATGCGACGACCTGGAACCTCCCATTCAACCCCCAGGAGCGGATGAAGAAGAGCCGTCTGTCCTCAGAAGTTGCTTCGGCTTATTCTTGCTATGGCCAAAGAGCATGATCAGTTTGGGGATGGCGGGGGCCATCACGCCACAGACAACAGCACCGCCTGTCGTGCCAGCGACAAGCAGTGGCAAGGCCCCCTTACCGCCCTCGCCGTCACCTCCACGCGGTGGGTCGGATGATCATGTTGATGATATGCACATGGCGCAGGATCCGGCCGAGGACGACGAAGACTGGAATGATCACTTCTTTAGCACTCAGTTTGGCAACGAAGAAGACCTAGCTGGTGGCCCCACAGAGAAAGCCACTATCACCAAGCGTCTGTTTGGTTCTCAGGAGACGCCTCCAGCTTGCGCCTTTACAGAGCCAGCTGATACAACCAAGCGGCCCTTTATTCTAAGCCCTGACACACTACATAGGGCGGCCAGTGCTCAGATTGCGGTGCCTGCCCGCTCTCCAAAAGGAAAAAAGGGCAGGAAAAGAAAATCTAGCAGCTCGAGCCAGCCGGTGGCGTCAACAACTGCGAATCCGATCAGGTTTCGGGACGGGCCACCAAGACCCGAGGGTATTATGTGGAGGATTCATGTGGCGGGTGAGCCCATGCTACCTAAGAATTTGCGGAAGCTCGCCAGTTCGGAACTGCAGAGTGTGCATGACAGCGTGCTGACGATAGAGAGACGCCTTCTATCGGAGAAAGATCCCTCGCACCCGGTATTCGTGGTTAAGGTGCCACCAGGCTTGGGCTTCGTCGACACTGCCCCCGCGGATCTGTTCTTCCTGCGGTTCGAGGACATCTTCAATATGTTCCACCTATACCCGCTGCACTATACCATGGTCCGTCTGTTTTCTCTCAGCCTGGCCACGCAGATCATTAGAGAGAAGACACCGGGCATCGCTATAGTGGACCCCTACTACATGCGTGACGGCTGCTTGGGTTCCCCCGCCGAACGACGTATCGTGGCCTCGTACCTAAAAAGAATCCTCGTGGCGAACAAGACAAAGGAATACATTCTCGTGCCTTACTTTCCCGAGTAAGTCGTTATTCACTCGCCACCGTCGATTGGCTTTATTAGATCATCATCATTCTTTTTCCAACACATTCCATTTGAATTTTTTGCGCAGAGATGAACACTGCACGCTCATCTCCTTATCGCCGAAGCATTCCCACGCCACGTATTTCGACTCGGGGAGTCTAGAAAAGAAGAAAAACTACGACAAGATCAAGGAAGTTCTGGATGATGCTCTCACTGGCTTTGCCTCGACGGAAGGCACCAGCTTCGTGCGTAAGAAGGTCAAGTTCGGCAGGCACGTCTTCAACCACGTAACGGAGTTCCCCTGCGTGAAGCAGTCGGAAAACAGTAAGAAGGAAGCCTACTACGCACTCCATCACATGAGGGCGTTCCTACTTGACCAGCAGAATTCTACGCTGCCAGATCATCTCAAACAGTGGGCCGAAGCAAAGGCCAAGATCAATGATTCGGATATTAGACAAGAGATGTATCGCATCCAGCAGCAGTTTGGGGTAATCATCTTTCGTGATGTCATGACTTCGGGGGGGATCTTCTACGGAGGAAATATCCCGAATAACCGTGACATAGAAGATCGCCTAGAGATGCAGGGTGACTATAGGAAGTTCATGACGAGACAGGGCGTCCTCCCGTTCCCTAAGCCGAGCCAGAAGGCTTGATGTTGGCCTAGTTGTAGTTACAAACTATAGATGACCTTTGTGTGTGTGTGTGGACGACAAGTGAACTTATTTTGCTTATTATTGTTATATATCAATCAATGCTTGGTTTTTTTTGCTTACTCTTTGGTCCTTTGCTCAATTTGGTCCTTCTTTTTTTCCTTACTCTTTTTTCGAGAATAATGCCGATGATTGAAAGTCGTGGCACACTATATATGTGAATGTGCTACGATGGGACTGTGAGCCTTGTGATATGCACAAGTCCAGGTCTTGTGCATCCTACCTGGCTCACCGTTCCATCGTAGCATATTCCTGTGTCCAATGACCTATGTATATATATGAGGCATTCTTTTCGAGTTATTTTTGTCTTTTTCGAGAATATGCCGATGATTGAAATGTCGTGGCACAATATATATGTGAATGTGCTATGACGGGATAGTTAGCCTTGTGATATGCACAAGTCCAGGAATTGTGCATCCTACTTGGCTAACTGTTCCGTCATAGCATATTCCTGTGTCCAACGACCTAGCTAGTTATATATGAGGCATTCTTTTCGAGCTACTTTGGTCTTTTTCGAGAATAATGCCGATGATTGAAATGTCGTGGCACACTATATATGTGAATGTGCTACGATGGGATTGTACGCCTTGTGCTATGCACAAGTCCAGGTGTTGTGCATCCTACTTGGCGTATGGTTCCATCGTAGCATATTCCTGTGTTGAACGACCTATGTATATATATGAGGCATGCTTTTTGAGTTACTTTGGTCTTTTTCGAGAATAATGCCGATGATTGAAATGTCGTGGCACACTATATATGTGAATGTGCTACGATGGGATTGTACGCCTTGTGCTATGCACAAGTCCAGGTGTTGTGCATCCTACTTGGTGTACCGTTCCGTCGTAGCATATTCCTGTGTCGAACGACCTATGTATATATATGAGGCATGCTTTTTGAGTTACTTTGATCTTTTTCGAGAATAATGCCGATCATTGAAATGTTGTGGCACACTATATGTGAATGTGCTGCGATGGGATTGTCCGCCTTGTGCTATGCATAGGTCCAGGTGTTGTGCATCCTACTTGGCAGACAGTTCCATCGTAGCATATTCCTGTGTCGAACAACCTAGTTATATATGAGGCATGCTTTTTGAGTTTGGTCTTTTTGATTTAGGAGTACTTTCTATAAGTGTATCTTCATATGCGACTTTAATTATATATGTTTTTTTCAATAGTCGGTTAATTATTATTGTCAACTTATAGATGACGTGGTACGTCGTGTACAAGGGACGGGTTCCCAGAGTCTACGATGATTGGGAAGACTGCCGGAGACAGGTGCACCGTTTCAGCGGCAATAGCTACAAAGGGTACAACACTATGGCGGAGGCGGAAGCTAGATACACGCGCTATCTAGCGGGAGTTAGGACAAGGAACCGGATGAAGACCTACACCTTCGTCGCGGCGGTGATCATGCTTATCTTCTTTGGTTATTTATCCCGCGTTTGTGTCTAGCTAGCTAGTTTAGATGTCTAGGCGAGCTTCCGAGCTCTAACTTGTTCGATCGACACATATATTCGCATGTCACCAACTACTACTTTGTAACATGATCGAAACAATGTAATTAACTTAGACTATGTATTCATGTATGAGACTTATCTATATGTATTTGTTTCAATCTGGTTTTTCATATTGAGTATTTATATATATAATTGTATATGTTGTATCTGTGTGTGTATATCTGCTGTAATATTGTATATAATCTGTATTGCATATAATCTGGCTCGGAAATAAAAAAAACAAAAAATACATCTGTGGCGCACATGGTCTACCTTCTGTGGCGCACTACACCTAAAGCGCACTATGGAAGTTTAGTGGCTCACTTGGTAGTGCGCCACAGAAGATCCCAGGGGTAGCGCACCTGCCCAAACATCTGTGGCGCACTAGCAGGTGCGCTACGCCTGTCTCTACACAACCGTGGCGCACTAGGCAGTGCGCCACGGCTGAGAGATAGCCGTAGCGCAAGGCCCGTGGCGCACTGCTAGTGCGCCACGGATGATGATTCCAGGTGCGCCACTAAAGTCCAATTTCCTAGTAGTGGAAGTGTCTCGGTCATGTCCGCATAATTCACGAACCGTAGGGAGACACACTTAAGGATTCGATGTTGTTTAGTAGATATGGAATGTTAGTAGGGATATCAAATGTTGTTCGGAGTCTCGGATGGGATCCGGGATATCACGAGGAGATCCGGAATGGTCCGGAGAATAAGATTCATATAAGGAAAGTCCGATTCCGAAGTTCGGGAAAGATTCCGATGTTTTCATCGAAGAGGTTCTAGAAGGGTCTAGAAGGTTCACCGGACCGGAAGGGAAATGGTCCATGAACATGTCATGGATAAGTGGAATGATTGGATCATATCCTAGGTCACTTGGTTTGGGCATTTGCAAGAGAGAATTAAAGCTCTAAATTGAAAGTCAAACGGGAAGTTTGAAAAGTCAAACTGGAACAATGGTTTCCTAGTGGAAGAAGGAAAGAGTCCTTCTCTCAATCCAACTTGGGTTTGGGTTTGGATTCAAACACACACCTCCCAAGGCTGCCCCCTCTCATGAATAGAGGGGGAGGGCTGCCCCAAACAGACGAAGCCCTAGCCCTCCCCACACCCGTGCGCCGCCGCCGCCTTGCGCCGTCGCCGTCACCGTCGCCCTAGCCGCCGCCGACACCTCCTCCTCCTCCCGGCCTTCTAAACCCTAGATTGCCGGGAAACCCTAGATCCACCATAACTCGCACCGGCTTAGGCGAAGCCCTGCGGGATCTTCCCTCTACTTCCGACACCATGTCGTCGTGCTGCCGGAATCGCAAGGGGAGAACTATAACCTCCGATGCCTGCTGGAACAAGGGAGAGGAAGGTCTTCATCGAGTACCGAACGTGTGACCGACTGCGGAAGCGCTGCCGGAACGCAGTGCCGGAAGGATCGTCTACGCGATCTTGAGATCGGCAAGTGTACGACTACATTACCCACGAGAATCTACTCTCGTTAACCGCTTAGGAATCTTCGAGGGTGAGTACTCTAATCAACTAGTTGCTACAATCTAGTAGATTGATCTTGGCTTGTTTGTGTGCATGCGGTAGAATTTTTTTGTTTTCCATGCTATGAACCCCTACAGTGGTATCAGAGCCATGTCTATATGTAGATCTGTTGCACGAGTAGAACACAATGGTCATGGTGGGCGTTGATGCTTTTGTTGTCGATTGCTTCTTGTGTACTTTGCATCTTGCGGGATGGTGGGATGAAGCGGCCCAGGCTAATCTTACATGACATCATTCATGAGACTTGCTCCACGCTTGACATGCAACTTGTATTCCATAAGTGGCTTTGCGGGTGCCTGTTTCTTCCAACATAGTTAAGATTCAATTTACAACGGGTGATTGACAATACTAGTATCAACGTTGTGGTTCTTATTCGTAAGTTAGAACGACACTTATTGAAAGCCCCAAACCACATAAAACATGCAAAGAAAATTAGAGGCATCTAACTTTGTTTTGCAGGGGTGTGCTGTGATGTGATATGGCCATGATTGTGATTATATATGATGTATGCAATGTTCCTTATTGTAAGTCGGCAACCGGAAGGAGCCATATGGTTGTCTTTTAATTCCTTTATGCATCTTGTATTGCTTAGTTCGCGATGGTAGCATTATAAGATGACCCCTCAAGCACAAAAATTTCAAGTTATAAAGTGTTCATTCTTCGTAAGCACCGTTGCTAAAGCTCATTGTTTCGAAGCACCACGTGATGGTCAGGTGTGTTAGATTCTGCGAGTGTATACAACGTGAGCAAGCCAGATTTGCCCATGGGGAAGCTAAGGTTTGATCTTGACGAGCCTAGCATGTACAGACATGGTCTCGGAACACGGATCACCGAAAGGTAAAGCATGAATCATATAGTAGATATGATGAACATGTCGATTGTTCGCCATTGAAGCTACATCAACTCTCGTGATGATCGGTTTTGATGTGGTGAATTTGGTCCGTGTGATCACTAAAACAATGTGAGGGATATTCTTTTGAGTGGGAGTTAACCTAGATTAATTTAACTATTAATTAGAACTCAATTTGTCATAAACTTAGTCTAAACTATTGCAAATATGTTGTAGATCAATGGCGGCCCCTACCATCAATTTTAATGCGTTCCTAGAGAAAGAAAAGTTGAAAAACAATGGAAGCAACTTCGCGTATTGGTTCCGCAATTTGAGGATTGTCCTCAATGCTGGTAATTTGACCTATGTGCTGGATGCACCACTGGGTGACCCGCCTGCAGCTACTGCTACCGATGAAGTAAAGAATGTTTAACTCACTGAGAAGAATCAGTACTCCACAGTTCAGTGTGCTATCTTGTATGGTTTGGAATCGGAGCTTCAGAAAAGGTTTGAGAATTCAGACCCACATGATATTGTCCGTGAACTCAAAATGATATTTGAGGCTCACGCGGCAGTTGAGAGTTATGAGGCTTCTAAAAAGTTCTTTAACTGCAAGATGGAAGAGGGCAGCTCCATCAGTGAGCATGTGCTTAAGATGTCTGGGCACGCAAACAAACTCCAAAGTTTGGGTATAGTGATTCCTAATTCTTTGGGGATACATCGTGTCCTCCAATCACTACCACCAAGTTACAAGAACTTTGTGATGAACTACAATATGCAAAACATGGACAAGACGTTGCCAGAACTCTTCTCCATGTTGAAATCTGCAGAAGTGGAGATCAAGAAAGAGCACCAAGTGTTGTTGGTCAATAAGACCACCAAATTCAAGAAAGGCAAGTCTAAGAAAAAGAGAAACTTCAAGAAGGGCGGTAAGAAAGTTACCGCGCCGGCGAAGAAGACCAAGGCTGGGCCTAAGGCTGATACTGAGTGCTTTTACTGCAAGCAAGAGGGTCACTGGAAGCGGGATTTCCCAAAGTACTTGGCAGATTTGAAGAACGGCAACATCAAGAAGAAAGGTATATCCGATATACATGTTATTGATGTGTATCTCACTAGTACTCGTAGTAGTGCCTGGGTATTTGATACTAGTTCGGTTGCTCACATTTATAACTCGAAATAGGTGCTACAGAATAGACGGAAACTAGCGAAGAACAAGGTGACGATGCGCGTTGGAAATGGATCAAAGGTTGATGTGATCGCGGTCGACACGCTACCTCTTCATCTACCATCGGGATTAGTTTTATACTTAAATAATTGTTATTTGGTGCCTGTGTTGAGCATGAAAATTATATCTGGATCATGTTTATTGCGAGACGGTTACTTGTTTAAGTCCGAGAATAATGGTTGTTCGATTTATATGATTAATATGTTTTATGCACATGCACCTTTGATAGATGGTCTATTCTTATTAAATCTCGATTGTGGAAATACACACATTAATAACATTCAAGATAAACGTTTGAAATTGAGCGATAACTCGACCTATATGTGGCACTGTCGTCTTGGTCATATTGGAGTGAAGCGTATGAAGAAACTCCATTCTGATGGACTTCTTGAATCACTTGATTTCGAATCACTTGAAAGATGCGAAGCATGTCTGATGGGTAAAATGACTAAGACTCCATTTTCTGGTATGATGGAGCGAGCTACAGACTTATTGGAAATCATACATACCGATGTGTGTGGCCCAATGAGTGTAGCATCGCGTGGTAGTTATCGTTATGTTCTTACCTTCATGGATGATTCGAGTAGATATCGGTATATCTATTTCATGAAACATAAGTCCGAAACTTTCGAGAAGTTTAAGGAATTTCAAAGTGAGTTAGAGAATCAACGTAACAAGAATATTAAATTTCTACGATCTGATCGCGGAGGTGAATATCTAAGTTACGAGTTTGGCGAGCATTTGAAGAAATGCAGAATACTTTGACAATTGACACCGCCGGGAACACCACAACGTAATGGTGTGTCCGAACGTCGTAATCTAACTCTCTTCGATATGGTTCGTTCTATGATGTCACTTATAGATTTACCGCTATCGTTTTGGGGTTATGCATTAGAAACAACCGTATTCACTTTAAATAGGGCACCATCTAAATCCGTTGAAACGACACCATATGAATTATTGTTTTTGAAGAAACCTAAATTGTCGTTCCTTAAATTTCGGGGTTGTGAAGCTTATGTAAAGAAGTTACAGCCCGACAAGCTTGAACCCAAAGAAGAAAAATGTGTCTTCATAGGATACCCGAAGGAAACTATTGGGTATACCTTCTATCATAGATCCGAGGGCAAAATCTCCGTTGCCAAGAATGGATCCTTTCTAGAGAAAGGAGTTTCTCTTGAAAGAAGTGACTGGAAGGAAGATAGAACTCGACGAGGTTGTTGAACCTTCTCTCGAACTTCAGAGTAGCGCAGCACCGAAAGTGGTTCCTGTACCAATAAGAGAGGAAGCTAATGATGTTGATCATGAAACTTCGGTTGAAGTTACTACGGAACCTCGCAGGTCAACGAGAACTCGTACCACTCCTGATTGGTATGATCCCGTTATGAGTGTCATGTTGGTGGACAACACCGATGACCCTGCGACATATGAGGAAGCGATGATGAGCCCAGATTCCAATAAATGGATAGAAGCCATGAAATCCAAGATTGGATCCATGTACGAAAACCAAGTATGGACTTTGGTGGACTTACCGGATGGCCGGAAGGCTGTCGAGAACAAATGGATTTTCAAGAAGAAAACTGATGCTGATGGTAATGTTACTGTCTATAAAGCTCGACTTGTCGCAAAAGGGTTTCGACAAATTCAAGGAGTTGACTACGATGAGACTTTCTCACCGGTAGCGAAGCTAAAGTCTGTGAGGATTTTGTTAGCAATCGCTGCATATTATGATTATGAGATATGGCAGATGGATGTCAAAACAGCATTCCTCAATGGAGATATTGATGAAGAGTTGTATATGATGCAACCCAAAGGTTTTGTCGATCCTAAAGATGCTAACAAGGTATGCAAACTTCAACGGTCCATTTATGGATTGAAGCAAGTACCCCAAAGTTGGAATCAACATTTTGATAAGGTAATCAAAAGATTTGGTTTTATACAAACTTATGGAGAAGCTTGTATTTACAAGAAAGTGAGTGGGAGCTCTGTAGCATTCTTAATACTATATGTAGATGACATATTGTTGATTGGAAATGATGTAGACCTTCTTAATAGTGTCAAGGATTATTTGAATAATAGTTTTTCAATGAAAGATCTTGGCGAAGCAGCTTACATATTAGGCATAAAGATTTATAGAGATAGATCGAGATGCCTAATATCATTGTCACATAGTACATATTTGGACAAAGTTCTAAAGAGATTTGGAATGGAAGATAACAAGAAAGGGTTCTTGCCCATGTTGCCCAATACGACCTTGAGTAAAACTCAAAGTCCTGCAACGGCAGAAGATAGAGAAAGGATGAGTAAGACTCCCTATGCCTCAACCATAGCATCTCTAATGTATGCCATGCTATGTACTAGACCCGACATTTCATATGCTGTTAGTTTGACTAGCAGATATCAAAGTGATCCAGGAGTGGATCATTGAACAGCGGTCAAAAACATCCTTAAGTACTTGAGAAGACCTAAGGATATGGTTCTTTCTTATGGAGGTGATGAACAGCTCGTTGTTAATGGTTACACCAATGCTAGTTGGAACACCGATTCGGATGATTCTAAATCTCAATCTGGATATGTATTTACTTTGAATGGTGTAGCAGTTAGCTGGAAGAGTGCAAAGCAAAGCGTTGTGGCGAGATATTCAACAAAATCGGAATACATAGCTGCTTCGGAGGCTTCACAAGAGGCGATATGGATGAAGGAGTTCATTACAGAGCTCGGTGTGGTTCCAAGTGCGCTGGACCCAATGTCTATCTACTGTGATAACATGGGCGCCATAGCCAATGCGCAAGAACCAAGGTCACACAAGAAGCTGAAGCACATCAAGCTACGTTTTCACGCTATTCGAGAGCATGTCCAAGATGGTGACATAAAGATTTGCAAAGTACACACAGATCTGAATGTGGCGGATCCATTGACTAAACCTCTCCCGAGGGGAAAACATGACCAGCACCAAACTGCCATGGGTGTTCGGTATATTACCATGTAATCTAGATTGGTTGACTCTAGTGCAAGTGGGAGACTGTTGGAGATATGCCCTAGAGGCAATAATAAAAGTGGTTATTATTATATCATTGTGTTTATGATAAAAGTTTACATTCATGCTATAATAGTATTAACCGTAAACATTAATACTTGTGTGATTTATGAACTAAATTAGAGTCCCTAGTAAAGCCTCTTTGTAATACTAGCTTGTTGGTTAATAGATGAACGTGGTTTACCGATCATGAACATTGAGATGTTGAAAACAAGATCATATCATTAGGAGAATGGTATGATGGACATACACCTATAGATAAGCGTAGCATTAAGATCAAGTCATTTCAATAGTTCATTTGCTATAAGCTTTCTGATACATAGTAACCTAATTCCTTTGACCATGAGATCATGCTAATCACCATCACCGGAAGGATGCTTTGATGACATCAAACACCACACCGTAACTGGGTGGCTATAAAGGTGGCATTGAGTGTTCGAAAAGTATGTGTTGAGGCACATGGATCAAGAGTGGGATTTGTCCATCCATATGACGGCTAGATATACTCTAGGCCCTCTCGGTGGAATGTCATCTAATTAGCTTACAAGCATGTGACTGGCTCACAAGGGATCACATATCACGGGAACGAGAAAATAGTACTTATCGGTAACGAGGTTGAACTAGGTATGCAGAGATACCGACGATCAAACCTCGGATAAGTAAACTATCATGAGACAAAGGGAATTTGGTATCGTATGTAAGTGGTTCATTCGATCACAAAGTAATCGTAGAAATATGTGGGGGCCATATGAATTTCCAGATTCCTCTATTGGTTATTGATCGGAGAAGTGTCTCGGTCATGTCCGCATAATTCATGAACCGTAGGGAGACACACTTAAGGATTCGATGTTTTTTAGTAGATATGGAATGTTAGTAGGGATACCGAATGTTGTTCGGAGTCTCGGATGGGATCCAGGATATCACAAGGAGATCCGGAATGGTCCGGAGAATAAGATTCATATAAGGAAAGTCCGATTCCGGAGTTTGGGAAAGATTCCGATGTTTTCATCGGAGAGGTTCTAGAAGGGTCTAGAAGGTTCACCGGACCGGAAGGGGAATGGTCCATGAATATGTCATGGATAAGTGGAATGATTGGATCATATCCTAGGTCACTTGGTTTGGGCATTTGCAAGAAAGAATTAAAGCTCTAAATTGAAAGTCAAACAGGAAGTTTGAAAAGTCAAACTCGAACAATGGTTTCCTAGTGGAAGAAGGAAAGAGTCCTTCTCTCAATCCAACTTGTGGTTGGGTTTGGATTCAAACCCACCCCTCCCAAGGCTCCCCCTCTCATAAATAGAGGGGGAGGGCTGCCCCAAACAGACGAAGCCCTAGCCCTCCCCACACCCGTGCACCGTCGCCTAGCCACCGCCGCCTTGCGCCGTCGCCCTAGCCACTGCCGACACCTCCTCCTCCTGGACTTCTAAAACCCCTAGATCGCTGGGAAACCCTAGATCCACCATAACTCGCACCGGCTTAGGCGAAGCCCTGCGTGATCTTTCCTCTACTTCCGACACCACGCTGTCGTGCTGCCGGAATCGTGAGGGGAGAACTACAACCTCCGCTGCCTGCTGGAACAAGGGAGAGGAAGGTCTTCATCGAGTACCGAACGTGTGACCGACTGCGGAAGCGCTACCGGAACGTAACGCCGGAAGGATCGTCTACGCGATCTTGAGATTGGCAAGTGTACGACTACATCACCCACGAGAATCTTCTCTCGTTAACCGCTTTGGAATCTTCGAGGGTGAGTACTCTAATCGACTCATTGCTATAATCTAGTAGATAGATCTTGGCATGTTTGTGTGCATGCGGTAGATTTTTTTTGTTTTCCATGCTACGAACCCCTATAGCAAGGTGGACATGAGTCGATGCGGTGTGCTGCGCGCGGGCCCGATCGATGGCGGGCAACTTCTGCTCGGACGTCCAGGGCAGGGAGGCTAAGCTAATGGGCAAGGTGTCGGATCCCGATGAGGTATACGCCGGGGCGGCAGAGCCGAGCACAGGGCACGGGAGGATCTCATCTTTGGGGAAAACAATGGCGCCGCACAGATATTCGATTGAAACTAGAGGGGGAATATGAGGGGCTGAGGCAATGAATTCCGCCAAATGATAGCAGGCAGCCTCATAATGAACTCGTGATAGAGCAGAGAGTAAGGAGAGACTGTGATGAGGAAGATATAAATAAAGGAAGAAAAAAAGGTAACGACTTGCTGGGCCTACTGGGCCAATTTCCCTTCAATGAATCTGAACGGTTTGGTCATTTTACTTTTGGCTAGTATATGAAGGTACTGTAAAATGATACTTTACAAAGACTGTTCTGTAGGTGCAATGAACCCCTCTCGCCCCCTGTAGGTTAACGGGTGGGCCGGAGGGGCTTCCCATGTGGTGCTGGCGGCGGCGGTTTTGCTTCTCCCCGTCCGCGCAGAGGGAGGCGGGGATCCCAATGACGGAAGAGCTTCTAGGCAGCGGCGATCTAGCCTGTTGGCCTAGGGGCATGGTGGGCAGAGGCGTGCGCGGCTCCGGAGTTGGCGGTGGGGCAGCGGGGGTTTCGGTGGCGGCTCGCGGTGCCCTGATCAACCAAGATCTAGGCCCATTTGGGCCCCATCTGGGTTGGGCGAGCCTGCTTCCGAATGGCTCCGTGCGGCTCCCTGGAGGTGGAGGAGGAGCGACGGAGGGTCTAGGTTGGCGGTGGTAGCCACGGCCGCCCTTGCTTCAACATGGCGACGGGGGCTTTTCGGGCCCATTTGGGCCCATCCGGGTCAGCCCTGGTGTGCCCCTGTTGCCGCGTCCGGTCGGCTACTACCATGGCGGTGGAGGTAGTTCCCTCCCGCGTGGCTGCGGTGCTACTACCCCCGGTACCACTGTCCCCTTGCTCGGGACTCGAGGCCTACCGCTGATGTCCACAGTGAGATGATGAAGATGGCACCTATTCCATGGTGGCGCGAGCTAGTTCGCGGTTGGTTGGGTGGGCATTTTGGGACCGTCCCGGGGTGGGAGAAATCCTTGTCGGCCCCGTCCAACACTGACACGGTGATGCCTGAGGGTGTCGCATTCCTTCCTAGAGGGCATCGTGTACCTCCTCCCCACCCTTCCTCCGTGTACCGGGGAAACCCTAGGAGTAGTCCGGGCAGCAGCATCGTCCTTGTTGCATTCCTTGCTGAAGGTGCTGCTTGATACACGGCGGTTCAGAATGCCAGGAGCGCGGTGGGAACTGTCCGGGGGAGCGCAGCGGTACAGAGCCGTCTCCGTCTCCATTCATTGATCTGCCAATGTTGGCATTTGTTCTTCTTTCGTTCTCTTTCTTTTCGTTTGGGCTTGACTATGTTGTGGCCCTAGCAAGTTCTTTGGGCGTTGTGCTATTTGACCAAGCAACGATCTTATTGGTGTGCTTTATTTATAAAGCGGGGCAAAAGCTTGATTTGAGAAAAAAAGGTACTATAAACTGACCATATAAAAGGCTGGTATCTATTTCCAAACTTAATTGAGCTCTGGTGAGTTTCAAATAATTTCAAACATTTTTGTTTTAAAAATATAGAAGTAGAAGGAGAAATGGAAAAAAGTTTTTAGCAGAAAAAAGTCTAACACCTAACCAGGCCGCAACTTTTCTCCTCCATGCGGGATGTCGAAATCCTAGCTCTCGGATCCTCCTCCTCCCCACCATCTCTGACCACCCCAAGCCACGCTAAGGGCACCGTTGGAACCGCCTCGTCATCCTCGTTCTTCCCCGTCAATATACACATGCCGAAGCACCTGGAATCAATCGAATAACCATGGACCTTGCATCATTGCTTTATCCCAATCTACCAAGCAATTCAATGGGATGGACCTTTGGTCTTGTATTTTTTATTTACTAACTGGGCACAGAAACCCACCAGCTCTTTTGTCTTATGTTTGTAGCAGAATCGCGTTGGATTCTCTTGCTAGCTACCCAGGAGAAGAACCTGCCCTTCTCTGCGACGCGGTTCCGTCGTCAGTCGCTGGATCGATCATCCATTGTCACCTCGAGCTTCCGTACTGCACTTTATATACAGTTCGTCAGCTCACTAGATCGACGATTGTCCCTCTCCATTGCGTTCCTTCCGCATTCTCCTGTCCACCCAAGCAGCCGGCGGCCATGGCCAAGGCCAGTACCGACGACAGCCAGCGCGACAATAGGGAGCTCCTCATCAACACAGGCACCGGCGGCCCGCAGATCAGCAGGGCCGCTGGCGCGCAGGAGCAGCACTCGCGCACAGTCGGGGGGGCAATCGCAGCACTTGTCTCCTGGTTCGTCATCAGCACCGGCACCAACACTATCGATGCCACCGGCCGTGGCGCTCAGGTGGCTGGCGGTGCCGGGTCCGTCATCGTC
This sequence comes from Avena sativa, assembly GCA_916181665.1. Taxonomy (NCBI): domain Eukaryota; kingdom Viridiplantae; phylum Streptophyta; class Magnoliopsida; order Poales; family Poaceae; genus Avena; species Avena sativa. The sequence continues at coordinate 27,117,887 of OV702286.1, read as the reverse complement.
GATGGAGCTGCTGCCGTCAGTACCAACACTGCGGGTGCCGTCAACACCACTCTGCCGCGGCCCTGGCGCCCAGCCGGCGGTGCCTTCTCCGACCAGATGCCCGTCCCCTCGGCGTCACGGTTCGTCATCAAGACCGGCACCGACACCATTAACGGCCAACGCAGAGCCCAGATCGCCGCCGGCGCCGGCTCCGTCGTCGCCACTGGAGCTGCCACCGTGAACACCAGCAACGCCGGGGCTGTCAACACCACCGGCGCGCTGGCGCAGTTCTCGCGCAAGGCCGCCGGTGCCTTCTCCGACCAAATGCTCACCCAAAGGGAGTTCGTCCTCGAATCCAGCTCCAGCACCGACAGGCCCAAGGCTTCAGGTATCGTCATCAAGGCCAAAACCGGTAGTACCATCAACTTTGGCACGGGTGCCCAGATCGCCAGCGCCCGGGCCGTCATCGCCGACGGAGCTGCAGCCGTCAACACCCACAGCGCCGGCGCAGTCAACGTATACTCGTGAGTTAAATGTTGTGCATGGCATGGCCCTCTACGCTTTTTTTTGTCTGACAATCGCTTGTATATAAAAAGCCATGTTTCCAACTGGCGCATCTCCTGGCTCAGTTGCTGGTTAAGTTGCAGTCTCGAGTAGCTATGTTAAACACCATTTTCTTAACCATGCATGAAAAAACTAGCCTTGTTTTCGCTCCTCCTTTGCCATGAAACTCTATTCAGTATTCCTTCATTTATCTTGATAAATCGGTAGGTTACTTTGGTTCATGCATGGCAGCTGTTAAATATTGCTCTTCTATTGCAAAATTATTTTGATGCTTATCATTTCATATTGTATCTACATAGTAAGGTGGTCAATTCAGGCAGCTGCTCCCACTCAATTTTTAGTCACATTGTAATATGTCAAGCTAAACACAAATTTGCCCCCACTTAGGAAAAACATTATCACCACTTAGCACATTTTTGCCCCCCACCCCCTTAAAAATGTAAGATAAATCCTCTCTGTACTTAGTATTATAATAATTGACAACATTTTTGTATAAACTAGGCTAAACTTAACATTGTTTGACTTTTCATAAAATTTATACATCTTGTTTTGTGGACCGGAGGTACTATTAGTATTGTCAATGTTCATATATATAATTGATTACAAGTTCATTCAAACTTACAGATTATTGACTTTTGACTATATTTACATGACTTGTTTTTAGGGAGAGAAGTAGTAATATTTACTGCAGTGTGATTGTTGTGGGGCCAACTTGCCTAATGATCGGCGTCGGACTAGGTATTACGGTCTGCTCCTCAAAGAAGCTTGGAGCCGGGGTTGTGCTCGCTGTGGGATTCTCGCTCAAGAGAAAGGTGCGTTGGTGGGCCACTAGGATGATAAAGAAAATCAAGGACGAATTGTAGCACAATTTTTTTGCTACTCTGTGGAGTACTAAGAAAATTAATCTCTTGATGTGATGGACTTGTTGTAGTTGTGAGAAGATTAACCATACTTGGGACTTTTCTATGGGAATTGCTAATTCTCACCTGGTAGAGAATTAATTTTGGACATACTCAACCTCTCGGTTGTCCAACTAGTTTTGCCAAGATTCCGGTTTCATGTGTGCCACAAGGCCGATGTGGATGTGGCTTGCCTTCTGTCTCGCTCCTTACACTGAATAGGGCCTGCGATGGGCCCATGCATGAGTACCTCTCTTGTATGGTCAGGTGGCAGGTTACAATTTTATTTTGTTTATTCATGTGAGCTACTACTTACTGACAGGTTGCAAATACTTTTTGTTTGTTCACCTGGGCTACTAGTCTTCATACATAAAACCTTGCCGCTGGTCTCTTCCTTCATTTTTTGTCACACCGACAATGAAGCAACTGAGTTAGATTAGCCCTCACTCGATGCAACCGTCGGATCCAATAGCGCCAAGATTAGTGTTTCTGTTTTTCGATGATTTCTAGGCGCAAGCGACTTATAGTATTTTGTTGTCCATTGTTGTTGCACTTCTCGAAGCATGAGGCTCTTGTGTTGTTTGGGTTAATATTGAGCATCCCGTAGGGCTTTTTGTGGGGCTGGGTAGGCCTATCTTTGTTTTTTTTACTTTTTCTTTTTATACTTTTTTGCGGCATGGTTACAAGTTGCAAGTGGGTTGCAACTAAGTCTCAGTTGCAAGTGGGATTGGAACGGAGTTCCTATGGTTGTGTTGTTCGGGTTGTATCTTTTCAAGTTGCACGTGAGATTCTAATTGCAACTGAGTTATTATGGTTGTGTTGTTTAGGTTTGTATCTTTTTAAGTTGCAAGCACTAGTACAAAATCGTTACTTAAAGACGGTGACTAGAGGCAGTTTACTCATAAACTAGAAAGAACCGCTTGTATTCAGCAACCTGAGGCGGTCGTTATATTATGACTGTCGCTAACAGAAGCCTCGTATGGTTAGGAATTAGCACTATCTCTAGTACTACTTCTTCCTTAGCCAGACGTTAAAATAAAATGCCTCTAAAGTTAACTTGGGACAACGGTAAATAGTGGATGTGTCTCCCTACAATGTTAAACCACATCTGTTCTAAAATATTAACGCCTCTAGAGGATACGGGTCCTTGGTCGATCACTTTTACCTTCGCCGGGTCCCCACTTCTACCAAATCCATTCACCTACTTGGTAGATATTCTTCTTACATTTATCTAAATATATACTTTTAGTCTCATCTAAGCAGTATGCATGCATTATATCCCTTGCTTATCTGTCCTGGAATGTTACTAAGAGCATGCGAATCATTGATGTTTACGAAAAGAAACGCTCGTCGGTCAAATTCCTCCTATTTGTGCTCATTCCACACATGTACACCTTTTAAGTCCCACAACTATAAAAATTCTTAAACTAATAGCCTTAGGTACACATCAATATCGTTGCCGGGTTGCTTAGGTCCTTGGATGGACACTGACATCATAATGAACTTCCGCTTTATGCATAACTAAGGAGGAAGGTTTTAGATACATAGAGTCATAGGACAGGTGTTATGACTGCATCTCTAATCCACAAAAGGATTCATGTCATCTGTACTTAAACCAAACCATAAGTTCCCCGCGTCACTTATAAAGGCCAAGAACTTTCTCTCAATTTTTCTCCATTGCAATCTATCAGCGGGGTGTCTCAACATCATGTCTTTCTTACGGTCTGCCATGTGCCATAGAAACAACTTGGCATGCTATTTGTTTCTGAACAAACGTTTTAACCATGGTATTATATGAACCCTCTTCCTGGGGCGCTAGCCCTCAACATCATCAGGATTATCTCGTCTGATCTTATACCATAATGTCGTGCATACCGAGCATGTATCCAAATCGTCTACCCGGTGCTTGCACTGAGTAGCTCAACTTTGGCTCCTGGTGCAGCGCCGACTTCTCCCACATGCGGTCTTGAGGATCCGCTCAAACAAGCGGAGATCTGTAACATCCCAAAAATCATGATTTATAAAGTTTGCATATCATTCATGCATTCATAAACATTTAGGATCATTTTCAAATAGGATTTCAAAAACAGAAGCATATTGTTGTCTATTATTTTATGTAGGAAAAACAATGGCTTTATTTCCACTCTATAACATAAGAATACTTGTTTTAACCAGAAAAGGTTTGAACATAGGATTGATTGATACTTCCAAAGCTTGGTCAAAGTTTTCAAAACAAAATATGAATTCAAAACCATTCTTATGCCTATTGCAAATAATTAATTAAGGCATGATTTTATTTTTAAACCCAATGGCCATTGTATTTTTGAGTGAACAACAATGTTTTATACACAAATATGTGCATGTTTCACTTTACAAAAATCCAGGAAGAGTTTGAATTCAAACACATTTGAAATCATTTGAAAAGGATTCCTGGAAAATCATTTGGAAAAAGGAAAAGAGAAATGAATAAAGAAAAGGCCAGCGCCAGCAATCAGTCCCAACAGCAGAACCAGCCCATTAGCCAGCCCACCCGGGACCCCCTCTCCCTCTGTTTCTCACCCGCACGCGTACCCCCTCTCTCACTGACGCTCCAGTACCACGTGCCCTATCATCATCGTCCCCAAAATCCCGCGTTGCAGACCACATCGCCGCGGCCGTTGCTTCCGATAATGGCACGGCGTAATTGGCCATGATTCCGCAGGCGTTTCTTGTCGCGCTGCCGCCCATTTAAACCCCTGTACCCCACGGTCATTTCCCCTCACTCAACTCGCTCGCTCCGCCACCAGGCTGCCCATATTTTGCAACACACCGCCGCAACACCGAGCAACTCCAATGACGAAATTCCGGTGAGCCCGACCGCCCCTGTCCTTCTGGTTCATACGAGCGTGGTCCTTGTGATCTCGTGCACCTCCTGACACCTTTTGTTTGTCCGCGCATGACCTAGGCTGCCTTCCTCATCCACAACTGCAAGGCAGAGCCGCCGCTCAAGTTCGGCGAGCGATTTAGGTAAAGTCTGACCGCCCCTTGCCTTCTCCTTGACACTATCGTGTTCGCCGTTGTAACATCCGAGCATTAGAGCCTAGAAATAAGCTGAACCCAGATGTGTGCATTGCATTCATGCATATAAAATCTGAATAATTTCCGCGCTTTTAAAACAGAACTTGCCAAATTGATTGAAGATTCTTTTAACTTGATGGAATTGAAGTAGATCATCAAGTTAACTGCGATAAGTTTCAATATGAGCTTTGCTAAAACCCTTACTTAGTTAAATATGATTTGGTCTGAGGGTAGACCAGATATAATAAATGTCACTCATAATATATTGCTTAAATGATTCACATATGATCCTTAAGGGATCCTATCATACTATTCACCATATCAACCTATGAATACTAAGTTAAGATTACCACTAGAATTTATAAAAAATGCAATGATTAATCTTGACCTATCTTATTCTTATCTATTCTTACTATGAGTATCATAGTAATTCTTAACTTTAAACTCTTTAATTAGTTGAAGATGGAAAGAGACTAAGTCAAGATCATCTACTATATATCTTTCTTTCTATAGCAATCTTTATGGAACTTATTTTAATATCTGTTGTTCATCAATGTTGGATAATTCCCCATTGATTCACAAATTCTTTAACTATCAATCTTTGATCTACTACTTCTGGATCTTATCATAACATCTACTTAAATCTTTTAATGGGGGCATATTCCATTAATAACCTTAATCCAATAGGAGATACTAAGTAGATAATTTCAAGACAATGAATAGTAGGATTGATAAAGCCCTGCTTAGCCAACTAAGAACTTAAGCAATAAATGATTAAAGTATTATAATGGTAATGCTTTGGCCACCAATATTGAATGTTTATATTTAGTATAAGTAATACTAGTGGGTAGAACATGATTGGAACCTTAGTAGAGATAAGTGATCCTAGAGTAGTCATTGCAAACCACATAAATATAATTCAGGGATTGAAGTGTGATTCATTAGAGTTAAGAAAATATAGGATGATATTATTCAATTAAAGCTAGTATAGCATAGAGTTTTAGAAGTAGTGTTATTCATCTTAAAGGATAGTCAACTTTAGCGAAGGGTAGTTGGATGCATACAACTATTAGAGATACATTATTAATGAATGATTAAGGAAGATTATGAGTAGAGTTTGAAGGAACTACTTGTTGGATGGAAGGCTATCAACAGTAGAGTAGTAGATACAACCAATCAAGGATATGAGGAAGTTATGAAATACTTTAGTATCAAACTCATTGGATTCATCCATGAGTTTAGAAGGTTAATCAGTGAATGAGAATATTTCTATGAAGTAAAACTCATCATGTTAATCATGATGATAGATAGGAAAAGGTAGTATATCTAGGAAAGGAATTCTTTAATAAGAAGTCTAGAATTATGATGGAATATAGTAATCCTTGGTAAACAATCAACTTTAAATCTTAAAACCAAGTATAATATCCATTTCATATTAAGAATTCCTCATCTTATATCTATATCACTTGATAGGAACATTTCCCTATAACAAATCACATAAGCACATCTCTGCCAAATTCCAACCATCATAATTATATGTGCTTAGGAGTATCTTTATCAATTCCTTTCTATAAAACATTCAAGATATAACTTTCTAGTACTAAAGGTGATGTCATCAAATATCCCAGACAGAAAACAACATGCTTAGTAATTAAATCTTTACTCATATCCACAAAGGAATATAAGTATGTTGAAAACCCAAAACCCTAGGATGAATATTCACAATTCAAACCCTAAACTTCTTTGTTTATCTGAATAGAATGTATACATTGTCATTTTCCAAGTCAATGGAAGTAGTAAGAACCATGTTAATTTCTTTCATATTTCATGCATCAAATAATGATATAGGATCATTATCCATATAAAAGTTTCTATTCAAACTATGAACCAACTAGAGTTAAGTTTATAAACAAATAAGAATATATCATTTGGACATCTATAACTAAAATGGGAGAGTAAAATAATAAGAAAAATTTCTACAAATTATTAAAAAGGGGTTCATATAGAGCAAATAAAAGAAATATAAAAAGATGATATAATAAAAGTTCACAAATGATACTAAATATATTTTAGTATTATTGCAAATATCCAGCAGGTAAATCCTACAAAGAAAAGTTTAAAGTATAAATCAAATTTCAAATCTGAATAAGAAAACAGAAAATAGAAAAAAGGTAAAACAAATAAAAAACATTACCTGGCCGTGGCCCAACACCTCTATACTTATCTGACGCCATATGCAGCCCACAAAAGCCCAGCACCGAGCCCAGCTTGTTTCTATCTGTGACTGACGAGTGGGGTCAGGAAAGCACCACGGGTTGAGCTGAAAGAATCGTCAGGGGGTTATCTGCAAAACAGTCGTCGTCGTCATCGTCACGCACACAGACAGCTCGCTAGAGGAGCTCGCCGCCGCCCGATGCCATCATCGTCGTCTTTCCGCCAAGATCAACGCCGCCATCGCCAAGAGAGGATAAGGAGGCCACCGCGACACCCCTGCTCATCCTCATCCTCAATCTCGCTCTCTAGACTCACATCTTTTCCTCACCCGAAAACCTAGCTCGTCGGAGTTCATCGTTCCGGCCAAATCCGACCACCCCTCGCCTCGTGATAGCCACCGTTAGACGCGCCATCGCGGACTGAACCATCTAGGACCAAGAACGGAGGCCCGGTCGCTAGGAATCATGTGAAATCGAGTATTCCTTTTCCTCGGCCGCCGTGGCCATTATCATCGATTCGTCGTCGTCGCGCCTCTCCAAGCCTCCTCGACCGCTCTATCGTCATCAGGGTAAGCTTACGCATCTCTGGACCCTAATTTTGCTTGCTAAATCTCACCGTAGGTCTAGTTTCGTTGAGCACCGCTGTTGGCCGCCACAGTAGCTCGTCGCCGATTGCCCTCCGATGACCATTAGATAGCGGCGCCACCAGCAATAGGATCGCCTCGATCTCCTCTGTCCAATAAACCTACCACAACCCCGCGCTTGCACCAGATCAATCGATTGATCCTCAACCAGTGAGGATCAACTCGAGTGACGTCATGCTCACCTCAGGATCGAACCACGTCAGCTAGTTTGACTAGTCTTGCCTCGCGTGGCTGATGACATGGCCTAGGGCCCATATGTCATTGACCGGGGGTAGCTAACCAATCGGTCACAAATGCAATTTCTTTAACCTGAGAGCAGAGGTGGACAATGGCCCACGGATCAGTGACTGAGGCTAGCTTTAGGTGCGGTGTAAAAAGTATTTCCTATTTAAGAAATAAACAAAATGTTATAAACCTCATTATTAATATTCCAGAAATCAAATAAATGATTAAACCTTGTTTAATTAATAACTTTTGATTTACAATTCAGAAAAATATGTATAATATATGAAAAGTTTCAGAAAAATAAAATCTATAACTTAAAACTATTATCTAATATTATTATTATTATTTAATAAAGGTCTTATAAGTAATCAAACTTGGAGAATTCATATTTTAATAATAGTAAATGTTAAAAATATAAATAGAATACCAAAAATCTTAGAAAAATAAGAATTATAATTTAAAATTATAATCATGTATTATTATTTCACTTAAGTAAATATTTATTATTTATTAAGTAATTATAAAGTAATAAGAATTGTAAAACTCATATCTTATTATTTATAAATTACAAAAATAAATGTAATATACCAAAATGATCACAAAAATAGTATCTACATGTTAAAAATCTAATATTCTACTTTTGAATTAGATAAAAATTCAAATAATTTAATAACTCAAATTTAAACTTATTTACTTTATTAATAATTCATATAAGGATAAATAAAATTTGTTAATATTTTTAAAATGAGTCAATTAAGTCTAATAAATAATATTAGTCTTAAATATTAATAATATAAAGCCATAATGGTTTAAAACATTGTAATCATCTTTGTATTAAATTATCTTCAACCCTGAATGAAGATTATATTCTAAAAAGATTCCTATTTATAATAAAAACCTTTTCTAACTATGTTAACCACCAAATTACAAAAACTACCACAACACTATAGAAATTTCAAAAGTAGTTAATTGACAATATATCTTGGTTTATAAACTATACTCACTCATCTATAAAAGGAAAATGATATTACTCCATTATAGAATCAAGAAAGCACTACACTAATTAAAAGGATCACTATTCTTAAGTAACTTAAAGAAATCATTTCAGATACACAAGATACAAATGTTACAAGTATTCTACTTTCAAAACTATTTATATTTTAAAGTTAACTTTAGTCTCCAAGAATCTAAATATAATACAATAAACATTACTATATGTTTTATAGTTAACTTTGGTCTGAAGTAGTTAAATTATAAAAACATCTCAAACCCAAACCATTCGAGCAAACATAAATAACAGCTACCCAACTCAACTAAACACAAAACTTTTCTAGACATTTGAAGAGAAACCTTTTCTTTGAAGGTTATTCTTTTTTCCACTTCAAACAAGCACTCTTATATAAGCAATTTTGACTAGTATATCATAAGTATATATTTTACTACTGCATATGTGTTGCTCACAACCACTCATAAACTCTAATAGAAGCACAAATGTGAAACCTATCTAAAAGAACCACACATTCCAACGTAACCATTTCCGGAATCCAAACCCTTGAACAATATTATCTCCGGGATTCGCGTTTAGAACGTGCATCACATTACTTATGCATAAAAGCATATTGCTTCTTTAAACATTAGTCCTTACCGGACCAATGATGCTGATTTCAGATTTTTGGATCTTATACTGACTCGAAGACCATGAGTGCATAATCTTGCAATCACAAAAGGCAAGTTCACACTTTCTCATGTCCTTTGCTTATTTTCTGTAAAGTATTTTACAAATCCAGTGTTATCATCACCTGCATTTGAAAAATGTCTAAAAAACACTATTTTCGATAATAATGTGAACGATTGGTTACTGATCCAGGGTGATCAGCTAACCTATTAAATATGACAGTTGGAATACCACTGTTCAGAACTATATCACCTAGGACTTAACAACCAATGTCGCCAGTGATTCTTGCGCCGTATATTACGCGTTGACCATGAGATTTGGAATGGGATGGAGAAGTCAGCTGTATCTTCTTCCTCTCGCATGAAGCCGGATGTGCAGGTCATGGCTGTTATCCTCGTAGCATGCATATTAATTGGTAATTCGTAGAGGATATGCAGCATATGAGTGGGAACCCTCAACGTCCCATGATAGTTCTGATATCTAACGGTTTGTACAAACCATTGCCGTAATTCTTTATGTGGGCATGGTGTACACCAAGGAGGCATGCGAGGTCGCGAAGGCGGCAGTGATTGGCTTGGATCATCTTCTGGGCCCCACATCATGGAATTGTGGACGGGAATAAGCTGCCCGGTTGTGTAACAAAGAGTTGATCTCTCATGGGTAAAGTGACGCACCTCTGCAGAGTGTAAGAACTGTAACTTGTTACTCCCTGTTCCGGGAAGGAGCTGCGAACGCGGCGGGAAAGGAACTCCATGAAAGTTCTGGTAAACCTGTGAAGGCTGACGGACATAGCTTTTTAGAATAAAAGCAAACTTTGAAGAAATGTTTATGAAAACTTGCATTGCCTACGACCTACGGTCTGTGGCTGTAGTTATAGTGCATCAAACACTCCTTTTCTAGTGAATTTGCTGAGTACGCTCGTACTCAAAGTATCTTCTTAACCCTTGCTAGATTCTGAAGCCATTAAGACGATGTCTACATCAAGTTATGCTCCAGGAATCATCAAAAGCTAAGGCTTTTCAAGGAAGTCAAGGAAGTCAACAGATTCATCAACTCAAGTGAAGCTGAAGTTACAGATTAGATAGGAATATAATCTCTAGCCAAAAAACCTATTTCTGTAGTGCGTTGCAACTGCAGCAATGCCAACCTCTTAGCCAGAATACTAGACTTAATAGTATTATCGTTCTTGCATTATTTATCTTTGATTCTTCTTTGTAAGAAGTTCTTTCTCTCTCTTTAACCTAGAGTGTTCTCTGGATCTTGTGTAAAGAGTGAGTTGTAACCTTTATCCATGTATTGGACCCGCTGTGTTTCTGTTGTGCCATTCTGAGGGATGTAATACTAGTGAACGGTGTTTTATTAGTGTTATGTCAATGACTATAGTATACTACATCATAAAGTGGTATGCTGGGTCACCGCAGTTGGTATTAGAGCATATGCTTTGACCTTAGGTTGGAAACCTAGTAAATGGGTAGAACCTGTAGGACACCTCCAAATGTTAATAAAAGAGTTCTCTAGTGATATGAGGGATGTTCACTTGATAATAATCCTGTTATGTTACTAGTGCGATAACTCTTTCATGAGATTGCAATTCCGATCATTACCCAAGAGTTTTAACTCTATGTGTCTGATGATAATTTCTTATCTACAGTTCCACATGGCACCTCAATATCCACCCCGAAATGTTCAAGTGATGAACAGGACGTTGGATGACTACAGAGGGGATTGGACAGACAATCTCCGACAACTTCTATGGAGTTTGGAATGTGAATCGAGACTTTTGGTCAAGATTTACAGTTACTATGATGGGCAGGTATTAGCTAAATACCGTGTCATGATCATGTTACCCAAGAAGTTAGGACTTAAGGGAGAAATGCCATCAGGAGAGGCAAGGTGCATGGCATCTGCATATCAGATTGCCGTAGCAGCAGCCATAACCATGATCCGAGAACAAAAATCCCAAGCTCTAGAAGGTAGTACTCACGCCATTATACCACATGAAACCTCAAACTCAGAGCATGAGTTAGATCACTCTACCCTAGTCCAAGCTGAACCAACTCTAGCAGTTGAGTATATGGATCGTTATTGGTCTTTGCTAAACACTTATCATAACACTCACCAAGTCTTAGTTCAGGAGCTGGATACGGTCATTGAGGATTTTACTGATCCGGATAAAGCAATGGCACGTAGGAAGAAGCTAGGCATCCTAAATACATACCTTCAGGAGAAGTGTTTGAGGAAACTGAGTTTGATGACCCAAACTCAGAAAATTATGCCTATTAACAAAATGACTTCAAGCCACCTGAAGACCTATGGACCAAATATAACTCCGAACAACAGGAATGGAATAAAGCTATTCCAAATAACCCTAAGCCCAACAAGTATGGATGGTAAATAGAGTCTCAAGGTAGAACCATAGGAAATCCTATACCTTGTGATACAGGTATTGAAGAAGAGATCAACTATAACCATAGAGAACCTTATGGACCATATGGGGGTAATACTAATCCAATCAACTTAGGAGAGTATTTCGATAGCTACTACACTAATATATATAACTGGATCCAAGAAAAAGCTAAGGAACCAACTTACTATGAGGAAGCGTTGCCCGAAAAACCGGAATATTCGGTGGAAGATTACGCCAACTCTAGTCATTTTGCAATGACTAATCTCAGCCTCGGTACTTCTAATCAAGAATACACACCTCCTGGATGCTCTTATGCTCTAGAAGGCAGTCGTAGGACTTCACGTCATCATGGACGAAACTCCAGGAAGCACTAGAGGAAGATGAAAGTAAGAATGGAATGACATCCCAAGGGATGAGGGCTTGAATAATTTATATAGAGGGTAATGTGTATTGTAGTTGAAGGGTTTGCCGAAATAAGTGAGGATATATCCACAAGAACAAGAAGTTCTTGTAAGACAGTTGTGTAAATAGGTATGGAGCAAACCGTTGGAACATCTAGTACATTTGTAAATTATTTAAAACCTATGTGTAATACATGGTATATGTTTTGTTGTTTATCAACTTTTGGATCTTATTGGATCTTCTTGATTGACTAGATCTATACATGAAGTTTAATTAGGTGTGCAAATGCATGATGTAACACCCAGTTATTACTTGATGTTATAGACCTAGATAGAAACGGGAATTCGTGTAAGGGAGTGACGAGTTTCGAAGATCATAAGGAAGACTGACTTGAAGGATGAAGCATGATATAAGAGGTATTAACACCATTTGGAGGATGGATCAAGCTTAGATCATCATTAGTCCGCAACAAGAAGTGATGAACTTAAAGTTCAAACTAAATAGGTAGTTCTGCTAAAAACATCAATGGGTAATTATGCAAGTTCATGGAAGTATCATGAATAAGTGCAAAAAAAGTTTTGGAACCCAAAATGGTATTCAAATTCTGACAATTCAGAGAGAATGCCATAAGTATGCTAGAAATCATAGGGTAATACATACTGTTGGAGATATGCCCTAGAGGCAATAATAAATATAGTTATTATTATATCTTTGTGTTTATGATAAATGTTTATATTCATGCTATAATAGTATTAACAAGGAAACATTAATACTTGTGTGAATTGTAAACTTAAATTGAAGTCCCTAGTATAGCCTCTATACTTCACTAGCTTGTTGGTTAATAGATGATTGTGGTTTCCCTATCATGAACATTGGGATGTTGTTAACAACAAGATCATATCGTTAGGAGAATGATATGGTGGACATACTCCTATAGATAAGCGTAGCATAAAGATCAAGTCATTTCAATAGTTCAATTGCTATATGCTTTCTGATACATAGTAACCTAATTCCTTCGACCATGAGATCATGCATATCACCTTTACCGGATGGATGCTTTGATGTCATCAAACACCACACCGTAACAGGGTGGCTATAAAGGTGGTATTGAGTGTTCGGAAAGTATTGGTTGAAACACATGGATCAAGAGTGGGATTTGTCCATCCATATGACGGATAGATATTCTCTGGGCCCTCTCGGTGAAATGTCATCCAATTAGCTTGCAAGCATGTGACTGGGTCACAAGGGATCACATATCACGGGAACGAGAAAAGAGTACTTATCAGTAACGAGGTTGAACTAGGTATGCAGAGATACCGACGATCATAACCTCGGATAAGTAACATATCGTGAGACAAAGGGAAATTGGTATCGTATGTAAGTGGTTCATTCGATCGCAAAGTAATCGTAGAAATATGTGGGAGCCATATGAATTTCCAGATTCCTCTATTGGTTATTGTTCGGAGAAGTGTCTCGATCATGTCCGCATAATTCACGAACCGTAGGGAGACACACTTAAGGATTCGACGTTGTTTGAGTAGTTATGGTATTATGAGAAAGAGACCGAATGTTGTTCGGAGTCTCGGATGGGATCCGGGATATCACGAGGTGATCCGGAATGGTCCGGAGAATAAGATTCATATAAGGAAAGTCCCATTTCGGAGTTGGGGAATGGTTCCGGTGTTTTCATCGGGAACATTCTAGAAGGTCCCGGAATGTCCGGCACTCCGGAAGGGGAAGCGTACATGAATGTGTCATTGTAAGTTGGAATGATTGCATCATGTACTAAGTGTTCTCGCTGTCCGAAATAAAGGGTTAATTCAAATCCTAATTTGAAAAGTCAAACGGCTAGTTTGAAAAGTCAAACTGCCAGTTTTCGGAAAGAGGAGAAGGAGGAGAAGTGGAAGCCGACTTGGGGGAGGAGTCCCCTTGGCCGGCGCGCCTCCCAAGGCCGACTTGGGGAGGGAGTCCTCCCCTTGGCCGCCGGCCCTCCCACCTATAAAGGGAGGGGCAGGGCTCCCCTCCTAATACACACTAGTTCCTATCCTCTAAACTAAACCCTAGACCTAAACCCCGGTTTAGAGCTATTTCGGTTTAGAGCCTTCTAATTGGTTTAGAGCCCTCTAATTGGTGTGTCTAATTACTAGACCACTAATAGCCTCTCTCATAAGCTCCACCATACTCGCACCGGCTTAAGGCGAAGCCCTGCGGGATTTCCCCTCTACCTCCGGTACCACGCCGTTGTGCTGCCGGAATCGCGAGGAGAGTGCTACAACCTCCGCTGCCTGCTGGAACAAGGGAGAGGAAGGTCTTCGTCGAGTACCGAACGTGTGACCGACTACGGGGGCGCTGCCGGAACATGGCGCCGGAAGGATCGTCTACGCGATCTTGAGATCGGAAAGAGTACGACTACATCACCCACGAGAATCTGCTCTCGTTAAACTCTTTGGAATCTTCGAGGGTGAGTTATTCCATCGACTCGTTGCTACAATCTAGTAGATAGATCTTGGCTTGTTTGTTTGTATGCGATAGAAATTTTTTGTTTTCCATGCTACGAACCCCTACAGTGGTATCAGAGCCGTGTCTATATGTAGATCTGTTGCACGAGTAGAACACAATGGTCATTGTGGGCGTTGATGCTTTTATTGTAGATTGCTTTTTGTGTACTTTGCATCTTGCGGTATGTTGGGATGAAGCGGCCCGGGCTAACCTTACATGACATCGTTCATGAGACTTGCTCCACGCTTGACATGCAACTTGTATTGCATAAGTGGCTTTGCGGGTGCCTATTTCTCCTAGCATAGTAAAGATCCAATTTACAACGGGTAATCAACAATGCTAGTATCAATGTTGTGGTTCTTGTTCGTAGGTTAGAACGACACTTATGGAAAGCCCCAAACCACGTAAAATATGCAAAGAAAGTAGAAGCGTCTAACTTTGTTTTGCAGGGGTGTGCAGTGATGTGATATGGCCATGATTGTGATTATATTTGATGTATGCAATGTTCCTTATTGTAAGTTGGCAACCGGCAGGAGCCATATGGTTGTCTTTAATTTCTGTTAAGACCTGCGTGTCTATTCAAAATAGTTGTAATAGTTGAAGCTGGTGGACGACAACCATGAAGGAGCGTCATTGACCTTGATGCCATGCCGGTGATGATGGAGATCATGTTCGTGCTTGAAGATGGAGATCGGAAGCACAAAGAAGAAAGGCCATATCATATCACATATTATGAATTGCATGTGATGTTAATCCTTTATGCATCTTGTATTGCTTAGTAGACGACGGTAGCATTATAAGATGATCCCTCATGCACATAAATTTCAAGTTCTAAAGTGTTCACCCTTAGTATGCACCGTTGCCAAAGATTGTTGCTTCGAAGCACCACGTGATGATCGGGTGTCTTTGATTCCGCGGGTGAATACAACGTAAGCAAGCCAGATTTGCTTATGCGGTAGCTAAGGTTTGATCTTGACGAGCCTAGCATGTACAGACATGGCCTCAGGAACACGGATCGCCGAAAGGTAAAGCATGAATCATATAGCAGATATGATGAACATGTCGATTGTTCGCCATTGAAACTATATCAACTCTCGTGATGATCGGAGTTGATGTAGTGGATTTGGTTCATGTGATCACTAAAACAATGTGAGGGATGTTGTTTTGAGTGGGAGTTCACCTAGTTTAATTCATTAATTAATTTGAACTCAATTTGTCATAAACTTAGTCTAAACTATTGCAAATATGTTGTAGATCAATGGCAGCCCCTACCATCAATTTTAATGCGTTCCTAGAGAAAGAAAAGTTGAAAAACAATGGAAGCAACTTCGCGGATTGGTTCCGCAATTTGAGGATTGTCCTCACAGCTGGTAATTTGACCTATGTGCTGGATGCACCGCTGGGTGACCCACCTGCAGCTGATGCTACCGATGAAGTAAAGAATGTTTACCTCGCTCGGAAGATTCAGTACTCCATAGTTCAGTGTGCTATCTTGTATGGTTTAGAATCGGAGCTTCAGAAAAGGTTTTGAAGAGTCAGACCCATATGATATTGTCGAGGATCTCAAATTAATTTTTGAGACTCATGCGGCAATTGAAAGTTATGAAGCTTCTGAAAAGTTCTTTAACTGCAAGATGGAAGAGGGCAGCTCCGTCAGTGAGCATGTGCTTAAGATGTCTGGGCACGCGAATAAACTTCAAAGCTTGGGTATAGTGATTCCTAATACTTTGGGGGTTTACCGCATCCTCCAATCACTACCACCAAGTTACAAGAACTTTGTGATGAACTACAACATGCAGAACATGAACAAAGAGTTGCCAGAACTATTTGCTATGTTAAAATCTGCAGAAGTGGAGATCAAGAAAGAGCACCAAGTGTTGATGGTCAATAAGACCACCAAATTCAAGAAAGGCAAGTCTAAGCAGAAGGGACATTTCAAGAAGGGTGGTAAGAAAGTTACCATGCCAACGAAGAGGACCAAGGCTGGACCCAAGCCTGATACTGAGTGCTTTTACTGCAAGGGAGAAGGTCACTGGAAGCGGAATTGCCCAAAGTACTTGGAGGATTTGAAAAACGGCAACATCAAGAAGAAAGGTATATCTGATATACATGTTATTGATGTGTATCTCACTAGTATTCGTAGTAGTGCCTGGGTATTTGATACTGGTTCGGTTGCTCATATTTGTAACTCGAAACAGGAGCTGCAGAATAAACGGAAGCTAGTGAAGAACGAGGTGACGATGCGCGTGGGAAACGGATCAAAGGTTGATGTGATCGCGGTCGGCACGCTACCTCTTCATCTACCATCGGGATTAGTTTTATACTTAAATAATTGTTATTTGGTGCCTGCGTTGAGCATGAACATTATATCGGGATCTTGTTTATTGCGAGACGGTTACTTGTTTAAATCCGAGAATAATGGTTGTTCGATTTATATGAGTAATATGTTTTATGCACATGCACCTTTGATAGATGGTCTATTCTTATTGAATCTCGATAGTGGAAATACACATATTAATAACATTGAGGCTAAACGTTTGAAATCGAGCGATAACTTGACCTATATGTGGCACTGTCGTCTTGGTCACATTGGAGTGAAATGTATGAAGAAACTCCATTCCGATGGACTTCTCGAATCACTTGATTTTCAATCACTTGAAAGATGCGAAGCATGTCTGATGGGTAAAATGACTAAGACTCCATTTTCTGGTATGATGGAGCGAGCTACGGACTTATTGGAAATCATACATACCGATGTGTGTGGTCCAATGAGTGTAGCATCGCGCAGTGGTTATCGTTATGTTCTTACCTTCACGGATGACTTGAGTAGATATGGGTATATCTATTTCATGAAACATAAGTCCGAAACTTTCGAGAAGTTTAAGGAATTTCAAAGTGAGGTAGAGAATCAACGTAACAAGAAGATTAAATTTCTACGTTCTGATCGTGGAGGTGAATATCTAAGTTACGAGTTTGGCGAGCATTTGAAGAAATGCGGAATACTTTCGCAGTTGACACCGCCGGGAACACCACAGCGTAATGGTGTGTCTGAACGTCGTAATCGAACTCTCTTAGATATGGTTCGTTCTATGATGTCACTTACAGATTTACCGCTATCATTTTGGGGTTATGCATTAGAAACAGCCGCATTCACTTTAAATAGGGCACCGTCTAAATCCGTTGAAACGACACCGTATGAATTATGGTTTGGGAAGAAACCTAAATTGTCGTTCCTTAAAGTTTGGGGATGCGAAGCCTATGTAAAGAAGTTACAGCCGGACAAGCTTGAACCCAAAGCGGAAAAATGCGTCTTCATAGGATACCCGAAGGAAACTATTGGGTATACCTTCTATCATAGATCCGAAGGCAAAATCTTCGTTGCTAAGAATGGATCCTTTCTAGAGAAGGAATTTCTCTCGAAAGAAGTGACTGGAAGGAAAGTAGAACTCGACGAGGTTGTCGAACCTTCTCTCGAAATTGCGAGTAGCGCAGCACCGGAAGAAGTTCCTGTGGTGCCTGCACCAATTAGAGAGGGAGCTAATGATGCTGATCATGAAACTTCGGTTGAAGTTTCTACAGAGCCTCGCAGGTCAACGAGAACTCGTACCACTCCAGATTGGTATGATTCCGTTATGAATGTCATGTTGGTGGACAACACCGATGACCCCGAGACATATGAGGAAGCGATGATGAGCCCAGATTCCAATAAATGGCAAGAAGCCATGAAATCCGAGATTGGATCCATGTATGAAAACCAAGTATGGACTTTGGTGGACTTACCGGATGGCCGGAAGGCTGTCGAGAACAAATGGATTTTCAAAAAGAAAACAGATGCTGATGGTAATGTTACTGTCTATAAAGCTCGACTTGTCGCAAAAGGGTTTCGACAAATTCAAGGAGTTGACTACGATGAGACTTTCTCACCAGTAGCGAAGCTAAAGTCTGTGAGGATTATGTTAGCAATCGCTGCATATTACGATTATGAGATATGGCAGATGGATGTCAAAACAGCATTCCTCAATGGAGACATTGATGAAGAGTTGTATATGATGCAACCCAAAGGTTTTGTCGATCCTAAAGATGCTAACAAGGTATGCAAACTTCAACGGTCCATCTATGGATTGAAGCAACCATCCCGAAGTTGGAATCAACGTTTTGATAAGGTAATCAAAAGTTTTGGTTTTATACAAACTTATGGAGAAGCTTGTATTTACAAGAAAGTGAGTGGGAGCTCTGTAGCATTCTTAATACTGTATGTGGATGACATATTGTTGATTGGGAATGATGTAGACCTTCTTAATAGTGTCAAGGAATATTTGAATAATAGTTTTTCAATGAAGGATCTTGGCGAAGCAGCTTACATATTAGGCATAAAGATTTATAGAGATAGATCGAAGCGCCAAATATCATTGTCACAGAGTACATATTTGGTCAAAGTTCTAAAGAGGTTTGGAATGGAAGAAAGCAAGAAAGGGTTCTTGCCCATGTTGCCCAATACGACCTTGAGTAAAACTCAAAGTCCGACATCGGCAGAAGATAGAGAAAGGATGAGTAAGACTCCCTATGCCTCAGCCATAGGATCTCTAATGTATGCCATGCTATGTACTAGACCCGACATTGCATATGCTGTTAGTTTAACTAGCAGATATCAAAGTGATCCAGGAGTGGATCATTGGACAGCGGTCAAAAACATCCTTAAGTACTTGAGAAGAACTAAGGATATGGTTCTTTCTTATGGAGGTGATGAACAACTCGTTGTTAATGGTTACACCGATGCTAGTTGGAACACTGATCCGGATGATTCTAAATCACAATCTGGATACGTATTTATTTTGAATGGTGCAGCAGTTAGCTGGAGGAGTGCAAAACAAAGCGTTGTGGCGAGATCTTCAACTGAATCGGAATACATGGCTGCTTCGGAGGCTTCGCAAGAAGAGATATGGATGAAAGAGTTCATTACAGAGCTGGGTGTGGTTCCTAGTGCGCTGGACCCAATGTCTATCTACTGTGATAACATGGGCGCCATAGCCAATGCGCAAGAACCAAGGTCACACAAGAAGCTGAAGCATATCAAGCTGCGTTTCCATGCTATTCGAGAACATATCCAGGATGGGGATATAAAGATTTGCAAAGTACACACAGATCTGAATGTGGCGGATCCGTTGACTAAACCTCTCCCGAGGGCAAAACATGACCAACACCAAACTGCCAAGGGTGTTCGGTATATTACCATGTAATCTAGATTAGATGACTCTAGTGCAAGTGGGAGACTGTTGGAGATATGCCCTAGAGGCAATAATAAATATAGTTATTATTATATCTTTGTGTTTATGATAAATGTTTATATTCATGCTATAATAGTATTAACAAGGAAACATTAATACTTGTGTGAATTGTAAACTTAAATTGAAGTCCCTAGTATAGCCTCTATACTTCACTAGCTTGTTGGTTAATAGATGATTGTGGTTTCCCTATCATGAACATTGGGATGTTGTTAACAACAAGATCATATCGTTAGGAGAATGATATGGTGGACATACTCCTATAGATAAGCGTAGCATAAAGATCAAGTCATTTCAATAGTTCAATTGCTATATGCTTTCTGATACATAGTAACCTAATTCCTTCGACCATGAGATCATGCATATCACCTTTACCGGATGGATGCTTTGATGTCATCAAACACCACACCGTAACAGGGTGGCTATAAAGGTGGTATTGAGTGTTCGGAAAGTATTGGTTGAAACACATGGATCAAGAGTGGGATTTGTCCATCCATATGACGGATAGATATTCTCTGGGCCCTCTCGGTGAAATGTCATCCAATTAGCTTGCAAGCATGTGACTGGGTCACAAGGGATCACATATCACGGGAACGAGAAAAGAGTACTTATCAGTAACGAGGTTGAACTAGGTATGCAGAGATACCGACGATCATAACCTCGGATAAGTAACATATCGTGAGACAAAGGGAAATTGGTATCGTATGTAAGTGGTTCATTCGATCGCAAAGTAATCGTAGAAATATGTGGGAGCCATATGAATTTCCAGATTCCTCTATTGGTTATTGTTCGGAGAAGTGTCTCGATCATGTCCGCATAATTCACGAACCGTAGGGAGACACACTTAAGGATTCGACGTTGTTTGAGTAGTTATGGTATTATGAGAAAGAGACCGAATGTTGTTCGGAGTCTCGGATGGGATCCGGGATATCACGAGGTGATCCGGAATGGTCCGGAGAATAAGATTCATATAAGGAAAGTCCCATTTCGGAGTTGGGGAATGGTTCCGGTGTTTTCATCGGGAACATTCTAGAAGGTCCCGGAATGTCCGGCACTCCGAAAGGGGAAGGGTACATGAATGTGTCATTGTAAGTTGGAATGATTGCATCATGTACTAAGTGTTCTCGCTGTCCGAAATAAAGGGTTAATTCAAATCCTAATTTGAAAAGTCAAACGGCTAGTTTGAAAAGTCAAACTGCCAGTTTTCGGAAAGAGGAGAAGGAGGAGAAGTGGAAGCCGACTTGGGGGAGGAGTCCCCTTGGCCGGCGCGCCTCCCAAGGCCGACTTGGGGAGGGACTCCTCCCCTTGGCCGCCGGCCCTCCCACCTATAAAGGGAGGGGCAGGGCTCCCCTCCTAATACACACTAGTTCCTATCCTCTAAACTAAACCCTAGACCTAAACCCCGGTTTAGAGCTATTTCGGTTTAGAGCCTTCTAATTGGTTTAGAGCCCTCTAATTGGTGTGTCTAATTACTAGACCACTAATAGCCTCTCTCATAAGCTCCACCATACTCGCACCAGCTTAAGGCGAAGCCCTGCGGGATTTCCCCTCTACCTCCGGTACCACGCCGTTGTGCTGCCGGAATCGCGAGGAGAGTGCTACAACCTCCGCTGCCTGCTGGAACAAGGGAGAGGAAGGTCTTCGTCGAGTACCGAACGTGTGACCGACTACGGGGGCGCTGCCGGAACGTGGCGCCGGAAGGATCGTCTACGCGATCTTGAGATCGGAAAGAGTACGACTACATCACCCACGAGAATCTGCTCTCGTTAAACACTTTGGAATCTTCGAGGGTGAGTTATTCCATCGACTCGTTGCTACAATCTAGTAGATAGATCTTGGCTTGTTTGTTTGTATGCGATAGAAAATTTTTGTTTTCCATGCTACGAACCCCTACACATACACCCTAGGATGCTTCGCAGCTGGTAAATTTCTGCAGCTAGTACTTAATTCATAATTGGTATTCTGATCCATAGTTGGTGTTTTGTCCGTAGTTGGTATATGGTTAACATAGTTACCCAGATCTTCTTAGAAGTTGCATAAAGAGCATTAAATTTGGCCTAAGCTAAGTAAGACCTAAAGAAGTATAAAATTTAAAGGCGGTCGTCTTTCGAGATTCTTCGCAAGGTCAAACTTATCCAAGCGAAAATGTCCCAAAGTAAGTAGACATATAATGCTGAAAGATTTGTTTCGAAGATCCACAATTGTGCGGATACACCGTACAATCTTTCATCAGACCCTAATTAGGTAAAGTATAAACTGAACAGAGACCAACATTCTAGTTATAAAGCCAATAAATATTATATAGACAAATTAAAGACTATTAGTAAACCCTAAGGGGGAGAGCAAACCTTATAAATGAAAATTGAAGAAGTACTATAGGTAATAATGATAGATTATCTAAAACTTAATAAGGTAAAAGCTTGAAGGTGATAAAAGGTTAATCCTAACCGACTAATTCTAGAAGAAACAACTCTTAAGTGGTCTTTAAGAAGTAATAGAGAACCTGACGAGGTTTAATCTCGTCAATGCCCATTCTTATGGACTTGGGTTTTGGAGAAGATGGGGATGCTGGAGATCGTGGCACGGTTAACAGACAAGCAACCAGGGGACACGAGATTTACCCAGGTTCAGGCCCCCAGAGGGAAAACCCTACTCCTGCTTGTCTGCTCTTGATTACGGCGGAACCGAAGGTTACAGGGTGCGCAGATTCGATCTGGCGTGGATGCGTGTGCAAGAGTATGAGTCGATTGCTCTAGGACGTGCCCTCCTGGCCTTTATATAGACTTAGGCAGGTCCCGGGCATAGTCCTAGTCGGTTACAAGTTCTAGGGTTTTACCCCTTTGAATTTCCTATCTCCACTAGTCTTGCTCTCCAAGGATCCGAAGGCGTCATGGGCCTTGGCCACCCGAAAATCTTCATGGGCCAGTGTATATCTGCTGTGGGCCTTCCTTGGGCTGGACCAGGTATGCTAAAGTCACGTACCCGTAGGATATAACCATGTCAGTAGCCCCCGAGTGATCAGTCGAATCGTAGATTCGGCTGAGGAATCTTCCATCCTTCGGGTGCAACTATATATTAATAGTATATGTGTGTAGGGATTGTTGATGCGTGTGCCTGACTCACCCGGCGGATCGGGGTAAGTTAACTGTCTTAGGACGAAACGACACGATCTTCTTCAGGTTCGAGTCCCTCAACCCGGATCTGGAACATATGCTGGCGTAATTCGACTCAGGCCGCGGAGGACTTACAGGAGTGGAATTCTAGTGATTTTAATTGGTGTACCCAACACGTCCGTCGGGATTTTTCATCGTACCTGCTCACCTATGACCCTCCATTTTTGTCACAAAAACGTCACGATAGTCCATCTATGACGATCCTATGACGAAAATGAGATCGTCGAAAGCTGGGCGTCGCAAATGAACTATAACGACGATTTTGGTGAAATCGTCATAACCGTCTATGACGATATTGGATCGTCATAGTATCTATGACGATATTGGATCATCATAGTATCTATGACGATCTAATATCGTCATGGACCATCTATCCTAGCCAAGTCAGATCCTACGTGGCTGATCCTACGTGGCAAAATTGTGACGAAATTAAATCGTCTTAAATCAAAATCAGCCCAGTCCATTTTAGTGATCTATATGGGCCTAGCCCAACAATTCTTGCTTGTTTATATTTTTTCCTATATATTCTGGTTAGCTACATGGGCCCAGCCCATGGACTTTCTTTTCTCCAGGCTTTGGCCTTTTCACGGTCAAATTATTTTCTAATTTTAGAATTTCTACATTCCATTTATTTTCTTTTTTTAGTCTTTTTGTCAAGTGAGTCCCAATTGTCAGTTACTTTGAGAGTGGGTCCCTAACATCAGGTTATTAAAACATCTAATCAATAACCAATATCCAATCATAAAGGAGAAAGAAAACACATGAAAATCTTTAAATAATAGACAAAATCTTTTTGAACACAGGTGAAATTTGACACTTTACATCACAACATTAGCACACACGTTGAATTCCACACTTCACATCACAACCAATTTAAAGATCGAAGTACTCTGAACTTCTTCAACCCGTAGCTCTTGTAAACAGGAATTTTTTTGTTCATGTACTCAGTCATCTTTCGGCAGGTCAATGCCCTCATCATTCTTTAAAATCCAAGCCAACCAATCTGACAACAAAAATGGTTTGTGAGATATAACCATGCAGAACCATAAAAAAGAAGTGAAGTGTGTAAATCACCAAAATGCACATGTTTCTACTAGCTCCAGGTATACCCTACTCATAGAACGAGTCGAACGGTGATTTTTCCATTGACATACTATGTGTATATGTTGCAGATGTATGAATCCTTACTATACTACTAACTTTGCGCAAATTATTATACCTAATTATGATTGTTTGCTCCCACAGATGAATATGCTATGGCACGGTGCTCTGCCTGTAACTGAGTTTAAAATAGAACTGCATCTGCTAAACTTTCACATCATTATTTCATTCAGCTACTAAACTTTTCTCTTATTTTTTTATATCAGGTGCCGGCTTCTTCATTGGTTTGGATTGGTGGCCAGCACCTATGAGGCAGTTTCAGGTATCTAAACAAGAGTTAGGACGACTAAATTGATGATCAAGTTCTATGGCAGAACTACAATCAGGTATCTAAACAAGTTTCAGTTTTAGGTATCTAAACAAGAGTCAGGACGACTGAATTGATGATCAAGTGCTTCATTGAAGTAGACAGTTGAGGTTCGCGTTAGACACCAGAAGTCCAGAGCTTACATTACCTTACAGATTTTATCATTGTAGCTTTCTATACTTGCAGAGCTCGCTCCAGTTCTCGCCCTCCCCCTACAAAGGAAAGAACTTAGGACAACAAAGCCAACTACTAACAGTTCAAAGACAGGGCAACACCGAGCTAACCAAGCTTCGCATATGCTAAAAGACTATCTCCATGCGAACTAGATGAAATATACTATCCAGCTATGTAATGAGAAAGAATGTATATTAGCGCCAGATGATCTACTAATGTAAAACTATATAGCCAACTATGTAACATTAGTTGATCTATGTTCTGCAAGTAACATTAGCCAACTGATTCAGCAATAGAATGAGTACAAGATTTAAAAAATGCATGGGCATCACAATCACAAGTGCAAGCACTCGAGCTATCCTAACAAGAATTTTCAAGCATGAAAAGAAATAATATCTATAAATGATTCCGTACAAAAGTACAATAGTTATACTTTAGTGCACATTGTATTGGTTCATCATGAAATTAAAAATCAATCATCACCAGAGTAGTAATTTAATATTGCTACACATAAATATAGAGGCTATGTTCTACTGTTAATGGAAGGAAGACCAACTTTCGTTTACCAAGTTAGTAACATTCGCTATGCAGAAGTAAGGCTAAATCTGAAGTATGGAGTATACGGTACATGTATGTACCAGCAGCAAAGGCAAGAATTTAGGGTAAATCCGAAGTAAGGCTAATTTTTTATCCCTGTCACTAGCCAAATCGATTGGTCTATCAACTTATTCTTCAAAAATAAATACACATACAACATGAAGGCAGGATATACCAAGCTGCAGAAGTTGGCCTATCAAGTGCAGATGAACTTAACAAACAAATTATGTGCGTAACACAAGCCAAACAGAATAGCATAGAAGTATCAACCATAAATAATCTGCGGACGTTGGAGTACCTCTCTGAAAGCAAGAAAACTAGGGATGTATGGTATGAACACAAGTTTCAGTGGCAGCCGATTCAGGTCAAAGAATACTTCATATTAAAGTAACTTCAAAAGTTAACTACCTTCTAAGTGGTTGGATAATTCAAAGGTTTCATCACTTTGTTAAACAAGTTAATTAGAGGCTGCAGTAAAAGCAAAAAGAAAGGAGGGAAGAGGGATGGAGTCAAAAGGACGTACATTACAAATGACTGATGCGAAGCCGATTCAGTAACACATCTGGTGCCTGCTTTGGGGTGTCACCATTCTGTGTGGGATAAACAGGAGAATGACAAAAAATAAGAATTAGAAAACCAATAGAGAATTTAAGATTAGGATGAGAAACAAAGTTTAACAGGAACACGTGAGATTTTAGTTCTGAGAACCAGTCCATAAAATTCAAGGTTTACTAACCTGACTATATGAGACACCATATTATTTTCTCAGAATAACTAGGTAGCAATTATACCGACTACCAACAGAACTCAGACCGGCATTTTTTGAACATCAGCTAGAACTGTTTAAAAATCTTCTAATAATACTGATTGTTCATTGGAAAGTAGTGCAATCTGCTGGTTCTACACGATCATCACGCTATACTGATATATGCACTCAGACACTGAACTTGAGTCCTAACGAATACACACTAAGTATTACCTTACGACCCAGCATAAGGAAGCAGATCCAAGCACCAGATTGCATACGCCGGAATCTACCGTGTACCTGGCAAATCGCAGAGCCTCTGGGATGCTAGATGTCCCACTCCAGAACAGACACCTGCATGACCAATCAATCTCAAATTCTGGCTAGCGTTCTGGTGAGAAATATGTGGTGCTAATCACTTCCATGTAAGTATGTACCATGAGCTCAAGACAAGGCCTCTAATGGCACTTATATATGTGAAAACACACGTTACACTATATGTAGAGCTTGATTGATTTTCTTGAATCAAGTGCTAATTAATTTGCTTCTTAATTGTTGAACTGTTGAATAGAATTAATTTCCATGTAAGTATCTAGAAAGCTCATGATTGCAATTCCATTATAGAAAAATCTACAATTATACCTTACAAAAGAAGAACAAAGACAAGGTAATATGCAACGGGCATCATAATTGTTGAACTGTTGAACAGAATGCTATGGTGGCGCCTTGTGGACGAGGTTGGTTGTGCCTTTGCCGCTGGACCGATCGACTACCTCCTTGAGGGATACTCACATAGCCATCTATCAATACATTAGGTTTACAAGCATGTTTAACAAGAGAAGACTATATCCATGAAGACATGCTATTAACTATCAGGTGGGCATATGAAACAAGCCATACAACCATAGAGATCCAATGCAAAAATCAGGAAATGAAGCTTGAAAACTAGTCTACAAATAGTTGTTGAAGTTTCTCTATTAGTACATCTGAGCATAAACCATTGATAAATTGGCTACACGACACCTCTCAACTTGAGCATATTTACTTGCATGAAAATGAGTTCATGTGGCTGCTACAGATGCATTAGGCCAATATACATAGCACTGCTAATTTGGCTTTGATCTACCTATCAATCGCTTGAACTCAACTATCCAAATCCCTCTGTATTCAGCTGCTAAATATCCATTACTAGTTAAGCGGTAGACAAAGGTAAACAAGGTACAACTAGAGTAAGCAAATCAAGAAAGGAGCTGCTACTGAGTGTGACATAAAAGTCTACCGCTCCTGGTACCAGGTACTAGATCGGCCTATACAACTACATCTCACATGGTAGACGCTAAAAGCAAGCAGCAGACAACTGCTGGTCAACCGACAGCTCTTACATAACCACCGGGGTGTATGAACGAACCCACACGAACCTTGCACCTGATTTGGCGGATACGGTCGAAGAGCTCCAGAGAGTAGACGCCCTACTTGTCGGCAGAGTAGACAATGCCGTCGATGCGCCAGTTCTCGACCACCTCCAGCGACACACGTTCTTCTGGCCGCCGTCTTCGAGTTCCTACCGCATGATTCCTGTTTCAATAGATGCATCAAGTTAGAGGAGGTTGAGAAGGAGGTGATGGTGCCTAAGAGAAGAGGGAGAGATGGGTGGTGTTGCCGGTAGAGTGGCAGTGCCCCTGGTCTGGACGGTGAGCTCCCGAGAAGATGGATCCGGTCGACACGAAGCAGTAGGGCGGGCGGATTAGACTTGGGTAGATCAGGGGGTTCGCTTGGGGTGGGGGGATCGAGCGGAAGCCTCGCTTGGGTGTGCTGGCGGCGGCGGTTGTGGGAGGGAGAGTGGGGGAGACAGGTCGCACCGTGAGGGGAGATGGGTCGAGGGTGAGGTGTCGGAGGTGCTTCAGAGAGGATGAGGAGGGGCGCCGTAGGTCTAGGGTGGCCGGAGGTGAGGAGGGGCGCCGGAGGTCTAGGGTGGCCGGAGGTGAGGAGGGGCGCCGGAGGTCTAGGGTGGCCGGAGGTGAGGAGGGGCGCCAGAGGTGTGGGGTGGTCGGAGGTGAGGAGGGGCGCCGGAGGTGAGGAGGGGCAGCGTTCAATCTGGATCGTGGTGGCGGCGCCAGGGAGAGAGAATAGAGGCTGCCACTGTGTTAGGTCATGGGCGCGTGGGGAGTTGGTGAGGCCGTGGGTGTGCTTCTTTAGCTGAGCTTGCACACGTTGGATGGACACTGAACGGTCCAGATTAGGCTAAGATGGAGGATCTGTGGGAGTTTGTTTCCAGTGATTTGATTGGTCATAGAGCTATTTAAAAAAAATAAACACGTAGACACGCCACGTAAGCCAGTCATTTTAATATATCTTATTTTAGACGTTATATGACGATATAATTTGGTCATAGCCGCCTACAAACAAGGTCCTAACATGTATCATATATGTTATGACGATTTTGTCTATTCCAATTACGACGTTTTTGATCGAAATGGTCATAATTTAATAATGTTTTGGCCCTCTTAAATGGCTTACGACCATCGAGTTCGAAATCGTCATAGAACTATGACGATTTCGTTCACGGTCACTATTAGAAGGTCATAGAATAACAGATTTCTTGTAGTGCGGATTCATACTAGCAGAGCGCAGTCAGGTGCGTTGCCAGGCCACCAGATGATATCTGTAGGTCTTATCTTTGCGTCGCAGACGCAGCATCCGAACATTTATCACCACGGAGGTGCTTCGGGTGGCCTAGGAGATTGTTGCTCACTCGGCCATTTTGTTGGGGCAAATTTGCCAAAAAAAATTTGCGTGCTGATCTGGAAGATCGCAGTCGAAGATTTTATAGGGTGCGCGACCAGCGCTCCCTATGGGAGTAGCCCCCAAGTGTCTGTTCGAGTCGTAGACTCGAACGGAGACTTTAGTTCAAGCCTTGTTTCAGTCGTTAAGTCCGCAGGACTCGAAAATTTTCGGATGCTTAAATCCATCCTCCCTATGGGAGTAGCCCCCGAGTCCATAGTGGAGTCGTAGACTCGACGTAGGACTCAGAGAAGTAATTTGTCCTCATTTGTCTGTCGGGTGCGCGGCCAGCGCTCCTGATAGGAGTAGCCCCCAAGTATTTAGTCGAATCGAAGATTCGAGTGAGTACTCTTAGCTGTGGAGCCGAAGTTGGTGCTAGTATAGCTTTTGATGACGTCAGTGCTGACGATTGATGACCTCAAGCGTCTGCTACGCCAGAGATGACTTGACTGGACGAAGCGTGGGTCCCACTTGCTGACTTTGAATTGACCGGTCACGCGCGGCGTGGAGATAATTACGACGTCTCCTCAATTTCCGCGCGTAGTGGACGGCGTGGTAACGACGGTTCGTTGTGATGCTGACACGTGTACGGCCAGATCTACCGTTGGCGTTAGGTCTTCCCGATGGACGGCTGTCGTGCGTCGTCTTTGCTGTTATAATCCTTGGGTGAAATCGTGGTTTGTTTTCACCGCACCAGTTCTTGTGTTCACTGCCTCCTTGTTCTTGAGCGATTCTTGCTGCGCGCTGAGATTTCCTTCCACATTTCCTTCGTTCTTTCTGTGTTGTCATCGCCACCACCACCGTAGCGCAATGGGGAAAGCAAAGAAGTCTTCATCTGCGGTTGGGACCAGCGCCGCCGGAGGCAAGAAGGGCACCACCGCTGCTCGCGTCACCGATGGTGGCTGGCGCCGGTCAGAGACGCGGGAGAGTGATCTCCGCAAGCTGCGCGAGCGGAGCCTCATCCCGCAGGATAGGGAGGCCGTCAAACTCCCCGGCAATGAGGTAATCCCCCGTCCCCCATCTGGGTACCGGGTTATGTTTCTTGCCTTCATTGTGCGCGGGTTTTCTTTTCCGGTCCATGACTTCCTCCGTGGACTGCTCTTCTTCTATGGGATTCAGCTTCATCATCTGTCTCCCAATTCTCTTCTCCACGTTGCGTGCTTTATCACATTTTGCGAGTGTTGGCTTGGCATTGAGCCGCACTTTGGCCTCTTCCGGAAGCTTTACTCCGTGAAGAGGCAATATGGTTCGGATGGTGTGTATCCCATTGGGGGTTTCATCATCTCCCTCAGTCCCAATCTGCAATTCTTTTCCTTTTCCATGTCCGAATCTGTCCAGTACTGGCGGAGGCGATGGTTTTATATCCGCGACTCCGTAGTGCCCGGGCAAGATTTTGGTCTTGTTCCTTTTGACCCCTCCCAGATGATTGAGCGAAAAAGGTCTTGGAAAAACCAAATCTTGGACGGTGAGGTGGAGGAGATAGAGGCCTTTTACCGTCGGGTGGAGGATCTCCAGCTGATTCCGGAGAAAGAGGTGAACGGCGTGGACATCATCCGGACTTTTCTTGAGCGTCGGGTGCAGCCTCTCCAAGCGAGGGCGCATCCGATGTTTCTTTATTCTGGGCGCCGTGATCCGACGAGGGTTTCGGCTGAGAAAATGTCCGAGGGGAATCTTGACAGGGCTCTTCGCGCGCTGCTGAAGTTCAAGGCCGGAGAAGAAATTCCGGGGAAGTCACTAACTCCTCCATTTTCTTCGGCGTTGGCCGTACCGCAGGTGTAGATTTGTGCACGCAGTGCTTTTGTCGGCTGTGTCTTTAGTTCCTTTGTTTGCTAACAAAGTTCCTTATGTTTTTTGCAGAGCTTCAAAGTACCGGGCATGGTGCCACCATTGCCTGAAAAGTATCCGAATGCCCCGGATAAGGAAGTGGTTGAGTCCGTGTCCGAGATGCCGTCGGCGCGATCTCCGGCGGAGGATGCCGACGAGTCGAGTGAGGACCATACGCGCAAGAGATCACGGAGCTCCAGTGAGTCTTCGGATGCCTCGACTCCTCCGACTCCCAGAAATCCTCTAGGCCTTGAGCGTCATAGTGATGGTCATGGAGGTTCTTCCTCTCCCCTTCCTGCCATTCCTGTGCGGGCTGTTGCGCCGCACCCGCCAGCAAAGCGGAAGAAGGAAGAAAAGAAGGAGGAGAAGAAGGAAGAGAAGAAAGAGGAGAAGAGGGCCCGAAGGGCTTCTCCTATCTTCGACCTGAGCGCATTGGGCTCGTAAGTTTTCTTGTTGTACTATTGTCCTTTTTCCTTCATGATTTTTGCACCTGTGTTGATTGGTTCGTATACCGGCAATCCTCCCACGACTCTAGTGATGGTGCGTGGGAGATGATGGGGGAGTCGAACATTGCGTCGCCTCCTCCTCAGACGGTGGCGACTTCGGGTGGCGCCACTCCAGATCCTCCTGTGTGGGAGGTGCTAGTGGTTGCGCCTCAGAATTTCGTAGGCGGGGCTTCGGGGTCGCCGTCGGAGCATGTAAGTTTTCTGCTTCATGTCACGAGGGAAGCCCCCGAGTGTCTCCGTGTGCTGATGTTGATTTTACTCCTTTGTGTTGGGCGTAGCCCCCAAGTCCTTTTATTACTGCTATTTCCTTTTTCTGCAGCCTTTTGTACAGGAGGCCAAGCGGCTGGTGGGGGAGCGCCTGGCACTGGAGGGGAAACTTCGGCAGCTTCAAGGTATCCGTCTGCCTTTTAATACCTCTCTTGTTTATCCTGGTCCTGTTCTTTGACACTTGCTTGTCTTAAATGCAGAGGAGCATAACGACTCTCTCCGTGAGGTCGACGCTCTTAAAAAGAGCCTTGGTCAATCGGAGCAGAAAGCCGAAGCCGCCGTCGGTGCGAAAGAGCGCCTTGAGCTAGAGCTGACGAAGGCAGCCGAAGCGAAGGAGCGTCTGCAGCAGGAGGCCGCAGATCGTGAGGAGCAGCTGGCCACCGTTGCGGCTGCTCGTGAAAGAGGGGTGGCGGCGAAGCTCATGGCTGCTGCCAAGGCCATTTCGGGTGAGTGCTAGTTTTCTGTACTTGTTTCTTTTTCTACGGGTCTTCTTCTATGCTGCCTTTCTTCATGATTTTCTTCATTTTCGTCTCAGATGCCGCAGGCATCGAGTTCGACCGCGGTGCCCTGGAGCACGGGAGCGCTCTAGATGATGCCACTGTGGCGGTCGAAGACCGCTGCAGCACCGTCGTCAACTCCCTTGCCAAGGCGAAAGAGGTCCTTGGTCGCTTCTACCAGGAGCTTTTCCCGAAGGGCGCAGCCCTTGATGATGTGGATGCTCTGGCAGAGGCTCTGTCAGCCGAAGCGCCTGCGGCGTACAAGCGCAAGCAGAAGGGCATCGGCGCGTCCGTCGGGCTGGCGATGGCCTTGGCGGCTGGAGCGGAGCTGGATTTCCCCAGATCACCTCTCGGATGCCGACGACTGCGGATGGATCCGAGGTAGCCTTCGCTGCCTACTCCGCTCGCTGTAGACGATATGGGCCCAAGCTCATTGACTTGCTGTCTGAGTACGCACTGCGGCAGCAGGGCGAGGCCAAAGCTAGGCAGTCTGGCTCCGAGGCGACTCAGTGTCTTGCATCTTAGGCATAGTAGACGTAGGGTAGTGTGTAGTCTACTTTTGTTGTAAATATCTTGAGGAGTACCGTCCTTGTGCCACGTAGTGGCCTTATATATTTAATGAATTCCTCCGAGTTGTGCTCTATCCTTGGCTGAATGTCTGTGTGCCTTCTTTTTTCTGCTGCTATAGGTTCCTTCGGGTGCTGACCCAGTTGACACTTCATCCGCAAAGCCCTTGCGAGCATCGTTGGATGATTCCTCGTAGCTCGCTTTCCTTCGAGATCGCGTGCGCAGTTTGGAGAGGGAATTGCTTGGGTTACGTGGTCGCGCCGACGTTTGGAAGTCCAAGGCGGATCGTGGTGCAGCCAGAGAGGAGTACTTGATGGCGGAGCTGGGTCGGCTGTCTGAGCAGCTGTAATGTAAGTTGATCCTTGTTTCGGGCTGTAGCTCAGTTCTTCGGATGAGCCTGCTGGCCTTATTCTTGTTTTGTGCGATTGTCGCAGGTGCGAATCTTGCTCCGAGGGAAGAAAAACAGCGTGTCGCTGTTCGGGTCAATTGCTTGACTCAACAGGACATGGAGGCCGGCGACTTCTTCTGGATGGATCGCGATCGCGCCATGGTTCTGGCGACGGTGCAGGATCGTGTTTATCAAGTTTCGCGGGTGCTTCGCCAGGTGCAGACATCACTTTCCTCGGTGTTGCACGTCATGTTTCCTTTGGATGCCGTGCCGATGACCCTTGCATGCCTTCTGTCGAAGTTTCGGAGTGCCAGCAATGTGAAGGAGCTGGTGCGGCAGCAGCTCGTCGCAGGAGTGAAGGCTGCCTTGTCTCTTGTCAGGGTGCACCGCCCTGACGTAGATTTGGCTGCTGTGGCAGCTGGGCCACCTCTTCGACCGGATGGTGGCGAGTGGAACATGCGTCCGCATTACGCGGCTGTAAGGCAGTATGCCGAACAGATTGTAGATTTGTTTGAGCAGCGTGCTCAGGTTATTCTTCAGAATAGGTAGGACCTGAAAATAAACAGATAGATGTAAAATTTGTATATTTCGGCTGGGCGTTTTTGTGCCCTTTGTTGTAAAGGTTTTCTTGTTTGTGAGCACGCAATGCTGTGATTGAGTACGTGTCCTTTTCGTTTGCCTGACGTTGTCAGCTACTCAGGTGTACACGTTTGGTCCTCAGTCGATGAAATCGTGAGGTGGGGGGAGCCCCCGAGTGCGTTTGTAGCATGTAATAAAGTTGCAGAAAAATAGTCAACCGAAGTTTGGGGGCGAGACACTTAGCTTTATTTATATCGTAATGGAGGAGGTACATTGTTCGGCTGAGTAGCCTTGGCTGAAAGCCTTATTGAAAGTAAAAAGGGGGTAGGTTGCTACGGGTAGAATCGTCGCAGGTGCGAGATGTTCCATGGGTTGGAGTATGCGACTCCAGACTCCACGTGTTTGAGGCGATAGGCGCCACCTGGGATGACTTCGGTGATGACGTAGGGTCCTTCCCATGGTGACTCGAATTTGTTCGGTCGCTTTTGCTTGAGTCGTAAGACGAGGTCTCCTTCGACGAAGGACCTTGGGCGCAGCCGGCGGCTGTGGTAGTTGCGGAGACTTTGCTGGTACACCGCTGATCGAGCTGCTGCTATATCCCGTGCTTCGTCGAGTGTGTCGACGGCATCTTCGAGTGCAGCCGTGGATTCGGCTTCGCTGTAAGCAACGACTCGTGGAGCCTGGTGGCGTACTTCGGCTGGTAGCACAGCCTCAGCTCCGTGCACCATGAAGAACGGTGTGTAGCCGGTGGAGCTGTTTGGCGTAGTCCGTAAGCTCCACAGGACAGACGGTAGCTCTTTCGTCCAGTTTCCAGCTTTTTGCTCGAGTGAGCTCATGAGGCGCTTTTTGATGCCGGCGCCGATTAGGCCGTTGGCCTTTTCCACTTGCCCATTTGTTTGCGGGTGTGCCACTTAGGCATACGTGATGTTGATCCCGAGGCCTTCGCAGAAATCCTGGAATTCTTCAGAGATGAAGTTCGATCCGTTGTCGGTGATGATGCTGTGCGGTACGCCGAACCTGTAGACAATGGATTCGAAGAATTTGACGGCGGTTTTGCCCTTCTGGTTGGTGACTGGCATGGCCTCGATCCACTTGGTGAATTTGTCGACTGCGACCAGGAGGAAGACGTGTCCCCCTTTCGAGGACTTTGGCAGTTTGCCGATCATGTCGAGGCCCCATTGAGCAAAAGGCCAAGCTATGGGTATGGGTCTAAGTTCGGACCCAGGTGCGTGCGGTTTGTCGGCGAACCGTTGGCACCCGTTGCATCTTCGGACGATGTCCTTCGCGTCGGTCATGGCCGTTGGCCAGTATAATCCTGCTCGTAGAGCTTTGGCGACAAGGGAGCGGCTGCCTGCGTGGTGGCCGCAGATGCCCTCATGGATGTCTTGGAGTATGGCTTTGCCGTCGTCGATGGTGACGCACCGTTGTAGTACACCCGTGATGCTGCGTTTGTACAGTTCGCCGTTGATGATGGTGAAGGCTTTTGACCGACGAGATATGCGCCGGGCATCTGTCGGGCTGTCAGGTAGTTCTCTGTTTATCAGGAACTGGAGATATGGGCGTGTCCAGGTTTCTTCGACTGCCATGACCTGCATTATGTTGACCATGGCAATTTCGGTATCCAACTTTTCGGGTCCTTCATGACCTTCGGGTAGCGTAGCCCCCGAGTGTTCTGCTTCTTCGGATGATCCCTTGGGGAATTTCCGCTTGATGGATGGCACGCAGATCTGTTCGAGGAACACACCTGGTGGCACCTTTGCGCAAGTGGAGCCGATGTTGGCGAGTCTGTCGGCTTCCTCGTTGCTTTCTATTCCAATGTGTCGAAGCTCGCAGCCGTCGAATTCTCCTTCGAGTGCGTTGTAGAGCGCGTGGTACGCTATCATGTTTTCGGCGTGTGCATCGCACTCATTCATCGTCTGCTAGACGACGAGGTTGGAGTCACCATAGATGACCAGGCGTGTTACGCCGCATATCTTTGCCATCCTCATGCCATGGATGAGGGCTTCGTATTCGGCCTCGTTATTGGAGGCTCTGAATTTCATACGGAGAACGTACTTCATCTTGTCTCCTTGCGGGGAGGTCAGTATGACCCCTGCTCCTGCCCCAGCTTCTCTCTTGGAGCCGTCGAAGTGCATCGTCCATGATTGCGACATGTCCGGGGTATCTGGCAGCTGCAGCTCCATCCAATGTACCAGGAAGTCCGGAAGGACTTGAGATTTAATTGCGTGTCGCTTCTCGTAGACGATGTCCAAGGGTGACAGTTCGATTCCCCACAGGGCCACGCGTCCTGTGGCCTCCGGGTTATTCAGGATGCTGTTCAGGGGTGCCTCGTTGACGACCATCACCTGATGCTCCTGGAAGTAGTGGCTCAGCCGTCGAGCCGTCATGAACACGTCGTAGGCTAGCTTCTGGTAGTGTGGGTACCGCTGTTTTGTTGGAGTGAGAACCTCGCTGAGGTAGTAAATTGGGCGCTGGACCCCGTGGGTCTTGCCTTCTTCGGGTCGTTCGACCACGAGTACGGTGCTGACCACCTGGTGTGTGGCTGCTATGTACAGTAGCAGGGGTTCGCTCTCCTTTGGCGTGACCAAAACTGGCGAGGTGGAGAGGAGCCGCTTGAGGCTTTCGAATGCGTCGTTGGCTTCTGGTGTCCACTCGAACTTGTCTGCCTTACGCAGCAGCTGGTAGAATGGTAGGGCCTTCTCGCCCATGCGGCTGATGAACCTTCTTAGTGCCGCTACTCGTCCTGCGAGCTGCTGAACGCCCTTGAGGTTTTTCGGCTTCTCCGTTGTCATGATGGCTCTGATTTTCTTCGGGTTCGCCTCAATCCCTCGTTGAGAGATGAAGTACCCGAGCAGCTGACCCGAGGGGACGCCGAAGGCGCACTTTTCTGGATTGAGCTTGATCCTGTAGCGATCAAGGTTGTCGAACGTCTCGCGGAGATCGTCGATAAGTGTCCTTGCCTCCTTGGTTTTTATTACTATGTCGTCGACATAGACTTGGACGTTGCGACCGATCTGGTCCTTAAGGCAGGCCTGCATGCATCGCTGGTACGTGGCACCCGCGTTCTTTAGCCCGAAGGGCATTGTGTTGTAACAGAATACTCCGAACAGTGTGATAAACGCCGTTTTCTCTTGATCTTCGACCTTGAGTCGAATCTGGTTATAGACCGAGTAGGCGTCGAGGAAGGAGAGTTTCTCGCAACCTGCAGTCGAATCGATGATCTGGTCGATCCGTGGAAGAGGGAAGTGGTCCTTTGGGCAATGCTTATTTAGTGACGTGAAGTCCACGCACATCCGCAGGATGTCCGTGTCCTTCTTCGGGACCATCACCGTGTTTGCCAGCCACTCGCTTTCCTTGATTTCCCGGATGAAGTCTTCTACGAGTAATCTGTTGATTTCCTTGCTGATAGCTTCGGCTCGTGGCTCCGACAGTCTTCGGATGGACTGCTTGACTGGCTTGGTGTCTGGAAAGACGTTGAGTGCATGCTCGGCGAATTCCCTGGGTATTCCTGGCATGTCCGCAGGACACCAGGCGAAGATTTTCCAGCGCTCACGGAGGAATTCGACGAGCGCGCCTTCCTATGCGGTGCTGAGGTCATTGGCGATCAAGGCCGTCTTGGAGGCATCCGTCGGATGGACCTGTACTTTCTTGGTGTTGACGGTGGAGTTGAAGGACATGTCAGGTGCGTTCTGCCTTGTGACTGGGGGTAGCCCATTGTCCGTCACCTCGCGGAGCCTTACAAGCTCGTCTTGCATGCAGAAAGACTGGGAGATTTTGTTGAAATCCCTGTCGCATTGGTCCGATCGGGTGAAGCTCCCGTGGACTGTGATGACGCCCCTTGGTCCTGGCATCTTGAGTAGTAGGTATGCGTAGTGTGGGACGGCCAGGAACCTTGCGAATTCTACACGCCCCAGTATGGCGTGGTATTGCGACGGCCAGTCCACCACTTCCAATTCTAGGCGCTCCTGCCGAAAGTTGTCCGGCTTCCCGAAGATGACATCGAGCCCTATTTTGCCCAGGGGAATATGCCCTTTCCTGGGACAATGCCGTGGAACGTTGTGTCTGATTGTTCCAGGCTGCATTGCGGGATCCGCATAGCTGCTAGAGTGCTTGCGAACATTAGATTGATGCCGCTGCCGCCGTCCATGAAGACGCGACTCATCTCGAAGCCTCCGATCTGTGCCTCCAGCACCAGGGCAGCATGACCTGGGAGAGGGATCTGGCAAGGGTGATCCGCGCGAGTGAATGTGATGCAAGACTCCGATCCGCTGAGGTACTCAGGGATTGCAGGCAGAGTTGCCACGGCCAAGTTGATTTGTCGGGTGATTTTCTTCTGCACCCTGTTTGTGGGGCGTCCCTTCTGGATCATATTTAGTGCTCCCTTTGGTGGGGGGTATCCGACCCCGGCGTTGTTTTGCACTGGTGCGACTGGCTGATTTGGGCCTCCAATAGGTGGCGGTGGAGGAGCTCCGTGTGCTATTTCACCTAGCGGAGGTGCGTTTCCAAACGCAGGGATTGGGGCTTGTTGCCTCATCTGCACCATGCCTTCGCTGAGTTTTGGAACTCGCGGCAGTCCTTGAGCATGTGGCTGGCTTTCTTTTTGGCATCCTGTTTGTCGATGTAGAAGTGGATGGTGCATGGACCCGAAAGTTTGTCGAATGCTGAGGGTCCGTTGTCGCGGTCGCGGCGTTGCCACGACTGCGTTGGTCGTCCGTTGTCGCGGAAGTTTCCGCCGCGGTATCCTCCGCTGTTGCGGCTGTTGTCGTTACGGCGGTCGGCGTAGCCGGCCGCGATCATGTTGGGTCCGTCGCGGTCCTCGTAGACGCGCAATCTCCTCTTGCTGCGGCGTTCACGTCTTCGGCCGTAGTCGTCCTCTTCATCCGATTGCGCTCGCTGGATGCAATCTTCGCCGTCTGCCCAACTGTTGGCGATTTCCATGAGGTGGTCGAGTGTCTTGGAATTTACACGCCCAAGTTCTTCCTTGAAGTCTTGGCGTTTGACGCTGTCCCTGAAGGCGTCGATGGCCCTCTCTTCGGAGATGTGTGCTGCGGAGTTCTTGGTTGTAGACCAGCGTAGTATGTACGAGCGAATAGATTCACCCGTTCTCTGAGTGCAGGCTCGCAATTCTTCGATTGAGGCAGGCCTCTTGCTGGTGCCTTTGAAATTTCGGATGAAGCTGTAAGCGAGCTACTCCCAGCTTCGGATGGATCCTGATGATAGGCTGCTGAGCCAGACTGGCGCCGCGCCTGTCAGCTGCAGCTGAAGGCATTGCATGGCGGTTTCTTTGTTGCCTCCGTGAAGTTTGACGGATGACAGATGGTCACTGATCCAAGATTTTGGATCTTGCGTGTCGTTGAACTTCGGAGTATCCGAAGGAAGCTTGAAGTTGCGTGGCATCTGTGTTCGCCGAACAGATCTGCTGAAGCATCGAGCCCCGCAGAGTTCTCCTTCGTCTTCATCCATCTCAGATTCAGACGAGCATGCGCGTTTGGCGCGTGCTTTGTCGATCTTGCGCTGTGTAAGCTTGTCTCTGGCGTCGTAGTCGCGTTTATGGCGGTGCGAGCTCTTCTTCCTTCGAGGAAGATCGTGCTCCTCTTCCTCTTCGGATGAGGGGGTGGGACTCCGGTCGCGTCTGGCCGGAGCTTTCTTCTTCGGCTCCGCAGGAGCGTCTTCGTGGAGCGCAGCTCCGATTAGTCCTAGTCCGGTGAGTGCGGACCTATGCATGGCCCTTTTCGGGTCCCCCTCCGGAGGTGGGTGAGCCGCGAGATACGCAGTGGCTGCCATGATCGCAGCTTGCGGCATTTTCAGGATGATGTTGCCGTCAGCATCCATATCCATGAACGATGTGTGGAGAGTTCGGGTCACGTCACGCCGCTCCTTGGGATCCAAGTTTTCCACCCGAGAGCGGTGCTTGTTTCCCTGGTTTCCGTTTGTGCTAGAGCCGGGTGCCATGGCGGAGAGCGCAGCTCGTCGCGCGCTGGACTCGGAGGCTGCTTGCATGCGTTTGTCGAGCGTCTCCTGCATCTTGACTTGTTTCTTGTGCTCCTCGATGAGGAGATAGTGGTATGCCATCAGTAGTTCACGTGAGGCGTCTGCAAGTAAGACGATGTCGCCTGTGACGGCACGGCGCGCCTGGACCCATCCTTCTTTGCTAAGTTGGATGACGTGGCCGTTGTTTTCCCCGTTGGGTGGGGAGTCACATAGATCGGAGTTACAGCTGTTGCTGTCGTAAAACTCATCTGTTGATGGTGACGTGCGTAGCACAGGGTGTGGAGCCCACGAGGCGGGCCTGATTGATGGCACGGGCACCCGCTCAGGGAGGCGGAGGGTGCTAGTTTGTCCCACCTGGAAGCATAAGCTCCCGAACAAAATTTCGAGTCCGTCGCCTACGGGCTCGAAATCCTTCATGGTGGCCCGCGAGTGGGCGGTGAAGTCGAAAGCGCCAAAGAGGAGGTGATTCTCCGTCGCCGCAGAGTTGTAGATCGATCGGGTCGTGACCGTCACGATCGCACAATCTGCAGCCCCAATTCCCACAGACGGCGCCAATTGACGAGGTTTAATCTCGTCAATGCCCATTGTTATGGACTTGGGTTTTGGAGAAGATGGGGATGCTGGAGATCGTGGCACGGTTAACAGACAAGCAACCAGGGGACACGAGATTTACCCAGGTTCAGGCCCCCGGCGGGAAAACCCTACTCCTGCTTGTCTGCTCTTGATTACGGCGGAACCGAAGGTTACAGGGTGCGCAGATTCGATCTGGCGTGGATGCGTGTGCGAGAGTATGAGTCGATTGCTCTAGGACGTGCCCTCCTGGCCTTTATATAGACTTAGGCAGGTCCCGGGCATAGTCCTAGTCGGTTACAAGTTCTAGGGTTTTACCCCTTTGAATTTCCTATCTCCACTAGTCTTGCTCTCCAAGGATCCGAAGGCGTCATGGGCCTTGGCCACCCGAAAATCTTCATGGGCCAGTGTATATCTGCTGTGGGCCTTCCTTGGGCTGGACCAGGTATGCTGAAGTCACGTACCGGTAGGGTATAACCATGTCAGAACCTCCATGGGACATAGGAAGAGAATAAGAAATTCTAATGGGTACGAACTAGATAACTTCAAATCTAATCTTCACTAGGACTACCAGTATAAACCATACCACCACAAATCAAAAGTTAGTCTTTTGGCCACAACTATAGACTAATGAAATTTAAAACCCTGTTTTAGTGAGACTTCCAAGACCTTATATAGTATAATAAAAAAGATTGATGATTACATAGAAAACAAAAAGGGAATTGGATTAGGATATCTAACCAGGTTATGGAATACTACAATTAATTACATTTAAGGTCATCATGGAGTGGAGAATGTAGTAACCACTACAAGTCAATTTATTATTCCGAAATGTGAGAGTTTGCGAACTTCGAGGATGAAGTTTATTTTAAGGGGGAGAGTCTGTAACATCCCAGCATTAGAGCCTAGAAATAAGCTGAACCCAGATGTGTGCATTGCATTCGTGCATCGAAAATCTAAATAATTTTCGCAGTCAATTTCTTATTTCGAAACTTGAGAGTTTGCGAACTTCGAGGACGAAGTTTATTTTAAGGTGGAGAGTCTGTAACATCCCAACATTAGAGCCTAGAAACAAGCTGAACCCAGATGTGTGCATTGCATTCATGCATAGAAAATCTGAATAATTTTTGTGATTTTAAAATAGAACTTGCCAAATTGATTGAAGATTCTTTTAACTTGATGGAATTGAAGTAGATCATCAAGTTAACTGCGATAAGTTTCAATATGACCTTTGCTAAAATCCTTACTTAGTTAAATATGATTTGGTCTAAGGGTAGACCGGATATAATAAATGTCACTCATAATATATTGCTTAAATGATTCATATATGATCCTTAACGGATCCTATCATACTATTCACCATATCAACCTATGAATACTAAGTTAAGATTACCACTAGAATATATAAAAAAACGCAATGATTAACCTTGACCTATCTTATTCTTATCTATTCTTACTATGATTATCATAGTAATTCTTAACATTAAACTCTTTAATGAGTTGAAGATGGAAAGAGACTAAGTCAAGATCATCTACTATATATCTTTCTTTCTATAGCAATATTTATGGAACTTATTTTAATATCTGTTGTTTATCAATGTTGGATAATTCCCCATTGATTCACAAATTCTTTAACTATCAATCTTTGATCTACTACTTCTGGATCTTATCATAACATCTACTTAAATCTTTTAATGGGGGCATAGTCCATTAATAACCTTAATCCAATAGGAGATACTAAGAAGATAATTTCAAGACAATGAATAGTAGGATTGATAAAGCCCTGCTTAGCCAACTAAGAACTTAAGCAATAAATGATTAAAGTATTATAATGGTAATGCTTTGGCCACCAATATTGAATGTTTATATTTAGTATAAGTAATACTGGTGGGTAGAACATGATTGGAACCTTAGTAGAGATAAGTGATCCTAGAGTAGTCATTGCAAACCACATAAATATAATTCAGGGATTGAAGTGTGAGTCATTAGAGTTAAGAAAATATAGGATGATATTATTCAATTAAAGCTAGTATAGCATAAAGTTTTAGAAGTAGTGTTATTCATCTTAAAGGATAGTCAACTTTAGCGAAGGGTAGTTGGATGCATACAACTATTAGAGATACATTAGTGATGAATGATTAAGGAAGATTATGAGTAGAGTTTGAAGGAACTACT
Organism: Avena sativa; assembly: GCA_916181665.1. NCBI lineage: Eukaryota > Viridiplantae > Streptophyta > Magnoliopsida > Poales > Poaceae > Avena > Avena sativa. The sequence goes on along the minus strand of OV702286.1, from coordinate 27,075,739 downwards.
TGTTGGATGGAAGGCTATCAACAGTAGAGTAGTAGATACAACCAATCAAGGATATGAGGAAGTTATGAAATACTTTAGTATCAAACTCATTGGATTCATCCATGAGTTTAGAAGGTTAATCAGTGAATGAGAATATTTCTATGAAGTAAAACTCATCATGTTAATCATGATGATAGATAGGAAAAGGTAGTATATCTAGGAAAGGAATTCTTTAATAAGAAGTCTAGAATTATGAATTATGGAATATAGTAATCCTTGGTAAACAATCAACTTTAAATCTTAAAACCAAGTATAATATCCATTTCATATTAAGAATTCCTCATCTTATATCTATATCACTTGATAGGAACATTTCCCTATAACAAATCACATAAGCACATCTCTGCCAAATTCCAACCATCATAATTATATGTGCTTAGGAGTATCTTTATCAATTCCTTTCTAGAAAACATTCAAGATATAACTTTTTAGTACTAAAGGTGATGTCATCAAATATCCCAGACAGAAAACAACATGCTTAGTAATTAAATCTTTACTCATATCCACAAAGGAATATAAGTATGTTGAAAACCCAAAACCCTAGGATGAATATTCACAATTCAAACCCTAAACTTCTTTGTTTATCAGAATAGAATGTATACATTGTCATTCTCCAAGTCAATGGAAGTAGTAAGAACCATGTTAATTTCTTTCATATTTCATGCATCAAATAATAATATAGGATCATTATCCATATAAAAGTTTCTATTCAAACTATGAACCAAATAGAGTTAAGTTTATAAACAAATAAGAATATATCATTTAGACATCCATAACTAAAAGGGGAGAGTAAAATAATAAGAAAAATTTCTACAAATTATTAAAAAGGGGTTCATATAGAGCAAATAAAAGAAATATAAAAAGATGATATAATAAAAGTTCACAAATGATACTAAATATATTTTAGTATTATTGCAAATATCCAGCAGGTAAATCCTACAAAGAAAATTTTAAAGTATAAATCAAATTTCAAATCTGAATAAGAAAACAGAAAATAGAGAAATGGTAAAACAAATAAAAAACATTACCTGGCCGTGGCCCAACACCTCTATACTTATCTGACGCCATATGCAGCCCACAAAAGCCCAGCACCGAGCCCAGCTTGTTTCTATCTGTGACTGACGAGTGGGGTCAGGAAAGCACCACGGGTTGAGCTGAAAGAATCGTCAGGGGGTTATCCGCAAAACAGTCGTCGTCGTCATCGTCACGCACACAGACAGCTCACTGGAGGAGCTCGCCGCCGCCCGATGCCATCATCGTCGTCTTTCCGCCAAGATCAACGCCGCCATCGCCAAGAGAGGATAAGGAGGCCACCGCAACACCCCTGCTCGTCCTCATCCTCAATCTCGCTCTCTAGACTCACATCTTTTCCTCACCCGAAAACCTAGCTCGTCGGAATTCATCGTTCCGGCCAAATCCGACCACCCCTCGCCTCGTGATAGCCACCGTTAGACGCGCCGTCGCGGACTGAACCATCTAGGACCAAGAACGGAGGCCCGCTCGCTAGGAATCATGTGAAATCGAGTATTCCTTTTCCTCGGCCGCCGTGGCCATTATCGTCGATTCGTCGTCGTTGCGCCTCTCCAAGCTTCCTCGACCGTTCTATCGTCATCAGGGTAAGCTTACGCATCTCTGGACCCTAATTTTGCTTGCTAAATCTCACCGTAGGTCTAGTTTCGTTGAGCATCGCTGTTGGCGCCACAGTAGCTCGTCGTCGGTTGCCCTCCGATGACCATTAGATAGCGGCGCCACCAGCAATAGGATCGCCTCGATCTCCTCTGTCCAATAAACCTAGCCACAACCCCGCGCTTGCACCAGATCAATCGATTGATCCTCAACCAGTGAGGATCCACTCGAGTGACGTCATGCTCACCTCAGGATCGAACCACGTCAGCTAGTTTGACTAGTCTTGCCTCGCGTGGCTGATGACATGGCCTAGGGCCCATATGTCATTGACCGGGGTAGCTAACCAATCGGTAGCAAATGCAATTTCTTTAACCTGAGAGCTGAGGTGGACAATGGCCCACGGGTCAGTGACTGAGGCTAGCTTTAGGTGCGGTGTAAAAAGTATTTCTATTTAAGAAATAAACAAAATGTTATAAACGTCATTATTAATATTCTAGAAATCAAATAAATGATTAAACCTTGTTTAATTAATAACTTTTGATTTACAATTCAGAAAAATATGTATAATATATGAAAATTTTCAGAAAAATAAAATCTATAACTTAAAACTATTATCTAATATTATTATTGTTATTTAATAAAGGTCTTATAAGTAATCAAACTTGGATATTTTAATAATAGTAAATGTTAAAAATATAAATAGAATACCAAAAATCTTAGAAAAATAAGAATTATAATTTAAAATTATAACCATGTATTATTATTTCACTTAAGTAAATATTTATTATTTATTAAGTAATTATAAAGTAATAAGAATTGTAAAACTCATATCTTATTATTTATAAATTACAAAAATAAATGTAATATACCAAAATGATCACAAAAATAGTATCTACATGTTAAAAATCTAATATTCTACTTTTGAATTAGATAAAAATTCAAATAATTTAATAACTCAACTTTAAACTTATTTACTTTATTAATAATTCATATAAGGATAAATAAAATTTGTTAATATTTTTAAAATGAGTCAATTAAGTCTAATAAATAATATTAGTCTTAAATATTAATAATATAAAGCCATAATGGTTTAAAACATTGTAATCATCTTTGTATTAAATTATCTTCAACCCTAAATGAAGATTATATTCTAAAAAGATTCCTATTTATAATAAAAACCTTTTCTAACTATGTTAACCACCAAATTACAAAAACAACCACAACACTATAGAAACTTCAAAAGTAGTTAAGTGAAAATATATCTTGGTTTATAAACTATACTCACTCATCTATAAAAGGAAAATGATATTACCCCATTATAGAATCAAGAAACCACTACACTATGTAAAAGGATCACTATTCTTAAGTAACTTAAAGAAATCATTTCAGATACACAAGATACAAATGTTACGAGTATTCTACTTTCAAAACTATTTATATTTTGAAGTTAACTTTAGTCTCCAAGAATCTAAATATAATACAATAAACATTACTATATGTTTTATAGTTAACTTTGGTCTGAAGTAGTTAAATTATAAAAACATCTCAAACCCAAACCATTCGAGCAAACATAAATAAGAGCTACCCAACTCAGCTAAACACAAAACTTTTCTAGACATTTGAAGAGAAACCTTTTCTTCGAAGGTTATTCTTTTTGCCACTTCAAACAAGCACTCTTATATAAGCAATTGTGACTAGTATATCATAAGTATATATTTTACTACTGCATATGTGTTGCTCACAACCACTCATAAACTCTAATAGAAGCACAAATGTGAAACCTATCTAAAAGAACCACACATTACAACGTAACCATTTCCGGAATCCAAACCCTTGAACAACGTTATCTCTGGGATTCGCGTTTAGAACGTGCATCACATTACTTATGCATAAAAGCATATTGCTTCTTTAAACATTAGTCCTTACCGGACCAATGATGCTGATTTCAGATTTTTGGATCTTATATTGACTCGAAGACCATGAGTGCATAATCTTGCAATCACAAAAGGCAAGTTCACACTTTCTCATGTCCTTTGCTTATTTTCTGTAAGTATTTCACAAATCCAGTGTTATCATCACCTGCATTTGAAAATTTTCTAAAAAACACTATTTTCGATAATAATGTGAACTATTGGTTATTGATCCAGGGTGATCAGCTAACCTATTAAATCTGACAGTTGGAATACCACTGTTCAGAACTATATCACCTAGGACTTAACAACCAATGTCGCCAGTGATTCTTGCGCCGTATATTACGTGTTGACCATGAGATTTGGAATGGGACGGAGAAGTCAGTTGTATCTTCTTCCTCTCGCATGAAGCCGGATGTGAAGGTCGTGGCTATTATCCTCGTTGCATGCATATTAATTGGTAATTCGTAGAGGATATGCAGCATATGGGTAGGAACCCTCAACGTCCCATGATAGTTCTGACATCTAACGGTTTGTACAAACCATTGCCGTAATTCTTTATGTGGGCATGGTGTACACCAAGGAGGCATGCGAGGTCGCGAAGGGGGCAGTGATTGGCTTGGATCATCTTCTAGGCCCCACGTCATGGAATTGTGGACGGGAATAAGCTGCCCAGTTGTGCAACAAAGAGTTGATCTCTCATGGGTAAAGTGACGCACCTCTGCAGAGTGTAAGAACTGTAACTTGTTACTCCCTGTTCCGGGAAGGAGCTACGAACGTGGCGGGAAAGGAACTCCATGAAAGTTCTGGTAAACCTGTGAAGGCTGACGGACATAGCTTTTCAGAATAAAAGCAACCTTTGAAGAAATGTTTATGAAAACTTGCATTGCCTACGACCTACGGTCTGTGGCTGTAGTTATAGTGCATCAAACACTCCTTTTCTAGTGAATTTGCTGAGTACGCTCGTACTCAAAGTATCTTATTAACCCTTGCTAGATTGTGAAGCCATTAAGACGATATCTACATCAAGTTATGCTCCAGGAATCATCAAAAGCTAAGGCTTTTCAAGGAAGTCAAGGAAGTCAACAGGTTCATCAACTCAAGTGAAGATGAAATTCCAGATTAGATAGGAATATAATCTCTAGCCAAAAAACCTATTTCTGTAGTGCGTTGCAATAGCAGCAATGCCAACCTCTTAGCCAGAATACTAGACTTAATAGTATAATCGTTCTTGCGTTATTTATCTTTGATTATTCTTCGTAAGAAGTTCTTTCTCTCTCTTTAACCTAGAGTGTTCTCTGAATCTTGTGTAAAGAGTGAGTTGTAACCTTTAGCCATGTATTGGACCTGCTTAGTTTCTGTTGTGCCATTCTGAGGGATGTAATACTAGTGAACGGTGTTTCATTGGTGTTATGTCAATGTCTATAGTATACTACATCATGCAGTGGTATGTTGGGTCACCGCAGCCGTGACCCTATGCACCTCCTGATACCACTGGTTTGTGATAGGATGATCCAGAGTGTCGGCAACGACCTCGTCTGCAAGGACCCGACGCCGCCTGCAACTTCAACGAGCTCTAGGCCCCGCTACAGCACGCCCCCTGCCCAACCGCGACCACGTTGAGCTCCCTCGTGCATGTGCGTGTCTGGTAAGCATCATCACCACCCCTAGGCCTCGCTAGAATCACCGTTACACCATCGCCAGTAGCACCGCCGCTGCATCGTCGTCGCTAGCGCCGCCCATCCTTGGTCGTGTGCTTAACAGCATTGGATCTAGATCTAACGCTTAAGATTAGATCACTTAAACGAACCGGTACGAGCAGATCTGGCCATGCATTGTCACTTAAATCCAACGACCCTCGTTGATCGATCCGTGCGAAACGGTATCAGCCAATAGAAACAGCCCACGTGGCCTAGCCTGTCTGTTTAAAATTCCAGAAATGATTTTTGAATGTTTAAACTTGTAAATTCAATAACTTTTGTTCTGTTTATCCAAAAAATGAAAATAAGATATCAATGGAATCACAAAAATAAATCCTACCCATCTGTAGGCTTGGTTTTATATTTTGCCTCTGGTAAAATAGAATTTTATGCAGAGACATTTGTAGGCTTATTTTGTGTATAAAAATTAATTGGAAAATGTTTTAAAGGCCAAATAAGTTTATTTGTTGTATAAATGTTTAGTTTATTGATCAGTACTGTTTTACTTGTCTTGTTGGGTTTGAAAAATCATCACATGGCATTTGCATGCATTCATATATTTTTGCTTGTTTATTTGAAATATGAATTTGGTGCTATCATTTTATGTGTAGATTTTGGTGCTAGTGGTGATTGTGACTGTGAGGATTGTTGTTACTCCCCCAACTACCAAGGCAAGTGGTTCTTCATATTTTTGTCCCAATATTTTGACTATGCATTAGTGATATTTTGTATAGGGCTTGCATGATAATTTTTGCTATGCTTGGGAAATCCTAGTAGTTGTAGAGTTGTTAGTATTCTCTCTAAATTAAGATAGTTGCTATTTCCATTCTTAGCCTAGATATTAGTAACCATGGGTGGATTATATACATATGCTATGGAAAAATATTGCTAAGTCATTGACTTTTGTTTTGCTTAATAAAACAACTAAGTGAATGAATCACCTGGGCGGAATGGTTGTTTGGGTTATGTTGAGTGGTTACACAAGGCCCATATCTATGGTTTACCTTGTGTACCACACTTGCGGAATGACACCGAGGAACAAAGGGATTTGAGATGCCATATGTTAAGAAGCTTCTAGTGTAGCCACATGGCATTATGGGATCTGCCTGGATCACATAGGTTGCAATAACTTAGCCAAATGGACAGTTGGTGGTAGAGGGATGATAGGTTTGGAACGCGTCCATTTTGGTCTAAGGGAAGGCTTCTGAAAGGTCCTGTCTTGATGAAAGTCAAGTCTTGTGGGGAAAGTGCACCACCTCTGCAGAAGGAAGAATCTAAGTACTTAGCCGTGTCCCCGGAAAAGGACAATTTGAGAATCAAGACATGGAAGCTTGTAGGGTTTTGTAGCATGGAAAACAAAAAATTTGTATCGCATACAAACAAACAAGCCAAGATCTATCTACTAGATTGTAGCAACGAGTCGATGGAATAACTCACCCTCGAAGATTCCAATGTGTTTAACAAGAGCGGATTCTCGTGGGTGATGTAGTCGTACTCTTCGCGATCTCAAGATCGCGTAGACGATCCTTCCGGCGCTGCGTTCCGGCAGCGCTCCCGCAGCCGGTCACACGTTCGGTACTCGACGAAGACCTTCATCTCCCTTGTTCCAGCAGGCAGCGGAGGTTGTAGCACTCTCCTCGCGATTCCGGCAGCACAACGGCGTGGTACCGGAAGTAGAGGGGAGATCTCGCAGGGCTTCGCCTTAAGCCGGAGCGAGTATGGTGGACTATGAGAGAGCCCTCGATGATCTAGGGTTTAGACACGCTGAGGAGGGGGCTAGGCCGGTGGCTAGGGTTTGACCTAGGCGGTGGCGGCGATTGCCCTAGGGCCGGCGGCGGCTATGGAGGCGGCGGCGGCTTGGGGCTAGGGTTTAGAGGTGTAGGAACTTGTTTCTAGGAGGGGAGCCCTGCCCCTCCTTATATAGGTGGAGGGGGCCGGACAAGGGGAGGGGAGTCCCTCCCCAACTCGGCTTGGTGGTGCGCCGGCGATGGGAGGAGTAACTCCTCCCCCAAGTCGGTTTCCACCTCGCTCTCCACTTCCCAAAATTAGCCGTTTGACTTTCAAACTTGACGTTTGACTTTTCAAACTAGGATTTGAATAAACCCTCTATTTTGTTCAGCGATGACACCGAGTACATAATGCAATCATACCAACTTGATATAACACATTCATGTACCCTTCCCCTCCGGTGTGCCGGACATTCCGGAACTTTCTAGAACATTCCCGATGAAAACACCGGAACCATTCCCCAACTCCGAAACGGGACTTTCCTTATATGAATCTTATTCTCTGGACCATTCTGGATCTCCTCGTGATATCCCGGATCCCATCCAAGACTCCGAACAACATTCGGTCTCTTTCTCATCATTCCATAACTACTTAAACAACGTCGAATCCTTAAGTGTGTCTCCCTACGGTTCGTGAATTATGCGGACATGATCGAGCCACTTCTCCGATCAATAACCAATAGAGGAATCTTGAAATTCATATGGCTCCCACATATTTCTACGATTACTTTGCGATTGAATGAACCACTTACATACGATAACAATTTCCCTTTGTCTCACGATAGTTTACTTATCCGAGGTTATGATCGTCGGTATCTCTGCATACCTAGTTCAACCTCGTTACTGATAAGTACTCTTTTCTCGTTCCCGTGATATGTGATCCCTTGTGAGCCAGTCACATGCTTGTAAGCTAATTGGATGACATTTCACTGAGAGGGCCCAGAGTATATCTATCCGTCATATGGATGGACAAATCCCACTCTTGATCCATGTGTCTCAACCAATACTTTCCGAACACTCAATGCCACCTTTACAGCCACCCAGTTACGGTGTGGCGTTTGATGTCATCAAAGCATCCTTCCGGTGAAGGTGATATGCATGATCTCATGGTCGAAGGAATTAGGTTACTATGTATCAAAAAGCATATAACAATTGAACTATTAAAATGACTTGATCTTTATGCTACGCTTATCTATAGGAGTATGTCCACCATATCATTCTCCTAACGATATGATCTTGTTTTTAATAACATCTCAATGTTCATGATAGGGAAACCACAATCATTTATTAACCAACAAGCTAGTGATGTATAGAGGATATACTAGGGACTTCAATTTAAGTTTACAAATCACACAAGTATTAATGTTTCCTTGTTAATACTATTATAGCATGAATGTAAACATTTATCATAAACACAAAGATATAATAATAACTACATTTATTATTGCCTCTAGGGCATATCTCCAACAGTCTCCCACTTGCACTAGAGTCATCTAATCTAGATTACATGGTAATATACCGAACACCCATGGAAGTTTGGTGTTGGTCATGTTTTGCCCTCGGGAGAGGTTTAGTCAACGGATCCGCCACATTCAGATCTGTGTGTACTTTGCAAATCTTTATGTCCCCATCTTGGCCATGCTCTCGAATAGCGTGAAAACGTATCTTGATATGCTTCAGCTTCTTGTGTGACCTTGGTTCTTGCGCATTGGCTATGGCGCCCATGTTATCACAGTAGATAGACATTGGGTCTAGCGCACTAGGAACCACACCCAGCTCTGTAATAAACTCTTTCATCCATATCGCCTCTTGTGAAGCCTCCGAAGCAGCCATGTATTCCGATTCAGTTGAAGATCTCGCCACAACGCTTTGCGTTGCACACCTCCAGCTAACTGCTGCACCATTCAAAATAAACACGTATCCAGATTGTGATTTAGAATCATCCGGATCGGTGTTCCAACTAGCGTCGGTGTAACCATTAACAACGAGATGTTCATCACCTCCATAAGAAAGAACCATATCCTTAGTTCTTCTCAAGTACTTAAGGATGTTTTTGACCGCTGTCCAATGATCCACTCCTGGATCACTTTGATATCTGCTAGTTAAACTAACAGCATATGCAATGTCGGGTCTAGTACATAGCATGGCATACATTAGAGATCCTATGGCTGAGGCATAGGGAGTCTTACTCATCCTTTCTCTATCTTCTGCCGTTGTCGGACTTTGAGTTTCACTCAAGGTCGTATTGGGCAACATGGGCAAGAACCCTTTCTTGCTATCTTCCATTCCAAACCTCTTTAGAACTTTTTCCAAATATGTACTTTGTGACAATGATATTAGGCGTCTCGATCTATCTCTATAAATCTTTATGCCTAATATGTAAGCTGCTTCGCCAAGATCCTTCATTGAAAAACTATTATTCAAATATTCCTTGACACTATTAAGAAGGTCTACATCATTCCCAATCAACAATATGTCATCTACATATAGTATTAAGAATGCTACAGAGCTCCCACTCACTTTCTTGTAAATACAAGCTTCTCCATAAGTTTGTATAAAACCAAAACTTTTGATTACCTTATCAAAACGGTGATTCCAACTTCGGGATGCTTGCTTCAATCCATAGATGGACCGTTGAAGTTTGCATACCTTGTTAGCATCTTTAGGATCGACAAAACCTTTGGGTTGCATCATATACAACTCTCATCAATGTCTCCATTGAGGAATGCTGTTTTGACATCCATCTGCCATATCTCATAATCATAATATGCAGCGATTGCTAACATAATCCTCACAGACTTTAGCTTCGCTACTGGTGAGAAAGTCTCATCGTAGTCAACTCCTTGAATTTGTCGAAACCCTTTTGCGACAAGTCGAGCTTTATAGACAGTAACATTACCATCAGCATCTGTTTTCTTCTTGAAAATCCATTTATTCTCGACGGCCTTCCGGCCATCCGGCAAGTCCACCAAAGTCCATACTTGGTTTTCATACATGGATCCAATCTCGGATTTCATGGCTTCTTGCCATTTATTGGAATCTGGGCTCATCATCGCTTCCTCATATGTCTCAGGGTCATCGGTGTTATCCACCAACATGACATTCATAACGGGATCATACCAATCAGGAGTGGTACGAGTTCTCGTTGACCCGCGAGGCTCTGTAGCAACTACAACCGAAGTTTCATGATCATCATCACTAGCTTCCTCTCTTACTGGTGCAGGCGTCACAGGAACTACTTCCGGTGTTGCGCTACTCGCAAGTTCGAGAGAAGGTTCAACAACCTCGTCGAGTTCTACTTTCCTTCCAGTCACTTCTTTCGAGAGAAATTCCTTCTCTAGAAAGGATCCATTCTTGGCAACGAAGATTTTGCCTTCGGATCTATGATAGAAGGTATACCCAATAGTTTCCTTCGGGTATCCTATGAAGACGCATTTTTCCGCTTTGGGTTCAAGCTTGTCTGGCTGTAACTTCTTTACATAGGCTTCGCATCCCCAAACTTTAAGGAACGACAATTTAGGTTTCTTCCCAAACCATAATTCATACGGTGTCGTTTCCACGGATTTAGATGGTGCCCTATTTAAAGTGAATGCGGCTGTTTCTAATGCATAACCCCAAAATGATAGCGGTAAATCTGTAAGTGACATCATAGAACGAACCATATCTAAGAGAGTTCGATTACGATGTTCGGACACACCATTACGCTGTGGTGTTCCCGGCGGTGTCAATTGTGAAAGTATTCCGCATTTCTTCAAATGCTCACCAAACTCGTAACTTAGATATTCACCTCCACGATCAGAACGTAGAAATTTAATCTTCTTGTTACGTTGATTCTCTACCTCACTTTGAAACTCCTTAAACTTCTCGAAAGTTTCGGACTTATGTTTCATGAAATAGATATACCCATATCTACTCAAGTCATCCATGAAGGTAAGAACATAACGATAACCACCGCGCGATGCTACACTCATTGGACCACACACATCGGTATGTATGATTTCCAATAAGTCCGTAGCTCGCTCCATCAAACCAGAAAATGGAGTCTTAGTAATTTTACCCATCAGACATGCTTCGCACATTTCAAGTGATTCGAAATCAAGTGATTCAAGAAGTCCATCGGAATGGAGTTTCTTCATACGCTTCACTCCAATGTGACTAAGACGACAGTGCCACATATAGGTCGAGTTATCTCTCGATTTCAAACGTTTAGCCTCAATGTTATTAATATGTGTATTTCCACTATCGAGATTCAACAAGAATAGACCATCTATCAAAGGTGCATGTGCATAAAACATATTACTCATATAAATCGAACAACCATTATTCTCGGATTTAAACAAGTAACCGTCTCGCAATAAACAAGATCCCGATATAATGTTCATGCTTAACGCAGGCACCAAATAACAATTATTTAAGTATAAAACTAATCCCGATGGTAGATGAAGGGGCAGCGTGCCGACCGTGATCACATCAACCTTTGATCCGTTTCTAACGCGCATCGTCACCTCGTTCTTCGCTAGCTTCCGTTTATTCTGCAGCACCTGTTTCGAGTTACAAATATGAGCAACCGAACCAGTATCAAATACCCAGGCACTACTACGAGTACTAGTGAGATACACATCAATAACATGTATATCAGATATACCTTTCTTCTTGATGTTGTCGTTCTTCAAATCCGCCAAGTACTTTGGGCAATTCCGCTTCCAGTGACCTTCTCCCTTGCAGTAAAAGCACTCAGTATCAGGCTTAGGTCCAGCCTTGGTCTTCTTCGTCGGTGTGGTAACTTTCTTACCACCCTTCTTGAAGTGTCCCTTTTTCTTAGACTTGCCTTTCTTGAATTTGGTGGTCTTATTGACCAACAACACTTGGTGCTCTTTCTTGATCTCCACTTCTGCAGATTTCAACATGGCAAAGAGTTATGGCAACGTCTTGTTCATGTTCTGCATGTTGTAGTTCATCACAAAGTTCTTGTAACTTGGTGGTAGTGATTGGAGGACACGGTAAATCCCCAAAGCATTAGGAATCACTATACCCAAGCTTTGAAGTTTGTTTGCGTGCCCAGACATCTTAAGCACATGCTCACTGACGGAGCTGCCCTCTTCCATCTTGCAGTTAAAGAACTTTTCAGAAGCCTCATAGCTCTCAATTGCCGCATGAGTCTCAAAGATCAATTTGAGATCACGGACAATATCATGTGGGTCTGAATTCTCAAACCTTTTCTGAAGCTCCGATTCTAAACCATACAAGATAGCACATTGAACTGTGGAGTACTGAGTCTTCCGAGTGAGGTAAACATTCTTTACTTCATCGGTAGCAGTAGCTGCAGGTGGGTCACCCAGCGGTGCATCCATCACATAGGTCAAATTACCAGCTGTGAGGACAATCCTCAAATTGCGGAACCAATCCGCGAAGTTGCTTCCATTGTTTTTCAACTTTTCTTTCTCTAGGAGCGCATTAAAATTGATGGTAGGGGCTGCCATTGATCTACAACATATTTGCAATAGTTTAGACTAAGTTTATGACAAATTGAGTTCTAATTAATAGTAAAATTAATCTAGGTGAACTCCCACTCAAAACAACATCCCTCACATTGTTTTAGTGATCACACAAACCAAATCCACCACATCAACACCGATCATCACGAGAGTTGATATAGTTTCAATGGCGAACAATCGACATGTTCATCATATCTACTATATGATTCATGCTTTACCTTTCGGTGATCCGTGTTCCGAGACCATGTCTGTACATGCTAGGCTCGTCAAGATCAAACCTTAGTTTCCGCATGAGCAAATCTGGCTTGCTCACGTTGTATACACTTGCGGAATCTAACACACCCGATCATCACGTGGTGCTTCGAAACAACAAGCTTTAGCAACGGTGCTAACTAAGGGTGAACACTTTATGATTTGAAATTCATGTGCATGAGGGATCATCTTATAATGCTACCGTCGTCTACTAAGCAATACAAGATGCATAAAGGATTAACATCACATGCAATTCATAATATGTGATATGATTTGGCCTTTCTTCTTTGTGCTTCCGATCTCCATCTTCAAGCACGAACATGATCTCCATCATCACCGACATTGCATCAAGGTCAATGACGCTTCTCCATGGTTGTCGTCCACCGGCTTCAACTATTACAACTACTTTGAATAGACACGCGGGTCTTAACATAATTTAAAGACAACCATATGGCTCCTGCCGGTTGCCAACTTACAATAAGGATCATTGCATACATCAAATATAATCACAATCATGGCCATATCACATCACTGCACATCCCTGCAAAACAAAGTTAGACGCATCTAATTTCTTTGCATGTTTTACGTGGTTTGGGGCTTTCCATAAGTGTCGTTCTAACTTACGAACATGAACCACAACATTGATACTAGTATTGTTAATCACCCGTTGTAAATTGGATCTTAACTATGCTAGGAGAAACAGGCACCCGCAAAGCCACTTATGCAATACAAGTTGCATGTCAAGCGTGGAGCAAGTCTCATGAACGATGTCATGTAAGGTTAGCCCGGGCCGCTTCATCCCAACATCCCGCAAGATGCAAAGTACACAAGAAGCAATCGACAATAAAAGCATCAACGCCCACAATGACCATTTGTTCTACTCGTGCAACAGATCTACATATAGACACGGCTCTGATACCACTGTAGGGTTTCGTAGCATGGAAAACAAAAAATTTCTATCGCATACAAACAAACAAGCCAAGATCTATCTACTAGATTGTAGCAACGAGTCGATGGAATAACTCACCCTCGAAGATTCCAAAGTGTTTAACGAGAGCGGATTCTCGTGGGTGATGTAGTCGTACTCTTCCCGATCTCAAGATCGCGTAGACGATCCTTCCGGCGCTGCGTTCCGGCAGCGCTCCCGCAGTCGGTCACACGTTCAGTACTCGACAAAGACCTTCCTCTCCCTTGTTCCAGCAGGCAGCGGAGGTTGTAGCACTCTCCTCGCGATTCCGGCAGCACAACGGCGTGGTACCGGAAGTAGAGGGGAGATCTCGCAGGGCTTCGCCTTAAGCCGGAGCATGTATGGTGGACTATGAGAGAGCCCTCGACGATCTAGGGTTTAGACACGCCGAGGAGGGGGCTAGGCCGGCGGCTAGGGTTTGACCTAGGCGGCGGTGGCGATTGCCCTAGGGCCGGCGGCGGCTTGGGGCTAGGGTTTAGAGGTGTAGGAACTTGTTTCTAGGAGGGGAGCCCTGCCCCTCCTTATATAGGTGGAGGGGGCCGGCCAAGGGGAGGGGAGTCCCTCCCCAACTCGGCTTGGTGGTGGGCCGGCGGTGGGAGGAGGAACTCCTCCCCCAAGTCGGTTTGCACCTCCCTCTCCACTTCCCAAAATTAGCCGTTTGACTTTCAAACTTGGCGTTTGACTTTTCAAACTAGGATTTGAATAAACCCTCTATTTTGTTCAGCGATGAAAACGAGTACATAATGCAATCATACCAAATTGATCTAACACATTCATGTACCCTTCCCCTCCGGAGTGCCGGACATTCCGGAACTTTCTAGAACATTCCCGATGAAAACACCGGAACCATTCCCCAACTCCGAAACGGGACTTTCCTTATATGAATCTTATTCTCCGGACCATTCCGGATCTCCTCGTGATATCCCGGATCCCATCCGAGACTCCGAACAACATTCGGTCTCTTTCTCGTCATTCCATAACTACTCAAACAATTTCGAATCCTTAAGTGTGTCTCCCTACGGTTCGTGAATTATGCGGACATGATCGAGACACTTCTCCGATCAATAACAATAGAGGAATCTGAAATTCATATGGCTCCCACATATTTCTATGATTACTTTGCGATCTAATGAACCACTTACATACGATACCAATTTCCCTTTGTCTCACGATAGTTTACTTATCCGAGGTTATGATCGTCGGTATCTCTACATACCTAGTTCAACCTCATTACTGATAAGTACTCTTTTCTCGTTCCCGTGATATGTGATCCCTTGTGAGCCAGTCACATGCTTGCAAGCTAATTGGATGACATTTCACCAAGAGGGCCCAGAGTATATCTATCCGTCATATGGATGGACAAATCCCACTCTTGAACCATGTGTCTCAACCAATACTTTCCGAACACTCAATGCCACCTTTATAGCCACCCAGTTACGGTGTGGCGTTTGATGTCATCAAAGCATCCTTCCAGTGAAGGTGATATGCATGATCTCATGGTCGAAGGAATTAGGTTACTATGTATCAGAAAGCATATAGCAATTGAACTATTAAAATGACTTGATCTTTATGCTACGCTTATCTATAGGAGTATGTACACCATATCATTCTCCTAACGATATGATCTTGTTGTTAATAACATCTCAATGTTCATGATAGGGAAACCACAATCATTTATTAACCAACAAGCTAGTGATGTATAGAGGCTATACTAGGGACTTCAATTTAAGTTTACAAATCACACAAGTATTAATGTTTCCTTGTTAATACTATTATAGCATGAATGTAAACATTTATCATAAACACAAAGATATAATAATAACTACATTTATTATTTCCTCTAGGGCATATCTCCAACAAAGCTATCAAGAATCTCCTCATCCCAATTTCTAAGTTAAAACTTGTGGTTGAACAAGGGTGAAGGTTCACCAATGTTTATTGGTGGTTCCTTGGGAGTTTTTTCCAAACAAAAACTTAGTGTTTTCAACTAATAGGTAAAATCTATTTTGAGCAAAGCAAGCCTAAGCTACACTTAGCCAAATTCATGTAGAAGCTAGATACTATTATTCTACTAAGGTATCACTTGCCAATACTATTCCAATGTATTGACCCACTGTGGCTGTAACTTGTGATGTTGCAGGTTACTCTGATGAGGATTAGGGTTATGAGTCTACACTCAACATGCTTGCCTATGGCACATGAAGATGAAGACTTTTATTTATATTGTTAAGTTACACTCTTGTACTAGCCTATGGCTATGGACTTGTAAAAGAGTATGTTGTCTTTGGAATGACGATGTAATAACGACCTTTGTTTCTTTGTAGTTCATCTTAAACTGTGGATGCTAGCAATTGATCCAGGGACTAGTATTGCAATCACAGGGACCTTTACCTTTATATAGGTGTGGTCTTACAGATGGTATCAGAGCACTGTGTTTCCTGTAGGATTATGGCCCTAGGATTGGATTAGAAACCACTAAGGACAAAATTTCAACACTAAAAAATTTCAACACTTGTCTTTTCTTCTCTTAAACTTTTCTAATCTTCTTTCTCATCTCTATTTGTAGATGAACTCCATCAACGAAGCCGTGAGGAAGGGACCACTCATGACCATGACTTTGGAGTGTGAGACTGAATTTCCCAAGGCCCTCAAGAACCTTATGGTTACCATGGGGATACATGGTGCAGCTGTGTACAAAGGATTCCCTGTGATGGATGAAGGAGAAGAGTATTAGTGGGTGCAACTTCACTTGTACAAAAACAAGGAAGACAACCACAAGGAGTCAGGATTCTGCATGGTTACCAACTCAGAAATGCACACAACATTCTTTGACTCTTCAAGAAATGCAGCTTGGAATGCTATCAAGGAGCTTGTTGATAGACTCAAGTGCAGAATGCTCAACACCCAAAATGACCTTAGAGAAGAAAAGAAGCATACCCAAGAATTAGAGACTACCAAAAAACAACTAAGGGGAGACATCATAGACTTAATATGGGAGTCTTGTGAACAAGATAGACAGATGGCTACTAAGGATGCCCTGATAGCTATATTGTCTAGTGAGTGAGAGTTGTAACGTACTTCGTTAGTTGGACCACCACATTTATCGTTTATACTTCCAAATTTTTTGTCTAAGTTATGTTGAACCTTTGATGTTTGTAAGGGATATGTGTATTCCATGACTTGTGTGTTTGTTGCAAAAGGATGTGCTTGTGATATTTTGTCTTGTGATTTTCCCTATTGATGTTGATTCTAACTTTTCTCTGTCTTATAAAAATAGATGCCTAATGTTGTTATCAACACGCCCGAGGAGTTCAAGGGAACTCGTTTTGGTACTCGTCTCATTGAGCTCACTAGTGTGCTCAACCTTCCACTTCCTAGCATCATGACACTTCAGCTCACCAAGTTTGAGAGGAAGGACCTATGGAGCTTTAGAGTCACACAGCCGAGACGCCAGACAGAGACACCCACAGAGGCTATCACCTTCAAGCTGATGCATGATGACAAGGAGAAAGGCTTAGATGTAGTCATGCATGAGTTACTTGGGCGTCTGGTAGGGAGACACTCCACCAAGCTTAGAGGACTTTACTTTCACCCCTTTGGGAGACGCAACGAGGACGGTGAGGCCATAGAGTACGAGGATGCTTCTAGAGAGACGATGGAGACGATTCGTCTGTACCTCTAGGACCTAGAGGGTCTTATTAGATACCTAGATACTGATAGGACCAACGTCATGCTTAGCAACGACGAGCTCCAGGTTCAGCTTCGTGAGAAGGACAAGCTCTTCGCGGAGCAAGACGAGATAGTCAAGGAAATGGAGGCCAAGTTTGAAAGCCAGGACAAGAAGTTCAAGGGCAAGGAGAAAAGAGTCTAAGACATGAAAAAGAAGATCCGGGAGATGAAGGAAGAACTAGAGGCCAAGGACTTCGAGCTTGAACATCAACAGGGAGTGATCGAGAGGCTTCACTCACAGAAGAGGGCTCTTAGGGCTAAGATAGAGGCCTTGACTACTAGTGTTAATGAGTACAAGACCGCCATGGAGAGTGCAGGTCTTACCCTTGTTGACAAAGAGACTGATGCGGAGGAGTAGTGAGGACTACTCGATTATCTTTCATCTACCGTACTTTGATTATTGAGTCGCAATGACCATCCAACATGTGGATGGCTTGCTATGGTGTGTTTGCATTTTTCCAAAACTTGTTGTTTATGTCGTTTAAACTCTATGTTATTTTGATGCTTGGTTATTGTGATTGACTATGGGATGTATTGTGCATGTTAAGCATCTATGGGTATCTCATTCTTATCTTTATTAAAACCACATATGCCTCCTCGACGTGCCAACCCCAACCCAAACAACAACAACTGAAGGGTTTTGTAGCATAGTAAATCAAAAAATTTCTACGGATGCGAACAAGAAAGCCAAGATCTAATCTAGGAGATGCAATCAACGAGAGGGATAGATGAGATCTTCATACCCTTGAAGAAATCTCACAGCGGAAACGTTCAACAGAACGTGGTTGGTGTAGTCGTACTCGCCGTCTCCTCCTCGCGATCCGATCCGATCCTACGCCGCAAGTGGCAGCGCCTCCGAGAGATGCACACGTACAGTGCCGCGACGTATCCTCCTTCCTCGGTCCAGCAAGTGGGGTGGAGAGATAGATTGGATCTGCAGCACGACGACGTGGTGCTATGGTGGAGAGTTTCTACGGCAGGGCTTCGCCTACGCGCAGTTGGGAGAGAGAGAGGTGGAGGGCAGCAGGATGGCGGCTAGAGTTGGAGGAGTGGGGGGAGGGGTGCGCCCTGCCCACGTTATATAGGGGGCTGGACAGCCCCTTTGGCCCCTCCTCCAAGCCCTAGGGCGGCGGCCCCAAGGGTTGGAGTGGGGGGCAAGTTTCCCCCTTCCTTCTAGAAGGGTTCCCTAGGGTTTCCCCTAGGGTTTGGCCGGATGGGCCTATGGGGCCTTGTGCCCCTGGCCCAATGCGGCCAGGGCACTCCCCTTAGTCCCACGCAGGCCTCCGACAAGTGGGGCCACATTGGTCCCACTCCGGAAGCTTCTAGGACCTTCCGGTACAATACCGAATACTCCGAACTCCAAAAACTGCTTTCCTTTATATGAATCTTATTCTCCGGACCATTCCGAAACCTCTCGTGATGTCCTGGATATCATCCGAGACTCTGAACAAAAACTCATAAACCAATTATCCATTCTATCCTAGCGTCGATGCACATTAAGTGTGTGACCCTACGGGTTCGAGAATATGCAGACATGATCTTCTATCAATAATCAACAGCGGGATCTGGAAACCCATATTGACTCACACATACTCATACATGATCATATCGGATGAACCACGATGCCAGGATTCAATTAATCCCATATATATTCCCTTCGTCACGCGATATTTTACTTGCCCGAGATTCGATCGTTGGTATCGGCATACCTAGTTCAATCTCGTTCATAGCAAGTACTTTACTCGTTCCGTAATCCGATATCACTTTGTGATTAACTCCTTAACCATGTGCTTGCAAGCGGTGTTGATATCGATTACCGAGTGGGCCCGAAGTATATCTCTCCGACTCGGGAGGGATGAATTCCATCTCGATACATACAACCCAACAGGTACTTTCCGATCATCTGAGAGACACCTTTATGATCACCGTCACATAGGATGACGTTTGATGACCTCAAAGCTTTCTTTCGATACCAGGGAGTTGCATTATCTCATGGTCTAAGGAATACAATATTTGACATAGGAAAAAGTTCGCAAAGATGAACACGATGACACGATCTAATTGCTCTTCTTGATTTCGGTCTGTCCATCATATCATTCTCCTAATGACATGATCTCATTATTAATCGGCAACTCATGTCTATGGTTAGGAAACCTTAACCATCATTAATCAATGAGCTAGTCCATAGAGGCATACTAGGGACACGTTGTTTGTTCATAAACCCCAGAAGTATCAAAGTTTCCGTTTAATACAATTCTAGCATGGAATATAAACTTTATCATGAACAAGAATTATAAAAATAACATCTTTATTATTGCCTCTAGGGAATAATTCCAACAACAACAATGTCACTCCCGAGATGCAGCAGTTGATGACAGCACAGACACAATTGATGCAGATGATGACCACTTTCATGCAGAACCAGAATCAGAATCACAACAACAACAATAATAATAACAATAACAATAACAACGACAACAACCAGAATAATCCGCCAGGATTTGACATGCTCACCAGATTTCTAAGACTGAGGCCTGCAAAGTTCTCGGGAACCACTGATCCAATGGTAGCCAATGACTGGTTACGTTCAGTGAACAAGGACTTAGTGACTGTCGGCTGCACCGACGAAGAGAAGGTCAGGTTTGCAACACATCTGCTGGAAGGGCCAGCAGCAACCTGGTGGGACAACTTTCAGATCACCACCCCCATTGAGGATGTGACTTGGGCTATCTTTGAGGATGGATTCCGAACAACCGACAACTCATCCGGAGTGATGAATTTGAAGAAGGAGTTCCACAACCTGAAACAGCGTCACCGCAGCGTGGCTGAGTATATTGAGGAATTCAACAATCTGGCGCGTTATGCACCGGATGAAGTTGATACAGATGCCAAGAGGAAGGAGAAATTCCTTGAAGGACTGAATGATGAACTGAATCTTTAGCTGTCTGTTGCCTATGCCCCAACCTACCAATCACTTTGTGACAGGCTACCATCTTGGAAAACAAGATGAAACAGGTTGAGAGTAGGAAGAGGAAGCACAACTTTGATAAGCACAACTCGGGATCGTCTCACAAGCGTTCCCATCATGATGATAGTGGGAGTTCTGGATCCCACAAACATGGAAAGTACAACAACCACCACGGCCACAACCGCCATCATGACAACAAGCATCACCGCAGTCATGATAATGACAAGTACAAGAACCACAAGAGTGGACACAAGAGTCACCATAGTGGAGGTGGGAGTGGAAGTGGAAATCAACCTATCAAGAAAGATCTCAGTTAGGTTGAGTGCTTCAAATGTAAGAAGATGGGGCACTATGCTAATGAGTGCCCAGAGAAGAAAGTTGAAGGTGCCAACAAGCCCAATCCCTTCCAAAAGGGACAAGTGAACCACATCAATGTGGAAGAAATTTATGAGGAACCTGATGCTGTGGCTGGTAAGTTCAAACTCAATTCTGTTCTAGCACTTGTTCTTTTTTATACTGGCGCATCGTATTCATTCATATCAAGAGCATTTGTTGATAGAAATGGACTTCCAGTTGAAACTATTGGGTGTCCTATAAAAGTAAGTTCTCCTGGTGGAGAAATGATAGTGAACTCAGGATGTCATGACCTAGTCATAGAATTTGGGAAGTATAAGTTTCCCATTAATTTGATAATCCTAAATTCCCAAGGATTGGATGTCATTTTGGGAATGGATTGGATGACTAAGTACAAGGGAGTGCTAGATTGTGCTAATCATACTGTCACACTCACAACCCCGGATAATAAAAGGATTAGATTCAAGACTAACTTTGAATCAAAAGGGAGTAAGCTAAATTATCTTAAGGGGTTAGCATAGACAGTGTGCTAATTGTGAGAGAATATCCGGATGTGTTTCCGGAAGAATTGCCGGGAATGCCACCAGATAGAGATGTGGAGTTTCTGATTGACTTGCTGCCAGGATCAAGACCAATAGCAAAGAGACCTTACAAGATGTCAGTTGATGAGTTTAAAGAACTCAAGAAACAACTTGGAGAACAATTGCATAAAGGATTTATTCAACCAAGTTCTTCATCTTGGGGAGCACCAGTCTTGTTTGTTGAAAAGAAAGATATCAGTCAAAGGTTATGCATAGATTATCGTTCACTCGATGAGGTGACTATCAAGAACAAATATCCTTTGCCCAGAATCAATGACTTGTTTGATCAGTTAGAAGGAGCCCGTGTGTTCTCAAAGATTGATATCCGGTCAGGCTATTTTCAGCTTAAGATAAGGGAACAAGACATACCTAAGACTGCTTTCACCACTAGGTATGGATTGTATGAATACACCGTGATGCCATTTGGTTTGACCAATGCACCAGCCTACTTCATGAACATGATGAACAAGGTGTTCATGGAGTTTCTTGACAAGTTTGTTGTCATTTTCATTGATGACATTTTGATCTACTCCAAGAGCAATGAAGAGCATGAAGGACATTTGTGTTTGATACTTGAGAAGCTTAGAGAGCATAAACTGTATGCCAAATTCAGCAAGTGTGAATTCTGGCTGAAGGAGGTTGGATTTCTTGGACACATTGTGTCAGGAGATGGTGTAGCCGTTGATCCCACAAAAGTGTTAGCTATAACTGAATGGGAATCTCCTAAGTCAGTGAAAGAATTTCGTAGTTTCCTTGGTTTGGTAGGATACTATAGAAGATTCATTGAGAATTTCTCCAAGGTAGCTAAGACAATGACGGAGTTACTAAAGAAAGACAAGAAATTTGATTGGACTGAAGGATGTGAACTCAGTTTCCAAGAGTTGAAGAAGAGACTAGTGTCAGCACCAGTCTTATGTCTGCCAGATTTGGAGAAGGATTTCCAAATGTATTGTGATGCATCTCACCAAGGATTAGGTGCAATTTTAATGCAAGAAGGGAAAGTTATGGCTTATGCCTCGAGACAACTCAAAACTCATGAAGTGAATTATCCTACTCAGGATTTGGAGTTAGCCTCTGTTGTCCATGCACTTAAAACATGGAGACATTATCTTTTGGGAAAGCGATGTGAAGTGTTCAGATCACAAAAGCTTGAAGTATATCTTCACCCAAAAAGAAATCAACATGAGACAAAGAAGATGGTTGGAACTCATCAAAGACTATGACTTGAGTTTGCAATACCACCCGGTAAAGCAAATGTTGTAGCGGATGCATTAAGCCGTAAGGTTTATGTGAATGGCCTTACTAAGGGAGAGTTGTCAGATGATCTGTGTGCCCAATTCAAAGATCTCAGATTGGAGATTGTGCCTGAAGGACATCTCATGTCAATGGATGTTTAACCCACCTTGTTGGAAAAAATCAAGGAAGCCCAAAAGACGTACAAGGAAATTGAAGAGATTAAGGAAAATATTGGTAAGGGTAAAGACAAAGGATTCCATGAAGACGAACATGGTACTTTATGGTATGGAAAACCTATCTGCATTCCGCAAGATCCGGAGCTTTGTAAACTGATTTTATAGGAAGCACACAACTCACCATATTCCATTCATATAGGTAACACCAAAATGTACATGGATGTGAAGGAAAGATTTTGGTGGAATAATCTCAGGAAGGACATCGCCGAACATATTGCTTTGTGTGATGTATGTAGCAGAGTGAAAGCGGAACATCAGAAACCAGCAGGATTGTTGCAACCATTACCCATTCCTGATTGGAAGTGGGACAAGATTGGCATGGATTTCATCACTAGACTGCCGAGGACTAGATCGGGAT
The DNA here is from genome assembly GCA_916181665.1 of Avena sativa. Classification (NCBI taxonomy): domain Eukaryota; kingdom Viridiplantae; phylum Streptophyta; class Magnoliopsida; order Poales; family Poaceae; genus Avena; species Avena sativa. The sequence goes on along the minus strand of OV702286.1, from coordinate 27,052,501 downwards.
ATGATTCCATCTGGGTCATAGTGGATCGCCTAACTAAAGTTTCTCATTTCATACCCGTGAAAACAACCTATACAAGTGCTAAGTTAGCCAAGATTTATATGAATAGGATTGTGTGTCTGCATGGAGTACCCCAAGAGTATTGTTGGAGGCAACTGCATGAGTCATTGGGAACTGCATGAGTCATTGGGAACGAGATTGGAATTCAGCATTGCTTTTCACCCCCAGACTGATGGACAGACAGAAAGGAGTATCACCACTTCGTGGAGTGAAGAGGTTTGGAGTCAAAGGAAAATTGGCCCCAAGATATGTTGGACCATTCAATATTATGAGCCGAAAAGGATAAGTAGCATATGAGATTGAATTGCCTGAATCATTGTCTACCGTTCACAATGTGTTTCATGTGAGTCAGCTAAAGAAATGTCATCCAGAGATGGAAGAGACTTCTTTGAAGGATACTATACCTTTGGAAGAGGTCCAATTGGAAAGTGATCTCGCTTATGAGGAAAAACCTATCAAGATTATTGAGACTGCAGAAAGAGTTATACGGACAAAGACTATCAAATTCTGCAAAGTTCAGTGGAACCATCATTCCGAAGAAGAAGCAACATGGGAAAGAGAAGATGATCTTCGGAAAGACCACCCTCACCTATTTGTTAGCCAATCCGAATCTCAAGGGCGAGATTCACCTTAAGGGGTTAGATTTGTAACATCCCAAAAATCATGATTTATAAAGTCTGCATATCATTCATGCATTCATAAACATTTAGGATCATTTTCAAATAGGATTTCAAAAACAGAAGCATATTGTTGTCTATTATTTTATGTAGGAAAAACAATGGCTTTGAACATAGGATTGATTGATATTTCCAAAGCTTGGTCAAAGTTTTCAAAACAAAATATGAATTCAAAACCATTCTTATGCCTATTGCAAATAATTAATTAAGGCATGATTTTATTTTTAAACCCAATGGCCATTGTAATTTTGAGTGAACAACAATGTTTTATACACAAATATGTGCATGTTACACTTTACAAAAATCCAGGAAGAGTTTGAATTCAAACACATTTGAAATCATTTGAAAAGGATTCCTGGAAAATCATTTGGAAAAAGGAAAAGAGAAAGGAATAAAGAAAAGGCCAGCGTCAGCAATCAGGCCCAACAGCAGAACCAGTCCATTAGCCAGCCCACCCGGGACCACGCGTACACCCTCTCTCACTGATGCTCTAGTCCCACGTGCCCTGTCATCATCGTCCCCAAAATCCCGCGCCGTAGACCACATCGCCGCGGCCGTTGCTGCCGATAATGGCGCGACGTAATTGGCCTTGATTCCGCAGGTGTTTCTTGTCGCGCTGCCGCCCATTTAAACCCCTGCACCCCACGGTCATTTCCCATTTAAACCGTTGCTGCCGATAATGGCACGACGTAATTGACCACTCGCTCGCTCCGCCACGAGGCTGCCCATATTTCGCAACACACCGCCACAGCACCGAGCAACTCCGACGATGAAATTCCGGAGTGCCCGACCACCCCTGTCCTTCTGGTTCATACGAGCGTGGTCCTTGTGATCTCGTGCACCTCCTGACACCTTTTGTTTGTCCGCGCATGACCCAGGCCGCCATCCCCATCCACGACTACAAGCGGCAGAGCCACCGCTCAACTTCGGCGAGTGATTTAGGTAAAGTTTGACCGCCCCTTGCCTTCTCCTTGACACTGTCGTGTTTGCCGTGACCCTGTGCACCTCCTGATACCAGTGGTTTGTGCTAGGACGATCCAGAGTGTCGGCAGCGACCTCGTCTATAAGGACCCGACGCCGCCTGCAACTCCGACGAGCTCTAGGTCCCGCTACAGCATGCCCCCTACCCAACCGCGACCACGTTGAGCTCCCTCGTGCACGTGCGAGTCTGGTAAGCATCATCACCACCCCGAGGCCTTGCTAGAATCGCTGTTCCACCATCGGCAGTAGCGCCGCCGCCGCATCGCCGTCGCTAGCACCGCCCATCCTTGGTCATGTGCTCAGCAGCGTTGGATCTAGATCTAACGCTTAAGATTAGATCACTTAAACGAACCGGTACGAGCAGACCTGACCGTGCACTATCACTTAAATCCAATGGCCCTCGTTGATCGATCCGTGCGAAACGGTATCATCCAATAGAAACAGCCCACGTGGCCTAGCCTGTCTGTTTAAAATTCCAGAAATGATTTTTGAATGTTTAAACTTGTAAATTCAGTAACTTTTGTTCTGTTTATCCAAAAAATGCAAATAAGATATCAATGGAATCACAAAAATAAATCCTACCCATCTGCTGAATTGGTTTTATATTTTGCCTCTGGTAAAATAGAATTTTATGCAGAGACATTTTTAGGCTTATTTTGTGTATAAAAATTAATTGGAAAATGTTTTAAAGGACAAATAAAGTTTATTTGTTGTATAAATGTTTAGTTTATTGATCAGGGCTATTTTACTTGTCTTGTTGGGTTTAGAAAAATCATCACATGGCATTTGCATGCATTCATATATTTTTGCTTGTTTATTTGAAATATGAATTTGGTGCTACCATTTTATGTATAGATTTTGGTGCTAGTGGTGATTGTGACCGTGAGGATTATTGTTACTCCCCCAACTACCAAGGCAAGTGGTGCTTAATATTTTTGTCCCAATATTTTGACTATGCATTAGTGATATTTTGTATAGGGCTTGCATGATAATTTTTGCTAAGTATCTATATGCTTTGCTTGGGAAATCCTAGTAGTTGTAGAGTTGTTAGTATTCTCTCTAAATTAAGATAGTTGCTATTGCCATGCTTAGCCTAGCTATTAGTAACCATGGGTGTATTATATACATATGCTATGGAAAAATATTGCTAAGTCATTGACTTGTGTTTTGCTTAATAAAACAACTAAGTGAATGGATCACCTGGGTGGAATGGTTGTTTGGGTTATGTTGAGTGGTTACAGAAGGCCCATAAGGAATGCCACCCAACAACAAAGGGATTTGAGATGCCATATGTTAAGAATCTTCTAGTGCAGCCACATGGCATTATGGGATCTGCCTGGATGACATAGGTTGCAATAACTTAGCCAAATGGACAATTGGTGGTAGAGGGATGATAGGTTTGGAACACGTCCATTTTGTTCTAAGGGAAGGCTTCTGAAAGGTCCTGTCTTGATGAAAGTCAAGTCTTGTGGGGAAAGTGCACCACCTCTGCAGAAGGAAGAATCTAAGTACTTAGCCGTGTCCTCGGAAAAGGACAATTTGAGCATCAAGACATGGAAGATATCAAGAATCTCCTCATCCCAATTTCCAAGTTAAAACTTGTGGTTGAACAAGGGTGAAGGTTCACCAATGTCTATTGGTGGTTCCTTGGGAGTTTTTGTCGAACAAAAACTTATTGTTTTCAACTGATAGGTAAAATCTATTTTGAGCAAAGCAAGCCTAAGCTACACTTAGCCAAATTCATGTAGAAGCTAGATACTATTATTCTACTAAGGTATCAATTGCCAATATATTCCAATGTATTGACCCACTGTGGCTGTAACTTGTGATGTTGCAGGTTACTCTAATGAGGATTAGGGTTATGAGTCTACACTCAACATGCTTGCCTGTGGCACATGAAGATGAAGACTTTTATTTATAGTATTAAGTTAAACTCTTCTACTAGCCTATGGCTATGGAGTTGTAAAAGACTATGTTGTCTTTGGAATGACGATGTAATAACGACCTTTGTTTCTGTGTACTTCATCTTAAACTGTGGATGCTAGCAATTGATCCAGGTACTAGCATTGCAATCACAGGGACCTTTACCTTTATATAGGTGGGGTCTTACAAGATCGTCCGAGTAAACACTCTTGCTTTTAGCAAGATATTCTCCGAGAGCGCCAACAACCTCAAGATCATCGCATTTGTAAGTTTTATATGCCTTTTGCATTTCATATTTAGTATCCCACTGTAGCCCCCAAGGATTTAGACAGAAAACCATAGGTCTTTGGGTCTGAATGCTCTAAAGTGACTAAGCTAGAAACTTTGCACTATAGCCCCCAAGTATTTAGTTTAAATGAATTATCGACTAGATACTTTTAGAATAGCATATGCAGTGTTTGTAAATTTCAATACTGTAGCCCCAAGCCTCTAGTTGAAGTAGAATTAGTTCCGACTAGATGCTTAAAGAAAGACTAAGCATATTTCTGAGTTAAAAACTCGTACTGTAGCTCCCAAGCCTCTAGACGGATACTTATCCGGCTAGATGCTCTAAGTAGATCAAGTAACTTTTGATCTTTTTGCAGAATGAGAATACTCAGAGGAATGCCGCCAACGACAAGTTCCACAAGATGCGTGCTGATCTTGAAGCTAAAAGGGTAAAACTGCCTTCTTAAAGGATCAAATCACCAACAGCAAGAGTCTGTTTTTCTTTTCTATTTCGCACTCAATCTTAGCCTTGTGTCATTAACTTCCGACTACTCATTGCGCTTTGTCATTTCTCTGACTTGTAGAAGCCATCTCCAAGGCCAAGGATATTGTCGAGCAATCCAAGCACATACATGAGCTGGATAGCGAAAACAAAATCCTGAAGCAGGAGAGAGAGGACTCACTGAAGATGCATGAAGATGCCCTGGCTAATGCGCAAGAGTATGATGGAAAAGCTCAGTGATTCTCCGACTTACATGTTGAAGACGGAGAGCATCACATGGTTCTTGGGAGGACTAAAAGATATTGCTTGACGATTTGTCGACATCTATCTAGATGGATCATTCAACCTAAAGAGGCAAGACGGCGCAAGATCTTGAAGTTCTCCGGAGGCTACTGTTGGGGATATGCTAAATGGATACCACCATTGCATGTCTCTAATCCGGATAACCCGGGTGGCCCACAGTTGGTAGCAAGGCCTATGGCTTGCTGGGCGACCCAGTTAGATGGATCCAGGAAGGAGACCCATGCCGGATAAAGGAAGGCTACGATGGAGTCAGCAACATACCCGGAGCCTTGGAGTGCAAGACACGTTAGACAAGTTGTATACCGTGTAGGACTCAATAACCTGTCCGGCTCGGACTTTCCCTGTAACCCTAGGATCTGGTGTCTTTATAAGCCGGACCTAGAGGAGACTTTAGGGCATAACTCAACTCATATTGCGCACAACGAACCGATCCCTGTAACCCGGCGTATTGCCGTTATAGTGATTTATAGCAGGAGTAGGATTTTGCCAACGTCGTGGGATCTAAACATGGGTAAGATGTGTCACCTCGTACGTGCCAACCTTCCGCCTTACCCCATGTCTCTAAACACGCACTGTGAGGACCCCTCCATGGCGTACTCATCAGCAATACCACGATACACTACGGTAGAGGATGCAATCATTAGGGCATGCATGTATGTTATGCACGTCTAATCCTAGAGGGCAGACGATCTTCTTTGTTTCGTACATACTGGTGGGCAATTTGTTATCCATTGGAAGTAGCTTCTTCATTATTTTCAGTAACTTTTCAAATCCCTTGTTAGTCACACCATTCTATGCCTTCTATTGCAGCAATTTCAATGTGCTATCCAGATTTTTCTGGCCATTTTCGCAATTTGGTTACAACACTTTTGTGATCCTCTAACATATGCTCGAACTTCAACCTCTCATTTTCACTTTCGCAGTCCGTCTTTGCATCAGCAATGGCCCGACCATGAACGTCATCAGGCTCATCTGATGCCCATTCTTCATCTTCTTCTTCTTCTTCATTGTCTTCCATTGCAGTACCACTGTATTCAGGGAACATAGGATAGTTGTCGCCATTCTCTTCTTATTTGTTGTCTTCTATCATAACCCCTCTTTCTCTATGCTTGGCCCAACAATTATAGTCAGACATGAAACCGGAAACAGGTGGCTGTGAAGAATTTGTGAGGAAGATTAATCCTTCTGATTTTGATAGACACCACATGGACAACACGTAAAACCATTCCGCTTGTGTGCCCCAGCCACATTGAGAAAAGAACGCACGCCTTTCATGAACTCACTAGAGCGTCGGTCAGCGTATATCCATGGTCGGCTCATCTGCATTACATAAGTATATCAAACGCAATCAAAATGCTAAAATTAATCCTGGTCTAAAATTATATTTACATAACAATACTTTAGCTCCAGTTGCAACGAAATACTACGTACTAAAACTATGCAATGATTTGAAAACTTTCTACTCCATCTTTAGTCTGGGTTGAAGACATCAACTGAGACTAAAGGGATTACAACAGGCTTGGGACGACACGGGACCGTTTAGTCCCGGATGGTGTGTCCAACCGAGACTAAAGATGGACCTTTAGTGGGTGGCGGCACTATGTCATGGGTGAGTGTCGACACTATGTCATGAGTGGCGGCACTATGCCATGAGTGGCGGCACTATTTCGGTGGATGAAGGCACTATGTCAGGGCTGAGTGTCGACACTATGTTGTGGCGCTTAATCTATAAATAGGTAAGATGCATCTTTGTGAAGTTAAAAACTGCAAGATGATGCGAGAGGGTCACCAATATGGCGGAGCTTCTCGAAAATGGCTAAGGATCCCTTCCTCAGACATCTTCGAGGAGGTCGCCATAGAGACACTCCCATATATTGATCTTGAGGAGCTTCTCGAAGATGTATTGAGCTAGTGTGTCTTTTTACGATGCTTTTTTGAATGAATCCTATTTTTCTTACAATTTTGTGATCATTATTGTTTACTTTGGTACATATCTATGTCTATGCATAATGATGATGTTATTTTTTTTATATCCATCCAGAATTTGAAGATGCAGTGAAATAAGCTAAACTAGCAATTACAGATAAAAGGATGGAGTTGCTAACCTTTTAGAACCCTTGGATATATAGATGGAGCATCACCAAATCTTGATAAATCGTGTGAAAAAGTAGGGATGAACTCGAGCTGAGGGATGAGTGTCAAATTATTATATTTTTTCAAAACGGAGACGTAGCTCCAGCCTCTGCATCGACTGATGCATGCAGCTCTTTATTAATTTTATTCAGTATTTGGTTTTACAAAAGATTACATCATGGGTCGCATAGGGTTGAGACATGAATCAACCATCTAAAAAAGAGAGAAAATATGAAGCAACTCTGCACTAACATGTTAACCTATGATCAAAACGCCAGCTGCACCGGCTGTAAAAATCCCGTGCCACCTGCTCTAGACGGTTGCACCCAGTAACCATGTGTTGACGTTTTTCCGTTGACTGGAGGAAAGACCACAAACGGATCCAGTGAGTAGCCAAAGGAATGACCTGCATAAAGAAAGAATTTTTGGCATTGTTAAATATATAATCATTCTGAATGTTCCATATGGTCCATAGTAAAGCACATACTCCAACTCGGATATGTGCTTTTTCTTGTTTGTTGACCCCCGCTAACCAATTCTCAAACAAATTTGTTATGTTAGACGGAGGAGTGATATTAAAAGCCATATGAACAATAGGCCACACAAGTTTTGCTAGAGGACATGATATGAATAAATGTTGTATTGATTCATCTTGGTCACAAAAACAACATTTTTTACATCCTTGCCAATTCCTTTTTATTAAGTTGTCCTTTGTAAGTAAAACTTTTCTATGCAAGAACCACATAAAAATCCTTCTCTTTAGTGGTACTTTCATTTTCCAAATAAATTTCCGAAGGTATTTAGTATGGTCATTCATGTAATCTAAATACAATGACTTGACCGTGAAAGTGCCAGACGTTGTTAATTTCCAAACAAACGCATCTGGCTGCGTGGTTAACTGCACATGAATGAGTCGGCTACAAAGTTGAAGCCAACGCTGCCCTCTATGTCTCGTTAGAGTTTGCCTAAAACCTATTTTCAGCGGCACTTGAGACATAACACTAGGGACTAAAACTTGTTTTCTTTGTGCTATATTATAGAGCGAGGGGAATTGTTGGGATAAAGGCGTATTTCCTAACCATGTTTCCTCCCAAAACCGTGTATCCTTACCGTTTCCAATATTGAAAGAGCCTCTATCAAAAAATTCATCTTTTACTTTCATTAATCCTTTCCGTAGGTTTTGCCTTTACTTGAGACAAAGATTGGGAGTTGAGATATTTATTTTGTATTAATTCCTGCCAAACACCTTGTTCAGTTAGGAGTTTAAAAAGCCACTTGGTTAAAAGACATTTATTTTTGATTTCTAGAACCTCCACTCCAAGACCCCCCTGATCTTTGGGTCGACAAATAATGTTCCACCGAGTAAGTCTATACTTTCTCTTGTGACCATCACTTTGCCAAAAAATCTCGAACGAAAGTAATCCAACCTTTTTCTTACCCCTATGGGTATTTCAAAGAAGGATAGCATAAACATTGGTAAGCTAGTTAAAACTGAATTAATTAGTACCAATCTGTCTTCATACGAGAGAAGTTTACCCACCCAACTAGCGAGTTTTCTCTCAAAACGATCCTCAATCGGCTTCCACTCACCATTTTTTAATTTTCGGAAGTGAATTGGAATCCCCAAGTATCTAAATGGGAATTTTCCAGCCTCACATCCGAAAAGATTGATATATTGATCTTCAAATTTTTTGGCTTTACCAAAACAGTAAACTTCACTCTTATGGAAGTTAATTTTAAACCCCGAAATTTGTTCAAAAATAGACAAGGTCAGCTTTATATTTAATGCCTTTTCTATGTCATGTTCTAAAAAAATGATAGCATCATCGCCATACTGTAAAATGGATATCCCCCCATCAACTAAATGAGGTACAAGTCCCTCAACCTGGCCATCTTCTTTGGCCCTAGCAATTAAAACTAATAACATGTCGGCAATTATATTAAAAAGGATAGGAGATAGAGGGTCACCTTGTCTTAAACCTTTATGAGTTCGGAAATAGTGACCTATGTCATCATTTACCTTAATACCAACCGTTCCCCGACAAACAAAATGTTCTATACATTGACACCATTTAGGATCGAATCCCTTCATGCGCATGACTTGTTGCAAGAAAGACCACTTAACCCTATCATAAGCTTTTTCGAAGTCTAATTTTAGCAACACACCATCCATTTTCTTCCTATGAAGTTCATGTATAGTTTCATGTAAAATAAGCACCCCTTCGAGAATATGTCTCCCTGGCATGAACGCCGCCTGAGTTGGTCTAATAACTTTATGGGCTACCTTGGTAATACGATTAGTACCAACTTTAGTAAAAAAATTGAAGCTTACGTTTAGAAGGCATATCGGTCGGTACTGCTGAATTTGAATGGCATTTTCTTTTTTGGAAGCAAGATTATAGTGCCATAATTAAGATGAAAGAGTGGTAACTCGCCACTCTGAAATTTTTCGAACATATTCATCAAATCATGTTTGATTATTTCCCAAAAAGTTTGAAAAAACTCCGCAGGAAAACCATCAGGTCCCGGGGCTTTATTTTTTTCCATTTGCATAATAGCATCGTACACCTCCTTCTCTATGAAGTTTGATGTGAGAATAGAATTCTCCTCATATGTTAACTGTGGTATATCCGTGGTTTCGGATTCTACCAAAGAGAAGTGATTCTTCCCCGGAGGCCCAAATAGTCTTTTGTAGAAGTCGGTGATATAATTTTTGATGTTTTCTTGGCCTATTATAGTTCCATCATCTTGTTCAAGTTGGAAGATCTTCTTCCTCCTATGCTTACCATTGGCAATAAGATCAAAATATTTGATGTTGTTTCCCCCTTCTTGAATGTGTTTAACCTTAGCACGCTGCGCCCATTTGGACTCCTCGTCCTGGCGCAATTTAGCCACTTGATCGTTAGCCTCTAGCAATAACTTTCTCTCATGGTCATTAAGAGGACCACTTTCTGCTTTAATGTCTAGACTATCTATCATATCTAATAGACGCTGTTTTTCCTTTTTATAAACACTACTTTGATTTCTTGCATAGCCTTTTAGAAAATTTCTAAGATGGCTAATCTTATTTTTCCATACTTCCATTGGACTTTTTCCATGAGATACCGCTGCCCACTCATGAGCCACCATATAAAAAAAAACTTTCTTGTCTTAGCCAAGACAATTCAAAAGAGAAATTGTTGTTATTTCCCCAGTGAGCTTGTTCATCCGAGTCAATAAGTAAGGGGGTATGATCAGAGCACGCCCTAGTCAAAGCCCGCACTGTTACTAAAGGGAACTTTTGCTCCCATGACACAGTAGCAAGAATTCTATCAAGTTTTTCGAAAGTGGGTACCTCTTTTCTATTAGGCCATGTGAACTGTCCGCCGGAGAGAACTAATTCTCTTAGGTTCAGACTTTCAATAATCGTATTAAAAATAAAAGGCCATCTAGCATTAAAGTTGTCGTTATTTTTTTCCTCTTGTCTGCGAATAATGTTGAAATCTCCACCCACCAACATGGGTAAAAAATCATCCTCACATATACGGACCAGCTCCACCAAGAACTCACCTTTCTGGGCATCTTGAGCTGCTCCATATACTGCCACTAAATTCCATTCAAAGTTATCAGATTTGGACCTTAAGTGGAACTTGACACATCTGTCTCCAGAAACGACATTCTTTATTTGCAATGTTTGCGAGTTAAAACCCACTAAAATACCCCCGACCTCCCTTGTGGAGGTAGGCAACACCACACATATTCAGGTAGGCAACACCACACATATTCTAGGCCACCAGATAGATTTTTTTAAAAAGGTGCTGAGAAGTTGTCTTTTCCCGTTTCTAATATCGCAAAAAAATCAAGTCTATTATCTCGTACTATTTCATGAACAACAGCATGCTTAGCCGTGTCCCTAAAACCATCACTGTTCCAAAAGCAACCCTTCATTTAGACTCTTTCTTAGATTTTAATCTGCTGCTCCTACGTGCAACCGAAACTTCTGTAGTTTTTCTTTTATATGTTCTTTTTAATTTAATGATAGGAAGAGACAGATCCTCATGACCTTCCGAGCCTTGTTGCTCCTCTTCAATTAGATCAGTATATAGTTCATTTGCCTTGTTCAAAGTGGTATTGTCACCCTTCTTAATTTTCTCCTCATTTTTCTTTAACATGATTAGAGTACGTTGTAAATCTAATTCTTTGATTGAATTAACTGAAGAATTCACTTCACTAGGTGATACCCCTAACGACACCCCTAGCTTAGCATCCCTAGCAACCACCACTTCATTCGGAATAGAAGCAATAGAAAACTTAGAAACAAAAGTATTACCTTCATATGGATAGTTATCACGGTGCATCGCTCGACCTTGTGCTCTCTCCAGCTGCGTGGAGTCTGCATCGGGCTGCGCACGGATGCGTTCACTTGAACGTAAGCCTGCGACGTTGACTCCCCCGAAGGCCACCAGGTCATCTTGCGTGTAGCGCCCACCGAGGAACACTCCTGTCCCAGTTGGTGAAGCAGGCGAGGGGCTGCGGCAAACACTCTCCTGTGGAGTGAGCGGCGACCCCAATGAAGATCTCAACATGAGCGCATTGTTGGCCTCTTGCCTAGCGCTGCCATGAGATGAAGTTGACTTTGAAGAGTTGACATTCCCCTCAGAGAGCACTGACTGCAGCTCAGCTCCATGCGCAACTAAGGTGGTCATGACCATTGGGGCCGCCAGGGGTAAAGATGGCGTGATCCGACCACTTGGGCGTGGTGGTGTGATTGCGTAACCATTCTGACCAGAAAATTGTGCATTGGCCTTCCTCACGAAAACCTCATGCTCATCACTTTTCAACAAAACATCAGCAGCAGGTGCTCCTTCTGTGACAGCAGAAACTAATTTTTTCCCTGTCGCGTCAGCGTAAACTGGACTCTTTTGTGTCGCTGCATCAAACTCTGCCGTCGGACCATGAGCTGCTATAGCACCAAAACGTGGAGGAGCAGACGCAGTCACGCAGCGAGTGGCGAGGGGAGCTCCTCCTCCTCATCAGCACGGTCACCCCAACAACTAGGTGGGGTAGTGACTTGCAACTTGCTAGCAGAAACTGCGCGGCGATTTGCTAAAGAAATCTCCTACCTGAACAACCAATGCTTGTTTCCCAACTTGTTGTGAACCACTTCCAGGCAGAGATGAACCCTGGGTATTTTCCTTCTGATTGTTTTTTTCCATCGTAGAGACACTAGAGACCGGTTTTGATCTGTCCTTCTTGGAATCATCCTCCCCATCAGCGTTAACATCATACATAGTAGTATCTTTTGGAGCAGCTGGGTTATATCCTTCAACCTCAAAGGTGATACCATAGCCAACTCCCTCATAAGTATGATCAGTTCCAAGTGGGATGTGTTCAATACTAGTGCACTGCACATGAATACGTGCAACACCATGCTTACGGGTATATTCCATATCAACCTCTGTGGCTATGCCAATTAAAGATCCAACTGCAAAGAGACCTAGATAATCACATCGCAGCTTATATGGGCAACCTGAAACTCTTACACATGCCTCTTCAAGAAGAAAATTATCAACTGGACCAGATATCCATTCTTCAAAAATTAAAAAGATTTACTTTTCGGCATCAATTGGAACCGTAGTAATTTTTGCCAATCTAGCTAGATCAGCTTTTGTTGGGAAGACAGCCTGGAAGACGTTCTCTTCCGTTTTGATTAGGTTCCATTGATGTTCACCAGGAACAATCCATCCGAGTTCAGCAACCACTTCTTGTGCTGACAAAGAACCACCGTCCACTCTAATTCTTCCAACCTTTCCGCTGCCATGTTTAAACTTGAGTTCATCCGATGCCGGAATATCATATATCACAAGTTCACTGCGACATACACCAAAAACCCGAGCTACAGGTTTTGGCATGGATAAAAGGTGACAATTCTTCGACTCATGTGACGCACGCTCACAGTAAATGCAGAGCACGGCCTTGCAAGCATCGGCCATGTGACCAGTTTCTCCACACCGAAAGCAAACCACCTTATCACTTTTCTTCGAACCCTTCTCTGAAGCACCGTCATTAGATGAAGTATCAACATCAGGGGCTCTTATTTGCCGCGCCGATGGTGCAGCGGTTGCTACTGCCGCCTTCCTCAACATGGGGGTGTTTTGAACTGGCGCACCTGCTTGTTCGGTCTCCATCGAGGTAGGTGGTATCCTTGAATTACGACTAGCTGCAGGCATGAAATTCCTACCACGGTTAATGTAACCTCCAGCATTGCGATTGGCATTGAATTGCTGCCTATATTGGCGTCTATATCTGAAGTCCCCATTATTTCCACCACTTGGATTAGATCCCTGACCACCTTCATAGCATCCCTCTTCAAAAGGACCGAAATCACCTCCAAAACCTTGGGCGTTGAAGTTATTCTGCTGCCCATCCCAAGAGGTGTTAAAATTCTGGTTTTGATTAGATCCCGAACCTGTCTCGAACCTGGAGTTGTTGAAGTTCTGGGGTCGGAAGCTTTGTGTTCCTCTCCCCTGATAGACAACGCCATCACCATCATTGGCGCCTCCAGTAAAACCCTGCCTCGGCGGCTGGTACCGAGGAGGATTAGGGCCTCGCACCTGGTTGTTTCCCATGAGCACACCTCTCGGATGTTGGTTAGGAAAACGATCAAGATTTCGGCCAGCCATGGTTGGCGACTCAGAGCCGCCACCAGAGCCAGACGACGATGAACGAGACTGAAAGGGTACTGCTGGTAACCCTACTCTCGGACGCATAAGTCGTAGAATATTTTTTCTTGGATTATGTACGTTGTCAGAGTCCTTGTGACTCAACGCACAGCCCAGAAAAACAGATGGTTGCCCCTGGGCCTCATGCCCATTTGGCCCATCGTTTTGAAATTTCAGAGATCGAGATCTGCATCTCGAGGTACCACAGTCATGGCCAGATGGAGGACGTCGCCGGTGACCTCTATGATCAACCGAACTCACAGCAAAAACTCTTGCTTTACGTAGTGTTGCCCTCTTATTTTTCAGCTGGCGATTTTTCTGTCTCTGAACTTTTATCCATTCCGTCGCAACATATTTGTCTAACAAAAATGTGGACGGTGGTATCACCGGCAATTTCAACGATTCTGCCGGCGAGGACCTGTACCGAGGCGTGGTGCTTACCTGCGTGGGCGACGGGAGGAGCTCTTGAGCTGCAGCTCGTTGCTGTCTTCTTTTTTCCACGCGCTTGGACATCCGCGATGATCTGATTTCGATGGTCGAGGAAGATGTGGTCGGTGATCTCTGCCAAAACCCCGGTGACGCCGACGATCCTTCCGGCATGGATGGTGACGAGATGGACTCGTCATCTTCCTGCCAGAATCTGCCGATGAGGGGCGACGCCGAAGCTCCCGTGGCGAAGTCGCCGGACATGCCCGTTTCTGCACCCATCTACCTATATTTAGTGGGACTACGATTAATTTCCGCAAAAACCATTACTATAACAAAACCATTACTACTTCAAATTATTATATAAGTATATCAAAAACCATTACACGATATCATCAATAGAGAAATGACCAAATTAATACAAGCTCATCACACTAAAACAAAAGTAAAGTAGTGACCAAATATCAATATTGCAAAAATTACTCCCAAACTAAACCCACAAATATCTCAACTAATAGAGCATAAAATGATCTAAACTAGCAATGAAAGATGAAAGATGAAGTTTCTTAAATTTTAGAACCATTGGATAGACGGGGAGCCTCCAAATCTTGACAATTCTTGTGAAAAAAATGGATGAACTCAAGCTCGGGGAGAAAACATAGAGTCAAAGAAAATAGAGTATGGCTCGGAACAGGAAGAAAGATGATATATTAAACACATTAGTCCTGATTAGAGACACCAACCGAAACTAAACTAAAGGGTTTCGTTAGTCCCGGTTGAAGACTAAAGGTCTCATTTGAATCGGAACTAGAGGTCGACGTATCCTGCGGCTGTTTCTAGCCATTGAAACTAGAGCATTATTCCATCCAGGGCCCACACACCACCGGGACCGGATGAATCGAAAGGCTTGTTTTCTGCATGACTTCCTCAAAAGGAGTTCAAGAGCGTGGTCTTGTAAAGTTCATTTTTCCCCTAATATTGATCAATCATTTCGCTTTCTAAATCACGTTGCATAAACTAACATTTCTCCCCTTAGGGGCACCAGAGCATGACATGCGTGCAGCTTTAGCATCAGTTATGTGCACCATGAGGTCACAATTTTTCGTGGCGAGTTTTCTAGAAAGGGTTCAAGAGTCCTCTTATACCTGCGTGTTGTCTCCCTTCGAGGGTTCATCTTTTCGGTGGATACGTCGCCTTTTGGTGTCCGTGGTCATGGCCAGGTAAGACCACGATTCCAATAACGACGACGGCGAGGAATCTGTCGCTCGGAAGTGGCAAGGAAAACTCATCCTCCTCATCACCACAAACAGGCTCTTCTTCTCCGTCAGAGAAGAATAGGCCATCTTTTCTTTAGGTCTCGTACCTGCCGTGTGGTGTGTGGATGCAAATATCCAATGCACACCTTTGGTAACTACATTGGACATTGGTACGTCGCCATTTTGTTGTCCACATCCAGCCTCCAATTAATCAAAGCCAGCTGTGCCACTTAACACTCCTTCGAAGCTTAGAGTACTTTATCTAGCAGTCGAAAATTCTCGTGTTGAACTGCAAAGAACGCCTCCCCTGATGACCGCGCGTTCAAGAATCAGAATCTAGCTTTCATTTTACGTCTTGTGGCTGAGTGCCCGACCAAGACCTTGTGTCCTGACGACTCGAGCTAACAAAAGCGTGTCAGATGAATTGAGCATCTGTATATGTTAAGGTTATATACAATCCCCCCAAGACCTGGTTTCGACGAGTGCGCGACCAAGACCATTGTTTTTCCTGACGATACGAGTGCACAAAGCGTTAGATGACTGACTAGGTGCTACTCGTTCAGTCCTACTCTTACCATGGGGTTAGCATATATATTAAGGCAGTGAGGTTCCACAGGATCCAGCCATAGCAAGCTAGCGATCGCCTCCTCGTCATGGAGGCTTCCCCACTCCTAACGTTCATCTCACTCAGTCTCCTACTAGTCTGGTTTCACCCGGCCAAGGCAATGCCACCCCTAGAGGAACAAGCAGGAGCGCTCCTTGCCTGGAAAGCCACACTAGAAAGCCAGCCAGCCCAGCTGCAATCTTGGGTAAAAGAAAACAATACTACTAGTACATGGCCCTGCAGCTGGTACGGCATCAAGTGCAGCAAGCATCAAGCAACGCACCAAGAGGTGATCACTGGGATCTCTCTGCGGGGCCTCCGGCTCAAAGGGGACCTCGGTACCCTCAACTTCACGGCGTTGGCGACACTGACGAGCATCCAACTGTCGCACAACAGGCTCACCGGGAGGATCCCTCCGAGCATTGTGTCACTCACAGGCCTCCGGTTCCTGCTTCTCCGACGCAATCAGATAAGAGGCTCCTTATCACCTGCTTTAGCATCATTGACACAATTGTCCTACTTAATGCTCCAGCAGAATGAACTCTCCGGTGAGATACCAAGGCAAATAGTACAGCTGCAGTCTCTTGTGACGCTCAACCTGTCTGCCAATCAGCTGTCTGGTCCCATCCCTAGTGAACTAGGCTACCTAAAGAAGCTTCTTAGGTTAGATTTTTCCACCAACAACCTCACGGGGCCCATTCCAAGGAATTTACATAATATTACTGAACTCAGATTCTTGTACCTTTATGGTAACCGATTATCCGGATCTCTTCCCCAGGAAATAGGTTACCTTGTCAATTTAAAAGAGTTGGATCTGAGCGCAAACAAACTAATAGGTTCCATCCCCGATTCCTTTGGGAGTTTCATTAATCTCACAATCTTGTCCCTATGGGATAACAAGCTTTCCGGGCATATTCCTCAAGAACTAGGTTACCTAGAGAATCTAAAAGAGTTGTCTCTTAATGACAACAACCTCACTGGTTCAATCCCAAATACCTTTAGAAATTTGGTAAAGCTCAGTCACTTATACCTCTATCGTAATCAATTATCCGGATATCTTCCTCCAGAACTAGGCTACCTTGTGAATCTAGAATATTTGGAGCTAAGTGATAACAGAATCATTGGTTCCATCCCCATTTCCTTTGGAAATTTGACAAAGCTCACTATCTTGTACATGTGGGTGAACCAACTTTCCGGGCATATTCCTCGAGAACTAGGTTACCTAGTGAATTTAGAAGGGCTGGATCTTAGCTTCAACAAATTCATAGGCTCCATCCCAAATACCTTTGGAAATTTGACTAAGCTCACTGGCTTGTACCTTAGTTATAACCAGCTCATGGGCTCTATCCCCAATATATTTCGAAATGTCACCAAGCTCGGTATCTTACGTGTTGATTGTAATCAATTATCCGGGGATGTTCCTCGAGAAATTGGCACCTTAATGGATCTCGAATATTTGCAACTTGATAGTAACAATCTCTCTGGTCCCCTGCCACCTGAATTGTGTTCTGGAGGCCGACTCAAGAATATAACAGCATATGACAACAATTTGAGTGGACCTCTGCCATTAAGTTTGATACACTGCAGAAGCCTTGTTAGAGTACGTCTAGAGAGGAATCAAATAGAAGGAGATATTTCTGAATTGGGGGTTCATCCAAATCTTCTTTATATGGATATGAGCTCGAATAAACTATTTGGACAATTATCTTCTCGGTGGAGGGAAAGTCATAATCTCACAATGTTGCGCCTCTCAAACAACAACCTCACAGGGAAAATACCAATAAGTATGGGGCGACTACCTCAACTAGGGTTACTTGATCTTTCATCAAACAATCTTGAAGGGGATATTCCAAGTGAACTAGGATATCTAAGTAATTTATTCGAGTTGAGCCTCGCATACAATTTGCTCCATGGAAGCATACCACAAGAAATTGGAGCACTGTCCAATCTAGAGTTTTTGGATTTGTCATCAAATAACCTAAGTGGTTTGGTACATGCATCAATTGGTAATTGTATAAAGCTTTGCTCACTTAATTTGAGTAGAAATAATTTCAAAGGAAATATCCCTACCATCCTAGGGGTGTTGCTCAACTTACAATACATGTTGGATTTAAGTGATAATGCATTTACTGGGGAAATACCAAGCCAACTTAGCAGCCTGGTTATGCTAGATGCTTTGAACCTTTCACACAATGAACTTAATGGTTCAATCCCACGGTCCTTTCAGAGTATGGAAAGCTTGATATCCATTGATGTATCTTATAATGAGTTGGATGGACCAGTCCCAGAGAGTAAGCTTTTCCGAGGAGCTCCACTCAAATGGTTCACGCATAATAAGATGTTATGTGGTGCAGTGAAAGGATTGACCCCTTGTAGTAGTGCAACTCAAAGTGGAGAGAAAAGGAAAGGATACAGAACACCTGTACTTGTCACAGTTCCTACTCTGATATCTCTTGTTCTTGTTGTAGCGGTATTGAAGTTCCTACATGAAAGGAAAAAATCCAAGGCACATAACAATAAAGTGACACAACAAAAAGTTTTCTCTATTTGGAGTTTTGATGGGGTAAACATGTTCAAGCAAATCGTTGAAGCAACTGACAATTTTAACGAGATACATTGCATAGGAACCGGAGGATATGGATCTGTCTACAAAGCTAGACTTGCAACATGTGAAATATTTGCAGTGAAGAAGATACAAGTGATGGAAGACGAGTGTTGCATGAATGAGTCTGTTTTCAACTTTGAGATCAAGGCATTGGTGCAGATTCGACATCGAAACATCGTTAAACTATTTGGATATTGTTCTTCTAGCCAATGCAGGTTTCTTATCTATGAATATATGGAGAGAGGAAACTTGGCAGAGACACTAAGGGACAATCAAAGGGCAATTGAGTTGGACTGGAGAAGGCGGTTACATATTGTTCTAGATGTGGTCCATGCTATGGCATACATGCATCATGACTGTTTGGCGCCAATAGTCCATAGAGATATAACAAGTAACAACATTTTGCTTGATCTGGAATTTAAAGCTTGCATTTCTGACTTCGGTGCAGCTAAAATTCTAAATATTGATGGCCGGAATATCACAAGGCTTGCCGGAACAAAAGGCTATCTTGCCCCAGGTAAACAAAACTCAAATATCAACAAATAGTTTTGCGGTTTGGCACTACATATGTATGCACATTTGAATGTGATGTATTGTAATTATTAGGATGAACTTTGAACCTTTTATTTGCAAAACTTGTACTGATTAACTGATTTTCATTGCAGAGCTAGCATATACAGAGAATGTGACGGAGAAATGTGACATATACAGCTTTGGAGTGCTTGTTTTGGAGCTATTTATGGGATCCCATCCAGGAGAATTGCTCTCATCTCTCTCGTTGGCCATGAAGGATAATGATATGTGCCTGCGGGATATGCTCGACTCCAGGCTCATGCTTCCTGATGCTGAAACAGCTAGACAAGTATATTGCATGCTCAGTGTTGCAGTTCGCTGCCTGGATCCATGTCCATCACGCAGACCAACTGCACGACGTGCCAGTCATGAGCTATCTGCAAGTATGGAATGTGAAGATCATGTTGATTATCTGTGCGCTCGCCTCACCATTCCTACACTGTAGTGTGCTATATATGGCCATGGCTGATAAATTAGGTATGTGCAATTAAACTATGATCCATTTGACCATTGCAGCTTCACGCCACCTCCTACGTATACTAATAAGATCATCTCTTATTGTGTATGAACTTATGCAGGCAGATGGTTCGCATATGATAGCCAATTCAACTACTTATTTTTCTGTGTGGTGAAGAACATAATTGACTTTATCTTCCTGATCTTTCCAACACAAATTTCCCAGAAGAAGTTGGAGAGCTAAATTTTGTCGACATGGTGAGCATAGCATCTTAATTGTACCACTATAACAATGTAATCTGCACAGTGTTGACAATTAGTTACTTAGTCTCTTGTTCCGTAAAATAAGAGTTTTGGTAAACTAGTTTAATTTGCCAAGACGTTTTATACTAGTGAACGGAGGGAGTACCTATACTCTATATTTTTTTCACGTGTTTGTTATTAGAATTATTATAAGATATTCTGGTTTCCATAGTTGTAACCGAATATGCTAGAATATAAAGCATAATCGGATCCTCTCTTGATTAGGTTTTATTTCTCTCAATCCATGTAATCTCGTTGTACCAATTATAGCCTATTAGGCCTGCTTATTAACACGTAACCGATACTGAGACAAAGGTATCGTTCCCACATGGTACCAGAGCGATTCCTTTCACGACATCAAAAGAAATAACCACCGTTGTTCTCCTCCCCGACGGAAAAACTAGAAATCCACCAATAGAGAAGCTCACGAGGGCTAATCACCTCCTATGGAAGGCCCAGATCCTGCCAGCCCTGCGAGGTGTGCGGGTGCTCGGCATCGTAGACGGCAACGAACCAGCGCCACCTGAGAAGGTGGAGGTCGAGAAGGATGGAAAAACTGTGTCGGTTCCGAACCTGGCATACGATGCATGGTTCACAAAAGATCAACAAGTGCTGAGTTATTTGCTTGGCACGTTGTCACCGGAGATCCTCTACCAAACCGTTAGCCTGGAGCATGCCGCGGACGTATGGAAGCTTGTGAACTCCATGTTCGCATCAAGATCCAAGGCAAACATCACTCATCTTTGTGGGGAGCTGTCCAATACGAAGAAGCTGAACATGTCCACCAATCAATTCGTCACCAAGATGAAGGGCTTCATCACCGAGCTCATCACCATCGGCCGCACCATCGACGACGACGAGCTTCGCAACCTCATCCTCAACGGTCTCGACGAGACCTACATCAGGGTGGTTGTTGCAGAAATGCAATGGTGAATTTCATGGTGAGAGCTCCATGATTTAATTCGAGCTTTTGATATGCGACAAGAGATGCTCTCGGGTGGTGATCAGAAGGGGTTCGAGTCCTCTATGAACTCGGCTACCCGTGGCCGTGGCTACTATAATAAATACAATCAGCATGGTCGTCCTCTCGTCCGTAAAGAAGATAGAGGCAATGACGGCGGTGGTGGCCGCCGGCCGCCACAAGGAGGTCGTGGTTCTGGACGTGGTGGTGGACAAGGACCACCTCGATTCCGAGATAATATCATATGTCAAATATGAAAGAAAGAAGGTCAAGCCACATCCCAATTGGTACTCTGACACGGGGACAGCCAATCATGTTGCCGGCGAGCTCGAGAAGCTGATGGTCCGTGATCAGTATCATGGTAAGGACAAGATCCACACAGAAAATGGTGAAGGTATGCATATTATTTATATTGGTCATTCATCTATTCAAACCCCAAATAGTGAACTCCGTCTTAAAAACATCCTTCATCTTCCCAGTGCGACAATTTTTTTTCTTTATGATCACAAACTTGCTATTGATAATGATTCCTTTCTTGAGTTTCACCCTTGGAATTTATTTATAAAGGATCGAGCCATGAAGAGAATTCATCTTAGAGGACGATGCGAAGGTGACTTTTATCCTATCCTATCATGCATCAAGTTCATCGCCATCATCCACGCCCAAGCAAATTTGTGTCATCACTAAGCCTACTATTGCGTGATGGCATAGTCGCCTAGGTCATCCTTCGAGCATCGTAGTACAACAAATTCTGAATAAATTGTGTCTTCCATATTCCAAGTTTCCTAGTGTTGAAACTATTTGTGATTCATGTCAAAAAGCTAAGAGTCGTCAACTTGCTTACCCTTTTTCTACAACCGTGTCAAATCTTTTCTGATGTTTTTGGTCCTGCTCCCACCTATGTAGGTCGTCACAATTACTATGTAAGCTTCATTGATGATTTTATGAAGTTCCCTTGGATTTATCTTATTAAGAAAAAATTCGATGTCTTTGGTGTTTTCCACAGTTTTATGAATCATTTTGAACAAAAATTGATGGGGTTCGTTGTATAAAAAACAAAAAATTCCTATGGTTACAACTGCCAAGATCGAATCTAGGCGATACTTGTAACAGTTTCAGATAGACTCACCCTTGAAGACCATAAACGGGATAACGTCCCACAAACAAGCGTGGTTGATGTAGAGTGTATACGACCATCCTCAAGGACGTGCAGCCGATCAGCGCCACAAGAGGACAATGCCTCCGTAATCGGTCACACATACGGTGTGCCGGCAACTTCCAAACCCTTGCCCCAGCCGGGCAGCGGAATTAGTGGATTCCCGGAACTCCAACATCACTACAGCATGGTAGAGATGATGGAGGGGAAGATCTTGAGCAGGGATTCACCTAAGCACCTTTTATTATGATAATGGACAAAGCTAGCAAGAGGGAGAAGATGCCAAACAAAGGGCATATGAGAGGAGTGGGCAAGTGTCTGAGAGGGAGGTCTCCTATTATAGGGGAGAGGGGGGCAAGCCCCTCCTTTGTCCGGCGCCAAGGAGGTGCCCCCTCCCCTCCTCTCATTCATGTGGGTGGACACTCCACTCACACATAAATCTCCTCCATTTTCTCCCATTGAATTTCTACTCCAAAAATCAAAGGTCTTTCAATCAAAGCACTTTAATTCTATTGATTTAATGCAACTCAATTTAATGAACACTTAATTTAGTGAGTACTTAATTTAATAAAAAACTTAATTTAATGAACACATTAACATTTTATTCTCTTGTTTTGTTTCGATACACCAAAAATATTTTGGCAGATTCGACAGAACAAATTCCTGTGATGTCCATTATATTCTCTTGTCTTCCCTATCGACTCAATTGCGTCGACTAACCTTGAGCGTGTCTTCTTATGGGTTCGAGAACTATGTAGACATGATCAAGACTTTTAATGTGGCTCGGTTACTGTAGAACCTGTTGGGAGACTCCAAGAGAAAGGTGTTATGAGCATAACAACAAGTTTTCCCTCAATTGTGAAACCAAGATTATCGAACCAGTAGGAGAAATCAAACATCTCCCAAGGTGTTGCTAGCAACGTGGAACCTTCATAACACAACCATAATATTTTGCCCCAACTTACAGTGAGATTGTCAAGCTCACCAGTTTGCTGTAAACAAAGGATTAAACGTAGTGTGGAAGAAAGTAATTGCTTGTAGTAATTACAAAAAGTAAATAGTAGAGAGTACATTGAATATAAGTGGGAAGGAATGGACCGGGATCCACAGTTCACTAGAGGTGTTTCTCCATAAGATAAATAACATGCTGGATAAATAAATTATAGTTGGGAAATTGACAGATAGAGAATACATAGCAATGCATGTACATGGCATGATGATTTCTATGAGATTCGTTTGGGCATTACAACATAATACATAGACTGTAATCCAACTGCATATATGACTAATGATCCACCTCCGGGATATCATCCGAACAACCCTCGGGTATTAAATTAGAAACAACAGATAATTGCATTAAATAAAGTGTGTAAACTAAACAATACAATTTCCCTTGGACAAAGGATTGTTGTTTTATCCCTAATAGAAAGAGCACATCTACAACCTTAGAGGTTTATGTCACTCCTCCAGATTAGTAGAGGCATGAACCTACTATCGAGGATAAATACTACCTCTTGGAGTCACAAGCAAATACTTGGCCAGAGTAACTACTAGCAATGGAGAGCATGGAAGATCAAAAATAACATAGACATGATAGAATCAATAATCAATCTTGACGTAGTACTCAATATCCATCGGATCCCAACAAACACAACATATAGGATTACAAATAGATAATCTTGACCATGATAGACAACTCACAAGATTTAAACATGATAGCACAAAGAGGAGAAACTATCATCTAGCTACTGCTATGGACCCATAGTCCAAGGATGAACTACTCACGCATCACTCCAGAGGCTGGCATGGTGATGAAGAAGGCCTCCGAGATGATCTCCCCTCTCCGGCAGGGTGCCGGGAAGAGCTTCAGATCCCTCCCGATCTAAGGACGATGGTGGAGGCGGCTATGGACTTTTTTGTGGATTTATGATTGGGTACTTAAGGTTTTATCCTCGGGGGGTTTATATAGGCGAAGGGGCAAGGTCGGTTGACGCCCGAGGGGCCCACACCATAGGGCGGTGTGGCCTAGGGTGGACCCGCGCGGCCGCCTGGTGCGGCTGTCTCGTGGCGCTTCTTCGTCTCTCCTTCGGACTCCGTGTAGCGTCTGGAAAAATAGAAACTTTGGCTTTGGTTTCGTCCAGTTCCTAGAATATTTCCTTAATAGCTTTTCTGAAACCAAAAATAGCAGAAAACAGGAACTGGCACTCTGTTATCTTGTTAATAGGTTAGTTCCAGAAAATATATAAAAATGCATCAAAGTGTAGACAAAACATAAGATAGTTGGTACAAAACAAGCATGGAGCAACAAAAATTATAGATATGTTTACGACTTATCAACTTTCTCCGATCAATAATCATTAGCGGGACCTGGAGATTCGTAATGGCTCCCACTAGTTCCACGAAAATCCAATAATCGTTCAAACCTTTTTTGATGTAATTAAATTCCTTTTGTCTATTGATATTTTACTTGTCCGAGATTCGTTTACTTGGTATCATCCATACCATGTTTAATCTCATACCCGACAAGTACCCTTTTTCTCGTTCCCGTGATATAACATTCCAGTGATCAAATCACTTGTTTGCAAGCTATGTCAATGTGATATCACCAAGAGGGCCCTGAGTATATATCTCTGTCATATGGATGGATGAGCCTCAACTAAACCTTTCCAAGTACATGATGACACCTTTATAATCATCCCGTTAAGGTGTGACATTTGATGGAATCAAAGTACTTTTCTGGTAGAAGTGATTGACGTGATCTCATGGTCTAAGGACATTGAGTTATTACGAATAT
The DNA here is from genome assembly GCA_916181665.1 of Avena sativa. Lineage (NCBI taxonomy): Eukaryota > Viridiplantae > Streptophyta > Magnoliopsida > Poales > Poaceae > Avena > Avena sativa. The sequence continues at coordinate 27,027,823 of OV702286.1, read as the reverse complement.
GATAGAAATATAAACTTGCAGACTTGATCGTATTGCTAAATCTACTGCGGGTGACTGTTCATCATATCATTCTCCAATGATATGACCCTGCTACTAATAACATCCAATGTTCATGATCAGGAAACCTTTGAGTATCTGTTAATCAACAAGCTAGTATTAAGGTAGTCATTACTAGGAACCATTTCTATTTATAAATCATACATGTATTAATGTTTCCTATTAAAACAATTATAGCATTAAAAATAAACATTCATCATAAACATGGAATAACATAATAACCACTTTATTATTGCCTCTCGGGAATATTCCTTTCATTCTCCCACTTGCACTAGAGTCAATAATCTAGTTTGAAAAAACATTCGCATTCAACACCTATGACAATTTGGTGTTGTATATACGCGATTTTCTAGTGGTAAACATAATCCCTAGATCTGACACTTTCAGGTATGTGTGTATTTACATGTCTTTGCATCTCTACGCATCACTCATTCTCAAATGAGGTGTCTTTCTATAAATTTCATGAGACCTTAGTTCCTTGGGGTTTAAAACATGTTGATATAATTGTCATACAATATATCTTCATATTAATAGCCCATCAAACCACACCTAGTTACTTTGCTTCTACCATAACAGTCTTATACTTAGCCTTTCGTTGTAGTACCTGCAGTTACATTGTCCATAACTTTGGAACTCATCCAAATTCATCATGGAACTTTCTTCCATTACAATATGCTACCTTAACCTATAGCCTACATTGAGATAAATTAAGTTTGTATCTTGTGATGAAACTAGTCAATGTAACTCTTTACAATGAACTATTTGTATAGTGTCAATGTAATATTTTACAGTGAACTAACACTACAGTGAACTATATGTAACACTTTATAGTGAACTATCTATCACTAATATATACAAAATATATTCTTAGTTCTTCTAAAGACCATAATAATATTCTTACTCTAGTATATGCTCATAACATTTAGAGCATAGGACATATCTGGATATGTACATATCACGAAATGATTGATTGATATATTCATGTGATTTCACTCACCAAGTTTTAAAACACATGAATCTTGTTTATCAAGATATCCATGTGACTAAACTCACCAAGTGTCAAAACACTTGAATCTTGATTATCAAGATATCCATATGATTTTACTTACCAAGTGTTAAAACACTTGAATCTTGATTCAATCTTTTCCATGTGGCAAGAACATTTCTCGTTATTTTCATATTGAACTCATTCAATATTTCATCTATATACATTTGGCATAACCGTATTAGCGTCTCAATCAATCTAAATAGACATTGATGCCTAATATTCGGGTTTTTCTTAAGTCTTTCATCCAAATCTAATTTAAATAAAATTCTTAACTTGTGTCAAATAAAAGATACATTATTTCCAATAAACCATATGTCTTATACACAATATATTAGAAATATGTCTCAACACTCTCACTTAATTTCTTGCAAATGCAAGCATCTTCATTGTTTCTGATAAAATTAAATATTTTAACAATTTTATCATGGTGAAGATTCCAATCCCGCCATGCTTACTTCAACAATTGAAGTTTGCATGTCCTTTTAGCATCCTTTGATTTAACAAAACCCTTCGGACTGTGTCACGTACACGTCCTAGGCAACCATTCTATTAGAAGAATGTTGTTTTGTTTGTTCAACTTGCATATATAATAATTGACATATGTAGTTGTTGTTATACTAATCCGTTCAGACTAAATATCGTTACGAAAGATTGAATCTTGTCGTATTGAACTCCTTGAACATTGTCGTAAACTCTTTTACCAACATATCGACTATTACATAGATGTGAAACATACATTTCTATTTCTTTATAAATCCAAATACGACTAATAAGATTTATGCCTTTTAGAGGGTCTTCCAAGTTTAGTAACTTGGTTTCTCGTGTATAGAACTGTCACGGATTTTATGGCTTCAAGCCATTAACGGAGTCAGGGCCCATCATCACTTCTTTGCATGTAGTCGGTTTATCATTGTCAAACAATAATGATTAATTTCAAATCTTACTATTTGATTGTTTACCCCACCTACTTGGTTCAATAGGAATTTTGATCTCCGTAACCACAACTTTTGAGGCACGTGATCCATGAGCATTGTGGCTGCCTCCGGAACACTTTCTTGCACTGCGCAACTCAGCACATATAGCTAAGGTTTAATAACCTTGTCAAATATCTATTGTCCTCCCACTTAAATCTTCGTGAAAATTTTCTTCCCAAAAAATTTGACGTTTCCAAGCGATAAATACTTTTGTTTTCGGTGTTATGAAGAAATACCCAACGGTTATTAAGAATAACCTATAAAGACATGCTCATCCGACTTTAGTTGTAAACTTTTTACTTATGCCTAGCATACCAAAATTTAAGAAAAGACAACTTGGGTTTTATCCCAAACCATAACTTATATGGTGTCATTTTAAATGATCATGATGAAGCTCTTTTCAGTGTAAAAGCGGTAGTCACTAAAAGCCAATCTTTAAAATATAATGGCAATTTTATAAATAACACTGTTGATCTTACCATGTCAAACAAGGCTTGATTAAATTTCACGAACACTCCATACTCCAATGGTGTTTCGAGAAACGAAAGTCAATGGAACGATTCCTCAAATCTTAGGTGTTTGCAAAACTTGTAACTCAAATATCTTCCTAGATGATCCAATCATAAATTCTTTATTTCTTGTTACAATGATTTTCCACTTCATCTTGAAATCATTTGAACATTTTCAAATGTTTCATACTTCTCATTTATTAAGTAAATATACACATGTATTTAGTCAAAATTCGGAGAACACGTAATGGACAATGTACATCAACATGCATTATGTCTAATAGGTTAGTCGTTCGTTCTTGTTTGTCCCATGAATGAGGTTTTAATTATCTTCATGAAAGTTTCAAAAGTGTCAATTGATTAAAATCAAAAGACTCCAAAAATCCATTAACATGGAGTTTTCTTCTTGTGATGATGTCACTCAAAAGTGATATTCCAATCATTCGTCTTGTGACTTTTTAGCATTAGTGCTTATGGACGTGATTTATCCAAATATGTTTGTAAAGGTTCATCCATCATCTATGGAATACGGTAATTATTTGAATAACCATTACTCTCATAATACTAGAATAAAATAACAACTATTAATACAAATCTTGAAGGCAAGATTTGATATCAATGAGAAACACAGTACCACTTTATTTGTTTTCGATGAACATCATCATATTTTCTCTTGCTAGTTACTTAGATCATTTCAGTTCATAAATTATGTTGTTCTGTATGACACTTTATACCAACAAATTCGGTATCCAATACTCAAGAACCACATTGTTTAACAAGCAAAGAATACACCCATAAAGTGTATATCATCTACGTATCTAAGCTGGAATTTTCCAGTCTTTTTCCTTTCTACCAAATATTTACCAGATTCTCTTTTAGTATTACCTTTCCTTTTTCTAAAAAAATCTATCAACATCAATAGTAGTGCCATACATATGACACATAGTCCAAATCCCATTAGTCAAACACTAATATCCCTGGACTTGCACTTTTGATGCAGATCACCATCATTAAATGTTTGGAGCTCTTCCAAATTTCATTCCTTTTAGTAATCTTTTTAATGCAGTAAACATTTTACCTACATCTTCTATCCATCCTTATCATGACAACTTTCATAATCAAGCTACAATAGCTCATAAGGACGAATAGCGAATATAATATTAGTTCCCAAAATGCTTTGGGAGATCGGGATGCCTAGCGTTTCCAACCTTTGCAAATTCTCATATAATACAAGAACATGTATCTTACTAAAATTATATTCTATCATACTACAACCAAACACTGTTTTTGATATCACAATATCTTTTACGCATGATTGTTTCTGAAACAATTCTTTCAGCTCCTAGATAACCTTGATACTGAAACAATTTTCGAATATCAAAGATCATGGAGGCAAGCATGATATTTAGATACTAATGCTAGAATTTTGTTACACTTTATTCGATACAACTTATCGAATTTCATGGTGTAAGTGAGGTTTTGCTGAAAGTTTGTTATAGTATTTTAAACTTTAGATTGACACTCATAATACATTACGATACCAGTTCGTAAAGTAAAAATTTCAGAATCCTATATTATATTATCTCAACCATAGCTAAACAGAGGGTGGTAAATGAATGCCAGTGACTACAACGAACTACACAAACTCACTTCAATTTAGTTTATGATAAATCGAGTTCAACTTTATCATATTACTATGTGAACTCCCACTCAAAAGCGACATCCCTCTAGTCATTTTTAGTGATTACACAAACAAAATTTACTACGGCACGACCGATCATCATGAGTGGTGGCGCGGCTCCAATGGCGAGAATCGTTTGGGCATCATATCATCATATGACTTGTGTTTTACCTTTCGGTTCATGTTCTAAGGCCATGTATGTACATGTTAAGCTCGCCAAGTAAGAATATTAGTACTCACGTGTGTAAAACTGTCTTACCCTTATTGTATGTGAAAGTAGAGTCTATCACACCGATCATCATATGGTATGATCTATATTATTCCATTTGTATCACGCCAAGGTATATGGCGCTCCCACTTATTTGTTATAATTCCTGAGAGTATCTTACCATAATAAATTTTAACATTTACCATATCATGACACACGTACAGAAAAAATAAATCTAGACGTCTCTAATTTATCTTTTGCTAGTTTTACATGGCTGTGGGATTTCTAGGAAAGATCCGTTCTACCTGTGAACTTCAACCACAATGGGGATAATCAAGTTATTAGCAAATTGTTATAAATCAGATATTAACTATAGTGAAAGAGGCAGACACCCGCTAGCCACTAATGCAAAACTAGTTGCATGTCAAGCGTGGAATATGTCTTATGTGCGAGGACATGTAAAGTTTGTCTAGACCGCTTCATCCCACTATATGCCGCTAATATCTAAAGTACATAAAAGTTTACAATAACATGATCATCAACGCCCACATCTCCATGTGTTCTAACCATATAAAGCAACTACATATAGATATAGATCTGATACCACTGATGGCTTTCATTGCATAGAAAGCAAAAAAAATCCTACGGTTGCAACTTCCAAGATCGAATTTAGGCGATAGTTGTAACGGTTTCAAACGGACTCACCCTTGAATACTGTAAGCGGGATAACATTCTCGCAAAAAAACGTGGTTGATGTAGAGTGTACACGACCATCCTCAAGGACGTGCAGACGATCAGCACCACAAGTGGGCAGCACCTTCGTAATCGGTCATGCATACGGTGTGCCGACGACTTCCAAACCCTTGCTCCAGCCGGGCAGTGGAGGTAGTGGATCTCCGGGAACTCCAACAACGCTATGGCATGGTAGAGGTGGTGGAGGGGAAGATCTCGAGAAGGGCTTCGCCTAAGAACCTTTTCTTATGGCAATGGACAAGGCTAGCAAGAAGAAGAAGATGCCAACCAAAGGGCATATGAGAGGAGTGGGCAAGTGTGTTAGAGAGAGGAGGTCTCCACCTCCTTTTATAGGAGAGAGGCGATGCAAGCCCCTCCCTTGGTCGGTGCCAACGAGATGCCCCCTCCTCTCCTCTCATTCATGTGGGTCGACACTCCACTCACACGTAAATCTCCTCCACATTCTCCCATTGAATTTCCACTCAAAAACCCAAGATCTTTCAATCAAAGCACTTTAATTATCTTGATTTAATGCACCTCAGTTTAATGGACACTTCATTTAATAAACACTTCATTTAATGAACACATTAATATTTTATTCCCTTACTTTGTTTTGATACCCGAAACTATTTCTGCAGATTCGACAGAACAAATTCCTGCAATGTCCATTATCTTCTCATGTGTTCCCTATCCACTCAATTGCGTCGACTAACCTTAAGTGTGTCTCCCTATGGTTTCATGAACTATAATAAATGATCGAGACTTTCTCCAATCAATAATCATTAGTGGGACCTGAAGATCCATAATGACTCCCACTATTCCCACGAAAATCCAATGATTATCTAAACCTTTTTTGCTGTAACTAAATTCCTTTTGTCTCGTGATATTTTACTTTTATGTGATTCTATCACTTGGTATCATCCATACCTTGTTTAATGTCGTTCCCCTAAGTACACTTTTTCTTGTTTCCATGATATAACATTCTAATGATCAAATCACTTGCTTACAAGCTATGTTAATGTGATATCACCAAGAGGGCCCTGAGTATATCTCTCCGTCATCTATATTGACAAATCCCACTCTTGATCCACGAGCCTCAACTAATACTTTCCAAGTACCTGATGACACCTTTATAATCACCCTGTTACGGTATGATGTTTGCTGGAATCAAAGTACTTTTCTGGTGGAAGTGATTGATGTGATCTCATGGTCTAAGGACATTGAGTTACTACGAATGAGGTAGCAATATAAACTTGAGGACTTGATAGTATTGCTAAATCTACTATGGGTGACTGCTCATCATATCATTCTTTAATGATATGACCCTGTTAGTAACAACATACAATGGTCATGATAAAAAAACCTTTGATCATCTGTTAATCAACAAGCTAGTATTAAGAGAGGCCTTACTAGGAACCTTTTCTATTTATAAATCACACATGTATTAATATTTCCTATTAACACAATTATATCATGAAAAATAAAAATTTATCATAAACATCGAATAAGATAATAATCACTTTATTATTGCCTCTCAGATATATTCCTTTCAAAAATTTGACAAGAAAATAGTCACTATGCAAATGGATTCGGGGTTGAGTATGAGAAACTAAATCCGTTTGTCCAAGAGCTTGGCATTGCACACCATGTATCGTGTCCTCATGCCCATCAACAAAAAGGAACTTGTCAGGCATTTGTCAGAAACTAAATCTGTTCTTCCAAAAGCCCTAACAATTAGAACTAAGCAACTGATGGGGAAGCTAATCGAGAGTTGCCAGACTGCTTTCATCAAAGGCAAGTTCATTGTTGATGGAGTTACTCTTCTTAATGAGATCCTGAATGAAACTAAATTCTAGAAACAAAAAGGTGTATTGCTGAAACTGGATATTGAGTAAGCCTATGATAAAGTGAATTGGGAACTTTCGTTTTATTATTGTAAATACAAAGGTTTTAGTGAAGATTAGTTTGTTTGGTTATAAAGTACATCCACTCAGGGTACTTTGACTATGAAAGTTAATGGGGATATTGGCCCTTATTTTGGAGGCTTCAAAGGAGTAAGGCAATGAGATCCTTTTATCCATTTCTTTTTAATTTGGCTAGGGAGTGTCTAGCCAAGATGGTATTGAATGCACAAGAAGGTGGACTTTTCACAAGACTGGCAGATAATTTATTTGATAAGGGAATTGCAATTTTACAATATGCTGATGATGCCATCTTGTTCATCAAAGATGAGGTTGAGGGTGCCAGGAATCTCAAACTCCTTTTATATCTCTTTGAATACATGTCTGGCCTCAAAATTAATTTTGAGAAAAGTGAAGTGTTGATGGTAGTGGATGATGATTATAAATTGAGAGATAATGCAGAGTTGTTCAACTGTCAACAAAGGAGTTTTCCTATTAAGTACCTGAGGACATGTACACTTGCTGAAATGGGGTTCATTGGGAAAAAACTTAAAAAGAAATGGATGATTGGATGGTGGTGCACTTTATTTGGGAGGTAGACATGTTAGGATCACTTCCTGCATCTCTAGTGTGGCTGTTTATCCCATGTCCATGTTTCTCCTTCATAAAGCTAATGTGTAGGAAGTGGAAAACCCTACTGGAGCTTTTTTTCTGGTACGGTAGAGCTGGAAAGAGAAGATATCATCTAGTTAAGTGAAGTCTGGTTTGGAAGCCCAGAAGAAGGGTGAACTGGGGATCAAAAACATTAAATTTTTAACATCGGTCTTCTATGCAAATGGTGGTGGAGATTGGAAGATGAGGAAGGGCCTTGATAGGTGTTTGCAAGAAAGAAATACTTAAAAAGTGATGGGATCTTTCCTGTGAGACACAAACAAAGTGATTCTACATGCTGGGCTGATTTTTTGAAGTTGAAGAGTCTTTATCTGGTAGGCAGGAAAATGATTGTAGGTGATGGAAGTAGGACAGACTTATGGGGTGATGATTGGTGCTTAAACAATACCTCTAAATGATATTTTTTGTGCTTTGTTTGATATTTGTCTAGATCAGATCATCTCAGTTGGGAAAATGGCTGTAAAGGGATGGCAATGTTCCTTCAGGAGATGGCTTTGCCCTCAGACTCAGATGCAGTATGCGGAATTGCAAATGATGCTGAGGAACATAACTCCGAATGATGAGATTAAAAGACCAAGATGGTTGTGGACCAAATCAGGGAATTTTACTATGAAATCCATGTATTCTCATCTCTCCAGCACTGGGATTGATAGGAGTTACAAAAATTTGTGGAAATCTAAAATTCCACTCCAAATCAAGATTTAGCTGTGGCTCATTTGGCATAATGCAATTCCATCCAAGGATAACATGAAGAAAAAGAATTGGGTGGGTGATACTGTTTTGCAGGTTCTATGGGGAACAAGAATCAATTAACCACCTTTTCTCCTCTTGCTCCACAAGGCATGGGTCCCTTTCTAGTACTTCTAGTGGATCCCTCAACAAATTTCTGTTAGTCGTAATGTAAAGATTACTGTGTTGGCCTCTGTATGTTAGGTATTTGGAAGCTCAGGAATAGGCGGCTTGTTTTGAACATAAACTGATAAATTCCCACATTTACCTAATCATGTATACTTGTGTTTTTTGTTAAATACTGGAAAGGACTACATGGTGTTGACGAACAAGAGGCTCTACGGGCCAAAGCTGAGGTTGTGCAGAGGATTGCAATGGAAGATGTGGTATCTATGGATGTTGCTCCTATGCCCTTATTAGGTCTGTCAACTGCCATCCAAGATCAAGAGAAGTATGATGAGAATGCTTGTGATGATGAAAAGTGATGTAAGAAAGAATGGAATTATTTTGTTATGTGGTTGTTCTAGTGGTCGTTTGAGACTTAAATTGTGGTTACTGATATATTTTTTCATTCTAGTGCTCGTAGTTCATGTTCATACACTAGCTATTTGTGGTGCTCTTACTTTTACTTTTGGTTTGTAATGTAAGGCAAGGATCTTGGTGGTTGTTCCGTTATCTGATGATAGTGGAACCGATCCTCAAGTTGAGGATTGTATGAAATAATGCAGAGCCATCCAGATGATTCCTGCTAGCTGGCTGAACCATCCTTGTAAGTTTAGGCAATTTACAACAGCGCATGAACTAGGGTTGTTACCATCGATCATTTTGAGCTTGAACCTGCATACATCATCCTTGTGTGTGTGATAGGTAGAGTATATAGTAGATACAGTAAAGGTAGTATTAGTTTGTCTCGGCAATAGTTGTTAATGGGATGGTTGTCATGGACTCGCGTGTTGGTTGGGAAAGCACGGGCGTGTACCTGTATGGCGGTGAGGCCGATTAGGGGGCGATTAGGGTTGAAAACGGTAAGGAAACTTTATTTTGCGGAAATGGAGAGCTAAAAGGGAAATGGAGAGCTAAAAAGGAGATGGAAATGGTATTTTGCGGAAAATGAACGGAAACAGAATATTCTAAACGGAAACGTAAAAGGAAATGAGGGAGCTATTTCCGGCGAAAACAGAAACGGTAAGGAAATTCCGGAATAATACTTTGCGTCAGTGCACTATGGGATTTTTGTTCTTTGTCGTGTAACAGGCGATATATGGAAAAGCCCAGAAGAATCTCGGCAAAGCCTTTGCCATGCACCGTACATGGCAAAGATCGGGCCGGCAAAGGAGTATTTGTCGTGCTCCTTACATGGAAAAGGCGTTGTCGTGTGTCTGGCAGCCCTGCATGGCAGACAAAAGCTACTTGATGCCGCACTGCGTCATGACAGTGGGTCCCAAAGACTTTGTTGTGTGCTTTTCTACCAATACTTTGCCGTGCGCTTTTCTACGAATACACGACAAATAAATTATTCCAAAATAAAAAAACAACGACATGGCCCGTTGCGCCGTCCGCCATCTTGGCGTCGTGGCCCCATGCGCTGTGCATCGTCGTGGCCCCGTCATGGCCCGTGTGCTGTTCACCGGAGGAGGGCGGAGCTTGCTGACGCCAGTCAAGGGGCATGCGACATGCACGTCGTCATGCACCATCGCCCCTGTCTGCCACAGGCTGCCTCTTCTCCTGCTTCCTTTTCATCCGTGTCGTTGTTGTTGGCGGTTAGGACGAACCAGTCGATGAGCACCTTGACCCGCTCCGCCACGGTTACGATGTACGCCCTGCTCTTGTCCTCCACCTCCCTGGTGGCGAACCTCTGGCAAGGCAGCAGCACGGCCAGCAGGGCGGCGGCCACCCCCAGCGCCTTGCAGAGCACCACGTTGGCCAGGTGCACCAGCACCAGCTCATGGCTGGGGTGCTCCCCTCACATGATCTTGGCCACGTAGATGATGATTATCTTCCCCAGCGTGATCCGCTTCACCACGGGGCCCGGCAGCGCCACCGCGAACGTGCTCAGCGTCACCAGCACCGACGTGGCCATCATCGACTCCCCGACCCCCGTGCAGTGCGCCATCTACAGCGCCACCATGGAAGGGACGACGTCCGTCACGGTGGCATGGACCGCACTCTCTGCCGCACACAGGGCAGTGCCCATGGTGGCGTCCGAGACGATCATCACGGTCACGATGTAGGAGAAGGCCGGGAAGGTGAGGTTGCGCTAGAGTGGAGAGAAGGGCATCGTGCGCGTGTGAGTGGGATCGGGGAGGGGTGGGTGGTTGGCAGAGGTGGATGGATAAGGTGAGAGAGGCAGGCCATTCGATCAATAGAAAATGGACGTCCCAGATTTGTTTCAGTGGGGTGATCCGTGGGCTATTGTTTCATGTGTTTCTTCGGGGTAGTTTTGACCATAATTTGATCTTGCCATAGAAACACCGCAACCTTGTCATACAAACTCGGAATCATATGAAACCAATTTTATTGGAAATATAATGACAAGTAGTGTCCAACAAAAATACCAGGTATATAGGTGTGAAACCTTCATTCATGTCAGTCGAGAAAGTTTGACGATAGTTTGAAATGGGCATAAAAAATTCATAAACAATGCAAACAATGCAAAACCTTCACATGGTGTTATATTATGTGACATAATTTGAAGGGAAAATGTCAAACTTAGTATATTGATTATGTCTCAAAAAACCTTCACAAAATGACCTATCTCATTCGAGGTTTCCTGGCTTCCGGCTTAAATGACCAATGATATGTCAAGAATCGAGGCATAGTTTGTGATAGTGCATGCATGTGCATCATAGTATGGCAAACAATGTTCCGGGAGAAATTTTCCTTTTCGTGGCATGGAAAAGCCATTTTCCATTTTACCGAGCACAGAAAAAGGGGTTTTATGAAGCAACCACCAAATGGCTAATTCCAAATGCTACCAACCCATTTTTAAAAAATACTAGACTATCTTACATGGACAATATCCCAACCGAGAGATCTCAAACCTTTTTGTCCACCCCTGGTGAAAAGACGAATGTTCGCCGAATCGGTAGGAAGTGGGTCCGGTTTGAACTACAGGTACATGATCTAATGCTCATGATTTTTTGCAAAAATCATTTTTAGACTCACAATATGATGTTTCCTCAGAGATCCAATACAAGTTTAGCGAGACTCGGCTCTTAGGTAATAATCTTCATCCCGCCGTTCGAGAAAGTTTGACGATGGTTTGAAACAGGCATAAAAAATTCAAGAACAATCCAAACAATGTAAAACCTTCGCGTGGTGTCATATTATGTGACATAGTTGGAATAAAAAATGTCAAACTTGGTATATTGATTATGTAGGGTTTCGTAGCATGGAAAACAAAAAAATTCTACCCCATACAAACAAACAAGCCAAGATCTATCTACTAGATTGTAGCAACGAGTCGATGGAATAACTCACCCTCGAAGATTCCAATGTGTTTAACAAGAGCAGATTCTCGTGGGTGATGTAGTCGTACTCTTCCCGATCTCAAGATCGCGTAGACGATCCTTCCGGCGCTGCGTTCCGGCAGCGCTTCCGCAGTCGGTCACACGTTCGGTACTCGACGAAGACCTTCCTCTCCCTTGTTCCAGCAGGCAGCGGAGGTTGTAGCACTCTCCTCGCGATTCCGGCAACACAACGGCGTGGTACCGGAAGTAGAGGGGAGATCTCGCAGGGCTTCGCCTTAAGCCGGAGCGAGTATGGTGGACTATGAGAGAGCTCCTCGGCGATCTAGGGTTTAGACACACCAAGGAGGAGGTGCTAGGGCCGGCGGCTAGGGCTTGGGGCTGCCCAAGTCGGCGGCTAGGGGAGAAACCCTAGGCGGCGGCGGCTATGGTGGGCGGCGGCGGCTAGGTTAGGGTTTAGAGGGGGCAATCTTGTGTGCTAGGAGGGGCAGCCCTGCCCCTCCCTTTATAGGTGGGAGGCGTCGGCCAAGGGGAGGGAGTCCCTGCCCAACTCGGATCCCAAGTGGGCCGGCGGTGGAGGAGGAACTCCTCCCCAACTCAGTTTCCCACTTCCCTCCACTTCCCAAAATAGCCGTTTGACTTTTCAAATTGACGTTTGACTTTTCAAACTAGGATTTGATTAAACCCTTTATTTTGTTCAGCGATGACACCTAGTACATGATGCAATCATTCCAACTTGGTATGACACATTCATGTACCCTTCCCCTCCGGAGTGCCGGACATTCCGGAACCTTCTAGAACATTCCCGATGAAAACACCGGAACCATTCTCCAACCCCGAAACAGGACTTTCCTTATATGAATCTTATTCTCCGGATCATTCTGGATCTCCTCGTGATATCCCGGATCCCATCCGAGACTCCGAACAACATTCGGTCTCTTACTCATCATTCCATAACTACTCAAACAACGTCGAATCCTTAAGTGTGTCTCCCTACGGTTCGTGAATTATGCGGACATGATCGAGACACTTCTCCGAACAATAACCAATAGAGGAATCTGGAAATTCATATGGCTCCCACATATTTCTACGATTACTTTGCGATCGAATGAACCACTTACATACGATACCAATTTCCTTTTGTCTCACGATAGTTTACTTATCCGAGGTTATGATCATCGGTATCTCTACATACCTAGTTCAACCTCGTTACTGATAAGTACTCTTTTCTCGTTCCCGTGATATGTGATCCCTTGTGAGCCAGTCACATGCTTGCAAGCTAATTGGATGACATTCCACCGAGAGGGCCAAGAGTATATCTATCCGTCATATGGATGGACAAATCCCACTCTTGATCCATGTGTCTCAACCAATACTTTCTGAACACTCAATGCCACCTTTATAGCCACCCAGTTACGGTGTGGTGTTTGATGTCATCAAAGCATCCTTCCGGTGAAGGTGATATGCATGATCTCATGGTCGAAGGAATTAGGTTACTATGTATTAGAAAGCATATAGCAATTGAACTATTAAAATGACTTGATCTTTATGCTACGCTTATCTATAGGAGTATGTCCACCATATCATTCTCCTAACGATATGATCTTGTTGTTAATAACATCTCAATGTTCATGATAGGGAAACCACAATCATTTATTAACCAACAAGCTAGTATTATAAAGAGGCTTTACTAGGGACTCTTATTTTAGTTTACAAATCACACAGGTATTAATGTTTCCTTGTTAATACTATTATAGCATGAATGTAAACATTTATCATAAACACAAAGATATAATAATAACTATATTTATTATTGCCTCTAGGGCATATCTCCAATAGTCTCCCACTTGCACTAGAGTCATCTAATCTAGATTACATGGTAATATACCGAACACCCATGGCAGTTTGGTGTTGGTCATGTTTTGCCCTCGGGAGAGGTTTAGTCAACGGATCCACCACATTCAGATCTGTGTGTACTTTGCAAATCTTTATGTCCCCATCTTGGACATGTTCTCGAATAGCGTGAAAACGTAGCTTGATGTGCTTCAGCTTCTTGTGTGACCTTGGTTCTTGCGCATTGGCTATGGCGCCCATGTTATCACAGTAGATAGACATTGGGTCCAGCGCACTAGAAACCACACCCAGCTCTGTAATGAACTCTTTCATCCATATCGCTTCTTGGGAAGCCTCCGAAGCAGCCATGTATTCCGATTCAGTTGAAGATCTCGCCACAACGCTTTGCTTTGCACTCCTCCAGCTAACTGCTGCACCATTCAAAGTAAATACGTATCCAGATTGTGATTTAGAATCATCCGGATCGGTGTTCCAACTAGCATCGGTGTAACCATTAACAACGAGCTGTTCATCACCTCCATAAGAAAGAACCATATCATTAGTTCTTCTCAAGTACTTAAGGATGTTTTTGACCGCTGTCCAATGATCCACTCCTGGATCACTTTGATATATGCTAGTTAAACTAACAGCATATGCAATGTCGGGTCTAGTACATAGCATGGCATACATTAGAGATCCTATGGCTGAGGCATAGGGAATCTTACTCATCCTTTCTCTATCTTCTGCCGTTGTTGGACTTTGAGTTTTACTCAACGTCGTATTGGGCAACATGGGCAAGAACCCTTTCTTGCTATCTTCCATTCCAAACCTCTTTAGAACTTTGTCCAAATTTGTACTTTGTGACAATGATATTAGGCGTCTCGATCTATCTCTATAAATCTTTATGCCTAATATGTAAGCTGCTTCGCCAAGATCTTTCATTGAAAAACTATTATTCAAATATTCCTTGACACTATTAAGAAGGTCTACATCATTACCAATCAACAATATGTCATCTACATATAGTATTAAGAATGATACAGAGCTCCCACTCACTTTCTTATAAATACAAGCTTCTCCATAAGTTTGTATAAAACCAAAACTTTTGATTACCTTATCAAAACGTTGATTCCAACTTCGGGATGCTTGCTTCAATCCATAGATGGACCGTTGAAGTTTTCATACCTTGTTAGCATCTTTAGGATCGATAAAACCTTTGGGTTGCATCATATACAACTCTTCATCAATGTCTCCATTGAGGAATGCTGTTTTGACATCCATCTGCCATATCTCATAATCATAATATGCAGCGATTGCTAACATAATCCTCACAGACTTTAGCTTCGCTACAGGTGAGAAAGTCTCATCGTAGTCAACTCCTTGAATTTGTCGAAACCCTTTTGTGACAAGTCGAGCTTTATAGACAGTAATATTACCATCAGCATCTGTTTTCTTCTGAAAATCCATTTGTTCCCGACAGCCTTCCGGCCATCCGGTAAGTCCACCAAAGTCCATACTTGATTTTCGTACATGGATCCAATCTCGGATTTCATGGCTTCTTTCCATTTATTGGAATCTGGGCTCATCATCGCTTCCTCATACGTCGCAGGGTCATCGGTGTTATCCACCAACATGACACTCATAACGGAATCATACCAATCAGGAGTGGTACGAGTTCTCGTTGACCTGCGAGGCTCTGTAGCAACTTCAACCGAAGTTTCATGATCATTATCATTAGCTTCCTCTCTTATTGGTGCAGGCACCACAGGAACTTCTTCCGGTGCTGCGCTACTCACAAGTTCGAGAGAAGGTTCGACAACCTCGTCATGTTCTACTTTCCTTCCAGTCACTTCTTTCAAGAGAAATTTCTTCTCTAGAAAGGATCCATTCTTGGCAACGAAGATTTTGCCTTCGGATCTATGATAGAAGGTATACCCAATAGTTTCCTTCGGGTATCCTATGAAGACGCATTTTTCCGCTTTGGGTTCAAGCTTGTCCGGCTGTAACTTCTTTACATAGGCTTCGCAACCCCAAACTTTAAGGAACGACAATTTAGGTTTCTTCCCAAACCATAATTCATACGGTGTCGTTTCAACGGATTTAGATGGTGCCCTATTTAAAGTGAATGCGGCTGTTTCTAATGCATAACCCCAAAATGATAGCGGTAAATCTGTAAGTGACAGCATAGAACGAACCATATCTAAGAGAGTTCGATTATGACGTTCGGACACATCATTACGCTGTGGTGTTCCCAGCGGTGTCAATTGTGAAATTATTCCGCATTTCTTCAAATGCTCGCCAAACTCGTAACTTAGATATTCACCTCCACGATCAGAACGTAGAAATTTAATCTTCTTGTTACGTTGATTCTCAACCTCACTTTGAAATTCCTTAAACTTCTCGAAAGTTTCGGACTTATGTTTCATGAAATAGATATACCCATATCTACTCAAGTCATCCGTGGAGGTAAGAACATAACGATAACCACCGCGCGATGCTACACTCATTGGACCACACACATCGGTATGTATGATTTCCAATAAGTCCATAGCTCGCTCCATCATACCAGAAAATGGAGTCTTAGTCATTTTTCCCATCAGACATGCTTCGCATCTTTCAAGTGATTCTTCAAGAAGTCCATCGGAATGGAGTTTCTTCATACGCTTCACTCCAATGTGACCAAGACGACAGTGCCACATATAGGTCGAGTTATCGCTCGATTTCAAATGTTTAGCCTCAATGTTATTAATATGTGTATTTCCACTATCGAGATTCAATAAGAATAGACCATCTATCAAAGGTGCATGTGCATAAAACATATTACTCATATAAATCGAACAACCATTATTCTCGGACTTAAACAAGTAACCGTCTCGCAATAAACAAGATCCCGATATAATGTTCATGCTTAACGCAGGCACCAAATAACAATTATTTAAGTATAAAACTAATCCCGATGGTAGATGAAGGGGTAGCGTGCCGACTGCGATCACATCAACCTTTGATCCGTTTCCAACGCGCATCGTCACCTCGTTCTTCGCTAGCTTCCGTTTATTCTGCAGCACCTGTTTCGAGTTACAAATATGAGCAACCGAACCAGTATCAAATACCCAGGCACTACTACGAGTACTAGTGAGATACACATCAATAACATGTATATCGGATATACCTTTCTTCTTGATGTTGTCGTTCTTCAAATCTGCCAAGTACTTTGGGCAATTCCGCTTCCAGTGACCTTCTCCCTTGTAGTAAAAGCACTCAGTATCAGGCTTAGGTCCAACCTTGGTCTTCTTCGTCGGCGCGGTAACTTTCTTACCACCCTTCTTGAAGTGTCCCTTTTGCTTAGACTTGCCTTTCTTGAATTTGGTGGTCTTATTGACCATCAACCCTTGGTGCTCTTTCTTGATCTCCACTTCTGCAGATTTCAACATGGCGAAGAGTTCTGGCAACGTCGTGTTCATGTTTTGCATGTTGTAGTTCATCACAAAGTTCTTGTAACTTGGTGGTAGTGATTGAAGGACACGGTAAATCCCCAAAGCATTAGGAATCACTATACCCAGGCTTTGAAGTTTGTTTGTGTGCCCAGACATCTTAAGCACATGCTCACTGACGGAGCTGCCTTATTCCATCTTGCAGTTAAAGAACTTTTCAGAAGCCTCATAGCTCTCAATTGCCGCATGAGTCTCAAAGATCAATTTGAGATCACGGACAATATCATGTGGGTCTGAATTCTCAAACCTTTTCTGAAGCTCCGATTCTAAACCATACAAGATAGCACACTGAACTGCGGAGTACTGAGTCTTCCGAGTGAGGTAAACATTCTTTACTTCATCGATAGCAGTAGCTGCAGGTGGGTCACCTAGCGGTGCATCCAGCACATAGGTCAAATTACCAGCTGTGAGGACAATCCTCAAATTGCAGAACCAATCCGCGAAGTTGCTTCCATTGTTTTTCAACTTTTCTTTCTCTAGGAAGCCATTAAAATTGATGGTAGGGGCCGCCATTGATCTACATCATATTTGCAATAGTTTAGACTAAGTTTATGACAAATTGAGTTCTAATTAATAGTTAAATTAATCTAGGTGAACTCCCACTCAAAACAACATCCCTCACATTGTTTTAGTGATCACATGAACCAAATCCACCACATCAAAACCGATCATCACGAGAGTTGATGTAGCTTCAATGGCGAACAATCGACATGTTCATCATATATACTATATGACTCATGCTTTACCTTTTGGTGATCCGTGTTCCGAGACCATGTCTGTACATGCTAGGCTCGTCAAGATCAAACCTTAGCTTCCGCATGAGCAAATCTGGCTTGCTCATGTTGTATACACTTGCGGAATCTAACACACCCGATCATCACGTGGTGCTTCGAAACAACAAGCTTTAGCAACGGTGCTTACTAAGGGTGAACACTTTAGGACTTGAAACTTATGTGCATGAGGGATCATCTTATAATGCTACCATCGTTAACTAAGCAATACAAGATGCATAAAGGATTAACATCACATGCAATTCATAATATGTGATATGATATGGCCTTTCTTCTTTATGCTTCCAATCTCCATCTTCAAGCACGAACATGATCTCCATCATCACCGACATTGCATCAAGGTCCATGACGCTGCTCCATGGTTGTCGTCCACCGGCTTCAACTATTACAACTACTTTGAATAGACACGCGGGTCTTAACAAGATTAAAGACAACCATATGGCTCCTGCCGGTTGCCGACTTACAATAAGGAACATTGCATACATCAAATATAATCACAATCATGGCCAAACCACATCACAGCACACCCCTGCAAAACAAAGTTAGACGCCTCTACTTTCTTTGCATGTTTTACGTGGTTTGGGGCTTTCAATAAGTGTCGTTCTAACTTATGAACAAGAACCACAACATTGATACTAGTATTGTCAATCACCCGTTGTAAATTGGATCTTAACTATGTTGGGAGAAACAGGCACCCGCAAAGCCACTTATGCAATACAAGTTGCATGTCAAGTGTGGAGCAAGTCTCATGAACGATGTCATGTAAGGTTAGTCCGGGCCGCTTCATCCCACCATCCCGCAAGATGCAAAGTACACAAGAAGCAATCGACAATAAAAGCATCAACGCCCACAATGACCATTGTGTTCTACTCGTGCAACAGATCTACATATACACACGGCTCTGATACCACTGTAGGGTTTGGTAGCATGGAAAACAAAAAAATTCTACCGCATACAAACAAACAAGCCAAGATCTATCTACTAGATTCTAGCAACGAGTCGATGGAATAACTCACCCTCGAAGATTCCAAAGTGTTTAACAAGAGCAGATTCTCGTGGGTGATGTAGTCGTACTCTTCCCGATCTCAAGATCGCGTAGACGATCCTTCCGGCGCTGCGTTCCGGCAGCTCTCCCGCAGTCGGTCACACGTTCGGTACTCGACGAAGACCTTCCTCTCCCTTGTTCCAGCAGGCAGCGGAGGTTGTAGCACTCTCCTCACGATTTCGGCAACACAACGGCGTGGTACCGGAAGTAGAGGGGAGATCTCGCAGGGCTTCGCCTTAAGCCGGAGCGAGTATGGTGGACTATGAGAGAGATCCTCGGTGATCTAGGGTTTAGACACACCAAGGAGGAGGTGCTAGGGCCGGCGGCTAGGGCTTGGGGCTGCCCAAGTCGGCGGCTAGGGGAGAAACCCTAGGCGGCGGTGGCTATGGTGGGCGGCGGCGGCTAGGTTAGGGTTTAGAGGGGGCAATCTTGTGTGCTAGGAAGGGCAGCCCTGCCCCTCCCTTTATAGGTGGGAGGCGCCGGCCAAGGGGAGGGAGTCCCTCCCCAACTCGGATCCCAAGTGGGCCGGCGGTGGAGGAGGAACTCCTCCCCAACTCGGTTTGCCACTTCCCTCCACTTCCCAAAATAGCCGTTTGACTTTTCAAATTGGCGTTTGACTTTTCAAACTAGGATTTGATTAAACCCTTTATTTTGTTCAGCGATGACACATAGTACATGATGCAATCATTCCAACTTGGTATGACACATTCATGTACCCTTCCCCTCCGGAGTGCCGGACATTCCGGAACCTTCTAGAACATTCCCGATGAAAACACCAGAACCATTCTCCAACCCCGAAACAGGACTTTCCTTATATGAATCGTATTCTCCGGACCATTCCGGATCTCCTCGTGATATCCCGGATCCCATCCGAGACTCCGAACAACATTCGGTCTCTTACTCATCATTCCATAACTACTCAAACAACGTCGAATCCTTAAGTGTGTCTCCCTACGGTTCGTGAATTATGCGGACATGATCGAGACACTTCTCCGAACAATAACCAATAGAGGAATCTGGAAATTCATATGGCTCCCACATATTTCTACGATTACTTTGCGATCGAATGAACCACTTACATACGATACCAATTTCCCTTTGTCTCACGATAGTTTACATATCCGAGGTTATGATCATCGTATCTCTGCATACCTAGTTCAACCTCGTTACTGATAAGTAATCTTTTCTCGTTCCCGTGATATGTGATCCCTTGTGAGCCAGTCACATGCTTGCAAGCTAATTGGATGACATTCCACCGAGAGGGCCCAGAGTATATCTATCCGTCATATGGATGGACAAATCCCACTCTTGATCCATGTGTCTCAACCAATACTTTCCGAACACTCAATGCCACCTTTATAGCCACCCAGTTACGGTGTGGTGTTTGATGTCATCAAAGCATCCTTCCGGTGAAGGTGATATGCATGATCTCATGGTCGAAGGAATTAGGTTACTATGTATCAGAAAGCAGATAGCAATTGAACTATTAAAATGACTTGATCTTTATGCTACGCTTATCTATAGGAGTATGTCCACCATATCATGATCTTGTTGTTAATAACATCTCAATGTTCATGATAGGGAAACCATAATCATTTATTGACCAACAAGCTAGTATTATAAAGAGGCTTTACTAGGGACTCTTATTTTAGTTTACAAATCACACAAGTATTAATGTTTCCTTGTTAATACTATTATAGCATGAATGTAAACATTTATCATAAACACAAAGATATAATAATAACTATATTTATTATTGCCTCTAGGGCATATCTCCAACAGATTATGTCTTAAAAAAACCTTCACAAAATGACCTATCTCATTCAAGGTTTCTTGGCTTTCGGATCAAATGACCAATGTTATGGATAGAATCAAGGCATAGTTTGTGATAATATTCCCATATAGTGCATGCATGTGTATCATGAGATGGCAAACAAGGTTTTAGGAGAAAGTTTTCATTTTCGTGGCACGAAAAAGCCATTTAGCGAGTCTCGGCTCTTAGGTAAGAATCTTCATGCCCGCCGTTCGAGAATGTTTGATGATGGTTTGAAACATGCATAAAAAAATTCAAAAACAAACCAAACAATGCGAAACCTTCGCGTGGTGTCATATTATGTGACAGAGTTGGAATAAATAATATCAAACTTGGTATATTGATTATCTCTCAAAAAACCTTCACCAAATGACCTATCTCATTCGAGGTTTCTTGCTTTCGGGTCAAATGACAAATGTTATGGCTAGAATCAAGGCATAGTTGGTGATAATATTCCCATATAGTGCATGCATCTGCATCATGGGATGGCTAACAATGTTTCAAGAGAAGGTTTTACTTTTCGTGTCACGGAAACCCATTTTCCATTTTCCAAGCACAAAAAGGGGGTTTTGTGAAGCAACCACCAAGTGGCTAATTCCAAATGATACCACCCCATTTTTAAAAAACACTAGACCACCTTACGTGGAAAATGTGCCAACCGAGAGATCTCAAACCTTTCCGTCCACCCCTGTTGAAAAGACAAATATTCGCTGAATCGGTAGGAAGTGGGTCTGGTTTGAACTACAGGTACATGATCTAATGCTCATGATTTTTTGCAAAAATCATTTTTAGACTCACAATGTGATGTTTCTTTAGAGATCCAATGCAAGTTTAGAGAGCATCAACTCTTAGGTAAGTATCTTCATGCCCGCCATTCGAGAAAGTTTGACGATGGTTTGAAACGGGCATAAAAATTCGAAAACAATCTAAACAATGCGAAACCTTCGCATGGTGTCATATTATGTGACATAGTTGGAAGAAAAAATGTCAAACTTGGTATATTGATTATGTCTCAAAAAACCTTCACAAAATGACCTATCTCATTCGAGGTTTCCTGGCTTTTGGATCAAATGACCAATGTTATGGCTAGAATCAAGGCATAGTTTGTGATAATGTTCCCATATAGTGCATGCGTGTGCATCATGGGATGGCGAACAATGTTCCATGAGAAAGTTTTCCTTTCCGTGGCACCGAATAGCCATTTTCCATTTTCCAAGCGCAAAAAAGGAGGATTTTGTGAAGCAACCACGAAATGGCTAATTCCAAATGCTACCACCTCATTTTTTAAAAATACTAGACCACCTTACATGGACATTGTCCCAACCGGGAGATCTCAAACCTTTCCGTCCACCCCTGGTGAAAAAGACAAATGTTCACTGAATCGGTAGGAAGTGGGTCCGGTTTGAACTACAGGTACCTGATCTAATGCTCATGATTTTTTACAAAAAATATTTTTAGACTCACAATATGATGTTTTTTCAGATATCCAATGCAAGTTTAGTGAGGCTCAGCTCTTAGGTAAGAAGTTCAAAGACTAGGGTTTCGCTAGGAAACGGCCTTCGGAGTGCCGGAATCAAACCGAAACTTGCATGTGGCCATGCCATGTGTACACAAGTGTGGTAGATGGTCCATATATGCAATGTATAGCTCCCGAGTTTCACCATCTTCACATGCATGCGATAACACTTAGCAGATTCCTAGAACTCTAGGTGGAAATGTCCTGCTACGAGTATACCGGGAGTTAGAATGTGCCATAGGGTCTCAAACTTGGTTTTTCTTGTATCTATGGCCTACAAATACCTTAACAAACAAAAAAGTACATTGTTAGAACCTCGTGCGGAGAATTCTAGGGGGTAGACCTTCTCGGGGCCCGCAGACGAGTGTTTTCGCTGCTATCAACCCCCGGAGCCCCGGGAACCCACCCAAACTTGCATGTGAACCCAAGAAACTTGTGTGTGTACCTAGGATATATGTTAAAGTGTTTTAAAAGTCCCATAGATAGAATACATAGCTCCCCGGTGTAACCTTCTTCACATTCGGGCAATAACACTTAGCAGATTCCTGGAACTCTAGATGAAAATGTCCCGTTGCGGGTATACCGATGGCTAGCATGTGCCACAAGGTCCCAATCTTGGTTTTCCTTGTATATATGGCCTAAACATACCTTAACAAACAAAAAATATATTGGTGGAACCTCGTGCCGAGAAAGCTATGCGGTAGATCCACGGGTGCCCCGCAGACTAGGGTTTCGATGGGAGATAGCCGCTGGAGCGCCGGAATCCCAAAAACCACATAATCAAAGTGGGATGGACAAACCACATAATTAAAGTGTCCATATATGCAATATGTGCGATTTTTGTTTGAGATAAAATATGTGTTAAAAGAAAATGGATGCAAAAAAGAGGGAAAATGGGAAAAAACAAGGCTTTGCCGTGCACTGCGCACCGCAAAGGCTCCTTTACCGTGTAGGGTGCACGGCAAAGACCGTCCCTCTTTGAATAAAACGAGCGGTAATATTTTGTGTGTTGAATAAAATAAATGACGGATATATTTCGCGCGGAAAAAACAATTTAGAATACAAAACTTTGTCGTGCCTGACGGTGAGGCACAGGGCAAAGCCCTACCGTTACCATGGCCCGTCAACTGCGCCGAAACGGTGGGCCTCACGAGATGGTGTGACGTGCGGTTTTTTTGCCATGGGCCTTTTTTGGCCTTTGTCGTGGACAGTTTCTTTGTCGTGTGTCATTTCTGGGCTTTGCCATGAGGGTTTTCTCTGCCGTTTATCCTGTATCATGCCTTCGTGTGATACTTCTTTACCATGTGTCATGCTGTTTGATTACACGGCAAAGAGATATTTGCCATGCATTGGCGCACGATAAAGCCCCGGTGCATGGCAGCGCCGAATTTTTCCGTAGTGGTGATTTCCATGCTCTCTTTGACCATAGAATAAACTACCTTCCTCCCAAGGCTTAAGATTTTTTTCAAAAGTCAAACTAACTAAAGCTTGACCAAGTTCTTAGAGAAAAATATTAATATTTATAATACATAATCCATACCTTTTCATATATCATGAAACATATTTTCACATGTCATCTATATAATATAATAGTTCTAGATAGTTTTTCTAAAATTTTGGTCAAACTTTCTGTGGCTTGTCTTTTCCGAAAAATATAAGCCTTAAGCCTTTGAATGGAGGGAGTATATATGTCTATGTAATACATGCAACTGGCCCAGTGTACATACTAACCAAGTGAGTGTCTTAGCGTATATGTGAACTTATTTATTTTGTGTGTTATTTTATGTTTAATTGTCGCTTGTCGAAGTTGTGAGCTATTCTTTATTTGTTATATGTTTCTTTTAGTATACAGACCATGATATTATGTTATTATTATATTCCGATAAATGTCCATTTTCGTATCATGTCCATCTTGTATCCGTTCCGTATTCATTTTTGATGATTTTCGATTCCTTGTTCGTTTTTAGAGTTTTCTGTTTTATTTCCGATTTCGGCGACATAAGAGAAAACGAAAACGATAAGGCATGTTTCCGTCCGTTTCCATTTTGTTTTCAACCCTACGGGGCGAGCATGTACTAGCATTTAGCAAAGCATGGGCCAGAATGTATGTTATAGTTTGAAACTAGGGAGTACTTAGTAAAAACACCATCTGTTGCATAATCTAATATGTTTTGGTAAACTGATTAGTTTCCAAAATGTAGTAAGTAGCATGAGACAGAGAGAGAGAGTAGTTAGCAGTGAAGACCGATCGAGTCGATCTCCGCACGCTAGCTCATGCGTTACGATCGCTCCAAGTGAACGCGGGGATTGACTTGACTGCGTTGCACCTTTCCGTCGTCGTCGATCGCGCGTGCGTGATATATGCTGACTCTTTCGAAGTTGCACGCGCGCGTCCCCGAGAAAAAGGAAAAAAGAAACATCGAGGTTGTAACTGGTGCAGCTGCAACCCACCAGATAGTACGAATTCTCCTTTGTCTTATGTGTGCAGCAGAATCTCCTTGGATTCTCTTGCTAGCATACGAATTCTCTTTTGTCTTGATTGATTCCCAGGTGGCATGCCTTTCCCCCAAGCTCGAGGTTCCACCATTGTCAGCTCGAGTGTTCCGTACCGTACTTTATATACAGCTCGATCGGGGATCGACCATTGTCTCCATTCCTTTACTTCCACATTTCCCAGGTCCACCCAACAGCGCGCAGCCTGCGGTCAGCCATGCCCATGGTCAGGGAAAGTACCGACGACACCGACGCCGTCCACGGTGAGGTCAGCATCAACACCGGCGGCGTCCCCCAGATCCCCAGGGCTGTCATGGCCGCTGGCGCGCGGGCGGCGCCACACTCGCGCACAGTCGGAGGTGCAATCGCAGCAGTTGTCTCCTGGTTCGTCATCAGCACGCCGGCACAAACACTATCAGCACCACCGGTCGCGATGCTCAGGTCGCCGGTGGTGCCGGCTCTGTCATAGCCGGCGGAGCTACTTCCGTCAATACCAGCGGTGCTGGGGCCGTCAACACTAACGGCGCTCTGGCGTGGCCCTCGCGCCCAGCCGGCGGCGCCTTCTCCGACCAGATGCCCATCCCCTGGGCGTCACGGTTCGTCATCAACACCGGCACAGGCACAATCAACGGCGATCGCGGAGCTCAGATCGCCGGAGGTGCCGGCTCTGTCATCGCCACCGGAGCCGCGACCGTAAATACCAACGGTTCTGGGGCCGTCAACACCACCGGCGCGCTGGCGCAGTTCTCGCGTACAGCTGCCGGTGCCTTCTCCAACCAAATGCTCGTTCAAAGGGAGTTCGTCCTTGAATCCAGCACCGACAGGGCCAGGTCCTCAGGTATCGTCATCAAGGCCAAAACCGGTAGTACCATCAACTTTGGTACTGGTGCCCAGATCGCCAGCGCCGGGGCCGTCATTGCCGACGGAGCTGCGGCCGTCAACACCAACAGTGCCGGCGCCGTCAACGTATACGAGTGAGTGCATGTACAATAGTCTGTATGCAAAACCATGTTTCCAACTTTGGGCGCATCTCCTGTGTACAATAGTCTGCGGATCGATGCCCACCCAACACGCTCGTTTAGCTGTTAAACACCATTTTCTTAACCATGTCCTATAGCGTCTAATCTATCTGACAGAACTAGCCTTGTTTCAGTCATCACATTGTAATATGTAGCTAAACACTGATTTTCCCCCACTTAGCAAAAACATTTTCACCGCTTAGCCCCCCCCCCCCCCCCCCTCTAAAAGTATAAGATGGATCCTCCCCTATACTTATTGTATTATAATAGTTGATAACATATTTGTATAAACTAAACTAAACTTGACACCGTTTGATTTTTCACAAAACTTATACGTCTTGTTTTGTGGACCAGAGATAGCATTAGTATTCTCAATGTTCATATATTTGACTATAAGTTCAGTCAAAATTACAGATTATTGAATTTTGACTATATTTACATGACTTGTTTTTAGGAAGAGAAGTAGTAATATTTACTGCAGTGCGGTTGTTGTGGGGCCAACTTGCCTAATGATCGGCGTCGGGCTAGGTATCACGGTCTGCTCCTCAAAGAAGCTTGGCGCCGGGGTTGTGCTTGCCGTGGGATTCTCGCTCAAGAGAAAGGTGCTTTGGTGGGCCACTAGGCTCATAAATAAAATCAAGGATTAATTGTAAAACAATTTTTTTTGCTACTATGAGGAGTACTAAGCAAATTAATATCTTGATGTGATGGACTTATTGTAGTTATGAAAACAATTAACCACACTTGGGCCTTTTCCATGGGAATTGCTAATTCTCAGCTGGCAAGGAATTATGTTTGGACATAGTTAACCTCTCATCGGTCCAATTAGTTTTGCCAAGATTCGGGTTTCGTGTGTGTGACAAGACGAATGCGGCTGGCCTTCCGTCTCGCTCCTTACACTAAATAGGGCCTGCAATGGGCCCATGTATAGTCAGGTGGCAGCTTACAATTTTCTTTTGTTTGTTCACGTGACCCCAAATGCTAAATGTCCCTCTAAGCGACACACATCTGCCTCACGCCGCCTCAAGTGTACCGGTCTGCTCCTTAAAGAAGCTTGGAGCCGGGGTTGTGCTCGCTGTGGGATTCTCGCTCAAGAGAAAAGTGCGTTGGTGGGCCACTAGGATGATAAAGAAAATCAAGGACGAATTGTAGCACTTTTTTTTTTGCTACTCTGCGGAGTACTAAGAAAATTAATCTCTTGATGTGATGGACTTGTTGTAGTTAGGAGAAGATTAACCACACCTGGGACTTTTTTATGGGAATTGCTAATTCTCAGCTGGCAGAGAATTAACTTTGAACAGTCAACCTTTCAACCGTCCAACTAGTTTTGCCAAGATTCGGGTTTCGTGTGTGCGACAAAGGCCGGCGCGGCTGGTTTCCGTCTCGCTCCTTACACTGAATAGGGCCTGCGAAGGGCCCATGTATAGTCAGGTGGCAGCTTACAATTTTCTTTTGTTTGTTCACGTGGGCTACCCCAAATGCTAAATGCCCCTCTAAGCGACACAGCTGCCTCGCGCCGCCTGAAGCGTACCGGTCATGGGCCAGGCCCATGTGGCTCCATCGCCCGAGTTTCCATTCTGTGCCTTGTTTGTCTCCATTTTCTATGTTCGGTATTTGTTGGTTTGCTGGTTTTTTCTTTTCTCTTCTTCTATTTCTTTTTTCCTTTTTTCTTTTCTTTTTTCTTTCTTTTGATTCATTTCATCAATTTTTGTTTTTGTTTTTCTTTTATGTTTCTTCTTTTTCTTTCTCATTTTCTTATTTGAGTTTCTATTCATATTAAAAGTTGTTTATGTAATTTTAAAATTATATACGAGGTTTAAATTGTTCGTGATCTTTGAAAATTGGTTCATGCATTTTTGAAACATTGCAAAAGGAGTTTTCTCCCAATTGAAAAAGGAGTTGTAGCTGTTTTTTTGGCTTATGTGACTACACGTGCCAAGATAATACTTAACGCCATCGGCGGTGATTGCCGTCCACCATGTCGGGATATTCATATTCTCTGTGTGCACACCACGTTGCTTCGGCTCCACCTCTGACATAGTACTACTCCCTCCGTCCAGAAATAAGTGACTTAGCTTTGTCTAGATTCATATGTATCTAGACATGTTTTATTGTATAGATACATTCAAAACTAGATAAAGACAAGTCACTTATTTTTAGACGTAAGAAGTAGAGAAAACAACAAGAATCAACTACATAATTATATCTAGTGATTTATATAACAATTTATCTAACTATCCAGTACATGTACACATGCATTTAAATCTACACATTTTCAATTAATATCAACAACAAACTAATTCAATTCTAAACTAACTAATTATAATTCTAAGATCGCCTACACATTATAATTCTAATTCTAAAATTATCTATATATTTTATCCAACAACATCTCTGCTGTCCCTGCCACTAGTTGTTGGGCTGTTTTTACTAGCGCTGCTATTGAGCTGGGCTGTTAGCTCTTAAACAATATAAAAGAAAGAGTGCCACATTTTTTGTAAGCGTCGGTTTTAACTCTATGTTGGACATGTGTCTTCCATTAGTGTTATGTTTTTCCACTGCATTCACCAAGTTAGTTGTTCTCTTGTGTTTCTCTTGTCACGAGAGAACAACATACCTTTATCGCCAGCCTATTTTCTATGCCATGTCTTTGTATTATCGATCTATGCTCATTCTCTTAATGTCTAGCTTCTTTCGCCGATGGGTTCTTGGGTTATGATTTTGTGCGCAATGTTTGATCCTCTTGATGTGCCATCTTTTGACAACTCATCTTCTATTGATGTAGTGTGTATCTTTCTCGGTTGCGCCATACGTTGCATTGTCATTGATTTACACACGTTCTTGTTCCGTTGAGCTTCGATGCTATTGGCTTCTTGTGCTATGATCTTTTGTGACGTGATGTGTGTGTGTGTTAAGGAGTATTAGTATTGGTCTAGGAGTTCGTATTTGTCTAGATTACCCCAAGTCAGTTGTACTATATATTTGCCAATTTGGCTATCAATAGATTCAAGTTGTTGGTCGTCTAACAAGTTGCACGTGCAGACTTGCGGTATGATTAAGTCTGAATGCTAAACTTTGATTTGCAGGGACTAGTTTACACATTTACAAAGAATAGAGGCGGGGGGCAGAAGTATAAGAAAGAAAAGATAATCAACTTGATACGGCTTGATGAATAGCATAAAACCTGTTCGACAGGAAAAGGCCATCCCAGCTGCTAGCAGTTCATTTGGCCATGTGAGCAGCACCATACAAGGAATCAGGCTGACAATCTCAGAGTCGTCGGCAATTTCCTAGACTGCTGAGCCCTGACAAACTCTTTTATTCACAACTTGAGATCTGCGTCTGGTAATAACATATCATGTGAGAGAGGCTGCCTGTGAGAGATGGGAGCGGTTGAATGGATTACTGTTTGATATCAAAAGAACATCTCGGGTAAGTGACACAGCAGTCCTGACACTTATTATAGACGGTGTAGAGAGCAGTGTCATTCAGGAATGCGGCAAACAATTGCAGGATCTATTGGGGCCCATGATTATTATAGACACCGAGGAAATGTCGGCAAACAATTGCACGATCTATTGGGGCCCACGATGAGGGTAGTCATGAAATGTCATAGGAGTGTACTGCAAAAGAAAAGAATAACATATCACATAACTGAAGTAGCGATATATGAACTCCAAACTAAGTGCCTGAAAGATCAGCATATCATAGTAATATTGCCGGTCACACAAGATTTTTTAGATGTATGGCATAGATTGCCATGGGGGAATAACAAAAGTGTGTCGTAGATCTTATGTGTTTGATTGAGAAGCAAGCATGCCAACCTTCACGAGAGAATTAAGCGGGCTTCTATGATTTTAATTCATAAATCATTATTGTGAATACAATCATGTCGATATGTTTTACTCTGCCTCACCTTAGATTAACATTGTAAAAACGATCATCTGGATATATGTTCTACTTCGTTCCACACCTTAGCATGCTTATCACCCGTTTGATGTTGAAATAGATGGTACAATTTAAGAAGTGCAATGAAGAAGATAGAAACGACTCTTAGAAACACCAGATGAAACAGTACTGAACAAAAAAATAAGGTAATTCCATGGGACCTGCATCAATAGCTGCTTCAATTTGAAGTCATACTTCTCTGTAATGCTGATGATATAGAACTTTTTTTTCTGAAACATTCAATGGGGGCAGAGGATACCCACCTGAATAGCTTGCTCCTTTTTGAACCGAGTATTTGCATCGGTTAGCCCATAAAGTCAGGTCGTTAATAAAAACATTTGGAGAGAGTTACATAAAAAGATTGGTTGTCAGGGCACAACATCCGATGACATTGTGATGGAATGCCGATAAGAGTTGTGCATACACCAAAGTCCAAAACTAACCACATGATCAAGGACACATAAATACATGGTACAAATAATAAAGAAATTTGAGCTGGCTATTTCCTGAACAGGTTGAACTCATCGTGGTTCTGTCCTACAACAGGTTGAACTCATCGTGGCCAGATCGAGCGGAAAGCCAAACTTAGAGAAACATAAAAGAGTTTTTTACGATAAAAGGAGCACACACACCAACTTCATTATGTAGAAATTGATAAGTCATACAGAAAATCCATACATTGACAAAGATAAGAAAACAATGTCCCAGGCCTGAGCCTCTATCACTACAGTTTACCAACCAAAACCAACTCCGGACCAAACTCAATATACAAAAGCTAACAAGGCTCCAAACTTCTCACGGAGCTTATGAGGTTTCATTTTTTTTGATAAAGGAAATATATTAATATCCTAAAAATACCAATTACATCCAATCTCTGCACTATCAAGATGTCCAGATACATTAGGGATGCACATAACCAACAACAAAATAAAAAAGAGATAAAAAAGGAAAGGAAAGGTAATGTCCCAATGTACAACTACTCGCAACAGAAACACTCTAACCACCACCGAATACAACACTCGTACTACAAACTATGTTCTCCAAAAGCAACACCAGAAAGAAGGAAATAATCAACAAGCATTGTTGTCGCCCCATCAATGGTCTTGGGTCTCCATCCCGGAGAAAGACCGAGTTTTCAAAACAATGTCTTATGCAAGCCCATTGCCAAGTACAACCAATGAAGGCTAGATCTTGGGTTTTCACGCTAGAAATCATGGCACAGTAGTCGAGGAGCACCACCAAAAATGCAGTCCACCTATATTGCCACACCCACTTCCCAAGGCTGCTATTGCAAGTCACTGAACACCCGACACATAGGGAGAACATATGCCGCATTGTATTTATCAAAACCAATACGACGTTCATTGCCTATAAAATAGAACATCGTACAATATTTTTAAAATTACTTCGAAGGTGACAGTAAAAATGTACTTTGAAGTACATGAGTTACTGAATTAGAAACTAAACTTATAGGAAGTATAGACGGTGAATATAGGAAGCATATATGCTTAATATAGACGGTGAATATAGGAAGTGTAAAGTATTTACATGATGTGCTAGAAAACCACTATAATAAAATATATGTGCACTATACAACACAATTATAAAAGCACTGAGAAAGTAAGGTCGTACATATCCGTGAAGTACAAACTTAGGAAATGGAGAAGTATAACCTAACTGGAAGGGAGGTAGATATTTTTGGCAGGGAAGTATAGAAAATTAAAACAAAAATATGGAAATATGAAACCGCATTGAGAAGTATAGAACATAGAGAAGCAGGAGTACAAGATACCTTTAAAGGAAAGTATAAAAATGGCAAAAACGGAAGTATAGCGTTTCGTTGCCTATGCCATAAAAATGCAGACATTATTTTCATAATTACTCCTAAACTGTTACAAATTTAAGAAAAAAATTGAACAAAAAAGTTGCGTATATTCCATAGCTATCCAACAACATTTAATTTGCATCATTCAGACAAATGGTTGACAAATAATGGTAAAATTACTGGCCATCATTTTTGAACAAATCAGAATTTTAGTAAATTCAAAATTACTTTCAAACCGTGCAAAATTTCAAAAAATACTGAACATGAAAAAGTTGCAAAATTTCTATACCTTTCTAGCACATTATCATTTGCGCCATTCCGCTTCACGGTTTAGAAATTCAGTTCAAAATACGTTTCTTCATGCGAGTTTACGAAGGTTTCAGATTTTCCAAACTATTTTTAAATGGTCAGAAATTCGAGAAAATTTATAATATGAAAAAGTTGCAGATTTTCTCTAGTTTTTCCAACGGTATATCATTTATATAATTCTGATAAATGGTTTAGAAATTGTGTTCAAAATATATTTTGTATGGGTTCATGATGAATTTCAATTTTTGAAATTAAATTTGAACGGTGAGGAATTTAACAAAAGCTACTACACGAAAAATTTGTAGTTTTTTCTACCTTTCCAATGGTATATCATTTACAGAAGAAGTATGGGGACAGAGCAATGGGAAGTATGCCCTTTGTTCGGAAGTATGGAATATGAAGAGCCAGAAGTATGGACCATGTAGAGAATATTAATCTATCATCGATGATAGAACACACACACACACACACACACACACGCACGCACGCGCACGCGCACGCACGCACGCACGCACGCGACCACATAAAAAGATCATTTAGACAGATTTCAGACTGAATAAATTGCCCTAAGAAATTGGCAGTTTTCAAAAAATTTGAACTGAGATAAACTAAAGCAAGAAAGAAGATTCTACTAGAGTCTCGTCATCAGACTAGTGGTGATATTGATATTTCTAGTCAGATCATCATATTAGCAAGCTAATTTGATGACCAGTTGTCATGGGGATGGCCATGGCAGTCACTAACCTTGGTAGCGATTGAGTCGAATGTGGCATGGGAGAGTAAGCCACCCACGGTACGAGATTGGAAGCACACAAAGATTTACACAGGTTCAGCCCCCTTTTGGAAGAAAGAGCCTACTTCCTGCTAGTTTATATTCGTCTGGAGAGATTACAACAATGGCGAGCTTGGCACGGACGAAGTGAGAAGCGTATATAGGGTCTATGATGGTGAATATCTTCAGAAAGTACCCTAGGGATGATTATATAATGCATCCTCGCTAGGGTTTACATGGATAATACCGGCAGCTTGATTTAATCTGACTGGTTTTAGCTACGCTTCTGGGTATTCAGCTTCTAGTCGCCATGCTCCTAGGTCGTAGGAATTCTAGTCGCTGTGCTAGCCATCCCACTCTCCATGGGCTTGTTCTAGTCATATACATTTCTGGGTATTACCCTGATTAACATAACCCCATCACCAGTACCAATATTTATATATACATCATCTCGTGTATGCACCTTGACTAATAATCTGATTGGGCATATGATGGCAAGCGGATAATGAACATCGCATCGGCAATCACCATAGTCGTTGCTAGACTAGATGCTAATCAAGTCAACGTTAGAGAGAGAAGCAGTAGGGTCTGATACCATGGCTGTGAGATTGATCTAATAGAGATGAGAGACACAAGATGTCGAGATCACAATTCCCCTATATGTGGAAATGTAGTTAGATAGACTGTTTTTGTTGGGTTTCTGTGCGTGCACAACAACATGCAACTGGGCTTAAGTAAAACTAATATAGTACGAGGACCATTAGTGCAATACGGATCCTATTGCATTTCCTTGAGGGGCAAACATTAGGGGTGGGTGTCTCACCCCTGCTCGCCCTTCGCTTGATATGCTCCTGCATAACTGCATTCTTATTAAGAAAACAATCTACAACACTCAAAACATATCTTGCTATTGCACAAATAAAAAGGATGTGATCCCACCTTTATTTTTCACTGTAGGAAATACAATTTTTATTTCCTATGCAACCTCTCTTAGTTAGGTTATCACTAGTTAAGATACTAGTTTTAAACAAAAGCCACATAAACACATTAACCCTTAGAATAACCCTAACACCCCAACAATCCATAAAATTGTATGTTCCTTGTTTTCTTTCCAATCTATGTACATGGATATTTTACAGAAAAAACACCATAATTCTCTAACAACCAAACAAATTCATCTCATTCTTAATTCAATACAAAACCAGTACATAAATATTTTAATTAATACCACATCTTGTAGTCCCCCCCCCCCCGCACACGCACAACACTCACCTAAACCTAATACACCTCGGCCTTGTTCAAAACTTTTAGCTACTGTAAAAGGTACTAAAAGCAATATTGTAAAGTCTAGAAAAGCTCCCCCTCAAAAGTACTTTACCCTCCCCACCCACCCCCACCCAAACATCTTTCCAGAACAAGGTAGACCATATCCGGTATCTAGACCATATCCAAATATTTCTACAGCATCTGTAAGTGAAAGGAGACACTTTCATAACCCCTACCAAAAATGAGAATCTCAAGGTTTAGTAATGCATTGACACAGAGTCACTCTCCCCAAATACTTTTCTCTAACTAGTTTCTTCTACATGTTGGAGATATGCCCTAGAGGCAATAATAAATATAGTTATTATTATATCTTTGTGTTTATGATAAATGTTTATATTCATGCTATAATAGTATTAACAAGGAAACATTAATACTTGTGTGAATTGTAAACTTAAATTGAAGTCCCTAGTATAGCCTCTATACTTCACTAGCTTGTTGGTTAATAGATGATTGTGGTTTCCCTATCATGAACATTGAGATGTTATTAACAACAAGATCATATCGTTAGGAGAATGATATGGTGGACATACTCCTATAGATAAGCGTAGCATAAAGATCAAGTCATTTCAATAGTTCAATTGCTATATGCTTTCTGATACATAGTAACCTAATTCCTTCGACCATGAGATCATGCATATCACCTTTACCGGATGGATGCTTTGATGTCATCAAACACCACACCGTAACAGGGTGGCTATAAAGGTGGTATTGAGTGTTCAGAAAGTATTGGTTGAAACACATGGATCAAGAGTGGGATTTGTCCATCCATATGACGGATAGATATTCTCTGGGCCCTCTCGGTGAAATGTCATCCAATTAGCTTGCAAGCATGTGACTGGGTCACAAGGGATCACATATCACGGGAACGAGAAAAGAGTACTTATCAGTAACGAGGTTGAACTAGGTATGCAGAGATACCGACGATCATAACCTCGGATAAGTAACATATCGTGAGACAAAGGGAAATTGGTATCGTATGTAAGTGGTTCATTCGATCGCAAAGTAATCGTAGAAATATGTGGGAGCCATATGAATTTCCAGATTCCTCTATTGGTTATTGTTCGGAGAAGTGTCTCGATCATGTCCGCATAATTCACGAACCGTAGGGAGACACACTTAAGGATTCGACGTTGTTTGAGTAGTTATGGTATTATGAGAAAGAGACCGAATGTTGTTCGGAGTCCCGGATGGGATCCGGGATATCACGAGGTGATCCGGAATGGTCCGGAGAATAAGATTCATATAAGGAAAGTCCCGTTTCGGAGTTGGGGAATGGTTCCGGTGTTTTCATCGGGAACATTCTAGAAGGTCCCGGAATGTCCGGCACTCCGGAGGGGGAAGGTTACATGAATGTGTCATTGTAAGTTGGAATGATTGCATCATGTACTAAGTGTTCTCGCTGTCCGAAATAAAGAGTTAATTCAAATCCTAATTTGAAAAGTCAAACGGCTAGTTTGAAAAGTCAAACTGCCAGTTTTCGGAAAGAGGAGAAGGAGGAGAAGTGGAAGCCGACTTGGGGGAGGAGTCCCCTTGGACGGCGCGCCTCCCAAGGCCGACTTGGGGAGGGACTCCTCCCCTTGGCCGCCGGCCCTCCCACCTATAAAGGGAGGGGCAGGGCAGCCCCTCCTTGTACACACTAGTTCCTATCCTCTAAACTAAACCCTAGACCTAAACCCCGGTTTAGAGCTATTTCGGTTTAGAACCTTCTAATTGGTTTAGAGCCCTCTAATTGGTGTGTCTAATTACTAGACCACTAATAGCCTCTCTCATAAGCTCCACCATACTCGCACCGGCTTAAGGCGAAGCCCTGCGAGATCTCCCCTCTACTTCCGGTACCACGCCGTTGTGCTGCCGGAATCGCGAGGAGAGTACTACAACCTCCGCTGCCTGCTGGAACAAGGGAGAGGAAGGTCTTCGTCGAGTACCGAACGTGTGACCGACTGCGGGGGCGCTGCTGGAACGTGGCGCCGGAAGGATCGTCTACGCGATCTTGAGATCGGAAAGAGTACGACTACATCACCCACGAGAATCTGCTCTCGTTAAACACTTTGGAATCTTCGAGGGTGAGTTATTCCATCGACTCGTTGCTACAATCTAGTAGATAGATCTTGGCTTGTTTGTTTGTATGCGATAGAAAATTTTTGTTTTCCATGCTACGAACCCCTACAGTGGTATCAGAGCCGTGTCTATATGTAGATCTGTTGCACGAGTAGAACACAATGGTCATTGTGGGCGTTGATGCTTTTATTGTAGATTGCTTTTTGTGTACTTTGCATCTTGCGGTATGTTGGGATGAAGCGGCCCGGGCTAACCTTACATGACATCGTTCATGAGACTTGCTCCACGCTTGACATGCAACTCGTATTGCATAAGTGGCTTTGCGGGTGCCTGTTTCTCCTAGCATAGTAAAGATCCAATTTACAACGGGTAATCAACAATGCTAGTATCAATGTTGTGGTTCTTGTTCGTAGGTTAGAACGACACTTATGGAAAGCCCCAAACCACGTAAAATATGCAAAGAAAGTAGAAGCGTATAACTTTGTTTTGCAGGGGTGTGCAGTGATGTGATATGGCCATGATTGTGATTATATTTGATGTATGCAATGTTCCTTATTGTAAGTTGGCAACCGACAGGAGCCATATGGTTGTCTTTATTTTTTGTTAAGACCTGCGTGTCTATTCAAAGTAGTTGTAATAGTTGAAGCCGGTGGACGACAACCATGAAGAAGCGTCATTGACCTTGATGCTATGCCGGTGATGATGGAGATCATGTTCGTGCTTGAAGATGGAGATCGGAAGCACAAAGAAGAAAGGCCATATCATATCACATATTATGAATTGCATGTGATGTTAATCCTTTATGCATCTTGTATTGCTTAGTAGACGACGGTAGCATTATAAGATGATCCCTCATGCACATAAATTTCAAGTTCTAAAGTGTTCACCCTTAGTATGCACCGTTGCCAAAGCTTGTTGCTTCGAAGCACCACGTGATGATCGGGTGTCTTTGATTCCGCGGGTGAATACAACGTAAGCAAGCCAGATTTGCTTATGCGGTAGCTAAGGTTTGATCTTGACGAGCCTAGCATGTACAGACATGGCCTCAGGAACACGGATCGCCGAAAGGTAAAGCATGAATCATATAGTAGATATGATGAACATGATGATTGTTCGCCATTGAAACTATATCAACTCTCGTGATGATCGGTGTTGATGTAGTGGATTTGGTTCGTGTGATCACTAAAACAATGTGAGGGATGTTGTTTTGAGTGGGAGTTCACCTAGATTAAAATTTATTAATTAGAACTCAATTTGTCATAAACTTAGTCTAAACTATTGCAAATATGTTGTAGATCAATGGCAGCCCCTACCATCAATTTTAATGCGTTCCTAGAGAAAGAAAAGTTGAAAAAACAATGGAAGCAACTTCGCGGATTGGTTCCGCAATTTGAGGATTGTCCTCACAGCTGGTAATTTGACCTATGTGCTGGATGCACCGCTGGGTGACCCACCTGCAGCTGATGCTCCCGATGAAGTAAAGAATGTTTACCTCGCTCGGAAGAATCAGTACTCCATAGTTCAGTGTGCTATCTTGTATGGTTTAGAATCGGAGCTTCAGAAAAGGTTTGAAGAGTCAGACCCATATGATATTGTCGAGGATCTCAAATTAATTTTTGAGACTCATGCGGCAATTGAAAGTTATGAAGCTTCTGAAAAGTTCTTTAACTGCAAGATGGAAGAGGGCAGCTCCGTCAGTGAGCATGTGCTTAAGATGTCTGGGCACGCAAACAAACTTCAAAGCTTGGGTATAGTGATTCCTAATACTTTGGGGGTTTACCGCATCCTCCAATCACTACCACCAAGTTACAAGAACTTTGTGATGAACTACAACATGCAGAACATGAACAAAGAGTTGCCAGAACTATTTGCTATGTTAAAATCTGCAGAAGTGGAGATCAAGAAAGAGCACCAAGTGTTGATGGTCAATAAGACCACCAAATTCAAGAAAGGCAAGTCTAAGCAGAGGGGACACTTCAAGAAGGGTGGTAAGAAAGTTACCATGCCGACGAAGAGGACCAAGGCTGGACCCAAGCCTGATACTGAGTGCTTTTACTGCAAGGGAGAAGGTCACTGGAAGCGGAATTGCCCAAAGTACTTGGCGGATTTGAAGAACGGCAACATCAAGAAGAAAGGTATATCTGATATACATGTTATTGATGTGTATCTCACTAGTATTCGTAGTAGTGCCTGGGTATTTGATACTGGTTCGGTTGCTCATATTTGTAACTCGAAACAGGAGCTGCAGAATAAACGGAAGCTAGCGAAGAACGAGGTGACGATGCGCGTAGGAAACGGATCAAAGGTTGATGTGATCGCGGTCGGCACGCTACCTCTTCATCTACCATCGGGATTAGTTTTATACTTAAATAATTGTTATTTGGTGCCTGCGTTGAGCATGAACATTATATCGGGATCTTGTTTATTGCGAGACGGTTACTTGTTTAAATCCGAGAATAATGGTTGTTCGATTTATATGAGTAATATGTTTTATGCACATGCACCTTTGATAGATGGTCTATTCTTATTGAATCTCGATAGTAGAAATACACATATTAATAACATTGAAGCTAAACGATTGAAATCAAGCGATAACTCGACCTATATGTGGCACTGTCGTCTTGGTCACATTGGAGTGAAGCGTATGAAGAAACTCCATTCCGATGGACTTCTTGAATCACTTGATTTTGAATCACTTGAAAGATGCGAAGCATGTCTGATGGGTAAAATGACTAAGACTCCGTTTTCTGGTATGATGGAGCGAACTACGGACTTACTGGAAATCATACATACTGATGTGTGTGGTCCAATGAGTGTAGCATCGCGCGGTGGTTATCGTTATGTTCTTACCTTCACGGATGACTTGAGTAGATATGGGTATATCTATTTCATGAAACATAAGTCCGAAACTTTCGAGAAGTTTAAGGAGTTTCAAAGTGAGGTAGAGAATCAACGTAACAAGAAGATTAAATTTCTACGTTCTGATCGTGGAGGTGAATATCTAAGTTACGAGTTTGGCGAGCATTTGAAGAAATACGGAATACTTTCGCAGTTGACACCGCCGGGAACACCACAACGTAATGGTGTGTCCGAACGTCGTAATCGAACTCTCTTAGATATGGTTCGTTCTATGATGTCACTTATAGATTTACCGCTATCATTTTGGGGTTATGCATTAGAAACAGCCGCATTCACTTTAAATAGGGCACCGTCTAAATCCGTTGAAACGACACCGTATGAATTATGGTTTGGGAAGAAACCTAAATTGTCGTTCCTTAAAGTTTGGGGATGCGAAGCCTATGTAAAGAAGTTACAGCCGGACAAGCTTGAACCCAAAGCGGAAAAATGCGTCTTCATAGGATACCCGAAGGAAACTATTGGGTATACCTTCTATCATAGATCCGAAGGCAAAATCTTCGTTGCCAAGAATGGATCCTTTCTAGAGAAGGAATTTCTCTCGAAAGAAGTGACTGGAAGGAGAGTAGAACTCAACGAGGTTGTCGAACCTTCTTTCGAAATTGTGAGTAGCGCAGCACCGGAAGAAGTTCCTGTGGTGCCTGCACCAATAAGAGAGGAAGCTAATGATGATGATCATGAAACTTCGGTTGAAGTTACTACAGAGCCTCGGAGGTCAACGAGAACTCGTACCACTCCAGATTGGTATGATTCCGTTATGAATGTCATGGTGGTGGACAACACCGATGACCCCGAGACATATGAGGAAGCGATGATGAGCCCAGATTCCAATAAATGGCAAGAAGCCATGAAATCCGAGATTGGATCCATGTA
Organism: Avena sativa; assembly: GCA_916181665.1. Classification (NCBI taxonomy): domain Eukaryota; kingdom Viridiplantae; phylum Streptophyta; class Magnoliopsida; order Poales; family Poaceae; genus Avena; species Avena sativa. Next base: position 26,987,817 of record OV702286.1, on the reverse strand, counting down.
CGAAAACCAAGTATGGACTTTGGTGGACTTACCGGATGGCCGGAAGGCTGTCGAGAACAAATGGATTTTCAAGAAGAAAACAGATGCTGATGGTAATGTTACTGTCTATAAAGCTCGACTTGTCGCAAAAGGGTTTCGACAAATTCAAGGAGTTGACTGCGATGAGACTTTCTCACCAGTAGCGAAGCTAAAGTCTGTGAGGATTATGTTAGCAATCGCTGCATATTACGATTATGAGATATGGCAGATGGATGTCAAAACAGCATTCCTCAATGGAGACATTGATGAAGAGTTGTATATGATGCAACCCAAAGGTTTTGTCGATCCTAAAGACGCTAACAAGGTATGCAAGCTTCAACGGTCCATCTATGGATTGAAGCAAGCATCCCGAAGTTGGAATCAACGTTTTGATAAGGTAATCAAAAGTTTTGGTTTTATACAAACTTATGGAGAAGCTTGTATTTACAAGAAAGTGAGTGGGAGCTCTATAGCATTCTTAATACTGTATGTGGATGACATATTGTTGATTGGGAATGATGTAGACCTTCTTAATAGTGTCAAGGAATATTTGAATAATAGTTTTTCAATGAAGGATCTTGGCGAAGCAGCTTACATATTAGGCATAAAGATTTATAGAGATAGATCGAAACGCCAAATATCATTGTCACAGAGTACATATTTGGACAAAGTTCTAAAGAGGTTTGGAATGGAAGATAGCAAGAAAGGGTTCTTGCCCATGTTGCCCAATACGACCTTGAGTAAAACTCAAAGTCCGACATCGGCAGAAGATAGAGAAAGGATGGGTAAGACTCCCTATGCCTCAGCCATAGGATCTCTAATGTATGCCATGCTATGTACTAGACCCGACATTGCATATGCTGTTAGTTTAACTAGCAGATATCAAAGTGATCCAGGAGTGGATCATTGGACATCGGTCAAAAACATCCTTAAGTACTTGAGAAGAACTAAGGATATGGTTCTTTCTTATGGAGGTGATGAACAGCTCGTTGTTAATGGTTACACCGATGCTAGTTGGAACACTGATCCGGATGATTCTAAATCACAATCTGGATACGTATTTATTTTGAATGGTGCAGCAGTTAGCTGGAGGAGTGCAAAGCAAAGCGTTGTGGCGAGATCTTCAACTGAATCGGAATACATGGCTGCTTCGGAGGCTTCACAAGAAGCGATATGGATGAAAGAGTTCATTACAGAGCTGGGTGTGGTTCCTAGTGCGCTGGACCCAATGTCTATCTACTGTGATAACATGGGCGCCATAGCCAATGCGCAAGAACCAAGGTCACACAAGAAGCTGAAGCATATCAAGCTGCGTTTCCACGCTATTCGAGAACATATCCAGGATGGGGATATAAAGATTTGCAAAGTACACACAGATCTGAATGTGGCGGATCCGTTGACTAAACCTCTCCCGAGGGCAAAACATGACCAACACCAAACTGCCATGGGTGTTCGGTATATTACCATGTAATCTAGATTAAATGACTCTAGTGCAAGTGGGAGACTGTTGGAGATATGCCCTAGAGGCAATAATAAATATAGTTATTATTATATCTTTGTGTTTATGATAAATGTTTATATTCATGCTATAATAGTATTAACAAGGAAACATTAATACTTGTGTGAATTGTAAACTTAAATTGAAGTCCCTAGTATAGCCTCTATACTTCACTAGCTTGTTGGTTAATAGATGATTGTGGTTTCCCTATCATGAACATTGAGATGTTATTAACAACAAGATCATATCGTTAGGAGAATGATATGGTGGACATACTCCTATAGATAAGCGTAGCATAAAGATCAAGTCATTTCAATAGTTCAATTGCTATATGCTTTCTGATACATAGTAACCTAATTCCTTCGACCATGAGATCATGCATATCACCTTTACCGGATGGATGCTTTGATGTCATCAAACACCACACCGTAACAGGGTGGCTATAAAGGTGGTATTGAGTGTTCAGAAAGTATTGGTTGAAACACATGGATCAAGAGTGGGATTTGTCCATCCATATGACGGATAGATATTCTCTGGGCCCTCTCGGTGAAATGTCATCCAATTAGCTTGCAAGCATGTGACTGGGTCACAAGGGATCACATATCACGGGAACGAGAAAAGAGTACTTATCAGTAACGAGGTTGAACTATGTATGCAGAGATACCGACGATCATAACCTCGGATAAGTAACATATCGTGAGACAAAGGGAAATTGGTATCGTATGTAAGTGGTTCATTCGATCGCAAAGTAATCGTAGAAATATGTGGGAGCCATATGAATTTCCAGATTCCTCTATTGGTTATTGTTCGGAGAAGTGTCTCGATCATGTCCGCATAATTCACGAACCGTAGGGAGACACACTTAAGGATTCGACGTTGTTTGAGTAGTTATGGTATTATGAGAAAGAGACCGAATGTTGTTCGGAGTCCCGGATGGGATCCGGGATATCACGAGGTGATCCGGAATGGTCCGGAGAATAAGATTCATATAAGGAAAGTCCCGTTTCGGAGTTGGGGAATGGTTCCGGTGTTTTCATCGGGAACATTCTAGAAGGTCCCGGAATGTCCGGCACTCCGGAGGGGGAAGGGTACATGAATGTGTCATTGTAAGTTGGAATGATTGCATCATGTACTAAGTGTTCTCGCTGTCCGAAATAAAGAGTTAATTCAAATCCTAATTTGAAAAGTCAAACGGCTAGTTTGAAAAGTCAAACTGCCAGTTTTCGGAAAGAGGAGAAGGAGGAGAAGTGGAAGCCGACTTGGGGGAGGAGTCCCCTTGGCCGGCGCGCCTCCCAAGGCCGACTTGGGGAGGGACTCCTCCCCTTGGCCGCCGGCCCTCCCACCTATAAAGGGAGGGGCAGGGCAGCCCCTCCTTGTACACACTAGTTCCTATCCTCTAAACTAAACCCTAGACCTAAACCCCGGTTTAGAGCTATTTCGGTTTAGAACCTTCTAATTGGTTTAGAGCCCTCTAATTGGTGTGTCTAATTACTAGACCACTAATAGCCTCTCTCATAAGCTCCACCATACTCGCACCGGCTTAAGGCGAAGCCCTGCGAGATCTCCCCTCTACTTCCGGTACCACGCCGTTGTGCTGCCGGAATCGCGAGGAGAGTACTACAACCTCCGCTGCCTGCTGGAACAAGGGAGAGGAAGGTCTTCGTCGAGTACCGAACGTGTGACCGACTGCGGGGGCGCTGCTGGAACGTGGCGCCGGAAGGATCGTCTACGCGATCTTGAGATCGGAAAGAGTACGACTACATCACCCACGAGAATCTGCTCTCGTTAAACACTTTGGAATCTTCGAGGGTGAGTTATTCCATCGACTCGTTGCTACAATCTAGTAGATAGATCTAGGCTTGTTTGTTTGTATGCGATAGAAAATTTTTGTTTTCCATGCTACGAACCCCTACACTACATACCATCCCTATTCTCCAATTTTCAAAGCCATTTTCTAATTAACCATATATTCATAAACTTTAAATCCATACCCCAAACCTGCCTGATCAATAGGAGGAAACACAGTTTCCCATTTAACTAGATGATATTTCTTTAACCTTCTTTCTCATTTCTTGGTAATCTGCGCATAAGAAATCAAATCCTTTTGGAGGACCCTTAGGTATACTAATTACACATGCTATTAAACAACAACAATCTACCACCATAAGGCATTATTTTTCCTTCCCAAGAATGTAGCTTACTTTCCATTTTCTTCTGGGCACCTCTATAATCACTATTTCTTAACCTAGAATAGAATTGGCACACCATAATAACTAAAAGATACTTTACCCTCAACAATGTAAAAATAGAAGTGTACCATTCCATTTTATTTGTAGGCTCTTCAAAACCAAATACTTCAATTTTAAAGAAATTAATCTTCAAGCATGACATATATTCAAAATAATCTTTAAATCTCTAATATCATCTTCAAACAGAAAATAGTCTCATATGCATATACTATAGCGTAATAATTCCTCCTTGATTTAAATCAGGCACTACACACTTGATTAGTACAAATTGTTGAGATCTTCTAATAAGAACAACTTGTGAATCAACTGCTAAGTCAAACACGATGGGTGATAGAGGGTCTCTTTCTCTCAAACCCCTCAAAGTATTAAAATAGGTTCCTAGTTGATCATTCACCATAACACCTACACTTACATTATTAACCACTTGTTTAATGCATTCTACAAACTGAGGAGGGAACGCGTTCATTCTAATAACTTGAAACAGAAGATCCTTATTTAGCTTATCATAATACTTCTTAAAAGCAACAATAAACATAAATGTTGAATCCTTAGTCCTATGAATTTCATGTAAGATAACCACACAATCCAAAGTAAACCTATCCGTAAAAAAATTTGCCTGAAACTCGGAAATTTCCTTATCTGCTACTCTAATAATTTCTCTACATTTAAGAAGTTTGGTGAAAATATTAAAATGACATTCATTAAAAAAAATAGGACTATAAAGTTGGATCTTATCAGCACCTTGTACGTTAGGAAGAAAAATAAGAACACCATAACTAAACCTAGCTATGTCTAGTTTGTTGCGATAAAATCATTAACTAGAATTAAAAAATTAGGCCTCCAGAAATCTCAAAACATTTGATAAAATTCTACAGGGAGAATTTATTAGTTTCCATATTATTAGTTTCCATATGAAAAATAGCAAACTTAATCTCTTCCAGGTTAAAAGGTTCAACCAATGAACTCTAATCAAAGTTTTCTAAGACACAAGGAACATGAATCCAAACAAATAGAATTGATATATCCCGTTGCCCAAAAATATTTTTATAAAAACTAGTTACAAATAAAAGAATCTCTCTCTCCCCTTGAATAACCGCATCATTCTCGATGAAATAAATAATATTATTCCTCCTTTTTCTGCCCCTAGCTTTAGCCCTAAAATAGTAAAATAAGCAGTCAAAGGTTCCCCTCTAACAAAAAAATCCTTTGATCTTTGTAGCCAATTAACTCCCCCCCCCCTTAGTTATTGTGAGATCTTGTCACATGGCTTAATGGGATTGGTAGGATACCCATACAAACAAGCTGTATCTTATTTTGCAGAAGATTATCTGAAAAGAACTCCAAGGTTAAGCGTGGTTGGCCTAGAGCAATTTGAGGATGAGTGACCGACCTGGAAGTGAGTACCGGGTGCGCACGAGTGAGGACAAAGTGCATACAAAATACTAGTATTGGTCTGTGATGCTAGTCTAGAGATCCTATTGAGCTCCCAAGGTGACATCCCGGGCATGGAGAGTGCGAGTTGTTACCAATGATATCAGAGCCGATCCTCGCGGTTACACGGGTGTGTGCAAGGTCAGTGGCGGACATGTGGAGCATGACACATGTGGCCCAGAGTGGACATGGCATGGGACATGAGCCGCCACTGGACGTACAAACGTGTGTCAAGAGGGGGCATTCCTGGCTTGTGGTTGATCGACGAGGGTGTCGATCTTCTAAGGGTGGGTGTATGTGAGATCCTAACACATGGCTTAATAGGATTGATAGGATACCAATACAAACAAGTTATAACTTTTTTCCTAATGCTCTGAAAATAACTCTGGTTAAACGTTCTTGGCATAGAGCAATTTGAGCATGGGTGACTGACCGGGAATTGAGTACCTGGTGCGCATGAGTGAAGACAAAGTGTAAATAAAAGATTAGTGTTGGTCTGTGGTGCTAGTCTAAAGATCCTATTGAGCTGCCAGGGATGACAGCCTGGGCACAGAGAGTCCGGGGTGTTACAGTTATCAATGCTAACTCATCTTCCAAATATTTCATAATATTATACTTATGTAATGTGAGACCAGCAACCTCGCTTTCTCTATCAATGTCATTTTATTGTTCTATCAAACATTTCGTATTTTTCTTATTAAAACCTTCACAATTCCAGTTCCAACATTTTAAAGTACTTCTAGGTTTAGTGGCTTTATTCTGCCAAAAAATCTAGAAAATTCCTTACCCCATAACAAGCAAACCATACTTTACTCACTACATGCTCCAAATCAGGTCTCAAAACAACACAATTCAAACTTAAATGACTTATAAACCCTCCCTCTAGGCTTCTCTATACCATAATCAACAATAAAAGGAGCATGATCAGAATATTTCTAGGTAAAGTTCTCACAAACACTGAAGGGTATTTAGCCTCCCACTCAGTATTGAGAGCCACTCTATCTAATTTTCAATGACTAGATCTACTTGATTAATTATTTGACCAAGCAAAACATCTACAACCTAGAGCCAAATCACTTAGGTCCCAATGCTTAAATATCGCATTAAACATATTCTACCACTTCTTCACTTTCCTCTTGTTGCTCTCTAATTTTTTAATAATATCAAAATCCCCTCAAGTAATGAGAGGCAAATTATTATAACTAATCACCTAAACCAATTCCGTAAGAAAATTATCCTTATTTTTAGTAAGTAAAACATGAAAGAGCTCGCGCACGTACGACGGAAGAGTGCTTATGCTATTTAATCCAAAGGTTAAAGATTAACCTTAAGTTGGTCAGAAGGATTAGATTGCTTAACCTCTAGATTTAATATGGAACTTCTATTTCAAGACAACAAGCGCCTTCTTGATTAAAAGCCATATGAATATGTTGTTAAATATAACATATAAGACATAAGATGATACTTACCGTACTATGAGTGGGCCACTCATGGTATCAAAAGAAGAGAAAAATTGGGGCAACAAGCGGGCTTTTTTTTGCTATCAAAAAAGAGAAAAGGTGCCACTTTTGCCTCGCAATTTCTTGGAAAGACACCCACTGCATTGTCGGCCATCAGTCTTGAATTCTTGATACCTGAGCACCGGCCATTAGATCGTGCAAAACAATCTTAGTATAATGCTCATATATGAACGGTGTCTTCATACAACAAGATCTAGCCTAGGTCTAAGGTTGCACTTAGTAGAAAAGACACCAAATGGAAGGGAAAAAAGGAAACAGCCAAACCGAACGATGAGCTGCTAGCACAATGCCATGAACACTACAGGAAACCAGCCTAGCGCCAACGGCTAGGCCCTGTCGGCGTAGGCTACCCCATAGGCATGTAGGCGTCGGTGTAACAAGCTGTAGGCATAGCAGCTCGCCCCATCGGTAATACCTGTCAGCGTATACACTAGCCCGACGGCTATATGAAGCCGTCGGTGTAGATGCCGACGGGATTTCTTTGCCGACGGCATCCGTAGACGTACTTTTGCCTACACCGACGGCAAGTGTACGCCGACGGTCATGTGGCCCGGGCAATTGCGCCGATGGGCCCGAACTTTTGCCGTCGACGTATACAAAGGCCGTAGGCATATCTGGTTTCTCCTGTAGTGAAGAATGTCTGGATGGGAACAACGCTCTTGGTTTCATTGTCGTCCGATATAAATCAAAGTGAGATCATGCACTTCCACTCATAAAGTGTGAGAAATCTGTGAGAAACCTTTCCGCAAACAACGACTAGAGGACAGTCAATGAAAGGTGACTTCGTCGCGTGGTTCACAATCAAGTCAAGCTAACAATGTCGTGTTTAGAATTGCAACTCTTACTTTTTTCGCTGTGGGCATGGGCGGGCACACATGTATTAATGGGTATGTATTCAGCTGAATACACATTATTTTGGACCAAGAAAACCATGGTGTATTCAACTAATCTAGCCCAACAAATCCAGCTGGCCTCTAGCTTGGCCTACAACATCTTAACTCGATGTTTTAGAACAACAGTCCCAGGTATTGTGGGGGTTGCAGCGGACATCCTGACCGAAGGGAATGATCGGTGAAGGGAATTAATTCAGTTGCCACTTGTCGATGCGAGGTGTGGGAGCACCGGCGTTGGGCTGCAGCACACTGCTAAGGGCATCTCCTCCGGGAGACGCAAACCCGCGCGTGTTCGAATGGATCCGCGCGGACGTGGGGAACATGCGTGACGCTTCAGCGGTACGATTCATCTCGATTAATTTGGACGGACCGAACTCATCCATGACCCAGATCTGAGTCACGGATGCGTCTGTCCGAACATATGCAGACACAGGTTGGCCCAGATGTGGACACACATGGGCCTTTTTCTCTTGGACTGGACTGTTTGTTTTTCTCTGTTTTGGGTCACGTTTGTGTGGGCGGTTGGCCGGACAGGCCGGACCACGAACCCAAATCATTCGTGACCCGACCTAAATTGACAGAATTGGACGTCCATTTGCGTCTTCCCGGTGAAAATGTCCTAAACGGAGTATTCTCTTCAATAAACTATGTGAAAAATAAGTTGATGAACAATATGGCAGAGTCCAATACTTGGAGCTTGGTTACAAATCTTCAGTAGGAATACAAGAACTGAACCCACAGACCATAGGCCACAATATGGGAGAGTCCAAACCATGATAATAATATTCGGGTAGTATTCGATAGCTTAATCACAGGAACTGCATCCACACGCCGGCACATCTATAACCAACGCAACAGTCCAACACCAGCTCACAAGAGCTACTGCAACACCACGACTATGATCGAGTTGATCCATGGATCACTTCTTGAGCACGATGGCGACCCCGTCGAGCGCCATGGCGAGCAGGAGCGTGCAGATGGACACGTAGAGGATTTTCTTCCCGGTGGGTCGGCGCCTGTTCTTGTCACGGCTCACCCAGAACGCCGCCACCATCTCCACCAGGCCGGCCGCCAAGACGCTCAGTAGGCCGACGCGATACGCCACCTCGCCGGCGTGAGCGGCGGCACCTCGCGGGCTCTTGTACACGGCCGCGCCGATGGCCGCGCTATCGGCGAGGCCACCAAGGACTCCAATCGCCCAGGGAATCTTGTTGGCCCAGTCGTCGTCCTCTTCCTCACCATCGTCTTCAGTCGCCGGCACGCCGTTGTAGGTGGTCACACTCCCTGCGCCGCTGGTATTCACGGCCCCTCCGCCGGTGCCGCCGCTGATGGACACGCTCCCTGCACCGGCGGTGATAATGCCCCCCGCACCGGTGCTTCTCACGGTCCCCGCGCCGGCCGTGTTCTTGGCAAGAGTTTCCATGATGCGGTGGACCTTCTTCTTCTCGTCGTCGTCTATGTCGATGGACACATATTCGATGCCCAAATCGTCGGAGTTGCTGCTGTCGTTGTTTGCGACCCCCATTGCTGCTAGCTCAGTGTATAGTGTAGACAGAAGAAGGGATTGGGACAGCTCAAATGGGCTGGAAGGAGAGTGTGTGACTGCTCTGCAGGAGGGGAAGAAATGAGAGAAGCGATGAACGGAGAGATATAGGAAGGGTCCACACGCAAACGACCTTTCAGATCGAATATAAGGGTGGCGCGAGTGCCACGATTTTATTTTTTTTCACTTTATTGCAATAGTGATCGATCTACTAGGAATCTTGTACTAACGCACTACGACACGGCTCGGTGGGTGATTTCGGTACAAAGTGCCGTTTAATGGCATCAGTTCGGTACTCTACGTCACTAACATAGGTGCCCTATTTACATCATTTGTTTTTTAGGGGAATTTACATCATCTGTTATGGCATAATTTTTTGTGGTGCCGTAAAAGCTATATTTTTATACCCTAAGTCTTTTAGCATTAAGCCTTCCAAAGTTGTGGATTTAGACTATATTTTGAAAGCCATGAATCAAATAAGACTCGAAGAAAAACCAACTTTAGGAGTAAATGGATTGAGAATAAGAAATATAAAACAAAGGTAAAATTAAAGAAAATAAAAAAAAAGTAAGATAGAAAGAGTCTTGGCTCCAATAACAGGAAAAAGAGAAGAAGAAAGAATCATACCAGCAAAGCAGCAGCGAACCTAGACAAGAATAATAAGGACACGTAACTTGGGGCTTGGGAGATGCTTTTTTTCGAAATGGGGGTCACCTTGGGAGATGCTTATTAGAGCGATACTTATAAAAATAAACCAACCTTTTTGTTAAGGCCGTATACCTATTTGTAGAGGAGAGGTAGCTAGTTGCATTTACATAATATAAATAAGCATCCATGCTTAAATAAAACGGGTTAACTTTTAGGGAGTGGCTAGATCTCATGTGCCCGAGAACTAATTATATCTAAGTCGCTGATATTATTCTAATATTTATGTTAATTCTCAGTTACAACCTAGTTTCAAATCATTAAATTCTCAGTTATACCAGAGTTGCAACTTATGTGTAACTTCCATTTTACACGTATCACGAGGTAAATTGAACGGTCAAAGAGACGACTAAGAATTAAAAAGTTCTCAGGCGCCACTAGCAAATCAGTATTTTTATATGCACTACCCTAAGCATCTTGCACTGCACGAAAGTACTAAAAACAATTGTCCTTTACCGTATGCTTAGGTTTAACTTTCCATCATAGGCTTTAGAAACCAGAAAACTAAAGAGTTTGAACACGCAATCCGAACCAGTAGCTACCGAACAGTTTCCCGGCGGCCGCATCGAGCGACAGCGGGCAGCGGGACCACGTTTTGGCTTTACTCCCTCCGTTTTTTATTACTTCGCGTTCTAGGATTTTTTTAAGTCAAACTTTATCAACTTTAACCAAAAATATAGAAAAATATATAAACATTCATTAATCCAAATACATATATTATGAAAATATAACTTACAAAGATTCTAATACTATAAGTTTTATATCGTATATACTTTTATTTTTTGCTAAATATTTGGTCAAACTTTAAAAAGTTTGACTTTGACTAAGCCCAGAATGCGATCTAATTGTGAACGGTGGGAGTATATTCTGGATGCTAGATCGGATCTCACCTCGCTTCAGTCCCACACTTCAGCTCGTCTTCCCAAGTCTTCCTGCTAGTACTTAGTTAGACCTCAAAAAAGAAAAGAAAAAAAAAGAAAAGTTAGGCAAAGCAATGAAGTCTAGAGCTCCCAAGAAAACTGCTGTAGAAGCCATGGCCATCGTCACTGCAATTTCGGTGACCACCAAGGAAGCAGGGTCCGTGGAGATCAGCCTCCCCGCCAGCGCAGGGGTGCCCATGCGAGGAATTGTTGTTAACTCCAGCGACGCAGGGCCCGTGAACTCCACCGGTGCTCCCAACGTGCCCACCACCGGTTTAGGGGCGGTCGACGCCGGCAGACACGCCACCGGCGGTTGTATGGTCACCACCGTCGCGGCAGGCTCCGTGAACTTCAACGGCCACGTACGGAACGTGGACACAACAGGCGCAGGGTCTGTTAAAATCGGCTTCATCGCCGCACAGCTCGCCATGCCAGCCACCAGCGCTCGAGGCGACAACACCCAAGGCCCTGGAGGTAACGTCGCTGGCACTGGGGGCGCGAGCACAGCCGGCGGCTCCGTCGCTGGGAAGGTGTCCGCCGCCGCTCTGGACCTTTTGGATCTGGCCAACGGCGACAGGCTCCGTGCCTTCCTCGTCGTCATCGCTGGCGCGGCGGAGATGCACGCGCGTGGCGCCATTGGGAGGAGAATCCTCTACCTGTCACTCGCCATGCTCCTCGTCGGCATCGCGGCTTACCATTTCATCTGGAGATTCAGCTACTGATTCCCCGGCCTACCGGGTCTGCATCCTTGCTAGTTCTTCGTCGTCTTGAATCGGCGTCCTAGCTAGGCTGACAGAAGCTTATTGTTAGTGTACTATCCCGCAAATAAGAGATTTGTAGAATCATTTGCTAGGCTATTTCTCGCTTCATTGTCGCCTGAGTTATCCAGCTTCGCCACATCTTCTTTGTCTACATGATTTCTCATCTATTGCAGAGTAAGTATAAATAAAGTAGTATGTAATGTCTGTAGAGAGGACAAAAATCAACAACTGCCATTTTGTTTGTTCATTCTTGTAACAGCATCAACGACAGCTGCCATTTTGTTTGTTCATTCTTGTAACAGCATCTCCATTAGAAATTACTTACTTTCATGTGTCGGAATCTGTCTAAAGTTTTATTAGTGGAGATCACGTCTCACTACATGAAATAACTAAGGCGCCGACGACCGGCCGGCTACGCCGACGGCCAAATGTCGGGCCGTCGGCGTAGCTGCCTTCCTGGCCAGCTGACCAGCCTGGCCATCGGCGTAGGGATGGCCGTCGGGTAGATGACGGTGCCGAGGGTAGCCGTCGGCGTAGCGTGGCCGTCGGCGTAGTAGAGAGGGTTGTGCCGACGGTGGCCCTCGCCGTAAGTACAACCCTCGGCGCACGGCGATGGAAACGACGTTAGGCAGACAGGCTGTGCCGACGGCCAGGCCGTCGGCACAGCTCTTTAGAAAATTTTGATTGGTCTGTGCCGACGGCTAGGCCGTCGGCGTAGGCCTCCAGATTTTTTTTCCTTTTATCTCATTATTTTTTGAAAAATCATAACTAAATCATTCTAATTCAGAAAAATACAAATAATATATCAAAATTTGCAGAAAAATAAGATCTATCTATGTACACTCAAATATTACATATTTATAAAAATAAGTAAAACATAAAACATTATATATAGTTTAAAACGGGCATCATAAATTCAAAAACGATCCAACCAATGTAAAACCTTTGCGTGGTGTCATATTATGTGACATAGTTAGAAGAAAAAATATCAAACTTGGTATATTGATTATGTCTAAAAAAACCTTCACAAAATGACCTATCTCGTTTGAGGTTTCTAGGCTTTCGGGTCAAATGACCAATGTTATGGCTAGAATGAAGGCATAATTTGTGATAATGTGTTCGTATTATACATAAGTGTGCATCATGGGATGGCGAACAATGTTTCAGAAAAAATATCAAACTTGGTATATTGATTATGTCTCAAAAAACCTTCACAAAATGGCCTATCTCGTTCGAGGTTTATAGACTTTTGGGTCAAGTGACCAATGTTATGGCTAGAATGAGGCATAGTTTGTGATAATGTGTTCATATTGTGCATAAGTGTGCATCATGGGATAGCGAACAATGTTTCAAGAGGAAGTTTTTCCTTCTCGTCGCACCAAAAAGCCGTTTTCCATTTACCGAGTGCAAAAAACGAACAAGAATCATCAGAGTCGGTAAGATAACTCGCATCCGTGTAACCCTTTACACTGATTTCATCTTCACCACCATAAACCAAAACGGACGGTTTTGTGAAGCAAACACCAAATGGCTAATTCAAAATACTATCGTCACATTTTTCAAAAATACTAGAGCACTTTACATTGATAATTTCATAACACGGAGATCTCAAACATTTCCGTCTATCGCTGGTGAAAAAGACAAATTCCTGCCGAATCGGTAGGAAGTGGGTCAGATATAAACTATAGGTACATGATCGGATGCTCATGATTTTTTACAAAAAACATTTTTAGGTTCGAAATATGTTGTTTCCTCATAGATCCACTTCAAGTTTAGCGAGTCTCAGCCCCGAGCTAAGAATCTTCATGCCCGCCCTTCGACAAAGTTTAACGATAGTTTAAACGGACATCATAAATTCAAAAACGATCCAAACAACGTGAAATCTTCGCGTGGTGTCATATTATGTGACATAGTTAGAAGAAAAAATATCAAACTTGGTATATTGATTATGTCTTAAAAAAACCTTCACAAAATGACCTATCTCGTTCGAGGTTTCTTGGCTTTCGGGTCAAATGACCAATGTTATGGCTAGAATGAAGGCATAGTTTGTGATAATGTTTCCATATTGTGCATAAGTGTGCATCATGGGATGGCGAACAATATTTCAGGAGGAAGTTTTCCTTTTCGTCGCACCAAAAATCCGTTTTCCATTTTCTAAGTGCAAAAACCGGACGGTTTTGTGAAGCAACCACCAAATGGCTAATTCAAAATACTACCGTCACATTTTTCAAAAATACTAGACCACCTTACATGGATAATTTCATAACACGGGGATCTCAAACATTTCCGTCTATCCCTGGTGAAAAAGACAAATTCCTGCCGAATCGATAGGAAGTAGGTCTGATATGAACTACAAGTACATGATCGGATGCTCATGCTTTTTTTACAAAAATCATTTTTAGGTTCAAAATATGTTGTTTCATCATAGATCCAGTTCAATTTTAGCGAGTCTCAGTCCCGAGTTAAGAATCTTCATATCCGCCCTTCGACAAAGTTTAACGATAGTTTAAAACGGGCATCATAAATTTAAAAACGATCCAAACAACGTGAAACCTTCGTGTGGTGTCATATTATGTGACATAGTTAGAAGGAAAAATATCAAACTTGGTATATTGATTATGTCTCAAAAAAACCTTCACAAAATGACCTATCTCGTTCAAGGTTTCTTGACTTTCGGGTCAAATGACTAATGTGATGGCTCGAATGAAGGTATAGTTTGTGATAATGTATTCATATTATGCATAAATGTGCATCATGGGATGACGAACAATGTTTCGGGAGGAAGTTTTCCTTTTCGTCGCACCAAAAAGCCGTTTTGCATTTTACGAGTGCAAAAAACGGACGGTTTTATGAAGCAACCACCAAATGGCTAATTCAAAATACTACCGTCACATTTTTCAAAAATACTAGACCAACTTACATGGATATTTTCATAACAAGGAGATCTCATACATTTCCATCTATCCCTGGTGAAAAAGACAAATTCCTACCAAATCGGTAGGAAGTAGGTCAGATATGAACTACATGTACATGATCAGGTGCTCATGATTTTTTACAAAAATCATTTCTAGGTTTAAAATATGTTGTTTCATCGTAGATCCAGTTCATGTTTAGCAAGTCTCAGCCCCGAGCTAAGAATCTTTATGCGTGCCGTTTTAAACGGGCAAATGAAATTATGATAAGAATCATAGCATAGTTTGTTATAAGTTGATATTGATATCATATTTGGATTACTCTCATTTTTTAATCAATTTAGACATATTATTTGCCGAATTCTGATTTACAGATTTAAAGATATTAATTATTCCATATTAAATAAAAATACAAAAAAAATCATTATATTTTTATTTGAATTCAATAATATTTTTACTTATTCATTGTTATTTACTTAAATAATTGCATGTAATTTCAAAAAATACAACCATGTGACATGATGATATAAGAGTTAATAGGAATGATATCATAGTATTGACAACAATGAATAAATTGCTTTGCTGGAAGAGATTCTGAAGGAACAAGAAAGTTAAGCGTGTTCCAGGCTAGACCGTTATCGAAGATGGCCGTTGACTAACACCGGGACCCACTGAAAGACGCTATGCCGAGGGAGGAGGGCTCTGCCGACGGCAGCCGGCCGTTGGCGTAGCAAATCTTTTCTGTAGTGTCTGATGTTCTCATACAGTTCCGAACACCTCCTTACTTGGCTATACCTACTTCAACACAAGTATGATGTTCATTCAGTTCCGAATGACTCCTTAACTGCAAAATTATTCATGTGCAAAAGGATTATGCGGAGAGTATGAATGACTTAAGCCTTGATCTAGGGAACATTGTGTACCTTGTACACATATTCATCAATAAAACGTCACTACTGAACCAAAACATGGTCAAGTTGTTGAAATTGCGCTCACTATTCTTGCTCATGCATCCGTGACATTGCATGTTTCAGTGATGCATTCCACATGAAGTGTATCCCTATAATTAGGCTTAGTCACACGATACTCATGATGACATATGGTATAATTAAGGTTCTTGGTTGTGTGTGGTGGACTCATCTTCGATCCTATAATAGTCATAAACATGATTTTCTTTCAAATAAGTGGGTAGTTTTAGGCTACAATTCCTTACATAAAATGCATATCTCAAGGGATGTGATCTTGACGAGATTGGTATTCCCTATTGTAACATGCAGTCCTCCAATAAGCTGCAACACTACAGCGGCCGGCCGGCTACGCCGACGGCCAAATATCGGGGCCGTCGGCGTAGCGGCTTCCCCCGGCCAGCCGGACGGTCGTCAGCGTAGATGATAGTGCCGAGGGTAGCGCTCGGCGTAGCGCGGCCGTCGGCGTAGTAGAGAGAGATGTGCCAACAGTGGCCCTCGGCATACGTACAAACTTCGGTGTAGCCCCCGGTGAAGAAAACACGTTAGGTAGCCAGGCTGTGCCGACGACCTGGTCGTCGGCGTAGCTCTTTGTAAAAAATTGGTTGGTATGTGCCGACGGCCTAGCCGTCAGCTTGGCCTTCATATTTTTTTTCCATTTAATTTTAGCCATAGCTATTTTTCCTTTTACCTCATTAATTTTTAAAAAATCATAACTAAGTCATTCTAATTCAGAAAAATATAAATAATATATCAAAATTTTCAAAAAAATAAGATGTATCTATCAACACTCAAATATTACACATTTGTAAATAAAAATTAAGTGAAACATAAAACATTATATATAGTTTTAAATGGGCATTAGAAAATCAAAAATGATCCAAACAATGCGAAACCTTCGCGTGGTGTCATATTATGTGACATAGTTAGAAGGAAAAATATCAAACTTAGTATATTGATTATGTCTCAAAAAACCTTCACAAAATGACCTCTCTCATTCGAGGTTTTCTGACTTTCATGTCAAATGACCAATATTATGGCTAGAATGAAGACATAGTTTGTGATAATGTGTCCATATTGTGCATCATGGGATGGCGAACAATGTTTCAACTGGAAGTTTTTCTTTTTCTCGCACCAAAATACCATTTTCCGAGTGCAAAACACGGGCGGTTTTGTGAAGCAACCACCAAATGCCTGATTGAAAATGCTAGCACCATATTTTTCAAAAATACTAGACCACCTTACATGGATAATGTACTAACAGGGAGATCTCAAATCTTTCCGTCTATCCCTGGTGAAAAAGACAAATTCCTGCTGAATCAGTAAGAAGTGGGTCAGATATGAACTACATGTACATGATCGGATGCTCATGATTTTTTTAAAAAAATCATTTTTAGGTTCACAATATGCTGTTTAATCATAGATCCACTTCAAGTTTAGCGAGTCTCATCCCCGAGCTAAGAATCTTACCCACCGTTCGACAAAGTTTAACGATAGTTTAAACAGACATAAGAAGTTCAAAAACGATCCAAACAATGCGAAAGCTTTGCGTGGTGTCATATTATGTGACATAGTTAGAAGGAAAATATCAAACTTGGTATATAAATTAGGTCTCAAAAAAACCTTCACAAAATGACCTATCTTGTTTGAGGTTTCTTGGCTTTCAGATCAAATGACTAATATTATGGTTAGAATGAAGGCATTGTTTGTGATAATGTGTCCATATTGTGCATACATATGCATCATGAGATAACGAACAATGTTTCAGGGGGAAGTTTTCCTTTTTGTCACACCAAAAAGCCATTTTCCATTTTTCGAGTGCAAAAACCGGGCGGTTTTCTAAAGAAACCACCAAATGGCTGATTCGAAATGCTACCATGACATTTCTCAAAAATACTAGACCACCTTACATGCACAATGTCCTAATAGTGGATCTCAAACCTTTTCGTCTATTCCTGGTGAAATATGAAATACATTTACATGATCGGATATGAACTACATGTACATGATCGGATCCTCATGATTTTTGGCAAAAATCATTTTTAGGTTCACAATATGCTAATTCATCACAGATCCACTTCAATTTTAGCGAGTATCATCCCCGAGCTAAGAATCTCCATGCCCTCCGGTCGACAAAGTTTAACGATAGTTTAAAACGGAAATAAGAAATTCAAAAACGATCCAAACAATGCGAAACCTTTGCGTGGTGTCATATTATGTGACATAGTTAGAACAAAAAATATCAAACTTGGTATATTGATTATGTCTCAAAAAACCTTTACAAAATGACCTATCTCGTTCGAGATTTCTTGGCTTTTGGGTCAAATGACGAATGTTATGGCTAGATTTAATGCATAGTTTGTGATTATGTGTCCATATTGTGCATACATATGCATCATGGTATGGCGAACAATGTTTCAGGAGAAAGTTTTCCTTTTCGTCACACCAAAAAGTCATTTTCCATTTTTCGAGTGCAAAAAATGGGCGGTTTTGTGAAGCAGACACCAAATGGATAATTCAAAATGCTACCACCACAATTAAAATAATATTAGACCGCCTTAGATGTATAATGTCCTAATAGGGTATCCCAAACCTCTCTGTCTATCCCTGGTGAAAAAGACAAATTCCTGCTGAATCGGTAGTAAGTGGGTTAAATATGAACTACAGGTACATGATCGGATGCTCATGATTTTTTTATAAAAATCATTTTAGGTTCACAATATGCTGTTTCATCAGAGATCCATTTCAAGTTTAGCGAGTCTCAACCCCGAGCTAAGAATATTCATGCCCGACGTTCGACAAAGTTTAACGATAGTTTAAAATGGACATAAGAAATTCAAAAACGATCCAAACAATGCGAAACCTTCGCGTGGTGTCATATTATATGACATTGTTAGAAGGAAAAATATCAAACTTGGTATATTGATTATGTCTCAAAAAACATTCACAAAATGATCTATCTCGTTCGAGGTTTCCTAGCTTTCGGGTCCAATGACCTATGTTATGGCTAGAATAAAGGCATAGTTTATGACGATGAGTTTATATTATACATATGCATCATGGGATGGCGAACAATGTTTCAGGAGGAAGTTTTTCTTTTCGTCGCACCAAAAATCTATTTTCCATCTTCGTCCCTGATAAAAAAAGACAAATTCATGCCGAATCAGCAGGAAGTGGGTCAGATATGAACTACACGTACATGATCAGATGCTCATGATTTTTTACAAAAATATTTTTTAGGTTTACAATATGCTGCTTCATGAGAGATCCACTTCAATTTTAGCGAGTCTTGGCCCCGAGCTAAGAATCTTTATGCCCGCCGTCCGACAAAGTTTAACGATAGTATAAAACGGACATAAGAAATTCAAAAACGATCCAAACAATGTGAAACCTTCGCCTGGTGTCATATTATGTGACATAGTTAGAAGAAAAAATATTGAACTTGGTATATTGATTATGTCACAAAAAACCTTTCACAAAATGACCAATGTGGTTCGAGGTTTCTTAGCTTTCGGGTCAAATGACCAATATTATGGCTAGAATGAAGGCATATTTTGTGATAATGTGTCCATATTATGCATACATACGCATCACGGGATAACGAACAATTTTTCAGGAGAAAGTTTTCCTTTTTGTCACAATAAAAAACATTCTCCATTTTCCCAGTGCAAAAAACGAACGGTTTTGTGAAGCAACCAACAAATAGATAATTCAAAATACTATCACCACATTTAAAAAATACTAGACCATCTTATATGGATAATATACTAACAGGGGATCTCAAACATTTCTATCTATCTCTGGTAAAAATACAAATTCCTGCCGAATCGGTAGGAAGTGGGTCAGATATGAACTACACGTACATGATCGGATGCTCATGATTTTTACAAAAATAATTTTTAGGTTCACAATATATTGTTTCATCAAAGATCCACTTCAAGTTTAGCGAGTCTCATCCCCGAGCTAAGAATCTTCAAGCTCGCCGTTCGACAAATTTTAACGATAGTTTAAAACGGACATAAAAAATTTCAAAGTGATCCAAACAATGTGAAACCTTCACGTGGTGTCATATTATGTGACATTGTTAGAACGGAAAATATCAAACTTGATATATTGATTATGTCTCAAAAAACCTTCACAAAATGACTTATCTCATTCGAGGTTTCCATGCTTTCGGGTCAAATGACCTATGTTATGGCTAGAATGAAGACATAGTTTGTGATAATATGTCTATATTGTGTATACATGTGCATCATGGTATGACGAACAATGTTTTAGGAGAAAGATTTTCTTTTCGTCATACTAAAAAGCCATTTTCCATTTTCCGAGTGCAAAAACCAGGCGGTTTTCTGAAGCAATCACCAAATGGATGATTCAAAATGCTACCACGACATTTTTTCAAAAATACGACCACCTTACATGCACAATGTCCTAACAGGGGATCTCAAACCTTTCTGTCCATCCGTGTTGAAAAAGACAAATTCCTGCTGAATCGATAGAAAGTGGGTCAGATATGAACTACATGTACATGATCAGATGCTTGGGATTTTTTAAAAATCATTTTTAGATTCACAATATGTTGTTTCATAAGAGATCCACTTCAAGTTTAGCGAGTCTTAGCCCCGAGCTAAGAATCTTTATGCATTCCGTTTAAAATTAAATTATGGTAAGAATCACGTCATAGTTTGTGATAATTTGATAATGATATCATATTTTGATTCCTCTCATTTTTCTAATCAATTTAGACATATTATTTGACGAATTCCAATTTACATATTTAAAGATATTAATTATTCCATATTAAATAGAAAAATACAAAAAAGAATAAAATCATTATATTTTTATTTGAATTCAATAATATTTTTACTTATTCATTGTTGTTTACTTAAATAATTGTTTGTAATTTCAAAAAATACAAATATGCGACATGATGATATAAGAGTTAATAGGATTGATATCATAGTATTGACAACAATGTATAAATTTCTTTGCGGAAATAGATTCTGAAGGAACAAGGTAGTTAAGCGTGCTAGGGGTGGAGTAGTGAGGATGGGTGACCGACCGGGAAGTTTGACTAAAACTATAGTTTAATCAATAATTAAGTGTAATGGGTGTTAAAAATATTCAAAGCGAGAGATTAACGAGTCAAACAATTCAAAGATTAAAAAATTGAAAAATAATAAATTTTATTTATTTTAGGCTATGCTGACGGCTTGGCTCTCGGCGTATTAGGGCGACATGGCGGGCTCATGCTGCTCCTGCAGTACTAGGAAAATGGCGATAGGTAATCAGCACATCCGTGGCTCACATGGTTGAAGTGCCCCACGGCTAAAACAGGCGTGGCTCGCCTGTGGGCAGTACCCTACAAGTAACTAGAACAACCGTGGCGCACATGGTTATAGTGTGCCATAGATATGTGTGGGCTAGGGCCCTGCTGGCCGCATGCTGCATACCCGTAGCGCACATGGGGTATGTGCGCTACGGTTGTTATGGTTAACCGTGACGCACATGCAGGTGGTGCGCTACGCCTAAGTGAGGACCCCTTTGTTCTGTAAATGGGAAGACACATCCGTGGCGCACTCTGGCATGTGCGCCACGGTTGTGATTATTCCCTAAGGCGCACTAGAGCCATGTGCGCCACGGATGTGTCGACCAATATTTTTTTGGCAGCTCCACTTTGTGCACATGTGTGATCATCCACCACCCCACACTTCACTTTCCCCTTCTTCTTCGTCCTTAGATCTAGTCGGGATCCTTCTCCTTCCCACCTCAATTTCTCCACTCATTCACCATTTTTAGCATGTAGAACTTGCCTTGGATGTTACATACGTAATAGAGGAAGCTCTCCGGTCTCTCATCTCCTTCTCCGGTCTCACGCGCACCTCTCCTTTCCATCTTCTCGCGATCGGTCTCTCATCTCGGTAAGTTTTCCATGTAAGGATGTGTTCATGTGTATATGTATGATATGCTCATATGTATGTAGATGATCGATGCTCATGATGTGTGTATGGAGAGGATCGATGGTCATGTGTGTGTATATGGAGATTATCGATGATTCTCATGCATGTGTGTATTGGAGAGGATAATGATATGTTCATGTGTGTATGAATCGGTCTCTCTCTCTCTCTTCTGTTTGTGTGTGAACAAGTTGCCATTTGTTTTGCTAAAATGTTGATTCATTTCCATTTTGGCAATACTTTGGCATTTCGCAAAGGTCCTTATTTTAGGATAGGTCATGCCGAAATTTTCTATCAACCATTGCATGCATGCATTGATTATGTGGTTCTAATAGACTTCTAATTGTACCGTGTACACCGTGCAGGCAAAAATGGTGCTCATAATGAGCGAAGGCATTGTGGCTAGATTTTTGAAATGTGCGACGGCCGACATGATACGAAATAACAAGACGGAGATAAGATGTCCGTGCAGAAGATGCAAACTCAACTGGGTGATCGACCCAGATTCCGGTAATCTGCAGGCGCACCTGCTCCGCCATGGTTTCATGGATGGATACACTCGTTGGATAAGCGATGACGAAGACGATGGAGATGGTGAAGGTGGGCAACATGACGATGATCATCACGGCGAGAATGGGCGAGATGATGAAGAGTCTCCTGGAGATGGTGAAGGTGCGGAAGCAGACCGGGATGATGATGATCTAGAACCGGAGGAGCATACGACGATGGAACAACGTCAGGCTGGGTGCGGGACCCTTATGTGCAAGAGCTGCTTCTCAAGCAGACGAGTAACGCCAGGGCTGCCGCTAGAGAGAAAGCCAAGCTTGCGCAACTTGAGAAAGACGCGGTTACTCCATTGTATGAAGGATGCAGGCCCGATGATACCCGGTTGAATGCAATGCTCAAGGCTATGGAGATGAAGGCAAAATACAAATGGAGCGACGCAAGCTTCGACGATATGATGGAATTCTGGCACGATCGTCTCCCGGAGGGGAACACGTGTCCAACTAGAATTGAGGACACCAAGAAAATCGTCTGTCCTCTCGATCTACCACACGTTAGATATCACATATGCATCAACGATTGCATCATTTATCGGGGCGAGGACGCGGAGAAAACCACATGTCCGGTGTGCGACGTGAGTCGATATAAGAAAGGGAAGAAAGCACCTCGAAAAGTGGTATGGTACTTTCATATCACTCCTCGTCTGCAACGCTATTTCGCGGACCCTAAGGAAGCGAAGCTCATGCGATGGCACGCGGAAAGGAAGAAGCCAGGAGATGACGATGACCCCGAAAAGGATGAGCTGCTGACGCACCCTTCAGATGCTAGCCAGTGGAAAGCATTAGACCTCGAATTCCCAGAATTCGGTAGAGTTCTAGGAACATCAAACTTGGTGCGAACACCGATGGACTCAATCCGTTCGGTAGCCAGAGCAGCACACACAACACTTGGCCCGTGTTTGTATGGATGTACAACCTCTGTCCATGGTTTTGCATGAAGAAGAAGTACATACAAATGAGTATGCTAATTCAAGGGCCGAAACAACCTAGTACCAACATCAATCTGTATCTTGGGCTATTGAAAGAGGAGCTAGCCACGTTATGGTAATCTGGAGCCAATACATACGACGCCGTCGCACAAGATTATTTCACTATGAGAGTCGCGTTGGTCACTACGGTACAAGACTATCTAGGTTGCGGGTATATCTCTGGGCAGGTTATCCAAGGATTCTGCGCATGCGTTAGGTGCATGGATAACACAAGCTATCTCCAACTAGAGAAAGATCCAGTGTCTTCGAAAACTATGTTCATGGCGCACCGGAGGTGGCTCGGCAAGAATGATCCATGCAGAAAACATGGATACCTATTCGATGGCAAATCCGAGACTCGAGGAATCCCAGAGCAGAGGAGCAGCGAAGATGTGGAAGAGTTGCTGAAAAACTGGAAAGATTGTCCGAAGCCTGGAAAGAAGCAAAAGAGGCAGCAAGACAAGCCACTGATAAAGGTATGGAAAACAAGGTCTGTTTTCTGGGAGTTGCCATACTAAAAGTTTCTCCGCACGCCTCATAGCCTCGACATCATGCATATCACGAAAAACATGTGCGAGAGTCTGGTCGCCACCAGAATCAACTTGCCAGATAGGACGAAAGATGGTCCGAAAGCAAGGCACGACCTGATATTCATGGGTATCCGGAAGGAGCTTCACGGAGGACGCACTACTCCTGATGATCAGCAAGCTGAAGATAATCATGAGTCGGAGACGACACAAGGTCATCGTAAGGGTAAAAAGTTCAAGAAGAACGAATATTACTGCCCTCCTTCTTGCTTCACTCTAAGCCAGGATGAGATCAAACAGTTTTTCAAGTGCCTTCTAGGAGTCAAATTTCCTTACGGCTACGCGGGCAAGATAAGAAGATACCTAGACGAGGCGAAGCAGAGGTTTAGTGGCATGAAGTCTCACGACTGTGCCGTGCTAATGACGTAGGTACTTATGGTTGCACTAAGAGGGATAATGGACGAACACGTCCGTGAAACGTTATTTGGCCTCTCCATGTTTTTCGACGTCATCTCTAGGAAGTTGATTGGCGTGAATCAGCTCGGGAGGCTACAGGAGGAGATCGTGGTGATACTATGCGAGATTGAGGTCTACTTCCCCCTGCATTCTTCGACATTATGGTGCATCTGCTGGTCCATGTCGTGGAGGACATCGTCCAACTCCGGCCGATGTTCCTCCACAGCATGATGGCGTTCGAAAGGATGAATGGAGACATCAAAGGATATGTTCGCAATAGGTCCCGTCCAGATGGAAGCATAGCCAAGGGCTTTCTGGCCGAAGAGTGCATCTCTTTCTGCACAAATTATCTAGACATCGAGAACCCTGTCGGTCTTCCCGTCAACAGGCACCTTGGCAAGCTCGACGGATCTGGTCACCGAGAGGGTCGTCGCATACTGCATGCAGACTTCGATATTCGATGCGCAGACTTTGATCAAGCAAACCTCGCCGCGCTACAGCATTTAGAACTGGTCGATCCTTGGATATAGAAGCACAAAAGGTTAATCGAGAAGAAGTACAGTGACCGGGGCATACAGATGATGCATGGAGAAATAATCAAAGAGCACAACTCAGATTTCACGCGTTGGTTTAGGCAGACGCTCCTTGATAATCCCCCGCGATCGCATTCTTTTGACACGGAAAAGATCATATTCACCTTGTCACAGGGACCGATGCAAAACCTGGTGACCTATCAGGCGTATGATATCAATGGCTACACATTCTACACGGAGGAAAAGGACAACAAGTGTGATTATCATAACTCACGCGTAACGTCCGAATTCTACACCGATGACAACGTGAAGGAAAGATTTTACGGAAGGATCGAGGAGATCTGGGAGCTCGACTACTATGGAGAAAAGGTGCCGATGTTCCGTGTCAGATGGGCAAAGAGCGTCGAAAGAGAAGACCGGTATTTCACAACCATGGTTATACCCAAAGCAGCCAAATCCAAGGCCGCCAGTCCGAACGTGGCCGCAAAAAATGAACCGTGGGTACTGGCTACCAAAGTGGACCATTGTTTTTTCATTATCGACCCGACAAAGCCTAGCCGTGTTGTCGTGAGGATAGGAAAAAGAAACACCATCGGAATGGATGGAGTCGCCAACGAGCAAGACTTCGACCAGTACGGCGATCCAAAGATTGAAGATGACGACGACTAAGATGCATCAACATACATCACAAGAAGAAAAAGGACAATCCTACCCAAAAAAGGTAACCCGTTCGAAAGAAGAAACATTAAAGTGCCGGGGCTAAATTATTCAACCGCGGCAAAGAAGGGAAAAAAGATTGTAAAACACTAGCTCAAAAAATATTGTAAAACGTGTGGTCGAAAAACATTGTAATATTCATTGACAAATTATTATGACATATTTGTATCATGGACAAATTATTATGACGTATTTGAATCATATTTAATTTGTACCACTTTTATGACATATATTATCACTTTTGGGCATTTTTGGAATATTTAAAAGTATTTTAAAAACAAAACAAAACTTTTATGGAATATATCATCACTTTTGGGCATTTTTTGGAACATTTAAAAGTATTTTTAAAATAAAAATGATTCGAATCTAGGTGCTCATAGGTTTAGAATAGAGCAGTGGGCGAAACCAGTGGGATAAGGCAGTGCTAGTGATAACTATGGGGGTGGCAGCCCTCTTATCTGACTAGTCCTACCCACTTAGGCGTAGCGCACCCTGTCCAAGTGCGCTACGCCTAAGTGGGTAGGACTAGTCAACTTGCCACGTCGTCCCTAGCCCTCCCCGTCGTCCTTAGACACAGACGAAGCCATTCCTATCGATGCGCCACCGCCGCCGCATCCCATCCGCATCGACGCCACCGCCGCCGCATCCCATCCGCATTGACGCGCGCCTCACCAACCATGCCAGGAGGAGGAGGAGGCCCCCTCGCCCGTGCGCTCGTTCCGTGGAAGAGGAGGTCGCTATCGGTGTCGATCTGTTGAGGAGGAGGATGCCACTGCACGATCGAGGAGGAGGAGGCCTCCGCTGCATGTTCGAGGAGGAGGAGGCCGCCGCGTAGTACGTGGAGGAGCCCGCCCGCACGTGCACCATCGCTCGAGGAGGAGGACGCCCGCACACGCACCGTCGCTCGAGGAGGAGGAGGCCGCTGCTGCTCGAGGAGGAGGAGGCCGTGGAGGAGCCCGCCGTCATCCTCGTCTTAGAGGTGAGACTCGCCCCTCCCCTCTCTCCCCTCTCTCCGCATCCATTCCTGGGTAGTAGCTTGCAAGATAGTAGCTTGCAAGATAGAGGAGGAGGCCGTGGATTAGGGTTCAGAGGAGGCCGTGGATTACAAATCCTGGATTGGGCCGTGGATTAGGGTTCAGATGAGGCCGTGGATTAGGGCAGTAGCTTGTTAGTGTTAGTGTTCAGAAAATTCTAGTGTTAGTGTTGTAGCAGTAGCTTATTCCTGAAAGGTCTAGTTATGACTTGGGTTAAGCTAAGTTCGTAGGAGTACCAACTATGTCATTTGGTACTGGAGTGAAAGGGTTTTGGTTGGAGTGACAGTGATTGTTTGGTTTGGGTCCTGGCGAGCCAATTTGTGAACAAGTTCTCATGCAGATGGTTCAACCCAATGGATCTTGTTGTCGATAACCTAAACAGTGATAGTGAACTGCAAAGAAATTTTGACAAACATATTTAGTATCAAGAGAGCTCTGTGGTAATTTTGTTAGATAGACCAAAGGTTGAACTTGGCATGACACTTGTGCTCAAAGTACCAGGTACCTCTGCTTGGATGGGCTAGATTGCAGTGTAGTGTAGCTGGTTGTAGTTTTTGGATGCATATTTGTACGGGTGGTTGTAGTTTTCTCATGTACCCTGAAATTTAGTAGGCCACGGGTACTCTCTGGTCCAAATCATGTACTTCATCCCAATGAACACCGCACTCCAAATCCGCTCCTGTGAATACCAACTAATTTGCTAGGCAGGTGATTCTTGAATGTCAAGGTACTGTTTGTGAATTGTTCATAGTTTTGCTAGAACACAAGTTGGATTATTGGTAGAACACAAGTTGAATGTCAAGGTACTGTTTTGCTAGAACACAAGTTTTTACTATGATGGTTGTAGGTTTAGATGGTAGATACTCAATATCACTTTTACTGTGTAGGGTGTAGGTTTTATGCTTATCTCATCTAATGAGATAAAAATGAAATGCTTATCTCATGAGATGAGATAAAAATGAAATGCTTATCTCATTTTAATGGATGTAGTTGCTGGATTAATATAGGCATAACCTGATGCTAGACTTGATGGAAAACCTGATGCTAGGCATAACCTGGTGCTAGACTTGATGGAAAACTATATGTGCTACTGTTTTTGATCATCTAGGCACTGTTGTTCATCTAGGCACTGTTGTTCAATATTGATTTGATCATCAACATGTTGTTCAAAATCTGGAGCTACTGTTTTTGCACTATTTTAATCCAGCTTTAAATCTGGAACAAAATCTGGAAATGACAACTACTGTTTTTGCGCATTAGCTGACATGATGAGGAACAAAATGTACAAATCAACACATTATATATTTTTCTAGCAGTATGTGCTGCTACTACTATATGTGCTGCTGGCTACTACTACTATATGTGCTGCTGGCTGGTTGCTACTACTATATGTGCTGCTGGCCACAAAAAACTACTATGCTGCTACTACTATATGTGTTGCTGGATCTGGCCATTTATTTTTATATACCTAGTAATGATCTTGATGTGCTTGTTGTGCTAGTAATGTACTGGTTGTGCTGGCTATGCTTGTGCTTGTATGAAGCACTTTATTATGTCGTCTATGCAGGTTCTTGTATGAAATGAGTCCTGATTTTTGCAAGAATGTTGATTAACTTCCATTTTGGCAGAAATTGGGCACTCCTAGTTTAAGAAAATTAGCAAAGGTCATGCCGGATTTTTCTGTGCATTTAACCAATTATTTGTTTTTTATTAGTGCAAAGATGTGTGACAACGACGTAGCTGGATGTTCTAAGCGCATCAACGCTGAAGGAGAACTCAAACCTCCGAATAAACAATTGACATTCTGGGAGGCGGCCCAGCGGCTAGAAGACGATGAAGAATACCATCCTTCGGAGAGCGAGGATGATGAGATGGAAGACGCGGAGGAAGAAGCCGAAGGAACGGCGGGTGATGAATCCACTGATAGCGGCGAGGGCACAGGGAGTGGTACCAATCCTCCTAAGAAGAAGAATAAGCCGAAGGAACGGCGCCCGAACACGGTCAACACCGTTAGGAAGGAAATTACCGAAGTGAGCCCAACAGGGGTTCCTTTGGAACCCGACCTTGTCGTCAGAGGGTACGGTGGGAAAGTGGCGGCAATCACCCGGACAACCATATCGATCAACACCGAGAATCCCCGGCATAAATATAATGGCCACTTGCGAACATTCCTCTTCGAGAAGCTGCACGCAAGATACAAGTTCCTCGCTGAGTATCAGAACATAAATTATCATGGGAACTAAGTAAAGAAATCCACCCTCACAAAGATGAGCACCGCCCTGGCCAGCTGAAGAACCCGGATAAAGAAGATCTATAAAGAAGGCAAAAGTCTCGAGGAGATCCAGAAGATTGACCCGCAGATCACCGAAGATCAGTTCCGGGAGTTCAAGGAGAGGTGTGAATCCGAAAGAGCCATGGACAATAGTAATCGGGGAAAGGTGCTGCAGGCGATGAATATAGGTCATCACCATCTTGGATCTGGTGGATACAGAACCGCGGAGGCCAAATGGAATAAGGAGGACGAAGAGTATAGATCTAAGGGGATAGAAAATCCCTTTGCGAAATTCGAACCCGGGTAGGTTTGAAACTTCATCAGGGCCCGTTACCATGTGGACTCAAAAACAAACAACTCACCGCGGATCATACGGTGAAGGAATTCAAGGAAATTAATATAAGTAATCTAATTACCGCGGATCAACTCGATTGCATTATAATCGATGAAGTCTAGTTTCTAAACGGTTCACTGTTACTTCTTCTGAAGGAGGAGGAACTTTTTTCTAGTCATGGATCCCAGGGTTCCTCATCCCAAGGGTCGACGGCGCCATCCGGTGGGATAACCCTTTTAACAGGGCGATGAACCGGGCCAAGAAAATAGAGCCGGTTACGAAGAAGCCGTCGTCGACTGGCCGTCTGTCCGGCCTCGGGGGTAAGAATTGGGTGGATGGTTTTGGTCCACCGCCGAGGATGCGCGTGGCACCGTCGGGAAGGAGCGAGGAGGAAAACCGCGAGGTTCAAGAACTTAAGAAACAAGTGGCGCGGATCCCGCAGATCGTCCAAGAGAACCTGGCAATCACCTTAACGTCCTTCCTGCCTACCTTGGTGGAGTCAATAGAGAACTGGAGTGCAGGTGGTCGAGTAGGGCCATGCCCGATTCCAAGCATGGTCAGCAACCACTCGAACAACGCGACACCAACGAGTCAGGCGAACTATGTGTTCGTGACTCCGCCCGCTAGCACCGCGACGCCGCAAGTGTTGGTGACTCCCCCTGCCATCACCGCGGCGCCAGACATGTTATTGGTCCCCCTGCCATCGTGGCGGCGGCATCGGAGCTCCAAGCACCCGGTAGGGAGAATACATCGGCGGCCAGCACCGCGCCATCAAGCAGCCCCTCCGTATCTTGCACGCCCGTCGTCGTACACGGTGCCTCGACATTAGCCGATCTCGACGCCATCACAGTAAACAAATTGCTTTACCTCCTTTCACGCCATCTATTACTCTTATGGCATCTCTGACGACGCCGTACATGTTTTCCGCAGACGGATATTCCTTGCACTCTCTTATGCTACGTGAACAACGAGCTAAGGGATGTTGCCAAGGGTACCATTGTTCAACCCTTGCAGCACACGTTCCACTCAAGGCCGATGCCAGATAGCATGCACAGGGTTAAAATTAGTCGGGTGCTAAGGGGCTGCGACGACCTGGAACCTCCCATTCAACCCCTAGGAGCGGATGAAGAAGAGACGGTTGTCCTCAGAAGTTGCTTCGGCTTATTCTTGCAATGGCCAAAGATCATGATCTGTTTGGGGACGGCGGGGGCCATCACGCCACAGAAAACAGCACCGCATGTCGTGCCAGCGACAAGCAGTGGCAAGGCCCCCTTACCGCCCTTGCCGTCAGCTCCACGCGGTGGGTCGGATGATCATGTTGATGATATGCACATGGCGCAGGATCCGGCCGAGGACGACGAAGACTGGAATGATCACTTCTTCAACACTCAGTTTAGCAACGAAGACCTAGCTGGTGGCCCCACAGAGAAACCCACTATCACCAAGCGTCTGTTTGGTTCTCAGGAGACGCCTCCAGCTTGCGCCTTTATAGAGCCAGCTGATACAACCAACCGGCCCTTTATTCTAAGCCCTGACACACTACATAGGGCGGCTGATGCTCAGATTGCGGTGCCTACCCACTCCCCAAAAGGAAAAAAGGGC
The DNA here is from genome assembly GCA_916181665.1 of Avena sativa. Taxonomy (NCBI): domain Eukaryota; kingdom Viridiplantae; phylum Streptophyta; class Magnoliopsida; order Poales; family Poaceae; genus Avena; species Avena sativa. Next base: position 26,957,439 of record OV702286.1, on the reverse strand, counting down.
AGGAAAAGAAAATCTAGCAGCTCGAGCCAGCCGGTGGCGTCAACTGCGAATCCGATCAGGTTTCGGGATGGGCCACCAAGACCCGAGGGTATTATGTGGAGGATTCATGTGGCGGGTGAGACCATGCTACCTAAGAATTTGCGGAGGCTCGCCAGTTCGGAACTGCAGAGTGTGCATGATGGCATGCTGACGATAGAGAGACGCCTTCTGGCGGAGAAAGATCCCTCGCACCCGGTATTCGTGGTTAAGGTGCCACCAGTCTTGGGCTTCGTCGACAATGCCCCTGCGGATCTGTTCTTCCTACGGTTCGACGACATCTTCAATATGTTCCACCTATACCCGCTGCACTATACCATGGTCCGCCTGTTTTCTCTCAGCCTGGCCATGCAGATCATTAGAGAGAACACACCGGGCATCGCTATAGTGGACCCCTACTACATGCGTGACGGCTGCTTGGGTTCCCCCGCTGAACGATGTATCGTGGCCTCGTACCTAAAAATAATCTTCGTGGCAAACAAGATAAAAAAATACATTCTCGTGCCTTACTTTTTCGAGTAAGTCGTTATTCACTCGCCACCATCGATTGGCTTTATTAGATTATCATCATTCTTTTTTCAACACATTCCATTTGATTTTTTTGCGCAGAGATGAACACTGCACGCTCATCTCCTTATCGCCGTAGCATTCACATGCCACGTATTTCGACTCGGGGAGTCTAGAAAAGAAGAAAAACTACGACAAGATCAAGGAAGTTCTGGAGGATGCTCTCACTGGCTATGCCTCGACGGAAGGCACGACCTTCGTGCGTACGAAGGTCAAGTTCAACAGGCACGTCTTCAACCACGTAACGGAGTTCCTCTGCGTGAAGCAGCCGGAAAGCAGTAAGAAGGAAGCCTACTACGCACTCCATCACATGAGGGCGTTCCTACTAGATCAGCAGAATTCTATGCTACCAGATCATCTCAAATAGTGGGCCGAAGCAAAGGCAAGATCAGTGATTCAGATATTAGACAAGAGATGTATCGCATCCAGCAGCAGTTTGGGGCAATCATCTTTCGTGATGTCATGACTTTGGGGGGATCTTCTACGGAGGAAATATCCCGAATAACCGTGACATAGAAGATCACATAGATATGCAGGGTGACTATAGGAAGTTCATGACGAGACAAGGCGTCCTCCCGTTCCCTAAGCCGAGCCAGAAGGCTTGATGTTGGCCTAGTTGTAGTTCCAAACTATAGATGACCTTTTTGTGTGTGTGGAGAAGTATACATGCTACTACTTATCTTATTAAGTTTATGAATCATCGCTTACTTCTTTTGCTTATTATTATTATATATCAATCAATGCTTGGTTTTTTTGCTTACTCTTTGGTCCTTCTTTTTTCCTTACTTTATTAGTCTTTTTTTGAGAATAATGTCAATGATTGAAATGTCGTGGCACACTATATATGTGAATATGCTACGATGGGATTGTGAGCCTTGTGATATGCACAAGTCCAGGTCTTGTGCATCCTACTTGGCTCACAGTTCCGTCATAGCATATTCCTGTGTCCAATGACCTATGTATATATATGAGGCATTCTTATTTATTTACTTTGGTCTTTTTCGAGAATAATGCCAATGATTGAAATGTCATGGCATAAAATATATGTGAGTGTTCTACGACGGGATAGTGAGCCTTGTGATATGCACAAGTCTAGGTGTTGTGCATCCTACTTGGCTCACAGTTCCATCGTAGCATATTCCAGTGTCCAACGACCTATGTATATATATGAGGCATTCTTTTCGAGTTACTTTGGTCTTTTTCTAGAATAATGACAATGATTGAAATGTCGTGGCATACTATATATGTGAATGTGCTACGACGGGATAGTTAGCCTTGTGATATGCACAGGTCCAGGTGTTGTGCATCATACTTGGATAACTGTTCCGTCGTAGCATATTCCTGTGTCCAACGACCTAGCTAGTTATATACGAGGCATTCTTTTTGAGTTATTTTGGTCTTTTTCGAGAATAATGCCGATGATTGAAATGTCGTGGCACACTATATATGTGAATGTGCTACGACGGGATAGTCAGCCTTGTGATATGCACAGGTCCAGGTGGTTTACATCCTACTTGGTTGACCGTTCCGTCGTAGCATATTCCTGTGTTCAACGACCTAGTTATATATGAGGCATGCGTTTTGAGTTACTTTGGTCTTTTTGAGAATGCCAATGATTGAAATGTCGGGGCACACTATATATGTGAATGTGCTGCGATGGGATTGTACGCCTTGTGCTATGCACAAGTCCAGGTGTTGTGCATCCTACTTGGCGTACAGTTCCATTGTAGCATATTCCTGTCTAACAACGTAGTTATATATGAGGCATGATTTTTGAGTTACTTTGGTCTTTTTGAGTTGGGAGTACTTTCTATAAGTGTATCTTCATATGCGACTTTAATTATACATTTTTTTTCAATCACCGGTTAATTATTATTATCAACTTGTAGATGACGTGGTACGTCGTGTACAAGAGACGGGTTCCCGGAGTCTACGATGATTGGGAAGACTGCCGGAGACAGGTGCACCGTTTCAGCGATAATAGCTATAAAGGGTACAACAGTATGACGGAGGCGGAAGATAGATACACGCGCTATCTAGCGGGGGTTAGGACGAGGAACCGGATGAAGACCTACACCTTCGTCGCGGTGATCATGCTTATCGTGTTTGGTTGTTTATCCCGCGTTTGTTCTAGCTAGTTTAGATGTCTAGGTGAGCTTCCGAGCTCTAACTTGTTCGACACACATGTATTCGCATGTCACCAACTACTTTGTAACTTGATCAAAATAATGTATAACTTATGTATTCATGTATGGGACTTAATTATCTATATGTATTTGTTTCAATATTGTTTTTCAATGTATTTATATATATAATTGTATATCTTGTATCTGTATGTGTATTTCTACTTATAATATTGTATATAATCTGTATTGTATATTATCTGGCTCTAAAATTAAAAAAATAAACAAAAAAACGTCTGTGGCGCATATGACATAGCTTTTGTGGCGCACTACAGCTAAAGCGCACCTCCACAGGTTAGTGGCGCACTGCAACATGCGCCACAGAAGATCCAACGCGTAGCGCACCTGCCCTCATATCCGTGGCGCACGAGAAGGTGCGCTAGGCCTATCTCGACACAACCGTGGCGCACCAGGCAGTGCGCCACAGCTAGGAGATAGCCGCGGTGCGAGGCTAGTGGCGCACTGCTAGTGCGCCACGGATGGCCATTTCATATGCGCCACAAACAGGCGTTTTCCTAGTAGTGCTGGCCCGGGCCTGTGCTGACGGTCTGGCCGTCGGCGTAGCTCCACGGCTGTGTCGTTACCAACGGCCGTTGCCTAACATCATGGGGCCCGCTGCGAGCGCTATGCCAAGGGGGGGTCCTCTATGCCGATGGCCGAGGGTCTACGCCGACGAATAGCTACCGCCGAGGGGGCTACACCGACGTCCACCGTTGGCACATTGCATGTGCCGACAGCAATATGACGTTGTGCCGATGGCAGTCGGCCGTCGGCGCCTCGAATCTTTCCTGTAGTGCTTGTGTATCAAGGATGTATGTATATCTAACCCATGTAATTTGATTCTGTATAGAGTAAATTCCGTTTTTTACCTCCTAATTTCATATTTTTGTCACAAACTAACCCATTTAGTATTACCCACTTTAAGCATCTGACAGGTTCTATCAGGTCAGACATTCTTGATGCAACTGAATTACAAAGTAGTCCATGTCTTCTCTCACGTTGTTGCGCTGCTAGGCTCCAATTAATACTGGGTTTTCAAGGAAGGCTTCCATGTCTTCCTGCGCGCCCGTGACGCTGATGATCTCGTTTCGTGGCCATGGTGTTCATCATGGTTCCCAGCAAGCTGACATGTTTGCTTGGCAACATGGGTCTTTCATTACCATAGTTGCTTTCTATTGTTGTCAAGCCAGTATCCTTTGAAATGTATTCACACATCACGTCTAAGTGAATGTATATCTATATTAGAAAGATCAGCTTATACTAGATTGCGGCGGGCAGGACCAGGAGAGCTCAACCTGGAGAAGGACTCATCCCACAACACTACCAACCTGGCCGAGACTACTTTTTTTGGAAAGGGACATTTTATTGCATCACACAATGTTTACACCCGACCTCTGCATTGCTAGGATGCACACGGCCAAACACGCACACAACACTACACATAGTATAATAGCTATAATAGAATAAAAGAAACAATCGCCATACTAAGATAACTCTATCCGCAGTTCACGCTGCCATCCATGTCGGAAAAAGACATCCCTTGCCGTATCATCTAATCTCGTACATCCGTCTACAAATAATTCACGGAACTCCATACGCTGAAGAACATTCCACGACCTGAGGATGGCCGTGGCTCTATAGATAACCTGCAAGGTAGAAAAAACAATATTATTAAAAATCTTGTCATTCCTACATAGCCAAAGCGACCAAATAATGGCAAGCGCTTCCACCCTAAATAAAGTCCAAATTTATCTGCAATCCCATACAGCCAGTTACCAAATATATTGGCGACCGACCTGGGGGGAGATAAACCCGAGGCTATTTGGATTATTGACCATATAACACGAGCAAATTTACACTGAAAGAATAAATGTCGAATTGTCTCATTGTGATGACAAAACACACATTGTGTACTTCCATGCCAATTCCTCTTAACAAGATTATCTTTTGTAAGAATAACCTCTTTACGCAGATACCAGGCGAATATCTTTGTTTTAAGGGGTATTCTCATCTTCCAAATTTTACAATTATCATCTACAGGAATATCAGGTTGGATCAGTGCTCTATAGAAAGAGTCAACAGTAAAATTACCGTTAGACAACAAATTCCATTTGAACTCATCTGTGCCCTCTGTTAGCAGGACATTGGCTAATCTTACTAAAAGATTTTGCCAAGATGCTAACCGAGGCCCAACCAAACTTCGTCTAAATGAAACATTAGGAGGGTTAGACTCCATAACTACTGAAAGTGTATCTCCTTTATGTCTAACAATTGAGTAAAGAGCAGGATATTGTTCTCGGAGAGAGGTTTGGCCAAGCCATGTATCTTCCCAAAACCTAATCTGCGATCCATCCTTAATATTAAAAGTGCCAAAATGGAAAAAATGTTGCTTGGAAGCCATTAGTCCAGCCCAAAAGTGTGAGTCATCGGGTTTCCACACCACTTGGGCTAAAGCTTTTGACCCAACATATTTCCGCCATAGAATTGTTTGCCAAATACCCCCTTGGGTGAGTAGCTTAAAAAGCCATTTGCCCAAAAGAACGGTATTTTTGACCTTCAAATCATGGATTCCAAGACCTCCATATTCTTTTGGTCTACAAACAACATTCCATCTTGCTAGTCGATACTTGTTTATCTCATTATCCCCTTGCCAAAAAAATCTTGATCGGAAATAATCAATTTTCTTCAAGACCCCTTTTGGTAGCAGGAAGAAAGAGATCATATATAGTACCATGTTTGTAAGTACCGAATTAATGAGCACTAGTCTTCCACTGAGAGATAATAATGGGCCGAGACTACTGCGCGACAAGAACTGGTCACGACCGAGCCCGCCATGTAAGGGTCTCAGAAGTTGTCTTCTGACTCGTCATCGGGTAGCAGGATGATGGTGTTGCAGCGGGCTTCACCCAACGACAGACGCCAGAACTTCTCTCCTCAGATAATGAGGGTTTGAGACCGAGAGCTATGCCTAGTAATCGCGCCACATCATGAGTGAGTCCCATCACGAAGAGTTGGTAAATGTTTATAAGGGGTAAAAGCGGGCATAAGTTTCACTAAATGGGGTAATCTAGAGGAACTTTTACTAAATGGGGTAGTTGGTGTCAAAAATGTGAAATTAGAGGATAAAAACTGAAATTCACTCTTCTTCTGTATATAATGAAAGGAAAGCGCGGGCTGTGTGTGTGCAGTGCGATCCATCGACCAATTCCGCTTTCCATCTACGCTTTCAGCACTAATATTTTACTGTCTTGTGTCCTTCATTTGGATCGGTCCGTGCAGATGGAGCAGTTGGAGATATTTTCAGCAAGGCGCCATTTTTTTTCACCATGTCGTATAAAATATGGTTGGATCGCCCAGCAGTCAAAAGGTGAAAGCATGAATCACGCAACCCCTTGCTGCTAAGCCCCCTTCCTCCCACCATCGCAGCCCCTTGCTCCTCCTACCTACTCCATCAAGCCATGGAGCTCCTCAGCACTGTAGGAAAATTTGTTGCGGCGGTGATCACGGCCGGCGCTGGGGCTGTGACCCTCATCGGCGCCACCGGTAAATGGTGCGTGACCACCGAAGGCGCAGGGGCCGTTAATACTACCACCCCCATTTCAACCGTGGATACTACCGGCGCAGGGGCCGTTACGGCCACCGGTGGCGCCGCTGGGAGGGTAATCACCACCGGCGCAGGGGCCGTTAACGCCAATGGTGTCATTGCTATGAGGATCAACACCGCCGGCGCAGGGGCCGTTAACGCCAACGGTGTGATTGATACGAGGATCAACACCGCCGGCGCAGGGGCCGTGGTGGTCACAGACGTCAGCGGCCCCATGGACGTGGACACCACCGGCGCAGGGTTCGTGACCCTCACCGACTTGATCGGCACCTTGGAGGTGAACACCACCGGCGCAGGGTCCGTGACCGTCACCGGCACGGGCACTTGGTGGGGGATCCCCATCGACGGATCCACCAGCAAGAGGAACAAATGATCCATGGAAATATCGATCAAGGCCTGCATGCTCTTCTTTTGTCTGGTATGAATAAGCAGCCGTTTTCTTCCATGGATCATCAAGATCTGTTGTTAGTGTCGGTCCCCACTCCCCAGTCTATTACTCGTAATCAGGTCTTGAGATTCAGATTTCTCCCAACCTAGCTTGCCATTCCTGACTTCTGGCTGCTGGGCTTACCTTATGTTATTGTTATTGATAAAGAACTCGGAACGGGAGCTCTTGTTCCTCTATGTGTTTCAGCTTGTCTGAATTCATACTGTATTAGATTGTTTCCTTGGTTTGTTAGCGTATTCTGGAATTAAACTATTATGGTTTGCATAAATCTCTTCGTGGATTCAATGTCATTAATCTTTCTGAATAATGAGTACTACTAGTGGGAGTATAGTGTTATTTGCTTCTAGATATTTTATGCATTTCGCTCGTGAAATTCAGTAAATATGTGAGAAAATGCTTGAACGCACAGTGCATATTCTTCCTGACTCGTGCCATTTCCTGGGGTACAGAAAAATACTGAGTACTACTAGTAGGAGTATAATTTTAGTTGCTTCGTGATTTTATGCAATTTAGTCTTAAAACTGGCCAGATGAGTGAGAAGGTTCTTGAACCCTCACCACATTCTTCCTGACTTGCACCATTTCTTGGCGCTCGATGACAACTTTCCCAAGAAAATAAGTTATGGTGAATCTGATTTATCATGCCAAGCTAATTTGCATTCATGCTAGATAGTACATATTCACCTCCTGCCATGCATATTTGTCATCAACTTATCTTTTTCTTTGTTTTCCAGAATCATAGGAGCCATGCGCCTGGTCCCATTGATTAGACCAATAAAACCAGAACTTCACCTTCTGTCTTTAGCTAGGTACTTTTAAAAACCCACTTGTGCTTTGCTCTTAATCTATTATGGAATCTCTTATTTTTTTCTTTCCATGGCTACCTTAGTTTTTTAGGGAAAATATATAGACTTAGGCAAGCACTAGTAGAGAGCGTATATTGTGTTTCAAAATCAGTCTTTTTGATAAGGAATTTTTTTAATCTGGCCAGGAGGGCAATATGCATTGTAGCATATTTCGATGCGCATAGCAGCCGATACTAGGTAGTGGTCTATTTTAAGAATGAACATATCAATGCATCTAAGTAAGCTTTGCATTTAATGATATTGGGATCATGCATGTATGGGATTGCCATAGCCGAACTTCTTTACCGATGGTTGTGTGCAAAGGTTGTAGCTAAGGTAGAACACAAATCTAATTAATCATAAACTATGGTGCCACAGCCAAAATTTGTGTATGATATTGCGCTAGGGTACCAGAATTGGGGACCAAAAATAGCCAGTGGAATCTAGGTGTTGATGAACCTGTTTTTTAAATTGGAAAAATGCTATTTCAAAGTTTGAGAAAAAATTTATACAACTAAAACACTTATTACCTTGATACTTATTGGTCGTGCAAATTATCATGAAAAAGTGACCTTTTGTGTCCCATACAAAACGTCGTATTTCTCTGAATAGTAGAAATCCAGTATTATATTTATTTTTGCACAAGTATTATACTTTTGTTTTTTGGTTTCAAACTTAACATGCACATTCTTACATACATTCTATACATGCTTTAATTTGTAACTTCTTATATTTATCCAAATTTATTGTTTAAAAGGATCCACAAGCCACCTAGACTCACCAAATCACGTCGTAGTAGGGAAGTCAGAAACCTGGATCCAAACTAACTATCTAGCTAGTGCCTAATCCACAGTGTAGTTGGAGCAAGCGCCTTGAGGTAGACTATTGATCTATCACGACGCCATGAGCTAGCTAGCTTCATCGCCCGGGGTTGCCCTTCTTAAACATTAGCACCCTAATTGTCTAGATATAGACCAGCATGCAACACGGTGGAGAACACATAAGTAAATAATTTGCTTGTTGTTCTTACCCTTGATGGACGGTATATGTATATGCATGTGAGGAAAGTAAAGGAACGAAATGATACGTAGCCGCATCTAGATACACATGTTAAAAAAAGCTAAAACATCTTATATTTTGAAACGGAGGGAGTAGATGAGTTGAGTACATGCCAATTATCAAAGTTTAGAAAACCACAATTTCGTACTCGGCCCTTGCACTACTGGGCTTCTCATCTGCATAGGGTGAAAGTTCATAGGTATGATCCACATGTCAGTTTAAACGGGTAGTTTATGGATATATCCACGGGTATAAGGCTATATACCCGTAACCTACTCATGACTTAATAGGTAGGTTATGTGTACTACCCATGTGTATAAAAGCATGTCCATACCCTTTCCATGAGGGTAAGTTACCCATGAGTACCGGTGTGCGTGGGTAAATTTGCCATCCTTAGTAATACTCCAAGTGATCTACACCCATAACTACTCATTCATGGCCACAAGTATCCGTCTAAGTTGATGTCATCCTGAAACGATAAGTACCACTCTAAGGTAGTTGTGCGGGTTTTCATCCCCAATATGTGAATTTGTATGTAGGAACAGAGTGGACACAATTCGGTGGGCTAACAACTTCATGCACATCATATTTCATAGAAATTTAGGACCCGGGTAGATCTTAGTAACAATCCTACGTCCTAGTTCGAGTATGTTATGGGGGGTGTGAGGTGCTCAATGTTTATAAAGGGGATGCTGACTTACGGGAAGTCGTCCTACTGCTTCATGTATCTAGGAAGGGGTGAACTATGTAGTTGTATTCTTTGACGAACTACTAAGTGCTTCTATATGTGAGTGTGATTCTAACCTCCCTCTCTCTGGTGAGGAAGAAAGTATTTGTATCTGATACTTTCTTCTAGGAAAAGAGGGATACAAGTAATGTAGGCAGTGGCTGCTCCAGAAATGTATTGTTGCTCAACCAAAGCCGGTCAAAGAATAGCTGCCTCTGATACTGCACAGGACTCCATCCACGTACACATTCGGTAACGTGGTTGGCCTCTGACCCTCGCTGATCTTAGCCGCCCATGTTCTGTCTTGATCCTAGGAAACATGGATTGGATAAGTTTCTCTATGGTTGGCGCGTCAGTCTCCTTCCTAGGCGGGGGCGTCAGTCTAACCCCGCTGGCCTTCTCTCCTAAGTCAGCCCCGTGCCATAGTATAATAATCTAGTGACTAGTGCATCAAAAAAAGCTCATCTAAACCTAACAAGATGGGATATATTTCGAAGTTCTTGTTGAGACCAACTTAGCTGTGAAAATGAATCCGTAAATGGATCAGCTTTTGCGAGATTCTTTAATATATTTTTTGGAACTAATCATTAATGCTAGTGGATGGATCCCTACCTATATGGTATATTTTACAGTACCTATATGCATGTCTATCTTTTCACCAGAAAGCGTTGTATGAGGACGGTCGTGGGGGCACGCTCCCTAGTACTTTGAATAATTGATAAATAAAAACATTAAAAATATGTATAGGACTAGTTGCACATTTCTTTGTAAGTATGTTTAAGAAAATGAAGAAAAAAATACAAAAAATGAAGAATGACGAGAAAAGAAACACGCTACCAACACAAAAGCCTTATAATTATTTATTTGTAAATACAAAGTCTAATTTAGTTACATATGAAAAAATATGAAGCAAATATTGGGGTCCTGGATTGGATATCTAGAACAAATAAGCATTGGATTAACGGTTCTACGTGCACGATGTAGAGCTACTACATACTGAAGACCATGAGTTCGAATTGTTACGCTCCATAAGTTCTTTCCGTTTCCTCCTCTCAGGCGCACGTATTTGAGGTAATAGATCACTGAGTGATACGACCATGTCTACTGCATCCTAAGCTATTGCGAGTTCAAAGTTCAGATATGTGTATGTGCCTAGACATATTTTACTTACTAGTGGGCAATATGATCAATATTGTTTAAGACTTCAGAGGCTGCTGCTTCAAGTTGGCAAGTTGTCTGTTGTATGGACGTGCCTCAAAAGCGGGGTTTTTTGGGATATTCATTCTTATGTTGTTGCCACGAAAAAGAATATCTCGTGGAGTGTGAAAAGACGCTTTAGTTTGTCGGATTTGCTATCTTTGTAGGACAAAATAAAATAGGGAGGGGATGGGGGCGATGTATATGAAAGTAATGTAATTTAAGCTGTCTCCGGACAAAAGAACTGGAATCTTAGTCAATACTACGGATCAACAATATAATATATGAGCACATTGATAAAAAAATTATACTACACATTGTGTTTATCTACTACAATACATACATGCGAGAAAAATAAAGAAAGTCTTTCTTTCTCAGTAGTTACTATTGTTCTCTCCTATAGTATTGTTCCTCTGTATCATAGAGGCAGATCGTGAAACATGAGTAGATGTGGCACAAGTTTCTCTGCAAGCCCATCTTGATGCTATCTCGGGTTTTGATGCTGCTACTTTATCTTCCCGGCACACCTCAAGTCACTTTGAAGAACTCTTTTCTTTACAGAATAATAAGTACGCGTATATATGCATTAATAAATATAGTATTTTTATGAATGTGTGCGGCTAGGGAGACAGGCTCTGGATCATGTTTGTGCCAAATGTTTGGGTCCTCCTCCTCTTCAGTACGACAAGGGCCAGTCGTAAGTTTGCATATCTTATGTCAACATGCTGATACTCTTCATTGCTAATGCAGTTTACTTATTCCATTCTCATAAACAGATACAGTTTAGTTCCCTTACAACTGACATGATTAGGGAAGTACCCACGATTGCCTAGCTACTCCTCTAATTTAGTACTGTACTTACTTTTTTTGGCTAGCTACTCCATTTCAGCAATTCCAGTGTGCTACCCAGCTTCTTCTGGCCATGTTCACAAGTTGGGTACAACAATTTGTTGTGGTCCTGTAACATCTGCTCAAACTGCAACCTCTCCTTTTCTGTGTCACAGTCTCGCTTTGCATCAAAAATGACCCGACCAAGATCATCAGCAGGCCGGTCTGGTTCCCGTTCTTCACCTTCTTCTTCTTCATTGTCTTCCATTGCGGTATCAGCGTATTCAGGGAACATAGATCGGTAGTTGTCATCATCATTCTCTTCTTCATCCCCGTCTTCCATCACAACCCCTCTTTCTCCGTGTTTGGTCCAAACTTTATAGCCGGACATAAAACCAGACCAAAGCAGGTGGCTCTGAATGACTCTTGCAGAAGTGTGAGCCTTCTCATTTCCTACAATCAACACATGGACAACACATAAAACCATCCCGTCACTTGTTCTCCTCGGCCATAACTCGAAAAGAACGCACGCCTTCTCTGAAAGCGGCAGAGCGTCGGTCACCGTATATCCATGGATGGCTCATCTGTATCATACAAATATATGTCAAACGCAATCACTATGCTAAAATTAATACCGCACGACCGTCTTAACGTGAAAATAGTTGCTAACCTTTTATTACATTTGGAAACAAAGATGAGAAAACTTAAGTGTGGCTTGGGCACCTCATATCATATTTGTCTTGTGTGACCTAAACTTGCATCGCTCTAATGGACATTTCACTGAACACCTCTAGTGCATGTGTATGAAAAAGAAAAAAGCTAGCACAACAACACTCTCTCCCACCAAGAAAAAAAACAGTTGAGAGGGGGGAGGGGCTGTGCGTATATATAGGGACAGAACACTAGTCCCGGTTGGAGATACAAACCGGGACTAAAGGGGGTGCCCCCAGCGAGCGGCAGTGCTAGTGCCCTTTAATCCTGGTTTGAGCCTCAGACCGGGACTAATGAGGTCTAACGGGCCGGGACATATGGTTCTGGGTGGCTCGGGCCGTCCGGCCAGGACCATTAGTCCCGGCCCCAGCCACAGCCTAGGCTAATAGCCTGGACGAAAGGCCTGTTTTCTACTAGTGGGGTATAAAACTTTACCCATATCCATACCCGGCGGGTACCCATACCCATTGGGTACCGGGCGGGTATAACCAATAGTATACAAGTTATTTAAAATATTACTTTAATCAATAGCATATTTAAAAAAACAATAATAGCTACTTACTAATAATAGACGAGTATATGGAAGTATCAAATTAAAATTTAGATGTCACAATCTCATACTCGTTCCTAGGCTTCTCGGTCATATAGGTTCAAACTCTATAGATAAGTTTGATATGTTAGTTTAAACGGACAGGCTATGGGTATACCCATGGATATAAGTCTATACCCGTGCCCGTACCCGTAACTTAACGGGTAGGGTATGGGTATTACCCGTGGGTATAAAAGTGTGCCCATATCCTATCCATGCGGATATGGTACCCGCGGGTACCCGTATCCATGGGTAAAATTTCCATCCTTAAGTGCCATCCACCAATTCCGCTTCCCATCTACGATTTCAGCACTAATATTTTACTCCCTCCATTTTAAAATATAGAATGTTTTAGATTTTTGAAGAAAATCTATTTAGACTTATTTAGTGTGTCGGTTTATTCAAGTTTAGAGTAAATCTATACATTAAAATAAGTTTAGATACATTTAATTCACAAAGATAAAACATCTTATATTTTAAAACAGAGAGAGTATTAGTGTCTTGTCCTTCGTTTGGATAGGTCCGTGCAGATGGAGCAGTTGGAGATATTTTTCAGCAAGGCGCCATTTTGTTACTATGGGTGGTATAAAATATGGTTGGATCGCCCACCAGTTAAAAGGTGAAATGAATCACCCAGGAATCGAGCTTTATTGGTCGCTCAGCAACCGCTTGCTGGCTGCTAAGCCCCCTTTGCTCCAACTCCAACCCTGGCAACCCCTTGCTCCTTCTAGCTACTCCATCAAGCAGCCATGGAGAACCTCAACACTCTGGGAAAAATTGTTGCGGCCGTCATCATGGCCGTCGTCATCGGCGCCATCGGTAAATGGTACGTGGCCACCCCGGTTTCAACAGTGGACACTACCGGCGCATGGGCCGTTAACATCACCGGTGGCGCCGGTGGGAGGGTGAAGAGCACCGGTGCAGGGTCCGTTAACGCCATGGGTGTCGCTGCTGTGAAGATCAAGACCGCCGGTGCAGGGTCCGTGACCGCCAAGGACGTCATCGGCACCTTAGAGGTGGACAACACCGGCGCAGGTGCCGTGACTGCCACCGGCGCGGACACTTGGTGTGGGATCCCCGTCGACGGATCCACGAGCATGAGGAACAAATGATCCATGAAGCTATCGATCAAGGCCTGCATGCTCTTCTTTTGTCTGGTATGAATAAGCAGCCGTTTTCTTCCATGGATCATCAAGATCTGTTGTTAGTGTCGGTCCCCACTCCCCAGTCTAGTACTCGTAATCAGGTCTTGCGATTCAGATTTCTCCCAACCTAGACTTCTGGCTGGGCTTACCTTGTGTTATTGTCATTGATAAAGAACTTGGAACGGGAGCTCTTGTTCCTGTATGTGTTTCATCTTTTCTGAATTCATACTGTATTAGATTGTTGTCTTGGTTTGCTAGCGTATTCTGGAATTAAACTATTATGTGTTGCATAAATCTCTTTGTGGATTCAATGTCATTAATCTGTCTGAATAATGAGTACTACTAGTAGGAGTATAGTGTTATTTGCTTCTAGATATTTTATGCAATTCGCTCGTGAAATTCGGTAAATATGTGAGAAATGCTTGAACGCACAGTGCATATTCTTCCTGACTCGCGCCATTTCCTGGGGTACAAAAAAATACTGAGTACTACTAGTAGGAGTATAATTTTAGTTGCTTCGTGATTTTATGCAATTTAGTCTTAAAACTGGCCAGATGAGTGAGAAGGTTCTTGAACCCTCACCACATTCTTCCTGACTTGCACCATTTCTTGGCGCTCGATGACAACTTTCCCAAGAAAATAAGTTATGGTGAATCTTAGTTGTAACGCCAAGCAAATTAGCATCCATGCTAGATAGTACATATCCACCTCCCCCCGTGCATATTTGTCTTGTGTGAGCCATGCGCCTGGTCCCATTGATTAGACCAACCAAACCAGAACTTCACCTTCTGTCTTTAGCTAGGTACTTTTAAAAACCCACTTGTGCTTTGCGCTTAATCTATTATGGAATCTCTTATTTTTTTTCTTTCCATGGCTACCTTAGTTTTTTAGGGAAAATAAATAGACTTAGGCAAGCACTAGTAGAGAGCGTATATTGTGTTTCAAAATCAGTCTTTTTGATAAGGAATTTTTTAATCCGGCCAGGAGGGCAATATGCAGTGTAGCATATTTCGACGCGCATAGCAGCCGATACTAGGTAGTGGTCTATTTTAAGAATGAACATATCAACGCATCTAAGTAAGCTTTGCATTTAATGATATTGGGATCATGCATGTATGGGATTGCCATAGCCGAACTTCTTTATCGATGGTTGTGTGCAAAGGTTGTAGCTAAGGTAGAACACAGATCTAATTAATCATAAACTATGGTGCCACAGCCAAAATTTGTGTATGATATTGCGCTAGGATACCAGAATTGGGGACCAAAAATAGCCAGTGGAATCTAGGTGTTGCTGAACCTGTTTTTTAAATTGGAAAAATGCTATTTCAAAGTTTGAGAAAAAAATTATACAACTAAAGCACTTATTACCTTGATACTTATTGGTCGTGCAAATTATCATTAAAAAGTGACCTTTTGTGTCCCATACAAAACGTCGTATTTCTCTGAATAGTAGAAATCCAGTATTATATTATTTTTTTGCACAAGTATTATACTTTTGTTTTTTGGTTTCAAACTTAAGATGCACATGCATACATACATTCTATACATGCTTTAATTTGTAACTTCTTATATTTATCCAAATTTATTTTTCTAAAGGATCCACAAGCCACCTAGACTCACCAAATCACGTCGTAGTGGAGAAGTCAGAAACCTGGATCCAAACCAACTATCTAGCTAGTGCCTAATCCACACTGTAGTTGGAGCAAGCGCCTTGAGGTAGACTATTGATCTATCACGACGCCATGAGCTAGCTAGCTTCATCGCCCGGGGTTGCCCTGCTTAAGCATTAGCACCCTAATTGTCTAGATATAGACCAGCATGCAACACGGTGGAGAGTACATAAGTAAATAATTTGCTTGTTGTTCTTACCCTTGATGGACGGTATGTATATGCATGTTAGGAAAGTAATGGGGGACAACTGACTTGACGTTTCGAGGTGTTTGGTAGTGTGTATGTGCGCGCGGGTGAGAGAGATCTTTGCATAAAACTACGTTTCCAGCATAAAATACCCTTTTGCGTCCAGCTCTGAAGGATCAAAGCTTAGTTACATGACGCCCAGGCCAAAACGGTCATGCTTAATATGCTCAATATCATTCCTCCTTGACCAATAGTAGTCATGCATGGTTATGACACCCTGGACAACGGAGCTATGTATAGAACACTGCGCCTTTGACCATGGAGCCATGCTTTAGAGCATGACACCCTAGGTCATGGCAGGAAAAGGAACGAAATGATACGTAGCCGCATCTAGATCACGTGTTAAAAAAAGCTAAAACATCTTATATTTTGAAACGGAGGGAGTAGATGAGTTGAGTACATGCCAATTATCAAAGTTTAGAAAACCACAATTTCGTACTCCACTAGTGGGAACAACCCCATTAGTCCCGGTTGGTAAGGGGCATTAGTCCCGGTTAACCAACCGGGACAGGCAATCGGGATTAAAGTCCCAACCTTTAGTCCCGGTTGCCCCACCAACCGGGACAAAAGGGGTTACACGTGGCCGCGGCAGAGGGCGAGGGGGGTGGAGCGACCACCCGGTTCGTAACACGAACCGGGACAAATAACCTTTTGCCGCGGCAGAGATTTGTCACATTTCTCTGCCGCGGCAGAGAATTCATTTTGGCAACTTTTGTTGCCCCGGCAGCATTTTGGCCACTTTTTGTGCCACGGCACAGAATTCATTTATGTTGTTTTATTGTTTATTTAGTGCTCTGCACTCATCAATGAAGGAACCATTATATTACACAAGATCATCATGACAATATTACATTCGATACATGGATCGAGTTCATGCACTACATACAAAAGTTCCTCTTTGTACAATCCCTATTGTTTATACACACCCGAATAGTATTCCTCTTTTGGGTTTAGGACTTCTGCATCTAAGAATCCCGCCAATTCCTCCTGAATTGCTCGCATGCGATTCTTTGGCAGAAGACCGTCCTGTAGACGTTCGATCTGATTTAAAAAGGGGGTCAGCCTATATGAATGAAACTAAACACAATTTGATGGTAATTAAAAACTATAGATATTGTTTACGTACGTGGAGTTGCTCTAAATTTCTGCCCTTCTCATCGCACGTCTGCTGGATGAACTCGCAAACATAGTATCCACATAGATTGTTACCTGGTCCCTGCGTCAGGCACTTTACGAGAACATAGTTCAATCAACATAATAATCAAGCATGATAATAACGGTATCAAAGCTAGAATCAAAGAGATGCGCGGATATAGCTAGTGGTGCTTACATCTAGTGCTTGAAATGTAAGCTCCGTTTTCCAAACACCCCTAGACTTGTTGGTGAACCGTTTCCAAGCGCTGCCTGGCGAAGAAAACGAATAAAAGAAGTTATTAATTACTTGATATCATAAAATTCATGAACGTTGCCGATATAGTGTCGTAATGATTAGAATTACCGCTGCAGAAGCATCTGCATGTCCTTCCACTGCTTAAGGGGTTTATGTTTCGAGTCCATTACTAGTACACGCCCTTTGTCAAGTTGAATGATTAACAGAATATAGTGGAAGCTGCGAATGCATAACTAATCAATTATATACTTAACATCGAGTAAGCGAAATAGAAAGTGTATACAAGACAATAACACTCACTCGAAGTTGTAAGGAAATAGTATTTTCCTTCTGGTTTCTTAAAACCTTAACGCGTGTACTATATTATCCTCCGTATCCTGGGGGCTTGTTTTGAGATTAGCTTGATGAACCCAATATGGGTCAATTAAGCCAATGTCATAGATCTGTCCTTTGGCGCATTCGAGAATCTTCATTCTGCATATTACAGTATGATTATATACATGCAATAAACAAGGTGAGATAGCATCTTCTCTTTCACGACATACTCAAGGTGCAATATTTTCTTCCAGTTGGTGAAACACTGGCCCATCTTCTTCAAAGCCCACTCCCTGACCTTAGCCTCCATAGCTCTCCCATGTTCTAAGGCGTCCTCAATTGGATCCTCCGCATTTGGATCCAGCTCTATCTTCGGTAGTTTGAAATTAATCATGAGCCTATTCCACAGTAAATCTTTGGCCTTGTTAGGGACAAATAAACATGTTCCCTCTTCTTCCGCATTAGCAGGCCTATTCCAATTTCGAATGGTGATCGGGATTAAGTCCCTAACGATTACTCCGCATTGTGCCACAAATTTGTTTGCAACAACTTCGGGAGCCGTCGGTTTGCCGTCTTCAGCGACATCTTTGATCCTGAACCTCTCATGGTCTCCCAACTTTTTGGTTGGGCCTCGGCTGCTCTTTTCAGTAGATTTCTTTGATCCAGAGGGCTAAAAGAAGAAAGATCATCGTTACTATTTCTATGTAGATAGCAGATGATTAATTAATGAATTAATTATATTACATGCACCTCGCCGGAGCGGTCGTCTTCTAGATCACACAAGGCATCGCCTTCTCCCTCACGGAAGGCATCACCTTCAACCTGAAACAAGTCGCCTCTTCCGGCAAAAAGAGGATCACCCTCACCGGAGTTGTTCAAAAACGTCGATACATCTAAATTTTCTTCCCCGCGGATCACACCTTGGATCAACTCTTCCTTTTCTTCGTCTGTGTCGTGTGGGTCCATATTTTCTGCATAGGTGGAAAAACAGATAAATCAAAGCGGCTAAGGGAGAATGTTAGGTACGGTGTTGAGAGATATAAACTGTAATTCAGATAAACCCTAATATATACATACACAATAATAAAAATGAATTTACAATAACAGAACCCTAATTCGGAGAAACCCTCGGGCTCGGATCCTATCGCGAAGAACCAATACCGGAAAGAAAGGCGCCAATCAATACATGGCATACTACAATGCGCAATCAATATGTACATCAGCACAGGGGGTAGTTTTTCATCACGTCTGGGGCTACCCATAGTGACTGACCAGTGGGGACGAAGACTAATAATACCTAACTAATTAATAAACCTAATAATACCTAACTAATAATAAACCTAATAATCCAAACTAATAAACCTAATATGCTAGGAGCAGTGGATCAGGTAATATAAGCTCAAAGGGAGTAATGCAACAGATAGGACACTCTATCTATCGATAAAAGACCACAGTAGAATTGTATGCATCATGGCAAGAATTGAAATGCTTTCGAAATCATAGATTATATCATGGTAGGGCTATGCTTGCCTTTGCCTGTTGATAGCCGAAAGCAGAGCTTCAGGATCCTTGTACTTGACTTGATTACAGTTGGTCAAGTATTTGTCTTCGAGCTTCGACGGTGTTGATCTCTGGCTTCGATCTCGATCTCGATATCGTATTCTACCGGGAAGAACCAAACACCGGAAAGAAAGGGAAACAATCAACACATGGCATCGATGCAATTCTCAAGCAAGTATGATGATATGACAAGTTGAATTGCATTGAAATGTAACCCTAAATCATGCTCTACAATTAATCAGGGTTCCGAGGGGTGAAAACCCTAACTCGGAGAAACTCCGGAACACATGAGAGGGGTGAATTTGTTCTTATAATTAAACTTGTCATTTAAGTTGTTGAACAATGCATGATTATAACTTATATAGCTAGTTTTAATTTTTCTGAACATTTTGATATATTATTCATATTTTTCTGACTTATAGATTAAAAGTTATTGAATTTATAAGATTATAATTATTTCTGAAATTATTAAAAGCTGGTTAAACTTTTTACACCGCAGGCATACCTAGCCAAAGTGACTGACAGAGGGGCCCCATGGCCACCTCAGCAGACTCGCAAGCAAGTGGGACCGGGGGGCTGGTTGGTTATTTCTCACCGAGGCAGTATCTAGCCAGAGAGGCTGACGAGTGGGCCTGGGCCACGCAGGCAACACGTGGACGCCACACGGACGCCACGTCGGCTCGCCGGCCAACGGGCCAGACGGCGGCACAGGTCGGCGCTTGGAGGCGAGCGGGGCTGCATGGGCTAGCGCGCTGGACTCGCGCGGTTACGTTGAGCCAAAAGGCAGCGGCGCCGCTTCTGATTGGTCACCGGAGCATGGCGCACGGCGAGCAGCGGCGGCGACGCTTGCAGGTCGTCGGCGAGCGGTGACTACAGAGCGAGGGAGAGAGGGAAAAAAGGTCGGCGAGATCCGCTTGCTCACCCTGGTGCTCAAGGTAGTGACGGGGAAGCGCGGGGAGGTCCTGAACGGCGTGAATGGCGACGGCGGCCGGCGTCGGTGACGGAGAGGACGTGCTCGATTCCGGCGGGGGAGGGCAAGACTGCAAGCGAGCTTCGGTGAGGAGGTTCCTAGCAAGGAGGCGGAGCAGCAGCGGCGGCCGGTAGGGCGTGCAGGGCGGCGGGGCAGCCTGACGGCGTCGCTTCAGTCCCTGTGCGCGAGAAGAGATTGTGAGATGGGGAAGAAGAAGAGGAGGGGTACCCAGTTATAACCAAAGGGCCTTTAGTCCCGGTTGGAGCCCCCAACTGGGACTAAAGGGTCATACGTCCTAGTTGGAGCCACCCTATTTTCAGAGTTGGAGCCAATCGGGACTAAAGGGTCATACGTCCCAGTTGGAGCCCCCAACCGGGACTAAAGGGTCATACGTCCAACCGGAACATATGACCCTGTTTTCAAATTTTTTCAGGAATTTTCTCTTTGTTCCCGCCTTATTTTTTATTTTGAGGTTTATATATGTAATGTTTTTTAAATGATAATTACTTTAGAATTTAGAAAAACTTTAAACATAAAAAGTGTTTGAATTTGAATAACTAATTCAAAACCATTTTTTGTTTTTAAAAATAATTAATGTAACCATTTAAACTATGAACCATTTAAAATAAAAAATGAATTAAATTATATTTTTTGAATATTAATTTGGAATTTAGAAAAACTTTAAACATAAAAGTGTTTGGATTTGAATAAATAATTCAAAACCATTTTCTGTTTTTAAAAAATAATTAATGTAACCATTTAAACTATGAACCATTTAAAATTAAAAATGGATTAACTTATATTTTTTGAATATTAATTTGGAATTTAGAAAAACTTTAAACATAAAAAGTGTTTGCATTAGAATAAGTAATTCAAAACCATTTTCTATTTTTAAAAAATAATTAATGTAACCATTTAAACTATGAACCATTTAAAATTAAAAATGAATTAACTTATATTTTTTGAATATTAATTTGGAATTTAGAAAAACTTTAAACATAAAAAGTGTTTGGATTTGAATAAATAATTCAAAACCATTTTCTGTTTTAAAAAATAATTAATGTAACCATTTAAAATATGAGTAAGAGTGGGCTGGACTTGAGGGTAGCGCAGGCGGGGGCTAGAGTCGGCGGCCGTGTCGTAGGCCATGACACTCTGGAGACTCCGGCCGCGCCACCACAGCCGACGGCCGGCCTCGTTGAAGTTCGGAGGAGGTGGGCCGTCCTCCTCGTGCCTGGCGAGCGTCCTCTCACGCCGATCCACGAAGAAGGCTTCCCAAGTCGGGAAATAGTCGGGATGCCATCTGGGATTCCTCCGCTGCTCTGGCGTGAGCTCGAAGTAGTAGTGGTTCGTGATGGCCATCCGGCGCACCACACCTAGAGGGACAGGAGGAACTAGCACGCCTCCGGCGCTTAGCATCCAGCCGACGGGGACATAGTAGCCTGGCAGGCAGGGGTAGTTCGAGGCGCAAAGCGCCTCCGCCTCCCTGGGAGTTAGTGCTACGGTGGAAGTCACGGGAAAGAGTGATGAGGTTGCAGATATGAGTCTATAGATGTGCAATGACAATGGAGGCCAACCCTACATATATATATATAGTGAGAAATGGCAGGAAGATAACTGGCGGGAAGAACTGGCGGGAAGAAAAATGGCTCATTTGGAACTTGCATTGGATCTCTTAAGAAACCACATATTGCGAGTCTAAAAATTATTTTTTTAAAAAATCACGGGCGATAGATCATGTACCTGTAGTACAAACTGGACCCACTTCCTACCGATTCGGCAGACATTTGTCCTTTTTACCAGGGATGGACGAAAAGGTTTGAGATGTCCCGGTTGGGAGATACTCCATGTGAGGTGGTCTAGTGTTTTAGGAAAATGGGACGGTTGCATTCGGAAACAGCATTTTGGTGGTTACTTCACAAAACGATCCGTTTTTTGCGCTCGGAAAACAGAAAAGGGCTTTTCCGTACGACAAAAAGGAAAACTTCCTCCTGCAACATTGTTCTCCATACCAATATCCACATGCATGCATAATATGGGCACAACATTACAAACTATGCCGTGATTCAGCACATAACATCGGTCATTTGGACAGAAAGCCATGGAACCTCGAACATGATAGGTCATTTTGTGAAGGTTTTTTCGAGACATGATCAATATACCAACTCTGGTATTTTTCCTATCAACTATGTCACATAATATGACACCACGCGAAGGATTTTCATTGTTCGGATTTTTTTGAATTTCTTATGCCCGTTTTGATTTTTTTGAATTTCTAACTATGGTCGAACCGGCGTGCATGAAGATAGGGGACGAGCAGCGTTAAACTTGCATTGGATCTCTGAAGAAACCACATATTGCGAGTCTAAAAATGATTTGTTCAAAAATCATGGGCGATAGTTCATGTACCTGTAGTACAAACCGGACCCACTTCCTACTGATTTGGCAGACATTTGTCCTTTTTACCAGGGATGGAAGAAAAGGTTTGAGATGTCCCGGTTGGGACATAGTCCCTGTAAGGTGGTCTAGTATTTTTGGAAAATTGGACGCTAGCATTCTGAAACAACATTTTGGTGGTTACTTTTTTGTGCTCGGAAAATGGAAAAGGGCTTTTCCGTGCGAAAAAGGAAAACTTCCTCCTGCAACATTGTTCTCCATACCAATGTCCACATCCATGTATAATATGGATACAACATCACAAACTATGCCGTGATTCAGCACATAACATTGGTCATTTGGACCGAAAGCCATGAAACCTCGAACATGATAGGTCGTTTTGTGAAGGTTTTTTCGAGACATGACCAATATACCAAGTCTGGTATTTTTTCTTTCAACTATGTCACATAATATGACACCACGCGAAGGATTTTCATTGTTCGGATTTTTTTTTGAATTTCTTATGCCCGTTTTGATTTTTTTGAATTTCTAACTATGGTCGAACCGGCGTGCATGAAGATAGGGGACGAGCATCGTTAAAATTGCATTGGATCTCTGAAGAAACCATATATTGCGAGTCTAAAAATGATTTTTTCAAAAAATCACGGGTGATAGATCATTTACCTATAGTACAAACCGGACCCACTTCCTACCGATACGGCAGACATTTGTCCTTTTTACCCGGGATGGACGAAAAGGTTTGAGATGGCCCGGTTGTGAGATAGTCCATGTGAGGTGGTCTAGTATTTTACGAAAATGGGACGGTAGCATTCTGAAACAGCATTTTGGTGGTTACTTCACAAAACGACCCGTTTTTTGCGCTCGGAAAATGGAAAAGGGCTTCTCCGTGCGACAAGAAGGAAAACTTCCTCCTGCAATATTGTTCTCCATACCAATGTCCACATGCATGCATAATATGGGCACAGCATCACAAACTATGCCGTGATTCAGCACATAACATCGGGCATTTGGACCGAAAGCCATGAAACCTTAAACATGATAGGTCATTTTGTGAAGGTTTTTTGAGACATGATCAATATACCAAGTCTGGTATTTTTCCTTTCAACTATGTCACATAATATGACACCACGCGAGGATTTTTATTGTTCGGATTTTTTTTTGAATTTCTTATGCCCGTTTTGATTTTTTTGAATTTCTAACTATGGTCGAACCGGCGTGCATGAAGATAGGGGACGAGCATCGTTAAACTTGCATTGGATCTCTGAAGAAACCACATATTACGAGTCTAAAAATGATTTTTTTCAAAAAATCACGGACGATAGATCATGTACCTGTAGTATAAACCGGACCCACTTCCTGCCAAATTCGGCAGACATTTGTCCTTTCTTCCCGGGATGGACGAAAAGGTTTGAGATGTCCCGGTTGGGAGATAGTCCATGTAAGGTGGTCTAGTATTTTAGGAAAATGGGACAGTAGCATTCTGAAACAACATTTTGGTGGTTACTTCACAAAACGACCTGTTTTTTGCGCTCGGAAAATGGAAAAGGGCTTTTCCGTGCGACAAAAAGGAAAACTTCCTCCTGCAATATTGTTCTCCATACCAATGTCCACATGCATGCATAATATGGACACAACATCACAAACTGTGCCGTGATTCAGCACATAACATCGGTCATTTGGACCGAAAGCCATGAAACCTTGAACATGATAGGTCATTTTGTGAAGGTTTTTTCGAGACATGATCAATATACCAAGTCTGGTATTTTTCCTGTCAACTATGTCACATAATATGACATCACGCGAAGGATTTGCATTGTTCGGATTTTCAATATACTAAAGGATCATCTTTAGTCCCGATTGGAGGGATTTCGGCAGGCTGGGCCAGGCAGCACTAATGATAGGGGTGAGTGTCGACATTATGTCGTGCGGCATGTACCTTGTCCCGAATGGTGTCACCAACCAGGACTAAAGATGAACCTTTAGTCCCGGTTGGAGACACCAACCGGGACAAAACACGAGTCAGCACTAATAATAGGGTTGAGTGTCGACATTATGTCGTAAGTGTCGACACTATGCCGAGCTGCTTGTACTATAAATAAGCATCCTTGTGAGTCTAGTCCTCCAGCCAGATTGAGGCATCTCCAATATTGTTTTCGAGAGCAAGGACACCACTACGACCATTTTTAGGGAGATGCCGCCGGATCCCAGTCCTCCGGCATCTCCAAGAAACTGGTCATAGAGGCACTCCCTAATATGTGAAATTAGTTAGCTCCCAGGTGTATTGATCTAGTTAGAGAAGTTACAAGCTGCAAGATGGTTTTCGAGAGCAGGGACACCACTACGACCAGTTTTAGGGAGATGCCGCCGGATCCCAGTCCTCCGGCATCTCCAAGAAACTGGTCATAGAGGCACTCCCTAATATATGAAATTAGTTAGCTCCCAGGTGTATTGATCTAGTTAGAGAAGTTACAAGCTGCAAGATGGTTTTCGAGAGCAGGGACACCACTACGACCAGTTTCAGGGAGATGCCGCCGGATCCCAGTCCTCTGGCATCTCCAAGAAACTGGTCATAGAGGCACTCCCTAATATGTAAAATTAGTTAGCTCCCAGGTGTATTGATCTAGTTAGAGAAGTTATAAGCTGAAAGATGGTTTTCGAGAGCAGGAACACCACTACGACCAGTTTCAGGGAGATGCCGCCGGATCCCAGTCCTCCGGCATCTCCAAGAAATTGGTCATAGAGGCACTCCCTAATATGTGAAATTAGTTAGCTCCCAGGTGTATTGATCTAGTTAGAGAAGTTACAAGCTGCAAAATGGTTTTCGAGAGTAGGGACACCACTACGACCAGTTTCAGGGAGATGCCGCCGGATCCCAGTCCTCCGGCATCTCCAAGAAACTGGTCATAGAGGCACTCCCTAATATGTGACAAACGCGTTTGGAGATCAGATCTTAATGGTAAGTACGAATCGGGACAACTTCTTCATAGTCCCGGTCCAACCACAAAACGGGACTAACACTCAAGATATTTATTAATATTAAAAACTGAGACTACAAAACCGGGACTAAAGGCCCCCCTATATATAGTCCCGGTCAAGCCACAAACCGCGAAAGATATCCTTCGGTCAAGCCACAAACCGTGAAAGACATGAAATAGAGTTACATAATATGATCATGGACTTCTTGACATATGTCCCTCCTTATGATCGCTTCAGACGTAACCATGGAGCATCTTCTTTACTTAACGGAATGCTTGGGTTAGTTTTCACTGTGAAGGGCGGAATTTCACCAAACTTATTATAATCTTCTGACATGTCTGTCTTGTCCTCGATTCCCACGATGTTTCTTTTCCCTGAAAGAACTATGTGACGCTTTGGCTCATCATATGATGTATTCGTTTGCATATTTTTTTCTTTTTCAGTCTAGAGGACATGTCCTTCACATAGAAAACCTGAGACACATCATTGGCTAGGACGAATGGTTCATCTCTATAACCAAGATTGTTGAGATCCACTGTTGTCATTCCGTACAACTGGTCTATCTTTACCCCTTCCCCATTCAGGTTGACCCATTTGCAGCGAAACAAAGGGACCTTAAAAGAGACTCCATAGTCTAGTTCCCATATCTCCTATATGTAACCATAGTATGTGTCCTTTTGTCCATTATCGTCTATTGCATCAAAGCGGACACCACTATTTTGGTTGGTGCTCTTTTTATCTTGGGCGATCATGTAGAATGTATTCCCATTTATTTCGTACCCTTGGAAATTCAATACAGTAGAAGATGGTGACGCGGCCAACAAGTATAGCTGATCTCCAACAGTGGTGTCATTCAAGAGTTGTGTCCGCATCCAACCACCGAAAGACTTCATGTGTTCATCTGTAATCCATGATTCAGGCTTCCCGGGTTTTTGGAGCGTACAATATTCTTGTGTTCCTCGATATACGGAGCTGCCAAGGTGGAATTATGTAGAACTGTGTAGTGTGCTTTAGTGAAAGAATCCCCGTCCCTACATACTATTGCTTTCTTTCCCAGCGTGCCTTTTTCACTTAGTCTTCCCTCATACCGCGAGTCAAAAACACCAATCGGCTTAAGGTCAGGAATAAAGTCAACACAAAACTCAATGACCTCCTCTGTTCCATATCCCTTGGAGATGCTTCCTTCTGGTCTATCACGGTTATGAACATATTTCTTTAAGACTCCCATTAACCTCTCAAAGGGGAACTTATTATGCATAAATACCGGACCAAGAATGGCAATCTCTTCCACTAGGTGAACCAGGAGATGCGTCATAATATTGAAGAAGGATGGTGGGAACACCAACTCAAAACTAACAAGACATTGTACCACATCCTTCTGTAACCTTGGCAGAATATCTGGATTGATTACCTTCTGAGATATTGCATTGAGGAATGCACACAGCTTCACAATGGGTACTCGAACATTTTCCGGTAGAAGCCCCCTCAATGCAATCGGAAGAAACTGCTTCATAATCACGTGACAGTCATGAGACTTCAGGTTTTGAACTTTTCCTCTGCCATATTTATTATCCCTTTATATTAGATGAGAAGTCAGACGGCACCTTGATACTGTAAAGGACTTCAAAAAAGATTTCCTTCTCTGCTTTGGTAAGATCATAGCTGGCACGACTTAAGTGATGCCCTTTATCCGTCTTGTTCTGTGTATGCATGTTCTTTGGGTTTTTCATAAGTTGTTGGTCCTCCCGTGCTTCTGGTGTATCTTTTGTCGTCCCATACACGCCTAGGAATCCTAGCAGGTTCACGCAAAGATTCTTCGTCACGTGCATCACGTTGATTGAAGAGCGGACACGCAGGACATTCCAATATGGTAGCTCCCAAAATATAGATTTCTTCTTCCACATGGGTGCGTGTCCTGTAGCGACGTCGTTCGGAACTGATTGACCGCCGGGACCCTTTCCAAAGATTACTTCTAAACAGTGTGTGCATGCCTTATATCCCTTGTTTGTCTGTACTGAAAGGTTACTAAGAGTAGGCCAATCATTGATGGTTACGAAAAGCAACCCTCGTAGATCAAATGGCTCCTGTTTGTTCTCATCCCACGCACCTACACCTGGTTTGACCCACAGCTGTAAGAGTTCTTCAACTAATGGCCTAAGGTACACATCAATGTCGTTGCCCGGTTGCTTCGGGCCTTGGATGAGCACTGGCATCATAATGAACTTACGCTTCATGCACAACCGAGGAGGCATGTTGTAGATACATAGAGTCACGGGCCAGGTGCTGTGACTGCACCTCTGCTCCCCAAAAGGATTCATGCCATCCGTACTTAGACCAAACCATAAGTTCCTTGCGTCACCTGCAAAGTCTGGGAAGTCTCTCTCGATTTTTCTCCACTGTGACCCATCAGCAGGGTGTCTCAACTTCCCGTCTTTCTTACGGTCTTCTTTGTGCCATCGCAACAACCTGGCATGCTCTTTGTTTCTAAACATGCGTTTCAACCTTGGTATTATAGGATCATACCACATAACCTTAGCAGGAACCCTCTTCCAGAGGGGATCTCCCTCAACATCACCAGGGTCATCTCGTCTGATCTTATACCGCAATGCATTGCATACCGGACATTTATCTAAATTCTCATACTCCTTACCGCGGTAGAGGATGCAGTCATTAATGCATGCATGTATCTTTTGCACATCTAATCCTAGAGGACAGAGAGTCTTCTTTGCTTCGTAGGTACTCTCGGGAAGTTCGTTATGTTTTAGAAACTTCGGCTTCATTATTTTCAGCATCTTTTCAAATGAGGAGTTAGTTAGACCACACTCTGCCTTCCATCGCAACAATTCCAGTGTGGTACCGAGCTTTATCCTGCCATCTTCACAATTTGGGTACAACAATTTCTCGTGATCTTCTAACATGCCCTCTAACTTCAACTTCTCATTTTCTGTTTCACAGTCTCGCTTTGCATTATAAATGACCCTACCAAGTTCATCAGTCGTCTCATCTGATGCCCGTTCTTCACCTCCTTCCTCTCCATTGTCTTCCATTGCAGTATCACTGTATTCAGGAAACATATGATGATAGTTGTTATCATCATCTTCTTCTTCACCATCTTCCATCATAACCCTTCTTTCCCCGTGCTTGGTCCAGCAATTATAGTTGGGCATGAAACCTTTCATAATCAGGTGGCCGCGAATTATTTTCGAGGAAGAGTACTCCTTGTTGTTCCGACATTGAACACATGGACAACGTATAAAACCATTCTCTTTGTTTGCCATAGCCACATCGATAAATTTATCCACGCCTTTCATATACCCGGGTACACGCCGGTCACCGTACATCCATTCCCGACCGTTCATTTGTATCATATAAGTAAGTTTATCAAAAACAGGACATCATAAATAGTGAAATGACCAATTCACATCGACACATGCATTGTATCAATGACAGAGAAAAGATAAGATTGCTAACCTCGATCGAGGGAAATAGAGAGGAGAAAGCTCAAGTGCGTCTCGGACACCTTCTATATTTTTGTTCTATGAGAAATTGAACGGGATCATTCACTCAAACATTTCATCAAACACCTTGAATGCATGCATAGGGGAAAAAAACTAGCACACCCCTCACACCTTCCACCAAGAAAAAATAGAGTGGTGGCAGAGTGCTAGGACGTTGCATTTATAGAGGGGGGGGGGCATACGTATCGGGACTAAAGGTGTGTGCCACGCCACGTGGCTGACGCCCAACCTTTAGTCCCGGTTTGTGTTACAAAACGGGACGTATTCGGTAACTTGGTTGGCCTCGATCAAAGAATAGATGCCTCTGATACTTGTTGCTCAACCAAAGCCGGTCAAAGAATAGATGCCTCTGATACTGCATAGGGCTCCATCCACGTACACATTCGGTAACTTGGTTGGCCTCTGACCCTCGCTGATCTTAGCCGCCCATGTTCTGTCTTGATCCTAGGAAACATGGATTGGATAGGTTTCTCTATGGTTGGCACGTCAGTCTAACCCCACTGTCCTTCTCTCCTAAGTGGCTTTGTGCCATAGTATAATAATCTAGTGACTAGTGCATAAAAAAAAGCTCATCTAAACATAACAAGATGCGATATATTTCGAAGCTCTTGTTGAGACCAACTTAGCTATGAAAATGAATCCGTAAGTGGATCAGCTTTTGAGAGATTTTTTTATATATTTTTGGAATTAGTCATTAATGCTAGTGAAATCATGCTAGTGGATGGAGCCCTACCTATATGCATGTCTATCTTTTCACCAGAAAGCGTTGTATGGGGACGGTCGTGGGGGCACGCTACCTACTTAGAATAATCGATAAACAAAAACATTAAAAGTACGTATAGGACTAGTTGCACATTTCTTTGTAAGTACTCCCTCTGATTAAGGATGACAATGGGCAGGGTATGGGCAGGGTAGAGTAATATCATATCCATATCCGTATAGCCAATGGTTACAAAAACTTAGCCATACCCGTACCCGCGGGTATAAAAGTTTACCCATACCCATACCCGGCGGTTACCCGTACCCATTGGGTACCCGGCGGGTATATACAATAGCATACAAGTTATTCAAAATTTTATTTTCATCAATAGCATATTTGAAAAAAGACAATAATCTCTACTTATTAATAGTAGACGAGTACTGAAAGTATCAAATTAAAGTTTAGAGGTCGCAATATCATACTCGTTTCTAGACTTCACGGCCACATAGGTTCAAACTCTATAGGTAATTTTAACATGTCAATTTAAACGGGCAGGGTATGAGTATACCAATGGGTACAAGTCTATACCAGTGTCCGTACCCGTAACTTAACGGGTAGGGTACCATGGGTATAAAAGTGTGCCCATACCCTACCCATGCGGGTACGATACCCGCGGGTACCCGTACCATGGGTAAAATTGCCATCCTTACCTCTGATCAATATTAATGTTTTCAATTTATCTAAATTCATAAATATTTAGCTCAGTATTTAGACAAGATGTATCCGTATCTAAAAAAAGTTGATACCATTAATATGGACCGGAGGGAGTATGTTTAAGAAAATAAAGAAAAGAAATACGGAAAATAAATTTAGAGTGACGAGAAAGAAAACGCTACCAATACAAAAGCCTTATAATTATTTATTTGTGAATACAAAGTCTATTTTAGTTACATACGAAAAAAGATGAAGCAAATTTGTAATATTGGGGTCCGGGATTGGATATCTAGAACAAATAAGCATTGGCTTAATGGTTCTACGTGCACACGATGTAGAGTTACTACATACTAAAGACCATGAGTTCGAATTCTGTTATGCTCCTAAGTTCTTTTCGTTTCCTCCTCTCAAGCGCACGTACTTGAGGTAATATAGATGACTGAGTGATACGACCATGTCTACTGCCTCCTAAGCTATTGTGAGTTCAAAGTTTAGATATGTGGGCAATATGATGAATATTGTTTAGGACTTCAGAGGCTGCTGCTTCAAGTTGGCAAGTTGTCTGTTGTATGGACGTGCCTCAAAAGCGGGGGTTTCAAATATTTATTCCTACGTTGTTGCCACGAAAAAGAATCTCTCGTGGAGCGTGAAAAGGGTCTTTAGTTTGTCGGATTCGTTATCTTTGTAGGAAAAAATAAAATAGGGAGGGGATGGGGGCGATGTATATGGAAGTAATGTAATTTAAGCTGTCTCCGGACAAAAGAACTAGAATCTTAGTCAATACTCCCATACAATACATCGCCCCCATGGATAAAAAGTGTTATACTACACATTGAGCTTATCTACTACAATACATACATGCGGCACATATACAAAAAGTCTCTTTCTTTCTTAGTAGTTACTACTGTTCTTTCTTATAGTGTTGTTCCTCCTTATCATAGAGGCAGATTCTAAAACATGAGCAGATGTGGCACAATGTTTCTCCTCCCCTATTTCTCTATAAGCCCATGTCGATGCTACCTCAGGTTTTGATGCTGCTACTTTATCGCCCCTGCCCACCTCAAGTCACTTTGAAGAACTCTTTTCTTTACAGAATAATGAGTACATGTATATATGCATTAATAAATATAGTATTTTCATAAATGTATGCGGCTAGGGAAACATGCACCAGATAACGTTTGTGCCAAATGTTTGGGTCCTCCTCCTCTTCGGTACGATAATGGCCAGTCGTATGTTTGCATATCTCTTAAGTGAAGATGCTGATACTCTTCATTGCTAATACCGTTTACTTATTTCATTCGCATAACACTTTTTCTTCCGTATCCCCTCCCCTCCCCCTCATTTTCTAACTTTGACAAACAAAAATTAATACCGATTTGTTTTGAAGACCATACGAACCCACCGGAAGCCCCTATGTTCCTCTTAGACGTATACTCATCATACACGTATACTCGCGTGTTTGTGGGAGGCGGAAATCAGGAGATATATAGCAGCAGGAACAAAATTTTAAAACGTAGCATGCAAAGACGTAGATCACATTAACGGAAGGTGAGATTAACCGGTTAGAACATGGAGTATACCTGGATATAGGTTTTAACGGATTTTAAAAAAATTGGCCTATGCAAAATTAATTTTGAGAGGGGGTAAGGGGGGGGGGGGAGGACACCGTAGCACACCTCTACAGATACAGTTTAGTCCCCTTACAGCTGACATGATTAGGGAAGTACCCACAATTGCCTAGCTACTCATCTAATTTAGTATTGTACGTACTAATAATAAAGTACTATGATAAAAAGATTAGTCTAGTTGACTGTTCAACTACTCGTTCTAAATTAATCTAGCATAACAGCTGATTAGTGATAACGCAGGGATACAGAGTGTTTAAGAATTCAGACACTTGCGTAATGACAATTCTATCTAGAGAGAAGCATTGTGGCGGACTGTTTTGCTCGTGGCCTCGTTGGTTCATGATCCTGCGCTGGCGATGTGTGTGCGTGGTCCGCTTTGTGTTCACGAGAGAAGCTTCCCGTCCGGTAGCGGTCACTTGGTATGTCCGGCTGTACAGTTTTCCCTCACTTGGTCTTGGTGACCCATTCACCGAGAAAGTGCTTAGAAGTTAGAAATGCAATCCATCATTTACCAAGAGATAAAGCTCCTGGTCCGGACGACTTCATGGAAACTTTTAAAAAATGTTGGAACATAATAAAAGGAGATGTCACGAGAGTTGTCCACAATTCAGTAGCCTTCACGTTGCCAACATTTGTTGGCTCAACTCCGCCAATATTGTTTTATTGCCCCAGAAGGAAAGGGTGGAGGACAACTACGACCCATAGGCCTATTAACATCATAAATGCAGTCGTCGGAATCATCGCTAAGATGTTTCCTATCATTCTTGGGCCGATCGTGGATAAGCTTATTTCAAATGCTCAAAGCGCCTTTACAAAAAAGAAAAGTGTCCACAACAACTTTCTCTACCAAAAACCCTTGCGAAGAAATTCCATAAAGGGAAGACCCTGCCTCTTTTATTCAAGCGTGGTGTCCGCAAGGCTTTCGATCCCATCCGTTGGTAAAATCACATGGTCCCGATAGAGGCTAGTAATGTGATGTCGGAGTAAATCTAGTACTTCCAACAAGTACAGCTGATCTTCAACTGTGTTGTTATTCATGAGATGCTTCTGCAACCAACTGCCGAAAGTGTCCTCGTGTTCCATTTAATCGAGGAGTCAGACATCCCTGGGTTTTCTGAGCGTACAATAATCTTGTGTTTCTCGATATACGGAGCCACCAAGGTGGAATTGTGCAGAACTGTGTAGTGTGCTTTATTGAAAGAATCTCTGTCCATACATACCGTTGTTTTCCTTCCTAGTGTGCCTTTTCCAGTCAGCCTCCCCTCATACCGAGATTCATGAACACCAATCGGCTTAAGATCAGGAAGAAAGTCAACACAAAACTCAATGACCTCCTCTGTTCCATATTCCTTGGAGATGCTTCCTTCTGGCCTAGCACAGTTATGAACATATTTCTTTAAGACTCCCATGAACCGCAATGCAGTGCATACCGGGCATTTATCCAAATTCTCGTACTTCTCACCGCGGTAGAGGATGCAGTCATTAGGGCATGCATGTATCTTCTGCACATCTAATCCTAGAGGGCGGACGAGCTTCTTTGCTTCGTATGTACTGGCGGAGAATTCGTTATTTCTTGGAAGCAACCTCTTCACGAGTACCAGCAACTTTTCAAATCCCGAGTCAGTCACACCGGTCTCTGCCTTCCACTTCAGCAATTCCAGTGTGCTATCCAGCTTCTTCTGGCCATCTTCACAAGTTGGGTAAAACAATTTGTTGTGGTCCTGTAACATCTGCTCAAACTGCAACCTCTCATTTTCTGTGTCGCAGTCTCGCTTTGCATCAGAAATGACCCGACCAAGATCATCAGCGGGCCGGTCTGGTTCCCGTTCTTCACCTCCTTATTATTCATTGTCTTCCATTGTGGTATCAGCGTATTCAGGAAACATAGATCGGTAGTTGTCATCATCGTTCTCTTCTTCATCGCCGTCTTCCATCACAACCACTCTTTCTCCGTGTTTGGTCCAAACATTATAGCCGGACATAAAACCAGACCGAAGGAGGTGGCTCTGAATGACTCTTGCAGAAGTGTGAGCCTTCTCATTTCCTATAGTCAACACATGGACAACACATAAAACCATCCCGTCGCTTGTTCTCCTCGGCCATAACTCGAAAAGAACGCACACCTTCTCTGAAAGCGGCAGAGCTTCGGTCACCGTACATCCATGGATGGCTCATCTGTATCATACAAATATATGTCAAACGAAATCACTATGCTAAAATTAGTATTGCACGACGGTCTTAACGAGAAAATAGTTGCTAACCTTTTATTACACTTGGAAACAAAGATGAGAAAACTTAAGTGTAGCTCGGGCACCTCATATCATGTCTGTCTTGTGTGACCTAAACTTGCATCGCTCTAATGGACATTTCACCGAACACCTCTAGTGCATCTGTATGAAAAAGAAAAAAACTAGCACAACAACACTCTCTCCCACCAGGAAAAAAAACAGTTGAGAGGGGGAAGGGGCTGTGCGTATATATAGGGACAGAACACTAGTCCCGGTTGGAGATACAAACCGAGACTAAAGGGGGTGCCCCCAGCGAGCGGCAGGGCTAGGGCCCTTTAATCCCGGTTTGAGCCTCAGACCGAGACTAATGGGGTCTAACGGGCCGGGACATATGGTTCTAGGTGGCTCGGGCCGTCCGGCCAGGGCCATTAGTCCTGGCCCCAGCCACAGCCTGGACTAATAGCCTGGACGAAAGGCATGTTTTCTACTAGTGGGATATAAAACTTTACCCATACCCATACCCGGCGGGTATCCATATCCATTGGGTACCCGACGGGTATAACCAATAGTATACAAGTTATTTAAAATTTTACTTTAATCAATAGCATATTTAAAAAAATATAATAGCTACTTACTAATAATAGACGAG
This sequence comes from Avena sativa, assembly GCA_916181665.1. Classification (NCBI taxonomy): domain Eukaryota; kingdom Viridiplantae; phylum Streptophyta; class Magnoliopsida; order Poales; family Poaceae; genus Avena; species Avena sativa. Next base: position 26,922,539 of record OV702286.1, on the reverse strand, counting down.
TATATGGAAAGTATCAAATTAAAATTTAGAAGTCACAATCTCATACTCGTCCCTAGGCTTCTCGGTCACATAGGTTCAAACTCTATAGATAAGTTTGACATGTTAGTTTAAACGGGCAGGCTATGGGTATACCCATGGATACAAGTCTATACCCGTGCCCGTACCCGTGACTTAATGGGTAGGGTATGGATATTACCCGTGGGTATAAAAGTGTGCCCATATCCTCCTATTCATGCAGATATGGTACCCGCGGATACCCGTACCCATGGGTAAAATTTTCATCCTGAAGTGCGATCCACCAATTCCGCTTCCCATCTACCACCAATTCCGCTTCCCATCTACGCTTTCAGCACTAATATTTTACTCCCTCCGTTTTAAAATATAGAATGTTTTAGATTTTTGAAGAAAATGTATTTGGACTTATTTTAGTGTGTCGGTTTATTCAAGTTTAGAGTAAATCTATATATTAAAAGAAATCTAGATACATTTAATTCACAAAGATAAAACATCTTATATTTTAAAACAGAGAGAGTATTAGTGTCTTGTCCTTCATTTGGATAGGTCCGTGCAGATGGAGCAGTTGGAGATATTTTTCAGCAAGGCGCCATTTTTTTTACTATGGGTGGTATAAAATATGGTTGGATGGCCCACCAGTTAAAAGGTGAAATGAATCACCCAGGAATCGAGCTTTATTGGTCGCTCAACAACCGCTTGCTGCTGCTAAGCCCCCTTTGCTCCAACTCCAACCCTCGCAACCCCTTGCTCCTTCTAGCTACTCCATCAAGCAGCCATGGAGCAACTCAACACTCTGGGAAAAATTGTTGCGGCCGTCATCATGGCCGTCATCATCGGCGCCATCGGTAAATGGTACGTGACCACCCCGGTTTCAACAGTTGACACTACCGGCGCAGGGGCCGTTAACGTCACCGGTGGCGCCCGTGGGAGGGTGAACAACACCGGTGCAGGGTCAGTTAAGGCCATGGGTGTCGCTGCTGTGAAGATCAAGACCGCCGGCGCAGGGTCCGTGACCGCCAAGGACGTCATCGGCACCTTGGAGGTGGACAACACAGGCGCAGGTGCCGTGACTGCCACCGGCGCGGTCACTTGGTGCGGGATCCCCGTCGACGGATCCACCAGCATGAGGAACAAATGATCCATGAAATTATCGATAAAGGCCTGCATGCTCTTCTTTTGTCTGGTATGAATAAGCAGCCGTTTTCTTCCATGGATCATCAAGATCTGTTGTTAGTGTCGGTCCCCACTCCCCAGTCTATTACTCGTAATCAGGTCTTGCGATTCAGATTTCTCCCAACCTAGCTTGCCATTCCTGACTTCTGGCTGCTGGGCTTACCTTATGTTATTGTCATTGATAAAGAACTCGGAACGGGAGCTCTTGTTCCAGTATGTGTTTCATCTTGTCTGAATTCATACTGTATTAGATTGTTTCCTTGGTTTGCTAGCGTATTTCGGAATTAAACTATTATATTTTGCATAAATCTCTTTGCGGATTCAATGTCATTAATCTATCTGAATAATGAGTACTACTAGTAGGAGTATAGTGTTATTTTCTTCTAGATATTTTATGCAATTCGCTCGTGAAATTCGGTAAATATGTGAGAAAATTCTTGAACGCACAGTGCACATTCTTCCTGACTGGCACCATTTCCTGGGGTACAGAAAAATACTGAGGCCTACTAGTAGGAGTGTAATTTTAGTTGCTTCTTGATTTTATGCAAATCAGTCTTAAAACTGGCCGGTTGAGTGAGAAGGGTTCTTGAAACCTCGTGACATTCTTCCTGACTTGCACCCCCACCTAGCATTTTATACTCGGAAAGCAACTTGCCAATCTTAAACTGAATTCCCTGATGATATGAAGTCCTTTTTAATAACTACCCAAGGGAGCGCTCGCTACGATGAGACGCTGCCCTCCCTCTAAGTCAGTTACGAGATAGGATCTTAATGGCACTTCCCGGCTAGTCTTAACTGACCAAGTAGCTATTTGAGTATCATAGGCATCAGACCAAATCTAAGATTTCAGATCGGTTGTCGCTGTGAACGTGGATTGGTTGGGTGATTCGACTTTGGATTCAGGTTAAAAGAAGCGCCTTCATGCCTAATCTATGAAAATAAGTTATGATGAATCTGATTTGTCATGCATGCCACGCAAATTAGCATGAATGCTAGATAGTACATATTCACCTCCTCCCATGCATATTTGTCATCAACTTATCTTTTTCTTTGTTTTTCAGAATCATAGGAGCCATGCGCCTGGTTCTATTGATTAGATCAATGAAACCCAAACTTCTCCTTCGGTCTTTAGCTAGGTACTTGTAAAAAACACACATGTGATTTGCTCTTAATCTATTATGGAATCTCTTGTTTTCTCTTTCCATGGCTACCTTGCTTCTTTTTAGGGAAAATATAGACTTTGGCAGGCACTAGTAGAGAGTGTATGTTGTGTTTCAAAATCTGTCATTTTGATAAGAAATGTTTTTTATATGGCCAGAAGGACAATATGCATTGTAGCATGTTTCGACGCCCATAGCAGCTGATTCTAGGTAGTGGTTGTTGGAGATATGCCCTAGAGGCAATAATAAATGTAGTTATTATTATATCTTTGTGTTTATGATAAATGTTTATATTCATGCTATAATAGTATTAACAAGGAAACATTAATACTTGTGTGAATTATAAACTTAAATTGAAGTCCCTAGTATAGCCTCTATACTTCACTAGCTTGTTGGTTAATAGATGATTGTGGTTTTCCTATCATGAACATTGAGATGTTGTTAACAACAAGATCATATCGTTAGGAGAATGATATGGTGGACATACTCCTATAGATAAGCGTAGCATAAAGATCAAGTCATTTCAATAGTTCAATTGCTATATGCTTTCTGATACATAGTAACCTAATTCCTTCGACCATGAGATCATGCATATCACCTTTACCGGATGGATGCTTTGATGTCATCAAACACCACACCGTAACAGGGTGGCTATAAAGGTGGTATTGAGTGTTCAGAAAGTATTGGTTGAAACACATGGATCAAGAGTGGGATTTGTCCATCCATATGACGGATAGATATTCTCTGGGCCCTCTCGGTGAAATGTCATCCAATTAGCTTGCAAGCATGTGACATGGTCACAAGGGATCACATATCACGGGAACGAGAAAAGAGTACTTATCAGTAACGAGGTTGAACTAGGTATGCAGAGATACCGACGATCATAACCTCGGATAAGTAACATATCGTGAGACAAAGGGAAATTGGTATCGTATGTAAATGGTTCATTCGATCGTAAAGTAATCGTAGAAATATGTGGGAGCCATATGAATTTCCAGATTCCTCTATTGGTTATTGTTCGGAGAAGTGTCTCGATCATGTCCGCATAATTCACGAACCGTAGGGAGACACACTTAAGGATTCGACGTTGTTTGAGTAGTTATGGTATTATGAGAAAGAGACCGAATATTGTTCGGAGTCTCGGATGGGATCCGGGATATCACGAGGTGATCCGGAATGGTCCGGAGAATAAGATTCATATAAGGAAAGTCCCGTTTCGGAGTTGGGGAATGGTTCCGGTGTTTTCATCGGGAACATTCTAGAAGGTCCCGGAATGTCCGGCACTCCGGAGGGGGAAGGGTACATGAATGTGTCATTACATATTGGAATGATTGCATCATGTACTAGGTGTTCTTGCTGTCCAAAATAAAGGGTTTATTTAAATCCTAAATTGAAAAGTCAAACGGCTATTTTGAAAGTCAAACGGCGAGTTTTGGAAGTGGGAAAGGAGGAGGAGGTGGAGGCCGAGTTGGGGAGGGATTCCTCCCCTTGGCCGGCGCGCCTCCCAAGGCCGACTTGGGGAGGGACTCCCCTCCCCTTGGGCCGCACCCTCCACCTATAAGAGGAGGGGCAGGGCCTCCTCCTCTAGACACACTAGTTCCTATCCTCTAAACTAAAACCCTAGATCTAAACCCCGGTTTAGAGCTATTTTGGTTTAGAGCCTTCTAATTGGTTTAGAGCCTTCTAATTGGTGTGTCTAATTACTAGACCACTAATAGCCTCTCTCATAAGCTCCACCATACTCGCACCGGCTTAAGGCGAAGCCCTGCGGGATTTCCCCTCTACCTCCGGTACCACGCCGTTGTGCTGCCGGAATCGCGAGGAGAGTGCTACAACCTCCGCTGCCTGCTGGAACAAGGGAGAGGAAGGTCTTCGTCGAGTACCGAACGTGTGACCGACTGCGGGGGCGCTGCTGGAACGTGGCGCCGGAAGGATCGTCTACGCGATCTTGAGATCGGAAAGAGTACGACTACATCACCCACGAGAATCTGCTCTCGTTAAACACTTTGGAATCTTCGAGGGTGAGTTATTCCATCGACTCGTTGCTACAATCTAGTAGATAGATCTTGGCTTGTTTGTTTGTATGCGATAGAAAATTTTTGTTTTCCATGCTACGAACCCCTACAGTGGTATCAGAGCCGTGTCTATATGTAGATCTGTTGCACGAGTAGAACACAATGGTCATTGTGGGCGTTGATGCTTTTATTGTAGATTGCCTTTTGTGTACTTTGCATCTTGCGGTATGTTGGGATGAAGCGGCCCGGGCTAACCTTACATGACATCGTTCATGAGACTTGCTCCACGCTTGACATGCAACTCGTATTGCATAAGTGGCTTTGCGGGTGCCTGTTTCTCCTAGCATAGTAAAGATCCAATTTACAACGGGTAATCAACAATGCTAGTATCAATGTTGTGGTTCTTGTTCGTAGGTTAGAACGACACTTATTGAAAGCCCCAAACCACGTAAAATATGCAAAGAAAGTAGAAGCGTCTAACTTTGTTTTGCAGGGGTGTGCAGTGATGTGATATGGCCATGATTGTGATTATATTTGATGTATGCAATGTTCCTTATTGTAAGTTGGCAACCGGCAGGAGCCATATGGTTGTCTTTAAATTCTGTTAAGACCTGCGTGTCTATTCAAAATAGTTGTAATAGTTGAAGCTGGTGGACGACAACCATGAAGAAGCGTCATTGACCTTGATGCTATGCCGGTGATGATGGAGATCATGTTCTTGCTTGAAGATGGAGATCGGAAGCACAAAGAAGAAAGGCCATATCATATCACATATTATGAATTACATGTGATGTTAATCCTTTATGCATCTTGTATTGCTTAGTAGACGACGGTAGCATTATAAGATGATCCCTCATGCACATAAATTTCAAGTTCTAAAGTGTTCACCCTTAGTATGCACCGTTGCCAAAGCTTGTTGCTTCGAAGCACCACGTGATGATCGGGTGTCTTTGATTCCGCGGGTGAATACAACGTAAGCAAGCCAGATTTGCTTATGCGGTAGCTAAGGTTTGATCTTGACGAGCCTAGCATGTACAGACATGGCCTCAGGAACACGGATCGCCGAAAGGTAAAGCATGAATCATATAGCAGATATGATGAACATGTCGATTGTTCGCCATTGAAACTATATCAACTCTCGTGATGATCGGTGTTGATGTAGTGGATTTGGTTCATGTGATCACTAAAACAATGTGAGGGATGTTGTTTTGAGTGGGAGTTCACCTAGTTTAATTTCATTAATTAATTTGAACTCAATTTGTCATAAACTTAGTCTAAACTATTGCAAATATGTTGTAGATCAATGGCAGCCCCTACCATCAATTTTAATGCGTTCCTAGAGAAAGAAAAGTTGAAAAACAATGGAAGCAACTTCGCGGATTGGTTCCGCAATTTGAGGATTGTCCTCACAGCTGGTAATTTGACCTATGTGCTGGATGCACCGCTAGGTGACCCACCTGCAGCTGATGCTACCGATGAAGTAAAGAATGTTTACCTCGCTCGGAAGAATCAGTACTCCATAGTTCAGTGTGCTATCTTGTATGGTTTAGAATCGGAGCTTCAGAAAAGGTTTGAAGAGTCAGACCCATATGATATTGTCGAGGATCTCAAATTAATTTTTGAGACTCATGCGGCAATTGAAAGTTATGAAGCTTCTGAAAAGTTCTTTAACTGCAAGATGGAAGAGGGTAGCTCCGTCAGTGAGCATGTGCTTAAAATGTCTGGGCACGCGAATAAACTTCAAAGCTTGGGTATAGTGATTCCTAATACTTTGGGGGTTTACCGCATCCTCCAATCACTACCACCAAGTTACAAGAACTTTCTGATGAACTACAACATGCAGAACATGAACAAAGAGTTGCCAGAACTATTTGCTATGTTAAAATCTGCAGAAGTGGAGATCAAGAAAGAGCACCAAGTGTTGATGGTCAATAAGACCACCAAATTCAAGAAAGGCAAGTCTGAGCAGAAGGGACACTTCAAGAAGGGTGGTAAGAAAGTTACCATGCCGACAAAGAAGACCAAGGCTAGACCCAAGCCTGATACTGAGTGCTTTTACTGCAAGGGAGAAGGTCACTGGAAGCGGAATTGCCCAAAGTACTTGGCGGATTTGAAGAACGGCAACATCAAGAAGAAAGGTATATCTGATATACATGTTATTGATGTGTATCTCACTAGTATTCGTAGTAGTGCCTGGGTATTTGATACTGGTTCGGTTGCTCATATTTGTAACTCGAAACAGGAGCTGCAGAATAAACGGAAGCTAGTAAAGAACGAGGTGACGATGCGCGTGGGAAACGGATCAAAGGTTGATGTGATCGCGGTCGGCACGCTACCTCTTCATCTACCATCGGGATTAGTTTTATACTTAAATAATTGTTATTTGGTGCCTGCGTTGAGCATGAACATTATATCGGGATCTTGTTTATTGCGAGACGGTTACTTGTTTAAATCCGAGAATAATGGTTGTTCGATTTATATGAGTAATATGTTTTATGCACATGCACCTTTGATAGATGGTCTATTCTTATTGAATCTCGATAGTGGAAATACACATGTCAACAACATTGAGGCTAAACGTTTGAAATCAAACGATAATTCGACCTATATGTGGCACTGTCGTCTTGGTCACATCGGAGTGAAACGTATGAAGAAACTCCATTCCGATGGACTTCTTGAATCACTTGATTTTGAATCACTTGAAAGATGCGAAGCATGTCTGATGGGTAAAATGACCAAGACTCCATTTTCTGGTATAATGGAGCGAGCTACAGACTTATTGGAAATCATACATACCGATGTGTGTGGTCCAATGAGTGTAGCATCGCGCAGTGGTTATCGTTATGTTCTTACCTTCACAGATGACTTGAGTAGATATGGGTATATCTATTTCATGAAACATAAGTCCGAAACTTTCGAGAAGTTTAAGGAGTTTCAAAGTGAGGTAGAGAATCAACGTAACAAGAAGATTAAATTTCTACGTTCTGATCGTGGAGGTGAATATCTAAGTTACGAGTTTGGCGAGCATTTGAAGAAATGTGGAATACTTTCGCAGTTGACACCGCCGGGAACACCACAGCGTAATGGTGTGTCTGAACGTCGTAATCGAACTCTCTTAGATATGGTTCATTCTATGATGTCACTTACAGATTTACCGCTATCATTTTGGGGTTATGCATTAGAAACAGCCGCATTCACTTTAAATAGGGCACCGTCTAAATCCGTTGAAACGACACCGTATGAATTATGGTTTGGGAAGAAACCTAAATTGTCGTTCCTTAAAGTTTGGGGATGCGAAGCCTATGTAAAGAAGTTACAGCCGGACAAGCTTGAACCCAAAGCGGAAAAATGCGTCTTCATAGGATACCCGAAGGAAACTATTGGGTATACCTTCTATCATAGATCCGAAGGCAAAATCTTCGTTGCCAAGAATGGATCCTTTCTAGAGAAGGAATTTCTCTCGAAAGAAGTGACTGGAAGGAAAGTAGAACTCGACGAGGTTGTCAAACCTTCTCTCGAAATTGCGAGTAGCGCAGCACCGGAAGAAGTTCCTGTGGTGCCTGCACCAATAAGAGAGGAAGCTAATGATGATGATCATGAAACTTCGGTTGAAGTTACTACAGAGCCTCGGAGGTCAACGAGAACTCGTACCACTCCAGATTGGTATGATCCCGTTATGAGTGTCATGTTGGTGGACAACACCGATGACCCCGAGACATATGAGGAAGCGATGATGAGCCCAGATTCCAATAAATGGCAAGAAGCCATGAAATCCGAGATTGGATCCATGTACGAAAACCAAGTATGGACTTTGGTGGACTTACCGGATGGCCGGAAGGCTATCGAGAACAAATGGATTTTCAAGAAGAAAACAGATGCTGATGGTAATGTTACTGTCTATAAAGCTCGACTTGTCGCAAAAGGGTTTCGACAAATTCAAGGAGTTGACTACGATGAGACTTTCTCACCGGTAGCGAAGCTAAAGTCTGTGAGGATTATGTTAGCAATCGCTGCATATTATGATTATGAGATATGGCAGATGGATGTCAAAACAGCATTCCTCAATGGAGACATTGATGAAGAGTTGTATATGATGCAACCCAAAGGTTTTGTCGATCCTAAAGATGCTAACAAGGTATGCAAACTTCAACGGTCCATCTATGGATTGAAGCAAGCATCCCGAAGTTGGAATCAACGTTTTGATAAGGTAATCAAAAGTTTTGGTTTTATACAAACTTATGGAGAAGCTTGTATTTACAAGAAAGTGAGTGGGAGCTCTGTAGCGTTCTTAATACTATATGTGGATGACATATTGTTGATTGGGAATGATGTAGACCTTCTTAATAGTGTCAAAGAATATTTGAATAATAGTTTTTCAATGAAGGATCTTGGCGAAGCAGCTTACATATTAGGCATAAAGATTTATAGAGATAGATCGAAACGCCAAATATCATTGTCACAAAGTACATATTTGGAAAAAGTTCTAAAGAGGTTTGGAATGGAAGAAAGCAAGAAAGGGTTCTTGCCCATGTTGCCCAATACGACCTTGAGTAAAACTCAAAGTCCGACATCGGCAGAAGATAGAGAAAGGATGAGTAAGACTCCCTATGCCTCAGCCATAGGATCTCTAATGTATGCCATGCTATGTACTAGACCCGACATTGCATATGCTGTTAGTTTAACTAGCAGATATCAAAGTGATCCAGGAGTGGATCATTGGACAGCGGTCAAAAACATCCTTAAGTACTTGAGAAGAACTAAGGATATGGTTCTTTCTTATGGAGGTGATGAACAGCTCGTTGTTAATGGTTACACCGATGCTAGTTGGAACACCGATCCGGATGATTCTAAATCACAATCTGGATACGTATTTATTTTGAATGGTGCAGCAGTTAGCTGGAGGAGTGCAAAGCAAAGCGTTGTGGCGAGATCTTCAACTGAATCGGAATACATGGCTGCTTCGGAGGCTTCACAAGAAGCGATATGGATGAAAGAGTTCATTACAGAGCTGGGTGTGGTTCCTAGTGCGCTGGACCCAATGTCTATCTACTGTGATAACATGGGCGCCATAGCCAATGCGCAAGAACCAAGGTCACACAAGAAGCTGAAGCATATCAAGCTGCGTTTTCACGCTATTCGAGAACATATCCAGGATGGGGATATAAAGATTTGCAAAGTACACACAGATCTGAATGTGGCGGATACGTTGACTAAACCTCTCCCGAGGGCAAAACATGACCAACACCAAACTGCCATGGGTGTTCGGTATATTACCATGTAATCTAGATTAGATGACTCTAGTGCAAGTGGGAGACTGTTGGAGATATGCCCTAGAGGCAATAATAAATGTAGTTATTATTATATCTTTGTGTTTATGATAAATGTTTATATTCATGCTATAATAGTATTAACAAGGAAACATTAATACTTGTGTGAATTATAAACTTAAATTGAAGTCCCTAGTATAGCCTCTATACTTCACTAGCTTGTTGGTTAATAGATGATTGTGGTTTCCCTATCATGAACATTGAGATGTTGTTAACAACAAGATCATATCGTTAGGAGAATGATATGGTGGACATACTCCTATAGATAAGCGTAGCATAAAGATCAAGTCATTTCAATAGTTCAATTGCTATATGCTTTCTGATACATAGTAACCTAATTCCTTCGACCATGAGATCATGCATATCACCTTTACCGGATGGATGCTTTGATGTCATCAAACACCACACCGTAACAGGGTGGCTATAAAGGTGGTATTGAGTGTTCAGAAAGTATTGGTTGAAACACATGGATCAAGAGTGGGATTTGTCCATCCATATGACGGATAGATATTCTCTGGGCCCTCTCGGTGAAATGTCATCCAATTAGCTTGCAAGCATGTGACATGGTCACAAGGGATCACATATCACGGGAACGAGAAAAGAGTACTTATCAGTAACGAGGTTGAACTAGGTATGCAGAGATACCGACGATCATAACCTCGGATAAGTAACATATCGTGAGACAAAGGGAAATTGGTATCGTATGTAAATGGTTCATTCGATCGTAAAGTAATCGTAGAAATATGTGGGAGCCATATGAATTTCCAGATTCCTCTATTGGTTATTGTTCGGAGAAGTGTCTCGATCATGTCCGCATAATTCACGAACCGTAGGGAGACACACTTAAGGATTCGACGTTGTTTGAGTAGTTATGGTATTATGAGAAAGAGACCGAATGTTGTTCGGAGTCTCGGATGGGATCCGGGATATCACGAGGTGATCCGGAATGGTCCGGAGAATAAGATTCATATAAGGAAAGTCCCGTTTCGGAGTTGGGGAATGGTTCCGGTGTTTTCATCGGGAACATTCTAGAAGGTCCCGGAATGTCCGGCACTCCGGAGGGGGAAGGGTACATGAATGTGTCATTACATATTGGAATGATTGCATCATGTACTAGGTGTTCTTGCTGTCCAAAATAAAGGGTTTATTTAAATCCTAAATTGAAAAGTCAAACGGCTATTTTGAAAGTCAAACGGCGAGTTTTGGAAGTGGGAAAGGAGGAGAGGTGGAGGCCGAGTTGGGGAGGGATTCCTCCCCTTGGCCGGCGCGCCTCCCAAGGCCGACTTGGGGAGGGACTCCCCTCCCCTTGGGCCGCACCCTCCACCTATAAGAGGAGGGGCAGGGCCTCCTCCTCTATACACACTAGTTCCTATCCTCTAAACTAAAACCCTAGATCTAAACCCCGGTTTAGAGCTATTTTGGTTTAGAGCCTTCTAATTGGTTTAGAGCCTTCTAATTGGTGTGTCTAATTACTAGACCACTAATAGCCTCTCTCATAAGCTCCACCATACTCGCACCGGCTTAAGGCGAAGCCCTGCGGGATTTCCCCTCTACCTCCGGTACCACGCCGTTGTGCTGCCGGAATCGCGAGGAGAGTGCTACAACCTCCGCTGCCTGCTGGAACAAGGGAGAGGAAGGTCTTCGTCGAGTACCGAACGTGTGACCGACTGCGGGGGCGCTGCTGGAACGTGGCGCCGGAAGGATCGTCTACGCGATCTTGAGATCGGAAAGAGTACGACTACATCACCCACGAGAATCTGCTCTCGTTAAACACTTTGGAATCTTCGAGGGTGAGTTATTCCATCGACTCGTTGCTACAATCTAGTAGATAGATCTTGGCTTGTTTGTTTGTATGCGATAGAAAATTTTTGTTTTCCATGCTACGAACCCCTACAGTGGTATATTTTAAGAATGAACATATCAATGCATGTAAGTAAGCTTTGCATTTAATGATATTGGGATCATGCATGTATGGGATTGCCATAGACAAACGTTTTTACCTATGGTTGTGTGCAAAGTTTGTAGCTAAGATAGAACATGAATCTAATTAATCATAAACTATGGTGCCACATCCAAATTTTGTGTATGATATTGCACTAGGATACCGTAATTGGGGAACAAAAATACCCAGTGGAATCTAGGTGTTGATGAACCTGTTTCTTAAATTGGAAAAATTCTATTTCAAAGTTTGATAATTTTTTATACAATTAACAAACTTATTACCTTGATATATAATTATATTAGTCGTGCAAATTATCATAAAAAGTGACCTTTTGTGGCCCATACAAAACTTCGTATTTCTCTGAATAGTAGAAATCCAGTATTATATTTCTATTGTTTTTACAGGTTTTATACTTTTGTATTTTGGTTTCAAACTTAACAGGCACATACTTACATACATTCTATACATGATTTAATATATGTCGTATTTTTAATAATTTCTTATATGTTCCCAAATTTATTGTTTTAAAGGATCCACAAGCCACCTAGACTCACCAAATCACGCCATACTGGGGAAGTCATAAACCTGGATCCAAACTAACTGTCTAGCTAGTGCATGGGATAGCATTGATGGCCCTAATCCACACTGTAGTTGGAGCAAGCGCCTTGAGGCAGGCCCGGCTTAGACCCATGGCAACCTTGTGCGATGGCCATGGGCCCACGCCTGGGTGGGGCCCATGACAGCTGCTCCTTTCCTATGTTTCCTTTCCTAGTATTACATGCATGAAAAAATTTGGAAAGGGCAAAGGCCCAGCCGTCACATACACAGAGGCCTATCTTGAACGGGGAGTAGAAACGGCTACAATGCATGAATCGGGTAGACCAGGAGAGGTCGAGAGAGTGAACCAGTGAGCGTGGGAGACATGAATTCATGATCGGCATCCCTACTCGCTCTCGCTCGGCTCCTCTCGCCTGCTCTCTCTTCAAGAGACTGTTCCTGCATGCCCCGTCGTCCGTCCCATCTAGTAAATCCACGATACGTTATCTAATTCGTTATCTAATTTCTAGTCTAATTCATAATTTGCAATTTCAATTCCTCTCCTCTTTAGCAAGCATGGTAGATAAACTTCTAATTTTTAAACTTCTAATTCATACTCCCTCCATTTAGAAATATAAGACATTCTAGATTTGTAAAAAAAAGTATCTAGACGAATTTTAGTGTATACGTTCACTCCGAATCTCTATGAACTTAAACACTAAGAGGCCTCTAGATACATTCGATTCACAAAGCTAAAATGTGTTATATTTCTGAATGGAGGGAGTAGTTTTTATTTCTTCCAAACTATATGCGTTACAATGCCGAAGCACAAGTCGGGTGCTCGGAACACGAAAAAAAGAAAACATGAGAATAAGCTTATTGAATCACACATAGGTGTTTCTATAAGTTGAAACTTCTGAAAAATTGTTTCAGGTCAACTACATCACAAGACGAATTGAACGAATTAGCTGCCTATTGTATTGAGAAGGATATCTTAGACCACATAGATCTTGATATTGCCCTCAATGATTTTGCATCTAAAATTGTCCGAAGAAGATTCTTTGTGATGCACTGAAACATTATTGCCGATGGACCCACTAAAATTTGGTTCTTATTTAAGCTAATAGAACTCCCGTGAAATACTGCTTGTTATATTTTGCTACTCTTTTAGCCCTTCTGTATAACATGGCATCGTATATGTGCTTAAAAACTATTTAAACATCTTAGATTAAGAATGAGTGGTTGGATTTTAACGTTTAATATTTTAAAAGTCTATATATCTAGATATGCATACATATGTATTAGACTAAGGGTCCACATTGTAACTTTGCCCTAGGGCCCCGTAAAATATAGAGCCGACCCTGCCTTGAGGTAGACTATTGATCTATGGTGACGCCATGAGCTAGCTAGCTAGCTACTGCTGCATGTCAAACTTCATCGTCCGGGGACCGGGGTTGCCTTTCTTAAACATTAGGACGCTAGGTCAGGAGATATCTTAATTGTTGTACTCTAAACCCTAATTGTCTAGACAGACCAGCATGCAACAAGGTGGAGAGTACAAAAGTAAATAATTTGCGTGTTGTTCTTACCCTTGATGGACGGTATATATATGCATGTGAGGAAAGCAATGAGGGACTGACTTGACGTATCGAGGTGTTTGGTAGTGTGTGTGTGCATAAAGCTATGTTTTTCTATAAAAAAATCCAGCATAAAATACACTATCTCAAATTCAATTTAAAAATTCGGTAGGCTAACAACTTAATGCACATCATATTTCATACAAATTTAGGCCCCGGGATACGTCCTAGTGCGAGTATGTTATGGGGGTGTGAGCTGCTCAATGTTTACAAAGGGGATGCTGACTTATGCATCTAGGAATGGGTGAAATATCTAGTTGTGTTCTTTGACGAACTACTAAGTGCTTCCATATGTGAGTGTGATTCTAACCTCCTCTCTCTGGTGAGGAAGATATTAATTTGGCTAGGATTTAACCGGTGTACCTGTTAGGGTCCCAGGCTTCATGTTAAATAGGGTAGAAAGAGCCCCTGCCGTGGCGCGTGTACAGAGTTGTATAGAGAGGCGGTGTACTACACCGTATCCAACTATAGAATAATACATAAAATCTAGCAGAGGAAAGTATTTATATCTGATACTTTCGTCTAGGAAAAGAGGGATACAAGTTATCTAGGCATTTTCTGTTCCAGAAATGTACTTGTTGCTCGACCAAAGCGGGTCAAAAAATAGCTGGCCCCGATACCGCAAAGGGCTCCATCCCGGACGTAGATATTCGGGTAACGTGGTTGGGCTCTGACCCTCGCCGATCTTAGCCAACCATGTTCTGTCTTGGACTTGGTCTAGGGAACATGGATTGGATAGGTTTCTCTGGTTGGCGCGTCAGTCTCCTTCCTAGGCGGGCAAGGTAAGCCCGCTGGCCTTCTCTCCTATGTCAGCTCTGTGTAGCCATAGTATAATAATCTAGTGACTAGTGCATAAAAAAAAGCTCATCTAAACATAACAAGATGGGATATATTTCGAAGCTATTGTCGAGATCAACTTAGGAACTATGAAAATGAATCCGTAAATGCGTCACCTTTTGAGAAATTTTTATATTTATTTTTTTGGAACTAGTCATTAATGCTAGTGAAATCATGCTAGTGGATGGATCCCTACCTATATGCATGTCTATCTTTTCACCAGAAAGCTTTGTACGAGGGTCATAGGGGCACGCTCCCTACCACTAATGGAGAACGGGGCATTTGTCCCGGCCCTAGAGGGCCTCTAGTCCCGGAAAGGCAGCCGGGACTACAGAAATACAGAAACAGGACTAGAGGTCACAACCTTTAGTCCCGGGTCAGTTACATGCTGGGACTAAAGGCTCTGCACGTGACAGCGTAGCAGTGCGAGTGGGGGAAGGGGTCTTTAGTTTCGGTTCGTAATACGAATCGAGACTAGTTATTTTCTGCCGCGGCAGCATTTTACCAATTCGGCTGCCGCGACAGAGTTTTGAGGCCGTTTTCTGACGCGGCAGCCGATAGGGGTTTCTGCCGCGGCAGAGTTTTCGGGTCGTTTTCTGCCGCGGCAGCCGATGCGGGTTTCTGCCGCGGCAGAATTTTGGGGCCGATTTCTGGGGCGGTAGCCGAATGCGGGGTTCTGCCACGGCAGGAGGATAGGTAGAGGAGGGTTGCGTTTGGCGTAAAGTGACATGCAACGAAGAAAACCATTACACACAACATCATCATAATTATATAGATATAATTCTACATTACATATATATATACATAAATGAAGATCACAACCCGTCTATTCGGTTACAAGTTCATTAAATCACTAGTAGCCGGAGGTATGATATTTTCCTTCTGGGTGTATGACATGGTCAACAAGAAATCCCGCAAAATTCCTCTTGAATTACTACCAGACGCTTCCTTGGTTCGAGATACTCCCGCAATCTTTCCAACTATATATAAAAGAAGGAGGTCAATATGAATATCAATAGTCATAAGAAATATTATGAATGACACTCAACAGAAATTGTGAATATATTGTTCACGTACTTCTATAAATGTCCCCCCGTCCCCGCTCACTAACCTCGGAGCGAATGTACTCGCACATGAAGTATCCACATAGATTAGTACCTAGTGGCTGCCTCTCGCACTTTACGAGAATAGAATTCAATCAAATAATAATCAAGCATGATATAATGGTATTGAAACTAGAATTGAAGAGATACGCACATCTAGCTCGTTCTACTTACATTAATCCGATGAAAACTAAGCTCGTCTTTAAATTCACCAACCGTAGCATTGGTGAAAACTTTCCAAACCCTGCCCGGCAAAAAATAGAATAAATGAGTTATTAGTTACTTGATATCTCAGGATATATATATGAACGAAAGACACCGATATAGTGCGATAAGGACTGAAATTACCTCTGGAGCACATCTTTAATGAATGCGTACTCTGATTCGTATCTCATTAGTGAGTCCTTGATTTCAACTCTTCCAGCGTCAACTTCAATGATTAGCAGAATCCAGTAAAATCTGCGCACGTTTATATACGTCAGTAACTCATCAATTACACTTAGCAGAATCAAGTGAATCTGCACAAGGCAGTAACACTCTTACTTGTAGTTATAGGGCCACAATATTCTTCGTTTGTAATGTTGCCTCAATAAGACCCTTAGCAAGGTACGCTTCGTGTCCTTGGGGTATTCCTTTAGCAATCTTTGATTAAACCGGTGTGGATCGATGAACCCAGTTTCAAAGATTTTCTTCTGGTCACATTCATCGCTCTTCATTCTGCATAATAGCATATAGTAAATATAATTACATGCAATGAAAGAGCTGAGTTAGAGACTTTATCATAGAAATAAATGAACCACTTACAGACATTAGGTAGCGAGGAGACTCAAGTCAAGGGCATCTTGTTTGAATAACATATAGAATTCCTCAAAATAAATTTGCAACTGGTCTTCACCATTAAAATGCTCACTTGTAATTCTCACAAGCAGCGCTGACAATCGATCTTATTCATCGCATGTAGAGACTTTCTGTACCACTCATGCAGTCTTCGCATTTGAGTTGGTAGAAGTTTGACCTCATCAGGTCTGACCAGAGTCTTCCCGTATTCATATCTCCATGCAAATTCCTCTTGTATGGGGATATGCCCGCCTAGCGCTTGATCAACTGTAATACTAGCACGTTTGGCAAATTCCATTGCTATAATATTCTGATGATCAACATTGGATAACACCTTGAGCGGGGTGATCGATTTGTTTGCCTACATTCCGAGTTGCGCAATATCTCTTTTCCCGCTGCTTGCAGTAGTATTTCCTGGAGTATTCCCGCTGCTTGCAGTAGTATTTCCTAGATTCTTCCTGTCAATTCTCAGCTGACAGCGTTTGTAGTCATCAGCCTTATTTATCTCATATTGTGATGGTTGCTCAAGAAACCCCTTAGCCCATGTTTTGGCTTTAGGATCAAATATTTTCTTTGGCTCGGGAGCTTTGGGTGCAAAGAAGGCTTTCACTTGGGCATCGCTGATCGCTTTGGTTTCCTCATCAGTCATCTCGTAAGGTAACTTGGGAGGAGGTGGCGGGATTTTCTTCACCTTTTTACCTTTGGCTTTCTTCTGACTAGTGTTGGGGATATTCTATATGGGTATCCTCATAGCATGTCCTCTATCCGGATAACCCGGGTGACCCACAATTGGTAGCATGGCCCATGGCCTACTGGGCGGCCCAGTTAGATGGATCCAGAAGGGAGACCCATGCCGGATAAAGGAAGGCTACAGTGGAGTCACCAGCGTACCCAGAGCCTTGGAGTACAAGACAAGTTAGACTGGTTATAGTCAGTGTAGGACTCTGTAACCTGTCCGGCTAGGACTTTTCCCTGTAACCCTAGGACCTGGCGACTATATAAGTCGGGCCTATGGGAGCCTTTAGGGCACACCTTTACAATAACTTTGGCTCTCTAGTCATACCTCGCACAGCGAACCTATCTCTGTAACTCGGCGTATTGCCATTATAGTGATTTATAGCAGGAGTAGGATTCCGCCATCGTCGTGGGATCTGAACCTGGGTAAGCTGTGTTACCTCGTACCCGTCAACCGTCCGCCTTACCCCACGTCTCTAAACACGCATTGTAGGGACCCCTCCATGGCGTACTCGTTGGCAATACCACGACAGTTGGCGCCCACCGTGGGGCAGGAGGCGCTTCAGGCTCTTTAGCGGGCGAGGACCAAGATCTTCGTGGGAATCGGTGAAACCGTAGCCATCGGTCGCGTTCTCTTCTCCGGCAACGTTCCGATCGTCCCTCCCGACGAGTTCTGGATCCCGGCGAATATGAACCCTACGTGGTGTTCGATCGTTCCTATCAGAGACATCCACCTCTTCATTGGCGAAACCGACTCGGGCATTAGTTCCCTAGGAGTCGGAGGAGCATCAAGGCCCGCACGGACCTCCTACGGGCAGGATACGTTCGCGGAAGGATCGATGTCAGATCTCTCTTCGGAGTTGCCGGCAAAGATCGGAAAAATTCAAGGCCCACCCAAACCGCCCATGTGCTGGATATAACGGTGGAAGATCATTGCAATTCCGCCGGCTTCGTCCGTGCGTCTGGACAGCAGAGATCCAAGTTCGTTGGCGTGGTTACCATCTTCGATCAGGCGCGCTGCGTTCAGAGAGAGGGCAAAAACCCCAGCGATTATCTCGCTAGGTGGCTCCGTATACGAGCCGATCTGGCCCACTACCCCGACGATGATGCTATGTATCACTTTGTGGAAGGACTGTCTTAGGGTACGCTTCTTCGGCATAAACTAAGGCGGCAGCAGGCTTCAGGACGTGTCACCTTCGAAAGCATGGTGCACACCGTCATCAACTATGCGGAGGCCGAAGGGGCAGCTCAGGCGGATCCCGCACTGTAACTACCTCGGTGAATTATGCTCTTAGTTACAAGCCTGGATGAGCGGAAATGGTTAAAATAGTACGGTGGGGCCAAATGCCACTCACAGGTAACCTTTCGGCCGTCCTAACCATTTCCAAAACATCGGGACAAGAACGAGCGGCGTAATCGGCAGGCGAAGGGATCAACTAGATACACAAATAAGTATGTATGCAAGCCACCATACAACAGTCCTCAGAGCCATTCCATCTAAAAGAAATAGAAATATTGCAACGCCATACGGCAAGATCCAAATATCCTAGATAGATATAAAAGTTTAGGATATCTTCTCATACATCAAACATCAGAGTATCAGGCGGAAGCGGAAAACAAGATCCGAGTACGGATAAGAAGCAAATCGGCATAAGATGCCCCATAAATAAACACATCCCGCCCACAGATCTCACGGACCCCCTTTCCCGGAATCTCTACACCGAGTGATCGTTGCCAACATCGTCCGTCTCCTCCACCCAGTATCCATCTTGCGAGTTTACCTGTTCATCTGAATCAACAATTTATCGTGTGAGACCCTAGGGGTACTCAGCAAGTCTTTATGCCTCTAAAGGGGACACAACCTGGGGTGACGCAATTGCAGCAAAAGATAATACCTAACAATTCTATAGATACTCGCTAACCATCCGCCTAACCATAGATAGACGAATGTCCGTGAATTAATAACAACAGTTATAACAGTAATATTAACAGATCCATCCTCCTCCTCGCTTACCAACGAGGAAGCGGACGAACAGCCCCCCATCCGTTGGCAGTTTTATTATCCATTCCATGAGTGTTGCACTATTTACTAGTCAGTTACTTAGTCAAATTAAAAGCGGTACTTTAGTTATACTTGTCTGTGATCGAGAAACTGTGCTCCAAGTCGTCCATAACCGCGGACACGGCTTTCAGAAAGATTTACCCTGCAGGGGTGCACAAATAGCAACACACACTCGATCAACCTCGGAAAAACCAAATCAAAACCCAACGAGGCATTCACGACAAAGCGATCACAGGATTCAGAAATATTTCAGGGGGCCACCCCATTAAGCTACCCGCAACGAAGTTGGCCGGCTCCGAGACGGACTCAAGGTTTGCGTCAATGGCTGTAAACGACTGGGAACCCGAAAGTGTGACTGGGCTTGTCGATACCGCGAAAACACTCCGCATCCAAAACAGTACAGGTGCTCCTCGCACAATCTTAAATAAAGCAGTAAAGCATGGCATAAGTACAAGATAGTAATAAAGCCCCAAACTACTTTGTGGCCCCGAGAAATAAGAATGAATCAAGCTCTGGCTCAGGGGGGTTCATAAGCCTCCCAGATGTGGATAGCGCGAATATTCAAGGAACAGGAATCAAGTACTCGGGGTCCTACGGGACACAAGTTAGCATGAAAAACCAAATAGCATATATTGCTCACCGGTGCCACTTTCATTAGTTATCCCATTACTACTCAGGTTAAGTTGTTTAGGTACCTCGTTATCCATCAGACACTCACATACCCTACACATGCTGTTCTACGACCCGCATGGCTCAAACAACTCCTGTAGTAAGGGCTCATGGGATGGAGGAACAAGCTTCGGTGGGGTTTAAAAGTAAAGGCTATGCAATACTTGGGATTCAGTTTAATGCAATCGCGACTCAATGATGCAAGAATAAGATAGAGGCAAATAGGTACTATATGTATGCAAGCATGTGGTAGTGCTTGCCTGGCAGCTCAGTTGAAACGAGAGAAGGATCTGGGTAGTGCTCCTGGGTTTCTTGATATATCCCCTGCTCAGCGTCTATTCGAAGAAGAACCAAACAAACAAGGGACAACATAAATAAAGTGCACAAGCATATGAATTAAAATGCGACAAGCAAACAATCATGCCATGATGAATGATGCACAATTTGCATGGCAATAATGTAGCATGGCATGGGTGAGGTGTGGAGTACAAGAATAAAGCATTTTATGGCGTTTTAGTCACCTTTTATACTCAAATAAGTTGCTGTATACTTTATATTTATATGAGGCATGCTGCAAATCAGAACATGGAATGCATAAACAGAAAGGTCTCGTCGAGCTGATCATTTTAGACATATCATTTGTCAAATTTGGAGTTATAAAACCAAAGTTATTAATTAATTAAGAAAAAGGGCATTTTATTGTAATTTTGATCAACTCGAAATTTAAAGTGTTCAGACATTGTTTTGGATAGCATATTTGAAATCCTCACATTTTTCTGATTTCAAAACATATATTATATGTTTAATTTGGAATTATATTTCAAAAGTTATTTGAAAACAGATTTGAATTTTGAATATAAACAATTTTGAATTTGTTTTGTTTAAACAGATAACCAGGGAACGTTTTATACACAGCCTCAGCTAGCCCCAGTCACTGACGGTGGGGCCAGTGTTGACTGGTCGAGACGGCGCGTCGGAAAACCTTTTGCACCGCGAGTACGCCCAGCCACAGTGGATGACAGGTGGGGTCCGAGGCTCTGCTGACCCACACGCCAGTGGGCGAGTGCGAGGCTGCCACGCGGCACAGCGGGGGACTGCGGGTTGATGGAAACAAAGTGCAGGGTACCTTTTTGTAAAATGGTAATAGACACCGACTGGTGGGCCTGGGCTGGACCACGGGTTGAGCAGCAAAAGGCGCAGGGGTATGTGCAAAAGGGGCGCAGTACTATTTTTCTTCTCGTTCTCTCTGACGAAACTGACGGGAACGCACGGCGACAAAGCGCATGGTGCGGGATGGGGGATCGAACTCACGATCGAGCGCGCGCGCACGGCGGCGGCTACCGCTGGGCTAGGGAGAGGTTGGTGACAGGAGGACGGTAGGCGGCTAGGTGAGGTTCGGCGACGCGATGACGAGCAGACGCACGCGCTCGCCGGTGCACAGAGGGTGTACGACGGTATGATCGACGCATACAGGGAACGACGACGACAACGAGGATGTCTAGGAGGGTGCGTGGCTCACCGCGAGGTTGCTGGAGATGGTGGATCAGGCAGGGGAGCGGCCGATCGGCGACGTAGTAGGCGGCCGGCCGGAGCTAGGGTTTCGGCGGCGCGTCGGTGTGCAGCGAGGCTGGTCCTTCTCCTCCTTGTCTGCGGGTACAGGGGCGATGCGGAGGGTCGCCTCGGTCTTCTCGACCACCTCCACGACGCACTTGCTGGCTGGAACGAAGAGACGGCGGAGGTACTGGCGGTGACCGGCGAGAGGAGTTGGCGTCGGTGAGAAGAAGGAGGGGAGAGGCAGGGCTCTAGGGTGGATCTGGCGAGATAGAGGAGGCGTGGGGAAAAGTATAAGGCGAGGGAGAGGGCGTGGGTGCCGTGTGGGAGCGGGGAAGAGCAAAAAGGTGGCTCGGCACCTTTTCTTCCTCCTCCTCCTCACGTGCAGGAGCTGGGGCTCGGCTTGGGCAGAGCAGGAGCATGGCAAGTGGGCCAGGGAGAGGGCAAGGTGGGTGGCTCGGTTGTGGGGTCGGCCTGGCAGGGATAGAGAGAGAGAGGGGGGTGTGGCATGGAGCTAGGGTTGGAGGGAGGGGGGTAGGTAGCTAGGTTAGGGCTCGGGTTAGGGTTTAGAGATAGAGGGGTAGATGGCAAGGGTGGGTCCCTGTTGGCAGAGAGAGGGAGAGGGGCTCGACATGATGAGGGAAAAGTGGTGAGAGGAGGGCTCGGCTAGGTAGAGAGAAAAAGAGAAGAGGGTTTAGGGTAGGGTAAGGTGGTAGGTTAGGGTTTCCTCATGGTCAAGGCAAGGGTGGTGATGGTGTTTAGGGTTTGAGCATGGCCAAGGCAAGACCAACCAAGGGGTTTAGGGTTTTGGTGATGATCCAACAAGATCATGCAAGAGATGGAGGAGATGGTGGTGAGGTGAGGCTTGATGCACATGGCAAGGAAAGGAGATCAAGATGAGAAGGGTCTGAGAGGGAAAAGAGGGAGCTCAAAGAGATGATCCACTCAAAAACCAAGAAAAACCAAGGAAGACCAGATGGTGGTGGTTGTTGCATGGCCCATGCAAATTAATAAATGCCATGTATTATCCTTGTGAAAACAATAATAATGATATGGCATTATTCTTATGCATTCCCAAGAAGTGGAATAAAAGCCAAGCAAAAGAATTTACAGAATTAGATCCACCCCACCCACATGAGCTAGAAAAATAAATTCAAAAGAAAGAACTACAAGCTCATGGTTTAATGGGATGGTGGAATTATAAGGTGGTGACAAAGAGAGGTGGTGGAATTGGAATAAAAGATATGCCCCCAACTCAACTTGGGCATTAAACAATATATCAATAACCAAATACAATATCAAGAGGCAAATACAATTAATAATGCATATGAGAGAAGAACCAAAGAAAGAGGGTTATTTATATGATGCTCAAATGCAAGGTGGCATGATGACATGAGCATGATATAATTATGATGCAACAATTATATATAGGAAGTAACCATTATATAGACTAGGCTAGTAGCATTGCAATTGTTAGACAATTGGGATGCTACATGCACCCATTGGCGGAGCGCCGCCGCCGCAGCAACCACCTCCACCACCTCCGGCCGCCATCGCCGCAACAGCACCACCACCTCCAGTCATCATCGCTCCTGTGGCACCTCCACCCCCCATCATCGAGGAAGTCCTGTCACCCTCCTACTCTGTGATTGACGCACTCTACGCCGACTTTAGCGCAGACTCAGAGGAGATAGATTTCAGTCTAGAGGACCTAGACTCTGCTATGAAGGAGATGGAGGAGGAGTACGCGCGCGACGAGCAGGCCAACAACGCCGTCACGTCCCGAGAGGTGTTCGTCACCATTGGGACGGCGATGGATGAAGATCAACCCGACAGAGCTCCGCCTACAGCCCTGGACAAGGGGAAGGGACCACCTATTGCTGCCGAGAATGATCGCGCAAAGTCCATGCCCCCTCCGCCTAACCCAGTGCAACAGTCGCAGGAACTCGGCACCGGACCGAGCAACAACACCGCAAACCCGCCGCCTCCGGCATCTACGTCTGCTGCTGCCCAAGTTACTCCGGTTGATAGATTGATGCACGACAATCTCCTAGTCGAGTTGCTGACCCTAGCTCATATTCGGAACGTGACCCAGCTTGATGAGAAGCACCAGCGGCTGCTGGAGGAAGCGCAGGCCATCGCGGAGCAAGGCGCTAAGCTAGATCGAGATCTGGTCAACGCGTAGAAATCCATAGAGAAAGCCAGAGCAATGGAGGCCGAGTACAAGACTCTACTGCAGCAGCAGAAGGCCAAGAAAGCTCCGGCTCGCGTCATCAACGATCCCGGTGTGCGGCGAAACCTAGGATGGGCTCCCCCAAAGCCGGCACAGGCCAAGCCATACATTGACAGTGAAGGCAGGAAGATGATGCCCACTCCCGTCCTCAACCTCGCCATCGCCAAGACCCTTCTTGAGCAGGATAGATCGCCCACCGCGATGGATCAGGTCTACGACCTAGTGGCCAAGGCGGTGAAACAACAGGAAAAGGCCACCTCTTAGAGGCTTGAGTCTGACACAGCATAAGCCGCCAAGGGACAAATCTCCTCTTGATGTCGGGTCCCAGACGGGTTCACCAGAACGAAGACGGAGGGATGCGTGCAACAGGAAGGATGCTATTCCCATATCCTCCAACCACGGAGACAAAGCTCACCCTCGTTGCCCATCTCCACCGCCCCGATCTCCCCGGCATCGTGAAGACCCCAAGGCTCACCGTCGTACGGATATGTACCCGCCAAGGCCGAGCGGCATCGTCATCCGCGACAACACGGAGCAGACCCATCGTGATGGAGAACGCAACCAAGGACACAAGAGCAGGTCGCGCCATGACCCTCCGCGTCCGACAAGCAACCGCGACAAGCGTGAGGCATCACAGGAGGGTAACAGTAAGAAGGCTAACCCACCACCACCTCTGCCTCCGTCGCCACCTAGCAGTCACCATGGCGGAGGAGGCCCGCGTCATTCACGCAGCCCATCCCCTGTTGACAAGAAGAAAAGAAACTCGGAGCCATATGACGCACACTCGTGTCTGGACAAGATCTACGAGGCCCGGGAAGGAGCATACCTGGGACCATGCTGCTTTGGACCTGTGATACAGACCGCAGCTTACCCCAAGGGTTTCCGGATAGACAAGACCATCAAGCCCTACGACGGCACCGCCAAGCTAGCTACATGGTTGCAGGATTACGACAACGCGGTGGAGATCACCGGGGGTAACCCCAACGTCGCCGTCAAGTGCCTCCCATTGATGTTGGCGGGTACAGCCCGTCAATGGATTGATGACTTGCCAGATAAATTCATCTGCAATTGGTTGGACATGCAAGAAGCATTCACCAAGAACTTCGAGGGTACGTACAAACGTCCCTACACTGTTGGCGATCTACAGCAGCGCGTGCAAGAGAAAGACGAGACATCTCGCGCCTACCTCTCCCGCTGGCTGGATATGAAGAATTCATGCGCAGGAGTGCACGCTCAGACCGCCTTCTTCGTCTGACTCGGTGGCGGCTGAGTGGGCTGACGCGGTGGGGGAGTGGGCTGATGCGGCCGTGGACTCACGCTATGGTGGTCGTCCCACGCCTCATGTGGACTTGCTGGAGGCGGCAGACTCGGCTGACGCGGAGGAGACGGTGGTGGCTTGGGTGTAGAGCCTAGAAACATGATGTATTTCTTGCGCCATAGAATGACAGAGCCCCTGACATCTCCAAGCGTGCTCTCATCTTCAGGTCCAGGGATGTCAAGTTGTAGTGATTCATATTGAGGTAGAATCTCATCCACCCGACACGAGCATAGCCATCTGGAATCCCTTTGCAATGCCAGCGTGCTTCAGGTTCATAAGATAAAGCATAGCCGAGAGCCTCCTTGAAGGATAAGTTCATCACTCCCACATTCAGCTCGCAGCTTGTCTTCTCAGTGATATTGTCCACGGGATAGCGATCTATCGGATCGGCCGCCGTGGAAGCGACACTGCTTCTCCTCTGAGATGGGACACTGACACTTTCTTCTAGCCACTAATGAGTTGGCCCTTGCTGGTGCATTTCGTCCAGTTGCTTATGTTGCTCCTTTAGCATGGCATGTATTTCCTCGTTCTTTTTCTTTCCACGCTACGCAACTGGTCTGCCTCCTCTATCTCCTTCCGCTTCTTTTCCCTCGCTCGGCTTCTATAGGATTCAGTGTCCTCAAGAAACCCAGTCTTCCACGGCACAGAAGGTCCAAAGCCTCGTGTTCGTCCTGGTTTTTCAGGATTCTCAAGGGCCTTTGTCAGCTTGCCGTTCTCTCTGTCGGGTTTGAAGTTACCCTTTTTAACCTCCTCAAATGTTTTAATAATTTCTCCATGGGGTGTAGCAACATTGGACTTTTCATCAAATATTAACTCCCCTGTGTCCATGTCATACTTTGCCCCATGGGCAAGTAACCAATTCCTTACTCTAATGGGCCAGTCCTCTGTAGCTGGAGTGAGCCCTTGGGCACGCAAGGCTTTCTCGGCTTCCTCCCACTTAGGAACGGAAGTCCTATAGCCACATGTCCCCATCGTATGGTGATATTTATTTTTTGCTGCATTTTCTTTATTCTTTGCGGACCTTTTTTTCTATTGCTGATTTCTTGTAGTCTAGAAATCTTTCCCAGTGAGGCCGTTGCTTCTCTAGTGATTCAGCGAATTCTGGAACTTTTCCTTCCTCGAGATATTCATTGTACAATCTTTTCTTATAGTTATTGAACTGTTGGGCCATCTTCTTAAGAGAGAAACGCTTAACTTTGGACCTTATATCATCCGTGGTCTCCTTAGACTCTAAAACCGGTAGGGTGAAATGGCGAATGAGCTTCTCCCATAGTATGTCTTTATATCTGTTCTCGACATAACTCATAGAATTTTCATCTCCCTTTGCTGGCTTATTCCAGTTGATAATGCTGATCGAGACGTTGTCCCTAACAACAAATCCACATTGATGAATAAATGTGTTTGCGTTCTTTATGGGATGCAACGGAACGCCCACTGGAGAGACCTCAACAATTGTGAGATGCGCATCTTTGGGCATCCCTTTGGCCGGTCCTCGTTTACTATTTTTAACTGACTTGGTCGATGTGGAGGTCTAAAATAAGAAACAACATTCGTTAATATATATATACACACACAAATCAATTAATGCATCTATCTAGTGATCAAGAGGCTTAATAATATAACTCGCCACACTTTGTCAAGGTTGGTCCATCATTTTCCAAGCCATCATCGAAATTAAAACTAGTATACGCTTCGACTTGAGGTTCTATCTCTATTCCCTCACCGGACTCATTCAGAAATTGTGAGCCATCTTCTTCTCCACAGTCTTCTTCTCCACCCTGATCGACGAGCGCTCCTTCATGATAAGGGAGCAGACCATCACCTAGTATCATATCGAACAAAGGCTCTTCATCTTCTCTACTGTTGAAGTCCATAGAATAACTGCTATGACATAATGTGCATATATGAGTAATAAAATTATATAACATCTCGAATGACAACAAAAGTATTAATATCATATAACATCTCGAATAACATCTTAGAAAACAACAAAGTTGTCATAATACATCTCGAACAATGACAAAGTAGTAATATCATATAAAGAACAACATCTTGTCTGATAACATGGCTCAAACCCAACGTCGATTCCCGGCTCCTGAGCCACGGGATGTGACCAACCAAATAGCGACGGACATGCTCGTCCTCCTCTCTGACACGACGTTGTACCACCTCCGCGGGGGCCGGCTCCCTCTGCACACTGCCTGGACCATGTGACCTCCACCAAAGAAGATTTGGGTCGACGACGACACCCTGATTCCTCACTGTAACATCCCAAAAATACTAAACTTGGATCATCAATTTCTAATCATCAAAATTAGGATTAACAAAAACTTTTCTAAGTAAAATTATGAATGCATGCATATGTGTATGCATTGAATTTAAATTCTTTTAAACCACCTTGTTTGATTGCTTCATTGCTTGTAAAATATTTCTTAGGTGAAATAAACATCATCTAAAACATTTCCCACACTTTTACTAAAGACAAGTAAATCAAAACACATATATTAAATGAATGGTCACTTTGACCAATTTAACTCCCATGCCTACTTTGGCTGTCTCAAACTTTCAAAACCTAAAAGAAACTTTTCTGGATCTTTGCATCCCTTGAATGTACTCCTAACAAAGTATCAAGGCCCACTTTGTGATCATCCAGAAACTTTCAAATGCATAGTTTAAATGACAATTCAAAATTGAATCTTTATCATATGGGAAGATCCCACTTTTTCAAAAACCACTCAAACAAGCTCAACTTTCAAAACCCAAGCATCTGCAGACTCACCATCACCAATCTAGCAAACCCACCAAAAATCATTTCAAAATTCAAAACTTGATTTCATGCGGCCATTTCATCAAACAGGTTGCAGACACAAATCAAACAAACATCAAACACTATTGTGAGCAGTGATTCTTGCCTAACTTGTTCCCTAGTTAGCTCACACCCAGCTCAGTAGATCATCTAGGAAGATTAACTAAGAACTAGCACCATTGTGAGCTTGCCATTGCCATTAATGGTGAACAGCCGAGCACCCCCTTGTCACCCCAGTGTGGACAGCAGGCTAGAGGAAGAACTAGCCGTGCCAACCTTGTCTGGGAGATCACCCATGCCTCACCGCCCCCTCTCGACCAGCCCTGCCTCGCAGACAATGCCCAGAACCGCCAGGAACGCCGCGCCCGTGCCGCTGTCGACCATGCCGAGCGTGCGCCAGAGCACCACCCTCGACCGAAGCCCACAGACCGCGCGCCGCCCTCGCCGCGTGCATACGTGATCCCCACCGACCCAGGAGACCGCCAGACATCCCCGTTTGCCGCCCCGTGCCGCACAGCCACCGCCCGCCGTCGAAGACGCCGCCTCTGCCGCGCAGAGCACCGCCCGTTCCAGACCAAACCTCACCGCCCTACTCACGCATTAAAGCCATAGAGCATCGCCA
Organism: Avena sativa; assembly: GCA_916181665.1. Lineage (NCBI taxonomy): Eukaryota > Viridiplantae > Streptophyta > Magnoliopsida > Poales > Poaceae > Avena > Avena sativa. The sequence goes on along the minus strand of OV702286.1, from coordinate 26,893,960 downwards.
GGAGACCACCAAGCGATCGCCACCGCCGGCCATGCCTCTAGCAACCCGTAGCCATGTCTCCACCGTCGCATGCCCATCCCGTTCGGTCTCGCCGTCGAGCCTATAAAAGGAGGACTCCCTCGCTCGATTTCTTCGCACCATTCCACTCCTCTCTCACCCAGAACCAACCCACCTCAGTCCCGGAGCAAGGCGAGCAGCGCATCGCCGGAATTTCACCAGAGCCCGCCGCCTCTGGAGAAGAAGGGTGCCAGCGATTGGAGCCGCCCTAGAAGAAGCCACCAGTACCAGGAGATTCGCCGTCGTCGACTATGTCGTTCGCCCGCCTCGCCGACCCTCGCCAGCACCCCGGTGAGCCCCCAGCACCCCTCACTGGCCGCGCTAGGTTTCGTTCTCGCGGGCGTTGTCTCGCGTCGACGATGACTCCCAGCCGTTGGATTAGAACTAGATCGAACGATCCACGTTGCCCCATACCGCTTCGCCCAGCCCCGTGTCACTGATGAGTGGGGACACCCACTTAAGCAGCCCGCGGGAGCACTTCGCTTAGCAGGCCAGCCCGTTAAGTTTTCCCGCGCAACCCCAGTTATTCAAATTAAACTTTTTCTATTTCAATTCAAACACACTTCTGTACCCAACTTCAAAAATCAACCCAGATCGATTCAGTACACCAAATTGAATGAAACCAATTTTGTTGGAAAGGTCTGTGAATGCTAAATCCAAGCCCGTTGGATTGAAGTCATTTGGATCTGTAGATCACCCATGGTGAAAATAACAAGGCAGAAGCTTTTATGCATTCAAACATTTTTCAAATTTAAACCATAATAGCTTTTGAGTTGATTCCAACTCTCAAAAATCACATTTAACCATACCTTTCAGAATATATAAAAATATATATGTTTACTTGCAGAAATAATGTTCAAGTAATAAAAGAATGCTACATAGGCATTTCTAGCCACTTTAATTAATTAAAATAAAAGGGTAAAACCTTATTAAATTGTGACACCACTTTAAATCACATTCCCATGTTCTACAATATGTGGTGATGACATGTGTCAACATGATCCCATGTTTGGTTTGGAGAATATTAAATCTTAAGTAGTTTTTCAATGAGTAGAAATTACTTTTCTAAAAATAAAAGGAATTAAACCAAGCCTTAACCTTGTAATGTTAGAGATGATGCTAGATCATCTATAGGACCCTTGGGTGTGATGATTGCAAGTAGTTAAGTATTGTTTGGTGATTGTGTACCTCGTATTTATTCATAGACGCTAGTACCGACCAAGGATACGAGGAGGAAGGAGGATTCTACGAAGAAGAAGCCGAGGAGAACTTCAACCACTACTCTGCTCAAGGCAAGCTAACACTTGCAATTATGAAAGTTAGATAACCTATGCAATGCACTAAGCATGCTTGGTTAGACATATTTGATGATACCCAATCCTAGTTTTATTTGCAAGCTTCTTACTTTATTTCTTTATCAAAGCTTACTTAGAGTTTACTTAAGAGTTTGGTAGATATTAGAAAGTTATGTGAAGGTTGCATAAAGAGCATAAAATTTGGCCTAAGCTAGAAACCTTGATATCATCCTAAGATATAAGGTTGTACTTAGTTGAAACTCCACTAGTTACCACCCCTCATTAGTGCCTACCCCCACTTGTAGATGCTAGTGCTAAGCATAAAACTTGATCAACTTTAGATGGGAATACTTGGTGGAAAAATGGTTATGAAAACCTTGGAATGATGGATCATTCTATTGAAATGTTTTGGACATGTGATTCCGAACACTTGATGATTTTGGTGATGAAAATGTTAAGGCATGAGCCTTAGCCCTTGTATAAAACTGATGGCTGTCTGGATGCGATACCATTCCAATTTTATCATACAACCACAATACCCGAAGATTGGGTAGGGCTTTACTGGAAACTTATATCCCTTAGTATTAGTTCACTCACGGCCAAGGTCTGAGCTGAGGCTACCTTGTGAAGATTGTCCACCTGTGCAGTACCCAAGATGATAGTTGGTCATGGTTGGGAGGCCAAACTCACAGGAGAGGTGCTTATACTAGAGCGTGTAATTGAAAGGTTAGGATTGATTATCCGCATACTGAGTATGGTGAATTCAGGATTTGTTCCTAACGGATGTATCGAATGTTGTGGTGAAAGTGTACAGTCTCTGCAGAGTGTCAAACTTTTCGAATAGCTGCGTCCGCGGTTATGGACATTTGGAGTGGCCATACTGTTCCCCCATCAGACTTTTCAAAATGACTTGTGAAATGAATTGAGACTTTGACTTGACCACAACAGAGTTGTGATATGAGTTACAAGATCCCACCTAGGAGTTATAAAATTGTGACTAGCTTTGAGACTTAGGAGATATAAATCTGGCTTTTGCAAAACAACCCTAGAGCCTAGTGTCCTATTATCCAAAAACCCCTTTACTTGTTAGTATTAGTTTGCGAGTACTTAAAGAGTACTCATGGCTTTGTCCCTGGCTATTCCCATGGCCAGACTATGAAGAGGAGTACCTGGAAGATGGACCCCAGGAAGGTTACGATAACTAGGATCATCTCCCATCGTTAGCATTGCCTGTGACCCCGAAGATGGAGCTTCGCCTACGCTACCGTTATTATTACGTATTCCGCTGCTTGAAGTTGTATTAAGAACTGGATAATGAGATCCCTATTTGTGTAAGAACTTATGTATCGTTTGTAATGGATGATGTACTATGGTATCCAATTCTGTTATGTCTCGCAAAAATGGTAACCCTGGGATTACGATGTACGGCATAACAGGCATCTAGGATTGAAAAATCCAGGTGTTGACACTCACTAAGGTACGCGTCCCTGACGGTAGCACCTCCTAGTGCCAGCCTGGCGGAGCCCAGTCTCGTACAACACCGCTATAGCGTAGTACTCCCTCGCTCTGGCCGTATCCACTACGAGGATGCGGTATGGGCATATCCTAAAGAAAGTATGAATTTAACCAAAATAATGCTAAGTAAATAATTATATTCTAATAATAGTAATAATTTCCTAAATATCAGCAATAATATCCTAAATACTAACAAATATTTATATACATATCTCTAAATACTGACTAATATTATATACAAATCCCTAAATATCGCTAAACTAAATAATAATATCCTTAAATCATCGCTAAAATTATATATCAAACTATCAAACTAAACAAATATACACTAAACCCTAAACAATATACACTAAACTATCAAACAATATACACTATTCAAACTAAACAAATATATCAAACTAAACAATTTACACTATTCAAACTAAACAATATATATACACTATTCAAACTATCAAACTATCAAACCAAACAATATACACTATTCAAACTATCAAACAAGATAAACAATATACACTATTCAAACTATCAAACTAAACAAATATATCAAACTATCAAACTAAACTATCAAAATATATACACAATATTGAAAAAACAGAAAATAAAAACTCACCGGAGCGGCGGCGCGGGGACGGGCGAGGGGCGGCGCGGGGCCGGGCCGGGTGAGGGGCGCGGCGGCGACTCCGCGGGCCGGGCGCGGCGGGGCGGGGCGTGTGGGGACGAGTAAGAGCAGCATGGCGCCGGCTGGCGGCGTGTCTGCAAATTTGGAGAAGTGAACGTCCCGGTGCGTGGCTCGCGCCGGGAGGACAGTGGATATTTATACCCACCACCTCTAGTCCCGGCTCCAGCCTCCAGCCGGGACTAGAGGGGGAGCCTCTAGTCCCGGCCCCGGCCACGGGCCGGGACTAAAGGTTTTTTCGGCGCGCCGTTTAGTTCTCGCGCGCAAAAACCTTTAGTCCTGGCCCGTGGCTGGGGCCCGGACTAGAGGTTCATTTTTGTTTATTTTATTATTTCTATATCTTTTGTTCTGTGATGATGAAAAATATGTATTATATATCAAATTTTGCATAAAAAAGATCTATAATGTAAATCTATTAGCATATTCTGTTATAAAACTAATATTTGTTGAATTAAAAAATATCTTTTGTATACTAGAGTTTGAATTTATTAATATAAAAAATATCTTTTATTCTGTAATGATGAAAAATATGTATCATATATCAAAATTTGTAGGAAAAAAAGATCTATAATATAAATCTATTAGCATAATAAATATGGACCGGGACTAAAGCTTGCGGCAGGCTAGGGCAGGCAGGACTAGGGCAGGCAGGCTAGGGAAGGCAACACTAATGATAGGGGTGAGTGTCGACATTATGTCGTGCGGATATTACCTTGTCCCAGATGGTGTCGCCAACCGGGAGTAGCCTAAATGTTTAGTCCCGGTTGGAGACACCAACCGGGACAAAACATAAGTCAGCACTAATAATAAGGGTGTGTCGACACTATGCCGAGCTGCTTGTACTATAAATAGGCATCCTTGCGAGTCCATTCCTCCAGCGAGTTTGAGGCATCTCCAAGATGGTTTGCGAGAGCAGGGACACCACTATGGCCAGCTTGAGGGAGATGCCGCCGGAGCCTAGTCCTCCGGCATCTCCATCAAGTTGGCCATAGAGGCACTCCCTAATATGTGAAACTAGTTAGCTCCCAGGCATATTGATCTAGTTAGAAAAGTTATAAGCTGCAAGATGGTCTTTGAGAGCAGGGACACCACTACGGCCAGTTTTAGGGAGATTCCGTCGGAGCCCAGTCCTCCGGCATCTCCAAGAAACTGGTCATAGAGGAACTCCCTAATATGTGACCACACGTGTTTGGAGATGAGATCTTCATGGTATGTACGAATCGGGACAACATCTTCATAGTTTGGGAAAGTCATAGTACGAATCGGAACTAAAGGCCCCCCTTTAGTCCTGGTCCAACCACAAACCGGGACTAACACTCAATACATTTATTAATATTAAAAACCGGGACTAGCTAACACTTAGGACTAAAGCCGCCCCCTTTAGTCATAAGCATGCCTAGTCCTATAGTACGCAGCTTCAGGGTCTTCTTCGTCATCGTCATCGTCACCTGCCACTCCGGGGATCCTCAGCCCAGCCATGGCATATACTGGGGGCACCTGCCACTCCGGCCTCGGATTCACGGTGAGCGGGGAGGGGTCTCCTGGAAGACGATGCCGCTACCGCCGGGCGGGGAGGGGCCTTCTTGTGGATCTATGGCAGGTGGCCTTGTGGGCACCGCAGGCGAGGATGGTCTCCCCCGACGATGTAGCGCATCACGCCGATGATAGTCCAGTTCGCCCACCACAGGCGGCGGCCGGCTTCGTTGTGGTTCACCGGGGGAGGGTCGTCACCCTCGTACCTGGCGAGCTCTCTTTCTTGCCGGTTAGCAAAAAAGGCATTCTAGGTGTCATAGTTGTCAGGATCCCACTGGGGATCCATCCGCTGCTCCGGCGTGAGCTCGTGGTAGAAGTGGTTCGTGATGGCCGCCTGGCATGCGGAACCTTGAGGGACAGGAGGGACAGGAACCCCTCCAGCGGTCAGCATCCAGCCGGCGGGCGGCCGGTCGCCCGAAGGGCAAGGGTAGCTTGAGGCGCACAACGCCTCGGTCTCCTCGAGGGTTAGAATGGCCCAGTAGGAGCTGTCCATTGTTGTGAGAGAGGAAGGTGTGGATAGCGATGGCACGGTTGTCCTAGATATAGAGGAAAAGGGCGGGAAAATATTGCGGGAAGCAGTGGAAAATGGAGGTAAATGTCTTTTTTCTCGGTTAGTGGCTACAACCGGGACTAAAAGCATCGGTCAGAGGAAAAGCACGGCAAAACATGGTGGGAAGCGGTGAAAAATGTAGGGAAATATCTTTAGTCCCGGTTAGTGGCTACAACCGGGACTAAAAGATTCAGTCAGAGGGAAAGTTATTATAATAATTTTTATAAAACAGAAAAAATAACAAACTTGGTAAAAGCTTCACAAAATGATATACATATGTACATATTGATTGCATCTAAAAAACGACCAAAGCAAAATTCAGAATACATCATATGACTTTCTTATGACCGTGTGGCCTTAACCTTGGAGCATCTTCATCAAGTAACATGATGCTTGGGTCATCCTTCACTACAAACGGCGGAATTTCATGAAACTTGTCATAATCTTCTGACATCTTTGTCTTGTCCTCCACTCCTACGATGTTTCTTTTCCCTGAAAGAACTATGTGGCGCTTTGGCTCATCGTTTCATGATGTATTCGTATGCTTATATTTTCTTTTTTCTTGGTTTGGTAGACATGTCCTTCACATAGAAAACCTGAGACACATCGTTGGCTAGGACGAATGGTTCGTTCATGTACGCAAGATTGTTGAGATCCACGGTTGTCATTCCGTATTTTTTGTCTACCTCCACCCCGCCTCCTGTTAGCTTGACCCATTTGCACTGAAACAAAGGGACCTCCAAAGCAGGTCCATAGTCAAGTTCCCATATCTCCTCTATATAACCATAATATGTGTCCTTTGATCCATTGTCGTTTGTTGCATCAAAGCGGACACCACTGTTTTGGTTGGTACTCTTTTTATCTTGGGCAATCGTGTAAAATATATTCCCATTTATCTCGTACCCTTGGTAAGTCCATATAGTCGAAGATGGTGAGCTGGCCAACAAGTACAACTCATCACAAACAGTGTTGTTATTCATGAGATGTGTTTGCAACCAACCGCCAAAAGTCTTCATGTGTTCATCTCTAATCAAGGAGTCATGCTTTCCCGGGTTGTTTGAGCGTACAATATTCTTGTGTTCCTTTATATACGGAGCTGCCAAGGTGGAATTATGCAGAACCGTGTAGTGTTCTTGAGTGAAATAATATTCGTCCCTACATATTATTGATTTCCTTCCTAGCGTGCCTTTTCCACTCAGTCTCCCCTCATGCCGTGATTCAGGAACACCAATCGACTTAATGTCAGGAATAAAGTCAACACAAAACTCAATGACCTCCTTTGTTCCATAGCCCTTCGAGATGCTTCCTTCTGGCCTAGCACGGTTATGGACATATTTCTTCAAGACTCCCATGAACCTCTCAAAGGGAAACATATTGTGTAGAAATACAGGACCCAAAATGGTAATCTCGTCAACTAGGTGTACCAGTAGATGCGTCATAATATTGAAGAAGAATGGTGGGAACACCAACTCAAAACTAACGAGACACTGGACCATATCATTTTGTAACCTCAGTAGAATTTCTGGATCGACTACCTTCTGATAAATAGCATTGAGGAATGCACATAGCTTCACAATGGGCAGTCGGACATTTTTTGGTAGAATCCCCCTCAATGCAACCGAAAGTAATTGTGTCATAAGCACGTGGCAGTCATGAGACTTTAGGTACTGAAATTTTTTCTCTGCCATATTTATTATTCCCTTTATATTCGACGAGAAGCCAGAGGGGACCTTCATACTTCTTAGGACTTCAAAACAAATTTCCTTCTCTTCTTGGTAAGAGCATAGCGGGCAGCACTTAGACGTCCTTTATCTGTCTTTATTGGATGCACGCCATCTCGGTCTTTCATACCTTGCTGGTCCTGCCGTGCTTCTGGCGTATCTTTTGTCTTTCCATACACGCCCATAAGTCCTAGCAGGTTCACGTAAAGATTCTTCGTCACTTGCATCACGTCGATTGCAGAGCGGACCTCTAGAACTTTCCAATAGGGTAGCTCCCAAAATATAGATTTCTTCTTCTACACCGGCACATGTCAGTCAGCGTCATTTGGAACAGATTGACCGCCAGGGCCCTTTCCAAAGATTACTTCTAGATCCTTGACCATACCAAATATATCATCACCGTACGACGGATATGCTTCTTTCGGTGATCTGCCTCACCATTGAAATGCTTGACTTTCTTTCTTGTGGGATGCCTGGCCGAAAGAAATCTACGATTCCCTAGGTACACATTCTTCTTACCTTTATCCAAATATATACTTTCGGTATCATCTAAACAATGCGTGCATGCATTGTATCCCTTGTTTGACTGTCCTAAAAGGTTACTAAGAGCAGGCCAGTCATTGATGGTTATGAACAACAATGCCCGTAGGTCAAATGGCTCTTGTTTGTGCTCATCCCACATACGAACACCTTCGTCGCGTCACAACTGTAGTAGTTCTTCAACTAATGGCCTTAGATAGACATCAATGTCATTGCCGGGTTGCTTCGGGCCTTGGATGACCATTGGCATCATAATGAACTTCCGCTTCATGCACAACCAAGGAGGAAGGTTATATATACATAGAGTTACAGGACATGTGCTATGACTGTAGATCTGCTCTCCAAAAGGATTCATGCCATCTATACTTAGACCAAACCTTAAGTTCCTTGCATCATCTGCAAAGCTCGGATACTCTCTATCAATTTTTCTCCATTGTGACCCATCAGCGGGGTGTCTCAACATCGAGTCTTTCCTGCGCTCTTCTTTGTGCCATCGCAATAACTTGGCATGCTCTTTGTTTCTAAACAAACGTTTCAACCGTGGTATTATAGGAGCATACGACATAATCTTTCCAGGAACCCTCTTCCTGGGGCGTTGCTCGCCCTCAACATCACTAGGGTCATCTCGTCTGATCTTATAACGCAGTGTGCCGCATACTGGGCGTGCATCCAAATTCTCGTACTCCTCACCGCGATATAGTATGCAATCATTAATGCATGCATGTATCTTCTGCACCTCTAGTCCTAGAGGGCAGACGACCTTCTTTGCCTCGTATGTACTGACGGGAAATTCATTTTTCTTTGGAAGCTTCTTCTTCCAAATTTTCAGTAGCTTCTCAAATCGCTTGTCAGATAAACCATTCTCTGCTTTCCATTGCAGTAATTCCAGTGTGGTACCGAGCTTTGTGTTGCCATCTTCGCAATTTGGGTATAACAATTTTTTGTGATCCTCTAACATGCGCTCCAACTTCTTCATCTCGTTTTCATTTTGGCATTCGCTCCGTGCATCAAGAATGGCCTGACGAAGATCATCAGTAGTCTCATCTAATGCCCGTTCTTCACCTTCTTGTTCATTGTCTTCTAGTGCAGTACCACCGTATTCAGGAAACATTGGATAGTTGTCATCGTTCTCTTCTTCTTCGTTGTCTTCCATCATAACCCCACTTTCTCCATGCTTTGTCCAACAAATATAGCCGGACATGAAACCTGATTGAATCAGGTGGATGTGAATGGTTTTGGATGAAAAGTAATCCTTCTCATTCCGACAGACACGACACGGACAACACATAAAACCATTCCGCTTGTTTGCCTCAGCCAAATCGAGGAAAGAATGCATGCCTTTAATGAACGCGCCAGACATTCGGGGAGCGTCGTACATCCATTATCGGCTCATCTGCAGTATAATTAAAATTTTCTATCATATAAAAAGTTTGGATCAATTAAAATTTTCTATCATATAAAAAGTTTGGATCATTTTTACTACAATTACTTTTACATGCACTAATTTTTGAATTGGACAAAACTGTTAACATAAAAATGTTGACTATTTAATTATTTCTCTAGCAGTGAAAACCTTATTCAATTCTGAGATACGAAACTCTTAAAATGCACATCTCAACTATCAAACGATTTTTGTATAATCAAACTATGATTAAAATTACACATCTAAAATTCCCTCTACACTTCTAAGTATGAAATCCCTCATTCTTGTTCTAGAGCATTAAACTAAACTATAACAATAAGAGATGAATGATTGAAGTTGCTAACCATTTTAGAAGCTTGGATTGATAGATGATGCCACCAAATCTTGACAAAGCTTGGATTGAAAGTTGCCACCAAATTGGACAAAAAATGAGGATGAACTTGAGCTGTTCCTTGGAGGAAATGGCCATGGTTTTGTGCTGGGTCGAAGAGGCATATATATGTTGATCTCTAGTCCCGGGTGGTAAAACGAACCCAGAGTAGAGGTTGATCTCTTGTTCCAGGTGGTAACAAGAACCCAGACTAAATATAGCCATGGGTCCCACATGTGCTCTAGTCCCGGCTTGTGTTACCAGCAGGGACTAGAGGTTGCCCACGGACTTGGACTAGTCATGTGGTGCCATCTAGCCGTTGCAAAATTCACAGACTGGGACTAGTGCTGACACTAGTCCCGGTTTCAGACAGGGCCGGGACTAGAGGCTGGAGTAGCAAAAAACGAAAGGTCGTTTTTCTACTAGTGTACTTAGAATAATCGATAAATAAAAACATTAAAAATATGTATAGGACTAGTTACATATTTCTTTGTAAAGTATGTTTAAGAAAATGAAGAAAACAAATACGAAAAATGAAGAATGACGAGAAAGAAAACACTACCAATACAAAAGCCACTAGTAGAAAAAGGGTCTATAGTCCCGATTTGTAAGGGCCTTTAGTCCCGATTTTGCACCCGGGACTGCGAAATCGGGACTAAAGGCCCCTATCTCTAGTCCCGGTTTGTTACAACCCGGGACTAGAGGTCACCGCATGGGCCAGCGCATGGCCATTTTTATAGCAGGGGGACGAAGGACCTTTAGTCCCGGGTCGTAATACGGCCCTGGACTAAAGATCTTTTTTCAAATATTTTTTTATTTTCTTTTTACTTTTTTCCAAACTAGCAAGGTGGCCCTCGCAAATGCGAGGGCATCATCTTCAATGCATTTAAAATAATTTAGAATTAAATATATGCATTTATATATATTTAAGTTTTAAGTTATATATCTAAATAAAAATATAATAACAAAAAAAATATCACTTATATGGGAAGTATCTCTTTATCTTGTAGGCGAATAATTGTCATGACATTTTTGGAAAACAAAACATATTAATGAAAACATATGTCATTTGTACACGATGTTATCTCAATATATTAAAAAGGATTTCAGTCCACGAGCTATTCAATAGTTTTATCTAGTGTTGGAATGCAATTATAATGTTTATATCATCAATCATTAGGAATAAAATTTAACTAATAATATGGAATAAAAACATTATAACTATTAGTAGGTAAACCATGTAAATAGTAATAATTTTTATTCAAATTTCTATAGTTCTTTCTTTCTCCCATTTACCTCCTATATGTTCTTAAATATGTGACACTCTCATTCCATCGTAATTTATGGGACTTTGTTAGATGTTGATATTCATCACTATGCAGGACATATTTAAGCATAGTAAGAGAATATTGACTATAAGTTTTGCTAAAACATCATATAATTCAAGATTGATGTACTATTTTCCAATTTTCATAAACTTTCTCCCAATTATATATATACATATATTCCATTAAGTCATTTTACACTCTTGCTCACATGTATTTTTATCGTCACGTAACATAAGAATGATGACTTGCTCGACATTGTTATTGCATGAGTTCCGCATTTCCATTTATATATGACTATATAATGATAGATCCTATTAAATTTTAAAGGATCATAACTCATGGAAATTAGCACAGAAGTCTAAGCCAGGAGCCATAATATTGTTCTGAAAGGTTGTTATCAAAGAAATTTAACCCTTCAATATTTTTTTACATTCTTTTTAATAAAATGTATGCATTTTCATGTTGTGGATACATAAGAGAAAATATATTCGGTGAAATGTGTTGACAACAATTGCTGAAATTTTAGTATTGATATTTCATCAAATGTATCATACTTCCTTGTGCAAAGTGTGTTAACTTACTAACCAGAGAGCCTTCACCTACATGTACATCTTACACCTGATCTCTCCCTCTCTCCCATTTAACAATTAATTTACCTTGGAACTACACACACACCATCTGCGTGTGAGCCTGTGCATATTGCACAATTTTATTCTTGAGCTGTTCATATACCTCCTGACTTGTCATTTTGTACGTTGCAAAGTCTTATTTATATAAAAGGATTCTGGAAATAAAATTTGACATAGGTGAGTCTTGCCTTTACTATGTCGATATTATCCCGGAAATAAAATTTATTGATTTTTTACATTCACATTATTTCATGGAAGGAAATATATTTTATACATCAAATATTGCTAAATATATATTACTATGTAAAAAACAACTTTAATCATCTTTATTTGGTGAGCAATTGTTAGGAAATTCCTAAATTAAGTAGACTGACGATATGTGTAACTAAATTGTTACATAACACTAAAAGTTTAGATTGTGATTTAGTGTGATTTCTTTTAGTTTTCCCCCATAAAATAAGATGCATGGCAAAGCGAATTTTCCATGAAGCATCCTAGTTTCTTGTTTGAATCCGGCGCATTGAATTTTCTAGGTGAGATTTTCTTTTTCAATAAAAATAACCTATTTAATTCTCCTAGTGTTCTCTTCACGTTTGAGAACTTATCGCACAATAAATCTTCCCAGTGTAGTTTAGCTAAGTTAGGACAGTTCATAGTTCATGACAATGTCATGTGGCTGAGATGGCGTTGGAATGAAAGCGTATGGTCTCAATCTAGGTCTCAAAGTTCTTGTACGGATCCACATTAATGTACCGCACAATAATTCACGGATCTAGTGGTTCCCAGTTTCTCTTTTTATTTTCCTTGCCAGTTTAGAGAATTCAACTCAGTGTGTCATGTGTCCGTCAATCTTAGAGCCCTAATAATTTAATTGAACCTCTTATATAAATTTTTAGAATTTGAGAGGTTAATTCAATTTTCTAAGTTATATTTTTACTTTTATATACGTACATACTCTAAGGACGTATAGATGTGCGAACCTATTCATATTTAGATCCTTTTATATATTTCTTTGTCAGTATGTCATGTCAATACAGCAACTTAAATGACCCCTCTATTAAGGTTTTGCTTGTGGGGCCCTCGTCTTACCGGTATAGAAAAAATTAGGAAAATAGATTGGGCCGGCCTAATTGGAATATAACACAGACTCTTATTTACTGTCCAATCAACGTACGGTACCTGCGTTTTTCTATAAAAAACACCTACGCTCTCGCTGGGTTCTACCAGCGCGATTATTATGTGCTAGCGGTCACGTTTTTTCCTTTTGGAACCTAGTCCGTACACATATATTTTAAATCTCCACCGTTAATACGGAGACTAAACGGATCAGATTATTGAGCCCATGTGGAAGTACCTGGTGTCTTCTTTGTCATCCTTATATTGTTTTTAGTATATAATAGATTTTTTCTTGAACTTTTGAATTGTTTGGCTCGTAATCCTCTCACTTGGAACATTTTTAGTACTAACTATATCTAATCTTAGGTCAAATTACACTTACGGTAAACTTCCCAGTCGGTCACCCATCCTAGCACTACTTCACCCTCAGCACGCTTAACTTCTTTGTTCTATCAGGATGTCCTCGCGCCAAGCCCATTTATACCTTGTTGTCAGCACTATCCTATTAGCCCATATCAATATGCCATACATCTTTATTTTTTGAAATTACAAACAACTATTTTAGTAAACAACAATAAATAAGTAATAATAATATTTTAATCCAATGAAAGTAAAAAACCAAATAAAATAATATTTTATTCTTTTTTGCCATTGATTCATTTAATATGTTATAAATAATATCTTTAAATCTGTAAATCGAAATTCAAAAAATAATATATCCATAATTATCATAAAAATGTGAGGAATCCAAATATGGAATAAATAAAATTGCAAAAAAATTATTTTTTTAAATAACTTCTTTTTCATTTCTAATTTTAAAAATCTAAAATAATCTAAAACGGCCTAAGGCGGTTGAAATCGAATTCACAATTTTTTTCCACACATTTTGATAGGTTGTACATTTTTTTTCGATATTGTACACAAAAGTTATAGCCAATTTAAGTTTTCCTGCCGGGGCCCGCACCCCTTTAGTCCCGGGCCGTATCACGACCCGGGACTAAAGGGTGTTGCCCGTGCCCAAACCCCTTTAGTCCCGGGGCGTATCACGACCCGGGACTAAAGGTCCAAAACGACCCGGGACTAGAGTTTCCTCGGGCTCCTAGCCACCGAAAACGGTACGAACCGGGACTAGTGCTCATACTAGTCCCGGTCCGAAAAAAATCGGGACTAGTGTTAGACTCTAGATCGAACCGAAGACCCTTTTTCTACTAGTGTGCCTTATAATTATTTGTTTGTAATTACGGAATCTATTTTATTACATATGAAAAAAGATGAATAAAAATTGTAATATTGCGGTCCTGGATTGGATATCTAGAACAAATAAGCATTGGCTTAATGGTTCTACGTGCACGATGTAGAGCTACTACATACTGAAGATCATGAGTCCGAATTGTTATGCTCCTAAGTTCTTTTCGTTTCTGTCCTCTGAAACACACGTATTTGAGATAATAGATCAGTGAGTGATACGACAATGTCTACAGCATCCTAGCTATTGCAAGTTTAAAGTTCAGAGTTGTGTGTGTGCCTAGGCATATTTTACTTAGTAGTGGGCAATATGATCAATATTGTTTAGGACTTCATATTTTGCTTCATGTTGGCAAGTTGTCTGCTGTATGGATGTGCCTCAAAAGCGGGGGGTTTAGGGATATTCATTCTTATGTTTGTTGCCACAAAAAAGAATCTCTCGTGGAGCATCAAAAGGGGCTTTAGTTTGTCGGATTTGCTATCTTTATAGGACAAAATAAAAATAGGCAGGGGATGGGGGCGATGTATATGGAAGTAATGTAATTTAAGACATCTCCGGACAAAAGAACTGGAATCTTAGTCAATACTATGGATCACCAATATAATATATGAGCACATCAATAAAAAATGTTATACTACACAATGTGTTTATCTACTACAATACATACATGCGTAACAAATACAAAAAGTCTCTTTCTCAGTAGTTACTACTGTTCTCTCCTTTAGTATTGTTCCTCCTTATCAGAGGCAGATCGTAAAACATGAGCAGATGTGGCACAATGTTTATCCTCCCCCATTTCTCTACAAGCCCATCTCGATGCTACCTCAGGTTTTGACACTGCTACTTAATCGCCCCGGCACACCTCAAGTCACTTTGTAGAACTCTTTTCTTTACAGAATAATAAGTACATGTATATATGCATTAATAAATATAGTATTTTCATGAATGTGTGTGGCAAGGGAGACATGTTCTAGATAACGTTTGTGCCAAATGTTTGGGTCCTCCTCCTCTTCGGTATGACAACGGTCAGTCGTATGTTTGCATATCTTAAGTCAACATGCTGACACTCTTCACTGCTAATGCAGTTTACTTATTTCATTCGCATAAACAGATACGGTTTAGGTCCCTTACAGCTGACATGATTAGGAAAGTACCCACAATTGCCTAGCAACTCCTCTAATTTAGTACTGTGCGTACTAATTAAGTACTCTGATAAAAAGATTAGACTAGCTGATGTTCAACTGCTACTAATACTGAAGTAACCTAGCATAACAACTGATTAGTGATAACGCAGGGATACAGAGTCCTTAAGGATTCATACACTTGCGTGTACTGACAATTATATCTAAAGAGAAGCATTGTGGCGAGCTGTTTTGCTCGTGGTCTCACTGGTTCATGAGCGTGCGCAGGCGATGTGTGTGCGTTCAGATTGCATATGGACACGGACATCCCCGAGCTCGCGGATGGCCTGCCTAAGCTAAACGGACATCGCCTGTTTAGCCTGCTTTGGCCGTCCATGTCCATCCCAGCAGCTCCTAGCGACCAAACAGGGAAGAGAAATGTCCAATTTACCCTCCTGAATTTTGCCCCAAGTTCAAATTACAACCGTGAGCTTTTACTTGGGTCAACCTTCAACTCCAAACTATATAAACTATTCATAATTACCCCTTTCACCGTTTGGCCTAGTTTTGAGCCTTTTTTTGTTGCCATGTCAGTGTTTTTCCGCGTATACAGTCGGGTCCAATTGTCTGGGTCCGCGTATACAGTACACATTCCCAGCCTCTGCCCTCCACATTATCTGCATTAACAGATGATAATGGAGAAATGCATTTTTAACTCATAACAAGTACTCCGTAGATAACTGGATCACTAGAGAAATACGCAAATAAAGTTGCAGAGACACTGACACACTAGCATAGCCAATACCTACGCAGTCAAATAAAATTGAACTGAGTTGAGCTAGTAGCCTTAGCTAGCAGAGTTTCAATATTAATGTCAGTATCTCTGCGATGGTAGGTTAAGAAAATCTGAACTCCAATTGCCCTGTTCCTATCACGTGAATAGACACACACATACTGGGTATACTGCTCAGCTACTTTGATCCATCTAGCATAGGCAGAGCTACCTAGCTAGTAGCATTGCCGAACAATGTATTCGGTAATCAATCTCATTAACATGGCCAGATCAATAATCAATTGATCAATCTCATAGATATGATTGCGCGAGCCCAAGTCACCTACGATTGATCCTTTGGCAAACACGAAAACAACATGAACAACTTCTTCACTTGCTTAGCCTCGACCTAGGCAGTTGCTACAATGGAGGAGGCGCTCCTCCGTGACTTAACACCAGCCCTAACGACGACGATTTGGCTGGGATAGGTAGGGGAGGGGCGGCGTCGTGGTCTGGCTGTTTGGCGGCGATGATCCAGCGAGGGCCAGATCGATACCTGTCTTTCTCCCGTGATAAGAGGGGAACGGGAGAGAGATGAGGGAGATCACAAATACATGTACATGGTATTATTACAATACAATGAGTTGGATATGGAGAGAATACACACTGACGTGGCAAAAAAAAAAACAAATCAAAACCAGTCCAAATGGTATAAGGGTCAGCTTTGAACGATTTTCACAGGGTTCAAGGTAATATGGACTTCTCTCAACAGGGAATCTCTATGGCACGCCGCCACGCCGTTCACCACCGCGAGGCCGGCAACTAGCTCGTCGCCGCCACCCTTCCCATCTTGTGACCGCCCTCTACCCCGCTCTCCGCCCAGTCCCTCGCCTTAGTCCCCTCTACGGTGGTTGCATTCCGGCTCTCCTGCCCGTCATCACGTGCTGGGAAACATAAACATGTGCGCGCGTGGTGGTGGAGGTGGAGGTGGAGAAGATTCCGGCAGAGGAGGAGGACAAGGACATAAATACAGGTCTGCTTTCTTGGTTCTTCTTCCACTGTTTGTTGATTCCCCAAATATGAGTAGTGGTGTGGTGCTCTAGTTGGTAGTTCCTGCGTGATCCTGTAGGTCAATCTCTCGTGAAGATTGAATTGTACAAAGCTTTTACCTGAGCCTGTTCTACATGGCGGTTCTGAACATGTGGTCCTTTACTCTTGTTCAGTTTTAGCGGAAGGAGTGAGGGTTGTTCAGATGAAAATAGAACAAAGAATATGAATTCTTTTGTACAATCCACTAATGTGCTGCTTCGATTCACCTCTCATTAATTTTGTGCACTCCATGATGCTCTAACTAATTCTGTGTACTATGATTGACTACAACTGCGTGTATAGTTGAAGAATCGTACAGATCTTTGAAATATACCACTGAAGTTAGAATATTTATCACGAAGAAAAATCTCTCTTTCCATAAAACAAAGTTCTACTCGAGTTCAAAAAAAAGTTCTACTCCATGTAGTATGTAGTATGTATCTCTCTCTTCTACTGCAGAAAAAACATGTGGGATTCTTTTGGTACAGTTTAGGGTTGAAAGGACATTTATTGTCATAATCACTTTTGATGTTCGTTAACAACAAGTAGATCATTTTACAGTTTGTCACTGTCCACAGGATGGTATTATGATAAGTGAAAAGTACCCTCACATTTTGGAAGGATTCCTTCAAGAGTGACATAGTTCTGGAAATTCTAGACCGGAGTCTCCAGTCTCCATAGACCGGAGTCTCCGGTGTGGTCCGGAGTTTCCGGATTTGTCCCCGGTGGAGGCTTCAGAATTGTGGCTAGGACATTCTGTATGGGGGTGTGGAGCAAAATCTGGAGGCTCCTCCGGAATCTCCAGTCTTGACTCTGACCGGAGTCTCCGGTTCTGGGGGTCCGGAGTCTCCGGCCCTGTTGGGGCGTGTCTGGCCCTGGTCATTCAGAAGGGTGGTCCGGAGGCTAGTCTAGAGTTACGCTGGAATCTCCGGTGTGACCGGAGTCTCCGGTGCTGGAGGTCCGGAGTCTCTGGCCCTGTTGGGGCATGCCTTGCCCAGGTCATTCAGAGGGGTGGTCCGAAGGCTAGTCCGGATATTGGCCGGAATCTCCGGTGTAGACCGGAGTCTCCGGTGTGCAGACCGGAGTCTCCGGTCTGACTTTTCTCAAACGGTTAGAAAACGGTCCGTGGAGGGGACTGCCTATAAATATGGACCCTTATCTTCTTCCTCCAGCTGCTTGTACTGCTCAAGAACACAAACTCCATTAGAGCCACCAAATCTACAAGATCTCTTCATCCAACTATACAAAGTCATTGATCTTTGGAGAATCGAAGGAGGAGGCCTTGATCTACAGCTTCACCAAGAGAGATCTTCATTTCCCCCTCATTCACTTGAGGGTCTCCAAGCTCTAGTGTTCTTTGGAAACCCTAACTTTGATTTGGTTCTTACAAGCTTGTGTTTGATTGTTTTGGAAACTTGCTTGTATTTGGGAGCCTCCAATTAAGTTGTGGATGTGTGCCCCAAACTTGTTGTAAAGGTGCCGACTTCCACCTCGAAGGTTGCCGATATAGTGGAAGGTGGATCGATCCCGTTAGGGTGAGATTCATCAGAGAACAAGGGAGGCCTCTCGTGGCGCTGGTGGTTTGAAACCACCCCCTCTCCAAACGTAGACGTACTTCCCCTCAAAAGGAAGGAACTACAGGAAACAAATCCTTGTGTCTCCGCTTCCACCTCTTTGGTTACTTCTATCCTTTACCGCACTTTACTTACTTGTTCTTGCTTAGTGTTGTGATAGTTATTGTTTGGTTGACATATAGGTAAATTCACCGTAGTTGCATAATCTAGAGAATTTACCTTTCTTGTCAAACCCTAATTTGAAAAGAAGAAAATTTGAAGTAGCACCTATTCACCCCCCTCTAGGTGCCCATACGATCCTTTCAATTGGTATCAGAGCCTCGGCTCTTTATTTGGGATTTACCGCCTAAGAGAATATGGGTAGCCACGAAGGGGATGGTGATGGTGAGCACACCACGGTGACCATGGAAGATCTCAAAAACTTTGAAACAAGATTGAGCTCTTCCTTGGTCAACGAAGTCAAGAAGATGCTTGAGCAACTTCTTAAAGATAAAGATGGCTCATTATCCCCCTCTCCTCAAGAGGATCCTCCATCCGTTTTACCTAAAGGTAATGCTCCGGTATCCCCCGAGGGTATGATGGTGGGGGGTAAACAAGACAACACTAATTCCTCCACACAAAATGATGGTGGGAAGGGTGAGCACCGTGATTCATGGTACTCTCCCGACCCTCCAATCCCTCACCCTCATGTATACAATAGAGGTGACCCACCTAAGCTTGAAGAATCTGCTACTTTTGCTCAATGGCAATCTCTAATGAAAACTCATGTGCGCAGCTCTTGCATTGAACTATGGAACATCATCAAGCATGGAATCTTTATTGGGGATCCAAACAACTTGATAAGAAGATAAGTTGTCAATAGTCAACTCAATGCCACTGCCTTGCACATGATTCAACAAGGATTGGGTACAAAGGATTACCCACACATTGAGCACTTCAGCATTGCCAAGTAAGCTTGGGATGGTCTCACGGTGTTGTTTGTTGGAAATGAGAGCATGGGGAGGAACCGGTATGATGCACTAAGCTATGAAGTCGAAGGCTTCTACATGATGGAAGGTCAAAATCATGAAGACATGTACCGTAGGCTCAAGACCACCGCCACCGCATTTAGAAATGTGGGTGTCTCACATGTGGATGATGCGTGGATAAAAAGGAAATATGTGAGTGCACTCATGCCCTTTGAGCCCACCGACTTGAAGAGCCTACAAGGAAGACACAACTACCATCTCATGACCTCCAATGAAGTTATGCAAGAGATGGCCTCTTTCAAAGTTGCCGCCAAGAATGCCAAAGATGCCCGTGCTCGTGCCCTTGGTATGAGCAATGTTGTCAACGTTGCTTTGAAGGCCAAAGTTGTGGACCATGGGGATGAATATGATAGTGATGAAGGCCTCTCCATGGACCACCGCGATGAAGTCAAGATTGCTCACAGTCAATATATGGCCTTCTATGCAAAGAACTTTTGGAAGAACCCCGCCAAGTCCAAGATGGAAATGCAACGAAGAAGCAACCCAAATGGGAAAAGAGAAAATACCAGTAGATTGAGAACTTGCTTCAATTGTGGTGACCACTTTCACTTTTTGGAGAGTTGCCCCTATGCGAAGAGAGAATATGGGGGTAAGCTTGTGTTGAAGAAGACTCTCAAAGAACTTACAAGAAACCCTCCATCAAGAAGAATCCCATCAACAAGAAGTCGGGAGAAATTGTCTTGATCACTCATGAAGAATACTCCTCCGACAATTAAGATGATGAAGATGAGGAAGAGGAAACTTCTAATGGTGTGGCGGCTCTAGCCACTGCCTCTACTCCGACATTCTCACTCTTCGATTCTCCAAATGAGAATTCTCCCATCAAGAACGTCACTTGCCTCATGGCAAGAGGAACGGAGGTATCCTCATCATCTCACTCCACTCCCTTAGATAATGATGAAATTGATGATGAGAGGTCTCTTGATGTTAAAAGGGAATTAATTGCTTTCGATGAGTTTATGACTAACCTACAAGGGGATGCTAAGATACATTTTGGAAACATCTTAGATCAACTTTCCCACACCCAAGAGATCCTAGATGTAAGATGTAAACTTGGGCATGAACACATGATTGAGCTAGAGGCTTTGAACAATGCTCCAGAAGAAGAACAAGAGACTAGGATGTCACTTGAATTAAAACTTAAAGGGCTTGATGAGGCCAATGACATTATTGTTAATAAAATCATCAAAGAACGTGATCATGTTATTGCTAAATGCAAAAGGGCTAAAAAGGATAAGATTGAGTTTGGTGTGGTTCATGAAATCTTGCCAAGGACTTTAGTTTACTAGACAACGCTCACAAGGATTTGGAAAGTGAATTCTTGTCACTCACAAAGTCCCATGAAACGCTTAAAACTCAATTGGCCAATATTCCCTCACCTAGTAACTTCATTCCATCTAGTAGTACAACTATTCTTGAAGAAAATGCTAGGTTGAAGGAGGAGCTAGCCAAGGCCACATTCCCACAAGGAAACAAGTCCATAGATGATCTTTTGAGTAAGCAAAGGCCTAGTGGTGAAAAAGGGGGCATTGGTTTTGTCTCCAAAACTAAGAAGAAGAACAACAAGAAGAAGAAGGCCAAGCCCGCACAAAAGACCAACAAGGCCATTGTGGATAGTAAGACCACAAGTGGTAAAACTATGTCTCATGATGACTTTGCGGGAAGTGCTAACCCTCACAATGTTCTAATGCGTGATTATTATGGTGATGTGTATGCACAATATGTTGGCCCATATGATTGATATATTGCTTGGTCTATTTGGTTTCCCAAGACCCTTGTTGCTAACAAAAGAGGACCCATTGAAAAATGGGTACCTAAAAATTAGCTTGATCTTTTGTAGACATATGCTTCCGGAGGGTCAAAGTGGGTGCTTGATAGTGGTTGCACGAGTCATATGACCGAAAGCTCGTCTATGTCAAGGATTTAAAGCCAAATGATGATCAAATCTCCGTGACATATGTCGACAAGTCAAAGTCTAAAGTAATTGGTTTCGGCAAGGTAGTGGTTGCTCACGACATTACACTCATGAACGTCATGCTTGTTGAGACCCTTGGATACAATTTACTTTCAGTCCGTGCTCTTGGAAAGATGGGCTTTGCCGTCCTTGTTGATGATGATATTGTGGTCCTTATGTGGAGCAAGTCTCTCAAGGTCGCTTTTGTTGGGTACGTCGAACATGACTTGTATGTGGTGGACATTTCGGGGCAAGCCACTACAAGTGCGATGTGCTTATTGGGAAAGCCCGATGTGGGTTGGTTATGGCATCACCAACTCGTCCAAGTCAATATGAGAACTTTGAAAAGTCTCCACAAGGAGGGCCTTATTGTTGGACTAAAAGAAAATGTTTCCTTTGCCAAAGATCGTGTTTGCAGGGCATGTGTTCTAGGGAAGATGCATGATGCTCCTCACAAGCCTAAGAATCGCATCAAGTCAACCAAGATCTTGGAGCTCCTCCAAGTGGACCTCTTTGGTCCTCCATCTCATGCAAGTCTCGGTGGGAAGAAATATTGCTTGGTGATTGTTGATGACTTTTCAAGATACTCTTGGGTTTATTTCTTCAAGTTGAAGAATGATACCCAAAAGACCTTCATCGACTTCATCAACATGGTTCAACGTCAATACAATCTTCTCGTGTTGATTATAAGAAGTGGCAACGGCACCGAGTTCAAGAACTACACCTTGAATGATTTCCTTAGTGATGAGGGGATAAAACATCAATATTCCGCTGCATACACCCCTCAACAAAATGGTGTGGCCGAGAGGAAGAACCGGACTCTTATTGAGATGGCTAGGACCATGTTGGCAGAGTTTAAATCTCCATACAACTTTTGGGCCGAAGCCATCTCCACCGCTTGCCATGCATGAAACCGGCTCTACCTCCGCAAAGAAATCAACAAGACTCCATATGAAATATTTACCGGTAACAAGCCCAACATATCATACTTTCGGGTGTTTGGTTGTAAGTGTTTCTATCTCATAAAAGGTGTTCGTTTGTCCAAATTCGAGTCTAAAGCATTAGAGGGTAATTTTGTTGGCTATGGTCTCGAATCTCACACTTATAGAATCTATGACAAGCTCTCCGGAGCCGTCATAGAATCTTGTAGTGTGACCTTCGAAGAATATGATGGTCCCAAAGGGGGCGTGTTGATGCTTGTGATGCAGATGATGAAATGCCTTAGGATTCCATAGGAAGAATGGGTGTGGGATATATCCGCCCCGTTGAGGAACCCCTTATGGCGGATCGAGAAGAACCATGCTCCACTCAAGTGGAGCCCTCATCTTCACAACTTCAACAAGCTCCATCCACCGAGGAGGGCAATGACTCAAGCCAAAGACAAGATGTGGACCCTCAACATGTTGATCAAAGTGACAACTCTAGTCAAGAGGAGCTTGATTCTTTCTCCAGGATGTCAAGTGGTGCCAAGGCAATCACTCAAGGAAGATCCATACAAACTGCTTTGAGACAAGCTCAAATCGATGCTAGAAGAGCTCTTGATCAAGGCCAAGGTCAATCTTTGCCTCTTAATGAAGAGAATGATACCGGTGATGATCAAGGTCAAGTTGATGGTCAAGACGAGGACCAAAATGACAAAGAGGGTCCCCCAAGAAACAACGAGGAGATCCACGCTCATCGTGAAGCTAGAAAGGAGAGAATGTTGGAATTAAGAGACCACTCTCTACAGAATGTAGTTGGTGACCTGAGGAAAGGCATTTCCGCAAGAGCACAATTGAAGAGGTTCAGTGAACACCAAGCACACATCTCCATAATTGAACCAAATAAAGTGTGGGAAGCTCTTGAAGATTCGGATTGGTTGGAAGCTATGCACAAAGAACTCAACAACTTTGATAGGAACAAAGTACGGAAGTTAGTTGAGAAGCCAAAGGATTGCCGCAATGTTATAGGCATGAAGTGGATATTCAAGAACAAGCAAGATGAGCATGTAATTATAGTAAGGAACAAGGCTAGATTGGTTGCACAAGGGTTCTCTCAAATTGAAGGCATTTACTATGGAGAGACTTATGCACCCGTGGCCCGCCTTGAGTCCATCCGTATCCTTCTTGCTTATGCGGCACATCATAACATTAAGTTGCAACAAATGGATGTAGAAAGTGCATTTCTTTATGGTCCATTAAATGAGTTGGTATATGTAAAGCAACCCCCGGGATTTGAGGATCCCAACTTCCCAAACCATGTCTACAAACTCGATAAGGCGCTCTATGGGATCAAGCAAGCCCCTCGCACGTGGTATGAGCACCTTAGAGAGTTGTTGTTTGACCGTGGATTTGAGGTTGGGAAAATCGATCGCACTCTTTTTACTAAGAAGGTCAATGGGGAGATTTTTGTATGCCAAATATATGTTGATGATATTATCTTTGGCTCATCTAACAAAGCTTATGACTAGTAGGTTTGGGATGTCTTTGATGAGAGAGTTGAAAGTATTTCTTGGTTTTGAGATGAAGCAAGTTAGAGGAGGGACATTCTTCAACCAAGCCAAGTATACTCAAGATATGCTAAAAAGATTCAAAATGCAAGATTTAAATGGAGCACCTACTCCCATGGCTACAAAGACTCATCTAGAACAAAATCCAAATGGTAAAGATGTGGATCAAAAGGTATACTGGTCTATGATTGGTTCTTTGCTTTACCTTTGTGCATATATACCCGATATTGTGTTGAGCGTAGGTGTGTGTGCAAGATATCAAGCGGATCCTAAAGAAAGCCATTTAATGGCGGTCAAGAGAATATTTCGATATTTAGTTCATACCCCATATTATTTCAACATTTGCTCTTTGTGGATACACGGATTCGGATTGGGCGAGTGATAAGGATGATAGAAAATCAACATCCGGGGCTTGCCAATTCCTTGGTAGGTCCTTGGTATGTTGGTCTTCTAAGAAGCAAAATTGTATATCTCTCTCCACCGCCGAAGCCGAGTTTGTGGCAGCTACTAGTGCTTGCACCCAATTGCTATGGATGAGGCAAACCTTAAAGGAATGCGGCGTCCATTGTGACAAAGTGACTCTTCTATGTGACAATGAAAGTGCTATCAAGATTGCCTACAACCACGGTGGATCACACAAGGACAAAGCATATTGAGATTCGAAATCACTTCATTAGAGATCATGTTGCTCGAGGTGATATTGTTCTATCATATGTGCCAACCAAAGACCAACTTGCCGACATCTTCACGAAGCCACTTGATGAAGCAAGGTTTTTATATTTGAGGAATGAACTAAATATCATAGATTCAAGGAGCTTGACTTGATCACCTTGAATTCCCACCTACGTTTTGACCCATATTTGGTTTAGGTGTAGGCATGGATATAGGGGGAGTGTGGTCCTAATTGATTGGACTATCCCTCCACCCATTATGCCCAAAGCAATCAAAACCATTCCTCTCAATATCATTTTGTGACATGTGAGCTTAAATGATGAGTTTTGGTAATGGACCCAAGATATATCTTCGTGGTGCCAAGCCGAGTATACTCAAATATGGTGTCCTAGGCCACCGCCCTCTCAGACTAGAGAGGTTTGCACTTACTCATGTTTGTCATTTGCTTGACTTTGGACTCTTGGAGTGTTTCTGAAGGTTTTTGTGAATCCCTATGGCTCTTGTTGGTTCTTCACAGTTTGATATCTCAACCCAAGCCTTTTCCCTATCTTAAACCTATCTATCTCTCATATATGTCCCCAAACACCTATCCTAGAGTTTTTGGTCGAGGAGGACCGGAGTCTCCGATGCACATGCACCGGAGTCTCCGGTGTAGGCCGGAGTCTCCGGTGTAGACCGGAGTCTCCGGTCTAGATGGTTTCTGCTACTTATAGTAAGGGGACGGGGTGAACTGGTACACCAGTTCCTCATTCTTCACCACATCCCCCTCCTGCTAACCCGTCGCCTCCCCTTCCAAAACTACTCCCCGGAGTTCAAGAAGCCCCCGGGATCCGACGTGCCACCGGCCAACCTTCCCCTCTCCTCCATTGGGTCATTCCCACCGGAGGAATTGATCCCATGGACAGATCTGGTACCTCTCCTCCTCTTTTTCTCCTAGGGTTCATCTCTAGATGTGTTTTGAGGATTGGTGTTGATTTGTCCATTGGAATCACTTGTTTGCGTGCACTCTAGTACCTTAGCCTTGTTGCATTGCTCGATCTACTAGATTCACCCCCACAGGCATCTCCCCATCTCATGCCCGAGCCTCCTGATCAGAGATTCCGGACTTAGGTTCGGAGACTCCGGTCTGAGCGGGAGACTCCGATGTTGGGTGAATCAAAACAGACCAGAAATGCATCAAAGCTCTTGTACTGCATTGTTGGGACATATATACTCATCTCCATGCTATCTCCCTCACTACTGTTCACGGGTGATGGTTATAGTCGTCCTCGTCGTACCAAGGCCAAGTCACAAAGGGGCACTACTCGCTATGATGAAGCTTAGGGTCAGTATATCGTGCCTCCATCCAACCGTAGACAGCAGGCACGTGATGCAGCCTATTTGCAGAGGGACCATGAGAGGGCTGAACGAGAGGACCGTGCCAAGAAGGCCAAATATGACAACCTTCAGTCCTTGGCCATAATGTCCAAAGAGGAGTACCGTGAACAGAGAAAGACTGATTTTTATGCGGTGCCTCGTACCAGCGATGACCCTCGTTTCTAGAGGAAGGAACAGGCTATGTTCATGAAGGATGTGTATGGTGTGCTCACGAAATCACCTGTTTGCCCTCTAAAGTTCATGAGTGTTGAGCAGATGCGCCTCAGCTCCTACTTCAATGATGCGTTGTGGATCTATGAGAGGCTGGGACTGTATAACTTAATGGAGCTGCATGAAGACTACAATGTCTACCTAGTACAGCAGTTCTATGACACTGTTGTGTTTGGGTCTGATCAAGACAGGACCACGATTTGGATGTCTGGCAACACTCGCTGCATAGCTACATTCCATGACTTTGCCAACGTCATCTTTGAGACCTTTCATGGCGTATCCACTCCTGTTGGGCTGCGTATGCACTCTGCAGCTCTAGGTGAGAACAAGATGAAGCTGGCACCTCTGTATGGCAGCGAGGGTGTTGTAGGGGGTTCCAGGGGACTCAAGACTCTCTACAACCTAATGTTGAGGATATTACGTCATACCATCGCACCAAGTGCTGAGAATGATGATGCTATTAGGGGTGGGCTTGTCAACCTTCTGTACCACACCAACCGGATCTACAATGCTGGACCAGAGGTAGATGCTGAATCTATTGATGTGATGGATTTTATTTTTGAGGAGATGTTCCATCCTATTATTTACAAGAAGTCTCCTACATATGCACCTTTGGTTATGAGGCTCATCAACTCCAAGGAGCATAATTCTCCACTTGGCATAGCACCACATCTCACTGAGCACACTTTGGTCACACTGCAGCAGAAGGGGCGTATGGGGCCTGCTCCGAGGCGTCGCTATGGGGATGATGATGAGGAGATTGAGACTGAGAGGGCTCCCTATCCACCTAGAGTTTGGAGGAAGAATGCCTCCAATGCCCTTATGCCTACTATGACTCGAGACTATATACATGAGCAGGTCAAGAAGGCCACCTTTTGGGAGAGGACCCTTTGTTGCATGAACGTAGACATCCGTAAGCAGCAGCATGCATCCTACCAAAGCAACCGTCGCATTGAGAAGCTCCTCAAGGAGATCAAGGAACAAGGTGATGGGGATAATGAGGAAGGTGAGCATGAATACAATGATGACCATGGTGCCCAGCAGTCCACAGAGTCTGACCACACACTCTCGTTTGGGGCATGGAATGCCCAACAGGATAGCCTGGTGGATTGAAAGACCTTTGCTGATGTCACCTCCGATTTCGGGTATCAGGGTTCCTCCTCTTCTCGCCCTCACGGCAAAGGGCCTGCAGTCCCTGAAGATGATGACTATGATGAGGGTGGTGATGACCAGGATTAGGATGAGGACGAGGATGACGATGACTACTGAGTTGTTGGGGCGCTAGCTTAGGTCTTTTCCCTTTTTTGGCGTTTCGATGCCAAAGGGGGAGAAGACATTCTCATCGATTTGCATGGGTTTGGGCTTTGGATTTGCTACTATCTGATTTCATTTGCTATTTTCGAACGTTGAACTCCATGTGTGTTATTTGCCGCTTATGTCTGTGACTATGTGCTTGTGTGCACTATCTATTGTAACTCATGTGAGACTTATGTGTTCTATCATTGATACTATCTACCTTGCATGATTTACTTGTTTACATTATTGCACATAGTCAGGGGGAGCCCTATACAATTTATTCCATGCAAAATCACTTGTTGTCATCGAACACCAAAAAGGGGGAGATTGAAAGGACATTTATTGTCATAATCACTTTTGGTGTTCGTTAACAACAAGTAGATCATTTTACAGTTTGTCACTGTCTACAGGTTGGTATTATGATAAGTGAAAAGTACCCTCACACTTTGGAAGGATTCCTGCAAAGAGTGACATAGTTCTGGAAATTCCAGACCGGAGTCTCCGGTGTGGTCCGGAGTTTCCGGATTTGTCCCCGGTGGAGGCTTCAGAATCATGGATGGGACATTTTGTATGGGGGTGCGGAGCAAGGTATGGAGGCTCCTCCGGAATCTCCGGTCTTGACTCTGACCAGAGTCTCCGGTTCTGGAGGTCCGGAGTCTCCGACCCTATTGGGGCGTGTCTGGCCCTGGTCATTCAGAAGGGTGGTCCGGAGGCTAGTCCGGAGTTACGCCAGAATCTCCGGTGCTGGAGGTCGGAGTCTCCGGCCCTGTTGGGGCATGCCTGGCCCAGGTCATTCAGAGGGGTGGTCCGGAGGCTAGTCCGGATATTGGCCGGAATCTTTGGTGTAGACCGGAGTCTCCGGTCTGACTTTTCTCCAATGGTTAGAAAACGGTCCGTGGAGGGGACTGCCTATAAATATGGACCATTATCTTCTTCCTCCAGCTGCTTGTACTGCTCAAGAACACAAACTCCATTAGAGCCACCAAATCTACAAGATCTCTTCATCCAACCATCCAAAGTCATTGATCTTTGGAGAATCGAAGGAGGAGGCCTTGATCTATAGCTTCACCAAGAGAGATCTTCATTTCCCCCTCATTCACTTGAGGGTCCCCAAGCTCTAGTGTTTCTTTGGAAACCCTAACTTTGATTTGGTTCTTACAAGCTTGTCTTTGATTGTTTTGGCAGCTTGCTCGTATTTGGGAGCCTCCAATTAAGTTATGGATGTGTGCCCCGAACTTGTCATAAAGGTGCCGGCTTCCACCTCGAAGGTTACCGATATAGTGGAAGGTGGATCGATCTCGTTAGGGTGAGATTCATCGGAGAACAAGGGAGGCCTCTCGTGGCGTTGGTGGTTTGAAACCACCCCCTCTCCAAACGTAGACGTACTTCCCCTCAAAAGGAAGGTACTACGGGAAACAAATCCTTGTGTCTCCGCGTCCACCTCTTTGGTTACTTCTATCCTTTACCGCACTTTACTTACTTGTTCTTGCTTAGTGTTGTGATAGTTATTGCTTGGTTGACATATAGGTAAATTCACCGTAGTTGCATAATCTAGAGAATTTACCTTTCTTGTCAAACCCTAATTTGAAAAAGAAGAAAATTTGAAGTAGCACCTATTCACCCCCCCTTTAGGTGCCCATACGATCCTTTCAAGGGTCCAATTTTCAATAGCACCCAGAAATGTTGTTCTTTTTTCTTGAGGGGTACAAACTCTTTCATTAATCATCAAGCTCGTACCTGAGTCTTTTACACATAAATCTAAAATAAAAGCCGGAATAGGAGGAAGCCAAACTCTGCTAGCTCCACCGTCCCTAGCTATTCTAGCAAGATCATGAGAGACTGAGGCCTGTTTGGTTGGGCTTAAATCTATCTTTTGGAGTTTGGCTTATAAACCACAAAAGCACTAAAATAGGTGCTTTTGGCTTTGGCTTTGGCTTTTGGCTTTTAACTGAACATAGTAGTATGATGGTATAAGCCAAAAGCCAAAATGAAAAACACCTACTTATGTGTTTTTGTGGCTTATAAGCTAAAAACGAAAAGCCATAAATAAGCACAACCAAACAACCCCTGAATTACACAGCCTAGAGATACTAGAAATTTCACATCCTGGGCTAGCAGCTTTTAGGTTCGCGATGTCCTTGTGCATGCTTCAAAACCTGGAGGTATCAGCAGTGTGCTTATTAGCTGCTGCCACCGCATTAGCACAATCCGGTTCGATTGAAGCCGGCATCAGATTGAGGTGAAGACCTAGTTTTATTCCTTCTCTAATGGCGCAGGCTTCTTCTTCTTCCACACCCCAACATTGTCAATGCTAATGCTCGCCGCCATGGCAATCTCTACTCCATATTTTATATATTTGGATCCCAAGGGTTATCGACCCAAGGTGTAATGGTAATTACATCTAGCCGAGGTTTGGAGCATCTCATGGCGGAGTTCTGTCGGAGTCATACCCACTTGCGGTGCATCAGTATCATGTAGATGGATAAGTTCTCACCTTTAAGCGAGTGTTGGTGCACCAATCATGGCGAGCATGCCTCCTTATATACCTGCAATGAGAGGATTATAGATTCATACAAAATCTTAAAATTTTACCGTGGTTACCATCGTTCGGGAACACCTCATAGTATTCTTCCTTTGTAACAAGGAATAAATCGAAATTGTGTTCCTCCTCAAGTTCATCGCCCTTACAAGCAAGTTCATCAAATCTAGAGTTATCATACCACTTAGAGAAAGAGGAATCATCCGAAAACATATCATTGGTGGTGTGCCATTTAGGTCCCTACAAATTAGCATTGCAAGATTCATAGCAAAGTTCTATCTCTAGTACATCATTATTATTGCTCTCCAGATGAGTGTCTAGGAACAAGGCCTTCACAGAACAATTATGAACTATTTGAGCACTATAAGAATCATTACTCGAGAGAGGTACTGTAAACAAACATAGTGTTTGTAGTGTGCTGCTCTTTATCAACCTCACCCTTTTTGCGTTCCACTTCGCTATCTTGTGGTTCCTGCAAATCGTTATATTTGGGGCCTTTGAATTCCCATCCCACTTTATTCTCTATCACAAGTGCATTTGGACTAAGATGTGTTTTGCAATAATCAATAGTACTTGTGAATCGATTAATAATTTCTTGTGAGGACTCACTATCACTACTCTCTATACATTTTATAGATTTTACGAATAAATCATGGGCACCTTTATAAACCATATACTCTAAGAATTCATCACTAGCATAAGACTCTACGAAGATGATTGCGCTGAAAACTAAAGTGACCATCATCCATACAATTATCGCATGATACTTGATATGAATCACTAAATTTAATTTTTACATCACCTTCTCTATTACACATCACTTGTTAGAGTTGCTTTCACAGTAACTAAAAGGTTATGCTACTCTTCATCCTTGATTTTCTTGAGCAGCCTAGCAGCCCATCAATGCACCTTTCTCTTCACTGAGATTCCCACTGCGACCGCAACCCTGGCACCAAGCTTCTTTGAGGAGCTGGCCATCGTACCTTGACCGAAGCCGATCAGTAAGCAAGTTGTCCCCACAACAACCGCACTGTAATAAATATTACTACTACCTCCATCCCTAAAAATAAGATATATAACTTTAGTCCAAATTCAAATATCTCCAAGTTAACTTATAGGAAAATATATGAACATTGACAATACCTAAACTTAGTATGCTTTAACTTTTGACTAAATGTTGTATACACCTTACTTTTCGTAAGGGAGGGAGTATGCTTGAAACTCTTTTTTTAATTTCGATAATGGAATGAAACTTATATATGTTAGTTAACAATAGTACCGATATGTACTGATAAGCATCAAATAAATGTGGTACTACATGAGCGAAAAAATGTAACATCAGTTGCCATGCATGAAACATAGTATCCTACCTCTATCAAGATAGACAACAGAAGACCGAATGAAGCTTCATCGCAATCTTGGATCGATCGAAAACAAGGCTAGTTCTGCAATATAGAATTTACACTATAGGACACATGCCTAAGAAAATGGTGTTCGACTGGTTCAGGAGTGTGTTGGGCAGGCTCATGCAGACTGCAGCTACAGTATTTTCTAGACAAACTTATGCAGTACGTAGAAAAAAAAGCGTAAAGTTGAAGAAAATGGCCATGCATGCACATTGAACTCACTCGTATATATTGACGGCGGCAGCGCTGTTGGTGTTGACGATCTGGGCACCAGGACAAAAGTTGATGGTACTGCCGGGTTTGGCTTTGATGACGTTATCTGACGCCCTGGCTACACTGGTGCCGGTTTTGAGGGCGAAGTGCCTTGGGATGGGCATTTGGTCGGAGAAGGCACCGCAGGCTGTGCGTGAGAAGTGTGCAAACGCGCCGGGGGTGTTGATGGCCCCAGCACCGATGGTGTTCACGGTCGCAGCTCCTTTGGCGATGACGGAGCCGGCACCGCCGGCGATCTGGGCACCGCGATGGGCGCCGTTGATGGTGTCGGTTCCGGTCCTGAGTAGTGCCCAAGGGACGATCGTTTGGTCGGAGAAGGCACGGCTGGCCGTGCGCCAGGGCTGGGCCAGAGCGCCGCCGGTGTCGACGGCCTCAGCGATGTTGGTATTGACGGTCGTCGCTCCGTCGGCGATGACGGACCCGGCACCGCCGGCGATCTGGGCACCGCGATGGGCGCCGTTTATGGTGTATATTCCGGTCCTGATGAGTAGTACCCAGGGGACGATCGTTTGGTCGGAGAAGGCACGGCTGGCCATGCGCCTGGGCTGGGCCAGAGCGCTGCTGGTGTCGATGGCCCCAGGACTGTTCGTATTAACGGTACTAGCTCCGTCGGCTATGACATCCCTGGGGATCTGGGGTCCGCTGCCGGTGCCGGTGCCGTTGTTGATGAGGAGCTCCCCATGGTCGGTGTGGCTGTCGTCAATACTGGCCTTTCCCATGTCGATCTTGCTGTAGGCTGCCGGTGCGCTGTTCGGGTGGGCCGGGGAATGTTGAAGCAAAGCAATGGGGACAAGGATCGTCGCTGGAATGGAATCAGTGAGCTGGCGGCCGAGCGTTATATGTAACACAGACCGGTGGAACTACGTCGTAGCGGGGCTTATAGCTCCTATGCGACGTCTTTACACGGAATTGGAAGGAACATGACATCGTTGAAAAGAATAGCTCGCATGCGACGGTTGTGAGGCGACAAATAGCTCAGGGCCACACGGGCCTTAAAACGGTCGTAAGGTGTAGCATCCCAATTGTCTAACAATTGCAATGCTACTAGCATAGTCTATATAAATGCTACTTCCTATATATAATTGTTGCATCATTATTATATCATGCTCATGTCATCATGCCACCTTGCATTTGAGCATCATATAAAACCCTTTTTGTTTTGGTTCTTCTCTCATATGCATTGTTAATTGTATTTGCCTCTTGATATTGTATTTGGTTCTTGATATATTGTTTAAATGCCCAAGTTGAGTTGGGGGCATATCTTTTATTAACTCCACCACCTTTCTTTCACCACCTTATAATTCCACCATCCAACTAAATATGAGCTTGGCACTTATTGGTTTTACCTCTAGCTCATGTGGGTTGGGATGGATCCAATTCTTTTCCACATGCTCTCATCTTGGCATCATGCTGTTTTCACATTATTGATATATGAGAGCCACATGGCCATCTTTGCATGCCTTGTGAGTGGAACCCTTTTTCCTAGCTTCCATATGGATTATTAAGGATTTATGCTCATGTGGGAATATCTTTGGGACTAGTAAGCATCTAGTGGAATATACACACTAGCAAGTCCCAATTTTAATCCAACATGATCATCTCCATCGATTCCACTTGGGACCTTCTTTTAAATCCTTGGCTTGGCTTTATTCCAATTTTGGGAATGCATAATAATAAAGCCATGTAATAATATTGTTTTCACAAGAATCAGCATGGCAATAAATATTTTGCATGGGCCATGCAAGTACCACCTTTTGCTTGTCATTTGGATTTTATTTGAATTTTGAGTGGATCATCTCTACCTCTATCCTTCTTTTGGGCTTGGTCTTAGTTGATCTTGCTTAAAACCATATCACCACCTCTCCCTCTTTTTGGTCTAGCTTGGGTTTGATCTTGTTTTTGCTTGAGCTTGCCAAAAAGGAGAACCATCTCTCTCCCTCATCTAACCATCTAACCCATCATCCCCCATCTCACTTACCCCATCATCACCATACCCCTTACCCCCTCTCCTAAACCCTAAACCGAGCATCCCTAGCTCTCACCTCTCTCTCTCTCGGCCTCTCTCTCTCCCACCTAGCTAGCCCCACCGGCCACCCTCTCTCCCTGGCCACCTCACCCCTGCCCTAGCTACCCTCTACCCGAGCCTAGCTCCAAACCCTAACCTAGCCCGAGCCTACCCCCCTCTCTTTTCTCTAGCTCTCTCTCTGCCAAGGTGGCCCCAGCCCGAGCCTACCCTTCCAGACCACCATGCCCCACCTGGAAGCCCCCTCCTCTACCTGCCCTGCCCTGCCGACCCTAGCACGTGAACGAGGAAGGAGAGAAAGGGTGGCCGAGCCACCTTTTTCATCTACCCCACCTCCCCACGGCATCTCCCCCCTCTCTGCTACCTACCACCACCCCACCACCTCTCTGCCTCGCCCAGCTACCCCCAGATCTACCCCAAGGGCGCCCTCCCCTCCTCCCTTCTTCTCCATCGTCGACCACCCTCTCTAGCCGGCACCCTCGGCCTCCTCTCGGCTACACCGTACCAGGCGACCTGCGCGACGTGGAGGTGATCGAGGAGTACAAGGAGACCCCCTGCAGCAGCCCCGTACACGGAGCCGCGGAGAGGAAGCCCCAGAACCGCTGCACCTGCCGCGCCCGAGCCGAAACCCTAACTCGCCGTTCGTCTGCGTCGTCGCCGATCGCCTGCGCCTCGAGCAGATCCGTCTACACCGACCAACTCGCGGTGAGCTGACCAACCTCCTGGACATCCCCCTCTGGCCGATCCTCCCCTGTACACGTTAGGCGTTTCGTCGAGCGCTCTCTGCGCTGGCGCGTTCGCAGTCGTGTCCTCGCCGTAGTGCCGCGGTAGGGTTTTCTGGCCGCGCATCCGTTCCCCAGCAGCAAGCGCCAAGCCACCGCAGTGGTTCCGCCTCTGCACGCGCGCCCCAGGTCGCGCGTTCGAGCCCGCGCGCCGCGCTCTGCCGCGCTGCGCACCGATCTGTCGAGGCAGGGAAGAGGCACACTACGGCTGTGGTCGTTTTCCGCTTAACCCCCTGCTAGTTTTTTTGCTTAACCCGCGGTACTCTTTTGGCCCACCAGTCAGCCGCCGATCGATCTTGCAAAAGGGACCCTCCGTTTCTCTGGCCTCATCCCGCACTCCCTCGTTGTGCCGCGTGGCAAGCCCTCTCTCGCCCACTGGCGTGTGGGCCAGCAGAGCCTCGGACCCCACTCGTCTGTCTCTGTGGCTAGTTAAGCCCGCGGTGTAAAAGGGATTTCTGCGCGCTGTGGCATCCAGTCAGCGTTGGCCCCACCCGTCAGCGTCTGTGTCTGGCTAAACCCGAGTAACAAAAGTATTTTCTGGTTTTCTGTTTTATTCAAATCTTATTTCAAATTCAAATTTAAATCTGTTTTGAAATATCTTTTGAAATATAAAACCAAATAATACAAATAATATATGTTTTCAAATCAGAAAAATATGAGGAATTCAAATATAGACTTCAAAATATATTTTGAACACTTTATTTTCCAAGTTAATTAAATTACAATAAAATGCCCTTCCACTTTAAATAATTAATAACTTTTGTTTTATAAGTCCAAATTTAACAAATGATATGTCTAAAATGATTAGCTCGACGAGACCTTTATGTTTATGCATTCCATGGTTTGATTTGAAGCATGCATCATATAAATATATTGTGAACAGCAACTAATTTGAGGATAAAATGTGACCAAAACTCAATAAAATGGTTTCTTCTTGTATTCCACACTCACCCATGCCATGCTACTTTATTGCTATGCAAATTGTGCATCATTCATCATGGCATGATTGTTTGCTTGATGCATTTTATTCATATGCTTGTGCCCTTTATTTATGTTGGCCCTTGTTTGTTTGGTTCTTCTTCGAATAGACGCTGAGCAGGGGATATATCAAGAGAACCAGGAGCACTACCCAGATCCATCCCTTGCTTCAACTGAGCTGCCAGGCAAGCACTACCACATGCTTGCATACATATAGTACCTATTGCCTCTATCTTATTCTTGCATCATTGAGTCGCGATTGCATTAATCTAAATCCCAAGTATTGCATAGCCTTTACTTTTAAACCCCACCGAAGCTTGTTCCTCCATCCCATGAGCCATTACTACAGGAGTTGTTTGAGCCATGCGAGTCGTAGAACAGCATGTGTAGGGTATGTGAGTGTCTGATGGATAACGAGGTACCTATACAACTTAACCTGAGTAGTAATGGGATAACTAATGAAAGTGGCATCGGTGAGCCATATTTGCTATTTGGTTTTTCAGGCTCACTTGTGTCCCGTAGGACCCCGAGTACTTGATTCCTGTTCCTTGAATATTCGCGCTATCCACATCCGGGAGGCTTATGAACCCCCCTGAGCCAGAGCTTGATTCATTCTTATTTCTTGGGGCCACAAACTAGTTTGAGGTTTTATTTACTATCCTATACTTATGCCATGCTTTACTGCTTTATTTAAATTGTGCGAGGTATTGCACACTATACTGTTTAGGAAAGCGGAGTGCTTTCGCGGTGTCGACAAGCCCAGTCACATTTTCGGGTTCCCAGTCGTTCACAGCCATTGACGCAAACCTTGAGTCCGTCTCGGAGTCAGCTAACTTCGTTGCGGGTAGCTCAATGGGGTGGCCCCCTGAAATATTTCTGAATCCTGTGATCGCTTTGTCGTGACTGCCTCGTTGGGTTTTGATTTGGTTTTTCCGAGGCATATCGAGTGTGTGTTGCTATTTGTGCACCCCTGCATGGTAAAACTTTCTGAAAGCCGTGTCCATGGTTATGGACGACTTGGAGCACAGTTTCTCGATCATAGACAAGCATAACTAAAGTACCGCTATTAATTTGACTAGACTAGGTACCTGACTAGTAAATAGTGCAATACTCACGGAATGGATAATAAAACTGCCAACGGATGGGGGGTTGTTCGTCCGCTTCCTCGTCGGTAAGCGAGGAGGAGGATGGATCTGTTAAGATTACCATTGTAACTGTTGTTATTAATTCACGGACATCCGTCTATCTCTGGTTAGGCGGATGGTTAGCGAGTTTCTGTAGAATTGTTAGGGTTTATCTTTTGCTGCAATTGCGTCACCCCAGGTTGTGTCCCCTTTAGTGGCATAAAGTCTTGCTGAGTACCCCTAGGGTCTCACACGATAAATTATTGGTTCAGATGAACAGGTACATTCGCAAGATGGATACTGGGTGGAAGAGACGGACGATGTGGGCAACGATCATTCGGTGTAGAGATTCCAGAAACGGGGATCCGTGAGATCTGTGGGCGGGATGTGCTTATCTATGGGGCATCTTATGCCGATTTGCTTCTTATCCGTACTCGGATTTTGTCTTCCGCTTCCGCTTGATACTCTGATGTTTGATGTATGAGGAGATATCCTAAACTATTATATCTATCTAGGATATTTGGATCTTGCCGTATGGCGTTGCTATATTTCCTTTCTTTTTAGATGGAATGGCTCTGATGTACTATTGTATGGTGGCTTGCATACATACTCATTTGTGTATGTAGTTGATCCCTTCGCCTGCCGATTACGCCGCCCGTTCTTGTCCCGATGTTTGGAAATGGTTGGGACGGCCGAAAGGTCTACCTGTGAGTGGCATTGGGGCCCCACCGTACTATTTCAACCATTTCTGCTCATCCAGGCTTGTAACTAGGAGCGTAATTCACCGAGGTAGTTACAATTGGTATCAGAGCCATCCCACCCTTCAGGGTCTCAGCCAAATGGTCGTTGTCAGTCTAGCAAATATTTTGGTAGCTATGTATACTAGGGAAAAACAAAACGCGAGAGTAGGACTGCTTCCACTTTTCTTCTTACCCAACCACCCACCTTTTTTCTGGTAAGGAAGTGTAACGTTTTCAATCCTCTTCTTAAAATTCAAACTAGGATTCACGTGTTCTGGGTTTCCGTAGTACCATAGAAAGTGTGTGTGTGTGTGTAATTCCTTGTCTATCTGTTGCATCCTTTTTGTTATCACCATCTGCCTTTGGTTATCAACTGTTGGTACATTCCATACTGACAGGCTTTTGGAAACCGGCGCGATCTACCTGACTCCTTGTTAACCGGTGCCATCTTCTTAAGGGTGTCCTTCCTTCTAGCAACTCCACGTTCTGTGTAAGCATCTGTTGCTAATCTCCACCTGTTAAGTGATTTTGCGCATCTATTGGTATTTTAATGCCGAAAAATGCGGAAAATTTTTCTTTGATACGTCTGTGTTTCCACACTCCTTTTCAGTCGTGTGAGAAACATTATCTACCCTCCTTTTATCAGCATGTCCATACTAACTCATTCTTTTGTCACCGGCGCTTAATCCTGGAGTTTCTTTTCATCTCCAATTCTCTGGGGCTAATTACATAACGTGTGTTGATCCGATGCTAGTGATTGTAATTTGGCTCTCGGCATAGCTATATTCCACTCATGATAAGTGTCGATTGGAATATGGAAAAATGCTATCAACCGTCACCATCTGGACGATAAGGTTATCTCCTGTGATTTTGAGTACGCCGTGATCATATCTATGCATATTCAAGCATCTTTGGCAATCCGAAGTTTCCCCAAGGCACTACGGTGGTCTATCATCTGTTTATCATGCTGCACATCTTTTTGAACCCCATATCTGCACAATTCTCTTGGAGATGAGGGAATTGCATCTTTTTGTCTCTGATAGCTTTGCTTAAGGTATGAGCTATCATCTTTTCTTCCTCGAAGATCTCTTTATCTTTGTAACCGGTGATCCAATCGACAATGTGAACCAGGCGACATCTCTTTTTCTTCCGAAGGACCAGATAATCTATTCTTCCAGTGCATCTTGTTCAACACGAACCCGTGCTCTTAATATTTATCTTTCTAAGAGCGTTGAGCTCAGGAAGTGTTCGAGCATTTGTTCGTTTCTCTCGCCTTTTGAACTTGATATTCTGGGAATATCTTGTTAATCCTTGGTGGTATATGTTATTAATATGCTAGCCTATTCGATATATATGGAAGGACATGGAAGATCATCTGTGTCTCTTTCTCTCAAGCTTCGTGAACACTGCCTGTGTGCAAAGTTCTCAAAGCGGGAAATTCTGGCTTCTTGAAGTCACCTATCTCGACCACGTCCATCTGCTAAATACATTGCTTCAATTCTGGAATTGGCAATCCATTGTTAATTCCATCCTCCATCTTCAACCAATCCAGAGTTGTTCCTTGTTGGCAAGTTATCATCGTCGATCCGCTAAAGATTTCCTCAAGACTGCTAAATCTCTCTCAATCCTTTCAAGAAGCACATGGAGTTCTTTCACCTCAGTCTCGTCAAGTAATCTCTTGAAACCCTCTCGCTCTATCGTCTATGCTCAATCCATCGGAGGCCATGAAGACCTTCCAGATCTTGTTTTCCTTCTGTTCAAGTGGTGCTATCTTTTTCTTTGCCTGTGGAATCTTGCAGTTCTTCTCCGTATCCTTCCTTCATATCTTTCTGGTGGCTTGGTACTTCAGATATGACGACAACATCATCACCCTTATCTATCTTGGATCCGGAGAATCGTTTGCATCTATCCTTGTTTTCTTACGGAGTTCCACGAGCTCTTCTTGTCAATACCTTCAGTCTGTTTCGGTAGTTGGGTTGCATGGTTTTCTTATTCATGTGCGGAGTAATGCTTTGAGTGCGGGATGGAGTAGCTACCATACCACTACTCTTATCATTCACTCTTGTACATTGAATTGGTGAATTAATGTGATTTCACTCATTCCACGGAAGTTAGAAGTGGCCTTTATCCCTCGATACTTTTACTCCCGTCTTTGTTTTTCCGGAGTGCTCTCTCAAAGAAAGTAATCAATAATCTCTTGTTGGTGATCTCACCCTTTCTACACGGAGCAAAATCCTCAATTATCTGGTGGAAACAAACGCAAACTCCTTTCGGCCCTCGTCATTCTACCGGTGCTCGACATCCTCAAACAAGATGAAAGGAAACTATCTCTCTCTTTGTTTCATCAATTCTTTTTCGGTGGTAAAGCCAATTATGGTTGAGGCCATCAGCCGCAAATCTATTGCGTTAGCCTCAAGGGTAAAGAAAGCAATAAGTATCTCTACGATAAACTCCAGATCCTCCATATTCTTTGCTTCGTGGGATTGCACCATGATCTAGTTTCACATCCGTCTCTGGAAGTTATATTCGCGCACCTCAATTGTGTGATCCTTTGGTTCTTACCGGCGCAAGAAGAATCTAGTCCGACGATGTCTAACTAAATCTTTCTGTTCATATCAAGGGACTCTATTGTTTGAAGGCAATATTGTTTCCGTGCTTCATTTCTCAAATCCGAGAGAAGATACGATGCTATTGTCATAGTGGTTCAAACCTCTCCAACCTAGTCTTCCGGCGACATAAAGATCTCATCCTCTCTAGTATCGGCAAATCTTTAACCTTAACGGCGTGTCTTTATTTATCCATGATACATCATCTTGTCCTTTCTTTCACAAGTGGTTCTTTTTCTTTTATCATGTTTCTTGAGAAAACCGGAGCTATGGCCATCCTATCCTTCTTGTCTCACGACAATCTTTCAACTCCTCTAACCGTCGTTTCTCAAGCAAAACACAGGACTCGCAACAAGTCTAGCAAGTTTTGCAAGGTGTAGTGGTCGCACCATTCAGTTCTTCATCATCTTGGGAACGTGAGGGTCACCTTCGTTCGAACACCCGCCTCTCCTTGTGTTCTTTTCTTTTTCCTAGGAATCTCGGGGCGAGATTCTTGTTTAGTGGGGGAGAGTTGTAGCATCCCAATTGTCTAACAATTGCAATGCTACTAGCATAGTCTATATAAATGCTACTTCCTATATATAATTGTTGCATCATTATTATATCATGCTCATGTCATCATGCCACCTTGCATTTGAGCATAATATAAAACCCTTTTTGTTTTGGTTCTTCTCTCATATGCATTGTTAATTGTATTTGCCTCTTGATATTGTATTTGGTTCTTGATATATTGTTTAAATGCCCAAGTTGAGTTGGGGGCATATCTTTTATTAACTCCACCACCTTTCTTTCACCACCTTATAATTCCACCATCCAACTAAATATGAGCTTGGCACTTATTGGTTTTACCTCTAGCTCATGTGGGTTGGGATGGATCCAATTCTTTTCCACATGCTCTCATCTTGGCATCATGCTGTTTTCACATTATTGATATATGAGAGCCACATGGCCACCTTTGCATGCCTTGTGAGTGGAACCCTTTTTCCTAGCTTCCATATGGATTATTAAGGATTTATGCTCATGTGGGAATATCTTTGGGACTAGTAAGCATCTAGTGGAATATACACACTAGCAAGTCCCAATTTTAATCCAATATGATCATCTCCATCGATTCCACTTGGGACCTTCTTTTAAATCCTTGGCTTGGCTTTATTCCAATTTTGGGAATGCATAATAATAATGCCATGTAATAATATTGTTTTCACAAGAATCAGCATGGCAGTAAATATTTTGCATGGGCCATGCAAGTACCACCTTTTGCTTGTCATTTGGATTTTATTTGAATTTTGAGTGGATCATCTCTACCTCTATCCTTCTTTTGGGCTTGGTCTTAGTTGATCTTGCTTAAAACCATATCACCACCTCTCCCTCTTTTTGGTCTAGCTTGGGTTTGATCTTGTTTTTGCTTGAGCTTGCCAAAAAGGAGAACCATCTCTCTCCCTCATCTAACCATCTAACCCATCATCCCCCATCTCACTTACCCCATCATCACCATACCCCTTACCCCCTCTCCTAAACCCTAAACCGAGCATCCCTAGCTCTCACCTCTCTCTCTCTCGGCCTCTCTCTCTCTCCCACCTAGCTGGCCCCACCGGCCACCCTCTCTCCCTGGCCACCTCACCCCTGCCCTAGCTACCCTCTACCCGAGCCTAGCTCCAAACCCTAACCTAGCCCGAGCCTACCCCCTCTCTTTTCTCTAGCTCTCTCTGCCAAGGTGGCCCCAGCCCGAGCCTACCCTTCCAGACCACCATGCCCCACCTGGAAGCCCCCTCCTCTACCTGCCCTGCCCTGCCGACCCTAGCACGTGAAGGAGGAAGGAGAGAAAAAGGGTGGCCGAGCCACCTTTTTCATCTACCCCACCTCCCCACGGCATCTCCCCCCTCTCTGCTACCTACCACCATCCCACCACCTCTCTGCCTCGCCCAGGTACCCCCAGATCTACCCCAAGGGCGCCCTCCCCTCCTCCCTTCTTCTCCATCGTCGACCACCCTCTCTAGCCGGCACCCTCGGCCTCCTCTCGGCTACACCGTACCAGGCGACCTGCGCGACGCAGAGGTGATCGAGGAGTACAAGGAGACCCCCTGCAGCAGCCCCGTACACGGAGCTGCGAAGAGGAAGCCCCAGAACCGCTGCACCTGCCGCGCCCGAGCCGAAACCCTAACTCGCCGTCCGTCTGCGTCGTCGCCGATCGCCTGCGCCTCGAGCAGATCCGTCTACACCGACCAACTCGCGGTGAGCTGGCCAACCTCCTGGACATCCCCCTCTGGCCGATCCTCCCCTGTACACGTTAGGCGTTTCGTCGAGCGCTCTCTGCGCTGGCGCGTTCGCAGTCGTGTCCTCGCCGTAGTGCCGCGGTAGGGTTTTCTGGCCGCGCATCCGTTCCCCAGCAGCAAGCGCCAAGCCACCGCTGTGGTTCCGCCTCTGCGCGGGCGCCCCAGGTCGCGCGTTCGAGCCCGCGCGCCGCGCTCTGCCACGCTGCGCACCGATCTGTCGAGGCAGAGAAGAAGCACAGTACGGCTGTGGTCGTTTTCCGCTTAACCCCCTGCTAGTTTTTATGCTTAACCCGCGGTACTCTTTTGGCCCACCAGTCAGCCGCCGATTGATCTTGCAAAAGGGCCCCTCCGTTTCTCTGGCCTCATCCTGCACTCCCTCGCTGTGCCGCGTGGCAAGCCCTCTCTCGCCCACTGGCGTGTGGGCTAGCAGAGCCTCGGACCCCACTCGTCTGTCTCTGTGGCTAGTTAAGCCCGCGGTGTAAAAGGGATTTCTGCGCGCTGTGGCATCCACTCAGCGTTGGCCCCACCCGTCAGCGTCTGTGTCTGGCTAAACCCGAGTAACAAAAGTATTTTCTGGTTTTCTGTTTTATTCAAATCTTATTTCAAATTCAAATTTAAATCTGTTTTGAAATATCTTTTGAAATATAAAACCAAATAATACAAATAATATATGTTTTCAAATCAGAAAAATATGAGGAATTCAAATATAGCCTTCAAAATATATTTTGAACACTTTATTTTCCAAGTTAATTAAATTACAATAAAATGCCCTTCCACTTTAAATAATTAATAACTTTTGTTTTATAAGTCCAAATTTAACAAATGATATGTCTAAAATGATTAGCTCGACGAGACCTTTCTGTTTATGCATTCCATGGTTTGATTTGAAGCATGCATCATATAAATATATTGTGAACAGCAACTAATTTGAGGATAAAATGTGACCAAAACTCAATAAAATGGTTTCTTCTTGTATTCCACACTCACCCATGCCATGCTACTTTATTGCTATGCAAATTGTGCATCATTCATCATGGCATGATTGTTTGCTTGATGCATTTTATTCATATGCTTGTGCCCTTTATTTATGTTGTCCCTTGTTTGTTTGGTTCTTCTTCGAATAGACGCTGAGCAGGGGATATATCAAGAGAACCAGGAGCACTACCCAGATCCATCCCTTGCTTCAACTGAGCTGCCAGGCAAGCACTACCACATGCTTGCATACATATAGTACCTATTGCCTCTATCTTATTCTTGCATCATTGAGTCACGATTGCATTAATCTGAATCCCAAGTATTGCATAGCCTTTACTTTTAAACCCCACCGAAGCTTGTTCCTCCATCCCATGAGCCATTACTACAGGAGTTGTTTGAGCCATGCGAGTCGTAGAACAGCATGTGTAGGGTATGTGAGTGTCTGATGGATAACGAGGTACCTATACAACTTAACCTGAGTAGTAATGGGATAACTAATGAAAGTGGCATCGGTGAGCCATATTCGCTATTTGGTTTTTTCGGCTCACTTGTGTCCCGTAGGACCCCGAGTACTTGATTCCTGTTCCTTGAATATTCGCGCTATCCACATCCGGGAGGCTTATGAACCCCCCTGAGCCAGAGCTTGATTCATTCTTATTTCTTGGGGCCACAAACTAGTTTGAGGTTTTATTTACTATCCTGTACTTATGCCATGCTTTACTGCTTTATTTAAATTGTGCGAGGTACTGCACACTGTACTGTTTAGGAAAGCGGAGTGTTTTCGCGGTGTCGACAAGCCCAGTCACATTTTCGGGTTCCCAGTCGTTCACAGCCGTTGACGCAAACCTTGAGTCCGTCTCGGAGTCAGCTAACTTCGTTGCGGGTAGCTCAATGGGGTGGCCCCCTGAAATATTTCTGAATCCTGTGATCGCTTTGTCGTGACTGCCTCGTTGGGTTTTGATTTGGTTTTTCCAAGGCATATCGAGTGTGTGTTGCTATTTGTGCACCCCTGCAGGGTAAAACTTTCTGAAAGTCGTGTCCGCGGTTATGGACGACTTGGAGCACAGTTTCTCGATCATAGACAAGCATAACTAAAGTACCGCTTTTAATTTGACTAGACTAGGTACCTGACTAGTAAATAGTGCAATACTCACGGAATGGATAATAAAACTGCCAACGGATGGGGGGTTGTTCGTCCGCTTCCTCGTCGGTAAGCGAGGAGGAGGATGGATCTGTT
Source organism: Avena sativa (assembly GCA_916181665.1). Classification (NCBI taxonomy): domain Eukaryota; kingdom Viridiplantae; phylum Streptophyta; class Magnoliopsida; order Poales; family Poaceae; genus Avena; species Avena sativa. The sequence goes on along the minus strand of OV702286.1, from coordinate 26,849,424 downwards.
AAGATTACCATTATAACTGTTGTTATTAATTCACGGACATCCGTCTATCTCTGGTTAGGCGGATGGTTAGCGAGTTTCTGTAGAATTGTTAGGGTTTATCTTTTGCTGCAATTGCGTCACCCCAGGTTGTGTCCCCTTTAGTGGCATAAAGTCTTGCTGAGTACCCCTAGGGTCTCACACGATAAATTATTGGTTCAGATGAACAGGTACATTCGCAAGATGGATACTGGGTGGAAGAGACGGACGATGTGGGCAACGATCATTCGGTGTAGAGATTCCGGGAAAGGGGATCCGTGAGATCTGTGGGCGGGATGTGCTTATCTATGGGGCATCTTATGCCGATTTGCTTCTTATCCGTACTAGGATTTTGTCTTCCGCTTCCGCTTGATACTCTAATGTTTGATGTATGAGGAGATATCCTAAACTATTATATCTATCTAGGATATTTGGATCTTGCCGTATGGCGTTGCTATATTTCCTTTCTTTTTAGATGGAATGGCTCTGATGTACTATTGTATGGTGGCTTGCATACATACTCATTTGTGTATGTAGTTGATCCCTTCGCCTGCCGATTACGCCGCCCGTTCTTGTCCCGATGTTTGGAAATGGTTGGGACGGCCGAAAGGTCTACCTGTGAGTGGCATTTGGGCCCCACCGTACTATTTCAACCATTTCTGCTCATCCAGGCTTGTAACTAGGAGCGTAATTCACCGAGGTAGTTACATAAGGACACATTTATCTTTGTTCCAAGATTAGGGTTAAGCCAAACCGGTCGGTTGGGACAGCCAGTCAACCCAGTCAAACCAACCGCTTCCGACCGAGAGCGCGCGTCACACTGCCTGTAGCTTTCCCGACGGCGGCGGCGGACCTCACCCATCGTTCTCGGTGCCGGCGCCGGCGGCACGACAATTAATTTAGGCGGCGGCGCTTTCGTTCGACGGCGAAGGTGGTGAGTGCCATTTGAAAGCTAATTCCTCTCACATTCTTCTCAATTCGAGATCTGAGCGTGCCCATTGATGTTAGATTGTGGAGGCGAGGGTGTGTTGAACGGCGAGGGGGAACGATATGGAGCATGGAGAGGGGACTTCTAATCGGTATATCCCGTATCTCTGCACTTAATTTCTCTAAGGTTGAGCTCTTTGTTCGCTTCCGCTTGCTCACAGTGCCCGCCAAAAACAGGGGAGACGATATTGCGCGCCAAACCTTCGAATTTCGCATCAATTTCTTTCCCTCTAGGGTTGTTTTAGTTGATGGCAGCACGCAGCTCATTGAGAGAGACACCGTTGTTAAATGGGAGGTGGAATTAGAACATGTTGATCCCCAAGAGCTAATAAACATGGGAGAGGAGGCGGTGAGGAAAATGGTGGAAAAAATTAGGGATAGTGCGGTTTGGGGGCTAGAGCAAGAAGTTTCTTTGTTACGATTTGATGATTGCAAATGTGACTATGTTAGGGTTGAGACAGGGGAACATATATTTGATGAAATCGATGAGCGAAATGGTTGGGCAAGCAAAACTGTTCTATTTTTAGCACAGCTCATTGATCTGGAACCTGATTCAAGGGATGGATATGTGGCCTCGAAGCTGGCTGCTCAGATGGTCGAGGATGATTGGGCTGTACAAAGGCAAGTAATGCCTATACTTACTGAGTTGGAAGTGTTAACAGTGGAGGATGATGCTAATGCACAAGAGGAGGATGCAGATGGTAATGCACAAAGGATTGTAACTGTTGATTGGAATTCAGTTGAGATACATGACCGGACTGATTTGGTCATTGCACCAATAGATGACATTGAAATGGCAAAGCTTTTTGGCATTCCTATAGATGACAGAGACAAGGAGAAGAAGAGGGATGAAGCTGCAAATCATGGTGATAACCATTTAAGAGATGAAGAGGCAGATATAGATATAGAGTTATTGGAAAATGCTACAGTTCATGTAGATGATGCACATGATGATGAGCTAGTAACAGTTTATGACAAAGAGGACCCAGTTATTGAAGTTGGGAGATTGTTTCCAAGCATGGATGAATTCAGGATGTGTTTTAGGACATATGCAGTCAAACGTGAGTTTGCTACCAAGACTATGTGGACTGATAAAAAGAAGTTTTATGCAAAATGCATAGGTTATGATGGTGGTGCCAAGCCTTGCAAGTGGTATATATCTGCTAGACGCCAACCTGATGGAAGGACAATAAGAGTGAATCAAATTCCAAAACCTCATACTTGCATTACAAGTTCTCAAACAGTTACAAAGATGACATCACAATTATGGGTTGCAGAAAAGATCAAGCCCATTTTAGCCACAACACCAAACAGCACTGCAAAGAGACCGAAAATAGACTTGGAAAAGCAGTACCCCATTAAGCTGAATTATACTACAGTGTGGAAGGCAAAGCAAAGGGCAATGAAAGAGCTATATGGTGATTGGGCAAATACCTTTCGAATGCTTTATAACTTCAAAGCAGAAGTAGAGAAGAGGTCACCTGGCAGTGTTGTGGAGATAGATACTGAGGTAACAGCTGATGGGAAAGTCTTCTTCTCTAAATTCTTCATGGCTTTAAAGCCTTGCATCGATGGCTTCAAAGCAGGGTGTCGTCCATATTTGAGTATAGACTCATCTTTCTTGACTGGAAAGTGGAATGGTCAACTAGCAGCATGCAATGCTTTAGATGGACACAATTGGATGTTCCCTGTAGCTATTGGCATGTTTCAGTCTGAGACAGAGGCATCATGGACATGGTTCATGATGCAGTTGAAAAGATGCATAGGGCCAGTCTCTCCATTGGCAGTGCACACAGATGCATGTAAAGGTTTAGAAAATGTAGTGAAGATTGTTTTCCCTCATGTTGAGCAGAGGGAGTGCTTCGGCCATATGTGGATGAATTTGATCAAAAATTCAGAGGAGATGATTTTGGACGCATGTGGCCAGCAGCAAGATCTTACACCAGGCAGACACATTCATATCACCTTGAGAAGATTAAGACAGCATGTTCTGAGGAGGATAGGGTCAAGTTTTGTACATGGTTGGAAACCTACCATTCTCTTTTATGGTACAGGTCTGGTTTTAACACTGCCATCAAATGTGATCATATCAACAATAATTTGGCAGAAAGTTTCAACAACAAAGTGAAGGAGTTAAAAGACTTGCCTGTCCATGACATGGTTGACCAGATCAGGATCAGGATCATGATCATGAGGTTGTGGGAATTGAGAAGAAGGCTTGGTGATTTTCTTCAAGGAGATAAGCTTCCTGATGTTGTGCAGCAGGTGGTCAACAGGAGCAGAAATCTTGCACATTTGCGTGTTGAGAAATCCTCATCGTGGGGTGCTGAAGTCAGAGATACAAAGAGTGGCAGGAGGCATGTTGTTGACACTCAATTGCATGAATGCACATGCCTTGAGTGGCAACACACTGGGAAGCCTTGTGAGCATGCCATACTTTTCTTGGCCTCCAAAAACAAGCTAAATATGCACCCATATTTGCATGAGTATTATTCTGTAGCAAAATTCAAGGCTGCATATGGAACACCAATTCCAGCACTTACAGATCAGTCTTAGTGGCCTGAAGTGGACATTCAGTTCTCCTTGTGTCCTCCTTTGATGAAAAGAAAGGCTGGCAGGCCCAAGCAGAGTAGATTCAAGACTTGGTTTGAGAAAGGTGGGAGCAGCAAGAAGGGAAAGAAAGATGAAAAGAAAGATGCCAAGCCAAAAAGGGCCCAAAAAGGTAACAAGAATAGATGCAAACTCTGTGAAGAACTTGGACACCGAGATGGCTCTACCAAGTGCAGATACACTGCTGAAAAGCCAAAGTATGTTCATCCAAAATCTATCCCATTTCTTGTTGATGATTTTTCTCCCCCAGCTAACTTGCTTGTTTTCAGGAGGAAGCGTGGAGAAAAAGGCCCACCTCTTGTTGTTGATGAATGCTGGCCAGTGAAAAGGGCAAGAATAAATGGCCAAAGAAAGAAGATAACTAACCAAATCATGTTTGGTGCTGCTGAGGTGCAATCTGAACTTGTTTTGGAGGATGATGTGCAAACTGTTGAGGCTTTAGGGCACACCGTTTCTGATTTGGAAGCTCTGGTGCAAAATTAGGGGCAAAATGAGCCTGTTGTTGAGGCTCTAGTGCAAAATGAGCCTGTTGTTGAGTCTCTGGTGCAAAATGAACCTGTTCTTGAGGCTCTAGTGCAAACTGACCATGTTGTTGAGGCTCTGGTGCAAAGTGACCATGTTGATGAGGCTCTGGATCATGATCATGAGCTTGTTGAGGTGGTGCAGGAGGTGAAGGAGACTCTTGGACGTGCTGTGGGGAGGCCAGATGGTAATTGTAAGAAAAAGAAGAGCATAAACCTGTTGTGTGGTGTGAAACTTGTGAAGGAGAAGAAAACGAGGGGTAAGAAGAGCCAAAAGAAATAGACTTTGAATTTGGCACTTTTTGTTGTAAACATTTGTTATTGTAATAATTTGGCACTTGTTGTTGTAAACATTTGTTATTATAATAATTTGTCACTTGTTGATAATTTGGACAAAATTCAAATATGATGGTAAATTTGAATTTCAACAAATGTAGCTATGTCACTTTTCTATGTTTGTATGAGCTTCCAACGTTTTTCTCATATGTACAATACAACTCATCCTCACCCTGATCCCTTTTGTGAAGTACAACTCACCTTCACCCAAAATGGGGTAGAAACAGGCTCCAAAGCTAGGGTAAACCACCCCATTTCTAAGCAAGTTTTTTTCGACCATTTGTAAAACCAAGTTTGATATTTTTCCTCAGAACTATGTCACATAACATGACACCATGCGAAGGTTTTGTATTTTTTTTGATTTTTTTGAATTAGTTATGCACATTCGAATGTCTGGTCAAACTTGAAGGGTTTTCATAAATATTCTTAGCTAGGGACTGGGGCTCACAAAACTAGCATTGGATCTCTGATGAAATAGCATGTTGTGAACCTAAAAATGATTTTTACAAAAAATCATCAGCATGAAATCATGTACCTGTAGTTCATATCTTACCCACTTCCAACCGATTCGGCAGGATTTGTCTTTTTCACCAGGGATGGAATAAAAGGTTTGATATACTCAAGTTGGGAAATTGTACATGCTAGGTGGTCTAGTATTTTTGAAAAATAGGATGTTACCATTTTGAAACTTCAATTTGGTGGTTGTTTCACAAATCCCCCCCTCTTTCGGCACTCAAAAAATAGAAAATGGATTTTCTGTGCGTCGAAAAGGAAAACTTTGTGCTACAACATTGTTAGTCATCCCATTATAGACATGCATGCCAAATATGGGCACATTATCACAAACTATGCCTTGATTCTAGCCATATCATTGGTCATTTGACCGAAAGCCAGAAAACCTCGGAGGAGATAGGTCATTTTGTGAAGGGTTTTTTGAAATATGATCAATAGACCAAGTTTGATATTTTTCCTCACAACTATGTCACATAACATGACACCATGCGAAGGTTTTGTATTTTTTTGATTTTTTTGAATTAGTTATGCACATTTGAATGTCTGGTCAAACTTGTGAAATCCCGTTGACTACATCCTAAACCCCACTAACCCTAAGGCCGAATGAGGAACATAGATCTAACCCTAGCGTGACATTGTGGCCGTTCGATCGCGTCTTCTAGAAGGATTCCGCGGGTGGCTCCGGGCGATCCGTGGAAGGGGTTGTTCTGCAACCTGATTGGTTGGCGTCTCTTAGAAGGATTTCGTGGCTAGCTCTTGGCGATCCGTGGGATGGATGATTCTGGAATCTGATTGGTTTCATCGTTTTTACGTGCAACGGCGTGGCATGTGAGCATGACACACTCCATTGACCGTTGGACCGAGCGTGGCATGCGAGGGCGTTGGGCGGAGCGGGCTGCACCATGCATGCAGCTACCCCTAGCATCGCAGTCTAGCTATTTTACGTGCAACAGCGCTGCGGCGTATTTACTCCCTCCGTCGCATTAAATAAGTGTACGTGTAACAACGTTCTTCAGTCAAACTTACTCCCTTTCAGGTTCATTGTAATAAATGAGACTTTGCATGATACCACATCTATGTTATTTTGCACTATGGAGTAGTAACTTAGACTATTAACATATGCATGATACCACATCTAAGTTACTCCCACATACTCCCTCCGTCCGCAAATAAATTGAAGAGACCATTTGCTAAATGTTATTGGACTTGATTTTCGTAAAGCAATTTTTTCTACTTTAAAGTGCACTGGAAAGGTAGAAGTACACTTTTTGAGGACAAATTTTGAAGCCAAACGTACACTTATTTGTGGACAGAGGGAGTATGCATGTCACTATGACCAGCCTAAGAAAAAATATCAATCAAAATCTAAAATATGTAATAAATATTGACCAGCCAAACGTACACTCCATTGACCGTTGGACCGACCGTGGCATGCGAGGGGGCTAGGCGGGGCGGGCTGCACCATGCATGCAGCTGCCCCTAGCATCCCAGTCTAGCTATTTTGCGTGCAACAGCGCTGCCCCATTAAATAAGTGTATGTCGAACAACTTTCTTCAGTCAAACTTACTCCCATCTGGTTCATGCGCCATACAAAAAGTAAATATTTATAAATCTAAAATATCAACTTTGACTACCTTGGTACTAGATTCCTTGGTTCATGCCCCATTAAATAAGTGTAAAAACGAACGAGTTTGTTGCATGCGGTGTGTAAAAACGAACGAGTACCTCGGTACTATATTCCTGCATTTATTACCGAAGTAAATCAAGGCCAAATTATATTTTCCCTTTTATTTTTCACTGCCAATGAACAACTACCTTGAACGTTTTTTCTGTCTTTCGCATTAATGCATGCATGCATGCAGGGGCGGGGGTGGTGGTGCAGGGGTCACGTCGCATCTTAGCTATTTTTTCTCTCTTTCGCATTGATCACGCCCGCTGCCCACACGCAACGCAGCGCACGCGTCTGCGCCAACGCGACGCTGGATTCCCACGCCGCCCTTCACGCCCCGCCCTCAATAAATAGACAAAACACCTTTGCCTCCTCATCTCATCTTGCCCCTCATCTTCAACCTCGAGCCCGTCCCTTTGCCTCCTCCCAGCCCCCAAACACTCTGGCGACCATGGCGACCTCCCCCCTCCGCTTCCCTTCCAACACCGAAGTAAGCGACGAGGACAACCACCCGGACCACAAGCAGTGGTGGGAGCAGGAGGCGCCCACGCTCCCCAAGCGTGGCAAGAAGAAGTCTCCGCCCTGCCCCTGGGGGGAGAAGGGCCCCATCGTCACCAACCCAGTCCCCAACCTCCCCGGCGGCGGTGACCTCCCCTCCGAAGCGTACTGGGCTAAGGCGGAGAAGGACGAGGCAAAGCAGGAGGCTGCTATCGCCAGGTGGGAGGAGAAGCAGGCCGAGTGCGCCTTGAAGAAAAGGCGCAGACGGGAGGACGAGGAGCGACGGGAGGCCAATCGCTGGGCCTTCCAGGAGGAGCAGCGGAAGCGGGAGCACCGGGAGAGGCGGGCGGCGTGGAATGCCGCGAAGGCGGCTGCACCAGCACCGCCTCCACCGCCGATGGAGTAGGGTAGCTAGGGTTAGGGTTTAGGGGCTAGCCCAGGGTTTAGGCGGGGCGCCTATTCCCTTCTATATTATTGTACTTTTTTCTTTTTATTGTAATGTTATCCCAATGTTATCGATCCGGCTATCTAATATAAGTAATGTTATCCCAATATTATCTATCCCCTTGTTTTATTGTAATCTGTGTTTTATTGTATTGTCATTTGTCAAAACACCCAAAACAACAAGTGTATAAAACAAAAGACACAAAAACAAGTTCTCATATAATACTCGTGCAATATTTATAAAATGAGTGAAATTCGAAAAGCGCAAAAGGAAGAATAAGTTAACATAATGATGGTTGATTATTTTCAAATAACACATGATTCATTTTCAAACAAGACATTTAAATATTTACATAAGTTAAAGGAGCGCCCAAGTTATGTTAGTTAAATGGATGCCCTTGGACTTTATTTATATATTTACTTTCGCAAAAAAAAAAAGATTGCAACCTGAGCACGAGTATCTGCAGATCCACACGTCCCTATTTAGATTGTAACGTGAGTACCATTTTTTTTCCCAATCAACATATAGTTACTATTGGGCCTGGATACGTCCATTTTGGCCTGGCTAAGTTCTATTTGGGCCTGGCCTTTTTCAATCCTCGTCAATTGTTTTTTTACTTTTCAACCCCTCCCCCTCCCCTGCACACGGGCGCCCCCTGCACACTGATAAAAGGAACACTGACGAAACTGACAAAACTGAAGGAACACTGATTTCGAAAACAGAGCAGCTCAAAATTAGCCTGAATTTGTGTTGCATTTTATTCAAGCCAAAGACATAGACCATTACATCCATTACAAAGCATCACTCGAACACTGACTGCGCTGTCTAATGACTAACGATCAGGAGATAAACTAATCCAAGAGAAATTACACAAAAATAAAAAAAACCGGCCATCAGATTGTCCTGCTTCTTCAATTCGATGATTTTCCTTAGCTGCTTGTTCATCTTCTTCAGCTCGGCCTTCACTTCCGCATCCACCGTAGTACCAGCGGAAATGGGGTTGCCACATCCCAATTGCTCCACCACGGACGGGTTTTCGAGCTCCCGGGATGCTACCTCCACCCCAATTCGTTCGATGTACTCATCAAGCCACTCAAAATGCCCACATTTTGGCAGTTCCTGAAATCGCAGAGATGAACCCTAAATCCAAAATTCGATGAAATGCATGAAATTTCGAAAGAAAAGTGAGAAATTAGCGCTCGGAACACTCAAATCTCACCTTTCCCGGCTCGGGCTTGCTCTCACACTTCACAAATTCCCGGTCAATGTTGCCGTTCTTGTCAGTGGATGTGACAAGCCGCTTCTGGGGCGCGGTACGGGGGCAATCGGGGCACCTCCTCATCGGCACCGCACCATACCGAGGCCATGAGCGGTGGGAGGAAGTAGAGCTCGACATCCCTCGCCGGCGTTGCCGCAATTGCTCGCCGGAGAAGAAAACGGAAGGGGATGAGATGCTGGAACGGTGGCGGGAGTGCTCGGGTGCGGGGACGGATCGGGGCCAACGACTCTCTTCAACCACAGGGTGAGTCCCACGATATGAGGTGGACATCAGGTGAGTTCCGCCGTGACGTGGAGAGGCTGTGGGTCCTACTGTGCTCAGCTGATTCGAATTCGTTGACGGTCTCGTGGGGTTAAGTAGAAGTGTCGCACGGGAGCTATTTGTCGCCTCACAACCGTCGCATGCGAGCTATTCTTTTCAACGATGTCGCTTTCCTTCCAATTCCAAGTAGAGACGTCGCATAGGAGCTATAAGCCCTGTCGTAGCGGCTACGAATGAAGGCAGAACCCGAGAAATCTGCTGCACTTTTGTCTCATCTCTCGCATGCATCCGGCCGCAAGCATACGCGAGAAGGCTGATGATCTCATGTTGTCACCGCGTAAACTCTCTAGCTACTCCCTATTAAGGGAACATGGAATTCATAACACACACAACTCTAGAGAACTCAACACTAGGTCAACTGGCTAAGAATCGACATGCCTAGAAGGCACATAAGCTTTGAAAGACTAGAAGAGATACCAAAACTTTTCGAAATTCAACACCAGATAAGATAAACCAAAGTTAGAGCGAAACTAGATAAAGAGTAAAAGAAGCATACTAGAGTTTTCGCAAATACTTTTCAGCTTTTAAAGTAGTTTTCACAAGCACTAGACTCAACATCGTCAATTACCAAGGTTTTCCTATGGTCGTTACTGCTCTGATACCAAAAACTGTGACACCCCCGGGATCAGGGCTAAACAAATCCCAGACCTCCGTCTGACATAAGCTTAACCTTGAGCTCGAGAATATCCAGTGAAGAATCGTAACACAACAGTGACCCTACGCCACAAAATTTATTACATCAAGCTCATAACTGAGCAGAGAACCAAATTATTACAAGCAGAGGTCACTGACCACAAACATCAAACAACGGAAGGCAAATTATGCTATTAAGTATAGCAAACTTAACAAATGGCCTAAGAGGCCTCAAGCATAACGATGACGTCCCAGCCCATAGATTCCAGGCTGCCGGCCGGGAACCCCAAGCTACTCGTCGATGTCGATGTAGTACGGAACTCGTCTTCAGGTGAACACTTACTCTGCCAAAAGTATCAACAAAGCAAGGGTGAGTACAGGGTGTACTCCGCAAGACTTATGGCTGGTGGAGTTGTTTTGCATAAAGCCACTTTTGTTTATAAAACAAGAGGGAGAAGAAGCTCGTCTAGTCAGAGTATTTTAAAAGGGGATAAGAGAGCGACATCTCCGAAGTATTGATCATCATCTTTTGATATCCACCGAATCATCATCTTCTCCTGAACTAGGATCACCCCCTCGTACCCATGAGGAAGCATCCTTAACAAACATTAGTTGCCAAGTTATACGATTAGGTTCATGTTCTCTATGATCTTGAGTCCGGTCGCCAAGTCGTTCAGAACCATGAACATGGCTTTTCGAAAAGATTATTACCCTGCAGGGGTGTACAACTTTACCCACACGTACCAACCGATTCTTAGTGCCAGATCATTAGCCCTCTTCCTTGGAAGGTCGACAGAGAGTGGTTGACCACAACCTTTACCTTGCTTTCTCCGAGACCATGAGTCACGCAATAAGTATGGTTACGCCGTAACGGGTCAAATACCGAAGCCGGTACTTAAAGATGTGAGGCGAGGTTGGTTTACCAGGGGCGCCATCAACCCCAAGCAACCCGGTCCATGCTTCCCTACCTATTATGAATGCACCACTTCACCCGGCAAATCTTTTAAAAGATTTTCTATGCATATGTCGAATGGAATGCCCGAACTATGTGACTCATGGAATCTACTAGGCAAGTTAGTTAGTCATGAGTTTGTCCAGGCCCCGTGTGGTTGTACGCTCGTCTTGGCTCCAAAGGCAAGAACTCAGGTCCTAGTGGTGGCGAGCATGGGACTAGAAAAACCACATCCCACTGTGGCCTCCCATACAAGCCTTAGCATGTTTAATCTCATATCACCTCCGATATCATCTCACATTACCCTGTCATACTAGATTCTCTGCATCTGATACATCATCTAATGAACCAGCATTGCCAGCTATGCATGGCTAAGCAGGACACAGATAAAAAGCTTTAGCAGCGCACACAAGCCAAACCTAGTTATGCTAGGAGCAGTAGATCAGGTAATATAAGTTCAAAGGGATTAATGCAATAGATAGGGTACTCTATCTATCGGTAAAAGACCACAGTAGAATCGTATGCATCATGGAAGGAATTGAAATGCTTTCGAAATCATAGGATTATATCATGGTGGGGCTATGCTTTCCTTTGCCTGTTGATAACCGATAAGCAGATCTTCGGGAGCCTTGTACTTGACTTGGTTACAGTTGGTCAAGTATTGTTCGTCGATATTCAATCTTCGATGGTCTTGATCTCGGTCTTCGATCTCGATCTCGATATCGTATTCTACCTGAGAGAAGCAAACACCGGAATGAAAGGGGAAACAATCAACACATGGCATTGATGCAATGCTCAAGCAAGGATGATGATATGACAAGTTAAATTGTATCGAAATGTAACTCTAAAGCATGCTCGACAAGTTAATCGGGGTTCCGAGGGGCGCAAACCCTAACTCGGGGAAACTCCGGATGTATATGAGAGGGGTTACTATGTTCTCTTAATTATACGTGTCATTTAAGTTGTTGAAAAATGCATTATTATAGCTTAAAGAGGTAGGTTTCATTTTTCTGAACATTTTGATATATTATAGACATTTTTCTGACTTATAAATAAAATATATTGAATTTATAAGATTAAACCAATTTCTGGAATTATTAAAACTATTATTAAAAGCTTTTATTGCATCAGATGTCATAACACAACCCAGGAATTTTGTTACCACACCTGATCCTACCCACAGTGACTGACCGGTGGGGCCGAAGCCACATCAGCAGCCACACACGCAAAGTAGGGTCAGAGGCATTTCTCACTGGGGCTAGCTCTAGCCACTGCGGCTGCCAGGTGGGGCCTGTGACAGGTCGGTTGCCACCATGGCACCACGTCAGACTCGCTTGAGAATGGCCAGACGGCAGCGATAGGCGACGGAGGAGGCCGCACGTGCTTGCAAGACTAGGCGCGCTAGAACGAGGGCATCGCGGGCTACCTATTAGTGGCGGCGCAACTGCTAAATGGTCACCGGAGCACGAGGCACGCCGAGTCTCTACGGCGGAGCACGATGGAACCCGGCGGAAGCTCTTTATAGGAAGAAATCGAGGGAGGGGACGGTACTGGCGGGTTCCTAGGCTCACCGCGATTGTTCTAAAGGGGTTGGGGAGCTCGGGGGAGGCCGGAAACACCGGTGGCAATGGCGGCAGGAGACGGAGCAGAAGGTGATGGTGGTGTTGATTACCAGCATGCGGGGTCGATTCCTTCAACTAGGGATCTTAGCTCGACAAGGTGGTTCATCCAGCATGCTCGGCGGAGCTCGGGGACGGCCAGAACGGCGGCGAGCGACGGGTTCCGACGGGATTAGGGTTCAGTATCGCACAGGAGAGGACGAACAGGAGCAAGGGAGAGAGGGGTAAGTGGATAGGGAGGGAGGAAGACGTAGCAAGGTGGCCTCCTTATCCTCTTGCAGACGCAGAACGACGGCGGCGCGAATCACTGCGCGCGCGGAGGGCGGGAGCGCCGACAGCGAGCTGCTCGCCGTCGTCAACGAAGACGACGAGCGGGACAAACCGAAGTGGTATTGGGCCGTGTGGGCCGACTTGGTGGGCCGCGGGGCGCTGCACAAGCGGCAGATAGGGAACGGAGAGAGGGAGGAAACCTGGGCTGCGGCCTGGTTCTCCTGCTGGCTCTATTTTTATTTGCATAAATGTTTTCCTTTTTCTGATTTCACTTTGGTTTTTGTATTTCCATATACAAATCTGTTTTGAGTTATGTCAAAATACTAGAAGCTTTATAAAAGGTTAGAAAATATTGAGGGGCCCTTTTATTCAGATTGGGCTCCACAATTTTGGTAACTTTCAAAATTCAAAACCATTTAGAATGTGTTTTCAAATAGAGGGAGAGGTTAGGGTTTAGGGTTTTGATTTGTTTTCTTGAATGCACAATTTAAATGATGATTCTCATGAATGCACAAACAAAACCCTAATTAGTAATTAACTAGACCCTTACGAGAATCTCGACCCGAGATTCCAAAGGTAGGAAAAGAGACAGAGAGAGAAAGAGACAAGGCCATTCTAAGGGTAAGAGGGAAACACACTAAACAACACACAGAGTATCTCATGGTGATCTCAGGAATGGAGTGTTCAGAAACAACTCTGAGGTGACGACATGAAACACCTCAAGGTAACGGAGGAAACAAGAGGATAAAGTTTCAAGTTGTTAGATCGATGGTCTTCATAAGGATTAAGACCATGGAGACTCAGAAGAGTTAAGATTCTAAAAGGAAGGATTCCTAAAGAATGAACATAACCATAGACTTCGAAAAGGAACCTCTAATAAATGACTTAACTAGAGATGTCAGGTTGCAGAGATATGGATCAACAAAACCAAGTTGTTGAACTACTTTTGGAACCGAAGGGTTACTCTTTCATTCAACAGAAGGTCAAGACAGAAAGGTGTTTTAGTGGAGAGGACTCATTAGAGTCACAAGAAACATGTAATCAAGAGGAACTACAGATTACCAAAATCATAGCCACTCTGATAACATGGTCGAGAGAATGAAGGAAATTCTTTATTCATCCAGGACTATCAAAATCTTTGCCAAAGATCGTGATATCACTTTACTCCACTAGATGAATAGTTAAGAAGATTCCTGTGTTGGAGATATGCCCTAGAGGCAATAATAAATATAGTTATTATTATATCTTTGTGTTTATGATAAATGTTTACATTCATGCTATAATAGTATTAACCAGGAAACATTAATACTTGTGTGATTTGTAAACTAAATTAGAGTCCCTGGTAAAGCCTCTTCATAATACTAGCTTGTTGGTTAATAAATGATTGTGGTTTCCCTATCATGAACATTGAGATGTTATTAACAACAAGATCATATCATTAGGAGAATGGTATGGTGGACATACTCCTATAGATAAGCGTAGCATAAAGATCAAGTCATTTTAATAGTTCAATTGCTATAAGCTTTCTGATACATAGTAACCTAATTCCTTCGACCATGAGATCATGCTTATCACCATCACCGAAAAGATGCTTTGATGACATCAAACACCACACCGTAACTGGGTGGCTATAAAGGTGGCATTGAGTGTTCGGAAAGTATGGGTTGAGACACATGGATCAAGAGTGGGATTTGCCCATCCATATGACGGATAGATATACTCTGGGCCCTCTCGGTGCAATGTCATCCAATTATCTTGCAAGCATGTGAATGGATCACAAGGGATCACATACCACAGGAACGACAAAAGAGTACTTATCGGTAACGAGGTTGAACTAGGTATGCAGAGATACCAACGATCAAACCTTGGATAAGTAAACTATCGTGAGACAAAGGGAAATTGGTATCGTATGTAAGTGGTTCATTCGATCGCAAAGTAATCGTAGAAATATGTGGGAGCCATATGAATTTCCAAATTCCTCTATGGGTTATTATTCGGAGAAGTGTCTCGATCATGTCCGCATAATTCACGAACCGTCGGGAGACACACTTAAGGATTCGATGTTGTTGAGTAGTTATGGAATGATGAGTAAGAGACCGAATGTTGTTCGGAGTCTCGGATGGGATCCGAGATATCATGAGGATATCCGGAATGGTCCGGAGAATAAGATTCATATAAGCAAAGTCCCGTTTCCGAGTTGGAGAATGATTCCGGTGTTTTCATCGGGAATGTTCTAGAAGGGTCTGGAAGGTCCGGCACTCCGGAGGGGAAGGGTAGATGAATGTGTCATAACAAGTTGGAATGGTTGCATCATGTACTAGGTATCATGGCTGAACAAAATAAAGGGATAAATCAAATCCTAGTTTGAAAAGTCAAACGCCAATTTGAAAAGTCAAACGGCAGTTTTGCTTGGTGGAGGGAGAGTAGGAAACCTACTTGGGGAGGAGTTCCTCTCCCTCCACCCGCCGGCCAAGGAGGCCGACTTGGGGGAGGACTCTCCTCCCCTAGCCGGCGCCCCCCACCTATAAAAGAAGGGGCAGGGGTGCCCCCTCTAGCCTACACCTCTCTCCACCAAACCCTAACCCTAGCCGCCGGCCACCAAGTCGCCGCCGCCCTAGGGTTTCCTCCTAGCCGCCGAGTTGGGGCCCTCCCCTTGCCCTAGCCGCCGGCCTAGCCCTCTCTCCTTGGTGCCTCTAAACCCTAGATCGCCAAGGACTCTCTCATAGTCCACCATACTCGCTTCGGCTTAAGGCGAAGCCCTGCGAGATCTCCCCTCTACTTCTGGTACCACGCCGTCGTGCTGCCGGAATCGCGAGGAGAGTGCTACAACCACCGCTGCCTGCTGGAACAAGGGAGAGAAAGGTCTTCATCGAGTACCGAACGTGTGACCGACTGCGGGAGCGCTGCTGGAATGCGTCGCCGGAAGGATCATCTACACGATCTTGAGATCGGCAAGAGTACGACTACATCACCCACGAGAATCTGCTCTCGTTAAACACTTTGGAATCTTCGAGGGTGAGTTATTCTATCGAATCGTTGCTACAATCTAGTAGATAGATCTTGGCTTGTTTGTTTGTATGCGGTAGAATTTTTTTGTTTTCCATGCTACGAACCCCTAAAGTGGTATCAGATCCGTGTTTATATGTAGATCTGTTGCACGAGTAGAACACAATGGTCATTGTGGACGGTGGTGCTTTTATTAGCAATTGCTTCTTGTGTACTTTGCATCTTGCGGTATGATGGGATGAAGCGGCCCGAGCTAACCTTACATGACATCGTTCATGAGACTTGCTCCACGCTCAACATGCAACTTGTATTGCATAAGTGGCTTTGCGTGTGTCTATCTCCCCCATTATAGTAAAGATCCAATTTACAACGGGCACTTGATAGTTCAAACATCAATGTTGTGGTTCTTGTTCGTAAGTTAGAGCGACACTTATTGAAAGCCCCAAACCACGTAAAATGTGCAAAGAAAATTAGAGGCGTCTAACTTTGTTTTGCAGGGGTGTGCTGTGATGTGATATGGCCATGATTGTGATTATATTTGATGTATGCAATGATCCTTATTGTAAGTTCGCAACCAGCAGGAGCCATATGGTTGTCTTTAATTTCTGTTAAGACCCGCGTGTCTATTCAAAGTAGTTGTAATAGTTGAAGCCGGTGGACGACAACCATGGAGCAGCGTCATTGACCTTGATGCAATGCTGGTGATGATGGAGATCATGTTCGTGCTTGAAGATGGAGATCAGATGCACAAAGAAGAAAGGCCATATCATATCACATATTATGAATTGCATGTGATGTTAATCCTTTATGCATCTTGTATTGCTTAGTTAACGACGATAGCATTATAAGATGATCCCTCATGCACATTAATATCAAGTTTTAAAGTGTTCACCCTTAGTAAGCATCATTGCTAAAGCTTGTTGTTTCGAAGCACCACGTGATGATCGGTTGTGTTAGATTCTGCAAGTGTATACAATGTGAGCAAGCCAGATTTGCTCATGCGGAAGCTAAGGTTTGATATTGACGAGCCTAGCATGTACAAACATGGTATTGGAACATGGATCACCGAAAGGTAAAGCATGAATCATATAGTAGATATGATGAACATGTCGATTGTTCGCCATTGAAGCTACATCAACTCTCGTGATGATCGGTTTTGATATAGTGGATTTGGTTCGTGTGATCACTAAAACAATCTGAGGGATATTGTTTTGAGTGGGAGTTCACCTAGATTAATTTAACTATTAATTAGAACTCAATTTGTCATAAACTTAGTCTAAACTATTGCAAATATGTTGTAGATCAATGGCGGCCCCTACCATCAATTTTAATGCGTTCCTAGAGAAAGAAAAGTTAAAAACAATGGAAGCAACTTCGCGGATTGGTTCCGCAATTTGAGGATTGTTCTCAATGCTGGTAATTTGACCTATGTGCTGGATGCACCACTGGGTGACCCGCCTGCAGCTGATGCTACCGATGAAGTAAAGAATGTTTACCTCGCTCGGAAGAATCAGTACTCCACAGTTCAGTGTGCTATCTCATATGGTTTGGAATCGGAGCTTCAGAAAAGGTTTGAGAACTCAGACCCACATGATATTGTCCGTGAACTCAAATTGAAATTTGAGACTCACGCGGCAGTTGAGAGTTATGAGGCTTCTGAAAAGTTCTTTAACTTCAAGATGGAAGAGGGCAGCTCCGTCTGTGAGCATGTGCTTAAGATGTCTGGGCACGCAAACAAACTCCAAAGATTGGGTATAGTGATTCCTAATGCCTTGTTGATTCACCGTGTCCTCCAATCACTACCACCAAGTTACAAGAACTTTGTGATGAACTACAATATGCAAAGCATGAACAAGCAGTTGCCAGAACTCTTCTCCATGTTGAAATCTGCAGAAGTGGAGATCAAGAAAGAGCACCAAGTATTGATGGTCAATAAGACCACCAAATTCAAGAAAGGCAAGTCTAAGCAAAAGGGAAACTTCAAGAAGGGTGGTAAGAAAGTTGCCTCACCAACGAAGAAGACCAAGGCTGGACCTAAGCCTGATACTGAGTGCTTCTACTGCAAGGGAGAGGGTCACTGGAAGCAGAATTGCCCAAAGTACTTGGCGGATTTGAAGAAACGGCAACATCAAGAAGAAAGGTATATCCGATATACATGTTATTGATGTGTATCTCACTAGTACTCATAGTAGTGCCTGGGTATTTGATACTGGTTCGGTTGCTCATATTTGTAACTCGAAACAGGTACTGCAGAATAAACGGAAGCTAGCGAAGAACGAGGTGACAATGCGCATTGGAAATGGATCAAAGGTTGATGTGATCGCGGTCGGCACGCTAACTCTTCATCTACCATCGGGATTAGTTTTATACTTAAATAATTGTTATTTGGTGCCTGCGTTAAGCATGAACATTATATCGGGATCTTGTTTATTGTGAGATGGTTACTTGTTTGAGTCCGAGAATAATGGTTGTTCGATTTATATGAGTAATATGTTTTATGCACATGCACCTTTCATATATGGTCTATTCTTATTGAATCTCGATAGTGGAAATACACATATTAATAACATTGAAGCTAAACGTTTGAAATTGAGAGATAACTCGACCTATATGTGGCACTGTCGTGTTGGTCACATTGGAGTGAAGCGTATGAAGAAACTCCATTCCGATGGACTTCTTGAATCACTTGATTTCGAATCACTTGAAAGATGTGAAGCATGTCTGATGGGTAAAATGACTAAGACTCCATTTTCTGGTATGATGGAGCGAGCTATGGACTTATTGGAAATCATACGTACCGATGTGTGTGGTCCAATGAGTGTAGCATCGCGTGGTGGTTATCGTTATGTTCTTACCTTCACGGATGACTTGAGTAGATATGGGTATATCTATTTCATGAAACATAAGTCCAAAACTTTCGAGAAGTTTAAGGAATTTTAAAGTGAGGTAGAGAATCAACGTAACAACAAGATTAAATATCTACGTTCTGATCGTGGAGGTGAATATCTAAGTTACGAGTTTGGCGAGCATTTGAAGAAATGCGGAATACTTTCACAATTGACACCGCCGGGAACACCACAGCGTAATGGTGTGTCTGAACGTTGTAATCGAACTCTCTTAGATATGGTTCGTTCTATGATGTCACTTACAGATTTACCGCTATCATTTTGGGGTTATGCATTAGAAACAGCCGCATTCACTTTAAATAGGGCACCATCTAAATCCGTTAAAACGACACCATATGAATTATGGTTTGGGAAGAAACCTAAATTGTCGTTCCTTAAAGTTTAGGGTTGCGAAGCCTATGTAAAGAATTTACAGCCGGACAAGCTTGAACCCAAAGCAGAAAAATGCGTCTTCACAGGATACCCAAAGGAAACTATTGGGTATACCTTCTATCATAGATCCGAGGGAAAAATCTTCGTTGCCAATAATGGATCCTTTCTAGAGAAGGAATTTCTCTCGAAAGAAGTGACTGGAAGGAATGTAGAACTCGACGAGGTTGTTGAACCTTCTCTCGAACTCGCGAGTAGCGCAACACCGGAAGAATTTCCTGTGGTGCCTACACCAACAAGAGAGGAAGCTAATGATGATGATCATCAAACTTCGGTTGAAGTTGCTACAGAGCCTCGCAGGTCAACGAGAACTCGTACCACTCCTAATTGGTATGATCCCGTTATGAGTGTCATGTTGGTGGACAACACCGATGACCCTGCGACATATGAGGAAGTGATGATGAGCCCAGATTCCAATAAATGGCAAGACGCCATGAAATCCGAGATTGGATCCATGTACGAAAACCAAGTATGGACTTTGGTGGACTTACCGGATGGCCGGAAGGCTGTCGAGAACAAATGGATTTTCAAGAAGAAAACAAATGCTGATGGTAATGTTACTGTCTATAAAGCTTGACTTGTCGCAAAAGGGTTTTGACAAATTCAAGGAGTTGACTACGATGAGACTTTCTCACCAGTAGCGAAGCTAAAGTCTGTGAGGATTTTGTTAGCAATCGCTGCATATTACGATTATGAGATATGGCAGATGGATGTTAAAACGGCGTTCCTCAATGGAGACATTGATGAAGAGTTGTATATGATGCAACCCAAAGGTTTTGTCGATCCTAAAGATGCTAACAAGGTGTGCAAACTTCAACGGTCCATATATGGATTCAAGCAAGCATCCCGGAGTTGGAATCAACGTTTTGATAAGGTAATCAAAAGTTTTGGTTTTATACAAACCTATGGAGAAGCTTGTATTTACAAGAAAGTGAGTGGGAGCTCTATAGCATTCTTAATACTATATGTAGATGACATATTGTTGATTGGGAATGATGTAGACCTTCTTAATAGTGTCAAGGAATATTTGAATAATAGTTTTTCAATGAAAGATCTTGGCGAAGCAGCTTACATATTAGGCATAAAGATTTATAGAGATAGATCGAGAAGCCTAATATCATTGTCACAAAGTACATATTTGGACAAAGTTCTAAAGAGGTTTGGAATGGAAGATAGCAAGAAAGGGTTCTTGCCCATGTTTCCCAATACGACCTTGAGTAAAAATCAAAGTCCAGCAACGGCAGAAGATAGAGAAAGGATGAGTAAGACTCCCTATGCCTCAGCCATAGGATCTCTAAGGTATGCCATGCTATGTACTAGACCCGACATTGCATACGCTGTTAGTTTAACTAGCAGATATCAAAGTGATCCAGGAGTGGATCATTGGACAGCGGTCAAAAACATCCTTAAGTACTTGAGAAGAACTAAGGATATGGTTCTTTCTTATGGAGGTGATGAACAACTCGTTGTTAATGGTTACACCGATGCTAGTTGGAACACCAATCCAGACGATTCTAAATCTCAATCTGGATACGTATTTACTTTGAATGGTGCAGCAGTTAGCTGGAGGAGTGCAGAGCAAAGCGTTTTGGCGAGATCTTCAACTGAATCGAAATACATAGCTGCTTCGGAGGCTTCACAAGAAGCGATATGGATGAAGGAGTTCATTACAGAGCTCGGTGTGGTTCCGAGTGCGTTGGACCCAATGTCTATCTACTGTGATAACATGGGCGCCATAGCCAATGCGCAAGAACCAAGGTCACACAAGAAGCTGAAGCATATCAAGCTACGTTTTCACGCTATTCGAGAACATGTCCAAGATGGTGACATAAATATTTGCAAAGTACACACAGATCTGAATGTGGCGGATCCGTTGACTAAACCTCTCCCGAGGGCAAAACATGACCAACACCAAACTGCCATGGGTATTCGGTATATTACCATGTAATCTAGATTAGTTGACTCTAGTGCAAGTGGGAGACTGTTGGAGATATGCCCTAGAGGCAATAATAAATATATTTATTATTATATCTTTGTGTTTATGATAAATGTTTACATTCATGCTATAATAGTATTAACCAGGAAACATTAATACTTGTGTGATTTGTAAACTAAATTAGAGTCCCTAGTAAAGCCTCTTCATAATACTAGCTTGTTGGTTAGTAAATGATTGTGGTTTCCCTATCATGCACATTGAGATGTTATTAACAACAAGATCATATCATTAGGAGATGGTATGGTGGACATACTCCTATAGATAAGCGTAGCATAAAGATCAAGTCATTTTAATAGTTCAATTGCTATAAGCTTTCTGATACATAGTAACCTAATTCCTTCGACCATGAGATCATGCTTATCACCATCACCGGAAGGATGCTTTGATGACATCAAACACCACCTCGTAACTGGGTGGCTATAAAGGTGGCATTGAGTGTTCGGAAAGTATGGGTTGAGACACATGGATCAAGAGTGGGATTTGTCCATCCATATGACGGATAGATATACTCTGGGCCCTCTCGGTGGAATGTCATCCAATTAGCTTGCAAGCATGTGACTGGATCACAAGGGATCACATACCACGAGAACGAGAAAAGAGTACTTATCGGTAACGAGGTTGAACTAGGTATGCAGAGATACCAACGATCAAAACCTCGGATAAGTAAACTATCATGAGACAAAGGGAAATTGGTATCATATGTAAGTGATTAATTCGATCCCAAAGTAATCGTAGAAATATGTGGGAGCCATATGAATTTCCAGATTCCTCTATTGGTTATTGTTCGGAGAAGTGTCTCGATCATGTCCGCATAATTCACGAACCGTAGGGAGACACACTTAAGGATTCGATGTTGTTGAGTAGTTATGGAATGATGAGTAAGAGACCGAATGTTGTTCAGAGTCTCGGATGGGATTCGGGATATCACGAGGAGATCCGGAATGGTCCGGAGAATAAGATTCATATAAGGAAAGTCCTGTTTCGGAGTTGGAGAATGATTCCGGTGTTTTCATCGGGAATGTTCTAGAAGGGTCCGGCACTCCGGAGGGGAAGGGTACATGAATGTGTCATAACAAGTTGGAATGGTTGCATCATGTACTAGGTATCATGGCTGGGCAAAATAAAGGGATAAATCAAATCCTAGTTTGAAAAGTCAAACGCCAATTTGAAAAGTCAGCGGCAGTTTTGCTTGGTGGAGGGAGAGTAGGAAACCTACTTGGGGAGGAGTTCCTCTCCCTCCACCCGCCGGCCAAGGAGGCCGACTTGGGGGAGGAATCTCCTCCCCTGGTCGGCGCCCTCCCAACTATAAAAGAAGGGGCAGGGGTGCCCCCTCTAGCCTACACCTCTCTCCACCAAACCCTAACCCTAGCCGTCGGCCACCAAGTCGTCGCCGCCGCCCTAGGGTTTCCTCCTAGCCGCCGAGTTGGGGCCCTCCCCTTGCCCTAGCCGGCGGCCTAGCCCTCTCTCCTTGGTGCCTCTAAACCCTAGATTGCCAAGGCCTCTCTCATAGTCCACCATACTCGCTCCGGCTTAAGGCGAAGCCCTGCGAGATCTCCCCTCTACTTCCGGTACCACGCCGTCGTGCTGCCGGAATCGCGAGGAGAGTGCTACAACCTCTGCTGCCTACTGGAACAAGGGAGAGGAAGGTCTTCATCGAGTACCAAACGTGTGACCGACTGCGGGAGCGCTGCCGGAACGCGGCGCCGGAAGGATCGTCTACACGATCTTGAGATCGGCAAGAGTACGACTACATCACCCACGAGAATCTGCTCTCGTTAAACACTTTGGAATCTTCGAGGGTGATTTATTCTATCGACTCGTTGCTACAATCTAGTAGATAGATCTTGGCTTGTTTGTTTGTATACGGTAGAAATTTTTTGTTTTCCATGCTACGAACCCCTACATCCTGATGACACGAGAAGAAAGAAACTTCATTCTCAGACTTCAGTTACTTGGCACAACAATGATTGCCAACATAGAAGAGTCTGGAGGATCACCCGAGAGACATTTAGCAACACTACTTTAAATGTTCTCCTTGATGTTCAAGAAATCAAATATCAAGTAAAGTTCAGACTTCGGATACAAAGGAACCATGATAACAACTCCTATAATAAAATATAGAAGGAGCCTCATGAAGAGTGGTTGTTATTGCTGAATCAAGAGTATATGGCAAAGGTCTTTCCGGCTAAGTGTGTCAACCATTACAACAATCTTGCCAGACTTACAAAGAGAACTATGTCAAAACCTTGGGGAACACCAACCATCATTGCTGCTTCAGATTCAGATTTGGTTAGGTGGAATGATATTTCAGACTCAGCGTGTCCGAATAGAAGGTTTGCAACATTTACCACAAAGGTAAAGTCACTAGATTCTCAAGACACGGACTATAGTGTCAAGCTCCAAAAAACGAGCTAGATTGCTAGCCCCATGTATTTAGTAATTTGTCGGAAGACAACTTCACACTCTTAAGGTACTGACAATCAAACACACATGTGTCCTTAGGGAACAGAGATAACTCTACTCGAATCCACGTCGACATCTTTCAGTATTTTGCACGTGAACCAGAGAAGGTTACTTCTAACATCTAGAACACATACTTCGAGATGACTTGAAGACGGTTCTCCAAAGTTCCAACATTAATGCCCAAGGTTCCATATGAATTTTGTCTAGCATAGATAAGAAAAGGATGTCATTGATGGGCTCAACAACAAACTTATCAAGACAATCCATTAAGATGGACTCATATGTTGTGTGAACAAGGCAAGAATAGTGGTCAGATTAAAGGACATGAAGATGTACCCAAGTGAAACATCACAAGAAGACACATCATCAAGATAGCCCTTGGAACTGAGTTTGATTTGACGATAACCCATCAAATCAAAGGCAGGGGAAGATAACATATCCTCAAAGGAAATATTATCATTCTTCAACACGAACAAAACTAGACATCCCTTGAAGAAGGAATAGAGTTGGATAAAACTTTTGTCTTACAACTCTCCAAGTTGTTGTTTAAGCTCAACCAACTAGTTTAGGGCTATCCAGTATGGATCCTTGAAGAAAGAGCGGTTCAGAGAACTTGCTTGCTCAAGAACTTGACAACACGGTAATGTGACAACATGGCGATACTTTCAGAAGACATCTAGAATATCACGAACCACCGATATGTCACTTAGTTCGAGAGGAAACTTGCTTGGTAAGGCAAGAAGACATAGTCTCAGAGTGGTTTGATAATAAAGTGGTTATTATCATATCTTCGTACTTATGATAAATGTTTACATACCATGCTATAATTGTATTAACCGTAAACTTTAATACTTGTGTGGTTTGTAAACATAAAAGTGTCCCTAGTAAAGCCTCTTGTTAAACTAGCTTGTTGGTTAATATATGATCATGGTTTCCTGATCATGAACATTATTATGTTATTAACAACAAGGTCATATCATTAGGAGAATGACGTGATGGACATACTCCTATAGTTAAGCGTAGCATAAAATCAAGTCATTTAAATAGTTCACTTGCTATAAGCTTTCAAATACATAGTAACCTAAATCCTTCGACCATGAGATCATGGTAATCACCATCACCGGATGGATGCTTTGATGACATCAAACACCGCTTCGTAATTGGGTGGTTATAAAGGTGGGCATTTAGTGTTCGGAAAGTATGTGTTGAGGCACATGGATCAAGAGTGGGATTTGTCCATCCATATGACGGATAGATATACTCTGGGCCCTTTCGGTGGCATATCATCCAATTGGATTTAAAGCATGTGACGGGCTCATAAGGGATCACATATCACAGAAACGAGTAAAGAGTACTTATTGGTAACAAGGTTGAACTAGGTATGCAGAGATACCGATGATCAAACCTCGGATAAGTAAAGTATCACGAGACAAACGGAAATTGGGATCGTATGTAAATGGTTTATTCAATCATGAAGTAATCGTAGAAATATGTGGGAGCCATATGAATTTCCAGATTCCTCTATTGGTTATTGATCGGAGAAGAGTCTCGGTCATGTCTTCATAATTCACAAACCGTAGGGAGACACACTTAAGAATTCAATGTTGTTTAGTAGATATGGAAAGTGAGTGAAGAGACCGAATGTAGTTCGGAGCCTCGGACGGGATCCAGGATATCACGAGGAGATCCGAAATGGTCCGGAGAATAAGATTCGTATATGGGAAGTCCAATTCCGGAGTTCGGGAACGGTTTCGGTGTTTGAATGTTCTAGAAGGGTCTAGAAAGTCCACCGAAACGGAAGGGGTAGGGTACATGGATGTGACATACCAATATGGAATGGTTGCATCATGTACTAGGTCACTTGACTGGGCAATGGGAAGAGAGAAATCAAACTCTAGTTTGAAAGTCAAACACCAATTTGAAAAAGTCAAATCCCAACATGGTTTCCGAGTTAGTGAGGGTTTCTGAGTTAGGGAGGGTTTTCACCTGGGCTAGAAACACCCTTGGACGCCCCCCCACATATATAAGAAGGGGTGGGGGAGCACCCCAAGGTATCCCCCTTTGCCAAGGCGCCCAAGACCCAATCCCTAGGCCGCCGTTGCCCTCCCAAGCTGCCGGCACCCTAGATCCCCTCTAAACCGCTGCTGCCGTCTAGCCTAAACCCTAGACGCCGGCTGCCCTCTTCCCTCGGCATCTAAACCCTAGCCCCGAGGCTCTTTCTACTCCACCATACCCGCTCCTTCTTAGGCGAAGCCCTGCGGGATTTTCCCTCTACTTCCGTCACCACGACGTCGTGCTGCCGGAATCGCGAGGAGAGAGCTACAACCTCCGCTGCCTACTGGATCAAGGGAGAGGAAGGTCTTCATCGAGTACCATACGTGTGACCGACCGCGGGAGGCTGCCGGAACGCGGCGTCGGAAGGATCATATACGCCATCTTGAGATCGGCAAGTGAACGATTACATCACCCACGAGAATCTGC
Source organism: Avena sativa (assembly GCA_916181665.1). Classification (NCBI taxonomy): domain Eukaryota; kingdom Viridiplantae; phylum Streptophyta; class Magnoliopsida; order Poales; family Poaceae; genus Avena; species Avena sativa. The sequence continues at coordinate 26,823,475 of OV702286.1, read as the reverse complement.
TCTCGTTAACCGTTTTGGATCTTCGAGGATTAGTACTCTATCGACTCGTTGCTACAATCTAGTAGATAGATTTTGGCTTGTGTGTGTTCACGTGGTAATTTTTTTTGTTTTCCATACTATGAACCCTACAACATGGACATCACTTGGGAAGAGAAGTTCGAGCTACAACTTCGATTTCCTTATGTGCTGGCTTTGGGGACAAGCAAAATCTCAATGAGAAGGGGATATTAGCCATTCTTTGACAGAAGCAAACATGGGCCTCAATCTTCAGAAGTCAAGGCCCATGTGAACCATACATCCCAACGGGCGCCGCATGGAGCCAGAGCAGGGCAACAACACCAGTTTTATAAAGTCGTCAAGACCAGCGTCCACTGAGCGCTCATCCTTAGGATCGGTGAAGAACATGGTGGCCGCGGGAGGTGATCTCCTGTAATCACTACAGGACGCACGCGTTACGCCGAGGGAAAATATCCATCGGCATAGGCTAAAATGTCCTCGGCGTATGGTACGCCGACGGCTGCCCTCGGCATAGCCTCCTCGACAAAGGGCTCCCTCGGTGGAGCACATAGAGGCTGTCGGCGTATCAAAATGCCGTCGGCGTATGCTACGCCGAGGGCAATGCCCTCGGCGTAGCGGCCGTCGGCATAGCTTGTCGACAGGTCGCAAAAAAAAAATCTAAAAAAAAATTAATTTTTTTCTCAATTTTTGAATCTTTGAATTGTTTGACTCGTTAATCTCTCACTTTAAACATTTTTAACACTAATTATATTTAATATTTAATTAAATTGTAGTTTTGGTCGAACTTCCCGGCCGTTCACCCATCCTAATACTACTCCAGCTCCAACACGCTTAACTTCCTTGTTCCTTCAGAATCTGTTACCGCAAAGTAATTCATACATTGTTGTCAATACTATGATATCAATCCTATTAACCCTTATATCAACATGTCACATGTTTGTATTTTTTGAAATTATAAATAATTATTTAAGTAAACATTAATGAATAAGTAAAAATATTATTGAATTCAAATAAAAATATAATAATTTTACTTTTTTGCATTTTTCTATTTAATATGGAATAATTAATATCTTTAAATCTGTAAATCGGAATTTAACAAATAATATGTCTAAATTGATCACAAAAATGATAGGAATCCAAATATGATATCCATATCAACTAATCACAAACACTCCATTTTTGAATTATCTATTTGGTGGTTGCTTTAGAAAATTCATTTTTTGCGCTCGGATAATGAAAAATGGCTTTTTGGTGCGATGAAAAGGAAAACTTGCATTGAATCTTTGATAAAATAGCATATTGTGAATCTAAAAATTATTTTTATAAAAAACATGAGTATCGGATCATGTACCTGTAGTTCATATCTGACCCACTTCCAACCGATTCGGCAGGAATTTGTCTTTTTCACCAGAGGTGGACGGAAAGGTTTTGGATCCCCCTGTTGGGACATTGTCCATATAAGGTGGTATAGTATTTTTGTAAAATGTGGTGGTAGCATTTTGAATTAGCCATTTGATGGTTATTTCACAAAATCGTCCATTTTTGTGTTCGGAAAATGGGAAATGGCTTTTTGGTGCGACGAAAAGGAAAACTTCCTCCTGCAACATTGTTCGCCATCCCATGATGCATGTGCATGCATAATATGGGCACATTATCACAAACTATGCCTTGATTCTAGCCATAACATTGGTCATTTGACCCGAAAGCCAAGAAACCTCGAATGAGATAGGTCATTTGGGGAAGGTTTTTTTGAGACATAATCAATATATCAAGTTTAATATTTTTACTTATAACTATGTCACATAATATGACACCACACGAAGGTTTCGTATTGTTTCGATTGTTTTTGAAGTTTTTATGCCCGTTTTAAACTATCGTCAAACTTTGTCGAACGGCGGGCATGAAGATTCTTAGCTCGGGGCCGAGCCTCGCTAAACTTGCATTGGATCTTTGATAAAATAGCATATTGTGAACCTAAAAATGATTTTTGTAAAAAAACATGAGCATCGGATCATGTACATGTAGTTCATATCTGACCCACTTCCTACCGATTCGGCAGGAATTTGTCTTTTTCACCAGAGATGGACGGAAAGGTTTCGGATCCCCCTGTTGGGACATTGTCTCTATAAGGTGGTATAGTATTTTTTGTAAAATGTGGTGGTAGCATTTTGAATTAGCCATTTGGTGGTTGTTTCACAAAATCGTCCATTTTTTGTGTTCGGAAAATGGGAAATGGCTTTTTGGTACGACGAAAAGGAAATCTTCCTCTAGCAACATTGTTCGCCATCCCATGATGCATGTGTTGCACAATATGGGCACATTATCATAAAGTATGCCTTGATTCTAGCCATAACATTGGTCATTTGACCCGAAAGCAAAGAAACCTCGAATGAGATAGATCATTTTGGGAAGGTTTTTTTGAGACATAATCAATATATAAAGTTTAATATTTTTACTTATAACTATGTCACATAATATGACACCACACGAAGGTTTCATATTGTTTCGATTGTTTTTGAAGTTTTTATGCCCGTTTTAAACTATCGTCAAACTTTGTCGAACGGCGGGCATGAAGATTATTAGCTCGGGGCCGAGCCTCGCTAAACTTGCATTGGATCTTTGATAAAATAGCATATTGTGAACCTAAAAATGATTTTTGTAAAAAAACATGAGCATCGGATCATGTACATGTAGTTCATATCTGACCCACTTCCTATCGATTCGGCAGGAATTTGTCTTTTTCACCGGAGATGGACGGAAAGGCTTCGGATCCCCCTGTTGGGACATTGTCTCTATAAGGTGGTATAGTATTTTTTGTAAAATGTGGTGGTAGCATTTTGAATTAGCCATTTGGTGGTTGCTTCACAAAATCGTCCATTTTTTGTGTTCGGAAAATGGGAAATGGCTTTTTGGTGCGACGAAAAGGAAAACTTCCTCTAGCAACATTGTTCGCCATCCCATGATGCATGTGTATGCACAATATGGGCACATTATCATAAACTATGCCTTGATTCTAGCCATAACATTGGTCATTTGACCCGAAAGCCAAGAAACCTCGAATGATATAAGTCATTTTGTGAAGGTTTTTTTGAGACATAATCAATATATAAAGTTTAATATTTTTACTTATAACTATGTCACATAATATGACACCAAGCGAAGGTTTCACATTGTTTCGATCGTTTTTGAATTTTTTATGCCCGTTTTAAACTATCGTCAAACTTTGTCGAACGGCGGGCATGAAGATTCTTAGCTCGGGGCCGAGCCTCGCTAAACTTGCATTGGATCTTTGATAAAATAGCATATTGTGAACCTAAAAATGATTTTTGTAAAAAAACATGAGCATCGGATCATGTACCTGTAGTTCATATCTGACCTACTTCCAGCCGATTCGGCAGGAATTTGTCTTTTTCACCAGAGGTGGACAGAAAGGTTTCGGATCCCCCTGTTGGGACATTGTCCATATAAGGTGGTATAGTATTTTTGTAAAATGTGGTTGTAGCATTTTGAATTAGCCATTTGGTGGTTGCTTCACAAAATCGTCCGTTTTTTGTGTTCGGAAAATGGGAAATGGCTTTTTGGTGCGACGAAAAGGAAAACTTCCTCCTGCAACATTGTTCGCCATCCCATGATGCATGTGTATACACAATATGGGCACATTATCACAAACTATGCCTTGATTCTAGCCATAACATTGGTCATTTGACCCGAAAGCAAAGAAACCTCGAATGAGATAGGTCATTTTGTGAAGGTTTTTTGAGACATAATCAATATAACAAGTTTAATATTTTTACTTATAACTATGTCACATAATATTACACCACGCGAAGGTTTCGCATTGTTTCGATTGTTTTTTGAATTTTTTATGCCCGTTTTAAACTATCGTCAAACTTTGTCGAACGACGGGCATGAAGATTCTTAGATCGGGGCCGAGCCTCGCTAAACTTGCATTGGATCTTTGATAAAATAGCATATTATGAACCTAAAAATGATTTTTGTAAAAAAACATGAGCATCGGATCATGTACATGTAGTTCATATCTGACCCACTTCCTGCCGATTCGGCAGGAATTTGTCTTTTTCACCAGAGATGGACGGAAAGGTTTCGGATCCCCCTGTTGGGACATTGTCCATATAAGGTGGTGTAGTATTTTTTGTAAAATGTGGTGGTAGCATTTTGAATTAGCCATTTTGTGGTTGCTTCACAAAATCGTCCATTTTTTGTGTTCGGAAAATGGGAAATGGATTTTTGGTGCGACGAAAAGGAAAACTTCCTCCTGAAACATTGTTCGCCATCCCATGATGCATGTGTATGCACAATATGGGCACATTATCACAAACTATGCCTTGATTCTAGCCATAACATTGGTCATTTGACCCGAAAGCCAAGAAACCTCGAATGAGATAAGTCATTTTGTGAAGGTTTTCTTGAGACATAATCAATATATCAAGTTTAATATTTTTACATATAACTATGTCACATAATATGACACCAAGCGAAGGTTTCGCATTGTTTCGATCGTTTTTGAATTTTTTATGCCCGTTTTAAACTATCGTCAAACTTTGTCGAACGGCGGGCATGAAGATTCTTAGCTCGGGGCCGAGCCTCGCTAAACTTGCATTGGATCTTTGATAAAATAGCATATTGTGAACCTAAAAATTATTTTTGTAAAAAAACATGAGCATCGGATCATGTACCTGTAGTTCATATCTGACCTACTTCCAACCGATTCGGCAGGAATTTGTCTTTTTCACCAGAGGTGGACAGAAAGGTTTCGGATCCCCATGTTGGGACATTGTCCATATAAGGTGGTATAGTATTTTTTGTAAAATGTGGTGGTAGCATTTTGAATTAGCCATTTGGTGGTTGCTTCACAAAATCGTCCATTTTTTTTGTTCGGAAAATGGGAAATGGCTCTTTGGTGCGACGAAAAGAAAAACTTCCTCCTGCAAAATTGTTCGCCATCCCATAATGCATGTGTATGCATAATATGGGCACATTATCACAAACTATGCCTTGATTCTAGCCATAACATTGGTCATTTGACCCGAAAGCCAAGAAACCTCGAATGAGATAAGTCATTTTGTGAAGGTTTTTTTGAGACATAATCAATATATCAAGTTTAATATTTTTACTTATAACTATGTCACATAATATGACACCAAGCGAAGGTTTCGCATTGTTTCGATAGTTTTTGAATTTTTTATGCCCGTTTTAAACTATCGTCAAACTTTGTCGAACGACGGGCATGAAGATTCTTAGCTCGGGGCCGAGCCTCGCTAAACTTGCATTGGATCTTTGATAAAATAGCATATTGTAAACCTAAAAATGATTTTTGTAAAAAAACATGAGCATCGGATCATGTACCTGTAGTTCATATCTGACCTACTTCCAGCCGATTCGGCAGGAATTTGTCTTTTTCACCAGAGGTGGACAGAAAGGTTTCGGATCCCCCTGTTACGACATTGTCCATATAAGGTGGTATAGTATTTTTGTAAAATGTGGTTGTAGCATTTTGAATTAGCCATTTGGTGGTTGCTTCACAAAATCGTCCGTTTTTTGTGTTCGGAAAATGGGAAATGGCTTTTTGGTGCGACGAAAAGGAAAACTTCCTCCTGCAACATTGTTCGCCATCCCATGATGCATGTGTATGCACAATATGGGCACATTATCACAAACTATGCCTTGATTCTAGCCATAACATTGGTCATTTGACCCGAAAGCAAAGAAACCTCGAATGAGATAGGTCATTTTGTGAAGGTTTTTTGAGACATAATCAATATAACAAGTTTAATATTTTTACTTATAACTATGTCACATAATATTACTCCATGCGAAGGTTTCGCATTGTTTCGATTGTTTTTTGAATTTTTTATGCCCGTTTTAAACTATCGTCAAACTTTGTCGAACGGCGGGCATGAAGATTCTTAGATCGGGGCCGAGCCTCGCTAAACTTGCATTGGATCTTTGATAAAATAGCATATTGTGAACCTAAAAATGATTTTTGTAAAAAAACATGAGCATCGGATCATGTACATGTAGTTCATATCTGACCCACTTCCTGCCGATTCGGCAGGAATTTGTCTTTTTCACCAGAGATGGACGGAAAGGTTTCGGATCCCCCTGTTGGGACATTGTCCATATAAGTTGGTATAGTATTTTTTGTAAAATGTGGTGGTAGCATTTTGAATTAGCCATTTGGTGGTTGCTTCACAAAATCGTCCATTTTTTGTGTTCGGAAAATGGGAAATGGCTTTTTGGTGCGACGAAAAGGAAAACTTCCTCCTGCAACATTGTTCGCCATCCCATGATGCATGTGTATGCACAATATGGGCACATTATCACAAACTATGCCTTGATTCTAGCCATAACATTGGTCATTTGACCCGAAAGCCAAGAAACCTCGAATGAGATAAGTCATTTTGTGAAGGGTTTTTTGAGACATAACCAATATATCAAGTTTAATATTTTTACTTATAACTATGTCACATAATATGACACCAAGCGAAGGTTTCTCATTGTTTCGATCGTTTTTGAATTTTTTATGCCCGTTTTAAACTATCGTCAAACTTTGTCGAACGACGGGCATGAAGATTCTTAGCTCGGGGCCGAGCCTCGCTAAACTTGCATTGGATCTTTGATAAAATAGCATATTGTGAACCTAAAAATGATTTTTATAAAAAAACATGAGCATCGGATCATGTACCTGTAGTTCATATCTGACCTACTTCCAACCGATTCGGCAGGAATTTGTCTTTTTCACCAGAGGTGGACAGAAAGGTTTCGGATCCCCCTGTTGGGACATTGTCCATATAAGGTGGTATAGTATTTTTTTAAATATGGTTGTAGCATTTTCAATTAGCCATTTGGTGGTTGCTTCACAAAATCGTCCGTTTTTTGTGTTCGGAAAATGGGAAATGGCTTTTTGGTGGACGAAAAGGAAAACTTCCTCCTGCAACATTGTTCGCCATCCCATGATGCATGTGTATGCACAATATGGGCACATTATCACAAACTATGCCTTGATTCTAGCCATAACATTGGTCATTTGACCCGAAAGCCAAGAAACCTCGATTGAGATAGGTCATTTTGTGAAGGTTTTTTTGACACATAATCAATATATAAAGTTTAATAGTTTTACTTATAACTATGTCACATAATATGATACCACGCGAAGGTTTCACATTGTTTCGATCGTTTTTGAATTTTTTATGCCCGTTTTAAACTATCGTTAAACTTTGCGAACGGCGGGCATGAAGATTCTTAGCTCGGGGCCGAGCCTCGCTAAACTTGCATTGGATCTTTGATAAAATAGCATATTGTGAACCTAAAAATGATTTTTATAAAAAAACATGAGCATCGGATCATGTACCTGTAGTTCATATCTGACCTACTTCCAACCGATTCGGCAGGAATTTGTCTTTTTCACCAGAGGTGGACAGAAAGGTTTCGGATCCCCCTGTTGGGACATTGTCCATATAAGGTGGTATAGTATTTTTTTAAATATGGTTGTAGCATTTTGAATTAGCCATTTGGTGGTTGCTTCACAAAATCGTCTGTTTTTTGTGTTCGGAAAATGGGAAATGGCTTTTTGGTGGACGAAAAGAAAAACTTCCTCCTGCAACATTGTTCGCCATCCCATGATGCATGTGTATGCACAATATGGGCACATTATCACAAACTATGCCTTGATTCTAGCCATAACATTGGTCATTTGACCCGAAAGCCAAGAAACCTCGAATGAGATAGGTCATTTTGTGAAGGTTTTTTTGAGACATAATCAATATATAAAGTTTAATAGTTTTACTTATAACTATGTCACATAATATGATACCACGCGAAGGTTTCACATTGTTTCGATCGTTTTTGAATTTTTTATGCCCGTTTTAAACTATCGTCAAACTTTGCGAACGGCGGGCATGGTGATTCTTAGCTCGGGGCTGAGCCTCTCTAAACTTGCATTGGATCTTTGATAAAATAGCATATTGTGAACCTAAAAATGATTTTTGTAAAAAAACATGAGCATCGAATCATGTACCTGTAGTTCATATCTGACCCACTTCCTGCCGATTCGGTAGAAATTTGTCTTTTTCACCAAAGGTGGACGGAAAGGTTTCGGATCCCCCTGTTAGGACATTGTCCATATAAGGTGCTCTATTATTTTTGTAAAATGTGGTGGTAGTATTTTGAATTAACCATTTAGTGGTTGCATTATAAAACCGTTCGTTTTTTATGCTCGGAAAATGGAAAATGCCTTTTTGGTGCGACAAAAAGGAAAGCTTCCTCCTACAACATTGTTCGCCATCCTATGATGCACATGTATGCACAATATGGGCACATTATCACAAACTATGCCTTGATTCTAGCCATAACATTGGTCATTTGACCCGAAAGCCAAGAAACCTCGAATGAGATAGGTCATTTTGTGAAGGTTTCTTTGAGACATAATCAATATACCAAGTTTGATATTTTTCCTTCTAACTATGTCACATAATATAACACCACGCGAAGGTTTCGCATTGTTTCGATCATTTTTGAATTTTTTATGCCCGTTTTAAACTATATATAATGTTTTATGTTTTACTTAATTTTTATTTACAAATGTGTAATATTTGAGTGTAGATAGATATGTCCTATTTTTCTCAAATTTTGATATATTATTTCTATTTTTCCGAATTAGAATGATTTAGTTATGATTCTTCAAAGTTTAATGAGATAAAATAAAAAGTAGCTATGCCGAGGGCAGCCGTCGACGTATGCTACGCCGCGTAGCATAGGATATGCCGAGGGCAATTCTACGCCGACGGCTGCTTGGCGGATTTGGCCTAGACGATGGCTACGCCGACGGCCCCGACGTTTGGCCGTCGGCGTAGCTTCCCATTCCTGTAGTGAATATACTACTCCCTCCGTTTTAAAATATAAGATATTTTAGTTTTGAAATTAATTTAGACTTGTTTTAGTATGTAGATTCACTCAACTTTGAGATGAATCTACACACTAAAACAATTTTAGATTCATTTTCTTTACAAACCTAAAACATCTTATATTTTAAAACGGAGAGAGTAGTTTCCAATTTATCGCAAATTACTGAACCAAACCATGTGAGTATCGAGCGAAATTCCTCAGCTACACCCATGTAACAGAACATGTAAGACGTATGTGTATACGTCTGTTAGCTAGCCTTGTGTATCAAGGATGTATTTGTATCTAACCCGTGTAATGTGATTCTGTATATAATGGAAGGAAAGGGCAGTGCGATCCACCAGTTCCGCTTCCCATCTACGCTTTCGGCATTAATATTTTACTGTCTAGTCCTTCATTTGGATTGGTCCGTGCAAATGGAGCAGTTGGAGATATTTTTCAGCAAGGCGCCATTTTTTTTTTCTACTATGGGCGGTATAAAATATGGTTGGATCGCCCACCAGTCAAAACGTGAAAGGAATCACCCAGGAATCGAGTTTTTATTGGTCGCTCAGCAACCCCTTGCTGGCTGCTAAGCCCCCTTGCTCCAACTCCAACCCTCGCAACCCCTTGCTCCTCCTACCTACTCCATCAAGCAGCCATGGAGAACCTCACCCCTCTGGGAAAGTTTGTTGCGGCCGTCATCACGGCCGGCGCCGGAGCTGTGACCTCATCGGCGCCATCGGTAAATGGTACGTGACCACCGAAGGGGCAGGGGCCGTTAATACTACCACCCCCGTTTCAACGGTGGACACTACCGGCGCAGGGGCCGTCAACGTCACCGGTGGCGCCGGTGGGACGGTGAAAACCACCGGCGCAGGGGCCGTTAACGCCACAGGTGTCGCTGCTGTGAAGATCAGCACCGCCGGCGCAGGGGCCGTGACCGCCAAGGACGTCATCGGCACCTTGGAGGCGGACACCGCCGGCGCAGGTGCCGTGACTGCCACCGGCGCGGTCACTTGGTGGGGGATCCCCGTCGCCGGATCCACCAGCAAGAGGAACAAATGATCCATGAAACTATCGATCAAGGCCTGCATGCGCTTCTTATGTCTGGTATGAATAAGCAGCCGTTTTCTTCCATGGATCATCAAGATCTGTTGTAAGTGTCGGTCCCCAGTCTATTACTCGTAATCAGGTCTTGCGATTCAGATTTCTCCCAGCCTAGCTTGCCATTCCTGACTTCTGGCTGCTGGGCATACCTTGTGTTATTGTCATTGATAAAGAACTCGGAACGGGAACTCGGAACAGTTTGCTAGCGTATTTTGGAATTAAACTATTATGTTTTGCATAAATCCCTTTGTGGATTCAATTTCATTAATCTGTCTGAATAATGAGTACTACTAGTAGGAGTATAGTGTTATTTGCTTCTAGATATTTTATGCAATTCGCTCGTGAAATTCGGTAAATATGTGAGGAAATGCTTGAACGCACGGTGCATATTCTTCCTGACTTGAGCCATTTCCTGGGGTACAGAAAAATACTGAGTACTGCTAGTATGAGTATAATTTTAGTTGCTTTGTGATTTTATGCAATTCAGTCTTAAAACTGGCCAGATGAGTGAGAAGGTTCTTGAACCCTCACGACATTCTTCCTGACTTGCACCATTTCTTGGCGCTCGATGACAACTTTCCCAAGAAAATAAGTTATGGTGAATCTTAGTTATAATGCCAAGCAAATTAGCATCCATGCTAGATAGTACATATCCACCTCCTCCCATGCATATTTGTCATCAACTTATCTTTTTCTTTGTTTTCCAGAATCATAGGAGCCATGCGCCCGGTTCCATTGATTAGATCAACCAAACCTGAACTTCTCCTTCTGTCTTTAGCTAGGTACTTTAAAGAAAACCACTTGTGCTTTGCTCTTAATCTATTATGGAATCTCTTATTTTTTTCTTTCCATGGCTACCTTAGTTTTTTAGGGAAAATATATAGACTTAGGCAAGCACTAGTAGAGAGCGTATGTTGTGTTTCAAAATCAGTCCTTTTTGATAAGGACTATTTTTTATCCTGCCAGGAGGGCAATATGCATTGTAGCATATTTCGACGCCCATAGCAGCCGATACTAGGTAGTGGTCTATTTTAAAAACGAACATATCCATGCATCTAAGTAAGCTTTGCATTTAATGATATCGGGATCATGCATGTACTGGTTTACCATAGCCAAACTTCTTTACCTATGGTTGTGTGCAAAGGTTGTAGCTAAGATAGAACACGAATCTTATTAATCATAAACTATGGTGACACATCCGAATTTTGTGTCTGATATTGCGCTACGATACCAGAATTGGGGACCAAAAATATCCAGTGGAATCTAGGTGTTGATGAACCTGTTTTTAAATTGGAAAAATGCTATTTCAAAGTTTGAGAAAAAATTTATACAACTAAAACACTTATTACCTTGATACTTATTGGTCGTGCAAATTATCATTAAAAAGTGACCTTTTGTGTCCCATACAAAACGTTGTATTTGTCTGAATAGTTGAAATCCAGTATTATATTTTTTTGCACAAGTATTATACTTTTGTTTTTTGGTTTCAAACTTAACATGCACATGCTTACATACATTCTATGCATGCTTTAATTTGTAACTTCTTATATTTATCCAAATTTATTGTTTAAAAGGATCCACAAGCCACCTAGACTCACCAAATCACGTCGTAGTAGGGAAGTCAGAAACCTGGATCCAAACTAACTGTCTAGCTAGTGCCTAATCCACACTGTAGTTGGAGCAAGCGCCTTGAGGTAGACTATTGATCTATCGCGACGCCATGAGCTAGCTAGCTTCATCGCCCGGGGGTTGCCCCTTAAACATTAGCACCCTAATTGTCTAGATATAGACCAGCATGCAACACGGTGGAGAGTACATAAGTAAATAATTTGCTTGTTGTTCCTACTGAAGTAATGGGGGACGACTGAAGTATCTATATGCACGTATAGAGGTGTTTGTTAGTGTGTGTGTGCGTGCGCGAGAGAGAACTTTGCATAAAACTACGTTTTTTTGAAAAACAATCCAGCATAAAATACCCTTTTGCGTCCAGCTCTGAAGGATCAAAGCTTAGTTACATGACGCCCAGGCCAAAACGGTCATGCTTAATATGCTCAATATCATTCCTCCTTGACAAATAGTAGTCATGCATGGTCATGACACCCTGGACAACGGAGCTATGTATATAACACTGCACCTTTGACCATGGAGCCATGCTTTAGAGCATGACACCCTAGGTCATGGCAGGAAAAGGAACGAAATGATACGTAGCTGCATCTAGATACACGTGTTAAAAAAAGCTAAAACATCTTATATTTTAAAACGGAGGGAGTAGATGAGTTGGGTACATGCCAATTATCAAAGTTTAGAAAACCACAATTTCGTACTCGGCCCTTGCACTACTGGGCTTCTCATTTGCATAGGGTGAAAGTTCATAGGTATGGTCCACATGTCAGTTTAAACGGGTAGTTTATGGATATATCCACGGGTATAAGGCTATATACCCGTAACCTACTCATGACTTAATAGGTAGGTTATGTGTACTACCCATGTGTATAAAAACATGTCCATACCCTTTCCATGAGGGTAAGTTACCCATGACTCCATGAGTACCAGTGTGCGTGGGTAAATTTGCCATCCTTAGTAATACTCCAAGTGATCTACACCAATAACTACTCATTCATGGCCACAAGTATCCGTCTAAGTTGATGTCATCCTGAAACGATAAGTACCACTCTAAGGTAGTTCTCCGGGTTTTCATCCCCAATATGTGAATTTGTATGTAGGAACAGAGTGGACACAATTCTGTGGGCTAACAACTTCATGCACATCATATTTCATACAAATTTAGGCCCCGGGAAGATCTTAGTAACAATCCTACGTCCTAGTGCGAGTATGTTATGGGGGTGTGAGGTGCTCAATGTTTATAAAGGGGATGCTGACTTACGGGAAGTCGTCCTACTGCTTCATGCATCTAGGAAGGGGTGAACTATGTAGTTGTGTTCTTTGACGAACTACTAAGTTCTTCTATATGTGATTGTGATTCTAACCTCCCTCTCTTTGGTGAGGAATAAAGTATTTGTATCTGATACTTTCTTCTAGGAAAAGAGGGATACAAGTAGTGTAGGCAGTTGCTGTTCCAGAAATGCACTTGCTGCTCAACCAAAGCCGGTCAAAGAATAGCTGCCTCTGATACTGCACAGGGCTCCATCCACGTACACATTCGGTAACGTGGTTGGCCTCGCTGATCTTAGCCGCCCATGTTCTATCTTGGTCCTAGGAAACATGGATTGGATAGGTTTCTCTATGGTTGGCGCGTCAGTCTCCTTCCTAGACAGGCAAGGTAACCCCGCTGGCCTTCTCTCCTAAGTCAGCTCTGTGCTAACATGGTAGCCATAGTATAATAATCTAGTGACTAGTGCATCAAAAAAAAGCTCATCTAACATAACAAGATGGGATATAATTCGAAGCTCTTGTTGAGACCAACTTAGCTATGAAAATGAAACAGTAAATGGATCAGCTTTTGAGAGATTGTTTTATATATTTTTTGCAATTAGTCATTAATGCTAGTGAAATCATGCTAGTGGATGGAGCCCTAGCTACCTATATGTGTGTCTATCTTTTCACCAGAAAGCGTTGTATGGGGACGGTCGTGGGGGCACTCTCCCTAGTACTTAGAATAATCGATAAACAAAAACATTAAAAGTACGTATAGGACTAGTTGCGCATTTCTTTGTAAGTACTCCCTATGATCTATATTAATGGTTTCAATTTATCTAAATTCATAAATATTTAGCTCAGTATTTAGACAAGATGTATCCATATATAAAAAAAGTTGATACCATTAATATGGACCGGAGGGAGTATGTTTAAGAAAATAAAGAAAAGAAATACAGAAAATAAATTTAGAGTGACGAGAAAGAAAAAGCTACCAGTACAAAAGCCTTATAATTATTTACTTGTGAATACAAAGTCTATTTTAGTTACATACGAAAAAAGATGAAGCAAATTTGTAATATTGGGGTCCGGGATTGGATATCTAGAACAAATAAGCATTGGCAGCTTAATGGTTATACGTGCACGATGTAGAGTTACTACATACTAAAGACCATGAGTTCGAATTGTTATGCTCCTAAGTTCTTTTCGTTTCCTCCTCTCAAGCGCACGTAGATGACTGAGTGATACGACCATGTCTACTGCCTCCTAAGCTATTGTGAGTTCAAAGTTTAGATATGTGTATGTGCCTAGACATATTTTACTTACTAGTGGGCAATATATATGATGAATATTGTTTAGGACTTCAGAGGCTGCTGCTTCAAGTTGGCAAGTTGTCTGTTGTATGGACGTGCCTCAAAAGCGGGGGTTTCAGATATTTATTCTTACGTTGTTGCCACGAAAAAGAATCTCTCGTGGAGCGTGAAAAAAGGGCTTTAGTTTGTCGGATTTGCTATCTTTGTAGGATAAAATAAAATAGGGAGGGGATGGGGGCGATGTATATGGAAGTGATGTAATTTAAGCCGTCTCTGGACAAAAGAACTAGAATCTTAGTCAATACTCCCATACAATACATCGCCCCCATGGATAAAAAGTGTTATACTACACATTGAGCTTAGAAACTACAATACATACACGCGAGACATATACAAAAAGTCTCTTTCTTTCTCAGTAGTAACTACTGTTCTCTCTTATAGTGTTGTTCCTCGTTATCATAGAGGCAGATCTTAAAACATGAGCAGATGTGGCACAACGTTTCTCCTCCCCCATTTCTCTACAAGGTCATGTCGATGCTACCTCAGGTTTTGATGCTGCTACTTTATCGCCCCTGCCCACCTCAAGTCACTTTGAAGAACTCTTTTCTTTATAAAATAATAAGTACATGTATATATGCATTAATAAATATAGTATTTTAATGAATGTATGCGGCTAGGGAGACATGCTCGTTTGTGCCAAATGTTTGGGTCCTTCTCTTCGGTACGGCCAAAATATTAGTCTAGTTGACTGTTCAACTACTCATACTAAATTAATCTAGCATAACAGCTGATTAGTGATAACGCAGGGATACAGTGTTTAAGAATTCACACTTGCGTACTATCTAGAGAGATTCATTGTGGCGGGATGTTTTGCTCGATCGTGGCCTCACTGGTTCATGAGCTTGCGCAAGCGGTTTGTGTGCGTGGTCGCTTTGTGTTCACGAGAGAAGCTTCCCGGCCGGTAGCGGTCACTTGGTATGTCGGGCTGGACAGTTTTCCCTCACTTGGTCTTGGCGACCCATTCACCAAGAAAGTGCTTATTAATAATGCAATCCATCATTTACCAAGAGATAAAGCTCTTGGTCCGGATGACTTGACCGGAACTTTTTCAAAAATGTTGGGACATAATAAAAGGAGATGTCATGAGAGTTGTCCACTTTTTTTTGGCTCAACTGTGCCAATATTGTCTTATTCCCCTAGAAGAAAAGGGTGGAGGACATCCACGACCATAGGCCTATTAACTTTATAAATGCAGTCGTAGGAATCATCGCCAAGATGTTTCCTAGTACTATCTTTCTTGGGCCGATCGTGGATAAGCTTATTTCAAATGCTCAAAGCGCCTTTACAAAAAAAGAAAAGTGTCCACAACAACTTCCTCCATGTAAAAAACCTTGAGAAGAAACCCCATAAAGGGAAGTCCCTGCCTCTTTTATTCAAGCGTGGTGTCCGCAAGGCTTTCGATTCCATCTGTTGGTAAAATCACAAGGTCCCAACAGAAGCCACTAATGTGATATCGTAGTAAATGTAGTACTTGCAACAACTCACAATATGATTGCGAACTCTAAGTGTTGGCATTTTCAGTCAGTATGGAAAAGTAGGACATTATACACGAAATTAAAAGACCAGGTCGATCGCTGTGACCGTGGCACCCACTCGACCTACTTCAGTAAAGCTACTGCCGTTCACCGGGGCAGCAGGCTGGCAGCGCGTGCCTAGCTCGCGGGGCGCGACAAGAGAAACAGCCAGAGAGAGACTCTCGCTTGTTAGCTGCCTGCTCATGCTAAGCTGTGTCTCCAGCACGCCGCTGGACATAAATGGACAGAAAAGGCCAGCTTTGTGCCTCTCCGGCCGATCCTTGGCCAGTGTCAGGCCAATAGTCCAGGCTATTACAAGATATTCTATTAACTTTAGGCATGACAAGATATTCAGCCAAGAGACATATTACATCCTCTGGCGAGTCCGTCAGTAGATATAGTCTGCAACTAGTGCCGTGAGGTGCCAGCACAAGCGCTGGTTTATTACAAGTCCTGATTGTTAGATTTTAATATTGATTCTTGTATCATCATAGTTAGTTCATCATGCATCTGGTTGGGCGTGTTTGATGAATGCATGGCGAGACTAGAGTTTCATGAGAATTGTCGTGTGGTTAGATGGGCTAGTGGAGAGAATCCAGGAGTGCATGGGTGTGCTAGTTAGTTGCATGCATGGATTAGTTAGCAGGTCAGCTGGTTTGGCCCGAGTCCTATGTAGTATTCTGGAGTGACTCTAGGAAGTGAAGAACGTGCATGTGAGTATAGACTTATTCCCTGTTATTTTGGGGCTTCTCCCAGAAGCCGCCCTCCCCTAGATTTCTGGGAAAGCCGGTTTAAAAAAATTATGAGCCTTCCAACTTGTATAAATAGTTCCATGTGCCAATGAAAATGTAGAGCCGCCCATGAGGCCACAAACACGATGTTTTCATGGTGGTCACCAAGAGAGTGTTCTGGGCAACGACCTTGTGTTCTTCTTCCTTGGTGCAGATGTGTGTGCGTGTGTGTCCTGGTTTTATGAGTTCTTGAGAGAAACCAAGGGAGAAGATAGAGCTAGAGATAGAAGAAGAGGGGCTGCGAGATGCATCGCCAACACTCATGACAAAACAGAACCTTATACTCGATGAAATTCATGGCCAACATGAACGTCGCATGTATAATGAGGGATCCAAACATGTAGGTCGGTGTCGCCGAATCTACGTGGTTTGTGTTTCAACTGCTTTTCGGAAGACCACCATGCGGGCGATTGCAAGGAACTGCCGCACTGCATCTCATGCAGGAAGCCAAGGCACAAGTTGTTCGAGAGTGTACAGAAAAGGGGAAGCGTCCCCGTAGCCCCTCCATGGAGCTCAACATTCCAGGTGCATGCTCGAGTAATACTTAAGTCCAAATTCTGTACCTAAGCAAGCACTGAAGCCCATCACCACCAAAACAGCCCAGCTATCCATGTGTCAACATTTCAGGTCGTGCCATGCCGGTCCACACCAGAGTCGCATCCATATATGACTTCAGATCAGAGGTCTGCAAGGTTTAGAGAAAACAGGTCGTATGCTTTGGTCGTTAGAAAAGAAGATAGAAGAATCCTTTGCACTAGTGCAGAGCCCCCCCTTTAACTCCGGTTGGGAGGGCCCTCTAACAGCGGTTCCTCAACCGCTGTTGAGGGTTCGGTGTTAGAGGGGGGGCCCCTTTAACACCGGTTCTTATACGAACCGGTGTTAAAGGATGGTGCACGTGGGGCTGCCGCAGGCCTCAGCCCCCCCCCTTTAACACCGGTTCGGGGCTGGAACCGGTGTTAAAGGTTCTTCTGCCGCGGCAGGAAAACGGCCTAAATCTCTGCCACGGTAGACTTCTGCCTCTGCCCCGTTCTGCGCGTATTTCTGCGGGAGGGGGGGGGAGCGAGGGGGAATCGATCGGGAGTGGTATACACATAAATCGTCATCGGTACATACGAGTACATGAATAATTAAGCAACTATTATTATACACAAACATCGTCATCGGCACATACATCGTCATCGGCACATACATCGTCATCGTTCATTTTGGTGGATATCTAGAGAGTTCTCCGCCAGGCGTGAAGACCTCATCAAGTATGAACCCCGCCATTTCCTCTTGAATGGCTCGTATGTGTTCAAATGGTAGGAGTTGCTCCCGCATCCGTTCGATCTGAATATATATGAAGAATGGGCCGTCAATATATATATAAGAATAAAACTCAACACAATTAATGGTAATAAAATAATGTTGTGGACTTTGTTTACTTACTCTAAGTTGTTCTAGTGCGGTATGGCCCGTCGCACATATCGTGTTGCGAATGAACTCGCAAACATAGTACCCACATAAGTTATTGCCGTGTCCTTGATGCGCGCACTTTACGAGAATAGAGAGTTCAATCAAAATAATAATCAATAAAGCATGATATAATGGAATTGGAAGCTAGCTAGTATTACTTACATTTTGGTCTACAAATTTTAGTTCTTCTGACCATTCACCCACGGCCCTGCCCGTGAACCTTTTGCAAACCCTGTCCGGCAAACAAAATGGATAAAGGAGTAATTAATTACTTGTTGTCACGAAAGTTGCCGATCTAGTGCGATAATATGATTGAAATTACCTCTGGAGCATCTCTCTAAAGTCTGCCCATATCTCTTTTTCTTTTCGTAACGAGTCCATGACAAGGACTTTTCCTGAGTCGGGTTGAATGACTAGCAGAATAAAGTGGAACCTACGCACGCATAACTCATCATCAGTTACACTTAACATCGAGTAAGCTGAAATAGAATGTGTACAAGAGAGAGGGTAACAGTACTCATGAGAAGTTGTAAGGCAATAGTATTTCCCTTTTGGTTTGTTGTCTGACGTTAGCAAGTAATCTTCTGTTTGCCCGGGTTTGGTTTCTACCACTTCTTCATGAACTCTATTTGGGTCAACGAACCCAGTGTCAAAAGGGCCTCCTTTCCTGCATTTCATAACCTTTTTCCTGCATAATAGTATATACATATATGGTGAGCATATATATATACATGCAATTAATAAAGTGAATGAGATGAGATATAAATTACAGAAATAGTACTTACACACAATAAAGGCTGATGGCAGCTTTGTCGAGTTCCTTCTGATTGAATAGAAAATGCAAGTCTTAAATGTTGAAGTCGATCGCGTCGTCTCCGTAGAAGAAAATCTCATCTCTTATATGCGCCGTGATCCATTCTACCTTTCTCGTCTTGCAGAAATCAAGGTACCACTTGTGCAATTTTCGCATCTTTGTTGGTAGATTCTTGAGCTCCTCTTTCTTGACGAGATTCTTCACATACTTCCATGGCTGTATGGGGTTGGCATCGCATTTGGGCAAGTTGTCTCCCATGACGTTCAAGTATGCAATGTAAGTCATCCCCATCTCATTGGCCTTTCTTTGTAGCTCTGCCACGTAATCATTTACGGGAGGAGCGTCCCGTGTGTCGAACATTTGGAGCGGGGCGCATGATTGGTTTTCCTGCTCTCCGAGCATGGGAACTGTTTTCTGGGGTGCCTCACGACTGCTACTTTCAGTCTCCCTACGGCGCCTTGCATCCGCCTTCAAAATCTGGTGCTCGTAGTCCGGCACAAGTGGGGTTTCAGGTTTCAAAAGATTTTTGTAAAACTTCTCCACCACCGCCGGATCTATTTTCTCCTTTGGCTCGGCCCGTCTAGGTGCAAAGAATTTCTTGACCTGTCCTTCCGGGATCCTATTGGTCTCCTCGTCGCTGCGATTCCACGGTAAAACCGGCAATGGCTTGGCGGAAGGTTGCGGGACGTAGTTTTTTGAACTCTTTGGCATACGGTTTCCTGCGGATTTCTTTGTGGCAGTGCTACTGATGCTCTTCGTGGCAGTGCTCTTCCGCTTACGCTGAGGAGATGGCTGAAGCACCGGAGATGGCTGACGGGACGGAGATGGCTGCCGCGCAGGAGATGGCTAAAGCGCCGGAGATGGCTGCCGCGTAGGAGATAGCTGAAGCGTCTCAGACTGCTGACGCTGCGGAGACGGCGGGGGTGCCAGTGACCTCCAATTTGGAAGCATGATGTGTTCCTTCTTCCAAAGAATGGTTGTTTTCACTGCAAATTTGAGTTGAGTTTCCCCTTCACCTGTAGCATGGTCAAGCTGTGCTTCCTCATATTCCTTCACAACCTCATCCACCCCGACAATAGCATTGCCATCTGGAATCGGTCGGCAGTGGTAAGTTCCACCAGCTACAGGAGGTAAGGCATAGCCGACATCCACCTTAATGGATAAGCCCATTAATCTCACATGCATCTCAGCGTGTTCGCTCTCCGTGATCTCATCCACGGGGTATCGAGGACCCGCCATTTCAAGCATGGGCTGCACGTTCTCCGTGGAAGCCACACTGCTTTTCCGCGTAGAGTCTGGGCCGCCGGCAGCTTCCAATGCAGGCTCTTCGTGCCGCTGAGATGGGCCGGTAGCTTGATGGCTCTGTTGTGCATTCACTTGCGCCTGCAGCACCGCAAGTGCATGTTCTATCTGTGTCATCCGCTCTGTACGCTCTTTTTCTTTTCTGCCGCGCCATCTGTAAGAGTCGCTCCAGTCGGCAAACCCATCCTTCCACGTCATACCCCCTGTGCCTCGTGCATGTCCAGGGTGTTCTTTTTTACCGATGACGCATGTGAGCTGGTCATTCTCTCTGTCGGGATGGAAGATCCTGGCGGATGTTTCCTCGTATGCCGTGATGAGTTCAGTGACGGGTTTGGCAAGGAGGGTTGGGAAGATACACAATCCTGTTTATGGGTCCAACCTTGTCCCGATTCCGTAGAACCAAGTCTTTGCACGTAGGTCCCACCCATCTGTCTGGGGTGTGATCCCTCTAGCGCGCAGGGCCTTCTCAGCTTCCTCCCACTTAGGCTTCTGAGATATGTAGCCACCTGACCCGGTCCTCTGGTGATATTCCTTCTTTAGGGCATTAAGCGTATTGGTTTCTGACCTCTTTTTAGCTATAACACTTTTTTTTATATGTCTCAAATTTGGGCCAGTGAGGTCTTATCTTCGCATAATATGCGTCTTCGAAATTTGGAGTCTCGCCAGATTTGACAAATTGGTTCAATTTTGTCTTCCAGTTGCGGAAAGCGTCAGCCATCTTCTTTAGAGTCCACTCTTTGACCTTTTCCTTTATAACCGGGTAGTTTTCATCCTCCTCTGGCGGAAGGGTGAAATTTAACAACAATGAATTCCAAAGCGTTTCTTTGGATCTGTCATCGACAAAGGTACCGTCGCCCTTCTTTGGCTTATTCCAATTTTCAATTATGATTGGGATTTGGTCCCTAACAGGAACTACAGCCTGACGTACAAATTTGTCTGCGGCCTTCTTGGGCTCCATCGGCCTGCCATCAACACGGACTGCTTCGATCGTGAACATTGCACGATCTTTCAACCGCTGGCTCGCGCCTCGCTTGCTCTTTTTCGTAGAAGAAGATGGTTGCTGGCTGGTCGATCCAGAGGGCTAAAAGAAGAAAGAAGCGTTAATTAATACATGTAGAAGAAGATTGTTGGTGGAAGTCACCAGAGGCTTAATCAATGCATATACCTCGCCGGACTTTGTAACCATTAAATTGCGTTCACCGAAGTCTTCATCTTCTCCATGACTAGTACTTGAGCTGTCGTCATCATGTCCCTCCAAGTTCAGATATTGTGAGGTGTCCTCATCAATAATGTTCTCCATTATTTCTTCTTCTTCAAGGTTTCTACTAAGTGGATCCATAGTTTCTAAAACAATAATATTATCTAGAGTAAGAGTGTAAACATTCAAGTGGACTTGGATTGATACACAAATATACATATTATTCATACAAAAATACACAAATGAAATTAAAACCCTAAGGATGCTTGATCATTTTAAACGAGTTCCGAGGGGTCGAAACCCTAATCAGGATGAGTCAGAGGTCCAATTTGTATACAAGTTTTAATCTATGCATGTAGTACAATTTATCGAGCAAACAAGTTTTAATCAGGATGAGTCAGCAATCACACATGATGCACTCCTCGCAATCTATCGAGCAAACAATTTCATACAACATAAACAATAGCACATAGAGATCAAACAAATGCAACAAATGCATGCATGGCAATTTAATAAGTCACAATGGTTCTTACTTTCGTTCTCTAAACAATACTGAAGTATATGATGCATGCAAGAGGCCAATTAATGCAATGGAGTATTTGTTATGGATAGAAGACATTAATACGAACCAGTGGGTGTTGGATTCACCCTAATCAGAGTTACAATTCTTTTCTTATGATTTAAATAGTGTTTAATGGGTTTTAAATCATTTAAATAGTTTCTGTTGTCTAAAAATCAAACTAAAATCAGATATATAATCCCCACGGGGTTGTGATTCCAGGGACATATTATTTGTAATTTTCTGAACATTATTTATTTTCTTATGAATTTATTACTCTAAATAAGCCATTATACCATTTATTTAATTGCTGAAAAACCTTATATTATTTGGCTTAACCATTTACATATTAATGATCTACACACAATTGTGAATCCATAGGTATATTATTTGTGATTTTTGGACCAGTAGATATTTTACTATGAATTTATTAACCTAAAAGACCATTAAAACTAATGAAATTATTACAGTAAACACGTACTGTAAAAGTTAAATCCAACTTGATATTAATAATCTACTCAATTTTCTGAATTCATTGATATATAATTTGCTATTTTTGGATCTACGAATCTTTTTATATGATTTTTGCAAGATTATACAATTTTCTGCAATTTTTATCTTTTCTTCTATTTTTCAAGAGAGTCAACGCTGACTGGCGCTGTGTCATCGCTGACGTGGCAGACTGGTGGCGCATTCTGGTTCGCTGGTACCCTTTCGACCTGGGGACAGATGGTGGCCGTCGGATCTTAGATTGATCGGACGGTGCAGGGCGTCCGAGGCGAGACTCACCGGTGGGGTGACGTGGAGGCGGCGGGCTCGTCGGGCGGCGGTGCTAGTGGCGGATGCGGCGGTCTCCAGCGATGTCGAGGTGGCCTACGAGAGGCAGGGTACTATGGCGAGAAGGTTGGTGGCCTCGGCGCGGTTGATTGCTTCCTCGGGCGACAGAGGCAGACGGCTGGAGACGGGCGGCGTCGGCGGTGCTCCGGCGAGGAATTGGGCGCGGTCGGCTGCTCCTGCACGGGGAAGAGGTGGTCAGGGCGATGCGGTCAAGTGAGAGGGAGAGGTCATACGGAAAAGAGAGGGTCGGGGGCGACTGCCTCGTCGAGGACCTCGAGCTCCGAAGCTCGACAATGGAGGCGGCGGCGGCGAGAAGCGCGAGCTCCGAGGGCACCCACGGACGATTCCTCCCTCACTCCGAGGGCGGTGGCGGCCGGCGGTGGCTTCTCTCTGCTCCGATGCGGTGGCGACGCTTCTCTCTGCTCCGATGGCGCGCGCGGTGGCGCTACGGTGGCGGTGGCGGTTCGATCTGGCTCTGGGGGGAAGAAAGGAAGGGGAAGGCGAATTTAATACCCCCCTTTAACACCGGTTCGTGGCTGGAACCGGTGTTAAAGGGGGGGATTCCGTTTCCCGCGCGCATTTATTATCCCTCCCTTTAACACCGGTTCCATCCAGGAACCGGTGTTAAAGGGGGGGGGGGGGGGTGGTGCGCGCGGGAAACGAAATAAATGCCCCCCCTTTAACACCGGTTCGTGTCTAGAACCGGTGTTAAAGGGGGGGCATTTATTTCATGCATTAAAGGGGCATTTTTAATTCAAAAAATATGATATGAATTTAGAAAATTCATATCTTTTTCATTTCAACTCAGAAAAATATGAATAATATATCATAATTTTCAGAAAAATAATATCTATCCATTCATGTAAATCATTTTATATTTACTTTACATGAAAATTTTCAAAATAATTAAAACACTTACATATAAATTTTGATTATTCAATTCAAACAAAAATAAATTGTTAAATCCTAAAACTTTGAACATAAGAAATATTAAGCATCTAAAAATAAATCTAACCCTATTTTATTAGATCAAATCATATTTTAATGCCGCATCTTTTGTATTAACATTTTTGAATTGATTGGATATTTAAATGTCGCATCTTTTGTATACACTTGAATCTCACCAAGCCTCGCTCAACTTGCATTGTTTTTTTTGATAAAATAGCATATTGTGAACCTAAAAATGATTTTTGTAAAAAATCATGAGCATCGCATCATGTACCTGTAGTTCATATCTGACCCAATTCCTGCTGATTCGGTAGGAATTCGTCTTTTTCACCAGAGGTGGACGGAAAGGTTTCAGATCTCCCTGTTGGTATATTATGCATATAAGGTGGTCTAGTATTTTTGTAAAATGTGTTGGTGGTTTTTTGAATTAGCCATTTGGTGGTTGCTTCACAAAACCGTCCGTTTTTTATGCTCGGAAAATGGAAAATGCCTTTTTGGTGCGATAAAAAGGAAAACTTCCTCTTGCAACATTGTTTGTGATGCCATGATGCACATGTATGAACAATATGGCCATATTATCACAAACTATGCCTTGATTCTAGCCATAACATTGGTCATTTGACCCGAAAGCCAAGAAACCTCGAATGAGATAGGTCATTTTGTGAAGGTTTTTTCGAGACATAATCAATATACCAAGTTTGAGATTTTTCCTTCTAACTATGTCACATAATATAACACCACGCGAAGGTTTCGCACTGTTTCGATCTTTTTTTATTTTTTTATCCCTGTTTTAAACTATCGACAAACTTTGTCGAACAACGGGCATGATGATTCTTAGCTCGGGGCCAAGCCTCGCTCAACTTGCATTGTTTTTTTGATAAAATAGCATATTGTGAACCTCGAATGAGAATGCAACTAATAGTAATTTACATAAAGCCGAACTGGAACTGAAAATTAAGATACATAAAAGAACTAAAAATTAAGATACATGGCCAGATTAAGTAACAATCGACCGAACTTGTTTCGGAATGTTGGAGTGATTCAGTCATGCTCCTGCCTACACCTGTAATACTCGCCACTATAGTCGTCGTACTCGCCGCCACCGTCATCGCTGTCGTCGTCGGGGTCGCCGTGATTAAACCTCTGGAGAGTACGCGTGGGCTGGACTTGAGGGTAGCGCGTGGGCTGGACTTGAGGGTAGCGCAGACGGGGGTTAGAGTCGGTGGCAGTGTCATAGGCCATGACGCTCTGGAGAGTCTGACCGCGCCACCATAGCCGACGGCCGTCCTCGTTGAAGTTAGGAGGAGGTGGGCCGTCCTCCTCGTGCCTGGCGAGCGTCCTCTCACGCCGATCCACGAAGAAGGCTTCCCAAGTAGGGAAATAGTCGGGATGCCATCTGGGATTCCTCCGCTGCTCCGGCGTGAGCTCGAAGTAGTAGTGGTTCGTGATGGCCATCCGGCGCGCCACACCTAGAGGGACAGGAGGAACCGGCACACCTCCGACGCTCAGCATCCAGCTGACGGGGA
This sequence comes from Avena sativa, assembly GCA_916181665.1. Lineage (NCBI taxonomy): Eukaryota > Viridiplantae > Streptophyta > Magnoliopsida > Poales > Poaceae > Avena > Avena sativa. The sequence goes on along the minus strand of OV702286.1, from coordinate 26,798,255 downwards.
CACAGTAGCCCGGCGGGCAGGGGTAGTTCGAGGCGCAAAGCGCCTCCGCCTCCCTGGGGGTTAGTGCTACGGTGGAAGCCATGGGAAAGAGTGATGAGGTTGCAGATATGAGTCTAGAGATGTGCAATGACAATGGAGGCCAACCCTACATATATATAGTGAACTAGCGGGAAGAACTGGCGGGAAGAAGAATGGCGGGAAGAAGAATGGCGAGAAGAAAAATGGGGGAAGAAAAATGGCGGGAAGAAGAACTGGCGGGAAGAAAAATGGCAGGAAAAAATGGCGGGATGAACCTTTAGTCCTGGTTGGAGACACCAACCGGGACTAAAGATGAACCTTTAGTCCCGGTTGGAGACACCAACCGGGACAAAACACGAGTCAGCACTAATAATAGGGGTGAGTGTCGACATTATGTCGTGCGGCGTGTACCTTGTCCCGGATGGTGTCACCAACCGGGACTAAAGATGAACCTTTAGTCCCGGTTGGAGACACCAACTGGGACTAAAGATGAACCTCTAGTCCCGGTTGGAGACACCAACCGGGACTAAAGATGAACCTCTAGTCCCGGTTGGAGACACCAACCGGGACAAAACACGAGTCAGCACTAATAATAGGGGTGAGTGTCGACATTATGTCGTGCGACGTGTACCTTGTCCCGGATGGTGTCACAAACCGGGACTAAAGATGAACCTTTAGTCCCGGTTGGAGACATAGAGGCACTCCCTAATATGTGACCGTGCGCGTTTGGAGATCAGATCTTAATGGTAAGTACGAATCGGGACAACTTCTTCTCATAGTCCCGGTCCATCCACAAAACATGACTAACACTCAAGACATGTATTAATATTAAAAACATGAACTAGAGTTACATAATATGAGCATGAACTTCTTGGCATATGTCCTTCCTTATGATCGCTTCAGACGTAACCATGGAGCATCTTCTTTACTTAACGGAATGCTTGGGTCAGTTTTCACTGTGAAGGGCGGAATTTCATCAAACTTATTATAATCTTCTGACTTGTCTGACTTGTCCTCGATTCCCATGATGTTTCTTTTCCCTGAAAGAACTATGTGACGCTTTGGGTCATCATATGATGTATTCGTTTGCATATTTTTTCTTTTTTTTGGTCTGGAGGACATGTCCTTCACATAGAAAACCTGAGCCACATCATTGGCTAGGACGAATGGTTCGTCTAAGTTCTTGTCTACCTTCATAAGATTGTTGAGATCCACCGTTGTCATTCCGTACTTCTTGTCTACCTCAACCCCTCCTCCTGTTAGCTTGACTCATTTGAATCGAAACAAGGGGACCTTAAAATTAGGTCCATAGTCAAGTTCCCATATCTCCTCTATGAACCCATAATACATGGTCTTTTGCCCATTGTCTTCTGCTGCATCGAAGCGGACACCACTGTTTTGGTTGGTGCTCTTTTTATCTTGGCCTATCGTGTAAAATGTATTCCCATTTATCTCGTACCCTTGGAAATTACATACAGTCGAAGATGGTGTCCTTGCCAACAAGTACAGCTAATCCCCAACAGTGGTGTTATTCGTGAGAAGTCTTTGCAGCCAGCCGCCAAAACTCGCCGTGTGTTCACTTATAATCCATTCATCAGACTGGCCTGGGTGTTTGAGGTGTATTAAATTCTTGTGTTCATTGATATACGGGGCAACCAAGATAGATCTTTGTAAAACCGTGTAGTGTGCTTGATTGAGAGAATGCCCGTCCCTACATATCATTGCTTTACATCCTAGGGTGCCTTTTCCACGCAGTCTCCTCATGTCGTGATTCTGGAACACCAATCGCCTTAAGGTCAGGAATAAAATCAACACAGAACTCAATGACCTCCTCTGTTACATAGCCCTTGGAGATGCTTCCTTCTGGCCTAGCACGGTTATGAACATATTTCTTTAAGACTCCCATGTACCTCTCAAAGGGGAACATATTGTGTAGAAATACAGGACCGAGAATGGCAATCTCTTCTACTAGGTGAACCAGGAGATGCGTCATAATATTGAAGAAGGATGGTGGGAACACCAACTCAAAGCTGACAAGACATTGGGCCACATCTGTTTGTAACCCTGGTAGGCTTTCTGGATCGATTACCTTCTGAGATATTGCATTGAGGAATGCACATAGCTTCATAGTGGGTACTCGAACATTTTCAGGTAGAAGCCCCCTCAATGCAATCGGAAGCAATTGTGTCATAATCACGTGGCAGTCATGAGACTTCAGGTTTTGGAATTTTTAATCTGCCATATTTATTATTCCCTTTATATTCGACGAGAAGCCAGACGGGACCTTGATACTGCTCAGACATTCAAAAAAGATTTCCTTCTCTGCTTTGGTAAGAGCGCAGCTGGCAGGAGTTAAGTGGCATCGTTTACCCTTCTCGTTCTCAGGATGCATAGGCTCTTCAGGGGCCTTCAGACGTTGCTGGTCCTGCCGTGCTTCCGGTGTATCTTTTGTCTTCCCATACACTCCAAGAAAGCCTAGCAGGTTCACGCAAACATTCTTTGTCACGTGCATCACGTCGATTGAAGAGCGGACGTCTAAGACTTTCCAATAGGGTAGGTCCCAAAATATAGATTGCTTCTTCCACATGGGCGCGTGTCCGGCATCGTCATTCGGAACAGATAGACTGTCAGGACCTTTTCCAAAGATTACTTCTAGGTCCTTGACCATACCAAATACCTCCTCACCGGTACGGAGGACAGGCTTCCTCCGGGGTTCTGCCAGACGTTTGAAATGCTTGCCTTTCTTTCTTACTGGATGCAGGTTCGGAAGAAATCGGCGATACCCTAGGTACACAACCTTCTTACATTTATCCAAATATACACTTTCAGTATCATCTAAACAGTGTGTGCATGCATTGTATCCCTTGTTTGTCTGCCCTAAAATGTTACTAAGAGCAGGCCAATCATTGATGGTTACGAAAAGCAATGCTCGTAGGTCAAATGGCTCCCCTTTGTGCTCATCCCACATACGTACACCTGGTTTGGTCCACAGCTGTAAAAGTTCTTCAACTAATGGCCTTAGGTACACATCAATGTCGTTGCCGGGTTGCCTCGGGCCTTGGATGAGCACTGGCATCAGAATGAACTTCCTCTTCATACACAACCAAGGAGGAAGGTTATAGATACATAGGGTCACAGGCCAGGTGCTGTGACTGCAGCTCTGCTCACCAAAAGGATTCATGCCGTCTGTACTTAGACCAAACCTTAAGTTCCTTGCGTCACGTGCGAAGTCCGGGTACTCTCGCTCGACTTTTCTCCACTGTGACCCATCAACGGTGTGTCTCAACATCGCGTCTTTCTTACGGTCTTCCATGTGCCATCGCAACAACTTGGCATGCTCTTTATTTCTGAAGAGACGTTTTAACCGTGGTATTATAGGAGCATACCACATAACCTTGGCGAAAACCTTCTTCCTAGGGGCCTCGCCCTCAACATCGCCAGGATCGTCTCGTTTGATCTTATACCGCAGTGCAGTGCATACCGGGCATGCATCCAAATTCTTGTACTTCTCACAGCGGTAGAGGATGCAGTCATTAATGCAGGCATGTATCTTCTGCACGTCTAATCCTAGAGGGCAGACAACCTTCTTTGCTTGGTATATACTGTCGGGCAACTCATTATTTCTTGGAAGAAGATTCTTCATTTTTACCAACAACTTTGAAAATGCGCTGTCAGTCACACCATTCTTTGCCTTCCATTGCAGCAAATCCAGTGTGGCACCTAGATTTTTGTGGCCATCTTCACAAGTTGGATACAACAATGTTTTGTGATCTTTTAACATCTGCTCCAGCTTCTCCTTTTCAGTTTCACATTCTTCCTTTGCATCAGTAATGGCCCGACCAAGATCGTCATCATCGGGCCCATCTGCTCCCTCTTGATCTTCATTATTTACCCCCGTTGCATTATCATCATATTCAGGATACATATTATGATAGTTGTCATCATCCTCTTCTTCTTCGTTGTCTTCCATCACAACCCCTTTTTCTCCGTGCTTGGTCCAACAATTATAGCTGGGCATGAAACCGGATCGAAGCAGGTGGGCGTGAATGGTTCTGGTATTTGAGTAGTCTTTCTTGTTCTGACAGTGAACACACGGACAGCACATAAAACCATTGTGACCACGGTTTGCATTAGCCACAACGATGAAATTTTGGAGGCCCGTAATGTACTCGGAAGTGCGGCGGTCACCGTACATCCATTGCCGGTTCATCTGCATTAATATGTAGTATATATCAAAAAATAATAGGGAGATGACCATTTATATATATAGTACATCAATGACACATGAAATTATAGTTGCCGACCTCGACCGAGACGGAAAGAGCAACAAGAAAACTTATTTGAGCTCTCGGGCATTTCACCGAACACCTCTTGTGCATATGAAAAAAACACAAACTAGCACTCTTCACACCCTCTTGCTAGGCTCCAAAATGTGAAAGAATGGAAGAGTGATGTGTGTGTGGGCTGGGGTGGTGTCTTATATAGCCCCCCCCTTTAACACCGGTTCATGCCACGAACCGGTGTTAAAGGGGGGGGGGTGCACGGGCCACTGTTGCAGGGACCTTTAACACCGGTTCGTGGCATGAACCGGTGTTAAAGGGGGGCTCCTTTTTTGCCGCAGGGGCCACGCTGGTACGGCCCCCCCCTTTAACACCGGTTCGTAGAAGAACTGGTGTTAAAGCCCTTTTTCGGGATCAACAAAAGACCTCGTTTCCACTAGTGTTGTTAGAGATAGTCTTGTACCCCTCCTAAATCCTCCGTACGTTGTGTACATGTAACGTGATAGTCCTGGAGTAGTACTCCTCTCTTGATCGATCTCTCTCTCTCACGTGTACGTGCCACCCGATGGAGGCATTTTCCACTGCTATATTAACACGTAACCGAGGCCTAACGGGCTGTCGCTTCTACCAGTTCAACATGGTATTAGAGCAATCCTTTTCCTTCTCCTAGCCACCGCAAAACCTAAAAACTCCAGAGCCGCCGCCGCCCAGTGATCCTTGTGGTTGCCCGCTGCCGCCGCCTCACACAATCAAGCCAAAAACCAAACCCAAGCCACCGCTGCCGCCAATCATCCTTGATCTGCCGCTGCCGCCAGACACACAACACAAACTCCAAAAACTCTGCTGCCGCCACCATAGATCGGTTCTGATCTGCCGCTGCCGCCGTAGATCGGTTCTGATCTGTCACCGCCGCACATACAAAACCAAGACACAAAAAAGCCAAGCCGCCACCGTGGATTAATTTTTTGATCTGCTGCTGCCGCCTTATTCACATCCAACACCAAGGAAAACAAAGTCTCTAATGTCTGCATGATGACCGGATCATCATCGACATCGGCCAATCTGGCCGCAGTCCTCGGCTCTCCCTCTACGCAGCTGCTAACGCGCGGCAATTTCATCCCCTGGGACGCGCTGATCCTCCCTACTCTGCGTGGTGCCAGAGTCCTTGACCTTGTCGAGGGATCTGAAATCACGCCGGAGAACATGATGGAGGCTGTTGACAAGGGGAACAAGAAGATCACCATGGAGAATCCAGAGTATGTCGGCTGGTTCACTCGGGATCGGTAGGTCCTCCGTTTCCTGCTGAACTCCATGTCCCCCGAAAGCCTTGACCATGTCTCTAGGCTAGACACGGACGCTGAAGTCTGGTCGGCGCTCAAGAAACTCGTCTCTTCCCAATCTCGGTCGGGGATTCAGAGTCTCCGTGGCGCTCTCCAGGGTACGAAGAAAGGAGCCCTCTCTGCTGCAAAATACTTCGCCAAAAAGAAGGCAACGTGGCGGAACTTGCTGCCGCCGGAAAAATACTGGATGAGGATGAGCTGATCGGGTCCATTCTCAATGGACTTGACAAATCCTACAAGCCCTTAATCACAGCCATCAACGCAAACCCTGGTACCACTCTCTCAGATCTTTTCAACCAACTTGTTTCTTATGATGCTCTTCAAGATGATCTATAAGATGTTGAGGACTTCACCTCCTCGGCCAATGTCGCCCATCATGGAGGTGGTGGTGGTGACGCTCGGCCACAGAAGCGTGGCTGCGCCGATGATCGTGGGTGCCAAGAGGATCGTGGGCGCCGGCTATGACCATGACCGCTGTGACCGCGGTTATGATCGCATACGCCAAGATGATCGTGTCCATGACCGCATGCGCCAGGAGGATCATGGGTACCACCGCGGCTATGACCGCGGCAATGTTCGTGGATGCCAAGATGATCACGGGGTATCACCATGATAGGTATGATGATAACTGCCGCAATGGTGGCAACTGGCGCCATCGTGGACGTGATGATGGTGGAAGGCGTTAGCGTGAAGGGCGCGCACCTACACCATATGTTGATGTGACCTACTAGATCTCCAAGATACATGGTCATCCCGCCAGTGACTGTTGGTGGCGGTTCTAGAATGACCGTGATGATGATGGTGAAAAGGGTGCAAACATTGCATCCTACGACGTCGACACCAACTGGTACCCGGACTCGGGTGCCACAAACCAGCTCACATCAGAGCTGAACAACCTCACTATGCTTGAGAAGTACAACGGCAACGACCGCGTCCACACGGCCAACGGTAACGGTATGCAAATAAGTCATATTGGTCGTTCAACATTTCGCACCCCACATGATTCTTTTCAACTTAAAAATGTCCTACTTGTTCCAAGGTGCATCCAAAAGTCTCTTATCTGTTGATAAACTTACACTGGGTAACGATGCCTTCATTGAGTTTCACCCTTTATTTTTCTTCATCAAGGACGGGGACACAAGGAGAATTCTGTTTGAGGGGCCGTTTCATGGTGGCCTCGACCCACTAGATCCTACACTCAGCGGGTCCTCCAAGCAAGCCTTCATCACAATAAAGCCATCATCTTCCACATGGCATCACCGTTTAGGTCATCCTTCATCTTTTGCAGTCCAACAAGTCCTTAGGGATATTTATTATTCTCCAGAAATAAATCCCTACATCTGTGATTCATGTCAATTAGCTAAGAGTCATCAATTGCCATATCATGTCTCTACTAGTGTCTTAATTGTTCCATTGGAACAAGTTTTTTCTTATGTACGGGGACCAGTACCTGAGTCTCCTAGAAAACATTGATATTATGTGAGTTTCATCGATGGTTTTAGTAAATTTACTTGGATATATTTTCTCAAGAAGCGTTCTGATGTGTATCAAGTGTTTCTTAATTTTCAACAACTTGTTGAGAGAAAATTTGATAGAAAGATTATTACCATGCAAACTGAATGGGGAGGTGAATATGAAAAACTCAATAGTTTCTTTCAAAAATTGGCATTACTCACCATGTCTCGTGCCCTCATGCTCACCAATAGATTTGATAAAGCATCGTCACATTGTTAAAGTGGGTCTTGCTTTGCTTGCTAATGCCTCCATGCCTCTTAAATTTTGGGATGAAGCTTTTCTCACAGCCACTTTTCTCATAAATCTTCTTCCCAGTAAAGTTATAAATCATGACACACATGTAGAACGTCTCCTTCACACCAACCCGAACTATGAGTCTCTCCGTGTATTTGGATGTTCTTGTTGGCCAAATCTTCATCCTTACAAAAAGAAAAAACTCTCCTTCTGTTCTACCCGGTGCGTGTTCTTGGGCTATAGTCCCCGTCACAAAGAAGTAAAGTGCCTAAATATTTCTACAGGGAGAGTTTACTATTTCAAGAGATGTCGTGTTTGATGATATTTTTTTCGATTTGCTAATCTGCACGCCAATGCTGGTCATCGCCTCAAACCAGACATTCTCCTTTTACCACGAAACACACACCATAGTGGGGTTGCAAATGTTGATGATTATATGCCTTTGTCCTTTGTGCCAGTTGTTACTAATGACGTTGAAGACACTGCAGCAATAATGTTTCTGCAGATACTATGTCAAAGAAGCAAGAAACGGAAAGCAATCTCGTTGAAAACGCTCGAGAAATGGAGGAGAACTCGTCTGCTCAAGAAACAAAGGAAAACGCCAGAGGCGCCGATCCTGAAATCCATCCTGATCGGATCCTAACTGATCCCGAGGGCGATCAGATTTGGTAGGGTCCACCTAAGGCACCTGACGCGGGCGGGCTTGCGCAGACTCGGCCTCCACGCGCTGGCCCATCCAGTGCCTCCACGTCACCCTCTTTGATGGGTATATGCCAACCGGGGTATGCCCACCAGGAAGTTTCCTATTGGCCCAAGCCGCCAGCGAGTGGGCCTGCAGGACGGCGACTGGATCGAGACTTGGCGAGGACTCAGACGACTGGAGGCTGGAGGCCAAGAAGCATAGCTAGGCCCAGTCGGACTTGGTCAAAGAACCTTAGAATCCTTAACTAATTCGGTTGTAATCTGTAATCCCTAGCAAGGTGAGCCTATATAAACCTCCCTAGGGTACGCATAGAGGACACGTTCCATCATACCCCAAGCGACTCGCCGCCTAGTCGTCGAGCTCGCCCCCCTTGTACTCTCACCATAATACAATCTAGCAGGAGTAGGTCTTTACCCTCCGGGGGGCCGAACCGTGGTAAACCCTTGTATCTCCGCCCTCATCTCGCACCGCAGATGGCTGGCCGCCCTTGCCCCATGTTGTACTACTCGCTGCCGATTGCAGCATCTGCCGTGGTCATTCCCACGATAGTGTCGCCCACCGTGGGGCCTGGCCGGTGTTCTGCGGCGAGATCCAATCTGCCATCAACGAGTCGATCGCCACCGGTCGCATGATCGCCATTGGCAAGATGCTCCAGATCTTGTCGAGCAGCTACATCCCGGCGACGCGACCCATCACACATAGCATGATCCTGCCGGTTGGCACGATCAGCCTCTTCGTCGGTCTCACCAACGTCATCATCTCAGAGGACTCGGCTCACATCCGCGAGTCGCCGCCACGCGACCGGCTCTCTGAGAGCCAGGTCCGCACGATTCACCGCCTCGCCTCCGAGTACGACTCGGCCCACAGCAACGTGGCCGAAACCACCGCGGCCGCGGACGGCGCGACCTTCAACGATGACGCCGACTCGGCGACCCCGGTGTCGGCCGCCGGATCCATTGTCGCCGCATCGCCCGCGGGCTCCATCACCCAGGTCTCCAACGCCGGAGATTTCGAGGACCCCTCCATCCTTGGGATCTTTGACTTCGACTCCGGGTCGGAGAACTTTGCCGACCTCCATGACGGAACAAGTCGCCACATCGCGACCTACATGGCGACTGGCGCCGACCCCCCGGAAGACCCCTTCTCCACGCCGATCCCGCCAAACACGACGACAACGGAGGTCGAGGAACTCCGTCTGCGGCTGGTGGAGGCAGTCTGCAAGGAACAAGTTGAGCGCGAGAAATTCCGCCTCGAGCAGGTGACAACGCAGGAGCTGTCGCGCTACCACCAACTCCGAATCAGGTCACGCCTAAACCCTACCGTTCAGGGGCGCGCCCTGAACTTCGACGATGAGAACGACCCGGCTCGCGTGGCCGAGCGCGCGATCTGCAAGAATGCGCCACCAGGAGGAAGCGCTCGACCCCCACTAGGGGCGACGGCCAACGGCGCCCCACCACCACCCAACCGCGTGCCCCCCAGGGACCAACCAAGGATCATGGTCTCCTCATGAGAGCGAGACGCGAACGACGTCCCGCTATTCTCCACCCCAATGGACAACATCGTCGCGAGTCGAGCTGTAGTCGACAACATCCAAGTAACCGGCGAAGGCGCCCTGCAGATCCAGTATGCCAAGGCTCTACTCGCCAAAGCAGTTGAGCAACAAAACGCGGGCGCCGACTCACATGGTCGGATGTACTCGCGTTCATCAGGCAGTAGGGCGGCCTCGAGCGGCCGCCCCATGGCGGCTAATACCCTCAATTGCCCAACACCCGAGCCCCTGCAGCTCCAGCACCGACACGCAAACGCGACACTCTCCACCAACGACCCATGGCCGGCGAACAACTTCATCGCCGCCAACAGGTAGCCCGTCAACGCACGCACCCACATCGCTGAGCCGAGTCGGACCCCAGTGCTTCGGACCGATGATCCGAGGCGAAAGATACACGGCGAACTTCAAGGCGCCGAAGGAAATCGAGAAGTATGACCCCTCGTACGACCCGTCCGTGTGGCTGGACACTTACCTCATGGCAATGGGGATCGCTGGCCACACCGACCTACTCGTCGCCCACTACCTTCCCCTGATGATGGAGGGTTCCTGCAGGCAGTGGATTAACACCCTCCCCGCGGATAGCATCGACTCCTGGGAGGAAATGCGCGATGCCTTCGGCAGGCACTTCCAGGGATCATACACCCGTGCCACCACCATCGAGGAGCTGGAGCGATGCTTCCAGGGACCCCGCGAGTTGACCCGCAGTTGGGTCCAACGGTGGCAAGATCTATGGTATAACGCGGCCGGAATCCACCCGGACACCGCGATCCACTGCTTCAAGACCTCGTGCCGCTACGAGCCCCTGGTCGCCAAGCTCAAGAGAGTGTACAGAACACTCGACAACATACCGGACCTCCTAGAGATCGCAAAGAAGTATGCGGAGGAGGACCCAACCCAAGAAACCGACGACGAGTCGGGAGGACATCTCCGCACGAGCGGCCACGGCAACGGGAGGCAACCCGAGTTACGCTACAGCAACACTCGCCTCACCGGAAAACGCCGTGGTGACGGGCGAGTCGACTTTGTCGCCAACGCCGGATACGCGCTGCGCGAACCCAAGATCTTTCGCCGCAACGGAGGTCAGCGCCGCGACGGTGGCAACTACAAGGCAAAGCCGAGGTTCGATCCCATGGCCCTCCTCAACCAACCTTGTGTTTTTCACAGCAGGGAAGGAAAGCCCGCCACGCACACCACCGCTGACTGCCACTCTCTCAAGGATATCGAGAAGGCATGACGCGCGCGGGAAGACCCCGACAATAACCCGCCAAACGACGGAAAGTTTGGCAGCGTCGCCGGCTCGCTCCACACCCTCACAGGCTTCAACACGAAGCGCGAGAAGAAGGTCATCGCCCGCGCCGTCGTCTTCAACGTGGTGTCCCAGACAGAAATCCCCTAGTTCCTCAACTATTCTAAGCAACCAATCACCTGGAGCCGCGAGGACCACTCGCCACGGATCGAATATCCGGGCCGAGTCGCCCTAGTGGTCTAGCCCAAGGTGGGAGACTACTGGATCCCCAAAACGCTGATGGACGGCGGCAGCTCCATCAACATCCTGTACCTGGACACGTTCAGGCGACTGCGGATCCCGCAGTCGATGATCGAGACGACCTACACCACCTTCCACGGCATCGTCCCCAGTTGGAAGGCGTACCCGATCGGCAAGGTGACGCTGCCAGTCACCTTTGGCACACCAGCAAACTACCGCACCGAGCGGATCGTCTTCGAGCTGGTTCCCTTCAACAGCACCTACCACTACGGACTGGGGCGCCATGCGTTCGCCAAATTCATGGCAGCGCCCCATTACGCGTACAACGCGATGAAGCTACCTGGGCCATGCGGCATCATCACTGTCCATGGCGACCCTGACATGGCCGTATAATGCGAGGCCAAATGCGCCTAACTCGCTGACGCCGTCATCGTGGCGGAGGCCAACCACGCTGAGGAGCTCGCCAAGTACGCGAGTAGGGTCAACAGCGACGACCCCACCATACTCAAGTAGCCCAATTCGGAGGGTGGCAAATCCACCGCCTTCGAGGCAACGACACACACCCGCACTGTCGAGCTGGTCCCAGGCGACTCCAGCCAGACGGTGATGATCGGAACGGGCATGAGCCTAGCATAGGAAGGCGCGCTCATCGAGTTCCTCCGTGAGAATAGGGACATCTTTGCATGGAAGCCATCCGACATGCCTGGTGTCCCGAGGGAACTCGCTGAGCACAAACTCAACGCCGACCCCAAAGTGCGACCTGTCAAGCAGTCGCTGCGGCCCTTCAATGAAGAGCGCCGACGAGCCATCGCCGAGGAGGTGCAGCGTCTACTCGCTACAGGCTTCATTCGGCCAATCAAGTACTCCAAGTGCCTGGCAAACCCAGTCCTGGTCGAGAAGAAAAACGGGACCTGGAGAATGTGCATCGATTACACAAATTTAAACAGCGCCTTCCCAAAGGAGAAATTCGTCCTCCCATGGATCGATCAAATGATCGACTCCACCGCGGGCTCAGAGGCACTATGCTTCCTCGACGCCTACTCTGGGTACAACCAGATTAAAGTATCCTTCGATGACAAAGAGAATACGGCGTTGTCGTGGGAATGGTCACGGCAGATGCTGCAATCGGCAGCGAGTAGTAGAACGAGGGCAAGGGCGGCCAGCCATCTGCGGTGCGAGATGAGGGCGGAGACACAGGGTTTTACCCAGGTTCGGCCCCCCGGAGGGTAAAGACCTACTCCTTCTAGATTGTATTATGGAGGTGGTACAATGGGCGAGCTCGGCGGCGAGTCGCTTGGGTGTATGATGGAACATATCTCTACACGCCCTGCAGGGAGGTTTATATAGGCTCACCTCCCCTAGGGTTTACATATCTCAACCGAATCAGTTAAGGCTTCGGTACTCGTTTAACCTAATCCGATTGGGCCTATCTACTCGCCTGGGCCTTCAGCTTCTAGTCGCTTGGATCCTAGCTGGGCTTCGATCCAGTCGCCGTCTTGCAGGCCCACTCGCCAATTCTTGGCCAGTCGGAAACGTCCTGCTGGGTATACCCCGGTAGGCACATCCCCATCAGTAGTCCCCGAGGCCGTCGTCGATTAGGCGCAGGTGGCTGCTGGCGGTCGGAGTATACGGCTTCAGAGTAGACATCCAGTCGAATCGTCGGCTGGCTCCTGTATAAAGGAGAAAACTAGTCATCCAGGTCGCAGCTTTGGCGAGTCGAGTTGGCGAAACACTGTCATAGTGATCGGGTCGGCGAGCCGACTGGCTGAAGTTGGACCGTTAAACGTGGTCAAACTAGCCGTTGGGGTAATCCAACGGTAACTTTTTGGCGTAATCACCGCGTAGTAACGGCTCCCTGATTTGGCAGGTAACAACCGCTATATAAGGGGAATGGCATGCGATCGGAGAACCACCTTCTCGCCATTTCCTCCGATTGCACGCACTTTTCGCCTCCCTTCGCATCATGATCCAGCCGACCCAAAATCCTCCGACCCCCCACAAATCCTTCTGCCATGGCCCTTTCCACCGAACCTTGGGGTAGATCTAAGTGTACGAGGGCACAACTGGCTTCCTTTGAGGAGGCCGGGATCCTGCGCGCCGGCTGCTGGCGCATCCCCACGACCGGAGAGGTGACCCCGAACCCGCGCGAGGGGGAATTTATCTGCTTCACCAGCCACTTGGAACGGGGGCTAGGGTTCCCTACGTCCTTGTTCTTCCGGCGCTTCTGCGCCTACTACGGGATCCAGCCGTCGGACCTAGGTCCTCACAGCATCGAGCAGCTCGCCATCTTCGTGGCGTTCTGCGAGTGCTACTTGGGCTGCCGGCCCTACTTCCTTCTGTGGCGAGATCTGTTCCATGGACAGATCAGCCGCGAGGAAGCGGGCGGCCCAATGCTCGCCGCGGGCGGCCTAACCTTCCAGCTGAAGTCGAAGGCTTCATTCTTTGACTTGATGCTGCCTGCCAAGGCAGCGAGCGACTGGAAGAAGTCGTGGTTCTATGTTGCCGAGTCGACCCCGGAGGGCGAGACGGCGATCCCATGGTACTCCGCCAACCGGTCCGAGCCGCGCCGTCTTCAAGTCAGCAAGCTCCCTAGCGACCAGCGGATGGTCGTGGACGAAATGCTCCAAACTATCCGCGGTTTGAAGAAGAGGGGCCTCCAATCGATCAACCTATATAACTGCTGGCTCGGGCGGCGGCTCGTCCCCCTGGCTCGGCGCGACCACTACATGTACCAATACATGGGCCGGGAGGACTCGACGAAGTCCAGCCTAGCCGAGTGGAAGCTCGAGGACTACACCGTAGCACTGAAGAAGATCACCCAGGCGGTGTACCTGGACGCACAGGCTGGGGTCGCCCCCTACACCGCAAAGCGTCCAGCCCCAACGGTAAGTCACCTCGCATCATTCGCAGTCGCAGTTTTTGCAGTCGCGGTCGTTCTAACTTCATTTTGTGTTCATTGCAGCTATTCCAAGTGGTGGAAGGATGGCTCCCGCCTTCGGACGATGAGAATTCAAGCTCGTCCGTCCAAGACATGGGCGAGTCGCCTCCCGCCAAGGGCGACGCCAGGAGCGACGACGAGTCCGAGGAAGAGGTCGCCCCGCTGGTTCGCAAGACCCGCGGGCAACGTCAACGTGAGCTTGAGGCGAGCAAAAGCCTCGAACGTCATGATGACGACGAAGAACTTCCGGAGACCACCTCGCTCCGCCAGGCTACTCTGTCGAAGAAGAAGAAGAAGAAAGAGAAGGAGGCGAAGCCCCCCCGAAGAAGAAGACGAAGCCGATGAGGCCGGCCTCGCCCCCGCACTCGGCGAGCAGCTCCGACGCCCCCAGCCCGGCCAAGGACGAGGCGCCACCGATGGCAGCCGCGCTGGACACGGCCACTGTCGAGGTGCCACTGGCTTCGATGCCTCCGCCATTCGCCCCAGTCTCTGGGCTGGGGGATGCTCCGGCTGCGGCGGCTTCGCCTCGCAGGGAAGCTCATACCGAAGATGTCCCAGAGGCTCCTGTTGCGGCCTCGACAACGAAGAAGCCGTCCGTGTCTTGGGCACGCGACGTCCTGGAGATGGGGCTCAGCCGCCGATTGGGCCCTGAACTGGAGAAGCCGGCCGGCCTCCGCACGGGGCTGCGCTTCATTCCAGTCGCCAAGTGAGTTTGCTCACCTACCTTTGTCTTCCATAGCAGTTTGAATTATCTTGCTTACGTGATTGATTTACAGGACCGGAGTGAAAAAGATGGGCCACCCGACCGTGGCTAAGGTGCCGTCCGTCGTCCGCGAGGAAGATCCTTCCCGTAAGAGGAAGGCGGACGAGGTCGTCGTCCCCGTGGATGGCAGCAAGAAGGCCAAGGGCGACGATGTCGTCACGATTTCTGACGACACGGCGGTCGCGCCGACCGAACCCGCACCAGAGGCAGCCGCATCCACGAAGGGGGGCGCTCCCTTGCCTGGAGCAGCCGAGCCGACCTCCTTTGGTGCGGGTGCCTCCATCGCGACATTCCCGCGCTTCATGGCCAAAACGGCCACAGCGAGTGGGACTTCTCCCTCGAGCCGTGCACCTGGGGTCGCCGATGTGGAAGTCGAGCAGTGTCGTGGGCACACACCAGCTCTCCTCGCGTCTGTGGACGCGATACAACTTCATGGCATGCTTGGCGCAGCCATCCAGGTATGTCCAGTCCCCGAGGATCAGGTTGGTGTGTTGCAGCGGTCTGATGCTTTTAGTGTATAGTCGCTATTTTTATCGTCCAGTCCCCGAGTGCGCATTCGCTGAATTTCAGCGGGTGGGCACTTAGGAATTTTTTGATTGCCAGTCCCCGAGTGCGCACTCGCTGAATTTCAGTGGGTGGGCACTTAGGAATTTTTTGATTGCCAGTCCCCGAGTGCGCATTCGCTGAATTTCAGCGACTGGGCGCTGAGGATGTTGCTTTGATTAACTCTTTGAATGATGTGCAGGGTCTGCAACGTGAATCGGCTGACCGATTGGCAGCGAAGCACCGCGCGGAGAAGGAACTGGCCACCGTCAAGGAGGCGAATAAGGGGCTTCAGGCGGTTGCCGCGAAGGCGGAGGAAGCTCGCCAGGGACTTGTCCCCGCGGGTGAATTGGCGGCGGCGCAATCGGCTTTGAGCTCGCCTGAAAAGCGGATCGCCTATCTCGAGCGCGAGCTGCGGGAGGCGAAGGAGGAAGCGAGCTCGGCTGATGGGCGAGCCAAGGCCGCCATTACAGCCGCTGAAGAGGATCGTAAAGTGTCGGAAGCCCTTGTTGCTGGGCTGCAGGATGACCATACTTCGCTTCAATGCTTCGTCACGGATCTCGCCCGCCCGTTGATTGGTAAGTGCATCTGCCTCTGCCAGTAGCGTGTACCTTTTTGTGATGTACGTCGTACTCATTGTTGTCTTCTACTCGCAGGTCGCATCATTGATAGCACAGAAGAGGCGAGCTCGTTCGACGCGCGGCAGTGTGTGGCCACTCTCGTCGACGTTGTCGGCGACGTGCATCCGAGCCTATCTCCAGGAGATATCACCCACGGAAGTAATTCCCAGCGACCTCGTCGAGGTGTGGAAGTATTTGGAGAAGGCGCCCGCGGTCGTTGAGTTCATGACGCGATCGGCGTTTCGGCGCGGGGCAGCGACGACGCTTAGCCTTGGACTTGCTCATCCCGGAGGACTTCGACCTCGACGACGTGACGAGTGGCTACCCGTCGTCGACTGGCGCAGTGGAGCTTTCCGAGGTGCTGAAGTTGACGGACCGCGCCGCGAAGTACTCCGAGCGTGTCTGGGCTATGGGCGACCTCCTTCTGTACCAGGAGACGGTCGTCATGCCCAACGACCCCGAGCCGCAGCATCAGGACTTCAAGGTCGAGCAACCCTTCCGCGCGGCGATGGCGGGTGAGTTGACGACCTACCCGTCGAACCCGTACACGCCGTTCATCCGCAATCGCAAGGGTGTTGGCGAGTCGCCGTCGAAGCCTGCAGAATAGAATAGTGTGCCCTGGGGCGTTAGTAGCAGTTCTACTGTTTAGGCATATTTTGTAATTTGAGACAATGCTACATGCTATTGAATGAGACGTCGTGTCTGTTTTGGGATTTGTCATGTGTTTTGTGATTGAGGTTTGAACGAGTCCCCGAGCGCGTCCGCCCTTTTGTGGGGTTTACCTCGTGTGTGATTTGTTTGTGGTTTTTGGATGTTTTTTTATTGTGGTCTACTCGCCCGGACTCGAAGAACCAGTCACAGGGCGACTCCCTTGAACACTCTGTACTTCACCGTTTCCCTTGCGCGAACGGGGTCGGGTGGCCGAGTCCCCAAGCGTGGTACTTGGTTGTTCTAGGCGCGACTCGAGGGTGGGTGAGGACTTGGCGCGTTAGTTTGGGCGCATCACTCCTGCCTGGCCCGTTGGGTCAGTCGCGTGGCGAGTCCTGGGCATGCTCTCCTACTTGGCGTTTTCCCGAGCCTCTCGCGATGAACTGGTCGTCAGTCCCCGAGCGTGGTACTTGGCCGTTCGAGTCGCTATGTCGAGGATGCGGAGGACCATCGTCACTGTAAGAAGCGAAGGCATTTGTCTTGGCTCGTAGAGCCAGTCGGGCTGGGCGACTCCAATGGGGCTCCGGGTAGGCGTTTTTCATGGACGATGCAAGACCTGAGGTGACTCAGTGCTCTTGCACCACACTACTTAGCCGTGCCGATCGCTGTACCAAAGGTTGACTTCTGCAGTTAGCTTGACGCTGTTATTACGAGTGCGAGTGGCACAAGACTCGGAGAGTAGGCGCAATTTGCGGTAAGCGATTCTTTTTATTTCATAGCGACTAGGGAGTACATATGTGGGGTTCTAGGGATAGAACTTCCGTAGGAGGTTTACATTCCATGGTCGCTTGACGTCGAGTTCGCCGTCCCCACGGACGTCGATGAGGTAGTAGGCGTCGTTGCCGAGTACTCGCCCGATGGCGAATGGTCCCTCCCACGGAGGGGAGAGCTTGTGCATGCCCTTCTTGTCCTGGATGAGGCGCAACACCAGGTCGCCTTCTTGGAAGGTGCGAGTTTTCACCCGCCGGCTGTGGTAGCGGCGGAGTCCCTGCTGGTAGATCGCGGTGCGTGACCGAGCGAAGTCACGTGCCTCGTCGAGTTGATCGACTCCGTCCTGGCGGGCGAGTTCGTTCGCAGCTTCCGTGTAGTGGACGACCCTCGGCAAGTCGTGCTCAAGGTCGGTGGGCATGACTGCCTCGGTGCCGTACACCATGAAGAAGGGGGTGAATCCTGTCGACCTGTTGACTGAGGTGCGGATTCCCCAGATAACGGAGGTTAGCTCCTCGACCCAGCACCCGGCGGTGCGCTCGAGTGGTACTTGGAGTCGCGGCTTTAGGCCGTGCAGGATGCTTTGGTTGGCCTGTTCTGCCTGGCCGTTGGATTCCGGGTGGGCGATCGATGCGAGGTCGAGCCGGATGTGGTGCTCTTCGCAGAATTCGGCCATGGCTCCTTTGGCGAAGTTGGTTCCGTTGTCCGTGATGATGCTGTTTGGGAACCCGTAGCGATATATGAGCTCGCGTCGGAATTTGGTGGCGGTCTTCCCGTCGCACTTCCGGACTGGCTTGGCCTCCACCCACTTTGTGAATTTGTCAACCGCGACCAGGAGGTGGGTGTAGCCGGAGGGAGCCTTCTTGAAGGGGCCTACCATGTCCATGCCCCATACGGCGAATGGCCAGGTGATGGGGATTGTCTTGAGCGCTGAGCTCGGCACGTGCGTCTGGTTGGCGTACTTCTGGCACCCGGCGCACCGCTGGACGATGTCGACGGCATCGGCGTGTGCGGTAGGCCAGTAGAACCCATGCCGCATAGCCTTGGCGACCAGAGAGCGGGCGCCGGCGTGGTGGCCGCAGTCGCCGGAGTGGATGTCGTGGAGGATCTTGCGTCCTTCGGCGGGTTGGACGCAGCGTTGGAATACGCCGGTGACGCTGCGCTTGTGGAGCTCGCCGTCGATGATGGTGTAGGACTTGCATCGGCGTGCGATCATCCGAGCGTCCGTCTCGTCTGCCGGCCAGGTGCCGGTCTCCAGGTAGGCGACGTAGGTCTTGGTCCAGTCGTCTCGCTCATTGACGAGTGCGACCAGGGCTGCCTCCGGGTGTAGCGGGACTCCGATGTCGATCTCCCTCGGGGGAGAGACTGATGGCTTGGTGATCGTGTCGAGGAAGACACCGACGGGTGGTGCGAGTCGAGCCGACGCGATGCGAGAGAGTGCGTCGGCCTCCTCATTCTTCCGCCTGTCGATCCATTCGACGGAGTAGCCTGTGAAGTGTCCGCCCAGCTTGTCCACTGCTTGGCGGTACGCTGCCATGGTGGGGGAGACGGCGTCGCAGGTGCCAGTGACTTGCCCAGCGACGAGGTCGGAGTCTCCGTAGCAGCGTAGGCGGTTGACATTCATCTCCCTGGCAGCTCGCATGCCGTGGAGTAAGGCCTCGTACTCGGCCATGTTGTTGGTGCAGGGTGTGAAGTCGAGGCAGAGGACATAGCGGAGCTTGTCGCCCTTTGGGGAAGTCAACATGATCCCTGCTCCTGTGCCGTCTGCGTTCTTGGAGCCGTCGAAGTGCAGGCTCCAGTAATGGAGGTATGGCAGCTTCTCTCGCTGCTGGGCCTCCTCCCAGTCGGCGATGAAGTCCACTAGAGCTTGCAACTTGATCGCTTTTCGTGGCTCGTACTTGATATTGTGGACGTCGATCTCGACGGCCCATTTAGCGACTCGCCCGGTCACCTCACGGTTGCGGATGATGTCCTGCAACGGTGTTGAGGAGACGACCGTGATCGGGTGCTCCTGGAAGTAGTGGAGCAGGCGCCGCTGTGCTCTGAAGACCGCATATACTAGTTTCTGGTACTGCGGGTATCGCTGGCGCGACTCGGTGAGGACCTCGCTGATGTAGTACACCGGTCGCTGTACTGGGTGCTCCTTTCCTTCCTCCGGTCGCTCGACGACCATGACGACGCTAACGACGCGCTCGGAGGCCGCGACGTAAACCAGCATGGGTTCTTTGTCGGCAGGGGCGGCGAGTAGCGGTGCGGCGAGTAGCACTTTCTTGAGGTCGCGGAGTGTGTCGTCCGCCTCCTTGTCCCACTGGAAGGTGGGGTTCTTGCGCATCAGACGGTATAGGGGCATCGCCTTTTCGCCCAGGCGGGGGATGAAGCGACTGAGAGCCGCTACTCGCCCGACCAGCTTCTGGACGTCGCGGAGGCACTCGGGTTTGCCGAGTAGGGCGATCGTACCCGCGCTTGGAGACGACGTAACCCAGTAGTTGCCCTGCTGGTACACCGAAGGTGCACTTGCCTGGGTTAAGCTTTATCTTGTATTTTTGCAAGTTAGCGAACGTTTCTGCCAGGTCGGCGAGGAGATCACCCTGGCGAGCGGATTTTACGACCACGTCGTCGATATAGACGTGGATGTTGCGGCCAATTTGGCTCGCGAGGCACTCCTGCATGCACCGCTGGTAGGTCGCCCCGGCGTTCTTGAGGCCGAAGGTCATGGCGGTGTAGCAGAAGGCTCCAAATGGTGTGATGAACGCCGTCTTCTCCTCGTCCTCGACAGCCATTTTGATCTGGTTTTATCCAGAGTAGGCGTCGAGGAAGCATAGCGACTCCGAGCCCGCGGTGGAGTTGATTATTTGGTCGATCCGCGGGAGGACGAACTGCTCCTTCGGGCAGGCGCTGTTTAAGTTTGTGTAGTCGATACACATCCTCCAGGTCCCGTTCTTCTTCTCGACCAGGACTGGGTTTGCCAGCCACTTGGAGTACTTGATTGGCCGGATGAAGCCTGCAGCGAGTAGACGCTGCACCTCCTCGGCGATGGCTCGGCGGCGCTCTTCATTGAAGGGCCACAGCGACTGCTTGACGGGTCGCACTTTGGGGTCGGCGTTTAGCTTGTGCTCAGCGAGCTCCCTAGGGATACCAGGCATGTCAGAGGGCTTCCATGCAAAGATGTCCCTGTTCTCACGGAGGAACTCGATGAGCGCGCCTTCCTAGGCTGGGCTCATGCCCGTCCCGATCGTCACCGTCTGGCTGGAGTCGCCTGGGAGCAGCTCGACGGTGCGGGTGTGCGTCGTTGCCTCGAAGGTTGAGGTGTTTGCGCCCTCCGAATTGGGCTTCTTGAGTATGGTGGGGTCGTCGTTGTTGACCCCGCTCGCGTACTTGGCGAGCTCATCGGCGTGATTGGTTTGTGCCGCGATAACGGCTTCGGCGAGTTCGGCTCCTTTGGCCTCGCACTCGGCGGCCATGTCGGGGTCGCCGTTGATGGTGATGACGCCGCACGGCCTGGAGAGATTCATCGCGTTGTACACGTAGTGGGGCGCTGCCATGAACTTGGCGAACGCCTGGCGCCCCCGGACGCAGTGGTAGGGGCTTTCGAAGGGCACCAGCTCGAAGACGATCCGCTCGGTGCGGAAGTTTGCTGGTGTACTGAAGGTGACTGGCAGCGTGACCTTGCCGATCGGGTACGCCTTCCGACCGGGGACGATGCCATGGAACGTGGTGTGGGTCGTCTCGATCATCGACTGCGGGAGCCGCAGCCGCCTGAAGGTGTCCAGGTACAGGATGTTGATGGAGCTGCCGCCATCCATCAATGTCTTGGGGAGCCAGTAGTCGCCGACCTTAGGCTTGACCACCAGGGCGACTCGGCCTGGGTACTCGATGCGTGGCGAGTGGTCTCGGCGGCTCCAGGTGATGGGCTGCTCAGACCAGTTGAGGAACTGGGGAACGTCCACCTGAGCCACCGCGTTGACGGCGACGGCGCGGGCGATGACCTTCTTCTCGCGCTTCATGTTGAAGCCTGTGAAGGTATGGAGCGAGCCGGCCACTTTGCCGAATTTTCCGCCGTTTGGCGGGTCGTTGTCAGGGTCCTCCCGTGCTCTCCGTGCCTTCTCGATCTCCCTGAGGGTATGGCAGTCGGCGGTTGTGTGCGTTGCGGGCTTCCTTTCCCTGCTGTGAAACGCACAAGGTTGGTTAAGGAGGGCCGCGGGGTCGAACCTTGGCTTGGCCTTGTAGTTGCCGCCGTCGCGGCGTTGTCCTCCGTCACGGCGGAAGCTCTTGGGCTCGCGTTGTGCGTGCCCGGCGTTGGCGACGAAGTCGACTCGCCCGTCACTGCGGCGCTTGCCAGTGAGGCGAGTGTTGCTGTAGCGTAGGTCGGACCGTCGTCCGTTGTCGTTGTCGCTCGTGCGGCGTTGACCTCCCGACTCGTCGTCGGTTTCCTGGTTTGGATCTTCCTCCGTGTACCGTTTGGCGATCTCGGGGAGGTCCGGTATGTTGTCGAGTGTGCGGGAGTGTCGCTTGAGCTTGGCGACCAGGGGCTCGTAGCGGCACGAGGTCTTGAAGCAATGGATCGCGGTGTCCGGGTGGATGCCGACCGCGTTGTACCAGAGTTCTTGCCACCGTTGGACCCAGTTGCGGGTCGACTCGCGGGGTCCCTGGACGCATCGCTCCAGGTCCTCGATGGTGGTGGCGTGGGTGTAGCAGCACTCGAAGTGCCTGACGAAGGCGTCGCGCATCTCCTCCCAGGAGTCGATACTTTCCTGGGGGAGGGTGTTGGTCCACTGCCTGCACGTCCCCTCCATCATCAGGGGGAGGTAACGGGCGGCTAGCAGGTCGGTGTGGCCTGCGATCCCCATCGCCATTAGGTATGTATCGAGCCAGATGGCGGGGTCGTACGAGGGGTCGTACTTTTCTATCTCCTTCGGCGCCTTGAAGTTTGGCGGGTACTTCTCGCCTCGGATCATTGGTCCGAAGCACTTGGGGACGAGTCGACTGAGCGACCCCATGGGCTCGCCATCGCGGCGATTGGTTAGGGTGTGTCGCAGGTCGTCGGGCTGGCCTGCGCGCCAGCTTTGGTTGTTGATGATGTGGGTGCGGGCGTTGATGGGTTGACCGTTGGCGGCGACGAAGTTGGTCGCTGGCCTGGGGTCATTGGTGGAGAGTGCCGCGTTCACGGGTCGGTGTTAGAGCTGCAGTGGCTCCGGTGGCGGGCAGTTGAGGGTGTTTGCTGCCATTGGGAGCCGCTTGAGGTCGCTCTGCTTCCCGAAGAACGCGAGTATACGCGACCCTGCGAGTCGGCGCCCGCGTTTTGCTGCTCGACGGCCTTTGCGAGCAGGGCCCTGACGTACTGGATCTGTAGGGCGCCGTCGCCCGTGGCTGTGATGTTGTCGGCTGCTGCTCGGCCTGCCACGAGGTTGTCCATCGGGGTGGAGAATAGTGGGAGGCCGTTTGCGTCTCTTTCCCGTGAGGAGACTACTATCTGCGGCTGGTCCCTGGGAGGTGTGCGGTTGGGTGGAGGTGGGGCGCCCATCACCGTCGACCCTGGCGGGGGCCGGGCGCTTCCTCCTGGTGGCGCGTTCTCGCAGATCGCGCGCTCGGCCACGCGGGCCGGGTCGTTTTCGTCGTCGAAGTTCAGGGCGCGCCCCTGAACGGTGGGGTTCAGGCGCGACCTGATCCGCTGTTGGTGGTAGCGCGATAGCTCCTGCGCCGTCACCTGCTCGAGGCAAAAATTTTCGCGCTCGGCTTGCTCCTTGCACACTGCCTCCGCCAGTTTCAGGCGGAGTTCCTCGACCTCCGTTGTCGTGGCGTTAGGAGGGATTGGGGTGGAGAAGGGGTCCTCCGGCGGCTCGGTGCCGGTCGCCATGTAGGTCGCGGCGTGGCGACCGGTACCGTCGCGGAGGTCGGCGGAGTTTTCCGACTCGGAGTCGAAGTCGAAGATCCCGAGGATGGAGGGGTCCTCGAAGTCTCCCACGTTGGAGACCTGGGTGATGGAGCCCGCGGGTGAAGCCGCGGTGATGGATCCGGCGAGTGACGCCGGGGTCGCCGAGTCGGCGTCGTCGTTGAGGGCCGCGTCTTCTACGGCCGCTGAGTTTTCGGCCACGTCGCTGTGGGCCGAGTTGTACTCGGAGGCGAGGCGATGAATCGTGCAGATCTGGCTCTCGGAGAGCCGATCGCGTGGCGGTTACTCGCGGATGCGAGCCGAGTCCTCCGAGACGATGACGTCGGTGAGGCCGACGAAGAGGCTGATCGTGCCGACCGGCAGGATCACGCTGTGCGTGACGGGTCGCGCCGCCGGGACGTAGCTACTCGGCAAGATTTGGAGCATCTCGCCGATCGCTATCATGCGGCCGGTGGCGACCGTCTCGTTGATGGGCAGATTGGATCTCGTCGCAGAACACCGGCCAGACCGGCCAGGCCCCACGGTGGGCGCCACTGTCGTGGGAATGGTCACGACAGATGCTGCAATCGGCAGCGAGTAGTAGAACGAGGGGCAAGGGCAGCCGGAGACACAGGGTTTTACCCAGGTTCGGCCCCCCGGAGGGTAAAGACCTACTCCTGCTAGATTGTATTATGGAGGTGGTACAATGGGCGAGCTCGGCGGCTAGGCGGCGAGTCGCTTGGGTGTATGATGGAACGTATCTCTACACGCCCTGCAGGGAGGTTTATATAGGCTCACCTCCCCTAGGGTTTACATATCTCAACCGAATCAGTTAAGGCTTCGGTACTCGTTTAACCTAATCCGACAAGGCCTATCTACTCGCCTGGGCCTTCAGCTTCCAGTCGCTTGGATCCTCGCTGGGCTTCGATCCAGTCGCCGTCTTGCAGGCCCACTTGCCAATTCTTGGGCCGGTCGGAAACGTCCTGCTGGGTATACCCCGGTAGGCACATCCCCATCAGGCGTTCATCACGCCATTCGGAGCCTTCTGCTACACCGCCATGACCTTCGGCCTCAAAAACGCCGGAGCGACCTACCAGTGGTGCATGCAGGAGTGCCTTGCGAGCCAAATTGGCCGCAATATCCACGTCTACATCGACGACGTGGTAGTAAAATCCACTCGCCAGGGCGATCTACTCACTGACCTGGCGGAAACCTTCGCCAACCTGCGAAGGTACAAGACAAAGCTAAACCCAGGAAAGTGCACCTTCGGTGTACCAACTGGACAGCTACTGGGATACGTCGTCTCCAAGCGCGGGATCGAGGCGAACCCCGCCAAGATCAACATGATCGCCCGACTCGGCAGACCCGAGTGCCTGCGCGATGTCCAGAAGCTGGCCGGGCGAGTCGCGACCCTCAGTCGCTTCATCCCCCGGTTAGGCGAAAAGGTGATGCCCCTTTATCGCCTAATCTGAAAGAACCCCACCTTCCAGTGGGACAAGGAGGCAGACCACGCGCTCCACACTCTCAAGTAGGTGCTACTCGCAGCACCGCTACTCGCGGCCCCCGTCGACAAGGAACCCATGCTGGTCTACATCGCGGCTTCCGGGCGCGTCGTCAGCGCCATCATGGTCGTCGAGCGGCCAGAGGAAGGGAAGGAGCGCCCGGTGCAGTGACCCGATACTACATCAGCGAAGTCCTCACCGAGTTGCGCTAGCGCTACCCGCAGTACCAGAAATTGGTATACGCGGTCTTCAGAGCACAGCGGCGACTGCCGCACTACTTCCAGGAGCACCTGATAACGCTCGTCTCCTCAGCGCTGTTGTAGGACATCATCCGCAACCGCGAGGCGACCGGGCGAGTCGCCAAGTGGGCCGTTGAGATCGGCGTCCACAACATCAAGTACGAGCCGCGCAAGGCGATCAAGTAGCAGGCTCTCGCAGACTTCCTCGCCGACTGGGAGGAGGCCCAGCAGCCGGAGAAGCTGCCATACCTCCACTACTGGAACCTGCACTTCGATGGCTCCAAGAATGCTAACGGTGTAGGAGCGGGGATCGTGCTGACATCTCCGAAGGGCGACAAGCTCCGCTACGTCCTATACCTCGACTTCACCCCCTGCACCAACAACATGGACGAGTATGAGGCGCTACTCCACGGCATGCGAGCAGCCAAGGAGATGAACATCAATCGCCTGCACTGCTACGGAGACTCCGACCGCGTCGCTGGGCAAGTCTCCGGCACCTGCAACGCCGTCTCCCCCACCATGGCGGCATACCGCCAAGTAGTGGACCAGCTGGGAGGACACTTCGCAGCCTACTCCGTCGAGTGGATCGACAGGCGGAAGAACGAGGAGGCCGACGCACTCTCTCGCATCGCCTCGGCTCGTCTCGCACCACCCGCTGGCGTCTTCCTCGACACCATCACCAAACCCTCCGTCTCTCCCCCAAGGGTGATCGACATCGGAATCCCGTTGCAACTAGAAGCAGCCCTGGTCGCACTAATCACCGAGCCAAGCGATTGGACCACGCCATACGTCACTTACCTGGAGGGAGGCACCCTACCCGCGGACGAAACGGAGGCCCGGATGATAGCACGCCACTGCAAGTCCTTCGTCATCATCAACGGCGAGCTCCACAAGCGCAGCGTGACCGGCGTGTTCCAAAGCTACTTCTAACCCGCTGAAGGACGCAAAATCCTCCAAGACATCCACTAAGTCGATTGAGGCCACCATGTCGGCGCCCACTCTCTGTTTGCAAAGGCCATGCGACACGGCTTCTACTGGATCACCGCACACGCAGACGCTGTCGACATTGTCCAGCGGTGCGTCGGATGCCAGAAATACGCCAACCAGACTCATGTGCCGAGCTCGGTACTCAAGACAATCCCCATCACCTGGCCGTTCGCCGTGTGGGGCATGGACATGGTAGGCCCCTTAAAGAAGGCCCCCTCTGGCTTCACCCATCTCCTAGTCGCAGTCGACAAATTCAAAAAATGGGTGGAGGCCAAGCCAGTCTGCAAGTGCGACGGGAGGACCGCTACCAAGTTCCTACGCGATCTCATCTATCACTACGGGTTCCCAGACAGCAATATCACGGACAACGGCACCAACTTCGCCAAGGGATCCATGGCCGAGTTCTGCGAAGAGCACAACATCCGACTCGACCTCGCCTCAGTCGCTCACCCAGAGTCCAATGGCCAGGCGGAACGCGCCAATCAGAGCATCCTCCATGGCCTGCAGCCATGGCTTCAAGTCCCACTCGAGCGCACCGCCGGGTGCTGGGTCGAGGAGCTCCCCTCTGTCATCTGGGGCATCCGCACCTCCGTCAACAGGTCGACAGGATTCCCCCTTCTTCATGGTTTACGGCACCGAGGCAGTAATGCCAACCGACCTCGAGCACGACTCACCAAGGGTGGTCAACTACATGGAGGCCGACAATGAGCTCGCACGCCAAGACGGAGTTGACCAGCTCGACGAAGCACGCGACCTAGCTCGCTCCCGCACCGCCATCTACCAGCAAGGGCTCTGCCGCTACCACAACCGGCGAGTACGGACTCGCACTTTCCAGGAAGCAGACCTGGTACTGCGCCTAATCCAGGACAAGAAAGGCATGCACAAGCTCTCGCCCCCTTGGGAGGGACCATTCGCCATCGGGCGAGTCCTGGGCAATGATGCCTACTACCTCACCGACGTCCGAGGCGAGGGAAAACTCGACGTCAAGCGGCCATGGAATGTAAACCTCCTACGGAAGTTCTACTCTTAGAACTCCAGACATGTACCCCCTACCCGCTATGAAATAAAACAGATTGGTTACCGAGAAATTGCGTCTACTCTCCGTATCTTGTGCCACTCGCACTCGTAATAACAGCGTTACGCTATTCGCAGAAGTCAACCTTTGGCAAAGTGACCGGCACGGCCAAGTAGTGCGGTACGAGGGCACCGGGAAAACTCAGGCCTCGTACCGTCCACGAAAAACGCTAACCCGGAGCCCCATTGGAGTCGCCTAGCTCGACTGGCTCCCCGAGCCAAGAAAACTGCACTCGCTCCCTACAGCGACCAAGTCCTCTGCATCCTCGGCGCAGCGAATCGAACGGCAAAGTACCACGCTCGAGGACTGACACCCGACCAAAGACAAGCGGCTAGGGAAAAACGCCAAGTATGATAGCATGCCTAGAACTGGCCATGCGACTGATCTTACGGATCAGGCAGGAGTGACGTGCTTAGTCCTCACCTACTGACATGGTTATACCCCACGGGTACATGATCTCACCATACCTGGTCCAGCCCAAGGAAGGCCCACGACAATTATACGCCGGCCCATGAAGATTTTCGGGTGGCCAAGGCCCATGACGCTTTCGGATCCTTCGAGAGCAGGACTAGAGTAGATAGGAAATTCAAAGGGGTAAAACCCTAGAACCTGTAACCGACTAGGTCTATGCCCGGGACCTGCCTGAGTCTATATAAAGGCTAGGAGGGCATGACCTAGATCTTCTCCTCATACTTTCGCATACACACCTCCACGCCAGATTGCATCTGCGCACCCCTGTAACCTTCGGTTCCGCCGTAATCAAGAGCAGACAAGCAGGAGTAGGGTTTTCTCTCCAGGGGCCTGAACCTGGGTAAAACCTTGTGTCCCCGTGTTGCTTGTTTGCTAACCGTTCCGCGATCTCCAGCATCCCCATCTTCTCCAAAACCCATGTCCATAACAATGGGAATTGATGAGATCAAACCTCGTCAATTGGCGCCGTCTGTGGGAACTGGGGACGCTGATTGTGCGATCGTGACAGTCCCAACCCGATCGATCTACAACTCTGTGGCGATGGAGAGTCACCTCCTCTTCGGCGCTTTTGACTTCACCGCCCACTCACCGGCCACCATGAAGGACTTCGAGCCCGTAGGCAACGGACTCGAGATCCTGTTCGGGAGCTTCTGCTTCCAGGTGGAGCAAACTGGCACTCTACGCCTCCCTGAGCGGGTTCCCCTACCATCAATCAGGCCCTCCTCGTGGACCCCACACCCTGTGCTACGCACAACATCATCAACAGATGATTCCTATGACAGCAGCAGCTGCAACTCCGATCTGTGCGATCCGCCATCGGATGAAGGGACCTACGGTTCCGGATCTGAAAGCTGCGGTAGCAGCGGGCCAATCTACGAGCGCTACCAATGCGCCGTAGTCATCCAGAGTGACGTGGATTAGCAAACACCCAACCCGCCGCCCAACCCGACACCTAACCCGCCAGATCGAAACGGCGAGAACAGAAGAAGCCAGTCCCCCCCACCCGAAGGGGACAACAACGGCCATGTCATCTGCCTTAGCAAAGAAGGATGGGCCCAGGCATGCAACGCCGTGGCGGGCAACATAGTCCTGCCTGCAGACTCCTCCCAGGATCTACTGATGGCCTACCATCTGCTCCTGATCGAGCAACCACTACTAGGAAAACGGCTATAGGTAATCAGCACATCCGTGGCTCACATGGTTGAAGTGCCCCATGGCTAAAACAGGCGTGGCTCACCTGTGGGCAGTGCCCTACTAGTAACTAGAACAACCGTGGCACACATGACTATAGTGCGCCACAGATGTGTGTGGGCCAGGGCCCTGTTGGCCGCACGCCAAACATCTGTAGCGCACTATAGTCATGTGCGCCATGGTTGTTAGTGTCATCTGTGGCGCACATGGGGGGGTGCGCTACACCTAAGCGCACACCCCCCTCTGCTGTGAAATAGCCACAAACATCTGTGGCGCACTCAGCCTAGTGCGCCACAGGGAGTAGGAGCATTCATGGCGCACATGGCATAGTGCGCCACACATGTTTGTACTCCCTGTGGCGCACTAGGGCCGTGTGCGCCACGGATGTGTCGATTTTTTCAGGACAGATCTTTATGTGCACATGTGTGACCACATCCACCACCCCACACTTCACTTTCCCCTTCTTCTTCCTCCTTAGATCTAGTCGGGATCTTCTCCTTCCCACCTCAATTTCTCCACCCATTCACCATTTTTAGCATGTAAAACTTGCTTTGGATGTTACATAAGTAATAGAGGAGGTCTCCGGTCTCTCATCTCCTTCTCCGGTCGACGCGCGCACCTCTCCTTTCCATCTTTCTCGCGATCGGTCTCTCATCTCGGTAAGTTGTCCATGTAAGGATGTATTCATGTGTATATGGATGATGTGCTCATATGTATGTAGATGATCGATGCTCATGATGTGTGTATGTGGAGAGGATGGTCATATGTGTGTGTATATGGAGAGTATCGATGATGCTCATGCATGTGTGTATGGAGAGGATAATGATATGTTCATGTGTGTATGGATCGGTCTCTCTCTCTTGTGTTTGTATGTGAACATGTTGCCATTTGTTTTGCCAAAATGTTGATTCATTTCCATTTTGGCAAGACTTTGGCATTTCGCAAAGGTCCTAATTTTAGGATAGGTCATGCCGAAATTTTCTATCGACCATTGCATGCATGCATTCATTATGTGGTTATAATAGACTTCAAAATTGTACCGTGTACACCGTGCAGGCAAAAATGGTCCGCATAATGAGCGAAGGCATTGTGGCTAGATTTTTGAAATGTGCGACGGCCGACATGATACGAAATAACAAGACAGATATAAGATGTCCGTGCAGAAGATGCAAACTCAACTGGGTGATCGACCCAGATTCCGGGAATCTGCAGGCGCACCTGCTCCGCCATGGTTTCATGGATGGATACACTCGTTGGATAAGCGATGACGTAGATGATGGAGACGGTGAAGGTGGCCAACATTACGATGATCATCATCACGGCGAGAACGGGCGAGATGATGAAGAGTCTCCTGGAGATGGTGAAGGTGCGGAAGTAGACCGGGATGATGATGATCTAGATGCCGGAGGAGCAGACGACGATGGAACAATGTCAGGCTGGGTGCGGGACCCTTATGTGCAAGAGCTGCTTCTCAAGCAGACGAGTAATGCCAGGGCTGCCGCTAGAGAGAAAGCCAAGCTTGCGCAACTTGAGAAAGACGCGGTTACTCCATTGTATGAAGGATGCAGGCCCGATGATACCCGGTTGAATGTAACGCTCAAGGCTATGGAGATGAAGGCAAAACACAAATTGAGCGACGCATGCTTCGACGATATGATGGCATTCTGGCACGATCGTCTCCCGGAGGGGAACACATGTCCAACTAGTATCGAGGATGCCAAGAAAATCGTCTGTCCTCTCGATCTACTGCAGGTTAGATATCACGTATGCATCAACGATTGCATCATTTATCGGGGCGAGGACGCAGAGAAAACCACATGTCCGGTGTGCGGCGTGAGTCGATACAAGAAAGGGAAGAAAACACCTCGAAAAGTGGTATGGTACTTTCCTATCACTCCTCGTCTACAGCGCTATTTCGCGGACCCTAACGAAGCGAATCTCATGCGATGGCATGAGGAAAGGAAGAAGCCAGGAGATGATGATGACCCCGAAAAGGATGAGCTGCTGACGCACCCTTCAGATGCTAGCCAGTGGAAAGCATTGGACCTCGAATTCCCAGAATTCAGTGGAGATTCGAGGAACATCAGGCTTGGTGCGAGCACCGTTGGACTCAATCCGTTCGGTAGCCAGAGAAGCACGCACAACACTTGGCCCGTGTTTGTATGGATGTAAAACCTCCCTCCATGGTTGTGCATGAAGAAGAAGTACATACACATGAGTTTGCTAATTCAAGGGCCGAAACAACCTGGTACCGACATCAATCTGTATCTCGGGCTGTTGAAATAGGAGCTAGCCACGTTATGAGAATCTGGAGCCAATACTTACGACGCCGTCGCACAAGATTATTTCACTATGAGAGCCGCGTTGGTCACTACGGTGCAAGACTATCCAGGTTGCGGGTATATCTCGGGGCAGGTTATCCAAGGATTCTGCGCATGCGTTAGGTGCATGGATAACACAAGCTATCTCCAACTAGAGAAAGATCCAGGGTCAGCGAAAACCGTGTTCATGGCGCACCGGAGGTGGCTCGGCAAGAATGATCCATGGAGAAAACGTGGAGACCTGTTCGATGGCAAATCAGAAACCCGAGGAATCCCAGAGCGTCGGAGCAGCGAAGAAGTCGAAGAGTTGCTGAAAAACTGGAAAGATTGTCCTAAGCCTGGAAAGAAGCGAAAGAGGCAGCAACAAGACAAGCCGCTGATGAAGGTATGGAAAACAAGGTCTGTTTTCTGGGAGTTGCCATACTGGAAGTTTCTCCGCACGCCTCATAGCCTCGACATCATGCATATCATGAAAAACGTGTGCGAGAATCTGGTCACCACCATAATCAACATGCCAGATAGGACGAAAGATGGTCCGAAAGCAAGGCACGACCTGATATGCTTGGGTATCCGGAAGGAGCTTCACGGAGGACGCACTACTCCTGATGATCAGGAAGATGACGATGATCATGAGTCGGAGACGACACAAGGTCGTCGGAAGGGTAAAAAGTTCAAGAAGAACGAATATTACTGCCCTCCTTCTTGCTTCACTCTAAGCCAGGATGAGATCAAACAGTTTTTCAAGTGCCTTCTAGGAGTCAAATTTCCTTACGGCTACGCGGGCAAGATAAGCAGATACCTAGACGAGGCGAAGCAGAGGTTCAGTGGCATGAAGTCTCACGACTGTGCCGTGCTAATGACGCAGGTACTTCCGGTCACACTAAGAGGGATAATGGACGAGCACGTCCGTGAAACGTTATTTGGCCTATGCAAGTTTTTCGACGTCATCTCTAGGAAGTCGATTGGCGTGAATCAGCTCGGAAGGCTATAGGAGGAGATCGTGGTGATAATATGTGAGCTTGAGGTCTACTTCCCACCCGCATTCTTCGACATTATGGTGCATCTGCTGGTCCATGTCGTGGAGGACATTGTACAACTCGGGCCGATGTTCCTCCGCAGCATGATGGCGTTCGAAAGGATGAACGGACACATCAAAGGATACGTTCGCAATAGGTCCCGTCCATATGGAAGCATAGCCAAGGGCTTTCTGGCCGAAGAGTGCATCTCTTTCTGCACGAATTATCTAGACATCGAGAACCCTGTCGGTCATCCCGTCAACAGGCACCTTGGCAAGCTCGACGGATCTGGTCACCGAGAGGGTCGTCGCATACTGCATGCAGACTTCGATTTTCGACGCGCAGACTTTGATCGAGCAAAACTTGTCTCGCTACAGCATTTAGAACTGATCGATCCTTGGGTACAGAAGCACAAAAGGTTAATTGAGAAGAAGTACAGTGACCGGGGCATACAGAGGATGCAGGGAGAAATAATCAAAGAGCACAACTCAGATTTAACGCGTTGGTTTAGGCAGACGCTCCTTGATAATCCCCCGCGATCGCATTCTTCTGACACGGAAAAGATCATATTCACCTTGTCGCAGGGACCGATGCAAAACCTGGTGACCTATCAGGCGTATGATATCAACGGCTACACATTCTACACGGAGGAAAAGGACAACAAGTGTGATTATCAGAACTCGGGCGTAACGTCGGAATTCTACACCGATGACAACGTGAAGGAAAGATTCTACGGAAGAATCGAGGAGATCTGGGAGCTCGATTACTGTGGAGAAAAGGTGCCGATGTTCCGTGTCAGATGGGCAAAAAGCGTCGAAAGAGAAGACCGGTATTTCACAACCATGGTTATACCCGAAGCAGCCAAATCCAAGGCCGCCGGTGCAAACGTGGCCGCAAAAAATGAACCGTGGGTACTGGCTACCAAAGTGGACCAATGTTTTTTCATTACCGACCCGACAAAGCCTAGCCGTGTTGTCGTGAGGAGAGGAAAAAGAAACATCATCGGAATGGATGGAGTCGCCAACGAGCAAGACTTCGACCAGTACGGCGATCCAAAGATTGAAGATGACGACGACTACGATGCAGCAACATACATCACAAGAAGAAAAAGGACAACCCTACCCAAAAAAGATAGCCCGTTCGAAAGAAGAAACATTAAAGTGCCGGGGCTAAATTATTCAACCGCGACAAAGAAGGGAAAAAAGATTATAAAACGCTAGCTCAAAAAATATTGTAAAACGCGTGGTCGAAAAAGATTGTAAAGTGCGGGTGGTCGAGTAGGGTCGTGCCCGATTCATATTATTATGGACAAATTATTATGAAATTTAGTTATACTTTGAATCATATTATTTGTACCACTTTTATGACATATATTATCACTTTTGGGAATTTTTGGAACATTTAAAAGTATTTATAAAATAAAAACAAAACAAATATGACATATATTACCACTTTTGGGCATTTTGGAACATTTAAAAATATTTTTAAAATTAAAAAAAGGGGGGGCACCAGGATTCGAACCTGGGTGCTCTGAAGTTTAGAATAGAGCAGTAGGCAGAACCAGTGGGATAGGATAGTGATTCTGTTAGATAGTGGGACGCTCTTTTCTTATACAATTGCTGGGGGAGATAGGCGTAGCGCACTCTGGCATAGTGCGCTACGGATATCTGTAGCGCACTATGCCAGAGTGCGCTACGCGTATCTGTGCCTTATCCACTTTCACGCAGGCACACATCGGCCTCATCCCCATTCTCAACCGCGCCCACCGCCGCCAGTGTCGATCCCGATCCCGAGCCCCCGCCCCCGCTCTCTCCATCCGCCGTCTCGCCAGCCGCCATCGCTCGAGGAGGAGGCCGTGGAGCAGGAGCAGGAGGAGGCCCTCTGCCGCTCGAGGAGGAGGCCCGCCGCCATCGTCGTCCGCCCGCCTTCCCGCCATCGTCGTCCTCATCTCAGAGGTCAGCGTCGCCCCTCCCCTCTCTCCCTCTCTCTCCCTCTCTCCCTCTCTCCCTCTCTCTCCCCTCTCTCCATCTCTCTCCCTCTCTCCCCTCTCTCCCTCATCTCTGTGTTGGTCAAGCGCCATGAATGAGTACTCCAAACCTCCTTGGATGATATTGTTCGCATGTTACTCATTCTGTGTTGTTTTCTTAAGCTGTGATTGGTTATCTAAGTTGCTTGGATGATATTGTATGCTTGTTTTCTGAAGCTCGCCTGATTTGGTTTTGAGTTGCAGTGTATCTGTGGAAGCAACGAAAGATTTTATGGTTATCAATATTGCTTTGCTGTGGAAAGTCATTTAGTTATCTGGCTACATCATTGCATAAAATTGTTTTCCTTATATCTACCACGGGAGGAAAGGTTGCATGTGTTGGTTTGCTGGAGAGGTTACTAAATTAGGCTCTTCCAGGACGAAAGAGGCAGTGAGAATATATTGTAATCCTTCTTCCTTGATTAATTCACCTCTGGTCTCTGGAGGGTCCACTATATACAGGACTAACAATCCAAACTAGGAACAAACCAAATACTATCATCTTCACCTCTGGAGGGTCCACTATATAATAGATTTGCAAGGATAGAAATTGGAGATAGAAATGTGGTAATGGTTTTGAAATTTAGGTTTTTGGATCACATTTTTAACTGAGTATGCATTGCCAGATGCTACTGATAGGTAAATATCCTTGCCTTGCATATATTTCTTATGCTATTTGTTCACTAGTAGCACAATTCGAATCTAGCCCCTTGTGTCTATAGTATATATGTATACGTGTACGGAAGAGATACACATTTCAGATGTGTGACACCACATTGCTTTGTGTGTGCCACAATGCAATCTGAACCTTTAATAAAGGTATAATGAGTGGAACATATTCTATAGAAATACCCTCATGCATGACCTGAATTTTTTTCACTTACTAAAGAAAACACAGATGTTTACCATGCAGGAGCCTACACAAACAAGGTATGTGTGAGAGTGTTGAAGATATTTGGCAATGTATCAATTATTTCTAGGTGAACATTGAGCAATTCGTCTGTGTCTGTATTTTGCCTTGACAGCAAGGCATATAGTATCAATAGGCATCCAGGGTAGGGGGAAAGAGCGAGGAGGGGGAGCAGCTGGGTGGGGGACTGAAAGGAAACATACATAGAGCTTTGTGCTTAGTTTGGTAATCATGAACCATTGCACATCTCTGGAACCTAATGCCCAGATCAAGAAATGTCACAATCTGCAGAATATGATTGTTCAAGCCACACTGATTTAGTATCTTTGAAATTATCTCAACTAATTTTGGTTCCAATATACTCCTGAAGGCGTGGAATTTCACACCTATATTTGGTTTAGCAAAGTATCATACTCATAGTCACTGAATTTTTATTCCTTAATAAAACCCATGCAATTTCAAGCTGCCATGTTTTATAAAAAGAACATAATTTTAGAAGCCAAAAAGTTTAGAATAGAGCATGATGTTCCTTCACCGATTTCCCATGGAAGTTTTATTGTCATAACCTGTTGCTCCCTCAGAGACTCATGAAGCTCCACTCAGGCATCTTAATCTTTCTTTTTTAACTGCATATAGTAGCCAGTCTAAATTGTTATTGTTTATACATCAGTGGTGGTGCTGTTGTCTATACTGAAACCTGAAACCTGTCTAGAGTAGTGGTGCTGCTGTCTATACTGAAACCTGAAACTGCTGAAACCTTTATGCTTGCTGCTGTGTGTACTATTTGTGAAACCTGTGTGTACTATTTGTGCAAACCTGAAAACTATTGTGCAAAGCTGCTGTGTATACTATTTGCTGGCTATACTGGGCCATTTATGCTGGTTGTGCTGGCTATGATGGTCATTTATTGTGTGCTAGGTATGCTGGCCATATATATGCAGGTTCTTGTATGAAATGAGTCCCGATTTTTGCCGGAATGTTGATTAACTTCCGTTTCGGCAGAAATCGGGTACTCCTGGTTTAAGAAAATTAGCAAAGGTCATGCCGTATTTTTCCGTGCATTTAACCAATTATTTGATTTTTATTAGTGCAAAGATGTGTCACAACGACGAGGCTGGATGTTCTAAGCGCATCAGCGCTGAAGGAGAACTCAGACCTCCGAATAAAAAATTGACATTCTGGGAGGCGGCCCAGCGGCTAGAAGACGATGAAGAATACCATCCTTCAGAGAGCGAGGATGATGAGATGGAAGACGTGGAGGAAGAAGCCGAAGGAACGGCGGACGATGAAACCACTGATGGCGGCGAGGGCACAAGGAGTGGTAGCAACCCTCCTAAGAAGAAGAAGAAGCCGAAGGACCGGCGCCCGAACACGGTCGGCACGGTCAGGGAGGAAATTACCGAAGTGAGCCCATCAGGGGTTCCTTTGGAGCCCGCCCTTGTCGTCAAAGGGTACGGTGGGCAAGTGGCGGCGATCACCCGGACAACCATCTCGATCAACACCGAGAATCTCCGGCATAAAGATAATGGCCACTTGTGCACACTCCTCTTCGAGAAGCTGCACGCAAGATACAAGTTCCCCGCTAAGTATCAGAACACAAATTATCATGGGAACGAAGTAAACAAATCCGCCCTCACAAAGATGAGCACCGCCCTGGCCAGCTGGAGAACCCGGATAAAGAAGAAGATCTATAAAGAAGGCAAAAGTCTCGAGGAGATCCAGAAGATTGACCAGCAGATCACCGAAGATCAGTTCCGGGAGTTCAAGGAGAGGTGTGAATCCAAAAGAGCCATGGCCAATAGTAATCGGGGAAAGGTGCTGCAGGCGATGAATATAGGTCATCACCATCTCGGATCTGGTGGATACAGAACCGCGGAGGCCAAATGGAATAAGGAGGACGAAGAGTATAGATCCAAGGGGAGAGAAAACCCCTTTGCTAAATTTGAACCCGGGCAGGTTCGAAACTTCATCAGGGCCCGTTACCATGTGGACCCAAAAACCAAACAACTCACCGCGGATCCTGCGGTGAAGGAATTCGAGGAAATTGTGGTAAGTATAATCTAATTACCGCGGATCAACACGATTGCAATCTAATCGATGATCTAAATGATTCACTGTTACTTCTTCTGCAGGAGGAGGAAATTGTTGCTAGTCATGGATCCCAGGGTTCCTCATCCCAGGGGTCGACGGCAGCCACCCGATGGGATAACCCTTTTAACAGGGCGATGAAACGGGCCAAGAAAATAGAGCCGGTTACGAAGAAGCCGTCGTCGGCTGGCCGTCTGGCCGGCCTCGGGGGTAAGAATTGGGTGGATCATTTTGGTCCACCGCCGAGGACGCATGTGGCGCCGTCGGGAAGGAGCGAGGAGGAAAACCGCGAGGTTCAATAACTTAAGGCACAAGTGGCGCGGATCCCGCAGATCGTCCAAGACAACCTAGCAATCACCCTCACGTCCTTCCTGCCTACCTTGGTGGAGTCAATAGCGAACTGGAGTGCGGGTGGTCGAGTAGGGCCGTGCCCGATTCCAAGCATGGTCAGGAGCCACTCGAACAATGCGGCACTAACGAATCAGGCAAACTACATGTTCGTGACTCCGCCCGCTAGCACCGCGGCGCCATAAGTGTTGGTGACTCCCCCTGCCATCACCGCGGCGCCGAAGTACATGTTGGTGCCCCCCTGCCATCGTTGCGGCGGCACCAGATCTCCAAGCACCCGTCGGTAGGGAGAATACATCGGTGGCCAGCACCGCGCCATCAAGCAACCCTTCCGTCTCTTGCACGCCCGTCGCCGTATGTGGTGCGTCGACATTAGCCGATCTCGACGCCATCACGGTAAACACATTGCTTTAATTACCACCTTTCATGCCATCTATTACTCTTATGGCATCTCTGACGACGCCGTACATGTTTTCCGCAGACGGATGTTCCTTGCACTCTCTTATGCTACGTGAACAACGAGCCGAGGGATGTTGCCAAGGGTACCATCGTTCAACCCTTGCAGCGCACGTTCCACTCAAGGTCGATGTCAGATAGCGTGCACAGGGTTAAAATTAGTCGGGTGCTAAGGGGCTGCGACGACCTGGAACCTCCCATTCAACCCCCAGGAGCGGATGAAGAAGAGCCGTCTGTCCTTAGAACTTGCTTCGGCTTATTCTTGCTATGGCCAAAGAGCATGATCCGTTTGGGGACGGCGGGGGCCATCACGCCACAGACAACAGCACCGCCTGTCGTGCCAGCGACAAGCGGTGGCAAGGCCCCCTTACCGCCCTCGCCGTCACCTCCACGCGGTGGGTCGGATGATCATGTTGATGATATGCACATGGCGCAAGATCCGGCCGAGGACGACGAAGACTGGAATGATCACTTCTTCAGCACTCAGTTTGGCAACGAAGAAGACCTAGCTGGTGGCCCCACAGAGAAAGCCACTATCACCAAGCGTTTGTTTGGTTCTCAGGAGACGCCTCCAGCTTGCGCCTTTACAGAGCCAGCTGATACAACTAACCGACCCTTTATTCTAAGCCCTGACATAGTACATAGGGCGGCCGGTGCTCAGATTGCGGTGCCTGCCCGCTCTCCAAAAGGAAAAAAGGGCAGGAAAAGAAAATCTAGCAGCTCGAGCCAGCCGGTGGCGTCAACAACTGCGAATCCGATCAGGTTTCGGGACGGGCCACCAAGACCCGAGGGTATTATGTGGAGGATTCATGTGGCGGGTGAGCCCATGCTACCTAAGAATTTGCGGAATCTCGCCAGTTCGGAACTGCAGAGTGTGCATGACGGCGTGCTGACGATAGAGAGACGCCTTCTATCGGAGAAAGATCCCTCGCACCTGGTATTCGTGGTTAAGGTGCCACCAGGCTTGGCTTCGTCGACAATGCCCCTGCGTATCTGTTCTTCCTGCGGTTTGACGACATCTTCAATATGTTCCACCTATACCCACTTCACTATACCATGGTCCGTCTGTTTTCTGTCAGCCTGGCCATGCAGATCATTAGAGAGAACACACCGGGCATCGCTATAGTGGACCCCTACTACATGCGTGACGGCTTCTTGGGTTCCCCCGCCGAACGACGTATCGTGGCCTCGTACCTAAAAAGAATCCTCGTGGCGAACAAGACAAAGGAATACATTCTCGTGCCTTACTTTCCCGAGTAAGTCGTTATTCACTCGCCACCGTCGATTGGCTTTATTAGATCATCATCATTCTTTTTCCAACACATTCCATTTGAATTTTTTGCGCAGAGATGAACACTGCACGCTCATCTCCTTATCGCCGAAGCATTCCCACGCCACGTATTTCGACTCGGGGAGTCTAGAAAAGAAGAAAAACTACCACAAGATCAAGGAAGTTCTGGATGATGCTCTCACTGGCTTTGCCTCAACGGAAGGCACCACTTTCGTGCGTACGAAGGTCAAGTTCGGCAGGCACGTCTTCGACCACGTAACGAAGTTCCCCTGGGTGAAGCAGCCGGAAAACAGTAAGAAGGAAGCCTACTACGCACTCCATCACATGAGGGCGTTCCTACTTGACCAGCAGAATTCTACGATGCCAGATCATCTCAAACAGTGGGCCGATGCAAAGGCCAAGATCAATGATTCGGATATTAGACAAGAGATGTATTGCATCCAGCAGCAGTTTGGGGCAATCATCTTTCGTGATGTCATGACTTCGGGGGGGATCTTCTACGGAGGAAATATCCTGAATAACCGTGACATAGAAGATCGCCTAGAGATGCAGGGTGACTATAGGAAGTTTATGACGAGACAAGGCATCCTCCCGTTCCCTAAGCCGAGCCAGAAGGCTTGATGTTGGCCTAGTTGTAGTTACAAACTATAGATGACCTTTGTGTGTGTGTGGACAAGTGTACTTACCTTATTAGGTTTATGAATCATCGCTTACTTATTTTGCTTATTATTATTATATATCAATCAATGCTTGGTTTTTTTGCTTACTCTTTGGTCCTTTGCTCAATTTGGTCCTTCTTTTTTTCCTTACTCTTTTTTCGAGAATAATGCCGATGATTGAAATGTCGTGGCACACTATATATGTGAATGTGCTACGATGGGACTGTGAGCCTTGTGATATGCACAAGTCCAGGTCTTGTGCATCCTACTTGGCTCACCGTTCCATCATAGCATATTCCTGTGTCCAACGACCTATGTATATATATGAGGCATTCTTTTCGAGTTATTTTTGTCTTTTTCGAGAATAATGCCGATGATTGAAATGTCGTGGCACACTGTACATGTGAATGTGCTATGATGGGATTGCGAGCCTTGTGATATGCACAAGTTCAGGTCTTATGCATCCTACTTGGCTCACGGTTCCATCATAGCATATTCCTGTGTCCAACGACCTATGTATATATATGAGGCATTCTTTTCGAGTTATTTTTGTCTTTTTCGAGAATATGCCGATGATTGAAATGTCGTGGCACAATATATATGTGAATGTGCTATGACGGGATAGTTAGCCTTGTGATATGCACAAGTCCAGGAATTGTGCATCCTACTTGGCTAATCGTTCCGTCATAGCATATTCCTGTGTCCAACGACCTAGCTAGTTATATATGAGGCATTCTTTTCGAGCTACTTTGGTCTTTTTCGAGAATAATGCCGATGATTGAAATGTGGTGGCACACTATATATGTGAATGTGCTACGATGGGATTGTACGCCTTGTCCTATGCACAAGTCCAGGTGTTGTGCATCCTACTTGGCGTACGGTTCCATCGTAGCATATTCCTGTGTCCAACGACCTATGTATATATATGAGGCATGCTTTTTGAGTTACTTTGGTCTTTTTCGAGAATAATGCCGATGATTGAATGTCGTGGCACACTATATGTGAATGTGTTGCGATGGGATTGTTCGCCTTGTGCTATGCACAGGTCCAGGTGTTGTGCATCCTACTTGGCGAACAGTTCCATCGTAGCATATTCCTGTGTCGAACAACCTAGTTATATATGAGGCATGCTTTTTGAGTTTGGTCTTTTTGATTTAGGAGTACTTTCTATAAGTGTATCTTCATATGCGACTTTAATTATATATGTTTTTTCAATCATTGGTTAATTATTATTGTCAACTTATAGATGAAGTGGTACGTCGTGTACAAGGGACGGGTTCCCGGAGTCTACGATGATTGGGAAGACTACCGGAGACAGGTGCACCGTTTCAGCGGCAATAGCTACAAAGGGTACAACACTATGGCGGAGGCGGAAGCTAGATACACGCGCTATCTAGCGGGAGTTAGGACAAGGAACCGGATGAAGACCTACACCTTCGTCGCGGCGGTGATCATGCTTATCTTCTTTGCTTATTTATCCCGCGTTTGTGTCTAGCTAGTTTAGATGTCTAGGCGAGCTTCCGAGCTCTGACTTGTTCGATCGACACATGTATTCGCATGTCACCAACTACTACTTTGTAACATGATCGAAACAATGTAACTTAGACTATGTATTCTTGTATGAGACTTATCTATATGTATTTGTTTCAATCTTGTTTTTCATATTGAGTATCTATCTATATAATGCAGGAGGTGCTTGACAAACGCAAGCAAGCAGCCTTAGAGTCCAGTGCGCGACGAGCCGCGCTCTCCGCCATGGGCATCGGCTCTAGCTCGAACGGCAACCAAGGCAACAAGCACCGCTCTCGGATGGAGAACATGGATCCCACGGAGCGCCGTGAGGTGACCCGAACCCTCCACACATCCTTCATGGAGATGGACGCCGACGGCAACGTCATCCCAAAAACGCCACAGGCTGCGATCATGGCAGACACTACGTACCTCGCGGCCCACCCACCTCTGGAGGAGGACCCGAAAAGATCCATGCACATGTCCGCACTTACCGGACTCGGACTCGTCGGAGCCGCGCTCCACCAGGAAGCTCCCACGGATCCGAAGAAGAAAGCTCCGGTCAGGTTCGACCGCAGCCCCACCCCTTCATCCGAAGAAGAGGAACATGACCTTCCTCGAAGGAAGAAGAGTTCGTGCCATCACAACCGCGACTACGACGCCACAGATGCGCTCACACAGCGCAAAATCGACAAAGGGCGAGCCAAGCGTGCATGCTCATCTGAATCCGAGATGGACGAAGACGAAGGAGAACTCTGCGGGGCCCGATGCTTCAGCAGATCTGTTTGACGAACAAAGATGTCGCGAAATTTCAAACTTCCTTCGGATCCTCCGAAGTTTGACGGCACACAAGACCCAAAGGCATGGCTCAGCGACCACTTGTCATCTGTCAAACTGCACAGTGGAAACAAAGAGACCGCCATGCAATGCCTTCAGCTGCAGCTGAGAGGCGCAGCCCGGATCTGGCTTAGCAGCCTATCTTCCAGGTCCATCCGAAGCTGGGAGGAGCTAGCTTACAGCTTCATCCCAAACTTCAACGGCACCAGCAAGAGGCCCGCCTCAATCGAAGAGTTGCGGGCCTGCACTCAACAAACGGGCGAATCCATTCGCTCGTACATACTACGCTGGTCCAACACCAAGAACTCCGGAGCGCACATCTCTAAAGAGAGAGCCATCGACGCCTTCAGGGGTGGCGTCAAGCGCCAAGACTTCAAGGAGGAACTCGGGCGCGTCAAGGCCAAAACACTCGACCACCTCATGGACATCGCCAACAGGTGGGCTGACGACGAAGATTCCATCCACCGAGCACAATCGGAAGAAGAGGATGACTACGGCCGACGACGAGAGAGCCGTAGCAAGAGAAGATCGCGTGTCTACGACGATCGCGATGGACCCGACATGGTCGCGGCTGGCTACGCCGATCACCGCAACGACGCCAACCGCAACAGCGAAGGATACCATGGAGGAAACTTCCGCGATGGAGGACGCCCATCACAGTCCTGGCAGCGCCGCGGCCGCGATAACGGACCCTCAGCATATGAAAAACTTTTGGGTCCATGCACCATCCACTTCTACATCGACAAGCAGGATGGCAAGAAGAAGGCAAGCCACATGCTCAAGGACTGCCGCGAGTTCTAGAAACTCAGCGAAAGCACGGTCCAGATGAGGCAGCAAGATCCACTTCCTGGATTCGGGAACGCACCCGCGCCAGGTGAGATAGCGGATGGAGCTCCTCCACCGCCACCTATAGGAGGCCCGAACCAACCAGTCGCACCAGCACAGTACAACGCTGGAAACGGGTATCCCCCGCTGAAAGGAGCACTGATGATCCAGAAGAGGCGCCCCACGAATAGGGTGCAGAAGAAAATCACCCGTCAGATCAACCTGGCCGTGGCAACTCCACCGGCCATCCCTAAGTACCTCAGCGGATCGGAGTCCTGCATCACGTTCAGTCATTCGGATCACCCTTGCCAGATCCCTCGCCCAGGTCATGCTGCCCTGGTGCTGGAGGCGCAGATCGGAGGTTTCGAGATGAGCCGCGTCTTCATGGACGGCGTTAGCGGCATCAACCTGATGTTTGCAAGTACTCTAGCAGCAATGCGGATCCCGCAGTGCAGCCTAGAACAATCAGACACAACGTTCCACGGCATTGTCCCAGGAAAGGGCATATTCCCCTTGGGCAAAATATGGCTCGACGTCATCTTCGGCAAGCCAGACAATTTCCGACTCGAACGGCTCGAATTCGAAGTGGTGGACTGGCCATCACAATACCACGCCATCCTCGGGCGTGTAGCATTCGCAAGGTTCTTGGTTGTCCCACACTACGCATACCAGCTACTCAAGATGCCAGGACCGAAGGGTGTCATCACAATCCACGGGAGCTTCACCCGATTGGACCAATGCGACAGGGATTTCAACAGAATCTCCCAATCATTCGGCATGCAGGAGGAGCTCGTAAGGCTCCGCGAGGTGACGGACAATGGGGCACCCCCAGTCACATGACAA
Organism: Avena sativa; assembly: GCA_916181665.1. Classification (NCBI taxonomy): domain Eukaryota; kingdom Viridiplantae; phylum Streptophyta; class Magnoliopsida; order Poales; family Poaceae; genus Avena; species Avena sativa. The sequence continues at coordinate 26,754,387 of OV702286.1, read as the reverse complement.
AACGCACCTGACATGTCCTTCGACTCCACCGTCAACACAAAAAAGGTGCAGGTCCATCCGACGGATGCCTCCAAGACGGCGTTGATCGCCAACGACCTCAGCCCCGCATAGGAAAGCGCGCTCGTCGAATTCTTCCGTGAGCGCTGGGAAATTTTCGCCTGGTGTCCTGCGGACATGCCAGGAGTTCCTAGGGAATTCGCCGAGCACGCACTCAACGTCTTTCCAGACACCAAGCCCGTCAAGCAGTCCATCCGGAGACTGTCCGAGCCACGGGCTGAAGCCATCGGGAAGGAAATAATAGGCTACTCGCCGCAGACTTCATCAGGGAGATCAAAGAAAGCGAGTGGCTCGCAAATACAGTGATGGTTCCCAAGAAAGACATGGATATCCTGCGGATGTGCGTGGACTTCACGTCGCTGAACAAGCACTGCCCAAAGGACCATTTCCCTCTTCCTCGGATCGACCAGATCATCGATTCGACCGCAGGATGTGAGAAACTCTCCTTCCTCGCCGCCTACTCAGGCTACAACCAGATTTGACTCAAGGTCGAAGATCAAGAGAAAACGGCGTTTATTACACCGTTCGGAGTGTTCTGCTACAACACAATGCCCTTCGGGCTAAAGAACACAGGTGCCACGTACCAGCGATGCATGCAGGAATGCCTCAAGGACCAGATCGGTCGCAACGCCCAAGTCTATGTCGACGACATAGTCATCAAAAGCAGGGAGGCAAGAACGCTCATCGACGATCTCCGCGAGACGTTCGATAACCTCGATCGCTACAGGATGAAGCTCAACCCCGAAAAGTGCACCTTCGGCGTCCCATCGAGTCAGCTACTTGGGTACTTCATCTCTCAGCGAGGGATCGAGGCGAACCCGAAGAAAATCAGGGCCATCATGGCAATGGAGAAGCCGAAAAACCTCAAGCGTGTCCAGCAGCTCGCAGGACGAATAGCGGCGTTGAGCAGATTCATCAGCCGCATGGGCGAGAAGGCCCTGCCATTCTACCAGTTGCTACGCAAGGCAGATAAATTCGAGTGGACGCCCGAAGCCGATGATGCGTTTGAAAGTCTCAAACAGCTACTCTCCACCTCGCCCGTTTTGGTCACGCCAAAGGAGAGCGAGCTTGTGCTGATGTACATAGCAGCCACACACCAGGTGGTCAGCACCGTGCTAGTGGTTGAACGACCCGAAGAAGGCAAGACCCAGGGGGTCCAACGCCCAATCTACTACCTCAGCGAGGTACTGACGCCAACAAAGCAGAGGTACCCTCACTACCAGAAACTCGCCTACGGCGTGTTCATGACGGCTCGACGGCTGAGCCATTACTTCCAGGAGCACCAGGTGATGGCCGTCAATGAGGCACCCCTGAACAGCATCCTGAATAACCCAGAGGCCACAGGATGCGTGGCCCTATGGGGCATCGAGCTGTCACCCCTAGACATCGTCTACGAGAAGCGACTCGCAATCAAGTCTCAAGTCCTCCCGGACTTCCTTGTACACTGGATGGAGCTGTAGCTGCCATACACCCCAGACATGTCGCAGTCATGGACGATGCACTTCGACGGTTCCAAGCGTGAAGCTGGAGCAGGAGCCGGGGTCATACTAACCTCCCCGCAGGGCGACCAGATGAAGTACGTCCTCCGGATGAAATTCTGAACTTCCAACAACGAGGACGAATACGAAGCCCTCATCCACGGCATGAGAATGGCAAATATCTGCGGCGCAACGCGCCTGGTCATCTACGGCGACTCCAACCTCGTCGTCCAGCAGACGATGAACGAGTGCAACGCACACGCCGAAAACATGATCGCGTACCGCGCATTCTACAACGCACTCGAAGGAGAATTCGACGGCTGCGAGCTTCGGCATGTTGGAAGAGAAAGCAGCAAGGACGCCGACAGACTCGCCAACATCGGCTCCACCTGCGCAAAGGTGGCAACGGGTGTGTTCCTCGAACAGATCTGCGTGCCATCCATCAAGCGGAAATTCCCCAAGGGATCACCCGAAGAAGCAAAACACTCGGGGCTACGCTGCCCAAAGGATACGAAGGACCCGAGAAACTGGACACAGAGGTCGCTATGGTCAACCTGATGCAGGTCATGGCAGTCGAAGAAACTTGGACGCGACCGTACCTCCAGTTCTTGATAAACGGAGAACTGCCTGACAGCCCGACGGATGCCCGGCGCGTATCTCGTCGGTCAAAAGCTTTCACCATCATCAATGGCGAGCTGTACAAGCGCAGTATTACGGGTGTACTACAAAGGTGCTTCACCATCGGTGACGGGAAAACCATCCTCCAAGACATCCACGAGGGCATCTGCGACGATCACGCAGGCAGCCGCTCCAACGGTAATGAGCGATGCAAAAGACATCGTCCGAAGATGCAGCAGGTGCCAAAGGTTCGCCGACAAAACCACACGCACCTGAGTCAGAGCTCAGACCCATACCTATCGCCTGGCCCTTTGCTCAATGGGGCCTCGACATGATCGACAAACTGCCAAAGTCCTCGAAAGGGGGGCACGTCTACCTCCTGGTCGCAGTCGACAAATTCACCAAGTGGGTCGAAGCCATGCCGGTCACCAACCAAAATGGCAAGACCGCCGTCAAGTTCTTTGAATCCATTGTCTACAGGTTCGGTGTACCGCACAGCATCATCACCGACAATGGATCGAACTTCATCTCCAAAGAATTCCAAGACTTCTGCGAAGGCCTCGGGATCAACATCACATACGCCTCAGTGGCTCACCCGCAAACGAATGGGCAGGTCGAAAAGGCCAACGGCCTAATCGACGCTGGCATCAAGAAGCGCCTCATGAGCCCACTCGAACGAAAGGCCGGAGCCTGGACGGAAGAGCTACCATCTATCCTATGGATTTTGCGCACCATGCCAAACAGCTCCACCGGCTACACGCCGTTCTTCATGATGCATGGAGCCGAAGCCGTGCTACCAGCCGAAGTACGCCACCAGGCCCCCCGGGTCGTCGCTTACAGCGAAGCTGAATCCACGGCTGCACTCGAAGACGCCGTCGACACACTCGACGAGGCAAGAGACATAGCAGCAGCTCGATCAGCGATGTACCAGCAGAGTCTCTGCAACTACCACAGCCGCCGGCTGTGCCCAAGGTCCTTCGTCGAAGGAGACCTCGTCTTGCAACTCAAGCAAGAGCGACCGAAGAAATTCGAGTCACCATGGGAAAGACCCTACATCATCACCGAAGGCATCCCAGGTGGCGCCTATCGCCTCAAGAACGTGGAGTCTGGAGTCGCATACCATCGCACACTTGCGATGATTCTACCCCTAGCTACCTACCCCTTTACTTTCAATAAGGCTTTTCAGCCAAGGCTATTCAGCCGAATAATGTACTTCCTCCATTACGATATAAATAAAGCTAAGTGTCTCGCCCCAAAATTTCGTTCGCTATTTGCAACTTTACTTCATGCTACAAACGCACTCGGGGGCTCCCCCCCACCTCACGATTTCATCGACCGAGGATAACACGTGTACACCTGAGTAGCTGACGACGTCAGGCTAACGAAAAGGACACATACTCAAACAAAGCACTGCGTGCTCAAACAACAACCAAACCTTTATAACAAAGGTCACAACATGCCCAGTCGAAATATACAAGTTTTACATCTATCTCTTTTACAAGTACTACCTATTCTGAAGAATAACTTGAGCACATTGCGCAAACAAATCTACGACCTGCTCGGCATACTGCCTTACAGCCGCATAATGCGGACGCATATCCCACTCGCCACTATCCGGCCGAAGAGGTGGCCCAGCCGCTACAACAGACAGATCTACATCAGGATGATGCAGCCTAACAAGGGACAACGTAGCCTTCACCCCTGCGACGAGCTGCTACCTCACCAATTCCTGTACACGAGTCACGCTCCGAAACCTAGACAGAAGACCAGACAGCGTTGTTGGCATAGCATCCAGGGGAAACATCACATGCAGAACCGACGAGAGTGAAGTCTGCACTTGACGAAGCACCCGCGATACTTGGTGAACGCGATCCTGCACCGTCGCTAGAGCCATGGCACGGTCGCGATCCATCCAGAAGAACCCACCAGCTTCCATGTCCTGTTGAGTCAAACAATTGACCCGAAAAACAACACGCTCTTTCTCCTCCCTTGGAGCAAGGTTAGCACCTGCGATGCTCGCACAAAAGTAAGATGCAAGGCCAGCAGACGCATCCGAAAAAAATGAGCAGTAGCTCGAAAAAACTTACACTGAAGCTGCCCAGACAGTCGAACAAATTCCGCCATCCTCTCTGGCCGAACCGCGATCTGCCTTGGACTTCCAAACATCGTCATGGCCACGCACCCCAAGCAACTCCTTCTCGAGACTACGAACACGGTCTCGAAGGAAAGCAAGTTGCGACGAATCATCCAAGGATGGCCCCAGCCGCGTGGCAAGCGAGTTGTCAACGGGATCAGCACCCGAAGGACCCTAGAGCAGCTGAAAGGCAAAAGATATGAACACTCAGACGGAGGAGAAACACAACTCAACAAATTCATTAAGTGCATAAAAGGACACTACGTGGCACAGGGATTTGTCCATCAACATAATTACAACAAAAGAAGACTACAACTATCCTACAGCTACAACACCTAAGATGCGGCACCCTGAGTAGCCTCGGAGCCAGATTGCCTCACCTTGGCCTCCCCCTGCTGCCGTAGCGCGTACTCGGCCAGCAGATCAATCAACTTCGGCCCATATCGCTTACAGCGGGAAGAATAAGTAGCGAAGCCTACCTCGGATCCATCCACAGCCGTCGGCATCCGGGAGGTGATCTGGGGAAGGTCCAGCTCCGCTCCAGCCGCCAAAGCCATCGCCAGCCCGACAGATGCGCCGATGCCCTTCTGCTTACGCTTGTACACCGCAGGCGCTTCGGCTGACAGTGCCTCCGCCAGGGCGTCAACATCATCAAGGGCCGCACCTTTGGGGACAAGCTCCTTGTAGAAGCGGCCAAGGACCTCCTTGGCCTTGGCTAGGGAACTGACGACAGTGCTGCAGCAATCTTCGACCGCTGCAGTAGCATCATCTAGAGCACTCCCATGCTCCAGAGCACCGTGATCAAACTTTATGCCCATGGCATGACAAAAAAAGAAAAAGAAGAGAAGGAATGAACAAAGCATCAAAGAAGAAAACCAAAAAATATGCAAGTGAAGATACTTACCCGAAACAGCCTTGGCAGCCGCCATGAGCATGCCAGCCACCTCTCTTTCACGCGCAGCCGCAGTAGTGGCAAGCTGCTCCTCGTGGTCTGTGGCCTCCCCCTGTAGGCGCTCCTTGGCCTCTGCTGCAGTAGCCAGCTCCAGCTCGAGGTGCTCCTTCGCACCAACGACGACCTCAGCCTTCTTCTCCGCTTGACCGAGGCTCTTTTTGAGAGCATCAATCTCACGAAGGGAGGTGTTATGCTCCTCTGCATTCAGAAAATACAAGCATCACACAGCAGGACACGAGTACACGAAGAAGCAAACATCAAAGGCATTACAGTACCTTGCAGCTGTCTGAGGCTGGCCTCCTGCACCAGTCGCTTGGCATCTTGCACAAAAGGCTGCAGGAAGAAGACCTACTAGTCAGGAAAAGGACTAGGAGGCTACGCCCAACAGAAAAGAACAGAAGCGAAACACACACGAAAAACGCTCGGGGACTCCCCCCGAGACTCGAAGGAAGAACAAAACAATAAAACTCTTTTACAGATGCTCGGGGGCTCCCCCCGTGGAAGGAGACAGAAATACTTACATGATCCGATGGCGACGTCGAAGGTCCGCTAGCAAAATTCTGAGGCACAACCACCTGAACCTCCTGCGGAGGAGGGTTCGGAGCAGCGCCCTCAGAAGTTGCCATCGTCCGAGGAGGAGGAGACACAACTTTCGACTCCCCCATCATCTCTCGAGCACCATCACTGGAGGAATCGTTGGAAGAGTGCCTGCACAAGGACAAATTAGCACAAGCACAAAGTCAACAGCACAGAAAAAGCAGTACAGAGGAAACTTACGAGTCCAGCGAGCTCAGGTTGAAGACAGGAGGGGTCCTTCGGACTCTCTTCTCCTCTTTCTTCTCTTCCTTCTTATCTTCCTTCTTGTCTTCCTTCTTCCGCTTCGCTGGCGGGTGCGGCGCTACAGCCCGCATGGGAAGAGCAGGAATAGGTGAGGAAGAGCCTCCATGCCCGTCACTATGACACTCAAGACACGAAGGGTTCCTAGGAGTCGGAGGAGACGAAGTATCCGAAGACTCGCTGGAGCTCCGCGATCATTTGCGCGTGTGGTCCTCACTCGACTCGTTGGCATCTTCAGCCAGAGATCGCGCCGATGGTAGCTCGGACATGGAATCCACCACATCATTATCTGGATCATCCGGATATACTTCGGGTAATGGAGGCGACATACCCGGCACTTTGAAGCTCTGCACTGGAGAAGAACAATTTATAGCAAACAAACACAAAACAATGCAGTCGAAAAATAGTGCTACGCGCACGGATCTACACCTGTGGAACAGGAAGCGAAGAAGAAAACGGAGGAGTCAGCGACTTCCCCGTGATATCCTCTCCAGCCTTGAACTTCAGCAGCGAGCGAAGGGCCCTGTCGAGATCTCCCTGGGAGAATTTCTCAGCCGAAACCCTCGTCGGATCACGACACTCGAGAAAGGTGCGGATGATATCCACACCGTTCACTTCCTTCTCCGGAATCAACTGGAGATCCTCCACCCGACGATAGAGAGCCTCTATCTCCGCCACCTCGCCATCCAAGATCTTGTTTTTCCAAGACCTTTTTGGCTCAATTTTTTGGGAAGGGTCGAAAGGAACAAGACCAAAATCTTGCCCAGGTACTACGGAGTCGTGGATATAAAACCATCGGCTCCGCATGTACTGGACAGATTCGGACATGGAAAAAGAAAAGAAAAGCAGATTGGGCTTGAGGGAGATGATGCAACCCCCAATGGGATAAACACCATCCGAACCAGATTGCCTCTTCACGGAATAAAGTTTCTGGAAGAGGCCAAAGTGCGGCTCAATACCGAGCCAGCACTCGCAGAAAGTGATAAAACAAGCAATGTGAAGAAGAGAATTGGGGGAAAGATGGTGCAATTGGACACCGTACAGAAAAAGCAGTCCACGAAGGAAGTCGTGGACCGGGAAGGAAAATCCGCGAATGACAAAGGCAAGGAACATAACCCGATACCCAACGGGGGATGGGGGATTACTTCATTGGCTGGGAGTTTAACGGCCTCCCTATCCTGCGGGATCAGGCCCCGCTCGCGAAGCTTGCAGAGATCACTCTCCCGCGTCTCCGATCGCCGCCAGCCACCATCGGTGACACAGGTAGCGGCGGCACTTTTCTTCCCTCCAGTGGCGCTGGTACCAACTACAGACGACGACTTCTTCGGCTTCCCCATCGCGGTACGACAGCGCCGGCGGCGAGAGCACAGGATGAAAGAAGGAAATGTGAAGGAATATTCCAGCGCGCAGCAAGAGCTCTCAGAACACAAGGAAGCAGTGAAAGCAAGAATAGATGTGGTGAAAACAAACTGAAGTTTTCCCCAATGAATATAAAGACGAAGACGATGCACGACAGCCTCCATCGAGAATACCTAACGCCAACGACAGGATCTGGCCATACACATGTCAGCATCACAACGAACCGTCGCTAACACGCCGTCCACTACGCGCGGAAATTGAGGCGACGCCTTAATTATCTCCACGCCGCGCGTGACCGGTCAATTTAAGGTTACACAGTGGGACCCATGTTCGTCCCGTCAAGTCATCTCTGGCGCAATAGACGCTTGAGGTCATCGATCGTCAGCACTGCGTCATCAAAAGCTACACTAGCAACAGCTACAATTTCTTTGGCTTCAAAGCTAAGAGTACTCACTGGAATCTACGATTCGACCAATTACTCGGGGGCTACTCCTATCAGGAGTGCTGGTCGCGCACCCGAAAAATGAATAGAAGAAAACTATTACTTCGAGTCCTCCGTCGAGTCTACGACTCCACTACGGACTCGGGGGCTACTCCCATAGGGAGGACGGATTTAATCATCCGAAATTGTTTGTGTCCTACGGACTTACAACTGAACAACGTCTGAATTAAAGTCTCCGCTCGATTCTACGACTTGAACAGACACTCGGGGGCTACTCCCATAGGGAGCGCTGGTCGCGCACCCTATGAATTCTTTGACCTTGATCCTTCGGATCAGCATGCAAAAACTTTTCGGCAACTCTGCCCCAACTAAACATTAAGTGAGCAACGTTCTCCTTGACCACCCGAAACACCTCTGCGGTGATAAACATTTGGATGCTGTGTCTGCGACACAAAGATAAGACCTACAGATATCATCTGATGGCCTGGCAACGCACACGACTGCGCTCTGCTAGTAAAAACCCGTGCTAACAGGTGCGATGAAAAATCCTCACGGATGCGTTGGGTACATCAATTAAATTCACTGGAATTCCACTCCTGTAAGTCCAACGCGGCCTGAGTCGAATTACGCTAGCATATGTTCCGGGTTCGAGTTGAGGGACTCAAACCTGAAGAAGATCGTGTTGTTTCGTCCTAAGACAGTTAACTGACCCTGATCCGTCGGGTGAGTTAGGCACACGCATCAACAATCCCTACACATGAACTATTGAAATACATAGTTGCACCTGAAAGATTGCAGAGTCCTCAGCCGAATCTATGATTCGACTGAACACTCGGGGGCTACTGACATGGTTATACCCCACGGGTACATGATCTCAGCATACCTGGTCCAGCCCAAAGAAGGCCCACGGCAATTATACGCCAGCCCATGAAGATTTTCGGGTGGCCAAGGCCCATGACGCTTTCGGATCCTTGGAGAGCAGGACTAGAGTAGATAGGAAATTCAAAGGGGTAAAACCCTAGAACCTGTAACCGACTAGGTCTATGCCCGGGACCTGCCTGAGTCTATATAAAGGCTAGGAGGGCACGACCTAGATCTTCTCCTCATACTTTCGCATACACACCTCCACGCCAGATTGCATCGGCGCACCCCTGTAACCTTCGCTTCCGCCGTAATCAAGAGCAGACAAGCAGGAGTAGGGTTTTCCCTCCGGGGGCCTGAACCTGGGTAAAACCTTGTGTCCCGTGTTGCTTGTTTGCTAACCGTTCCGCGATCTCTAGCATCCCCATCTTCTTCAAAACCCAAGTCCATAACAATGGGCATTGATGAGATCAAACCTCGTCACCTACCTTGGGCTTGCGACTAGAACGGCCAAGTACCACGCTCGGGGACTCGGCAACCCGACCCCGTTCGCGCCCGGGAAAACGGCCAAGTAAAGAGCACCCCTGGGAGTCGCCACGCGACTGGCTTTTCGAGCCATGGCGAGTCAACCTTAATTCACTAACAGTTCACAAAACATATAAAAACGAGGAAAACCCCACAAAAAGGGCGAACACGCTCGGGGACTCACACAACAAACATCCAAATCACAAAACGTCTAACAAAATAACACAAACATTCCTTTATAGCAGCAAAATTTGTTTCGCGTACAAGGAGAGATACATTGTTATTCTACACTAATGCAAAATGGCAAAACATTTTTACACCGTAGGCTTTGATGAAGACGCGCCACCATCCCTGCGGCTGCGGATAAAGGACACATAAGGGTTCGACGGGTACGTCATCAGCTCGCCCGCCATCGCCGCATGGAACGGTTGTTCCACATTGAAGTCCCGATGCTTCGGTTCAGGGTCATTGGGGGCGAAAATCGTCTCCTGATAGGGGATGAGGTCGCCCATTGCCCAAACGCGGTCGGAGTATACCGCGGCTCGGTCCGTCAGCTTCAACACTTCGGCAATCTCCACCGAGCCTGTCGACGAGGGGTAACCGCTCGTGACATCGTCGAGGTCGAAGTCATCCGAGAAGTGGGTGAGCCCAAGGTTGAGCGCCGTCGCCGCCCCACGATGGAAGGCCGACCGCGGCATGAATTGCACGACCGACGGGGCCTTCTCTAGGTAGCGCCATACCTCGACAAGGTCGCTGGGGATCACCTCCGTGGGCGATATCTCATGAAGATATGCACGGAGGCAAGTCGCTGACAACGCGGCTGAGTCGACCAGGGTGATCACACACTGCCGCGCGTCGTACGACTGCGCCTCTTCCGCGTTATCTGTGATCCGGCCTATAGCACACAAACAAGCAATAAGCAAAACATTGAAACGGCAACACGGTTTGTGCAATCGGAAGTCGGCTGAAGGAGAGTTTACCAATTAGCGGGTGGCAGAGGTCCGTGATGAAACTTTGAAGAGAAGAGAAATCATTCTGCAACCCAGCAACGAGCGCATCAGATACCTTCCGTTCTTCAGCGGCAGAAGTAACGGCAGCCTTGGCTCGTCCTTCCGCCGAGCTCGCTTCTGCCTTCGCCTCCTTGAGCTCACGCTCCAGATCGGCGATTCGTTTTTCGGCCACGCTCAAAGCCGACTGAGCCACCGTCAAGTCACCTACTGGGACAAGGCCTTGGCGAGCCTCCTTCACCTCAGCCGCACTACTCTTTGTTTCCAGAGAAAAACAGTCAACACCGTGACAAGTAAGCAACGGGTGCCAACTAAACAATATACTAACCCGCAGCCGCTTGCAGCTCCTTGTTCGTCTCCTGGACGACGACGAGCTCCTTCTCCACGCGGCACTTCACAGCAAGCCGCTCGGCTGACTCGCACTGCAGGCCCTGCGCAACAACTACAACGTCAACAAAAAACAATTCCTAAGTGCCCACCCGCTGAAATACAGCGATTAGACACTCAGGGACTGGGCAACAAAAATTCCTAGGTGCCCACCCGCTGAAATTCAGCGACCAGGCACTCGGGGACTGGATAACATAAAAACATTAAAAATCCGACCACTGAAATTCAGTGCCCAGATCCTCGGGGACTGGACATACCTGGATGGCAGCACCTAGCATGCCATGGAGTTCCATCGCATCCACCGACGTGAGCACAAGCGGAGTGTGGCCACGATGTTGTTCAACCTCCGCACCGGCAGCCCCAGGAAGCTGGCTCAATGGCACTAAGGCACTCGCCGTGGCGGCCTTCGCCACGAAGCGGGGGAAAGTCGCCACTGCGGCCAATGCGCCACTCGAGGTCGGCTCGGCCGCATCGGTTGATCCCTCAAGCACCGTACGTTGCGACCCCACATCTTCCATGGCCTTCGAAGCCACTTCCGCTGCGGTTGGAGGCTCGCTCGGGGCAGTCGCTGGTTCGTCAAAGACCGTGACGACGTCGTTGCCTTTCGTCCTTTTGGTGCCTTCGGCGGGAGCAATGACTTCGTCGCGCTTCCTCTTCCACGAGGGATCAGCTGGCACCTCTGTAGCGACTGGCAGAACCTTGGCCACTAAAGGACGGCCTATCTTCTTAACCCCAGTCCTGTGAAACAACTTCGTCAATAAAGCTCTCCGATGGAAACACAATACAAGCATACGAGTAAAAGATTGAGGAGCACTCACTTGGCGACTGGAAGAAATCGCAGGCCGGTGCGGATGCTCACCGGCTTTTCCAGTTCTGGCCCTAGCTTCCGACTGAGGCCCGTATCGAACACAGCGTGTGCCCAAGACACTGATGGCTTCTTCGAAGATGAAGCTGCGGCGGGAGCCTCGGTGGCAATCGTCGTGGGAGCTTCCCTTGGTGGCGAGGCCCCTACGGCTGGGGCGGCCCCCAAGCTAGTGACTGGGGCGAATGGCGGTGGAAACGACGCCAGTGGCACTTCGTCCATTGTGGTGGCACCAGTTGCCGCGGCCGTGTGCACCGCTTTTTCCTCGGCCGAGCTGCTGGCGTCGGAGCTACTCGCAGACCGAGGCGGAGATGCCGTCTTTGCCGGTTTCACCTTCTTCTTCGATGGAGCTTGCTTCTTCTTCTTCGATGGCGTAGCCTCACGGTGTGAGGTGTGCTCGGGAAGCTCGTCGTCGTCATGGGCCTCGAGGCTCTTGCTGGCCTCGAGTTCTCGTTGGTGCTGCCAGCGAGTCTTACGAACCGTGGGGGCAGCAACCTCCACGGGGTCGTCGTCTTCATCGTTGTCGTTACCGCCTTCGTCACTCTCAACGTTGCCCTTGTTGGGCGATGACTCGCTCCCGTCCTGGGCGGACAAGCTCGAGTTCTCGTCGTCTGCGGGCAGGAGCCACCCTTCCACCACTTGGAACAACTGCACCAAAAACAGACGAAATTAGCACAACCGTGAATGCACAACTGCGACTGCGAGTGCAAAGAAAATAGCAGCTTACCCTTGGAGTTGGGCGCCTCGCGGTATGAGGTGCGACCCCGGCCTTCGGGTCGAGGTACACCGCCTGCGTGATCTTCTTCGGGGCCAGGGTGTAGTCGTTGAGTTTCCACTCAACAAGGCAGGATTTTGTCGGGTCGTCCTTTCCCGTATACTCGTACATGTAATGGTCACGGCTGGCCAGGGGCACGAGCCGTCGCCCGAGCCAGCAGTTGTAAATATTAATGGTTTGGAGGCCTTTCTTCTTCAGATTGCGAATGGTTTGCAGCATCTCGTCAACGACCATCCGCTGTTCCAGCGGGAGTTTGACAACCTGGAGCCGACGTGGCTCGGGCCGGTCGGCGGAGTACCTTGGAAGCGCCACTTCGTCGCCTCGAGTCGACTCGGTGACGTAGAACGTTCTCTTCTTCCACTCGTTCGCCGCTTTGGCGGGCAGCATCAGGTCGAAGAATGATGCCTTCGACTTCAGCTGGACAGTCAGGCCACCCGCGGCTTGCATGGGGCCGCCTGTTTCTTCGTTGCTGATTCTCCCGTGGAATAGATCTTGCCATACGGGAAAGTAGGGCCTGCAGCCTAGGTAGCACTCTTAGAAAGCCACGAAAATGTCGAGCTGCTCGATGCTGTGCGGACCCAGATCCGACGGCTGGATGTCGTAATAAGCGCAGAAACGCCAGAAGAAGAGGGAGGTTGGGAAGCCAAGCCCCCGCTCCAGGTGACTGGTGAAGCAGATGAATTCTCCTTCGCGCGGATCCGGAATTACTTCTCCGGCCGCGGGGATGTGCCATATCCCGGCGCGGAGGATCCCTGCCTCCTCGAACGACTTCAGCAGTGCCTTCGTGCACTTGGATCTGCCCCATGGTTCGGTGGGAGGAGCCATCGGCCAGAGGATCGTGGGATTCGGAACTCTCTGGATCGTTCGGGTCGCTGCACGGAATGACAAAACAAGGATGCGCAAAATCGAAGGAAGTGAGGGAAGCGTGTTCCCCGTTCGCCCTTCACTCTCCTTATATAGCGGTTGTTACCCGCCATTTTCGGGAGCCGTTACTACGCGGTGATTACGCCAATATTATCGTTGGGTTACCCAACCGCTAGTTTGACCAAAACTGACGGTCCAACTTCGTCTACTCGACTCACTGCCTCCAGCGACTTGACGATTCGCCGACCCGATCACTATAGGTCATCACCATCTCGGATCTGGTGGATACAGAACCGCGGAGGCCAAATGGAATAAGGAGGACGAAGAGTATAGATCCAAGGGGAGAGAAAACCCCTTTGCTAAATTTGAACCCGGGCAGGTTCGAAACTTCATCAGGGCCCGTTACCATGTGGACCCAAAAACCAAACAACTCACCGCGGATCCTGCGGTGAAGGAATTCGAGGAAATTGTGGTAAGTATAATCTAATTACCGCGGATCAACACGATTGCAATCTAATCGATGATCTAAATGATTCACTGTTACTTCTTCTGCAGGAGGAGGAAATTGTTGCTAGTCATGGATCCCAGGGTTCCTCATCCCAGGGGTCGACGGCAGCCACCCGATGGGATAACCCTTTTAACAGGGCGATGAAACGGGCCAAGAAAATAGAGTCGGTTACGAAGAAGCCGTCGTCGGCTGGCCGTCTGGCCGGCCTCGGGGGTAAGAATTGGGTGGATCATTTTGGTCCACCGCCGAGGACGCATGTGGCGCCGTCGGGAAGGAGCGAGGAGGAAAACCGCGAGGTTCAAGAACTTAAGGCACAAGTGGCGCGGATCCCGCAGATCGTCCAAGACAACCTAGCAATCACCCTCACGTCCTTCCTGCCTGCCTTGGTGGAGTCAATAGCGAACTGGAGTGCGGGTGGTCGAGTAGGGCCGTGCCCGATTCCAAGCATGGTCAGGAGCCACTCGAACAATGCGGCACTGACGAATCAGGCAAACTACATGTTCGTGACTCCGCCCGCTAGCACCGCGGCGCCACAAGTGTTGGTGACTCCCCCTGCCATCACCGCGGCGCCGGAGTACATGTTGGTGCACCCCTGCCATCGTTGCGGCGGCACCAGATCTCCAAGCACCCGTCGGTAGGGAGAATACATCGGTGGCCAGCACCGCGCCATCAAGCAACCCTTCCGTCTCTTGCACGCCCGTCGCCGTATGTGGTGCGTCGACATTAGCCGATCTCGACGCCATCACGGTAAACACATTGCTTTAATTACCACCTTTCATGCCATCTATTACTCTTATGGCATCTCTGACGACGCCGTACATGTTTTCCGCAGACGGATGTTCCTTGCACTCTCTTATGCTACGTGAACAACGAGCCGAGGGATGTTGCCAAGGGTACCATCGTTCAACCCTTGCAGCGCACGTTCCACTCAAGGTCGATGTCAGATAGCGTGCACAGGGTTAAAATTAGTCGGGTGCTAAGGGGCTGCGACGACCTGGAACCTCCCATTCAACCCCCAGGAGCGGATGAAGAAGAGCCGTCTGTCCTTAGAACTTGCTTCGGCTTATTCTTGCTATGGCCAAAGAGCATGATCCGTTTGGGGACGGCGGGGGCCATCACGCCACAGACAACAGCACCGCCTGTCGTGCCAGCAACAAGCGGTGGCAAGGCCCCCTTACCGCCCTCGCCGTCACCTCCACGCGGTGGGTCGGATGATCATGTTGATGATATGCACATGGCGCAAGATCCGGCCGAGGACGACGAAGACTGGAATGATCACTTCTTCAGCACTCAGTTTGGCAACGAAGAAGACCTAGCTGGTGGCCCCACAGAGAAAGCCACTATCACCAAGCGTTTGTTTGGTTCTCAGGAGACGCCTCCAGCTTGCGCCTTTACAGAGCCAGCTGATACAACTAACCAACCCTTTATTCTAAGCCCTGACATAGTACGTAGGGCGGCCGGTGCTCAGATTGCGGTGCCTGCCCGCTCTCCAAAAGGAAAAAAGGGCAGGAAAAGAAAATCTAGCAGCTCGAGCCAGCCGGTGGCGTCAACAACTGCGAATCCGATCAGGTTTCGGGACGGGCCACCAAGACCCGAGGGTATTATGTGGAGGATTCATGTGGCGGGTGAGCCCATGCTACCTAAGAATTTGCGGAATCTCGCCAGTTCGGAACTGCAGAGTGTGCATGACGGCGTGCTGACGATAGAGAGACGCCTTCTATCGGAGAAATATCCCTCGCACCTGGTATTCGTGGTTAAGGTGCCACCAGGCTTGGCTTCGTCGACAATGCCCCTGCGTATCTGTTCTTCCTGCGGTTTGACGACATCTTCAATATGTTCCACCTATACCCACTTCACTATACCATGGTCCGTCTGTTTTCTCTCAGCCTGGCCATGCAGATCATTAGAGAGAACACACCGGGCATCGCTATAGTGGACCCCTACTACGTGCGTGACGGCTTCTTGGGTTCCCCCGCCGAACGACGTATCGTGGCCTCATACCTAAAAAGAATCCTCGTGGCGAACAAGACAAAGGAATACATTCTCGTGCCTTACTTTCCCGAGTAAGTCGTTATTCACTCGCCACCGTCGATTGGCTTTATTAGATCATCATCATTCTTTTTCCAACACATTCCATTTGAATTTTTTGCGCAGAGATGAACACTGCACGCTCATCTCCTTATCGCCGAAGCATTCCCACGCCACGTATTTCGACTCGGGGAGTCTAGAAAAGAAGAAAAACTACCACAAGATCAAGGAAGTTCTGGATGATGCTCTCACTGGCTTTGCCTCAACGGAAGGCACCACTTTCGTGCGTACGAAGGTCAAGTTCGGCAGGCACGTCTTCAACCACGTAACGAAGTTCCCCTGGGTGAAGCAGCCGGAAAACAGTAAGAAGGAAGCCTACTACGCACTCCATCACATGAGGGCGTTCCTACTTGACCAGCAGAATTCTACGATGCCAGATCATCTCAAACAGTGGGCCGATGCAAAGGCCAAGATCAATGATTCGGATATTAGACAAGAGATGTATCGCATCCAGCAGCAGTTTGGGGCAATCATCTTTCGTGATGTCATGACTTCGGGGGGGATCTTCTACGGAGGAAATATCCTGAATAACCGTGACATAGATCGCCTAGAGATGCAGGGTGACTATAGGAAGTTTATGACGAGACAAGGCATCCTCCCGTTCCCTAAGCCGAGCCAGAAGGCTTGATGTTGGCCTAGTTGTAGTTACAAACTATAGATGACCTTTGTGTGTGTGTGGACAAGTGTACTTACCTTATTAGGTTTATGAATCATCGCTTACTTATTTTGCTTATTATAATTATATATCAATCAATGCTTGGTTTTTTTGCTTACTCTTTGGTCCTTTGCTCAATTTGGTCCTTCTTGTTTTCCTTACTCTTTTTTCGAGAATAATGTCGATGATTGAAATGTCGTGGCACACTATATATGTGAATGTGCTACGATGGGACTGTGAGCCTTGTGATATGCACAAGTCCAGGTCTTGTGCATCCTACTTGGCTCACCGTTCCATCGTAGCATATTCCTGTGTCCAACGACCTATGTATATATATGAGGCATTCTTTTCGAGTTATTTTTGTCTTTTTCGAGAATAATGCCGATGATTGAAATGTCGTGGCACACTGTACATGTGAATGTGCTATGATGGGATTGCGAGCCTTGTGATATGCACAAGTTCAGGTCTTATGCATCCTACTTGGCTCACGGTTCCATCATAGCATATTCCTGTGTCCAACGACCTATGTATATATATGAGGCATTCTTTTCGAGTTATTTTTGTCTTTTTCGAGAATATGCCGATGATTGAAATGTCGTGGCACAATATATATGTGAATGTGCTATGACGGGATAGTTAGCCTTGTGATATGCACAAGTCCAGGAATTGTGCATCCTACTTGGCTAATCGTTCCGTCATAGCATATTCCTGTGTCCAACGACCTAGCTAGTTATATATGAGGCATTCTTTTCGAGCTACTTTGGTCTTTTTCGAGAATAATGCCGATGATTGAAATGTGGTGGCACACTATATATGTGAATGTGCTACGATGGGATTGTACGCCTTGTGCTATGCACAAGTCCAGGTGTTGTGCATCCTACTTGGCGTACGGTTCCATCGTAGCATATTCCTGTGTCCAACGACCTATGTATATATATGAGGCATGCTTTTTTAGTTACTTTGGTCTTTTTCGAGAATAATGCCGATGATTGAATGTCGTGGCACACTATATGTGAATGTGTTGCGATGGGATTGTTCGCCTTGTGCTATGCACAGTTCCAGGTGTTGTGCATCCTACTTGGCGAACAGTTCCATCGTAGCATATTCCTGTGTCGAACAACCTAGTTATATATGAGGCATGCTTTTTGAGTTTGGTCTTTTTGATTAAGGAGTACTTTCTATAAGTGTATCTTCATATGCGACTTTAATTATATATGTTTTTTCAATCATTGGTTAATTATTATTGTCAACTTATAGATGAAGTGGTACGTCGTGTACAAGGGACGGGTTCCAGGAGTCTACGATGATTGGGAAGACTGCCGGAGACAGGTGCACCGTTTCAGCGGCAATAGCTACAAAGGGTACAACACTATGGCGGAGGCGGAAGCTAGATACACGCGCTATCTAGTGGGAGTTAGGACAAGGAACCGGATGAAGACCTACACCTTCGTCGCGGCGGTGATCATGCTTATCTTCTTTGCTTATTTATCCTGCGTTTGTGTCTAGCTAGTTTAGATGTCTAGGCGAGCTTCCGAGCTCTGACTTGTTCGATCGACACATGTATTCGCATGTCACCAACTACTACTTTGTAACATGATCGAAACAATGTAACTTAGACTATGTATTCTTGTATGAGACTTATCTATATGTATTTGTTTCAATCTTGTTTTTCATATTGAGTATCTATATATATAATCGTATATCTTGTATCTGTGTGTGTATATCTGCTGTAATATTGTATATAATCTGTATTGTATATAATCTGGCTCGGAAACTAAAAATACATCTGTGGCGCACATGGTCTACCTTCTGGGGCGCACTACACCTAAAGCGCACTATGGAAGCTTAGTGACGCACTAGGTAGTGCGCCACTGAACATCCCAGGGGTAGCGCACCTGCCCAAACATCTGTGGCGCACTAGCAGGTGCGCTACGCCTGTCTCTACACAACCGTGGCGCACTAGGCAGTGCGCCATGACTGAGAGATAGCCGTAGCACAAGGCCCGTGGCGTACTGCTAGTGCGCCACGGATGATGTTTCCAGGTGCGCCACTAAAGGCCATTTTCCTAGCACAAGAAGCAGGTCAAGATGCAGGAGGTGCTTGACAAACGCAAGCAAGCAGCCTCAGAGTCCAGTGCGCGACGAGCCGCGCTCTCCGCCATGGGCATCGGCTCTAGCTCGAACGGCAACCAAGGCAACAAGCACTGATCTCGGATGGAGAACATGGATCCCAAGGAGCGTCGTGAGGTGACCCGAACCCTCCACACATCCTTCATGGAGATGGACGCCGACGGCAACGTCATCCCAAAAACGCCACAGGCTGCGATCATGGCAGACACTGCGTACCTCGCGGCCCACCCACCTCTGGAGGAGGACCCGAAAAGATCCATGCACATGTCTGCACTTACCGGACTCGGACTCGTCGGAGCCGCGCTCCACCAGGAAGCTCCCACGGATCCGAAGAAGAAAGCTCCGGTCAGGTTCGACCGCAGCCCCACCCCTTCATCCGAAGAAGAGGAACATGACCTTCCTCGAAGGAAGAAGAGTTCGTGCCATCACAACCGCGACTACGACGCCACAGATGCGCTCACACAGCGCAAAATCGACAAAGCGCGAGCCAAGCGTGCATGCTCATCTGAATCCGAGATGGACGAACACGAAGGAGAACTCTGCGGGGCCCGATGCTTCAGCAGATCTGTTCGACGAACAAAGATGTCGCGAAATTTCAAACTTCCTTCGGATCCTCCGAAGTTCGATGGCACACAAGACCCAAAGGCATGGCTCAGGGACCACTTGTCATCTGTCAAACTGCACAGTGGAAACAAAGAGTCCGCCATGCAATGCCTTCAGCTGCAGCTGAGAGGCGCAGCCCAGATCTGGCTTAGCAGCCTATCTTCCGGGTCCATCCGAAGCTGGGAGGAGCTAGCTTACAGCTTCATCCCAAACTTCAACGGCACCAGCAAGAGGCCCGCCTCAATCGAAGAGTTGCGGGCCTGCACTCAACAAACGGGCGAATCCATTCGCTCGTACATACTACGCTGGTCCAACACCAAGAACTCCGGAGCGCACATCTCTAAAGAGAGAGCAATCGACGCCTTCAGGGGTGGCGTCAAGCGCCAAGACTTCAAGGAGGAACTCGGGCGCGTCAAGGCCAAAACACTCGACCACCTCATGGACATCGCCAACAGGTGGGCTGACGACGAAGATTCCATCCACCGAGCACAATCGGAAGAAGAGGACGACTACGGCCGACGACGAGAGAGCCGTAGCAAGAGAAGATCGCGTGTCTACGACGATCGCGATGGACCCGACATGGTCGCGGCTGGCTACGCCGATCACCGCAACGACGCCAACCGCAACAGCGAAGGATACCATGGAGGAAACTTCCGCGATGGAGGAAGCCCATCACAGTCCTGGCAGCGCCGCGGCCGCGATAACGGACCCTCAGCATATGAAAAACTTTCGGGTCCATGCACCATCCACTTCTACATCGACAAGCAGGATGGCAAGAAGAAGGCAAGCCACATGCTCAAGGACTGCCGCGAGTTCTAGAAACTCAGCGAAAGCACGGTCCAGATGAGGCAGCAAGCTCCACTTCCTGGATTCGGGAACGCACCCGCGCCAGGTGAGATAGCGGATGGAGCTCCTCCACCGCCACCTATAGGAGGCCCGAACCAACCAGTCGCACCAGCACAGTACAACGCTGGAAACGGGTATCCCCCGCTGAAAGGAGCACTGATGATCCAGAAGAGGCGCCCCACGAATAGGGTGCAGAAGAAAATCACCCGTCAGATCAACCTGGCCGTGGCAACTCCACCGGCCATCCCTAAGTACCTCAGCGGATCGGAGTCCTGCATCACGTTCAGTCATTCGGATCACCCTTGCCAGATCCCTCGCCCAGGTCATGCTGCCCTGGTGCTGGAGGCGCAGATCGGAGGTTTCGAGATGAGCCGCGTCTTCATGGACGGCGTTAGCGGCATCAACCTGATGTTTGCAAGTACTCTAGCAGCAATGCGGATCCCGCAGTGCAGCCTAGAACAATCAGACACAACGTTCCACGGCATTGTCCCAGGAAAGGGCATATTCCCCCTGGGCAAAATATGGCTCGACGTCATCTTCGGCAAGCCAGACAATTTCCGACTCCAACGGCTCGAATTCGAAGTGGTGGACTGGCCATCACAATACCACGCCATCCTCGGGCGTGTAGCATTCGCAAGGTTCTTGGTTGTCCCACACTACGCATACCAGCTACTCAAGATGCCAGGACCGAAGGGCGTCATCACAATCCACGGGAGCTTCACCCGATTGGACCAATGCGACAGGGATTTCAACAGAATCTCCCAATCATTCGGCATGCAGGAGGAGCTCGTAAGGCTCCGCGAGGTGACGGACAATGGGGCACCCCCAGTCACATGACAAAACGCACCTGACATGTCCTTCGACTCCACCGTCAACACAAAAAAGGTGCAGGTCCATCCGACGGATGCCTCCAAGACGGCGTTGATCGCCAACGACCTCAGCCCCGCATAGGAAAGCGCGCTCGTCGAATTCTTCCGTGAGCGCTGGGAAATTTTCGCCTGGTGTCCTGCGGACATGCCAGGAGTTCCTAGGGAATTCGCCGAGCACGCACTCAACGTCTTTCCAGACACCAAGCCCGTCAAGCAGTCCATCCGGAGACTGTCCGAGCCACGGGCTGAAGCCATCCGGAAGGAAATAATAGGCTACTCGCCACAGACTTCATCAGGGAGATCAAAGAAAGCGAGTGGCTCGCAAATACAGTGATGGTTCCCAAGAAAGACATGGATATCCTGCGGATGTGCGTGGACTTCACGTCGCTGAACAAGCACTGCCCAAAGGACCATTTCCCTCTTCCTCGGATCGACCAGATCATCGATTCGACCGCAGGATGTGAGAAACTCTCCTTCCTCGCCGCCTACTCAGGCTACAACCAGATTTGACTCAAGGTCGAAGATCAAGAGAAAACGGCGTTTATTACACCGTTCGGAGTGTTCTGCTACAACACAATGCCCTTCGGGCTAAAGAACACAGGTGCCACGTACCAGCGATGCATGGAGGCATGCCTCAAGGACCAGATCGGTCGCAACGCCCAAGTCTATGTCGACGACATAGTCATCAAAAGCAGGGAGGCAAGAACGCTCATCGACGATCTCCGCGAGACGTTCGATAACCTCGATCGCTACAGGATGAAGCTCAACCCCGAAAAGTGCACCTTCGGCGTCCCATCGAGTCAGCTACTTGGGTACTTCATCTCTCAGCGAGGGATCGAGGCGAACCCGAAGAAAATCAGGGCCATCATGGCAATGGAGAAGCCGAAAAACCTCAAGCGTGTCCAGCAGCTCGCAGGACGAATAGCGGCGTTGAGCAGATTCATCAGCCGCATGGGCGAGAAGGCCCTGCCATTCTACCAGTTGCTACGCAAGGCAGATAAATTCGAGTGGACGCCCGAAGCCGATGATGCGTTTGAAAGTCTCAAACGGCTACTCTCCACCTCGCCCGTTTTGGTCACGCCAAAGGAGAGCGAGCTTGTGCTGATGTACATAGCAGCCACACACCAGGTGGTCATCACCGTGCTAGTGGTTGAACGACCCGAAGAAGGCAAGACCCATGGGGTCCAACGCCCAATCTACTACCTCAGCGAGCTACTGACGCCAACAAAGCAGAGGTACCCTCACTACCAGAAACTCGCCTACGGCGTGTTCATGACGGCTCGACGGCTGAGCCATTACTTCCAGGAGCACCAGGTGATGGCCGTCAATGAGGCACCCCTGAACAGCATCCTGAATAACCCAGAGGCCACAGGATGCGTGGCCCTATGGGGCATCGAGCTGTCACCCCTAGACATCGTCTACGAGAAGCGACTCGCAATCAAGTCTCAAGTCCTCCCGGACTTCCTTGTACACTGGATGGAGCTGTAGCTGCCATACACCCCAGACATGTCGCAGTCATGGACGATGCACTTCGACGGTTCCAAGCGTGAAGCTGGAGCAGGAGCCGGGGTCATACTAACCTCCCCGCAGGGCGACCAGATGAAGTACGTCCTCCGGATGAAATTCTGAACTTCCAACAACGAGGACGAATACGAAGCCCTCATCCACGGCATGAGAATGGCAAAGATCTGCGGCGCAACGCGCCTGGTCATCTACGGCGACTCCAACCTCGTCGTCCAGCAGACGATGAACGAGTGCAACGTACACGCCGAAAACATGATCGCGTACCGCGCATTCTACAACGCACTCGAAGGAGAATTCGACGGCTGCGAGCTTCGGCATGTTGGAAGAGAAAGCAGCAAGGACGCCGACAGACTCGCCAACAACGGCTCCACCTGCGCAAAGGTGGCACCGGGTGTGTTCCTCGAACAGATCTGCGTGCCATCCATCAAGCGGAAATTCCCCAAGGGATCACCCGAAGAAGCAAAACACTCGGGGCTACGCTGCCCAAAGGATACGAAGGACCCGAGAAACTGGACACAGAGGTCGCTATGGTCAACCTGATGCAGGTCATGGCAGTCGAAGAAACTTGGACGCGACCGTACCTCCAGTTCTTGATAAACGGAGAACTGCCTGACAGCCCGACGGATGCCCGGCGCGTATCTCGTCGGTCAAAAGCTTTCACCATCATCAATGGCGAGCTGTACAAGCGCAGTATTACGGGTGTACTACAAAGGTGCTTCACCATCGGTGACGGGAAAACCATCCTCCAAGACATCCATGACGGCATCTGCGACCATCACGCAGGCAGCCGCTCCCTTGTCGCCAAAGCTCTACGAGCTGGATTCTACTATCCAACGGTAATGAGCGATGCAAAAGACATCGTCCGAAGATGCAGCAGGTGCCAAAGGTTCGCCGACAAAACCACACGCACCCGAGTCAGAGCTCAGACCCATACCTATCGCCTGGCCCTTTGCTCAATGGGGCCTCGACATGATCGACAAACTGCCAAAGTCCTCGAAAGGGGGGCACGTCTACCTCCTGGTCGCAGTCGACAAATTCACCAAGTGGGTCGAAGCCATGCCGGTCACCAACCAAAATGGCAAGACCGCCGTCAAGTTCTTTGAATCCATTGTCTACAGGTTCGGTGTACCGCACAGCATCATCACCGACAATGGATCGAACTTCATCTCCAAAGAATTCCAAGACTTCTGCGAAGGCCTCGGGATCAACATCACATACGCCTCAGTGGCTCACCCGCAAACGAATGGGCAGGTCAAAAAGGCCAACGGCCTAATCGACGCTGGCATCAAGAAGCGCCTCATGAGCCCACTCGAACGAAAGGCCAGAGCCTGGACGGAAGAGCTACCATCTATCCTATGGATTTTGCGCACCATGCCAAACAGCTCCACCGGCTACACGCCGTTCTTCATGATGCATGGAGCCGAAGCCGTGCTACCAGCCGAAGTACGCCACCAGGCCCCCCGGGTCGTCGATTACAGCGAAGCTGAATCCACGGCTGCACTCGAAGACGCCGTCGACACACTCGACGAGGCAAGAGACATAGCAGCAGCTCGATCAGCGGTGTACCAGCAGAGTCTCCGCAACTACCACAGCCGCCGGCTGCGCCCAAGGTCCTTCGTCGAAGGAGACCTCGTCTTGCAACTCAAGCAAGAGCGACCGAAGAAATTCGAGTCACCATGGGAAAGACCCTACATCATCACCGAAGGCATCCCAGGTGGCGCCTATCGCCTCAAGAACGTGGAGTCTGGAGTCGCATACCATCGCACACTTGCGATGATTCTACCCCTAGCTACCTACCCCTTTACTTTCAATAAGGCTTTTCAGCCAAGGCTATTCAGCCGAATAATGTACTTCCTCCATTACGATATAAATAAAGCTAAGTGTCTCGCCCCAAAATTTCGTTCGCTATTTGCAACTTTACTTCATGCTACAAACGCACTCGGGGGCTCCCCCCACCTCACGATTTCATTGACCGAGGATAACACGTGTACACCTGAGTAGCTGACGACGTCAGGCTAACGAAAAGGACACGTACTCAAACAAAGCACTGCGTGCTCAAACAATAACCAAACCTTTATAACAAAGGGCACAACATGCCCAGTCGAAATATACAAGTTTTACATCTATCTCTTTTACAAGTACTACCTATTCTGAAGAATAACTTGAGCACGTTGCGCAAACAAATCTACGACCTGCTCGGCATACTGCCTTACAGCCGCATAATGCGGACGCATATCCCACTCGCCACTATCCGGCCGAAGAGGTGGCCCAGCCGCTACAACAGACAGATCTACATCAGGACGATGCAGCCTAACAAGGGACAACGTAGCCTTCAACCCTGCGACGAGCTGCTACCTCACCAATTCCTGTACACGAGTCACGCTCCGAAACCTAGACAGAAGACCAGACAGCGTTGTTGGCATAGCATCCAGGGGAAACATCACATGCAGAACCGACGAGAGTGAAGTCTGCACTTGACGAAGCACCCGCGATACTTGGTGAACGCGATCCTGCACCGTCGCTAGAGCCATGGCACGGTCGCGATCCATCCAGAAGAACCCACCATCTTCCATGTCATGTTGAGTCAAACAATTGACCCGAACAACAACACGCTCTTTCTCCTCCCTTGGAGCAAGGTTAGCACCTGCGATACTCGCACAAAAGTAAGATGCAAGGCCAGCAGACGCATCCGAAGAAATGAGCAGCAGCTCGAAAAAACTTACACTGAAGCTGCCCAGACAGTCGAACAAATTCCGCCATCAAGTACTCCTCTCTGGACGAACCGCGATCCGCCTTGGACTTCCAAACATCGGCATGGCCACGCACCCCAAGCAACTCCTTCTCGAGACTACGAACACGGTCTCGAAGGAAAGCAAGTTGCGACGAATCATCCAAGGATGGCCCCAGCCGCGTGGCAAGCGAGTTGTCAACGGGATCAGCACCCGAAGGACCCTAGAGCAGCAGAAAGGCAAAAAATATGAACACTCAGACGGAGGAGAAACACAACTCAACAAATTCATTAAGTGCATAAAAGGACACTACATGGCACAGGGATTTGTCCATCAACATAATTACAACAAAAGAAGACTACAACTATCCTAAAGCTACAACACCTAAGATGCAGCACCCTGAGTAGCCTCGGAGCCAGATTGCCTCGCCTTGGCCTCCCCCTGCTGCCGTAGCGCGTACTCGGCCAGCAGATCAATCAACTTCGGCCCATATCGCTTACAGCGGGAAGAATAAGTAGCGAAGCCTACCTCGGATCCATCCACAGCCGTCGGCATCCGGGAGGTGATCTGGGGAAGGTCCATCTCCGCTCCAGCCGCCAAAGCCATCGCCAGCCCGACAGATGCGCCGATGCCCTTCTGCTTACGCTTGTACACCGCAGGCGCTTCGGCTGACAGTGCCTCCGCCAGGGCGTCAACATCATCAAGGGCCGCACCTTTGGGGACAAGCTCCTTGTAGAAGCGGACAAGGACCTCCTTGGCCTTGGCTAGGGAACTGACGACAGTGCTGCAGCAATCTTCGACCGCTGCAGTAGCATCATCTAGAGCACTCCCATGCTCCAGAGCACCGCGATCAAACTTTATGCCCATGGCATGACAAAAAAAGAAAAAGAAGAGAAGGAATGAACAAAGCATCAAAGAAGAAAACCAAAAAATATGCAAGTGAAGATACTTACCCAAAACAGCCTTGGCAGCCGCCATGAGCATGCCAGCCACCTCTCTTTCACGCGCAGCCGCAGTAGTGGCAAGCTGCTCCTCGTGGTCTGTGGCCTCCCCCTGCAGGCGCTCCTTGGCCTCTGCTGCAGTAGCCAGCTCCAGCTCGAGGCGCTCCTTCGCACCAACGGCGACCTCGGCCTTCTTCTCCGCTTGACCGAGGCTCTTTTTGAGAGCATCAATCTCACGAAGGGAGGTGTTATGCTCCTCTGCATTCAGAAAATACAAGCATCAGACAGCAGGACACGAGTACACGAAGAAGCAAACATCAAAGGCATTACAGTACCTTGCAGCTGTCTGAGGCTGGCCTCCTGCACCAGTCGCTTGGCATCTTGCACAAAAGGCTGCAGGAAGAAGACCTACTAGTCAGGAAAAGGACTAGGGGGCTACGCCCAACAGAAAAGAACAGAACCGAAACACACACGAAAAACGCTCGGGGACTCCCCCCGAGACTCGAAGGAAGAACAAAACAATAAAACTCTTTTACAGATGCTCGGGGGCTCCCCCCGTGGAAGGAGACAGAAATACTTACATGATCCGATGGCGACGTCGAAGGTCCGCTAGCAAAATTCTGAGGCGCAACCACCTGAACCTCCTGCGGAGGAGGGTTCGGAGCAGCGCCCTCAGAAGTTGCCACCGTCCGAGGAGGAGGATACACAACTTTCGACTCCCCCATCATCTCTCAAGCACCATCACTGGAGGAATCGTTGGAAGAGTGCCTGCACAAGGACAAATTAGCACAAGCACAAAGTCAACAGCACAGAAAAAGCAGTACAGAGGAAACTTACGAGTCCAGCGAGCTCAGGTTGAAGACAGGAGGGGTCCTTCGGACTCTCTTCTCCTCTTTCTTCTCTTCCTTCTTATCTTCCTTCTTGTCTTCCTTCTTCCGCTTCGCTGGCGGGTGCGGCGCTACAGCCCGCATGGGAAGAGCAGGAATAGGTGAGGAAGAGCCTCCATGCCCGTCACTATGACACTCAAGACACGAAGGGTTCCTAGGAGTCGGAGGAGTCGAAGTATCCGAAGACTCGCTGGAGCTCCGCGATCATTTGCGCGTGTGGTCCTCACTCGACTCGTTGGCGTCTTCAGCCAGAGATCGCGCCGATGGTAGCTCGGACATGGAATCCACCACATCATTATCTGGATCATCCAGATATACTTCGGGTAATGGAGGCGACATACCCGGCACTTTGAAGCTCTGTACTGGAGAAGAAAAATTTGTTAGCAAACAAACACAAAACAATGCAGTCGAAAAATAGTGCTATGCGCACGGATCTACACCTGTGGAACAGGAAGCGAAGAAGAAAACGGAGGAGTCAGCGACTTCCCCGTGATATCCTCTCCAGCCTTGAACTTCAGCAGCGAGCGAAGGGCCCTGTCGAGATCTCCCTGGAAGAATTTCTCAGCCGAAACCCTCGTCGGATCACGACACTCGAGAAAGGTGCGGATGATATCCACACCGTTCACTTCCTTCTCCGGAATCAACTGGAGATCCTCCACCCGACGATAGAGAGCCTCTATCTCCGCCACCTCGCCATCCAAGATCTTGTTTTTCCAAGACCTTTTTGGCTCAATCTTTTGGGAAGGGTCGAAAGGAACAAGACCAAAATCTTGCCCAGGTACTACGAAGTCGCGGATATAAAACCATCGCCTCCGCATGTACTGGACAGATTCAGACATGGAAAAAGAAAAGAAAAGCAGATTGGGCTTGAGGGAGATGATGCAACCCCCAATGGGATAAACACCATCCGAACCAGATTGCCTCTTCACGGAATAAAGTTTCTGGAAGAGGCCAAAGTGCGGCTCAATACCGAGCCAGCACTCGCAGAAAGTGATAAAACAAGCAATGTGAAGAAGAGAATTGGGGGAAAGATGGTGCAATTGGACACCGTACAGAAAAAGCAGTCCACGAAGGAAGTCGTGGACCGGGAAGGAAAATCCGCGAATGACAAAGGCAAGGAACATAACCCGATACCCAACGGGGGATGGGGGATTACTTCATTGGCTGGGAGTTTAATGGCCTCCCTATCCTGCGGGATCAGGCCCCGCTCGCGAAGCTTGCAGAGATCACTCTCCCGCGTCTCCGATCGCCGCCAGCCACCATCGGTGACACAGGTAGCGGCGGCACTTTTCTTCCCTCTAGTGGCGCTGGTACCAACTACAGACGACGACTTCTTCGGCTTCCCCATCGCGGTACGACAGCGCCGGCGGCGAGAGCACAGGATGGAAGAAGGAAATGTGAAGGAATATTCCAGCGCGCAGCAAGAGCTCTCAGAACACAAGGAAGCAGTGAAAGCAAGAATAGATGTGGTGAAAACAAACTGAAGTTTTCCCCAATGAATATAAAGACGAAGACGATGCACGACAGCCTCCATCGAGAATACCTAACGCCAACGACAGGATCTGGCCATACACATGTCAGCATCACAACGAACCGTCGCTAACACGCCGTCCACTACGCGCGGAAATTGAGGCGACGCCTTAATTATCTCCACGCCGCGCGTGACCGGTCAATTTAAGGTTACACAGTGGGACCCATGTTCGTCCCGTCAAGTCATCTCTAGTGCAATAGACGCTTGAGGTCATCGATCGTCAGCACTGCGTCATCAAAAGCTACACTAGCAACAGCTACAATTTCTTTGGCTTCAAAGCTAAGAGTACTCACTGGAATCTACGATTCGACCAATTACTCGGGGGCTACTCCTATCAGGAGTGCTGGTCGCGCACCCGAAAAATGAATAGAAGAAAACTATTACTTCGAGTCCTCCATCGAGTCTACGACTCCACTACGGACTCGGGGGCTACTCCCATAGGGAGGACGGATTTAATCATCCGAAATTGTTTGTGTCCTACGGACTTACAACTGAACAACGTCTAAATTAAAGTCTCCGCTCGATTCTATGACTTGAACAGACACTCGGGGGCTAGTCCCATAGGGAGCGCTGGTCGCGCACCCTATGAATTCTTTGACCTTGATCCTTCGGATCAGCATGCAAAAACTTTTCGGCAACTCTGCCCCAACTAAACATTAAGTGAGCAACGTTCTCCTTAACCACCCGAAACACCTCTGCGGTGATAAACATTTGGATGCTGTGTCTGCGACACAAAGATAAGACCTACAGATATCATCTGATGGCTTGGCAACGCACACGACTGCGCTCTGCTAGTAAAAACCCGTGCTAATAGGTGCGATGAAAAATCCTCACGGATGCGTTGGGTACATCAATTAAATTCACTGGAATTCCACTCCTGTAAGTCCAACGCGGACTGAGTCGAATTACGCTAGCATATGTTCCGGGTTCGAGTTGAGGGACTCAAACCTGAAGAAGATCGTGTTGTTTCGTCCTAAGACAGTTAACTGACCCTGATCCGTCGGGTGAGTTAGGCACACGCATCAACAATCCCTACACATGAACTATTGAAATACATAGTTGCACCTGAAAGATTGCAGAGTCCTCAGCCGAATCTATGATTCGACTGAACACTCGGGGGCTACTGACATGGTTATACCCCACGGGTACATGATCTCAGCATACCTGGTCCAGCCCAAGGAAGGCCCACGGCAATTATACGCCAGCCCATGAAGATTTTCGGGTGGCCAAGGCCCATGACGCTTTCGGATCCTTGGAGAGCAGGACTAGAGTAGATAGGAAATTCAAAGGGGTAAAACCCTAGAACCTGTAACCGACTAGGTCTATGCCCGGGACCTGCCTGAGTCTATATAAAGGCTAGGAGGGCACGACCTAGATCTTCTCCTCATACTTTCGCATACACACCTCCACGCCAGATTGCATCTGCGCACCCCTGTAACCTTCACTTCCGCCGTAATCAAGAGCAGACAAGCAGGAGTAGGGTTTTCCCTCTGGGGGCCTGAACCTGGGTAAAACCTTGTGTCCCGTGTTGCTTGTTTGCTAACCGTTCCGCGATCTCTAGCATCCCCATCTTCTTCAAAACCCAAGTCCATAACAATGGGCATTGATGAGATCAAACCTCGTCACCTACCTTGGGCTTGCGACTAGAACGGCCAAGTACCACGCTCGGGGACTCGGCAACCCGACCCCGTTCGCGCCCGGGAAAACGGCCAAGTAAAGAGCACCCCTGGGAGTCGCCACGCGACTGGCTTTTCGAGCCATGGCGAGTCAACCTTAATTCACTAACAGTTCACAAAACATATAAAAACGAGGAAAACCCCACAAAAAGGGCGAACACGCTCGGGGACTCACACAACAAACATCCAAATCACAAAACGACTAACAAAATAACACAAACATTCCTTTATAGCAGCAAAATTTGTTTCGCGTACAAGGAGAGATACATTGTTATTCTACACTAATGCAGAATGGCAAAACATTTTTACTCCTCAGGCTTTGATGAAGACGCGCCACCATCCCTGCGGCTGCGGATAAAGGACACGTAAGGGTTCGACGGGTACGTCATCAGCTCGCCCGCCATCGCCACATGGAACGGTTGTTCCACATTGAAGTCCCGATGCTTCGGTTCAGGGTCATTGGGGGCGAAAATCGTCTCCTGATAGGGGATGAGGTCGCCCATTGCCCAAACGCGGTCGGAGTATACCGCGGCTCGGTCCGTCAGCTTCAACACTTCGGCAATCTCCACCGAGCCTGTCGACGAGGGGTAACCGCTCGTGACATCGTCGAGGTCGAAGTCATCCGAGAAGTGGGTTAGCCCAAGGTTGAGCGCCGTCGCCGCCCCACGACGGAAGGCCGACCGCGGCATGAATTCCACGACCGACGGGGCCTTCTCTAGGTAGCGCCATACCTCGACAAGGTCGCTGGGGATCACCTCCGTGGGCGATATCTCATGAAGATATGCACGGAGGCAAGTCGCTGACAACACGGCTGAGTCGACCAGGGTGATCACACACTGCCGCGCGTCGTACAACTGCGCCTCTTCCGCGTTATCTGTGATCCGGCCTATAGCACACAAACAAGCAATAAGCAAAACATTGAAACGGCAACACGGTTTGTGCAATCGGAAGTCGGCTGAAGGAGAGTTTACCAATTAGCGGGTGGCAGAGGTCCGTGATGAAACTTTGAAGAGAAGAGAAATCATTCTGCAACCCAGCAACGAGCGCATCAGATACCTTCCGTTCTTCAGCGGCAGAAGTAACGGCAGCCTTGGCTCGTCCTTCCGCCGAGCTCGCTTCTGCCTTCGCCTCCTTGAGCTCACGCTCCAGATCGGCGATTCGTTTTTCGGCCACGCTCAAAGCCGACTGAGCCGCCGTCAAGTCACCTACTGGGACAAGGCCTTGGCGAGCCTCCTTCACCTCAGCCGCACTACTCTTTGTTTCCAGAGAAAAACAGTCAACACCGTGACAAGTAAGCAACGGGTGCCAACTAAACAATATACTAACCCGCAGCCGCTTGCAGCTCCTTGTTCGTCTCCTGGACGACGACGAGCTCCTTCTCCACGCGGCACTTCACAGCAAGCCGCTCGGCTGACTCGCACTGCAGGCCCTGCGCAACAACTACAACGTCAACAAAAAACAATTCCTAAGTGCCCACCCGCTGAAATACAGCGATTAGACACTCGGGGACTGGGCAACAAAAATTCCTAAGTGCCCACCCGCTGAAATTCAGCGACCAGGCACTCGGGGACTGGATAACATAAAAACATTAAAAATCCGACCACTGAAATTCAGTGCCCAGATCCTCGGGGACTGGACATACCTGGATGGCAGCACGTAGCATGCCATGGAGTTCCATCGCATCCACCGACGTGAGCACAAGCGGAGTGTGGCCACGATGTTGTTCAACCTCCGCACCGGCAGCCCCAGGAAGCTGGCTCCATGGCACTAAGGCACTCGCCGTGGCGGCCTTCGCCACGAAGCGGGGGAAAGTCGCCACTGCGGCCAATGCGCCACTCGAGGTCGGCTCGGCCGCATCGGTTGATCCCTCAAGCACCGTACGTTGCGACCCCACATGTTCCATGGCCTTCGAAGCCACTTCCACTGCGGTTGGAGGCTCGCTCGGGGCAGTCGCTGGTTCGTCAAAGACCGTGACGACGTCGTTGCCTTTCGTCCTTTTGGTGCCTTCGGCGGGAGCAATGACTTCGTCGCGCTTCCTCTTCCACGAGGGATCAGCTGGCACCTCTGTAGCGACCGGAAGAACCTTGGCCACTAAAGGACGGCCTATCTTCTTAACCCCAGTCCTGTGAAACAACTTCGTCAATAAAGCTCTCCGATGGAAACACAATACAAGCATACGAGTAAAAGATTGAGGAGCACTCACTTGGCGACTGGAAGAAATCGCAGGCCGGTGCGGATGCTCACCGGCTTTTCCAGTTCTGGCCCTAGCTTCTGACTGAGGCCCGTATCGAACACAGCGTGTGCCCAAGACACTGATGGCTTCTTCGAAGATGAAGCTGCGGCGGGAGCCTCGGTGGCAATCGTCGTGGGAGCTTCCCTTGGTGGCGAGGCCCCTACGGCTGGGGCGGCCCCCAAGCTAGTGACTGGGGCGAATGGCGGTGGAAACGACGCCAGTGGCACTTCGTCCATTGTGGTGGCACCAGTTGCCGCGGCCGTGTGCACCGCTTTTTCCTCGGCCGAGCTGCTGGCGTCGGAGCTGCTCGCAGACCGAGGCGGAGATGCCGTCTTTGCCGGTTTCACCTTCTTCTTCAATGGAGCTTGCTTCTTCTTCTTCGATGGCGTAGCCTCACGGTGTGAGGTGTGCTCGGGAAGCTCGTCGTCGTCATGGGCCTCGAGGCTCTTGCTGGCCTCGAGTTCTCTTTGGTGCTGCCAGCGAGTCTTACGAACCGTGGGGGCAGCAACCTCCACGGGGTCGTCGTCTTCATCGTTGTCGTTACCTCCTTCGTCACTCTCAACGTTGCCCTTGTTGGGCGATGACTCGCTCCCGTCCTGGGCGGACAAGCTCGAGTTCTCGTCGTCTGCGGGCAGGAGCCACCCTTCCACCACTTGGAACAACTGCACCAAAAACAGACGAAATTAGCACACCCGCGAATGCACAACTGCGACTGCGAGTGCAAAGGAAATAGCAGCTTACCCTTGGACTTGGGCGCCTCGCGGTATGAGGTGCGACCCCGGCCTTCGGGTCGAGGTACACCGCCTGCGTGATCTTCTTCGGGGCCAGGGTGTAGTCGTTGAGTTTCCACTCAACAAGGCAGGATTTTGTCGGGTCGTCCTTTCCCGTATACTCGTACATGTAATGGTCACGGCTGGCCAGGGGCACGAGCCGTCGCCCGAGCCAGCAGTTGTAAATATTAATGGTTTGGAGGCCTTTCTTCTTCAGATTGCGAATGGTTTGCAGCATCTCGTCAACGACCATCCGCTGTTCCAGCGGGAGTTTGACAACCTGGAGCCGACGTGGCTCGGGCCGGTCGGCGGAGTACCTTGGAAGCGCCACTTCGTCGCCTCGAGTCAACTCGGTGACGTAGAACGTGCTCTTCTTCCACTCGTTCGCCGCTTTGGCGGGCAGCATCAGGTCGAAGAATGATGCCTTCGACTTCAGCTGGAAAGTCAGGCCACCCGCGGCTTGCATGGGGCCGCCTGTTTCTTCGTTGCTGATTCTCCCGTGGAATAGATCTTGCCATACGGGAAAG
Source organism: Avena sativa (assembly GCA_916181665.1). Taxonomy (NCBI): domain Eukaryota; kingdom Viridiplantae; phylum Streptophyta; class Magnoliopsida; order Poales; family Poaceae; genus Avena; species Avena sativa. The sequence continues at coordinate 26,720,713 of OV702286.1, read as the reverse complement.
TAGGGCCTGCAGCCCAGGTAGCACTCTTAGAAAGCCACGAAAATGTCGAGCTGCTCGATGCTGTGCAGACCCATATCCGACGGCTGGATGTCGTAATAAGCGCAGAAACGCCAGAAGAAGAGGGAGGTTGGGAAGCCAAGCCCCCGCTCCAGGTGACTGGTGAAGCAGATGAATTCTCCTTCGCGCGGATCCGGAATTACTTCTCCGGCCGCGGGGATGTGCCATATCCCGGCGCGGAGGATCCCTGCCTCCTCGAACGACTTCAGCAGTGCCTTCATGCACTTGGATCTGCCCCATGGTTCGGTGGGAGGAGCCATCGGCCAGAGGATCGTGGGATTCGGAACTCTCTGGATCGTTCGGGTCGCTGCACGGAATGAGAAAACAAGGATGCGCAAAATCGAAGGAAGTGAGGGAAGCGTGTTCCCCGTTCGCCCTTCACTCTCCTTATATAGCGGTTGTTACCCGCCATTTTCGGGAGCCGTTACTACGCGGTGATTACGCCAATATTATCGTTGGGTTACCCAACCGCTAGTTTGACCAAAACTGACGGTCCAACTTCGTCTACTCGACTCACTGCCTCCAGCGACTTGACGATTCGCCGACCCGATCACTATAACAGTGACTAGTTACTCGCTGACCCGTTCGCCGAGCTGCGATATGATTGGTCGCCGTTATTGCGACTGAAATGACTAGTTCTTTCCTTTGTTCAGGAGTCCACCGCTGATTCGACTAGGCATCCGCATTGGACCCGCATAATCCGACTGCCAGCAAACGCCTGCGACGAGTGGGCCTGCAGGACGGCGACTGGATTGAGACTTGGCGAGGACTCAGGCGACTGGAGGCTGGAGGCCCAGAAGCGTAGCTAGGCCCAGTCGGACTAGGTCAAAGAACCTCCGAATCCTTAACTAATTCGGTTGTAATCTGTAAGCCCTAGCGAGGTGAGCCTATATAAACCTCCATAGGGTACACATAGAGGACACGTTCCATCATACCCCCAAGCGACTCGCCGCCTAGTCGTCGAGCTTGCCCCCTTGTACTCTAACCATAATACAATCTAGCAGGAGTAGGTCTTTACCCTCCGGGGGGTCGAACCTGGGTAAACCCTTGTGTCTCCGCCCTCATATCGCACCGCAGATGGCTGACCGCCCTTGCCCCATGTTCTACTACTCGCTGCCGATTGCAACATCTACCGTGGTCATTCCCACGACACTCTTGGTCCCCGCTAACCCGGTCTCCCCGCACCGAGGCCCCGCATCGCTCCGCGTCCCTGCGCACTCGGACCCCACCTGTCGGGTCTCCTCAGAGTGACAGTGACGTGGCTTGGTCTCCGTCTCCTCCACATGCATACGCGGACACGGTTCGTCGCTCCTGGTCGCCTCCTGCACGCGATGATGGGCCGGATTCTCCCGCCCAGATGATGCAAGATGACGACGGGAGGCCACATAATTCGCCTGGATCGCAACATCATTTGTCTGGGTCAGCTGTCTCGCCTGACAACAGCTCCAGCGAATCTTCAATGCCATCTTCTGCGTCTCCAACTCCTCCACCGCCTCCCGAACCTAACACACACCTAAAAAAAGGTATACATCAACCAAAAAAATATACGAATGGTACTATTCACTATGGCATGTTCACATCTACAGGAGAACCTTCGAACCTCTCTGAGGCACTTGGGGATGATCGTTGGTGATGACCCACAAGTATAGGGGATCATAACAGTCTTCGAGGGTTGTATAACCCAATTTATTGATTCGACACAAGGAGAGCCAAAAAATACTTATAAGCCTTAACAACTGAGTTGTCAATTCAGTTGCATCTGCAAATAGTCTTGCTCATAGTAGTTTATCAGTAGCAACAATTTTATAGTAGAAATAGCAATGTTACAGTAGCAGTAACATAAAATCAGTAGTAATAATAGTAGTAAACAGCAAGATTTGAGTGCGGTAGGCATAGGAATGGATGGACGGGCGTTGCGTGGACAAGACTATTCATGTAATATCAAGATCTAGGGCATTTGCAGATAAGTAAGATAAAGCATCCAGGTATTAAATAATCATAGGCATGTGTTCCATATATAGTCATACATGCTCGCAATGAGAACTTGCACAACATCTTTTGTCCTGCGAGCCCGTTGTAGCGGGATCTCATACTAGCAATTAAGGTACTCCTTTTAATAGAGTACCGAAGCAAAGCATTAACACTCCATGAACAAACTTGATCCTTATATCACATCCATCCCCTCCGTTTATCCCAATTTCTGTCACTTTGGGGCCTCGGATTCAGGACAATTATATGTGTAAACAACTTGCAGATAAGATCACAAACAATACTATCATCATGAATCAATAACATGTTCAAATCTGAGATCATGGCACTCGGAAGGGGAAGGGTACATGGATGTGACATACCAATGTGGAATGGTTGCATCATGTACAAGGTCACTTGGATGGGCAAAGGGAAGAGAGAAATCAATCTCTAGTTTGAAAGTCAAACGCCAATTTGAAAAAGTCAAATCCCAACATGGTTTCCGAGTTAGTGAGGGTTTGTGAGTTAGGGAGGGTTTTCACCTGGGCTGGAAACACCCTTGGACGCCCCCACATATATAATAAGGGGTGGGGCGCACCCCAAGGCGCCCAAGACCCAATCCCTAGGCCGCCGCTGCCCTCCCAAGCCACCGACGCCCTAGATCCCCTCTGAATCGCTACTGCCGTCTAGCCTAAATCCTAGACGCCGGATGCCATCATCCCTTGGCATCTAAACCCTAGCCCCGAGGCTCTTTCTACTACACCATACCTGCTCCGGCTTAGACGAAGCCCTGCTGGATTTTCTCTCTACTTCCGTCACCACGCTGCCGTGCTGCCGGAATCGCGAGGACAGGGCTACAACCTCCACTGCCTGCTGGAACAAGGGAGAGGAAGGTCTTCATCGACTACTGTATGTGTGACCGACTGCGGGAGCGCTGTCGGAACGCGGCACCGGAAGGATCGTCTACGCGATCTTGAAATCGGCAAGTGAAATATTACATCACCCACGAGAATCTGCTCTCGTTAACCGCTTTGGATCTTTGAGGGTTAGTACTCTATCGACTCGTTGGTACAATCTAGTAGATAGACCTTGGCTTGTGTGTGTTTATGTGGTAGAATTTTTTTTTCCATGCTATGAACCCCTACAACATGGACATCACTTGGGAAGAGAAGTTCGAGATACAACTTCGTTGGCTTTGGGGACAAGCAAAATCTCAATGAGGAGGGGATATTAGCCGCTCTTTGGCAGAAGCAAACATGGGCCTCAATCATGCACTACAGGACGCGCGCGCTACGCCGAGGGCAAAAAGCCGTCGCCGAGGGCAGCCGTCGGCGTATCGTAGCCTCCTCGGCAAAGATCTCCCTCGGCGGAGCACGCTCAAGCCGTCGGCGTATCAAAATGCTGTCGGCGTACGCTACGCCGACAGCATAGCCCTCGGCGTAGCGACCGTCGGCCGGTTGCAAAAACATTTTTTTTTAAATATTTTTTATATTTTTTATATTTTTAACACTAATTACACTTAATATTTGATTAAATTTCAGTCTTAGTCAAACTTCCCGGCCGGTCACCCATCCTAATACTACTCTAGCTCCGGAACGCTTAACTTCCTCGTTCCTTCAGAATCCGTTTCTGCAAAGTAATTCATACATTATTGTCAATACTATGATATAAATCCTATTAACTCTTATATCATCATGTCACATGTTTGCATTTTTCGAAATTACAAATCATTATTTAAGTAAACATTAATGAATAAGTAAAAATATTATTGAATTTAAATAAAAATATAATAATTTTACTTTTTTGCATTTTTCTATTTAACATGAAATAATTAATATCTTTAAATCCGCAAATTGGAATTCGACAAATAATATGTCTAAATTGATTTGAAAAATGAGAGGAATCCAAATATGATATCCATATCTACTAATCACAAACCCTCCATCTTTGAATTAGCTATTTGGTGGTTGCTTTAGAACACCCCCTTTTTGCACTCGCATAATGAAAAATGGATTTTTTGGTGCGATGAAAAGGAAAACTTGCATTGGATCTTTGATAAAATAGCATATTGTGAACCTAAAAATGATTTTTTTTAAATATGAGCATCGGATCATGTACCAGTAGTTCATATCTGACCCACTTCCTATCGATTCGGCAGGATTTGTCTTTTTCACTAGAGATGGACGGATAGGTTCCGGATCCCCCTGTTGGGACATTGTCCATATAAGGTGGTATAGTATTTTTGTGAAATGTGGTGGTAGCATTTTGAATTATCCATTTGGTGATTGCTTCATAAAACCGTCCGTTTTTATGCTCGGAAAATGGGAAATGGCTTTTTGGTGCGACGAAAAGGAAAACTTCCTCCTACAACATTGTTCGCCATCCCATGATGCATGTGTATGCATAATATGGGCACATTTTCACAATCTATGCCTTGATTCTAGCCATAACATTGGTCATTTGACCCGAAAGCCAAGAAACCTCGAATGAGATTGGTCATTTTGTGAAGGTTTTTTGAGACATAATCAATATATCAAGTTTGATATTTTTCCTTATAACTATGTCATATAATATGACACCACGCAAAGGTTTCACATTGTTTTGATCGTTTTTGAATTTTTTTATGCCCGTTTTAATCTATCGTCAAACTTTGTCCAATGGCGGGCATGAAGATCCTTAGCTCGGGGCCGAGCCTCGCTGAACTTGCATTGGATATTTGATAAAATAGCACATTGTAAACCTTAAAATGATTTTTGTAAAAAACATGAGCATCGGATCATGTACCTGTAGTTGATATCTGACCCACTTCCTACCGATTCGGCAGGAATTTGTCTTTTTCACCAGAGATGGACGGAAAGGTTTCGGATCCCCTGTTGGGACATTGTTCATATAATATGGTATAGTATTTTTGTAAAATGTGGTGGTATCATTTTGAATAAGTCATTTGGTGGTTGCTTCACAAAACCGTCCTTTTTTGTGCTCGGAATATGGGAAATAGCTTTTTGGTGCGACGAAAAGGAAAAATTCCTCCTGCAACATTGTTTGCCATCACATGATGCATTTGTATGCACAATATGGGCACATTATCACAAAATATTCCTCGATTCTAGCCATAACATTGGTCATTTGACCCGAAAGCCAAGAAACCTCGAATGAGATAGGTCATTTTGTGAAGCTTTTTTTAGACAAAATCAATATAGCAAGTTTGATATTTTTCCTTATAACTATGTCACATAATATGATACCAGGCGAAAGTTTCGCATTGTTTCAATCGTTTTTGAATTTTTTATGCCCGTTTTAAACTATCGTCAAACTTTGTCCAATGGCGGGCATGAAGATTCTTAGCTCGGGGCCGAGCCTCGCTAAACTTGCATTGGATCTTTGATAAAATATCATATTGTGAACCTAAAAATGATTTTTGTAAAATAATAGAAGCATCGGATCATGTACCAGTAGTTCATATCTGAGCCACTTCCTCTCGATTTGGTAGCAATTTGTCTTTTTCACCAGAGGTGGACGGAAAGGTTTCGGATTCCCCTGTTGGGTTATTGTCCATATAAGGTGGTATAGTATTTTTGTAAAATGTGGTGGTATCATTTTGAATTATCCATTTAGTGGTTGCTTCACAAAACCGTCAATTTTTTGTGCTCGGAAAATGGGAAATGGCTTTTTGGTGCGACGAAAAGGAAAACTTCCTCCTTCAATATTGTTTGCCATCACATGATGCATGTGTATGCATAATATGGGCACATTATTACAAACTATGCCTTAATTTTAGCCATAACATTGGTCATTTGACCCGAAAGCCAAGAAACCTCGAATGAGATAGGTCATTTTGTGAAGGTTTTTTTTAGACAAAATCAATATAGAAAGTTTGATATTTTTTCTTATAACTATCTCACATAATATGACACCACGCGAAAGTTTCGCATCGTTTCTATCGTTTTTGAATTTTTTATGCTCGTTTTAAACTATCGTCAAACTTTGTCCAATCGCGGGCATGAAGATTCTTAGCTCGGGGCCGAGCCTCGCTAAACTTGCATTGGATCATATCTTTGATAAAATATCATATTGTGAACCTAAAAATGATTTTTATAAAAAAATATGAGCATCGGATCATGTACCTGTAGTTCATATCTGAGCCACTTCCTATCGATTCGGTAGCAATTTGTCTTTTTCACCAGAGGTGGACGGAAAGGTTTCGGATCCCCCTGTTGGGACATTGTCCATATAAGGTGGTATAGTATTTTTGTAAAATGTGGTGGTATCATTTTGAATTAGCCATTTGGTTGTTGCTTCACAAAACCGTCTGTTTTTTATGCTCGGAAAATGGTAAATGGCTTTTTGGTGTGAAGAAAAGGAAAACTTCCTCCTGCAAAATTGTTTGCGATCACATGATGCATGTGTATGCACAATATGGGCACATTATCATAAACTATGCCTTCATTCTAGCCATAACATTGGTCATTTGACCCGAAAGCCAAGAAACCTCGAATGAGATTGGTCATTTTGTGAAGGTTTTTTGAGACATAATCAATATATCAAGTTTGATATTTTTCCTTATGACTATGTCACATAATATGACACCACGCGAAGGTTTCGCATTGTTTTGATCGTTTTTGAATTTTTTTATACCCGTTTTAATCTATCGTCAAACTTTGTCCAACGGCGGGCATGAAGATTCTTAGCTCGGGGTTGAGCCTCGCAAAACTTGCGTTGGATCTTTGATAAAATAGCATATTGTAAACCTTAAAATGATTTTTGTAGAAAAACATGAGCATCGGATCATGTACCTGTAGTTGATATCTGACCCACTTCCTGCCGATTCGGCAGGAATTTGTCTTTTTCACCAGAGGAGGACGGAAAGGTTTCGTATCCCCTTTTTGGACATTGTCCATATAAGGTGGTGTAGTATTTTTGTAAAATGTGGTGTATCATTTTGAATTAGTCATTTGGTGGTTGCATCACAAAAACATCCGTTTTTTGTACTCGGAAAATGGGAAATGGCTTTTTGGTGTGACGAAAAGGAAGACTTCCTCCTTCAACATTGTTTGCCGTCACATGATGCATGTGTATTCACAATATGGGAACATTATCATCAACTATGCCTTGATTCTAGCCATAACATTGGTCGTTTGACCCGAAAGCCAAGAAACCTCGAATGAGATTGGTCATTTTGTGAAGGTTTTTGGAGACATAATCAATATATCAAGTTTGATATTTTTCCTTATAACTATGTCATATAATATGACACCACGCAAAGGTTTCACATTGTTTTGATCATTTTTGAATTTTTTATGCCTCTTTTAATCTATCGTCAAACTTTGTCCAATGGCGGGCATGAAGATCTTTAGCTCGGGGCCGAGCCTCGCTGAACTTGCATTGGATATTTGATAAAATAGCATATTGTAAACCATAAAATGATTTTTGTAAAAAACATGAGCATCGGATCATGTACCTGTAGTTGATATCTGACCCACTTCCTGCCGATTCGGCAGGAATTTGTCTTTTTCACCAGAGGTGGACAGAAAGGTTTCGGATCCCCTGTTGGGACATTTTCCATATAAGATGGTATAATATTTTTGTAAAATGTGGTGGTATCATTTTGCATAAGTCATTTGGTGGTTGCTTCACAAAACCGTCCATTTTTTGTGCTAGGAATATGGGAAATAGCTTTTTGGTGCGACGAAAAGGAAAACTTCCTCCTGCAACATTGTTTGCCATCACATGATGCATTTTTATGCACAGTAAGGGCAAATTATCATAAACTATGCCTTGATTCTAGCCAAAACATTGGTCATTTGACCCGAAGCCAAAAAACCTCGAATGAGATAGGTCATTTTATGAAGGTTTCTTTGAGACATAATCAATATACCAAGTTTGATATTTTTCCTTCTAACTATGTGACATAATATAACATCACGGAAGGTTTCGCATTATTTCGATCATTTTTGAATTTTTTATGCCCGTTTTAATCTATCGTCAAACTTTGTTCAACGGCGGGCATGAAGATTCTTATCTCGGGGCCAAGCCTCGCTAAACTTGCATTGGATCTTTGATAAAATATCATATTGTAAACCTTAAAATGATTTTTGTAAAAAAACATGAGCATCGGATCATGTACCTGTAGTTGATATCTGACCCACTTCCTGCCGATTCGGCAGGAATTTGTCTTTTTCACGAGAGGTGGACGGAAAGGTTTCGGATCCCCTGTTGGGACATTTTCTATATAAGGTGGTATAGTATTTTTGTAAAATGTGGTGGTATCATTTTGAATTAGTCATTTGGTGGTTGCTTCACAAAACCGTCCTTTTTTGTGCTCGGAAAATAGGAAATGGCATTTTGGTGCGATGAAAAGGAAAACATCCTCCCGCAACATTGTTTGCCATCACATGATGCATTTGTATGCACAATATGGGCACATTATCATAAACTATGCCTTGATTCTAGCCATAACATTGGTCATTTGACCCGAAGCCAAAAAACATCGAATGAGATAGGTCATGTTGTGAAGGTTTCTTTGAGACATAATCAATATACCAAGTTTGATATTTTTCCTTCTAACTATGTGACATAATATAACACCACGCGAAGGTTTCGCATTGTTTCGATCATTTTTGAATTTTTTATGCCCGTTTTAATCTATCGTCAAACTTTGTCCAATGGCGGGCATGAAGATTCTTAGCTCAGGGCCGATCCTCGCTAAACTTGCATTGGATCTTTGATAAAATAGCATATTGTAAACCTTAAAATGATTTTTGTAAAAAAACATGAGCATCGGATCATGTACCTGTAGTTGATATCTGACCCACTTCTTGCCGATTTGGCAAGACTTTGTCTTTTTCACCAGAGGTGGACGGAAAGGTTTCGGATCCCCTGTTGGGACATTGTCCATATAAGGTGGTATAGTATTTTTGTAAAATGTGGTGGTATCATTTTGAATTAGTCATTTTGTGGTTGCTTCACAAAACCGTCCATTTTTTGTGCTCGGAAAATGGGAAATAGCTTTTTGGTGCGACGAAAAGGAAAACTTCCTCCTGCAACATTGTTTGCCATCACATGATGCATTTGTATGCACAATATGGGCAAATTATCATAAACTATGCCTTGATTCTATCTATAACATTGGTCATTTGACCCGAAGCCAAAAAACCTCAAATGAGATAGGTCATTTTATGAAGGTTTCTTTGAGACATAATCAATATACCAATATTGATATTTTTACTTCTAACTATGTGACATAATATAACAACACGGAAGGTTTCGCATTATTTCGATCATTTTTGAATTTTTTATGCCCGTTTTAATCTATCGTCGAACTTTGTCCAACGACGGGCATGAAGATTCTTATCTCGGGGCCGAGCCTCGCTAAACTTGCATTGGATCTTTGATAAAATATCAAATTGTAAACCTTAAAATGATTTTTGTAAAAAAACATGAGCATCGGATCATGTACCTGTAGTTGATATCTGACCCACTTCCTGCCGATTCGGCAGGAATTTGTCTTTTTCACCAGAGGTGGACGAAAAGGTTTCGGATCCCCTGTTAGGACATTGTCCATATAAGGTGGTATAGTATTTTTGTAAAATGTGGTGGTATCATTTTGAATTAGTCATTTGGTGGTTGCTTCACAAAACCGTCCGTTTTTTGTGCTCGGAAAATGGGAAATGGCATTTTGGTGCGATGAAAAGGAAAACTTCCTCCTGGAATATTGTTTGCCATCACATGATGCATTTGTATGCACAATATGGGCATATTATCATAAACTATGCCTTGATTCTAGCCATAACATTGGTCATTTGACCCGAAGCCAAAAAACCTGGAATGAGATAGGTCATTTTGTGAAGGTTTCTTTGAGACATAATCAATATACCAAGTTTGATATTTTTCCTTCTAACTATGTGACATAATATAACACCACGTGAAGGTTTCGCATTGTTACGATCATTTTTGAATTTGTTATGCCCGTTTTAATCTATCGTCAAACTTTGTCCAATGGCGGGCATGAAGATTCTTAGCTCAGGGCCGAGCCTCGCTAAACTTGCATTGGATCTTTGATAAAATACCATATTGTAAACCTTAAAATGATTTTTGTAAAAAAACATGAGCATCGGATCATGTACCTATAGTTGATATCTGACCCACTTCCTGCCGGTTCGGCAGGAATTTGTGTTTTTCACCAGAGGTGGACGGAAAGGTTTCGGATCCCCTTTTGGGACATTGTCCATATAAGGTGGTATAGTATTTTTGTAAAATGTGGTGGTATCATTTTGAATTAGTCATTTGGTGGTTGCTTCACAAAACCATCCGTTTTTTGTACTCGGAAAATGGGAAATGGCTTTTTGGTGTGACGAAAAGAAAGACTTCCTCCTTCAACATTGTTTGCCGTCACATGATGCATGTGTATGCACAATATGGGCACATTATCATAAACTATGCCTTGATTCTAGCCATAACATTGGTCATTTGACCCGAAAGCCAAGAAACCTCGAATGAGATTGGTCATTTTGTGAAGGTTTTTTGAGACATAATCAATATATCAAGTTTGATATTTTTCCTTATAAGTATGTCATATAATATGACACCATGGAAAGGTTTCACTTTGTTTTGATCGTTTTTGAATTTTTTTATGCCCGTTTTAATCTATCGTCAAACTTTGTCCAATGGCGGGCATGAAGATCCTTAGCTCGGGGCCGAGCCTCGCTGAACTTGCATAGGATATTTGATAAAATATCATATTGTAAACCTTAAAATGAATTTTATAAAAAAACATGAGCATCGGATCATGTACCTGTAGTTGATATCTGACCCACTTCCTGCCGATTCGGCAGGAATTTGTCTTTTTCACCAGAGGTGGACAGAAAGGTTTCGGATCCCCTGTTGGGACATTGTCAATATAAGGTGGTATAGTATTTTTGTAAAATGTGGTGGTATCATTTTGAATTAGTCATTTGGTGGTTGTTTCACAAAACCGTCCGTTTTTTGTGCTCGGAAAATGGGAAATAGCTTTTTGGTGAGACGAAAAGGAAAACTTCCTCCTGCAACATTGTTTTCCATCACATGATGCATTTGTATGCACAATATGGGCAAATTATCATAAACTATGCCTTGATTCTAGCCATAGCATTGGTCACTTGACCCGAAGACAAAAAACCTCGAATGAGATAGGTCATTTTATGAAGGTTTCTTTGAGACATAATCAATATACCAAGTTTGATATTTTTCCTTCTAACTATGTGACATAATATAACACCACGGAAGGTTTCGCATTATTTCGATCATTTTTGAATTTTTTATGCCCGTTTTAATCTATCGTCAAACTTTGTCCAACGACGGGCATGAAGATTCTTATCTCGGGGCCGAGCCTCGCTAAACTTGCATTGGATCTTTGATAAAATATCATATTGTAAACCTTAAAATGATTTTTGTAAAAAAACATGAGCATCGGATCATGTACCTGTAGTTGATATCTGACCCACTTCCTGCCGATTCGGCAGGAATTTTTCTTTTTCACAAGAGGTGGACGGAAAGGTTTCGGATCCCCTATTGGGACATTGTCCATATAAGGTGGTATAGTATTTTTGTAAAATGTGGTGGTATCATTTTGAATTAGTCATTTGGTGGTTGCTTCACAAAACCGTCCGTTTTTTGTGCTCGGAAAATGGGAAATGGCATTTTGGTGCGATGAAAAGGAAAACTTCCTCCTGCAACATTGTTTGCCATCACATGATGCATTTGTATGCACAATATGGGCACATTATCATAAACTATGACTTGATTCTAGCCATAACATTGGTCATTTGACCCGAAACCAAAAATCGTCGAATGAGATAGGTCATTTTGTGAAGGTTTCTTTGAGACATAATAAATATAAAAAGTTTGATATTTTTCCTTCTAACTATGTGACATAATATAACACCACGCGAAGGTTTCGCATTGTTTCGATGATTTTTGAATTTTTTATGCCCGTTTTAATCTATCATCAAACTTTGTCCAATGGCGGGCATGAAGATTCTTAGCTCGGGGCCGAGCCTCGCTAAACTTGCATTGGATATTTGATAAAATAGCATATTGTAAACCTTAAAATTATTTTTGTAAAAAAACATGAGCATCGGATCTTGTACCTGTAGTTGATATCTGACCCACTTCCTACCGATTCGGCAGGAATTTGTCTTTTTCACCAGAGGTGGACGGAAAGGTTTCGGATCCCCTGTTGGGACATTGTCCATATAAGGTGGTATAGTATTTTTGTAAAATGTGGTGGTATCATTTTGAATTAGTCATTTGGTGGTTGCTTCACAAAACCGTCCGTTTTTTGTGCTCGGAAAATGGGAAATGGCATTTTGGTGCGATGAAAAGGAAAACTTCCTCCTGCAACATTGTTTGCCATCACATGATGCATTTGTATGCACAATATGGGCACATTATCATAAAATATGCCTTGATTCTAGCCATAAGATTGGTCATTTGACCCGAAGCCAAAAAACCTCGAATGAGATAGGTCATTTTGTGAAGGTTTCTTTGAGACATAATCAATATACCAAGTTTGATATTTTTCCTTCTAACTATGTGACATAATATAATACCACGCGAAGGTTTCGCATTGTTTCGATCATTTTCGAATTTTTTATGCCTGTTTTAATCTATCGTCAAACTTTGTCCAACGGCGGGCATGAAGATTCTTAGCTCGGGGCCGAGCCTCGCTAAACTTGCATTGGATCTTTGATAAAATAGCATATTGTAAACCTTAAAATGATTTTTGTAAAAAAACATGAGCATCGGATCATGTACCTGTAGTTGATATCTGACCCACTTCCTGCCGATTCGGCAGGAATTTGTCTTTTTCACCAGAGGTGGACGGAAAGGTTTCGGATCCCCTGTTGGGACATTGTCCATATAAGGTGGTATAGTATTTTTGTAAAATGTGGTGGTATCATTTTGAATTAGTCATTTGGTGGTTGCTTCACAAAACCGTCTATTTTTTGTGCTCGGAAAATGAGAAATGGCTTTTTGGTGCGACGAAAAGGAAAACTTCCTCCTTCAACATTTTTGCCATCACATGATGCATTTGTATGCACAATATGGGCACATTATCATAAACTATGCCTTGATTCTAGCCATAAGATTGGTCATTTGACCCGAAGCCAAAAAACCTCGAATGAGATAGGTCATTTTGTGAAGGTTTCTTTGAGACATAATCAATATACCAAGTTTGATATTTTTCCTTCTAACTATGTGACATAATATAACACCACGCGAAGGTTTCGCATTGCTACGATCATTTTTGAATTTTTTATGCCCGTTTTAATCTATCGTCAAACTTTGTCCAATGGCGGGCATGAAGATTCTTAGCTCGGGGCCGAGCCTCGCTAAACTTGCATTGGATCTTTGATAAAATACCATATTGTAAACCTTAAAATGATTTTTGTAAAAAAACATGAGCATCGGATCATGTACCTGTAGTTGATATCTGACCCACTTCCTGCCGATTCGGCAGGAATTTCTCTTTTTCACCAGAGGTGGACGGAAAGGTTTCGGATCCCCTTTTGGGACATTGTCCATATAAGGTGGTATAGTATTTTTGTAAAATGTGGTGGTATCATTTTGAATTAGTCATTTGGTGGTTGCTTCACAAAACCATCCATTTTTTGTACTCGGAAAATGGGAAATGGCTTTTTGGTGTGACGAAAAGAAAGACTTCCTCCTTCAACATTGTTTGCCGTCACATGATGCATGTGTATGCACAATATGGGCACATTATCATAAACTATGCCTTGATTCTAGCCATAACATTGGTCATTTGACCCGAAAGCCAAGAAACCTCGAATGAGATTGGTCATTTTGTGAAGGTTTTTTGAGACATAATCAATATATCAAGTTTGATATTTTTCCTTATAACTATGTCATATAATATGACACCACGGAAAGGTTTCACTTTGTTTTGATCGTTTTTGAATTTTTTTATGCCCGTTTTAATCTATCGTCAAACTTTGTCTAATGGCGGGCATGAAGATCCTTAGCTCGGGGCCGAGCCTCGCTGAACATGCATTGGATATTTGATAAAAATATCATATTTTAAACCTTAAAATGAATTTATTAAAAAAACATGAGCATCGGATCATGTACCTGTAGTTGATATCTGACCCACTTCCTGCCGATTCGGCAGGAATTTGTCTTTTTCACCAGAGGTGGACAGAAAGGTTTCGGATCCCCTGTTGGGATATTGTCCATATAAGGTGGTATAGTATTTTTGTAAAATGTGGTGGTATCATTTTGAATTAGTCATTTGGTGGTTGTTTCACAAAACCGTCCGTTTTTTATGCTCGGAAAATGGGAAATAGCTTTTTGGTGCGACGAAAAGGAAAACTTCCTCCTGCAACATTGTTTGCCATCACATGATGCATTTGTATGCACAATATGGGCAAATTATCATAAACTATGCCTTGATTCTAGCCATAGCATTGGTCATTTGACCCGAAGCCAAAAAACCTCGAATGAGATAGGTCATTTTATGAAGGTTTCTTTGAGACATAATCAATATACCAAGTTTGATATTTTTCCTTCTAACTATGTGACATAATATAACACCACGGAAGGTTTCGCATTATTCCGATCATTTTTGAATTTTTTATGCTCGTTTTAATCTATCGTCAAACTTTGTCCAACGACGGGCATGAAGATTCTTATCTCGGGGCCGAGCCTCAATAAACTTGCATTGGATCTTTGATAAAATGTCATATTGTAAACCTTAAAATGATTTTTGTAAAAAAACATGAGCATCGGATCATGTACCTGTAGTTGATATCTGACCCACTTCCTGCCGATTCGGCAGGAATTTTTCTTTTTCACCAGAGGTGGACGGAAAGGTTTCGGATCCCCTATTGGGACATTGTCCATATAAGGTGGTATAGTATTTTTGTAAAATGTGGTGGTATCATTTTGAATTAGTCATTTGGTGGTTGCTTCACAAAACCGTCCGTTTTTTGTGCTCGGAAAATGGGAAATGGCATTTTGGTGCAATGAAAAGGAAAGCTTCCTCCTGCAACATTGTTTGCCATCACATGATGCAATTGTATGCACAATATGGGCACATTATCATAAACTATGACTTGATTCTAGCCATAACATTGGTCATTTGACCCGAAACCAAAAAACGTCGAATGAGATAGGTCATTTTGTGAAGGTTTCTTTGAGAATAATAAATATAAAAAGTTTGATATTTTTCCTTCTAACTATGTGACATAATATAACACCACGCGAAGGTTTCGCATTGTTTTGATCGTTTTTGAATTTTTTTATGCCTGTTTTAATCTATCGTAAAACTTTGTCCAACGGCGGGCATGAAGATTCTTAGCTCGGGGTTGAGCCTCGCAAAACTTGCGTTGGATCTTTGATAAAATAGCATATTGTAAACCTTAAAATGATTTTTGTAGAAAAACATGAGCATCGGATCATGTACCCGTAGTTGATATCTGACCCACTTCCTGCCGATTCGGCAGGAATTTGTCTTTTTCACCAGAGGAGGACGGAAAGGTTTCGTATCCCCTTTTTGGACATTGTCCATATAAGGTGGTGTAGTATTTTTGTAAAATGTGGTGTATCATTTTGAATTAGTCATTTGGTGGTTGCATCACAAAAACATCCGTTTTTTGTACTCGGAAAATGGGAAATGGCTTTTTGGTGTGACGAAAAGGAAGACTTCCTCCTTCAACATTGTTTGCCGTCACATGATGCATGTGTATTCACAATATGGGAACATTATCATCAACTATGCCTTGATTCTAGCCATAACATTGGTCGTTTGACCCGAAAGCCAAGAAACCTCGAATGAGATTGGTCATTTTGTGAAGGTTTTTGGAGACATAATCAATATATCAAGTTTGATATTTTTCCTTATAACTATGTCATATAATATGACACCACGCAAAGGTTTCACATTGTTTTGATCATTTTTGAATTTTTTATGCCTCTTTTAATCTATCGTCAAACTTTGTCCAATGGCGGGCATGAAGATCTTTAGCTCGGGGCCGAGCCTCGCTGAACTTGCATTGGATATTTGATAAAATAGCATATTGTAAACCATAAAATGATTTTTGTAAAAAACATGAGCATCGGATCATGTACCTGTAGTTGATATCTGACCCACTTCCTGCCGATTCGGCAGGAATTTGTCTTTTTCACCAGAGGTGGACAGAAAGGTTTCGGATCCCCTGTTGGGACATTTTCCATATAAGATGGTATAATATTTTTGTAAAATGTGGTGGTATCATTTTGCATAAGTCATTTGGTGGTTGCTTCACAAAACCGTCCATTTTTTGTGCTAGGAATATGGGAAATAGCTTTTTGGTGCGACGAAAAGGAAAACTTCCTCCTGCAACATTGTTTGCCATCACATGATGCATTTGTATGCACAGTAAGGGCAAATTATCATAAACTATGCCTTGATTCTAGCCAAAACATTGGTCATTTGACCCGAAGCCAAAAAACCTCGAATGAGATAGGTCATTTTATGAAGGTTTCTTTGAGACATAATCAATATACCAAGTTTGATATTTTTCCTTCTAACTATGTGACATAATATAACATCACGGAAGGTTTCGCATTATTTCGATCATTTTTGAATTTTTTATGCCCGTTTTAATCTATCGTCAAACTTTGTTCAACGGCGGGCATGAAGATTCTTATCTCGGGGCCAAGCCTCGCTAAACTTGCATTGGATCTTTGATAAAATATCATATTGTAAACCTTAAAATGATTTTTGTAAAAAAACATGAGCATCGGATCATGTACCTGTAGTTGATATCTGACCCACTTCCTGCCGATTCGGCAGGAATTTGTCTTTTTCACCAGAGGTGGACGGAAAGGTTTCGGATCCCCTGTTGGGACATTTTCTATATAAGGTGGTATAGTATTTTTGTAAAATGTGGTGGTATCATTTTGAATTAGTCATTTGGTGGTTGCTTCACAAAACCGTCCTTTTTTGTGCTCGGAAAATAGGAAATGGCATTTTGGTGCGATGAAAAGGAAAACTTCCTCCGGCAACATTGTTTGCCATCACATGATGCATTTGTATGCACAATATGGGCACATTATCATAAACTATGCCTTGATTCTAGCCATAACATTGGTCATTTGACCCGAAGCCAAAAAACCTCGAATGAGATAGGTCATGTTGTGAAGGTTTCTTTGAGACATAATCAATATACCAAGTTTGATATTTTTCCTTCTAACTATGTGACATAATATAACACCACGCGAAGGTTTCGCATTGTTTCGATCATTTTTGAATTTTGTATGCCCGTTTTAATCTATCGTCAAACTTTGTCCAATGGCGGGCATGAAGATTCTTAGCTCAGGGCCGATCCTCGCTAAACTTGCATTGGATCTTTGATAAAATAGCATATTGTAAACCTTAAAATGATTTTTGTAAAAAAACATGAGCATCGGATCATGTACCTGTAGTTGATATCTGACCCACTTCTTGCCGATTTGGCAAGACTTTGTCTTTTTCACTAGAGGTGGACGGAAAGGTTTCGGATCCCCTGTTGGGACATTGTCCATATAAGGTGGTATAGTATTTTTGTAAAATGTGGTGGTATCATTTTGAATTAGTCATTTTGTGGTTGCTTCACAAAACCGTCCGTTTTTTGTGCTCGGAAAATGGGAAATGGCATTTTGGTGCGATGAAAAGGAAAACTTCCTCCTGCAACATTGTTTGCCATCACATGATGCATTTGTATGCACAATATGGGCACATTATCATAAAATATGCCTTGATTCTAGCCATAACATTGGTCATTTGACCCGAAGCCAAAAAACCTCGAATGAGATAGGTCATTTTGTGAAGGTTTCTTTGAGACATAATCAATATACCAAGTTTGATATTTTTCCTTCTAACTATGTGACATAATATAATACCACGCGAAGGTTTCGCATTGTTTCGATCATTTTCGAATTTTTTATGCCTGTTTTAATCTATCGTCAAACTTTGTCCAACGGCGGGCATGAAGATTCTTAGCTCGGGGCCGAGCCTCGCTAAACTTGCATTGGATCTTTGATAAAATAGCATATTGTAAACCTTAAAATGATTTTTGTAAAAAAACATGAGCATCGGATCATGTACCTGTAGTTGATATCTGACCCACTTCCTACCGATTCGGCAGGAATTTGTCTTTTTCACCAGAGGTGGACGGAAAGGTTTCGGATCCCCTGTTGGGACATTGTCCATATAAGGTGGTATAGTATTTTTGTAAAATATGGTGGGATCATTTTGAATTAGTCATTTGGTGGTTGCTTCACAAAACCGTCTATTTTTTGTGCTCGGAAAATGAGAAATGGCTTTTTGGTGCGACGAAAAGGAAAACTTCCTCCTTCAACATTGTTTGCCATCACATGATGCATTTGTATGCACAATATGGGCACATTATCAAAAACTATGCCTTGATTCTAGCCATAAGATTGGTCATTTGACCCGAAGCCAAAAAACCTCGAATGAGATAGGTCATTTTGTGAAGGTTTCTTTGAGACATAATCAATATACCAAGTTTGATATTTTTCCTTCTAACTATGTCATATAATATGACAGCACGCGAAGGTTTCACATTGTTTTGATCGTTTTTGAATTTTTTTATGCCCGTTTTAATCTATCGTCAAACTTTGTCCAACAGCGGGTATGAAGATTCTTAGCTCGGGGCCGAGCCTCGCTACACTTGCATTGGATATTTGATAAAATAGCATATTGTAAACCTTAAAATGATTCTTGTAAAACAACATGAGCATCGGATCATGTACCTGTAGTTGATATCTGACCCACTTCCTGCCGATTCGGCAGGAATTTGTCTTTTTCACCAGAGGTGGACGGAAAGGTTTCAGATCCCCTGTTGGAACATTGTCCATATAAGGTGGTATAGTATTTTTGTAAAGTGTGGTGGTATCATTTTGAATTAGTCATTTGGTGGTTGCTTTACAAAACCGTCTGTTTTTTGTGCTCGGAAAATGCGAATTAGCTTTTTGGTTCGACAAAAAGGAAAACTTCCTCCTGCAACATTGTTTGCCATCACATGATGCATTTGTATGCACAATATGGGCACATTATCATAAACTATGCCTTGACTCTAGCCATAAGATTGGTCATTTGACCCGAAGCCAAAAAACCTTGAATGAGATAGGTCATTTTGTGAAGGTTTCTTTGAGACATAATCAATATACCAAGTTTGATATTTTTCCTTCTAACTATGTGACATAATATAACACCATGCGAAGGTTTCGCATTGTTTCGATCATTTTTGAATTTTTTATACCCGTTTCAATCTATCGTCAAACTTTGTCCAACAGCGGGCATGAAGATTCTTAGCTCGGGGACGAGCCTCGCTAAAATTGCATTGGATCTTTGATAAACTAGCATATTGTAAACCTTAAAATGATTTTTGTAAAAAAACATGAGCATCGGATCATGTACCTGTAGTTGATATCTGACCCACTTCCTGCCGATTCGGCAGGAATTTGTCTTTTTCACCAGAGGTGGACGGTAAGGTTTCGGATCCCCTGATGGGACATTTTCCATACAAGGTGGTATAGTATTTTTGTAAAATGTGGTGGTATCATTTTGAATTAGTCATTTGGTGGTTGCTTCACAAAACCGTCTGTTTTTTGTGCTCGGAAAATGGGAAATGGCTTTTTGGTGCGACGAAAAGGAAAACTTCCTCCTGCAACATTGTTTGCCATCACATGATGCATCTGTATGCACAATATGGGCATATTATCATAAACTATGCCTTGATTCTAGCCATAACATTGGTCATTTGACTCGAAGCCAAAAAACTTCGAATGAGATAGGTAATTTTGTGAAGGTTTCTTTCAGACATAATTAATATACCAAGTTTGATATTTTTCCTTCTAACTATGTGACATAATATAACACCACGCGAAGGTTTCGTATTGTTTCGATCATTTTTGAATTTTTTATGCCCGTTTTAAATTATATATAATTTTTATATTTTACTTAATTTTTATTTACAAATTTGTAATATTTGACTGGAGATAGATAGGTCTTATTTTTCTGCAAATTTTGATATATTTTTTGTATTTTTCCGAATTAGAATGATTTAGTTATGATTTTCCGAACTAGGTATGACGGTACCGACGATCAAATCTCGGGCAAGTAAAATATCGCGAGACGAAGGGAATATATATATGGGATTGTTTGAATCCTGACATCGTGGTCAACCGATATGATCATCGATGAATGTGTGGGAGTCAATATGGGTTTCCAGACCCTGCTGTTGATTATTGATATAAGATCATGTCTGCATGTTCTCGAACCCGAAGGGTCACACACTTAACGTGTCTTGACGCTAGGATAGATTGGATAATTGGTTTATGAGTTTTTGTTCGAAGTTTCGGATGGGATTCGGGACATCACGAGAGCTTCCGGAATAGTCCGGAGAATAAGATTCATATAAGGCAATGCAGTTTTTGGAGTTCGGAATTGTTTCGGGTTAATCGGTATTGTACCGGAAGCTTCTAGAACCTTCCGGAGGGGGACCAACGTGGCCCCACCTGCCGGGAGGGGGCACGGGCCTATGAGGGAGTGCCCTGGCCGCTTTGGGCCAGGGGCACAAGGCCCCATAGGGCCCAGCCGGCCAGATCTAGGGCAAACCCTAGGAAAGCTTCTTGAGTGATGATCGGGTGCTATAGACTCTACGTTCACATACAACGGGTGCAAGCCAGTTTTTGCACACGCGGAAATACTTGGGTTTGACTTGACGAGCATTTGGTGGAAACACGCGGAAATAGTATTTTTGTAAAGTGTGGTGGTATCATTTTGAATTAGTCATTTGGTGGTTGCTTTACAAAACCGTCTGTTTTTTGTGCTCGGAAAATGGGAATTAGCTTTTTGGTTCGACAAAAAGGAAAACTTCCTCCTGCAACATTGTTTGCCATCACATGATGCATTTGTATGCACAATATGGGCACATTATCATAAACTATGCCTTGACTCTAGCCATAAGATTGGTCATTTGACCCGAAGCCAAAAAACCTTGAATGAGATAGGTCATTTTGTGAAGGTTTCTTTGAGACATAATCAATATACCAAGTTTGATATTTTTTCTTCTAACTATGTGACATAATGTAACACCACGCGAAGGTTTCGCATTGTTTCGATCATTTTTGAATTTTTTATACCCGTTTCAATCTATCGTCAAACTTTGTCCAACAGCGGGCATGAAGATTCTTAGCTCGGGGCCGAGCCTCGATAAAATTGCATTGGATCTTTGATAAAATAGCATATTGTAAACCTTAAAATGATTTTTGTAAAAAAACATGAGCATCGGATCATGTACCTGTAGTTGATATCTGACCCACTTCCTGCCGATTCGGCAGGAATTTGTCTTTTTCACCAGAGGTGGACGGTAAGGTTTCGGATCCCCTGTTGGGATATTTTCCATATAAGGTGGTATAGTATTTTTGTAAAATGTGGTGGTATCATTTTGAATTAGTCATTTGGTGGTTGCTTCACAAAACCGTCTGTTTTTTGTGCTCGGAAAATGGGAAATGGCTTTTTGGTGCGACGAAAAGGAAAACTTCCTCCTGCAACATTGTTTGCCATCACATGATGCATCTGTATGCACAATATGGGCACATTATCATAAACTATGCCTTGATTCTAGCCATAACATTGGTCATTTGACTCGAAGCCAAAAAACTTCGAATGAGATAGGTAATTTTGTGAAGGTTTCTTTCAGACATAATCAATATACCAAGTTTGATATTTTTCCTTCTAACTATGTGACATAATATAACACCACGCGAAGGTTTCGTATTGTTTCGATCATTTTTGAATTTTTTATGCCCGTTTTAAATTATATATAATTTTTATATTTTACTTAATTTTTATTTACAAATTTGTAATATTTGACTGGAGATAGATAGGTCTTATTTTTCTGCAAATTTTGATATATTTTTTGTATTTTTCCGAATTAGAATGATTTAGTTATGATTTTCCGAACTAGGTATGACGGTACCGACGATCAAATCTCGGGCAAGTAAAATATCGCGAGACGAAGGGAATATATATATGGGATTGTTTGAATCCTGACATCGTGGTCATCCGATATGATCATCGATGAATGTGTGGGAGTCAATATGGGTTTCTAGACCCTGCTGTTGATTATTGATATAAGATCATGTCTGCATGTTCTCGAACCCGAAGGGTCACACACTTAACGTGTCTTGACGCTAGGATAGATTGGATAATTGGTTTATGAGTTTTTGTTCGGAGTTTCGGATGGGATTCGGGACATCATGAGAGCTTCCGGAATAGTCCGGAGAATAAGATTCATATAAGGCAATGCAGTTTTTGGAGTTCGGAATTGTTTCGGGTTAATCGGTATTGTACCGGAAGCTTCTAGAACCTTCCGGAGGGGGACCAACGTGGCCCCACCTGCCGGGAGGGGGAACGGGCCTATGAGGGAGTGCCCTGGCCGCTTTGGGCCAGGGGCACAAGGCCCCATAGGGCCCAGCCGGCCAGATCTAGGGCAAACCCTAGGAAAGCTTCTTGAGTGATGATCGGGTGCTATAGACTCTACGTTCACATACAACGGGTGCAAGCCAGTTTTTGCACACGCGGAAATACTTGGGTTTGACTTGACGAGCATTTGGTGGAAACACGCGGAAATAGTATTTTTGTAAAGTGTGGTGGTATCATTTTGAATTAGTCATTTGGTGGTTGCTTTACAAAACCGTCTGTTTTTTGTGCTCGGAAAATGGGAATTAGCTTTTTGGTTCGACAAAAAGGAAAACTTCCTCCTGCAACATTGTTTGCCATCACATGATGCATTTGTATGCACAATATGGGCACATTATCATAAACTATGCCTTGACTCTAGCCATAAGATTGGTCATTTGACCCGAAGCCAAAAAACCTTGAATGAGATAGGTCATTTTGTGAAGGTTTCTTTGAGACATAATCAATATACCAAGTTTGATATTTTTTCTTCTAACTATGTGACATAATATAACACCACGCGAAGGTTTCGCATTGTTTCGATCATTTTTGAATTTTTTATACCCGTTTCAATCTATCGTCAAACTTTGTCCAACAGCGGGCATGAAGATTCTTAGCTCGGGGCCGAGCCTCGCTAAAATTGCATTGGATCTTTGATAAAATAGCATATTGTAAACCTTAAAATGATTTTTGTAAAAAAACATGAGCATCGGATCATGTACCTGTAGTTGATATCTGACCCACTTCCTGCCGATTCGGCAGGAATTTGTCTTTTTCACCAGAGGTGGACGGTAAGGTTTCGGATCCCCTGTTGGGACATTTTCCATATAAGGTGGTATAGTATTTTTGTAAAATGTGGTGGTATCATTTTGAATTAGTCATTTGGTGGTTGCTTCACAAAACCGTCTGTTTTTTGTGCTCGGAAAATGGGAAATGGCTTTTTGGTGCGACGAAAAGGAAAACTTCCTCCTGCAACATTGTTTGCCATCACATGATGCATCTGTATGCACAATATGGGCACATTATCATAAACTATGCCTTGATTCTAGCCATAACATTGGTCATTTGACTCGAAGCCAAAAAACTTCGAATGAGATAGGTAATTTTGTGAAGGTTTCTTTCAGACATAATCAATATACCAAGTTTGATATTTTTCCTTCTAACTATGTGACATAATATAACACCACGCGAAGGTTTCGTATTGTTTCGATCATTTTTGAATTTTTTATGCCCGTTTTAAATTATATATAATTTTTATATTTTACTTAATTTTTATTTACAAATTTGTAATATTTGACTGGAGATAGATAGGTCTTATTTTTCTGCAAATTTTGATATATTTTTTGTATTTTTCCGAATTAGAATGATTTAGTTATGATTTTCCGAACTAGGTATGACGGTACCGACGATCAAATCTCGGGCAAGTAAAATATCGCGAGACGAAGGGAATATATATATGGGATTGTTTGAATCCTGACATCGTGGTCATCCGATATGATCATCGATGAATGTGTGGGAGTCAATATGGGTTTCCAGACCCTGCTGTTGATTATTGATATAAGATCATGTCTGCATGTTCTCGAACCCGAAGGGTCACACACTTAACGTGTCTTGACGCTAGGATAGATTGGATAATTGGTTTATGAGTTTTTGTTCGGAGTTTCGGATGGGATTCGGGACATCATGAGAGCTTCCGGAATAGTCCGGAGAATAAGATTCATATAAGGCAATGCAGTTTTTGGAGTTCGGAATTGTTTCGGGTTAATCGGTATTGTACCGGAAGCTTCTAGAACCTTCCGGAGGGGGACCAACGTGGCCCCACCTACCGGGAGGGGGCACGGGCCTATGAGGGAGTGCCCTGGCCGCTTTGGGCCAGGGGCACAAGGCCCCATAGGGCCCAGCCGGCCAGATCTAGGGCAAACCCTAGGAAAGCTTCTTGAGTGATGATCGGGTGCTATAGACTCTACGTTCACATCAACGGGTGCAAGCCAGTTTTTGCACACGCGGAAATACTTGGGTTTGACTTGACGAGCATTTGGTGGAAACACGCGGAAATAGTATTTTTGTAAAGTGTGGTGGTATCATTTTGAATTAGTCATTTGGTGGTTTCTTTACAAAACCGTCTGTTTTTTGTGCTCGGAAAATGGGAATTAGCTTTTTGGTTCGACAAAAAGGAAAACTTCCTCCTGCAACATTGTTTGCCATCACATGATGCATTTGTATGCACAATATGGGCACATTATCATAAACTATGCCTTGACTCTAGCCATAAGATTGGTCATTTGACCCGAAGCCAAAAAACCTTGAATGAGATAGGTCATTTTGTGAAGGTTTCTTTGAGACATAATCAATATACCAAGTTTGATATTTTCCTTCTAACTATGTGACATAATATAACACCATGCGAAGGTTTCGCATTGTTTCGATCATTTTTGAATTTTTTATACCCGTTTCAATCTATCGTCAAACTTTGTCCAACAGCGGGCATGAAGATTCTTAGCTCGGGGACGAGCCTCGCTAAAATTGCATTGGATCTTTGATAAACTAGCATATTGTAAACCTTAAAATGATTTTTGTAAAAAAACATGAGCATCGGATCATGTACCTGTAGTTGATATCTGACCCACTTCCTGCCGATTCGGCAGGAATTTGTCTGTTTCACCAGAGGTGGACGGTAAGGTTTCGGATCCCCTGTTGGGACATTTTCCATACAAGGTGGTATAGTATTTTTGTAAAATGTGGTGGTATCATTTTGAATTAGTCATTTGGTGGTTGCTTCACAAAACCGTCTGTTTTTTTTTTGCTCTGAAAATGGGAAATGGCTTTTTGGTGCGACGAAAAGAAAAACTTCCTCCTGCAACATTGTTTGCCATCACATGATGCATCTGTATGCACAATATGGACACATTATCATAAACTATGCCTTGACTCTAGCCATAAGATTGGTCATTTGACCCGAAGCCAAAAAACCTTGAATGAGATAGGTCATTTTGTGAAGGTTTCTTTGAGACATAATCAATATACCAAGTTTGATATTTTTCCTTCTAACTATGTGACATAATATAACACCATGCGAAGGTTTCGCATTGTTTCGATCATTTTTGAATTTTTTATACCCGTTTCAATCTATCGTCAAACTTTGTCCAACAGCGGGCATGAAGATTCTTAGCTCGGGGACGAGCCTCGCTAAAATTGCATTGGATCTTTGATAAACTAGCATATTGTAAACCTTAAAATGATTTTTGTAAAAAAACATGAGCATCGGATCATGTACCTGTAGTTTATATCTGACCCACTTCCTGCCGATTCGGCAGGAATTTGTCTGTTTCACCAGAGGTGGACGGTAAGGTTTCGGATCCCCTGTTGGGACATTTTCCATACAAGGTGGTATAGTATTTTTGTAAAATGTGGTGGTATCATTTTGAATTAGTCATTTGGTGGTTGCTTCACAAAACCGTCTGTTTTTTGTGCTCGGAAAATGGGAAATGGCTTTTTGGTGCGACGAAAAGAAAAACTTCCTCCTGCAACATTGTTTGCCATCACATGATGCATCTGTATGCACAATATGGACACATTATCATAAACTATGCCTTGATTCTAGCCATAACATTGGTCATTTGACTCGAAGCCAAAAAACTTCGAATGAGATAGGTAATTTTGTGAAGGTTTCTTTCAGACATAATCAATATACCAAGTTTGATATTTTTCCTTCTAACTATGTGACATAATATAACACCACGCGAAGGTTTCGTATTGTTTCGATCATTTTTGAATTTTTTATGCCCGTTTTAAATTATATATAATTTTTATATTTTACTTAATTTTTATTTACAAATTTGTAATATTTGAGTGTAGATAGATAGGTCTTATTTTTCTGCAAATTTTGATATATTTTTTGTATTTTTCCGAATTAGAATGATTTAGTTATGATTTTTCAAAGTTTAATGAGATAAAATAAAAAATATCAACGCCGAGGGCAGCCGTCGGCGTAGCATAGGATATGCCAAGCTCAATTCTACGCCGACGGCTGCTTGGCAAGGCTGGCCTAGACCATGGCTACGCCGACGTAGCTTTCCATTCCTGTAGTGTTCAGTAGTCAAGGCCCACGCGAATCATACAGCCCAACAGGCGCCGCATCGAGCCAGAGCAGGGCAACAACACCAGTTCTATAAAGTCAAGACCAGCGTCCACTGAGCGCTCATCCTTAGGATCGGTGAAGAACATGGTGGCGGCTGGAGGTGATCTCCTGAGTATCGAGCGAAATTCCACAGCTACACCCGTGTAACAGAACATGTAAGACGTATGTATAGACGTCTGTTAGCTAGCCTTGTGTATCGAGGATGTATTTGTATCTAACCCGTGTAATGTGATTCTGTATATAAAGCGCCGGCTGTGTGTTCGCAGTGCGATCCACCAATTCCGCTTCCCATCTACGTACGCTTTCAGCACTAATAGTTTTCTGTCTTGTCCTTCATTTGGATTGGTCCGTGCAGATGGAGCAGTTGGAGATATTTTTCAGCAAGGTGCCATTTTTTTACTATGGGCGGTATAAAATATGGTTGGATCGCCCACCAGTCAAAACCTGAAGTGAATCACCCAGGAATCGAGTTTTATTGGTCGCTCAACAAACCCTTGCTGGCTGCTAACCCCCCTTGCTCCAACTCCAACCCTCGCAACCCCTTGCTCCTCCTACCTACTCCATCAAGCAGCCATGGAGCACCTCACCACTCTGCGAAAGTTTGTCATCACGGCCGGCGCCGGAGCTATGACCCTCATCGGCGCCATCGGTAAATGGTATGTCACCACCGAAGGCGCAGGGGCCGTTAATACTACCACCCCTGTTTCATCCGTGGACACTACCGGCGCAGGTGCCGTTAAGGTCACCGGTGGCGCCGGTGGGACGGTGAACACCAACGGCGCAGGGGCCGTTAACGTCACGGGTGTCGCTGCTGTGAAGATCAACACCGCCGGCGTAGGGGCCGTGACCGCCAAGGACGTCATCGGCACCTTGGAGGTGGACACCGCCGGCACAGGTGCCGTGACTGCCACCGGCGCGGTCACTTCGTGGGGGATCCCCGCCGACGGATCCACCAGTAAGAGGAACAAATAATCCATGAAACTATCGATCAAGGCCTGCATGCTCTTCTTTTGTCTGGTATGAATAAGCAGCCGTTTTCTTCCATGGATCATCAAGATCTGATGTTAGTGCGGTCCCCCAGTCTATTACTCGTAATCAGGTCTTGCGATTCAGATTTCTCCCAGCCTAGCTTGCCATTCCTGACTTCTGGCTGCTGGGCTTACCTTGTGTTATTGTCATTGATAAAGATCTCGGAACAGTTTGCTAGCGTATTTTGGAATTAAACTATTATGTTTTGCATAAATCCCTTTGTGGATTCAATGTCATTAATCTGTCTGAATAATGAGTACTACTAGTAGGAGTATAGTGTTATTTTCTTCTAGATATTTTATGCAATTCGCTCATGAAATTCGGTAAATATGTGAGGAAATGCTTGAACGCACAGTGCATATTCTTCCTGACTCGAGCCATTTCCTGGGGTACAGAAAAATACTGAGTACTACTAGTAGGAATATAATTTTAGTTGCTTCGTGATTTTATGCAATTCAGTCTTAAAACTGGCCAGATGAGTGAGAAGGTTTTTCAACCCTCAACACATTCTTCCTGACTTGCACCATTTCTTGGCGCTCCATGACAACTTTCCCAAGAAAATAAGTTATGGTGAATCTGAGTTGTAATGACAAGCAAATTAGCATCCATGCTAGATACTACATATCCACCTCCCCCCCATGCATATTTGTCATCAACTAATCTTTTTCTTTGTTTTCCATAATCATAGGAGCCATGCGCCTGGTCCTATTGATTAGACCAACGAAACCAGAACTTCACCTTCTGTCTTTAGGTAGGTACTTTTAAAAACCCACTTGTGCTTTGCTCTTAATCTATTATGGAATCTCTTATTTTTTTCTTTCCATGGCTACCTTAGGTTTTTAGGGAAAATATATAGACGTAGGGAAGCACTAGTAGAGAGCGTATATTGTGTTTCAAAATCAGTCTTTTGATAAGGAATTTTTTTAATCCGGCCAGGAGGGCAATATGCATTGTAGCATATTTCGACTCGCATAGCAGCTGATACTAGGTAGTGGTCTATTTTAAGAATGAACATATCAATGCATCTAAGTAAGCTTTGCATTTAATGATATTGGGATCATGCATGTATGGGATTGCCATAGCCGAACTTCTTCACCGATGGTTGTGTGCAAAGGTTGTAGCTAAGGTAGAACACAAATCTAATTAATCATAAACTATGGTGCCACAGCCAAATTTTGTGTATGATATTGCGCTAGGATACCATAATTGGGGACCAAAAATAGCCAGTGGAATCTAGGTGTTGATGAACCTGTTTTTTAAATTGGAAAAATGCTATTTCAAAGTTTGTGAAAAAATTTATACAACTAAAACACTTATTACCTTGATACTTATTGGTCGTGCAAATTATCATTAAAAAGTGACCTTTTGTGTCCCATACAAAACGTCGTATTTCTCTGAATAGTACAGTATTATATTTTTTTTTGCACAAGTATTATACTTTTGTTTTTTGGTTTCAAACTTAACATGCACATGCTTACATACATTCTATACATGCTTTAATTTGTAACTTCTTATATTTATCCAAATTTATTGTTTAAAAGGATCCACAAGCCACCTAGAGTCACCAAATCATGTCGTAGTGGGGAAGTCAGAAACCTGGATCCAAACTAACTGTCTAGCTAGTGCCTAATCCACACTGTAGTTGGAGCAAGCGCCTTGAGGTAGACTATTGATCTATCACGACGCCATGAGCTAGCTAGCTTCATCGCCCGGGGTTGCCCTTCTTAAACATTAGCACCCTAATTGTCTAGATATAGACCAGCATGCAACACGGTGGAGAGTACATAAGTAAATAATTTGCTTGTTCTTACCCTTGATGGACGGTATGTATATGCATGTGAGGAAAGTAATGGGGGACGACTGACTTGACGTTTAGAGGTGTTTGGTAGTGTGTGTGTGCGCGCCAGAGAGAGAGATATCTTTGCATAAAACTACGTTTCCAGCATAAAATACCGTTTTGCGTCCAGCTCTGAATGATCAAAGCTTAGTTACATCGCCCAGGCCAAAACGGTCATGCTTAATATGCTCAATATCATTCCTCCTTGACCAATAGTAGTCATGCATGGTCATGACACCCTGGACAACGGAGCTATGTATAGAACACTGCGCCTTTGACCATGGAGCCATGCTTTAGAGCATGACACCCTAGGTCATGGCAGGAAAAGGACCGAAATGATACGTAGCCGCATCTAGATCACGTGTTAAAAAAAGCTAAAACATCTTATATTTTGAAACGGATGGAGTAGATGAGTTGAGTACGGATGGCTGCGCCGGAGATTGGTGAGGCGACGGAGCCGGGTGAGGCGACGAAACGGTGTTGGAATTATGCCCTATAGGCAATAATAAAGATGTTATTATTATAATTCTTGTTGATGATAAAGTTTAGATTCCATGCTAGAATTGTATTAAGCGGAAACTTTAATACTTGTGTGGTTTGTGAACAACACCGTGTCCCATTTTCCTCTATGAACTAGCTCATTGATTAATAATGGTTAAGGTTTCCTAACCATAGACATGAGTTGTCGATTAATAATGAGATCATATCATTGGGAGAATGATATGATGGACAGACCCAAACTAAGCGGAGCAATTAGATCGTGTCATCGTGTTCATCTTTGCGAAGCTTTTCTTATGTCAAATATTGTATTCCTTAGACCATGAGATAATACAACTCCCTGGTATCGGAAGAAAGCTTTGAGGTCATCAAACGTCATCCTATGAGAGGGTGATCATAAAGGTGTCTCTCAGGTGATCGGAAAGTACCTGTTGGGTTGTATGAATCGAGATAGGATTTGTCCCTCCCAAGTCGGAGAGATATACTTCGGGCCCACTCGGTAATCGATATCAACATCGCTTGCAAGCATGTGGTTAAGGAGTTAATCACAAAGTGATATCGGATTACGGAACGAGTAAAGTACTTGCTGTGAACGAGATTGAACTAGGTATGACGGTACCGACGATCAAATCTCGGGCAAGTAAAATATCGCGAGACGAAGGGAATATATATATGGGATTGTTTGAATCCTGACATCGTGGTCATCCGATATGATCATCGATGAATGTGTGGGAGTCAATATGGGTTTCTAGACCCTGCTGTTGATTATTGATATAAGATCATGTATGCATGTTCTCGAACCCGAAGGGTCACACACTTAACGTGTCTTGACGCTAGGATAGATTGGATATTTGGTTTATGAGTTTTTGTTCGGAGTTTCGGATGGGATCCGGGACATCACGAGAGGTTCCAGAATAGTCCGGAGAATAAGATTCATATAAGGCAATGCAGTTTTTGGAGTTCGGAATTGTTTCGGGTTAATCGGTATTGTACCGGAAGCTTCTAGAACCTTCCGGAGGGGGACCAACGTGGCCCCACCTGCCGGGAGGGGGCACGGGCCTATGAGGGAGTGCCCTGGACGCTTTGGGCCAGGGGCACAAGGCCCCATAGGGCCCAGCCGGCCAGATCTAGGGCAAACCCTAGGAAAGCTTCTTGAGTGATGATCGGGTGCTATAGACTCTACGTTCACATACAACGGGTGCAAGCCAGTTTTTGCACACGCGGAAATACTTGGGTTTGACTTGACGAGCCTAGCATGTACAGACATGGCCTCGGAACACATGAACCGAAAGGTTAAGCATGAGTCATATGAATGATATGATCGACACTTCCTTGTCCACCATTGAAGCCACGTCTCTTCTCATGAAGATCGGATTAGGTGTGGTGAATTTGGATCGTGTTCACTAAACAACTTGAGGGATGTTGAATTTAGTGGGAGTTCATCTAGTAATTTGATTAAAGTTGAACTAGTTATCATGAACATAGTCTAATTTGTACTTGCAAACATTGTAGATCAAATGGCTAAGTCCAACTTCAACTTCAACGTTTTTGCTGAGAAAGAAAAGCTTAAGAACAATGGGTCTAACTTCACCAACTGGTTCCGCAATCTGAGAATCATTCTCTCTGGCGGTCAAAAGGACTATGTCCTTGAGAAAGCTTTAGGTGACGCCCCTGCTGCAACTGCGCCGGCTGATGAGAAAGTTGTCTATCAGTCGCACAAAGATGATTATGGTGTGATTAAGAGCACCATTTTGTTTGCTATGGAATCGGACCTTCAAAATCGTTTTGAAGACTATCCCGGGCCCTTTGAGATTCTTGAGGAGCTGAAAACTATGTTTCAGACTCAGGTCCGTTCTGAGAGATATGAGATCTCTGAGAAATTCTTTAACTGCAAGATGGAGGAAGGGAGTTCCGTTAGTGAGCACGCCATAAAGATGTCGGGCTACACTAAACGCCTTGAGCAACTGGACTGCAAGATTCTAGAGGAGCTCAAGATTGACAGGGTTCTGCAATCACTCCCTCCCAGCTACAAAAGTTTTGTAGTGACTCATAATCAGATTGGTTCCACTGATACGATCACCGAGCTCTTCGCAAAGCTGAAGGCTGCGGAGGTGGACATCAAAAAGGATAATCATGTGTTGATGGTCAAAAAGCCCCCCACCTTCAAGAAAGGTAAGGGTGCAAAGAAGCCCTTCAAGAAAGGCGGCGGCAAGCGTGTTGCCCCTGCTGAGAAGAAGCTCAAGTCTGGTCCTAAGCCGGACACTGAGTGCTTCTATTGCAAGGACAAGGGTCACTGGAAGCGCAACTGTCCGAAGTACTTAGCGGACAAGAAGGCAGGCACCATCAAAGGTATATTTGATATACATGTTATTGATGTTTTCCTTACTAGCCCTCGTTGTAGTGCCTGGGTATTTGATACTGGTTTAGTTGCTAATATTTGTAACTCGAAACAGGAGCTACGGAATAGACGGCGGCTTGCGAGGGATGAGGTGACGATGTGCGTTGGCAATGGATCAAGAGTTGATGTGATGGCCGTCGGCACGCTCTCCTTAGTTTTACCCTCGGGATTAGTTTTAAACCTTAATAAGTGTTATTATGTGCCTGCGTTGAGCATGAACATTATTTTTGGATCGTGTTTATTGCAAGACGGTTATTCATTTAAATCGGAGAATAATGGTTGTTCTATTTATATGAGTAACATCTTTTATGGTCATGCACCTGCTGTGAATGATTTATTTCTTCTGAATCTCAAAAGGGATGAAACACACATCCATAACATTGAGGCTAAGATATGCAAAGTAGATAGTGATAATACTACTTATTTGTGGCACTGTCGTCTAGGTCATATTGGTGTAAAGCGCATGAAGAAACTCCATTCTGATGGACTTTTGGAGTCTCTTGATTTTGAATCATTTGACACATGCGAACCATGCGTCATGGGCAAGATGATCAAAACCCCGTTCTCCGGTATGATGGAGCGGGCAACGAACTTGTTGGAAATCATACATACCGATGTATGCGGACCGATGAGTGTTTTGACGCGCGGTGGATATCGCTATTTTCTCACTTTTACCGATGACTTAAGTAGATATGGGTATATCTATTTAATGAAACATAAATCTGAAACATTTGAAAAGTTCAAGGAATTTTAGAATGAAGTGGAGAACCATCGTAACAGAAAGATTAAGTTTCTACGATCCGATCGTGGAGGTGAATATTTGAGTTATGATTTTCTCACGCATCTTAAAGCTAGCTGAATCGTTTCGCAACTCACGCCACCCGAAACACCACAGCGCAATGGTGTGTCTGAACGCCGGAATCAAACCCTATTAGATATGGTCCGATCTATGATGTCTCTTACTGATTTGCCGTTATAATTTTGGGGTTATGCATTAGAAACCGCTGCATTCACTTTAAATAGGGCACCATCTAAATCCGTTGAGACGACACCGTATGAACTGTGGTTTGGTGCTAAACCTAAGTTGTCGTTTCTTAAAGTTTGGGGATGCGAATCCTACGTCAAGAAGTTGATGCCGAACAAGCTCGAACCCAAAGCGGAGAAATGCGTCTTCATAGGATACCCTAAGGAAACTATCGGGTATACCTTCTATCACAGAACCGAAGGCAAAGTGTTTGTCACAAAGAACGGTTCCTTTCTTGAGAAGGAGTTTCTCTCGAAAGAAGTGAGTGGGAGGAAAGTAGAGCTAGACGAGGTTGTTGAACCTTCTCTTGAGTTAGAGAGTAGCGCAGCACCTGAAATTGTTCCAGTGCCGCCTGCACCAACAATAGAGGAAGCTAATGACAAGGATCATGAAGCTTCGGACGATGCTACTACTAAACGTCGCAGGTCGACAAGGTCGCGTGCCCCTCCTGAGTGGCACGACAACCCTGTCTTAACTGTCTTGTTGGTAGAAGACAGTGAACCTACGAACTATGAGGAAGCGATGATGAGCCCAGACTCTGAGAAATGGCTAGAAGCCATGAAATCCGAATTGGGATCCATGAGCGAAAACCAAGTATGGACTTTGGTGGACCCTCCTAGCGACCGTAAGGCCGTTGAGTGCAAATGGATTTTCAAGAAGAAAACGGACGCGGATGGTAATGTTACCGTCTATAAAGCACGGCTTGTCGCGAAAGGTTTTCGACAAGTTCAAGGTGTTGACTACGATGAGACTTTCTCTCCCGTAGCGATGTTTAAGTCCATTTGGATTTTATTAGCAATTGCTGCGTTTCATGATTATGAAATATGGCAGATGGATGTCAAGACTGCGTTCCTCAATGGCAACATTGATGAAGAGTTGTATATGATGCAACCCGAAGGTTTTGTCAATCCTAAGGATGCTGATAAAGTCTGCAAACTTCAGCGTTCCATTAATGGACTGAAGCAAGCATCTCGGAGTTGGAACCTTCATTTTGATCAAGTGATCAAGAGCTTTGGATTTGTTCCAAATTGCTACGAAGCTTGTATTTACAAGAAAGTGAGTGGGAGCTCGATGACATTTCTGGTACTATATGTGGATGACATATTGATTATTGTAAATGACATTAACATGCTTAACGATGTGAAGAGTTATTTGAACAAGTTTTTTCAATGAAAGACCTAGGTGAAGCAGCTTATATATTGGGCATCGAAATCTATAGAGATAGACAAAGATGCCTGATAGCTTTAAGCCAGAGTACATACCTAGACAAGGTTCTGAAAAGGTTCAGAATGGATAAGGCAAAGAAAGGTTCAGTGCCTGTGTTGTCAGGTAATATATTGAGCAAGGCTCAGTGTCCAACTACGGTAAATGATAGAGAAGCTATGAGCAAAGTGCCTTATGCCTCGGCCATAGGTTCTATCATGTATGCCATGCTGTGTACTAGACCGGATGTGTCCAATGCTCTTAGTTTGACGAGAAGATACCAAAGTTATCCAGGAGTGGAACACTGGACAGCCGTGAAGAACATCCTAAAGTACCTAAATAGGACTAAAGAAATGTTCTTTGTCTATGGAGGTGATGAACAGCTCGTCGTAAAGGGTTACGTCGACGCTAGTTTCGACACCGACAAGGATGATTCTAAGTCTCAGACAGGATACGTTTATATTTTGAATGGAGGAGCTGTGAGCCGGAGAAGCTGTAAGCAAAGCGTGATCGCGGGATCTACAGTAGAAGCGGAATACATGGCTGCTGCAGAAGCGTCAAGTGAAGGAGTTTGGATCAGGAACTTCATCACTGAGCTTGGCGTGGTTCCAAGTGCATTGGTCCCACTAGAGATATTGTGTGACAACACTGGCGCCATAGCACTCGCTAAGGAACCAAGATATCATCCAAAGACCAAGCATATCAACCGCAAGTTTCATATAATCCGAGATTATATAGCAGATGGAGATCTGAAGATTAGCAAAGTACATACAGATCTGAATGTCGCAGATCCATTGACTAAACCTCTTCCACGTGTAAAACATGATCAGCACCTTAGTGCCATGGGTGTGAGATTGTTGCCAAATGTAAACTAGATTATTGACTCTAGTGCAAGTGGGAGAATGTTGGAATTATGCCCTAGAGGCAATAATAAAGATGTTATTATTATAATTCTTGTTCATGATAAAGTTTAGATTCCATGCTAGAATTGTATTAAGCGGAAACTTTAATACTTGTGTGGTTTGTGAACAACACCGTGTCCCTAGTATGCCTCTATGAACTAGCTCATTGATTAATAATGGTTAAGGTTTCCTAACCATAGACATGAGTTGTCGATTAATAATGAGATCATATCATTGGGAGAATGATATGATGGACAGACCCAAACTAAGCGGAGCAATTAGATCGTGTCATCGTGTTCATCTTTGCGAAGCTTTTCTTATGTCAAATATTGTATTCCTTAGACCATGAGATAATACAACTCCCTGGTATCGGAAGAAAGCTTTGAGGTCATCAAACGTCATCCTATGAGAGGGTGATCATAAAGGTGTCTCTCAGGTGATCGGAAAGTACCTGTTGGGTTGTATGTATCGAGATGGGATTTGTCCCTCCCAAGTCGGAGAGATATACTTCGGGCCCACTCGGTAATTGATATCAACACCGCTTGCAAGCATGTGGTTAAGGAGTTAATCACAAAGTGATATCGGATTACGGAACGAGTAAAGTACTTGCTGTGAACGAGATTGAACTAGGTATGACGGTACCAACGATCAAATCTCGGGCAAGTAAAATATCGCGAGACGAAGGGAATATATATATGGGATTGTTTGAATCCTGACATCGTGGTTCATCCGATATGATCATTGATGAATGTGTGGGAGTCAATATGGGTTTCCAGACCCCGCTGTTGATTATTGATATAAGATCATGTCTGCATGTTCTCGAACCCGAAGGGTCACACACTTAACGTGTCTTGACGCTAGGATAGATTGGATAATTGGTTTATGAGTTTTTGTTCGGAGTCTCGGATGGGATCCGGGACATCACGAGAGGTTCCGGAATGGTCCAGAGAATAAGATTCATATAAGGCAATGCCGTTTTTGGAGTTCGGAATTGTTTCGGGTTAATCGGTATTGTACCGGAAGCTTCTAGAACCTTCCGGAGGGGGACCAACGTGGCCCCACCTGCCGGGAGGGGCCATGGGCCTATGAGGGAGTGCCCTGGCCACTTTGGGCCAGGGGAACAAGGCCCCATAGGGCCCAGCCGGCCAGATCTAGGGCAAACCCTAGGAAAGCTTCTAGAAGGGGGGGAACTTGCCCTGCACTCTTCCCTCCTTGGCCGCCGGCCTAGGCTTGGGGGAGGGGCTAGGGTTGGCACCCACCCCTCTATATAAAGAGGGCTGGGGGTGCACCACCCCCCCCCCACACCTCCTCCTCAAGCCCTAGCCACCCTGCTTCCCTCCTCTCTCTCTCCCTCCCGACTGCACGTAGGCGAAGCCCTACTGCAGAAACTCTCCACCACTTGCTGGACCAAGGAAGGAGGAGACGTCGAGGTGCCGCACATGTGCATCTCTCGGTGTCATCGCCACTTGTGGTGTTAGATCGGATCGGATCGCGAGGAGGAGAAGCGAGTACGACTATATCACCCATGTTCCGACGAACGTTCCGCTGTGCGAATCTTCAAGGGTATGAAGATCTCATCTAATCCCCCTCGTTGTTTGCATCTCCTAGATTAGATCTTGGCTTTCCCGTTCACATCCATAGAATTTTTTTGATTTACTATGCTGCGAAACCCTTCAAACGGCTGCCGCGGCGGCGATGACCTCGCTGGAGACAGGTGAGGCGGCGGCGAAGATGGCCTTGGCGTGTGATTTCGAAGCACGATACATTCCTTTGGCCAGAGAATGGTGACGTTTGTTGCGTCTCCTAGTTCAGTCACATCCCCTTCACCTGCAGGGTAATCAAGCTTCAAAACTTCAAAGGTGGGCATGATTTCATCCACCCCGACAACAGCGTAGCCCTCTGGAACTGGACGACAGTGGTAAGTTGGTGTGGGTCCAATTGGTAAGGCATAGCCGACCACCACCTTCATTGATATGTTCACAACTTTGACATGTAGCTCGCAGTGTGTCATCTGTGTGATATCATCCACTGCGTAGCCAACAGGAGCCATTGTAGGTGCACCATCGTTATCGTCATTGTAATCACCCGGGACCTCGGTGGAAGCCACACTGCTTTTTCGATTATTCTATAGGCCGGTAGCATCGAATGCAGTGTGCTGCTGAGATGGGCCGGTAGTACTTTGCTCTTTAAGTGCGTTAATTTCATCTTGTTGTTGCTTTATTCGTTCTTCAATTATACGCATTCGCTTTTTCTAAATATCTGCTTCAACTTCCGCCTTGTCCTTTCTCCTCTGACGGCTTCTATCAAGATATTTCTTCCTCTCTTCGGGAAACCCAGTCCTCCATGGTTTGGAGCCTATTGTGCCTCGTGTTCGTCCATCATGTTCCTTATTTACAAGGGCGACTGTGAGCTCATCATTCTCTCTATCGGGAATGAAGTCCCCATCTTTAACAGCCTTTACTGCTTTTCTCATCTTATAGATTGGCAAGGGGTCTTCTTTATGTCATATGTTATATATACACTTCCCTTTCGAGTCCAACTTGCCCCCATGCCCGTAAAACCAATTCCTTGCACGTTCGATCCAATCGTCTGTCTCTGGAATGATCTTTTTAGCACGCAGTTCCTGCTCAAGTTTCTCCCACTTAGGAATGCTAGCCATGTAGCCACCTTGCCCCATAGTATGGTGATACTTCTTATTAGCAGCATTCAGCTTATTCGTTGCAGACATTTTCTTAGCTTTTGCTGATGTCTTGTAATTCACAAAAGCCCAGAATGGTTTTATCTTCTCAAACTGAATCTTCTTGAAATCCGGAGTCTTCTCTTTCACGACATACTCAAGGTGCAATCTTTTCTTCCAGTTGGTGAAACACTGGCCCATCTTCTTCAAAGCCCACTCCCTGACCTTAGCCTCCATGGCTCTCCCATGTTCTAAGGCGTCCTCAACTGGATCCTCCGCATTTGGATCTAGCTCTATCTTCGGTAGTTTGAAATTAATCATGAGCCTATTCCACAGTAAATCTTTGGCCTTGTTAGGGACAAATAAACATGTTCCCTCTTCTTCCGCGTCAGCGGGCCTATTCCAATTTCGAATGGTGATCGGGATTAAGTCCCTAACGATTACTCCGCATTGTGCCACAAATTTGTTTGTGACAACTTCGGGAGTCGTCGGTTTGCCGTCTTCAGCGACATCTTTGATCCTGAACCTCTCATGGTCTCCCAACTTTTTGGTTGGGCCTCGGCTGCTCTTTTCAGTAGATTCCTTCGATCCAGAGGGCTAAAAGAAGAAAGATCATCGTTACTATTTCTATGTAGATAGCAGATGATTAATTAATGAATTAATTATATTACATGCACCTCGCCGGAGCGGTCGTCTTCTAGATCACACAAGGCATCGCCTTCTCCCTCGCGGAAGGCATCACCTTCAACCTGAAACAAGTCGTCTCTTCCGGCAAAAAGAGGATCACCCTCACCGGAGTTGTTCAGAAACGTCGATACATCTAAATTTTCTTCCCCGCATATCACACCTTGGATCAACTCTTCCTTTTCTTCGTCTCTGTCGTGTGGGTCCATATTTTCTCCATAGGTGGAAAAACAGATAAATCAAAGCGGCTAAGGGAGAATGTTAGGTACGGTGTTGAGAGGTATAAACCGTAATTCAGAGAAACCCTAATATATACATACACAATAATAAAAATGAATTTACAATAACAGACACCCTAATTCGGAGAAACCCTCGGGCTCGGATCCTATCGCGAAGAACCAATACCGGAAAGAAAGGCGGCAATCAATACATGGCATACTACAATGCGCAATCAATATGTAAATCAGCACATGGGGTAGTTTTTCATCAGGTCTGGGGCTACCCACAGTGACTGACCAGTGGGGACAAAGACTAATAATACCTAACTAATTAGTAAACCTAATAATACCTAACTAATAATAAACATAATAATCCAAACTAATAAACCTAATAAATCTAATATGCTAGGAGCAGTGGATCAGGTAATATAAGCTCAAAGGGAGTAATGCAACAGATAGGACACTCTATATATCGATAAAAGACCACAGTAGAATTGTATGCATCATGGCAAGAATTGAAATGCTTTCGAAATCATAGGATTATATCATGGTAGGGCTATGCTTGCCTTTGCCTGTTGATAGCCGAAAGCACAGCTTCAGGATCCTTGTACTTGACTTGATTACAGTTGGTCAAGTATTTGTCTTCGAGCTTCGACGGTGTTGATCTCTGGCTTCGATCTCGATCTCGATATCGTATTCTACCGAGAAGACCCAAACACCGGAAAGAAAGGGAAACAATCAACACATGGCAACGATGTAATTCTCAAGCAAGTATGATGATATGACAAGTTGAATTGCATTGAAATGTAACCCTAAATCATGCTCTATAATTAATCGGGGTTCCGAGGGCTGAAAACCCTAACTCTGAGAAACTCCAGAACACATGAGAGGGGTGGATTTGTTCTTATAATTAAACTTGTCATTTAAGTTGTTGAACAATGCATTATTATAGCTTATATAGCTAGGTTTAATTTTTCTGAACATTTTGATATATTATTCATATTTTTCTGACTTATAGATTAAAATTTATTGAATTTATAAGATTATAATTATTTCTGAAATTATTAAAAGCTGGTTAAACTTTTTACACCGTAGGCATACCTAGCCAAAGTGACTGACAGAGGGGCCCCATGGCCACCTCAGCAGACTCGCAAGCAAGAGGGACCGGGGGGGCTGGTTGGTTATTTCTCACCGAGGCAGTATCTAGCCAGAGAGGCTGACGAGTGGGCCTGGGCCACGCAGGCAACACGTGGACGCCACATCGGCTCACCGGCCAACGGGCCAGACGGCGGCGCAGGTCGGCGCTAGGAGGCGAGCGGGGCTGCATGGACTAGCGCACTGGAATCGCGCGGTTGTGTTGAGCCAAAAGGCAGCGGCGCCGCTTCAGATTGGTCACCAGAGCATGGCGCACGGCGAGCAGCGGCGGCGTCGCTTGCAGGTCGTCGGCGAGCGGTGACTACAGAGCGAGGGAGAGAGGGAAAAAAAGGTCGGCGAGATCCGCTTGCTCACCCTGATGCTCAAGGTAGTGACGGGGAAGCGCGGGGAGGTCCTGAACGGCGTGAATGGCGACGTCGGCCGGCGGCGGTGACGGAGAGGATGTGCTCGATTCCGACGGAAGAGGGCAAGACTGCAAGCGAGCTTCGGTGAGAAGGTTCCTAGCGAGGAGGCGAAGCAGCGGCGGCGGCTGGTAGGGCGTGCAGGGCACCGGGGCAGCCTGACGGCGTCGCTTCAGTCCCTGTGCGCGGGAAGAGATTGTGAGATGGGGAAGAAGAAGCGGAGGGGTACCCAGTTATAACCAAAGGGCCTTTAGTCCCGGTTGGAGCCCCCAACCGGGACTAAAGGGTCATACGTCCCGGTTGGAGCCACCAACCGGGACGTATACTCCACTTTTTTTCAGCAGGCCAAGGGTTGGCGCGCACAGGGGTCTTTAGTCCCGGTTGGTGGCTCCAACCGGGACATATGACCCTGTTTGCAAATTTTTTCAGGAATTTTCTCTCTGTTCCCGTCTTATTTTTTATTTTGGGGTTTAAATTTGTAATGTTTTTAAATGATAATTACTTTGGAATTTAGAAAAACTTTAAACATAAAAAGTGTTTGAATTTGAATAACTAATTCAAAACTATTTTCTGTTTTTAAAAATAATTAATGTAACCATTTAAACTATGAACCATTTAAGAAAAAAAATGAATTTATTTATATTTTTTGAATATTAATTTGGAATTTAGAAAAACTTTAAACATAAAAAGTGTTTGGATTTGAATAAATAATTCAAAACTATTTTCTGTTTTTAAAAAATAATTAATGTAACCATTTAAACTATGAACCATTTAAAATTAAAAATGGATTAACTTATATTTTTTGAATATTAATTTGGAATTTAGAAAAACTTTAAACATAAAAAGTGTTTGCATTAGAATAAGTAATTCAAAACCATTTTCTGTTTTTAAAAAATAATTAATGTAACCATTTAAACTATGAACCATTTAAAATTAAAAATGAATTAACTTATATTTTTTGAATATTAATTTGGAATTTAGAAAATCTTTAAACATGAAAAGTGTTTGGATTTGAATAAATAATTCAAAACCATTTTCTGTTTTAAAAAATAATTAATGTAACCATTTAAAATATGAACCATTTAAAATTAAAAATGAATTAACTTATATTTTTTGAATATTAATTTGGAATTTAGAAAAACTTTAAACATAAAAAGTGTTTGGATTTGAATAACTAATTCAAAACCATTTTCTGTTTTTAATTTGGATTTGAATTAACTTATATTTTTTATATATTAATGGGCGGGAAAAAAGGACAGGAAATAATGGACGGAAAGAAAATTTTATTAGGATAGAATTGGAATTAAAGTACATAACGCAACTAACACAAAGTTACATAGAAGAACTGAAAATTAAGATACATGGCTAGATTAAGCCACAATCGGCCGAACTTGTTTTGCAATGTTGGAACGATTCAGTCATGCTCCTGCCTACACCTGTAATACTCGCCACTGTAGTCGTCGTACTTGCCGCGGCCGTCATCGCTGTCGTCGTCGGGGTCACCGTAGTTGAACCTTGAAGGATGAGTACGAGTGGGCTGGACTTGAGGGTAGCGCAGACGGGGGCTAGAGTCGGCGGCCGTGTCGTAGGCCATGACGCTCTGGAGACTCCGGCCGCGCCACCACAGCCGACGGCCGGCCTTGTTGAAGTTCGGAGGAGGTGGGCTGTCCTCCTCGTGCCTGGCGAGCGTCCTCTCACGCCGATCCACGAAGAAGGCTTCCCAAGTCGGGAAATAGTCGGGATGCCATCTAGGATTCCTCCGCTGCTCTGGCGTGAGCTCGAAGTAGTAGTGGTTCGTGATGGCCATCCGGCGCGCCACACCTAGAGGGACAGGAGGAACCGGCACGCCTCCAGCGCTTAGCATCCAGCCAACGGGGACACAGTAGCCCGGCAGGCAGGGGTAGTTCGAGGCGGAAAGAGCCTCCGCCTCCCTGGGAGTTAGTGCCACGGTGGAAGTCATGGGAAAGAGTGATGAGGTTGCAGATATGAGTCTAGAGATGTGCAATGACAATGGAGGCCAACCCTACATATATATATAGTGAGAAATGGCAGGAAGATAACTGGAGGGAAGAACTAGCGAGAAGAACTGGCGGGAAGAAAAATGGCTCATTTAGAACTTGCATTGGATCTCTGAAGAAACCACATATTGCGAGTCTAAAAATTATTTTTAAAAAAATCACGGGCGATAGATCATGTACCTGTAGTACAAACCGGACCCACTTCCTACCGATTAGACAGACATTTGTCCTTTTTACCCGGGATGGACGAAAAGGTTTGAGATGTCCCGGTTGGGAGATAGTACATGTGAGGTGGTCTAGTATTTTAGGAAAATGGGACGGTAGCATTCTGAAACAACATTTTGGTGGTTACTTCACAAAACGACCCGTTTTTTGCGCTTGGAAAATGGAAAAGGGCTTTTCTGTGTGACAAAAAGGAAAACTTCCTCCTGCAACATTGTTCTCCATTACAATGTCCACATGCATGCATAATATGGGCACAACATTACAAACTATGCCATGATTCAGCACATAACATCGGTCATTTGGACAGAAAGCCATGAAACCTCGAACATGATAGGTCATTTTGTGAAGGTTTTTTCGTGACATGATCAATATACCAAGTCTGGTATTTTTCCTGTCAACTATGTCACATAATATGACACCACACGAAGGATTTTCATTGTTCGGATTTTTTTGAATTTCTTATGCCCCTTTTGATTTTTTTGAATTTCTAACTATGGTCGAACCGGCGTGCATGAAGATAGGGGACGAGCATCATTAAACTTGCATTGGATCTCTGAATAAACCACATATTGCGAGTCTAAAAATGATGTTTTCAAAAATCACGGGCGATAGTTCATGTACCTGTAGTACAAACCGGACCCACTTCCTACCGATTTGGCAGACATTTGTCCTTTTTACCAGGGATGGACGAAAAGGTTTGAGATGTCCCGGTTGGGACATAGTCCATGT
The DNA here is from genome assembly GCA_916181665.1 of Avena sativa. Lineage (NCBI taxonomy): Eukaryota > Viridiplantae > Streptophyta > Magnoliopsida > Poales > Poaceae > Avena > Avena sativa. The sequence continues at coordinate 26,677,046 of OV702286.1, read as the reverse complement.
AAGGTGGTCTAGTATTTTAGGAAAATTGGACGGTAGCATTCTGAAACAACATTTTGGTGGTTACTTTTTATGCTCGGAAAATGGAAAAGGGCTTTTCCGTGCGACAAAAAGGAAAACTTCCTCCTGCAACATTGTTCTCCATACCAATGTCCACATGCATGCATAATATGGGCACAACATCACAAACTATGCCGTGATTCAGCACATAACATCGGTCATTTGGACCGAAAGCCATGAAACCTCGAACATGATAGGTCGTTTTGAGAAGATTTTTTCAAGACATGATCAATATACCAAGTATGGTAGATTATGTCACATAATATGACACCACGCGAAGGATTTTCATTGTTCGGATTTTTTTTGAATTTCTTATGCCCGTTTTGATTTTTTTGAATTTCTAACTGTGGTCAAACCGGCGTGCATGAAAATAGGGGATGAGCATCGTTAAAATTGCATTGGATCTCTGAAGAAACCACATATTGCGAGTCTAAAAATAATTTTTTCAAAAAATCACGGGCGATAGATCATGTACCTATAGTACAAACCGGACCCACTTCCTACCGATACGGCAGACATTTGTCCTTTTTACCCAGGATGGACGAAAAGGTTTGAGATGCCCTGGTTGTGAGATAGTCCATGTGAGGTGGTCTAGTATTTTAGGAAAATAGGACGGTAGCATTCTGAAACAGCATTTTGGTGGTTACTTCACAAAACGACCCGTTTTTTGCGCTCGGAAAATGGAAAAGGGCTTCTCCATGTGACAAAAAGGAAAACTTCCTCCTGCAACATTGTTCTCCATACCAATGTCCACATGCATGCATAATATGGGCACAACATCACAAATTATGCCATGATTCAGCACATAACATCGGTCATTTGGACCGAAAGCCATGAAACCTCAAACATGATAGGTCATTTTGTGAAGGTTTTTTGAGACATGATCAATATACCAAGTCTGGTATTTTTCCTTTCAACTATGTCACATAATATGACACCAAGCGAAAGATTTTTATTGTTCGGATTTTTTTTGAATTTCTTATGCCCGTTTTGATTTTTTTGAATTTCTAACTATGGTCGAACCGGCGTGCATAAAGATAGGGGACGAGCATCGTTAAACTTGCATTGGATCTCTGAAGAAACCACATATTGCGAGTCTAAAAATGATTTTTTTCAAAAAATCATGGGCGATAGATCATGTACCTGTAGTACAAAGCGGACCCACTTCCTGCCGATTCGGCAGACATTTGTCCTTTCTACCCGGGATGGATGAAAAGGTTTGAGATGTCCCGGTTGGGAGATAGTCCATGTAAGGTGGTCTAGTATTTTAGGAAAATGGGACGGTAGCATTCTGAAACAGCATTTTGGTGGTTACTTCACAAAACGACCCGTTTTTTGCGCTCGGAAAATGGAAAAGGGCTTTTCCGGGCGACAAAAAGGAAAACTTCCTCCTGCAACATTGTTCTCCATACCAATGTCCACATGCATGCATAATATGGGCACAACATCACAAACTATGTCATGATTCAACACATAACATCGGTCATTTGGACCGAAAGCCATGAAACCTTGAACATGATAAGTCATTTTGTGAAGGTTTTTTCGAGAAGTGATCAATATACCAAGTCTGATATTTTTTCCTTTCAACTATGTCACATACTATGACACCAGATGAAGGATTTTTATTGTTCGGATTTTCAATATATTAAAGTTTCATCTTTAGTCCCGATTGGAGGGATTTCGGCAGGCTGGGCCAGGTAGCACTAATGATAGGGGTGAGTGTCGATATTATGTCGTGCGGCGTGTACGTTGTCCCGAATGGTGTCATCAACCGGGACTAAAGATAAACCTTTAGTCCCGGTTGGAGACACCAACCGGGACAAAACACGAGTCAGCACTAATAATAGGGGTGAGTGTCGACATTATGTCGTAAGTGTCGACACTATACCAAGCTGCTTGTACTATAAATAAGCATCCTTGTGAGTCCAGTCCTCCAGCCAGATTGAGGCATCTCCAATATTGTTTTCGAGAGCAAGGACACCACTACGACCAGTTTTAGGGAGATGCCGACGAATCCCAGTCCTCCGGCATCTCCAAGAAACTGGTCATAGAGGCACTCCCTAATATGTGAAATTAGTTAGCTCCCAGGTGTATTGATCTAGTTAGAGAAGTTACAAGCTGCAAGATGGTTTTCGAGAGTAGGGACACCAGTATGACCAGTTTCAGGGAGATGCCGCCGGATCCCAGTCCTCCGGCATCTCCAAGAAACTGGTCATAGAGGCACTCCCTAATATGTGACCACGCGCGTTTGGAGATCAGATCTTAATGGTAAGTACGAATCGGGACAACTTCTTCATAGTCCCGGTCCAGCCACAAAACGGGACTAACACTCAAGATATTTATTAATATGAAAAACTGAGACTACAAAACCGGGACTAAAGGCCCCCCTATATATAGTCCCGGTCAAGCCACAAACCGCGAAAGATATCCTTCGGTCAAGCCACAAACCGCGAAAGACATGAAATAGAGTTACACAATATGATCATGGACTTCTTGGCATATGTCCTTCCTTATGATCGCTTCAGACGTAACCATGGAGCATCTTCTTTACTTAACGGAATGCTTGCGTCAGTTTTCACTGTGAAGGGCGGAATTTCATCAAACTTATTATAATCTTCTGACATGTCTGTCTTGTCCTCGATTCCCATGATGTTTCTTTTCCCTGAAAGAACTATGTGACGCTTTGGCTCATCATATGATGTATTTGTTTGCATATTTTTTCTTTTTTTCAGTCTAGAGGACATGTCCTTCACATAGAAAACCTGAGACACATCATTGGCTAGGACGAATGGTTCATCTCTATAACCAAGATTGTTGAGATCCACTGTTGTCATTCCGTACAACTGGTCTATCTTTACCCCTTCCCTATTCAGGTTGACCCATTTGCAGCGAAGCAAAGGGACCTTAAAAGAGACTCCATAGTCTAGTTCCCATATCTCCTCTATGTAACCATAGTATGTGTCCTTTTGTCCATTATCATCTATTGCATCAAAGCGGACACCACTATTTTGATTGGTGCTCTTTTTATCTTGGGAGATCGTGTAGAATGTATTCCCATTTATTTCGTACCCTTGGAAATTCAATACAGTAGAAGATGGTGACGCGGCCAACCACCGAAAGACTTCATGTGTTCATCTGTAATCCATGATTCAGGCTTCCCCGGGTTTTTGGAGCGTACAATATTCTTGTGTTCCTCGATATACGGAGCGGCCAAGGTGGAATTATGTAGAACTGTGTAGTGTGCTTTAGTGAAAGAATCCCCGTCCCTACATATCATTGCTTTCTTTCCCAGCGTGCCTTTTTCACTTAGTCTTCCGTCATACCGCGAGTCAGAAACACCAATCGGCTTAAGGTCAAGAATAAAGTCAACACAAAACTCAATGACCTCCTCTGTTCCATATCCCTTGGAGATGCTTCCTTCTGGTCTAGCACGGTTATGAACATATTTCTTTAAGACTCCCATTAACCTCTCAAAGGGGAACATATTGTGCATAAATACCGGACCAAGAATGGCAATCTCTTCCACTAGGTGAACCAGGAGATGCATCATAATATTGAAGAAGGATGGTGGGAACACCAACTCAAAACTAACAAGACATTGTACCATATCCTTCTGTAACCTTGGCAGAATATGTGGATTGATTACCTTCTGAGATATTGCATTGAGGAATGCACACAACTTCATAATGGGTACTCGAACATTTTTCGGTAGAAGCCCCCTCAATGCAATCGGAAGAAACTGCGTCATAATCACGTGACAGTCATGAGACTTCAGGTTTTGGAACTTTTTCTCTGCCATATTTATTATCCCTTTATATTAGATGAGAAGCCAGACGGCACCTTGATACTGTAAAGGACTTCAAAAAAGATTTCCTTCTCTGCTTTGGTAAGAGCATAGCTGGCACGACTTAAGTGATGCCCTTTATCCGTCTTGTTCTGTGTATGCATGTTCTTTGGGTTTTTCATAAGTTGTTGGTCCTCCCGTGCTTCTAGTGTATCTTTTGTCTTCCCATACACGCCTAGGAATCCTAGCAGGTTCACGCAAAGATTCTGCGTCACGTGCATCACGTTGATTGAAGAGCGGACATGCAGGACTTTCCAATATGGTAGCTCCCAAAATATAGATTTCTTCTTCCACATGGGTGCGTGTCCTGTATCAACGTCGTTCGGAACTGATTGACCGCCGGGACCCTTTCCAAAGATTACTTCTATGTCCTTGAAGATACCAAATACATCATCACCAGGAGGGAGTTCAGGCTTCTTCCGGTGATCTGCCTCACCTTTGAAATGCTTGCCTTTCTTTCTTACAGGATGATTGGTCGGAAGAAATCGTTGATTCGCCAGGTACACAACCTTCTTGCATTTATGCAAATATGTACCTTCAGTCTTATCTAAACAGTGTGTGCATGCCTTATATCCCTTGTTTGTCTGTCCTGAAAGGTTACTAAGAGCATGTCAATCATTGATGGTTACGAAAAGCAACCCTCGTAGATCAAATGACTCCTGTTTGTTCTCATCCCACGCACGTACACCTGGTTTGCCCAGCAGCTGTAAGTGTTCTTCAACTAATGGCCTAAGGTACACATCAATGTCGTTGCCCGGTTGCTTCGGGCCTTGGATGAGCACTGGCATCATAATAAACTTACACTTCATGCACAACCAAGGAGGCAAGTTGTAGATACATAGAGTCACGGTCCAGGTGCTGTGACTGTACCTTTGATTCCCAAAAGGATTCATGCCATCCGTACTTAGACCAAACCATAAGTTCCTTGCGTCACCTGCAAAGTCTGGGAAGTCTCTCTCGATTTTTCTCCACTGTGACCCATCAGCAGGGTGTCTCAACTTTCGGTCTTTCTTACGGTCTTCTTTGTGCCATCGCAACAACTTGGCATGCTCTTTGTTTCTGAACATGTGTTTCAACCTTGGTATTATAGGAGCATACCACATAACCTTAGCAGGAACCCTCTTCCGGAGGGGCTCTCCCTCAACATCACCAGGGTCATCTCGTCTGATCTTATACCGCAATGCATTGCATACCGGGCATTTATCTACATTCTCATACTCCTTACCGCCGTAGAGGATGCAGTCATTAATGCATGCATGTATCTTTTGCACATCTAATCCTAGAGGACAGAGAGTCTTCTTTGCTTCGTAGGTACTCTCGGGAAGTTCGTTATGTTTTTAAAACTTCGGCTTCATTATTTTCAGCATCTTTTCAAATGAGGAGTCAGTTAGACCATACTCTTCCTTCCATCGCAACAATTCCAGTGTGGTACCGAGCTTTATCCTGCCATCTTCACAATTTGGGTACAATTTCTTGTGATCTTCTAACATGCCCTCTAACTTCAACTTCTCATTTTCTGTTTCACAGTCTCGCTTTGCATTAGAAATGACCCTACCAAGTTCATCAGCCGTCTCATCTGATGTCCGTTCTTCACCTCCTTCCTCTCCATTGTCTTCCATTGCAGTACCACTGTATTCAGGAAACATATGATGATAGTTGTTATCATCATCTTCTTCTTCACCATCTTCCATCATAACCCTTCTTTCCCCGTGCTTGGTCCAGCAATTATAGTTGGGCATGAAACCTTTCATAATCAGGTGGCCGTGAATGATTTTCGAGGAAGAGTACTCCTTGTTGTTCCGACATTGAACACATGGACACCGTATAAAACTATTCTCTTTGTTTGCCGTAGCCACATCGATAAATTTGTCCACGCCTTTCATATACCCGGGTACACGCCGGTCACCGTACATCCATTCCCGACCGTTCATTTGTATCACATAAGTAAGTTTATCAAAAACAGGTCATCATAAATAGTGAAATTGACCAATTCACATCGACACATGCATTGTATCAATGACAGAGAAAAGATAAGATTGCTAACCTCGATCGAGGGAAATAAAGAGGAGAAAGCTCAAGTGCGTCTCGGACACGTTCTATATTTTTGTTCTATGAGAAATTGAACGGGATCATTCACTCAAACATTTCATCAACCACCTTGAATGCATGCATAGGGAAAAAACTAGCACACCCCTCACACCTTCCACCAAGAAAAAACAGAGTGAAGGCAGAGTGCTGGGGTGTTGCATTTATAGAGGGGGGGGAGCATACGTCCCGGTTTGTAACACAAACCAGGACTAAAGGTGTGTGCTACGCCACGTGGCTGACGCCCAACCTTTAGTCCCGGTTTGTGTTACAAACCGGGACGTATTCGGTAACTTGGTTGGCCTCGATCAAAGAATAGATGCCTCTGATACTTGTTGCTCAACCAAAGCCGGTCAAAGAATAGATGCCTCTGATACTGCATAGGGCTCCATCCACGTACACATTCGGTAACTTGGTTGGCCTCTGACCCTCGCTGATCTTAGCCGCCCATGTTCTGTCTTGATCCTAGGAAACATGGATTGGATAGGTTTCTCTATGGTTGGCGCGTCAGTCTAACCCCGCTGTCCTAATCTCCTAAGTCAGCTTTGTGCCATAGTATAATAATCTAGTGACTAGTGCATAAAAAAAGCTCATCTAAATATAACAAGATGGGATATATTTCGAAGCTCTTGTTGAGACCAACTTAGCTATGAAAATGAATCTGTAAATGGATCAGCTTTTGAGAGATTTTTTTATATATTTTTTGGAATTAGTCATTAATGCTAGTGAAATCATGCTAGTGGATGGAGCCCTAGCTATATGCATGTCTATCTTTTCACCAGAAAGCGTTGTATGGGGACGGTCGTGGGGGCACGCTACCTACTTAGAATAATCGATAAACAAAAACATTAAAAGTACGTATAGCACTAGTTGCACATTTCTTTATAAGTACTCCCTCTAATTAAGGATGGCAATGGGCAGGGTATGGGCAGGGTAGAGTAATACCATATCCATATCCGTGTAGCCCATGGTTACAAAAGCTTACCCATACCCGTACCCGCGGGTATAAAAGTTTACCCATACCCATACCCGGCGGTTACCCGTACCCATTGGGTACCCGGCGGGTATATACAATAGCATACAAGTTATTCAAAATTTTATTTTCATCAATAGCATATTTGAAAAAAGACAATAATCTCTACTTATTAATAGTAGACGAGTACATGAAAGTATCAAATTAAAGTTTAGAAGTCGCAATATCATACTCGTTTCTAGACTTCACGGCCACATAGGTTCAAACTCTATAGATAATTTTGACATGTTAGTTTAAACGGGCAGGGTATGGGTATACCAATGGGTACAAGTCTATATCCGTGTCCGTACCCGTGACTTAACGGGTAGCGTACCATCGGTATAAAAGTGTGCCCATACCCTACCCATGCAGGTACGATACCCACGGGTACCCGTACCATGGGTAAAATTGCCATCCTTACCTCTGATCTATATTAATGGTTTCAATTTATCTAAATTCATAAATATTTAGCTCAGTATTTAGACAAGATGTATCCATATCTAAAAAAAGTTGATACCATTAATATGGACCGGAGGGAGTATGTTTAAGAAAATAAAGAAAATAAATACAAAAAATAAATTTAGAGTGACGAGAAAGAAAACGCTACCAATACAAAAGCCTTATAATTATTTATTTGTGAATACAAAGTCTATTTTAGTTACATACGAAAAAAGATGAAGCAAATTTGTAATATTGGGGTCCGGGATTGGATATCTAGAACAAATAAGCATTGGCTTAATGGTTCTACGTGCACACGATGTAGAGTTACTACATACTAAAGACCATGAGTTCGAATTCTGTTATGCTCCTAAGTTTTTTTCGTCTCAAGCGCACGTACTTGAGGTAATAGATGACTGAGTGATACGACCATGTCTACTGCCTCCTAAGCTATTGTGAGTTCAAAGTTTAGATATGTGTATGTGCCTAGACATATTTTACTTACTAGTGGGCAATATGATGAATATTGTTTAGGACTTCAGAGGCTGCTGCTTTCAAATATTTATTCCTACGTTGTTGCCACGAAAAAGAATCTCTCGTGGAGCGTGAAAAGGGTCTTTAGTTTGTTGGATTTGTTATCTTTGTAGGAAAAAATAAAATAGGGAGGGGATGGGGGCGATGTATATGGAAGTAATGTAAATTAAGCTGTCTCCGGACAAAAGAACTAGAATCTTAGTCAATACTTCCATACAATACATCGCCCCCATGGATAAAAAGTGTTATACTACACATTGAGCTTATCTACTACAATACATACATGCGACACATATACAAAAAGTCTCTTTCTTTCTTAGTAGTTACTACTGTTCTTTCTTATAGTGTTGTTCCTCCTTATCATAGAGGCAGATTCTAAAACATGAGCAGATGTGGCACAATGTTTCTCCTCCCCTATTTCTCTATAAGCCCATGTCGATGCTACCTCAGGTTTTGATGCTGCTACTTTATCGCCCCTGCCCACCTCAAGTCACTTTGAAGAACTCTTTTCTTTACAGAATAATGAGTACATGTATATATGCATTAATAAATATAGTATTTTCATGAATGTATGCGGCTAGGGAAACATGCACCGGATAACGTTTGTGCCAAATGTTTGGGTCCTCCTCCTCTTCGGTACGATAATGGCCAGTCGTATGTTTGCATATCTCTTAAGTGAAGATGCTGATACTCTTCATTGCTAATACCGTTTACTTATTTCATTCGCATAACACTTTTTCTTCCGTATCCCCTCCCCTCCCCCTCATTTTCTAACTTTGACAAACAAAAATTAATACCGATTTGTTTTGAAGACCATACGAACCCACCGGAAGCCCCTATGTTCCTCTTAGACGTATACTCACCATACACGTATACTCGCGTGTTTGTGGGAGGCGGAAATCAGGAAATATATAGCAGCAGGAACAAAATTTTAAAACGTAGCATGCAAAGACGTAGATCACATTAACGGAAGGTGAGATTAACCGGTTAGAATATGGAGTATACCTGGATATAGGTTTTAACGGATTTTAAAAAAATTGGCCTATGCAAAATTCATTTTGAGAGGGGGTAAGGGGAGGTGGGGGGGGGGGGGGGGGGGGACACCGTAGCACACCTCTACAGATACAGTTTAGTTCCCTTACAGCTGACATGATTAGGGAAGTACCCACAATTGCCTAGCTACTCATCTAATTTAGTATTGTACGTACTAATAATAAAGTACTATGATAAACAGATTAGTCTAGTTGACTGTTCAACTACTCGTTCTAAATTAATCTAGCATAACAGCTGATTAGTGATAACGCAGGGATACAGAGTGTTTAAGAATTCAGACACTTGCGTAATGTGACAATTCTATCTAGAGAGAAGCATTGTGGCGGGCTGTTTTGCTCGTGCCCTCGTTGGTTCACGAGAGAAGCTTCCCGTCCGGTAGCGGTCACTCGGTATGTCCGGCTGGACAGTTTTCCCTCACTTGCTCTTGGTGACCCATTCACCGAGAAAGTGCTTAGAAGTTAGAAATGCAATCCATCATTTACCAAGAGATAAAGCTCCTGGTCCGGACGACTTCATGGAAACTTTTTAAAAAATGTTGGAACATAGTAAAAGGAGATGTCACGAGAGTTGTCCACAATTCAGTAGCCTTCACGTTGCCAACATTTGTTGGCTCAACTCCGCCAATATTGTTTTATTGCCCCAGAAGGAAAGGGTGGAGGACAACTACGACCCATAGGCCTATTAACATCATAAATGCAGTCGTCGGAATCATCGCTAAGATGTTTCCTATCATTCTTGGGCCGATCGAGGATAATCTTATTTCAAATGCTCAAAGCGCCTTTACAAAAAAGAAAAGTGTCCACAACAACTTTCTCTACCAAAAACCCTTGCGAAGAAATTCCATAAAGGGAAGACCCTGCCTCTTTTATTCAAGCGTGGTGTCCGCAAGGCTTTCGATCCCATCAGTTGGTAAAATCACATGGTCCCGATAGAGGCCAGTAATGTGATGTCAGAGTAAATCTAGTACTTCCAACAAGTACAGCTGATCTTCAACTGTGTTGTTATTCATGAGATGCTTCTGCAACCAACTGCCGAAAGTGTCCTCGTGTTCCACTTTAATCGAGGAGTCAGACATCCCCGGGTTTTCTGAGCGTACAATAATCTTGTGTTTCTCGATATACGGAGCCACCAAAGTGGAATTGTGTAGAACTGTGTAGTGTGCTTTATTGAAAGAATCTCTGTCCATACATACCATTGTTTTTCTTCCTAGTGTGCCTTTTCCAGTCAGCCTCCCCTCATACCGAGATTCAGGAACACCAATCGTCTTAAGGTCAGGAAGAAAGTCAACACAAAACTCAATGACCTCCTCTGTTCCATATCCCTTGGAGATGCTTCCTTCTGGCCTAGCATAGTTATGAACATATTTCTTTAAGACTCCCATGAACCACAATGTAGTGCATACCGGGCATTTAATCCAAATTCTCGTACTTCTCACCACGATAGAGGGTGCAGTCATTAGGGCACGCATGTATCTTCTGCACATCTAATCCTAGAGGGCGGACGAGCTTCTTTGCTTCGTATGTACTGGCGGGCAATTCGTTATTTCTTGGAAGCAACCTCTTCACGAGTACCAGCAACTTTTCAAATTCCGAGTCAGTCACACCGGTCTCTGCCTTCCACTTCAGCAATTTCAGTATGCTACCCAACTTCTTCTGGCCATCTTCACAAGTTGGGTACAACAATTTATTGTGGTCCTGTAACATCTGCTCAAACTGCAACCTCTCCTTTTCTGTATCGCAGTCTCGCTTTGCATCAGAAATGACCCGACCAAGATCATCAGCGGGCCGGTCTGGTTCCCGTTCTTCACCTCCTTCTTCTTCATTGTCTTCCATTGCGGTATCAGCGTATTCAGGGAACATAGATCAGTAGTTGTCATCATCGTTCTCTTCTTCATCGCCGTCTTCCATCACAACCCCTCTTTCTCCTTGTTTGTTCCAAAAATTATAGCTGCACATAAAACCAGACAGAAGCAGGTGGCTCTGAATGACTCTTGCAGAAGTGTGAGCCTTCTCATTTCCTACAGTCGACACATGGACAACACATACATCCCGTCGCTTGTTCTCCTCGGCCATAACTCGAAAAGAACGCATGCCTTCTCTGAAAGCGGCAGAGCGTCGGTCACCGTACATCCATGGATGGCTCATCTGTATCATACAAATATATGTCAAACGCAATTACTATGCTAAAATTAGTACCGCACGACAGTCTTAACGAGAAAATAGTTGCTAACCGTTTATTACACTTGGAAACAAAGACGAGAAAACTTAAGTGTGGCTTGGGCACCTCATATCATGTCTATCTTGTGTGACCTAAACTTGCATCGCTCTAATGGACATTTCACCGAACACCTCTACTGCATGTGTATGAAAAAAAAAACTAGCACAACAACACTCTCTCCCACCAGGAAAAAAACAGTTGAGAGGGGGAAGGGGCTATGCGTATATATAGGGATAGAACACTAGTCCCGGTTGGAGATACAAACCGGGACTAAAGGGGGTGCCCCCAGCGAGCGGCAGGGCCAGGGCCCTTTAATCCCGGTTTGAGCCTCAGACCGGGACTAATGGGGTCTAACGGGCCGGGACATATAGTTCTGGGTGGCTCGGGCCGTCCGGCCAGGGCCATTAGTCCCGGCCCCAGCCACAGCCTGGACGAAAGGCCTGTTTTCTACTAGTCGGGTATAAAACTTTACCCATACCCATACCCATTGGGTACCCTGCGGGTATAACCGATAGTATACAAGTTATTTAAAAATTTACTTTAATCAATAGCATATTTTTTTTAAAAAATAGCTACTTACTAATAATAGAAGAGTATATGGAAGTATCAAATTAAAATTTAGAAGTCACAATCTCATACTCGTCCCTAGGCTTCTCGGTCACATAGGTTCAAACTCTATAGATAAGTTTGTCATGTTAGTTTAAACGGGCAGGCTATGGGGATACCCATGGATACAAGTCTATACCCGTGCCCGTACCCGTGACTTAACGGATAGGGTATGGGTATTACCCGTGGGTATAAAAGTGAGCCCATATCCAATCCATGCGGATATGGTACCCGCGGGTACCCATACCCATGGGTAAAATTTCCATCCTTAAGTGCGATCCACCAATTCCGCTTCCCATCTACGCTTTCAGCACTAATATTTTACTCCCTCCGTTTTAAAATATAGAATGTTTTAGATTTTTGAAGAAAATGTATTTAGACTTATTTTAGTGTGACGGTTTATTCAAGTTTAGAGTAAATCTATATATTAAAATAAGTCTAGATACATTTAATTCACAAAGATAAAACATCTTATATTTTAAAACAGAGAGAGTATTAATGTCTTGTCCTTCATTTGGATAGGTCCGTGCAGATGGAGCAGTTGGAGATATTTTTCAGCAAGGCGCCATTTTTTTACTATGGGTGGTATAAAATATGGTTGGATAGCCCACCAGTTAAAAGGTGAAATGAATCACCCAGGAATCGAGCTTTATTGGTCGCTCAGCAACCGCTTGCTGGCTGCTAAGCTCCCTTTGCTCCAACTCCAACCCTCGCAACCCCTTGCTCCTTCTAGCTACTCCATCAAGCAGCCATGGAGAACCTCAGCACTCTGGGAAAAATTGTTGCGGCCGTCATCATGGCCGTCATCATCGGCGCCATCGGTAAATGGTACGTGGCCACCCCGGTTTCAACAGTGGACACTTCCGGCGCAGGGGCCGTTAACGTCACCGGTGGCGCCGGTGTGAGGGTGAAGAGCACCGGTGCAGGGTCCGTTAACGCCATGGGTGTCGCTGCTATGAAGATCAAGACCGCCGGCGCAGGGTCCGTGACCGCCAAGGACGTCATCGGCACCTTAGAGGTGGACAACACCGGCGCAGGTGCCGTGACTGCCACGGGCGCGGACACTTGGTGTGGGATCCCCGTCGACGGATCCACGAGCATGAGGAACAAATGATCCATGAAACTATCGATCAAGGACTGCATGCTCTTCTTTTGTATGGTATGAATAAGCAGCCATTCTCTTCCATGGATCATCAAGATCTGTTGTTAGTGTCGGTCCCCACTCCCAATAACCTAGACTTCTGGCTGGGCTTACCTTGTGTTATGGTCATTAATAAAGAACTTGGAACGGGAGCTCTTGTTCCTGTATGTGTTTCATCTTTTCTGAATTCCTACTGTATTAGATTGTTGTCTTGGTTTGCTAGCGTATTCTGGAATTAAACTATTATGTGTTGCATAAATCTCTTTGTGGATTCAATGTCATTAATCTGTCTGAATAACGAGTACTACTAGTAGGAGTATAGTGTTATTTGCTTCTAGATATTTTATGCAATTCGCTCGTGAAATCCGGTAAATATGTGAGAAAATGCTTGAACGCACAGTGCATATTCTTCTTGACTCGCGCCATTAATTTCCTGGGGTACAGAAAAATACTGAGTACTACTAGTAGGAGTATAATTTTAGTTGCTTCGTGATTTTATGCAATTTAGTCTCAAAACTGGCCAGATGAGTGAGAAGGTTCTTGAACCCTCACCACATTCTTCCTGACTTGCACCATTTCTTGGCGCTCGATGACAACTTTCCCAAGAAAATAAGTTATGGTGAATCTTAGTTGTAATGCCAAGCAAATTAGCATCCATGCTAGATAGTACATATCCACCTCCCCCCATGCATATTTGTCATCAAACTTATCTTTTCTTTGTTTTCCATAATCATAGGAGCCATGCGCCTGGTCCCATTGACTAGACCAACGAAACCAGAACTTCACCTTCTGTCTTTAGCTAGGTACATTTAAAAACCCACTTGTGCTTTGCTCTTAATCTATTATGGAATCTCTTATTTTTTTCTTTCCATGGCTACCTTAGTTTTTTAGGGAAAATATATAGACTTAGGCAAGCACTAGTAGAGAGCGTATATTGTGTTTCAAAATCAGTCTTTTTGATAAGGAATTTTTTTAATCCGGCCAGGAGGGCAATATGCATTGTAGCGTATTTCGACGCGCATAGCAGCCGATACTACGTAGTGGTCTATTTTAAGAATGAACATATCAATGCATCTAAGTAAGCTTTGCATTTAATGATATTGGGATCATATGCATGTATGGGATTGCCATAGCCGAACTTCTTTACCGATGGTTGTGTGCAAAGGTTGTAGCTAAGGTAGAACAAAAATCTAATTAATCATAAACTATGGTGCCAGAGCCAAATTTTGTGTATGATATTGCGCTAGGATACCAGAATTGGGGACCAAAAATAGCCAATGGAATCTAGGTGTTGATGAACCTATTTTTTAAATTGGAAAAATGCTATTTCAAAGTTTGAGAAAAAATTTATACAACTAAAACACTTATTACCTTGATACTTATTGGTCGTGAAAATTATCATTAAAAAGTGACCTTTTGTGTCCCATACAAAACGTCGTATTTCTCTGAATAGTAGAAAACCAGTATTATATTTTTTTTTGCACAAGTATTATACTTTTGTTTTTTGGTTTCAAACTTAACATGCACATGCTTACATACATTCTATACATGCTTTAATTTGTAACTTCTTATATTTATCCAAATTTATTGTTTAAAAGGATCCACAAGCCACCTAGAGTCACCAAATCATGTCGTAGTGGGGAAGTCAGAAACCTGGATCCAAACTAACTGTTTAGCTAGTGCCTAATCCACACTGTAGTTGGAGCAAGCGCCTTGAGGTAGACTATTGATCTATCACGACGCCATGAGCTAGCTAGCTTCATCGCCCGGGGTTGCCCTTCTTAAACATTAGCACGCTATTGTCTAGATATAGACCAGTATGCAACACGGTGGAGAGTACATAAGTAAATAATTTGCTTGTTGTTCTTACCCTTGATGGACGGTATATGTATATGCATGTGAGGAAAGTAATGCGCGTGAGATCTTTGCATAAAACTAAGTTTTGCTGAAAAACAATTCAGCATAAAATGCACTATCTCAAATTCAATTTAAAAATGGCCCATTTGCGTCCAGCTCTGAAGGATCAAAGCTTAGTTACATGACGCCCAGGCCAAAACGGTCATGCTTAATATGCTCAATATCATTCCTCCTTGCCCATGTAGTCGTGCATGGTCATGACACCCTGGACAACAGAACACTGCGCCTTTGACCATGGAGCCATGCTTTAGAGCATGACACCCTAGGTCATGGCAGGAAAAGAAACGAAATGAAACGTAGCCGCATCTAGATACATGTGTTTAAAAAAACGCTAAAACGTCTTATATTTTGAAATGGATGGAGTAGATGAGTTGAGTACATGCCAATTATCAAAGTTCAGAAAACCACAATTTCATACTCAGCCCTTGCACTAGTGCGCTTCTCATCTGCATAGGGTGGAAGTTCATAGGTATGGTCCACATGTCAGTTTAAACGGGTAGTTTATGGATATATCCACGGGTGTAAGGCTATATACCCGTAACCTACTCATGACTTAATAGGTAGGTTATGTGTACTACCCATGTGTATAAAAGCAATGTCCATACCCTTTCCATGAGTGTAAGTTACCCATGAGTACCATTGTGCGTGGGTAAATTTGCCATCCCTAGTAATACTCCAAGTGATCTACACCAATAACTACTCATTCATGGCCACAAGTATCCGTCTAAGTTGATGTCATCCTGAAACGATAAGTACCACTCTAAGGTAGTTCTCCGGGTTTTCATCCCCAATATGTGAATTTGTATGTAGGAACAGAGTGGACACAATTTTGTGGGCTAACAACTTCATGCACAACATATTTCATACAAATTTAGGCCCCGGGAAGATCTTAGTAACAATCCTACGTCCTAGTGCGAGTATGTTATGGGGGGTGTGAGGTGCTCAATGTTTATAAAGGGGATGCTGACTTACGGGAAGTCGTCCTACTGCTTCATGCATCTAGGAAGGGGTGAACTATGTAGTTGTGTTCTTTGACGAACTACTAAGTTCTTCTATATGTGAGTGTGATTCTAACCTCCCTCTCTCTGGTGAGGAAGAAAGTATTTGTATCTGATACTTTCTTCTGGGAAAAGAGGGATACAAGTAATGTAGGCAGTTGCTGCTCCAGAAATGTACTTGTTGCTCAACCAAAGCCGATCAAAGAATAGCTGCCTCTGATACTGCACAGGGCTCCATCCACGTACACATTCGGTAACGTGGTTGGCCTGTGGTTGGCCTCTGACCCTCGCTGATCTTAGCCGCCCATGTTCTGTCTTGATCCTAGGAAACACGGATTGGATAGTTTTCTCTATGGTTGGCGCGTCAGTCTCCTTCCTAGGCGGGCGGGGGGGGGGGGGGTCCGTCTAACCCCGCTGGCCTTCTCTCCTAAGTCAGCTCTGTGCCATAGTATAATAATCTAGTGACTAGTGCATCAAAAAAAGCTCATCTAAACCTAACAAGATGGGATATATTTCGAAGCACTTGTTGAGACCAACTTAGCTATCACTACGGGAATAACTAAATAGGCCGACGGCCTTTTTATACGCCGACGGCAAAATGTCGGGGCCGTCGGCGTAGCTTGACGGGCCGTCGGCCCAGTTTTGCCCTCGGCGTAGAATAAATAGGCCGACGGCCGCCGTCGGCGTAAACATGACCGTCGGCGTAGCCCATTGGGCTAACGGCAGAGCAACGGCGTCAAGTCTACGCCGACGGCGTAGGTTTCAGACCTATGCCGACGGCTTTGCCGTCAGCGTAGCTATTTTTCTTTTTTTGCCATATTAATCTTAGAAAAATCATAACTAAATCATTTAAATTCAGAAAAATACATATAATATATCCAAATTTGCAGAAAAATAAGATATATCTATATAAACTCAAATATTATATATTTTTATTCAAAAAAATACATAAAAAATACAAATACTTTCGTATAACATATTTTTCATTTTCCGAGTGCAAAAAACGGGGTGTTTTTGTGAAGCAACCACCAAATGAAAGTTTCAAAATAATAATACCACATTTTTCAAAAATACTAGACCATATTGAATGGATAATTTCCCAACCTAGGAATCTCAAACCTTTCCGTTCACCTCTCGTGAAAAAGACAAATTCCTGCTGAATCGGTAGGAAATGAGTTAGATTTGAACTACAGGTACATGATATATTGCTCATGATTTTTTGTAAAAATCATTTTTAGATTCACAATATGCTATTTCATCAGAGATCTAATGCAAGTTTAGTGAGACTCGTCCCCGAGCTAGGAATCATCATGCCCCTCGATTTAGGAAGTTTAATGATAGTTTGACATGTGCATAAAAAATTAAAAAACGATCGAAACAATGCAAAACCTTCGCGTGGTGTCATATTATATGACATAGTTCCATGGAAAAATATCAGACTTGGTATATTCATTGAGTCTTAAAAAAACCTTCACAAAATGGCCTATCTCAATCGAGGTTTTCTGGATTTCAGGTCAAATGACCAATGTTATTGCTATAATCGTGGTATAGTTTGAGATAATGTGTCAATATTGTGCACACATGTGTATCATGGGATGGTGAACAATGTTGCAGGAGGAAGTTTTCCTTTTCGTCGCACCAAAAAGCCATTTTTCATTTTCCGAGTGCAAAAAACGGTGTGTTTTTGTGAAGCAACCACCAAATGAAAGTTTCAAAATGATAATACCACATTTTTTAAAAATACTATACCATATTGAATGGACAATTTCCCAACCTAGGAATCTCAAACCTTTCCGTTCACCTCTCGTAAAAAAGACAAATTCCTGCTGAATCGGTAGGAAATGAGTTAGATTTGAACTACAGGTACATGATATATTGCTCATGATTTTTTGTAAAAATCATTTTTAGGTTCACAATATGCTATTTCATCAGAGATCTAATGCAAGTTTCGTGAGACTCGTCCCAGAGCTAAGAATCATCATGCCCCTCGATTTAGGAAGTTCAATGATAGTTTGAAATGTGCATAAAAAATTAAAAAAGATCGAAACAGTGCAAAACCTTCGCGTGGTGTCATATTATATGACATAGTTCCATAGAAAAATACCAGACTTGGTATATTCATTGAGTCTTAAAAAAACCATCACAAAATGGCCTATCTCAATCCAGGTTTTCTGGATTTCAGGTCAAATGACCAATGTTATTGCTATAATCGTGGTATAGTTTGAGATAATGTGCCCATATTGTGCACACATGTGTATCATGGGATGGTGAACAATGTTGCAGGAGGAAGTTTTCCTTTTCGTCGCACCGAAAAGCCATTTTTCATTTTCCGAGTGCAAAAAACGGGGTGTTTTTGTGAAGCAACCACCAAATGAAAGTTTCAAAATGATAATACCACATTTTTCAAAAATACTATACCATATTGAATGGACAATTTCCCAACCTAGGAATCTCAAACCTTTCCGTTCACCTCTCGTGAAAAAGACAAATTCCTGCGGAATCGGTAGGAAATGAGTTAGATTTGAACTACAGGTACATGATATATTGCTCATGATTTTTTGTAAAAATCATTTTTAGGTTCACAATATGCTATTTCATCAGAGATCTAATGCAAGTTTAGTGAGACTCGTCCCCGAGCTAAGAATCATCATGCCCCTCGATTTAGGAAGTTTAATGATAGTTTGACATGTGCATAAAAAATTAAAAAACGATCGAAACAATGCAAAACCTTCGCGTGGTGTCATATTATATGACATAGTTCCATGGAAAAATACCAGACTTGGTATATTCATTGAGTCTTAAAAAAAACTTCGCAAAATGGCCTATCCCAATCGAGGTTTTCTGGATTTCAGGTCAAATGACCAATATTATTGCTATAATCGTGATATAGTTTGAGATAATGTGTCCATATTGTGCACACATGTGTATCATAGGATGGTGAACAATATTGCAGGAGAAAGTTTTCCTTTTCGTCGCACCAAAAAGCCATTTTTCATTTTTCGAGTGCCAAAAGCGGGGTGTTTCATGAATCTTGACATAGTTTTAGTTGGTCTAATATTTAAAATTTATGATATATAATTAAATAGATGATAGGGATGTCATATTTGGATTCCTCTCATTTTTTTGATCGATTTGGATATATTATTTGTCGAATTGTGATTTACGGATTCGTAGATATGAATTATTCAAATTTAAATAAAAAAGCAAAATAAATAAAATTTATTTTATTTTTATTTGAATTCAAGATTATTATTACTTATTTATTGTTGTTTACTCAAAAAATTGTATGGAATGTAAAAAAAGAAATATGTCTAACATTATAGTGTAATGGTTAATAGGTTTGATATGATAATATTCACAACAAGTTCTAGTTTGTTTGTCGGAAGCTCATGTGGAAGGAACGAAGAAGTTAAGCGTGCTGGGGCTGGAGTAGTATTAGGATGTTTGACCGGTTGGGATGTTTGACTAATTGTGCAATTTGACTTGAGACTAAGTATACTTAGAATTAAAAATGTCCATATGAGTTTAACAAGTTAAACAATAAAAAATGTTAAAAAAAGTTGGAAAATTTTTTTTAAAAAAAATTTTGAAAAAAAAATTGGAAAAAAAAATTGAAAAAATCTAGGCCGACGGTAAAGTCGTCGGCGTAGCCAAACGGCCGTTAGTCATCTAGGTGGGCCTCATATGGTCTACGCCGACGGTTTTTCTACGCCGACGAGAGAAGAGGCTACGCCTACGGGGCAGTACGCCGACGGCCATACGCCGACGGCAGCCGTCGGGCCAGCCTACGCCGACGGGACCTGGCCGTCGGCGTATTCAGCTTCTCCCGTAGTGTATGAAAATGAATCCGTAAATGGATCAGCTTTTGAGAGATTTTTTTATATATTTTTTGGAATTAGTCATTAATGCTAGTGAAATCAAGCTAGTGGATGGAGCCCTACCTATATGCATGTCTATCTTTTCACCAGAAACTGTTGTATGGGGACAGTCGTGGGGCACTCTCCCTAGTACTTAGAATAATCGATAAATAAAAACATTAAAAATACGTATAGGACTAGTTGAAGATTTCTTTGTAAGTATGCTTAAGAAAATGAAGAAAAAAATACAAAAAATGAAGAATGACGAGAAAAGAAACACGCTACCAACACAAAAGCCTTATAATTATTTATTTGTAAATACAAAGTCTAATTTAGTTACATATGAAAAAATATGAAGCAAATATTGGGGTCCTGGATTGGATATCTAGAACAAATAAGCATTGGATTAACGGTTCTACGTGCACGATGTAGAGCTACTACATACTGAAGACCATGAGTTCGAATTGTTACGCTCCATAAGTTCTTTCCGTTTCCTCCTCTCAGGCGCACGTATTTGAGGTAATAGATCACTGAGTGATACGACCATGTCTACTGCATCCTAAGCTATTGCGAGTTCAAAGTTCAGATATGTGTATGTGCCTAGACATATTTTACTTACTAGTGGGCAATATGATCAATATTGTTTAAGACTTCGGAGGCTGCTCCTTCAAGTTGGCAAGTTGTCTGTTGTATGGACGTGCCTCAAAAGCGGATTTTTTTGGGATATTCATTCTTATGTTGTTGCCAAGAAAAAGAATATCTCGTGGATCGTGAAAAGGGGCTTTAGTTTGTCGGATTTGCTATCTTTGTAGGATACAATAAAATAGGGAGGGGATGGGGGCGATGTATATGAAAGTAATGTAATTTAAGCTGTCTCCGGACAAAAGAACTGAAATCTTAGTCAATACTACGGATCAACAATATAATATATGAGCACATTGATAAATAAATTATACTACACATTGTGTTTATCTACTACAATACATACATAAGAGAAAAATACAAAAAGTCCATTTCTCAGTAGTTACTACTGTTCTCTCCTTTAGTATATTGTTCCTCCTTATCATAGAGGCGGATCGTAAAACATGAGCAGATGTGGCACAATGTTTCTCCTCCTCCATTTCTCTGGAAGCCCATATCGATGCTACCTTGGGTTTTGATGCTGCTACTTTATCTTCCCGGCACACCTCAAGTCACTTTGAAGAACTCTTTTCTTTACAGAATAATAAGTACGCGTATATATGCATTAATAAATATAGTATTTTTATGAATGTGTGTGGCTAGGGAGACATGCTCTGCATAACGTTTGTGCCAAATGTTTGGGTTCTCCTCCTCCTCTTCAGCACGACAACGGCCAGTCGTAAGTTTGCATATCTTATGTCAACATGCTGATACTCTTCATTGCTAATGCAGTTTACTTATTCCATTCTCATAAACAGATACAGTTTAGTTCCCTTACAGCTGACATGATTAGGAAAGTACCCACGATTGTCTAGCTACTCCTCTAATTTAGTACTGTACGTACTAATTAAGTACTATGATAAAAAGATTAGTCTAGTTGACTGTTCAACTACTCGTTCTAAATTAATCTAGCATAACAGCTGATTAGTGATAACGCAGGGATACCGAGTGTTTAAGAATTCAGACACTTGCGTAATGACAACTATCTAGAGAGAAGCATTGTGGCGGGCTGTTTTGCTCGTGCTTTACTGGTTCCTAAGCCAGAGGCGATGTGTGTGCGTGATCGCTTAGTGTTCACGAGAGGAGATTCCCGGTAGCGGTCACTTGGTATGTCCGTTTGGACAGTTTTCCCTCACTAGGTCTTGGCGATCCATTGACGGAGAAAGTGCTTAGGAATTTAATCCATCATTTACCGAGAGATAAGGCTCCGGGTCCGGACGACTTCACAGAAACATTTTTCAAAAGGAGATGTCACGAGAGTTGTCCATCTATTCACTAGCCTTCACGTTGCCAACATTTATTGGCTCAACTCCGACCAATATTGTCTTATATATTGCCCCAGAAGGAAAGGGTGGAGGTCATCTACGACCATAGGCCTATTATCAACTTCATGCAGTCGTCGAAATCATCGCCAAGCAGATGTTTCCTATCTTTCTTTGGCCGATCATGGATAAGCTTATTTTAAATGCTCAAAGCGCCTTTACAAAAAAGAAAAGTGTCCACAACAACTTCCTCTACGTAAAGAACCTTGCGAAGAATTCCATAAAGGAAAGACCCTACCTCTTTAATTCAAGCTTGGTGTTTGCAAGGCTTTCGATTCCATTGGTAAAATCACATGGTCCCAACACAGGCCAGTAATGTGAGGTCGGAATAAATCTAGTACTTGCAACCACTTATTTTTTTTGAAATGGGGAAAGCCCCAGCCTCTGCATCGATTGATGTACACAGCCTTTTATTGTGCGGTTCAAAAAGTATTAAGTCTTACAAACATAGTTACAAAAATAAAGGTTGAGACACATATCAACCAAAAAAAAAGAGCCAGCAAATATGCATCTATCCATCACAAATTCTACTAGAATGCCGCCAGCCGGTAGCCTGGAAATAGAAGTCCTGAGCGACCGTCAGGAGCCGGGAGCATCCAGTAACCATAGTGTCTCTCTGATCTTCCGGTAGAAGGTAAGACCATTGTTGAATCCAATGCGCCGCCAAACGAATAACCTGCATAAAATTAGTGCCAGAGTGTCTATTAAATACAATGTTATTTCTCGACATCCAGATGGACCAACATAAAGCTGATACCCCAATGCGTAGTGTAGCTTTATTCTTTTTATCAACTCCATTCAGCCAATTTCCAAACATATTTGAAATATTAGAAGGTGGAGGCATGTTATAAGTGAAGAAAACCAAACGCCAAATAATACGAGCAAAGGGGCAAGAAATAAAAAGATGTTCAACAGATTCCAATGAATCGCAAAAAAAACATTTTTGGCATCCATCCCAATTTCTTTTGGCTAGGTTGTCTTTTGTTAACAAAACTTTATTATGAAGGAACCACATGAAGATCTTAATTTTTAAGGGGATTTTTAACTTCCACAAATAGGATTGTAGGAATCGAGTATGACCGTTCAATTGTTCCTGATATAGAGATTTGACAGTAAAATCCCCGGTCGGGGTTAGCTTCCAAATAAACTTATCTGGAGTATCATTTAGCTGAACCTTCATTAGTTTTCGGCATAAGTTTAACCAATGTGTCCACTTAGCTGAACCTTCATTAGGGACATCTGCCACCAAGACATTTTTCCGTAGAACAATATTATACAATGTTGGATATTGTTGCGCTAACGACGTATCCCCCAACCAAATGTCCTCCCAAAACCGCACATTCTCTCCATCTCCAATTTTGAAATACCCATTAGTGAAAATCATTTCTTTCACTCTAATGAGTCCCTTCCAAAAGAGAGAGTCTGTAGGTTTGGCTTCAACTTGTGACAAAGTTTTACATTGCAAATATTTGTTTTGAAGTATTTGTTGCCATATGCCATCTTCATTAAGCAACTTAAATAACCATTTGCAGAGGAGGCATCTATTTTTTACCTCGAGCACCTCAATCCCCAGATCTCCCTGGTCCTTGGGGTGACAAATTATATTCCATTTAGTTAATCTATATTTTTTTTTAGCATCGTCACTTTGCCAAAAGAATTTAGATCTGAAAAAGTCCAATCTTTTTCTAAGTCCTATGAATTTCTAAGAACGAGAGCAGACTAGTCAAAACCGAATTAATTAAAACTAAGCGATCCCCATAAGAGAGTAGTTTTCCTTGCCAACATCCTAGCTTAGAAACAAAACGACTCTCCACGGGATTCCATTCTGAGTTTTTTAATTTTCTATAATGGATAGGTACTCCAAGATACCTGAAAGGTAGGGAACCTCACTCGCAGCCAAAGATCTGCTTGTATTCATATTCCATCTCCTTCGCCTTACCAAAATAGAAAAGCTTGCTCTTGTGAAAGTTTATTTTCAGCCCCGAAAGTTGCTCAAAAATACATAATATTAGCTTCATATTCACAGCCTTTTCTAAGTCATGTTCCATAAAAAATATGGTATCATCAGCATATTGTAAAACAGATACCCCACCATCCACTAGATGAGGTATGAGACTTCCCACTTGGCCATCCACCCTAGCACGAGCGATAAGAATTGCCAACATGTCAACTACGATATTAAAGAGGATTGGCGACAGAGGATCACCCTGCCTTAAAACTTTTCGTGTCTGAAAATAATGACCAATATCATCATTGACCCTTATTCCAACACTACCTCCTTACACATATTGCTTAATCCATTCACACCACTTAGGATCAAAACCTTTCATACGCAGAACTTGTTGTAGGAAAGGCCATTTTACCTTATCATAAGCCTTTTCGAAATCAATTTTGAAAAGCACTCCATCCATTTTCTTCCGGTGAAGCTCATGGATGGTTTCGTGCAAGACAACAACTCCTTAAAGGATATGTCGCCCTGGCATAAAGGCGGTTTGGGTGGGACTAATCACTTTTTGTGTCACTTCCGAAATGTGATTAGTAGCCACCTTAGTAAAAATCTTGAAGCTAACATTAAGAAGATAAATGGGTCTATATTGTTGGACTTGAACCGCATTCTCTTTCTTTGGTAATAGAGTAATCACCCCAAAATTCAATTTAAACAGGGGTAACTCTCCCGAGATCAATTGTCCAAAAAGAGCAGTTAGGTCAAATTTAATAACATCCCAGAAAGTCTGATAGAACTCAGCCAGGAAACCATCAGGTCCAGGGGCTTTATTATGTTCCATCTGAGAAATAGCATCAAAAACTTCTTTCTTGGTAAAATCAGTTGTAAGAATAACATTTTGTTCGGCTAAAATTTGGGGAATGTCCATATTTTGATCTTCATTTAAAGAGATATTGCTATGAGTTGGTTCACCAAAAAGTCATTTATAGTATTCCGTGATATACACCCTTAGGTTATCTTCCCCAACAATGGTTCCTTCCTCTTGTTCCAATTGGAAAATCTTCTTTTTCCTATGCTTACCATTAGCAATGAGGTGAAAATATTTTGTATTATTGCCACCTTCTTGTATGTGCTTAACCTTAGCCCGTTGAGACCATTTGGTCTCTTCATCTTGTCTAAGTTTATTCACACAATCATTTGCTTCTCTCAGTTTTGCCTTTTCCGCTCCACTAAGCGGGGTAGTTTCAGCTTTAACATCCAACTCATCAATAATCAAAAGAAGTTTTTCTTTCTCCTTTTTATATTTACCACTTAGATTCTTGGCCCATCCCTTCAAAAAACGGCGCAAGTGCCTAATATTTTTCTGCCACATCTGAATTACAGTCGCTCCATTAGAGACCGATTCCCATTCTCTTTTTATCATCTCATAGAACCCGTCCTAGCGCAACCAAGAAAGTTCAAAAGAAAAACGGGCTTTGTTACCAATGTGTGCGTGATGACCCGAATCTATCAATAGCGGTGTATGATCGGAACCTGAACGTGCCAACGCTCTCACCGAAAC
Organism: Avena sativa; assembly: GCA_916181665.1. Lineage (NCBI taxonomy): Eukaryota > Viridiplantae > Streptophyta > Magnoliopsida > Poales > Poaceae > Avena > Avena sativa. Next base: position 26,651,778 of record OV702286.1, on the reverse strand, counting down.
TAAAGGAAATTTTTGTTCCCACTCAACACTTGCAAGTATCCGATCAAGCTTCTCATAAGTCGGATTGTCCCTGCAATTTGCCCAAGTAAATTGCCTTCCTGATAGGACAATTTCGCGAAGGTCAAGACTCTCAATGATAGCATTAAACATAAATGGCCATCTAGGATTGAAAGTATTATTATTACTCTTGTCTTCTTTTTTACGCATGATATTAAAATCACCCCCAATCATCATGGGAAGTGATTCACTCTCACACATGCGCACAAGTTCAAACAAAAACTCAGGTTTATGAGTGTCTTGCGCAGCTCCATACACCGGCAATAAAACCCACTCAAAACCATCTTGTTTTGTTCTCAAATGAAGCTTAACATTAAAATCGTCAGTCTCAACATTTTGGACCTGTAGCGATTCAATGTTAATGTCAACCAAAATTCCCCCAGACCGTCCATGCGGTGGAAGACAAAACCAATTAAAAACCTTCCCTCCAGCCAAATGTTTTAAAAAGGGTACCTCGAAATTGGATCTACCCGTTTCTAGCAACGCGATAAAATCCAAGTGAAAATCTTTTATTGATTCATGAACAAACAAGTGCTTACCAAGGTCGCGAAAACCCTCGCTGTTCCACGTCATACCCCTTATGCCTGACATTTTAAGATCTATTTGGCTTAAATTTTACTCTCGTACTTCTTCTCAAATTTGTCTTATCATAAGACTTACAACGACGATTCTTTATGACCTTTTTTTCGGCATGAGCAACAAACTCATGAAAATACTCGCCCTCCGAGCTATGTTCATCATTCGAATCTTCACACAGCACGGATAAATGTGAAACTGTACCATTATTTTCAGCCGAATTCTCCTTATTTTTCAATATGGTTAAGGCTCTATCTATTTCATTGTCAAAAATTATTTCTGTTGCCACAAATTTCTCCTTACTATCCATCCCAAAAGACACCCCTAATTGCTTTGCCCTATCAACTAACTCATCTGGAGAGAAAGATAAAACCGAAAGTTTTTTAGGTTGTGTACCTTGCCCCTGAAGATTGTTGTGTTGGTGAGCGAGCATCATCGCGCGCTCCATTTGGGTGGCATCAGCGTAAGGTTGGGCTTGCACTCCCCTGCTCGAACGTACTCCACCCGGTGGCTGCATACCACCGAACGCCACCACTTCAGACTCAGTAGGTGACTCCAGCATGGTCTTTTCAGCAACGGCGGGCGACCAAGGCAATGCGGTTTGACGGAGCTTAGGCGTCTGCCGCGGCAGATCATATCCCACTGCAGGTTGCCGCTGTTCCACGGCAGGCTGCCGTGCCTCCCCGGCAAACTGCCTTGAAACCTGGGCAGGCGGCCGCGACTCAGCTACATGCACTGTAGAGTCTAAACCAGCTGCCAAAACCACCACACCACAAGAACGAGTCACTTGACTGGCATCCACCGATTCTAAAGGCACAACAACATTAATTGAGCCCAGAAAATTTGAGTCATTGCAATCAGATTGCGAAGACAAAGAAATCATATTACCTTTGGGTGTACATGGAGTAACACCACCCATGCAGACGTCCAAAGTATGCTTCTTATTATCTTCACCACTAGCAGGCTTGTTTGCATCCTTTTCCACATGGAAATGGTCGGCTACAACATGAAATAATACATCATCATTTTTTGAACCATTAAAATTTAAGCTTGATATAAAGTCATAAGAAATCATACCTCCCCTACTCATTGCCACATGCATAGTAGGCTCTAACCTTACCAAACGTTCTTCCTTCAAAAAGGAAGAAAACGAACCAAATATGATAGGCTCCAAATTAGCCTGTTGATTGTTGATAGATGTAGCATCATGTTGCATGTATGTCCTATCTTCAGATTTACCATTGGTCGGTAGGTTGGAATTGTCATGGAGATTATTAAAAGATCCTCCATTAGGATTACCAGCATCATGACCTCCGTCATTCCCATTGGCATCATCCATGATAACATCTTCCAAAACAGGAGGTAAAGGTGCCCCCTCGACTTGGAAACGCAAGCAGTAGAAATCATCCTTTATCATAATGTCCATTCGTTCAGGAACGAGAGTAGGATCCATACAAGCCACATACACCCTTAGAACCCCATGTTCCCTCGTAAACTTTATATCAATGTCAAGTGTCTTACCAAACAGGATACCAATCGCCCATAATGTCAGATAATCATCCAGGGCCTCTGAAGGCAGATCATGGACAAGAATCCACACCTTATCAGGCGTCCAAGAAGGCTGTACTTCTGACTTCCAAGAATCAGAAGTCATAGAGCATGGACTATTAGGAACTTCTGACTTCCAGCATAAAATACCCTTTTGCGTCCAGCTCTGAAGGATCAAAGCTTAGTTACATGACGCCCAGGCCAAAACGGTCATGCTTAATATGCTCAATATCATTCCTCCTTGACAAATAGTAGTCATGCATGGTCATGACACCCTGGACAACGGAGCTATGTATAGAACACTGCACCTTTGACCATGGAGCCATGCTTTAGAGCATGACACCCTAGGTCATGGCAGGAAAAGGAACGAAATGATACGTAGCCGCATCTAGATACATGTGGAGGGAGTAGATGAGTTGAGTACATGCCAATTATGAAAGTTTAGAAAACCACAATTTCGTACTCGGCCCTTGCACTACTGGGCTTCTCATCTGCATAGGGTGAAAGTTCATAGGTATGGTCCACATGTCAGTTTAAACGGGTAGTTTATGGATATATCCACGGGTATAAGGCTATATACCCGTAACCTACTCATGACTTAATAGGTAGGTTATGTTTACTACCCATGTGTATAAAAGCATGTCCATACCATTTCCATGAGGGTAAGTTACCCATGAGTACCGGCGTGCGTGGGTAAATTTGTCATCCTTAGTAATACTCCAAGTGATCTACACCAATAACTACTCATTCATGGCCACAAGTATCCGTCTAAGTTGATGTCATCCTGAAATGATAAGTACCACTCTAAGGTAGTTCTCCGGGTTTTCATCCCCAATATGTGAATTTGTATGTAGGAACAGAGTGGACACAATTCTGTGGGCTAACAACTTCATGCACATCATATTTCATACAAATTTAGGCCCCGGGAAGATTTCCTACGTCCTAGTGCGAGTATGTTATGGGGGTGTGACGTGCTCAATGTTTATAAAGGGGATGCTGACTTACGGGAAGTCGTCCTACTGCTTCATGCATCTAGGAAGGGGTGAACTATGTAGTTGTGTTCTTTGACGAACTACTAAGTGCTTCTATATGTGAGTGTGATTCTAACCTCCCTCTCTCTGGTGAGGAAGAAAGTATTTGTATCTGATACTTTCTTCTAGGAAAAGAGGGATACAAGTAATGTAGGCAGTTGCTGCTCCAGAAATGTACTTGTTGCTCAACCAAAGCCGGTCAAAGAATAGATGCCTCTGATACTGCACAGGGCTCCATCCACGTATACATTCGGTAACGCGGTTGGCCTCTGACCCTCGCTGATCTTAGCCGCCCATGTTCTGTCTTGGTCCTAGGAAACATGGATTGGATAGGTTTCTCTATGGTTGGCGCGTCAGACTCCTTCCTAGACAGGCAAGGTAATCCCGCTGGCCTTCTCTGCTAAGTCAGCTCTGTGCTAACATGGTAGCCATAGTATAATAATCTAGTGACTAGTGCATAAAAAAAAAAGCTCATCTAACATAACAAGATGGGAAATAATTCGAAGCTCTTGTTGAGACCAACTTAGCTATGAAAATGAATCCGTAAATGGATCAGCTTTTGAGAGATTGTTTTTATATATTTTTTGGAATTAGTCATTAATGCTAGTGAAATCATGCTAGTGGATGGAGCAAATGAAGAATGACGAGAAAGAAGAATGACGAGAAAGAAAACGCTACCAATACAAAAGCCTTATAATTATTTATTTGTAAATACAAAGTCTAATTTAGTTACATAGGAAAAAAGTGAAGCAAATTTGTAATATTGGGAGTCCTGGATTGGACATCTAGAACAAATAAGCATTGGTTTAATGGTTCTACGTGCACGATGTAGAGCTACTACATACTGAAGACCATGAGTTCGAATTGTTACGCTCCTATGTTCTTTCCGTTTCCTCCTCTCAGTCGCACGTACTTGAGGTAATAGATGACTGAGTGATACGACCATGTCTACTGCCTCCTAAGCTATTGTGAGTTCAAAGTTTAGATATGTGTATGCGTGCCTAGACATATTTTACTTACTAGTGGGCAATAAGACCAATATTGTTTAGGACTTCAGAGGCTGCTGCTTCAAGTTGGCAAGTTGTCTGTTGTATGGACGTGCCTCAAAAGCGGGGGTTTTTGGGATATTCATTCTTATGCTGTTGCCACGAAAAAGAATATCTCGTGGAGTGTGAAAAGGGGCTTTAGTTTGTCGGATTTGCTATCTTTGTAGGACAAAATAAAATAGGGAGGGGATGGGGGCGATGTATATGGAAGTAATGTAATTTAAGCCGTCTCCGGACAAAAGAACTAAAATCTTAGTTGATCGACAATATAATATATGAGCACATCGATAAAAGATATTATAGTACACATTGTGTTTATCTACTACAATACATACATGCGAGAAAAATAAAGAAAGTCTCTTTCTTTCTCAATAGTTACTATTGTTCTCTCCTATAGTATTGTTCCCCCGTATCATAGAGGCAGATCGTGAAACATGAGTAGATGTGGCACAATGTTTCTCCTCCCCCATTTCTCTGCAAGCCCATCTTGATGTTTTGATGCTGCTACTTTATCTCCCCGGCACACCTCAAGTCACTTTGAAGAACTCTTTTCTTTACAGAATAATAAGTACGCGTATATATGCATTAATAAATATTGTATTTTTATGAATGTGTGCGGCTAGGGAGACAGGCTCTGGATAATGTTTGTGCGAAATGTTTGGGTCCTCCTCCTCTTCAGTACGACAACGGCCAGTCGTAAGTTTGCATATCTTATGTCAACATGCTGATACTCTTCATTGCTAATGCAGTTTACTTATATCATTCTCATAAACAGATACAGTTTAGTTCCCTTACAGCTGACATGATTAGGGAAGTACCCACGATTGTCTAGCTACTCCTCTAATTTAGTACTGTACGTACTAATTAAGTACTATGATAAAAAGATTAGTCTAGTTGATTGTTCAACTACTCGTTCTAAATTAATCTAGCATAACAGCTGATTAGTGACACAGCCCCCTCTAACAACGGTTGGGAGGGCCCTCTAACAGCGGTTCTACAACCGCTGTTGAGGGTTCGGTGTTAGAGGGGGGCCCCCTTTAACACCGGTTCTTATACAAACCTGTGTTATAGGGTGGCGCACGTGGGGCTGCCGCAGGGCTCAGCCCCCCTCCCCCCTTTAACACCGGTTCACGAACCGGTGTTAAAGGTTCTCTGCCGCGGCAGGAAAACGGCCTAAATCTCTGCCGCGACAGAGCAGAGTTCTGCCGCGGCAGAGATTTAGGCCGTTTTCCTGCCGTGGCAGCCTCTGCCCCGTTCTGGGCGTATTTCTGCAGGAGGGGGGAGGGGGAATTGATCGGGAGCGGTATACACATACATCGTCATCGGTACATACGAGTACATGAATAATTAAGCACCTATTATTATACACAAACATCGTCATCGGCACATACATCGTCATCGTTTATTTTGGTGGATATCTAAAGAGTTCTCCGCTAGGCGTGACGACCTCATCAAGTATGAACCCCGCCAGTTCCTCTTGAATGGCTCGTATGCGGTCAAATGGTAGGAGTTGGTCCCGCATCCGTTCGATCTGAATATATATGAAGAATGGGGTCAATATATATAAGAATAAAACTCAACACAATTGATGGTAATAAAATAATGTTGTGTACTTTGTTTACTTACTCTAAGTTGTTCTAGTGCGGCTTGGCCCGTCGCACATATCGTGTTGCGAATGAACTCGCAAACATAGTACCCACATAAGTTATTGCTGGGTCCCTGATACGCGCACTTTACGAGAATAGAGAGTTCAATCAAAATAATAATCAATAAAGCATGATATAATGGAATTGGAAGCAGAATCAAAGAGATACGCAGACCTAGCTCGCTAGTATTACTTACATTTTGGTCTACAAATTTTAGTTCTTCTGACCATTCACCCACGGCCCTGCCCGTAAACCTTTTCCAAACCTTGTCCGGCAAAGAAAATGGATAAAGGAGTAATTAATTACTTGTTGTCACGAAAGTTGCCGATCTAGTGCGATAATATGATTGAAATTACCTCTGGAACATCTCTCTAAAGGCTGCCCATATCTCTTTTTCTTTTCGTAACGATTCCATGACAAGGACTTTTCCTGAGTCGGGTTGAATGACTAGCAGAATAAAGTGGAACCTACGCACGCATAACTCATCATCAGTTACACTTAACATCGAGTAAGCCGAAACAGAATGTGTACAAGAGAGAGGGTAAGAGTACTCACGAGAAGTTGTAAGGCAATAGTATTTTCCTTTTGGTTTGTTGTCTCAGTAAATACCTTAGCAAGTAATCTTCTGTTTGCCCGGGTTTAGTTCTTACCACTTCTTCATGAACTCTATTTGGGTCAACGAACCCAATGTCAAAAGGGCCTCCTTTCCTGCATTCCATAACCCTTTTCCTGCATAATAGTATATACATATATGGTGAGCATATATATATATACATGCAATTAATGAAGTGAATGAGATGAGATATAAATTACAGAAATAGTACTTACACACAATAAAGGCTGATGGCAGCTTTGTCGAGTTCCTTCTGATTGAATAGAAAATGCAAGTCTTGAATGTTGAAGTCGATCCCGTCGTCTCCGCACAAGAAAATCTCATCTCTTATATGCGCCGTGATCCATTCTTCCTTTCTCGTCTTGCAGAAATCAAGGTACCACTTGTGCAATTTTCGCATCTTTGTTGGTAGATTCTTGAGCTCCTCTTTCTTGACGAGATTCTTCCCATACTTCCATGGCTGTATGGGGTTGGCATCACATTTGGGCAAGTTGTCTCCCATGATGTTCAAGTATGCAATGTAACTCATCCCCATCTCATTGGCCTTTCTTTGTAGCTCTGCCTCGTAATCATTTACGGGAGGAGCGTCCCGTGTGTCGAACATTTGGAGCGGGGCGCATGATTGGTTTTCCTGCTCTCCGAGCATGGAAACTGTTTTCTAGGGTGCCTTACGACTGCTACTTTCAGTCTCCCTACGGCGTCTTGCATCCGCCTTCAAAATCTGGCGCTCGTAGTCCGGGACAAGTGGGGTTTCAGGTTTCAAAAGATTTTTGTAAAACTTCGCCACCATCGCCTTTGGATCGGCTCGTCTAGGTGCAAAGAATTTCTTGACCTCTTCTTCCAAGATCCTATTGGTCTCCTCGTCGCTGGGATTCCACGGTAAAACCGGCAATGGCTTGGCGGAAGGCTGCGGGACGTAGTTTTTTGAACTCTTTGGCGTACGGTTTTCTGCGGATTTCTTTGTGGCAGTGCTAGTGATGCTCTTTGTGGCAGTGCTCTTCCGCTTACGCTGAGGAGATGGCTGAAGCACCGGAGATGGCTGACGGGCCGGAGATGGCTGGCGCGCCGGATATGGCTGGCGCGCCGGAGATGGCTGCCGCGCAGGAGATGGCTGAAGCGCCGGAGATGGCTGCCACGCAGGAGATAGCTGAAGCGGCTCAGACTGCTGACGCTGCGGAGACGACGGGGGTTCCAGTGGCCTCCAATTTGGAATCACGATGTGTTCCTTATTCCAAAGAATGGTTGTTTTCACTGCAAATTTGAGTTGAGTTTCCCCTTCACCTGTAGCATGGTCAAGTTGTTCTTCCTCATATTACTTCACAACCTCATCCACCCCGACAATAGCATAGCCATCTGGAATCGGTCGGCAGTGGTAAGTTCCACCAGCTACAGGAGGTAAGGCATAACCGACAGCCACCTTAATGGATAAGCCCATTAATCTCACATGGAGCTCAGCGTGTTCGCTCTCCGTGACCTCATCCACGGGGTATCGAGGACCCGCCATTTCAAGCGTGGGCTGCACGTTCTCCATGGAAGCCACGCTGCTTTATCGCGCAGAGTCTGGGCCGCCGGCAGCTTCCAATGCAGGCTCTTCATGCCGCTGATATGGGCCGGTAGCTTGATGGCTCTGTTGTGCATTCACTTGCGCCTGCAGCGCCGCAAGTGCATGTTCTATCTGTGTCATCCGCTCTGTACGCTCTTTTTCTTTTCTGCCGCGCCATCTGTAAGAGTCGCTCCACTCGGCAAACCCATCCTTCCACGTCATACCCCCTGTGCCTCGTGCATGTCCAGGGTGTTCTTTTTTACCGATGGCGCGTGTGAGCTGGTCATTCTCTCTGTCGGGATGGAAGGTCCTGGGGGATGTTTCCTCGTATGCCGTGATGAGTTCAGTGACGGGTTTGGTAAGGAGGGTTGGGAAGATACATAATCCTGTTTCTGGGTCCAACCTTGCCCCGATTCCGTAGAACCAAGTCTTTGCACGTAGGTCCCACCCATCTGTCTGGTGTGTGATCCCTCTAGCGCGCAGGGCCTTCTCAACTTCCTCCCACTTAGGCCTCTGAGATATGTAGCCACCTGACCCCGTCCTCTGGTGATATTCCTTCTTCTTGGCATTAAGCGTATTGGTTTCTGACCTCTTTTTAGCTATAGCACATTTTTTATATGTCACAAATTCGGGCCAGTGAGGTCTTATCTTCGCAAAATATGCGTCTTCGAAATTTGGAGTCTCGCCAGCTTTGAAAAATTTGTTCAACTTTGTCTTCCAGTTGCGGAAAGCGTCAGCCATCTTCTTTAGAGTCCACTCTTTGACCTTTTCCTTTATAACCGGGTTGTTTTCATCCTCCTTTGGCGGAAGGGTGAAATTTACCAACAATGAATTCCAAAGCGTTTCTTTGGATCTTTCATCGACAAAGGTACCGTCGCCCTTCTTTGGCTTATTCCAATTTTCAATTATGATTGGGATTTGGTCCCTAACAAGAACTTCAGCCTGACGTACAAATTTTTCTGCGGCCTTCTTGGGCTCCATCGGCCTGCCATCAACACGGACTGCTTCGATCGTGAACTTTGCACGATGTTTCAACCGATGGCTCGCGCCTCGCTTGCTCTTTTTCGTAGAAGAAGATGATTGTTGGCTTGTCGATCTAGAGGGCTAAAAGAAGAAAGAAGCGTTCATTAATACATGTAGAAGAAGATTGTTGGTGGAAGTAAGCAGAGGCTTAATCAATGCATATACCTCGCCGGACTTTGTAATCACTAAATTGCGTTCACCGGAGTCTTCATCTTATCCATGACTACTTGAGTTGTCATCATGTCCCTCCAAGTTCAGATATTGTGAGGTGTCCTCATCAATAATGTTCTCCATTATTTCTTATTCTTCAAGGTTTCTACTAAGTGGATCCATAGTTTCTAAAACAATAATATTATCTAGAGTAAGAGTGTAACCATTCAAGTCGACTTAGATTCATACACAAATATACATATTATTCATACAAAAATACACAAATAAATACACAAATGAAATTAAAACCCTAAGGATGCTTGATCATTTTAAACGAGTTCCGAGGGGTCCAAACCCGAATCAGGATGAGTCAGAGCTCCGCAACGACACCCCCAAGAGGGTAACGTTGGAAGGATGCAAGTTTGTATACAAGTGGGGCGGGTTTGCGGATAATTATTTAGTCTCAGACAGCTACACCTACACGCAGTCCAATTTGTATACAAGTTTTAATCTATGCATGTAGTACAATTTATATTAGCCGGTGAAACTATGTTGCCCGCGAACCCGCCCCTCTTGACACCCTATCTATACTACTACTCCCTCCATAATTACATGCCATCTTAGTTTCGAGTTTCCCGATTTTGACCATCAAGTTCACCACCAACACTAAGTAAACAATATTATCGATGTTACAACATCAGAAACTTTACTCAAATATGAATACACGACTATATCTTTTATACATCACACATATTCCCCACATTGTTCACCAAATGATAGTCAATATCTATGGACGGATGGAGTACAAATGTAGTATTTGAGATAAATATATGCCCATGGTTTATTTCTCTATTCTAATCGGATTGATTCAAAGTCTATTCATCTTGTTTTAATGTCATTTCTTTCTACAAAGTTTCACTACAAATAAGTAACAAAGACCTGTCAAAAAAAAGAGAGACCCGCCCGTGCGGCCGCGCCAGGCCGCACCGGGGCGCCGCCGACGACTGCCGGCCGCCTGCTTCCACTGAGTGCCGACGACGACTGCCGGACGCAGAGGCGTGGACGTGGCTCCACCGAAAGCTCCACTGAGTGCCGGCCGGCGATGCCACCGCGCGCGCGAGCTCCACACCGCCGCCAAAGGAGGAAACAGAGAGGGAGGAAACAGAGTAAACAGAGCTCCTCACCACGAGCACGACGGCGTCGGTGGGGTTCTTGTAGGAGCCGGCGTCGTCGTCGGCTTCGGTGGCGCGCGCAGTGGCGGTGGCGGTGGCAGTCTTGTCGCGCGCGAGGGCAACGGCGGCTCCGACGGCGAGGGCGAGGGCGGCGGCTCCGATCACTATTAGGAAACAGGCTGTTAGTGGCACACCCGAAATGCTCATCCGTGGCGCACTAGCAGTGCGCCACGGGCCTTGCGCTACGACTATCTCTCAGCAGTGGCGCACTGCCTAGTGCGCCACGGTTGTGTAGAGATAGGCGTAGCGCACCTCCTAGTGCGCCACAGAAGTTTGGGATGGTGCGCTACCCCTGGGATCTTCTGTGGCGCACTACCTAGTGCGCCACTAAACTTCCATAGTGCGCTTTAGGTGTAGTGCGCCACAGAAGGTAGACCATGTGCGCCACAAACGTATTTTTTGTTTTTTTTTAATTTTCGAGCCAGATTATATGCAATACAGATTATATACAATATTACAGCAGATATACACACACAGATACAAGATATACAATTATATATATAAATACTCAATATGAAAAACAAGATTGAAACAAATACATATAGATAAGTCTCATACATGAATACATAGTCTAAGTTACATTGTTTCGATCATGTTACAAAGTAGTAGTTGGTGACATGCTAATACATGTGTCGATCGAACAAGTTAGAGCTCGGAAGCTCGCCTAGACATCTAAACTAGCTAGCTAGACACAAACGCGGGATAAATAACCAAAGAAGATAAGCATGATCACCGCCGCGACGAAGGTGTAGGTCTTCATCCGGTTCCTTGTCCTAACTCCCGCTAGATAGCGCGTGTATCTAGCTTCCGCCTCCGCCATAGTGTTGTACCCTTTGTAGCTATTGCCGCTGAAATGGTGCACCTGTCTCCGGCAGTCTTCCCAATCATCGTAGACTCCGGGAACCCGTCCCTTGTACACGACGTACCACGTCATCTATAAGTTGACAATAATAATTAACCGACTATTGAAAAAACATATATAATTAAAGTCGCATATGAAGATACACTTATAGAAAGTACTCCTAAATCAAAAAGACCAAACTCAAAAAGCATGCCTCATATATAACTAGGTTGTTCGACACAGGAATATGCTACGATGGAACTGTCCGCCAAGTAGGATGCACAACACCTGGACCTATGCATAGCACAAGGCGGACAATCCCATCGCAGCACATTCACATATAGTGTGCCACGACATTTCAATCATCGGCATTATTCTCGAAAAAGACCAAAGTAACTCAGAAAGCATGCCTCATATATAACTAGGTTGTTCGACACAGGAATATGCTACGATGGAACTGTTCGCCAAGTAGGATGCACAACACCTGGACCTGTGCATAGCACAAGGCGAACAATCCCATCGCAGCACATTCACATATAGTGTGGCACGACATTTCAATCATCGGCATTATTCTCGAAAAAGACCAAAGTAACTCAAAAAGCATGCCTCATATATATACATAGGTCGTTGGACACAGGAATATGCTACGATGGAACCATACGCCAAGTAGGATGCACAACACCTGGACTTGTGCATAGCACAAGGCGTACAATCCCATCGTAGCACATTCACATATATAGTGTGCCACGACATTTCAATCATCGGCATTATTCTCGAAAAAGACCAAAGTAGCTCGAAAAGAATGCCTCATATATAACTAGCTAGGTCGTTGGACACAGGAATATGCTATGACGGAACGGTTAGCCAAGTAGGATGCACAATTCCTGGGCTTGTGCATATCACAAGGCTAACTATCCCGTCATAGCACATTCACATATATATTGTGCGACGACATTTCAATAATCGGCATATTCTCGAAAAAGACAAAAATAACTCGAAAAGAATGCCTCATATATATACATAGGTCGTTGGACACAGGAATATGCTACGATGGAACGGTGAGCCAAGTAGGATGCACAAGACCTGGACTTGTGCATATCACAAGGCTCACAGTCCCATCGTAGCACATTCACATATATAGTGTGCCACGACTTTCAATCATCGGCATTATTCTCGAAAAAAGAGTAAGGAAAAAAAGAAGGACCAAATTGAGCAAAGAACCAAAGAGTAAGCAAAAAAAACCAAGCATTGATTGATATATAATAATAATAAGCAAAATAAGTTCACTTGTCGTCCACACACACACACACACAAAGGTCATCTATAGTTTGTAACTACAACTAGGCCAACATCAAGCCTTCTGGCTCGGCTTAGGGAACGGGAGGACGCCTTGTCTCGTCATGAACTTCCTATAGTCACCCTGCATCTCTAGGCGATCTTCTATGTCACGGTTATTCGGGATATTTCCTCCGTAGAAGATCCCCCCCGAAGTCATGACATCACGAAAGATGATTGCCCCAAACTGCTGCTGGATGCGATACATCTCTTGTCTAATATCCGAATCATTGATCTTGTCTAATTTCAAGGTGCTGTTGTCCCAGCACAGATAGTAGTAGAAGCACAGTAGCACCATAGATAGTAGTAGCCAGAGCAACACTAGGATGGATATAAGGAACAAATAGTAGTAGCAGCACAGATAATAGAAGTAGTAGCAGCTCAAGTAGCATAGAAGTAGTAGTAGCACAAGTAGGGTGGACATATAATATGTGGATGTTCCAGACTAAGAAGAAGAGCAAGCACAACAATGACAACAGCAAGCAGAGCAAGCACAACACATCAAGCATATTGCTGTCATTTGTACTATTTCAGTGGGAGAAAACAGTGGATTCACCAGGCTATTATTTGGATGAAATATGCAAAATCATATTTCTATCAGTATTAGCTCAGTAATCTCAAAACATTATATACCAAACTTATGTTTTCTGAAAGAAAGAAATTGTAGAGCAACTGAATGTGTACATCAAACATATCTTAAGTACTGACTGCCCAATATGCTTTTTTCTGGAAGCTGGTTTAGAAGTACTAACTTCCCAATATGCATTTTTTTTACAAAACACCAACTTTCAACAGAGTGCACAACATTAGTATGATTGATAAGCAGCTAGCATATGAGCCTGCTTGACCACACCATTACACTTCCTCTGCCTCCAGTGTTGTGTGATTATTTACAGCAATGTTGATCCATGAAATTTAACAGAAAGATGGGCATTTAAGAAACAACCCAGCACAAACATTGTAATAGCCATTGATGCTAGTTGAACCACCACACTAAAGGAGTCTAGATACATGGTTAAGCATCTTATACTCCAGGCAAGGATGTGCCATATTTTCAACATTGTCTGTGTCATATGTAGTTAGTTTGGTTATAACCATCCCTTCTGGATATCAGTACCATGACTGCAGTTATAGGTTCTAAGGCTACAAACTCTTAACACTTTTAAGTCAGCTAATCAGTAGGTCTGAATGGTATATAATGACTACTCAGATAATTAACTAGATCAGTAGACAGAATGTCAGATAGTCAGTACGAGTCAGTGAGAAGAATTTAACAGAGAGGACTAGACAGGAATTCTTTTAGCAGAAGGGATATCATACACATAACAAAGCAGGGTAATTTACTACAAAAATGATCGTAACTGGTATATCTTTTCTACACTAGCTGTACATCATGTGCCAAAACATGACAGGCTAAACTAGGCTGTACAGGGTGACAAGAAGACAAGCTAAGCTCTATAATGTACATCACTGTTTACATATGGACCATTCGGATGGTAATATCATCAGGTTTTCTCGTTCGAGGCAAGGAGCTCCATCTTCTCAGTGATCTGGTCGACATTGCCTCTGTGATTTAACCAGTGTCGGTCTATGCCTATTCTTACACCCTCCATGGATTCAGTTGTCTCTCTTTTACAGCCAGCATCGTCATGGCTTTCGGAGCAGATGAGAGAAAACTGTGGGGTGTCTGAGAGAAACCGCTCCCAGAATTGATCGTTTGCCGCAACCGGTTCATGGGAAACTCCGGCTTCGGTGTCAGTGGTGCTAACCTCAGAGCTCATATCAGCCTCAGTCGTCGTGGCCCTGTGGGTGGTATCTTGGTGAATATTGGGAAGCATACAATCATACTACCTAAGAACATTTCCTAACTCTGAATCCTAACTCTGAACCACTACTCTGAACAACCATAAACCATGCAACCATTTCCTAACTGAATTTCCTACTCTAAATTTCCTAATCTGAATTTCCTAACTGATTAACATTTCCTAATCTGAATTTCCTAATCTAAACATTTCCTAACTGAATTTCCTAAAAACATTTCCTACTCTGAGCATTTCCTAACTGAACCCTACTCTGAATCCTAAGAAAATCTGAACATTTCCTACTCTGAATCCTAAGAACCCTAACTGAACCCTACTCTGAATCCTAAGAAAATCTGAACATTTCCTACTCTGAATCCTAAGAACCCTAACTGAACCCTAACTTTGAACCCTTACTCTGAATCCTACTCTGAATCCCCTAAGTGAATTGATGCAACGAGAGGGGAGAGAGGGGGAGAGGGGAGAGGGTGATTCTCACCTCCGAGACAAGGACAACGACGAGCACGCGGATGATGAGGGCCTTCTCCTTCACGGACTGCGCGGTGACTGCGACCTCCTCCTCCACGAAACGAGCGCGACCCCCTCCTCTTGGCGTGGCGACTGCGACCTCCTCCTCCTGGGATGCGGTGGCGGCGGATTGGCAGCGGCACGGGCCTGCTCCTCCACGGTCTCCTCCTCGAGTGGCGGCGGCTGGCAGGGCTGGCGAGGCGGCGGATCGACAGTGTCGGCGGCGGCTGGCAGGAGATGGGTGGGCGCGGTTGAATGGGGATGAGGGACGTGTGTGCCTGCGTGCACGTGGATAAGACAAAGATAGGCGTAGCACACTCTGGCATAGTGCGCTACGGATATCCGTAGCGCACTATGCCAGAGTGCGCTACGCCTATCTCCTCTAGCAACTGTATAAGAAAAGAGCCGTCCCACTATCTAACAGATTCACTACCCTATCCCACTGGTTCTGCCCACTACTCTATTCTAAAGTTCTAAGCACCCAGGTTCGAATCCTGGTGCCCCCCTTTTTTATTTTTATTTTAAAAATACTTTTAAATGTTCC
This sequence comes from Avena sativa, assembly GCA_916181665.1. Taxonomy (NCBI): domain Eukaryota; kingdom Viridiplantae; phylum Streptophyta; class Magnoliopsida; order Poales; family Poaceae; genus Avena; species Avena sativa. The sequence goes on along the minus strand of OV702286.1, from coordinate 26,636,266 downwards.
AAAAATGCCCAAAAATGGTAATATATGCCATATTTGTTTTGTTTTTATTTTATAAATATTTTTAAATGTTCCAAAAATGCCCAAAAGTGATAATATATGTCATAAAAGTGGTACAAATAATATGATTCAAAGTATAACTAAATTTTATAATAATTTGTCCATAATAATATGAATCGGGCACGGCCCTACTCGACCACCCGCACTTTACAATTTTTTTCGACCACGCGTTTTACAATATTTTTTGAGCTAGCGTTTTACAATATTTTTTCCCTTCTTTGTCGCGGTTGAATAATTTAGCCCCGGCACTTTAATGTTTCTTCTTTCGAACGGGCTACCTTTTTTGGGTAGGGTTGTCCTTTTTCTTCTTGTGATGTATGTTGCTGCATCGTAGTCGTCGTCATCTTCAATCTTTGGATCGCCGTACTGGTCGAAGTCTTGCTCGTTGGCGACTCCATCCATTCCGATGATGTTTCTTTTTCCTCTCCTCACGACAACACGGCTAGGGTTTGTCGGGTCGGTAATGAAAAAACATTGGTCCACTTTGGTAGCCAGTACCCACGGTTCATTTTTTGCGGCCACGTTTGCACCGGCGGCCTTGGATTTGGCTGCTTCGGGTATAACCATGGTTGTGAAATACCGGTCTTCTCTTTCGACGCTCTTTGCCCATCTGACACGGAACATCGGCACCTTTTCTCCACAGTAGTCGAGCTCCCAGATCTCCTCGATTCGTCCGTAGAATCTTTCCTTCACGTTGTCATCGGTGTAGAATTCCGACGTTACGCCTGAGTTCTGATAATCACACTTGTTGTCCTTTTCCTCCGTGTAGAATGTGTAGCCGTTGATATCATACGCCTGATAGGTCACCAGGTTTTGCATCGGTCCCTGCGACAAGGTGAATATGATCTTTTCCGTGTCAGAAGAATGCGAGCGCGGGGGATTATTAAGGAGCGTCTGCCTAAACCAACGCGTGAAATCTGAGTTGTGCTCTTTGATTATTTCTCCCTGCGTCCTCTGTATGCCCCGGTCACTGTACTTCTTCTCGATTAACCTTTTGTGCTTCTGTACCCAAGGATCGACTAGTTCTAAATGCTGTAGCGCGACAAGGTTTGCTCGATCAAAGTCTGCGCGTCGAAAATCGAAGTCTGCATGCAGTATGCGACGACCCTCTTGGTGACTAGATCCGTCGAGCTTGCCAAGGTGTCTGTTGACGGGAAGACCGACAGGGTTCTCGATGTCTAGATAATTCGTGCAGAAAGAGATGCACTCTTCGGCCAGAAAGCCCTTGGCTATGCTTCCGTCTGGACGGGACCTGTTGCGAACGTATCCTTTGATGTGTCCGTTCATCCTTTCGAACGCCATCATGCTGCGGAGGAACATCGGCCCGAGTTGTACGATGTCCTCCACGACATGGACCAGCAGATGCACCATAATGTCGAAGAATGCGGGTGGGAAGTAGACCTCAAGCTCACATAGTATCACCACGATCTCCTCCTGTAGCCTTCCGAGCTGATTCAAGCCAATCGACTTCCTAGAGATGACGTCGAAAAACTTGCATAGGCCAAATAACGTTTCACGGACGTGCTCGTCCATTATCCCTCTTAGTGCGACCGGAAGTACCTGCGTCATTAGCACGGCACAGTCGTGAGACTTCATGCCACTGAACCTCTGCTTCGCCTCGTCTAGGTATCTGCTTATCTTGCCCGCGTAGCCCTAAGGAAATTTGACTCCTAGAAGGCACTTGAAAAACTGTTTGATCTCATCCAGGCTTAGAGTGAAGCAAGAAGGAGGGCAGTAATATTCGTTCTTCTTGAACTTTTTACCCTTCCGACGACCTTGTGTCGTCTCCGACTCATGATCAGCGTCATCTTCCTGATCATCAGGAGTAGTGCGTCCTCCGTGAAGCTCCTTCCGGATACCCAAGCATATCAGGTCGTGCCTTGCTTTTGGACCATCTTTCGTCCTATCTGGCATGTTGATTATGGTGGCGACCAGACTCTCGCACATGTTTTTCGTGATATGCATGATGTCGAGGCTATGAGGCGTGCGGAGAAACTTCCAGTATGGCAACTCCCAGAAAACAGACCTTGTTTTCCATACCTTCATCAGCGGCTTGTCTTGTTGCTGCCTCTTTCGCTTCTTTCCTGGCTTAGGACAATCTTTCCAGTTTTTTAGCAACTCTTCCACTTCTTCGCTGCTCCTACGCTCTGGGATTCCTCGGGTCTCTGATTTGCCATCGAACAGGTCTCCACGTTTTCTCCATGGATCATTCTTGCCGAGCCACCTCCGGTGCGCCATGAACACGGTTTTCGATGACCCTGGATCTTTCTCTAGTTGGAGATAGCTTGTGTTATCCATGCACCTAACGCATGCGCAGAATCCTTGGATAACCTGCCCCGAGATATACCCGCAACCTGGATAGTCTTGCACCGTAGTGACCAACGCGGCTCTCATAGTGAAATAATCTTGTGCGACGGCGTCGTAAGTATTGGCTCCAGATTCCCATAACGTGGATAGCTCCTCTTTCAACGGCCCGAGATACAGATTGATGTCGGTACCAGGTTGTTTCGGCCCTTGAATTAGCATACTCAATTGTATGTACTTCTTCTTCATGCACAACCATGGAGGTAGGTTGTACATCCATACAAACACGGGCCAAGTGATGTGCGTGCTGCTCTGGCTACCGAACGGATTGAGTCCATCGGTGCTCGCACCAAGCCTGATGTTCCTCGAATCTCCACCGAATTCTGGGAATTCGAGGTCCAATGCTTTCCACTGGCTAGCATCTGAAGGGTGCGTCAGCAGCTCATCCTTTTCGGGGTCATCATCATCTCCTGGCTTCTTCCTTTCCGCATGCCATCGCATGAGCTTCGCTTCCTTAGGGTTCGCGAAATAGCGTTGCAGACGAGGAGTGATAGGAAAGTACCATACCACTTTTCGAGGTGCTTTCTTACCTTTCTTGTATCGACTCACGCCGCACACCGGACATGTGGTTTTCTCCGCGTCCTCGCCCCGATAAATGATGCAATCGTTGATGCATACGTGATATCTAACGTGCGGTAGATCGAGAGGACAGACGATTTTCTTGGCATCCTCGATACTAGTTGGACATGTGTTCCCCTCCGGGAGACATCGTGCCAGAATGCCATCATATCGTCGAAGCTTGCGTCGCTCAATTTGTGCTTTGCCTTCATCTCCATAGCCTTGAGCGTTACATTCAACTGGGTATCATCGGGCCTGCATCCTTCATACAATGGAGTAACCGCGTCTTTCTCAAGTTGCGCAAGCTTGGCTTTCTCTCTAGCGGCAGCCCTGGCGTTACTCGTCTGCTTGAGAAGCAGCTCTTGCACATAAGGGTCCCGCACCCAGCCTGACATTGTTCCATCGTCGTCTGCTCCTCCGGCATATAGATCATCATCATCCCGGTCTGCTTCCGCACCTTCACCATCTCCAGGAGACTCTTCATCATCTCGCCCGTTCTCGCCGTGATGATGATCATCGTCATGTTGGCCACCTTCACCGTCTCCATCATCTACGTCATCGCTTATCCAACGAGTGTATCCATCCATGAAACCATGGCGGAGCAGGTGCGCCTGCAGATTCCCGGAATCTGGGTCGATCACCCAGTTGAGTTTGCATCTTCTGCACGGACATCTTATATCCGTCTTGTTATTTCGTATCATGTCGGCCGTCGCACATTTTAAAAATCTAGCCACAATGCCTTCGCTCATTATGCGGACCATTTTTGCCTGCACGGTGTACACGGTACAATTTTGAAGTCTATTAGAACCACATAATGAATGCATGCATGCAATGGTCGATAGAAAATTTCGGCATGACCTATCCTAAAATTAGGACCTTTGCGAAATGCCAAAATCTTGCCAAAATGGAAATGAATCAACATTTTGGCAAAACAAATGGCAACTTGTTCACATACAAACACAAGAGAGAGAGATCGAGACCGATCCATACACACATGAACATATCATTATCCTCTCCATACACACATGCATGAGCATCATCGATACTCTCCATATACACACACATATGACCATCGATCCTCTCCACATACACACATCATGAGAATCGATCATCTACATACATATGAGCACATCATCCATATACACATGAACACATCCTTACATGGACAACTTACCGAGATGAGAGACCGATCGCGAGAAAGATGGAAAGGAGAGGTGCGCGCGTCGACCGGAGAAGGATAGATGAGAGACCGGAGACCTCCTCTATTACTTATGTAACATCCAAAGCAAGTTTTACATGCTAAAAATGGTGAATGTGTGGAGAAATTGAGGTGGGAAGGAGAAGATCCCGACTAGATCTAAGGAGGAAGAAGAAGGGGAAAGTGAAGTGTGGGGTGGTGGATGTGGTCACACATGTGCACATAAAGTGCTGTCCTAAAGAAATCGACACATCCGTGGCGCACACGGCCCTAGTGCGCCACAGGGAGTACAAACATCTGTGGCGCACTAGGCCATGTGCGCCACGGATGCTCCTACTCCCTGTGGCGCACTAGGCCGAGTGCGCCACAGAAGTTTGTGGCCATTTCAGAGCAAAGGGGGGAATGCGCTTAGGCGTAGCGCACCACCCCCATGTGCGCCACAGATGACACTAACAACCGTGGCGCACATGACTATACTGCGCTACAGATGTTTGGCGTGCGGCCAACAGGGCCCTGTCCCACACACATTTGTGGCGCACTATAGTCATGTGCGCCACGGTTGTTCTAGTTATTAGTAGGGCACTGCCCACAGGTGAGCCACGCCTGTTTTAGCCGTGGGGCACTTCACCCATGTGAGCCACGGATGTGCTGATTACCTATAGCCGTTTTCCTAGTAGTGGATGGCGAGGGCTGGACGCGGCGCCGGCGCGGCTGCTCTCTGCTCTCTGTTTTGCTCTCTGCGCGCGGCGGCGGGCGGTTCGATCTGGCTCTGGGGGGAAGAAAGGAAGGGGAAGGCGCATTTAATACCCCCCCTTTAACACCGGTTCGGGGCTGGAACCGGTGTTAAAGGGGGGGGGAATTCGTTTCGCGCGCGCATTTAACACCCACCCCCCGTTTAACACCGGTTCCAGCCACGAACCGGTGTTAAAGGGGGGGGGGGGTGCGCGCGCGAAACGAAATAAATGCGCCCCCCTTTAACACCGGTTCATGTCTGGAACCGGTGTTAAAGGGGGGGCATTTATTTCATGCATTAAAGGGGCAATTTTAATTTAAAAAATAGGATATGAATTTAGAAAATTCATATCTTTTTCATTTCAACTCAGAAAAATATGAATAATATATCATAATTTTTAGAAAAATAATATATATCCATTCATGTAAAAACATTTTATATTACTTTACATGAAAATTTTCAAAATGATTAAAACACTTACATATAAATTTTGATTATTCAATTCAAACAAAAATAAATTGTCAAATCCTAAAACTTTGAACATAAGAAATATTAAGCATCTAAAAAGGAATCTAACCCTATTTTATTAGAGAAAATCATATTTTAATGCCGCATCTTTTGTATTAACATTTTTGAATTGATTGGATATTTAAATGCTGCATCTTTTGTATACACTTGAATCTGACCAAGCCTCGCTCAACTTGCATTATTTTTTTGATAAAATAGCATATTGTGAACCTAAAAATGATTTTTTTAAAAAATCATGAGCATCGTATCATGTACCTGTAGTTCATATCTGACCCACTTCCTACCGATTCGGCAGGAATTTGTCTTTTTCACCAGATGTGGACGGAAAGGTTTCAGATCCCCCTGTTGGTACATTGTCCATATAAGGTGGTCTAGTATTTTTGTAAAATGTGTTGGTGGTTTTTTGAATTATCCATTTGGTGGTTGCTTCACAAAACCGTCCGTTTTTTATGCTTGGAAAATGGAAAATACCTTTTTGGTGCGATAAAAAGGAAAACTTCCTCTTGCAACATTGTTTGCCATACCATGATGCACATGTATGCACAATATGGCCATATTATCACAAACTATGCCTTGATTCTAGCCATAACATTGGTCATTTGACCCGAAAGTCAAGAAACCTCGAATGAGATAGGTCATTTTGTGAAGGTTTTTTTGAGACATAATCAATATACCAAGTTTGAGATTTTTCCTTCTAGCTATGTCACATAATATAACACCACGCGAAGGTTTCACACTGTTTCGATCTTTTTTTATTTTTTTATCCCCGTTTTAAACTATCGACAAACTTTGTCGAACAACGGGCATGATGATTCTTAGCTCGGGGCCAAGCCTCGCTCAACTTGCATTGTTTTTTTTATAAAATAGCATATTGTGAACCTAAAAATGATTTTTGTAAAAAATCATGAGCATCGTATCATGTACCTGTAGTTCATATCTGACCCACTTCCTACCGATTCGGCAGGAATTTGTCTTTTTCACCAGAGGTGGACGGAAAGGTTTCAGATTCCCCTGTTGGTACATTGTCCATATAAGGTGATCTAGTATTTTTGTAAAATGTGTTGGTGGTTTTTTGAATTAGCCATTTGGTGGTTGCTTCACAAAACCATCCGTTTTTATGCTCGGAAAATGGAAAATTCCTTTTTGGTGCGATAAAAAGGAAAACTTCCTCTTGCAACATTGTTTGCCATGCCATGATGCACATGTATGCACAATATGGCCATATTATCACAAACTATGCCTTGATTCTAGCCATAACATTGGTCATTTGACCCGAAAGCCAAGAAACCTCGAATGAGATAGGTCATTTTGTGAAGGAGATAGAACTGGAATTAAAATACAGAATGCAACTAATAGTAAGTTACATAAAGCCGAACTGGAACTGAAAATTAAGATACATAAAAGAACTGAAAATTAAGATACATGGCCAGATTAAGTAACAATAGGCCGAACTTGTTTCGGAATGTTGGAGTGATTCAGTCATGCTCCTGCCTACACCTGTAATACTCGCCACTGTAGTCGTCGTACTCGCTGCCGCCGTCATCGCTGTCGTCGTCGGGGTCGCCGTAATTGAACCTTGAAGGCTGAGTACACGTGGGCTGGACTTGAGGGTAGCGCAGACGAGGGTTAGAGTCGGCGGCAGTGTCATAGGCCATGACGCTCTGGAGAGTCCGACCGCGCCACCATAGCCGACGGCCGGCCTCGTTGAAGTTAGGAGGAGGTGGGCCGTCCTCCTCGTGCCTGGCGAGCGCCCTCTCACGCCGATCCACGAAGAAGGCTTCCCAAGTAGGGAAATAATCGGGATGCCATCTGGGATTCCTCCGCTGCTCCGGCGTGAGCTCGAAGTAGTAGTGGTTCGTGATGGCCGTCCGGCGCGCCACACCTAGAGGGACATGAGGAACCGGCACGCCTCGACGCTCAGCATCCAGCCGATGGGGACACAGTAGCCCGGCGGGCAGGGGTAGTTCGAGGCGCAAAGCGCCTCCGCCTCCCTGGGGGTTAGTGCTACGGTGGAAGCCATGGGAAAGAGTGATGAGGTTGCAGATATGAGTCTAGAGATGTGCAATGACAATGGAGGCCAACCCTACATATATATAGTGAACTGGCGGGAAGAACTGGAGGGAAGAACTGGCGGGAAGAAAAATAGCGGGAAGAAAAATGGCGGGAAGAAAAATGGCGGGAAAAAATGGCAGGACATTGTTCTAAAAATGGGACGGTTGGAGGGATTTCATGCTGGGCCAGGCAGCACTAATGATAGGGGTGAGTGTCGACATTATGTCGTGCGGCGTGTACCTTGTCCCGGATGGTGTCACCAACCGGGACTAAAGATGAACCTTTAGTCCCGGTTGGAGACACCAATCAGGACTAAAGATGAACCTTTAGTCCCGGTTGGAGACACCAACCGGGACAAAACACGAGTCAGCACTAATAATAGGGGTGAGTGTCGACATTATGTCGTGCGGCGTGTACCTTGTCCCGGATGGTGTCACCAACCGGGACTAAAGATGAACCTTTAGTCCCGGTTGGAGACACCAACCAGGACTAAAGATGAACCTTTAGTCCCGGTTGGAGACACCAACCGGGACAAAACACAAGTCAGCACTAATAATAGGGGTGAGTCTCGACATTATTTTGTAAGTGTCGACACTATGTCGAGCTGCTTGTACTATAAATAGGCATCCTTGTGAGTCCAGTCCTCCAGCCAGTTTGAGGCATCTCCAAGATGGTTTTCAAGAGCAGGGACACCACTACGGCCAGTTTCAGGGAGATGCCGACGGAGCCCAGTCCTCCGGCATCTCTGAGAAACTGGTCATAGAGGCACTCCCTAATATGTGAAATTAGTTAGCTCCCAGGTGTATTGATCTAGTTAGAGAAGTTACAAAGCTGCAAGATGGTTTTCGAGAGAAGGGACACCACTACGGCCAGTTTCAGGGAGATGCCGACGGAGCCCAGTCCTCCGGCATCTCCAAGAAACTGGTCATAGAGGCACTCCCTAATATGTGACCGCGCGCGTTTGGAGATCAGATCTTAATGGTAAGTACGAATCGGGACAACTTCTTCTCATAGTCTCGGTCCATCCATAAAACAAGACTAACACTCAAGACATGTATTAATATTAAAAACATGAACTAGAGTTACATAATATGAGCATGAACTTCTTGGCATATGTCCTTCCTTATGATCGCTTCAGACGTAACCATGGAGCATCTTCTTTACTTAACGGAATGCTTGGGTCAGTTTTCACTGTGAAGGGTGGAATTTCATCAAACTTATTATAATCTTCTGACATGTTTGTCTTGTCCTCGATTCCCACGATGTTTCTTTTCCCTAAAAGAACTATGTGACGCTTTGGCTCATCATATGATGTATTCATTTGCATATTTTTTCTTTTTTTTTGGTCTGGAGGACATGTCCTTCACATAGAAAACCTGAGCCACATCATTGGCTAGGACGAATGGTTCGTCTAAGTTCTTGTCTACCTTCATAAGATTGTTGAGATCCACCGTTGTCATTCCGTACTTCTTGTCTACCTCAACCCCTCCTCCTGTTAGCTTGACCCATTTGCATCGAAACAAGGGGACCTTAAAATTAGGTCCATAGTCAAGTTCCCATATCTCCTCTATGAACCCATAATACATGGTCTTCTGCCCATTGTCTTCTGCTGCATCGAAGCGGACACCACTATTTTGGTTGGTGCTCTTTTTATCTTGGCCTATCGTGTAAAATGTATTCCCAGTTATCTCGTACCCTTGGAAAGTACATACAGTCGAAGATGGTGTCCTGGCCAACAAGTACAGCTGATCCCCAATAGTGGTGTTATTCGTGAGAAGTCTTTGCAGCCAGCCGGCAAAACTCGCCATGTGTTCACTTATAATGCATTCATCAGACTGCCCCGGGTGTTTGAGGCGTATTAAATTCTTGTGTTCATTGATATACGGGGCAACCAAGATAGATCTTTGTAAAACCGTGTAGTGTGCTTGATTGAGAGAATGCCCGTCCCTACATATCATTGCTTTACATCCTAGGGTGCCTTTTCCACGCAGTCTCCCCTCATGTCGTGATTCTGGAACACCAATCGCCTTAAGGTCAGGAATAAAATCAACACAGAACTCAATGACCTCCTCTGTTACATAGCCCTTGGAGATGCTTCCTTCTGGCCTAGCACGATTATGAACATATTTCTTTAAGACTCCCATGTACCTCTCAAAGGGGAACATATTGTGTAGAAATACAGGACCGAGAATGGCAATCTGTTCTACTAGGTGAACCAGGAGATGCGTCATAATATTGAAGAAGGATGGTGGGAACACCAACTCAAAGGTGACAAGACATTGGGCCAGATTTGTTTGTAACCCTGGTAGGCTTTCTGGATCGATTACCTTCTGAGATATTGCATTGAGGAATGCACATAGCTTCACAATGGGTACTCGAACATTTTCAGGTAGAAGCCCCCTCAATGCAATCGGAAGCAATTGTGTCATAATCACGTGGCAGTCATGAGACTTCAGGTTTTGGAATTTTTTCTCTGCCATATTTATTATTCCCTTTATATTCGACGAGAAGCCAGACGGGACCTTGATACTGCTCAGACATTCAAAAAAGATTTCCTTCTCTGCTTTGGTAAGAGCGTAGCTGGCAGGAGTTAAGTGGCATCGTTTACCCTTCTCGTTCTCAGGATGCATAGGCTCTTCAGGGGCTTTCAGACGTTGCTGGTCCTGCCGTGCTTCCGGTGTATCTTTTGTCTTCCCATACACTCCTAGAAAGCCTAGCAGGTTCACGCAAACATTCTTCGTCACGTGCATCACGTCGATTGAAGAGCGGACCTCTAAGAATTTCCAATAGGGTAGGTCCCAAAATATAGATTGCTTCTTCCACATGGGCGCGTGTCCGGCATCGTCATTCGGAACAGATAGACTGCCAGGACCTTTTCCAAATATTACTTCTAGGTCCTTGACCATACCAAATACCTCCTCACCGGTACGGAGGACAGGCTTCCTCCGGGGTTCTGCCAGACGTTTGAAATGCTTGCCTTTCTTTCTTACTGGATGCAGGTTAGGAAGAAATCGGCGATACCCTAGGTACACAACCTTCTTACATTTATCCAAATATACACTTTCAGTCTCATCTAAGTAGTGTGTGCATGCATTGTATCCCTTGTTGGTCTGCCCTGAAATGTTACTAAGAGCAGGCCAATCATTGATGGTTACGAAAAGCTATGCTCGTAGGTCAAATGGCTCCCCTTTATGCTCATCCCACATACGTACACCTGGTTTGGCCCACAGCTGTACAAGTTCTTCAACTAATGGCCTGAGGTACACATCAATGTTGTTGCCGGGTTGCCTCGGGCCTTGGATGAGCACTGGCATCATAATGAACTTCCTCTTCATACACAACCAAGGAGGAAGGTTATAGATACATAGAGTCACAGGCCAGATGCTGTGACTGCAGCTCTTCTCACGAAAAGGATTCATGCAGCATGTACTTAGACCAAACCTTAAGTTCCTTGCGTCACGTGCGAAGTCCGGGTACTCTCGCTCGACTTTTCTCCACTATGACCCATCAGCGGGGTGTCTCAACATCGCGTCTTTCTTACGGTCTTCCATGTGCCATCGCAACAACTTGGCATGCTCTTTATTTCTGAAGAGACATTTTAACCGTGGTATTATAGGAGAATACCACATAACCTTGGCGGGAACCTTCTTCCTAGGGGCCTCGCCCTCAACATCGCCAGGATCGTCTCGTCTGATCTTATACCGCAGTGCAGTGCATACCGGGCATGCATCCAAATTCTCGTACTTCTCACCGCGGTAGATGATGCAGTCATTAATGCAGGCATGTATCTTCTGCACGTCTAATCCTAGAGGGCAGACAACCTTCTTTGCTTGGTATGTACTGTTGGGCAACTCATTATTTTTTGGAAGAAGATTCTTCATTTTTACCAACAACTTTGAAAATGCGCTGTCAGTCACACCGTTCTCTGCCTTCCATTGCAGCAAATCCAGTGTGGTACCTAGCGTTTTGTGGCCATCTTCGCAAGTTGGATACAACAATGTTTTGTGATCCTTTAACATCTTCTCCAGCTTCTCCTTCTCCTTTTCAGTTTCACATTCTTCCTTTGCATCAGTAATGGCCCGACCAAGATCGTCATCAGCGGGCCCATATGCTCCCTCTTGATCTTCATTATCTACCCCCGTTGCAGCATCATCATATTCAGGATACATATTATGATAGTTATCATCATCCTCTTCTTCTTCGTTGTCTTCCATCACAACCCCTTTTTCTCCGTGCTTGGTCCAACAATTATAGCTAGGCATGAAACCGGATCGAAGCAGGTGGGCGTGAATGGTTCTGGTATTTGAGTAGTCTTTCTTGTTCTGACAGTGAACACACGGACAGCACATAAAACCATTGTGACCATGGTTTGCATTAGCCACAACGATGAAATTTTGGAGGCCCGTAATGTACTCGGAAGTGCGGCGGTCACCGTACATCCATTGCCGGTTCATCTGCATTAATATGTAGTATATATCAAAAATTAATAGAGAGATGACCATTTATATATATATATATATAGTACATCAATGACACATGAAAGGATAGTTGCCGACCTCGACCGAGAAGGAAAGAGCAACGAGAAAACTTACTTTGAGCTCTCGGGCATTTCATCGAACACCTCTTATGCATATGAAAAAAACACAAACTAGCACTCTTCACACCCTCTTGCTAGGCTCCAAAATGAGATAGTGAAAAAATGGAAGAGTGGGGTGTGTGGGCTGCGGTGGTGTCTTATATAGCCCCCCCTTTAACACCGATTCATGCCACGAACCGGTGTTAAAGGGAGGGGCTGCGCGGGCCACTGTTGCAGGGTCCTTTAACACCGGTTCGTGGCACGAACCGGTGTTAAAGGGGGGCTCCTTTTTTGCCGCAGGGGCCACGCTGGTACGACGCCCCCTTCAACACCGGTTCGTAGAAGAACCGGTGTTAAATCCCTTTTCCAAGATCAACAAAAAGCCTCATTTCCACTAGTGTGATAACGCAGGGATACCGAGTGTTTAAGAATTCAGACACTTGCGTAATGACAATTCTATCTAGAGAGAAGCATTGTGGCGGGTTGTTTTGCTCGATCGTGGCCTCACTGGTTCATGAGTGCGCTGGCGATGTGTGTGCGTGGCCGCTTTGTGTTCACGAGAGAAGCTTCCCGTCCGGGGCTTATAGCTCATTTGCGACGTCTTTACGCGGAATTGGAAGGAACACGACATCGTTGAAAAGAATAGCTCGCATGCGACGCTTGTGAGGCAGCTAATAGCCCAGTGCCACACGGGCAATAAAACGGTCGTTAAGGACACATTTAACTTTGTTCCAAGATTAGGGTTAAGCCAAACCGGTCGGTTGGGACAGCCAGTCAAGCCAGTCAAACCGACCGCTTCCGACCGAGAGCGCGCGTCACACTGACTGTAGCTTCCCCGATGGCGGCGGCGGACCTCACCCATCGTTCTCGGCCCCGACGGTGGCATGGCAATTAATTTAGGCGGCGGCGCTTTTGTTCGACGGCGAAGGTGGTGAGTGCCATTTGAAAGCTAATTCCTCTCCCATTCTTCTTAATTCGAGATCTGAGCGTGCCCATTGATGCTAGATTGTGGAGGCGAGGGTGTGCTGAACGGGGCGAGGGGGAACGAGATGGAGCATGGAGAGGGGACTTCTAATCGGTATATCCCGTATCTCTGCACTTAATTTCTCTAAGGTTGAGCTCTTTGTTCGCTTCCGCTAGCTCACAGTGCCCGCCAAAAACAGGGGAGACGATGTTGCGCGCCAAACCTTCGAATTTCGCATCAATTTCTTTCCCTCTAGGGCTGTTTTAGTTGATGGCAACACGTGGCTCATTGAGAGATACACCATTGTTAAATGGGAGGTGGAATTAGAACATGTTGATCCCCAAGAGCTAATAAACATGGGAGAGGAGGCGGTGAGGAAAATGGTGGAAAAAATTGGGGATAGTGTGGTTTGGGGGCCAGAGCAAGAAGTTTCTTTGTTACGATTTGATGATTACAAATGTGACTATGTTAGCGTTGAGACAGATGAACATATAGTTGATGAAATCGATGAGCGAAACGGTTGGACAAGCAATACTGTTCTGTTTTTAGCACAGCTCATTGATCTGGAACCTGATTCGAGGGTTGGACAAAGGCAAGTAATGCCTATACTTACTGAGTTGGAAGTGTTAACAGTGGAGGATGATGCTAATGCACAAGGGGAGGCTGCAGATGGTAATGCACAAAGGATTGTAACTGTTGATTGGAATTCAGTTGAGATACATGACCGGACTGATTTGGTCATTGCACCAATAGATGACATTGAAATGGCAAAGTTTTTTGGCATTCCTATAGATGACAGAGACAAGGAGAAGAAGAGGGATGAAGCTGCAAACGATGGTGACAACCATTTAAGAGATGAAGAGGCAGATATAGATTTAGAGTTGTTGGAAAATGCTGCAGTTCATGTAGATGATGCACATGATGATGACCTAGTAACATTTTATGACAAAGAGGACCCAGTTATTGAAGTTGGGAGATTGTTTCCATGCATGGATGAATTCAGGATGTGTTTCAGGACATATGCAGTCAAACGTGAGTTTGCTACCAAGACTATGTGGACTGATAAAAAGAAGTTCTATGCAAAATGCATAGGTTATGATGGTGGTGCCAAGCCTTGTAAGTGGTATATATCTGCTAGAGGCCAACCTGATGGAAGGAAAATAAGAGTGAATCAAATTCCAAAACCTCATACTTGCATTACAATTTCTCAAACAGTTACAAAGATGATATCACAATTATGGGTTGCAGAAAAGATCAAGCCCATTTTAGCCACAACACCAAATAGCACTGCAAAGAGACTGAAAATAGACTTGGAAAAGCAGTACACCATTAAGCTGAATTATACTACAGTGTGGAAGGCAAAGCAAAGGGCAATGAACGAGCTATATGGTGATTGGGCAAATACCTTTGGAATGCTTTATAACTTCAAAGCAGAAGTAGAGAAGAGGTCACCTGACAGTGTTGTGGAGATAGATACTGAGGTAACAGCTGATGGGAAAGTCTTCTTCTCTAAATTCTTCATGGCTTTAAAGCCTTGCATCGATGGCTTCAAAGCAGGGTGCCATCCATATTTGAGTATAGACTCATCTTTCTTGACTGGAAAGTGGAATGGTCAACTAGCAGCATGCAATGCTTTAGATGGACACAATTGGATGTTCCCTGTAGCTATTGGCATGTTTCAGTCTGAGACAGAGGCATCATGGACATGGTTCATGATGCAGTTGAAAAGATGCATAGGGCCAGTCTCTCCATTGGCAGTGCACACAGATGCATGTAAAGGTTTAGAAAATGCAGTGAAGATTGTTTTCCCTCATGCTGAGCAGAGGGAGTGCTTCGGCCATATGTGGATGAATTTGATGAAAAAATTCAGAGGATATGATTTTGGACGCATGTGTCCAGCAGCAAGATATTACACCAGGTAGACACATTCATATCACCTTGAGAAGATTAAGGCGGCATGCTCTAAGGAGGATAGGCTCATGTTTTGTACATGGTTGGAAACCTACCATTCTCTTTTATGGTACAGGTCTAGTTTTAACACTGCCATCAAATGTGATCATATCAACAATAATTTGGCAGAAAGTTTCAACAACAAAGTGAAGGAGTTAAAAGACTTGCCTGTCCATGACATGGTTGACCAGATCAGGATCATGATCATGAGGTTGTGGGAATTGAGAAGAAGGCTTGGTGATGTTCTTCAAGGAGATAAGCTTCCTGATGTTGTGCAGCAGGTGGTCAACAGGAGCAGAAATCTTGCACATTTGCGTGTTGAGAAATCCTCATTGTGGGGTGCTGAAGTCAGAGATACAAAGACTGGCAGGAGGCATGTTGTTGACACTCAATTGCATGAATGCACATGCCTTGAGTGGCAACACACTAGGAAGCCTTGTGATCATGCCATACTTTTCTTGGCCTCCAAACACAAGCTAAATATGCACCCATATTTGCATGAGTATTATTCTGTAGCAAAATTCAAGGCTGCATATGGAACACCAATTCCAGCACTTACAGATCAGTCTCAATGGCCTGAAGTGGACATTCAGTTCTCCTTGTGTCCTCCTTTGATGAAAAGAAAGGCTGGCAGGCCCAAGCAGAGTAGATTCAAGGCTTGGTTTGAGAAAGATGGGAGCAGCAAGAAGGGAAAGAAAGATGACAAGAAAGATGCCAAGCCAAAAAGGGCCCAAAAAGGTAACAAGAATAGATGCAAACTCTATGAAGAACTTGGACACCGAGCTGGATCTACCAAGTGCAGATACACTGCTGAAAAGCCAAAGTATGTTCATCCAAAATCTATCCCATTTCTTGTTGATGATTTCCCCCCCCCCCAGCTAACTTGCTTGTTTTCAGGAGGAAGCGTGGAGAAAAAGGCCCACCTCTTGTTGTTGACGAATGCTGGCCAGTGAAAAGGGCAAGAATCAATGGCCAAAGGAAGAAGAGAACTAACCAAATCATGTTTGGTGTTGCTGAGGTGCAATCTGAACTTGTTTTGGAGGATGATGTGCAAACTGTTGAGGCTTTAGGGCACACTGTTTCTGATTTGGAAGATCTGGTGCAAAATGAGGGGCAAAATGAGCCTGTTGTTGAGGCTCTAGTGCAAAATGAGCCTGTTGTTGAGGCTGTGGTGCAAAATGAGCCTGTTGTTGAGGCTCTGGTGCAAAATGATCCTGTTGTTGAGGCTCTGGTGCAAAATGAGCCTGTTATTGTGGCTCTGGTGCAAACTGACCATGTTGTTGAGGCTCTGGTGCAAAGTGACCATGTTGATGAGGCTCTGGATCATGATCATGAGGTTGTTGAGGAGGTGCAGGAGGTGAAGGAGACTCTTGGACGTGTTGTGGGGAGGCTAGATGGTAATGGTAAGAAAAAGAAGAGCATAAACCTGTTGTGTGGTGTGAAACTTGTGAAGGAGAAGAAAACGAGGGGTAAGAAGAGCCAAAAGAAATAGACTTTGAATTTGGCAGTTGTTGTTGTAAACATTTGTTATTGTAATAATTTGGCAGTTGTTGTTGTTGTAAACATTTGTTATTATAATAATTTGTCACTTGTTGATAATTTGGACAAAATTCAAATATGATGGTAAATTTGAATTTCAACAAATGTAGATATGTCACTTTTCTATGTTTGTATGAGCTTCCAACGTTTTTATCATATGTACAATACAACTCATGCATCCTCACCCTGATCCCTTTTGTGAAGTACAACTCACCCTCACCCAAAATGGGGTAGAAATGGGCTCCAAAGCTATGGTAAACCACACCATTTCTAAGAAAGTTTTTTTTCGATCATTTCTAAAACCAAGTTTGATATTTTTCCTCAGAACTATGTCACATAACATGACACCATGCGAAGGTTTTGTATTTTTTTGATTTTTTTTGAATTACTTATGCAGATTTGAATGTCTGGTCAAACTTGAAGGGTTTTCATAAATATTCTTAGCTAGGGGCTGAGGCTCACAAAACTAGCGTTGCATCTCTGATGAAATAGCATGTTGTGAACCTAAAAATTATTTTTACAAAAAATCATCAGCATGAAATCATGTACCTGTAGTTCATATCTTACCCACTTCCAGCCGATTCGGTAGGATTTGTCTTTTTCACCAGGGATGGAATAAAAGATTTGAGATACTCAAGTTGGGAAATTGTACATTCTAGGTGGTCTAGTATTTTTGAAAAATAGGATGTTACCATTTTGAAACTTCAATTTGGTGGTTGCTTCACAAATCCCCCCCTCTTTCGGCACTCAGAAAAATAGAAAATGGAATTTCCGTGCGTCGAAAAGGAAAACTTTGTGCTACAACATTATTAGTCATCCCATTATAGACATGCATGCCAAATATGGGCACATTATCACAAACTATGCCTTGATTCTAGCCATATCATTGGTCATTTGACCCGAAAGCCAGAAAACCTCAGAGGAGATAGGTCATTTTGTGAAGGGTTTTTTGAAATATGATCAATAGACCAAGTTTGATATTTTTCCTCACAACTATGTCACATAACATGACACCATGCGAAGGTTTTGTATTTTTTTTGATTTTTTTTGAATTAGTTATGCACATTTGAATGTCTGGTCAAACTTGTGAAACCCCGTTGACTGCATCATAAACCCAGCTAACCCTAAGGCCGAATGAGGAACGTAGATCTAACCCTAGCGCGACACTGTGGCCATCCGATCGCGTATTTTAGAAGGATTCCGCGGGTGGCTCTGGGCGATCCGTGGAAGGGCTTGTTCTGCAACCTGATTGGTTGGCATCTCTTAGAAGGATTTCGCGGCTAGCTCTTGGTGATCCGTGGGATGGATGATTCTGGAATCTGATTGGCTTTATCGTTTTTCCATGAACAGATAAGGTACAGCGTGACACACTCCATTGACCGTTGGACCGAGCGTGGCATGCGAGGGCGCTGGGCGGGGCGGGCAGCACCATGCATGCAGCTGCCCCTAGCGTCGCAGTCTAGCTATTTTGCGTGCAACAGCGCTGCAGCATATTTACTCCCTCCGTCGCATTAAATAAGTGTACGTCTAACAACTTTCTTCAGTCAAACTTACTCCTCTCAGGTTCATTGTAATAAATGAGACTTTGCATGATACCACATCTTTGTTATTTTGCACTATGGAGTAGTAACTTAGACTATTAACATATGCATGATACCACATCTAAGTTACTCTCACATACTCCCTCCGTCCGCAAATAAATTGAAGAGACCATTTGCTAAATGTTATTGGACTTGACTTCCGTGAAGCAATTTTTTCTACTTTAAAGTGCATTGGAAAGGTAGAAGTACACTTTTTGTACACAAATTTTGAAGCCAAACGTACACTTATTTGTGGACAGAGGGAGTATGCATGTCACTATGACTAGCCTAAGAAAAAATATCAAAATCTAAAATATGTAATAAATATAACGTACAGCATGGCACACTCCATTGACCGTTGGACCGAGCGTGGCATGCATGCAGCTGCCCCTAGCGTCGCATTCTAGCTATTTTGCGTGCAATAGCGCTGGAGCGTATTTACTTCCTCCGTCGCATTAAATAAGTGTACTTCGAACAACTTTCTTCAGTCAAACTTACTCCCATCTGGTTCATGCGCCATACAAAAACTTAGTCTCATACTCCCTCTATTCCCTCCAATTGACATCCCTCTGATTACTCCCATTGATTTTTCTTGTGTGTGTAAAAATGAATGAGTTTGTTGCATGCGGTGTGTAAAAACGAACGAGTACCTTGGTACTAGATTCCTGCATTTATTACCAAAGTAAATCAAGGCGAAATTATATTTTCCCTTTTATTTTTCACTACCAATGAACAACTACCTTGGATGTTTTTTTCTCTCTTTCGCATTAATGCATGCATGCATGTAGGGGCGGGGGCAACGGTGCAGGGGTCACGTCGCATCCTAGCAATTTTTTTCTCTCTTTCGCATTGATCACGCCCGCTGCCCACACGCAACGTAGTGCACGCGTCTGCGCCAACGCGACGCTGGATTCCCACCCCACCCTTCACGCCCCGCGCTCAATAAATAGGCAAAACGCCTTTGCCTCCTCATCTCATCTTGCCCCTCATCTTCCACCTCGAGACCGTCCCTTTGCCTCCTCCCAGCCCCAAAACACTCCGGCGACCATCGCGACCTCCCCCCTCCGCTTCCCTTCCGACACCGAAGTTAGCGACGAGGACAACCACCCGGACCACAAGCAGGTCTGGGAGCAGGAGGCGCCCACGCGCCCCAAGCGGGGCAAAAAGGGACGCAAATCCCCGCCCTGCCCCTGGGAGGAGGGCCCCATTGTCCACAACCCAGTCCCCGGTGGCGGGAACTTCCCCGACGACGGCCCCTCCGAAGCATACTGGAAGGCGGCGGAGAAGAAGGAGGCAAAGGAGGAGGCTGCCTACGCCAGGTGGGAGGAGATGCGGGCCAAGCGCGCCTTGAAGAAAAGGTACAGACGGGAGGACGAGGAACGACGGGAGGCCAATCGCTGGGCCTTCTAGGAGGAGCAGCGGCGGCGGGAGCACTGGGAGAGGCTGGCGGATTGGAATGCCGCCGTGGCTCAGAGGGTGGCGGCACCGGCACCGCCTCCACCGCCGATGGAGTAGGGTAGCTAGGGTTAGGGTTTAGGGGCTATCCCAGGGTTTAGGCGGGGCGCCTATTCCCTTCTATATTATTGTACTTTTTTCTTTTTATTGTAATGTTATCCCAATGTTATCGATCCGGCTATCTAATATAAGGAATGTTATCCCAATATTATCTATCCCCTTGTTTTATTGTAATCTGTGTTCTATTGTATTGTCATTTGTCAAAACACCCAAAACAACAGGTGCATAAAACAAAAGACACAAAAACAAGTTCTGCTATAATAGTCGTGCAATTTTTATAAAATGAGTGAAATTAGAAAAGCTCAAAAGGAAGAATAAGTTAACGTAAAGATGGTTGATTATTTTCAAACAACACATGGTTCATTTTCAAACAAGACATTTACATATTTACACAAGTTAAAGGAGCGCCCAAGTTATGTTAGTTAAATGGATGCCCTTGGACTTCATTTATATATTTACTTTTGCAAAAAAAAAAGATTGCGACCTGAGCACGAGTATCTACAGATCCACACGTCCCAATTTAGATTGTAACGTGAGTACCATTTTTATTGTCCAATCAACATATAGTTACTATTGGGCCTGGATACGACCATTTCGGCCTGGCTAAGTTCTATTTGGGCCTGGCCTTTTTCAATCCTCGTCAATTGTTTTTTTAACTTTTCAACCCCTCCCCCTCCCCTGCACACGGGCGCCCCCTGCACACTGTTAAAACTAACGAAAACTGACAAAACTGACGAAAATGAAGGAACACTGATTTCGAAAACAGAGTAGCTCAAAATTATCCCGAATTTGTGTTGCATTTTATTGAAGCCAAAGACATAGACCATTACATCCATTACAAAGCATCACTCGAACACTGACTGTGCTATCTAATCACTACTAGGGAAATGGCCATTCGTGGCGCACCTGAAAAGAGCATCTGTGGCGCACTAGCCGTGCGCCACGGGCCTTGCGCTACGGCTATCTCCTAGTCGTGGCGCACTGCCTAGTGCGCCACGGTTGTGTCGAGATAGGCATAGCGCACCTGCTAGTGTGCCACGGCTATGTGGGCAGGTGCGCTACGCGTAGGATCTTCTGTGGCGCACTTCCCAGTGCGCCACTAAGCTTCTAAGGTGCGCTTTAGGAGTAGTGCGCCACAAAAGGTAGGTCATGTGCGCCACAGGTGTTTTTTTGTTTTTTTCTAATTTCCGAGCCAGATTATATACAATATTACAGGCAGATATACAAACACAGATACAAGATATATAATTATATATATAAATACACAATTTGAAAAACAAGATTGAAACAAATACATATAGATATGTCTCATACATGAATACATAGTATAAGTTACATTGTTTCGATCAAGTTACAAAGTAGTTGGTGACATGCGAATACATGTGTCGATCGAACAAGTTAGAGCTCGGAAGCTCGCCTAGACATCTAAACTAGATAGACACAAACGCGGGATAAACAACCAAAGAAGATAAGCATGATCACCGCCGCGACGAAGGTGTAGGTCTTCATCCAGTTCCTTGTCCTAACTCCCGCTAGATAGCGCGTGTATCTAGCTTCCGCCTCCATCATAGTGTTGTACCCTTTGTAGCTATTGCCGCTGAAACAGTGCACCTGTCTCCTGCAGTCTTCTCAATCATCGTAGACTCCGGGAACCCGTCCCTTGTACACGACGTACCACGTCATCTATAAGTTGACAATAATAATTAACCGGTGATTGAAAAAAAACATATATAATTAAAGTCGCATATGAAGATACACTTATAGAAAGTACTCCTAAATCAAAAAGACCAAACTCAAAAAGCATGCCTCATGTATAACTAGGTTGTTCGACACAGGAATATGCTACGATGGAACTGTTCGCCAAGTAGGATGCACAACACCTGGACCTGTGCATAGCACAAGGCGAACAATCCCATCGCAGCACATTCACATATAGTGTGCCACGACATTTCAATCATCGGCATTATTCTCGAAAAAGACCAAAATAACTCGAAAAGCATGGCTCATATATATATATATATACATAGGTCATTGGACACATGAATATGCTACGATGAAACTGTGAGCCAAGTAGCTATGCACAAGACCTGGACTTGTGCATATCACAGGGCTCACAATCCCGTCGTAGCACATTCACATATATATTGTGCCAAGACATTTCAATCATCGGCATTATTCTCAAAAAAGACCAAAGTAAATCAAAAAGAATGTCTCATATATATATATACATAGGTCGTTGGACACAGGAATATGCTACGATGGAACCGTAAGCCAAGTAGGATGCACAACATCTAGACTTGTGCATAACACAAGGCTTACAGTCCCATCGTAGCACATTCACATATATATTGTGCCACGACATTCCAATCATCGGCATTATTCTCGAAAAAGACAAAAATAACTCGAAAAGAATGCCTCATATATATACATAGGTCGTTGGACACAGGAATATGCTACGATGGAACTGTGAGCCAAGTAGGATGCACAAGACCTAGACTTGTGCATATCACAAGGCTCACAATCCCATCGTAGCACATTCACATATATAGTGTGCCATGACATTTCAATCATCGGCATTATTCTCGAAAAAAGAGTAAGGAAAAAAAGAAGGACCAAAGTGAGCAAAGGACCAAAGAGTAAGCAAAAAAACCAAGCATTGATTTATATATAATAATAAGCAAAAGAAGTAAGCGATGATTCATAAACCTAATAAGATAAGTATAGTAGCATGTACACTTGTCCACACACACAAAGGTCATCTATAGTTTGTAACTACAACTAGGCCAACATCAAGCCTTCTGGCTCGGCTTAGGGAACGGGAGGACGCCTTGTCTCGTCATGAACTTCCTATAGTCACCCTGCATCTCTAGGCGATCTTCTATGTCATGGTTATTTGGGATATTTCATCCGTAGAAGACCCCCCCCCTAAGTCATGCCATCACGAAAGATGATTGCCCCAAACTGCTGCTGGATGCGATACATCTCTTGTCTAATATCTGAATCATTGATCTTGGCCTTTGCTTCGGCCCACTATTTTAGATGATCTGGCAGCGTAGAATTCTGCTAGTCAAGTAGGAACACCCTCATGTGATGGAGTGCGTAGTAGGCTTCCTTCTTACTGTTTTCCGGCTGCTTCACGTAGGGGAACTCCGTTACGTGGTTGAAGACGTGCCTGCCGAACTTGACCTTCGTACGCACGAAGGTGGTGCCTTCCGTCGAGGCAAAGCCAGTGAGAGCATCATCCAGAACTTCCTTGATCTTGTCGTAGCTTTTCTTCTTTTCTAGACTCCCCGAGTCGAAATACGTGGCGTGGGAATGCTTCGGCGATAAGGAGATGAGCGTGCAGTGTTCATCTCTGCGCAAAAAATTCAAATGGAATGTGTTGGAAAAAGAATGATGATGATCTAATAAAGCCAATCGACGGTGGCGAGTGAATAACGACTTACTCGGGAAAGTAAGGCACGAGAATGTATTCCTTTGTCTTGTTCGCCACGAGGATTCTTTTTAGGTACGAGGCCACGATACGTCGTTCGGCGGGGGAACCCAAGCAGCCATCACGCATGTAGTAGGGGTCCACTATAGCGATGCCCGGTGTGTTCTCTCTAATGATCTGCATGGCCAGGCTGAGAGAAAACAGACGGACCATGGTATAGTGCAGCGGGTATATGTGGAACATATTGAAGATGTTGTCGAACCGCAGGAAGAACAGATCCGCAGGGGCATTGTCGACGAAGCCCAAGCCTGGTGGCACCTTAACCATGAATACCGGGTGCGAGGGATCTTTCTCCGATAGAAGGCGTCTCTCTATCGTCAGCACGCCGTCATGCACACTCTGCAGTTCCGAACTGGAGAGCTTCCACAAATTCTTAGGTAGCATGGGCTCACCCGCCACATGAATCCTCCACAAATACCCTCGGGTCTTGGTGGCCCATCCCGAAACCTGATCGGATTCGAAGTTGTTGACGCCACCGGCTGGCTCGAGCTGCTAGATTTTCTTTTCCTGCCCTTTTTTTCCTTTTGGAGAGCGGGCAGGCACCACAATCTGAGCACCGGCCGCCCTATGTAGTGTGTCAGGGCTTAGAATAAAGGGCCGGTTGGTTGTATCAGCTGGCTCTGTAAGGCGCAAGCTAGAGGCGTCTCCTGAGAACCAAACAGACGCTTGGTGATAGTGGCTTTCTCTATGGGGCCACCAGCTAGGTCTTCATTGCTAAACTGAGTGTTGAAGAAGTGATCATTCCAGTCTTCATCGTCTTCGGCCGGATCCTGCGCCATGTGCATATCATCAACATGATCATCCGACCCACTGCGTTGAGGTGACGGCGAGGGCGGTAAGGGGGCCTTGCCACCGCTTGTCGCTGGCACGACAGACGGTGCTGTTGTCTGTGGCGTGATGGCCCCCGCCGTCCCCAAACGGATCATGCTCTTTGGCCATAGCAAGAATAAGCCGAAGCAAGTTCTGAGGACAGATGACTCTTCTTCATCCGCTCCTAGGGGTTGAATGGGAGGTTCCAGGTCGTCGCAGCCCCTTAGAACCCGACTAATTTTAACCCTGTGCACGCTATCTGGCATCGGCCTTGAGTGGAACATGCGCTGCAAGGGTTGAACGATGGTACCCTTGGCAACATCCCTCAGCTCGTTGTTCACGTAGCATAAGAGAGTGCAAGGAACATCCGTCTGCGGAAAACATGTACGGCATCGTCAGAGATGCCATAAGAGTAATAGATGGCGTGAAAGACGGTAAAGCAATTTGTTTACCATGATGGTGTCGAGATCGGCTAATGTCGACGCACCACATACGGCGACGGGCGTGCAAGAGACGAAAGGGCTGCTTGATGGCGCGGTGCTGGCCGCCGGTGTATTCTCCCTACCGACGGGTGCTTGGAGCTCCAGTGCCGCCGCGACGATGGCAGGGGGCACCAACATGTACTCCGGCGCCGCGGTGATCTCAGGGGGAGTCACCAACACTTGCGGCGCCGCGGTGCTAGCGGGCGGAGTCACCAACACGTAGTTTGCCTGATTCGTCGGCGCCGCGTTGTTCGAGTGGCTGCTGACCATGCTTGGAATTGAGCATGGCCCTACTCGGCCACCCGCACTCGAGTTCTCTATTGACTCCACCAAGGTAGGCAGGAAGGACGTGAGGGTGATTGCTAGGTTGTCTTGGACGATTTGCGGGATCTGCGCCACTTGTTCCTTAAGTTCTTGAACCTCGCGGTTTTCCTCCTCGCTCCTTCCCGACGGCGCCACATGCGTCCTCGGCGGTGGACCAAAATGATCCACCCAATTCTTACCCCCGAGGCCGGCCAGACGGCCAGCCGACGACGGCTTCTTCGTAACCGGCTCTAATTTCTTGGCCCGGTTCATCGCCCTGTTAAAAGGGTTATCCCACCAGGTGGCCGCCGTCGACCCCTGGGATGAGGAACCCTGGGATCCATGACTAGCAACAATTTCCTCCTCCTACAGAAGAAGTATCAGTGAATCGATTAGATCATCGATTAGATTGCAATCGAGTTGATTCGCGGTAATTAGATTATACTTACCACAATTTTCTCGAATTCCTTCATCGCAGGATCCGCGGTGAGTTGTTTGATTTTTGGATCCACATGGTAACGGGCCCTGATGAAGTTTCGAACCTGCCCGGGTTCGAATTTCGCAAAGGGGTCTTCTATCCCCTTGGATCTATACTCTTTGTCCTCCTTATTCCATTTGGCCTCCGCGGTTCTGTATCCACCAGATCCGAGATGGTGATGACCTATATTCATCGCCTGCATCACCTTTCCCCGATTACTATTGGCCAGGGCTCTTTCGGATTCACACCTCTCCTTGAACTCCCGGAACTGATCTTCGGTGATCTGCGGGTCAATCTTCTGGATCTCCTCGAGACTTTTGTCTTATTTATAGATCTTCTTCTTTATCCGGGTTCTCCAGCTGGCCAGGGCGGTGCTCATCTTTGTGAGGGCGGATTTGTTTACTTCGTTCCCATGATAATTTGTGTTCTGATACTTAGCGGGGAACTTGTATCTTGCGTGCAACTTCTCAAGAGGAGTGTGCGCAAGTGGCCATTATCTTTATGCCGGACATTCTCGGTGTTGATCGAGATGGTTGTCCGGGTGATCGCCGCCACTTTCCCACCGTACCCTTTGACGACAAGGGCAGGCTCCAAAGGAACCCCTGATGGGCTCACTTTGGTAATTTCCTCCCTGACGGTGCCGACCGTGTTCGGGCGCCGGTCCTTCGGCTTCTTCTTCTTCTTAGGAGGATTGCTATCACTACCTGTGCCCTCGCCGCCATCAGTTGTTTCATCACCCGCCGTTCCTTCGGCTTCTTCCTCCGCGTCTTCCATCTCATCATCCTCGCTCTCCGAAGGATGGTATCCTTCATCGTCTTCTAGCCGCTGGGCCGCCTCCCAGAATGTTAATTGTTTATTCGGAGGTCTGAGTTCTCCTTCAGCGCTGATGCGCTTAGAACATCCAGCCTCGTCGTTGTCACACATCTTTGCACTAATAAAAACAAATAATTGGTTAAATGCACGGAAAAATCCGGCATGACCTTTGCTAATTTTCTTAAACTAGGAGTGCCCGATTTCTACTGAAACGGAAGTTAATCAACATTCCGGCAAAAATCGAGACTCATTTCATACAAGAACCTGCATACGGGACATAATAAAGTGCTTCATACAAGCACAAGAATAATTTCAAGTGCTACAACAATAACAACAATCCTTGCTGTCATTTGCTTGCAGTAAGAAAATGAGAATACACCATACACCATAACAAGCACAAGTTCAGCAAGCAAATGACGGCAACATAATTCTTAGTTCTGTGAACAAATGACAGCAAATGACAAGTATACACAGTTCAATTCAGTTCACCTTGGCAAGCACAAGCTCGACGGATCTTATCACAACATAATTTTCAGTTCAGCTTTGCACAGCAGTATACATTAAATTGGCCTACTGCTAACTACTAACTACTAACCTACTACATACCTACAACATCTAACTTGACAGCAACTAACTAAACCTAAAGCATTTGTTTCCTTCTTATTTTGCCAGAATTAATAAGATTCACAGCAGTAAAAGAGCAATGTATACACAACTTTGTAATTAACATATCTGAGCCACTACAGGTGCAATGCAGACTTGTTTTAATTTTGATGCAAGAAGTTACTGGACTTGATAAAATATGTAATTAACATATCTGAACCTAATCTAAACCTAACCTAAACTAATATGTAATTTTAATTTTGTTCTACTACTGCATTTTCATCTACTCTGAACCTAACCTAAACCTAACCTGAATCTTGCTACTCTGAACCTAACCTGAACCTAACCTGAAGCTTGCTACACAAAATAAACTCAGGACCCTAACCTTAAGCTTGCTACTCTTAACCTACATAATGATCTCATTAAACCTACATAATGACTCTGCTGATGTCACACTCCTAAAGGAGGCACCACAGTAGAAGTAGCACTCAACAGAAGCCAATAGTGGTAACAAGATAGAATACTCAATCTATAAGACCATCAAGTTCCCTGCAAACAAGTGGAAGATACACCTAAATCATTTTCCTAATAAAAAGTATAGGAATCATATAAATTTTTGATGTCATATTGACAGGTTATACATAGCAACCACTTCTAATCCCAAGAGCTACCAAATGAACTTAAATAATCTTCTTTAACCATTACGAATATGAATAAAGCAACTATCAGTGTCAACTAGCTCCAGTAACACAAAGGAATCAACTGCACACCTTGGTATATTGACCAATTACAGTAACAGAGCCTTGCCAATCATATACTGAACCAAATGTTCAGAATTTCAGAAATCTAAACGACAGGGAGAGAGAGGGAGAGAGGAAGAGAGGGAGAGAGGGAGAGAGGGGAGGTGGGCAGGGGACTCACCAGGAGGGAGCGTGGAGCTAGGCAGGCGGGCGATGAGGACGACGATGGCGGGCGGGCGGGCGGACGGACGACGATGGCTCCTCCTCCTCCACGTCCTCCTCCTAGAGTAGCGGTGGACGACGGCGGGCGGGCGGGCGGACGACGGCGGGTTCCTCCACGGACTCCTCTGTTGGAATTATGCCCTAGAGGCAATAATAAAGATGTTATTATTATAATTCTTGTTCATGATAAAGTTTATATTCCATGCTAGAATTGTATTAAGCGGAAACATTAATACTTGTGTGGTTTGTGAACAACACCGTGTCCCTAGTATGACTCTATGGACTAGCTCATTGATTAATGATGGTTAAGGTTTCCTAACCATAGACATGAGTTGTCGATTAATAATGAGATCATATTATTGGGAGAATGATATGATGGACAAACCCAAACTAAGCGAAGCAATTAGATCGTGTCATCGTGTTCATCTTTGCGAAGCTTTTCTTATGTCAAATATTGTATTCCTTAGACCATGAGATAATACAACTCCCTGGTATCGGAAGAAACCTTTGAGGTCATCAAACGTCATCCTATGAGAGGGTGATCATAAAGGTGTCTCTCAGGTGATCGGAAAGTACCTGTTGGGTTGTATGTATCGAGATGGGATTTGTCCCTCCAAAGTCGGAGAGATATACTTCGGGCCCACTCGGTAATCGATATCAACACCGCTTGCAAGCATGTGGTTAAGGAGTTAATCGCAAAGTGATATCGGATTATGGAACGAGTAAAGTACTTGCTGTGAACGAGATTGAACTAGGTATGACGATACCGACGATCAAATCTCGGGCAAGTAAAATATCGCGAGACGAAGGGAATATAAATATGGGATTGATTGAATCCTGGCATCGTGGTTCATCTGATATGATCATCGATGAATGTGTGGGAGTCAATATGGGTTTCCAGACTCCGCTGTTGATTATTGATATAATATCATGTCTGCATGTTCTCGAACCCGAAGGGTCACACACTTAACGTGTCTCGATGCTAGGATAGATTGGATAATTGGTTTATGAGTTTTTGTTCGGAGTCTCGGATGGGATCTGGGACATCACGAGAGGTTCCGGAATGGTCCGGAGAATAAGATTCATATAAGGCAATGCAGTTTTTGGAGTTCGGAATTGTTTCGGGTTAATCGGTATTGTACCGGAAGCTTCTAGAACCTTCCGGAGGGGACCAACGTGTCCCCACCTGTCGGTAGGGGGCATGGGCCTATGAGGGAGTGCCCTGGCCGCATTGGGCCAGGGGCACAAGGCCCCATAGGGCCCAGCCGGCCAAACCTAGGGGAAACCCTAGGGGAGCTTCTAGAAGGAAGGGGGAAACTTGCCCCCCACTCCTCCCTCCTTGGCTGCCGGCCTAGGCTTGGGGAGGGGCTAGGGTTGGAGCCCACCCCTCTATATAAAGAGGGCTGGGGGCGCACCACCCCCCCCCCCCCCACACACACCTTCTCCTCAAGCCCTAGCCGCCCTGCTGCCCTCCTCTCTCTCTCCCTCCCGACTGCACGTAGGTGAAGCCCTGCTGCAGAAACTCTCCACCACTTGCACCGCGCCGTCGCGTTGTAGATCCAATCCGTCTCTCCACCATACTTGCTGGACCGAGGAAGGAGGAGACGTCGAGGTGCTGCACGTGTGCATCTCTCGGAGGCATCGCCACTTGCGGTGTTAGATCGGAGCGGATCGCGAGGAGGAGAAGCGAGTACGACTACATCACCCACATTCCGACGAACGTTCCGCTGTGCGAATCTTCAAGGGTATGAAGATCTCATCTAATCCCTCTCTTTGTTTTTTGCATCTCCTAGATTAGATATTGGCTTTCCCGTTCGCATCCGTAGAATTTTTTTGATTTACTATGCTGCGAAACCCTTCAGTGGTATCAGAGCTAGATCTATGCGTAGATGTGTTTCACGAGTAGAACGCAACTTGGTTGTTGCAGGCGTTGATGTTTTCTGTTGCAAGCCTCTTGTTTGTGTTCTTCTTATGGCGCGGGATAGTGAGATTTAAGCGGTCCAGGCCAACTTTACGCGACGTCGTTCGCGAGACCGGCTCCGCACTTGGCGTGTGGCTTGTTCCACACATGCGGCTGGTGGATGCCTGTTTCTCTCACTATAGTTGTCATGGGATTTACACCGGAGTTTGGAAACCATAATATCACCGTTCTGGCTTTCTGTAGGTAAGAATCGTTCTTAGCTTGCTACTCCCATAAGCCACGTAAAACGTGCAACAACAAAGTAGAGGTGTCTAACTTGTTTTTGCAGGGAGTGTTTTCTGTGATATGGTATGGCCCAAGATGTGATATGTGTATTGTATGCGATGATCATGTTTTGTAATATTTCACGACTTGCATGTCGATGAGTACACAACCGGCAGGAGCCATATGGTTGTCTTTATAATTATGTATGACCTGTGTGTCAACTTCTTATACGCCATGTAATAGTTTCACTTTATCGCTAAGTAGTTAGCAATAGTTGTAGTTGCTATTCGTGGTGGAGGCAATCATGGTGGAGTGATGGAGATCATGCCGGCACGCACAATATGGGGATCATTGCGCGAAGATTGGCTATACCATGTCACATAAAGTTATATGCATGTGATGTTTATCCTTTTATGTATCTTATTATGCTTAGATCGCGACGGTAGCATTATAAGATGATTCCTCACTTAAAGATCAAGATAAAACTGTGTTCTCCCCATGTATGCACCGTTGCGACAGTTCGTCGTGTCCAAGCATCACGTGATGATCGGGTGCTATAGACTCTACGTTCACATACAACGGGTGCAAGCCAGTTTTGCACACGCGGAAATACTTGGGTATAACTTGACGAGCCTAGCATGTACAAACATGGCCTCGGAACACATGAACCGAAAGGTTAATCATGAGTCATATGAATGATATGATCGACACTTCGTTGTCCACCATTGAAACCATATCTCTTCTCGTGAAGATCGGATTAGGTGTGGTGAATTTGGATCATGTTCACTAAAAAACTTGAGGGATGTTGAATTTAGTGGGAGTTCATCTAGTAATTTGATTAAAAGTTGAACTAGTTATCATGAAAATATTCTAATTTGTACGTGCAAACATTGTAGATCAAATGGCTAAGTCCAACTTCAACTTCAACGTTTTTGCTGAGAAGGAAAATCTTAGAAACAATGGGTCTAACTTCACCAACTGGTTCCGCAATCTAAGAATCATTCTCTCTAGCGGTCGAAAGGACTATGTCCTTGAGAAAGCGTTAGGTAACCCCCCTGCTGCAACTGCGCCGGCTGATGAGAAAGCTGTCTATCAGTCGCGCAAAGATGATTATGGCGTGATTAAGAGCACCATGTTGTTTTCTATGGAATCGGACCTTCAAAATCGTTTTGAAGACTATCCCGGGCCCTTTGAAATTCTTGAGGAGCTGAAAACTATGTTTCAGACTCAGGCCTGTTCTAAGAGATATGAGATCTCTGAGAAATTCTTTAACTTCAATATGGAGGAAGGGAGTTCCGTTAGTGAGCATGCCATAAATATGTCGGGCTACACTCAACGCCTTGAGCAACTCGACTGCAAGATTCCAGAGGAGCTCAAGATTGACAAGGTTCTGCAATCACTCCCTCCCAGCTACAAAAGTTTTGTAGTGACTCATAATCAGATTGGTTCCACTGATACGATCACCGAGCTCTTGGCAAAGCTGAAGGCTGCGGAGGTGGACATCAAAAAGGATAATCCTCTGTTGATGGTCAACAAGCCCCCCACCTTCAAGAAAGGTAAGGGTGCAAAGAAGCCCTTCAAGAAAGGCAGAGGCAAGCGCGTTGCCCCTGCTGAGAAGAAGCTCAAGTCTGGACCCAAGCCGGACACTGAGTGCTTCTATTGCAAGGACAAGGGTCACTAGAAGCGCAACTGTCCGAAGTACTTAGCGGACAAGAAGGCTGGCACCATCAAAGGTATTTTTGATATACATGGTATTGATGTTTTCCTTACTAGCCCTCGTTGTAGTGCCTGGGTATTTGATACTGGTTCAGTTGCTAATATTTGTAACTCGAAACATGAGCTACGGAATAGACGGCGGCTTGCGAGGGATGAGGTGACGATGCGCGTTGGCAACGGATCAAGAGTTGATGTGATGGCCGTCGGCACGCTCTCCTTAATTTTACCTTCGGGATTAGTTTTAAACCTTAATAAGTGTTATTATGTGCTTGCGTTGAGCATGAACATTATTTCTGGATCGTGTTTATTGCAAGACAGTTATTCATTTAAATCGTAGAATAATGGTTGTTCTATTTATATGAGTAACATCTTTTATGGTCATGCACCTACTGTGAATGGTTTATTTCTTCCGAATCTCGAAAGGGATGAAACACACATCCATAACATTGAGGCTAAGAGATGCAAAGTAGATAGTGATAATACAACTTATTTGTGGCACTGTCGTCTAGGTCATATTGGTGTAAAGCGCATAAAGAAACTCCATTCTGATGGACTTTTGGAGTCTCTTGATTTTGAATCATTTGACACATGCGAACCATGCCTCATGGGCAAGATGATCAAAACCCCGTTCTCCGGAATGATGGAGCGAGCAACGGACTTGTTGGAAATCATACATACCGATGTATGCGGACCGATGAGTGTTTCGACGCTCGGTGGATATCGCTATTTTCTCACTTTTACCGATGACTTAAGTAGATATGGGTATATCTATTTGATGAAGCATAAATCTGAAACATTTGAAAAGTTCAAGGAATTTCAGAATGAAGTGGAGAACCATCCTAACGGAAAAATTAAGTTTCTATGATCCGATCGTGGAGGTGAATATTTGAGTTATGATTTTCTCACGCATCTTAAAGCAAGCGGAATCGTTTCGCAACTCACGCCACCCGGAACACCACAGCGCAATGGTGTGTCTGAACGCCGGAATCGAACCCTATTAGATATGGT
The DNA here is from genome assembly GCA_916181665.1 of Avena sativa. Classification (NCBI taxonomy): domain Eukaryota; kingdom Viridiplantae; phylum Streptophyta; class Magnoliopsida; order Poales; family Poaceae; genus Avena; species Avena sativa. The sequence goes on along the minus strand of OV702286.1, from coordinate 26,603,799 downwards.
CCGATCGATGATGTCTCTTACTGATTTGCCATGATCATTTTGGGGTTATGCATTAGAAATCGCTGCATTCACTTTAAATAGGGCACCATCTAAATCCGTTGAGACGACACCGTATGAACTATGGTTTGGTGCTAAACCTAAGTTGTCGTTTCTTAAAGTTTGGGGATGCGAAGCTTACGTCAAGAAGTTGACGCCGGACAAGCTCGAACCCAAAGCGAAGAAATGTGTCTTCATAGGATACCCTAAGAAAACTATTGGGTATACCTTCTATCACAGAACCGAAGGCAAAGTGTTTGTCGCAAAGAACGGTTCCTTTCTTGAGAAGGAGTTTCTCTCGAAAGAAGTGAGCGGGAGGAAAGTAGAGCTAGACGAGGTTGTTGAACCTTCTCTTGAGTTGGAGAGTAGCGCAGCACCTGAAATGGTTTCAATGCCGCCTGCGCCAACAATAGAGGAAGCTAATGACAAGGATCATGAAGCTTCGGACGATGCTGCTACTGAACGTCGCAGGTCGACAAGGTCGCGTGCCCCTCCTGAGTGGTACGGCAACCCTGTCTTGACTGTCTTGTTAGTAGAAGACAGTGAACCTACGAACTATGAGGAAGCGATGATGATCCCAGACTCTGAGAAATGGCTGGAGGCCATGAAATCCGAATTGGGATCCATGAGCGAAAACCAAGTATGGACTTTGGTGGACCCTCCTAGCGACCGAAAGGCCGTTGAGTGCAAATGGATTTTCAAGAAGAAAACGGACGCGGTAATGTTACCGTCTATAAAGCACGGCTTGTCGCGAAAGGTTTTCGACAAGTTCAAGGTGTTGACTACGATGAGACCTTCTCTCCCGTAGCGATGTTTAAGTCCATTCAGATTTTATTAGCAATTGCTGCGTTTCATGATTATGAAATATGGCAGATGGATGTCAAGACCGCGTTCCTCAATGGCAACATTGATGAAGAGTTATATATGATGCAACCCGAAGGTTTTGTTGATCCTAAGGATGCTGATAAATTATGCAAACTTCAGCGTTCCATTTATGGACTGAAGCAAGCATCTCGGAGTTGGAACCTTCGTTTTGATCAAGAGCTTTGGATTTGTTCCAAATAGCTACGAAGCTTGTATCTACAAGAAAGTGAGTGGGAGCACAGTGACATTTCTGGTACTATATGTGGATGACATATTGATTATTGGAAATGACATTAACATGCTTAACAATGTGAAGAGTTATTTGAACAAATGTTTTTCAATGAAAGACCTAGGTGAAGCTGCTTATATATTGGGCATCAAAATATATAGAGATAGACAAAGACGCCTGATAGCTTTAAGCCAGAGTACATACCTAGACAAAGTTCTGAAAAGGTTCCGAATGGATAAGGCAAAGAAAGGTTCACTGCCTATGTTGTCTGGTAAGATATTGAGCAAGGCTCAGTGTCCAGCTACGGTAAATGATAGAGAAGCTATGAGCAAAGTTCCATATGCCTCGGCCATAGGTTCTATCATGTATTCCATGCTGTGTACTAGACCGGATGTGTCCAATGCTCTTAGTTTGACGAGCAGATACCAGAGTGATCCAGGAGTGGAACACTGGACAGCCGTGAAGAACATCCTAAAGTACTTAAATAGGACTAAAGAAATGTTCTTAGTCTATGGAGGTGATGAACAACTCGTCGTAAAGGGTTACGTCGATGCTAGTTTCGACACCGACAAGGTTGATTCTAAATCTCAGACAGGATACGTTTATATTTTGAATGGAGGAGCTGTGACCTGGAGAAGCTGCAAGCAAAGCGTGATCACGGGATCTACAGTGGAAGCGGAATACATGGCTGCTGCAGAAGCGTCAAGTGAAGGAGTTTGGATCAGGAACTTCATCACTGAGCTTGGCATAGTTCCAAGTGCATTGGACCCACTGGAGATATTGTGTGACAACACTGGCGCCATAGCACTCGCTAAGGAACCAAGATATCATCCAAAGACCAAGCATATCAACTGTTGGTTGCATATAATCCGAGATTATATAGCAGATGGAGATCTGAAGATTAGCAAAGTACATACATATCTGTATGTCGCATATCCATTGACTAAACCTCTTCCACGTTTAAAACATGATCAGCACCTTAGTGCCATGGGTGTGATATTGTTGCCAAATGTAAACTAGATTATTGACTCAAGTGCAAGTGGGAGACTGTTGGAATTATGCACTAGAGGCAATAATAAAGATGTTTCTTTTATAATTCTTGTTCATGATAAAGTTTATATTCCATGCTAGAATTGTATTAAGCGGAAACATTAATACTTGTGTGGTTTGTGAAAAACACCGTGTCCCTAGTATGCCTCTATGGACTAGCTCATTGATTAATGATGGTTAAGGTTTCCTAACCATAGACATGAGTTGTCGATTAATAATGAGATCATATCATTGGGAGAATGATATGATGGACAGACCCAAACTAAGCGAAGCAATTAGATCGTGTCATCGTGTTCATCTTTGCGAAGCTTTTCCTATGTCAAATATTGTATTCCTTAGACCATGAGATAATACAACTCCCTGGTATCGTAAGAAAGCTTTGAGGTCATCAAACGTCATCCTATGAGAGGGTGATCATAAAGGTGTCTCTCGGGTGATCGGAAAGTACCTGTTGGGTTGTATGTATCGAGATGGGATTTGTCCCTCCCAAGTCGGAGAGATATACTTCGGGCCCACTCGGTAATCGATATCAACACTGCTTGCAAGCATGTGGTTAAGGAGTTAATCGCAAAGTGATATCGGATTACGGAACGAGTAAAGTACTTGTTGTGAACGAGATTGAACTAGGTATGAAGGTACCGACGATCAAATCTCGGGTAAGTAAAATATCGCGAGACAAAGGGAATATAAATATGGGATTGATTGAATCCTAGCATCGTGGTTCATCCGATATGATCATCGATGAATGTGTGGGAGTCAATATGGGTTTCCAGACCCCGCTGTTGATTATTGATATAAGATCATGTCTGCATGTTCTCGAACCCGAAGGGTCACACACTTAACGTGTCTCGACGCTAGGATAGATTGGATAATTGGTTTATGAGTTTTTGTTCGGAGTCTCAGATGGGATCCGGGACATCACTAGAGGTTCCGGAATGGTCCGGAGAATAAGATTCATATAAGGCAATGCAGTTTTTGGAGTTTGGAATTGTTTCGGGTTAATCGGTATTGTACCGGAAGCTTCTAGAACCTTCTGGAGGGGACCAACGTGGCCCTACCTGTCGGGAGGGGGCATGGGCCTATGAGGGAGTGCCCTGGCTGCATTGGGCCAGGGGCACAAGGCCCCATAGGGCCCAGCCGACCAAACCTAGGGGAAACCCTAGGGGAGCTTCTAGAAGGAAGGGGGAAACTTGCCCCCCACTCTTCCCTCCTTGGACGTCAGCCTAGGCTTGGGGGAGGGGCTAGGGTTGGCGCCCACTCCTCTATATAAAGAGGGATGGGGGCACACCACCCCCCACACCTCCTCCTCAAGCCCTAGCCGCCTTGCTGCCCTCCTCTCTCTCTCTCTCCCTCCCGACTGCACGTAGCCGAAGCCCTGCTGCAGAAACTCTCCACCACTTGCACCGCGCCGTCGCATTGTAGATCCAATCCGTCTCTCCACCATACTTTCTGGACCGAGGAAGGAGGAGACTTCGAGGTGCCGCACGTGTGCATCTCTCGGAGGCATCGCCACTTGCGGTGTTAGATCGGAGCGGATCGCGAGGAGGAGAAGCGAGTACGAGTACATCACCCACATTCCGACGAACGTTCCACTGTGTGAATCTTCAAGGGTATGAAGATCTCATCTAATCCCTCTCGTTGTTTGCATCTCCTAGATTAGATCTTGGCTTTCCCGTTCGCATCCGTAGAAATTTTTTGTTTTACTATGCTGCGAAACCCTTCATCCTCCTCCTCGGACGCGCACGGGCCTCCTCCTCCACGACCTCCTCCTCGAGCGGCGGAAGCTGGCAGGGCTCGGGCTCCTCCTCCTCCACGTCCTCCTCCTAGAGCGGCGGCGGATCGAGAGCGCGGCGGCGGGGCACGGTTGAGATCGGTGGTGCGTGTCTGAGATGGGGAGGAGAGGCGCGCGGGCGTGGCACGGTTGACTAATAGTACCGAGTTAGGCGTAGCGCATCCTGGCCAAGTGCGCTACGGTCACTTGGCCAGGGTGCGCTACGCCTAACTCGGTACTACTAGTCACATAAGAAGGCGCGGCCACCCCTATAGTCAACTAACACTGCCCTATCCCACTGGTTCCACCCACTGCTCTAATCTAAACCTGTGAGCACCCAGGTTCGAATCCTGGTGCCCACCGTTTTTATTTTTATTTTAAAAATATTTTTATATGTTCCAAAAAATGCCCAAAAGTGGTGATATATTCCATAAAAGTTTTGTTTTGTTTTTAAAATACTTTTTAAATATTCCAAAAATGCCCGAAAGTGATAATATATGTCATAAAAGTGGTACAAATTAAATATGATTCAAATATGTCATAATAATTTGTCCATGATACAAATATGTCATAATAATTTGTCCATGAATATTACAATATTTTTAGACCACACGTTTTACAATATTTTTTGAGCTAGCATTTTACAATCTTTTTTTCCTTCTTTGTCACGGTTGAATAATTTAGCCCCGGCACTTTAATGTTTCTTCTTTCGAACGGGCTACCTTTTTTGGGTAGGGTTATCCTTTTTCTTCTTGTGATGTATGTTGCTGCATCGTAGTCGTCGTCATCTTCAATCTTTGTATCACCGTACTGGTCGAAGTCTTGCTCGTTGGCGACTCCATCCATTCCGATGATGTTTCTTTTTCCTCTACTCATGACAACACATCTAGGCTTTGTCGGGTCGGTAATGAAAAAACATTGGCCCACTTTGGTAGCTAGTACCCACGGTTCATTTTTCGCGGCCACGTTCGCACCGACGGCGTTGGATTTGGCTGCTTCGGGTATAACCATGGTTGTGAAATACCAGTCTTCTCTTTCGACGCTCTTTGCCCATCTGACACGGAACATCGACATCTTTTCTCCACAGTAGTCGAGCTCCCAGATCTCCTCGATTCTTCCGTAGAATCTTTTCTTCACGTTGTCATCCGTGTAGAATTCCGACGTTACGCCTGAGTTCTTATAATCAGACTTGTTGTCCTGTTCCTCCGTGTAGAATGTGTAGCCGTTGATATCATACGCCTGATAGGTCACCAGGTTTTGCATCGGTCCCTGCGACAAGGTGAATATGATCTTTTCCGTGTCAGAAGAATGCGATCGCGGGGGATTATCAAGGAGCGTCTGCCTAAACTAACGCGTGAAATCTGAGTTGTGCTCTTTTATTATTTCTCCATGCGTCCTCTATATGCCCCGGTCACTGTACTTCTTCTCGATTAACCTTTTGTGCTTCTGTACCCAAGGATCGACCAGTTCTAAATGCTGTAGCGCGACAAGGTTTGCTCAATCAAAGTCTGCGCGTCGAAAATCAAAGTCTGCATGCAGTATGCGACGACCCTCTTGGTGACCAGATCCGTCGAGCTTGCCAAGGTGCCTGTTGACGGGAAGACCGACAGGGTTCTCGATGTCTAGATAATTCGTGCAGAAAGAGATGCACTCTTCGGCCAGAAAGCCCTTGGCTATGCTTCCATCTAGACGGGACCTGTTGCGAACGTATCCTTTGATGTGTCCGTTCATCCTTTCGAACGCCATCATGCTGCGGAGGAACATCGGCCCGAGTTGTACGATGTCCTCCACAACATGGACCAGCAGATGCACCATAATGTCAAAGAATGCGGGTGGGAAGTAGACCTCAAGCTCACATAGTATCACCACGATCTCTTCCTGTAGCCTCCCGAGCTGATTCACGCCAATCGACTTCCTAGAGATGACGTCGAAAAACTTGCAGAGGCCAAATAACGTTTCACGGACGTGCTCGTCCATTATCCCTCTTAGTGCGACCGGAAGTACCTGCGTCATTAGCACGGCACAGTCGTGAGACTTCATGCCACTGAACCTCTGCTTCGCCTTGTCTAGGTATCTTCTTATCTTGCCCGCGTAGCCGTAAGGAAATTTGGCTCCTAGAAGGCACTTGAAAAACTGTTTGATCTCATCCTGGCTTAGAGTGAAGCAAGAAGGAGGGCAGTAATATTCGTTCTTCTTCAACTTTTTACCCTTCCGACGACCTTGTGTCGTCTCCGACTCATGATCATCGTCATCTTCCTAATCATCAGGAGTAGTGCGCCCTCCGTCAAGCTCCTTCCGGATACCCAAGCATATCAGGTCATGCCTTGCTTTCAGACCATCTTTCGTCCTATCTGGCATGTTGATTATGGTGGCGACCAGACTCTCGCACACGTTTTTCGTGATATGCATGATGTCGAGGCTATGAGGCGTGCGGATAAACTTCCAGTATGGCAACTCCCAGAAAACGGACCTTGTTTTCCATACCTTCATCAGCGGCTTGTCTTGTTGCTTCCCCTTTTGCTTCTTTCCAGGCTTAGGACAATCTTTCCAGTTTTTCAGCAACTCTTCCACTTCTTCGCTGCTCCTACGCTCTGGGATTCCTTGGGTCTCGGATTTTCCATTGAACAGGTCTCCACGTTTTCTCCATGGATCATTCTTGCCGAGCCACCTCCGGTGCGCCATGAACACGGTTTTCAATGACCCTAGATCTTTCTCTAGTTGGAGATAGCTTGTGTTATCCATGCACCTAACACATGCGCAGAATCCTTGGATAACCTGCCCCGAGATATACCCGCAACCTGGATACTCTTGCACCATAGTGACCAACGCGGTTCTCATAGTGAAATAATCTTGTGCGACGGCGTCGTAAGTATTGGCTCCAGATTCCCATAACGTGGCTAGCTCCTCTTTCAACAGCCCGAGATACAGATTGATGTCGGTACCAGGTTGTTTCGGCCCTTGAATTAGCATACTCATTTGTATGTACTTCTTCTTCATGCACAACCATGGAGGGAGGTTGTACATCCGTACAAACACGGGCCAAGTGCTGTGCGTGCTGCTCTGGCTACCGAACGGATTGAGTCCATCGATGCTCGCACCAAGCCTGATGTTCCTCGAATCTCCACCAAATTCTGTGAATTCGAGGTCCAATGCTTTCCACTGGCTAGCATCTGAAGGGTGCGTCAGCAGCTCATCCTTTTCGGGGTCATCATCATCATCTCCTGGCTTCTTCCTTTCCGCATGCCATCGCATGAGCTTCGCTTCCTTAGGGTCCATGAAATAGCGCTGCAGACGAGGAGTGATAGGAAAGTACCATACCACTTTTCGAGGTGCTTTCTTCTCTTTCTTGTATCGACTCACGCCGCACACCGGACATGTGGTTTTCTCCGCATCCTCGCCCCGATAAATGATGCAATCGTTGATGCATACGTGATATCTAACGTGCGGTAGATTGAGAGGATAGACGATTTTCTTGGCGTCCTCGATACTAGTTGGACATGTGTTCCCCTCTGGGAGACGATCGTGCCAGGATGCCATCATATCGTCGAAGCTTGCGTCGCTCAATTTGTGTTTTGCCTTCATCTCCATAGCCTTGAGCGTTACATTCAACCGGGTATCATCGGGCCTGCATCCTTCATACAATGGAGTAACCGCGTCTTTCTCAATTTGCGCAAGCTTGGCTTTCTCTCTAGCGGCAGCCCTCACTAGTGGAAACGAGGCCTTTTGTTGATCCATAAAAAGGGCTTTAACACCGGTTCTTCTACGAACAGGTGTTAAAGGGGGGCCGTACCAGCGTGGCCCCTGCGGCAAAAAAGGAGCCCCCTTTAACACCGGTTCGTGCCACGAACCGGTGTTAAAGGACCCTGCAACAGTGGCCCGCACACCCCCCCCTTTAACACCGGTTCGTGGCATGAACCGGTGTTAAAGGGGGGGCTATAAAAGACACCACCGCAGCCCACACACACACCCCACTCTTCCATTTTTTCACTATCTCATTTTGGAGCCTAGCAAGAGGGTGTGAAGAGTGCTAGTTTGTGTTTTTTTCATATGCACAAGAGGTGTTCGGTGAAATGCCCGAGAGCTCAAAATAAGTTTTCTTGTTGCTCTTTCCGTCTCGGTCGAGGTCGGCAACTATCCTTTCATGTGTCATTGATGTACTATATATATAAATGGTCATCTCCCTATTAATTTTTGATATATACTACATATTAATGCAGATGAACCGGCAATGGATGTACGGTGACCGCCGCACTTCCGAGTACATTACGGGCCTCCAAAATTTCATCGTTGTGGCTAATGCAAACCGTGGTCACAATGGTTTTATGTGCTGTCCGTGTGTTCACTGTCAGAACAAGAAAGACTACTCAAAGGTTCATCTTTATTCCCGGTTGGTGTCTCCAACCGGGACTAAAGGTTCATCTTTAGTCCCGGTTGGTGACACCATCCGGTACAAGGTACACGCCGCACGACATAATGTCGACACTCACCCCTATTATTAGTGCTGGCTCGTGTTTTGTCCCGGTTGGTGTCTCCAACCTGGACTAAAGGTTCATCTTTAGTCCCGGTTGGTGTCTCCAACCGGGACTAAAGGTTCATCCCACCATTTTTTCCCGCCATTTTTCTTCCCGCCAGTTCTTCCCTCCAGTTCTTCCCGCTAGTTCACTATATATATATGTAGGGTTGGCCTCCATTGTCATTGCACATCTCTAGACTCATATCTGCAACCTCATCACTCTTTCCCATGGTTTCCACCGTAGCACTAACCCCCAGGGAGGCGGAGGCGCTTTGCGCCTCGAACTACCCCTGCCCGCCGGGCTACTGTGTCCCCGTCGGCTGGATGCTGAGCGTCGGAGGCGTGCCGGTTCCTCCTGTCCCTCTAGGTGTGGCGCGCCGGATGGCCATCACGAACCACTACTACTTCGAGCTCACGCCGGAGCAGCAGAGGAATCCCAGATGGCATCCAGATCGCATCCCGACTATTTCCCTACTTGGGAAGCCTTCTTCGTGGATCGGCGTGAGAGGGCGCTCGCCAGGCACGAGGAGGACGGCCCACCTCCTCCTAACTTCAACGAGGCCGGCCGTCGGCTATGGTGGCGCGGTCGGACTCTCCAGAGCGTCATGGCCTATGACACTGCCGCCGACTCTAACCCCCGTCTGCGCTACCCTCAAGTCCAGCCCACGCGCTACCCTCAAGTCCAGCCCACGCGTACTCTCCAGAGGTTCAATTACGGCAACCCCAACGACGACAGCGATGACGGCGGCGGCGAGTACGACGACTATAGTGGCGAGTATTACAGGTGTAGGCAGGAGCATGACTGAATCACTCCAACATTCCGAAACAAGTTCGGCCGATTGTTACTTAATCTGGCCATGTATCTTAATTTTCAGTTCTTTTATGTATCTTAATTTTCAGTTCTAGTTCGGCTTTATGTAACTTACTATTAGTTGCATTCTCATTTGAGGTTTCTTGGCTTTCGGGTCAAATGACCAATGTTATGAGCATAAAAAACGGACGGTTTTGTGAAGCAACCACCAAATGGCTAATTCAAAAACCACCAACACATTTTACAAAAATACTAGACCACCTTATATGGACAATGTACCAACAGGGGGATCTGAAACCTTTCCGTCCACCTCTGGTGAAAAAGACAAATTCCTTCCGAATCGGCAGGAAGTGGGTCAGATATGAACTACAGGTACATGATACGATGCTCATGATTTTTTACAAAATTCATTTTTAGGTTCACAATATGCTATTTTATCAAAAAAACAATGCAAGTTGAGCGAGGCTTGGTCAGATTCAAGTGTATACAAAAGATGCGGTATTTAAATATCCAATCAATTCAAAAATGTTAATACAAAAGACGCGGCATTAAAATATGATTTGCTCTAATAAAATAGGGTTAGATTCCTTTTTAGATGCTTAATATTTCTTATGTTCAAAGTTTTAGGATTTAACAATTTATTTTTGTTTGAATTGAATAATCAAAATTTATATGTAAGTGTTTTAATCATTTTGAAAATTTTCATGTAAAGTAAATATAAAATGTTTTTACATGAATGGATAGATATTATTTTTCTGAAAATTATGATATATTATTCATATTTTTCTGAGTTGAAATGAAAAATATATGAATTTTCCATATTGATATCCTATTTTTGAATTAAAAATGCCCCTTTAATGCATGAAATAAATGCCCCCCCCTTTAACACCGGTTCTAGACACGAACCGGTGTTAAAGGGGGGGCGCATTTATTTCGTTTCACGCGCGCACCCTCCCTTTAACACCGGTTCGTGTCTGGAACCGGTGTTAAAGGGGGGGTGTTAATAAATGCGCGCGCGAAACGAATTCCCCCCTTTAACACCGGTTCCAGCCCCGAACCGGTGTTAAAGGGGGGGTATTAAATGCGCCTCCCCTTCCTTTCTTCCCCCTAGTGCCAGATCGAACCGCCTGCCGCGCAGAGAGCAGAGAGCGAGCAGCCGCGCCACGTCCAGCCCTCGCCGTCGGAGCCGCCTCCCTCGCCGTCGGAGCCGCCGTCGCCCTCGCGCGCGCCAAGACCGCCACCGCCACCGTGCACGCTCCGTGCGCAGAGAGCAGCCGCGCCGGCGCCGCGTCCAGCCCTCGCCGTTGGAGCCGCCGCCCTCGCCCTCGCCGTACGTCGGAGCCGCCGCCCTTGCCCTCGCCGTACGTCGGAGTCGTCGCCCTCGCCCTCGCTGTCGGAGCCCGTGTGAGGTCCTCCTCTCTGCAGCTCGTCTCATTCGTCAAGTTCGGTGTCATGCCCGTGTTGGTTTTTTAGTGCTACTGTCGTTGGCCTGCTGCCCACAATATCCTTGTCCCCGAGCTTACCCATAGTGTGCTCGGCTCAGTGGTCGTGTGTCATGTTATAGTGGAGAAGTTGGTGTGGAGGTAATAGTGTTGTTTCTGACCATACAAAGAATGTGTAGAAGTGTTGATGTGATTCCAGTGTCGTGTCCCCAAACAACAAGATCGACACCGACCAAGATAACCTGGTGAACCATGGGCGCCGAATCCGAGCCGGCATCGATGACTTGAGTTCGACAACATGGTCCCGATGATCAAGACCATGAGCCCAGTACTCGGAGGCGGGACTCAATCCCTCAGAACGCCAAGTTATTCAACCCGAACCTTAGAACCCAATATCATTGACCTTATGTGTGACCCCTATCCAAGGCCTCTATTTTTTTAAAATATGACATTATGACTTATTACATATAAATTGTACATGTTTGCATGCATATTGTGGTTGTTTGGGGGTATTATGCCGATTCACCTCATAATCGCCTTAAGGTTGTAACATCGATAATATTGTTTCATATTTGAGTAAATTTTCTGATGTTGTAACATCGATAATATTGTTTACTTAGTGTTGGTGGTGAACTTGATGGTCAAAATCGGGAAACTCGAAACTAAGATGGCATGTAATTATGGAGGGAGTAGTAGTATAGATAGGGTGTCAAGCGGGGCGGGTTCGCGGGCAACATAGTTTCATCCTGATTAGGGTTTGGACCCCTCGGAACTCATTTAAAATGATCAAGCATCCTTAGGGTTTTAATTTCATTTGTGTATTTATTTGTGTATTTTTGTATGAATAACATGTATATTTGTGTATGAATCCAAGTCCACTTGAATGTTTACACTCTTACTCTAGATAATATTATTGTTTTAGAAACTATGGATCCACTTAGTAGAAACCTTGAAGAAGAAGAAATAATGGAGAACATTATTGATGAGGACACCTCACAATATCTGAACTTGGAGGGACATGATGACAGCTCAAGTAGTCTTGGAGAAGATGAAGACTCCGGTGAACGCAATTTAGTGATTACAAAGTCCAGCGAGGTATATATATTGATTAAGCCTCTGCTGACTTCCACCAACAATCTTCTTCTACATGTATTAATTAACGCTTCTTTCTTCTTTTAGCCCTCTGGATCGACGAGCCAGCAACCATCTTCTTCTACGAAAAAGAGCAAGCGAGGCGCGAGCCATCGGTTGAAAGATCGTGCAAAGTTCACGATCGAAGCAGTTCGTGTTGATGGCAGGCCGATGGAGCCCAAGAAGGCCGCAGACAAATTTGTACGTCAGGCTGGAGTTCTTGTTAGGGACCAAATCCCAATCATAATTGAAAATTGGAATAAGCCAAAGAAGGGCGACGGTACCTTTGTCGATGAAAGATCCAAAGAAACGCTTTGGAATTCGTTGTTGGTAAATTTCACCCTTCCGCCAGAGGAGGATGAAAACAACCCGGTTATAAAGGAAAAGGTCAAAGAGTGGACTCTAAAGAAGATGGTGGACGCTTTCCGCAACTGGAAGACAAAATTGAACAAATTTGTCAAAGCTGGCGAGACTCCAGATTTCGAAGACGCATATTATGCGAAGATAAGACCTCACTGGCCCGAATTTGTGATATATAAAAAAGTGCTATAGCTAAAAAGAGGTCAGAAACCAATACGCTTAATTCCAAGAAGAAGGAATATCACCAGAGGACGGGGTCAGGTGGCTACATATCTCAGAGGCCTAAGTGGGAGGAAGTTGAGAAGGCCCTGCGCGCTAGAGGGATCACACCCCAGACAGATGGGTGGGACCTACGTGCAAAGACTTGGTTCTATGGAATCGGGGAAAGGTTGGACCCAGAAACAGGATTGTGTATCTTCCCAACCCTCCTTGCCAAACCAGTCACTGAACTCATCACGGCATACGAGGAAACATCCGCCAGGACATTCCATCTGACAGAGAGAATGACCAGCTCACACGCACCATCGGTAAAAAAGAACACCCTGGACATGCACGAGGCACAGGGGGTATGACGTGGAAGGATGGGTTTGCCGAGTGGAGCGACTCTTACAGATGGCGCGGCAGAAAAGAAAAAGAGCGTACAGAGCGGATGACATAGATAGAACATGCACTTGCGGCGCTGCAGGCGCAAGTGAATGCACAACAGAGCCATCAAGCTACCGGCCCATCTCAGCGGCACGAAGACCTGCATTGGAAGCTGCCGGCGGCCCAGACTCTGCGCGGAAAAGCAGCGTGGCTTCCACGGAGAACGTGCAGCCCACACTTGAAATGGCGGGTCCTCGATACCCCGTGGATGAGATCACGGAGAGCAAACACGCTGAGCTGCATGTGAGATTAATGGGCTTATCCATTAAGGTGGCTGTCGACTATGCCTTACCTCCTGTAGCTGGTGGAACTTACCACTGTCGACCGATTCCATATGGCTATGCTATTGTCGGGGTGGATGAGGTTGTGAAGGAATATGAGGAAGCACAGCTTGACCATGCTACAGGTGAAGGGGAAACTCAACTCAAATTTGCAGTGAAAACATCCATTCTTTGGAAGAAGGAACACATCGTGCTTCCAAATTGGAGGCCGCTGGCACCCCCGCCGTCTCCGTAGCGTCAGCAGTCTGAGCCGCTTCAGCTATCTCCTGTGCGGCAGCCATCTCCGGCGCTTCAGCCATCTCCTGCGCAGCAGCCATCTCCGGCGTGCCAGCCATCTCCGGCCCGTCAGCCATCTCCGGTTCTTCAGCCATCTCCTCAGCATAAGCGGAAGAGCACTGCCACGAAGAGCATCAGTAGCATTGCCACAAAGAAATCCGCAGGAAACCGTATGCCAAAGAGTTCAAAAAACTACGTCCTGCAGCCTTCCGCTAAGCCATTGCCGGTTTTACCGTGGAATCGCAGCAATGAGGAGACCAATAGGATCTCGGAAGAAGAGGTCAAGAAATTCTTTGCACCTAGACGGGCCGAGCCAAAGGAGAAAATAAATCCGGCGGTGGTGGAGAAGTTTTACAAAAATCTTTTGAAACCTGAAACCCCACTTGTGCCGGACTACGAGCGCCAGATTTTGAAGGCGGATGCAAGGCGCCATAGGGAGACTGAAAGTAGCAGTCGTGAGGCACCACAGAAAACAGTTCCCATGGTCGGAGAGAAGGAAAACCAATCATGCGTCCCGCTCCAAATGTTCGAAACACGGGACGCTCCTCCCGTAAACGATTACGAGGCAGAGCTACAAAGAAAGGCCAATGAGATGGGGATGACTTACATTGCATACTTGAACGTCATGGGAGACAACTTGCCCAAATGCGATGCCAACCCCATACAGCCATGGAAGTATGGGAAGAATCTCGTCAAGAAAGAGGAGCTCAAGAATCTACCAACAAAGATGCGAAAATTGCACAAGTGGTACCTTGATTTCTGCAAGACGAGAAAAGAAGAATGGATCACGGCGCATATAAGAGATGAGATTTTCTTGTGCGGAGACGACGAGATCGACTTCAACATTCAAGACTTGCATTTTCTATTCAATCAGAAGGAACTCGACAAAGCTGCCATCAGCCTTTATTGTGTGTAAGTACTATTTCTGTAATTTATATCTCATCTCATTCACTTCATTAATTGCATGTATATATATATATGCTCACCATATATGTATATACTATTATGCAGGAAAAAGGTTATGGAATACAGGAAAGGAGGCCCTTTTGACATTGGGTTCGTTGACCCAAATAGAGTTCATGAAGAAGTGGTAAGAACCAAACCTGGGCAAACAGAAGATTACTTGCTAAGGTCTTTACTGAGACAACAAACCAAAAGGGAAATACTATTGCCTTACAACTTCTCATGAGTACTATTACCCTCTCTCTTGTACACATTCTATTTCGGCTTACTCGATGTTAAGTGTAACTGATGATGAGTTATGCGTGCGTATGTTCCACTTTATTCTGCTACTCATTCAACCCGACTCAGGAAAAGTCCTTGTCATGGACTCGTTACGAAAAGAAAAGGAGATATGGGCAGACTTTAGAGAGATGCTCCAGAGGTAATTTCAATCATATTATCGCACTAGATCGGCAACTTTCGTGACAACAAGTAATTAATTACTCCTTTATCCATTTTCTTTGCCGGACAGGGTTTGGAAAAGGTTCACGGGCAGGGCCGTGGGTGAATGGTCAGAAGAACTAAAATTTGTAGACCAAAATGTAAGTAATACTAGCTAGCTAGGTCTGCGTATCTCTTTGATTCTGCTTCCAATTCCATTATATCATGCTTTATTGATTATTATTTTGATTGAACTCTCTATTCTAGTAAAGTGCGCGCATCAGGGACACGGCAATAACTTATGTGGGTACTATGTTTGCGAGTTCATTCGCAACATGATATATGCGACGGGCCAAGCCGCACTAGAACAACTTAAAGTAAGTAAACAAAGTCCACAACATTATTTTATTACAATCAATTGTGTTGAGTTTTATTCTTATATATATATTGACGGACCATTCTTCATATATATTCAGATCGAACGGATGCGGGACCAACTCCTACCATTTGAACGCATACGAGCCATTCGAGAGGAATTGGCGGGGTTCATACTTGATGAGGTCGTCACGCCTGGCGGAGAACTCTTTAGATATCCACCAAAATGAACGATGACGATGTATGTGTCGATGACGATGTATGTGCCGATGACGATGTTTGTGTATAATAATAGTTGCTTAATTATTCATGTACTCGTATGTACCGATGACGATGTATGTGTATACCGCTCCCGATCGATTCCCCCTCCCCCCTCCCCCTCCCACGGAAATACGCCTAGAACGGGGCAGAGGCAGAACTCTGTCGTGGCTGAGATTTAGGCCGTTTTCCTGCCGCGGCAGAATCTCTGCCGCGGCAGAAGAACCTTTAACACCGGTTCCAGCCCCGAACCGGTGTTAAAGCGGGGGGCTGAGGCCTGCGGCAGCCCCACGTGCACCACCCTTTAACACCGGTTCGTATAAGAACCGGTGTTAAAGGGGCCCCCACTCTAACACCGAACCCTCAACAGCGGTTGAAGAACCGCTGTTAGAGGGCCCTCCCAACCGGAGTTAAAGGGGGGGTCTACACTAGTGCCTAGCGTTACTCGTCTGCTTGAGAAGCAGCTCTTGCACATAAGGGTCCCGCACCCAGCCTGACGTTGTTCCATCGTCGTCTGCTCCTCCGGCATCTAGACCATCATCATCCCGGTCTGCTTCCGCACCTTCACCATCTCCAGGAGACTCTTCATCATCTCGCCCGTTCTCGCCGTGATGATGATCATCATCATGTTGGCCACCTTCACCGTCTCCATCGTCTTCGTCATCGCTTATCCAGCGAGTGTATCCATCCATGAAACCATGGCAGAGCAGGTGCGCCTGTAGATTCCCGGAATCTGGGTCGATCACCCAGTTGAGTTTGCATCTTCTGCACGGACATCTTATATTTGTCTTGTTACTTCGTATCATGTCGGGCGTCGCACATTTCAAAAATCTAGCCACAATGCCTTCGCTCATTATGCGGACCATTTTTGCCTGCACGGTGTACACGGTACAATTAGAAGTCTATTAGAACCACATAATGAATGCATGCATGCAATGGTCGATAGAAAATTTCGGCATGACCTATCCTAAAATTAGGACCTTTGCAAAATGCCAAAGTCTTGCCAAAATGGAAATGAATCAACATTTTGGCAAAATAAATGGCAACTTGTTCACATACAAACACAAGAGAGAGAGACCGATCCATACACACATGAACATATCATTATCCTGTCCATACACACATGCATGAGCATCATCGATACTCTCCATATACACACACATATGACCATCAATACTCTCATACACACATCATGAGCATCGATCATCTACATACATATGAGCATATCATCCATATACACATGAACACATCCTTACATGGACAACTTACCGAGATGAGAGACCAATCGCGCGAAAGATGGAAAGGAGAGGAGCGCGCGAGACCGGAGAAGGAGATGAGAGACCGAAGACCTTCCTCTATTATATATCTAACATCCAAGGCAAGTTCTACATGCTAAAAATGGTGAATGGGTGGAGAAATTGAGGTGGGAAGGAGAAGATCCCGACTAGATCTAAGGAGGAATAAGAAGGGGAAAGTGAAGTGTCGGGTGGTGGATGGTCACACATGTGCACATAAAGTGCTGTCAAAAAAATTGCCACATCCGTGGCGCACTCTGCCCTAGTGCGCCACAGGGAGTAGTAACATCCGTGGCGCACATGCCATAGTGCGCCACGGATGTGTCTGGCCGTTCCACAGTAGAGAGGGGCATGCGCTTAGGCGTAGCGCACCCCCTCTATGTGCGCCACGGTTGACACTAACAACCGTAGCTCACGTACCCTATGTGCGCTACGGATGTTTGGCGTGCGGCCAACAGGGCCCTGGCCCACACATATCTGTGGCGCACTATGGTCATGTGCGCCATGGTTGTTCTAGTTACTAGTAGGGCACTGCCCATAGGTGAGCCACGCCTGTTTTAGCCATAGGGCACTTCAACCATGTGAGCCACGGATGTGCTGATTACCTATAGCCATTTTCCTAGTAGTGAATGAGTAACGATCAGGAGATAAACTAATCCGAGAGAAATTACCCAAAAATAAAAAACCGGCCATTAGATTGTCCTGCTTCTTCAATTCGATGATTTGCCTTAGCTGCTTTTTCATCTTCTTCAGCTCGGCCTTCACTTCCGCATCCACCGTAGTACCAGCGGAAATGGGGTTGCCACATCCCAATTGCTCCACCATGGACGGGTTTTCGAGCTCCCGGGATGCTACCTCCACCCTAATTCGCTCGATGTACTCATCAAGCCACTCAAAATGCCCACATTTTGGCAGTTCCTGAAATCGCAAAGATGAACCCTAAATCCCAAATTCGATGAAATGCATGAAATTTCGAAAGAAAAGCGAGAAATTGGCGCTCGGAACACTCAGATCTCACCTTTCCCGGCTCGGGCTTGCTCTCACACTTCACAAATTCCCGGCCAATGTTGTTGTTCTTGTCGGTGGATGTGACAAGCCGCTTCAGGGGCGCGGTACGGGGGCAATCGGGGCGCCTCCTCATCGGCACCGCACCATACTGAGGCCATGAGCCATGGGAGGAAGCAGAGCTTGACATCCCTCGCCGGCGTTGCCGCAATTGCTCGCTGGAGAAGAAAATGGAAGGGGGTGAGATGCTGGAACGGTGGCGGGAGTGCTCGGGTGCAGGGACGGATCGGGGCCAACGGCTCTCTTGAACCACAGGGTGGGTCCCACGATATGAGGTGGACATCAGGTGAGTTCCGCCGTGACGTGGAGAGGCTGTGGGTCCTACTGTGCTCAGCTGATTCGAATTCGTTGACGGTCTCGTGGGGTTAAGTAGAAGTGTCGCACGGGAGCTATTTGCCACTTCAGAAATGTCGCATGCGAGCTATTCTTTTCAACGATGTCGCTTTCCTTCCAATTCCACGTAAAGACGTCGCATGGGAGCTATAAGCCCTCCCGTCCGGTAGCGGTCACTTGGTATGTCCGGCTGGACAGTTTTCCCTCACTTGGTCTTGGTGACCCATTCACCGAGAAAGTGCTTAGAAGTTAGAAATGCAATCCATCATTTACCAAGAGATAAAGCTCCTGGTCCGGACGACTTCATGGAAACTTTTTCAAAAATGTTGGAACATAATAAAAGGAGATGTCACGAGGGTTGTCCACTATTCAGTAGCCTTCACGTTGCCAACATTTGTTGGCTCAACTCCGCCAATATTGTTTTATTGCCCCAGAAGGAAAGGGTGGAGGACAACTACGACCATAGGCCTATTAACATCATAAATGCAGTCGTCAGAATCATCGCTAAGATGTTTCCTATCATTCTTGGGCCGATCGTGGATAAGCTTATTTCAAATGCTCAAAGCTCCTTTACAAAAAAGAAAAGTGTCCACAACAATTTTCTCTACGAAAAACCCTTGCGAAGAAATTCCATAAAGGGAAGACCCTACCTCTTTTATTCGAGCGTGGTGTCCACAAGGCTTTCGATCCCATCCGTTGGTAAAATCACATGGTCCCGACAGAGCCAGTAATGTGATGTCGGAGTAAATCTAGTACTTCCAAAAAGTACAGCTGATATTCAACAGTGTTGTTATTCATGAGATGCTTCTGCAACCAACTGCCGAAAGTGTCCTCGTGTTCCACTTTAATCGAGGAGTCAGGCATCCCCGGGTTTTTCAAGCGTACAATAATCTTGTGTTTCTCGATATACGGAGCCACCAAAGTGGAATTGTGTAGAACTGTGTAGTGTGCTTTATTGAAAGAATCTCCGTGCATACATATACCATTGTTTTCCTTCCTAGTGTGCCTTTTTCAGTCAGCCTCCCCTCATACCGAGATTCAGGAACACCAATCGGCTTAAGGTCAGGAAGAAAATCAACACAAAACTCAATGACCTCTTCTGTTCCATATCCCTTGGAGATGCTTCCTTCTGGCCTAGCACAGTTATGAACATATTTCTTTAAGACTCCCATGAACCGCAATGCAGTGCATACCGGGCATTTATTCAAATTCTCGTACTTCTCACCGCGGTAGAGGATGCAGTCATTAGGGCACGCATGTATCTTCTGCACATCTAATCCTAGAGGGCGGACGAGCTTCTTTGCTTCATATGTACTGGCGGGCAATTCGTTATTTCTTGGAAGCAACCTCTTCATGAGTACCAGCAACTTTTCAAATCCCGAGTCAGTCACACCGGTCTCTGCCTTCCACTTCAGCAATTCCAGTGTGCTACCCAGCTTCTTCTGGCCATCTTCACAAGTTGGGTACAACAATTTGTTGTGGTCCTGTAACATCTGCTCAAACTGCAACCTCTCCTTTTCTGTGTCGCGGTCTCGCTTTGCATCAGAAATGACCCGACCAAGATCATCAGCGGGCCGGTCTGGTTCCCGTTCTTCACCTCCTTCTTCTTCATTGTCTTCCATTGCGGTATCAGCGTATTCAGGAAACATAGATCAGTAGTTGTCATCATTGTTCTCTTCTTCATCGCCGTCTTCCATCATAACCCCTCTTTCTCCGTGTTTGGTCCAAACATTATAGCCGTACATAAAACCAGACCGAAGCAGGTGGCTCTGAATGACTCTTGCAGAAGTGTGAGCCTTATCATTTCCTACAGTCAACACATGGACAACACATAAAACCATCCCGTCGCTTGTTCTCCTCGGCCATAACTCGAAAAGAACGCACGAATTCTCTGAAACCAGCAGAGCGTCGGTCACCGTACATCCATGGATGGCTCATCTGTATCATACAAATATATGTCAAACGCAATCACTATGCTAAAATTAGTACCGCACGACGGTCTTAACGAGAAAATAGTTGCTAACCTTTTATTACACTTGGAAACAAAGATGAGAAAACTTAAGTGTGGCTCGGGCACCTCATATCATGTCTGTCTTGTGTGACCTAAACTTGCATCGCTCTAATGGATATTTCACCGAACACCTCTAGTGCATGTGTAACACCCTCAGAATTGGCCCTATGCAAGTCTTAGCGATTCTCGCCAAACCCGCATAGAAACGATTCAAAGGTGCCCACTAGGCACTTTCGTGCGGGTGGAAAACGAAGTAATAACATTACACAACAGTCCTCGATGGGACCCACAGAACAGATATATATACAACACGACTCCATGAGTCAAGAGTACAGATATACAAGACAAAGATCCAAATCACCTTGAAACGATAGAGCGTCCGAGTACGGACAAGATGCAAATTGAGCTAAGAGCCCTGAAGAATAGCCAATGGCGTCCATAACCCTGCCCAGGCCAAGCCGGAAGGGTAACCCTGCTAACGACGTCGATCTCAAAGCCTGCTTAAACAAAAGGGGTGCCGATAAAGGGCAAAGGAAAAAGAGAGAGCGGTCAGTACTGAGGCCAGTACACGGCGAGGCTAGAATTCGGCGGTCCTCGCCTACATAGGTATGGTGGACGGAAGCCGCAGCGCAGCATGTACTAAACAACCTATAGAGACTCGATATAACTGTCGGCTATCAGAGAGGGATAAGAAAGACCTATTCGGAACCATCCTGATACTACCACCAAACATACCCATCCTGGTATTTCCCCCCCTCGACACCAAACGAGGAAGTCAACCGAGGAACTCACACAGTTGGCAGTTTTATTTATTCAGTTATCGTTGCAGCAATTACTAGTCAAGTATACATAGTCATCCTGATAAAATAAGCAGTGGGCAGTTTTATTTAACCATTCCGTTGTAGTTGCGACACTTACTAGTCAAATACAATTAGCATGAGATATCCCAAAACCCAGCAGTTGTTGGTACTTTTATTTAGCCATTCCGTTGTAGCTGAGCTGATTACTAGTCACATCGGATACAAGTCAAATTATAACAGTAAACTTTAGTTATAGTTGTCTATGATCGAGAACTGTGCTCCAAGTCGTCCATAACCGCGGACACGGCTTTTCGAAAAGATTTAACCCTGCAGGGGTGCACCAAAGTATCCACACGCACTTCGACCCTTTTTGCCAGATAATTAACATACACCCATCGGTATGTCGGCGGGGCCTAAGTCATGACGTTTCCCAGACCCAAAGCAAGTACATGGGGGCCACCCCACTAAGTCTACCCGCAACGAAGTCGGCCGGTCTCCGAGACGGACTCAGGGTTTGGGTGGACGGCGGTAAACGACTGGGAACCCGAAAAGATGACTGGGCTTGTCGATACAGCGAAAACGTGTCCCGATCCTAAACAGTACAGGTGCAGTACATCGCACAATTTAAATAAAGCAGTAAAGCATGGCATAAGTACAGAATAGTAAATAAAACCTCAAACTAGTTGTGGCCCCCAGTACAATACTTTGAAATCAGGTACTAATCGATGGGGTGCCCACACATCCCACATGTGGTTAGCGCGCTCGATCTCGGAACAGGTGTCAAGAACTCGGGGTCCTACGGGACACCAGTGAGCGGTCGGAAACCAAAAAGTGTCTATCACCCACCGGTGCCTCTGCATTTACCTACTTCAATTTTAGTCATTATACAATAATTAAAACCATGATCATCTCCAACATTAAACACACGGCAATACTCCAACAACTGTGGTACTCGACGACACGCAACAGCACTTGAGCAAGCGACTACGACGCGCAAGTCCAACTATCTACCAATCAACAGGTAATAGGATGTGTCCAAAGCAATATAAGGCTGCAAGGAATATCACGGGCACGAATACTAGAGCATCGCCACACAGATAGCAATAGATCAACATGAGGGAATAAATACTATAAAAGTAAGATAGGTAGAAAGGGGGAGATGCTCGCCTGAAAAACATTGTCGAAGGTTCATCCGAAGATCGGATCGACACTCGCATCAACTCAACAGCCTTATCCGCGAAGATCCGAAACACTAGAAGAAACACCGGATGCACTATTTATTACTATGGCAAAAGATCGGCATGATGCATGTATGATGTATGGCATGGCAAAGGTGCGATGCAATTAGGCCATATTAAGCGGAACCGGGGTCCCGACAATTAATTAATAGGTTCAAGTTGTTTAGATACCCCCAAATTTAAATGTTGTTTTAACATGGCAAAAGATAGCACCGGTTCGCTACGCAAATTTAAATGGGACCTATATGAGACTAGAAATGTCCGCATATGGTCTCCATATTTAATTATATGGTGAATCGTCTAGATACCCCCAAACACCCACAATATGTATGCAAACATGTTCATTTAATATGCAATAAGATCAATAACATATATTATAGAAATATGAGGGGTCTCGGATAGGGGTCACACATCGAATGGCGATCTTGGGGTTCACCGAGGGTTCGGGTTTGGGTCTCAGGGTTCGACGGGGATCGATCTCGCATCCGGGAAGAAAGACTTGGCGATCTTCGGATCCGGGGCTCGCATCCGGGAAGGAGAACTTGTCGCATCCGTGGCCTTCGGGTCCGTGTAGACGTCATGGCGTTCCGAGGAGAAGATCTTGGCGTGCCGAGGGTTCGGTCTCGGGGATCGGTCTTCGGATCCATGGATCGAAGTCTTCAAGGTCTCGGCATCCACGAAGCAGATCTTGAGGCACCCGCTTCACCTGGGCCGGCAGGAGTCCTTGGCGTTCCCCGGTCTTCGGTTTCGTCTTCGAGTTACGGCTTGGGGTCTCGACCATCAGATCTAGGTAGAGGTCTAGGCAGGGTTCTTCGGGCTTGGTGTCGGTGTCGAAGACTTTGGCGGTTGCACTTCTTTTCCGTGATTGACCCTGTGATAGACTAACCGCATCAACACCACAAAGGGGCTAATACACCAAGTCAGGCATCAACATAACCAGACGGCAGGAGCGTAACATCACCGAAGAAGTCGTGGCCGGTTCCTGGATTGAGGCCACCGAGGACATCAAGAGCTACAGCAACAGGAACACACCAGAGGAGGATCGCTGGTTGTCCCCAACAAACAGAGCAGGTGGGGTCGACGGCGCGCAGGCCACGGTTGGACAAGCACGGAACGGAGGAGGCAGCGGCGGACGCGGCTCGGCGAGGCGGGGCCGCCTAGGTCGGTGGCGGGTCGGAGCGGGGCGCCTGGGCGATGGTGGCTCGGGGACGGGCTCGACGTAGAGCGGCCAGAGCCGCGCGGGGCCGGAGACTGCAGGGGGGGCACCACGGGGAGGCCGAGGAGAACCGTGGCGATGAGGAGAAGGCGAGGCCGACGGGGAGCTAGCGGCGGCCGGTGCGCGTGGCCCTGGAGCGGGCGAGGTGGACGGGCGGATAGAGGAGAGGCGGCGGGAGGATGGTGACGAGGTGGAGGCGCGCCTACGGGAGAGGTTGGTGGCGGGGCGAGGACGGACCGGTTAGGGAGGACGCCCGGCCGGCGACGAGGATGGAGGAGGCGAGGAGGCCGGCATCGAGGGACTCGCGCGGGCGGTCGCGGGGAGGCGCAGAGAGGAGGGGAACACCAGCGGCGGAGGCGCGCTCGCGGGGGAAGGAGAGGGCCGCGGCGAGGTGGACGCGGAGGCCGGCGAGGTGCAGAGGAGACGGCGAGGAGGGAGGCCGGCGCGAGGGGCGGCGAGGAGGCCGACGGAGAGAGCGGGATGGAGAGAGAGAGGAGCGGGCGGGGGAGGCCGGATGGAGGACGCGGCCGGGACTGGCGACGGCGGCGGTTGCCGAAGGGGAGGAAGGAGGCGGCGGCCTGGCTCGTGGCCGGAGGAGGCGGAGACGGCGACCGAGGGCAGGGGCGGGCCCGCGGGGAGAGGGGATCGAGGCAGAGTGGGGAGCGTGGGTTGGTGGGGAGGCTCGAGGGAGGGCGGTCGCGGGAGAGGGATGGGGTGGGGCCAGGGGAGTGGGTCGGGCAGGCGGACCAGGTGGCATGGGGGCGTGGGCAGGTGCCGCGGGTGGCGCACCTGTCCACCCCGGGGTGGGGCCCGCGCGGGAAAAAGGAGGCAGGTGGGTGGGGATTGGGGTCCAAGGGGTTGGGGTGGACCAGGGAGGTGAGGTGGAGGGCTGGGAGTGGCTGGGGGTTGGGGAAGTGGTAAGGTGGCGGGTTGGGAATGGTCGGGGTGATGTGGCTGGGGACTGGGTAGGATAGGGTGGGTAGGAAAAGGTCTAGGTAGGACAGGGTTTAGGGTTTCTGATTTTTGTACTGGGGGTGGCCGATTGGGTCGGATCGGCCCGGTACGGCTGCCCCCTAAAAATAAACTAAATATTTTAATATTTAAAACGGGGCTTTTGAAATCCATTGGTAGACGAAACAAAATAATCCGGAGTCCCGGGTTTTGGATTTGAAATAAAGTCGGGGTATTTAGAAAACAAAATATGTTTTTCGAAAATAGTTTCAGACAAACATATGCATGATGATGACGATGCTCAAATGCAATGTGGCATGATGGCATGAGCATGCGGTCATGATGATGCAATGCACAAAAACAACGCGATTTTCTAGTAGTGGTTTTGCGGGATGCCACAATTCGACACCACTAACAATGGATCTCGCCCTCGAGATCCGCCTCATGGTACCGGGAAGAAGGGCGGCGACGTGAATCTTCTCGCATCGTGTAGATCCTCGCGACACCACTAACAAGAGGTCGTTGTCCGTGATCGTTGAGGGAACACTCCGGGAACAACAGGTCGAAGGTAGAGGTATCCACAAATAAGGCCACCTCTAGCTTCGATAGAAAGAGGGAACCGATGCATTCTCATCCACTTCAATGTACAAAAGCGAATAGAAGGGGTAGTCGGCATGGGGGCCAATCCATCACGCACCCAAACTATTACTCCGCACAATCAGTAGAAAAGCATGCAGCCATTCTCGGAATCAGACTGAAGATCTTGACGATCGAGGTCCAGAAACAAAGGAGTGATGCAGACTCTGCATCGGATCTGGCGTAGATGATGTCGTCGCGTCAGCAAACACCGGAAGGCACAAGAAGGAACAAAGAGAAGTCCACCAGACGAAGGATTCCTCGGATTGCACGAAGACCGGATGTAGAAGCATCGTTACCAAAAGAGGAAGCGAAACCCTGAAGGTACGACGAAAACCCAACCACGAGAATTCCTGGACTCGAAGAAAGAGAAGAGAGCGGATTCAAAACACGTAGAGGTAAGAGGAGAATAGCAGAGGGGTAAGGAGTAAAAGCAGACCTAATTAGATCTATCCAACCGATTTTTGCAAAAATAGTTTTGACACTCTACTGCGGCCGTTAGCTAGGTTATCCTACAGGCTGGACTTGTGGGGTATCGCAACTGCTGAGCTCTGATACCACTCCGTAACACCCTCAGAATCGGCCCTATGCAAGTCTTAGCGATTCTCGCCAAACCCGCATAGAAACGATTCAAAGGTGCCCACCAGGCACTTTCGTGCGGGTGGAAAACGAAGTAATAACATTACACAACAGTCCTCGATGGGACCCACAGAACAGATATATATACAACACGACTCCATGAGTCAAGAGTACAGATATACAAGACAAAGATCCAAATCACCTTGAAACGATAGAGCGTCCGAGTACGGACAAGATGCAAATTGAGCTAAGAGCCCTGAAGAATAGCCAATGGCGTCCATAACCCTGCCCAGGCCAAGCCGGAAGGGTAACCCTGCTAACGACGTCGATCTCAAAGCCTGCTTAAACAAAAGGGGTGCCGACAAAGGGCAAAGGAAAAAGAGAGAGCGGTCAGTACTGAGGCCAGTACACGGCGAGGCTAGAATTCGGCGGTCCTCGCCTACATAGGTATGGTGGACGGAAGCGGCAGCGCAACATGTACTAAAGAACCTATAGAGACTCGATATAACTGTCGGCTATCAGAGAGGGATAAGAAAGACCTATTCGGAACCATCCTGATACTACCACAAAACATACCCATCCTGGTATTTCCCCCCCCCCTCGACACCAAACGAGGAAGTCAACCGAGGAACTCACACAGTTGGCAGTTTTATTTATTCAGTTATCGTTGCAGCAATTACTAGTCAAGTATAGATAGTCATCCTGATAAAATAAGCAGTGGGCAGTTTTATTTAACCATTCCGTTGTAGTTGCGACACTTACTAGTCAAATACAATTAGCATGAGATATCCCAAAACCCAGCAGTTGTTGGTACTTTTATTTAGCCATTCCGTTGTAGTTGAGCTGATTACTAGTCACATCGGATACAAGTCAAATTATAACAGTAAACTTTAGTTATAGTTGTCTATGATCGAGAACTGTGCTCCAAGTCGTCCATAACCGCGGACACGGCTTTTCGAAAAGATTTAACCCTGCAGGGGTGCACCAAAGTATCCACACGCACTTCGACCCTTTTTGCCAGATCAATTAACATACACCCATCGGTATGTCGGCGGGGCCTAAGTCATGACGTTTCCCAGACCCAAAGCAAGTACATGGGGGCCACCCCACTAAGTCTACCCGCAACAAAGTCGGCCGGTCTCCGAGACGGACTCAGGGTTTGGGTGGACGGCTGTAAACGACTGGGAACCCGAAAAGATGACTGGGCTTGTCGATACAGCGAAAACGTGTCCCGATCCTAAACAGTACAGGTGCAGTACATCGCACAATTTAAATAAAGCAGTAAAGCATGGCATAAGTACAGAATAGCAAATAAAACCTCAAACTAGTTGTGTCCCCCAGTACAATACTTTGAAATCAGGTACTAATCGATGGGGTGCCCACACATCCCACATGTGGTTAGCGCGCTCGATCTCGGAACAGGTGTCAAGAACTCGGGGTCCTACGGGACACCAGTGAGCGGTCGGAAACCAAAAATTGTCTATCACCCACCGGTGCCTCTGCATTTACCTACTTCAATTTTAGTTATTATACAATAATTAAAACCATGATCATCTCCAACATTAAACACACGGCAATACTCCAACAACAGTGGTACTCGACGACACGCAACAGCACTTGAGCAAGCGACTACGACGCGCAAGTCCAACTATCTACCAATCAACAGGTAATAGGATGTGTCCAAGGCAATATAAGGCTGCAAGGAATATCACGGGCACGAATACTAGAGCATCGTCACACAGATAGCAATAGATCAACAGGAGGGAATAAATACTATAAAAGTAAGATAGGTAGAAAGGGGGAGATGCTCGCCTGAAAAACATTGTCGAAGGTTCATCCGAAGATCGGATCGACACTCGCATCAACTCAACGGCCTTATCCGCGAAGATCCGAAACACTAGAAGAAACACCGGATGCACTATTTATTACTATGGCAAAAGATCGGCATGATGCATGTATGATGTATGGCATGGCAAAGGTGCGATGCAATTAGGCCATATTAAGCGGAACCGGGGTCCCGACAATTAATTAATAGGTTCAAGTTGTTTAGATACCCCCAAATTTAAATGTTGTTTTAACATGGCAAAAGATAGCACCGGTTCTCTACGCAAATTTAAATGGGACCAGTATGAGACTAGAAATGTCCGCATATGGTCTCCATATTTAATTATATGGTGAATCGTCTAGATACCCCCAAACACCCACAATATGTATGCAAACATGTTCATTTAATATGCAATAAGATCAATAACATATATTATAGAAATATGAGGGGTCTCGGATAGGGGTCACACATCGAATGGCGATCTTGGGGTTCACCGAGGGTTCGGGTTTGGGTCTCAGGGTTCGACGGGGATCGATCTCGCATCCGGGAAGAAAGACTTGGCGGTCTTCGGATCCGGGGCTCGCATCCGGGAAGGAGAACTTGTCGCATCCGTGGCCTTCGGGTCCGTGTAGACGTCATGGCGTTCCGAGGAGAAGATCTTGGCGTGCCGAGGGTTCGGTCTCGGGGATCGGTCTTCGGATCCATGGATCGAAGTCTTCAAGGTCTCGGCATCCACGAAGCAGATCTTGAGGCACCCGCTTCACCTGGGCCGGCAGGAGTCCTTGGCGTTCCCTGGTCTTCGGTTTCGTCTTCGAGTTACGGCTTGGGGTCTCGACCATCAGGTAGAGGTCTAGGCAGGGTTCTTCGGGCTTGGTGTCGGTGTCGAAGACTTTGGCGGTTGCACTTCTTTTCCGTGATTGACCCTGTGATAGACTAACCACATCAACACCACAAAGGGGCTAATACACCAAGTCAGGCATCAACATAACCACACGGCAGGAGCGTAACATCACCGAAGAAGTCGTGGCCGGTTCCTGGATTGAGGCCACCGAGGACATCAAGAGCTACAGCAACAGGAACACACCAGAGGAGGCTCGCTGGTTGTCCCCAACAAACAGAGCAGGTGGGGTCGACGGCGCGCAGGCCACGGTTGGACAAGCACGGAACGGAGGAGGCAGCGGCGGACGCGGCTCGGCGAGGCGGGGCCGCCTAGGTCGGCGGCGGGTCGGAGCGGGGCGCCTGGGCGACGGTGGCTCGGGGACGGGCTCGACGTAGAGTGGCCGGAGCCGCGCGGGGCCGGAGACTGCAGGGGGGGCACCACGGGGAGGCCGAGGAGAACCGTGGCGATGAGGAGAAGGCGAGGCCGACGGGGAGCTCGCGGCGGCTGGTGCGCGCGGCCTCGGGAGCGGGCGAGGTGGACGGGCGGATAGAGGAGAGGCGACGGGAGGATGGTGACGAGGTGGAGGCGCGCCTGCGGGAGAGGTTGGTGGCGGGGCGAGGACGGACCGGTTAGGGAGGACGCGCGGCCGGCGACGAGGCTAGAGGAGGCGAGGAGGCCGGCGTCGAGGGACTCGCGCGGGCGGCCGCGGGGAGGCGCAGAGAGGAGGGGAACACCAGCGGTGGAGGCGCGCTCGCGGGGGGAGGAGAGGGCCGCGGCGAGGTGGACGCGGAGGCCGGCGAGGTGCAGAGGAGACGGCGAGGAGGGAGGCCGGCGCGAGGGGCGGCGAGGAGGCCGACGGAGAGAGCGGGGTGGAGAGAGAGAGGAGCGGGCGGGGGAGGCCGGATGGAGGACGCGGCCGGGACTGGCGACGGCGGCGGTTGCCGAAGGGGAGGAAGGAGGCGGCGTCCTGGCTCGTGGCCGGAGGAGGCGGAGACGGCGACCGAGGGCAGGGGCGGGCCCGCGGGGAGAGGGTATCGAGGCAGAGTGGGGAGCGTGGGTTGGTGGGGAGGCTCGAGGGAGGGCGGTCGCGGGAGAGGGACGGGGTGGGGCCAGGGGAGTGGGTCGGGCAGGCGGACCAGGTGGCATGGGGGTGTGGGCAGGTGCCGTGGGTGGCGCGCCTGTCCACCTCGGGGTGGGGCCCGTGCGGGAAAAAGGAGGCAGGTGGGTGGGGATTGGGGTCCAGGGGGTTGGGGTGGACCAGGGAGGTGAGGTGGAGGGCTGGGAGTGGCTGGGGGTTGGGGAAGTGGTGAGGTGGCGGGTTGGGAATGGTCGGGGTGATGTGGCTGGGGACTGGGTAGGATAGGGTGGGTAGGAAAAGGTCTAGGTAGGAAAGGGTTTAGGGTTTCTGATTTTTGTACTGGGGGCGGCCGACTGGGTCGGATCGGCCCGGTACGGCTGCCCCCTAAAAATAAACTAAATATTTTAATATTTAAAACGGGGATTTTGAAATCCATTGGTAGACGAAACAAAATAATCCGGAGTCCCGGGTTTTGGATTTGAAATAAAGTCGGGGTATTTAGAAAACAAAATATGTTTTTCGAAAATAGTTTCAGACAAACATATGCATGATGATGACGATGCTCAAATGCAATGTGGCATGATGGCATGAGCATGCGGTCATGATGATGCAATGCACAAAAACAACGCTATTTTCTAGTAGTGGTTTTGCGGGATGCCACAGCATGTGTATGAAAAAGAAAAAAACTAGCACAACAACAATCTCTCCCATCAGGAAAAAAACAGTTGAGAGGGGGGAGCGGCTGTGCGTATATATAGGGACAGAACACTAGTCCCGGTTGGAGATACAAACCGGGACTAAAGGGGGTGCCCCCAGCGAGCGGCAGGGCCAGGGCCCTTTAATCCCAGTTTGAGCCTCAGACCGGGACTAATGGGGTCTAACGGGCTGGGACATATGGTTCTGGGTGGCTCGGTCCATCTGGCTAGGGCCATTAGTCCCGGCCCTAGCCACAGCCTGGACTAATAGCCTGGACGAAAGGTCTGTTTTCTACTAGTGGGGTATTAAACTTTACCCATACCCATACCCGGCAGGTACCCATACCCATTGGGTACCCGGCGGGTATAACCAATAGTATACAAGTTATTTAAAATTTTACTTTAATCAATAGCATATTTAAAAGAACAATAATAGCTACTTACTAATAATAGACGAGTAGATGGAAGTATCAAATTAAAATTTAGAAGTCACAATCTTATACTTGTCCCTAGGCTTTTCGGTCACATAGGTTCAAACTCTATAGATAAGTTTGACATGTTAGTTTAAACGGGGAGGCTATGGGTATACCCATGGATACAAGTCTATACCCATGCCCGTACGATGACTTAACGGGTAAGGTATGGGTATTACCCGTGGGTATAAAAGTGTGCATATATCCTATCCTTGCGGATATGGTACCCGCAGGTACCGTACCCATGGGTAAAATTTCCATCCTTAACCATGGGTAAAATTGCCATCCTTACCTCTGATCTATATTAATGGTTTCAATTTATCTAAATTCATAAATATTTAGCTCAGTATTTAGACAAGATGTATCCGTATCTAAAAAAAGTTGATACCATTAATATGGACCGAAGGGAGTATGTTTAAGAAAATAAAGAAAAGAAATACAGAAAATAAATTTAGAGTGATGAGAAAGAAAACGCTACCAATACAAAAGCCTTATAATTATTTATTTGTGAATACAAAGTCTATTTTAGTTACATACGAAAAAAGATGAAGCAAATTTGTAATATTGGGGTCCGGGATTGGATATCTAGAACAAATAAGCATTGGCTTAATGGTTCTACGTGCACACGATGTAGAGTTACTACATACTAAAGACCATGAGTTCGAATTGTGTTATGCTCCTAAGTTCTTTTCGTTTCCTCCTCTCAAGCGCACGTACTTGAGGTAATAGATGACTGAGTGATACGACCATGTCTACTGCATCGTAAGCTATAGCGAGTTCAAAGTTCAGATATGTGTATGTGCCTGGACATATTTTACTTACTAGTGGGCAATATGATGAATATTGCTTAGGACTTCAGAGGCTGCTGCTTCGAGTTGGCAAGTTGTCTGTTGTATGGACATGCCTCAAAAGCGGGGGTTTCAGATATTTATTCTTACGTTGTTGCCACGAAAAAGAATCTCTCGTGGAGCGTGAAAAGGGTCTTTAGTTTGTCGGATTTGTTATCATTGTAGGACAAAATAAAATAGGGAGGGGATGGGGGCAATGTATATGGAATTAATGTAATTTAAGCCGTCTCCGGACAAAAGAACTAGAATCTTAGTCTACTCCCATACAATACATCGCCCCCATGGATAAAAAGTGTTATACTACACATTGAGCTTATCTACTACAATACATACATGCGACACATATACAAAAAGTCTCTTTCTTTCTCAGTAGTTACTACTGTTCTTTCTTATAGTGTTGTTCCTCCTTATCATAGAGGAAGATCCTAAAACATGAGCAAATGTGGCACAATGTTTCTCCTCCCCTACTTCTCTATAAGCCCATGTCGATGCTACCTCAGGTTTTGATGCTGCTACTTTATCGCCCCTGCCCACCTCATGTCACTTTGAAGAACTCTTTTCTTTACAGAATAATGAGTACATGTATATATGCATTAATAAATATAGTATTTTCATGAATGTATGCGGCTAGGGAAACATGCACCGGATAACGTTTGTGCCAAATGTTTGGGTCCTCCTCCTCTTCGGTATGATAATGGCCAGTCGTATGTTTGCATATCTCTTAAGTGAATATGCCGATACTCTTCATTGCTAATACCGTTTACTTATTTCATTCGCATAACACTTTTTCTTCCGTATCCCCTCCCCTCCCCTCATTTTCTAACTTTGACAAACAAAAATTAATACCGATTTGTTTTGAAGACCGTACGAACCCACCGGAAGCCCCTATGATCCTCTTAGACGTATACTCACCGTACACGTATACTCGCGTGTTTGTGGGAGGCGGAAATCAGGAGATATATAGCAGCAGGAACAAAATTTTAAAACGTGGCATGCAAAGACGTAGATCACAATGATAAAAGGTGAGATTAACCGGTTGGAACATGGAGTATACCTGGATATAGGTTTCAACAGATTTTAAAAAAATTGGCCTATGCAAAATTAATTTTGAGAGGGGGGAGGGGGACACTGTAGCACACCTCTTCGCATAAATAGATACAGTTTAGTTCCCTTAGAGCTGACATGATTAGGGAAGTACCCACGATTGCCTAGCCACTCCTCTAATTTAGTACTGTACGTACTAATAAAGTACTATGATAAAAATATTAGTCTACTTGACTGTTCAACTACTCGTTCTAAATTAATCTAGCATAACAGCTGATTAGTGATAACGCAGGGATACAGAGTGTTTAAGAATTCAGACACTTGCGTAATGACAATTCTATCTAGAGAGAAGCATTGTGGCGGGCTGTTTTGCTCGATCGTGGCCTCACTGGTTCATGAGTGCGCAGCCGATGTGTGTGCGTGGTCGCTTTGTGTTCACGAGAGAAGCTTCCCGGCCGGTAGCGGTCACTTGGTATGTCCGGCTGGACAGTTTTCCCTCACTTGGTCTTGGCGACCAATTGATCGAGAATCTATCTATCTATCTATTATATACTAAAAGCAATATAAGAGTGTTTTTCGAGGCACCATGTTAACACACATCATCTAAATTTATTTAGATAGTTGGATCTATAATATACGGCTAGGATTCATCAAAGACTAATAGTTACGTAATGTTGTATGTAGTCCGGTTTGACACCAGTCTGACACGCTCAATGGTTGTACTAGATTAAACATGAAAAAAACTGAGAAGGTCTATGGTAAAGACACGTACTTTCATAGGACTCGAGACAACCTATACTTTTTTACGCCAGCCAATCTACAACGTCTTGCTACGCAGAACTGGTAGATCAGCCTGCCGAACAGATTTTTTTTTTAAAAGCGGAACTGGCAGATCTAAACTTCATCAGTAGTCCTATATATTGACGGTAGCCAATCTACAATATCAGTTTGCCTAACTTCCAAATCTTTTCTACTTTGCAAAAAGCTAAACTGCCATATCTAGATTTCAGTAGTTATATATAGATTTTAAAACAAACGTGTGTTTCTCAACCACTATTCATGTCAAAAGTTTTTTTCAGTAAATTTCTCAAGTCTCCACGGACTGAATGCGTCTCCATGCGGACGTATAACAGCACAAAATAGATTATAGTGTACTAATTTTCAATGGACGACGGACATGAATAAAATAGATTTTTCACAGATGTGTCCTGAAGAAAATAGATTTCTTAAATAATCTTCAATGGCCAGATGTGTTTCGCTTCGTGGGGTACGCATCAAGCTAATACTCCATGCACTTGATTGATCTTGATTGATTTCTAGGAGGGTAAGTTGCAGGAAACTTAGCCCGATTTGTATATATCTTTTAGACACACACAGCAATAACTACAAAAATTAAGATGGGGAGCACAGAGAAAATTTAAACATAGTTTCATATATACTTCATCCGTTTGATTTTATATACAAGTATGAATGCATGCGAGTGTGCATTATATCATCTGTTCTACAATTGTATGAACAAGGCCATATTTCATAATATCATGCCTACTTTTAGATCCTGGAAGAGAACTTTTATTCATGTAGTAACCCTACATGTGCAAAAGGTGAAGGAAAAACATTCTAAGTTTCTAACAAGATATATTGACACAAGGATGTAATTTTTATTTTTAAGTAATTTGTACAGTTTAGTTAGTTTATTAATAAATAAAATACCATGGAGTTCCTGCCCAACAATTCTTGCTAAAAAAGCTAAAAGTTAGATCTCTAGGAATGCATGCATGTGCATTATATCATGTGTTTACAATTAATTGGATGAATGAGATGAAAAGAATTCTGCTTAACACAAAAATAATTACCTCTTCTTATGAGACTATAAAGATGACAACCTCCCATTTTTGAGCATGCCCAGGCATGCAATATTGCTATGTATGGCCATGTAAAAAATGCTAGAGAGGCGCATAGGTACATACCTATAAGTTAGTAAGCATACAACAATAATCAAGATCGTGCGATTTACTGATTAGTTCGGTTAGTATCGTCAAGTCTAAATGTCTACCAATAAAAATATCTTAGTAAGAAAAAATAAATCAACAATTCATAATTTTTTTGTTATTTCTTAGAAACATATAAAAATAAAGGAGAAAGTTATAACCATGAGTAAAATGTGTATTTTAAATTAATAATATGATGAATGCAGAAGGAAAATTGTCAATTTAAGATGAAGCTAAGAGAACATATCAGGACCAAAGAAACTTCTTTGTCTAAGAATATAAGGAATATCTAGATAATTAATGTTAACATCACATATTTAATTCAGAAAAACTTGTAGTCAAATTCCTATTGATTTGATTGTATTCTAAAAGGTTACATATTTTAAGACAAAGGGATAATGTCATAAAGGAATTAAATATGATAAATATCTATCGGAAGAAAGTGATATAGAAAATTCTTATTGGTTGAAAGGCTTACATATTGAGGAGGGTAATTTTTTATTCAGGATCATAAAGAAAAGTTTTCTTTGATGTTTAAATAGAATTATACCTAAACAACAAACTAGACCACACAGGATGACCGTAATTCCTTTTTGGATCATAAATTTTTAATTTCTCTGTTGATGCACGCCCATTTGATCATGAACATTTCTTAATAGTCTAGCATCACATAATAATTATGGTCTAGCTTGTGGGACCAAATTCTAAATTACACATGTGGTTATTAATATGATTTTTCCGAGAATGGGATAATAATCATTCACTTACAAATTTGAAAGATATTTTCCACCATAAGATATTATTTTAGCATAATATATGTTTTGGTTTTAGATCTTTATCATTTTGTAAAATGGTATAGTAAACATGTCTATATATAATTATAAATTTTTTCTAGACATTTTCGGTATACTAGGTGCGACGCCAGCAAACTAGACCACACAGGATGACTATAATTACTTTTTGGATCATAAAATTTTAGTTTCTTTGTTGATGACCACACATAGAATCACATAGTAATTATTCTCTAGCTTGTGGGACCAAAATTTAAATGGCACATATGGTTATTAATATCATTTTTCCGAGAATGGGATAATAATCATTCACTTACAGATTTGAAAGATATTTTCCACCATAAGATATTATTTTAGCATAATATATGTTTTGGTTCAGATCTTTATCATTTATTAAAATGGTATAATAAACATGTCTATATATAATTATAATTTGTTGCTAGAATTTTTTCGTAAATTAGATATGATGCCCTCGCATTTGCGAGGGCCATCATGCTAGTTATATACTAAAAGCAATATAAGGGTGTGTTTCGAGGTATTATGTTAATCCACATCATCTAAATTATTTTTGATAGTCAGATCTACAATATAAGGCTAGGATTTAACTAAATATTAATAGTTACGTAATTTTATAACAGTGTATTTGGTTGACATGGTGCAGTTCCGCTGTCACGTCTTTATTGTGGGCCTATAACATAAGGACCGCGTTGAGCATCCTCCGGAGGACGCACGCGACACAACCTCCGACTCGGGCGCCGTTAGATTGAGCAAACCTAGACTGTCCGATACAACTACTAGTATCCTCCTCCCGCTTTTGCGCTACGCAGCAAATATTCAGAGGTACTCAGCAAAAAAACTTGGACGGATCTGTTTTCACCAGAGCTGTCGCGATCTGGCGACGACGGCCGGAACGGGGGCCGCGGCGGCTGGATCCGTTCATGGCGCATCTCCTAAGATCCGTCCTATACCCTCCTGCTGTTCATCCTAACCATCTTATTCCTCCACCAATTGTTGCTTCTAGCTCTAGTTCAAACCCTGCTCCACGGCGGCGCTGTGAACTCGATTCGGCGAACGGCGACAACAAAGATCAAAATCGCGGCGGGCTGAACAATCCTCCAACGTATTTCGACCAAGACCAAGAAGCTGATGACCCTGCTCCATCGGTATGCTCCATCCCCTCCCGATTTGCTGCTAGGTTACAATTTTGCTTCTTACATGCTGCAATGCGCTGGTAATGTGCTGGTATGATTAGATATGCATCATTGGCATATGTGGTTTGATTAGATATGCATCATTGAAATATAATTTGCTGGTAATGTAACAAGAATATTTATTTTCCAATGTCGGGGTTTTGTGACTGACAGCATACATGCTGGTTTTGACCTGAACAATGATCCTCCACAGCCAGATGGATTTGCTTCAAACTTGAACCACAATGGTGATGTGCCACAATTTGTTCCAGGCCCTCAGAGTGCAGCAAGTGCAAGTGAAGTACATGTTGCTGTTGAAGATGGAGAAGAAATTAGTTCACAGCCTGTGGTGCCATATGTCGGTATGGTATTTGATGATCTTGAAGAGGCCATAAAAGTGTACAACAATTATGCTTGGAAACTTGGATTTGGCACACGGATTGGAAACACAAAGTACAACACAGCAAAAGGAGCACCAAAATCTACCATTCTTAATAGGGTGTTTGAGTGTGTGCATACCGGTAAACCAAATGCTCATGAAGCAAAAATTGAGCACAACACGACAGGTGTTGGTGCAAAAGGTAAAGAAGCTATGATAGAGTTGAGCAACTTTAGTGGACAAAAGTCACGTAGCAAACTGGCCGGATTGCATATGGATGTGAAGGACATGAGGCAGTGGAACAGAATTTTGCGTCATGACTGTAAAGCACACATGCATGTTGGGAAGCGAGATGGGGTTTGGGTGGTGACTGTATTCAAAGCAGAACACACCCATCCAATGGTGACGCAAATAGGTCGTCGGAGGTACTATCGCTCTCACAGAAAGGTCCCGGAAGAGGATTTCCAATTCATCCAAACTTTGCATCAACAAAACATTAGCACTGCTAAAATCATGGGATGCTTGGGGAGTGTTCATGGTGGTGACCCAAGGTGCCTAGGGTACGTGAAGAAAGATGCGTCTAACATCAGAACAATGCTGCGAGAAGAGGTCTCAGTGCGAGATATGAGTATGGTTATTGAGTACTTTGAAAAGCGGCAAGCTGAAAGTCCACACTTCTTTTATGCAACACAACTAGAAAGAACAATGCCGTACGTGCCCTTTTCTGGGTGGATGGACGGACAAGGGCACTGTATCAAAAGTACAAGGATTGTGTCTTCTTTGATACAATATTTTGGACCAACAAATACAACATGCCCTTTGCTCCAATTGTTGGCATCAACAACCATACATATACTATTGTTTTGGGATGCGCTTTGCTGCCAGATGAGAAGATCGAAACATTTGAATGGGTGTTCAAAAAGTGGAAATTAGCAGTAAATCTGCCTCCTGACCACATCATGACAGATCAAGACCAAGCAATGAGCACAGCAATTTCAAATATTTTCCCTGCTACAATCCACAGGTGCTGCATCTACCATGTGCTTGCAGTTGCAAGAAAAAAACTTGGTCCACTTTTGGTAGATGGAAATCCGTTTGCAGATGCGTTTTACTCATGCATTTATGGCACAGACACTGTTGCGGAGTTTGAGATATGCTGGCAGAATATGCTGCAAAGGTTTGAAATGACTGATAACACCCACCTAGATAACATGTGGAAAAGCAGAAAAAAATGAGCCCCGGTGTATTTTCGGCGCAATTTCTTTCCATTCACAAGCACAACGGGAAGATCAGAAGGACTGAATGCCTACTTCAAATCATTGGTTCAACCAAGCGACTCGGCGTACAATTTTGTGCAGCAGTACTAGTTATGCCAGAATCTGATGCTTGATAGGGAAGATAATGCAGGATTCACAATGGAGACGACTACTGCACCACTTTGGGGAAGGTGAGACCACATCATAACAGTTTCTGAAAATGAAGCATAAAATGTTTTGTAGCATTCTGTTTTACCTGTTTTAGCAAATTTTGATGCTATTTTCACCGAAAACTATTGCAGGTACATGATAGAAAGGCAGGGTTTGAGATTTTACACTAGGGAGATATTTGAAAGGTTCCAGATGATCATACAGGCATCAACATTGTTTTATCCACAACAAGTCGAGGGAGAAGGGTCGTGTTTTGATCTTCTTCCGAATGAAGGTGTCGATGTGAAAACATATCGGGTTCTGGTTGTTGCTACAGAGGGGCTCTATTCGTGTGGTTGCAATGAATTTGAGATGTGTGGGTTACTCTGCCCACATATAATCAGGGTGATGGTCCAGTTAAATGTTCAGGAAATCCCTGCGAGATACATGCTTGAGCGGTGGTCTGCAGCAGCAACAACACCTGCTCCTAACCCGGGCACTAATACAATCAGGTTTGGAGTACCAACGACAAATACACTGAGGTACAACTCGTTGTGTATGAAGATGAATAATTTGGCCTCTTATGCTTGTTTCAATGAGGATGCATATGCAGTGGTGTCTAGCATGGTAGATGAAGCGACCAAAGTCATTGCAACAATGAGAAGAGCACAAC
The DNA here is from genome assembly GCA_916181665.1 of Avena sativa. Taxonomy (NCBI): domain Eukaryota; kingdom Viridiplantae; phylum Streptophyta; class Magnoliopsida; order Poales; family Poaceae; genus Avena; species Avena sativa. Next base: position 26,564,980 of record OV702286.1, on the reverse strand, counting down.
ATGTTGCGGAACAGCAAGAAGAAGAAAATGCTACATCTACGCAGCAACCTGAAATGCATTACCAAAATCAACAACAGCCTGCACCACAAGATGCTCCTACAACTAGCATGTTGCAAAATCCTCCCCGGACAAAGCCAAAAGGCCGTCCAAAAGAGAGTGAAAAGAGAAGGAAGCCGCTTATTGAGCTCCGAGAAGAAGCAAACAAGAAAAGGAGGAAGAAGGCAAGTGAGCCAAAGAAGCAAAAAGAACCAAAACCACCTAGGAAGTATAGAAAAAAGAAGTGTCCATACTGCAACGAGGAAGGTCACATGGTGCAAGATTGCAAGTATACGAAGGTTGCATTGGCAAAAGATGCCGAGAAAGAAGCATGAGTGGACTTGCATTTGTAGATGATTGCATTTTATAGATGATTGGAACACATGTTTGATACATAGGAGCAAAAACTGTTTGATACATATACAAATGCAAGTTTTGCATACTTAGTTCATATAGTTAATTGCTTTATTCTACCTCTTTTGTACCACTACCTGTCACATTATCTTGCTGTTATTTGTGGGAAAAAGAGCAAATGTTGTGTATGGAGCAACTGATGTGACAGACTTTATGTACAAATTATGAGACACCAATATAGAAATTTAATTTGTCTAATATAGCAATTGTATTTTGTGTTTACAACAACATAATATGTTTTATGAAAAACCTGAATAGTTTTTAGTCTGGTTAAACATCATACACTGCATTTGTATGCAGCACCTGTTACTCAGTTGGCAAAACCTGTAAATCCATTTGAGTGCGACATTTTATCGCATTCCCAGGTAACAGAGAAATTCTGGATAACATATATAGCACTTTTTATATGGATATACAACAAAAAAATCTGCAGCAGTTATGTTATTCAATCATCACTGCTGCATAAATGGGAAAACGGATTTCTTAGGTAACAGAGAAATTCTGGATAACATATATAGCACTTTTTATATGGATATACAACAAAAAAATCTGCAGCAGTTATGTTATTCAATCATCACTGCTGCATAAATGGGAAAACGGATTTCTTAGGTAACAGAGAAATTCTGGATAACATATATAGCACTTTTTATATGGATATACAACAAAAAAATCTGCAGCAGTTATGTTATTCAATCATCACTGCTGCATTAATGGGAAAACAGATTTCTCAGGTAACAGAGCAATTCTGGATAACATATATAGCACTTTTTATATGGATATACAACAAAAAATCTGCAGCAGTTATGTTATTCAATCATCACTGCTGCATAAATGGGAAAACAGATTTCCCAGGTAACAGAGCAATTCTGGATAACATATATAGCACTTTTTATATGGATATACAACAAAAAAAATTGGTTGTGTTCGACAACTTATCGCTTCCCAGATACAATAGCAATTCTAAATAACATAACTATCAATTTTTACATGAATATACAGCAAAAAAGCAGCCCAGTTTGAAAAAAGCAGCCCAGTTTTGAATAACATAACTCTGAATAACAAAGTTTTGTGCATACACAAGTTCTTAGATTTCTTTCTTCATCCATCAGTTTTGTTCGACGACCATTCATCTTACAAACATGTTTCAAAAGCATTACATGTTTCAAAAGCATCCATCTAACATGATCCAAACATTACAGGTTTGAAAAAGACAAAAACAAACATGACTAGTTTCCAATCAACTCCTCGGCCATTATCTTCTCGACATCATCATTGTGGTTCTCTCTACCATCAATAAGAATTGATGCCAAGAACTTGCGGAAGTCCAAGACTGAATCGCTGTCAATCTCTGGCATTATCTTGGCGTTGTAGTGCTCCATGTATAGAATGCTGTAGAAGCCGCAATCATATCTACAAACAAAAGTTTAAACTCTTAGCATCACAAAATACACATGAAACCAAAACATGCAGCAAATAAAACAGAATAAAAAGTAGTAAGGTATGTAGAAAATTACAATGTTTGTTGCTGCGAATGGCTAGGAGTGATATGCTTGAAACTAGCAAAGTCAATGTTGCAAATCTCAGATTCAGTTGCAGTCCTCACGAAGTTGGTGAACTACAGGAGAACGATGCATATATAAACAAACAGTCTTAAAAAAAGTGCCAAAGTTGCAATGCTTAACAAACTAACCAGATTGTCTGCGAGTTTCTGAAGCTTGCTAACACCATTGGCCGGTGTCATGGAGTCAAACGTGTGAAATTGTTTGTGGAGCAAGTTGGCACAGCAAACAATCTAGTGCGGTTGTGCTACAATGGGAAAATAAAGCTACATACACAAAGTAAAGAAAAAAGAAAGGAAAACAGATTAATCATCTAGTAAACATAATGAAACAACTCTTTTATGAATATGTAGCACTATAATATATCATATATAGCAAAAAAACATTGTTTACAACATTGTTGTAGCACTATAATATATCATACAAGAGAGTGGTGCAGGCTGCTTATGTACAAAAATGTAGCAGTAAGTATGTTCATAAAAAGCAAAAAAGATTAATTCCATTTCACTCACAAGGTCATCCTTTAGGATTTTGAACTTGCTACAAGCTTCCTTAAAATCTTTCATGAAACCATTGGGGTTGAATATTGATGGCTCAGCAACAAGCTTGTCCTGTCATTATTTTTGATGGATGAGCAACACGCAATATTGATGGTTTAGCAAGAATATTGTTGGTTTAGAAAGACCAACACAGGCTTACCGTGTCATATGTTGAGAAAGAGTACTTCTTCTTTGCGTGAGTGTTCTTGTCAGCATATGCTTTTGCTAGATTGTTGAATTTCTCAAGAAACACATTCATCACCTCGCTGCTCAGATATTGGCGGGGGTGGAGAGACTCTTGGAAACCTCTGTAGGAAGTATAGAACCTACCATACTTCACAAAACATTTGCTGGAAATAAAAAAAACAACATTATAATTTGGGGGCAACCAGATTGTACAAATGAAGCTAATGTTGGGGATTAATGTAGCATATAAAATTGGTAGGGGTAACTCAAGGTGCATGTTTCTTAGCCCTCTTGAATCTGCGACCATTCATGACAAATTTGTCATATGAGTGGATCATATCTTGAGAGACCTTAATCTTTTTCATCTTGGGAGGTGAAAGAACTTCTTTGGCTGCCCTTTTGAACCTCTTCTTCTTCTCAAGTGTTCCAGCACCAATACTATCATCTTTTGTTACATCATCTGAGAAACAATTGTCACCAAGGAAGTTAAGAAGCATATGCAAGTAAATAGCCAAAACTTAATTCAGCATTCTATGCAGCATGTGCAAAACCAAAAAATAAAACTTCTAACCTGTGCTCATGCGGTTGGTTGGGGTTGCAGGCTTGTTCAAAAATTCTACTAGTTTAGCTTCCTCGGAAGCTTTCGGTGACAATGCTACATTGGTCTTGTCTTTAGAAGCTTTCGGTGACAAAGCTATATTGTTCGGTTCTTCGGAAGAATTAGGTGACTTTGATTGAGCGTCCTTGAAGGCTTTAGGTGACACTGGTGCAACATTTGCATCATCCATTTCTTTAGCCTGCTCTGTAAGGCCTACAGAAATAAAAACAAGCAAAAACACGACAAGTTTTTAAAAATTAGAATCACATTAGCATATGAGGCAAAATTAATAGATAAATGAAGCAAAATTAATAGATGAATGAAGCATGATGGTACAACATAATATACAAATTAAAATGGTAAGCATGAAATCTAAAAATGAACCATATAATATGCAGCAGTGCTTATATCCTAATGTAGCAAGAATATATCATTTATGTAGCAAGAATATAACATTTATGCAGCAGTGATGATTGAACTACCCATTTATGCAAGCAAAGATATAGAAACTTATGCAGCTAGATTTTCATACTAATACTGCAGTGTAAATGTACTGTGGCAGCATGATATGCATCTCCTGAAAAAACATAAAAAAGACATCCATCAAAAAATACCTGCTTTAGCTGGTTTTTCCATGATATTATCCTCTTGAGAGAAAAGTTCAAATGATGGAGCATCAGGGGCTGCATTCCATGCTTCGATTGATATACCATGAGGTGGGCTGGACCTGTAAGGTGAACTAACTGGGCTGTTAACAGCGGGAAGTCCGCCAACATCACCTCTAGGGGTCAACAAATCCACAATTATTGCGGGCTGTGGAACATCTTGTGTGGTGGTTCGTGCATGCTTGAGCACCCTAAATTTTGCTGCAAGGTTGACTTCATCATCATCATCAGTTTCCTCATCGGTGCTTCGATAATCCACATGTTCCATATCCCCCTTTGCTTCAGCCTCAAGGACTCCTCCCTCTTTCTCTATGCCCTGCTCTTCAGATCCCATATCAAATTCGGATCGCATTTCAGCATTACCATTTGGCTCTTTCTCAGGTGCAGCTTCTGTTGGAAATATGACGCTTGGATCATCTTGTGAATTCTGCGCAGCATCAACATCAAGAAGCAAAGAAGCCATCCGGTGTGCATTCATTTGTTTTAACCCAACAACAAAGTTCTTCACAGCCATGTCAATATCAGCACCGTAGATGGCCTTGTGCTTGTCATACAAGTGCTTGAAGCGAGCTGGAACCTGTAAAAGAAGTGTAAAATAATGTAACAATGGAGCACTGTTTTAAAACAAAAAGACGCAGCAACAATACAGAAAATGATAGTGAATGTAGCAAAATCATATGGTTAAAGTAGCAAACTAGACATATGAATGAAGCATAAAAATTTAGTTTATGAAATAACACAAAAGTGGTGAAAACTTTAAGTAGCAAAACATATAAATTAATGTAACAAAAATATAACATTAATGCAGCAGTATAACTGAAAGTAGCAGAAACACTTTAACACTTTAAAAAGTTGTATGCAAAAATATATAACATATGTAGCAACTGGTAGAACATAATAAAGCAAAAATACAAGAAAAATGCAACAATAATATCAATTACATGTGCTCAGAAATTGTTATGATGAAGCAACTAGAAAAGTACCTTATGAAGCATTAAATTTATGCAAGTAATGCTAAAACAAGATCATAAGGAAGCATGTAATGTACCTCTAATTCCTGACTACTAGGAAACACTAGCCATTCATTTAGAGAGGCGGACAAGTTGCCTTCTGCTGCTCCCACAGCCTCAATGATAGGTGGTTCAACTTCATATGGAGTTGCTGATATTTGAAGAAACTACAAACAAATATAGAAAAAAGAGAAAAGTAAAATAATGAGGAGAATAATTTTGACAAAAGAGCAAAAAGAAAAGATAAACATCAATAGAAGTACAAAAGATGTTGGTCAACTTACCGGACACCTTCCAAAAACGGTTGTATTATTGAGAATCTTTCTTTCAATATCTGTCTTCACTACAAACTTGAAGTCGGAACTAGTCACATGACACACTCTAGGTAGCGAGTAGTCAAAGACATGAGAGTTAGGTGGAAACTGAAGGTGGTCCATGTATACAATCTGTTGAAAACAATAAGCAGCAAATATAAACTAGTTAGTCAACAATGTCAAAATTGAATAAATGCAACATGTGAAACACCAACAAAGCAAAAAGAAAAATGATCAGGCAGAAGACAACTTACACCAAGCATTGAATAAGGCCCGGTGATCCAGAACTCAAATTTAGGAGCCTTGGCACCTTTCTCATCACCCTCCTCGTCACCCTCCTTTTTTGCATTTTTCTGAACACACTGCTTTGCACCTTTCTTGGGTTCTTTCTCCTCCGGTAGTTTCAGAGGCATGGCTTTGTGATTCTGAATATTTTGCACCAAATCCATAGCAAGCTACAACAAGTGTTCATCCCATGCAAATTCAGCTGTCCTTGTAGGATCCTCCATGCTGGCTAGATAATCCAATGTCAGCATATTACCACTGCTAGGATCGACCACAGTTGCCAAGCAAATAAGATCCCATGATCTAAGAATTGTTGCTTCATCTGTCACAGGATACTTCAGCAGCAAGTCGACAACATTTTGAATATCAGGCCTCTGCTTGGGATTACCATTCTTGTACACCTCTCTAAGCTCGTGCTGCTCACTCTTCTTGAACTGTTAAACTGGCCTGTTGCCACAGCGGATGCCATAAACTTTCCTCACCATGTCCTTGCTGAAAACAATCTTGTTGTTGTTGAATTTGAACTCACGCAGCGCTGGGGTTGTGTTAGTAGCAATGAAATCAATGAGCTTGTTTGGAATAATGAAAGGGGATACATTAACCAACGCTCCAAACGCGCTCTTCTTTTCAATTATACTTCTCTTATCAGCGATAAGTTTATCAGCAAGAGTATGGAGCCGCTTCGTAGCAAAACGGCCCTTTGACATCCACATAGGTGGCTCCTGCTAAAGCAAACATACATAAGGACCAAATATGCACAACTAACAAACCAAAAACTGCTACAACCTAACAGAAAATATGCACCGCCTAAGCAATTAATATCAAAAGAGTAAAACTAGGTATGCTAAAAGCAAAAAACACTAACATAGGAAGCAAATCTACAGAGTAAAACAAAATGAATTTATGCTGCAAACTAACAAAAACTAGGTATGTATATAAAACAAAAACAAAATGAAGCAAAATTGGAAGCACCACACAGTAAGAACAACAACAATAATTGGGGAAAACAATCTACAGAGCATGAACTCATTTGTACACTGAATTGCTACAAAATTAGAAGCACAACACAGTAAGAACACATCAAAAAGCATCAACCTACATAGCATGAATTCATCTGCACACTAACTTGCTACAAAATTGGGGAAATTTGTAACCAATCCGGCTGAGTAGGGCTTGGAAGGAGAGAAAACACTTATAGCCATGGCGCTGACCCGAGGAACTTGCTTCTCCATCGCCAAAATGATCCCCCCACCGTGGATTTCTTCTCTTTCCCCTGCTCAGGAAGCGCGAGACGGGTAGTTAGGGTTTCGTTGGCGCAAATATGTTCGGGGAGAATCGACGCGGAGACGAGGAAGCGATGCGGATCGAGGAACTTACGCAGAGAATCGACGCGCGGCAGCGCCGCCGTTTGCAGGTCCAGCAGTCACCGGTGGCGGCGCCGGCTTCGCCCCTGCGGTCGCCTCCGTCTATGGGGGAGCGACGCCTCTGCGGTCGCCTCGCGTCTGTGAGTGGCGCGAAGAAATGCTGCGAGAGAGCGCGGCAGCGCCGCCGTTCGCAGGTCCAGCAGTCACCGGTGGCGGCGGCGGGTTCGCCCCTGCGGTCGCCTCCGTCTATGGGGGAGCGACGCCTCTGCGGTCGCGCGACGAAATGCTGCGAGAGAGATGAAACGGAGCAGAACGAGAAGCGTGTGTATGTGTCTACGTGGCAGAACGAGAAGCGTCTGATCAAGAAGAAACCAACGGCGTTGGATTCGGAGGTAGCGTCCGCCGCAGCCTCCGACGGAAACGAAGCATTTTCCATAACATAATGGTCCATATTCGATAATTAGACATACACATTACCAAGCAGTAGCCCGTGATCTAAGGATTGTTTACAAAAGAAAAAAAAGTAATGAAACTTCCCAACAGAAAAAAAGAGTCTACATGTACGTATGTGTTCATAAGCACGCCGGTCCGATGAAAAGGTGTGATCTAAGGATTGTTTCCAAAAAAAAAACTCAAGTACTCCCTCCGTACTAAGGACTGTTTGCAAAAGAAAAAAAGGAGGTTACATCAGGCAAAAAAGGAATTTACACTGCTACGACCATCGTTCGCTTCGTTGGTCATCCACCAATTCTCTTTTCTTTATCAAGAACATATTTTTGCGGCGGTTTATCAAGAAACATATTGTGAGCTCTAGAAATATTATTTCCTTGAGATTAATCTTTTCTTCTCAGATATCGTGCACCGTAAATGAACTTCAACGTACAATATTCAGGACACATGTGTATTTCATGGCTATTTTACATATATGACAAGAAAAAATTATATGTTACTGATTTTGTAACTATTAACAAAAACCGAGTAATAAATTCATGGTTAAATGTTGAACATGAAAAATAAAAAAATATATTATACCATTAACACAGTTTGTAAAATTATACTCTCTCCGTCCAAAATTAAATGACTCAGTTTGTTCCACATAAGCATGTATCTATACACTCAAATGTCTAGATACATATATGTATCTACAGAAAGCTAAGTCGGGTTAAATTTGGACAAAGGGAGTAGATGCTTTCAAACAATCATGACTTATATGAATTATTAGGTGATTTTGTTTGATCTTTTGTGATTTTCTGATTCCTTCTTTCTATCATTAGAGAAAAGATTATATTGGCTTGTATATTTGTCAATGTAATTTAATTAGATTTTCGCTCCAGCATTCCAAGTGTAGAAAAATAAACTGCCCTGTTTTGTCAAAGGATCAAAAGATATGTTTTTTTGAAACTTTTTACTACACGGGGTCTCGCACAGCATTCCATCATTGAAACTTTGAACCAAAAAATGTCCTATATACATGTATTTGCAGCCAAAAACAAAAAAACAAAATAAATTATAGAAGTTTCGTGATCCAAGATATGAGAGTGTCCAAATTTGTGCTCATCGCGTTATGCTTAAGCATGGTGGTATCACAAATGAAACATGTCTTCCAACCTCTAAAACATGGTTTGATGTTCCAAAAATTCATCCATTACATAGTTACTAATTTTCCAACAAGCCATAATGACCACTTCAATTAATATAGCAAGAACCTGGGAAATGCCTCTTAGCAAAAATAAGGCTTTGATCCACAAATCAAGCTCTCCACTCAATTTGCAAATAATTCCAAATTCTAGAGCAAGAAATGTCGGTGAAGACGATGTTTCCAATCTTCCAACACATGTTCATGGCACAAGACACAATTTTTGTTTTTGTAACCTTCCAATGGCTCCTCGGTAGCACATCCTTAGTGTTTATTATGTCATGTAGAATTGGAAAAGCAATGAATTTCTGGTTATATATACATTTTGTCTTCCATATTCCCATTGGCCTATTGTCATGCAATTGCTCAAATTGTTATCTGTAAGACACTGTGGGAGTATATACTCCATTGTTGAACTAACAAATCCATCTATCATCATCAATACTCAAAGATAAATCATGAAGAATATCCTGCAGCTGGTTATATTCTAGGTAGGCTTTAGCGATAATGACAAGTTGAAAGCACATACTACATATATCAAAGAAGTAAATTCCATAGCTAGAAATTTTGCCTTGGCATAAGATAATAACCTTAGAAATTTGACAGAGAAGATATCATAATGCCAATTGTCTTCCCAAAACAAGGCTGGAGAACCAGTTCCTAGATTACATTTTTTCAATGATCTCCAATTATCTGACAAGCTAAGAATACCTCTCCATAAGAAAGAACCACACAAAGTGAAAAAATGTGGAATATATCCATAATAATAAGAGTCACGTACTAATATCACCCGTGCCAAATCAGCATTGTTATAGAACTTACCCAAATGCTTCAGCAACAAATATATGCATTTTTCTTGATTGTATGTGGGTCTCCTAAATTTATTTACAATACTTCTGGATGATGATTATGTAGTGTTGAAGTTAGCTTTTAACTTGACTTTCCCTCGAGTAGTTTTATTTACTAAAAAAACTATAAGGCTTTGTGGTTAATTTATACTATCAAAAACATATATGTTCTTGAGTAGTGCTACACTACAAAAATGGACATCCACATTACCAAGCATCGGTAGAGAAGTACCTATCATTACAAAAACGGGGGAACGTTGATTTCTAAAACATAAATCTAAAGGGTGTACCTATCATTAATAAGTTTGAAATTTCACTAGATTTATTATATAGACATATTAAATTGTATACGCAATAAAGAATCTCAGCGCAAGTCTGCCACTTGATGTATGCATGATTGGTATAGCCAAACTACATTGTTATCTATACAATAACTCAACTAGGGTACGTGCATATCGGGGGTTAATTTTGATTGATTTGTTCTCACAACTCCATGTATGATCGTAAAAACATGTTACTAACAAGATTATAATTAATGACATCAATATTTCACTATAAGTTTATATTAAGTCTTAGTAGTATAATCATATAAAAAATAAAGGAGCGCATATAATAATCCTCTTCTTTATGGAAACATAAATAATTCCCCACATTTTAAATATGATTAAAGATGTGACCTGGAGAAGTGATATTTTAGTTGACATAATATTTATGGTTACTAGTTGGATGCCCGTGCGTTGCTACGGGAAATAATTTGTTCACTTACCCTCTGGTCTTCACCTAATTGTGGAATTTCACTGTGTTGGTTTCGAAGCACCAGGGTCCCTTTTTTCAAGTAGCGTATTATTTCTACCTATCCATGCAGGAAAACAACTTGTCTCTTCGTCCTATCTTACCGCTCTCATCTGATAATGCATCACACATATATGGACAGTGAAAGAGCAACACGCAAACAATTTAGTTGTGTTCTACTATGCAGTAAGAAAAAATCAACGTTGAACAATTTGGGTGAGAAAATAATGCACTGATCACTAAGCTCACATAATATGAGAGCTCTTGTGAAGATTACAAATGTTATACTCCCTTCGATCCATAGATACATCCAATCCAGTGATAGTTAATATGGATCAGAGTGAGTAATTTAGTTACTAAATCTTTTGCAATGCAAAATGTCACTGAGTCTGTGAAGTGAAAATCCGTACATGTACCATCGAAAGTTTGCTCAGTTTCACTTAAGATATTCAACTATAAAATCCCAACTCATAGTATAACAAACATTTTCCGCTAGGTTAAAATTTCCATCACAATCACTTGACCATCAAATATTTGAAATGACATCTGACAAATCATTTGGGCTACCGAGATCATTCTCATGAAAAGAAAACATGGTCAAGTTTGAAACTCTAGGGTGAAATATTCCTTGGATTATTTAGTCGGCAACTTCTGAACTTGATTCTTCAATACATGTTAACCAATCCGTGAACAGTTTCTTTTATACAAGATAGAATATAGGCACAATGTTGCTTGTCTGTTTTAACAGGTGAAGAGCTTCTGTAATATCTGAATCAGGCAAAACGTTGCTCGTATTTCACACTGATATTGCCTGCTGAGGCCAGCTACATCAGACATGGATATTGTATACGTATCACACATATGAACATCAAAAGATGTTCTTCTAATAAAAAGGAGAGGAAATTAAGGTGTTAAAGATCGCATGGAAATTACAAAGCCTGGCAACTTGTGACTGCTAGGATCTGCAAAATATCCTTTCTAGTCCAGTAAATTATCTGAACTCAATGAACCATAAAATGAAATTTTCACTTTTATCTAGGACTGGCAGCTTGGACTGCTTAACATACCTCTCGTGTCAGTCCCCAAACATTCAATAAAAGTAAATCATAAACCAAATAATTAGAACTCACCAATATCAAGATAAGATCTTATAATATTTCACCGTTCTTTGAATTTAGAAACAATCCATGAAACCTCCATTTGCCACTGATACCAAGGTAAGGAAACCACCAAAATTATCCGGTACTTGCACTTCTGATCTATTAGTCTATATAGACTGCAAATAAACAAACTTTCTTATAATTGATTCTGCTGTTTGTTTTTCATCTGATACATTTTCTTATAACTTGTTAAGAAGAAAGAAGTCAATTAAAACTGGAAAAGGCTCATCTTGAGTAAAGAGATTTAGGAAGTGGTGTACCAAGTATATATAAAAAATTGAAGTAACGCCAAAGGACTATGCTAATTCAGTTTTATAATATCATAGGGTGTAATGTGGAGACTTGTGCCAAAGTACCACTTTTCAACACAAAACAAGATTAATTAGTAGAATTATTGTTCTTGATTAAAGGAAGTGATCACACTTAAACATCTAGTTCACATACACAACACACAAGGTACTTAAGCTCACTCGCACCTTGACTGATGCATATTTTCATCTTTCTATGAACTGGACTTTATCAGTTATAGAAAAAGAACCAAGTTACAAGAACCAATCCAGAACTGAAGCATTCTATTGGATTACATACCTTGAATGATACAAATTGCTCTTCTCTTTGTAGGGAAAGATTCAGAATGTTCTTGATGTCTCCCAATCCAGAACTAAATCAATCACCGGATATACTCCTTCAGGGTATGGGCATTGGTGCCCTAAAATCACAGTTGTCGATCGATCGGACCGCTAGCGATGCTGGGCACGCGCCTGCCATTCTCGCCACGTAGGACGAACTGACTTCCTCAGCGCATCAACTCACATGCGCAGCTGTAGGCAGAGCCTTCGTCATCAACACGCACCATATCATTGTCGACGAGCACATACATGTAGATGCAGCCTTCCTTGCCCATACGTTACATTCTCGGCGTACATTGCTATCAAAACAAATGTGAGAAGGTCATTAGTTAGAAGAGGTAGTTGTATGCGTGGAAGGCTATGTTTTCACATGTAGCAAGGTTTCTGGATAATAAAAAATATTTAGCACATTTCGGTATATGGAAATATTTTCCCAGTAAAAGACGTGCATGGGAAGAACTCCCTTGCAAGGGCGACACTACTTCAAAAGTGCATGTCTTTCCCACGACATATCCATTGACCTTCCTTGCATCCAATCTTGTTGTCTACCAAGGTGAGAACACTTGGCCATCATTGCTGCATTCGACTGCTTGCTTCGTCCTCCGAAGTTTAAATTGCTTCTCATATGGAATAGAAGAATGTCATGGAATAAGTGTCACTCGACAAGCCGCGACTTGTCACACGACAAGTCTACAGGTCGCAACTCGACTGTCGACAAGTTGGAGCGACATGACAAGTTAGAACATGTCGATAACCTGTAGGATTTGGATGCAAAAAATCCATCAAAGTATGAGATGGAAAATAAGAGATATATTAGTACATCACCTATATCTGAAGAAAAACTTACAAAGGGGATGACAACCAAGGTGAGAACAATTGGCCGTGACTGCTTGCTTAGTCGTCCAAAGTTTAAATTGCATCTCATATGGAATAGAAGAACGCCATGGATTAAGTGTCACTCGACAAGCCGCGACTTGTCACGTGACGAGTCTACAGGTCGCAACTCGACTGTCGACAAGTTGGAGCGACATGACAAGTTAGAACATGTCGATAACCTGCAGGATTTGGATGCAAAAAATCCATGAAAGTAGAGATGGAAAATAAGAGAGATATTAATACATCACCTATATGTGAAGCAAAACTTACAAAGAGGATACCCACAGGAACATGCTCATAAAACTTGCAAGATCAGATGCCAAAAATCCATGAAAGTATGAGATGGAAAAAATAGGGATAGATAGAGGGAATACCTGCGGTGTTGGGTGGCTATTGCAGCATCCGATGGTTGCAGCTGACGTGAAGTGCAGGGAGCAGAGGTGGTGATGGCCACTAGAGGAAAAAGGGCTATCCGTCCGCGACCCCTCAGAGCATTAGTTCCGGTTGCGCCACCAACCGGGACTAATGCTGGCACGCGTCCCGGTTGGAGCGGGCACGGGGCCAGGGGGCATGCGTCCCGGTTGGAGCCACCAACCGGGACTGAAGGTTTGGCCACAGCCACGTGGCGTGGCACCCACCTTTAGTCCCGGTTGCTGGCTCCAACCGGGACTAAAGACCCCCTGCCCTCTATAAATGCAACGCCCCAGCCCCCTCTGCCTCCACTCTGTTTTTTCGAATGGTGGAAGGTGTGAGGGGGTGTGCTAGTTTTTTCTCATGCATGCATTGAAGGTGTTTGTTGAAATGTTTGAGTGAATAATTCCGTTGAATTTCTCATAGAACAAAAATATAGAAGGTGTCCGAGACGCACTTGAGCTTTCTCCTCTTTATTTCCCTCGATCGAGGTTAGCAATCTTATCTTTTCTAGGTCATTGATACAATTCATGTGTCGGTGTGAATTGGTTAATTCACTATTTATGATGTCCTGTTTTTTGATAAACTTACTTATATGATGCAGATGAACGGTCGGGAATGGATGTACGGTGACCGGCGGGTAGCCGGGTATATCAAAGGCGTGGATAAATTTATCGATGTGGCTACGGCAAACAAAGAGAATGGATTTATACGTTGTCCATGTGTTCAATGTCGGAACAACAAGGAGTACTCTTCCTCGAAAATCATTCGCGGCCACCTGATTATGAAAGGTTTCATGCCCAACTATAATTGCTGGACCAAGCACGGGGAAAGAGGGGTTATGATGGAAGATGGTGAAGAAGAAGATGATGATAACAACTATCATCATATGTTTCCTGAATACAGTGATACAGAAAATGAGAAGAGGTGAAGAACGGGCATCAGATGAGCCGGCTGATGAACTTGGTAGGGTCATTTCTGATGCAAAGCGAGACTGTGAAACAGAAAATGAGAAGTTGAAGTTAGAGGGCATGTTAGAAGATCACAAGAAATTGTTGTACCCAAATTGTGAAGATGGCAGGATAAAGCTCGGTACCACACTGGAATTGTTGCGATGGAAGGAAGAGTATGGTCTAACTGACTCCTCATTTGAAAAGATGCTGAAAATAATGAAGCCGAAGTTTTAAAAACATAACGAACTTCCCGAGAGTACCTACGAAGCAAAGAAGACTCTCTGTCCTCTAGGATGTACGTGCGTGGGATGAGAACAAACAGGAGCCATTTAATCTACGAGGGTTGTTATTCGTAACCATCAATGATTGGCCTGCTCTTAGTAACCTTTCAGGACAGACAAACAAGGAATATAAGGCATGCACCCACTGTTTAGATAAGACCGAAGGTACATATTTGCATAAATGCAAGAAGGTTGTGTACCTGGCGAATCGACGATTTCTTCCGACCAATCATCCCGTAAGAAAGAAAGAAAGACAAGCATTTCAAAGGTGAGACAGATCACCGGAAGAAGCCTGAACTCCCTGCTGGTGATGATGTATTTGGTATGGTCAAGGACATAGAAGTAATCTTTGGAAAGGGTCCCGGCGGTCAATCAGTTCCGAACGACGTCGCTACAGGACACGCACCCATGTGGAAGAAGAAATCTATATTTTGGGAGCTTCCATATTGGAAAGTCCTGCGTGTCCGCTCTTCAATCGACGTGATGCACGTGACGAAGAATCTCTGCGTGAACCTGCTAGGATTCCTAGGCGTGTATGGGAAGACAAAAGATACACCTAAAGTACGGGAGGACCAACAAATTATGAAAGACCCAAAGAACATGCATACAGATAACAAGACGGATAAAGGGCGTCACTTAAGTCGTGCCAGCTATGCACTTACCAAAGCAGAGAAGGAAATCTTTTTTGAAGTCTTTTACAGTATCAAGGTGCCTTCGGGCTTCTCATCTAATATAAAGGGGATAATAAATATGGCAGAGAAAAAGTTCCAAAACCTGAAGTCTCATGACTGTCACGTGATTATGACGCAGTTGCTTCCGATTGCATTGAGGGGGCTTCTACCGGAAAATGTTCGAGTACCCATTGTGAAGCTGTGTGCATTCCTCAATGCAATATCTCAGAAGGTAATCAATCCAGATATTCTGCCAAGGTTACAGAAGGATGTGGTACAATGTCTTGTTGTTTAGAATTGGTGTTCCCACCATCCTTCTTCAATATTATGACGCATCTCCTGGTTCATCTAGTGGAAGAGATTGCCATTCTCGGTCCGGTATTTCTGCACAATATGTTCCCCTTTGAGAGGTTCATGGGAGTCTTAAAGAAATATGTTCATAACCGTGCTAGACCAGAAGGAAGCATCTCCAAGGGATATGGAACAGAGGAGGTCATTGAGTTTTGTGTTGACTTTATTCCTGACCTTAAGCTGATTGGTGTTTCTGACTCGCGGCATGAGGGAATACTAAGTGGAAAAGGCACGCTGGGAAAGAAAGCAATGATATGTAGGGACGGGGATTCTTTCACTAAAGCACACTACACAGTTCTACATAATTCCACCTTGGCAGCTCCGTATATCGAGGAACACAAGAATACTGTACGCTCCAAAAACCCAGGGAAGCCTGAATCATGGATTACAGATGAACACATGAAGTCTTTCGGTGGTTGGATGCGGACACATCTCTTGATTGACACCACTGTTGGAGATCGGCTATACTTGTTGGCCGCGTCACCATCTTCTACTGTATTGAATTTCCAAGGGTATGAAATAAATGGGAATACATTCTACACGATCGCCCAAGATAAAAAGAGCACCAACCAAAATAGTGGTGTCCGCTTTGATGCAATAGACTAGAATGGACAAAAGGACACATATTATGGTTACATAGAGGATATATGGGAACTAGACCATGGAGTCTCTTTTAAGGTACCTTTGTTTCGCTGCAAATGGGTCAACCTGAATGGGGAAGGGGTAAAGATAGACCAGTTGTACGGAATGACAACAGTGGATCTCAACAATCTTGGTTATAGAGATGAACCATTCGTCCTAGCCAATGATGTGTCTCAGGTTTTCTATGTGAAGGACATGTCCTCCAGACCGAAAAAAAGAAAAAATATGCAAACGAATACATCATATGATGAGCCAAAGCGTCACATAGTTCTTTCAGGGAAAAGAAACATCGTGGGAATCGAGGACAAGACAGACATGTCAGAAGATTATAATAAGTTTGATGAAATTCCGTCCTTCACGGTGAAAACTGACCCAAGCATTCCGTTATGTAAAGAAGATGCTCCATGGTTACGTCTGAAGCGGTCATAAGGAATGACATATTCCAAGAAGTTCATGCTCATATTATGTAACTCTAGTTCATGTCTTTCGCGGTTTGTGGCTTGACCGAAGGATATCTTTCGCGGTTTGTGGCCTTTAGTCCCGGTTTTGTAGTCTCAGTTTTTAATATTAATTTCACATATTAGGGAGTGCCTCTATGACCAGTTTCTCGGAGATGCCGGAGGACTGGGCTCCGTCGGCATCTCCCTGAAACTGGCCGCAGTGGTGTCCCTGCTCTCGAAAACCAACTTGGAGATGCCTCAAACTGGCTGGAGGACTGGACTCACAAGGATGCATATTTATAGTACAAGCAGCTCGGCATAATGTCGACACTCACGACATAATGTCGACACTCACCCCTTTTATTAGTGCTGACTCATCTTTAGTCCCGGTTGGTGTCTCCAACTGGGACTAAAGGTTCATCTTTAGTCCCGGTTGGTGACACCATCCGGGACAAGGTACAAGCCGCACGACATAATGTCGACACTCACCCCTATTATTAGTGTTGCCTGGCCCACTCTGCCGCAATCCCTGCAGTCGCGGTTGGTTTCTCCAACCGGGACTAAATATGAACCCTCTCTTTATATAGGCATTTCCCTCTATTTATTAGGTAACACTCAAGACATTTAATAATATTAAAAACCGGGACAAACCGGGACAAACCGGGACTAGCTAACACTCAGGACTAAAGCCGCCCCCTTTAGTCATAATCATGCCTAGTCCTATAGTACGCAGCTTCAGGGTCTTCATCGTCGTCGTCATCATCATCGTCATCGTCACCTGCCACTACGGGGATCCTCAGCCCATCCATGGCATATACCAGGGGCCATTCCAGCCTCGGATTCATGGCGGGTGGGAGAGGGGTCTCCTGGAAGACGATGTCGCTACCGCCGGGACAGTGTAGGGCCTGTGGCGGGTGGACTCGTGGGCACCATAGGCGAGGATGGTCTCCCCCGGCGATGTAGCGCATCACTCCGATGATAGTACGGTTCGCCCACCACAGACGACGGCCAGCTTCGTTGTGGTTCACCGGTGGCGGGCCATCACCCTCGTACCTGGCGAGCTCCCTTTCCCGCCTATTAGCGAAGAAGGCATTCCAGGTGTCGTAGTTGTCGGGATCCCACTGGGGATCCATCCGCTGCTCCGGCATGAGCTCGTGGTAGAAGTGGTTTGTGATGGCCGCCTGGCGTGCGGAACCTTGAGGGACAGGAGGGACAGGAACCCCTCCAGCGCTCAGCATCCAGCCGGCAGGCGGCCGGTAGCCCGGCGGACAAGGGTAGTTGGAGGCGCACAACACCTCAGTCTCCTCGAGGGTCAGAATGGCCCAGTAGGCGTTGTCCATTGTTCTAAGAGAGGAAGGTGTGGATGTGTGGATAGCCATGACACGA
This sequence comes from Avena sativa, assembly GCA_916181665.1. Classification (NCBI taxonomy): domain Eukaryota; kingdom Viridiplantae; phylum Streptophyta; class Magnoliopsida; order Poales; family Poaceae; genus Avena; species Avena sativa. The sequence continues at coordinate 26,546,934 of OV702286.1, read as the reverse complement.
TCACCCTAAATATAGAGGGAAAGGGCGGGAAAACTTGGCGTGAAGCTTTGGGAAATGCGGGAAATATCGTTAGTCCCGGTTAGTGACTACATCCGGGACTAAAAGCTCTAGTAGAAAGGAAAGGGCGGGAAAACTTGGCGGGAAGCGGTGGGAAATGGCGGAAAATATTTTTAGTCCCGGTTTGTGACTACATCCGGGACTAAATGTCTGCCGAACAATGAAAATCCTTCGCGTGGTAGTCCATAGTTAGAAATTCAGATAATTCAAAACGGGCATAATAAATTCAAAAAAATCCGAACAATGAAAATCCTTCGTCGTGGTGTCATATTTTGTTACATAGTTGAAAGGAAAAATACCAGACTTGGTATATTGATCATGTTTCAAAAAAACCTTCACAAAATGACCTATCATGTTCGAGGTTTCATGGCTTTCGGTCCAATTGACCGATGCTATGTGCTGAATCACGTCATAGTTTGTTATGTTGTGCCCATATTATGCATGTGTGTGGACATTGGTATGGAGAACAATGTTGCAGGAGGAAGTTTTCCTTTTTGTCGCACGGAAAAGCCCTTTTCCATTTTCCAAGCGCAAAAAACGGGTCATTTTGTGAAGTAACCACCAAAATGCCGTATCAGAATGCTACGTCCCATTTTCCTAAAATACTAGACCACCTTACATGGACTATCTCCCAACCGGTACATCTCAAACCTTTTCGTCCATCCCGGGTAAAAACGACAAATGTCTGCCGAATCGGTAGGAAGTGGGTCCGGTTTGTACTACAGGTACATGATCTATCGCCCGTGATTTTTTGAAAAAATCATTTTTAGACTCGCAATATGTGGTTTCTTCAGAGATCCAATGCAATTTCTAACGATGCTCGTCCCCTATCTTCATGCACACCGGTTCGACCATAGTTAGAAATTCAGATAATTCAAAACGGGCATAATAAATTCAAAAAAAATCCGAACAATAAAAATCCTTCGCGTGGTGTCATATTTTGTTACATATTTGAAAGGAAAAATACCAGACTTGGTATATTGATCATGTTTCGAAAAAACCTTCACAAAATGACCTATCATGTTCGAGGTTTCATGGCTTTCGGTCCAAATGACCGATGTTATGTGCTGAATCACGGCATAGTTTGTGATGTTGTGCCCATATTATGCATGTGTGTGGACATTGGTATGGAGAACAATGTTGCAGGAGGAAGTTTTCCTTTTTGTCGCACGGAAAAGCCCTTTTCCATTTTCCGAGCGCAAAAAACGGGTCGTTTTGTGAAGTAACCACCAAAATGCCGTTTTAGAATGCTACCGTCCCATTTTCCTAAAATACTAGACCACCTTACATGGACTATCTCCCAACCGGTACATCTCAAACCTTTTCGTCCATCCCGGGTAAAAAGGACAAATGTCTGCCGAATCGGCAGGAAGTGGGTCCGGTTTGTACTACAGGTACATGATCTATCGCCCGTGATTTTTTGAAAACATCATTTTTAGACTCGCAATATGTGGTTTCTTCAGAGATCCAATGCAAGTTCTAACGATGCTCGTCCCCTATCTTCATGCACACCGGTTCGACCATAGTTAGAAATTCAGATAATTCAAAACCAGCATAATAAATTCAAAAAAAATCCGAACAATGCAAATCATTCGCATGGTGTCATATTTTGTTACATAGTTGAAAGTAAAAATACCAGACTTGGTATATTGATCATGTTTCGAAAAACCTTCACAAAATGACCTATCATGTTCGAGGTTTCATGGCTTTCGGTCCAAATGACCGATGTTATGTGCTGAATCACGGCATAGTTTGTGATGTTGTGCCCATATTATGCATGTGTGTGGACATTGGTATGGAGAACAATGTTGCAGGAGGAAGTTTTCCTTTTTGTCGCACGGAAAAGCCCTTTTCCATTTTCCGAGCGCAAAAAACAGGTCGTTTTGTGAAGTAACCACCAAAATGCCGTTTCAGAATGCTACCGTCCCATTTTCCTAAAATACTAGACCACCTTACATGGATTATCTCCCAACCGGTACATCTCAAACCTTTTCGTCCATCCCGGGTAAAAAAGGACAAATGTCTGCCGAATCGGTAGGAAGTGGGTCCGGTTTGTACTACAGGTACATGATCTATCGCCCGTGATTTTTTGAAAAAAATCATTTTTAAACTCGCAATATGTGGTTTCTTCAGAGATCCAATGCAAGTTCTAACGATGCTCGTCCCCTATTATTATGCATGTGTGTGGACGCGCCATTTTTCATCTTTAGTCCCGGTTGGTGACACCATCCGGGACAAGGTACACTCCGCACGACATAATGTCGACACGCCATTTTTCCCGCCATTTTTCTTCCCGCCAATTTTTTCCGCCAGTTCTTCCCGCCAGTTCTTCACTATATATATATGTAGGGTTGGCCTCCATTGTCATTGCACATCTCTGGACTCATATCTGCAACCTCATCACTCTTTCCCATGGCTTCCACCGTAGCACTAACTCCCAGGGAGGCGGAGGCGCTTTGCGCCTCGAACTACCCCTGCCCGCTGGGCTACTGTGTCCCCGTCGGCTGGATGCTGAGCGCCGGAGGCGTGCTGGTTCCTCCTGTCCCTCTAGGTGTGGCGCGTCGGATGGCCATCACGAACCACTACTACTTCGAGCTCACTCCGGAGCAGCGGAGGAATCCCAGATGGCATCCCGACTACTTCCCAACTTGGGAAGCCTTCTTCGTGGATCGGCGTGAGAGGGCACTCGCCAGGCACGAGGAGGAGGGCCCACCTCCTCCGAACTTCAACGAGGCTGGCCGGCGGCTGTGGTGGCGCGGCCGGACACTCCAGAGCGTCATGGCCTACGACACGGCCGCCGACTCTAGCCCCCGCCTGCGCTACCCTCAAGTCCAGCCCACTCGTACTCAACCTTCAAGGTTCAACTACGGCGACCCCGACGACGATAGCAACGACGGCAGCGGCGAGTACAACGACTACAGTGGCGAGTATTACAGGTGTAGGCAGTGGCATGACTGAATTATTCCAACATTGCAAAACAAGTTCGGCCGATTGTGGCTTAATCTAGCCATGTATCTTAATTTTCAGTTCTTCTATGTAACTTTGTGTTAGTTGTGTTATGTACTTTAATTCCAGTTCTATCCTAATCAAATTTTATTTTCGCCCATTATTTTCCGTCCTCTTTTTTCCGCCCATTAAAAACAGAAAATGGTTTTGAATTACTTATAAGTTAATTCAATTTTAATTGTAAATGGTTCATATTTTAAACGGTTACATTAATTATTTTTTAAAAATTGAAAATGGTTTTGAATTATTTATTCAAATCCAAACACTTTTTATGTTTAAAGTTTTTCTAAATTCCAAATTAATATTTAAAAAATATAAGTTAATTCATTTTTAATTTTAAATGGTTACATTAATTATTTTTTAAAAATAGAAAATGGTTTTGGATTATTTATTCAAATCCATACACTTTTTATGTTTAAAGTTTTTCTAAATTCCAAATTAATATTTAAAAAATATAAGTTAATTCATTTTTAATTTTAAATGGTTACATTAATTATTTTTTTAAAAATAGAAAATGGTTTTGGATTATTTATTCAAATCCATACACTTTTTATGTTTAAAGTTTTTCTAAATTCCAAATTAATATTTAAAAAATATAAGTTATTTCATTATTAATTTTAAATGGTTACATTAATTATTTTTTAAAAATAGAAATTGGTTTTGGATTATTTATTCAAATCCATACACTTTTTATGTTTAAAGTTTTTCTAAATTCCAAATTAATATTTAAAAAATATAAGTTATTTCATTATTAATTTTAAATGGTTCATAGTTTAAATGGTTACATTAATTATTTTTCAAAAAAGAAAATGGTTTTGAATTAGTTATTCAAATTCAAACACTTTTTATGTTTAAAGTTTTTCTAAATTCCAAAGTAATTATCATTTAAAAAACATTACAAATTTAAACCCCAAAATAAAAATTAAGGCGGGAACAGAGAGAAAATAACTGAAAAAATTTGAAAACAGGGGAATACGTCCCGGTTGGAGCCACCAACCGGGACTAAAGAGCCCCCTGCGCGCGCGCCCCTTCAGCTGCTGAAAATTGGACTATACGTCCCGGTTGGTGGCACCAACCGGGACGTATGACCCTTTAGTCCCGGTTGGAGCCACCAACCGGGACTAAAGGTCCTTTGGTTATAACTTCGCGCGCCTCCTCTTCTTCTTCCCCATCTCACTTCTCTGCTTCTTCCTCTGCTTTCATCGACGCCGCCGCCTCCACCTTTGTCTCCGTCGGCTCCTTGGCCGTCACGCGCTCATCCTCGACCGCCGGGCGCTCCTCCCCGTGCGAATCGCCAGCACCTCCGTCGGCTCTTCGTCATCCCTCCAGCCGCGCGCGCCAGCACCTCCAACCGCCGCCGCGCGTCATCGCCGCCAGCAGGTATGCCCCTCTCCGATACGCGGGCTACGGGGTTCGGGGCGGCTACGGGGCCACGTTGTCGTCGCCGTCGGCGCGCGGGCTATGGGGCGGATACGGGGGCCGGGGCAGCGAGCTGGCAAACCGCGGGCGGCGCTAGCGAGCCGCGGGCGGCGCTGGCGAGTAGGCGCGGGCGGCGCGGGCGAGTAGGCGCGGGCGGCGATGGCGAGCCGCGGCGTCACGCTGACGTGGCCCACGGGCCCGCTGACCTTTGACCACCACGGTGGCTTGCTGATGTGGCCTAGGGCCCAGCACTCAGTGACAGTGGCTAGGTTCTGTCTGGGTAAAAAAAAACCCAACCCTTTGCTGATGTCATATTGACACGGTAATTCAATTTTAAATGATTTAATAATTCCAGAAATTGATATAAACTTGTAAATTCAATATCTTTTTATTTATAAGTCAGAAAAATACAAATAATATATCAAATTGTTCAGAAAAATGAAACATATCTATTTAACCTATAATCATGCATTGTTCAACAATTTAAATGACAAGTATAATTAGAAGAACAAATGCACCCCTCTCATATGTTCCGGAGTTTCCCCGAGTTAGGGTTTTCACCCGTCGGAACCCCGATTAAATCGTCGAGCATGTCTTAGGGTTACATTCCAATGCAAATTAACTTGTCATATCATCATACTTGCTTGAGCATTGCATCGATGCCATGTGTTGATTGCTTCCCTTTCTTTTCGGTGTTTCGATTATTAGGTTTATTATTAGTTAGGTATTATTTTTATTAATTAGTTTGGTATTATTGGTCTTCGGCCCCACTGGTCAGTCACTGTGGGTAGCCCCAGACCCGATTCACATTGTCAGTCACTGTGGTTAGATAAGGAATCATTAATACCCCTTAGGTGCATGTGGGTTCGACGATGTGCCTTCGCCAGGGCATTCCGAACCCTCTTAAATCGATTCCAATATGGTATTTTGTTAGAATCTAGTGTTACCTATCTGCTGGATAGTTTCCCTTTTGTAGCCTTATACTCATGTTCCCCTCTCATATGCATCTGAGGTTTCTCCGAACTAGGTTTTACACCCCTCGGAACTCCGGAATATTGATTTTAGCTAGAGTTACCTATCTACTACACGGTTTCCTTTTTGTAGCTAGGTTTAGGGTTTAGGTTTTCTCTTCATTTTTATTATTGTGTATGTATATATTAGGGTTTCTCCTTAACTTTCTCCTTTAGCCGCTTTGACTTATTCGTTTTTCCACCTATGCAGAAAATATGGACCCACACGTCAGAGACGAAGAAAAGGAAGAGTTGATCCAAGGTGTGATCCGTGGGGAAGATAATTTAGACGTATCAACGTTTCTGAACAACTCCGGTGAGGGTGATCCTCTTTTTACCGGAATAGACAACTTGTTTGAGGTTGAAGGTGTTGCCTTCCGCGAGGGAGAAGGCGATGCCTTGTGTAATCGAGAAGACGACCGCTCCGGCGAGGTGCATGTAACATAAATCAATTCATTAATTCATCATCTGCTATTTATATAGAAATAGTAACGACGATCTTTCTTCTTTTAGCCCTCCGGATCGAAGGAATCTACTGAAAAGAGCAGACGAGGCCCAACCAAAAAGTTGCAAGACCATGAGAGGTTCAGGATCGAAGATGTCGCTGAAGACGACAAACCGACAGCTCCCGAAGTTGTCGCAACCAAATTTGTGGCACAATGCGGAGTAATCGTTAGGGACTTAATCCCGATCACCATTAGAAATTGGAATAGGCCTGCTAATGCGGATGAAGAGGGAACATGTTTATTTGTCCCTAACCACGCCAAAGATTTACTGTGGAAGAGGCTCATGGTTAATTTCAAACTACCGAAGATAGAGCTGGATCCAAATGCGGAGGATCCAGTTGAGGACGCCTTACAACATGGGAGAGCCATGGAGGCTAAGGTCAGGGAGTGGGCTTTGAAGAAGATGGCCCAGTGTTTCACCAACTGGAAGAAAAGATTGCACCTTGACTATGTCATGAAAAAGAAGACTCCCGATTTCAAGAATATTCAGTTTGAGAAGATAAAACCATTCTAGGCTGAGTTTGTGGAATACAAGAAATCAGAAAAGGCTAAGAAAATGTCTGAAACGAATAAGCTGAATGCTGCTAACAAGAAGTATCACCATACTATGGGGCAAGGTGGCTACAGGGTTGGCATTCCTAAGTGGGAGAAACTTGAGCAGGAACTGCGTGATAAAAAGATCACCCCAGAGACAGACGATTGGGTAGAACGTGCAAGGAATTGGTTTTACGGGCATGGGGGCACGTTGGACTCGGAAGGGAGGTGTATATATAACATACGACATAAAGAAGACCCCTTGCCAATCGAGAGGATCAGAAAAGCAGTAAAGGCTGTTAAAGATGGGGACTTCATTCCCGATAGAGAGAATGATGAGCTCACACTCGCCCTTGGAAATAAGGAACATGATGGACGAACACGAGGCACAAGAGTCTCCCAACCATGGAGGACTGGGTTTCCCGAAGAGAGGAAGAAATATCCTGATAGAAGCCGTCAGAGGAGAAAGGACAGGGCGGCAGTTGAAGCAGATAGTCAGAAAGAGCGAATGCGTTTAATTGAAGAACGATTAAAGCAACAACAAGATGAAATTAACGCACTTAAAGAGCAAAGTACTACCGGCCCATCTCAGCAGCACACTGCATTCGATGCTACCGGCCTATTGAATAATCGAAAAAGCAGTGTGGCTTCCACCGAGGTCCCGGGTGATGACAATGGCGATGACGATGTTGCACCGACTATGGCTCCTGTTGGCTACCCAGTGGATGATATCACAGAGATGACACACTGCGAGCTACATGTCAAAGTTGTGAACATATCAATGAAGGTGGTGGTCGGCTATGCCTTACCAATTAGACCCACACCAACTTACCACTGTCGTCCGGTTCCAGAGGGCTACGCTGTTGTCGGCGTGGATGAAATCATGCCCACCTTTGAGGTTTTGGATCTTCACTACCCTGCTGGTGAAGGGGATGTGACTGTGCTGGGTGACGCAAAAAATGTCACCATTCTATGGCCGAAGGAATGTATCGTGCTTCGAAATCACACGCCAAGGCCATCTTCGTCGCCGCCTCACCCGTCTCCAGCGAGGTCGTCGCCGCCGCGGCAGCCGTCTTCGTCGCCTCACCCGGCTCTGTCGCCTCACCAATCTCCGGTGCAGCCATCGCCGCGGGAGCCATCGCCGGCGCCTCAGGATAAAAAGCGTAAGCGTACCGCTACTGTGCGTCGTAAGCGATCGCCGAAACGTAAACAAGAGCCTCTTCCAAAAGTACCAAAGGTTCCTCCCAAGAGAGCTTATGACTGTACTTAAGAGGAGACTGCGGCGATCGTTGATGCGGAAACGACAGCGTTTTTCGCTAAGCTGAGGCGGCCGAAAGAGCCAGAGTTTCCCAGCACCAAAGAAGAAAAAGCCAAAGTGTTTAAAATGCTAAAGAATCTTCATCAACCCGTTCTATTCTCAAGTCACATGCGGCACAAAAAGCCTCGAAGAGCAGTACTGATGCAAGCGGGAAATCTGTTGCCCAGCTCGGAGAACAAGCAAAACAGACTTGCGCCCCTCTCAAGGTGATTTCTCAAACCAATGTGGGGTCGAGCAAATATGGGGCCGAAGAGCAGTATGATCCAGAGGTAGTTGCACAATACGGAGAAGCTGCCGCTGCTCAAGGTATGAGTATTGCCCAGTACTTATCCCAGTTAGAGTTCTTCCCCGTGAGTGAAGTAGCATACAAATACCAGTACGGCAAACCTCTCGTCAAACCTGAGGAGGTAAACAATCTTTCAACAAAAATGCGAAGATTCCATAACTGGTACATGCATGCCACGTCCGCCGGGGCTAACTGGATAGTGCTGAGGGTTACAAAAAAGCATCATGGGGAAGAAAGGGATGACATGATATCCATTGAATTTGATGAACTATTTCAATTATTCAATCAAGACGCCTTGGACAAATCGATCATTACTGCCTATTGTCTGTAAGTACTAATTCTGTAATTAATTTAGTCTCCAGCTATATTATTTTGTTTATTGCATGTATATAATCATACTGTAATATGCAGAATGAAGATTCTCGAATGCAGCAGAGGACAAATCTATGACATTGGCTTCATTGACCCATATTGGGTTCATGAAGCTAATCTCAAAATAAGCCCCCAGGATACGGAGGATAATATAGTACACGCGTTAAGGTTTCAAGAAACCAAAAGGGAAATACTATTTCCTTACAACTTCAAGTGAGTGTTATTGTCTTGTATACACTTTCTATTTCGCTTACTCGATGTTAAGTATATAATTGATTAGTTATGCATTCGCAGGTACCACTATATTCTGTTAATCATTCAACTTGACAAAGGGCGTGTACTAGTCATGGACTCGAAACATAAACCCCTTGAGACGTGGAAGGACATGCAGATACTTCTCCAGCGATAATTCTAATCATTACGACACTATATCGGCAACGTTCGTAAATTTTATGATATCAAGTACTTAATAACTTATTTTATTCGTTTTCTTCGCCGGGCAGCGCTTGGAAAAGGTTCACCAAAAAGGCTAGGGGTGTTTGGAAAGAGGAGCTTACATTTGAAGCACTAGATGTAAGCACCACTAGCTATATCCGTGCATCTCTTTGATTCTAGTTTTGATATAGTTATTATCATGCTTGATTATTATTTTGATTGAACCCTGTTCTCGTAAAGTGCCTGACGCAGGGACCAGGTAACAATCTATTTGGATACTATGTTTGCAAGTTCATCCGGCAGACGTGCGATGAGAAGGGCAGAAATTTAGAGCAACTCCACGTACGTAAACAATTTCTATAGTTTTTAATTTCAAACAAATTGTGTTTAGTTTCATTCATATAGGCTGACTCCTTTTTTAAATCAGATCGAACGTCTACGGGACGGTCTTCTGCCAAAGGATCGCGTACGAGCAATTCAGGAGGAATTGGCGGGATTCTTGGATGCAGAAGTCCTAGACCCGAAAGGGGAATACTATTCTGCTGTGTATAGACAATAGGGATTGTAAAAATAGCAACTTTGAAGGAATTGGCCGGTAGCATCGAATAGCAACTTTTGTATGTAGTGCATGAACTCGATCCGTGTATTGAATGTAATATTGTCATGATAATATTGTGTAATATAAGGTTCCTTCGTTGATAAGTGCAAAACACTAAATAAACAATAAAACAACCTAAATGAATTCTCTGTCGCGGCACAAAAAGTGGCGAAAATGCTGCCGCAGCAACAAAATGTGCCTAAATGAATTCTCTGCCGCGGCAGAGAAATGGGCCAAATCTCTGCCGCGGCAGCAGGTTATTAGTCCCGATTCGTGTTACGAACCGGGACTAATGCTCCACCCCCCTCGCGCTCCGATGCCGCCACGTGTGCCCCCATTTGTCCCGGTTGGTGGGGCAACCGGGACTAAAGGTTGGGGCTTTAGTCCCGATTGCCCCGTCCCGGTTGGGTAACCGGGACTAAAGCCCCTTACCAACCGGGACCAATGGGCCTCTCTGCACTAGTGGGCGGGCATCAAAGATGGCAAGCCACGTACATGTCGGTCTGTCCACCACACAATGCCAGATTCATCTTCTCCAATAACCAGTCGTGCTGCCTCCTCCTCGAGTATTCTGCGTCTCACAACCGAAATTCAATGCTAGAAATCTAGAATCACAAGGACGAACGTCAAACAAGTTACCATGTGCTACCAATATACAAATCACAATTCAGTAATCTATAATTGTAGAAAATCTATCACAATATTGTTCCTTATCAGCCTCTACCACCCAGCGACTCAAGAACACAACGTCACTCCATGTAATTATATTGCACAAAATAGAGTATCATATATAACTGAGAATCACATTACGTTGGTCTAATTAGTAAAGTCGGGTGCTGAAAATTGACATAGCTGTGGGTGAGGTGGACGGCAAGAGATCTAGTCTAACGATTAGCATAGGGATATGTCGACTTCAGCACTTTATCCAAACAAAATCGGCTTCGGCGGTAACCCATCAGACATGACGAAGCAGAAGAAGCGGCGGGGGTGGAAGACCTAGAATACCTATTTCCTTGGGCAGGGAGCTCCTGTCGAGGTCAATCGGAGGTGGGTGAGGCAAGGTCAATGCCGTGAGGGCCCGAGGTTGGGTCCAGACGGAGTCGAAGACGACCACGTCGCGGAAGGCGCACGATCTCGCAAGCCTCCTCCGCCACTGCTTAGATGGGATGGGTGCGGCGTCAGGAATAGAGCTAGATGGGATTGCGGGCTAGGACGGAGGGGATGCACGAGGAAGGAGGGGAGGGCGCCCCGGTGTAGATCGAGGCATCAGTGAGAAGGCCGGCCGTTGAACTCAATGCTGGAGATGGAGGGACACATGAGGCATGGGAGTGGGAAGGCGCCGCCGTTGAACTCGATGCAAGGATAGGAGGGCACCACCGGGTGATCTGAATGAGGGGATGGGAGGGCTCTACTGGATGATAGGGGAGTGCGCCGCTGGTGGACGCGAGGGGAGGGTGTCGCCGATGGAAGGGAGGGGTCGGGAGGATGTTCGAATGGAAGGGGATGACAACCTGCGTTTGGCAGAGAAGAAAGGGGCGGAAGAAGCGGGACTCATGGGACGGGAGTCACGGGATTTGATTATGGGAATGCTCGACGAAGCAACGTATCGGCGGAGATGAAAAGATTTTGCAATGGGTGTTACGAACTCCTCGACCGGCGTTTCCACTTAGCGGTGGCAAAGAAGTGTAAATTAACTAAACGAAGTATTGAGTCTACTCATTATATACCATTGGATGTAGATCAGAAGGTATAGATTACTCCAATGTTTGATGTTTGAGGACGACCTACGATCATCAACTTCCTTTTAATAGTAAAGATAACCATAATGTAGCTAAGTGATATTTTTGCTAAGAGGCATTTCCCAGGTTTCCACTTCATGTATAAAAGATTGTAGACATATTCAGACATCAGGTTGATCCACATTATATAATAGATTGTAGACATATTCATGCCAACAAACTAGTTATTATATACTAAAAACAATATAAGGGTGTTTTTTGAGACATCATGTTGATCCATATCATCTGAATTATTTTGATCGTTAAATCTAAAATTTATGGGTTGGATTCAATAAGATATTATTAATTATGTAACTGTGTAGTTCCGGTTGTCACGCCTTAAATCTATATAACGTAACGTAAGTTGTTCCAAGAAAAAACACATTACGTAAGTTGTATACGTGTCCATATTTTTCCTTTGAAAAATAGACTCCCGTGATTAACCAAGCGTCCACCCAAATGCAATTTTTGCAGACAATACATCCGGCCCGTATTTACCAAACCGAGAGTCCGTTTGAACGTAAATAAATCACCAGACCAGCTAGCTAGCTGACTCCGTTCCTAGACAAAGTCTGGCCACGTGACATACGTGGTAAGCAACCCCCAAAAAAGGTTCGTTAAAATATAAAAAAAAGATCAACTAGCTTTTTTTTTGGAAAGAGGAGATGAGCTAGCTAGCCTAGCCAAGTCCCTTTTTGAAAAGAAAAGTACAATGACTATTTTTTTCATATTTCATTACTCTAACCATCTTAACACTTAGACTAGTCCCAATAGGAGTATCATAGGTGGTATCATGCACCACATGCATACAAAATGCTTATGTGTTATAGCAATTAATGATGAAAGAGATTCTGTTGGTATCATAAGTAGATACGGTATCATAGCACATAAAACTAAAAAGATTAATCCCAAACAAATCTTGTCCATAATTTTACATTGAGATTTTACAAAACAATAAATACACCAAAACTATGATACTACTATATGATACTATTCATTGTGGAGATGATATCATATACTAGTATCATATGCAGGATACTACTATAATACTTCCCATTGTGACTAGTCTTATAGTACTCATTCCAATCTGTCACTGGATTAGATGTATCTAGCACTAAAACATGTCTAGATATATCTATTTCTACGACAAGTAATATGGATCGAAGGGAGTACAATAAGTATTTTGTTTTTCATATTGTCTATGTACCACGTACTGTGTTGATATACAATGTCCATCATCCCAACAATGTCCAGAAGATTTATATATAGTAATTTTAACTGTGTTTGGCAGCAAATTTTGTTAATTTTGTTTTTTGAGATTAGTGTGATTTCAAAAATACCATGGTGTAATGTACTTTGAGGTGTTTGGTTTTAGTAAAAAATGCATTTTTATTTGTGTGACACTGCACTGATTTGGCAGTATAGAAAAAGGTGGCCAGGACCTCTTTCTTCCAAAATTGTAGTGTTTGTTGGCTAGCCATGTAAATACTATGGTTTTACAATAATTTTGTTTGGAAACACTTGGGTGCCAAACGGAGCCTTAAAATTATAACATAATGAAGTACATATGATCAATAGGTACAAAGTTACGCCAGTGTACAAATTTACACATGTGTGTCATTGGGTACACAGAAATAGAAAAAATACATATACTTCTTTAATTTAATTAGAAAACACAAATATTCCAAAGCTCAGTTAATTTAACATTTAGCAAAAGGCGCAATTTGATGCTGTTTAAATATAAATACAGAAACTAAAAACACATATTGACACATGTAGCATCTTTGTTAACCTTATACGAATTTAAAAAATAGCCTAGCACCCTTTTGGGCATCAATGGAGGAACACATGTTTGAAACTAAAATAATGGTTGTGTGCAAGGATACATGAAAATATTTATGTACATGAGAGCAAAATTATATGCCTTATATTAGCAAAATGTTAAGAGAAGGTATATTTAGGACTTAGTGTTATCGTCAGGTGAATTAATCGATATACTTCATTTTTTTTATCCACATTGGAAATCTAGGCACTAATTATTTTTTTAGAGGACATAAAATGTGCACATTTTAATTATTAGAATTTTCCAATGGGTATTGTTTAGTTTTTTAAAAGTATGGTACTGTTTACTTTTCATGATTTGACATCCTTTGATTTTTTCCCATGTCTTTTATATGATATAGTGTAGTCAAAATAAGAGCACATATCACTCAATTAATTCGAGTAGAGATTAAGAGACTAGAACTATATTATCCAAGATTGTATTCGTATTACATGGAACCACAAATGCTTATTGATTGTGTATAAAAATGAATTGATTATCGACATAACATCTAAATATTTAAATAATAGATAAAAATACTGTATCAAAATAGATGACGTTATGAAACTTAAACTCATAATAGATGACTTTATGAAACTTACACTCATACTTTCTAACTTTAACTAACAACGTAGAAACATGTTAATGGATCCACTAGAAATATTTTTTTTGCCTAATACAGTACTAATTTTGTATCTATGTTTTTGTAAGATCATATTAATATATAAAATAATGTGAAATTTTAACCATGGAACTTTATTGAAGTCTATAAGTTTTTACATTTTGAGGCAGAGCTGGCTACATGCATGGATGCATGTTATTTATCATTGAGATGGGCTACTTGGAAGCAGTAGCCATGATAAAGAGTGAAGAAGAAGATCAGTCGGTTGTCACCCATCTTCTGATGGAAATAAAAAGTTTGCTCCATAACGCGGTAGATTTTTAGGTTTAGCATGTTAGTTCGTCATGCGCAAAACTTGGTGTGCCATGCTCTTGCCTATACTAGGCCATTCAGAAGCCACAATTGTTGTTTGGCTATATATGATTGGACCATTTACATATACCCAAACTCGGTAAGGATGATTGTGATTCTAATTCTTAGTTAACGCAAATTCCCATTCACAGAAAAAAGGATTCATGTTTTGAAACCAATATAAGTAGTTGTGAGGAAGAAACTCAAACCAAGGTAACAATTCTAATTATTTAATTTGGCTGAGCTATTAACGAGGATGGATTATTTACAATGTTAATTAAGCTCGCATAATGACCTGACATCACTCATAGTTTTATCATTGAGCTAATATTACATAGAAGCAGCACACATATATCTTTTGACAGATGACATACCAATTTTCAGCCAACAATTTAAGTTGGTTAAATCTCTTGCTTGCATATGTTGTAACAGTTTGACCATAACAATTTTTTAGTCCTCGATCCATATTATTTCTTATGGTAAAATTCAATATCCATGAAACCACAAGTCTATTTATCGTATCTCTTCTTCCCACTAAAGATGGTGCCCTCGCATTTGCGAGGGCCACCATGCTAGTGTGCTTAATAATGCAATCCATCATTTACCAAGAGATAAGGCTCCAGTCTGGACGACTTCAGGGAAACTTTTTAAAAATGTTGGGACATAATAAAAGGAGATGTCACGAGAGTTGTTCACTATTCAGTAGCCTTCACGTTGCCAACATTTATTGGCTCAACTCCGCCAATATTGTCTTATTTCCCCAGAAGGAAAGGGTGGAGGACATCTATGACCATAGGCCTATTAGTCGTCGAAATCATCGCCAAGATGTTTCCTATCTTTCTTGGGCTGATCGTGGATAAGCTTATTTCAAATGCTCAAAGCGGCTTTACAAAAAAGAAAAGTATCCACAACAACTTTCTCTACGGAAAAACCCTTGCGAAGAAATTCCATAAAGGGAAGACCCTGCCTCTTTTATTCAAGTGTGGTGTCCGCAAGGCTTTCGATCCCATCCGTTGGTAAAATGATATGGTCCCGATAGAGGCCAGTAATGTGATGTCGGAGTAAATCTAGTACTTCCAACTACTTATGGTTCTCACAATATGATTGCAAAAGTGTTGGCATTTT
Organism: Avena sativa; assembly: GCA_916181665.1. Taxonomy (NCBI): domain Eukaryota; kingdom Viridiplantae; phylum Streptophyta; class Magnoliopsida; order Poales; family Poaceae; genus Avena; species Avena sativa. The sequence goes on along the minus strand of OV702286.1, from coordinate 26,531,695 downwards.
CAGTCAGTATGGAAAAGTAGGACATTATCCACGGAATTACAGAGACCAGGTCGCTGTGACCGTGGCACCCACTCGACCCACTTCAATAAAGCTACTGTCGTTCACCGGGGCAGCAGGCTGGCAGCGCGTGCCTAGCTCGTGGGGCGCGACGAGAGAACAGCCAGAGAGAGATTCACGCCGTTGGACAATGTCGGGCCAACAGTCCAGGCTACTTGGGGATGGTAGGGAGGAGGGAGAAGCTTGTGGGGCTGCTTAACTTGGTCGTCCTGCTTTTACCAACCTAGCGGTTTTTAACGTGGAACGCAGATATTCTATTAACTGTATGCATGACAAGATCATCAGCCAGGAGACATATTACATCCTGTGGCGCGTTTTGTAACCTGTGGTGTGAGTTTGAGAAAAAAAAAGAAATAAAGAAAATTCGAAGACACGATACGTGTCCGTGGCCACAAGATTTTTCCAGCGTGCTTGTTTGTCTAGTTTGTTATTGTCGATTTGTGAGCGAATTCCAATAACCTGTGGTGAGTCCGTCAACCACATCTCGCATGGTTTCCGTCAGTGGATGTACGTAGTCTGCACCTAGTGCCGTCAGGCACCAGCACAAGCGCTGGTTTATTACAAGTCCTCATTGTTAGCTTTTAGTCTTGATTCTTGTAGCATCACAGTTAGTTCATCATGCATCTGGTTGGGCGTGTTTGATGCATACATACATAGCGAGAGGCTAGAGTTTCATGAGAATTATCGTGTGATTATGTGGAAAGAATCCAAGAGCAAAGCTTTGCTACTCCCTCCATTTCAAAATATAAGATATTTTAAGTTTATGAAAAAAACCGTATCTAGACTGCTTTTAGTATGTATGAGTAAACATACATACTAAAAGTAGTCTAGATATATTTTTTTTACAAACCTAAAACATCTTATATTTTAAAACAGAGGGAGCACTTGTCTTTCCCTCTGAAGATGAAACAGTTGGAAATTGCCCTAGAGAGGGTGGTCTTGATCCAAGTGGGTGGGTCTAGACCTCATGTCTCAACGGATGAGATTCGACAGCTTCTTCAGAGAGAAAGAGGCGTTCGTTTTGAGGAAGCTTCGACCGAGTGATTTTAAAGTGATTTCTAAAAACTTAAGCATCAAGGAAAGAGTTCTCAGAGGAGACATTAGAGCTGGTGCAATATATCTGATCTCTGGGCCATGGAATCGGCAGTCACAAGCTTCTTGTCGGCTGATGTTTTATCGATGTGCGATCAGCCTCGTGGGCATCCCACGACATGCTTGGACATGGAAAAACGTTGCAAAGCTTTTATCTTATTCATGCTGGATAGAATCCGTTCATCCTAATTCGGCTTCTAGATCTGATATGACAGCATACAAGGTTATCGCGTGGACTGATAACCCGTACGCTATCCCAAAGTTTAGATGGGCCAGCATCATAGACCTTGTGGACAACAGGAATGGGCAGGGTGCCAGATCTGGAGGATGCTGCTGTTTTGTTGAGAAGAGGTCGAAGAGCTACTCAGTATAACACCCTTCGCTACAAGGTGTTCTGTTCTTTCGTTTGCACTCGGTGGAGGACCACACATCGATGATTCTTGATATGACGGGGTCCTTAGAGTATCTCCACTCGTTAGAGGCGTCCAGGCCGAAATTCGGCGAATTTTTCTGCCGGATGTATGAAGTTTTTGGCCTAAGGCCTAAAACATTCCAGTCACGAGCCCAGGTGACACCGGTGAACGTATTTGAATTTGCGGATATTAAATCAAAATTAGGCGAAAAGGCGACCAAATTTGAATGAAATTCATACTAATCTGGTGATATATATTATATAGGCGAAATTGGTTCGTTACATAGGCAATTTAGACCAGAATCTAACTAAAACAGGATAAAAATAAACTAAAACGCAGCTCACCGGTACCGCGAGCGGCCTAGTTCATGCCGAGGCGCCGGTAGAACTGTGTGTACACTAGTACGAACTTATTACTTAAAGATGGTGTCTAGAAACGGTTTATTTCTAAAGTAGAAAGAACTGCTAGTGGTTAGCAACCTGAGACGGTCGTTATATTATGACCGTCGCTAATAGAAGCCTCATAAGATTAGTAATTAACACCGTTTATAGTACTACTTTCTCTTTAGCCGGACGTTAAAAGAAAACTCCTCTAAAGTAAACCTGAGACATAGGTAAATAGTGGCTATCTCCCTAGAATGTTGAACGATAGCCATTCTAAAATATTAACCGCCTCTAGGGTATACAGGTCCTTAATCGATCGCTCTTCCCTTCACCGGGTCCCCACTTCGACCAAATCGACTCACCTACCCGCGCTAGGAAAATCCTATTCGGCGATGATGAAATCCCCTCCCCTCCCCGGCGACAACGGCTGCATCTGGGTCACCAATGTAGGTTCTCCTCGACCTAATGCCCTTCACCGTGTCACCTCCTTATCTAGGTTCACCCCGTCAGTGCTCCATCTAGGACACGGCGATGGATCTTGCTCGCTGTGTCACCGCCTTGTTCTAGGGCATCGGGTCGGTGTTACTATCTACGTCACTTTATGATTTTGTGGTAGTCACCAAATTAATACCCCAAATTGTTGTTTTTCATAGCTATGTTAGTGCTAATGGACAGTCTTATGTCCCAAATTAGTGCCAACGATGAAGATGTGGCACTTAGAATATTATGGGATGATCTGCATCTACCTAGTGTCTTTGTACAACCACTATGCTTTATTACAGATTCATCTCATTGATTTTGGCCAAGGATTAAAGTATGGCACTATATGTCCATGGGATAATGTGCATATAGAAAATGTTCCATACAAACATATTTGTTATGCATGCTTCTTTCTATATGTTCGATTATCTCATTGACTTATTGTGCTTTGTTAGTATGAGGCCCAAATTGTTGTTTTTCATAGCTTTTAAATTTGATTCTTGTAGTTCACTACTTACAGTCTGATTATTCTAGTTAGCAAGTCTTCAAAAGGTTGCATTGTCAAGAGTAGATCTAGAAATAGACGTTTGTAGGAATTATGAATACTGCAAAATGGATGGGCTGATGCCGAAAGAGCCAACTGTACAGTGTAGCATCGAATTGCAGGTTCTAAAATTATTTCTATTGACTCTAAGATAGTAGTGAAACCTACTCTACAACATCAAAACAAAACATTCTAATTACTGCAATGTCTATTTAGATTTTTTAAACCAACACTGTCTTAATCTATGTCACATCGGATGATAATTATGATTATGATGTGAAGCAACCTGTAGTCAAGAGACATAAGAAATTGAGGTTCAGAGCACCTGATGATGTTGTTAGAGTCAACAAAGCTAAGAAAATTATGATTACAACTCACGTGTTTAAATTATAATACATCTAATGTATATACGGTCTATTCCGTTTGATGTATATACATTCTACTTCGAGGACCCCTTCGTCGTGCAGGTACGTATGCGTGAAAACCAAAACTAAAAACCCTAATCTAGAGCTTTGATTTAGGAATTTTGATATGGAATTTGCCATTTTTCTTCTCAAATTTAGGGTTCAGGGTTCCTGAACCGTAGAGATCCGACGACGGCGTCAGAAGAGCCTCCCCAGCCGGCCTCTATCTATCCTACCTATTTCCCCATTGTATACATCTCAAAATATGTAATTCTTTATTGATTCCTCGTCGTTCCTTGCCCTTCTACCAATAAGATTAATGTACGACAACAACAAATGTGTTTCTGTTTTTAGACGACAACAAATGTGTTTCTCTTTTCAGTCTAGTTCATTATTACATTTGATTGTATTAAGATGCTCAATGTCTGTATGTATTTAACAGATGGGAACCTGTAGTGACGATGCAACATTTCTTACTACCGATGATAGTTTTTTCATTAGCTTTGGCAGTTTTGAATTCCAGTCATCGGAAGAAGGGCCCACTAAGAGGATTGAGTTTAGAGGTATCAAAGAACATCAAAGATCAACTCATCTGTTTTGTATGTGTTTAGACTATAGACATAAATATTTCACAATATTTAATTTTTTATGTGTTGTTCTATTAGGGCCTGAACACGGGAGTGGCACTGATTTTAAAAAGCAGAGCCTTTTTGGAAACGATATGTATCTGAAAGAAGGTCATGTAGACTTTTTCTTAGACTAGTGTGAACCTCACTTTCCACCAAAAATCAAGTACTATATGTCTAAATCTTGTCATATATAGCTGTCATGAAAAATAAGTATAAGATGGTAAGAAAGTATATATATATTCTTAAACATGTGAACCACAAGCTAGCCTGTGATATTTAATTACTTCCAGCAATCACAGGCATAAAAGTTATTCAATTATTTGTACTTGCGCAGAAATTTGCATTTGAAAATACCTAAAGAATCTTCTTGATGAACCTATTGATGCCCATATTTGGCAAATGGATAGCAAAAAGCCAAAGATCGTTATGACAAAGATAATGGAGGGATACATATGTATTCTGGTTCACCAACTTCCACCGGGTGGCCCATTATAAATGCAAAGCTGGTTGTTAGAGAGTACTAATTATTATAGTTTGATTTATGTATGGACTCCACTTTGTATATACTACCATAAAGTAATGGTAAATTTGTATGGATATTTCTCCAACTATCTAGCTAAGGATAATTATTAAAGTAATAATGTTCTTTGTCTGCTTGCGAAGTACTTGAGCTAATCCATTTTCTGGATGATGAATCATGATTATGTGTCATGTCTGTTATATTGAGTCTGAATTAGCAGTACTGTTGGAGGCAGCCATGAATAACTACCACTTTGAGGCTTCCTTGTTCTGAAGATGGTCTTTATTTGGATCCGACTTTGTTTCTCTTACTCTTGGAGGATGTCCTTACTAGAAGCCGTCTAAGGGTGAGGAGTTTTTCCAAACGGTCAAGACTAACAGCCATCTCCAGGTCAAACTTTTGAGAGGTGTTTATGTTTTCGAAACGCCTGAGGTCATGTATCTTAGAGACAGAATGGATAACCGGCTCAGGTGGTGCCCTCTTAGAGGCTATGAGCTTCAGCCGGAATGAGAAACCACATGAGGTCTATGGTCAATAACCAGCCGCATCGGCGGCACGTCGTTGAGGGAGGCCTCCAACACCATCTTGAAGACAAATATGTCCTGCTCGTCCTCTGACGTGTCCACTGGGTTCCTCTTCGGCCAAAGAAGGTAGAGGCGTCCAGAAGGAGGGGAGGACTAGGGTGGCAGCGACGCGTCGATGATGATGCTACGCGAACCCCAAGGAAACTAGCGGCACATGGGGCGGTGTCCAAAGACGACGATGAGGACGGCTCGTGCTTCACCAGCAGGAGAGCCGACGTGTCGTGCCTCGCCTGAAGAGAGGGTGTCCGAGGCTGAGGATGACGAGGACGCACATCCCATCCTCCATGGCAGCCAGGAGCTGCCACACCAGCGCGAGAGGGTCTCCGGCGTCCTAGCCCGGTACGTGAGGCGTGGTGAGTTACGGGCCTCAATGTGCTAGAGAATGGTGGCGAGCAGGCGCCTTGGCACGCCCCACCACTCATGCCGGCTTACGGCGTTCCTCCTGCTCAACGCCAATGGTGACCCCTAGTAGGCCTCCATCTCTCACTGGTGGCGCTCAGGGAAGTTCTACGTCCACACGGTGTGGTTGTTGGGAGCGCAGGTCTGCGCGGTCGTCATCGGATATCACGGCGAGCACCGCTTGGATCTCGCCTATCATGGCGATGCCTTGGGAAGGAGGGAGGATCGACACATCGCCAATGTTCAGCACCCAGCCTGGCAGTGCGCTGATGTCTAACGGAACCGGGTAGTTTGGTATAAGGGTCGATCAAGCTCCTGAGTTTGCATTTGCGACACAGACCATCTTATCAGGGTTTCGTTGTTCTAAATCATGTCGGCTGTCGCGCCTTTCAAGTAACTAGCCACGAGGCTTTCGCTCATCTTGATGACCATGATAGCCTGCGCGATATAGGGAAAGAGAATATTTTAGAACATGCATACACATGAATTCACGGTCGCTACAAAATTTTGGCATGACCTTTGCTAAAAAGTAGGACATACGCGTAGTGCAAAAAAATTGCCGAAATGGAAATGAGTCAACATTTTGGCAACATGCATACACCACGCCGGTGCAACCACAAGCTTCTTCACATATACAAACATGCATACAACACGCAAAAACATCTCATGATCGACACACACGTATGTAGCTCATGCAACAACAAGCTTCACATACACAAACATGCATACACCACATGTCTGGTGCGACCACAAGCTTCATCGCATACACAAACATGCATATGCATGTCCTTCCATCTACTCACCTAGTAAAATATGGAGGAGGAAGAACGAAAAGCGGTGGTTTAGTAGATCTACAAGTTAGAGAGATTTTTCTTTTTATATATACGGACCAAAATAGCTTTAGCAACCTAAAATGGGTGAGCTCATGGGAAAAATGAGGTGGGGAGGAGGAAGAAGACGAGATCTAGTCTTAGGCTAGGGGTGAGAGGGGATAAGTGGGTGAAGATAGGTGGAAAAGTGCACTAAATGGGTCCAGCCAGAATACCAGTGGCGCACCACGTGCCCATGCGCCACAAGTATGTATACCTATGGCGCAATCCTGAGAAATGCGCCAATGATAAGTCAGGCGCCATCTATAAGTGGCACTTATAGATGGCCCCTGCCTTATCTGTGGCATATGGCGTGGTGATACGCCACAGATAAGTAAAGGCATAGATGGCCCCTTCCTTATCCGTGAGGCATGGCCGGGTGATGCGCCACAGATAGTCACTTATAGATGGCCACTGCCTTATTCGTGGCACATGGTCGGATGATTCCCCACTGATAGTTGACTTATCTATTCCGCATCATCCCATTCATGCGCCACTGATAAGGTGGCACCATCTATAAGTGTGCATCACCATACCATGCGCCACGGATAATGCAAGGCACATTCATAAGTGCCACTTATAGATGGTGTCACCTTATTAGTGGCGCATGACTGCGATGATGCACAACAAGTAAGTATACTATCAGTGGGGCGTGGCCGGGAGGTGCGCCACAGGTAATTCTCTATGGTGCATCACCTTGATAATGCGCCACTAGGTTTCTGTATAGTTGTTTTTCTAGCAGTACACGCGGTACAGTTGCATGTTGTTGTACTGTCGGTCCTTAAAACCTCTTGAAACTCTAAACACCTTAACCTCTATTGAAAACTTTCTAAGAACCTGAAACGTTAGTCAGACAGCCAAACCAAGCACACAGATGTTTTTATAGATAAGTTTTAACTAAGTTATGCAACACATGATTAGAGAAAGGAGCACTTCTTCCTTTCTAAAGTTAATCCCAAGTCAACTCTAATAGAAAATCATGTCAAGATACAAGTGCCAATGCAACTAAACTCAAGACACCAAATTAAAAGAAGACACATAATGACATCTTGGTTGCCTAGCATGAATCACTTTCTTTAAAAGCCATATTGCCAAGCTTCGCTACTCCATATTTTATATACTTGGATCCCAAGGGTTATTGACCCGAGGTGTAATTGTACTTACCTCCAGCCGAGGTTTGGAGCATCTCATGGCAGAGTTCAGTCGGAGTCATACCCACTTGCGGTGGATCAGTATCATGTAGATGGATAAGTTCTCACATTCAAGCGAGTGTTGGTCCACCAACCGTGGTGAATATGCCTCCTTATATAGCTGCAATGACAGGATTATAGATTCATACAAAAACTTAAAATTTTACCTTGGTTACCATCGCCAGGAAACACCTCATATTATTCTTCCTTTGTAACAAAGAATAGATCAAAAGTGCGTTCTTCCTCAAGTTCGTCGCCCTTACAAGAAAGTTCATCAAATCTAGATTTATCATACCACTTAGAGGAAGAGGAATCATCCGAAAACATATCATTGGTGATGTGCCATTCAGGTCCCTACAAATTAGCATTGAAAGATTCATAGCAAAGTTCTGTCTCTATTACATCATTATTAGTGCTCTCCAAATGAGTGTCTAGGAACAAGGCCTTCACAGAATAATTATCAACTATTTGAGCACTATAGCAATCATTATTCGCGAGAGGTATTATAAACAAACATAGTGTTTGTAGTGTGATGCTCATTTACAACCTCACCCTTTTTGCGTTCCTCCTCGTTATCTTGTGGTTCCTGCAAATCGTTATATTTGGGGGCTATGAATTCCCATCCCACTTTATTCTTTATCACAAGTGCATTTAGACTAAGATGTGTTTTGCAATAATCAATAGTACTTGTGAATTGATTAATAATTTCTTGTGAGGACTCACTATCACTACTCTCTATACATTTTATAGAATTTAGGAATAAATCATGGGCACCTTTATAAACCATATACTCTAATACTTCATCGCTAGTATAAGACTCTAGGATTTCTTTCCGAAGATGATTGCATTGAAAACTAAAGTGACCATCAGCCATACAATTATTCGCATGATACTTGATATGAATCAATAAATTATTTTTTACATCACCTTCCCTATTATACATCACTTGTTGGAATTGCTTTCACAGTAACTAAAAGATTATGCTACTCTCCGTCCTTGATTTTCTTGAGCAGCCTAGCGGCCCATCAGCACACATTTCTCTTCAGTGAGATTCCCACTGCGACCGCAACCCTGGCACCAAGCTTCTTTGAGGAGCTGGCCGTTGTACCTAGACCGAAGCCGATCAGTAAGCAAGTTGTCCCCACAACAACCGCACTGTAAAAAATATTACTACCTCCATTCCTAAAAACAAGATATATAACTTAAGTCAAAAGTCCAATATCTCCAAGTTTGATCAAACTTATAAAAAAATATATGAACATTGACAATACCTAAACTTAGTATGCTTTAAATTTTGACTAAATGTTGTATACACCTTACTTTTCGTAAGGGAGGAAAGTATGCTTGAAACTCGTTTTTTTAATTTCGATAATGGAATGAAACTTATATATGTTAGTTAACAATAGTACCGATATGTACTGATAAGCATCAAATTAATGTGGCACTACATGAGCGAAAAAATGTAACAGTTGACATGCATGAAACAAAGTATCCTACCTCTATCTAGATAGACAAAGGAAGACCGAATAAAGCTTCATCGCAAACATGGATCTATCAAAAATTAAAGTGACCATCAGCCATACAATTATTCACATGATACTTGATATGAATCAATAAATTATTTTTTACATCACCTTCCCTATTATACATCGCTTGTTAGAGTTGTTTTCACAGTAACTAAAAGATTATGCTACTCTCCGTCCTTGATTTTCTTGAGCAGCCTAGCGGCCCATCAGCGCACCTTTCTCTTCAGCGAGATTCCCACTGCGACCGCAACCCTGGCACCAAGCTTCTTTGAGGAGCTGGCCGTTGTACCTAGACCGAAGCCGATCAGTAAGCAAGTTGTCCCCGCAACAACCGCACTGTAATAAATATTACTACCTCCATTCCTAAAAACAAGATATATAACTTAAGTCAAAAGTCAAATATCTCCAAGTTTGATCAAACTTATAGAAAAATATATGAACATTAACAATACCTAAACTTAGTATGCTTTAACTTTTGACTAAATGTTGTATACACCTTACTTTTCGTAAGGGAGGGAGTATGCTTGAAACTCTTTTTTTAATTTCGATAATGGAATGAAACTTATATATGTTAGTTAACAATAGTACCGATATGTACTGATAAGCATCAAATTAATGTGGTACTACATGAGCGAAAAAATGTAACATACAGTTGCCATGCATGAAACGCAGTATCCTACCTCTATCAAGATAGACAACCGAAGGCCGAATAAAGCTTCATCGAAATCTTGGATCGATCGAAAACAAGGCTAGTTCTGCAATATAGAATTTACACTATAGGACACATGCATGCCTAAGAAAATGGTGTTCGACTGGTTCAGGAGTGTGTTGGGCGGGCTCATGCAGACTGCAGCTACAGTATTTTCTAGACAAACTTATGCAGTATAGAAAAAAAGGCGTAAAGAGTCGAAGAAAATGGCCATGCATGATGCATGCACATTGAACTCACTCGTATATATTGACGGCGGCAGCGCTGTTGGTGTTGAAGATCTGGGCACCAGGACAAAAGTTGATGGTACTGCCGGGTTTGGCTTTGATGACGGTATCTGACGCCCTGGCCACGCTGGTGCCGGTTTTGAGGGCGAAGTGCCTTGGGATGGGCATTTGGTCGGAGAAGGCACCGCCAGCTGTGCGTGAGAAGTGTGCCAACGCGCCGGGGGTGTTGATGGCCCCAGCACCGATGGTGTTCACGGTCGCAGCTCCTTTGGCGATGACGGAGCCGGCACCGCCGGCGATCTGGGCACCGCGATGGGCGCCGCTGATGGTGTCGGTTCCGGTCCTGAGTAGTGCCCAGGGGACGATCGTTTGGTCGGAGAAGGCACGGCTGGCCGTGTGCCAGGGCTGGGCCAGAGCGCCGCCGGTGTCGACGGCCCCAGCGCTGTTGGTATTGACGGTCGTCGCTCCGTCGGCGATGACGGACCCGGCGCCGCCGGTGATCTGGGAACCGCGATGGGCGCCGTTTATGGTGGCTATTCCGGTCCTGATGAGTAGTGCCCAGGGGACGATCGTTTGGTCGGAGAAGGCACGGCTGGCCGTGCGCCAGGGCTGGGCCAGAGCGCCGCGGGTGTCGATGGCACCAGCACTGTTCGTATTAACGGTACTAGCTCCGTCGGCTATGACATCCCTGGTGATCTGGGGTCCGCTGCCGGTGCCGGTGCCGTTGTTGACGAGGAGCTCCCCATGGTCGGCGTGGCTGTCGAAAATACTGTCCTTTCCCATGTCGATCTTGTTGTAGTCTACCGGTGCGCTGTTCGATCGGGTGGGCCGGGGGGAATGTTGAAGCAAAGCAATGGGGACAAGGATCGTGGCTGGAATGGAATCAGTGAGCTGGCGGCCGAGCGGTATATGTAACACAGTACGTAGCCTGCAACAGATCGAGACCGGTGGAACCGCGTCGTAGCGGCTACACAAATGATCGGCAGAACCCGAGAAACCTGCTGCAGTTTTGTCTCATCTCTCGCATGCATCCGGTGTTGGAGTTAACCTTGTTGATTAGTATTTTATCATGTTTATTTTTCACTTTGTTTTATCAGTTGCATCTAGTAGTGGACTAAGTTCTAGTAGTGCGAGTGATATGCATACATGGTGTCATATTCGGCAGAGAGCATAGCAAAGAGTTAGAGAGTGCTGAGCAAGTGAGCGGATAGACAACGAGTAGTTGAGTACGTGCATACACATGATGCTAGATTTAGTCAAGGGGATTAGTGGTCATATTCTGTTAGTACTAATGCATGCATGCGTGTGTGCCGTGGAGTACCAGCAGCCAAGTCAAGATAAGACGGACGTGGAGATAAAAGTGGATACAGTTAGTTCAGACTTGTATTCCGCCATTGTGGGCTAGCTTGTAGCTGCCACGAAACTTGGTAGTGACTCCAATCGTGTGCATGTGTAGTTAGTTGTGAGTAGTAATCGGATCAGGCCGATGTGTGGCTCGGTCATGTGTGTGTTTTCCCTTTAAAAGCTTCCATGTAATCAGTTTAGACTTTAACAGAGAGTAAGAGAAAAAAGGCACAAGTGTGCGGTGCCAAAACTGTGTGTTCTTGCGTTCTTGTGTTCATCGTGTGAGTCTTCTCCAACTTCTAGCCAAGAGATATCATCCGGCAACCATACGCGAGAAGGCTGATGCTCTCATCTTGTCACCGCGTAAACTCTCTAGCTACTCTCAACGCGGCTTATATCACGCGCGATCCACGACGGAAGGTCGTCAAGTCAATCGCCGCCGCGTCCACTCCCAGCGATCGTAATGCAGAATCCGCCATCGCTCTAATTACTCTCTCTATCTCTCGCTCACTGCAGGAAACAGTCGAGGCGCCGGCCGACAGCTCGGCACATCGCCCCATAGGATTGTGTCGATGGTGGCCGTCGGAGTAGCCTCTTCGGCGTAAAAAGTGGTCGGCGTAGCCTCTCGACCGTGGGCATAGATGATCCCCTCGGCATAGCGCTCGCAGCGGCCCCATGATGTCACCGTTTGATAACGGCCTACCCTGGAGCTATGTCGACAGGCCCAGTCTAGCCCATCTGTTTTCCAAAAAAATCAATTTTTTTAATCTTTGAGTTGTTTGACTTGTTAATCTCTCGTTTTGAATTTTTTTAATAATAATTATATTTAATCTTTGTTTAAATTGTAATCTTGGTCAAACTTTTCGGTCGATAACCCATCTTCACTACTTCATCTTCAGCACGCTTAGCTTTCTCATTCCTTCAGCAAAGCAATTTATATATTATTGTCAATACTATGATATCAATCCTATTAACTCTTATATCATCATGTCACATGTCTGTATTTTCTGAAATTACAAAAAATTATTTAAGTACACAACAATAAATAAGTAAAATTATTATTGAATTCAAATAAAAATATAACGACTTTATATTTTTTGTCTTTGTCTATTTAATATGGAATAAGTAATAACTTTAAATCTGTAAATCAGAATTCGACAAATAATATGTTTAAATTGATTAGAAAAATGAGAGGAATCCAAATATGATATCAATATTAGCTTATCTCAAACTATGCCATGATTCTTACCATAATCTCATTTGCCCTTTAAAACGGCACGCATGAAGATTCTTAGCTCGGAGCTGAGACTCGCTAAACTTGAAGTGGATCTCTGATGAAATAACATATTGTGAACCTAAAAATGATTTTTGTAAAAAATCATAAGCATTAGATCATGTACATGTAGTTCATATTTGACCCACTTCCTACCGCTCGGCAAGAATTTTTCTTTTTCACCAGGGATAGACGAAAAGGTTTGAGATCCTCCTGTTAGGGCATTGTCCATGTAAGGTGGTCTAGTATTTTTAAAAAATATGGTGGTTGCATTTTGAATTAGCCATTTGGTTATTCATTAACAAAACCGTCAGTTTTTAGCACTCAAAAAATAGAAAATAGCTTTTTGGTGCGACGAAAAGAAAAACTTCCTCCTGCAACAGTGTTCGCCATCCCATGATACACATGTATGCACAATATGGACACATTATTACAAACTATGCCTTGATTCTAACCATAACATTGGTCATTTAACCCGAAAGCCAGGAAACCTCGAATGAGATAGGTCATTTTGTGAAGGTTTTTTAAGACATAATCATTATATCAAATTTGATACTTTTACTTCTAACTATGCCACGTAATAGAACGTGAAGGTTTCACATAGTTTGGATTGTTTTTTAATTTATTATGTCTGTTTTAATCTATCGTCAAACTTTGTCGAACGGCAGGCATGAATATTCTTAGCTCGGGGCTGAGACTCGCTAAACTTGAAGTAGATCTCTGATGAAATATTATAGTATAAACCTAAAAATGATTTTTATAAAAAATATGAGCATCAGATCATATACATGTAGTTCATATTTGACCTATTTTCTACCGATTTGGCAGGAATTTTTCTTTTTCACTAGGGATAGACGAAAAGGTTTGAGATCCCTCTGTTAGGACATTGTCCATATAAGTTTGTCTAGTATTTTTTTAAATATGCTGGTAGCATTTTAAATTATCCATTTGATGGTTGCTGCACAAAACCGCCCATTTTTTGCACTCGGAAAATGGAAAATAGCTTTTTGGTGCGATGAAAAGAAAAACTTTTTTCTGCAACATTATTCTCCATCCCATGATGCACATGTATGCACAATATGTACACATTATCACAAATTATGCCTTAATTCTAGCCATAATATTAGTCATTTGACCTGAAAGCCAAGAAACCTCGAATGAGATAGGTCATTTTATGAAGGTTTTTTTGAAACATAATGAATATACCAAGTTTGAAATTTTCCATTCTAACTATGTCACAAAATATGACACCACACGAATGTTTCGCATTGTTTGGATCGTTTTTGAATTTAATATGTCTGTTTTAAATTATCATCAAACTTTGTTGAATGGCGGGCATGAAGATTCTTAACTCGGGGCTAAGACTCGCTAAACTTGAAGTGGATCTCTGATGAAATATCATCTTGTGAACCTAAAAAATGATTTTTTTTAAATCATGAGCATCGAATCATGTACATGTAGTTCATATCTGACCCACTTCCTACCGACTCGGCAGAAATTTGTCTTTTTCACCAGGTATATACAGAATGGTTTGAGATCCCCTTATTAGGACATTGTCCATGTAAGGTGGTCTAGTATTTTTAAAAAATGTGGTGATTGCATTTTGAATTAGCCATTTGATCGCTGCTTCACAAAACCGTCCTATTTTGCACTTGGAAAATAGAAAATGGCTTCTTGGTGCGACGAAAAGGAAAAACTTCCTCCTGCAACATTATTCGCCATCCGATGATTTACATGTATGCCTAATATGGACACATTATCATAAACTATGTCTTGATTCTAGCCTTAACATTGGTCATTTAATCCGAAAGCCAGGAAACCTCGAATGAGAAAGGTCATTTTGTGAAGGTTTATTTGAGACATAATCAATATACCAAGTTTGATATTTTTCCTTCTAACTTGTCACATAATATAACATCACGCGAATGTTTTGCATTATTTGGATTGTTTTTGAATTTCTTATGTCTGTTTTAAACTATTGTCAAACTTTGTCGAACAATGGGCATGAAGATTCTTAGCTCGGGGCTGAGACTCGCTACGCTCGAAATGGATCTCTGATGAAATATCATATTGTGAACCTAAAGATGATTTTTATAAAAAATCATGAGCATCAGATCATGTACCTGTAGTTTATATCTGACCCACTTCCTACCGATTCATCATGAACTTTCTTTTCCACCAAGGATATACGGAAATGTTTGAGATCTCCCTATTAGTACATTTTGCATGTAAGGTGGTCTAGTATTTTTGAAAAATGTTCTAGTAGCATTTTGAATTAGCCATTTGATGGTTGCTTTTTGGTGCGATGAAAAGGAAAACTTCCTCCTGCAACATTGTTCGCCATTCCATAATGCACATGTGTAAAAAATATGGACACATTATCAGAAACTATGCCTTAATTCTAGCTATAACAATGGTCATTTGACCCGAAAACAGAAAACCTCGAATAAGATAGGTCATTTTGTGAAGGTATTTTTGAGGCATAATCAATATACCAAGTTTGATATTTTTCCTTCTAACTATGTCACATAATATGACACCACGCGAAGGTTTCACATTTTTGGATCGTTTTTTAATTAGTTATGTTCGTTTTAAACTATCGTCAAACTTTGTCGAATGACAGGCATGAAGATTCTTAGACCAGGAAAGATACTTCTAAACTTGAAGTGGATCTATGATGAAATATGATATTGTAAACCTAAAAATGATTTTTATAAAAAATCGTAAGCATCAGATCATGTACCTGTAGTTCGTATCTACCCACTTTTTACCGATTCAGCAGGAATTTGTCTTTTTCACCAGGGATATACGAAAAGGTTTAGATCCCCCTGTCAGGTCATTGTCCATGTAAGGTGGTCTAGTATTTTGGAAAAATATGGTGGTAGCATTTTGAATTATCCATTTGATGGTTTCTTCACAAAACCGCCCTTTTTCCACTTGAAAAATGGAAAATGACTTTTTGGAGCGACAAAAAAGAAAACTTCCTGCTGCAACATTGTTCGCCATCCCATGATGCATATGTATACACAATATAGACACATTATTATAAACTATACCTTGATTCTAGCCATAACATTAGTCATTTGATCCAAAAGCCAGGAAACCTTGAATGAGATAGGTCATTTTGTGAAGATTTTTTTAAACATAATCAATATACCAAGTTTGATATTTTTACTTCTAACTATGTCCCATAATATGACACCATGCGAAGGTTTCGTATTGTTTGGATCGTTTTTGAATTTCTTATGCATGTTTTAAACTATATATAATATTTTATGTTTCACTTACTTTTTATTTACAAATGTGTAATATTTAAGTGTAGATAGATAGATCTTATTTTTATGCAAATTTTGATATATTATTTGTATTTTCTTAATTAGAAAGATTTACTTACGATTTTTTTTTAAAAAATAGCTATGGCTAAAATTAAATGGAAAAACATCTGGAGGCCTACACTGACGGCCCAGCCGTCGGCACAGACCAACCAATTTATCCCAAAGAGCTATGCTGACAGCCAGGCCGTCGGCACTCCCTAGGCTTTCTAACGCCGTTCCCATCGCCATGTCGGAACTGGGGCTACGCCATGGACGGGACATACGTCGAGGGCCACCATCGGCACAGCCTTCTCCGCTACGCCGACGGTCGCGCTTCGTCGAGGGCTACCCTCGCCACCTTCATCTACGCCGACGTTCATCCCTACGCCGACGGCCGGACTGGACGGCTGGTCGGGGGAGGCCGCTACGCCGATGACGCCGATATTTAGCCGTCTGTGTAGGTGTAGCCGGCCGGCCGTCGGTGTCTCCAGTTTGTCCTATAGTGTCTATGTGTTTTCCAGCGTGATACTACTGTTTTGTCAAACTGATTTAGTTTACAAAAACATAATGTATTGTGGAACAAAGGATGTAGCCATATCACATCTGTATATATAACAGGGTTTGACCGTGACGCTAAACCTGCACGGGTAGATGCTCTCGCGACGGACGAAAGTCTGGTGCTCACTTATACAGCCAAATGCTTGCAGACATACTTCTGAATTTTGGTCACGACATGTGCCCTGCAGGTTCGTTCAGCTCTACCATATATAAGTAACCTACTACTCCCTCCGTCATAAAAAAGGATGTCTCAAATTTATTTAAACTTGGATGTATAATACATACTAAATAGTATCTAGATATATTTAAATTTAGACAAATTTAAGACTACTCCTCCCGAAAAAAAAAGTAACCTAGCAACGAATGCATACATATTTGCCTAACTCGATCCCGTGCACCACAAAAATGCATGCCTCGTACAGATTTATAAAGTTTCTGGCTTCTCGAAATATGGGCTGCAGTCGTACAGCCCGTGTAGAGTGGGACACCCCAAAATTTTGTAGTAGAACATCGGCAGAAGCAGCCTCATGGTGGCCTAGCCCTGTCCAGCGGCTAGGGCCTATGGAGGAAGCGAGCGACGCAAGCACACGTCGGTCGATCGATCTCGCATCTTCGTCTCTACATGCCGAGAACCTGCGCCGCGCCTCAGACCTTCTTCAGTTTGCCGCCGTCGCCGATCGCCAGATCGTGTCGTCGATGCAGCCGAGAGATTAAAAAAAATAGGTATTCAGTGCCACGACCAGAGACCCCCTATCTGATCCATCTCTATTATATTATTCCCTCCGATCAATATTACTTGTCGTTAAAATAGATGTATCTAGCACTAAAACATTTCTAGATAAATTTATTTTAATGACAAGTAATATGAATCAGAGGGAGTACTAGAATTTCTAATTTTGCTTCTCGAGATGCAGGGCACTAGGCTCCTAGGGTTTTTAATTGGGTTGGAAATAGGACTATAATTCGACTGATTAATTATTCGGGGAGCTGTGTGATACGATAGCGATACTTTTAGAGATTTACACTGCCTTTGAATTATTCCTGTAAGGCCGGGCGCACAATGTCCAGTAAGTATAGAACTATGAACATGACCGTGCAACTAAGCAGCAGCTCATATGACTTATTTTTTTCTTTGTGTAAATTTAACTATCCTAATTAATTCTCATGTAACAATTGGCAAATTACAGGACTAAATTTATGGAAATGTTTGTAAAGAAAAGAAGAACCTCAATTCAACATGAAAATGTTGTCCCGCTAGATGAACAGAATGATCCCTAGTCCCATGAACAACCCGGCCTCGCCACCGCCATCACCACATGGACAAAATGATGCATCGACACACATGAACAATATATTTCCCATGATATAGGAAATTCATCTCAGGCTCGTGAAGAAATCAATTGGGAAGATGAAATTGAATTTGAACCTAGCAAAAGAAGATGCATAGATGAGTACTCTAATAATCTAAAGGAGATGATAAGAAGAAAGTATTTGGCTAACACGCCTTGTCAACCTCGTACTTGTGGCTTTCCAGTTACTGAAATTTGTGGTAAAGATAGAAGATTTCTTTTAGAATGGTTTGATGAGTATGGCAGTTGGCTCGAGTACAACGAGTATATAAAGATAAAGCATATTGTTTTTGTTGTTTCTTATTTAGACTGCAAAAGAAGAAAGAAGCTGGGTATGCTGGATTTATTGCATATGGTTGGTCAAGTTGGAATAAAAAATACTCTCTCCCTTCCATAGAATAAGGCATATAAATTTAGTTAAAAGTCAAACATTGCAAAGTTTGACCAAAATTTAAAAAACCTATAAACCTCTATAGGGTCAAATCAATCTTATTAGATACATTATGAAATATATTTTCATACTGTAGCTATCTATTATCATAGTTATTGATAGTTTTTTTATAAACTTGGTCAAACCTAACGAGCGAGCATTGGGGAAACACAATGAGCATTCGACTGACCACGCGAGCAAGAGGAAACACAACGGAGGTGGAAGGAGAGAGGATAGCTATCGTATTGGGGAGACAAGGGGTCACTGGTGGAAAAAGGGCCTCCAGTCCCGGGCCGCAACGGGCTCTAGTCCCGGTTTTGGGCCCGGGACTGCGAAAACGGGACTAGAGGCCCCCCCTCTAGTCCCGGCTCGCAACGGCCCGCGACTGATAACAACCACGTGGTTGTTTCAGCGCCGCTGGGGGCGGAAACTCTCTAGTCCCGGGTTGTAACACCACCCGGGACTAAAAGGTTTCCTGCCGCGGCAGAGAAACACCACATTTCTCTGTCGCGGCAGAGATTGTGTATTTCCTTTTTTTTTGTCATTTTGTTCCTTTTTCGTTTTGTGTTTCACTATAAGAAACATATATTTCAGTATACATATTATACGCTACTACATACACACTACACGTCGATGAATTTATATAATTAATCGATCCCTTGCAAGCATACATATAATCAATCATATCAAAAGGAAGAAATGTTTTGAAATTACATGGTCATTGATGAATATATATATATATATATATCATATGAGCTACATGGAGATGACTAAGGCAAATCGAGTTCCACGTCATCCGCATAATGCTCTCCATGTACATCAAGGACTTCCTTCATCATAAAGCCCGCCAGCTCCTCTTGAATTGCTCTTATGCGTTGTTCTGGCTCTAGTTTCTCTCGCAAATCATAAATATAATGTGAGTCAAATTTCCGCTCACTTGTCAACTCGTGGATGTACTCACATACGTAGTATCCACATAAATGAGTTCCCGGTGGCTGCTGTAAACTCTTCGCCATTTTATAAGTTAGCTCCTCTTTGAATGGACCTGGTATTTTCTGTCTGAACCGTGTCCAACACCTGCTCGGCAAAGAAAATGAACAAAGGAGTTATTAGTTACCTGATATCAGGAAATGAATGAAAGAGGACGATATAATGCGATAATGATTGAAATTACTTATGGATCATTGCTTTCATGTCACTCCACTGCTCTTGGTCCCAACTTAATGAGTCGTGAACTTCAACTAGGGAGTTGTCAACTTGAATGTTTAGCAAGATCCAGTGGAATCTGCGGACATTTACATAAGCATACATGCATAGCTCATCCAATAAGCAAAAATAAAATGTGTACAAGATATAAACACTCACTTGAAGTTGTCAAGAAATAGTATTTCCTTAACAAAATTATGCTCGGTTAAGAACCTGGACAGGTCTTCCTCCACGTCTTTGGGGTGATTCTTTAACGTATATTCATTAATGATATATGGGTCAATGAACCCAACGTCGTATCTTCTAGCTCTTTTGCATTTAAGCATCTTCATTCTGCAGAATATAATATCATCATACAAAAGGATAGATAGTTAGGATAATATATTAAATGCAATGAACGAGCTAAAGCTACAAACTTAATTATAGAAATAAATAACTTACAGACAGTAGCAACCAATGATAGATTTGTCAAGGGCGCGCTGGTTGTATAACTGAAACAGTTCGGTCATTTGAACCTGTATCGAGTATGGTTTGAAGTGATGCTCCTTTCTAACATCCACCGGAAACCAATCTTTATGATGCTTTTTTCTGCTTGCGACATGTACGATTCATGCAGATTTCGCATATGTGTGGATAGACGCGCGAGCTCCTCATTACTGACTAGAGGCTGCCCTTGGACATACTACCGTACTATCTGACCCACTGGCGTATCTTCATAGCCTAAATATTGACCAAGAGACATATTTGCTTCGTTAGCAAGTGCTTTGGCCTGCGATACAGTGATTCCCATAAGTGCAGCATTATTACGGGCTCTAGGGTCCATTATTTGCATGTCCATATCCATTTCAGCTCTGAAGGCCTTGTCGAGGTCTGAAATGACTTTGAGCGGGGCAACCGATTGATTCTTCTGTGCTCCGAGCTGGGCAACTTGCTTCCCGCTTTTTGCACTTGTGATTTTTTTCTTCTGTGCTTGCTTAATAATCTCCCGGTCATAGTCTGATTCCAGATTCATCGATATCTGGGATGGTTGCTCAAGAAAGGACTTAGCCCACTTTTTGGTTTTTTCGTTATATACTAGCTTTGGCTCAGGCTTTTTGGGTGCAAAATGCGCCTTAACTTGGGCAGTCACATCCGCGTTAGCTTCCTCATCGGTCTTGTCATAAGGTCTCTTTGGAAGAGCCGGCGGGATATCGACTATCTTCGGCGTTTGACCTTTCTTCGATGTGGGGCGCGGGGGACCGTTGAACTTCCGTTTCTTCGACGAGGTAGTAGTATTGCACGGAGGCGGAGGTGGAGATCGAGTTGATATACTCCTGCTGCGGCGATCGTCAGCGGGGCGGGGTGGACTTGGAGGTTGGCGATAATCGGGTTGGGGTGGACTTGGAGGTTGGCGATAATCGGGTTGGGGTGGACTTGGAGGTTGACGATATTCGATGCGGGGTGGATTTGGATTCCTTGGAGTCGGTGGCCTTGGCGCCGAGCCTGGAAACTTGATGTACTTCTAATTCCATAGAATGATGTTGCGCTTGACATCTCCTAGTTTCGTAAGGCCTTCAGGTATAGCAATTTCAATCTCTAGGTCCGCAAAATCCTCCACTATGTCATCCACCGTGACACGAGCATAGCCTGGTGGAATCGGAAGTGAATGGTGGAGTGCTCCAGGTAGACAAGGTAAAGAAGTGCCGATCGCCACCTTGAAGGACATGTTGTTCATTAGCTGTTGTAGCTCACATTGTGCCATCTCTCTGACATCATCCACGGGGTAGTGAGTTGCCGGTGCATCATCCAGCAGTGCTTGATCATCAGCACGGACCTCCGTGGAAGCCACGCTGCTTCTCCGTTGGCTAAGATCCAATGCAGGATCATCAGACCGCGGGTGAGTTGACGACGGCGGCCTTTGGCTAATTTCATGCATGAGGTTCTTCAGATCAGCTTGGTCCTGCTCTACCCTGGAGATACGGTCTGCCTCCTGGTCCTTCTTTCTCTGACGGCTTCTGTAACTGGCATCGTACTGAGGAAACCCTTTCTTCCACGAGACACCGGCGCCTTTGCCTCGTGTTTGTCCTTCCTTTTTAGGATTCCCTAGAGCGCGTGTCATGTCGTCGTTCTCTCTCTCTCGGGACGGAACAATCCCAATTGAGCATCGTTCATTGCTTGAATAAGGTCTTGGTACGGTTTTAGAATTTTATCATGAAATAATGTCTTCCCTGTTTCTGGGTCCAAGGATCCCCCGTGCCCGTACCACCAGTGCTTTGACCTCTCGGGCCATCCATCTGTACCAGGAGTGACGCCTCTAGCCCTCATATCCTTCTCCATAGTTTCCCACTTAGGTATGGCACTCTTGTAGCCACCTGTCCCCATTTTATGATGGTATTTCTTGTTGGAAGCATTTAACGCGTTCTTTGCCTACTTTGCCTTTGCTTTATCAGATTGCTTGTACTGTACAAAATCGGGCCACTGTTCTCTCAACTTCTCGTTTACTCCTTTGAAGTCTGGAGTTTTCTTTTTCGCGACATATTTCGCGTATAAACTTTTCTTGTGGTTCCGGTACAGTTCAGCCATCTTGCTTAGTGCCCACTCCTTGACTTTCGCTCTATTTTCAAGCCCACCCGGCCTTGGGGTAATACCATCTACCTCAAATTCCTCATAATCTCGAGGTAGTATGAAATGTGCTATGAGCTTCTGCCAAAGGTCATCTTTGGCATCATCGGTGACATAGCTGTTGGATTCTTCACCGGCTTTCTTTGACTTATTCCATTCTTGGATGGTGATCGGCAGGATGTCCCTAACAAGCACCCCGCATTGACTTATAAACATCCTCCGGTGCTTCTCTAGAGCAATCGGTTCACCATCATCATCTATTTCTTCGATGGTGAACCTCTGATTACCATCCAACTTTTTGTTCGGCCCTCGTTTCGTTCGAGCTGTCGATTCCTTCTATCCGGTGGGCTAAAAGAAGAAGAGAGAGTGATTAATATATATCTAGATCAGTTAATGAATAGAGGTAACACGAGACTTTATACATATATATATATGTACCTCGCCGGATCCTGTCGAGGGCCATCATTATTGTTGTTATTTGTTTGCCCTTCGTCCATCTGGTCTTCCCCTTGGTACATTAGGTTTTCCTCTAATCCATCACCGGATGGATTTAGATATGAGGATATCTCTTCCTCGAGCAAAATATCTTCGGCGCCGGTAGTAGTAAGAGGAATTTCACCTCTTATCATGCCCTGACGAAAACTTTCACCGATGCGACCAGGATCTTCGGATGGATCCATGACTTAATTATCTGTAACAAAAAGAGAGTTAAACAGGTTAGAAAAAACAATAATCCTAATAACTAAAACAATATAATCCTAATTATAATAATCCTAATATTATTTGTGCTAAAACAATAATCATAATAACTAAAACAAAAAAATAACCCTAATCCTAATCCTAATTCTAATCTTAATAAATAAAACAAAAAATCACTAAAACAATAATACTTATCCTAATTCTAATATTTTAATTAAAACAATAATCCTAATACTAAAACAAAAAACCCTAATATAAAAAAAACTATAGAAAAAACTATAACATTTCCTAATATTAATTATGGTAAAACCTAATATTATTTGTGGTAAAACAATAATCCTAATATTAATTGTGGTAAAACAATATAATCATAGCTAATAACTAAAACAAAAAAATAACCCTAGCTAATTATAACTAAAACAATAATTAAAAAAATAACCCTAGCTAATTATAATTAAAATAACCCTAGCTAACAATATAATCCTAATCCTAGCTAATTATAATTAAAACAATAATTAAAAAATAATATAAAACAGATTTGTATTTAAAAAATACAAAGAGAAAAGGAAAAACAGAAAAAAAAATTGGAAAAAAAAGTAGCCTGACCACAACCAGGCCGGCCCATCTCTTCCCTCTTCCTTTCCTGTCGCCGGTCGTCCTTCCCCCAACCACCAGCCCAACATGGCCCACCTCGCCGGCCGTCCTTCCCCCTGTCGTCCTCTCGCCAAGCGTCGGTGTGGCGCGCGACGCCCTCGCCGGCCGTGTCCGTCGCCGATCCGCGCCGCCGCCTTGGAGAGCACGCCTCTCCCTCTCCCCTATCCTCTCATTCCCCCCCAGGCTTGCTCCCTGTCTCTCGTTTCCTTTCCTGGTCGAACGCTATCCGTCGCAGAGGCGCCGTCGTTGCGGAGCGGCGGCGGCACGACGGAGCGGCACGTCCTGGAGAACCATCTCACCTGCGGAGCGGCGGCGGCACGACAGAGCATGTACACACGGCGGAGCGACGGCGGAATCAGACAGCACCTCCCCTGCTTTCGTCTTCGTATGTGCTTCATCTTTGTCTGTGCTTCGTCTTCGACGAGAAATGCGAAGTGTTGGGGCGCAGCACCTCCGCTGGCGCCAGAATATAAAAGGACAGACCTTTAGTCCCGGGCTAAGCCACGTCCCGGGACTAAAGGGTTTTTTCGGCCGCTTCGTTTTCGCGCACGCAGGCACCCTTTAGTCCCGGGTCCAGCCACAACCCGCGACTAATTGTTTTTTTGTAAATTTTCTTTTTTTAATTCAAAACTAATATAAAAACTTTGGAAAATCATATCTTTTATTGTAATAATCCAAATAAAACAAATAATATGTCTATTATTATCAGAAAAATATAAAGAATCTTAATATAATATCCATTTATCTATTTGCATCATTTATAAATTATTTCATTTGTAAATTTTCTTTTTTTAATTCAAAACTAATATAAAAACTTTGGAAAATCATATCTTTTATTGTAATAATCCAAATAAAACAAATAATATGTCTATTATTATCAGAAAAATATAAAGAATCTTAATATAATATTGATTTATCTGTTTGCATCATTTATAAATTATTTCATTTGTAAATTTTCTTTTTTAATTCAAAACTAATATAAAAACTTTGGAAAATCATATCTTTTATTGTAATAATCCAAATAAAACAAATAATATGTCTATTATTATCAGAAAAATATAAAGAATCTTAATATAATATCCATTTATCTGTTTGCATCATTTATAAATTTTTTCATTTGTAAATTTTCTTTTTTAATTCAAAACTAATATAAAAACTATGGAAAATCATATCTTTTCTTGTAATAATCCAAATAAAACAAATAATATGTCTATTATTATCAGAAAAATATAAAGAATCTTAATATAATATCCATTTATCTGTTTGCATCATTTATAAATTTTTTCATTTGTAAATTTTCTTTTTTTAATTCAAAACTAATATAAAAACTTTGGAAAATCATATCTTTTATTGTAATAATCCAAATAAAACAAATAATATGTCTATTATTATTAGAAAAATATAAAGAATCTTAATATAATGTCCATTTATCTATTTGCATCATTTATAAATTATTTCATTTGTAAATTTTCTTTTTTTAATTCAAAACTAATATAAAAACTTTGGAAAATCATATCTTTTATTGTAATAATCCAAATAAAACAAATAATATGTCTACTATTATCAGAAAAATATAAAGAATCTTAATATAATATCCATTTATCTGTTTGCATCATTTATAAATTTTTTCATTTGTAAATTTTCTTTTTTTAATTCAAAACTAATATAAAAACTTTGGAAAATCATATCTTTTATTGTAATAATCCAAATAACACAAATAATATGTCTATTATTATTAAAAAATATAAAGAATCTTAATATAATATCCATTTATCTGTTTGCATCATTTATAAATTATTTCATTTGTAAATTTTCTTTTTTCAATTCAAAACTAATATAAAAACTTTGGAAAATCATATCTTTTATTGTAATAATCCAAATAACACAAATAATATGTCTATTATTATCAGAAAAATATAAATAATCTTAATATAATATCCATTTAGTCCCGATTGTAGTCACGAACCGGAACTAAAGATATTTTCCGCCATTTCCCACCGCTTCCCGCCAAGTTTTCCCGCCCTTTCCTTTCTACGAGAGCTTTTAGTCCCGGATGTAGTCACTAACCGGGACTAAAGATATTTCCCGCCATTTCCCAAAGCTTCACGCCAAGGTTTCCTGCCCTTTCCCTCTATATTTAGGGCGATCGCGCCATGGTTATCCACACATCCACACCTTCCACTCTTAGAACAATGGACAACGCCTACTGGGCCATTCTGACCCTCGAGGAGACCTAGGCGCTGTGCGCCTCCAACTACCCTTGTCCGCCAGTCTACAGGCCGCCCGCCGGCTGGATGCTGAGCGCTGGAGGGGTTCTTGTCCCTCCTGTCCCTCAAGGTTCCGCACGCCAGGCGGCCATCACAAACCACTTCTACCACGAGCTCACGCCGGAGCAGCGGATGGATCACCAGTGGGATCCCGACAACTACGACACCTGGAATGCCTTCTTCGCTAATAGGCGGGAAAGGGAGCTCGCCAGGTACGAGGGTGATGGCCCGCCACTAGTGAACCACAACAAAGCCGACCGTCTTCTATGGTGGGCGAACCGTACTATCATCAGAGTGATGCGCTACATCGCTGGGGGAGACCATCCTCTCCTGCGGTGCCCACGAGTCCACCCGCCACAGAGCCACAAAAAGGCCCCACACCGGCCCGGCGGTAGCGGCATCGTCTTCCAGGAGACCCCTCCCCCGCCCGCCGTGAATCCGAGGCTGGAATGGCCCCTGGTATATGCCATGGATGGGCTGAGGATCCCCGGAGTGGCTGGTGACGATGACGATGACGATGACGAAGAAGACCCTGAAGCTGCGTACTATAGGACTATGCATAATTATGACTAAAGGGGCGGCTTTAGTCCTGAGTGTTAGCTAGTCCCGGTTTGTCCCGGTTTTTAATATTAATAAATGTCTTGAGTGTTACCTAATAAATAGAGGGAAATGCCTATATAAAGAGAGGGTTCATCTTTAGTCCCGGTTGGAGAAACCAACCGCGACTGAAGGGATTGCGGCAGACTGGGCTAGGCAACACTAATAATAGGGGTGAGTGTCGACATTATGTCGTGTGGCTTGTACCTTGTCCCAGATGGTGTCACCAACCGGGACTAAAGATGAACCTTTAGTCCCGGTTGGAGACACCAACCGGGACTATACATGAGTCAGCACTAATAATAGGGGTGAGTGTCGACATTATGTCGTGAGTTTCGACATTATGCCGAGCTACTTGTACTATAAATAGGCATCCTTGTGAGTCTAGTCCTCCAGCCAGTTTGAGGCATCTCCAAGATGGTTTTCGAGAGCAGGGACACCACTACGGCCAGTTTTAGGGAGATGCCGATGAAGCCCAGTCCTCCGGCATCTCCAAGAAACTGTTCATAGAGGCACTCCCTAATATGTGAAATTAGTTAGCTCCTAGGCGTATTGATCTAGTTAGAGAAGTTACAAGCTCCAAGATGGTTTTCGAGAGTAGGGACACCACTACGGCCAGTTTCAGGGAGATGCCGACGAAGCCCAGTCCTCCGGCATCTCCAAGAAACTGGTCATAGAGGCACTCCCTAATATGTGACATCACGCGTTTGGAGATCAAATCTTAATGGTAAGTATGAATCGGTACTAAAGGCCCTCCTTTAGTCCCGGTCCAACCACAAAACGGGACTAACACACTTAAGATTGTTTGCAGACAACACTATAAAAATGGACGCATGCATGGAGCATCTTCACTCATAAAATGTTACAATTATTACATATCATTTCTTCGCGTGTGTTCCTTTCTGATCCCGTCGTATCCATGGAGCATCTTCATTGATTAACATGATGCTTGGGTCATCCTTCACCGCGAAGGGCGGAATTTCATGAAACTTATCACAATCTTCTGACATGTCCGTCTTGTCCTCCACTCCCACGATGTTTCTTTTTCCTGAAAGAACTATGTGGCGCTTTGGCTCATCGTCTGATGTATTCTTTTTCTTATTTTTCTTTTTCTAGGTTTGGTAGACAGGTCCTTCACATAGAAAACCTGAGCCACATCATTGGCTAGGACGAATGTTTCGTCTAAGTACCCAAGATTGTTTAGATCCAACGATGTCATTCCGTATTTCTTGTCTACCTTAACCCCTCCTCCTGTCAGCTTGACCCATTTGCACCGAAACAAGGGGACCTTAAAAGTAGGTCCATAGTCAAGTTCCCATATCTCCTCTATGTAACCATAATATGTGGTCTTTGACCCATTGTTGTCTGTTGCATCAAAGCGGACACCACTGTTTTGGTTGGTGCTCTTTTTATCTTGGGCTATCGTGTAAAATGTATACCCATTTATCTCGTACCCTTGGAAAGTCGATATAGTCGACGATGGTGACCTAGACAACAAGTATAGCTGATCTCCAAGAGTGTTGTTTTTGATGAGATGTTGCAACCAACCGCCGAAACTCTTCATGT
Source organism: Avena sativa (assembly GCA_916181665.1). Classification (NCBI taxonomy): domain Eukaryota; kingdom Viridiplantae; phylum Streptophyta; class Magnoliopsida; order Poales; family Poaceae; genus Avena; species Avena sativa. The sequence goes on along the minus strand of OV702286.1, from coordinate 26,503,811 downwards.
GTTCATCGCTAATCTAAGAGTCATGCTTTCCAGGGTTGTTGGAGCGTAAGATTTTCTTGTGTTCCTCGATATATGGGGCTGCCAAGATAGAATTTTGTAGAACGGTGTAATGTGCTTCGGTGTAAGAATGTCCGTCTCTACATATTATTGATTTCCTTCCTAGAGTACCCTTTCCGCTCAGGCTCCCCTCATACCGCGATTGAGGAAGACCAATCGGCTTAAGGTCAGGAACAAAGTCAACGCAAAATTCAATGACCTCCTCTATTCCATAGCCCTTGGAGATGCTTCCTTCTGGCCTAGCACGGTTACGAACATATTTCTTTAAGATTCCCATGAACCTCTCAAAGGGAAACATATTGTGTAGAAATACAGGACCGAGAATGGAAATCTCTTCGACTAGGTGAACCAGCAGGTGCGTCATAATATTGAAGAAGGATGGTGGGAACACCAACTCAAAACTGACAAGACATTGGACCACATCATTCTGTAACCATGGTAGATCTTCAGGATTGATTATCTTCTAAGAGATTGCCTTGAGAAATGCACATAGCTTCACAATGGGTACTCGAACATTATCTGGTAGAAGACCCCTCAATGTAATCGGAAGCATTTGTGTCATAATCACGTGGCAGTCATGAGACTTTAGGTTTTGGAACTTTTTTTTGCCATATTTATTATCCCCTTTTTATTCGACGAGAAGCCAGACGGGACCTTAATACTGCTTAGGCATTCAAAAAATATTTCCTTCTCTTGTTTGGTAAGAGCGTAGCTGGCATGACCTTGAAACCATTATGGATGCAGGCCATCTGGGTCTTTCATACGTTGATGGTCCTTTCGTGCTTCCGGTGTATCTTTTGTCTTCCCATACACGCCCAAGAAGCCTAGCAGGTTCACGCAAAGATTCTTCGTCACATGCATCACATCGATTGCAGAGCGGACCTCTAAGAATTTCCAATATGGTAGCTCCCAAAATATAGATTTCTTCTTCCACATGGGTGCGTGTACTTCAGTGTCTTTCGGAACATATTTTCCTCCAGGACCCTTTCCAAAGGTTACCAGTTGATCCAAACCTTTGACCATATCAAATATATCAGCACCAATACGCTCCTTAGGCTTCGTCCGGTGACATGCCAGACCGTTGAAATGCTTGCCTTTCTTTCCTAAGGGATGCTTGGCCAAAAGAAATCGACGATGCTCATTGTATACATTCTTCTTACAATGTTCCAAATATATACTTTCAGTCTCATCTAAACAGTGTGCGCATGCATTGTATCCCTTGTTTGACTGTCCTGAAAGGTTACTAAGAGCAGGACAATCATTGATTGTTACGAAAAGCAATGCTCGGAGGTTAAATTCTTCCTGCTTGTGCTCATCCCACACGCGTATCCCGGGTTCGTGCCACAACTATAAAAGTTCTTCCACTAATGGCCTTAGGTACACATCAATGTCGTTGCCGGGTTGCTTCGGACCTTGGATCAACACTGGCATCGTAATGAACTTCCGCTTCATGCACAACCAAGGAGGAAGGTTATAGATGCATAGAGTCACGGGCCAGGTGCTGTGACTGGAGCTCTGCTCCCCAAAGGGATTCATGCCATATGTACTTAGACCAAACCTTAAACTCCTTGCGTCATCTGCAAAGTCCGGGTACTTTCTATCCATTTTTCTCCATTGCGACCCATCAGCGGGGTGTCTCAACATCCCATCCGACTTACGTTCCTCTTTATGCCATCGCAACAACTTGGCGTGCTCTTTGTTTCTGAATAAGCGTTTCAACCGTGGTATCATAGGAGCATACCACATCACCTTCGCAGGAACCCTCTTCCGGGGGGCTCGCCCTCAACGTGACCAGGGTCATCTCGTCTAATCTTATACCGAAGTGAAGTGCATACCGTGCATGCATCTAAATTCTCATACTCCTCACCGCGGTAGAGGATGCAGTCATTAGGGCATGCATGTATCTTCTGAACCTCTAAACCTAGAGGGCAGACAACCTTCTTTGCTTCGTATGTACTGGCGGGCAATACGTTATCTTTTGGAAGCATATTCTTCATCATTTTCAGCAACTTTTCAAATGAGGAGTCAGGTATAGCACACTTAGCCTTCCATCGCAGCAATTCCAGTGTGCTTCCCAGCTTTTTCAGACCATTTTCGCAATTTGGGTACAATAACTTTTTGTGATCCTCTAGCATGTGATTGAACTTCTCCCTATTCTTTTCAGTTTGACAATCTCTTCGTGCATCGGCAATGGTCCGACCAAGATTATCAGCGGGTTCATCATGTGTCTCTTCTTCATCCTCCCCTTCAGCATCCCCCATGGAAGTATCTCCGTACTCAGGGAAACCATGATAGTTGTCATCCTCCTCCTCTTCTTCATTGTCTTCCATTATAACCCCTCTCTCTCCATGCTTGGTCCAACAATTATAACTGGGCATGAAGCCGGACTTCAACAGGTGGCTGTGAAGGGTTTTTTAGTCAGAGTAATCCTTCTGATTCCTACATCCATTACATGGACAGAATACAAAACCATTGTGCTTGTTTGCATCAACAACACAGATGAATTCATGCACGCCATTAATGAACTCGCCAGAGCATCGGTCAGTACCGTACATCCATTCCCGGACCATCTGCATTATAGTAAAAGTATATCAAAAACCATTACACAACATGATAAAATTATTACAAGTTATATTGAGAGCTTCTAGAGCATTAATTTTGAATTTTTAAAAATTTACATGCACCAATTTGTGAATTGGAGAAAACAATCAACATGATAAATGTGGAGTTTTTTATTATTGTTCTATCAGTGAAAACCTCATTCCATTCTAACCTCTGGAACTCTAAAATTACACATTTCAATTTTCAGTAACTATGTGCCTAATCAAAATTTGTTACACATATATATCAAAATACTTCTAGCTACTTCTAGAGCATGCATGCATTTGATCCATATCTCTATACTTCTAGAGCATTATAGAGCTAAAGTAGCAATAAGAGATGAAAGAATGAAGTTCTAACCTTTTAAAGCTTTTGATTTAGGTGTTGCAAACTAAATCTTGACAAATCTTGAGAAAAAAATGGCACGGACTCTCTTGCTTCTTTGAGAAAAATGGCCACCATATGCTTTAGGGCAGCTGGCCAGGGAGCTGTATATATAGTGATGGACAATTAGTCCCGGGCCGTGATACGACCCGGGACTAATAGTCCCCAAAAAGAGCTATTGGCCCGCTCCAGCTTATTAGTCCTGGGCCGTATTACGGACCGGGACTAGAGCTCTGGTCCGGCCCGGGACTAGTGTCTTTGGCCATTTCTAGCCGTTGGAGGCCTCACGGCCCGAGACTAGTGCTAGCACTAGTCGCGGTTCGTGACGGACCGGGACTGGTGACGTTGTTCAGATCGAACCGAAGGCCTGTTTTCCAGTAGTGGGTCACAACACATCTTTTATATACAAAGTATCGACACTAAAACCTGGAAGTAGTAGTGGCGTAGGGGGACGCGTGCGGCCTATCGTCTAGTGACGCGGGGCAGGAAAGGGCGCACGGCCTCTCCGTGAAAGGGAATCCTGGCAGCAAGGTCCGCCTCCCTGGGTAAGTCGGGCTCCATCGCGATGGTTCTGCCTGTCCACTTGTGGTCCAACCAATGGTCGAAAAGAATTGAGGCGACGTGGATAGTAAAATTGGCCGAAACTTTCATGCGCTATTATTTACTATGATTAGTTCTAGACTATTGAATATTTTAAGAATTAGCAACGATAACAAAATGAAGTGCTGGATGGTTGCAAAATAAATTTATTTTTGTTCCAATTCCAAAAAAAAAATGTTATGCTTGTTGAGTATTATAGTAACTTTAAGAAATACTCAATGCAGATGAGATAAACATCTCACGTGCATGGCACAAATCAGTATAAGAAAGAAGAACATATTTGGTACCTTGTTCTTGTTTGAAGAAATGAGAGAAAAACCTCATGTGATTGTGTAGTAAAACCTGCACACTGTTCTGAAACTTAGTGAAAATAATACGTACTAGATGGACATGCGCGCTTTGCTGTGCCGCCTACAGTTAATTTGACCGAGTGTGATAGATGTGTTATACTTACTGCTGATAACATATTTTATTTTGTTTGTGTTACAATAAATTAAATATATAAGCATGTGCGGGGTTGAGTGTTTTAATCAGTAGACAAATGTGTCATTTATGTGTTAGACATATATGAAACTGAGAGATCCGACCTTAGATGCAAGAAACGTCTTTATTTCATATTGAAGCTCATAAGCAACATATGGGTACCAGTATTTCTTCAAGTAAACAAAAAGGTACATCAAGCAAACTTCAAACAAAAATACATCGAGCAATAGATCAAATTCAATACCACAAGAAACTAAAAAACTAATGATGTCAAAACAAGCTAACTTACAAAGATCACATGGTAACCTTGTTCGACTACCTAAAGATCGATGCTTGCAACTATTTGGATTACAAAGCTCCAAGGAAAGACACAACTTTGTATTCAATGCTTATAAGTGCCTAAATTATTAAATGATTAGTTTAGTCAATATAGACAATCAGATTACATATATACTAATTTTATGGACGTGTTATACTTGATATATTTCAAATTATTCACTGGCTCAATAAAATTTAAATGAGAAGGTATGGATAGAAATTGCCACGACATCTTTGAAGGGTTTCGCAGCATAGTAAATCAAAAAAATTCTACGGATACGAACGGGAAAGCCAAGATCTAATCTAGGAGATGCAATCAACGAGAGGGATAGATGAGATCTTCATACCCTTGAAGAAATCGCACAGCGGAACGTTCAACAGAACGTGGTTGATGTAGTCATACTAGCCTTCTCCTCCTCGCGATCCGATCCGATCCAACGCTGCAAGTGGCGACGCCTCCGAGAGATGCACACGTACGTGACGTCTCCTCCTTCCTCGGTCCAGCAAGTGGGGTGGAGAGATAGATTGGATCTACAGCACGACGGCGTGGTGCAAAGGTGGAGAGTTTCTGCGGCAGGGCTTCGCCTACGCGCAGTCGGGAGAGAGAGAGAGGTAGGGCAGCAGCTGGTGGCTAGGGTTTGGGGTGGAGGGAGGGTGCGCCACCTACCCACCTTATATAGGGGGCTGGCCGGCCCCCTTGCCCCTCCTCCAAGCCCTAGGGCCGGCGGCCACAAGGGTGGAGTGGGGGGCAAGTCTTCCCCCTCCCTTCTAGAAGGTCCCCTAGGGTTTCCCCTAGGGTTTTGGCCGGCTGGGCCTATGGGGCCTTGTGCCCCTGGCCCAATGCGGCCAGGGCACTCCCTCGTAGGCCAAACGCCCCCTTCCGACAAGTGGGGCCACATTGGTCCCACTCCGGAAGCTTCTAAAACCTTCCGGTACAATACCGAACATTCCGAAATCCAAAAACTGCTTTCCTTTATATGAATCTTATTCTCCAGACCATTTTGGAACCTCTCGTGATGTCCTGGATATCATCCGAGACTCCGAACAAAAACTCATAAACCAATTATCCATTCTATCCTAGCGTCGAAGCACGTTAAGTGTGTGACCCTACGGGTTCGAGAATATGCAGACATGATCTTCTATCAATAATCAACAGCGGGGTCTGGAAACCCATATTGACTCCCACATATTCATCGATGATCATATCGGATGAACCACGATGCCAGGATTCAATTAATCCCATATTTATATTCCCTTCGTCACGCGATATTTTACTTGCCCGAGATTCGATCGTTGGTATCGGCATACCTAGTTCAATCTCGTTCACAGCAAGTACTTTACTCGTTCCGTAATCTGATATCACTTTGTGATTAACTCCTTAACCACGTGCTTGCAAGCGGTGTTGATATCGATTACCGAGTGGGCCCGAAGTATATCTCTCCGACTTGGGAGGGACAAATCCCATCTCGATACATACAACCCAACAAGTACTTTCCGATCACCTGAGAGACACCTTTATGATCGCCCTCTCATAGGATGACGTTTGATGACCTCAAAGCTTTCTTCCGATGCCAGGGAGTTGCATTATCTCATGGTCTAAGGAATACAATATTTGACATAAGAAAAAAAAAAGCTTCGCAAAGATGAACACGATGACACGATCTAATTGCTCTGCTTGATTTGGGTCTGTCCATCATATCATTCTCCCAATGACATGATCTCATTATTAATCGACAACTCATGCCTATGGTTAGGAAACCTTAACCATCATTAATCAATAAGCTAGTCCATAGAGGCGTACTAGGGACACGGTGTTGTTCATAAACCACACAAGTACTAAAGTTTCCGATTAATACAATTCTAGCATGGAATATAAACTTTATCATGAACAAGAATTATAATAATAACATCTTTATTATTGCCTCTAGGGCATAATTCCAACAATCTTTGCATAAAAGCAAGATCTAATATGTAATCAAGTTTTATAATTTCTATACATCAAAATGAAAATAGAAGTTATGACATTTCTTTTGGACCCACTTAATCGATGGAACCCACTTGTTCATTAATTGTAGAGCATGCTCCAATTCAAAGGCACTGAAATTTTTGTTAACTCGTGTAGAAATTGTAGAACAACGTAGAACATGTATCAATTTATAAAAGAATATTATCTATTTTTGAGATATGCTAATATATTCAAAAGCAAAATCAGTTGCACGGCCTAAAAGGGCCAAAATCATCCTTTTCTGCTTTGTTTTAGGAATACATACATGTTAATTGTTGAAGTGACATGACACACGACCATTTCTTGCAAGACGCGACCATTTCTCGCCCTGTTAGCGCTCCATGCTTTCCATTCAGCGGTTCTTTCGTTCGGTTAATGTAGATTCCGGATTCTGGCCAATCGCTTTGTGTCGCGTCATCGCATGCCTCGCGAGCCTTCTCCTCTTCAATTCTTTTTTTCTTTGATTCGTCCCTGATTTTCTAGTCAAAGCGGCGAGGATGATGCGACATCTTCGCGTAGTACCGCATAGGAGCGTCTCTACCCGCGCCGACCCTTATCTCACCCCCCCACCAACCCATGATCACATCTTCCTTATCCACCTCACCACAGACAAAGCATGGCGGTGAACGGTTGCGTAAGGTCGAGGGCGATATTGAATTAGTACTGGGCAGGTTCGAGGCGAGGAATCAGAGGCGTCCGACACTGGATGCAGGAGCTGGATGGGAGGCAGTGGCCTTGGGAGGGAGGGGCGGAGGGAGCGAAGATGAGATGGGGAGCTCGGGAGCGGAGGGGCCTTCTCCTTTTCAATTACTTTTTTTCCGCCATCCGTCCCTAATTTTTCCAATCAAAGCGGTGAGGATGATGCGACATACTCGCATTGTCCTTCATAGGAGCGTCTATACCCACGCCGCCCCTCTCTCACCCCACCATCCCACGTGCTCACCTCCTCCTTATCTTCCTCATCACCGGCAAAGTGTGGCGCTGGACGGGTGCGCGAGGTCGGGGGCGATTTTAAATCGCTACCAGGCAGGTTTGAGGTGGGGAAGCAGAGGAGGCTGATGCTGGATGCGGGAGCTAGACAAGAGGCGGTGGCCTCATGAGTGGAGGGGGTGGAGGAAGCGGAGGTGAGAGGGAGAGATCGGGAGCGGAGAGGGCGGCGTACGTTGCTGGGGGAGACAGAGGAGGGGCTAGGATGGGCGGGAGCTCGGGACTCGGGTGCTCGGGTGGAGAGAAACGAGATTGAGATGGGGGTGGGGGTGGGGGCGGAGACAAGATGGACCAGCTCGTAAGACTTCGGTCAACACCTAAAACTATGAGGTTGAGATTGTTAGGGTAATAGACTTTTTGTATTACCAGGGGGCCAAAGGCCACAATATATAGTACATGTACAGGTGCAAATATGTAGGAAACCCCCTAACACATGGGGAAACTACAATATACAAATATATACTCTAACACCCCCCCCCCTCAAACTCATGGTGGATCCACAACACTGAGTTTGGAGAGTAAGAAGTCATGTTGCGCTCGGGTTTGTGCCTTTGTAAAGAAATCCGCCAACTGCAAATTTGAAGGCACATAATGAAGCGCAACAACCTGATCCTGCACCTGAGCACGTGTATAAAAAGCATCAACACCAATATGCTTGGTCAGCTCATGCTTGACCGGATCACGTGCAATACTGATAGCACCTGTACTGTCAGACAAAAGTGGAGTGGGTATCGTAACAGAGACCCCAAAATCTTCAAGCAACCACCGTAACCAGGTCACCTCAGCAATCAACAAAGCCATAGCCCGCAGCTCAGCCTCAACACTCGAACGGGAAACCGCTACCTGTTTATTCGTCTTCCAAGCAACAAGCAAACCACCAAGAAACACACAGTAAGCAGAAAGTGAATGACGATCCATAGGATCACTCGCCCACGTAGCATCCGAGTCGCACTGGAGCTGGAGAGAGCTGAAACTAGGAAAGAAAAGGCGACGAGTCATCGTGCCACGAAGATAACGAAGGACACGGAGGAGATGACTATAGTGAACGGTGGTAGGAGCTGAGACAAATTGACTCAGAATATGAACAGGATAAGAGATATCAGGACGAGTGACAGCAAGATAAACAAGACTCCCAACAAGATGGCAATAACGCGTGGGATCAGTAAGAGGATCACCATGAGTAGGACGAAGCTTAACATTAAGCTCCATAGGAGTCTCAACAGTGCGCTCATCCCCAAGAGCAGCACGAGCAAGAAGATCCTGAATATACTTTTCCTGAGAGATAGAAAAGTCATCAGAAGTGGAGGAGACCTCAATCCCAAGAAAATAGCGAAGAGGACCAAGATCAGTCATAAGAAACTGATCACGAAGACAAGCCTTGACAAAAGCAATATACTCAGGATCATCACCAGTAATGATCATATCATCAACATAGAGAAGAAGAAGAGTGCGTCCACGAGGAGAAGTGTGAACAAATAGCGCTGGATCATGAAAACTAGGAGAGAAACCAGCAGCAGTCACTACAGAGGCAAAGCGCTCAAACCAAGCACGAGGGGCCTGTTTCAGGCCATAAAGAGAACGTCGAAGACGACAAACCATCCCATCGGGAACAGAATACCCAGGAGGAGGCTGCATGTAAACCTCCTCACTCAACTCGCCATTAAGAAAAGCGTTCTGAACATCAAGCTGGGACACAGAACAGCGTCGAACAGAAGCAACAGCAAGAAGAGTACGCACAGTGGTCATACGAGCCACATGGGCAAAAGTCTCATCATAGTCACGGCCGTGCTCCTGCTGAAAGCCACGAGCCACAAGACGCGCTTTATAGCGCTCAAGAGATGCATCAGAGCGGGTCTTAATTTTATAGACCCACTTACACGTGATAGGACGAACACCAGAATCAAGATGCAAATGGTCCGGTCCGGTTTGGACCTGGTTCTGGACCTCCGATCCTAGGGGAGAAATTACAGGGTCAGGTTTGACTCGAACCTCCTCTTCCAGGGTAACGGGTAATCCAAGGTTCGGCCCTCTACTCTATACCTGACGGTGGAACATAGAAGCAATATGACAAGCAGTGCTCCATGGTGGACGCCATCTCCGGCATAGCGGCAACCTATCTCGCTGACCAAGACGCACAAGTCTGCGCGCTGACAACGTCAACCGCCGCTGCAAGCTTCCCCAAACCTATCCCAAACCTTTCCCAAACATTCTACGCCCTGACAGAAATGGATGAACAATGCATCCATCGCCTTCATGATCCACAACACCAAGTTCATCATCTGCAACCACCGGCCGGCCGGCCGGCGAGGCCAACACATGCATGTACCCGTACGGCTACATCGAATTCTACAGCGCTGCCATTTTGCACGGGAGGATCTGTTGTCGGTCCAAGGTCGATGAGACACTACTCGCTCTTGTCCTCACAAAGGCCAGGTGCAGGGATCTGCACGCAGGAGAGTTGCTACTGGATTTTGCAGAAGGGGCAGGATACAGCGTGCTGCACGAGCTCTAGACGGTCCTAGCTGCGAGTAATTCCCTTGGCGTCGCAGCGGTATCGCCAGCATGTGGCGTCGCGGCGTTCTGGCGGCCTGCGGCTTCCTCTGCTCTATGGCGTCGTGGTGTTCCAGCGGCCGTCGGCGTCCTCTGCTCTAGCAATTGGGGCGACTTGGAGACGGTGGAGAAGCCGAAAATGAGTCGAGGCTTTACTCCAACGAGCTCTAGGGACCGGGGCTCCCGACTGCGAGCGCCTCCCAGTGTCCAGCGGTCGGCGGCTTGATGTCAAGAGGAACGGTTCGACCCCAGGGCCGGAAGGGCAATACCCTCGTTGGACCTAAATTTTGATGGGCCGCCCCGCTACCCTAATGGTGCCAAAATACAGGTCCGGTCCAGCGGTCCAGCGGGTTGAACCGGGCCAGTTGCATCTTGACACCAGAAGGTGGAGAAACAAGATCCCAGGTGCTAGTGCGCTCAAGCGCAGCGATCTCCTCAGTCATGGCAAGCTTCCATTCAGGATGACGCTCGGCATCCCGATAAGAAGTCGGCTCGGAGACGACAGAGAGACCATACTGACTAGGAGAGTAACAGTCTGGAGCACGACGCTGATGAACATGCCGTGAAGAGGGAAGCTCATCGGCAGAAGACCACTCATCAGAAGAAGAGGAAGAAGGAACAGCAGAGGAAGGGTCCGAAGCCGGAGAACAAGGAGAACTAGGGGAACTAGACGGAGGAAAGGATGGCGCCGAAATCGAAGGGGGCGCATCAGAAGTAAGAGGTGGAGAAGAAGGGAGAGCGGGAGATGCATCAGGAAAACCAAGAAAAGAGATATCATCCACCAGGTAAGTACCAGAGGTGGGGCGAGGATAGAAGGGACGCGTCTCATCAAACGTGACATCACGGGAGATGCGCATCCGACGACCAACCGGGTCCCAACAGCGATAGCCCTTATTCTCATCACTGTATTCGAGAAAAACACACTCAACAGACTGAGCGGTCAGTTTGGTGCGTTCGCGAGGAGGTAGAAGGACATAGCAAACACAACCAAATAAACAAAGAGTCGAGTAGTCTGGAGAGCTACCAGAGAGACGATCGAGAGGAATGCCACCTTGAAGGGCAGCAGAAGGCTGAATGTTAATGAGGTAAGTCGACTTAGCGACAGCCTCAGCCCAGAAATGCGACGGAAGAGAGGAAGCAATCATTATAGCACAGGTAGTTTCAAGAATATGACGATGCTTACGTTCGGCGACACCATTTTGAGCATGGGCGCCGGGACACGAGAACTGAGCGAGGGTGCCCTGCTCAGCAAGGACACCACGCAAGTGCTGGGAGATATACTCTCCTGCAGAATCAGCACGAAACACACGAATAGATGTGGAATACTGAGTACGAACCATAACAGCAAAGCGCTGATAAATAGAGAGCACCTCACTGCGAGAGCGCATAAAAAACAACCAGGTGTACCATGAAAAATCATCAATAAATAAAATATAGTATCGATGGCCCCCTTTGGAAGCAAAGGGAGCCGGACCCCAAACATCTGAATGAACTAAATCAAAAGGTCGCTGAGATACAGACACACTAGTAGGATAGGGACGCTGAATCTGTTTGCCTAACCTACAACCCTGACACGAATGTAAAGACACATCTCCTGAGACAGACCCCAAAAGACCACGACGAACTAAGGATGATAGACAGGAGCAACAAAGGTGACCCAGCCGATGATGCCACTGCTGAAAAGAGCCAGTGACAGAAGCAACAACCGCAGAAGAACTAGCAGATGAAGTGTCAGTGGATGGAACGCGAAGCCAGTCTAACTCCCATAGCCCCGGAGACTCAAGGCTGTGAGGACCAGCTCCAACCAGAGCCTGGGTATGGCGGTCCTGAACCACACAAGAATCAGCGTCAAGAATGACACGACAACCAGAATCAGTAAGCTGACTAGCAAAAAAAGGTTCATCTTAAGACTAGGAACATGAGAAACGTCAGGAACAGAGAAAGATGAAGTAGAAAGGGTGCCTCGACGAGAAACAGGAAGAGAGGTACCATCAGCCGTGATAACACGGACAGGAGAAATAAGAGAGCGAAGAGCAAAAAGAATAGAAGACGCAGAAGTCATATGAAAAGAAGCTCCAGAATCTAGATACCACAGGGATGATGTACCTGACTGTGTAGAAGGTGGTGGTCCCTCGGTGCCAGAAGAGCTAGGCACAGAACCAGCAGTACCCGACGAGGAAGAGCCTGTAGCAGCGAGCAGACTACGAAGAATGTCCTGATCAGACAGTGCAACAGCAGAAGATCCTGAAGAATCAGCCTGCCTACGAGCATGATACTGCTGACGTAAGCTGGGATCCCTCCTCCAACAGGTAGAGACATCATGGCCAGGCTTGCCACAGTAGGCGCAGGGAGGACGAGGAGGTGATGTCATACCACGAGGCTGCTGAGGCTGACTCTGGCCCTGGACCGGAGGAGTAGAGAGTATCAGCGGTACTGGAGACCTCAACGAAGCCGACGGCACAGGAGGACCATGAGCAGCAAGTACGGAGGGAACCTCAAGAAGACCAGCACCACGAAGACGAGTCTTCTCAGCATGAAGCTCAGACCGTACCTCAGAGAGCGAAACACGACCACGGCAAGCAGCTGGGCACGGCGCAGCTCAATCTCCTTACGGAGCCGCGATAAGAACTCAAATACGCGCTAAAACTCTAGATCCGCGCGCACAGTCAGACAGCAGGGATATGTGGCACACACAGCTGTACAAAGAGAATCAAGCTGACGCCAAATAGCAGCACTGAGTATAGAACTCATCAATAGTAGAATCACCCTGATGAAGAGCAAGCTCCTGCCGAACCACAGACAGGTAAAGAGCATCCCCATACGGCTGATAGCGCTGACGAAGAAAAGCGCACTGAGCAGCAGCATTGGGAAGACCCATGAACTCAGCAGCATACTGAGGCAGAACACTGAAAGTGAGAACAGCAGCAGCACGAGCATCCTCATCTATCCATCGAGTGTAGTCAGTCAGATCCTGAGGAGCATCAAGGGTAAGGGCAATAGACGACGTAGGAGCAGCGCGGCGCGACGGACATGAGACCTCGCCAGAAAGCACACCACAAAGACGAAGACCGTGCATGTGGACGCGAATAAAGGCAGCGAAATCAGAATAATTCGCGCCATCAAAAATCACCGGGCAGCAAGGAATCGCAAGATAGCCCGACGAGGAAGACATTATTTTAGTTTTTTTGGACGAAAATCAGATCAGATCAGATCTGATCTGATCAGATCCGCAGCACGCAGCAACAGCCGCGGCGGACGGGGTCGACAGTCCGGGCAGCGACCGGGAGGCGGCGACCAGGTGATGGCCGGGAGGCGGCGGCGGCCGGGCGGCGGACGGAAGACGGCGGCCGGGCGGCGGACAGAAGACGGCGGCCGGGGCGGTGGACGGTGATAGGCCGGCGGGCGGGACGGGGGCGGCTAGGGCGGCAGCAGCCGGGGCGGACGGACGGGACGCGGCGGCAGTCGGGCGGCCGGGCGGCGGTGGCAGCCGGGCGGCAGGATAGGGCGGTCGGGCGGCGAGGGAGAGGCAGCGGCGGTGGCTGCGAGGAGAGGAGCTACCTTACAGCTCTGATACCATGTTAGGGTAATAGACTTGTTGTATTACCAGGGGGCCAAAGGCCACAATATATAGTACATATACAGGTGCAAATATGCAGCAAACCCCCTAACACATGGCGAAACTAAAATATATAAATATATACTCTAACAGAGATGACTCAAAGTAAAGATCAGCCGGCTCGAAACGCACGTACCGGCAGATGGCCTCAGATGGCTCACTTTTCTTCAAGGTTAAGATATAGTATAACTAGTATATAGAGAACAACTTAATAGAGGTATTTTACCGTTAACCATTATTTTCGTTAATGATGATGTCGAAGCTAAAGTATGAACTAATGTTATCTACTAGTGTTTACGCATGTTTTAGTTCACGAAAATTGATGGAAGGCGGTGAGAGACCCCACATTCACTATTCAAAATATAAAAATCTATGACAGAGCTTTCACGACGGCACCTTTTTGTCAATGGGGTGCAATAGGTGACGGATAGGGCGTATTAACTTGACAAAAATAGTCTGGCACTAAATACGTTTCTCTTGTAGTGGAAAAATTGGAAAATGGTCGCCGAGTTGGGAAGACCCTTACCGAGTCATGAGACTGGTGCTGGGTAACTTGTATTTGGTGGAAACGCTGGAAGGGGGTCTACTTCCTCGAGCGCTCAACATATGATACTTGAAGAAATTCCACCCAAGTTTGTGGCAATCTGCCTAAGCTTGCTGTGAAATGTCTGATATCATTATATCTTCCTTAGAACAAAAATATTTAGCCGATGACTTTGAACATCGTCTTTAGTGTATTACACGGAGTATTTCATGGTACCCAATCTTTACCATGAAACAGGGACATCTATTAGCGTCCATTTTGGGCCAATTTTAAAATACAGTGGTGTGAGCATGGAGTTGAGGGTCGTGGATGGACGCATTTTGCCAATTTCCAGATTCTAGTCCAATACCAGGTGACTAAAGACTGAAGATAGTCGGTGCATAAAGAAGATCTAGAGGACTATCCGAAAGCCAACCTAGATAGTACGAAATTCTAGCATTGGTGTGCCTATTAAGCAGAAGATTCTAGAAACCGATGACAAAAACCAACTTATGCCCTAGGAGAACATGACTTGGCCGGAAAGAAGCTCATAGATTGAAAATTGCGCCAGCACGAAAGCAAAAATGACTCTGCGAAGAGTTATTCGGACACTTGAAATTTGACTCCAGTATGAAGCCGACGATAGTTGCTTAGTTTTAGAGTTGTTTTCCTACTAATAAGGAACCACATTGTACTCATATAATAGTCTCATAGATTTGTACGGAAAGACCAGTCACCCCATATAACTCGTGAGGGGTGTCGACCGATTGAATTAAGCAAACAATCAATAAATTCAATATAATTTACTTTTCCCCTACTTTTACCTCCATAAACCCTTATCCCTGCTACCGTTTCTTTGGTGACTCCACGTTTCAAAGGATCGACAATCGAGTTAGCGCCATCAGGTCGACTAGGTCATCCAATAGCCGTCGGAGTCTCACACGGGTCTCTCCCGAGAAATTGGGGTTTATGATCTAAAAAGCGCCAACTCACTGTCTTGCGTATCGCCTTATGAGATCAGCCTCTTGGCAAGGCATTGAAGTACATCACCCTTTCTCTCTCTGGTAACCCGAGTAAGACACGCTATTCGGTCAAACATACCGACGACTCCACTATCCGACTAAACGGATCTGTCCTGTGAGTGTGCGGCCCCATTTAAAGCGCAGTGGTACGACCGGCAAGTCAGATTTTGTTTATGTTTCTCCCATCAATTTGTGATTGATCATAGTGAGAAACTGACAGGAATTCAAGTTCAAGATAGGGGAAATGATGTTCAACAGGTTGGGCGGCCTAGTCAGTGGTTGGACAAGGAAAACGGAAGGGAGGGGGGAAGCTGACTCCTCATGAGAATCAATATTCCTCTCCAAGACTCCGTTCCTTCCCGACATTGAACAGGCATGTTTGACTTAGTTCTTTTTTTTGAGATGATGTTTGACTTAGTTGGTGGTGCGAGAGATGATTGAGCATGACTCCCTTTTTTTTGAGATGATGTAAGAGCATATCTCTAGCCGATCCTGAATATCGGGCTAGAACTGGATAACTCTGACAGTTAACGGTTGAGATCTGATTTTTTTCCAGCTGAAAATCGAATGAAGCACATGTTAGATTATATATATGTATATTGTAGTTTCTCCATATGTTAAGGGGCTTCAGGCATATTCACACCTATACCTGTATTATATATTGTGGCCTTTGGCCCCCAGATGAATACAAGTTGCATATTCGTGACATGCTATCAGAGTCTAAGGTCTCGAGTTCGAGTCCTGGCTTTCGCAATTTATCCTAAAATTGCTGTTGGCCCCTTTGTGTCCACGTATAGGCCTCTTGAGTCATACGTGAGTTTCGCGCGCCATCGTTCTCTTCCGGTTGCACGTGCTGACTTCTCCCCGTCACACGTGAGAGGGGGTGTTGAAGTGTATAAGTGGATAGAGCGGGTCTTAATCTTATAGACCCACTTACACGTGATAGGACGAACACCGGGAGAGGGAGAAACAAGATCCCAGGTGCCAGTGCGCTCAAGCGCAGCAATCTCCTCAGCCATGGCCAGCTGCCATTCAGGATGATGCTCAGCATCCCGATAAGAAGTCGGCTCGAAGGCAACAGAAAGACCATACTGACTAGGAGAGTAACGGTTGGGGGCACGACGCTGACGAATAGGACGAGTAGAGGGAAGCTCATCAGAGGAAGACGACTCAGGAGACGACGATGAAGAAGAAGGAATAGCAGAGGAAGATTCCGGAGAACAAGGAGAACTAGGAGAACTAGATAGAGCATAGGAGGACGGTGTCGAAGAAGAGACATCAGGGGAAGGAGATCCTGAAGAAGACACACTAGGAGTAGAAGGAGGTGTGTCAGGGAAGAGAAAAAAATATATCTTCCACCGGGTAGGTACCAGCGGTGGGACGAGGATAGAAAGGACGCGTCTCATTAAAAGTAACATCACGAGAGATACGCATCCGACGACCAACGGGGTCCCAACAGCGATAGCTCTTATGATCATCACTGTATCCAAGGAAGACACACTCAACAAATTGAGTGGTCAGTTTGGTGCGTTCGCGAGCAGCAAGGAGAACATAGCAAACACAACCAAACAAGCGAAGCATGGAGTAGTCTGGAGACTGTTCAGATAGGCGCTCAAGAGGGATACCACCCTGTAGAGCGGCAGAAGGCTGAATATTGATGAGGTAAGCCGACGTAGCGACAGGCTCAGCCTAGAAATGCGGCGAAAGAGAAGAAGCAATCATCATGGCACGAGTGGTCTCAAGAAGATGGCGATGCTTACGCTCAGCAACGCCATTCTGGGCATGTGCGCCAGGACAGGAGAACTGAGCAAGGGTGCCCTGCTCAGGAAGAGCACCGCGCAACATCTGGGAGAGATAATCACCAGCAGAATCAGCATGAAACACACGAATGGGGGTAGAATATTGAGTATGGACCATGGACGCAAAACGCTATGGAGAGTACTTCACTGCGAGAGCGCATAAAATACAACCAAGCGTACCGAGAAAAATCATCGATGAATAAAATATAGTAGCGATGGCCCCTTTTCGAAGCGAAAGGAGCCGGACCCCAAACATCGGAATGAACTAAATCAAAAGGTCGCTAAGATACAGACGCGCTAGTAGGATTGGGAAGCTGAATCTGTTTACCCAACCTACAGCCCTAACAATGTAAAGACCCATCTCCTGAGACAGACCCCAGAAGACCATGAAAAACTAATGACGACAGGCGAGAGTCACAAAGGTTACCAAAACGATGATGCCACTTCTGAAAGGAGCTGGTAGTAGAGGCGACGACCGGAGAAGAACTGGCAGATGAAGTGGCAGTGGAAGGAACACGAAGCTAGTCTAACTCCCAAAGTCCTGAAGAGTCACGACTGCGAGGGCCAGCTCCAACTAGGGCCTGTGTGCGACGGTCCTGGACAACACAAGAATCAGCATCAAGAATGACGTGACAACCAGAGTTAGTAAGCTGGCTAGCAGAGAACAGATTCATCTTAAGAAGAGGGACATGAGAAATATCAGGAACAGAAAAAGAAGAAGTAGAAAGGGTGCCCTGACTAGAAACAGGAAGAGAGTTACCATCAGACATGAAAACACGGACATGAGAAGGGAGAGAACGAAGAGCGGACAGAAAAGAAGACTCAGAGGTCATATGAAAAGAAGCTCCAGAATCCAGATACCACGGGGACATACCTAACTGTGTAGAAGGTGGTGGTCGCGCAGTGCCTGAAGAATCAGCCACAGAACCAGCAGTGCCTATCGAAGAAGAGCCTGTAGCAGCAAGCAGACCGCAAAGACTCCTGATAATGTCCTGATCAGAGAGAGCAACTGCTGAAGATCCGGAAGGAGCCGACTTCCCACGAGCCTGGTGTTGCTGACGTAAACTGGGATCCCGTGTATAACAGGTGGCCCAAGTGTGGCCATCCTTGTTACAGTAAGAGCAGCGACGAAGAGAACCACGGCGACCCTGACCACGAGCCTGCTGGTGCTGACTCTAACCCTGAGACTGCTGGTGCTGACTCTGACCCTGACCTGGAGGAGTGGGTAGTATCGGCGGCAGCACAGAGGACCGCGGCTGAGTCGAGGGAGCAGACGGCATAGGAGGACCACGAGTAGTAAGCACAGATGGAACCGCAAGAAGACAAGCACCATGGATACGGGTCTCCTCTGCCCGAAGCTCAGACAACACCTCAGAGAGCGGAACACGACCACGAGCATTCAGCTGATCACGTCGGGGCTCAAACTCCTGACGGAGCCGAGACAGAAACTCGTAGATGCGGTGAAACTCCAAATCCGAGCGCACAATCTGGCAGCACGAACATGTGCCACAAACAATAGTACAGAGAGAATCAAGCTGATGCCAGATAGCAGCACTCTGAGTATAGAACTCATCAATAGTGGAATCACCCTGCTAAAGAGCATGCTCCTGGCGAACCACAGACAGATAAAGAGCATCCCCAGACGGCTGATAGCGCTGACGAAGATGTGCCCACTGAGCAGCAATAGTAGGGAGGCTCATGAACTCAGCAACATACTAGGGCAGAACACTAGAGGTGAGAACAGCAGCAGCACGAGCATCCTCATCGACCCACTGAGTGTAGGCAGTCAGAGCGTGGCGATAGGCCTTGAGATCAGAAGAGTACTGCTTGAACTTCAGGTCATAAGCAGCAACAACACTATCATCAGCACTCTGAGCAGCATCCTTGGCCTCCTGAGAAGCATCAGCACCAAGAACAATCGGCGTCGGCGGAAGAGGAGCCACAGGAGCAGGGGCACGGCGGACAGGAGACCTCGCCGGAGAGCACACCCCAAATGCGGAGACCGCGCATGTGAACGCGCATAAAGTCAGCGAAATCAGGGTAATTCGCGCCATCGAAGATCACCGGGCAGCGAGGAATCGCAACATAGCCCGATGCAAAAGACATCTTTCTCTCTCTTTTTCTTCTTTTTCTTTTAACAAATCTGGTCAACGGCGCCTGCAGGCAGATGGCAGCCAAATTCCGGCTAGCCGGAAGAAAAGGCGACGCCTAAGAGGCGGGGAAGAGCAATTCAAGCCGCCGGGGATTGATTCCCGGCAGCGGTGACGGTCGGCAGTGGAGATCCGGCGAGTGGGGCGGAGGTCCGACGGCTTGCAGGTGCACGGTCGGGAGGAGAGAAGAGCGAGGCGAGCGGACGGGAGCAGCCGGGCCAAGGCGAGCGGGGCCGAGGCGGGCAGGTGCAGGAGCAGCGGGCGGGCCGGGCGGCTCTGGCGCGTAGCGATCTGGCGCGTGCGTTGTGCAGGAGCTCGCGTGCGTGCGGGGCGGGAGCAGGTGCGATCGGATCGAGACGGGCGATCGGATCGAGGTGACGGCGAGGAGTTTTGTAGACAGACAGATCTAGAGACCGGACCGATCTGAATCTGGAGACCAGACCGATCTGTAGATGGAACGGGCAAAGCTCGGCGGCGACCAGTGGCCAGGAACGAGGCGGCAACCGGCGGCGGCGACGACGGCAAGATCGTCGGTGACAAGGACGGTGGCGGCTGCAGCGACGAAGTTGCGAGTAGGAGGAGGCTAACCTAGCTCTGATACCATGTCAAGCTTCGTGCACTAGCCAACGCAACCAAAAGTCCGAACTAATGGAAAGAGCTAGTGCAATCCACTTATACACTTCAACAGCACCTGCCTCCGACACGTCCCGACCAAGAACTAGTAAATACTGAAACAAAAAGATTGCACTGGTGATATTGTTTAGCGGCATCCCAATATAAGCATCACAGGTATACGTGTTTAAACAACTAGATGTAGTAAATACTGATACAAGAAGAGGCTAATTAGCAAGCCTCTTACTCCACAGCAATGGTTTTAGCAACTAGTACAAGAAGCAGCGATAAGCAATGGCACTAGCATCCTTGTACTTGCTAATAGCCTGACCAGGCCGATAACTAGTGCCAGCTTATACAAACAGAAATTAAGCAGAAGCAGTCTTATTTCCTGAATCATGGACGACTACAGATTTTCACTCTTGTGATATCAACTTCCAGATCTGAAGATGTGTGATTCCTACATGTTCGCTTCAGTTGTGGGAGTTTGCAGATTGGCTCATGATGTCACGGACTCACGGTTGTACTGATTTGATACCTTGTATGCTCGGGACTTGTGACCTGCGTCGTGTATGCACATTTATCAGAAAATATTCAGCTGCCATCGTTAATTCTTACTGACTATTAAATAAACAGCTAACCTGCCGAATGGACTACTGAAATAAAGACATGAGTGATATGTTTCTTAGCAGTCCTCGCTTATCCAGCTCCAGCTGAAAACTGTGAAGGACCAGGGGAAGTACAGTTTCCAGCAGCTCCCCCATATCTGCTTGGTCATACATTTGCTGCATCGTTGTCGTGTCCCATGCATGTTGCAAACAGTGGATGTAGGTGTTCCTCTTAAATCGCAGGACCTCCTTTGCAGCACCGGGGCTATAGGTACTTCCTCTGAAGAACATATCCAGGTATGGGTTTTGCTGAACGAGGATGTGCCAGTATTGAGGGAATTTCAGATCATTCATCACACCTGTATACGCGCTGTAATTCCACTTCTGGAGAATGTCGTTTGAAAAATCATACACGCGAGCAAAAAGCTCTTTCTTGTCGACGGCCCAAACAAGCGAGCAATGATGCTGAATAGCGTAGGAAGCCATGTGTTCCATGGTTCCCATTAGCTTGAGCAGCTCTTGGCCAATGCTCCATTGAAAATGGTTTCTCTGAATATCTCTCCAACTCTTGCATAATTCTTCTTTGCCAGATTGTCGCTGTACCATGTCCAGGATACTGCATGAAGAAAAGGTCGCCCGCTCGCTAGCTCGACCCTAACATTTTCAGCCTTCAACTTGGAGAGGCACCTGATATTGTTTTCAGGGTCTGGCATAAGCGCCAGCACGCGCCTCATTAGCTGCTGGACTTGTTCGGTCAGCACAGAGCGCTGGACATGTGGATATCCAGGAAGTGGTACTGTTTCAGTTGTGGCAATCCTCTTGACATAATCAGACAATGAAACACTAGTTCTCACTGATTGTAAATACATCTTTCCTGAAAGATGAAGGGTTTAAAATGCATCAAAGGCCAGACAAAAAAAAAAGATTGTTCTGACACGAAAAACATGCCAACAAAACTGAAATAATCAAAATACAAGGCAGTTGGCACCACAATAAACCAATTTTATATTTTCCGCTAGTAATCTAAACCACAACGCAAACCCGTTGCTAATTGATTTATATTGAAGATTCACAGAGACTGAAGCAGAACCAGTCTCCGCTTTTCTGGGAGTACGTGTACTTGTTGACCGCCAGTGTATTGCTTTTACTACACTATGGGTAGATTGGCAATGAATATTGCGCTAATGATCAGATCAATAACATCATAAACATAACATCTATTGCCAATTTCCAATTGCTATTTCAGGATCCACTCACAACAAGCTACAGATTCAGTGTGATCAAAATATAGGACGGCTAGAACAATAGAGATCAGAATTAATAACATATGAGTACACCCACAAAAATAAATAAAATAAAATGTGAGTATGCAAGAGGAAACAACTCACCACAAAAGCAGCTGAAGAAATCCACCAAGGAGCTTGCAGGGGAGGAGTTCTTGCCAATGAAGGGTGAGGCTTGCTTTTCCCTCGCAAAAACACAAAACAGTAAAAACAGAGTTTTTTTTGTTTGAAAAGACTGGTACTCCAAACTTCACCCTCCCAACGTGAGCTCACCGCAGAAAGCCGATGACGATCGCTCGATGGTGAGGTGAACTTGGAGAGGGCCATCGTGGAGCGTTTGGCTCTGCAAGTAGGCAGCTTTGCTCCGAGGGAAGGCGATCTGTCTGTCAGAGGAGGAAGCAGATGACAGATGACAAGAAAAGGAGTCAGGTTTTGATATACTATATGGTGATAAGAGGTATGACATAGGAGTTGATACAAGAGTCAAGATGTTTCAAATAACACCCTCCACCTTATAATATTTGACATAATGCCTCGTTTACCAAAGAGAAATCACACCCTGATCTTGCAAACTAATACTCTTTTTCTCATATGTAAACGTGTCTAAATACATGAGAATATAGACAAATCTGCGACAATCATTTTCGAGATGGAGGGAGTGCCATAATTTGATGCCAATAATCTAAACCATAACATGCATCCGTTGCTAATTTCAAAGAATTTATTTTTGAGGGAAATCATATCTCTTTTTTTGGGGGTGTGACATAGCTGAGCAAGTGTTGACCAAGAGACTATTGCTATTTCTAGACTAATCAATTTTGAATTAGAAACTGGTGACAGAATTATGGATAATGATCTGATCTATAACAGCAAAGGTAACGTCCATTTCTAATTTCTCGTTGTTATTCAAGATCCACTTACAGCAAGGTACAGACTCATTTTGCTGAAACTATAGGACAACCGAAACAACAGATATCAAAGTTAATAACATACGTGGTCGCACAATAGTAGCGCAAAATCAAACAATGATTTAATCACCACAAAATCCTCGGAAAGAAAGGAACAGAGCAGAACAGAGCGAGCTCAGCAAAAGTTTACCTTTCCCTCGCAAAAAACAAAAAACAGAGTAAATAGGAGTTCTTCAAATTTTTTGGGGTGTTGACGATCTCGGGAGGGCAAAAGATATGTGCGCTCACCACAGAAGGCCGCTGAAGATCTCTCGGCTGCAGGTGAGGTTGATGCAGCAAGCTGTTGAAGATCAGTCGCCGGCGATGTGGTCTCACCGACTCGAGGTCGCCGGAGAAGGTTGGCAAAGAGCGCTTCTCCGAGGTGGACCTTGCCGGAGTGGGCTTGCAGAGGAACTTGTCGGAGACCTTGCCGAAGCTATGATAGTGTTGGAGCTTGGAGGTCGCCTTGGACTTGGAGCATTCGGATGATCATGGAGGCAGCTTTTCTTTTATAGGGCGTGGAGGCAGTCCAGGAGGGTCCAGATGGGTTTTACCCGCTAGGCCCCGTTTGGATATTTGGTTCAATACTAAATTACAAAACCATTAAAATTACTCGTTACAAGCACGAATAACCAGTAAAAATCCAATGGATTGACTAAAAAAGCGATTCACTGATCACTGGTCAGTTTCCCAATACAACAATAGACGCTGTCTTCCTACAGGTTGCCGACCACCGCTGGCGAGGACCGAGCACTTGCGTGGACCGAACACTGCAGGTACACATCCTCTCCTCCTTCCACCCTGGACTTCATGGGAGGATGGAGACGACGATGCAGGCGAACGAAAGCCGCTGATTCTTCTGGCCGTGTGTGAGGCTGTGAGATGAGGAGATTGACCCTTGCTTGTTCCTTGTCTGCTTTTCTCTTGCTGAAACGTTTATGCAAAATCTTCATATAGGTGTTTAGTTTTGGATCTGTGGAATTACTTCTTCTAAAAAATATTCCATTTGAGTTGATTGAAACTCAAATGTTAGCTAATTCCCGTTTCACTTTGATGATTACATAGTTTCCAATTTAGTTGCTAACTTGGAACTCTGATCTACTACTTTGAACTCTGGTAAATTCGTTACTTTTGCATACCTTCCTTCGAAACAATGATTAACAACCGTTGAATTACCCTAGTTATGTTTACGAAAGTTCTTATTATTTTATTCTAACTTGACGGGAGTTACATTTTCCTTGCCCCCAAACGGGGCATAAGTCTAACAGGGTGGGTACCCGATAGTCTCGCGGGGCGGGGTTGACTTTTATGTTGCTATTATCCAAGTGTCACCTATTATATACATGGATCTCACGTTTGTGCTGCCAATCCTCACCAACCAACAATAACCAACATATATTGCCATGCCGTCTCTACGCAACCAAAGTGTCCTATTCAAGCATGGTCCAGTTGATGCTCTTTTTTCCACAAACATAATTTGTTGGCTCACATTAATTACATTGTATGTAGCTTTGTTAATATCATGTTTCACATGATTTTAGAGAAAAATAACTCGAGAATTATGCTTTAAAATGTTTCATAGGTGCAGAATGCTTGGTTTTATGTTTTCATATATTAAGGTCTCAGCTGAGCTGCGCGTGTGGCATTTCAGTGTGATCTATTTTTTTTTCCGATATCAATGGTTCAGCTCAGAAGGGACTAACAAATATAATATATATTAAGGAAACTGAGTGCTACGTGCTAGTAGTGAGCTTAACATATTTTCTCAAGGCAATGATACTTTAAGTTTGATCAAGTCAGAAAGGAAGTTGGTTTCAAAGAAAATGATTGCATATATGCTATGTTCATGGGGAGTAATATTGTCTTCCTACTGTATGTCGATGAAATAATTCTCCTAGCTAATAGCGATAAGATACTAGTACTGGGAATTAGTGTTAATTAAATCCCGTTTTTTTTATCTGTGGATTCTTTATCTTCGAGACCTTTTGGATGTACGGACCCACATCGGACAAGTTAGAAGTTTCCGAGGAAGATCTACCGACGACTGGGTTAAAGATAAGCTCTTGCCTCTAGCTGTCTGATCCAGAATTCCAGATCCAGTGGGCATCTTGACATCATGACAGAATTTAGTTTAAGTTTGTGGAACCAACTCGAATGTAGTATAGATTACAAAAATGTGGCAACACTTTCATCAACGATGTCACCAACGACTCGGAGAGTTAGTTAATCCGTGCTAGTGATCAGCGCCGGTGCATGGCCGTAAGAGACGCTCATCGGTCAAACACGCATGACAGGCGACCAGGTATGTTTTCAATTCATGATGTTGAGGGCGAGAGAAGAATTCAAAGGACTCGTACTCTTTTGCCTTGATCATCATCTAGCTAAAAAGTATTTAATACGCAGGAAAAAAGAGAGTTTTCTTTGTTGTGAAAAACTAACAATTCTTTTTTTTGCAAGGACAAAAAAAACTAACAAATCTGCCGTGGCGAAAATGCGCTACACAGATAGTACTCCAAGTTTCGGTAAGAAAATGAGGAAGGAACCAGCGCCCGTAGGAAGTAACCAGCGGCACGATACATCCACATACACCGGTGGAAAAAGGGTCTGCAGTCCCGGGTCGCAATTGTCTTTAGTCCCGATTTTGGGTCCGGGACTGCGAAAACAGGACTAGAGCCCCCCCCCCCCCCCTAGTCCCGGCTCGCTACGGCCCGCGACTGATAACAGCCACGTGGCTGTTTCAGCGCTGCGGGGGGCGGAAACCCTAGTCCCGGGCCGTAACATCACCCGGGACTATAAGGTTTCCTGCCGCGGCAGTGAATTGTGTGTTTCTCTGCCGCAGCAGAGATCGTGCATTTCCTTTTTTTTGCCATTTCGTTCGTTTTTCGTTTTGTGTTTCACTATAATTCAAACATATATTTTAGTATACATATTATACGCTACTACATACACACTACACGTCGATGCATTTATATAATTAATTGATCCCTTGCAAGCATACATATAATCAATCATATCAAAAGGAAGAAATGTTTTAAAATTACATGGTCATTGATGAATATATATATATATCATATCAGCTACATGGAGATGACTAAGGCAAATCGAGTTCCACGTCATCCGCATAATGCTCTCCATGTACATCAAGGACTTCCTTCATCATAAATCCCGCCAGCTCCTCTTGAGTTGCTCTTATGCGTTGGTCTGGCTCTAGTTTCTCCCGCAAATCATAAATATAATGTGAGTCAACTTTCCGCTCACTGGTCAACTCGCGGATGTACTCGCAGACGTAGTATCCACATAAATGAGTTTCCGGTGGCTGCTGTAAACTCTTCACCATTACATAAGTTAACTCCTCTTTGAATGGACCTGGTATTTTCTGTCTAAACCGTGTCCAACACCTGCTCGGCAAAGAAAATGAACAAAGAAGTTATTAGTTACTTGATATTAAGAAATGAATGAAAGAGGACGATATAACGATAATGATTGAAATTACTTATGGAGCATTGTTTTCATGTCGCTCCACTGCTCTTGGTCCCATCTTAATGAGTCGTGGACTTCAACTAGGGAGTTGTCAACTTGAATGTTTAGCAAGATCCAGTGGAATCTGCGGACGTTTACATAAGCATACATGCATAGCTCATCCAGTAAGCAAAAATAAAATGTGTACAAGATATAAACACTCACTTGAAGTTGTAAGGAAATAGTATTTCCTTAACAAAATTATTCTCGGTTAAGAACCTGCACAGGTCTTCCTCCACGTCCTTGGGGTGATTCTTTAACGTATATTCATTAATGATATATGGGTCAATGAACCCAACGGCGTATCTTCTTGCTCTTTTGCATTCAAGCATCTTCATTCTGCAGAATATAATATCATCATACAAAAGGATATATAGTTAGGATAATATATTAAATACAATGAACGAGCTGAGCTACAAACTTAATTATAGAAATAAATCACTTAGAGACAGTAGCAACTAATGATAGATTTGTCGAGGGCGCACTGGTTGTATAACTGAAACAGTTCGGTCATTTGAACCTGTATCGAGTATGGTTTGAAGTGATGCTCGTTTCTAACGTCCACCGGAAACCAATCTTTCTGATGTTTTTTTTATGCTTGCGACATATACCATTCGTGCAGATTTTGCATATGTGTGGATAGACGTGCGAGCTCCTCATTACTGACTAGAGGCTGCCCTTGGACATACTGCCGTACTATCTGACCCACCGGCGTGTCTTCATAGCCTAAATATTGACTAAGAGACATATTTGCTCTGGTAGCAAGTGCTTTGGCCTGCGATACGGTGATTCCCACAAGTGCAGCATTATTACAGGCTCTGGGGTCTATTATTTGCATGTCCATATCCATTTCAGCTCCGAAGGCCTTGTCGAGGTCTGAAATGACTTTGAGCGGGGCGACCGATTGATTCTTCTATGCTCCGAGCTGGGCAACTTGCTTCCCGCTTTTTGCACTTGTGATTTTTTTCTTCTGTGCTTGCTTAATAATCTCCCGGTCATAGTCTGATTCCAGATTCATCGATATCTGGGATGGTTGCTCAAGAAAGGACTTAGCCCACTTTTTGGTTTTTTCATTATATACCGGCTTTGGCTCGGGCTTTTTGGGTGCAAAATGCGCCTTAACTTGGGTAGCCACATCCGTGTTAGTTTCCTCATCGGTCTTGTCATAAGGTCTCTTTGGAAGAGCCGACGTGATGTCGACTATCTTCGCCATTTGAACTTTCTTCGATGTGGGGTGCGGGGGACCGTCGAACTTCCGTTTCTTCGACGAGGTAGTAGTATTGCACGGAGGCGGAGGCAGAGATCGAGTATTGCATGGAGGCGGAGATCGAGTTGATGTACTCCTGCTGCGGCGATTGTCGGCGGGGCGCGGTGGACTTGGAGGTTGGCGATAATCGGGTTGGGGTGGACTTGGAGGTTGACGATATTCTATGCGGGGTGGACTTGGATTCCTCGGAGTCGGTGGCCTTGGCACCGAGCCTGGAAACTTGATGTACTTCTTATTCCATAGAATGATGTTGCGCTTGACGTATCCTAGTTTCGTAAGGCCTTCAGGCATAGCGATTTCAATCTCTAGGTCCGCAAAATCCTCCACTATGTCATCCACCATGACACGAGCATAGCCTGGTAGAATCGGAAGTGAATGGTGGAGTGATCCAGGTAGACAAGGTAAAGCAGTGCCGATCGCCACCTTGAAGGACAGGTTGTTCATTGGCTAATGTAGCTCACATTGTGCCATCTCTCTAACATCATCCACGGGGTAGTGAGGAGCCGGTGCATCATCCAGCAGTGCTTGATCATCAGCCAGGACCTCCATGGAAGCCACGCTGCTTCTCAGCTGGCTAAGATCCAATGCAGGATCATCAGACCGCGGGTGAGTTGACGACGGCGGCCTTTGGCTAATTTCATGCATGAGGTTCTTTAGATCAGCTGGGTCCTGCTCTACCCTGGAGATCCGGTCTGCCTCCCGGTCCTTCTTTCTCTAACGGCTTCTATAACTGGCATCGTACTGAGGAAACCCTTTCTTGCACGAGACACCGGCGCCTTTGCCTCGTGTTCGCCCTCCCTTTTCAGGATTCCCTAGGGCACGTGTCAGCTCGCCGTTCTCTCTCTCAGGACGGAGCAATCCCAATTGAGCATCGTTCATTGCTTGAATAAGGTCTTCTGAGGGTTTTAGAATTTTATCAT
Organism: Avena sativa; assembly: GCA_916181665.1. Classification (NCBI taxonomy): domain Eukaryota; kingdom Viridiplantae; phylum Streptophyta; class Magnoliopsida; order Poales; family Poaceae; genus Avena; species Avena sativa. Next base: position 26,475,560 of record OV702286.1, on the reverse strand, counting down.
GAAATAATGTCTTCCTTGTTTCTGGGTCCAAGGATCCCCCGTGCCCGTACCACCAGTGCTTTGACCTCTCGAGCCATCCATCTGTACCAGGAGTGACGCCTCTAGCCCTCATGTTCTTCTCCATGGTTTCCCACTTAGGGACGGGACTCTTGTAGCCACATGTCCCCATTTTATGATGGTATTTCTTTTTGGCAGCATTTAACGCGTTCTTTGCCGACTTTGCCTTTGCTTTATCAGATTGCTTGTAATTTACAAAATCGGGCCACTGTTCTCTGAACTTCTCGTTTACTCCTTTGAAGTCTGGAGTTTTCTTTTTCACGACATATTTCGCATATAAACTTTTCTTATGGTTCTGATACAGTTCGGCCATCTTGCTCAGAGCCCACTCCTTCACTTTCGCTCTATTTTCAAGCCCACCCGGCCTTGGGGTAATATCATCTACCTCAAATTCTTCATACTCTGGAGGTAGTATGAAATGCGCTATGAGCTTCTGGCAAAGGTCATCTTTGGCATCATCGGTGACATAGCTGTTGGATTCTTCACTGGGTTTCTTTGACTGATTCTATTCTTGGATGGTGATCGGTAGGTTGTCCCTAACAAGAACCCTGTATTGATTTATAAACATCCTTCGGTGTTTCTCTGGAGCAATCGTTTCACCATCATCATCTATTTCTTCGATGGTGAACCTCTGATTACCATCCAACTTTTTGTTCGGCCCTCGTTTCGTTCGAGCTGTCGATTGTTTCGATCCGGTGGGCTAAAAGAAGAAGAGAGAGTGATTAATATATATCTATATCAGTTAATGAATATAGGTAACACGAGGCTTTATATATATATATATGTACCTCGCCGGATCCTATCGAGGGGCCATCATTATTGTTGTTATTTGTTTGCCCTTCGTCCATCTGGTCTTCTCCTTGGTACATTAGGTTTTCCTCTAGTCCATCGCCGAATGGATTCATATATGAGGATATCTCTTCCTCGAGCAAAATATCTTCGCCGGTAGTAATATTAAGAGGAATTTCACCTCTTATCATGCCCTGAAGAAAACCTTCACCGATGCGACCAGGATCTTCGGATGGATCCATGACTTAATTATCTATAACAAAAAGAGAGTTAAACAGGCTAGAAAAAACAACAACCCTAATAACTAAAACAAAAAAAACAATAACCCTAATATTATTTGCGGTAAAACAATAATCTTAATAACTAAAACAAAAAAACCTAATATAAAAAAACTGTAACAAAAAATCCTAATAATCCTAATTATAATAATCCTAACTATAAAAAAACAATAAAAAACTATAGAAAAACTATAACAAAATACCCTAATAATCCTACTTATAATAATCCTAACTATAAAAAAACTATAGAAAAAACTATAACAAAAAACCCTAATAATCCTAATTATAATCCTAACTATAAAAAATATAGAAAAAACTATAACAAAATAATTATAATTAAACCTAACCCTAGCTAACAATATAATCCTAATCCTGATAACAAAAACTATAATCCTAAATAAAAAACTATAATCCTAACCCTAGCTAACTAATAATTACAAAAAAGAACACTTGCCGCCCGTACCCCTCCCTCGAGCACCGATCGACGCCGGCGGCATCACGTGACGGCGCGCGGCGGCATGAGAGAAGGCTAGCGGTGAGGCGACGCGTGGTAGAGCGGCGGCACGCCGGAGCACGCACGGCAGAGCGGCACAGCGGCAGCGGACAGCACCTCCCCTGCGTGTTCGTCTTCGTCTGTGCGCGCGTGCTTCGTCTTTGTCGAGGAATGCCAAGTGTTGGTGGGCAGCACTTCCCCTGGCGCGGAATATATAGGATCACCCATTTAGTCTTGGGTCAAGCCACCGTCCGGGACTAGAGGGTCTCTAGTCCCGGGCCGTGGCTTAACCCGCGACTAAAGACCCCTCTTTAGTCGCGTGTTAAGTTACGACCCGGAACTAGTGTGTTTTCGTCCGCTTCGTTTTCGCGCGCGCACGCACCCTCTAGTTCCGGGTCCAGCCACGAACCGCGACTAGTTTACTTTTTGTAAATTTCTTTTTTTTTAAATTTAAATCAAATATAAAACTTTGGAAAATCATATCTTTTATTGGAAAAATCCAAATAAAACAAATAATATGTCTATTATTATCAGAAAAATATAAAGAATCTTAATATAATATCCATTTATCTGTTTGCATCATTTATAAATTATTTCATTTGTAAATTTCTTTTTTAATTCAAATCAAATATAAAACTTTGGAAAATCGTATCTTTTATTGTAAAAATCCAAATAAAACAAATAATATGTCTATTATTATCAGAAAAATATAAAGAATGTTAATATAATATCTATTTATCTGTTTGCATCATTTATCAATTATTTCATTTGTAAATTTCTTTTTTTAATTCAAATCAAATATAAAACTTTGGAAAATCATATCTTTTATTGTAAAAATCCAAATAAAACAAATAATATGTCTATTATTATCAGAAAAATATAAAGAATCTTAATATAATATTCATTTATCTGTTTGCATCATTTATAAATTATTTCATTTGTAAATTTCTTTTTTTAATTCAAATCAAATATAAAACTTTGGAATATCATATCTTTTATTGTAAAAATCCAAATAAAATAAATAATATGTCTATTATTATCAGAAAAATAAAAAGAATCTTAATATTATATCCATTTAGTCCCGGTTGTAGTCACAAACCGGGAATAAAGATATTTCCCGCCATTTCCCACCGCTTTCCGCCAAGTTTTCCCGCGCTTTCCTTTTTACGAGAGCTTTCTTAGACTAAAGATATTTGGCCTTGATGAGCTGAAACCAAAGACCCCCATCGTCCCTAAGGATGATATTTGGCTCAGTATCACCAGTCAACTTCTGTATTCGGATAATTCAATCGATCAGACATAGGTTTCATGAAAAAATCATCAAAGCGACACAGCTCCTATATGCTCTTATTACTGGGGAATCTTGCCATAAACTTGGTTTCTGACAGACTTGGCATAGAATCTCAAGTTGAACTTCATAGAATTTGTCCCTAGTTGGAATTCTTGCTCAATATCGTCACGGGTAGCAGTACCTTTCCCCACCGCAATGTGAGCATAATTTTGGAATTACATCGGTTGCATTTCAGACCCAACAATGGCTGGACGCCACGCGGACAGGCCATCATCCAACGTCAAACCAGGTTATCAATTAGTCGTAGTTTACACGTAGGTCGGGAAGCTAGTGCATCTTACGGATAAGGTGAATCCAAAAATATTAGTATTGATGTTGATGCAGGTACTTGATTAATGCTGTATGTGTCAGCCGAGGACCGGCGCCCCATGTTTTCCAATGTCGAAATCTCCTAGGAATGGTACACACCTTGCTTATTATTATCACCTGGTTAATGGAGACATTTTTTTAGAGTTAAGTCCGGCCCTCTGCATCAATCGATGCATACAGCCTGTTTGTTACAACATTTGAAACAATATTCACATCATTACGTTTATGGATCAAAAGGTCGAGACATGTATATCAACCATTTGAAAATAAAAATCAATATGAAACTATCAATTTTAATGCCTACGTCAACCAGTAGCCAGGAATAGAAGTCTACTAGATCCACGAGATCAGGGGTCTCTAAGGACATATCCAACGGAGTCCCACAAATCGGACACCCAAAATGTTCTATTCGGGCGCTGCGTGGTATCAGACCGATTGTCCTTTCCTCGTCCAGTTGAACTTGGTTGATGGGGATATGCCTATCGGGGTATACCCAGCAGGACGTTTCCTACTGGCCCAAGCGCCAGCGAGTGGGCCTGCAGGACGGCGACTGGATCAAGATTTGGCGTGGACTCAAGCGACTGGAAGCTAAAGGCCCAGAAGTGTAGATAGGCCCAGTCGGATTAGGTCGTAGAGTCACCGAATCCTTAACTGATTCGGTTGAGATCTGTAAACCCTAGGGAGGTGAGTCTATATAAACCTCCCTAGTGGACGCATAGATGATACGTTCCATCATACACCCTAGCGACTCTCACCATAATACAATCTAGCAGGAGTAGGTCTTTACCCTCCGGGGGGCCGAACCTGGGTAAATCCTTGTGTCTCAGTCCTCATCTCGCACCGCAGATGGCTGGCCGCCCTTGCCCCATGTTCTACTACTTGCTGCCGATTGCAGCATCTGCCGTGGTCATTCCCACGACAGTGGCGCCCACCGTGGGGCCTAGCCGGTCAGGCCAGTGTTCTGCGGCGAGATCCAATCTGCCCATCAACGAGTTGATCGCCACCGGCCGCATGATCGCGATCGGCGAGATGCTCCAGATCTTGCCGAGTAGCTACGTCCCGGCGGCACGACCCGTCACGCACAGCATAATCCTGCCGGTCGGCATGATCAGCCTCTTCGTCGGCCTCACCGACGTCATCATCTCGGAGGACTCGGCTCGCATCCGCGAGTCGCCGCCACGCGACCGGCTCTCTGAGAGCCAGGTCCGCACGATCCACCGCCTTGCCTCCGAGTATAACTCGGCCCACAGCAACATGGCCGAAACCACCGCAGCCGCGGAAGACGCAGCCCTCAATGATGATGCCGATTCGGCGACCCCGACGTCACTCGTCGGATCCATTGTTGCCGCGTCACCCGCGGGCTCCATCACCCAGGTCTCTAACGTCGGAGACTTCGAGGATCCCTCCATCCTCGGGATCTTCGACTTCGACTCTGGGTCGGAGAACTCCGCCGACCTCCGTGACGGAACAGGCCGCCACGCCGCGACCTACATGGCAACTGGCGCCGACCCGCCGGAAGACTCATTCTCCACGCCGATCCCACCAAACGCGACGGCAACGGAAGTCGAGGAACTCCGCATGAAGCTGGCGGAAGCAGTCCGCAAGGAACAAGCCGAGCGCGAAAATTTCGCCTTGAGCAGGTGACAGCGCAGGAGCTGTCGTGCTACCACCAGCTCCGAATCAGGTCGCGCCTGAACCCCACCGTCCAGGGGCCCGCCCTGAATTTCGACGACGAGAATGACCCGGCCCGCGCGGCCAAGCGCATGATCTGCGAGAACGCGCCACCGGGAGGAAGCGCTCGACCCCCACCAGGGGCAACGGCCAATGGCGCCCCACCACCACCCAACCGCGCACCCCCCAGGGATCAGCCAAGGATCATTGTCTCCTCACGGGAGCGAGACGCGAACGGCCTCCCGCTGTTCTCCACCCCAATGGACAACCTCGTCGTGGGCCGAGCAGCAGTCGACAACATTGAAGCCACTGGGGAAGGCGCCCTGCAGATCCAGTACGCCAGGGCTCTGCTCGCCAAAGCGGTCGAGCAACAAAACACGAGCGTCGACTCACAGGGTCGGATGTACTCGCGTTCATCAGGCAGCAGGGCGGCCTCGATCGGCCGCCCCATGGCAGTGAACACTCTCAACTGCCCACCACCCGAACCCCTATAGCTCCAACACCGACCCGCGAACGCAACACTCTCCACCAACGACCCTCGACCGGCGACCAACTTCGTCGCCGCCAACGGGCAACCCGTCGACGCCCGCACCCACATCATCAACAACCAGAGCTGGCGCGCACGCCGGCCTGACGACCTGTAGCACACCCTCACCAACCGCCATGATGGTGAGTCGAGGGGATCGCTAAGCCAAATTAGGCCCCATTGCTTCGGACCGATGATCCGAGGCGAAAGATACCCGGCGAACTTCAAAGCACCAAAGGAAATAGATTCGTACGACCCTTCGTACGACCCTTCGTACGACCCTTCTGTGTGGCTGGATACCTACCTCATGGCGATGGGGATCGCCGGCCACACCGATCTACTAGCCGCCCTCTACCTTCCCCTGATGATGGAGGGGCGTGCATGCAGTGGATTAACACTCTTCCCGCGGATAGCATCGACTCCTGGGAAGAGATGTGCGAGGCCTTCGTCAGGCACTTCGAGGGTTCATACACCCGCGCCACCACCATCGAGGACCTGGAACAATGCGTCCAGGGACCCCGCGAGTCGACCCGCAGCTGGGTCTAACGGTGGCAAGATCTGTGGTACAACGCGGTTGGCATCCACCCAGACACCGCGATCCACTGCTTCAAGACCTCGTGCCGCTACGAGCCCCTGGTCGCCAAGCTCAAGCGAGCGTACCGCACACTCGACAACATACCGGATCTCCTGGAGATCGCAAAAAGGTACGCGGAGGAGGACCCAAACCAAGAGATCGACGACGAGTCGGGAGGACACCGCCGCACGAGCGGCCACTGTTGGAGATATGCCCTAGAGGCAATAATAAATATAGTTATTATTATATCTTTGTGTTTATGATAAATGTTTACATTCATGCTATAATAGTATTAACAAGGAAACATTAATACTTGTGTGATTTGTAAACTAAAATAGAGTCCCTAGTAAAGCCTCTTTATAATACTAGCTTGTTGGTTCATAAATGATTATGGTTTCCCTATCATGAACATTGAGATGTTATTAACAACAAGATCATATCGTTAGGAGAATGATATGGTGGACATACTCCTATAGATAAGCGTAGCATAAAGATCAAGTTATTTTAATAGTTCAATTGCTATATGCTTTCTGATACATAGTAACCTAATTACTTCGACCATGAGATCATGCATATCACCTTCACCGGAAGGATGCTTTGATGACATCAAACACCACACCGTAACTGGGTGGCTATAAAGGTGGCATTGAGTGTTCGGAAAGTATTGGTTGAGACACATGGATCAAGAGTGGGATTTGTCCATCCATATGACGGATAGATATACTCTAGGCCCTCTCGGTGGAATGTCATCCAATTAGCTTGCAAGCATGTGACTGGCTCACAAGAGATCACATATCACGGGAACGAGAAAAGAGTACTTATCAGTAACAAGGTTGAACTAGGTATGCAGAGATACCGACGATCATAACCTTGGATAAGTAAATTATCGTGAGACAAAGGGAAATTGGTATCGTATGTAAGTGGTTCATTCGATCGCAAAGTAATCGTAGAAATATGTGGGAGCCATATGAATTTCCAGATTCCTCTACTGGTTATTGTTCGGAGAAGTGTCTCGATCATGTCCGCATAATTCACGAACCGTAGGGAGACACACTTAAGGATTCGACGTTGTTTGAGTAGTTATGGAATGATGAGTAAGAGACCGAATGTTGTTCGGAGTCTCGTATGGGATCCGGGATATCACGAGGAGATCCGGAATGGTCCGGAGAATAAGATTCATATAAGGAAAGTCCTGTTTTGGGGTTGGAGAATGGTTCCGGTGTTTTCATCGGGAATGTTCTAGAAGGTTCCGAAATGTCCGGCACTCTGGAGGGGAAGGGTACATGGATGTGTCATATCAAGTTTGAATGATTGCATCATGTACTAGGTGTCATCGCTGAACAAAATAAAGGATTTAATCAAATCCTAGTTTGAAAAGTCAAACGCCAATTTGAAAAGTCAAACGGCTATTTTGTGAGGTGGAGGGGAAGTAGGAAACCTACTTGGGGAGGAGTTCCTCCCCTCCACCGCCGGCCCACTTGGGATCTGAGTTGGGGAGGGACTCCCCTCCCCTTGGCCGGCGCCTCCCACCTATAAAAGGAGGGGCAGGGCTGCCCCTCCTAGCACACAAGTTGCCCCTCTAAACCCTAACCCTAGCCGCCGCCCTCCATAGCCGCCATCGCCTAGGGCACTTGCCGCCGCCTAGGGCAAACCCTAGCCGTCGGCCTTGCCTCCTCCTTGGTGCGTCTAAACCCTAGATCGCCGAGGATCTCTCTCATAGTCCACAATACTCGCTCCGGCTTAAGGCGAAACCCTGCGAGATCTCCCCTCTACTTCCGGTACCATGCCGTCGTGCTGCCGGAATCGCGAGGAGAGTGCTACATCCTCCGCTGCCTGCTGGAACAAGGGAGAGGAAGGTCTTCGTCGAGTACCGAACGTGTGACCGACTGCGGAAGTGCTGCCGAAACGCAGCGCCGGAAGGATCGTCTACGCGATCTTGAGATCGGAAAGAGTACGACTACATCACCCACGAGAATCCGCTCTTGTTAAACACTTTGGAATCTTCCAGGGTGAGTTATTCTATCGACGACCACCGACTGTCACTCTCTCCAGGATAGATCTTGGCTTGTTTGTTTGTATGCGGTATAAATTTTTTGTTTTCCATGCTACGAAACCCTACAGCCACGACAACGGGAGGCGACCCGATTTAGGCTACAGAAACACTCGCCTCACCGGCAAGCGTCGCAGTGACGGGCGAGTTGACTTCGTCGCCAACGCTGGATACGCGCAGCGCGAGCCCAAGAGCTTCCGCCGCGACGGGGGACAACGCCACGACGGTGGCAAGTACAAGGCGAAGCCGATGTTCGATCCAGCGGCCCTTCTTAACCAACCTTGTGTATTTCACAGCAGGGAAGGGAAGCCGACCATGCACACGACCACCGACTGTCACTCTCTCCAGGAGATCAAGAAGGCACGACGCGCACGGGAGGACCCCGACATCAACCCGCCAAACGGCGGAAAGTTCGGCAGCGTCGCCGGCTCGCTCCACACCTTCACAGGCTTCAACACGAAGCGCGAGAAGAAGGTCATCGCCAGCGCCGTCGCCATCAACGCGGTGGCCCAGATAGACATCCCCCAGTTCCTCAACTGGTCTGAGCAACCAATCACTTGGAGCCTCCAGGACCACTCGCCATGGATCGAGTATCTAGGCCGAGTTTCCCTGGTGGTCAAGCCCAAGGTGGGATACTACTGGCTCCCCAAAACATTGATGGACGGCAGCAGCTCCATCAACATACTGTACCTGGACATATTCAGGCGACTGCGGCTCCCGCAGTCGATGATCGAGACGACCTACACCATGTTCCACGACATCGTCCCCGGCCGGAAGGCATACCCGATCGGAAAGGTGACGCTGCCAGTCACCTTCGGCACACCGGCAAACTTCCGCACCGAGCGGATCGTCTTCGAGCTGGTGCCCTTCGACAGCCCCTACCACTGCGTCCTGGGGCGCCAGGTGTTCGCCAAGTTCATGGCAGCAGCCCACTACGCGTAGAACGCAATGAAGCTACCCGGGCCGTGCGGCGTCATCACCATCCACGGCGACCCCGACATGGCCCCCGAGTGCGAGGCCAAAGGAGCCGAACTCGACGACGCCGTCATCACGGCAGAGGCCAACCACGCCGAGGAGCTCGCCAAGTACGCGAGCGGAGTCAACAACGATGACCCCACTATACTCAAGAAGCCCAACTCGGAGGGCGGCAACTCCACTGCCTTCGAGGAAACGACGCATACCCGCACCGTCGAGCTGGTCCCAGGCGACTCCAGCCAGACGGTGACGATTGGGACGGGCATGAGCCCAGCATAGGAAGGCGCACTCATCGAGTTCCTCCGTGAGAACAGGGACATCTTCGCATGGAAGCCATCCGACATGCCTGGTTTCCCGAAGGAACTCGCTGAGCACAAACTCAACGTCGACCCCAAAGTGCGACCCGTCAAGCAATCACTGCGGCCCTTCAATGAAGAGCGCCGCCGAGCCATAGCCGAAGAGGTGCAGCGTCTACTCGCTGCAGGCTTCATCCGGCCAATCAAGTACTCCAAGTGGCTGGCAAACCCAGTCCTGGTCGAGAAGAAGAACAGGACCTGGAGGATGTGTATCGATTACACAAACTTAAACAGCGCCTGCCCGAAGGAACAATTCATCTTCCCGCGGATCGATCAAATCATCGATTCCACCGCGGGCTCGGAGTCACTATGCTTCCTCGACGCCTACTCTGGGTACAACTAGATCAAAATGGCCGTCGAGGACGAAGAAACGACGACGTTCATCACGCCATTCGGAGCCTTCTGCTACACTGCCATGACCTTCGGCCTCAAGAACGTCGGGGCGACCTACCAGCAGTGCATGCAGGAGTGCCTTGCGAGCCAAATTGGCCGCAATATCCACGTCTACATCGACGACGTGGTGGTGAAGTCCGCTCGCCAGAACGACCTACTCGCTGACCTGGCAGAAACATTCGCCAACCTGCGGAAATACAAGATAAAGCTAAACCCAGGCAAGTGCACCTTCGGCGTGCCAACTGGACAGCTACTGGGATACGTCGTCTCCAAGCACGGCATCAAAGCGAATCCTGCCAAGATCAACACGATCGCTCGACTCGGCAAACCCGAGTGCCTGCGCGACGTCCAAAAGCTGGCCGGACGAGTCGCGGCTCTCAGTCGCTTCATCCCTCGGCTGGGTGAAAAGGCGATGCCCCTTTACCGCCTAATGCGCAAGAACCCCACTTTCCAGTGGGACAAGGAGGCAGATGACGCGCTCCACGACCTCAAGGAGGTGCTACTCGCAGCACCGCTACTCGCCACCCCCGTCGACAAGGAACCCATGTTGGTCTATGTCGCGGCTTCCGAGCGCGTCGTTAGCGCCGTCATGGTCGTCGAACGGCCAGAAGAAGGAAAGGAGCGCCCGATGCAGCGACCAGTGTACTACATCAGCGAAGTCCTCACCGAGTCGCGCCAACGCTACCCGCAATACCAGAAATTGGTATACGCTGTCTTCAGAGCACAGCGGCGATTGCCGCACTACTTCCAGGAGCACCCAATAACGGTCGTCTCCTCAGCACCGCTGCAGGACATCATCCGCAACCGCGAGGCGACCGGGCGAGTCGCCAAGTGGGCCGTCGAGATCGGCGTCCACAACATCAAGTACGAGCCGCGCAAGGCGATCAAATCGCAGGCTCTCACAGACTTCCTCGCCGACTGGGAGGAGGCTCAACAGCCAGAGAAGATGCCATACCTCCACTATTGGAACCTACACTTCGACGGTTCCAAGAACACGGGCAGCGCCGGCGCAGGGATCGTGCTAACATCTCCGAAGGGCGACAAGCTCCGCTACGTCCTCTACCTCGACTTCACCCCCTGCACCAACAACATGGCCGAGTACGAGGCGCTACTCCACGGCATGCGAGCTGCCAAAGAGATGAATGTCAATCGACCTCGTCGCCGGGCAAGTCGCCGGCACCTGCGACGCCGTCTCCCCCACCATGGCGGCATACCGCCAAGCAGTGGACAAGCTGGGCGGACACTTCGCAGGCTACTCCGTCGAGTGGATCGACAGGCGGAAGAACGAGGAGGCCGACGCACTCTCTCGCATCGGCTCGGCTCGACTCACACCACCCGCCGGCGTCTTCCTCGACACCATCACCAAGCCCTCCGTCTCTTCCCCCAGGGAGATCGACATCGAAATCCCGCTGCAACCAGAAGCAGCCCTGGTCGCACTAATCGCCGAGCCAGACGACTGGACCGCGCCATACGTCGCCTACTTGGAGGGAGGCACCCTGCCAGCAGATGAAACGGACGCCCGGATGATAGCACGCCACTGCAAATTCTTCGTCATCATCAACGGCGAGCTCCACAAGTGCAGCGTGACCGGCGTGTTCCAACGCTGTGTTCAGCCCGCTAAAGGACGTAAAATCCTCCAAGACATTCACTCCGGCGACTGCGGCCACCATGCCGGCGCCCGCTCTCTGCTCGCAAAGACTATGCGGCACGGCTTCTACTGGCTCACCGCACACGCAGACGCTGTCGACATTGTCCAGCGGTGCGTCGGGTGCCAGAAATATGCCAACCAGACCCACGTGCCAAGCTCGGTGCTCAAGACAATCCCCATCACCTGGCCGTTCGCTGTATGGGGCATGGACATGGTAGGCCCTTTCAAGAAGGCCCCCTCCGGCTTCACCCACCTCCTAGTCGCAGTCGACAAATTCACAAAATGGGTGGAGGCCAAGCCAGTCCGCAAATGCGACGGGAAGACCGCCACCAAGTTCCTACGCGAGCTCATCTATCGCTACGGGTTCCTGAACAGCATCATCACGGACAACGGCACCAACTTCGCCAAAGGAGCCATGGCCGAGTTCTGCGAGGAACACCACATTCGACTCGACCTCGCCTCAGTCGCCCACCCGGAGTCCAACGGCCAGGCAGAACGCGCCAATCAGAGCATCCTCCATGGCCTGAAGCCATGTCTCCAAGTACCACTCGAGCGTACCGCCGGGTGCTGGGTCGAGGAGCTACCCTCCATCATCTGGGGCATCCGCACCTCCATAAACAGGTCGACAGGGTTTACCCCGTTCTTCATGGTATACGACACCGAGGCATTCATGCCCACCGACCTCGAGCACGACTCGCCAAGGGTGGTCAACTACACGGAGGCTGCAAACGAACTCGCACGCCAAGACGGAGTCGACTAGCTCGACGAGGCACGCGACCTAGCTCGCTCCCGCACCGCCATCTACCAGCAAAGGCTCTGCCGCTACCACATCCACCGAGTAAGGACTCGCACCTTCTAGGAAGGTGACCTGGTACTGCGTCTAATCCAGGACAAGAAGGGCGTGCACAAGCTCTCCCCCCCTTGGGAGGGACCATTCGCCATCGGACGAGTCCTAGGCAACGACGCCTACTACCTCACCGACGTCCGAGGAGACGGAAAACTCGATGTCAAGCGGCCATGGAATGTAAACCTCCTACGGAAGTTCTACTCCTAGAACTCCATACATGTACTCCCCACCCGCTACGAAATAAAACAGATCGGTTACCGAAAATTGTGTCTACTCTCCGTGTCTTGTGCCACTCACACTCGTAATAACAGCGTTATGCTATTCGCAGAAGTCAACATCTGGTAAAGCGACCGACACGGCTAAGTAGTGCGGTACGAGGGCACTGGGAGACTCCAGGCCTCGTATCGTCCACGAAAAACGCCAACCCGGAGCCCCATTGGAGTCGCCCAGCTCGACTGGCTTACCGAGCCAAGACAACTGCACTCGCTCCTCATAGCGACCAAGTACTCCGCATCCTTCGCACAGCGACTCGAACGGCCAAGTACCACGCTCGGGGACTGACGCCCAGTTAAATACGAGCGACTAGGGAAAAACGCCAAGTATGAGAGCGTGCCCAAGACTCTCCATGCGACTGATCCTTCGGGTCAGGCAGGAGTGACGCGCTTACTTTAATGCGCTTAGTCCTCACCTACCTTGGAGTTGCGACTAGAACCACTGAAAGGGCATTTATTGTCATAATCACTTTTGGTGTTCGTTAAAAACAAGTAGATCATTTTACAGTTTGTTATTGTCCACAGGTTGGTATTATCGTTGATAAACTGCACCCACACTCTTGGGAAAAGACCACATTCATATGCCACTGTTCTGGAAACTCCAGACCGGAGTCTTCGGTGTGGTCCGGAGTTTCCGGTTCATTCTCCGGTGGTGCCTCCCAGGATCTGGCTGGGACATTCTGACTAGGGGTCCGGAGGCTGCACCGGAGCTTACTCCGGAGTATCCGGACTTTGTCCTGTCCGGAGTCTCCGGTGCTGGAAGACCGGAGTCTCCGGTGTTGCAGGGTCAGGTTTCCCCTTGGTCAGTCAGAAGGGCAGTCCGGAGGCTAGTCCGGAGATTGGCCGGAGTCTCCGGTGTAGACCGGAGTCTCCGGTCTAGACACCGCAGTCTCTGGTCTGACTTTTCTACAATGGTCCGAAAACGGTTCGTGGAGGGGGCTGCCTATAAAAAGGGACCCTTATCTTCTTCCTCCAGTTGCTCGAGCTGCTCAAGAACACCAACCCCATTAGAGCCACCAAATCTACAAGATCTCTTCATCCAACCATCCAAAGTCATTAATCATTGGAGAATTGAAGGAGGAGGCCTTGATTTACATCTTCACCAAGAGAGATCTTCATTTCCCCCTCATTCACTTGAGGGCCCCCAAGCTCTAGTGTTTCATTAGAAACCCTAACTTTGATTTGGTTCTTACAAGCTTGTCTTTGATTTGTCTTGACAGCTTTCTTGTATTTGGGAGCCTCCAATTCAGTTGTGGATGCATGCCCCAAACTTGTTGTAAAGGTGCCGGCTTCCACCTCGAAGGTTGCCGATATAGTGGAAGGTGAATCGAGCCCGTTGGGGTGAGGTTCATTGGAGAACAAGGGAGGCCTCTCATGGCGTTGGTGGTTTGAAACCACCCCCTCTCCAAACGTAGACGTACTTCCCCTTAAAAGGAAGGAACTACGGGAAACAAATCCTTGTGTCTCCGCGTCCACTCCTTTGGTTACTTCTATCCTTTTCCGCACTTTACTTACTTGTACTTACTTAGTGTTGTGCTAGATTGTGCATGGTTGACATATAGGTAAATTCACCATAGTTGCATATTCTAGAGAATTTACCTTTCTTGTCAAACCCTAACTTGAAAAAGAATAAAATTTGAAGTAGCACCTATTCACCCCCCCTCTAGGTGCCCATACGATCCTTTCAATTGGTATCAGAGCCTCGTCTCTTCATTCGGGCTTTACCGCCTAAGAGAATATGGGTAGCCGCGAAGGGGATGGTGATGGTGATCCCACCACGGTGACCATGGAAGATCTCAAAAACTTGGAAACAAAGTCAAGAAGATGCTAGAGCAACTTATTAAAGACAAAGAAGGCTCATCACCCCCATCTCCTCAAGAGGATCAACCATCCATTTTACCTAAGGGGAATACGTCAGTATCCCCCGAGGGTACGATCGTGGGGGGTAAACCAGACAACGCTAATTCCTCCACACAACTTGATGGGGGAAAGGGTGAGCACTGTGATTCTTGGTACTCTCCCGATCCTCCCATCCCACACCCTCATGTGTATAATAGGGGTGACCCACCTAAGCTTGAAGAGTCGGCTACTTTTGCTCAATGGCAATCACTAATGAGAACTCATGTGTGCAGCTCTTGCATTGAACTATGGAACATCATCGAGCATGGACTCTTTATTGGGGATCCAAACAACTTGACAAGAAGAGAGGTTGTCAATAGTCAACTCAATGCCACTGCTTTGCATATGATTCAACAAGGTTTGGGTACAAAGGACTATCCACACATTGAGCACTTTAGCATTGCCAAGGAAGCTTGGGATGCTCTCACTGTGTTGTTTGTTGGAAATGAGAGTATGAGGAGGAACCGATATGATGCTCTAAGCAATGAAGCCGAAGGCTTCTACATGAAAGAAGGTGAAGATCATGAAGACATGTATCGAAGGCTCAAGACCACTGCCACCGCTTTTAGAAATGTGGGTGCCTCACATGTGGATGATGCATGGATAAAAAGGAAATATGTGAGTGCACTCATGCCTTTTGAGCCCACCGACTTGAAGAGCCTACAAGGAAGACACAACTACCATCTCATGACCTCAAATGAAGTTATGCAAGAGATGGCCGCTTTCAAGGTTGCCGCCAAGAATGCCAAAGATGCCCGTGCTCGTGCCCTTGGTATGAGCAATGTGGTCAATGTTGCTTTGAAGGCCAAAGTTGTGGACCTTGGGGATGAAGATGATAGTGATGAAGGACTCTCCATGGACCATCCCAATGAAGTCAAGATTGCTCATGGTCAATATATGGCTTTCTATGCAAAGAACTTTTGGAAGAACCCCACCAAGGCCAAGATGGAAATCCAATGAAGAAGCAATCCAAATGGGAAAAGAGAGAATACCACTAGGTTGAGAACTTGCTTCAATTGTGGTGACCGCTATCACTTTGTGGCAAGCTGCCCCTATGAGAAGAGAGAAGATCATGGTGGTAAGCTTGTGTTGAAGAAGACTCTCAAGGCACCTTACAAGAAACCTTTCATCAAAAAGAATCCCGTCAACAAGAAGTCGGGAGAAATTGTCTTGATCACTCATGAAGAATACTCCTCCGACAATGAAGATGATGAAGATGAGGAAGAAGAAACTTCTCATGGTGTGGCTGCTCTAGCCACCACCTATACTCCGACATTCTCACTCTTCTATTCTCCAAATGAGAATTCTTCCACCAAGAACGTCACTTGCCTTATGGAAAGAGGAACAAAGACTTATGCTTCCGGAGGGTCAAAGTGGGTGCTTGATAGTGGTTACACATGTCATATGACCGGAAGCTCGTCTATTGTTAAGGAGTTAAAGCCAAATGATGATCAAATCACCGTGACATATGCCGACAAATCAAAATCTAAGGTAATGGGTTTCGGCAAGGTTGTGGTTGCTCACGACATTACACTTGTGAATGTCATGCTTGTTGGGACCCTTGGATACAACCTACTTTCAGTCCTTGCTCTTGGTAAGATGGGCTTTGTCGTCTTTATTGATGTTGATATTGTGGTTCTATTGTGGAGCAAGTCTATCAAGGTCGCGTTCGTTGGGCACGTCGAACATGACTTGTATGTGGTGGAATTTTCGGAGCAAACCACTACAGGTCCGATGTGCTTATTCGGAAAGGCCGATGTGGGTTGGCTATGGCATCGCCAACTAGCCCATGTCAATATGAGAACTTTGCAAAGTCTCCATAAAGAGGGCCATATTGTGGGACTAAAAGAAAATGTTTCCTTTGCCAAAGATCGTGTTTGCAGGGCATGTGTTCTAGGGAAGATGCATGATGCTCCTCACAAGCCTAACAACCGAATCAAGTCTACCAAGATCTTGGAACTTCTCCATGTGGACCTATTTGGCACTCCATCTCATGCAAGTCTAGGTGGGAAGAAATATTGTTTGGTGATTGTTGACGACTTTCAAGATACTCTTGGGTTTATTTCTTCAAGTTGAAGAGTGAGACTCAAAAGACTTTTATCGACTTCATCAACTTGGTTCAACGGCAATACAATGTTCCCGTGCTGATTATAAGAAGTGACAACGGCACCGAGTTCAAGAACTACACCTTGAATGATTTCCTTAGTGATGAGGGGATTAAACATCAATATTCTGCTGCATACACCCCTCGACAAAATGGTGTGGCCGAAAGGAAGAACCGGACTCTTATTGAGATGGCTAGGACCAGGTTGGCAGAGTTTAAATCTCCATACAACTTTTGGGCTGAAGCCATCTCCACCGCTTGCCATGCTTCAAACCGGCTCTACCTCCGCAAAGAAATCAACAAGACTCCATATGAAATACTTACCGGTAACAAGCCCAACGTATCTTACTTCCGGGTGTTCGGTTGTAAGTGTTTCTATCTCATAAAAGGTGTCCGTTTGTCTAAATTCGAGTCTAAAGCATTAGAGGGTATTTTTGTTGGCTATGGTCTCGAATCTCACACTTATAGAATCTGTGATAAGCTCTCCGGAGCCGTCATAGAATCTTGTAGTGTGACCTTTGAAGAATATGATGGTCCCCAAGGGGGGCGTGTTGATGCTTGTGATGCAGATGATGAAATGCCTCAGGATGCCATAGGAAGAATGGGTGTGGGATATATCCGCCCCGTTGAGGAACCCCTTATGGCGGATCGAGAAGAACTATGCTCCACTCATGTGGAGCCCTCATCTTCACAACCTCAACATGATCCATCCACCGAAGAGGACATTGACTCAAGCCAAAGACAAGATGTGGAACCTCAACATGATGATCAATGTGACAACTCTAGTCAAAGGGTGCTTGGTCCGTTCGACGGGTTGTCAAGTGGTGCCAAGTCAATTTGTCAAGGAAGATCCATACAAACTATTTTGAGACAAGCTCAAATTGACGCTAGAAGACCAAGGTCAATCCTTGCCTCCCAATGTAGAGGATGATTCTAATGATGATCAAGGTCAAGATGATGGTCAAGACGAGGATCAAAATGATGAAGAGGTTCCTCCAAGAAACAACACGGAGATCCACACTCGTCACGAAGCTAGAAAGGAAAGAATGTTGGAATTAAGAGACCACTCTCTACAAAATGTGGTTGGTGATCTAAGGAAAGGTATTTCCACAAGAGCACAATTGAAGAGGTTCAGTGAACACCAAGCACACATCTCCATGATTGAACCAAAGAAAGTGTGGGAAGCTCTTGAAGATTCGGATTGGTTAGAATCTATGCACAAAGAACTCAACAACTATGAGAGAAACAAAGTGTGGAAGTTAGTAGAGAAGCCAAAGGATTGCCGCAATGTTATTGGAACAAAGTGGATATTCAAGAACAAGCAAGATGAGCATGGAATCATAGTAAGGAACAAGGCTAGATTGGTTGCACAAGGGTTCTCTCAAATTGAAGGCATTGACTATGGAGAGACATATGCACCTGTGGCTCGTCTTGAGTCCATTCGTATCCTTCTTGCTTATGCGGCACATCATAACTTTAAGTTGCAACAAATGGATGTAGAAAGTGCATTTCTTTATGGTCCATTAAATGAATTGGTATATGTTAAGCAACCCCCGGGATTTGAGGACCCCAACTTCCCAAACCATGTCTACAAACTTGATAAGGTGATCTATGGGCTCAAGCAAGCCCCACGCACGTGGTATGAGCACCTTAGAGAGTTATTGTTTGACCGTGGCTTTGAGGTTGGGAAAATCGATCCCACTCTTTTTACCAAGAGGGTCAACGGGGAGATTTTTGTATGCCAAATATATGTTGATGATATTATATTTGGCTCATCTAACAAAGCATTTAATGATGCTTATGACTAGTAGGTTCCGGATGTCTTTGATGGGAGAGTTGAGAGTATTTCTTGGCTTTGAGATCAAGCAAGTTAGAGGAGGGACATTCTTCAATCAAGCCAAGTATACTCAAGATATGCTCAAGAGGTTCAAAATGCAAGATTTGAATGGAGCTCCTACTCACATGGCTACAAAGACTCATCTTGAACAAAATCCAAATGGTAAAGATGTGGATCAAAAGGTATACCGGTCTATGATTGGTTCTTTGCTTTACCTTTGTGCATCTAGACCCGATATTGTGTTGAGTGTAGGTGTGTGTGCAAGATATCAAGCGGCTCCTAAGGAAAGCCATTTAATGGCGGTCAAGAGAATCTTTCGATATTTAGTTCATACCCCATTTTATGGTCTTTGGTATCCTCGAGGCTCAACATTTGCTCTTTGTGGATACACGAATTCGGATTGGGCGGGGGACAAGGATGATAGAAAATCAACATCCGGGGCTTGCCAATTACTTGGTAGGTCCTTGGTATGTTGGTCTTCCAAGAAACAAAATTGCATATCTCTCTCCACCGCCGAATCCGAGTATGTGGCAGCTGCTAGTGCTTGCACCCAATTGCTATGGATGAGGCAAACTTTAAAGGAATACGGTGTCCATTGTGACAAAGTGCCTCTTCTATGTGACAATGAAAGTGCCATCAAGATTGCCTACAACCCGGTGGATCACACAAGGACAAAGCATATTGAGATTCGCCATCACTTCATTAGAGATCATGTTGCTCGAGGTGATATTGATCTATCATATGTATCAACCAAAGATCAACTTGCCGATATCTTCATGAAGCCACTTGATGAAGCAAGGTTTTGCTACTTGAGGAATGAACTAAATGTCGTATATTCAAGGAGCTTGACTTGATTTTCTTGCATTCTCACCTATGTTTCATCTCATATTTGGTTTAGATGCAGGCATGGATATAGGGGGAGTGCGGTCCTAATTGATTGGACCATCCCTCCCCCCATTATGCCCAAAGCAATCAAAATCATTCCTCTTAATATCATTCAGTGATATGTGAGCTTAATGATGAGTTTTGGTAATGGACCCAAGATATATCTTCGTGGTGTCAAGCCAAGTATACTCAAATATGGTGGCATAGTCCACCGCCCTCTCTCATTTGAGAGGTTGGCACTTACTCATGTTTGTCATTTGCTTGATTTTAGTCTCTTGGAGCTTTTCTAATTATTTTCTAACTTCTATGGCTCTTGTTGGTTCTTCACAGTTTGATGTCTCAACCCAAGCCCTATCCCTATCTTAAAAGACCATCTATCTCTCATATATGTCCCCAAACACCTTTCCTGGAAATTTTGGTTGCGGAGGACTGGAGTCTCCGGTGTACACCGGAGTCTCCGGTCTGGATGGTTTCTGTCACTTAAAGAAGGGGGCACGGGGTGAACTGGTACAACAGTTCCTCATTCTTCACCCCGTCCCCTACCTCCAAACCCGTCGCCTCCTCCTCCAAAAATCCTCCCCGGAGGCCAAGAAGCCCCCGGGATCCGCCGTGCCGCCGGCCAACCTTCCCCTCTCCTCCATTGGGTCATTCCCACCGGAGGAATTAATCCCATGGACAGATCTGGTACCTCTCCTCTCCTTTTTATCCTAGGGTTCATCCCTAGATGTGTTTTTGAGGATTGTTGCTGATTTGTCCATTGGAATCACTTGTTTGCGTGCACTCTAGTACTTTAGCCTTGCTGCATTGCCCGATCTACTAGACTTACCCTCACCAGCATCTCCCCATCTCATACCCGAGACTCCTGACCAGAGATTCCAGACTTAGGTCCGGAGACTCCGGTCCAGGCCGGAGACTCCGGTCCCCAGGACCGGAGACTCTGGTCCCCAGGACCGGAGACTCTGGTCCCCAGGACCGGAGACTCCGGTCTGAGCCAGAAACTCCGGTATAAGGTGCGGAGACTCTGGTGTTGGGTGAATCAAAATAGTCCAGAAATGCATCAAAGCTCTTGTACTGCATCTTTGGGACATATATACTCATCTCCATGCTATCTCCCTCACTGCTGTTCACAGGTGATGGTTCTAGTCGTCCTCATCGTACCAAGGCCAAGTCCCAAAGGGGCAATCCTCGCTATGATGAAGCTCAGGGCCAGTTCCTCGTGCCTCCGTCCAACCGGAAACAGCGGGCACGTGATGCAGCTTACATGAAGAGGGATCGGGAGAGGGCTGAACGGGAGGACCGTGCCAAGAGGGCCAAGTATGACAACCTGCAGTCCTTAGCCAAAATGTCCAAAGAGGAGTACCGTGAGATGAGGAAGACAGATTTCTACGCGCTGCCTCGTACCAGTGAGGACCCTCGTTACAGGAGGAAAGAACATGCTGTATTCATGAAGGATGTGTATGGTGTACTCACCAGATCACCTGTCTACCCCCAGAAGTTCATGAGTGTTGAGCAAATGCGCCAGAGCCCTTACTTCAATGATGCCCTGTGGATCTGTGAGAAGCTGGGTCTCTACAACTTGATGGAGCTGCGTGAAGACTACAGTGTGCACCTTGTCCAGCAGTTTTATGCCATAGTTGTGTTTGGGTCTGATCTTGACAGGACCATGATGTGGATGATTGGCACTACTCGCTGACATGGTTATACCCTACGGGTACATGACTTCAGCATACCTGGTCCAGCCCAAGGAAGGCCCACAGCAGATATACGCTGGCCCATGAAAATTTTCGGGTGGCCAAGGCCCATGACGCCTTCGGATCCTTGGAGAGCAAGACTAGTGGAGATAGGAAATTCAAAGGGGTAAAACCCTAGAACTTGTAACCGACTAGGACTATGCCCGGGACCTGCCTAAGTCTATATAAAGGCCAGGAGGGCACGTCCTAGATCTCTCGACTCATACTTTCGCACACGCATCCACGCCAGATCGAATCTGCGCACCCTGTAATCTTCGGTTCCGCCGTAATCAAGAGCAGACAAGCAGGAGTAGGGTTTTCCCTCCGGGGGCCTGAACCTGGGTAAATCTCGTGTCCCCTGGTTGCTTGTCTGTTAACCGTGCCACGATCTCCAGCATCCCCATCTTCTCCAAAACCCAAGTCCATAACAATGGGCATTGACGAGATTAAACCTCGTCAATTGGCGCCGTCTGTGGGAATTGGGGCTGCTGATTGTGCGGTCGTGACGGTTCCGACCCGATCGATCTACAACTCCGCGGCGACGGAGAATCACCTCCTCTTCGGCGCTTTCGACTTCACCGCCCACTTGCCAGCCACCATGAAGGATTTCGAGCCCGTAGGCGACGGACTCGAAATTTTGTTCGGGAGCTTCTGCTTCCAGGTGGGTCAAACTGGCACCCTACGCCTCCCCGAGCGGGTGCCCGTGCCATCAATCAGGCCATGTTCGTGGGCTCCACACCCCGTGCTACGCACGTCACCATCGACAGATGAGTTCTACAGCAACAGCAGCTGCAACTCCGATCTGTACGATCCACCTTCGGATGAAGGGACCTACGGTTCCGGATCCGAAAGTTGCGGCAGCAGTCAATCAATCTGCAGGCGCTACCTATGCGCCGCAGTCATCCAAACCGACGAGGAAACGCCCAACCCGCCGCCCAACCGAAACGGCGAAAACGGCGAAAACAGAAGAAGCCAGTCCCCCCACCCAACAGGGAAAGCAACGGCCACGTCATCCAACTTAGCAAAGAAGGATGGGTGCAGGCGCGCCGTGCTGTCGCAGGCGACGCCGTCTTACCTGCAGACGCCTCACGTGACCTACTGATGGCATACCACTACCTCCTCATCGAGGAGCACAAGAAACAAGTCAAGATGCAGGAGACGCTCGACAAACGCAAGCAAGCAGCCTCCGAGTCCAGCGCGCGACGAGCTGTGCTCTCTGCCATGGCACCCGGCTCTAGCACAAACGGAAACCAGGGAAACAAGCACCGCTCTTGGGTGGAGAACATGGATCCCAAGGAGCGGCGTGATGTGACCCGAACTCTCCACACATCGTTCATGGATATGGATGCCGACGGCAACATCATCCCAAAGACGCCACAAGCCGCGATCATGGCAGCCACTGCGTATCTCGCGGCTCACCCACCTCCGGAGGGGGACCCAAAAAGGGCCATGCATAGGTCCGCACTCACCGGACTAGGCCTAATCGGAGCTATTCTCCACGAAGACGCTCCTGCGGAGCCGAAGAAGAAAGCTCCGGCCAGGCGCGACCGGAGCCCCACCCCCTCATCCGAAGAGGAAGAGGAGCACGACCTTCCTCGAAGGAAGAAGAGCTCGCACCGCCATAAACGCGACTACGACGCCAGAGACAAGCTTACGCAGCGCAAGATCGACAAAGCACGCGCCAAACGCGCATGCTCGTCCGAATCTGAGATGGATGAAGACAAAGGAGAACTCTGCGGAGCTCGATGCTTCAGCAGATCCGTTCGGCGAACACAGATGCCACGCAACTTCAAGCTTCCTCGGATACTCCGAAGTTCAACGGCATGCAAGACCCGAAGACCTGGCTCAGCGACCATCTGTCATCCGTCAAGCTTCACGGAGGCAACAAAGAAACCGCCATGCAATGCCTTCAGCTGCAGCTGATAGGCGCGGCGCGGGTCTGGCTCAGCAGCCTATCATCAAGATCCATCCGAAGCTGGGAGGAGCTCGCTTACAGCTTCATCCGAAATTTCAAAGGCACCAGCAAAAGGCCCGCTTCAATCGAAGAATTGCGAGCCTGCACTCAGAGAACGGGTGAATCTATTCGCTCGTACATACTACGCTGGTCTAAAACCAAGAACTCCGCAGCACACATCTCCGAAGAGAGGGCCATCGACTCCTTCAGGGACGGCGTCAAGCGCCCAGACTTCAAGGAGGAACTTGGGCGTGTAAAGCCCAAGACACTCGACCACCTCATGGAAATCGCCAACAGTTGGGCAGACGGCGAAGATTGCATCCAGCGAGCGCAATCAGACGAAGAGGACGACTACGGCCGAAGACGTGAACGCCGCAGCAAGAGGAGATCGCGCGTCTACGAGGACCGCGACGGACCCGACATGGTCGCAGCCGGCTACGCCGACCGCCGTAACGACAACAGCCGCAACAGCGGAGGATACCGCAGCAGAAACTTCGGCGACAGCGGACGACCAACACAGTCGTGGCAACGCCGCGACCGCGACAACGGACCCTCAGCATTCGACAAACTTTCGGGTCCATGCACCATCCACTTCTACATCGACAAACAGGATGGCAAAAAGAAAGCCAGCCACATGCTCAAGGACTACCGCGAGTTCCAGAAACTCAGCGAAGGCATGGTGCAGATGAGGCAACAAGCCCCAATCCCTGCATTCGGAAACGCACCCACGCCAGGTGAAATAGCACACGGATCTCCTCCACTGCCTCCTATTGGAGGCCCAAATCAACCAGTCGCACCAGCGCAAAACAACGCCGGGGTCCCATACCCCCCACCAAAGGGAGCACTTAATATGATCCAGAAGGGACGCCCTACCAACAGGGTGCAGAAGAAAATCACCCGACAAATCAACTTGGCCGTGGCAACTCCGCCTGCAATCCCTGAGTACCTCAGTGGATCGGAGTCCTGCATCACATTCACTCGCGCGGATCACCCTTGCCAGATCCCTCGCCCAGGTCATGCTGCCCTGGTGCTGGAGGCGCAGATCGGAGGTTTCGAGATGAGTCGCGTCTTCATGGACGGCGGTAGCGGCATCAACCTAATGTTCGCAAGTACTCTAGCAGCTATGCGGATCCCGCAATGCAGCCTGGAACAATCAGACACAACGTTCCACGGCATTGTCCCAGGAAAGGGCATATTCCCTCTAGGAAAAATAGGACTCGACGTCATCTTCGGGAAGCCGGACAACTTTCGGCAGGAGCGCCTAGAATTCGAAGTGGTGGACTGGCCGTCGCAGTACCACGCCATCTTGGGGCGTGTAGCATTCGCAAGATTCCTGGCCGTCCCACATTACGCATACCTACTACTCAAGATGCCAGGACGAAGGGGGGTCATCACAGTCCACGAGAGCTTCACCCGATCGGACCAATGTGACAGGGATTTCAACAAAATCTCCCAGTCTTTCGGCATGCAAGACGAGCTTGTCAGGCTCCGCGAGGTGACGGACAATGGGCTACCCCCAGTCACAAGGCAGAACGAACCTGACATGTCCTTCGACTCCACTGTCAACACCGAGAAAGTGCAGGTCCATCCGACGGACGCCTCCAAGACAGCGCTGATCGCCAACGACCTCAGCACCGCATAGGAAGGCGCGCTCGTCGAATTCCTCCGTGAGCGCTGGGAAATCTTCGCCTGGTGTCCTGCGGACATGCCAGGAGTTCCCAGGGAATTCGCCGAGCACGCACTCAAAGTCTTCCCAGACACCAAGCCAGTCAAGCAGTCCATCCGAAGACTGTCGGAGCCACGAGCCGAAGCTATCGGCAAGGAAATCAACAGATTACTCGCAGCAGACTTCATCCGGGAAATCAAGGAAAGCGAGTGGCTGGCCAACACGGTGATGGTTCCAAAGAAGGACACGGACATCCTACGGATGTGCGTAGACTTCACGTCACTAAACAAGCACTGCCCAAAGGACCACTTTCCTCTTCCTCGGATCGATTAGATCATCGATTCGACTGCAGGTTGCGAGAAACTCTCCTTCCTCGACGCCTACTCAGGCTATAACCAGATTCGACTCAAGGTCGAAGATCAAGAGAAAATGGCGTTCATCACACCGTTCGGAGTATACTGCTACAACACAATGCCCTTCGGGCTAAAGAACGCGGGTGCCACGTACCAGCGATGCATGCAGGCCTGCCTCAAGGACCAGATCGGTCGCAACGTCCAAGTCTATGTCGACGACATAGTAATAAAACCAAGGAGGCAAGGACACTTATCGACGATCTCCGCGAGACGTTCGACAACCTTGATCGCTACAAGATCAAGCTCAATCCGGAAAAGTGCGCCTTCGGCGTCCCCTCGGGCCAGCTGCTCGGATACTTCATCTCTCAACGAGGGATTGAGGCAAACCCGAAGAAAATCAGAGCCATCATGGCAATGGAGAAGCCGAAAAACCTCAAGGGCATCCAGCAGCTCGCAGGTCGAGTAGCAGCATTAAGCAGGTTCATCAGCCGTATGGGCGAGAAGGCCCTACCATTCTACCAGCTGTTGCGCAAGGCAGACAAGTTTGAGTGGACACCAGAAGCCGACGACGCATTCGAAAGCCTCAAGCGGCTCCTCTCCACCTCGCCCGTTTTGGTTACGCCAAAGGAGCGCGAGCCCCTGCTGTTGTACATAGCAGCCACACACCAGGTGGTCAGCACCGTACTCGTGGTCGAACGACCAGAAGAAGGCAAGACCCATGGGGTCCAGCGCCCAATTTACTACCTCAGCGAGGTACTGACACCAACAAAACAGCGGTACCCGCACTACCAGAAGCTAGCCTACGGCGTGTTCATGACGGCTCGACGGCTGAGCCACTACTTCCAGGAACACCAGGTGATGGTCGTCAACGAGGCACCCCTGAACAACATCCTGAATAACCCAGATGCCACAGGACGTGTGGCCCTGTGGGGCATCGAACTATCGCCTTTAGACATCGTCTATGAGAAGCGACACGCAATCAAATCCCAGGTCCTTCCGGACTTCCTGGTGCACTGGATGGAGCTGCAGCTGCCAGACACCCCAGATATGTCGCAGTCCTGGACAATGCATTTCGACGGCTCCAAGCGCGAAGCCGGGGCAGGGGCAGGAGTCATACTGACCTCCCCGCAAGGTGACAAGATGAAGTACGTTCTTCGGATGAAGTTCAGAGTCTCCAACAACAAAGCCGAATACGAAGCCCTCATCCATGGCATGAGGATGGCAAAGATATGCGGCGCAACGCGCCTGGTCATCTACGATGACTCCAACCTCGTCGTCCAGCAGACGATGAATGAGTGTGACGCACACGCCGAAAACATGATCGCGTACCGCGTGCTCTACAACGCACTCGAAGGAGAATTCGACGGCTGCGAGCTTCGGCACGTCGGAAGAGAAAGCAACGAGGAAGCCGATAGACTCGCCAACATTGGCTCCACTTGCGCAAAGGTGCCACCGGTGTGTTCCTCGAACAGATCTGCGTGCCATCCATCAAGCGAAAATTCCCCAAGGGATCACCCGAAGAAGCAGAACACTCGGGGGCTACGCTACCCGAAGGTCACGAAGGACCCGAAAAGCTGGATACCGAAGTTGCCATGGTCAACCTAATGCAGGTCATGGCAGTCGAAGAAACTTGGACGCGACCATACCTCCAATTCCTGATAAACGGAGAACTACCTGACAGCCCGACAGATGCCCGGCGCATATCTCGTCGGTCAAAAGCCTTCACCATCATCAACGGTGAGCTGTACAAACGCAGCATTACGGGTGTGCTACAACGGTGCGTCACTATCGACGACGGCAAGGCCATACTCCAAGACATCCACGAGGGAATCTGCGGCCACCACGCTGGCAGCCGCTCCCTTGTCGCCAAAGCTCTACAAGCAGGATTCTACTGGCCAACGGCCATGAGCGACGCAAAGGACATCGTCCGAAGATGCAACGGGTGCCAACGGTTCGCCGACAAACCGCACGCACCTGGGTCCGAACTCAGACCCATACCCATAGCTTGGCCTTTTGCTCAATGGGGCCTCGACATGATCGACAAACTGCCAAAGTCCTCGAAAGGGGGACACGTCTTCCTCCTGGTCGCAGTCGACAAATTCACCAAGTGGATCGAGGCAATGCCAGTCACCAACCAGAAGGGCAAAACTGCCGTCAAATTCTTCGAATCCATTGTCTACATGTTCGGCGTACCACACAGCATCATCACCGACAACGGATCGAACTTTATCTCCGAACAATTCCAGGACTTCTGCGAAGGACTCGGGATCAACATCACGTATGCCTCAGTGGCACACCCGCAAACAAACGGGCAAGTGGAAAAGGCCAACGGTCTAATTGGCGCCGGCATCAAGAAGCGCCTCATGAGCTCACTCGAGCACAAAGCTGGAAACTGGACGAAAGAGCTACCGTCTGTCCTGTGGAGCTTACGGACTACGCCAAACAGCTCCGCCGGCTACACACCGTTCTTCATGGTGCACGGAGCTGAGGCCGTGCTACCAGCCGAAGTATGCCACCAGGCTCCACGAGTCGTCGCTTACAGCGAAGCCGAATCCACGGCTGCACTCGAAGATGCCGTCGACACACTCGACGAAGCACGGGATATAGCAGCAGCTAGATCAGCGGTGTACCAGCAAAGTCTCCGCAACTACCACAGCCGCCGGCTGTGCCCAAGGTCCTTCGTCGAAGGAGACCTCGTCTTGCGACTCAAGCAAAAGCGACCGAATAAACTCGAGTCACCATGGGAAGGACCCTATGTCATCACCGAAGTCATCCCAGGTGGCGCCTATCGCCTCAAGCACGTGGAGTCTGGAGTCGCATACTCCAACCCATGGAACATCTCGCACCTGCAACGATTCTACCCATAGCAATGTACCCCTTTTACTTTCAATAAGGCTTACAGCCAAGGCTACTCAGCCGAACCATGTACCTCCTCCATTACGATATAAATAAAGCTAAGTGTCTCGCCCCCAACCTTCGGTTGACTATTTATCTGCAACTTTATTACATGCTACAAACGCACTCGGGGGCTCCCCCCACCTCATGATTTCATCGACTGAGGACCAAACGTGTACACCTGAGTAGCTGACCACGTCAGGCAAACGAAAAGGACACGTACTCAATCAAAGCACTGCGTGCTCACAAACAAGCAAACCTTTACAACAAAGGGCACAAAACGCCCAGCCGAAATATACAAATTTTACATCTCTCTGTCTATTTTCAGGTCCTACCTATTCTGAAGAATAACCTGAGCACGCTGCTCAAACAAATCTACAATCTGTTCGGCATACTGCCTTACAGCCGCGTAATGCGGACGCATGTTCCACTCGCCACCATCCGGTCGAAGAGGCGGCCCAGCCGCAACAGCAGCCAAATCTACGTCAGGATGGTGCACCCTCACAAGAGACAAGGCAGCCTTTACTCCTGCGACGAGCTGCTGCTGCACCAGCTCCTTGACATTGCTGGCACTCCGAAACCTTGATAGAAGACCTGCAAGGGTCGTCGGCACGACATCCAAAGGAAACATGACGTGCAACACTGAGGAAAGTGACGTCTGCACCTAGCGGAGCACCCGCGAAACTTGATGAACACGATCCTGCACCGTCGCCAAGGCTATGGCGCGATCACGATCCATCCAGAAGAAGCCGCCGGCCTCCATGTCCTGTTGAGTCAAGCAATTGACCCGAACAGCGACACGCTCTTTTTCTTCCCTCGGAGCAAGATTCGCACCTACGACAACAGCCAAAACAAGAATAAGGCCAGCAGGCTCACTCGAAGAACTGAGCTACAACCCGAAACAAGGACCAACTTACATTGCAGCTGCTCGGCCAGCCGACCCAACTCCGCCATCAAGTACTCCTCTCTGGCTGCACCACGCTCCGCCTTGGATTTCCAAACGTCGGCGCGACCACGTAGCCCGAGCAAATCCCTGTCCACGCTGCGCACGCGATCTCGAAGGAAGGCAAGCTGCGAGGCATCATCCAACGATGGTCGCAAAGGCTTTGCGGATGAAATGTCAGCTGGGTCAGCACCCGAAGGAACCTATAGCAGCAGAAAAATGAAGGCACACAGACATTCAGCCAAGGATAGAGCACAACTCGAAGAAATTCATTAAATATATAAAAGCCACAGCGTGGCACAAGGATGATACTACAAAAGATATTTACAACAAAAGTAAACTACATGCTACCCTACATCTACTATGCCTAAGGCGCAGGACACTGAGTCGCCTCAGAGCCAAACTGCCTAGCTTTGGCCTCGCCCTGCTGCCGCAGTGCGTACTCAGACAGCAAGTCAATGAGCTTGGGCCCATATCGTCTACAGCAAGCGGAGTAGGCAGCGAAGGCTACCTCTGATCCATCCGCAGCCGTCGGCATCCGAGAGGTGATCTGGGGCAAGTCCAGCTCCGCCCCAGCCGCCATGGCCATCGCCAGCCCGACGGACGCGTCGATGCCCTTCTGCTTGCGCTTGTACGCTGCAGGCGCTTTGGCTGACAGAGCCTCTGCCAGGGCATCCACATCTTCAAGGGTTGCGCCCTTCGGGAAGAGCTCCTGGTAGAAGCGACCAAGGACCTCTTTCGCCTTGGCCAGGGAGTTGACGACGGTGCTGCAGCGGTCTTCGACCGCCATAGTGGCATCATCCAGAGCACTCCCGTGCTCCAGAGCACCGCGGTCGAACTCAATGCCTGCGGCATCTGAGACAAAAATGAAGAAGAGCATGAAGAAAGGCAGCATAGAAGAAGACCCATCGAAAAAGAAACAAGTACAAAAATCCAGCACTCACCCGAAATAGCCTTGGCAGCAGCCATGAGCTTCTCCGCCACCCCTCTTTCACGAGAAGCCGCAACGGTGGCCAGCTGCTCCTCACGATCTGCGGCCTCCTGCTGCAGACGCTCCTTCGCTTCGGCTGCCTTCGACAGCTCTAGCTCAAGGCGTTCTTTCGCGCCAACAGCAGCTTCGGCCTTCTGCTCTGATTGGCCAAGGCTCTTCTTAAGAGCATCGACCTCACGGAGAGAGTCATTATGCTCCTCTTCATTTAAGACAAGCACGTGTCAAAGAACAGGACAGGATAAGCAACAGAAGTACTAAAAGGCAGACGAATACCTTGAAGCTGCCACAGTTTTGCCTCCAGCGTCAGGCGTTCTTCCACCAGTCGCTTGGCCTCTTGGACAAAAGGCTGCAGAAAAAGGCAATAGCAGTAAGAACAGGACTTGTGGGCTACGCCCAAAACAAAGAAGCAAAAACAACATCAGCACACGAAGACACTCGGGGGCTACCCCCGTGACAGGAAGCAGAAAACTTACGTGCTCCGAAGGCGAGCCCGAAGGCCCGCCTGCGAAATTCTGAGGCGCAACCACCAGCCCCTTCCGTACAGGAGGATCTGGAGCAGCGCCACCCGAAGTCGCCACCGTCTGAGGAGGAGGTGACGCAATGTTCGACTCCCCCATCATCTCCCCCGCACCATCACTGGAGCCGTCAGAGGATTGCCTGCATACAAATCAATCAGCACAAATGCAAAAAAAAATCATGAAGGGAAAAGGACAACAGTACTACAAGAAAACTTACGAGCCCAATGCGCTCAGGTCAAAGATAGGAGAAGCCCTTCGGGCCCTCTTCTCCTCTTTCTTCTCTTCCTTCTTCTCCTCCTTCTTTTCTTCTTTCTTCCGCTTTGCTGGCGGGTGCGGAGCAACAGCTCGCACAGGAATAGCAGGAAGGGGAGAGGAAGAACCTCCATGACCATCACTATGGCTCTCAAGGCCCAGAGGATTTCTGGGAGTCAAAGGAGTTGAGAAATCCGAAGACTCGCTCGAGCTCCGCGATCGCTTGCGCGTATGGTCCTCACTCGACTCGTCGGCATCCTCCGCCGGAGATCGCGCCGAAGGAAGCTCGGACACGGAATCAACCACCTCATTGTCCGGGGCATTCAGATACCTTTCGGGCAATGGTGGTACCATGCCCGGCACTTTGAAGCTCTACAAGATGAGAAGAAACTTTGTTAGCAAACAAAGGAAACAAAAGCACATCCAACAATAAAAAGAGGAGCACTAGGTGCAAAAATCTACACCTTCGGCACAGCCAACATCGAAGAAAAGGGAGGAGTCAGCGACTTCCCCGGGATTTCTTCTCCGGCCTTGAACTTCAGCAGCACGCGAAGATCCTTGTCAAGATTCCCCTCGGAGATTTTCTCACTCGAAACCCTCGTCGGATCACGGCGCCCAGAATAAAGAAACATCGGGTGCGCCCTCGCTTGGAGAGGCTGCACCCGACGCTCAAGAAACGTCCGGATGATGTCCACGCCGTTCACCTCCTTCTCCGGAATCAATTGGAGATCCTGCACCCGACGATAAAGGGCCTCTATCTCCACCACTTCACCGTCCAGGATTTGGTTTTTCCAGGATCTTTTCTTCTCAATCAATTGGGAGGGGTCAAAGGGAACGAGACCAAAATCTTGCCCAGGCAAAACGGAGTCACGGATATAAAACCATCGCCTCCGCCAGTACTGGACAGATTCGGACATGGAAAAGGAAAAGAATTGAAAATTGGGATTGAGGGAGATGATGAAACCCCCAATGGGATATACACCATCCGAACCAGACTGCCTCTTCACGGAATAAAGCTTCCGGAAGAGGCCAAAGTGCGGCTCAATGCCAAGCCAACACTCGCAAAGTGTGATAAAACACGCAATGTGGAGAAGGGAGTTGGGAGACAGATGATGGATTTGAACCCCATAGAAGAAGAGCAGTCCACGAAGGAAGTCGTGGACCGGATAAGAAAACCCGCGCAACACAAAGGCAACAAACATAACCCGATACCCAGATGGGGGACGGGGGATTACCTCATTGCCGGGGAGTCTCACGGCCGTCGTATCTTGCGGGATTAGGCCCCGCTCACGCAGTTTGCGGAGATCGCTCTCCCGCGTCTCCGATCACCGCCAGCCACCATCGGTGACACGAGCAGCAGTGGTGCCTTTCTTGCCCCCGGTGGCGCTGGTCCCAACCGCAGATGAAGACTTCTTCGCTTTCCCCATGGCGCTACGACGGTGGCGGCGTTGCCAACAAGGAAAGAACGAAGGAAATGTGGAGGAAACTCTCAATGCGCAGCAAGAATCGCTCAAGGACAAGGAAGCAGTGCACAGATGAACTGGTGCGGTGAAAAACAAACCACGATTTCACCACGGAGTATAACAGCGAAGACGACGCACGCTGGCCGTCCATCGAGAAGACCTAACGCCAACGGTATATCTGGCCGTACACGTGTCAGCATCACAACAAACCGTCGTTACCACGCCGTCCACTACGCGCGGAAATCGAGGAGACGCCGTAATCATCTCCACGCCGCGCGTGACCAGTCAATTCAAAGTCAGGAAGTGGGACCCACGCTTCGTCCAGTCAAGTCACCTCTGGTGTAGCAGACGCTTGAGGTCATAGATCGTCAGCACTGACGTCATCAAAAGCTATACTAGCACCAACTTCGGCTGCATAGCTAAGAGTACTCACTCGAATCTACGATTCGACTAAATACTCGGGGGCTACTCCTATCAGGAGCGCTGGCCGCGCACCCGACAGACAAATGCGGATAAAATTACTTCTCTGAGTCCTACGTCGAGTCTACGACTCCACTGCGGACTCGGGGGCTACTCCCATAGGGAGGATGGATTTAAGCATCCGAAAATTTTCGAGTCCTGCGGACTTAACAACTGAAACAGTGCTTGAAATAAAGTCTCCGTTCGAGTCTCCGACTCGAACAGACACTTGGGGGCTACTCCCATAGGGAGCGCTGGCCGCGCACCCTATGAAATCTTCGACTGCGATCTTGCGGATCAGCATGCAAAAACTTTTTGGCAACTCTGCCCCAACAAAACACTAAGTGAGCGACAATCTCCTTGGCCACCCGAAGCACCTCCGCGGTGACAAACATTTGGATGCTGTGTCTTCGACAAAAAGATAAGACCTACAGATATCATCTGATGGCCTGGCAACGCACCTGACTGCGCTCTGCTAGTATCAAGCCGTACCAGCAGGTACGATGAAAAATCCCGACGGACGCGTTGGGTACACCAATTAAAATCACTGGAATTCCACTCCTGTAAGTCCTCCGCGGCCTGAGTCGAATTACGCCAGCATATGTTCCAGGTCCGGGTTGAGGGACCCGAACCTGAAGAAGATCGTGTCGTTTCGTCCTAAGACAGTTAACTGACCCTGATCCGTCGGGTGAGTTAGGCACACGCATCAACAATCCCTACGCTCATATGCTATTAAAACATAGTTGCACCCGAAGAATGGGAGAGTCCTCAGCCGAATCTACGATTCGACTGATCACTCGGGGGCTACTGACATGGTTATACCCTACGGGTACATGACTTCAGCATACCTGGTCCAGCCCAAGGAAGGCCCACAGCAGATATACGCTGGCCCATGAAGATTTTCGGGTGGCCAAGGCCCATGACGCCTTCGGATCCTTGGAGAGCAAGACTAGCGGAGATAGGAAATTCAAAGGGGTAAAACCCTAGAACTTGTAACCGACTAGGACTATGCCCGGGACCTGCCTAAGTCTATATAAAGGCCAGGAGGGCACGTCCTAGATCTCTCGACTCATACTTACGCACACGCATCCACGCCAGATCGAATCTGCGCACCCTGTAATCTTCGGTTCCGCCGTAATCAAGAGCAGACAAGCAGGAGTAGGGTTTTCCCTCCGGGGGCCTGAACCTGGGTAAATCTCGTGTCCCCTGGTTGCTTGTCTATTAACCGTGCCACGATCTCCAGCATCCCCATCTTCTCCAAAACCCAAGTCCATAACAATGGGCATTGACGAGATTAAACCTCGTCACTCGCTGCAGGGCTACCTTTCATGACTTTGCCAATGTCATCTTTGAGACATTCAATGGAGTATCCACTCCTATGGGACTGCGCATGCACTCAGCTGCTTTGGGTGAGAACAAGTTGAAGCTGGCACCTCTGTATGATGAAGGTGTTGTGGGGGGTTCCAAGGGACTCAAAACCCTCTACAACCTTATGCTGAGGATCTTCCGTCACACTATTGCTCCTAGTGCTGGCAATGATGATGCTATTAGGGGTGGGCTTGTTAACCTCCTGTACCATACACATCAGACCTTCAATGCTGGACCTGAGGCTGAGGTTGCATCTATTGATGTGATGGACTTCATTTTGAGGAGATGTTCCATGCCATTCTGTACAAGAAATCTCCTCCATATGCACCCTTGGTGATGAGGCTCATCAACTCCCAGGAGCATGATTCTCCATTTGGCATACCACCACACCTCACTGAGCACACTCTGGTCTCTCTGCAGCAGAAAGGGCGCATGGGGCCTGCTCTAAGGCGTCGTTATGGGAATGATGATGATGAGGAGATTGAGACGGAGAGGGCTCCCTCTCCACCTAGAGTTCGGAGGAAGAATGCCTCCAATGCCCCTTTGCCTTCTATGACTCGAGACTATGTGCATGAGAGGGTCAAGAAGGCCAGATTTTGGGAGAGGACCCTTTGTTGCATGAATGTCGACATACGCAAACAGCAGCATGCATCCTATCAAAGCAACCGCCGCATTGAGAAGCTCCTCAAAGAGATCAAGGAACATGGGGCCGAGGAAGGTGAGGATGAATACAATGATGACCATGGGGCTCAGCCGTCCATAGAGTCTGATCATACCTTCTCATTTGGGGCATGGAATGCCCAACAGGATAGTCTGGTGGACTAGAAGACGTTTGCTGATGTCACCTCAGGGTTTGGATACCAGGGTTCTTCCTCTTCTCGCCCTCACGGCAAAGGGCCTGCTGTCCCTGAAGACGATGATGATGACTATGATCAGGATGATGGTAACCAGGAGGAGGATGAGGATGCCGAGGATGATGAGGATGACGAGGATGGCGATGACTACTGAGTTGTTGGGGCGCTAGTGTAGGTCTTTTCCCTTTTTCATGTTTCGATGCCAAAGGGGGATAAGACATTCTCATCGGTTTGCATGGGATTTGGGATTTGCGACTATCTGCCTTTATTTGCCTTTTATTTGGATATTCGAACTTGAACTTTATGTGTGTTATCTGTTGTTCTTATGTGTGTCTATGACTATGTGCTTGTGTGCAACACCTATTGTAACTCATGTGAGATCTATGTGTGCTATTGTGCTATCGTTGATATTATCTTCCTTACATGATTTACTTCATTATCTTGCTGCACATAGTCTGGGGGAGCCACATTTATATGTTATTCCATGCAAATCACTTGTTGTCATCGAACACCAAAAAGGGAGAGATTGAAAGGGCATTTATTGTCATAATCACTTTTGGTGTTCGTTAACAACAAGTAGATCATTTTACAGTTTGTTATTGTCCACAGGTTGGTATTATCGTTGATAAACTGCACCCACACTCTTGGGAAAAGACCACATTCATATGCCACTGTTCTAGAAACTCCAGACCGGAGTCTCCGGTGTGGTCCGGAGTTTCTGGTTCAGTCTCCGGTGGTGCCTCCCAGGATCTGGCTGGGACATTCTGACTAGGGGTCTGGAGGCTGCACCGGAGCTTACTCCGGAGTCTCCGGACTTTGTCCTGTCCGGAGTCTCCGATGCTGGAAGACCGGAGTCTCCGGTGTTGCAGGGTCAGGTTTGCCCTGGGTCAGTCAGAAGGGCAGTCCGGAGGCTAGTCCGGAGTCTCCGGTCTACACACCGGAGTCTCCGGTCTGACTTTTCTACAACGGTCAGAAAACGGTTCATGGTGGGGGCTGCCTATAAAAAGGGACCCTTATCTTCTTCCTCCAGTCGCTCGAGCTGCTCAAGAACACCAACCCCATTAGAGCCACCAAATCTACAAGATCTCTTCATCCAACCATCCAAAGTCATTGATCTTTGGAGAATCGAAGGAGGAGGCCTTGATTTACATTTTCACCAAGAGAGATCTTTATTTCCCCCTCATTCACTTTAGGGCCCCCAAGCTCTAGTGTTTCATTGGAAACCCTAACTTTGATTTGGTTCTTACAAGCTTGTCTTTGATTTGTCTTGATAGCTTGCTTGTATTTGGGAGCCTCCAATTCAGTTGTGGATGCGTGCCCCAAACTTGTTGTAAAGGTGCCGGCTTCCACCTCGAAGGTTGCCGATATAGTGGAAGGTGAATCGAGCCCGTTGGGGTGAGGTTCATCGGAGAACAAGGGAGGCCTCTCGTGGCGTTGGTGGTTCGAAACCACCCCCTCTCCAAACGTAGACGTACTTCCCCTCAAAAGGAAGGAACTAAGGGAAACAAATCCTTGTGTCTCTGCGTCCACTCCTTTGGTTACTTCTATCCTTTACCGCACTTTACTTACTTGTACTTGCTTAGTGTTGTGTTAGATTGTGCATGGTTGACATATAGGTAAATTCACCATAGTTGCATATTCTAGAGAATTTACCTTTCTTGTCAAACCCTAACTTGAAAAAGAATAAAATTTGAAGTAGCACCTATTCACCCCCCCCTCTAGGTGCCCATACGATCCTTTCAACCACCAAGTACCACGCTCGGGGACTCGGCTACCCGACCTCGTTCGCGTACGGGAAAACGGTCAAGTAAAGAGCACCCATGGGAGTCGCCCTGCGACTGGCTCTCCGAGCCCTGGCGAGTCGACCTTAATCCACTAAAAATCCGCAAACACATAACAAACGAGGTAAACCCCATAAAAAGGGCGGACGCGCTCGGGGACTCGTTCAATCAAAATCCAAAATCGCAAAGCAAATGATAAAACAACACGAATTTCCTTTATAGCAGCACAAAGTTGTTTCAAAGTACAAGGAAAGTTCAATAGCTATCTTTTACTAACGCCCCAGGGCACAACGTTTCTACTCTGCAGGTTTTGACGCTGACTCGCTGCCACCCCTGCGGTCACGAATGAAGGGAACGTACGGGTTCGACGGGTACGTCGTCAGGTCGCCTGCCATCACCGCACGGAACGGCTTCTCGACCTTGAAGTCCAGATGCTTTGGCTCGGGATCGTTGGGGGCGACAACCGTCTCCTGATAGGGGAGGAGGTTGCCCATCGCCCAAACATGATCGGAATACACCGCGGCCCGGTCCGTCAGCTTCAGCACCTCGGCAATCTCCACATAACCCGTGGACGAGGGGTAGCCGCTCGTCACATCGTCAAGATCGAAGTCCTCTGGGAAATGAGCAAGCCCAAGGCTGAGCGCCGTCGCCGCCCCACGCCGGAAGGCCGACCGCGTCATAAATTCGACGACTGATGGAGCCTTCTCAAGGTAGCGCCATACCTCGACGAGGTCGCTGGGAATCACCTCTGTGGGAGATATCTCCTGAAGATATGCTCGAATGCAAGTCGCGGACAACGCGGCCGAGTCGACCAGGGTAGTCACACACTGCCGCGCGTCGAATGACTGCACCTCCTCCGAGCTATCAATAATCCGGCCTGTGGAACAGAAGAAGGCAGTGAGCACACCAACGACTTCATAACGCAGTTGTGCAGGAAGAGGAAAGAGGAAGAAAGGTTTACCAATTAGCGGACGGCAGAGGCCCGTGATGAATCTTTGAAGAGAGGAGAAGTCGTTCTACAGCCCATCAACGAGTGCGTCAGACACTTTCCGCTCTTCAGCGGCAGACGTAACAACAGCTTTCGCTCGCCCATCCGCCGAACTCGCTTCCGCCTTCGCCTCCTTGAGCTCACGCTCCATATCAGCGATTCGCTTCTCGGCCGTAGTCAAAGCAGATTGAGCCGCTGACAGGTCACCCACCGGGACAAGGCCCCGACGGACCTCCTCCGCCTCGGCTGCAATGGCTTGAAGTCCCTTGTTCGTCTCCTGGACGGCAACGAGTTCCTTCTCCATGCGACACTTTGCTGCAAGCCGATCGACCGATTCGCTCTGCCGGCCCTGCGCACAAACTGCAACGTCAACAACAACGAAAATCCTAAGTGCCCACCCGCTGAAATTCAACTACTAGGCACTCGGGGACTGGACATTAAAATCCTAAGTGCCCACCTGCTGAAATTTAGCGACTAGGCACTCGGGGACTGGACATTGAAAATCCTAAGTGCCCACCCGCTGAAATTCAGCGACTAGGCACTCGGGGACTGGACATTGAAAATCCTAAGTGCCCACCCGCTGAAATTCAGCGACTAGGCACTCGGGGACTGGACATTGAAAATCCTAAGTGCCCACCCGCTGAAATTCAGCGACCAGGCACTCGGGGACTGGACGATATAAAAACATTAAGAATCCGACCACTGAAATTCAGTGGCCTGATCCTCGGGGACTGGACATACCTGGATGGCAGCGCCTAGCATGCCATGAAGTTCCAGCGCATCCACAGATGCAAGTACGACCGGAGTGTGGCCACGACGCTGTTCGACCTCCACCTCGGCGACCCCAGGTATCCGGCACATTGGCGCCGATCCGCTCGCTGCGGCCGCCTTCGCCATGAAGCGAGGGAAGGTCACCACAGATGCCGCTGCGCCACTCGGAGCCGGCTCGGCCATATCGGGTGAAGCAACAGCCTCCTTGGTCTTCAAGGTCACTTCTGCCTTGGTCAGAGGTTTGCTAGGAGCGACAGCCGGGTCATCAGAGACTGTGACAACTTCGTCGCCTTTCGCCCTCTTGACACCTTCGGCGGGAGCAGCGACTTCGTCGGGCTTCCTCTTCCGCGAGGAGTCCGCCTCGGTGACGACTAGCAAAACCTTGGCCACAGAAGGATGGCCGATCTTCTTTACACCAGTCCTGCGAAGCAGCGCTATGAATAAGATTGTCCGACTAGAACGAATAAACAAGCAGATTAACAACACTTACTTGGCGACTGGTATGAACCGCAGACCGGTGCGGATGCTAGCCGGCCTTTCCAGCTCGGGCCCCAACTTCCGAGTGAGGACCGTCTCGAACACATCGTGTGCCCAAGAAACTGAGGGCTTCTTCGAAGATGAAGCTGTGGCAGGAGCTTCCGCGATAACTGTTGTGGAAGCTTCCTCGGAGATGAGGCCGCTGTGGCTGGAACAGCCCCTGAACCAAAAACCGGGGCGAGTGGAGGTGGTAACGATGCCAGAGGCACCTCGTCCATGGGGGAGGCAGCGCCCGGCGCCATGGTCGCGTGCGCCGCTGCGTCCTTAGCTGAGCTGGTGGCGTCGGAACTGATCGCAAATCGGGGCGGAGACATCTGTTTCGCCGGCTTCGTCTTCTTCTTCGGCGTAGCCTTCGTCTCCTTCTTCTTCTTCTTCTTCTTCTTTGATGGCGTGGCCTCACAATGTGAGGTGTGCTCGGGAAGCTCGTCGTCATCATCATTGTGAGGCTCGAGGCTTTTAGTCGCTTCAAGCTCGCGCTGGTGTTGCCCGCGGGTCTTGCGAACTGTTGGGGCGGCGACTTCCACGGGCTCGTCTTCATCGTCGTCGTCACCTTCATCGCTCTCGGTGTCGCCTTTGGCGGGCAACGACTCGCTCTCGTCCTGAACGGACGAGCTCGAGTTGTCGTCGTCTGCGGGTGGAAGCCACCCTTCCACCACTTGGAACAACTACAATAAGAATAAGATAACGTCAGCACAACCGCGAATGCACCATCTGCGACTGCGAGTGGTGACAAAATGATGGCTTACCGTTGGAGCTGGGCGCCTTGCGGTATAGGGGGCGACCCTGGCCTTCGCGTCAAGATACACCTCTTGGGTAATCTTCTTCAGGGCCAGGGTGTAGTCTTGGAGATGCCATTCGGCGAGGGAGGACTTCGTCGGATCGTCCTTACCCGTATACTCATACATGTAGTGGTTGCGGCGGGCCATGGGCACAAGCCCACCGCCCGAACCAGCAGTTGTAGAGATTGATGGTCTGGAGGCCCTTTTTCTTTAGGCCGCGAATGGTCTGCAGCATTTCGTCGACAACCATCCGTTGATCCAGCGGGAGCTTGACGACCTAGAGTCGACGCGGTTCGGGCCGGTCGGCGGAGTACCTTGGAAGCGCCACTTCGCCGTCTGGAGTCGACTCGGTGACGTAGAACCAGGACTTCTTCCATTCGTTCGCCGCCTTGGCGGGCAGCATCAGGTCAAAAAACGAGGCCTTCGACTTCAGCTGGAATGTCAGGCCACCCGCGGCTAGCATCGGGCCGCCTGACTCTTCGCGGCTGATTCTCCCATGGAACAGATCTTGCCATAGGGGGAAGTAGGGCCTGCAGCCCAAATAGCACTCGCAGAACGCCACGAAGATGGCGAGCTGCTCGATACTATGAGGACCTAGATCTGATCGCTGGATCCCGTAGTAGGCGCAGAAACGCCGGAAGAAGAGGGAGGTAGGAAAGCCTAGCCCCTGCTCCAGGTGGCTGGTGAAGCAGATGAATTCTCCCTCGCGCGGGTCCGGAGTCACCTCTCCGGCCGCAGGGATGCGCCATCTGCCGGCACGGAGGATGCCAGTAGCGCCCTAGTACACTTGGATCTGCCCCATGGTTCGGTGGAGGGGGCCATCGGTTGGAATTTGCGGAGGTCGAGGCTCTCTGGGTCGT
The DNA here is from genome assembly GCA_916181665.1 of Avena sativa. Classification (NCBI taxonomy): domain Eukaryota; kingdom Viridiplantae; phylum Streptophyta; class Magnoliopsida; order Poales; family Poaceae; genus Avena; species Avena sativa. The sequence continues at coordinate 26,435,084 of OV702286.1, read as the reverse complement.
TCAGATCGCTATGCAGAGCGGGAAACGGAGACAACCGAGATCGTAGGAAGAACGAAGAAGTGTTTCCCCGTTCGTCTATCATTCTCCTTATATAGCGGTTGCTACCCGCCAATTTCGGGAGCCGTTATTACGCGGTAATTACGCCGAAGTTACCGTTGGATTACCCCAACGACTAGTTTGACCACAATTGACGGTCGAACTTCATCCATTCGACTCGTCGCTCCACGCGACTCGACGATTCGCCGATCCGAGCACTGTAATAGTGACTGAGTATTCGTCGACCCGTTCGCCGAGCTGCGACACGATTGGTCGCCGTTATTGCGACTAAAATGACTAGTTTTTCCTTTATTCAGGAGTCCGCCGCCGATTCGACTGGACGTCCGCATTGGACCCGCATACTCCGACTGCCAGCAAACGCCTGCGACAAATCAACGACGGCCTCAGGGACTACTGATGGGGATATGCCTACCGGGGTATACCCAGCAGGACGTTTCCTACTGGCCCAATGCCAGCGAGTGGGCCTGCAGGATGGCGACTGGATCAAGATTTGGCGTGGAGTCAAGCGACTGGAAGCTGAAGGCCCAGAAGTGTAGATAGGCCCAATCGGATTAGGTCGTAGAGTCACCGAATCCTTAACTGATTCGGTTGAGATCTGTAAACCCTAGGGAGGTGAGTCTATATAAACCTCCCTAGAGGACGTATAGAGGATACGTTCCATCATACACCTTAGGGACTCGCTGCCTAGCCGTCGAGCTCGCCCCATTGTACTCTCACCATAATACAATCTAGCAGGAGTAGGTCTTTACCCTCCGGGGGGCCGAACTTGGGTAAACGCTTGTGTCTCAGCCCTCATCTCGCACCGCAGATGGCTGGCCGCCCTTGCCCCATGTTCTACTACTCGCTGCCGATTGTAGCATCTTCCGTGGTCATTCCCACGACATTGGTGGTGTCCCCAACTGGGCTCGCGGGCGAGCTAGATGACGACGAGCATGAGCTATCCTGCACGGCAACACACCACCCGTGTCTCGCCCACCATGACCGAAACCGCCGTCGCGCGTCTCGACTGCCTCCTCCCGTCGTCCAGCCTCACTGCCCGGCCCTGGCAACCTTCCTGGTGCGCTCCACCGCAGACTTGGCATCGACGCCCTCGCGCTCAGTGACAGAGACAGTAGTAGGGATGGCGACGGACCTCGGCGAGGGAGGGAGGCGGCACCAGGCCTGGAGCTCGGGGCGAGCTGCGAGGCGAAGGTGGTGCTCAGGGACGGAGCTCAGGGAGGTGCTCATGGAGGGAACAACTCGGGGCGAGCTACGAGGTGCCGAGGCGACATGCGGCGAGGCGATGGGGCGGAGGGGCATTTGGCAACGATGCAGCGAGCGGCAGGACGATAGGTGGTGCAGCGGTGGGATCAAGGAGACATGGATAAATATCTGGTTTAGGGAAGGATGGCATGTGGGCTAGGGGCGGTGGGACGAGGACACGCTTGGACTCGTCCGTGTGTCCATTTCACCGCAAATGGGTCTCAAATTTGGTCTGAAATTGTGCTGACCCAGACCAAAAATCGGACAAAACTAGATTTGCGTGGCCGTTGGGTTGCTCTTTGTCCAATTTGTCTACCCATATAGGATTGGGTCATACTATGCGTTCCCGGGAGATAATTTCCCAAAATTCACCGGGTCCTTATGCTGACTCGTGTTCTTCAAAATGGTCCTAAATCCCGCTTTTGCTACAAACATACCCGCTTTTGCTACAAATAGTTTCGCTTTTGCTACACGTAGAAGAAAACGGTTCATTTTAGAAAAAGAATAAATAGAGCGGACCTCGCCGGCGATCTTGTAGCAAAAAAATATCTTAATGTAGAAAAATTGACTTCGCCGGAGACATCACCGGAGACTCTCGCCTGAAATATCGTCGCCGGAGACCTTGTAGCTAAAAATTTACACTAATGTAGCAAAACCACAAAACGGTTGTAGCAAAATATTTTTTCTAATGTAGCAAAACCGACTTTGTCGGAGACATCAACAGAGACTCCCACCAGAGACCTCGTAGCAAAACCATAGAAATTGGTTGTAGCAAACCAATTGTGTAAAAGTAGCAAAAAATATATGTATACTAGCCGAAGACAAAATAGCAAAACGGTTCGTTCAAGAGACAAAATAAAAGAAAAATCTAGCCGAAGACCTCGTCGGAGTTTCGCCGGACACCTGCCGGACATTTTGTAGCAAAAGGTGTGTTCTAATGTAGCAAAACCTGACTTCGCCGAAAATTTTCGCTGGAAGACCTCGCCGGAGACGTTGTAGCAGACTGCTTGTAGCAAAACGCGACGCCGCTTCTAGCACCGCCGCCGACCACATGTAGCACCGTCATCGACTGCATGTAGCAAATCTCGATGATTTACATAGCAGCGTTGGTGGCCTTACCCCTAGTAGCAAAACTCAACGCCGCTTGTAGCACTGTCGCCGATCACATGTAGCATGGTCGTCGATTATATGTAGCAAATCTCGATGAGACCAGGAGACGAGGAGCCGGAGCTACATGAATCAGCAAAGAGTATTGTTGCTCCAAGAATGGAATGGAAAAAACCCAAAATCTGTTTAGCTACCACTTCGTAAACGGAATCAGTAACAAGAAAATCGAATGAGGAAGAGAACAAAATTTAATTAACCCTCGCACGGGATTAGCGGCCACTATGGCCGCACTCGCCATGTCCACGCGTCGAGCGGGATTATGTAGCCCCTTGCCGCGCAACTACCGCTTGCAGCGGCGACTGCAGCAGCGGTGCGGATGGTGTTGGTGACCAGGGTTGATTTCATTAATACCCATTGTTATGGACTTGGGTTTTGGAGAAGATGGGGATTCTGAAAGTCGCGGAACGGTTAACAGATAAGCAACACGGGACACAGGATTTACCCATGTTCTCGCCCCCGAAGGAAAAACCCTACTCTTGCTTGTCTGCTTTTGGTTACATGGGTGCTTAGATGCAATCTGGCATGGTGGTGCGTATGCGATGAGTTGAGATCCTTCTCGTCGTACCCTCCTGGCCTTTATATAGATATCCAGGTCCTGGGCTTAGGTCGAGTCGGTTACAGATTAGGGTTGGTACCCTTTAAAATTTTATCTAATCTAGACTTGTCCTTCAAGGAGTCGAAATCGTCATGGGCTTGGACCACCCGAAGTCTTCATGGGTCGCGTGTCTTGACGTGGGCCTTCCTTAGGCTGGACTAGGTATACCAATGTCGTGTACCCGTGGGGTATGTCCATGTCACTTGGGGCGGCGGCGACAGGCAGCAACTCCAGCAGCGGCGCGGACAGGCTGCGATAGCAGCGAGATCTCACAGCTTGCCGCGGTGACTACTACAACGGATCCTCCGAAGACGGCTTGTGGCAGTGATGTGGGGCAAGGAGCGGTGCGGCAAGCTTCGGCGGCTGCGGCTGTGGCGCCGCACGGCCAAGGCAGGGCGGCGCGCAACAACAAGAAAGCGCGCGGCGGCTGGAGAAAACCACGGTCAGGAACAGAAGAAAGAAGGTGGAGGAAGGAGAAGATAGGGCGGACCCACCCACATGCGCTGGCGCGAGGCCCGTTCGGTGCAAAAAAAACGGGGCACAGCGCACTGTGAATGAGCGACCCGGGATCGTTGGGATCGAACGAAACGATCCGCAGGGAAATCGTATCGTTTTCCTATAGGTTTTGTATGCTTGGATGCCTTCGTTGGAGATACCCTAACAACGGCTAGTGCAAGTCCTTTGTTCTGAATGACCCTTTTTAGCACCCAGCTCTCAGCTGGTGGGCCCTCTTTGATTTTCGACCCATATGTTCATCTTATTTATGGCTCAAAATAAAAGACCATTATTTTCGTCTACACGTGTACAGGCTTGCCTTTCTCTCCAAACCTCGTCAAGGGCCAGCCTGGCCCGGCAATGGCCCAGCCCATCAAAGGTTGACGTGCTTAGCCTGACATGGCACACGGCAGCCCGTCAAACTCGCGGGCCGGGCCAGCACTCGTGCCCCCTGCGCATAGAGGCAGAACGGACCGGCCCATGGCAATGTGAGGCACGGGGGCTGACGTTGTTTCCGGTGGTCCCATCAAAACATCATACAAAAATAGGTAAGTCTGATGTAATACGGCTGTATTTTCCAGAATTCTGCTGTTGGTCCAGGTACGGCCTGTGTGCCTGAGGCCGCGTTGCGCCTATATTTTCCAGAATTCCGTTGGTCACATGCTTCACGGGCATGGCCCGTGTGTCTGAGACGGCGGCATAGGCACGGACATGGCCCTTGGCGTCCCACGGGTTGGCCCGCCAAAGCCTGGCCCAGGTATGTTTCTCTCTGCGGCTATTGTGTCCCAGACCGAGACACTCCTTTTTGTGCTCGTTTCTTGTTCCCCGATCTCTCCTCTGAAATGAGCTAGCTGCTTGTATACTCGACCCGCGCCGCCGCACGATCTTGTAGCCGGCGCTGTTTGTTCCGCCATGGAGGGATTTGGTTGTGTTGTGTTGGTTGTTCTTGGGAATTTGTCTTCGTGTTCTGTCTTACCCCGTTGGATCACCGGTCGCTGGTTCATTCGTCCGTGATTCCTCAGGTATGGGTTCTGCCTTACCTTAATTTGCTATGTGTTGCTTCTACATGCCTCTAATGCCTGACGATCCCTGTTTTTTTTTTCGCTTCAGATGTCCGTGATTCGTGTTCTGCTCTGTCCGGCGTCTGCGCCTTCATCCTCCCTGCCTTCCGTTCGTTCTCTGAGCCGAGGTATATGCTAGCTCATGCCATCGATTATTTTCAGACTGTTTTGCGTGGTTGTCTGTGTGAGGTGTTTCCAACACGGTGTGCGCTCTAGGTGTTTGTTGTTATGTCTGAAAGGTGTTGAATGTGTTGCGTTTCCTGGGATTGTGATGTGTGTTCGTTTGCTGCCTGCGTGTAATGAATAGGTTCGTGGACAGAAATCATAATGGTCGCATCGTCTTCTGGATCATTACGTGCCCCGCGCTCGAGTTTTGTCTCGTATCGCTCTATTCAATGGTTCATGCATAGTCAGTCTTGTTTACCACGTGTTCGTCTTAGGCCGCCTTTCTCTTAGTACTATTCTAAATTTCTTATGCCTTGTAACTGTGGTAGCTGCTTTTAATCCTCGGTATAAATGATCTCCTAGAGAGATTAAGAACACTTCGAGATTTGTAGGTGAGTATCTGTATGGCTCTGTTAATTTTTTGCTTGTTAGTATCAGTGTGCTTTGTTGAAGTTTCTTTCAATCTCGGCCCAGGTCTTTTTTCTGTTGTCACCGTCGGTATGGTCGAATATGCCGTCGACAGCGACTATACAGAATGAGGATGTTTAGATAGGCAAAGTCAGGTGTGCTCTAGTTGTTTCTGTTTTTAGGCGTGTGTGTCAGCCCAGTGCTCATGTTATTCTGCTTTCGTTTGAAGGCCGTTACCCTTTTCTGACGGCATCTGCTATAAGGAGTCTTTTCAATGTTCGGTACATGGAGTTCTTGAAAAGGTAGTTTTCTGATTTATCAGAGTATTGCCTTGTTAGCGATTTACCCGTGTCTACCCTGCACGTTCGAGCCTCATTTTCTTGATGTACAGCTACTTATGCAGGTGTTTCTTACCATGGTGCCCCTGATTACCGTTGTCAGTTCTGTGCTGCCGTGTTATTGGTTTTCGGAATAATGCTGCAAGGTTGATACCTCCGTAAGAAAGCGTCATGTTTTGTACAGCTTGTGCTCCAAGGGTGGTAAGGTATGGTTCCCACCCTTCAGTTTGCCGCCGCCTTTCCTCGTGGATCTCCTTAGGTTTGATGGTGATTCACGCAGCAAACGTTTCTTAGAGAAGATACAGCTGTATAACTCCATGTTTTCTTTTACTTCCATGTGAGTTGATATCGATAAGCAATATAAATGATTTTTTTTATTAATAATATAAATGATTGTGGTGGTCCATACATTTTGAAAATGAGTGGGCAATCGTATCATCAGTTCATCACATAGGTTCCTTGTTGCCAAATCGAGGTGCATTTCCAAGTTTGTTGAGTTATATATCCATGATACTCAAACCAAGGTTGATCACCAAATTAAATTTGTGATGCCCGAGGCTAATCCTAATGAGGTTGGCGTTGATGTTGATGTAGTCGAGGGATTGCAAGATATTCTAGATATTTGTAATCCTCTTGTAAAGAAGTTTAGACATGCTAGAGATCGGCCTAAAGACCAGGGTGATGAATGTATTGCTATTAGGATCGTATAGGTGCTGAAAAAGGTGAACCTATCCAGTTCAATGTGCCCTCTGTTAGTGAGCTTGCTGGTTTGGTTGTGAGTGATTTTAGTACTTATAATTATCGTCGTGATAATATAATTGATAGCAAGGTCAAAGGCCTGCACCATGTTCCTAGCCTACACCTGGCTTTTATGCCCTTGCAGTACCCACTGTTGTTTCCTCACGGTGATAGAGGCTTTCAGTTAGGGATCCCTCATAGAGGTATAGAGCCTGGTTACAGCGAAGGAAGAAGTACTGTTAGGGTGTGTTTGGTTGAGCTGTCGATTCCTAAAAATCAGCTGTGAAAAATCTGCTGTGTAAAAGCTGCCGTGAGCTGGCAACTACGGGGAAGCTGAAAGTTGTTTGGTTGCAGCAACTACGAACTAAGGATTTGATAAGAAACATATGTAATGCCACCAAGGTCCTAGGAGATTATTTACACGCTAACAAATTGCAGAACAACAATTCAGCCTTAGTATGCACGTTTGGGAGATTGTTTGGCCCTGAAAGCTGAACCAAACACAGGCTTAGTATGCAGGAGTACTACTGTTTCTGCTGCCACTGTAAGTAGAATCAGTACAACCCCTTCTTGTCATGTCTGGTACTAATAAAATTCAAGCTATCATCGATGATGTTTATACTGACTTTGCTTCCATGTATAGAGATTCTTATTACTTATGTGGTCGTGCTATACTGTCGCCCACCAATGACGTGTGCAATTAATGATGTCATGCTTTCAATGGTTCCTGGTAAGCAGATGGAATACCTTAGCTGTGACTCTGTTGCCAAATGTCTTTGAAAAGTTTAGTGATATAGATGCAATCTATCAAGTTGACCTGCTAAACACTAAAATATTATAATTGGTAATGCCAATCATGTTACTCTGTAATTTAAACCCGAAAGCTGGTCTTTGCAATGGCACAAGAATGATAATCCTGGAGCTACGAGATAAGTTGATTGAGGCATGTATTATAACAGGTTCTAATGTTGGCGATACTGTTCATATCCCTAGGATTATGCTGTCACACAAGCACATCAAATGGCCATACACGTTAGAGAGGCGTCAGTTTCCCATCCGGGTTTGATATGCTATGACCATAAATAAGAGCCAAAGTCAGAGCCTCTCAGCAGTTGGTCTCTATCTCAGAAACCCGTTTTTTCTCAGGGTCAGATGTATGTGGCTCTCTCATGTGTAACTTCCAAGGGTGGTCTAAAAGTTTTTATTAAGGATGAATCAAAGAATTACTCACGATGAACGAGGAATAGAGGTGTTCAGTGCATTGGAATAATCTATACCATTTGTTATTGTAAATATTTGTTTATGTGACATGTCTTCTTTTTCTTTGTTTCATGTTTGTGATGTACAATGTGGTTGTTTGTACCACCTTGTTTGTTCTAGTATCATTTTAGTCAGCAATTGTTCTATTTGTCTTCCTGTGTTTACTCTTTTCCGTGCTTCGTCTTCTCTGTTTGGTGTTGTTTTGGTATGCTCTCTGTTTTCCATACTGTTAGCTTCCATTTGCTCATGAGTCATGAGGCAGAATCTTCTTAAACCTAACGTGCAATGTTGTTTTTCCATATGGGCTTCATTCCCTCTCTGACATTTCTCTCGCAAGTAAGCACTGGTGCATCAGTGTGTGCGTTGCTCGCACGTGGGACTATTACGACACATGTGATGGTCAGCCACCAATCCATGTTAATTTTGTGCTGGTAGATGGTAAGAGATGTGTAGATTTTGGGGGGAAATTTTTGGATGGGTTGGTCACTTGGACCTTCATACCCTTATATATATAGCACAACTTAAGCTTACATGTTAACTCATACACAGGAATAGTCTAGAGTCTAGTAGGACACTACTACTATACTAACACTCTCTAGAATACTCTAGACTCTATCAAGTACTTCTACTATACTAACACTCTCTGAAATACTCTAGACTACAACACTCCTCCCAAGATGGGTGATAGATATCTATCATTCCCATCTTATTACATGCTGATGAGCATTCCTTACTACTCAATCCCTTAGTCAGACAATCTGCTAGTTGATCTCTAGAGGTTACATGACTTAATTTCAAGGTGCGCCTTCGTCGAGCCGTTCTTTCATGAAAAATCTATCTATTTCCACATGTTTCATTCGGTCATGCTGAACTAGATTGTTAACTATGTTGATTGCTGACTTGTTGACGCACCAAAGGTTCAATGATCCTTTCCTTGGTAGCTTTAACTCCTATAATAGACCTTTAATACATAGCATCTCACTCAAACAAACAAACATTGCTCTATATTCTGCTTCATCTGTAGATCATGAGACCACATATTGCTTCTTGCTCGTCCAAGATACTATGTTTCCTCAAAGAAAAACACAAAATCTAGATTTGACCTTCTATCATCAAGGCAACTAGCCCAATCAGCATCACAATATCCCTCTACAATTAGGTGTCCATTAGGCTTGAAGCATAAACCACTTTTAGGACTCCCTTTTAGATAGCACAAAATCCGGTGTGCTGCTTCCAAATGCCCGCTCCTTGGATCATGCATATAGCGACTAACCACACTCACTGCGTAAGATATGTCAGGTCTGGGGTGGCACAAGTAGATGAGTCGACCAACAAGCCGCTGGTATCTCTCTTTATTAACTGGATCTTCAGACCGCGCACACAACTGATGATTTTTCTCAATAGGAGTTGAAAGCAGCTCGACACCCAAGCATACCTGCATCAGTAAGGAGTTCCAAGACATACTTTCGTTGTGAGAGAACTATCCCTTTGGGGACCTTGCAATCTCAACACCTAAAAAATACTTATGCGTGAGGGGAAGCGCGTCTCTCGATCTCATATGGTACTGCATGTCATTCGATCATGTTGGATGCGCGACATGGATGTAAAGAAACTTATGTGTCTTTAATAAAATAAAACGACAGTGTGTCCATTCTCTAAAAATCCCCTCATTCTACGTCTCCACGATGGCATGGTCATGGTGCGCCTCAGAAATGTTTTGCACCCAACCTTCTGATATAAGCAAAGTTCCTCATAATTTCTTTATCAAGTGTCGGAGTCTTGCTCAGCGTACTGGCAACGTAGTATGCAGTAGAGCTGTTCATGTGCTTCATTTGAATACGTTTAATCCTGAATCAAGCTTCTTCCATCATTAACTTTGGCTGAATTACCAGCCCACTTCTGCATTTGGATAATTTGTATCGATCAGACATATGTTTCATGAAAAAATCATCAAAGTGACACAGCTCCTCAACGCTCTTATTATTGGGGAATCTTGCCATTATCCGAAACAAGCAACCCTGGTGTTTCTTTAGGTGGATATCTGGCACTAAGTTTGTCTGATTGACGGCAGCCATACTAAAATCTTTCGGCAGATCCTGTACCAAGAAGTTGCAACATATCATTACTGATGAGGCCATACTAATCCTAGGTGTGGAAGAAGAGCTGGAACAAGTGTTGCAACGAGTAGAACTAATACAATGTTGTATATATGACGCTGAGAAAAGAAGGACAAAAGAGTTAGCAGTAAACAATTGGTTCCGTCAACTGAGAGATGTTATATATATGATGATGAAATCATGGACGTAGCTAGGCTATTTTTTTAAAATAATACGATTTTTGATTAAATTTTATAAATAATACATAATTTTGACAAATTTCAAATCTAGGGCGGCCTCGGGGTTTGAACTCCCGACAAGGACCTATCGGGAGTTTAACTCCCGACAAGTACCTTTTAGAAGTTTAACTCCCAACCAGTACTCGACAAGCACTCGCCACCAGTAGCGGATCCAAGAAAAATTTAAAGCCTCGGCAAACTATGAGTTTAAAGGCCTAAGATGTAAATTTCAATCAAATTTTCATGAAAAATAGTCTTGCCGGCCGGCCGGAAGCACGGGCACGGGCTGGAGGGGCGCTGGATCCGCCCTGCTCGCCACATGACCCGCCTCTCACCATGTAAGTCTCGGTTGGTGTTGTTACGGACCCAAACTAAATGTCCTTCAGCCCCAGCGAGCGTTCGAACCCAGCCATGTAGAGGGCCTTTAATTTTGGTTTGTGGCCACCCGCAAAAAAATATTTTGGTTTGTGGCCAACCAGAACTAAAAGACAATGCTTTTAGTCCAGATTTCGTTGTACCGGTTGTGTAACCTGGACTATAGCTAGTTCCCAACCGATACTAGAGGCACTTTTTCTACTAGTGCCCTTCACTTCACGACGAAGCGTTTCATAGTTTCGTTTCCCTTTCTGTCGACGAAGTACGGCTCATATAATGGGGCCAAATCATGGCCTAATCACACGCAGATCAGCAACCTTCCAAACCCCTACATCAATCAGAATCCTATATACGGCGGTGCTCCACCTCTTCTCACCGCACCAGTACACTATCTCCCCACAAGCTCCACAGGCATCGCAGGAGCTAGCTAGCTCCCTTTCCTTCACGTGTCCATTCCGACCTCCCGACCTGTGGAGCCACTAAACCAACCGATTGCCAACTTGCTGCATATGGACAATACCTAGCTTTTGGGTCTTGAAGACGGGAGAGATCGTGGCTGGAGCTAAGGCATGGCATTGGACGCCGCTGTGCTCTCCCAGACTGCTGCTGCTGGTCTCTTCGGTCGCTGCGCCATGGCAGGAGCAGGAGGCGGAGGTTCGAATAATAGTCCGTTTGCTGGAGGTGAAGGGGTGGCGGCTTTGCTCGGTGAGCACTGGGACGCCGCCGCCGTCGCCGCGTGTTCCTCGATGCTGCTCCAAGATGGGGCGTGGTTCCAGTTCCAGGAGGAGCTGGATATCGCTGCTGGCACTGCCACGGCTACGTCATCGCAGGGGAATCAGTCCGGCGGTGACGGGCAGATGGGTGCGCGCGGTGCTGGTCAGGCCGATACCGTGGCGGCGACGCCGGCTGCGGCGGGGCGGAGGAAGCGGCGGCGGACGAGGACGGCCAAGAACTCGGAGGAGGTGGAGAGCCAGCGGATGACCCACATAGCCGTCGAGCGCAACCGTCGCAAGCAGATGAATGACTACCTCGCCTCGCTCCGCTCCCTCATGCCGCCCTCCTATTCCCAAAGGGTAAACATCATTTATCAACCACCATAGGATTGGCTTCGTCCTCGTTCCCCCATCGCTTTGCTTACTTTGCTGTGTATATTTATACAGGGCGACCAGGCGTCCATCGTTGCCGGCGCGATCAACTTCGTCAAGGAGCTGGAGCAGCGGCTGCAATCTCTCGAGGCGCACAAGCAATTCGCGGCGAACGACGACCAAGCACCGCTGCTCGCCAACTTCTTCACCTTACCGCAGTACTCAATGAGCGCTAATAACTCAGCACCGGCGGCGCCTCCGAGTAACGATGAGTGGGCCGAAGCTTCCGGACCAAATCCATCGGCATCGGCGGTGGCCGACGTCGAGGTGACAATGGTGGAGAACCACGCGAACCTGCGGATCCTGTCCCGGCGGCGGCCGAGGCAGCTGCGGCGGCTGCTGGTGGCGCTGCAGGGCCACCGGCTCACCGTGCTGCACCTCAACATGAGCAGCGCCGGCCATCACATGGTGCTCTACTCGCTTAACCTCAAGGTACACACCTCCTACATATTCTTATTCTCGCCGTACAGCTAAACAACTCGGGCTAATCTGTCATGCATGCATGTCATGCATGCATATGGCTCTTAGTCCAAGGATCTACAGTGTTCTTCTCAACTTAGAAAAAAAGGATTCTACAGTGTAAGTATCGGGTCTGCAATATCATACTGCCCCGGTCGGAAACAAGCTGGCGCCCAGGTTTCCGTGCTTTTTTGTATTTTACCTTGTCTTACACAACAACGCCTCCGAAATCTCGCATCTGGTTTACTTAAGTACAGTGCTAGGCATCCCACGATGGGGAGCTCCCATCGTCCTGCTTTCGGTGCTGACACGTGTCCATTTGCTGCAAAACATTCCGCGTTTGCTGCATATGTCCTCGCTTTTGCTTCTGAAGCAAAAAAAAAGATTGAAATAGAACGTCTCGCCGGAGACCTTGCCGGAGACTTCGCCAGAGACCTCACCGGAGACTTCGCTGGAGACAATGCAGCAAAAAAATTGTGGTAATGCAGCAAAACCGTCTTCGCCGGAGACATCATCGGAAACAACTCGTTGATGACCCTCGCCGGAGACCATGCAGCAAAAGGTTTCCGGCGAGACGTTCTATTTCTAAAACGAACCTTTTTTTTGCTTCGGAAGCAAAAGCGGGGACATATGTAGCAAAAACGGGCAGATTTGCAGCAAAAATGAAATTTGGAGTGATTTTGGGGACACTGTCATGCAGGGGAGGAGGACGATGGGTATCATTTTCCTTTAGTTTAACATATAGTACTAAAACATAGCTAAAACGTTCGGAGCGAAGATTTTTGGCTCCCAAGCTCCAGTGCCCATGTTATTTAAAAAAAATTATGTCGGCATGTTTTGAAAAATATTTTATAGAACTCCGGATTTAGCCCATTATTTAACCCACAAAAGTGAAAAAAATCAATTCATATACTTTATATCCTAAACTGTACAAAAATGACAACGGTGTAGATCTATGCAAGATCATTTCAAATCTTTAAATCTTACCAGATTTGTCATTTTTGTGTTGGCTAAAATACAAACAATTTCACGTCACGATTTTACATGTTTGTGAAATACAACAAAGATTATGCCCATAATTATTTTCATATATTTCTAAAACCTGTTAAATATAATTTTGTTTTTTAAAATAAAGATACCATTGGTGCTCGGGATCCAAAACACTTTCCCAAATGTTCGTACGTATTTACTAACTCTAGAGCCGTTGCATTTTGCAAAAAAAAAACAGAGCAGTTGCATTTCGCAAAAAAAAAAAAAAACTAGAGCCGTTGCTCTGTTTATTGAGTTTGGTATGTATAATATATCCTAATCAGCTGGTTATAGTGTCTTTAGTGTCAACAAATTCCTGGTGTAGTGATAAGAGAAGAGAGAGAATAAAATTTGCTCAATGTCTACGGCCTAACGGGTTCGAATTTTTGGAACCTAGGGATACATGGACAAATAGAGAGGTGCGCATATATAACTTAACATCTCCACTGGGGCGACACAAACGTCCACAAGTGTCCTTATGGTTGTGCACGGACTGCGCGGCGCCTCAGCGATACAACCCATCCAGATTATTTTGGTCCGCCCGACCCATTTGTGACCCAGATCTGAGTGATGGATGGGTCTACCCGGACAGACGCGAATACAGGCTGAACCAGATACAGACGCACATAGGCCTTCTTCTTTTGGGCTGGGCTGTCCGTTTTCGTCCGTTTGGGTCGAACTGCTGTGCGCGGTCAACCGGACAAGCCGATTACGGACCCAAATCGTTATAATACGACCCAAACTGACAGAATTTGCATCGCCCTGCCTTAATGCCTGCGTAAGTAACTTAGTTGGCCGTACATGTAGCTTACTCCTCTCTCACATAGAAGGGACCCACGCCTGCTCTCTCACATAGGCGGGATCCGCTAGCAAATGCATGTCTTTCTATTGCTTGCAGGGTTGGGATACGAGTAAGAATTATAAACCGAGACAAAGGTAGTAGAATCAGGCCCGGTCCTGGGGCAGGGCTGGCGGGGCGGCTGCCCCGGGCCCCGTAAATATGGGGGCCCCAATCTGCTAGCTACGCCTATGTACTAGCCCATTGCAGCGTAAGCGGAAGAAGGGCCACAGGCCAACCAAGCATGGGGGAATCCATGCTGAGTCCTCGTCTCACCGAGCTGATGCCAAAATAAAATAGATCTCGGCACTTGATCTCCATCTTCTGCGCCCCATGGCCGTACGCAGGCTCATGAATCAATTAGCAGCCCAAACCCAATCCCCTCCAGTCACCACGCTCGGTCAAACCTCCATGTTACTTGCAGGTATGTATCTTGCTCTACAGCAACGAGGGTCTGCTAAACTACTACTAGATGACCTTGCCGTCAAGAGCATGTCTAACGCCAGAGCTAATTGGTAATGTGGATTGACCGATTTTCCCATGTTGTTGATCTTCCAATTTGTCCAACTGACATACCCTGAATAGTGCGAGTAATTGCGCCGGCTGTGAATCTTGTACCTAGTATAGATTTTTCTACTGAATGCATAGCTAGTAGCTGGATTAAAAATTAAGAGGATAATCCAGTCCAATGTGCCGATGATTTGTAAAGGTGTCAAATAGTTTAGCCTCACTTGTAGTTTGTTATGGCTATTCCCAATATCAAATTGAAGTTTTTTTTTGGTTTTTATTGATATATGTCAATCAATGAATCAAATAGCTAAAACTTGAATTTAAGAACTCTAATCATTCAAAAGTATATTTAGGTTTCTAGTGAGTACGGTAAGCACATAATAGAGTATGTTTGTTTTTATCACATTCAGACAAAATATCATTTGGCTAAGATGATCGCCAGTTCTCCGCCTTATTTCTCTCATCAATCTTTTTGATGGTGCTTACTGGTAACACTTTATACACATAGATATATTGGTTATTATTTTCGTGTTTATATTAAGGGCCCTGAATTTTAATTTTGCCCCGGGCCCCTCAAATCTCAGGACCGGCCCTGAGTAGAATACTGTGTTAAGAAACATCCAATTTGAAAGGGCTAAAAGATTTAGGTGACATGCCACTACTATAGAGCCGACGGCGTGCTCCCCTATTAATCATGCTCTGATATTGTGTACATTTATTATTGTCTGTTCGTCAATGTATGCAGGTGGAAGACGATTGCCAACTTACCTCCATGGATGAGATCGCCACCCTGGCTCACCAGATCGTCGAGAGGATCCACGAAGAGCAAGAGTATACATTTGTGTCTTAGAGAACCATCTTACGTTTTCCAAAGTTTTAGTGATTTTTGCGTGACTCTTGTGTTGCACTAAACCAGCGACACTTATTGTGATCAGAGGGAGTAATATTTATCTCCTTCTAGCAACATTACTCAGTGATGAATCCATGAATGAATTTGTTAACAACAACATGTGCATAAGTGCATTGTTCTGAAAAGAAAGAGGCTTAAAGTTTGCGTTCATAAATAAAGCCTCAAGGGACCCAAGTCAAAACCATCAAGTGGTCGAGCCAGGATAGACACACTAGAACAAACCAGTTAGACAAATTTTCAAAAAAGGCATAACTCAGCATCGCTCACAAGTGAAGCAGAAGTAGCGCATTAGAGAGAGATATCTAAGTGAAGGGGAGCTTGAGCATGCAACCGTGCGAGGAGTCTAACTACTCCATATCCCGGCAAAGCTCCATAATCTTGACCTTGATCATCCCAGTGAGGGAAGAGGTTGCTCCCCGCTCGGATCATCGACCGAGGGAGTCCAAAGCTGCAAATAGACGATGATTTTGTATAACCCATCAGAAGGAGCAGAAATAAACCTACTTTCTATTAGGGTTTTGTTTCTAATATTCCACAAGGCCCACAACATGTCCACTAAAGAAAGCCATAATATGCTCCTACAAAGGCCAGTTGACTTTAGAATGGAGAATAACTAGGTGAAAGATCTGAGCACTTACCCCATAGCTGCTCGAGCTTGCGCTCTTGCTCGGGGTCTCGAAGGCGCTTGGGCTTGCTAGTGGCATGCCGAATATCGCGAGGAGTGGAAAGAAACTCTAGAACGGTAGTGAGACCCCCACTGGCAGTCACCACCAATTAATAGGGTGGGCAGAGCGCACTACTAGGAAAAAGCTTACTCGTGGCATCCCTATTTTGCTTATTCGTGGTGCACCACCCATGCGAACGAGGTGAGGCACCATTAGTTATTCTCACTTGTGGCACACTAGGTGGTGCACCACGAGTAATGCCCTTACTCATGGGTGTGGCACGAGTAATGCCCATACTCATGGCGCACAACACAGTGCGTCACATATAAGGATAATCAGTGCGCCACGGGTAAGATTTTTGGAAAATAAAAAATACATTTACATAAAACACCCTCGTTTTGAAAAACATGAGCAACTGACTCCCCCCTCTCCCCCGTCGCCGTCGTCGCCTCGTCGGAGCTCGGGCGTGGAGGTCGTGGCCATGGCCCCAATCTACCACTACATGGAGGTGCGGGAGGCCGTGGCCACGCCGGTGACCCCTACCGGTGGACGACAACGGCGGCGGCAATAGGCGGAAGTCTTCAGCGGCACAGTGCATACTTTCTACTTTATCTGTAGCTTCTTCACCAACACCGACTTCATGGCGTGAGGGAGATGAAGTGCAGACATGTCTATGGCCTTGATATGGACAAAGAAGTGATGAGGGAGGTTCTTGATGTTCAGGTGCCCAGTCCGAGGAGTGCGTGCTTCCTGCTCCTTTAGCTTGAAAGCTACCATTAAGCGAGCAAGGTTGGGCCGAGTGGTTGCAGCAGGGACTTCTCAAATGAAGTTCTCAAATCCCGGCGTAGGAACGACGGTGTTCCTACACAGGGTGTCCCAGTCCTGCTTGGCTACCTGGCCAATAATAACTGATCAAAACAGACCCAAGACAAGCATATGTATGGCAAGCAAAACAAGAAATGTGAATCATTGACAAATTGTTTTTGCAGCAGTGATCGATATAGATCAGTGACAATGAATACAAGCAGTGACAATCAATGCTTACAACACTAATCAACATTGATCAGTGACAAGGGATACAAGAAATAACAAGAAATGCTTGCAGCGCTGATAGCAACTAACATGCAAGTCAAGTAGATGAGCAACAAATACAACAATGATAGCCTAAACAAGAAAGACAACATGGTAGCAACTAACTTGCATGTATAGGAAGAAATTAAATGAGCAGCATATACAAAAATGGTAGCAGTGGCCACTAAAAAACAATCAGGACACTCAATGGTATAAACCATATGCTCATAACTAAAGGTCTACGAAATTGAGATGGGAGGAAAAAATGCCTCAACTGCAGCTGATGGCCTTGTCCCTAGAGCAGTTGATGCAGACGCTGGCGCAGAAGATCCATTTGTGCCCATAGTGGCGACCGAAGCGGGCGTGCTAGCGGAGACCGGTCCCGACCAGAAGGCTTTGCTGCTGCATAGTACTATGTTTATACTCCCTCCATCCCGGTTTAAAGGATACAATTTGCAATTCTCTGAGCTCTTTCTAATTGGTCCATTTAACAGGGTGGAGAATAACATGCATGGGAAGAAGAAGAGCCAGCAAAACGTTCACATTTGTTCACACATGTGCATATAAGCATTTTATTGTTTTTACACGGAAGTAATTATAGAGATTATATGTTTTTGTGTCTAAGTATTTTGGGATTGCATGGTTTGCAAATCGTGTCCGTTAAACCGGGACGGAGCGAGTATGTTCGATCGGTGTGTACCATAAAAGCAGGCCCGTTTCTGTAAAGAAGCTTTAGATCCTTTTAAAGAAAGCAGCTAGCGAAGCACGGACACGAACACAAGTGAGCAGATACACTGCAGCAAAGCAAGACGATGCGAAGACAACCAGAGAAAAAAAGAAAGATTCTAGAACAGGGCACTTTGTCTTGCTACTAGCCTTTTACCATTTTTCTATGTAAGCTAGCAGCATGCTGATTGAGATTGACCAAATAGTGGGAAGAGCTCATGCAGCATGTCGATCGTGTTCCGTGTCTCCCAAATGTTCTGATCCAATCGATGTAAACATCCCCCGATAAGAAGGTGGAGAATCATTAGAGTAAAAAATAAAGGCCATCTCCAGTGGACACATCGCCCGTCCAAAACTTCGAGTTAGGGAAATATGTGCAACTCACAGTTGGTACTATATATATGGTCTGCATCATGTTCCATAAAGAAAACAAGTGTCGAGATGTACCCGTGAATGCATGCATGCGAGTGCCCGTGAAAATGACAGATCCGTGTATCGAGGGGGCAATGTAGATTAGTAACGGTCCGTACGCTTAGACACCTTTTTAGCTATATACGGACAAACTAAGTGGCTCGAGATATGCCAAAACAGGTTGTGTGCCAAGACAAACCGGTCTCAACAGCACACATTGGCATGCAAAGATTGCCAGGCATCTATTATCTATCTATTATATATACTAAATTATATACTGTACTAAAAGTAATATAAGGGTGTTTTCCGATACATCACATTGATTCATATCACCTAAATTAATCTGATAGCTAGATCTAAAATATATAGCTAGGATTTAATAAAAGATTAAATGTTATGTAATTGTTTAATCAATCAATTTTGCACCCCATAGTTATAGTCTAGCACGTTAGGCTGGCATGTCCATACGATTCAAACTTGTATATCCGTGGGATTCTAGCAGTCCTGTTCACAAAAAAAAGGCCTAGATTAGAAAATTCTTTAATCAATAAATTTTATACCTCATAGTATAGTCTAGCACGTTGGGCTGCCACATCCATATGATTACTCTAGCTGTCCGGTTAAAAAAAAGGGTAGGCTAGAAATATGAGAGGTGTATAAGCGGTTAGATTAGTCCAAGTAAATAAAAAATAGAGTCAACCAGCTAATATGTCCAAACAATAAAAAGGACTCGGTATGCAAGAGAACAGTAGACTAGAAAAAGTAATATATATGCTTTTCTACTTAAAAAAATCATATATGTAAGTATATGATTTCCATATATGTAAGTATTCCCCCATGACCATGAAAAATTAACAAGAATTTGATAAAGACAAAATCAGTTATTTTTCGTTGTATGAGGAAAATGATATTTGTGTATATGACATAAATAGATACAAATTTTGTAAGATGATCTGTTTTTGCCTTACAGTCTATTTACACTCAGTTAGGTCATGCATCCGAACAAAACATAAAAAAATATTAGGATAACAAATTATGTTCAATTTTTTTGCTTAGTTCATGCGCTAATTTTCTTATGCGTCCGAATGTATAAATATTTGAATTCAGTTCACGTGTAAAACAAATTGTGTGTTCGGCCAGTTACCAAACAACCGGGCTAATATTTATAGTATAAAACATAAAATTAATATAAATTTTATAAATAACAACATGCTTACTTTTTTTCCATCAAGCGTGCATGTGTTAATCATCTGAAAGGAAAATGAAAAAATACAAATATGCAAGGATTATGTTTAAGAATATCAATATTAATATTTATTTGTCTCATTCAAAATAATGAAAGGACTCACATATTTCTTTTTATACATAATGGCAAATCAATATTAACAAAACAGAGACAAGTCACAGAAGGCACATGAAGGTGTTATACAATTATGGGGAGACATAATGGCACATCAATAGTTCCAAACTATGGGGAGAATACACAATTTTAAAAAAAAATTATGTAACCCAACCTTTGATTTATATGGGGCGTAGAGTATACCCTATTGTGCACTCAAGTTCCTCCATTCGTGTTATACAAGAACACTATTAATATGATATTTGTTATCTAATACATACAAGCGTGACAAATTATATATATGTGGGTTGTAATAGCCTATTTGTTATATATGGAAGTTTGACCCAAGATCATTAAAAAAGTAATAGCTATCCATCTACCATAATGTCTCCGTCTACATGGAATTGGAGAAAATGATCAACTCTAACAGATTGAAACAAAAACTTAATTTTCATTACGGAACCTAACATAAGAATTTATGTGTGTTTATTGTATACCCGCATGGTGCACTCGATTTCACCTTTGCTCATGTTTTACGAGGACACTGTTAATGTGGCATCTGGTTTGAATCTTAATGTGATACTTACAAATAGGCCAAATTATATTTATGTGGGGTCAAATTAGTGCAGATAAATAAATAGCCTATTTTCCATATATGTAAGTATTCCCCCATACCATGAAAAATTAACAAGGAATTTGAGATTATGTGTCTTCGTAGTCCATTTTCCTTAGAATTTGAAGAGGATGTGTCATTGATATTATTTCATATTTGAATCTTCTGAATGATATAATTGCCCTAAATATTATTGGGGTATGAAGATACTACTTATAAGGAGTGATGATGACCAACTAGCTTAAAATTTGGTAGTGAGATATGAAATGTCATGTAGTGAAGCCACACAATAAAACTAAGTATCGGTTAATTAACATGTTGTCTTATAAATATTATCTGATAAAACAATACATGTAAATGAGAATGTATCAGAGGGTAAAAGATACCAAGGACCTAGGTAACAAAAATAGACCAAATATGAAAATGTTCATTTCACTAAATATCACATTGTCGAATATTATGAAAAATAGTATCATCAAATTTGAGAAAAAAAAGTGCAAAATTCAAAGATAGAATAAAATTCCATTATTTGGAATATATTTATAAAAAGTTCAAAGTTAATTTTGGAAATGGTGTCTAGGTGACAATTTAGAAGGATCATTGAATGTTAATATTCCACAATAGTAATAATGGGAAGAAATTGATTATAACAAGATAAAATTCAAATTCTCCCAAAATTGTTTCCATAACTATCAACAATATTTATTCTGTTAAAAATGTAACAAAATCTTCAAATGTTTACAAAATCACTAGATAGAAATTGTGTGTTAATATTCTTCCTTATTAGAATTTCATCCTCATATATTTTCATAATAAACCATAATTATTCTATTAAAGTTCATCTGATGAACCAAGAAATAGAGAATTAGTCAAGAATATCTAATGGTAGATTATCCAGCAATTGAAAAAGGTTGTACATGAGATATTGACCTCTTGAACCTTACAAACAACAAAGTGAACCAAAATATCTTCTTAATAGTGCATAACATAATCAAATCATTAATCTAACAGATATCCTTAATAAATACATTATTGGTATCTATCTTAGTAACTATATATAAATGACCTCGGATGACAAATTACTATTACGCATCAATGTATATGTTTTGTTGACTCTAAACAATTAAAAAATTGGTGATCATAATATTTAACCTCAAAGTCATGTAAAATAAAATTGCATCCTAGCTTTCCGTATATACTAATCTAATATCACCACATAGGCACATATAATCATTGGTGCGTTGTTCTATGGCAATATTAGTTATTCTCTCATAAATTAAAGATGATAAACGATGTATCTTGTACAAGTAATTTTTATTTAGCATAGTATTTATGCTGCATATATAACCATATTAATTATAATAGCATAGTATAAATTTCTATAACCATAAAATGTTTATTGGAATATTCGTGTATTGCCCTCGCATTTGCGAGGGCCACCATGCTAGTTATTAGTCAGTAGGATAACCATAGTTTACTACAGTAATGAGTATGGGCAACCAATCTCAAGTGCCCAACCAAAAACGACATAGATCGTATCTCACCGAGAGCTATAGTAAAATGACTTACAGATGTTGTGGACCTGTTCCATGTTAAATACCTGAACCTTGGTCGAGGCGAGAACGCGCATCAGGAGAATTATGATAAACTCTGTGTCAAAAAACATTAGGTTAGGATAAACTAATAATCTTGTCTGAGGCGATTATCACTATAGGAATGGCTCGGTAGGCGGATAGCCAAAAGCCGTTGGCATAGCCTACATCGATGGCCTCCCTTAGCGTAGCCTCCTCGGCAATGATCCCCCTTGACGCAGCCACGAAGGCCGTCAGCGTATCGAAACACCATCAGCATAGGCTACGTCGAGGGCAGCCGTTGGCGTAGCTCCCGTCGGCATATCCTAACGGCTGGTTGTAAAAATAATTTTAATAACAAATTCATTTTTTAATTTTTGTAATCTTTGAATTATTTGACTCGTTAATCTCTCACTTCGAACATTTTCAACACTAATTATACTTAATTTTTTTTATCAAATTGCAGTCTTAGTTAAACTTTCTGGTCGATTACCCATCCTCACTACTCCACTTTCAGCATGCTTAACTTCTCCGTTCTTTCAGAATTAGTTTTAGCGAATCAATTTATACCTTGTTGTCAATACTATGATATCAATCCTATTAACTTTCATATCATCATGTCACATGTTTTTTTGAAATTACAAACAATTATTTAAGTAAACAACAATGTATAATTAAAAATATTATTGAATTCAGATAAAAATATAATGATTTTTTTTGCATTTTCTATTTAATATGAAATAATTAATATCTTTAAATCCTTAAATCAGAATTCAGAAAATAATATGTCTAAATTGATTAGAAAAATGAGAGGAATCCAATATGATATCCATATCAATTTTTCACATTGCTCATTTGACCCGAAAGCCAGGAAACCTCGAATGCGATATGTTATTTTGTGAAGGTTTTTTTAAGACATAATCAATATACCAAGTTTTATATTTTTCCTTCCAACTATGTCACATAATATGACAACATGCAAAGGTTTCAGATTGTTTGGATCGTTTTTAAATTTCTTATGTCTATTTTAAACTATCGTCAAACTTTGTAGAACAGCGGTCATGAAGATTCTTAGCTCGGGGCTGAGCCTCGCTAAACTTGAAGTGGATCCCTAATGAAATAGCATATTGTGAACCTAAAATGATTTTTGTAAAAAATCATGAGCATCATATCATGTACCTGTAGTTCACATCTGTACCACTTTTAGCAGAAATTTGGCTTTTCACTAGGGATGGACGAAAAGGTTTGAGATCCTCCTGTTTGGACATTGTCCATGAAAGGTGGTATAGTATTTTTTTAAAATAGGGTGGTAGCAATTTGAATTATCCATTTGGTGGTTGCTTCACAAAACTGCCATTTTTTGCGCTCGGAAAATGGAAAATTGCTTTTTGGTGCGACGTAAAGGAAAACTTTCTCCTGCAACATTTTTCGTCATCCCATGATACACATGCATGCGTAATATGGGCACATTATCACAAACTATGCCTTAATTCTAGCCACAAATTGGTCATTTGACCCGAAATCCAGAAAACCTAAATGAGATAGGTCATTTTGTAAAAATAATTTGAGACATAATCAATATACCAAGTTTTATATTTTTCCTTCCAACTATGTCACATAATATGACACCACGCGGAGGTTTTACATTGTTTGGATTGTTTTTGAATTTCCTATGGCCATTTTAAACTATCGTCAAACTTTTTCGAATTGCGGGCATGAAGATTCTTACCTCGGGTCTGAGCCTCACTAAACTTGAAGTGGATCCCTGATGGAATAGCATATTGTGAACATAAAAATGATTTTTTTCAAAAATTATGAGCACCTGTAGTTCACATCTGACCCACTTCCTACCGATTCGACACAATTTATCTTTTTCACTAGGGATGGACGGAAAGGTTTAAGATTCCCCTGTTGGGACATTGTTCATGTAAGGTGGTCTAGTATTTTTAAAAATTGGGGTGGAAGCATTTTGAATTAGCTATTTGGTGTTTGCCTCACAAAACCGCCCGTTTTTTGCGCTCGGAAAATGGAAAATGGCTTTTTGGCGTGAGGAAAAGGAAAACTTCCTCATGCAACATTGTTTGTCATCCCATAATGGACATGCATGCACAATATGGGCATATTATCACAAATTATGCCTTGATTCTAGCCATAACATTGGTCATTTGACCCGAAAGTCAGGAAACCTCGAATGAGATAAGTCATTTCGTGAAGGTTTTTTTATACATAATCAATATACCAAGTTTTATATTTTTCCTTTCAACTATATCACATAATATGACACCACGCGAAAGTTTTACATTGTTTGGATCGTTTTTTAATTTCTTATGTCCATTTCAAACTATATGTAATGTTTTATGTTTCACTTAATTTTTATTTACAAATGTGCAATATTTGAGTTTAGATAGATAGATCTTATTTTTCTACAAGTTTTGATGTATTATTTGTATTTTTCTAAATTAGAATGATTTAGTTATGATTTTTCAAAGATTAATAAGGTAAAAGAAAAAAAAATTATGTCGAGGGCAATTCTACGCCGACCGCTGCTTGGGGAGGGCTGGCCTGGTTGCGTTCTACGCCGACGGCCCCGACGTTTGGCCGTCAGCATAGCGCCCATCCGTCGGCGCCTCCGCCCATTCCTATAGTATATTTGATATAACAGTCTAAAGGGCGTTCTCATCAAACTAGCCACACTTAAGATAACGGTACAATGCTAGAACTTTACCTTGTATCCCTCCGTCTTAAAACAGGTGTCTCAATTTTTTAAAAAAATTTAAATGAATCTATAGACTACCTTTGTCTCAAGATAGATGTCGCAAACTTTTTTTAATTTGGATGAATCTAGACACTCCTAAAATTTCAAAATAGATGTAACAATTTTTTTCTAAATTTGGATGTATCTAGACACCAACAACATCATTGGTGTCTAATAAAAAGCGTATTTTGTCGAAAAAAATCTAGACACTATTTAGTATATAGTTTCATTTAAATTTAAACAAACTTTCACATCTACTTTAAGACCAAGGGGGTACTAAATAGTGTCTAGATATATTTGAATTTAGACAAATTTGAGATATCCTTTTCAGGAAAGAGAAAGTATATACCCTTTGGAGAAAACACTACCCGTGATGTCTTCAGGGCATTTGATATTTCTCGTACATCAAGACCAATTACCCAACACTTACTAAGCCGACAACCTCACCAAAGCTTCTAATCAATAATCAAGAATGATACTAGTGGTTCACTTTCGGACGACATTGGATGAGATATGCTTCACTTCAATATTCCACCAGTCCCCTTAATCTTTGAGAAAAAAATGAAGTCTGAAAGAATTCACTACATGGGAGCAAAGGCCACAACCACAAATGACTGGAGGATACAAAACATTAAACAGCTTCCATGTTTTATAGAGAGAGATTAACAAGAGGGTGAGATTGCTCTACCATGTGATCTACTCCCTCCGTTCATAAATATAAGACATTTTAGTTTTATAAAACAAATGTATCTAGATGAATTTTATGTATAGATTCTCAGATCTAAAACGTCTTGCATTTCTAGACGGAGGGAGTATTGTTTAGTTATGCAGACATATATAGAAGTAAGAAAAAGAACCCACGGATGAAAATATGTTGGAAGATAAAGGTAAGAAATAGAAGGAATGACCTATGCTAACACCAAAATGTATTTATGTATGTGCACTAGTAGAAAACGGACCTTTGGTCCAGAGCATTAGTCCTAGTTCTGGTACAAACCGGGACTAATGCCCTGGTCCCAACGGCTAGAAACGGCCGCAGGGACCAGAAGACATTAGCCCCGGTTCGTATGGGAACTTTAGCCCGGTTCGTTTAACAAACCGGGGCTAAAGGGTCTGGCGCTGGAAAAGAGCATATGCGTGGACCTTTAGCCCTGGTTTGTTTCTCAAACCGGGACTAAAGTCCCCGACTATATCTTCTTCCCCTTCCCAGCCCGAGCCATTTCAAGCTCACACAATCATACCTCTCAAATTTCTCCCCTCAATCTCGAGTTCTTCCCCATTTTTCTCAAGAGTTGTGAAGATTTTTTGGCTCCACATCTATCAAGGGTCCTAAGAGGTTAGCAACTTCATCATTTCAACTCTCATTGCTTGTTTTAGCTCATTTCATGTTCTAGAAATGGATAGATTTTGTGTGGGTTCTATCTCTGTATATCTGGTTAATTTGGCACATATAGTTCTCGAAATTCATTTGATTCATCAAAACACATAGATACATGATTTCATCCTATATACATATCTTGGTTTGACACGTTGTCTTGAAATCCGGTCGGTTCATAGTGCATCATGTCACCGTCGAGCAACAAAATATTCTTCTTTCTTCTACCTGTCGTCACAAAAACCATTGAAACAAAAATAAGTACCAAAACTATGAAGACACACATATATATAGTGGCGCCCTAGCATTTTAGTTAATCATCGGCCAGTTAAGCAAGAAATTAAGAACAAAAACATGAACACACCAAGGAGCTACCAAATTAAATTAGGGAGTGTCTCTATGGCGAGCTCCTCGAAGATGTCTGAGGACGAGGCATCCTAAGACATCTTCGAGAAGCTCTGCCATAGTGGTGTCCCTGCTCTCGCACACCATCTTTCAGTTCATATCTTTTCTAGCTAAATTAGTATGCTGGTGGAGCTAACTAATTTCACATATTAGGGAGTGCCTCTACGGCGAGCTCCTCGAAGATGTCTGAGGACGAGGTCCTAAGACATCTTCGAGAAGCTCCGCCGTAGTGGTGTCCCTGGTCTCGCACACGATCTTCCTTGCAGTTGATAGTTCACAAGGAAGCCTATTTATAGATTAAGTAGCACAACATAGTATCGACACTCATGACATAATGTCGACACTCACCCCTGTCATAGTGTCGCCACCCACTGAAACACTGTCGCCACTCATTGGCATAGTGTCCACTCACGACATATAGTGTTGTCACCCACTTTTCGTCCCGATTGGAGACACCATTCTGTTGGAGATATGCCCAAGAGGCAATAATAAAGTGGTTATTATCATATCTTCATACTTATGATAAATGTTTACATACCATGCTATAATTGTATTAACCGGAAACATTAATACTTGTGTGATTTGTAAACATAAAAGAGTCCCTAGTAAAGTCTCTTGTTAAACTAGCTTGTTGGTTAATATATGATCATGGTTTCCTGATAATGAACATAAAGATGTTATTAACAACATGGTCATATCATTAGGAGAATGATGTGATGGACATACTCCTATAGTTAAGCGTAGCATAAAGATCAAGTCATTTAATATAGTTCATTTGCTATAAGCTTTCTGATACATAGTAACCTAATTCCTTCGACCATGAGATCATGCTTATCACCATCACCGGAAGGATGCTTTGATGACATTAAACACCACACCGTAACTGGGTGGCTATAAAGGTGGCATTGAGTGTTCGGAAAGTATGGGTTGAGACACATGGATCAAGAGTGGGATTTGTCCATCCATATGACGGATAGATATACTCTGGGCCCTCTCGGTGGAATGTCATTCAATTAGCTTGCAAGCATGTGACTGGCTCACAAGGGATCACATACCACGGGAGCGAGAAAAGAGTACTTATCGGTAACGAGGTTGAACTAGGTATGCAGAGATACTGACGATCAAAACCTCGGATAAGTAAACTATCATGAGACAAAGGGAAATTGGTATTGTATGTAAGTCGTTCATTCGATCGCAAAGTAATCGTAGAAATATGTGGGAGCCATATGAATTTCCAGATTCCTCTATTGGTTATTGATCAGAGAAGTGTCTCGGTCATGTCCGCATAATTCACGAACCGTAGGGAGACACACTTAAGGATTCGATGTTGTTGAGTAGTTATGGAATGATGAGTAAGAGACCGAATGTTGTTCGGAGTCTCGGATGGGATCCGTGATATCACGAGGAGATCCGGAATGGTCCGGAGAATAAGATTCATATAAGGAAAGTCCTGTTTCGGAGTTGGGGAATGATTCCGGTGTTTTCACCGGGAATGTTCTAGAAGGGTCCGGAAGGTCCGGCACTCTGGAGGGGAAGGGTACATGAATGTGTCATAACAATGTGTAATGGTTGCATCATGTACTAGGTAACATGGCTGGGCAAAATAAAGGGATAAATCAAATCCTAGTTTGAAAAGTCAAACGCCAATTTGAAAAGTCAAACGGCAGTTTTGCTTGATGGAGGAAGAGTAGGAAACCTGCTTGGGGAGGAGTTCCTCTCCCTCCACCCGCCGGCCAAGGAGGCCGACTTGGGGGAGGACTCTCCTCACCTGGCTGGCGCCCTCCCACCTATAAAAGGAGGGGCAGGGGTGCCCCTCTAGACCTACACCTCTCTCCTCTAAACCCTAGCCCTAGCCGCCGGCTTCCACCAAGTCGCCGCCGCCCCTAGGGTTTGCCTAGCCGCCGAGTTGGGGCTATCTCCTTTCCCTAGCCGCCGGCCTAGCCCTCTCTCCTTGGTGCCTCTAAACCCTAGATCGCCGAGGGCTCTCTCATAGTCCACCATACTCGCTCCGGCTTAAGGCGAGGCCCTGCGAGATCTCCCCTCTACTTCCGGTACCACGCCGTCGTGCTGCCGGAATCGCGAGGAGAGTGCTACAACCTCCGCTGCCTTCTGGAACAAGGGAGAGGAAGGTCTTCATCGAGTACCGAACGTGTGACCGACTACGGGAGCGCTGCCGGAACGCAGCGCCGGAAGGATCGTCTATGCGATCTTGAGATCGACAAGTGTACGACTACATCACCCACGAGAATCTGCTCTCGTTAACCGCTTTGGATCTTCGAGGGTTAGTATTCCATCGACTCGTTGCTACAATCTAGTAGATAGATCTTGGCTTGATCATAGATTAGATCTTGATTGTGTGTTCATGCGGTAGAATTTTTTTGTTTTCCATGCTACGAACCCCTACACATTCGGGACTAAACGGGCTCATGTCGGCCCCAGCCTGCCGCAACCCCTTTAGTCCCGGTTGGTGTGTCCAACCGAGCTAAAGATGTAGTAGAAAGTTTTTTAAATCAGTGCTTGTTTGATGTATACGATGTGTTCTTTTATTTTTAGACTAGTACTACTCTTAGCATCGTGATTTTGTTTGATGAACTTATAAAATGCAGATGAGACGGCAATGGATGTACGCTGACCGAATCTCTAACGAGTTCATTAAAGGCGTGCGTTCTTTTCTCGTTGTGGCAGAGGCAAACAAGAGGAATGGTTTTATCTGTTGTCCATGTGGTGAGTGTCAAAATCAGAAGGAATACTCTTCCTCAAGAGTCCTTCATGGCCATTTGTTTCGGTTCGGTTTCATGTCTGGCTATAATTGTTGGATCAAGCACGGAGAAAGAGGGGTTATGATGGAAGACAACAAAGATGAAAAGAATGATGACAGCTATCATATGTCCCCTGAATACGGTGGTACTAAAATGGAAGACAATGATGAAGAAGAAGCAGAAGAACGTGCATCATATGAGCCAGATGATGATCTTGGTTGGGCCATTGCTGATGCAAAGGGAGAATATGATAGCGAAAGGGAGAGGTTGAAATTTGAGCAGATGTTAGATGATCACAACAAATTGTTGTACCCCAATTGCGAAGATGACCACAAAAAGCTAGGCAGCACACTGGAATTGCTGCAATGGAAGGCAGAGGTCGGTGTACCTAACAAGGGATTTGAAAAGTTGTTGAAGATAATGAAGAAGCTGCTTCCAAAGGATAACGAACTGCCCACCAGTACTTATGAAGCAAAGAAGGTTGTCTGCCCTCTAGGATTAGAGGTACAGAAGATACATGCATGCATTAATGACTGCATCCTCTATCGCGGTGAGCAGTACAAGAATTTGGATGCATGCCCGGTATGCACTGCATTGCGGTATAAGATCCGACGAGATGACCCTGGTGATGTTGAGGGGGAGCGCACGAGGAAGAGGGTTCCCGCCAAGGTGATGTGGTATGCTCCTATAATACCACGGCTGAAACGTTTGTTCAGAAACGAAGACCATGCCAAATTGTTGCGATGGCACAAAGAAGACCGTAAGAAAGACGAGATGTTGAGACACCCCGCTGATGGGTCGCAGTGGAGAAAAATTGAGAGAATGTACCCGGACTTTGCAGGTGACGCGAGAAACTTATGGTTTGGTCTAAGTACGGATGGCATGAATCCCTTTGGGGAGCAGAGCTACAGTCATAGCATATGGCCTATGACTTTGTGTATGTATAACCTTCCTCCTTGGTTGTGCATGAAGCAGAAGTTCATTATGATGCCAGTGCTCATCCAAGGCCCGAAGCAACCCGGCAACGACATTGATGTATACCTAAGGCTATTAGTTGAAGAACTTTTACAACTATGGCACGAACAAGGTGTACGTGTGTGAGATGAGCACAAACGTGAGGAATTTAACCTACGTGCATTATTGTTCGTAACCATCAACGATTGGCCTGCTCTTAGTAACATTTCAGGACAGACAAACAAGGGATACAATGCATGCACACACTGTTTAGATGACACTGAAAGTATTTATTTGGATAAGTGCAAGAAGAATGTGTACCTAGGGAATCGTCGTTTTCTTCCACCCACGCATTCCCTAAGAAGGAAAGGCCAATGGTGAAGCAGATCACCGGAGTAAGCCTGTCCGTCGTACTGGTGATGCTGTATTTGATATGGTGAAGGATTTAAAAGTAATCTTTGGAAAGGGTCCTGGCGGACAGTCCGTTCCGAAGGACGCTGGCGGACACACACCCATGTGGAAGAAGAAATCTATATTTTGGGAGCTACCCTATTGGAAAGTCTTAGAGGTCCGCTCTGTAATCGACGTGATGCACCTGATGAAGAATGTTTGCGTGATACTTCTGGGCTTCTTGGGCGTGTATGGAAAGAATAAAGATACACTAGAAGCAAGACAGGACCAACAACGTATGAAAGACCGAGAAGGCAGGCATCCAGAGTTGTTTCAAGGTACTGCCAGCTACGCTCTTACCAAGGAAGAGAAGGAAATCTTTTTTGAATGCCTGAGTAGTATCAAGGTTCCTTCTGGCTTCTCGTCCAATATAAAGGGAATAATAAATATGGCAGAGAAAAAATTCCAGAACCTGAAGTCTCATGACTGCCACGTGCTTATGACGCAGTTGCTTCCGGTTGCTTTGAGGGGGCTTCTGCCGGAAAATGTTAGAGTACCCATTGTGAAGCTATGTTCGTTCCTCAATGCAATTTCTCAGAAGGTAATCGATCCAGAAAGTCTACCAGGGTTACAGAAAGATGTGGTCCAGTGTCTTGTCAGTTTTGAGTTGGTGTTCCCACCATCCTTCTTCAACATAATGATGCACCTTCTAGTTCACCTAGTCAAAGAGATTACCATTCTCGGTCCTGTATTTCTACACAATATGTTCCCCTTTGAGAGATTCATGGGAGTCTTAAAAAAATATGTCCATAACCGTGCGAGGCCAGAAGGAAGCATCTCCAAGGGACATGGAACAGAGGAGGTCATTGAGTTTTGTGTTGACCTTATTCCCGACCTTAAGCCGATCGGTGTACCTGAATCACGGCATGAAGGGAGACTTAGTGGAAAAGGCATGCTAGGAAAGAAAGCAAAGATATGTATGGACGGACATTCTTTCACTAAAGCACACTATACAATTCTGCAAAGTTCCACCTTGGTGGCTCCATATATCGAGGTACACAAGAATATTGTACGCTCGAACTACCCGGGGCAGTCTGACAGGTTGATTAGAGATGAACACATGGACACTTTTGGCGGTTGGTTGCAAACACATCTCATGAATAACACCACTATTGGAGATCAGTTGTACTTGTTGGCCAGGTCTCCATCTTCAACTATATTGACTTTCCAAGGGTACGAGATCAATGGGAATATATTTTACACGCACGCCCAAGATAAAAAGAGCACCAACCAAAACAGTGGTGTCCGATTTGATGCAACGGACGAGAATGGGAAAAAGGACACATATTATGGTTACATATAGGACATATGGGAACTCGACTATGGTCCTAATTTCAAGGTCCCATTGTTTTGATGCAAATGGGTCAAGATGACAGGAGGTGGGGTAATGGTAGACCAGCTGTACGGAATGACAATAGTGGATCTCAATAATCTTGCGTACGGAGACAACCCATTCGTCCTTGCCAATGATGTGGCTCAAGTTTTCTATGTGAAAGACATGTCTACTAGACCGAGAAAAAGGAAAGATAAGCAAAAGAATATAATATCATACGATGAGCCAAAGTGCCACATAGTTCTTTCAGGAAAACGAAACATGGTGGGAGTTGAGGACATGACAGACATGTCAGAAGATTATGACAAATTTCATGAAATTCTGCCATTCAAAGTGAAAACTGACCCAAGCATATCGCTAAATAAGGAAGATTCTCCATGGTTACGGACAAGAAGAGAACCAAAACGCTAGATGTGGATGTTGGTGATGTAATGTATTAAACCTTTTGTGAATTAATCCTATTTTTCATTTATTAAAGGAAGATGCTCCATGGTTAATAAAGAAATTTCTGAGATTGCTGTAGGCAGGTACCAAAACTGTAGACTAGGTAACACTTAGACATTTATTAATATTAAAAACTGGGACAAACCGGGACTAGCTAACACCGAGGAATAAAGCGACCCCTTTTGTCATAATCATGCCTAGTCCTATAGTACACAGCTTCAGGGTCTTCTTCGTCATCGTCATCATCATCGTCATCGTCACCTGCCACTCCAGAGATCCTCAGCCCAGCCATGGCATATACCGGGGGCACCTCCCACTCCGGCCTCGGATTCATGGCGGGCGGGGGAGGAGTATCCTGGAAGACGATGCCGCTACCGCCGGGCGGGGGAGGGGCCTTCTTGTGGCTCTGTGGCGGGTAGACTTGTGGGCACCGCAGGCGAGAATGGTCTCCCTCGACGATGTAGCGCATCACGCCGATGATAGTACGGTTCGCCCACCATAGACGCCGACCGGCGTCATTGTGGTTCACCGGGGGCGGGCCATCACCCTCGTACCTGGCGAGCTCCCTTTCTCGTCAGTTAGTGAAGAAGGCATTCCAGGTGTGATAGTTGTCGGGATCCCACTGGAGATCCACCCGCTGCTCCGGTGTGAGCTCGTGGTAGAAGTGGTTCGTGATGGCCGCCTGTCGGGCGGAGCCTTGAGGCACAGGAGGGACAGGAACCCCTCCAGCGCTCAGCATCCAACCGGCGGTCGGCCGGTAGCCCGGCGGGCAAGGGTAGTTGGAGGCCCACAACGCCTGGGTCTCCTCGAGGGTCAGAATGGCCCAGTAGGCACTGTCCATAGTTGTGAGAGAGGAAGGTGTGGATGTATGGATAGCCATGGCGTGATCGGCCTATATATAGATGGAAAGTGCTAGAAAACATGGCGGGAAACGGTGGGATATGGCGGTAAATATCTTTAGTCCCGGTTAGTGGCTACAACCGGGACAAAAAGCACCGTTCAGAGGGAAAGGGCGGGAAAATGGCGGGAAGCGGTGGGATATGGCGGGAAATATATTTAGTCACGGTTATTGGCTACAACCGGGACTAAAAGCACCATTCAGAGGGATATGGCGGTAAGCGGTGGTCCAAGAGACCTATCATGTTCGAGGTTTCATGGCTTTCGGTCCAAGAGACAGATGTTATGTGTTGAATCGCGACATAGTTTGTGATACGGTGCCCATATTGTGCATGCATGTGTATATTGGGATATAGAACAATGTTGCAGGAGGAAGTTTTCCTTTTCGTCACTCGGAAAAGCCATTTCCAATTTCCGAGCGCAAAAAGACGGGTCGTTTTGTGAAGCAGCCACCAAAATGCAGTTACAGAATACTACCATCCCATTTTTCTAAAATAGTAGACCACGTTACGTGAACTATATCCCAACCGGGGGATCTGAAACCTTTTTGTCCTTCCCGGGTGAAATAGACAAATGTCTGCCGAATCGGTAGGAAGTGGGTCCGGTTTGAACTATAGGTACATGATCTAACGTTCGTGATTTTTTGAAAAAATCATTTTTAGATTCACAATATGTCGTTTTTTCAGAGATCCAATCCAAGTTCTAACATTCTCATCCCCTATCTTCACGCATGCCGTTTTGACCTAAGTTCGAAACGGAAAAAAAATTCAAAATGGGCATAAAAAAATTCAAAAAAGGTCCGAACAATGTAAATCCTTCGCGTGGTGTGATATTATGTGACATAATTGCAAGGAAAAATATCAAACTTGGTATACTGATTATGTCTCCAAAAAACCTTCACAAAATGACCTATCATGTTCGAGGTTTCATGTCTTTCGGTCCAAGAGACGGATGTTATGTGTTGAATCGCGGCATAGTGTGTGATACGGTGCCCATATTGTGCATGCATGTGTATATTGGGATGTAGAACAATGTTGCAGGAGGAAGTTTTCCTTTTCGTCGCTCGGAAAAGCCATTTTCCATTTTCTGACCGCAAAAAGACGGGTCGTTTTGTGAAGCAGCCACCAAAATGCAGTTACAGAATGCTACCATCCCATTTTTATAAAATAGTAGATCATGTTACGTGAACTATATCACAACCGGGGGATCTCAAACCTTTCTGTCCTTTCTGGGTGAAAAAGACAAATGTCTGCCGAATCAGTAGTAAGTGGGTCCGGTTTGAACTACAGGTACATGATCTAACGTCCGTGATTTTTTGAAAAAATCATTTTTAGACTCACAATATGTCGTTTTTTCAGAGATCCAACGCAAGTTCTAACATTCTCATTCCCTATCTTCACGCACGCCGTTTTGACCTAAGTTCGAAACGACAAAAAATTCAAAACGGGCATAAAAAATTCAAAAAAGGTCCAAACAATGTAAATCCTTCGCGTGGTGTGATATTATGTGACATAGTTGCAAGGAAAAATATCAAACTTGTTATACTGATTATGTCTCCAAAACACCTTCACAAAATGACCTATCATGTTCGAGGTTTCATGGCTTTCGGTCCAAGAGACGGATGTTATGTGTTGAATCGCGGCATAGTTTGTGATACGGTGCCCATATTGTGCATGCATGTGTATATTGGGATGTAGAACAATGTTGCAGGAGGAAGTTTTCCTTTTCGTCGCTCGGAAAAGCTATTTTCCATTTTCCGAGTGCAAAAAGACGGGTCGTTTTGTGAAGCAACCACCAAAATGCAGTTACAGAATGCTACCATCCCATTTTTCTAAAATAGTAGACCATGTTACGTGAACTATATCCCAACCGGGGGATCTTAAACCTTTCTGTCCTTCCTGGGTGAAAAAGACAAATGTCTGCCGAATCGGTAGGGAGTGGGTCCAGTTTGAACTACAAGTACATGATCTAACGTTCGTGATTTTTTGAAAAAATCATTTTTAGACTCACAATATGTCGTTTTTTCAGATATCCAATGCAAGTTTCAAAAAAGGTTTTAAAAAGGTTTTTAAAAAAGGTTTTGAAAAAAGGTTTTAAAAAAAGGTTTTTGAAAAAAGTTTTAAAAAAGGTTTTTTAAAAAGGTTTTGAAACAGGTTTTAAAAAAAGGTTTTTTGTTTTTAAAAAGGTTTTAAACAGGCATATAATAATTAATTTTAAAAAAGGTTTTTAAAAAGGTTTTGAAAAAGTTTTTAAAAAAGGACCTTTAGCCCCGGTTTGTTTAGCCCCGGTTTGTGCTACCAACCGGGGCTAAAGGTCCCACTTTAGTCCCGGTTTGTGCTACCAACCCGGGCTAAAGGGGGGGGGGGGTGGGTATAAATACCCACCCCGTGCGCCCCGGTTCGGTGCATGAACCGGAGCACACAGATCGACTAGAGCCACCGTGCCACCATCTTCCTCCTCGGGCAGAGCCACCGCGGCGCCGCACTGTCAACCACCGAGCCGCGCCCGCGCCCCTCCTCGTGCCGCCCCTTCTCGCGCCGCCCCTCCCCCGCGCCGCTCGAGCTCGTGCCTCCCGCGCCCGTGCGTCGCCCGTGTCGCCCACGCCCCGTGCCGTTCCTGCTCCGGCGCCGCCCCTTCCCCAGCACGCCGCAGACCGCCCGGCGCCATCCCTCACCGGAGCCCACCGCGCCGCCCGCACCGTCCACCACCACCGGAGCCGCCCCTCCCCAAGGTAAGATCTAGTTAATTAGTAGTGTTAATTTTTTAGTGTTAATTTTGTTAGTGTTAATTAGTTAGTGTATATAATTTTGTTAGTGTATTTTAGGGTTAATTAGTTAGGGTTATTTTAGGGTTAATTAGTTAGTAAGTTTAGTGTAATTTTTTCTTAGATATTTTAGTTAGTGTTTAATATATTTTATTTTTAGTTAGTGTAATATAGTTTATTTTAGTTAGTGAATTTTTCTTAGTTAGTGAATTTTAGGATTTTAGTTAGTGTTTAATATATTTTATTTTGAGTTAGTTTAATTTAGTTAGTGTAATATAGTTTATTTTAGTTAGTGAATTTTTCTTAGTTAGTGAATTTTAGGATTTTAGTTAGTGTTTAATATAGTTTATTTTAGTTAGTGAATTTAGTTAGTGTTTAATGTAGTTTATTTTAGTTGATACTATTTATTTTCATCATGTTTAAAGTATATAGGTTAAATTTAGTGTTTAGGAATATGCCGATTCCTCATCCTCGTTCACTCGGCATGACCCCCGGAGCGCTACTAGACAGTATCGCCGGGCATCCACGGGGCTGGGCTTCGCCGGGCTGGCACTGGGAGGTGCTACCAGCCAAAGGACGTCGTCTCGTGAGGAATCCGGGTGTCGTCGTCGACCCGGATCTTCTGTGGTGGCGGCCGAGTGGTCCAGGTGCGATGCAGAGGGAGCCGGCCCCCGACGAGGTGGTACATCGTCGTGTCAGGGAGGAGGACGAGCACGTCCGGCGCTACATGCACATCTTAGGAGTCCAAGACGCCAATACCTGGCAGCTTCTTTAGGAACCTTATCCGAGATATTCTCCGGTGATGGTTCCTACACTTTGGGTGCACACCTCCCGCGGCTCAGTAGCCGGGGCTCGACGTCTTCCCTGAGCTAGCTAGATGTGTAATAGGGTTGTATTGTTGTTTAATTGGTACTTTATTGTTGTACTAGCTGGATTATTCGAAATGTATTGTTGTTTAATTGGTAATTTATCTTTCTTTATCGCATTGTTTAAGCTGGATTACTTTATCTTCCTTTATTTTATCGCATTAAGCAAAATGGTTTTATCTTTCTTCTGTATTAGTTAAGTTATGGACGCTAGAGACAACGAAGAGCACATCATGTACAACATGATAGATGAGGGTACAGGAGGTTACCATTATGATGGAGCAGACGATGATGGAGATGATGATGGCTCCCAATACCTCAACTTGGATGAAGCCGACGGAAGAGACGACTATGACGAATTCTTTGGTGGAGACGACGGTGGAACTGACGGTGGAGACACCACCATAGCAAAGACCGGCGAGGTATATAAAGCCTCTGCTGATAACGAGCTAGTAGATGCATTAGTTGATTCACATATATATATATATGTACTAACGACTGTTTCTTCTCTTAGACCTCCGCATCGGGCGAATCTTCTGCATGGAAATAAGGCCCGACCAAAAAGTTGGCCGATGGTATGCGTTTCACCATTGATCTAGTGTCTGAGGTCGGCGAATCTTTGGAGCCGAAAGAGGCCGCAAGTGTATTTGTATACCAATGCGGAGCGATAGTCAGGGATGCCATTCCGATCACTACTCAGAAGTGAAATAAGCCAGGAAAGAAAAGTGATCGAGTTGGAGAAACTTTTGTCGATGACGGAGCCAAAGATGGTCTTTGGAATTCACTCATGGCACACTTCTCTGTGCTTGAATTGGACACTTCTGAACTCACTGAGGCATTGAGGTTGCAAGTCAGAAGGTGGGCCCTTAAAAAGATGGGCGGACAGTTCAAGGACTGGACGAAAAGATTATACAACAACTTTGCCAAGAAGGGGCTGACTCCGCCATTCACTGGCCCGCTAGAGAAGCAGCGGGATAACTGGACCCCATTTGTGAAATACAAGGAATCAGAAGCAGCTACGGCCAAGTCAGAAAAGAATAAGATAAATGCGGCCAAAAAGAAATATCACCATACTATGGGGACAAGTGGCTACAAGACGGCCGCGCCGAAGTGGGAAAAAACCGAGGAAGAAATGCGTAAAAAAGGGGTCACGCCAGCTACAAATAAGTGGCCCGTGAGGTCAAAAAATTGGCTCCTTGGGCATGGGGGGTCGTATGACACTGAAACCAGGGAGATTATTGTTACAAAGGAG
Organism: Avena sativa; assembly: GCA_916181665.1. Classification (NCBI taxonomy): domain Eukaryota; kingdom Viridiplantae; phylum Streptophyta; class Magnoliopsida; order Poales; family Poaceae; genus Avena; species Avena sativa. Next base: position 26,397,307 of record OV702286.1, on the reverse strand, counting down.
GCCATTACTAAACCAAAAGATGAACTTGTTAAAGTGATACAACTGAGAAAAGATGGAAAGTTCATTCCCGATAGAGAGAACGATGAGTTGACATATGCCCTCGGGAATCCTGAAAAAGTCGGACGAACACGAGGCTTTGGCCTATCTGTTCCATGGAAGACAGGGTTTCCCGCTAACATCGACACTTATAGAAGCCGATCCAGAAAAACGAACCGGAAGAAGGCGGAGGAGGCAGCGCGGTTGGAGGCGGTTGAAAAAAGGAACGAGGAATTTCAAGCCATGTTCAAGCTACAGGAGGAGCAGATTAATGAACTTAGAGTACTAGCCCGACAGCAAGATCCTGCGTTAGACAGTCCGGTGGGCCCATCTCAACGGAGAAGCAGCATGGCTTCCATGGAGGTACAAGATAATAATCCAATGCTGATGGACAATAATGCACCGGTGATAGATGATACGGCCGGTGCAATGATGGTTCGCTACCCCGTGGATGAAGTCGAGGCAAGGACAGCTTGTGAGCTACATGTCACAGTGAAGAACATTTCTATGAAGGTGGCGCTCGACTTTGATTTACCTTGTCCACCGGAAGCGACCTACCATGGAATTCATATTCCAGCTGGCTATGCTCGTGTCGGTGTGGATGAAGTTGAACTGACATGAAGATCACTTGAGCTTGACATCCCTGCAGGCGAAGGGGAGAAAACACTTGGAGAAGTGGAGGGTGGGATCATTCTTTGGAAAAAACAACACATCGTGTTTCCAGGCTGGGCGCCAAGGAAATCTTCTCCTCCGAGAAGCAATCCATCACCTCCAAGGCCACCATCACCTCCGAGTCCACCGTCTCCACCAAGAAACAATAGTCCACCCCTTCCTGAGAGGGATCGCAGCGCGACTGCATCTCCATCTCCGGCGCTTCCGCCTCCACCCACTGAATCAAAGGGAAGAAAGCGGAAGAATAACACCGCTACGTCGAGGGAGACCCGACGCCAAAAACGACAAGATCCCCTCCCAAGAGTACCTCCGTCTCCTCCGAAGTTAGCTTATCACCCGACTGATGAGGAAAGCGCGGTGATCTCCCGGGCCGAAGTGAAGGCCCATTTTGCACCAAAACAACCCGAGCCACAAGTTCTAGTGGATCCAAAAGTCAAGAAGCACTTCAAGGAATTCCTTGAGCAACCACCCCAACATGTGTTAAATAGGAAAGATGACTATACACGCTGTCTTACGAATACACTAAAAGAGAAGTCATCAAGCAGTACTACAAGTGGGAGAAAATCAAAAGAAGTTGCCTAGATCGGCAAACAGGCAAAACAATCCATTTCCCTGCCCAAGGTGTTACCCCAGCCCACACAAGGTGGAATAAATATGGAATTAGCTATTAAATTAGCCAAGGAGTGTAACGTGCCAGTCGAAGCACTTCTAGCCGGCGGAGATAATGTCGCCAAGAGACCAATAACATGAAAATTTGTCTACGGGGAGCCTCTGGTCAGCGATGAGGTATTCGATGATCTGCCAACACATATGCGACTGTTGCATATCTGGTACTTGAAAGTCACAAGGGAAGGGAGACAATTTCTCCTATGTAAAGTTGGAGAGGAGTACTTCCGTCCAGACGAGATCTCCATTGAACTTTGTGAACTATTTTAGTTATTCAACCTAGACGCCCTCGACAAGTCCCTCCTTAGCTGCTATTGTCTGTAAGTAATTAAGTCACTAACTCAGCTCGTTCAATTCATTTCCTGTCATTATCCTCACTATAGCTCCTTCTGTATACTATTATATATGCAGAATAAAGATTCAAGAATGTAGAAGAAAGTCAATCTACAGCATTAGGTTCGTTGACCCAAACAGAGTTAATGGACATACGCTAATAAATAACCTCGAGGAAACGAAGGATAACTTGCTAATGTTTTTAATGGAGCTACATTACAAGACACAAATACTATTTCCTTACAACTATGGATAAGAGTCTTACTGTCTTGTACACATTCAATTTTTGTTTAGTCGCTGTTAAGTGTATATAAACGTGCACACCTTCCACTGGATTCTTCTAAACATTGACGTTGACCGTGCAAAAGTTGAAATCTCGGACTCGTTAAAGAAGCCAATGGAAGACTACCGCAACATAATTGATTGCCTCCAAAAGTAATTTCAATCATTATATCTGTCTCTTTCGTTTATTCTCTGAGATGTAAACTAATTAATAACTCATTCATTTCTTTTTTGCCGGACAGGGTTTGAAAAAGGTTCACGAAGGAGGTTCAGGGTGAATGGCGTGAGGAGCTCACTTTTCGTACGGTCCCGGTAAGTAGTACGAGAGCTAGGGAACTAATTTATGTGGATATTACAATTATCATTCTTATAATTATCATGCTTGATTATTATCTGATTGAATTATATTCTCGATCGAAAAGTGTGCGACGCAGCCACAGGGGACTAATTTATTTGGATATTACGTATGCGAGTTTATTCGTGGGTGTATGGAGCAGGGCACAGACTTTCTTCAAGTACGTAAACAATATATTCGTAATTTTTTCTATACCATAGTTTTTGTTGAGTTCCATTTATAATGATCTACTTCTTTATATATAGTTGGATGCGATGCGGGATAAGCTCCTACCACATGAATGCCTACTAGCAATTCAAGAGGAGTTGTTGGGATTTTTGCTCAGGGACGTCATAAACTCAAAAGGAGAGTACAACGTAGATAGACCTTCGTGTAATCGTGGATAGACACAAAAGGACAGTATTTGTTATAATTATGATCTTGGTATAAATCAATTAGACGAGTTCTAGTCTCGGTTGTGTATATATTTATATGTATTTATGTTATCGTGAGTAAAATTATATTATATATGCATCAATGTATACAGCATGTAGTAGCGTAGAATAATATGTATATGAAAACACAAAATGAAAAATAATCAAACACAAAAAAAGAAAACCCTAAAATCCTAAAACCCCACCTCCTGTCCCGCGGCAGCAGTTTGGTGCAAAACGCTGCCGCGGCAGAAGAACTTTAGTCCCGGATCGTGTTACGAACCGGGACTAAATATCCTCCAGCCCAGCGCGCGCAGCGGGGTCACGTGGAGACAATCTAGTCCCGGTTTGTAACAGAACCGGAACTAAAGGCCTAACCTTTAGTCCCGATACGTTAGTCCCGGATTGCAATCCGGGACTAAAGCCTCTTACAAACCGGGACTAGTGTCCTGTTTTCTACTAGTGGTGAGTTCAAAACTACATCCTAGGTTACCATCAAGGAATAAGTGACCCAGAGCTTTGTCTAGATTTGCATTTATCTAGACGAGTTTTAGTGTTTAGATTTATGCAAATGTAGACAAAACCGCGTCACTTATTTTGGGACTGAGGGAGTACTTCCTCTATTCACTATAAGTTGTACTGGCAAACCAAGTTAGTTTGCCAAAACATAAGAGGGAGTAGCAAACATGCAACAAATAGACATCTAATAGACCAGACGTGCTGGGTACGGGAGATATAAAAAAAGTGTGTATAATCATTAACAATAATTAACTAATAATGATACCTAGACGTGTTAGGTAAAGGAGATGTCCAAAGATCATAATGTATGCGTTCAACGGACACAAAGTTGTAGACTATGATGGGAAATACGCTAATCTAACATGTTTTCTTAATTGACAAGCCTGACATAAACGAGGGCCGGATTTATTGGATGCTAGGGGATGGAGTTGATGAAGCCGTGACATGGCGGGGGTGCCAGGATGACCGAGACGATGATGCCAAAGATCAGTGTTCGAGATGGCAACATGGGCTTCATTGGACACATGAATTGGGTAGAGTGTACCAGAACTATTGCATCAAGAATCACGCTCCCAGTAAGAAGATCCTTCACACAAAAATCATATGGGTCAAATTCAATGGAGCAAGATGTCAATGGTGAATTGTCGAACAGACACAAGATTCTTGATGATTTTGGGAACTATAAGAATGTTGCGAAGATGGAGAGGAATAGAAGTGCTTGTGAGAGAATATGAGACGATGTGTGTGATGGGTAAAGCTGCACCATTGCTAACAGTGACAGATTGAAAAGAATTAGAGGGGATTAGAGAATCGAATTTACCATTATCGGATTCCATATGAGAGGATGCACCGGAGTCCATATACCATTCATGAGTTCCAGGGATTTGCAGATTGTTTAGCGCAGCTAGTAGAGCCGGGTCAACCACTGCCACTGTGGTTGATGAAGATGGTGCATGTAGTATGCTGGTGGTGGTAGTTCTATGTGCGTGGTAGGATTAAGGAGCGGGGCTCGGACCGAGAAGGCCCTGTGTTGGAGCCTGCCAGGGGCACGACTACCACGACATAGAGGGGTGTGACTGCCAGGGCATGGGCGCCGCTATTTTTTGTTGTACAAGGTGGGCTCGAGTAGGTGCGTTGGTCCATGGATTGAACTGCCAAGGAGTGTTACTGTCGAGACTGCGACCACGGCCACCGCTTCCACCGCCGCGGTTGTTGGAGAAGTTGTTGTAGTATGATCCCTGGCCAGGGCCACCCGTGGAGCTAGGAGAGGGGAATGCTCTCCAACGGCGGTAGGGTTATCCTCCAGGATGAGAGTCGGGCGCCTCTACAGGAACGTGGGCTTCGAGTTGGATTGCCCAGTGCTTCTTGTTGTCGCCGAAGAGGTTTTGGATGGCATCCCAGATGATGCACACCATAGATATGGGGCGCATGACGATTGATACGTCGTATATCTATAATTTTTGATGTTCCATGCTTGTTTAGTATCCACTTTGCTATGCTTTGTCTACACTTTGAGATATTTTTATAGGCTTTCTGGGACTAACCTATTAACAAGTTGCCACAGTGCGAGTTGTCTGTTTTCTGCTGTTTTTGGTTCTAGAAAATCCAGAAAATAAATATTTTCGAAATTGGACGGGACAAAAGCCAAAGTCAATATTTCACCGAGGAGAACATGGAGCCAGAAGACGAGACGGAGGAGGGCCACGAGGGGCCAACACCCCTGTCCACGCGGCCAGGCCTGGCCTGCGCCTCGGGGGTGCGGCCGCCTCGGGCACCCCCTCGGTCTCCACCTTCGTCTATAAGAAGACCCCGATACCAAACCCTAAGTACACAATCAGATCTCCATGAAACCCTAAGTATCCACCGCCACCATCGTCCCTAGATCAGGGGAGGATCTGAAGCTCTTCCCAGCACCTTGCCGGAGGGGAGAGATCATCCCGGAAGCCTTCTTCATCACCATACCATCCTCCGGTATGATGCGTGAGTAGTTCTACCTTGAACTATGAGTCCATACAGTAACTAGATGGTTGTTTCTACTCCTTTGAGGTTCCATGTCTAGATCTTGTGAGCTCCGTTCATGATCGAGACCATCTATTTGTAATCATGCATGTTGTGTTTGCGGGGATCCGATGGATATTGAGATTACTATATCAGATTGGTTAATAATTTTATCTTATTGATTCTATCATGTCTGTGTTGTTTGAGATATTGCATGCTCTCCGTTTCTAGTAGCTATCTTGGCCAAGTAGATGCTAGTGACTCCAAGAGGGGGTATTTATGCTCGATAGTGGGTTCATGCCTCTATTGAATCTGGGGAAGTGACAGAAATCTCTAAGGTTGTAGATGTGTTGTTGCTACTAGGGAGAAAACAACGATCTTTTGTTCATGGAACAATTGTATTGTTTACTTTACACACTTTGCTCAAAGCAGTTATCCGTTGCTTGTAACTTAATACTGGAGGGGGTTCGGATGATAACCTGAAGGTGGATTACTAGGCATAGATGCAGTTGGATGGAGGTCTATGTATATTGTTGTAATGCCCAATCAAATCTCATATGATCATGAATGTCTAGTATTGCATTGTTATGCCTTGCTCTGTCCTATCAATTGCCCCGCTGTAATTTGTTTACCCAGCATGTTATGTTGTTTATCCTAAGGAGAACACCTATAGTGAAATGTGGACGCCGGTCCAATCTTTACAATTGATACATCTTCCTCGGTTACTGTTTACTTTCTACAAGCCACCATCACCTTCCACACCATACGTTTAATCTTTTGTTTTCCGCAAACCGGTGAGATTGACAACCTTACTATTCTTGAGTTTGTGTTGTGTAGGTTTCCAAGTTGTTAGCAACACCTTGGGGTCGTTTCCTTCCTCCTACTGGTTCGATAACCTTGGTTTCTTACTGAGGGAAGACTTATTGCTATGCTCATCATACCTTCCTCTTGGGGTTTCCCAACAAAGCTTTATAGTGATCTGAGCCGCATCAACGATGTGGAGGAGTTCGGTGGAGATGGATCCATATATCCATGAGAGCACGGTTAAGTCTTCGCATCCCAGTTCGAAGTGGGGGAAGTGTTGGAGGGGGAGGCATCGCCCATTACATGGCTGGTCAGGCCGTTGCGGCCAAGAGCAACAAGGAAGTGTTCCCGCCAGTTGGTGTAGTTGGAGGCGGTGAGTGCATCACCAAGACACAAGAGTGCATCAACAAGATGTCGCCGCCGCATCGGGTCGTCGCTCTTGCCCTAGCCAACCACCCCCTCCCGAGCGCCGCCTCCTCTTCGCTGTTGCTAGATCCATCACCGGACTAAGTTCCAGCAGCGCGACGATGATGGGGCCACAGTGTAGGGTTCACAACATAGAAAACAAAAAATTTCCTACGATGGGAACACCTATGTACCAAGATCTATCTACTAGATACAAGCAACAGACGGATATACATCCGCAGAGAAAATACCCTTGAAGATCGACAAAGCTTAAGGAGGTTGAACTCGTAGTTGATGTAGACGATCTCTTGTCGATATCAAGATCGAGAGGAAGTCCTAGCACCTCAAATCAGCGGCGCATCCGTTCTCGCACACACGTCCGAGGCACCGAGCAACCTCCGCCTCCTCGCTACAGCGATGCAGCGGAAGCACAACTCTTTCTTGACGAATAGCCACCGGGAACATGTATCTCGCTAGTCCGAGACCATGGGGGATAAATACTAGAGGGGGGAGAGATCCTTCACGAGGAGCTGTGTGTGTGAGAGAGGGAGGGGGCTCCTTTTCTAGGAGGAGGGGGGCACCCCAAGGGGGTGGCCGGTGCATGGGGGATGCCCCCTTGCCCTCCCTCCATTGATGTGGATGGACACTCCACTCACAAAAATGCCTTTCAATTTCCTCCACTCAAAAACCCACTCAAATTCCCATTAAATTTCCACCAAATTTAATGCAAAATCTCATTAAATAAAACTTGTTTTATTTATTCAGAATTTTGTCAATTACTTTAATGACAAACATTCACATATAACCCCTTGCTAGTATTTCATTTCACATGCAAAAACAGTTTCTGCAATTTCACCCAAAAATCAGTTTCAGTATCTAGTGAAATAAATTCCTGCGCTTGTTATTCTTTCCGGCATGAATTTTTTGCTCCAATTGGTGTCGGTGTCTCTTAAGTGTGTCACCCTACGGTTCACTAATTATGCGGACATGATCGAGACCCTCTCAGATCAATAATCAGAAGCGGGACCTGGCGATCCATATTGACTCCGACACATTCAACGATGACTTTCTTGTGATCGCGAGAACCTTTTATGCCAGTATCTTAATCCTTTTGTTTTGCTATATATTACATGTCCGAGATTCGATCATCGGTATCTCCATACCTAGTTTGATCTCGTTACCGACATGTACTCTTTTCTCGTTCCCGTGATATAACATTCTAGTGATCAAATCACTTGCTTGAAAGCTAACCAATGTGATATCACCGAGAGGGTCCAGAGCATATCTATCCGTCATCGGGATGATCAATTCCACTCTAGATCCATGGGCCTAAACATAACACTTTAGTAATACTGAACTGATCTTTATAATCACCCTGTTATGGTGTGACGTTTGATGTTATCAAGATACTCTTCCGGTGTTAGTGATTGGCATGATCTCATGGTCTAAGGATTAGGATCACTTCGTATGATGTTATAGCAATATAAGCTCAATGACTTTGATCGTAATTCTATACTTCGTATGAATGTTCATCACACCAATACACTAATGTTGTGACCTCGTTATTAACAACATCCAATGTCCATGATCAGGAAACCTTGATCATCTTGTTAATCAACGAGCTAGTTTATGAGAGAGGCATAACTAGGAACTTTCTGTTTGTTTATTAAACACACATGTATTAATGTTTCCGTATTAATACAATTATAGCATGAAAAATAAACATCTATCATATACTTGTAATATACATAATAACCACTTTATTATTGCCTCTCAGGGCATATTCCCATCAGTCTCCCACTTGCACTAGAGACAATAATATAGTTACATAGTGATAAATCTAACACCCATGGAGTTCTGGTGTTGGTCATGTTTTACTCTAGGGAGAGTTTTAGTCAACGGATCTGCTACATTGAGATCCGTGTGTACTTTACAAATCTTTATATCTCCATCCTTGACATGCCCGCAGATGGAGTGAAACCAGCGCTTAATATGCTTGGAATTCTTGTGAGACCTTGGTTCTTTGGCATTGGCTATGGCACCATTGTTGTCACAATAGATCACCATTGGGTCCAACGCGCTCGCAACCACACCTAGTTCAGATATGAACTCCTTCATCCAAACCGCTTCCTGAGCCATTTCCGAAGCAGCAACATATTCGGCCTCCGTTGTTGATCCCGCCACCACGGGTTGTTTGGAACTCCTCCAACTAACCGCTCCACCATTCATGAGAAATATGTATCCGGATTGAGACTTAGAGTCATCCGGATCGGTGTCAAAGCTAGCGTCGATATAACACTTAGAGACGAGCTCTTCTTCACCTCTTTACACAAAAAACATATCCTTAGTTCTTTGCAAGTACTTAAGGATATTCTTGACTGCTATCCAGTGTTCCGATCCTGGATCAGATTGGTACCTACTAGTCAAACTAATAGCATGTGCCACATCCAGTCTTGTACGTAGCATGGCGTACATTATAGATCCTATGGCTGAAGCATAGGGGACTTTGTCCATTATCTCTCTTTCTTCCTCCGTAGCCGGACTTTGAGTCTTACTCAATGTCTTGCCTTGCAACATAGGTAAGAACCCCTTCTTACTTCCATCCATTTTAAACTTCTTTAAAATCTTATCAAGGTATGTACTTTGAGATAGCCCTATTAGGTGCCTAGATCTATCTCTATTGATCTTTATGCCTAATATGTATGACGCTTCACCTAGGTCCTTCATTGAAATTTGCTATTTAGGTAACTTTTAACACTGTTTAAAATATTTATATCATTTCTGATCAATAATATGTCATCCACATATAATATTAGAAATGCCACATTGCTCCCGCTCAATTTCTTGTAAAAATACAAGCCTCTCCATAAGTGTGGACAAATCCAAACTCTTTGATCACCTCATCAAAGCGGAGATTCCAACTCCGGGATGCTTGCTTCAGTCCATAGATGGATCGCTGAAGCTTGCAAACCTTGTCAACATCCTTAGGATCGACGAAACTCTTTGGTTGTATTATATACAACTCTTCTCCAATATTTCCATTGAGGAACGCAATTTTGACATCCATCTGCCATATTTCATATTCGAAATATACAACAATTGCTAACATAATCCTAACTGACTTTAGCATCGCTACGAGAGAGAATGTCTCATCGTAGTCAACTCGTCGAATCTGTCGAAACCCCTTTGTGACAAGTCGAAATTTATAGACGGTCACATTACCATTAGCTTCAGTTTTCCTTTTGAAAATCCATTTATTCTCCACGGCCTTTCGGTCGTGAGGTAAGTCCACCAAGTTCCAAACTAGGTTTCCGTACATGGATTCAATCTCGGATTTCATGGCTTCTAACCATTTTTTGGAATTCGGGCTCATCATCACTTCTTCATACGTCACAGGGTCATCATTTTCATCAACCATGAAATTCATAACAGGATTTCCGTACGGCTCGGGAGCTGCACGCGTCCTGATAGACCTGCGAGGTTCGGTAGTATTCTCTTTCGGAGCTTCATGATCATTATCATTTGTTCCCTCTTCAATTGGTTAATCCAACTCCGGAATAACTTCCGGCGCTACGCTACTCGCCATACGATGAAGAGAAGGTTCTACAACCTCTTCGAGTTCTACCTTCCGACTACTCACACCTTTCGCAACAAACTCTTTCTCTAGAAAGGATTCATTCTTGGCAACAAAATCCTTGCCCTCGGATCTGTGATAGAATGAATACCCTATAGTTTCCTTAGGGTATCCTATGAAGACGCATTTTTCCTCTTTGGGTTCGAGTTTATCCGGTTGAAGTTTCTTCACATAAACATCGCATCCCCAAACTTTAAGAAATGACATCTTAGGTTTGTTTCCAAACCACAATTCATACGGTGTCTTTTCAATGGATTTAGATGGTGCCCGATTTAAAGTGAATGCAACAGTTTCTAGTGCATGACCCCAAAATGACAATGGCAAGTCCGTCAGAGACATCATGTAACATCCCAAAAATATTAAACTTGAATCATCAAACTCTAATCAGCAAAATTAGGGTTAACAAAAACTTTCACAATTAAAAATATGAAAGCATTCATATGTGTGTGTATTAAAATTTGGATTCTTTTGAATTGCCTTGATTATGTGTTTCTTTGCTTGTAAAATGATTCTTAGGTGAATTAAACATCATCTAAACAATCCCCACACTTTTCCCAAAGACAAACAAATCAAAACAAACAAATTAAGTGAATGGTCATTTTGGCCAAATTAACTCCCATGCCTACTTTGGGTATCTCAAACTTTCAGAACTTAACAGAAACATGTTTGGATCTTTGCACCCCTTGATAGTACTCATAACAAGGTACCAAGGCCCACTTTGTGATCATCCAAAAACATTTGAATGCATAGTTTAAATGACAATTTAAAATTGAATCTATTTCATATGGGAAGATCCCACTATTTCAAAAACCACTCAAACAAGCTCAATTTTCAAAACCCAAGCATCCACAGAATCCTCAAAACATGCCTAGCACACCCACCAAAAATCTTTTCAAAATAAAAAACTAAAGTTCATGCGGCCATTTCATCAAACAGGTTGCAGATTCAAATCAACAAAATCACAAACACTATTTTGAGTAGTGTTTTGAGCCAACCTTGTTCCCTCTCTGGTTACACTAGCCTTAGTAGATCATCTAGCAACCTTAACTAATCTCTAGCACCACTGTAAGCTTGCGAATGTCATCAATGGTGAACAGGCCGAGAGCACCCATGTCACCACAGTTTGGATAGCGAGCTAGGAGAAGAACTAGCCGTGATAACCTTGTCTAGCATGCAACCCATGCCTCACCGCCCCCTCTCGACCAGCCCTAGCTCAAAGACAACAACCAGAACCGCCAGGAATGCCGCGCCCGTGCCGCTGTCGACCATGCCGACGCGCACCGCAGAGCACGCGTTGTTCCCACGCAACCCGACCACCTCGAGCCCTCACCGCCCGCCAGCATACACCCCACCGTCCCATGAGACCACCAGACATGTTCATTTCACCGCCCGTACCCCGTAGCCAACGCTCGCCGTCGAAGACGCCGCCTCTGCCTCGCAGAGCACCGCGCGTTCCTGACCATTTGCCACCGCCCCTACACGCGCATTTAAGAGACCACTTGTCGATCGCCAACCTCGTCCATGCGTCTATCCTCCCGTAGCCGTGTCGCCACCGTCTCCTGCCAATCCCTCTCGGCCTCGCCGTCGAGCCTATAAAAGGAGGCCACCCCCTCTCGATTTATTCACACCATCTCACTCCCCTCACCTCACTGACCATTCCACCCCTTAGCCGGAGCAAGGCGAGCAGCGCATCGCTGGAATTTGGCCAGAGCTCACTGCTGCAGAGGAGAAGAGGAGCCGTTGATTTCGTCCACCCCCGGAGCTGCCGCGACCATCCCTGAGTTCGCCGTCGTCGACTTCATCGTTTGCCCGCCTCGTCATTGTCACTAGAGCCCCGGTATGCCCCCTACGCACCCCCACCGAGCCGCTAGGGTTCGAGCTCGCCGGTGACCTGTTCATCGTCGACGATGACCCTCAGCCGTTGATTTCACTTCTAATCCAGCGCACCACATCGCCCCGTACCGCTTCGCGTTTAAGGAGCCACTGACCAGTAGACCCCCCCTGTCAGTTGCGCCCCGCGCGGTGGAGTGACACTGGGCAGGCCCAATAACCCTTTCCGCGCAGCCCACTCATTTGAATTTAGCTTTTTCTATTTATATTCAAACTCAGTTCTGTACCTAGTTTCAAAAATCAACCCAGCTCGATTCAGTGAACCAAATTGCATGAAACCAATTTTGTTAGAAAGATATTGAAATGCTTAATCCAAGCCCGTTGGATTCAAATCATTTGGATCTGTAGATCACCCTTGGTATAAATAACAAGGCAGAAGCTTTTCTGCATTCAAACATTTTTCAAATTTCAACCATAATAGCTTTTGAGTTGATTCCAACTCTCAAAAATCACATTTGATCATACCTTTCAGGATATATAAAAACATATGGGTTTACTTACAGAAATAATGTTCAAGTAATAAAAGAATGCCACATAGGTATTTCTAGTCATTTATTTTATTTAAAATAAAAGGTTAAACCTTATTAAATTGTGACACCACTTTAAATCACATTCTCATGTACTGAAATATGTGGTGATGACATGTGTCAACATGATCCCATGTTTGGTTTGGAGAATATTAATGCTTAAGTAGTTTTTCAATGAGTAGAAATTACTTTTCTAAAAATAGATAAATAAGACAAAGGTTTTAGTCTTGTAATGTTAGTGATGATGCTAGATCATCTATAGAACACTTTTGTGTGATGATTGAAAATAGTTAAGTATTGTTTGGTGATTGTGTACCTCGTATTTATTCATAGACGCTAGTACCGACCAAGGATACGAGGAGGAAGGAGGATACTACGAAGAAGAAGCCGAGGAGAACTTCAACCACTCCTCTGCACAAGGCAAGCCTAATACTACTAGTTGATTGAGCAAGCTAACACTTGCAATTATGAAATTTAGATAACCTATGCAATGCACTATGCATGCTTGGTTAGACATATTGATGATACCCCCTCCTAGTTTTACTTGCAAGATTTTTTACTTTATTTCTTTATCAAAGCTATTTCTTAGAGTTTACTTAAAGTGACTTGTAGAGTCTAGGAAGATAATTGAAGGTTGCATAAAGAGCATTAAATTTGGCCTAAGCTAGATAATCTTGATGTCATCCCAAAGCATGAGATTGAACTTAGTTAAACTCCACTTGTTTACCACCCCTCATTAGTACTCCCCTCATTTGTAGATGCTAGTGCTAAGCATAAAACTTGATCAACCTTAGATGGGAATTCTTGGTGGAAATGGTTATGAAAACCTTAGAATGATGAGTCATTCTACTGAGATGTTTTGACATGTGTTCCCGAACACCAGATGATTTGGATGATGAAAATGTTAAGGCATGAGCCTTAGCCCTTTATAAAACTGATGGTTGTCTGGATGCGATACCATTCCAATTTTACCGTACAACCACAATACCCGAAAACTGGGTAGGGCTTGACTGGAAACTTATATACTTTAGTATGGGTTCCCTCACGGCCAAGGTCTGAGCTGAGGCTACCTTGTGAAGATTGTCCACCTGTGTAGTACCCAAGATGACAGTTGGTCATGGTTGGGAGGCCAAACTCACAGGAGAGGTGCCTATATTAGGGCGTGTAATTGAAAGGTTAGGATTGATTATCCGCATACTGAGTATGGTGAATTCAGGATTTGTTCCTGACGGATGTATCGAATGTTGTGGTGAAAGTGTACAATCTCTGCAGAGTGTCAAACTATTCGAATAGCCGCGTCCGCGGTTAAGGACAGTTGGAGTGGCCATACTGTTCCCCCGTCAGATGTTTTCAAAATGACTTGTGAAATGGATTGAGATTTTGACTTGACCACAACAGAGTTGTGATATGAAGTGCAAGTCCCCCCTTAGGTGTTATAAAATCTTCAGCTAGCTTTTCTTGCTTCTGAACTTAGTAGAGGTAAATCTGGATTTTTGCAAAACAACCCTAGAGCTTAGTGTCCTAATACAAAAACCCCCTTAACTTGTTAGTATTAGTTTGCGAGTACTTAAAGAGTACTCATGGCTTTGTCCCTGGCTATTCCTGTGGCCAGACTATGAAGAGGAGTACCAGGATGATGGACCCCAGGAAGGTTACGACAACTAGGATCATTTCCCATCGTCAGCATTGACTGTGACCCCGAAGATGGAGCTTCGCCTACGCTACCTTTATTATTACGTATTTCCGCTGCTTGAGTTGTATTAAGAACTGGATCATGAGATCCTTATTTGTGTAAGACCTTATGTATGGTTTGTAATGGATGATGTACTATGGTATCCAATTCTGTTATGTCTCGCAAAAATGGTAATCCTGGGATTGCGATGCATGGCATAACAGGCATCTGGGATTAAAAATCCGGGTGTTGATACATCATAGATCGAACCATATCCAATAAAGTACGATTACAACGTTCCGACACACCATTTTGCTATGGTGTTCTGGAAGGTGTGAGTTGTGAAACAATTCCACACTCTTTCATATGAGTGCTAAACTCGTAACTTAGATACTCACCTCCACGGTCGGACCGTAGAAATTTGATCTTTCTATTACGATGATTTTCCACTTCATTCTGAAATTCCTTGAACTTTTCAAAGGTTTCAGACTTGTGTTTCATCAAGTAGATATAACCGTATCTACTCAAATCATCCGTGAAAGTTACAAAATAACGATATCTACCTCGCGCCGACACACTCATTGGACCACATATATCAGAATGTATGATTTCCAATAAATCTGTCGCCCGTTCCATTGAACTAGAAAACGGCGTTCTAGTCATCTTGCCCATAAGGCATGGCTCACATGTATCAAATGATTCAAAATCAAGTTATTCCAAAAGTCCATCCGAATGGAGCTTCTTCATGCGTTTAACGCCGATATGACCTAGACGGCAGTGCCACATATATGCGGATATATCATCATTAAGTTCAATCCTTTTAGCATCAACATTATGAATATGTGTAACATTATTATCGAGATCCAACAGAAATAAACCATTCATCATTGGTGCATGACCATAAAAGATTTCATTCATATAAATAGAACAACCATTGTTCTCGGATTTAAATGAATAACCACTTCGCATCAAACATGATCCAGATACAATGTTCATGCTCAGTGCTGGCACCACATAACAATTATTCAAGTTTATTACTAATACTGATGGTAAGTGGAGAGGTAGCGTTCCAATGGCGATCACATCAACACTTGATCCATTGCCGACACGCATCTTGACCTCACCCCTTGCTAGCGGTCGCTTGTTCGGCAGCCCCTGATTCGAGTTACAAATATTAGCAACTGAACCGGTATCAAATACCCAGGTGCTACTGCGAGTACTAGTGAATTACACATCAGTAACATGTATATCATATATACCTTTATTTTCCTTACCGGCCTTCTTGTATGCCAAATAGTTGGGGCAGTTGCGCTTCTAGTGGACAGTCCCCTTGCAATAATAGCACTCGATATCAGACTTAGGGCCAACTCGGGGTTTCTTTTCAGGCACGGCAACTGGCTTGCCACCCTTCTCTCCCGTCTATTTACCCTTCCTGTCTTTCTTGAAACCAGTGGTATTATTGATCATCAGCACTTGATGTTGTTTCTTGATCTCCACTTCTGCAGTTTTAAGCATTAACAGAAGCTCAGGGAGAGACTTCTTCATGCCTTGCATATTATAGTTCATCACGAAGCTCTTATAGCTAGGTGGCAGAGACTGCAGAACATGATGGATGCCTAAGTCAATGGGAATCGTTATTCCCAAGGAAACAAGCTTATCGGCGTAACCTGACATGTTGAGTACATGCTCTCTTACGGAGCTATTCTCTTCCATCATGCAGCTAAAGAACTTTTCTGAAGCATTGTAGTTCTCTACAGCAGCATGTGTGTCGAAAATTATTTTCAACTCACCCATTGTATCAAATTCATTGCCATTTTTGAAATGCTTTCGAAGTTTTGGCTCTAGCCGATACAATATGCCGCAATGAACTAAGTTGTGGTCCTCCTGACGAGTCTGATAGACATTCTTCTCCTTGTCAGGGGCATCATCAAACGGTAGGGGGCCTAGCGGGCTTCTAGCACATATTTCTTTTGTGCAGCAGAGAGGAGAATCCTCAAATTCATGGCCCATTCGGTAAAGTTGCTACCGTTCGTTGCAAGTTTCTCTTTCTCCATGAACACATTGAAATTAAAAGCAGGTGGTGCCATCTACAACAGAATTTGTAAAGTTTAGACTAAGTTTATGATAGATTGAGTTCAACTAATCCAAATTAAGAATGAACTCCCACTTAAAAACGACATCCCTCGTGCCTTTTTGGTGATTACATGAACCAAATCCACTACACCAAGTCCGATCATCACGTGAGCTGGTGTAGCTTCAAAGGCGAGCATCAAATGGGCATCATATCTTCCATATGACTCATGCTTAACCTTTCGGTCCGTGTTCCGAGGCCATGTATTTACATGCTAGGCTCTCCAAGTAAGAACCTTAGTATTCACGTGTGTAACTGTCTTATACCCGAAATATGATCGTGGATCCAAGAACACCCGATCATCACGTGATGTCTTGGAGCGACGAAACATAATCGGTGCATACTTAAGGAAGAACACATTCTTATCTTGATATCTAAATGAGGGATCATCTTATTATGCTAATAAAATGCCAAACAAGCAATATAAGATGCAATCAAACATCACGTGTTTATAAGTGGAATGATATGGTTCTTGCACTCGATCTCCATCATGTGCACTGTGGTATGATCACTATCATACCTCTATGTGTAAGGCCAAGGTCTATGGAACTTAAACATTATGTGTGTTGTAAGAGTATCAACTTATACTTCTACTTACAACATCACCATATCATGACACAGCCCATCAACAATCTAAACTAGACGCCTCTAATTTATCCATTGCAAGTTTTACGTGGCTTAGGGCTTTCAAATATAGAACCGTTCTTACCTACGAACATGAACCACCACAAGGATAACTAAATTGTTGACAACTTGTTGCAAATTAGATATTGACTATAGTAGGAGAGACAGACACCCGCTAGCCACTTATGCAAAACTAGTTGCATGTCAAGCGTGGAACAGGTCTCATGTGCGAGGACATGTAAAGTTTGTCCGGGACGCTTCATCCCACTATGCCACCAATATCCAAAGTACAAATAAGTAGCAATAACATGATCATTATCGCCCACATAATCATATGTGTACTACCCGTGCAAAGCATCTACGCATAGATCCGGCTCTGATACCATTATAGGTTCGCAACATAGAAAACAAAAAAATTCCTACAATGGGAACAACTATGTACCAAGATCTATCTACTAGATACAAGCAACGGGCGAATATACATTCGTAGAGAACATACCCTTGAAGATCGAAAAAGCTTAACGAGGTTGAACTCGTGGTTGATGTAGACGATCTCTTGCCGATCTCAAGATCGAGAGGAAGTCCTAGCGCCGTAAATTAGCGACGCATCCGTGATCGCACACACGTCCGAGGCACCGAGCAACCTCCGCCTCCTCGCTCCAGCGATGTAGCGGAAGCACAACTATTTCTTGCCGAATAGCCACCGGGAACATGTATCTCGCTATTCCGAGACCATGGGGGATAAATACTAGAGGGGGAGAGAGATCCTTCATGAGGAGGTGTGTGTGAGAGAGAGGGAGGGGGTCTCCTTTTATAGGAGGAGGAGGGCACCCCAAGGGGGTGGCCGGCGCATGTGGGCCGCCCCCTTGCCCTCCCTCCATTGATGTGGGTGGACACTCCACTCACAAAAATGCCTTTCAATTTCCTCCACTCAAAAACCCACTCAAATTCCCATTAAATTTCCACCAAATTTAATGCAAACTCTCATTAAATAAAACTCCTTTTATTTATTCAGAATTTTGTCAATTACTTTAATGACAAACATTCACATATAACCCCTTGCTAGTATTTCATTTCACATGCAAAAACACTTTCTGCAATTTCGCCCGAAAATCCGTTTCGGTATCTAGTGAAATAAATTCATGCGCTTGTTATTCTTTCTAGCATGAAACATTTTCTCCAAATGGTGTCGGTGTCTCTTAACTATGTCACCCTATGGTTCGCGAATAATGCGGACATGATCGAGACCCCTCTCGGATCAATAATCAGAAGCGGTATCTCCATACCTAGTTTGATCTTGTTACCGACATGTACTCTTTTCTCGTTCCCGTGATATAACATTCTAGTGATCAAATCACTTGCTTGCAAGCTAATCAATGTGATATCACTGAGAGGGCCCAGAGCATATCTATCCGTCATCAGGATGAACAAATTCCACTCTCGATCCATGGGCCTAAACATAACACTTTAGTAGTACTGAACCCATCTTTATAATCACCCTATTACGGTGTGACGTTTGATGTTATCAAGATACTCTTCCGGTGTTAGTGATTGACACACTAGTAGAGAAAACCTTATAGCAGCAAACCTTATCACCAGCGAAGTGGGACCGTGCTTGCCGGCGGTATGAGCTTCCAGGCTTGCATAACATTACCACCGGTGAAAATAAGCCTACACACCGGCGATAGAGTAACTACCACCGGCGAAAAGGGCTCCTGCATGCCAGGGATAGGGTGGGCCTCGTGCCCCCATATTGGGCTGCAACTTACCGCTGGCGAAAGGGCCCGTGCTCGCCGGGGCTAGAAGAATTATCGCCGGCGAGAACACCTCATGCACACCAGGGATAGGGTGGGATTCGTGCCCCCAGATTGGGCCTCCACTTACCGCTGGCGGAAGGACACCCACTCGCCAGGATTAGGTTCTGATACCGCCGGTTAAACTCTCAGTGCTTGTCGGGGATGCATGGGGGGACGGGTGGGACGCTATACCTTGTTTTTACCGCCGGTGATTTGTCTATTTCCGCTGGTGGTAAAGGACTACCACTGGCGTTTAGGTGTTGTTTCGCCGGTGGTAACCTGACACTTATTACAAGATCGCGAACCAGCTGCTAGCAACACCTCCTCTCTCACAACTACTTCCCCTTTCTTGGAAACTCAAGCCCAAGCTTTGCTAGCTCATTCCCCCACTTCTCCCCACCTATTTTAGCTAATTCAACCAACAAAGTTTAATATATTTGTGGAGATGTCGCTCCCCTCGCATGCATTAGTAGATCTACCTACTAGCAAAATCTAGATCTAGATCTAGATCCATCTCCCCCACCACCTTTCTCTCTACCAGCCGGTGCTCTCCCCCCACTTATCTTTATCGGAGCTCTTGGACCTCGCGTCAACTAATAGGTATAATATATATGGTGGAATGCATGAGTGTTGGCGTGGTTGCACGCATGGACCTTTTTGTGTTGTTTTGTCGGTGGAATATGTGTGCATGTACAATGAGTTGCCAATGTTTTGCCGGAATGTCGATTAACTTCCATTCCGACGAATTTGGCACTCCAACGAGACCATTTTTAGCAAAGGTCTTGCCGAATTTTTCCGTGAAAGCAGCCGAGCGAGGCGACGGTAACGTTCTAATCTATTCATGCTGAATCTTATTGTGCAGGTGACGATGGTCATCGAGATGAAGGAAAGCATGGTGGATAGATACATGGAACGCGCGACTGCCGACATGTATCAAAATAACCGATTGGAAATAACATGTCCGTGTCGCAAATGCAAACTATCGTCATTGTTTGACCCCTTGTCACACACGGTGAATGAGAACCTCCTCGGGTATAGTTTCATGGATGGCTACACTACTCCGTGGATGGATGATGAAGATAATGATGATGACTTTGACCATAATAAGGAAGATGATGAGGAGGGAGAAGAACGGGATATCGCACACAACTATGACGACCGTGATGAACAACGTCGGGAAGAAGAACATGCGAATGAAGAGGACAGGAGTAGGAATACCCCGCTAACCACGGCTGTGCACGACCCTCATGTTCAGGAAATTCTTCTCGGCAATGCATCGACTGACCCCAGATTCGCTGGTAGACGGAAGTCTAAGCTGGATCAACTGGAGGTAGACTCGAGAACTCCGTTGTACGACGCAGTTCGCGGGCCGGAGGAGACCCGCTTGAGAGTAACTCTCGATCTTCTAGAGATGAAGGCAAGATATGGATGGAACGATGCAAGCACAGATGAACTCTTCCGATACTTGAAAAGCACTTACCTAAAGATAACACGCTGGCAGGTAGCCTACAAGAGGCCAAGAAAGTGGTGTGCCCTCTCGATTTACCGCATGAAAAATACCACGCCTACATCAGTGACTGCGTGATTTATCGGAACGAACACAAGGACTTGACCACGTTCCCAAGTTGCGGCGATCCTCAAAAAGTTGTGTGGTACTTCCCGCTCAGGCCCCATCTCCAGCGGAACTTCGCGGACCCCAAGGGAGCGAAGCTCATGCGCTGGCATGCAGAAAGGAAGGAGGCGGTGATGAAGGATCTAGTGCGGGTTGAAAACCCAGTGCTGACGCACCCTTCGGATGCAAGGCAGTGGAAAGCATTAGACGATGAGTACGAAGATTTCGGGAAAGAACCAAGGAACATCAGACTAGGTGCAAGCACCGACGGACTCAATCCGTTCGGCAACCAGAGCAGCATGCACATCACCTGGCCCGTGTTTGTATGGATGTACAACCTCCCCATGGATATGCCTAAAGAAGAAGTACATACACATGAACATGCTAATCCAAGGGCCGACGCAGCCAGGGAGTGATATCAACCTGTATCTTGAGCTATTGAAGGAGGAGATAGCCATCTTGTGGGATGAAGGGGTAGAAACAAGGGGCGCTCACCTCCAACAAAGTTTCTGTCTAAAAGCAGCACTGATCACGACAGTGCAGGACTATCTCGGATACGGATATATCGCGTGCGAGGTGTGCCACGGACATAAGGCTTGTGTGAGGTGCATGGAAAGGACGTCGTTTCTTCAGCTTGGTAAGGATCTCGGGTCTTCGAAAGCCGTCTACATGAGTACTCGGGTGTGGCTACCCGAGAATGACCCGTGGAGGAAGCGTGCACTAGTAGAAAATAGGTCATCCGTTCGCGCCCCCTCAGAGCATTAGTCCCGGTTGCGCCACGAACCGGGACTAATGCTGGCACGCGTCCCGGTTCGAGCGGGCACGGGGCCCGGAGGCATGCGTCCCGGTTGGTAAGGGGGCATACATCCCGGTTTGTAACACAAACCGGGACTAAAGGTTGGGCGTCAGCCACGTGGCATGGCACACACCTTTAGTCCCGGTTTGTGTTACAAACCAAACCCCCTCTATAAATGCAACGCCCCAGCCCTCTGCCTTCACTCTGTTTTTTCTTGGTGGAAGGTGTGAGGGGTGTGCTAGTTTTTTTTACCCTATGCATGCATTCAAGGTGTTTGATGAAATGTTTGAGTGAATGATCCCGTTCAATTTCTCATAAAACAAAAATATAGAAGGTGTCCGAGACGCACTTGAGCTTTCTCCTCTTTATTTTCCTTGATTGAGGTTAGCAGTCTTATCTTTTATCTGTCATTGATACAATGCATGTGTCGATGTGAATTGGTAATTTCACTATTTATGATGTCCTATTTTTTTATAAACTTACTTATATGATGCAGATGAACGGTCGGGAATGAATGTATGGTGACCGGCGCGTAGCCGGGTATATGAAAGGCGTGGATAAATTTATCAATGTGGCTACGGAAAACAAAGAGAATGGTTTTATACGTTGTCCATGTGTTCAATGTCGGAACAACAAGGAGTACTCTTCCTCGAAAATCATTCGCGGCCACCTGATTATGAAAGGTTTCATGCCCAACTATAATTGCTGGACCAAGCACGGGGAAAGAGGGGTTATGATGGAAGATGGTGAAGAAGAAGATGATGATAACAACTATCATCATATGTTTCCTGAATACAGTGATACTGCAATGGAAGACAATGGAGAGGAAGGAGGTGAAGAACGGGCATCAGATGAGCCGGCTGATGAACTTGGTAGGGTCATTTCTGATGCAAAGCGAGACTGTGAAACAGAAAATGAGAAGTTGAAGTTAGAGGGCATGTTAGAAGATCACAAGAAATTGTTGTACCCAAATTGTGAAGATGGCAGCACAAAGCTCGGTACCACACTGGAATTGTTGCGATGGAAGGCAGAGTGTGGTCTAACTGACTCCTCATTTGAAAAGATGCTGAAAATAATGAAGCCGAAGTTTCCAAAACATAACGAACTTCCCGAGAGTACCTACGAAGCAAATAAGACTCTTTGTCCTCTAGGATTAGATGTGCAAAAGATACATGCATGCATTAATGACTGCATCCTCTACCACGGTAAGGAGTATGAGAATTTAGATAAATGCCCGGTATGCAATGCATTGCGGTATAAAATCAGACGAGATGACCCTGGTGATGTTGAGGGAGAGCCCCTCCGGAAGAGAGTTCGTGCTAAGATTATGTGGTATGCTCCTATAATACCAAGGTTGAAACGCATGTTCAGAAACAAAGAGCATGCCAGGTTGTTGCGATGGCACAAAGAAGACCGTAAGAAAGACGGGAAGTTGAGACACCCTGCTGATGGGTCACAATGGAGAAAAATCGAGAGAGACTTCCCAGACTTTGTAGGTGACGCAAGGAACTTATGGTTTGGTCTATGTACGGATGGCATGAATCCTTTTGGGGAGCAGAGCTGCAGTCACAGCACCTGGCCCGTGACTCTATGTATCTACAACCTGCCTCCTTGGTTGTGCATGAAGCGTAAGTTCATTATGATGTCAGTGCTCATCCAAGGCCCGAAGCAACCGGGCAACAACATTGATGTGTACCTTAGGCCATTAGTTGAAGAACTCTTACAGTTGTGGGGAAAACCAGGTGTACGTGCGTGGGATGAGAACAAAAAGGAGCCATTTGATTTACGAGGATTGTTATTCGTAACCATCAATGATTGGCCTGCTCTTAGTAACCTTTCAGGACAGAAAAACAAGGGATATAAGGCATGCACACACTGTTTAGATAAGACTGAAGGTACATATTTGCATAAATGCCAGAAGGTTGTGTACCTGGCGAATTGACGATTTCTCCAGACCAATCATCCCGTAAGAAAGAAAGGCAAGCATTTCAAAGGTGAGGCAGATCATCGGAAGAAGCCTGAACTCCCTGCTGGTGATGATGTATTTGGTATGGTCAAGGACATAGAAGTAATCTTTGGAAAGGGTCCCGGCGATCAATCAGTTCCGAACGACGTCGCTACAGGACACGCACTCATGTGGAAGAAGAAATCTATATTTTGGGAGCTGCCATATTGGAAAGTCCTGCGTGTCCGCTCTTCAATCGACGTGATGCACGTGACGAAGAATCTTTGCGTGAACCTGCTAGGATTCCTAGGCGTGTATGGGAAGACAAAAGATACACCAGAAGCACGGGAGGACCAACAAATTATGAAAGACCCAAAGAACATGCATACACAGAACAAGACGGATAAAGGGCGTCACTTAAGTCGTGCCAGCTATGCTCTTACCAAAGCAGAGAAGGAAATCTTTTTTGAAGTCCTTTACAGTATCAAGGTGCTGTCGGGATTCTCATCTAATATAAAGGGGATAATAAATATGGCAGAGAAAAAGTTCCAAAACCTGAAGTCTCATGACTGTCACGTGATTATGACGCGGTTGCTTCCGATTGCATTGAGGGGGATTCTACCGGAAAATGTTCGAGTACCCATTGTGAAGCTGTGTGCATTCCTCAATGCAATATCTCAGAAGGTAATCAATCCAGATATTCTGCCAAGGTTACAGAAGGATGTGGTACAATGTCTTGTTAGTTTTGAATTGGTGTTCCCACCATCCTTCTTCAATATTATGACGCATCTTCTGGTTCACCTAGTGGAAGAGATTGCCATTCTCGGTCCGGTATTTCTGCACAATATGTTCCCCTTTGAGAGGTTCATGGGAGTCTTAAAAAATATGTTCATAACCGTGCTAGACCAGAAGGAAGCATCTCCAAGGGATATGGAACAGAGGAGTTCATTGAGTTTTGTGTTGACTTTATTCCTGACCTTAAGCCGATTGGTGTTTCTGACTCGCGGCATGAGGGAAGACTAAGTGGAAAAGGCACGCTGGGAAAGAAAGCAATGATATGTAGGGACGGGGATTCTTTCACTAAATCACACTACACAGTTCTACATAATTCCACCTTGGCAGCTCCGTATATCGAGGAACACAAGAATATTCTACGCTCCAAAAACCCGGGGAAGCCTGAATCACTGATTACAGATGAACACATGAAGTCTTTCGGTGGTTGGATGCGGACACATCTCTTGAATGACACCACTGTTGGATATCAGCTATACTTGTTGGCTGCGTCACCATCTTCTACTGTATTGAATTTCCAAGGGTACGAAATAAATGGGAATACATTCCACACGATCGCCCAAGATAAAAAGAGAACCAACCAAAATAGTGGTGTCCGCTTTGATGCAATATACGAGAATGGACAAAAGGACACATATTATGGTTACATAGAGGAGATATGGGAACTAGACTATGGAGTCTCTTTTAAGGTCCCTTTGTTTCGCTGCAAATGGGTCAACCTGAATGGGGAAGGGGTAAAGATAGACCAGTTGTACGAAATGACAACAGTGGATCTCAACAATCTTGGTTATAGAGATGAACCATTCGTCCTAGCCAATGATGTGTCTCAGGTTTTCTATGTGAAGGACATGTCCTCCAGACCGAAAAAAAGAAAAAATATGCAAACGAATACATCATATGATGAGCCAAAGCGTCACATAGTTCTTTCAGGGAAAAGAAACATCATGGGAATCGAGGACAAGACAGACATGTCAGAAGATTATAATAAGTTTGATAAAATTCTGCCCTTCACAGTGAAAACTGACCCAAGCATTCCATTAAGTAAAGAAGATGCTCCATGGTTACGTCTGAAGTGATCATAAGGAAGGACATATGCCAAGAAGTTCATGCTCATATTATGTAACTCTAGTTCATGTCTTTCGCGGTTTGTGGCTTCACGGAAGGATATCTTTCGCGGTTTGTGGCTTGACCGGGACTATATATAGGGGGGCCTTTAGTCCCGGTTTTGTAGTCCCAGTTTTTAATATTAATAAATGTCTTGAGTGTTAGTCCTGTTTTGTGGCTAGACCGGGACTATGAAGAAGTTGTACCGATTCGTACTTACCATTAAGATCTGATCTCCAAACGCGCGTGGTCACATATTAGGGAGTGCCTCTATGACCAGTTTCTTGGAGATGCTAGAGGACTGGGATCCGGCGGCATCTCCCTGAAACTGGTCGTAGTGGTTTCCCTGCTCTCGAAAACCATCTTGTAGCTTGTAACTTCTCTAACTAGATCAATACACCTGAGACCTAACTAATTTCACATATTAGGGAGTGCCTCTATGACCAGTTTCTCGGAGATGCCGGAGGACTGGGCTCCGTTGGCATCTCCCTGAAACTGGCCGTAGTGGTGTCCCTGCTCTCGAAAATCATCTTGCAGCTTGTAACTTCTCTAACTAGATCAATACGCATGGGAGCTAACTAATTTCACATATTAGGGAGTGCCTCTATGACCAGTTTCTCGGAGATGCCGGAGGACTGGGCTCCGTCGGCATCTCCCTGAAACTGGCCGTAGTGGTGTCCCTGGTCTCGAAAATCATCTTGGAGATGCCTCAAACTGGCCGGAGGACTGGACTCACAAGGATTCCTATTTATAGTACAAGCAGCTCGGCATAGTGTCGACACTTACGAAATAATGTCGACACTCGCCCCTATTATTAGTGCTCACTCGTGTTTTGTCCCGATTGGTGTCTCCAACCGGGACTAAAGGTTCATATTTAGTCCCGGTTGGTGACACCATCCGAAACAAGGTACACGCCGCACGACATAATGTCGACACTCACCCCTATCATTAGTGCTGCTTGGCCCAGCCTGCCGAAATCCCTCCAACCGGGACTAAAGATGAACCTTTAGTATATTGAAAATCCGAACAATGAAAATCCTTCGCGTGGTGTCATATTATGTTACATAGTTGAAAGGAAAAATACCAGACTTAGTATATTGATCATGTCTCGAAAAAATCTTCACAAAACGACCTATCATGTTCGAGGTTTCATGGCTTTGGTCCAAATGACCGATGTTATGAGCTGAATCACGGCATAGTTTGTGATGCTATGCCCATATTATGCATGCATATGGACATTGGTATGGAGAACAATGTTGCAGGAGGAAGTTTTCCTTTTTGTCGCACGGAAAAGCCTTTTTCCATTTTCCGAACATAAAAAACGGGTCGTTTTGTGAAGTAACCACCAAAATGCTGTTTCAGAATGCTACCGTCCCATTTTCCTAAAATACTAGACCACCTTACATGGACTATATCCCAACCGGGACATCTCAAACCTTTTCGTCCATCCCGGGTAAAAAGGACAAATATCTGCCGAATCGGTAGGAAGTGGGTCTGGTTTGTACTACAGCTACATGATCTATCGCCCGTGATTTTTTGAAAAAATCATTTTTACACTCGCAATATGTGGTTTCTTCAGAGATCCAATGCAAGTTCTAACGATGCTCGTCCCCTATCTTCATGCACGCCAGTTCGACCATAGTTAGAAATTCAGAAAATTCAAAACAGGAACAATAAATTCAAAAAAAATCCAAACAATGAAAATCCTTCGCGTGGTGTCATATTATGTGACATAGTTAAAAGGAAAAAATACCAGACTTGGTATATTGATCATGTCTCGAAAAAACCTTCACAAAATGACCTATTATGTTCGAGGTTTCATGGCTTTCGGTCCAAATGACCGATATTATGTGCTGAATCACGACATAGTTTGTGATGCTGTGCCCATATTATGCATGCATGTGGACATTGGTATGGAGAACAATGTTGCAGGAGGAAGTTTTCCTTTTTGTCGCACGGAAAAGCCTTTTTCCATTTTCCGAACATAAAAAACGGGTCGTTTTGTGAAGTAACCACCAAAATGCTGTTTCAGAATGCTACCGTCCCATTTTCCTAAAATACTAGACCACCTTACATGGACTATATCCCAACCGGGACATCTCAAACCTTTTCGTCCATCCCGGGTAAAAAGGACAAATATCTGCCGAATCGGTAGGAAGTGGGTCTGGTTTGTACTACAGCTACATGATCTATCGCCCGTGATTTTTCGAAAAAATCATTTTTACACTCGCAATATGTGGTTTCTTCAGAGATCCAATGCAAGTTCTAACGATGCTCGTCCCCTATCTTCATGCACGCCAGTTCGACCATAGTTAGAAATTCAGAAAATTCAAAACAGGAACAATAAATTCAAAAAAAATCCAAACAATGAAAATCCTTCGCGTGGTGTCATATTATGTGACATAGTTAAAAGGAAAAAATACCAGACTTGGTATATTGATCATGTCTCGAAAAAACCTTCACAAAATGACCTATTATGTTCGAGGTTTCATGGCTTTCGGTCCAAATGACCGATATTATGTGCTGAATCACGACATAGTTTGTGATGCTGTGCCCATATTATGCATGCATGTGGACATTGGTATGGAGAACAATGTTGCAGGAGGAAGTTTTCCTTTTTGTCGCACGGAAAAGCCTTTTTCCATTTTCCGAACATAAAAAACGGGTCGTTTTGTGAAGTAACCACCAAAATGCTGTTTCAGAATGCTACCGTCCCATTTTCCTAAAATACTAGACCACCTTACATGGACTATATCCCAACCGGGACATCTCAAACCTTTTCGTCCATCCCGGGTAAAAAGGACAAATATCTGCCGAATCGGTAGGAAGTGGGTCTGGTTTGTACTACAGCTACATGATCTATCGCCCGTGATTTTTTGAAAAAATCATTTTTACACTCGCAATATGTGGTTTCTTCAGAGATCCAATGCAAGGTCTAACGATGCTCGTCCCCTATCTTCATGCACGCCAGTTCGACCATAGTTAGAAATTCAGAAAATTCAAAACAGGAACAATAAATTCAAAAAAAATCCAAACAATGAAAATCCTTCGCGTGGTGTCATATTATGTGACATAGTTAAAAGGAAAAAATACCAGACTTGGTATATTGATCATGTCTCGAAAAAACCTTCACAAAATGACCTATTATGTTCGAGGTTTCATGACTTTCGGTCCAAATGACCGATATTATGTGCTAAATCACGACATAGTTTGTGATACTGTGCCCATATTATGCATGCATGTGTACATTGGTATGGAGAACAATGTTGCAGGAGGAAGTTTTCATTTTTGTCGCATGGAAAAGCCCTTTTCCATTTTCCGAGCGCAAAAAACGGGTCGTTTTGTGAAGTAACCACCAAAATGCTGTTTCAGAATGCTCCCGTCCCATTTTCCTAAAATACTAGGCCACCTTACATGCACTATATCCCAACCGGAACATCTCAAACCTTTTCGTCCATCCCGGGTAAAAAGGACAAATGTCTGCCGAATCGGCAGGAAGTGGGTCCGGTTTGTACTACAGGTACATGATCTATCCAGTTCTACCCTAATAAAATTTTCTTTCCGCCCATTATTTCCCGTCCTTTTTTTCCGCCCATTAATATATATAAAATATAAGTTAATTCAAATCCAAATTAAAAATAGAAAATGGTTTTGAATTATTTATTCAAATCCAAACACTTTTTATGTTTAAAGTTTTTCTAAATTCCAAATTAATATTAAAAAAATATAAGTTAATTCATTTTTAATTGTAAATGGTTCATATTTTAAATGGTTACATTAATTATTTTTTAAAATAGAAAATGGTTTTGAATTATTTATTCAAATCCAAACACTTTTTATGTTTAAAGTTTTTCTAAATTCCAAATTAATATTTAAAAAATATAAGTTGATTCATTTTTAATTGTAAATGGTTCATATTTTAAATGGTTACATTAATTATTTTTTAAAACAGAAAATGGTTTTGAATTATTTATTCAAATCCAAACACTTTTTATGTTTAAAGTTTTTCTAAAATCCAAATTAATATTCAAAAAAGTATAAGTTAATTCATTTTTAATTTTAAATGGTTACATTAATTATTTTTTAAAAACAGAAAATGGTTTTGAATTTTTTATTCAAATGCAAACACTTTTTATGTTTAAAGTTTTTCTAAATTCCAAATTAATATTCAAAAAATACAAGTTAATTCATTTTTTATTTTAAATGGTTACATTAATTATTTTTAAAAACAGAAAATGGTTTTGAATTAGTTATTCAAATTCAAACACTTTTTATGTTTAAAGTTTTTCTAAATTCCAAAGTAATTATCATTTAAAAAACATTACAAATTTAAACCCCAAATAAAAATAAGGCGGGAACAGAGAGAAAATTCCTGAAAAAATTTGAAAACAGGGTCATATGTCCCGGTTGGAGCCACCAACCGGGACTAAAGAGCCCTGCGCGGACCCCTTGGGCTGATGCAAAATAAGTGGACTATATGTCCTGGTTGGTGGCTCCGACGGGGACGTATGACCCTTTAGTCCCAGTTGGAGCCACCAACCGGGACAAAAGGTACTTTGGTTATAACTGTTTGCCCCTTCTCCTTCTTCCCCGTTCCTCTTCACTCACCCGCAACAGATCACCGCCGCCACGAGGACAAGCGCTCGGACGCCGTCAGGCTGCCCAACCGCTGCCCCGCTATCGGCCTCCACGCGATGCCCCGCCGTCGGACTCCACTCACTGCCCTGCGTCGCGCCTCCCCGCGCTGCTTCTTCCTCGACCCCGACGAGCTTCGCCGCGCTCCGAGCCTCGCCTTTCCTCACCGTCGTCCCCAATCGCTTCAGGGTGAGCCGCTGAACCTCCCTGACCCGATATTTTCTTCCTGGCGTCGCGCATAGCCGCTGCTCGCCGTTCACCCGAGAGCTCCTGAAAGGACTATATCTTCTCATGATATATTTTTTTGGTGTTAATGATAATCCCAACTGTGTTTTAATTGTGCGCTTGAGTTTCAGGGGAAACGTTGTTGATGTGTCCTTCTATAGTGGTGGATGCTCTCTTGGGATCTCATGAAGACGGTGGCCTTTTAGTCTTCTCCTAGTTTCTCTCCGGTTATTGTTTTTAGGTCACCGTACTATTAAGAGGGGGTCCATTTTGGAAAGCTGTGGGAAATCACTTGTTCTTGCACAAACCTATATGCACCGCCACAGCCATGCCATTATCCCGTGAGAGAGCGTGTTCCTGTTCTGTTGGAGCCTTTTGTGTCTCACCGGAACATCCGGCCTAGGCCGGAAGTTCCGCTCAAACTTTTTCTGCGGGCTGTTCTACACTTTGTTCCGACGCTAGTTCCGCCCCAAGTTCCGATGGTGAATCAGTAACCTTCTGTTCGAAGAGTTCTATTTGCCGGAACTTGGGCCAGAACTTGCATCAGAACTTGTCCTGCCAAAAGTTCCTGAGCAGAACTTCCGCCAGAAGCCGGAACTTCCGGTCAGATTCGCTTCGCGACCCAAAAGTTCCGCCCCTTGTTCCGCCCCAGGTTCCGGTGGCGGCTCAGTAACCTTCTGTTTTGAAGCGTTCTATTTGCCAGAACTTGGTCGAAACTTGCATCGGAAGTTCACCGGAACTTTCGGTCTGTTTTGACCGGAACGTTCGGTTGCGCTTCTGGAGCGGGCGTCAACGGTCTGATGACCGTTGGAGCCAGGCTAGGCGGAACTTCCGGCCTCTCACCGGAATTTCCGGTGAGGTCGCGGGGGATGTAACGGTTCAGCGCGAGGGGTCCTATTTAAGGCACCCCTCTTCTTCCTCCCACTCTCTCTCGAATTTTTCTCTCTACTCCATTAATTCTTGAGCTTCACCTCACTAGATCTCTCTCTCTAGCCACTCAAATGACTTGATCTTTTGAGAGGTGAGGGAGGTGACCTAGATCTACACTTCCACCTAAGAAGATTTGATTTCCCCACCCATCCTTTGTGGATCTTGTTGCTCTTGGGTTTCTTGGAAACCTAGACGGTGTAGGGCATCCTCGGAGCTAAGAGGTGTGTTGTAAAGCTTCGAGGTGTCGTTGAGGGTCTCCAATTGAGTTGTGGAGCCTCCCCCTCAACCTCGGTGTGAAGGTTTTGGTTGGCACCTTCAAGGTCACCGGTTAGTGGATTGTGAGGCCTCCTTTGTGGGGGAGCTCACCGGAGAAGAAGGTGAGGCCTTTGTGGCGCTCGGGTGACCTTGTGTGGCCCCGACACCTCTCCAACATAGACGTAGCTCCTTGGGAGTGAACTACGGGAATTACATCTCCGTGTCTCCTCTCTGGTTACTTCGTTCCCTTCCTTTACTCCTTGCTATTTACTGTTTTTGTTGTTGGTGTTTGTTTTCTTGCATTTAGGTTGTTCACTTAGTTGCATCTCTAGATAACTTCCTTTCTCGTTGAGCCTAAAAGTGAGAAACAAATTAAAATTGGGTAGACGCCTATTCACCCGCCCTCTAGTCGTATCAAGTCGGTACTTTCAATTGGTATCAGAGCCAAGGCTCTTATTTCGGGCTTCACTACAAGGAATCTGGCTATATATGACCCTCTATTTTCGTCACAAAATCGTCATAATAGTCTATTTATGACGATTCTATGAAGATTTTGAGATTGTCGAAAGCTGAGCGTCGCAAATGAACTATAACGACGATTTTAGTAAAATCGTCATAACCATCTATGACGATATTGGATCTGCATAACTATTATGAAGATCGTCATAATAGTTATGAAGATCCAATATCGTCATGGGAAAACTGGCATGGCCAGGTCAGATCCCACGTGGCTGATCCTACGTGGCATATATACAGCCCGGTCCATTTTAATGATCTATATAGGCCAAGCCCAGTAATTCTGGCCTTTTTCTTTTTTAGGCTTTGGGCTTTTTATAGTTCAATATTTTGGGCCTTAGGCTTGGCAGTCTGTTTCATTTCTGGGCCAAAGCCGTTTTACAATCCATTACCATGTCAGAGATTGGCATTTTAATAGAACATTGCTTTTAAACCTTTTTATTTTGATGGAATACAAAAGTCTGAATCAATTGTTTTGGGGTCGTGGCTATTTAGAGCAGAAATTCGATCCGTTTTCACCAGTACAGCAGGCAAGCAAATCAAATATTCTCATATCAGCACTAATATTTGTACATCACAGGCAGAATTTCATTCCATAATATATATATCATATATTTACAAAAGGTAAAATCAAGCTGCCATCAAAGAAACTACAAAAAACTACAGAAATATTTGATAGGCCACCAATTTCATCGTCTTCCTGTTCCAGTTTCAAAAAAATAATGCACCTAGCATTGGAAAAAGCACGTATCAGAAGCATATAGCATCAAACAAAATGCATGGCATAGTGTGATTTGCACTAGTTTATTTTAACTTACCGATAAGGACATAAATACATAAACTGAAGCAAAAAGGACTACCATGTCAGGCCCCAGCACATCATAATTGTGCATTTTAACCTTCTACTTGCAATGTTTAATGCTGGAAAGAAATGAGATGATATTCAATGGCATGGAAATCACAAAATATGAGACCACCGTATTCTCATGAGCTGCTTTCACAAAAATAACAATGAAATTACATAATTGGCTTTGCCAAATCCAGTCAACAACTGTCAAAGAGGAGAATTCATACTCAACAACATTGTTGTGCACCTGCATCAACCAGAAGCACTAAACTGAGATTGCATCATGAAAACTAGTACATGAAGTTGATTGGTCCAACAATGTAAAATGTAAGACTATATGCAATAGATAAACTACATGCCTACAAAAGCTCAAAGTGGCAGTAGCTCAAAAACAGGAATTGTTCAAAGACAAACATATTAAGGCATACATCCACAGGCGTTATTTCATAGGACATCCATACATAGACAAAGGCCAATAGAGTATGATCACAGAAGTAAAAACAACTACAGTAATCACCATATAACACACTGTTCTAGTGAAAAATGAAAATAGCATAGCCCATGGTACACTACTAGTGTGAAATACACACTACTACTACACTTAAAACAGTTAACTGCAATCTAGCAAACGGATTTTACATGCTAAGAAGGTATAATCCGAAGCACAAACCTAAGGGAGAACAACAGCAACAGGTACAAGCCAACGCCTCCTCCCGTACAGATCCGGTGAAGCACTTGATGATTGCGGTCGCTGAGCAACAACGTTACTTCGAATGTAGTGTGGTGAGGCCAAAACTGAGAATCCAGTGGCATAGCCAGGGCTGCCTGCAAAAACAACCAAGAGGTAGGTGTCAGTAAGCATCAAGGATGCTGCTGCTGTGGGTCAAACCAACTAAAATAAGGGCCAATTGAATTTTAGCACGAAATAGTTAGATCCTGATGAAGCATATGGATTCACGCAAACTACTGAGTTATATTAGCACACTGTTGTCAATGATCATAACTGGTTCAAATGTATTTCAAGCTTTAGAGTAAAATAGAACTAGTCAAAAAAAAATTCAATAAGCATCCGCAAGCATTAGTTATATTTTTCAAGCATGTTAATACTGTGAAAATAGAATGAATACCCAGTAAACATAAACAAGCAGAACATCTAAAATTTGGTACAGGTCATTGCAAACTACAAACTACATTGCTCCTTACCAAGATACATGTCATTTGCTAGTTTACTGCTACCGCTACTGTTTTGTGATCATGTATGAGATGCTCAACTCCTCAACAACCCCATATATATACAGTGCGATGGTTATCATGTCAAAACTAAATAGAGTGGAATGCAGACACAACCTTAACAAAATTTAACACATCATATACGTTTCATATATACAAGCCCATCAACATTAAACCAAGGATGACAAGTTTTCTCGTGAGAATCAAAACAATACAAACATATTTATCACTACATCAGAACACATACAACCTATGTTGGTTCTAATGTAATTGAACCTACGCCGTGTTCATTTCAGTTTAAAGATAATAGAACCAACTTAAATAGACTCACTGGATTTTGTCGGAGCTCGATGTGTTCTTGCGACCCTTGAAAGAACCACAGAATGGAGCTTGATGATGAAGGAGTGGGCGTTGGCGACCCTGGCAACCTCCCCATCTCCACCTGTGTCGCCTCCTCCCTCCACAACAATAGGTTCTCGACAGCCTGATCTGCGTCCTCGAGCTCGGTGAGGGAGCCGTAGCGGAGAAACCCGGGAGCCGTAGCGGAGCAACCCCCACCCACCCCACCCCCATGACGCGGGCCTAGAAGTAGGTGAGGTACTCGAAGTGGGCGCTCCAGGCCCCGCGTACTCGACGATGAGGCTCCCGGCGGTAGCATAGGGGAAAGGAGGAGCGTTTGTGGCGGCTAGCCCCCTGACGAAGAGAGGTGGGGATCTGGCTCAGGAGGGCTCCGGTCGATGCAGGGTTGAAAGGAGAAGGGAGGCTCTTGAGGGCTTCTGATCGATGGGGATCTGGCTTAGGAGGCCTCGCGGTCGATCTAACGCGAGAGGAAGGAAAGAGAGGAGGTGGGTGGTGGTGGTGACGGTGGTGAGGGGAGAAGATCTGGTGCGATGCGGTGCAGTTGGTGATATTCTTTGGGGAGACGGGGCGGCGCCGGTGTTAGGGTTTGGGTCGGGGAGGGCGGAAGGGAGGAGGTCCAGGGTAGGGGGAGACGGGGTGGCGCCGGTGTTAGTGCCGGGGAGGGGAGTGGCGGAAGGGAGGAGGTCCAAGGAAGGGGAGACGGGGCGGCGCCGGTGCTTGGGTCGAGGAGGGGAGTGGCTCGCGTCTGAGCAGAAGAGGATAGGGTTCGATCGGTTAGGGTTGGGTCGGGGAAGGAAGAGGGGATCGAGTTGGGCCGTGGGTGCGGTGGGGACTGGGAGTAGGGTGTGCTTCTTCGGGTGAGAGGACATACGTTGGATCGGAACTGAACGGTCTAGATCAGGCTGATAGGGATGATCTGTGGGAGGCAATTTCCTGTGATTTGATTGGTCGGTTCATAAAACATCTTTTTTATATTTCCAAGCGCAAAAAACGGGGCGTTTTGTGAAGCAACCACCAAATGACAGTTTTAGAATGGTACCACCACATTTTGTAAAAATATTAGACCACCTTACATAGACAATGTCCCAACCGGGATATCTCAAACTTTTCCGTTCACCCCTGGCAAAAAAGACAAATTCCTGCCGAATTGGTAGGAAGTGGGTCCGGTTTGAACTATAGGTACATGATCCGATGCTCCAGATTTTTGGAAAAAATGATTTTTAGACTCAAAATATGCTGTTTCTTCAGAGATTCAATGCAAGTTTAGCGAGTGTCAGCCCCTAGCTAAGAACCTCCGTGCCCGCCGTTTTGACCATAGTTTGAAACGGGCATAAATTTTTAAAACCGGTCCGATCAATGCAAATCCTTCGCGCGGTGT
The DNA here is from genome assembly GCA_916181665.1 of Avena sativa. NCBI lineage: Eukaryota > Viridiplantae > Streptophyta > Magnoliopsida > Poales > Poaceae > Avena > Avena sativa. The sequence goes on along the minus strand of OV702286.1, from coordinate 26,361,925 downwards.
ATTCTTATATGACATAGTTGCAAGGAAAAATACCAACCTTGGTATATTGCAAGTGTCTCGAAAAAACCTTCTCAGAAATGACCTATCATGTCCGAGGTTCATGGCTTTCGGGCCAAACGACCGATGTTATGGCTAGAATCAGGGCATAGTTTGTGATAATGTGCCCATATTGTGCACACATATGTATCATGGGATGGCGAACAATGTTGCAGGATAATGTTTTCCTTTTCGACGCACGGAAAAACTATTTTCCATTTTCCGAGCGCAAAAAACGGGGCGTTTTGTGAAGCAACCATCAAATGACAGTTTTAGAATGGTACCACCACATTTTGTAAAAATATTAGACCACCTTACATAGACAATGTCCCAACCGGGATATCTTAAACTTTTCCGTTCACCCCTGGCAAAAAAGACAAATTCCTGCCGAATCGGTAGGAAGTGGGTCCGGTTTGAACTACAGGTACAAGATCTGATGCTCCTGATTTTTGGCAAAAATGATTTTGAGACTCACAATATGCTGTTTATTCAGAGATTCAATGCAAGTTTAGCGAGTCTCAGCCCCTAGCTAAGAACCTCCGTGCCCGCCGTTTTGACCATAGTTTGAAACGGGCATAATTTTTTTAAAAACGGTCCGATCAATGCAAATCCTTCGCGTGGTGTCTTCTTATATGACATAGTTGCAAGGAAAAATACCAACCTTGGTATATTGCAAGTGTCTCGAAAAAACCTTCTCAGAAATGACCTATCATGTCCGAGGTTTCATGGCTTTCGGGCCAAACGACCACTGTTATGGCTAGAATCAGGGCATAGTTTGTGATAATGTGCCCATATTGTGTACACATATGTATCATGGGATAGCGGACAATGTTGCAGGAGAAAGTTTTCCTTTTCGACGCACGGAAAAACTATTTTCCATTTTCCGAGCGTAAAAAACGGGGCGTTTTGTGAAGCAACCACCAAATGACAGTTTTAGAATGGTACCACCACATTTTGTAAAAATATTAGACCACCTTAAATAGACAATGTCCCAACCGGGATATCTCAAACTTTTCCGTTCACCCCTGGCAAAAAAGACAAATTCCTGCCGAATCGGTAGGAAGTGGATCCGGTTTGAACTACAGGTACATGATCCGATGCTCCTGATTTTTGGAAAAAATGATTTTTAGACTCACAATATGCTGTTTCTTCAGAGATTCAATGCAAGTTTAGCGAGTCTCAGCCCCTAGCTAAGAACCTCCGTGCCCGTCGTTTTAACCATAGTTTGAAACAGGCATAATTTTTTTAAAAACGGTCCGATCAATGCAAATCCTTCGCGTGGTGTCTTCTTATATGACATAGTTGCAAGGAAAAATACCAACCTTGGTATATTGCAAGTGTCTCGAAAAAACCTTCTCAGAAATGACCTATCATGTCCGAGGTTTCATGGCTTTCGTGCCAAACGACCAATGTTATGGCTAGAATCAGGGCATGTGCCCATATTGTGCACACATATGTATCATGGGATGACGAACAATGTTGCAGGAGAAAGTTTTCCTTTTCGACGCACGGAAAAACTATTTTTCATTTTCCGAGCGTAAAAAAGGGGCGTTTTGTGAAGCAACCACCAAATGACAGTTTTAGAATGGTACCACCATATCTTGTAAAAATATTAGACCACCTTACATATACAATGTCCCAACCGGGATATCTCAAACTTTTCTGTTTACCCCTGGCAAAAAAGACAAATTCCTGCCGAATCGGTAGGAAGTGGGTCCGGTTTGAACTACAGGTACATGATCCGATGCTCCTGATTTTTGGCAAAAATGATTTTTAGACTCATAATATGCTGTTTCTTCAGAGATCCAATGCAAGTTTAGCGAGGCTCAGCCTCGAGCTAACAACCTTCATGCCCGCCGTTTTGACCATAGTTTGAAACGGGCATAAAAAATTCAAAAATGGTCTAATTATTGAACTTATCAATGATGCATGATACAATTTCAATAATAGAATGCATGGTTAGAAAGGGCTCGTCGATTTGATCGATTTAGATATATTATTTGTCCAAATACAATATAGGGAATAAAAGTTATGAATTTATTAAAAAAATGTTTTTTATGTATTCAAACAATTTCGAAATTTTAAATTGATCAATAATTATTTTTAGGGTCATATTATTAATCCTTGCATTTTTCGGAGCAGAAAACATACATCATTTGTTATTTTTGGATTAAGAAAATAAAAGATATGAATTATCTTACTTAAAACTTTTTATTCATTTTATGTAAAAAGAAAAATGGTAGAAAATTAGCCCAGTTGTCTTTATACCAACTCTCGAAAGTGCTATGGTCTATCGGCCAATTCGGCCCATTTGGCGTGAAAATATTGAAGAAGGAAAAAAAAAAGGCGAAGCATAAGAGGAGGAGTCTTGGTCCATTCGGACCAGGCCCATTGCCAATCATAACTTAGATAAATAGTGGCAGCGACATGTGATATACACATAAATTTGTTGGCCTGGTTGTTGTATGCACGTGAAGGAGTGTCAGGTCGCTGGTTCGATTCCAAGTGGCCACCTATTTTTGGCACTTATTTGCAAGGACGTGCGGGCATGGCTGGTAGAATATGCCACGTTAGTAAAAAAAGACGTGCGTGATGGCTAGTATAACCAACCAAAGTCGTTGGCAGAATGGTAAGAGCATACCGTCTGGTGGGTCGGTGGGTGAGGTCGGTGGTTCGATCGCTGCAAGCACCACCTTTTTTGTCATTTATTTTTGGATTTATAAAAAACTAATACATAAATGTTGTATTTATAAAATAACTGTGCAACTATAACAAGATTGACTGTGTGACTTGGTGGTTCTCAACAAGTGAGCATGGTTGTGTGGTCGCTGGTTCAAGTCCCATCTCCACCTCCTTTTAGCACCATTATTTCCTAAAAAGATTAGACATATATTGAGACATGGATATATGCATATATAAAAATTGACACACAGACATGCCATATAAGCATAATTGCTGATGTGGCCAGCTAGTTAATTCAATGTATATTATTTTAGACGATATGACGATTTAAATTGGTCATAATAGGGTATAAATAAGGCTCCAAGCTGTATCATGTAGGTTATGACGATTTCAAGTGATGAAATTACGACGATTTTGACATAAATCGTCGTAATTCGATAGGATTTTGACCTCTCCAAACAACGCACGACCATCTTGTGCGAAATCGTCATAAATCTATGACGATTTGATTTCTCGTCACTACGAGAAGGTCATAAGTTAACACATTTTTTGTAGTGCTTTACCGCCTAAGAGACTATGGCCGACGAAGGGGGTAGTGAAACCGAAAAATCCAAAAACTTGGCCACTATGGATGACCTCAAGCAATTGGAGTCATCCATGATGTCCAAGTTCGAGGAAATGATGAATCTCTTGCAGTCTCTCACTCCAAACCCCATGGTTGTTATTGACACATCCCAACCCAACGAGGTTCCTCCCACCGTTACGGTGTCCGCCCCCGGGGTAACTCCCGCGGCTGCCACCACTCACTTGGGACTTGGTTTTGTTGCTCAAACCTCTACCAAGGTTCCAAGTGAGAACATCGAGGAGCCCGAGAACCCAACTTCCAAAGAGGAAAATGGAGGAAAGGACTACTCGGCGGTACCCCCACCACCGAAGTACACTCCGGATCCACCCATCCCCATGCCACACATTATACCTCAAGGAGCACCACCCATGCTAGATACTTCTAATTTCGCCAATTGGCAATATCTAATGCGCTCACATATTTCCAGCTCATCTATTGAGTTAATGAGGATTGTGGAGGATGGATTCTCTCCATATGACCCAAAGAAGTTGACACGAGGTGAAGTGGTGGACAAGCAACTCAATGCCACAGCTTTGGGAATGATTCAAAAGGCCTTGACTCTAAAGAATTTTGCTCACATTCGCCAATTTGACACCGCGAAGGAAGCTTGGGATCAACTCACCAAGCTCTTTGTTGGGAATGCTAGCATCCAAAGCTCCAAGTTTGATGAGATCAACAACGAGTGCGATGGTTTCGCAATGCAAGATGATGAGACCCCCGAAGACATATATAGGCGCCTTAAGGTCCTTTGTTCCACTATGAGGGACCTTGGGCTCACTATGTTGATGATAAGTTTATGAAGAGGAAGTTCATTCAAGCTCTCCTCCCATTTGAAGAACAAAAGCTCAGCTCTATCAAGGGAAGAACCAACTTTCACTTAATGACCTCCCAAGAAGTCTTGAGTGAAGTTATTGCCATGACTATTGCCAAGAAGAATGCATAGTCCGCTTGAGCTAGAGCTATTGGGTCAACCAAAGTGAATCTTGCTTTGAAGGCCAAGGATATTGAAGTTGATGATGATGATACATCAAGTGAGTGGTCTCAAGAGGATCTCAATTGTGCCTTCAACAAACATCTTGCTCTCGCTTCAAGGGCCTTTTGGAACAAGTCCGGATTCAAGTCAAGATCAAGGGACAACTCAAGATTCAACTCACCCAACAAGTCTCCCAAAGCAAGGTCGTGTTACAATTGCAACGACAAGAGTCACTTCGTGGCCAAGTGTCCCTTTGAGAACCATGAAGACAATGGTGGTCGTCTCATTCGCAAGATCAAGTCAAGACCTCCTCATCCCTTGAACAAGAACTACGCCGTCAAGAACGCCACTGACAAGGAACGAGCAATTGTGGTCCATGAAGAATATCTTTCGGGCACGTATGAAGATGATGATGATGAAGTTCATGGTGGAGAGATTGTGGGGGTTGCTGCTATTGCCAATACCTCAACTCCACGTCTATCCCTCTTCGACTCGCCAAATGAAAATGTCATCTCCTCCAACCAAAAGTGCTTCATGGCCAAGGCCACCGAGGTAACACCGAAACCCACTCCTCAACCTATCTCTAGTAAGCCTTCCTCTCTTGATCTTGTTGGTCTAGAGGTGAAGAAAGAGATGATTGACATGTGTGAATTTGTTGCTACCTTAGATGAAGAAACTAAAAACTGCTTTGAGTCCTTACTTGCACAACTTGACAATGCTAGAGATGCCTTAGATGAAAAGGAAGAACTTCTTGACTTGCTAAGTAAAAATGAAAGAGATGCCGCCGATGAAATTTCCTCTCTCACTCAAAGTCTTGAGGATGAACAAAATATGAGAATTAATCTTGAAGAAAATGTGTCTAAGCTTGTAGATGATCATAACAACCCTTTGAGCTCTACAATTAAAGAACGTGACCATGCTCTTGCTTTGATTAAGGTTCTCAAGAAAGAAAATGCTGAGTTTGTGGGTGGTCATGATAGGACTCAAAAGGATCTTGAGAAACTCAAAGAGGAACACAAAGCCTTGGAGAGTAAATTCTCAAATCTTTTTGAAGCTCATGAACAGCTTCAAACTCAATTAACTTGTGATCTCTCTAAGTCTTCCGATGTGCAAATTATAGACTTGTCTAGCTCTCCTAACCCTTGTTGCAAGCATGAGCATCTCATAGAGGAAGTCAAGGTGTTGAAGGATCAACTTGCCAAGACTAAGAAGAAGAAGAAGAACAAGAAGAAAAAAAAGAACAAGGGCATGGCCCAAGGGGTACCACACGGCCTAACCCTCTTGCAAAGTGACAACTTTGCCGGAAAGAACAATCCCTCTTATATTCTTTGCAAATCTTATGATGGTCATGTATATGCTAGATACGTGGGAACGTCTTACACACATGATTATCATTGGGCCATTTGGGTGCCAAAGGTTCTTGTCACTAACAAAAGGGGACCCATTGCAAAATGGGTACCTAAACCCAAGGCTTGATTTTCTTGTAGGACTATGCTTCTGGCGGATCAAAATGGGTGCTTGATAGTGGTGCCACGAGTCATATGACCGGAAGCAAGTCTATCATGACCGAATTGAGGCCCAATATTGCCAACACCATGGTCTCCTACGGTGACAAAACAAGCTCTCAGGTTTTGGGTTTTCGCAAAGTGGTGGTAACCCCGGATGTATCCTTGGTTGACATCATGCTTGTCAAAACTCTTGGTTACAACTTACTCTCAGTTCGTGCTCTTGCTCTTATGGGTCTTTCTTCTTTCTTTAATTCTCATTCCATGGTCCTCATGTGGAGCAAGTCTCTCAAGGTGGCTTTTGTAGGATATGTAGAACATGACTTGTATGTGGTGGACTTTTCAGGGACCACTACTCCTCATGCTCTATGTCTCTATGCTAAAGCCGACAAGGGCTGATTGTGGCATCGCCGCCTAGCCCATGTCAACATGAGGACTTTGCAAAGACTTCACTCCGAGGGCCACATCCTTGGAATTAATGATGTTTCTTTTGCCAAAGATCGTGTTTGCAGGGCTTGTATTGAAGGTAAGATGCATGAAACTCCTCACAAAGCGCTCAATCAAATCACTACCGAGAGGTGTTTGGAGCTCTTGCATATGGATCTCTTTGGTCCTCCCTCTCATGATAGCCTTGGAGGCAAGAAGTATTGCTTGGTTATTGTGGATGATTTCTCAAGATACACTTGGGTGTTCTTTTGCAAGTACAAGAGTGAGACTCAACAAACCGTCATTGACTTTTCTAATGAGGTTCAACGGAAGCACAATGCAACTATTCTCTCAATTCGAAGTGACAATGGCACTGAGTTAAAAAACTATACCTTGGATGAGTTTCTCAGTGATGAAGGAATCAAGCATCAATACTCCACTCCCTACACCCCTCAACAAAACGGAGTTGCCGAAAGGAAGAATCACAATTTGATGGATACGACTAGGTCTATGCTAGCTGAGTTCAAGTCTCCATACAACTTTTGGGCCGAGGCCATCTTCACCGCTTGCCATGCAACCAACCGGCTTTATCTCCGCAAGAAAAAGAACAAGACCCCCTATGAACTTCTCACCGGGAAAAAGCCTAATGTTAGCTACTTTCGGGTGTTTGGTTGCAAGTGCTACATTCTCAAGAAAGGAGTTCGGTTGTCCAAGTTTGAATCCAAGGCTCAAGAAGGAATTTTCGTTGGCTACTCAAATCAGTCCCATGCTTATAGAGTCTACAACAAAGCCAATGGAAGAGTTGAAGAGACAAGCAACGTGAAGTTTGATGAAAATCATGAGTCTCTTGTTAGGCAAGATGGTGTTTGTGATCCAAGTGTTTAAATTCCTACCAAGGCCATAGGAAGAATGGGTGTGGGTTTCCACCTCCCCATTGAGGATCCCCTTATGGATGAAGGAGAAGGACCAAGCTCTACTCAAGTGGAGCCCTCACTCTCACAAGATCATCTTGAGCCTCAAGGACCTACTTTCTTGGCACAAGCTCCCTCAAGCTCTTCCGAAGCTTCCCATACTCATGACTCTCCAAGCTCCAAAGAACAAGCTCTTAATCAACAACATCAACCTCCCCACGATGGGGCTCCTCCTCAAGGCACCTCCCACGGACAAGCTCTTCATCAACCTCATCAACCTCCCCAATATGGGGCTTCTCCCCAAGGTCAAGCTCGTTGAGATCAAGAGCAAGTCAATGATCCTCAAGGATCCTCTCCAAGTGATGACTCCCCCGAAGTGGAAATTGATGAAGATGACCCTCGTGTTTGTGCTTATAGTCAAGGCGGCGGCTCAATTGGTGGAAATGACCAAGTGGTAGCTCAAGAATCTCGAGTTGAAGAACAAGCCCGCCGTCAAGCCTATCGTCTCGCCAAGCTTGTTCGGGATGGCCATATCCTTGATAATGTCTATGGATATTTCAATAAAGGTTCCACTACTAGGAGGCAACTAGCTTCCTTTTGCTCTCACCATGCATTTATCTCTCTTGTGGAACCACAGAAAGTCTTCGAAGCTCTTGAAGATGATGATTGGCTTGATGCTATGAACGAAGAACTTCTCAACTTCAAGAGGAACAATGTTTGGACATTGGTTGAGCGGCCCAAAGACTGTCAAAACGTCATTGGAACCAAGTGGGTCTTCAAGAACAAGTGCGATGCGAATGGAATTGTCGTGCGCAACAAGGCAAGGTTAGTTTCCCAAGGATACTCACAAGTTAAGGGCATCGACTACGGTGAGACTTACGCCCCCGTTGCTCGCCTTGAATCCATTCGTATGCTTCTTGCCTTCGCTACCCATCATAACTTTAAATTGCATCAAATGGATGTTAAGAGTGCTTTTCTTAATGGTCCTTTGAAAGAGTTGGTATACGTCAAGCAACCTCCGGGTTTTGAGGATCCACTTTTTCCGAACCATGTCTACAAGCTCAATAAGGCACTCTATGGCCTCAAGCAAGCCCCACGTGCGTTGTATGATTGCCTTAGGGAGCTCTTGTTAGACCGTGGCTTCGAAGTGGGCCTCATTGATCCCACTCTTTTTACTAAGAAATTTGGAGGCCACTTGTTCGTATGCCAAATCTATGTTGATGATATTATCTTTGGGTCTATTAACAAAACTTTTAATGAGGATTTTGCCAAGCTCATGACCGATCGCTTCGAGATGTCCATGATGGGGGAGTTGAAATTTTTCCTTGGGTTTGAAGTCAAGCAATTGAGGAAAGGGACTTTCATCAACCAAGCCAAGTACATCTAAGACATGCTCAAGAAGTTCAAGTTTGATCAAGTCAAAGGTGCCAAGACTCCCATGCCAACTAAGGTTAATCTTGATCTCGATCCCAAGGGTAAGGAGGTGGATCAAAAATTCTATCGATCGATGATTTGTTCTTTGCTCTATCTTTGTGCATCCCGACCGGATATTATGTTGAGTGTGGGTATGTGTGCAAGATTTCAAGCCGCACCAAAGGAAAGTCACATGGTGGCGGTCAAGAGGATCTTGCGATATTTAGTTCATACCCCAAACTTTGGGTTGTGGTACCCCAAGGGAGCCAGCTTTGATCTCATTGTTTACACGGACTCGGACTGGGCTGGTGACAAAGTGGGAAGAAAGTCAACCTCCGGAGCTTGTCAGTTTCTCAGAAGATCTTTGGTTTGTTGGTCCTCGAAGAAGCAAAACTGTGTGTCTATGTCCACTGCCGAAGCTGAGTACATCTCTGCCGCAAGCTGTTGTGCTCAATTGCTATGGATGAAGCAAACTTTGAAGGATCTTGGACTATCTTTTGTCAAGGTGCCTCTTCTTTGCGACAATGAGAGTGCCATTGCTATTGCTCACAATCCCGTGCAACACAACCGGACCAAGCACATTGAGATTCGTCATCATTTCATTCGGGACCATGTTGCTAGAGGAGACATTTCTTTGGAGTATGTTCCCACCAAGGCAAATCTTGCGGATCTTCTCACGAAGCCTCTTGATGAAGCAAGGTTCCGAGAGTTAAGGCATGAGCTAAATATCATTGATTCGAGCAATGTTGCTTGAGTACCTTGCACACCTACCCGCGTCTCAATGTGTATCTTGTTTGGATGTAGGCATGGATTTAGGGGGAGTGTAGTTCCTCTTATGAACAAACGCTATCCCTATTATGCGCACATTAAAGTTTTCATACTCTGTAGTCTCTAAAGGAGACCATTTGAGCTTCATGATGAGTGTTGGTAATGAACCCAAGATATATCTTCGCGGTTTCAAGCCATTTACTCTTATATAAGGTGGCCTCGGCCACCGACCCGTTTTTATTTGTGTCTTTGACCCGTTTTTATTCGTTTTTGTTGGTTTTGGTTCTTCACAGTTTGAGCTCTCTATCCTAAGCCTTTCCTTACCTCAAGCCCTCTCTATTCCCTGCACAAGTTCTTCCTTGTTATCTTCCTAACCTGAGATGGTCTTCCTGGCATCAGCGGAACTTCCGGTCCCTGACCGGAACTTCCGGTGGTTCTCCCTGTCCTATATAAGGTGGGCCCTGGGGGAAAACGGGATCTTCTTCCTTTTTCCCCCAAGAACCATCCTCTATTTGGAGCAGCCGCCGGCCAAGACCTCTCCATGAAGGTGCTCCGGCCCCTTCGTCTCCAACCTCTCCTCCGCAGATCTGCTCCATGGGATCCTTCCCCACCTCGATCTCCCGCCATGGACTCTGGTATTTGCCCTCAACTCCCTCCATTAATGGAGATCTTGCTCTCACCATGGCTTGAGTTAGGGCACACCTTGTCTAGGCTAGTTCTTTGGCTAGAACTTGTTGGAAGATCTTGGTAGGCCTAGGGTATCATGCTAGAGTAGATTGGTCCAATACATCCTTGAAAAATCTTTGCACTTGTGGCTTTTAGACCTAGATCTAGTGAACTCCTGTTTGGAACCGTCAGTTCGTGGCCTCACCGGAACTTCCGGTGGACCATTTTTCACCGGAAGTTCCGGCGATTCAGCGGAAGTTCCGACGACAATGCAATTTTTTATCTGTTTGTATTTTTCCAATCTATTTCTTTTGTTTCCTCTTCCGAACTTGTGCACTTATCCCACCTTCCTTCCCTACCCTTGTTCTTTCTTCTCAGGGCAAGAAGATACCCGTCAAGGCAAGCGTGCCCGCCGACCATCCTCTGACATTCCTCCTGAGATTGATGAAGAAGATGTTGAGGTTGTGCGTCCGACCACTCAGACTACTCGTCAGAAGGCTGCTGCTGCTCGCCGTGCTGCTACTGCTGCAGGGAAGTGTCCTGCTCTTGCTTAGAAGGCCACTGCTGCTGGGCTAGACATGACCAAAGCCAAGATTTCCAAGTGGTCTCAGAAAGCTTACTCTGCATTCAGGGCTGCGGATCCCTACCTCGTGCCTCGTGATCATCTTTGCTTGGACCCTCACTTCCACACCTGCCGTCAGGAACAGATATATGAAGAAATTTATGCATCGAAGAAGAGGTTCGTGGTTGCTCTTCAAAAGTACATCAATGTGACTCACATGGAAGAGAAGCAAACTTACTTTGGCGAGGCTCTTGATATTTGCCAGAAGTTTGGGCTGGTTCCCCTCATGGAGCACCGTCAGAACTTTGATGTGACTGCTATTGCTCAGTTTTACTCAACTCTGTTTATTCGCATGCAGTCCTCTACTGAAGGTGTGTTGAAGTGGATGACCAGGGACGTGTTTCTTACCGCCACTTGGTCTGAGTTTGCTGAGCTTCTTGGCTATCCAATTCAGCCTGGCCGCGGGGCAAATGGTTGGCGTGTTCATGGTCCTGAAGCTACTGATCCTGAGGTCCTGGAGCCTCTCTACATTGAAGGATGGGGAACTGTTGGGCTTGTGAATCATCTGCTGCCAGTTTTTGACATCATGCGTAGGGTGTACTTGAACACCATCTCTCCCAAGGCTGGCAACTTTGATCAGTTTCATGGCTATCAGGTTGACCTCATGCATCAGACTTATCTTCGCCAGGACACTGACAGGTCAATGGATATTATGCACTTCATCTACTCAGAGATGTGGGCAGCTCTCATTGAAAAGCGCTCCTGCATCTATGCTCCTTACATACAGACTCTCATCAATCACAAGTGGCTTGAGACGACTGGCAACCCCTTTCCTCAAGACAACATCACCATTCATGAAGAGAAAAAGCTACGTGTGAGTAAGCACCAAAAGCCTCGTACTCAAGAATAAAAAGAAGTTGCACTCAAGAAGGCTCGAGATGTTGCTAGTGGTCCCTCCTCTGCTCCTGGTGGCCCTAGTGCTGGTGGTCCTTCCCTCCGGAGGCAGCCGTCTTGGGCAAAGAAGCTGCTTGGGAAAGTGAAGAAAACTTTCTTCTTTCTGTAGGACCGCGAGTATCAGGCTTATGTTGATCAGTGTCACAATGTTCAGCGCCAGAAGGCCATCATGGCAGCCATCAACATTCCTTGCTCACCGGTCACTAGCTCTGTCACTGTTCCCAAGGAGGATTGGATTCGCGACAACTGCAACTGGTCCGAGGATGAGTCTGAGGAGGAGGTCTCTGGTCCGCCTGAGTGGGGTCCTTGGGTCCCTGAGTCTGCCCCTTGTCCCTCTCGTGGCTGGGACGAGTAGCTTGATCTTCTCTTCCTTTTTGGTGTCTCGATGCCAAAGGGGGAGAAAGATGGCTATTAGGTTGTCTACGGGATTTGCATGGGTTGAGTCGCGAGGCTGTTCTTGCCTTTGATCTTTTCTTGCTCGCGAACTCTCTAGTTTTATTTGTGTGCTTGTGACTTTATGTCCGTGAACTTATGTGTGCTTGTGGAGCTTGTTATGTCCGAGACTATGTGTTATCTTATGCAATGTCGTGCGTGTGGTATCTTGTTGTCATCTTATGGGCATATGCATATGGTGGTGGAGCCTCATTGCTCTTATTGTTATTATTATTCCTTTTGTCTCCACCACAGTTGGTTGGTTCCGGTATGATCTCTATCCTTTCTTGTATCTTGCACTTGTGCTATTTTTGCAATTGGTAGGGGGAGCCTCTGTGTATGTGTGCCAGTCTTGTCCTTAGAGTTCTTTCCTCTACCTTGCACACATACAGGGGGAGCTTGTCCCGTCCATTGCAAAGATTGCTTTGATTCTATGCAAATCATTGGGATTGTCATCTAACACCAAAAAGGGGGAGATTGAAAGGATTATATCTTCTCATGATATCTTTTTTGGTGTTAATGATAATCCCAACTGTGTTTTAATTGTGCGCTTGAGTTTCAGGGGAAACGTTGTTGATGTCTCCTTCTATAGTGGTGGATGCTCTCTTGGTATCTCATGAAGACGGTGGCCTTTTAGTCTTCTCCTAGTTTCTCTCCGGTTATTGTTTTTAGGTCACCGTACTATTAAGAGGGGGTCCATTTTGGAAGGCTGTGGGAAATCACTTGTTCTTGCACAAACCTATATGCACCGCCACAGCCATCCCATTATCCCGTGAGAGAGCGTGTTCCTGTTCTGTTGGAGACTTTTGTGTCTCACCGGAACTTCCGGCCTAGGCCGGAAGTTCCGCTCAAACTTTTTCTGCGGGCTGTTCTACACTTTGTTCCGACGCTAGTTCCGCCCCAAGTTCCGATGGTGAATCAGTAACCTTCTGTTCGAAAAGTTCTATTTGCCGGAACTTGGGCCGGAACTTGCATCGGAACTTGTCCTGCCAAAAGTTCCTGAGCGGAACTTCCGCCAGAAGCCGGAACTTCTGGTCAGATTCGCTTCGCGACCCAAAAGTTCCGCCCCTTGTTCCGCCCAGGTTCCGGTGGCGGCTCAGTAACCTTCTGTTTTGAAGCGTTCTATTTGCCAGAACTTGGTCGGAACTTGCATCGGAAGTTCATCGGAACTTCCGGTCTGTTTTGACCGGAACTTCCGGTTGCGCTTCTGGAGCGGGCATCAACGGTCTGATGACCGTTGGAGCCAGGATGGGCGGAACTTCCGGCCTCTCACCGGAACTTCCGATGAGGTCGCGGGGGCTGTAACGGTTCAGCGCGAGGGGCCTATTTAAGGCACCCCTCTTCTTCCTCCCACTCTCTCTCGAATTTTTCTCTCTCCTCCATTAATGCTTGAGCTTCACCTCACTAGATCTCTCTCTCTAGCCACTCAAATGACTTGAACTTTTGAGAGGTGAGGGAGGTGACCTAGATCTACACTTCAACCTAAGAAGATTTGATTTCCCCACCCATCCTTTGTGGTTCTTGTTGCTCTTGGGTTTCTTGGAACCCTAGACGGTGTAGGGCATCCTCGGAGCTAAGGCGTGCGTTTTAAAGCTTCGAGGTGTCGTTGAGGGTCTCCAATTGAGTTGTGGAGCCTCCCCCTCAACCTCGGTGTAAAGGTTTCGGTTGGCGCCTTCAAGGTCACCGATTAATGGATTGTGAGGCCTCCTTTGTGGGGGAGCTCACTGGAGAAGAAGGTGAGGCCTTTGTGGCGCTCGGGTGACCTTGTGTGGCCCCGACACCTCTCCAACGTAGACGTAGCTCCTTGGGAGTGAACTACGGGAATTACATCTCCGTGTCTCCTCTCCGGTTACTTCGTTCCCTTCCTTTACTCCTTGCTATTTATTGTTTTTGTTGTTGGTGTTTGTTTTCTTGCATTTAGGTTGTTCACTTAGTTGCATCTCTAGATAACTTCCTTTCTCGTTGAGCCTAAAAGTGAGAAACAAATTAAAATTGGGTAGACGCCTATTCACCCCCCTCTAGTCGTATCAAGTCGGTACTTTCAGCTCCGCCGCAGATGCTCGCCGTCGTGCTTGATCCGGCAACCATTAGCTAGCGGCGCTAGGTTAGATAGGTTCCTCTCGCTCGCACGGTTTGAACAGACCCAACGACACTCCCTAGAATCGCCGGAAAATTCGCCGGCGACCACCGCCTGCCGCTCCGGTCGCGTCGTCGCGAGTGACGTGGCCACTCGCTCGCACGGTTTGAACAGACCCAACGACACTCCCTAGAATCGCCAGAAAATTCGCCGGCGACCACCGCCTGCCGCTCCGGTCGCGTCGTCGCGAGTGACGTGGCCACCACATGGCCACGGGGTGGACCCAGCGTGGCCTGGGGCCCGCTCGTCAGGCCCTCTGGCTAGATCCAGCCCCGGTGAGAAACGCCCTACCCCCCCCCACTTTGCGTGTGGGGCTGCTGATGTGGCTCCGGCCCCACCAGTCAGTCTCTATGGGTAGGTTCAGTCGTGGTAACAAAAGCCCTGGGTTCATTATGACGTCAACCTGATGTAATAAATTGTTTTATAATTCTAGAAAATGATTAAATATTGTAAAATTCATATCTTATTATTTATAAGTCAGAAAAATTCAAATAATATATCAAAATGTTTAGAAAAATGAGTTCTACCTTTTTAAGCTATAATCATGCATTGATAATCAACTTTAATGACAAGTTTAATTAGATAACTAAATCAACCCCTCTCATGTGTTTCCGGAGTTTCCCGAGTTAGGGTTTTCAACCCTCGGAACCCCGTTTAAATTGCCGAGCAAGTTTTAGGGTTTCATTTCAATGCAATTCAACTTGTCATATCATCATCCTTGTTTGAGCATTCCTCCTATCCCTCCTCCCCGACCGCCACAACGCCTCCGTCTCCGTCCATCGCCACGCGCTCCAGCCGCCCCTTCCCTTTTAGTGTGTATGTATATATTGTGTATGTATATATAGTGTGTATGTATATATTTTTATTATTGTGTATGTATATATTAGGGTTCCTATGAATTAGGGTTTATCCGTTTTGACTTATCTGTTTTTCCACCTATGCAGAAAATATGGACCCACACGACAGAGACGAAGAAAAGGAAGAGTTGATCCAAGGTGTGATCCACGGGGAAGAAAATTTAGATGTATCGACGTTTCTAAAAAACTCCGGTGAGGGTGATCCTCTTTATGCCGGAATAAACGACTTGTTTGAGGTTGAAGGTGTTGCCTTCCGCGAGGGAGAAGGCGATGCCTTGTGTAATCGAGAAGACGACCGCTCTGGCGAGGTGCATGTAATATAATTAACTCATTAGTTCATCATCTGCTCTCTATATAGAAATAGTAACGACAATCTTTCTTCTTTTAGCCCTCCGGATCGAAGAAATCTACTGAAAAGAGCAGCTGAGGCCCAACCAAAAAGTTGGGAGACCATGAGAGGTTCAGGATCGAAGATGTCGCTGAAGACGGCAAACTGACGGCTCCCGAAGTTGTTGCAAACAAATTTGTGGCACAATGCGGAGTAATCGTTAGGGACTTAATCCCGATCACCATTCGAAATTGGAATAGGCCTGCTGATGCGGAAGAAGAGGGAACATGTTTATTTGTCCCTAACCACGCCAAAGATTTACTGTGGAAGAGGATCATGGTTAATTTCAAACTACCGAAGATAGAGCTGGATCCAAATGCGGAGGATCCAGTTGAGGACGCCTTAGAACATGGGAGAGCTATGGAGGCTAAGGTCAGGGAGTGGGCTTTGAAGAAGATGGCCTAGAGTTTCACCAACTGGAAGAAAAGATTGCACCTTGACTATGTCGTGAAAGAGAAGACTCCCAATTTCAATAATATCCAGTTTGAGAAGATAAAACCATTCTGGGCTGAGTTTGTGAAATACAAGACATCAGAAAAAGCTAAGAAAATGTCTGCAACGAATAAGCTGAATGCTGCTAACAAGAAGTATCACCATACTATGGGGCAAGGTGGCTATAGGGCTGGCATTCCTAAGTGGGAGAAACTTGAGAATGAACTGCGTGCTAAAAAGATCACCCCAGAGACAGACGATTGGGTAGAATGTGCAAGGAATTAGTTTTACGGGCATGGGGGCACGTTGGACTCGGAAGGGAAGTGTATATATATAACATACGACATAAAGAAGACCCCTTGCCAATCGAGAAGATGAGAAAAGCAGTAAAGGCTGTTAAAGATGGGGACTTCATTCCCGATAGAGAGAATGATGAGCTCACACTCGCCCTTGGAAATAAGGAACATGATGGACGAACACGAGGCACAAGCGGCTCCAAACCATGGAGGACTGGGTTTCCCGAAGAGAGGAAGAAATATCCTGATAGAAGCCCTCAGAGGAGAAAGGACAGGGCGGAAGTTGAAGCAGATATTCAGAAAGAGCGAATGCGTATAATTGAAGAACGAATAAAGCAACAACAAGATGAAATTAACGCACTTAAAGAGAAAAGTACTACCGGCCCATCTCAGCAGCACACTACATTCGATGCTACCGGCCTATCGAATAATCAAAAAAGCAGTGTGGCTTCCACCGAGGTCCCGGGTGATGACAATGGCGATGACGATGGTGCACCGATGATGGCTCCTGTTGGCTACCCAGTGGATGATATCACAGAGATGAAACACTGCGAGATACATGTCAAAGTTGTGAACATATCAATGAAGGTGGCGGTCGGCTATGCCTTACCAATTGGACCCACGCCAACTTACCACTGTCGTCCGGTTCCCGAGGGCTACGCTGTTGTCGGGGTGGATGAAATCATGCCTACCTTTGATGTTTTGGATCTTCACTACCTTGCAGGTGAAGGGGATGTGACTGTACTGGGAGATGCAACGAACATCACCATTCTATGGCCAAAGGAATGTATTGTGCTTCGAAATCACACGCCAAGGCCATCTTCGCCGCCGCCTCACCCATGTCCAGCAAGGTCGTCGCCGCCGCGGAAGCCGTCTTCGTCGCCTCACCCGACTCCGTCGCCTCACCCGGCTCTGTCGCCTCACCCGTCTCCGGCGCAGCCATCGTCGCGGGAGCCATCGCCGGAGCCTCAGGATAAAAAGCGTAAGCGTACCGCTACTCTACGTCGTGGTAAGCGATAGCCGAAACGTAAACAAGAGCCTCTTCCAAAAGTACCAAAGGTTCCTCCCAAGAGAGCTTATGACTGTACTGAAGAGGAGACTGCGGCGATCGTTGATGCGGAAACGACAGCGTATTTATCTAAGGTGAGGCGGCCGAAAGAGCCAGAGTTCCCCAGCACCAAAGAAGAAAAAGCCAGAGTGTTGAAAATGCTAAAGACTCTTCATCAACCCAAGCCAACGCTGTCATCAGACTATGTGCGTTCTATTCTCAAGTCACATGCGGCACAACAAGCCTCAAAGAGCAGTACTGATGCAAGCGAGAAATCTGTTGCCCAGCTCATAGAACAAGCAAAACAGTCTTGCGCCCCTCTCAAGGTGATTTCCCAAACCAATGTGGGGTCGAGCAAATATGGGGCCGAGGAGCAGTATGATCCTTAGGTAGTTGCACAATACGGAGAAGCTGCCGCTGCTCAAGGTATGAGTATTGCCCAGTACTTATCCCAGTTAGAGTACTTCCCCGTGAGTGAAGTAGCATACAAATACCAGTACGGCAAATCTCTCGTCAAACCTGAGGAGGTAAATAATCTTCCAACAAAAATGCGGAGATTGCATTACTGGTACATGCATGCCACAAAGGCCGGGGCTAACTGGATAGTGCTGAAGGTTACAAAAAGCATTATGGGAAAGATATAGATGACATGATATCCATTGAATTTGATGAACTATTTCAATTATTCAATCAAGACGCCTTGGACAAATCGATCTTCAGTGCCTATTGTCTGTAAGTACTAATTCTGTAATTAATTTAGTCTCCAGCTATCTCACCTTGTTTATTGCATGTATATAATCATACTGTAATATGCAGAATAAAGATTCTCGAATGCAGCAGAGGACAAATCTATGACATTGGCTTCATTGACCCATATTGGGTTCATGAAGCTAATCTCAAAACATGCCCCCAGGATACGGAGGATAATATAGTACACGCGTTAAGGTTTCAAGAAACCAGAAGGGAAATAATTTTTCCTTACAACTTCGAGTGAGTGTTATTGTCCTCTATACACTTTCTATTTCGCTTACTCGATGTTAATTATATAATTGATTAGTTATGCATTCGCAGCTTCCACTATATTCTGTTAATCATTCAACTTGACAAAGGGCGTGTACTAGTCATAGACTCGAAACATAAACCCCTTGAGCGGTGGAAGGACATGCAGATGCTTCTCCAGCGATAATTCTAATCATTACGACACTATATCGGCAACGTTCGTGAATTTTATGATATCAAGTAATCAATAACTTATTTTATTTGTTTTCTTCGCCGGGCAGCGCTTGGAAAAGGTTCACCAACAAGACTAGGGGTGTTTGGAAAGCGGAGATTACATTTCAAGCACTAGATGTAAGCACCACTAGCTATATCCGCACATCTCTTTGATTCTAGTTTTGATACAGTTATTATCATGCTTGATTATTATTTTGATTGAACTATGTTCTCATAAAGTGCCTGACACAGGGATCAGGTAACAATCTATGTGGATACTATGTTTGCGAGTTCATCCGGCACACGTGCGATGAGAAGGGCAGAAATTTAGAGCAACTCCACGTACGTAAACAATTTCTATAGTTTTTTATTACAATCAAATTGTGTTTAGTTTCATTAATATAGGTTGACTCCTTTTTTAAATCAGATCGAACGTCTACGGGATGGTCTTCTTCCAAAGGATCGCGTACGAGCAATTTAGGAGGAATTGGCGGGATTCTTGGATGCAGAAGTCTTAAACCCAAAAGGGGAATACTATTCGGCTGTGTATAGACAATAGGGATTGTAAAAAGAGCAACTTTTGTATGTAGTGCATGAACTCGATCCGTGTATCGAATGTAATATTGTCATGATGATCTTGTGTAATATAATGATTCCTTCATTGATGAGTGCAAAACACTAAATAAACAATAAAACAACCTAAATGAATTCTCTTCCGCGGCAAAAAAAAGTGGCGAAAATGCTACCGCGGCAACAAAAGTTGCCAAAATGAATTCTCTGCCGCGGCAGAGAAATGTGCCAAATCTCTGCCGCGGCAGAAGGTTATTTGTCCCGGTTCGTGTTACGAAGAGGGACGGTTGCTCCACCCCCCTCGCCCTCTAACGCCTCCACGTGTACCCCCATTTGTCCCGGTTGGTGGGGCAACCGGGACTAAAGGTTGGGGCTTTAGTCCCGATTGCCCCGTCCCGGTTGGGTAACCGGGACTACCAACCGGGACCAATGGGGCGTTTTCTACTAGTGGTGGAGATCTGTTCAATGGCAAGGATGAGCTCGAAGTACCTCCGCCTAAGCGCAGCGGCGAGGAGATCGATGCTTTGTCGAAAAGATGGAAATACTGCCCTCCGCCGGGTAAGATAAAGAAGCATAAGCGGAAGCGAGGAGATAAGAAGAAGGAAAAGGAACACGGTCCGCTCATGGGGGTATGGAAAAGGAGGTCCGTGTTTTGGGACTTGCCGTACTAGAAGATCCTCGGTACGCCTCATAGCCTTGATGTCATGCATATTACGAAGAACGTTTGCGAAAGCTTGCTTGGCACTCTTCTCCACATGTTGGATAGGACCAAAGACGGGCCGAAAGCAAGACACGACCTAAAGGCCCTGAATATCAGAGAAGAGCTTCACCCCCATCTTCTTCTACGGTTGAGGAGGATACAAACGATCGCAAGCGCAAAAGGGCGGGGAAGCAGCCGGTTGAGGAGGAGACGGAAGATCCTATGGGAAAAAGGTCGAAGAAGAGTGAAACCCCGCGCCCCTCCTGCTTCACTCTATATCCTAACGAGCTCGAACAGATGATCGGTTGCCTCCTCGGAACCAAGTATCCCTTAGGCTACACGGGGCTGATACGTAGATGGTTGGACCGGACGAAAGGAATCTTCAGCGGTATGAAGTCTCATGACTGTCACATCATGATGACGCAGATACTTCCAGTTGAAATCCGAGGGATCATGGAACCGCACGTCCGTGCAACGCTGACTAGCCTCTGTAACTTCTTCGACGTCATCACTCGGAAGTCGATAACCATCAAGAAACTCGGGCGGCTGCAGGAAGAGATCGTCACCATCATATCCGAGATGGAGATGTACTTCCCGCCCGCATTCTTCGACATCATGGTCCACCTGCTGTTGCATATAGTGGACAATATCGAGGATCTCGGGCCTCCGTTCCTTCAGAACATGATGGCATTAGAAAGAATGAATAGAATCATCAAAGGATATGTCCATAACAAGGCACATCCGGATGGAAGCATCGTCCAAGGATTTCTCTTTGAGGAGTGCGTCTCTTTCTGCAAGAATTATCTTAACGAGGAAAACCCACGTCCGATTGGTTTGCCCACGAACAAGCACCTCGGCAGGTTAGAGGGAGTAGGCCACCGCACTGGCAAGAAGGAAATGGACGTGGATTAGTGTGATAGGAGAGCCGAATTTGATAGGGCCCACTTAGTAGCGCTACAGCACATGGACGATGTCACGCCTTGGGTGGAAAAGCACAAAACCATGATCGAGAACAATGCTAAAAGGCTGATGACGGAAGAAGAGGTATTTAGAGCGCACAAATCCTCTTTCGCGCGCTGGTTCAAAGACCAGATTGATGCCACTCCCCCGCCAATGACAAGCGTCACGGACAGAATCACAGTGGCTTTGTCTTACGGGCCCGCGCCAAACCTCATGACTTATCAAGAATACGACATCAGCAGTTACACATTCTACACGGAGGAGAGAGACAAAAGAAGCGACTATCAGAAGTCAGGTGTGACGATGGAATCTTACATGGGTGAAGAGAAGAAAAGATACTATCGAAGGATCGAGGAAATTTGGGAGCTTGACTACGTCGGGGAGAAGCTACCGATGTTCCGTGTCAGATGGGCTACAAATGTCAGAAAAGAAGACGAGTATTTTACCACCATGCGTATGCCCAACAAATCCAAGACCAAGAAACCCACCGCACAAAATGAGCCATGGGTGCTGGCTAAGCACGTCGAGCAATGCTTCTTCATTATCGACCAGTCAAGGCCTAGCCATGTCATCGTGAGGAGAGGCAAAAGGGCCCTCGTCGGAATGGATGGAGTCGCCGACAAGAAAGACTTTGACGGACTCGTTGGAGACCCAATGATGGAAGAACCCGATGAAAACGATGCAACATACACAAAAAGAAGAAGAAGGAGCACATTGTAACACCCTCAGAATCGATCCTATGCAAGTTTCAGCGATTCCCGCCAAACCCGCATAGAAACGATTCAAAGGTGCCCACCAAGCACTTTCGTGCGGGTGGAAAACAAAGTAATACCATTACACAATAGTCCATGATGGAACCCACAGAATAGATATATACAATAATTACTCAAAGATTCAAGAATACAGATATACCATACAAAGATCCAAATCACCTTGAAAATGATACAACATCTGACTACGAACAAGATGCAAATGGGCTAAGAGCCCTGAAGAATAACCAATGGCGTCCATAACCCTGCCCAGGCCAAGCCGGAAGGGTAGCCCTGCTAACGACGTCGATCTCAAAACCTGCTAAAAACAAAAGGGGTGCCGACAAAGGGCAAAGGAAAAAGAGAGCGGTCAGTACTGAGGCCAGTACAGGGCGAGACTAGAATTCGGCGGTCCTCGCCTACATAGGTATGGTGGACTGAAGCGGCAGCGCAGCATGCACTAAACAACCTATAGAGACTCGATATAACTGTCGGCTATCAGAGAGGGATAAGAAAGACCTATTCGGAACCAACCTGATACTACCACCAAACATACCCATCCTGGTATTTCCCCCTCGAGACCAAACGAGGAAGTCAACCGAGGAACTCACACAGTTGGCAGCTTTATTTATTCAGTTATCGTTGCAGCAATTAATAGTCAGGTATAGATAGTCATCCTGATATAATAAGCAGTGGGCACTTTTAGTTAACCATTCCGTTTTAGTTGCAACACTTACTAGTCAGATACAATTAGCATGAGATATACCAAACCCAGCAGTGGTTGGTCCTTCTATTTAGCCATTCCGTTGTAGTGAAGGTGATTACTAGTCATAACGGATACAAGTCAAATTATAACAGTAAACTTTAGTTATAGTTGTCTATGATCGAGAACTGTGCTCCAAGTCGTCCATAACCGCGGACACGGCTTCTCGAAAAGATTTAACCCTGCAGGGGTGCACCAAAGTTCCCACACGCACCTACACCCTTGTTGTCAGATCAGGTAGGTACAAGATCACAAAACATACACCCAACGGTATGTCGACGGGGTTTCGGACACGACGTTTCCCAGACCCAAAGCAAGCACGGGGGGCCACCCCACTAAGCTACCCGTAACGAAGTCGGCCGATCTCCGAGACGGACCCATGGTTTGTGTCGACGACTGTAAACGACTGGGAACCCGAAAGTGTGACTAGGCTTGTCGATACAGCGAAAACGTATCACGGGGTTCCTAAACAGTACAGGCGCTCCACGCGCAATCGTAAATAAAGCAGTAAAGCATGGCATAAGTACATGATAGTAATAAAGCCCCAAACTACTTTGTAGCCCCCAGTACAGTACTTTGAAATCAGGTACTAAATCGATGGGGGTGCCCACACACCCCACCTGTGGTTAGCGCGCTCGATCTCGGAACAGGTGTCAAGAACTCGGGGTCCTACGGGACACCAGTGAGCGGTTAAAAACCAAATATTGTCTATTACCCACCGGTGCCTCTGCATTTACCTACTTTCAATTTTAGTTATTATACAGTAATTAAATCCATGATCATATCCACCATTAAGCATAAGGCATCTCTCCAACAACTGTGGTACTTGACAACATGCAACAGCACTTGAGCAAGCGACTACGATACGCAAGTCCAACTATCTACCAAACAACAGGTAATAGGATGTGTCCAAGGCAATATAAGGATGCAAGGGATATCACGGATACGAAAACTAGAGCATCGCAACACAGATAGCAATAGATCAACAGGAGGAAATAGAGACTAGAAAGGTAAAATAGGTAGAAAGGGGGAGAATACTCGCCTGAAAACATTGCCCAAGTTTCATAACCGAAGAACTTGTCGAAGCTCACAACATCTCTTCGTCCTATCCGGAAAGAAGCAAAACACTAAAAGGAACAAGCGATGCAACAATTACAACTAATGCGGAATAATCGGCATGATCATGATATGATGCATGATATGGTAAGTTAATAATGCAAACTATGTTTAAAAGGTCTTAGAGGCATAACACATTGATGATATAGCATTCGTGAGGCATTATTAATAAGAATCGATTAGTTCCCAATTTTATTTATCATGTTTTGCTTGCATAAACAATACTAATTATAAAACTGCTCTTAATGCATGATGCAAAAGATAACATGGATATCATGGTTGGAGAGGTCTCGTCGTGCTGATTGATTTAGACATATCATTTGTCGAATTCGGAGTTATGGATTTAAAGTTATGCAATAATCAAAAAGAGACAATTATTAATATTTATTAATTCGAAATTTTTAAATTGCTCAAATGATAATATAAATAGCATAAACATATTCCTCACATTTTTCTGATTAAAAAAAACATATATTATACATATTATTTGAAATTGTGAATTTAAAAAATATTATTCAAGTCAAAATTATTAAAGGGTGGTCAAAGTCAAAGGTGTGACTAGTTTGAAAACAAGTTTAGCAAGATTTGAATTTACAATTGAATTCACCTTGGAAAATAAAACAGATTTCATATTAAGTTTTTATTCAAATTCGAAATCATTTAAAAGTTATGACAATATTTGTATTTAAAGAGAATATAATTCAGTTTTAATTCGTATTAGAAATAAAAATGGGCTTTTGTTACTCGGCGAAAATCTACACACAGCCGCTTACAAGTGGGGCCTGGGGTGCCTGCGGGCCACGCGCGCAGAGCAACAGGGCTGGGACAAGTGGCAGGGGAGGACCTCGGGACTGCGGGTTGGTTCTTGGAAAGCATGGGTATCTTTTTACGAAAAGCCAGGGCGGGGAGGATTGCGGGCTGGAACTGGAAAACGATGAGGCCCTTTTAGAAAATCTGCGGGACGGATCTGACGAGACTAAAACTGGATCGTGAAAACTGCTAGCTCGGCTGAAACTTTAGATGAAGATGGCGAGGAATCCATTGAGATTTTGAACAAGACACAAAAACCAAAGTTGAGGAGGGGACACAAGGCTACAAGTTTTACCAAGGGGTCTCCGCCGGAGAACGACCATAAAGACCAGAAATGGTCCACGAACAGAGAAGAATTTTCTAGAAACAAACTGTCAAAAACCGTCAGAGTTATAGAGAGTTCGGGTGATTTTGTGGGGATGATTCCGAGCAGATCCGGCGGTCGTTTTTGTTGTGGTTTGATCCTATGCATAGAGGAATCCTACAGCTTCAAAATCTGTTTAGGGAGCAGCGCCGGGATAGATTGAGGAGGACAGGAATCTAAAAAGAACAGGTGCTGCGTGGCACTGCTGCTACTGCTAGGCACGACTGCTGCTACTGCCGTTTGCCAAACATGGCGTGCGCAGCTCGCGGCGACGATGCAAGGCCAGAGAGGATCGAGACGGAAGTCTCACCGAGAGATGGGCGGAGGCGATCGGCCGGCGGAGACGGGAGACGGCAGACTCTTGCAACCAGAACGGAGCACGTTGGCCTCGCCTGCTCCTCCTCGCTCCAGGAAGTAGACGGCTGCAGCAACGGTGCTCAAGCGGGCGCTAGAGCTACTGTCGGCGCGGCCTGGCGGCAACAGGGTATTCTTGGAAGAGAAGAAGGTGAGCAGAGGAAAGGGATGGGAAGGAATAGGTTGGATGGGGGCGCTGCCTCGGATGCTCTTTATGCTAAAGCAGGGAAAAGGAGGGCATGTGCACGGCGTGAGCGCGTTGTCACCGTCCGGAGGCGCTCGCACGTGATCAGACGAGGAAGAAAAACAGTCGCTGTGCGGTGGGGCGATGGAGAGGTAGGGCCCAGGCTGCGGGGGTGGATGGAGGGTTGGGGGGAGCAGTTGGCGCAACTTCTGATCGAGCCGTCCTGCTGCTGCTCGAAAGGTAGGGCACCAGGTCCAGTTGCAGGGGGAAAATACTCCAGGGAGGCGTTGGGGAGAGGGTCCGGTGCAACCAGCAGAGAGAGAGGGGCGCCCGGTGTAAGCCGAGAGGGCCAGGGAGAGGTCGGGGTCTGCCATGGTTTTAGAGTGGTTGGGGTTTGGGTTTTAGCTAGGTAGCTGGAGGGAGTCTGATCCGTAGGATCGGATCGAGGTGGGTGGAAGCTTGGTTAAGGTTTAGATTCGGGAGATAGGAAGGAGAGGGTGTAGGTGGAGATGGGCTTTACCTTCTTGAGGAAAAAGAAAAAAGAGAGAAAGGGTAGAGGATTACATGTGCATTTATATTTTTATATGGAACCATTTAAATATCACATGAGCTTGAAAAGATCCCAAATGCAAATATAAGGAGCTCACATGGTATTTAGTTGGAGGATTGCCCACAAGATCATGTAGACAAAGAGTATTTGGATAAAGGTGACAAGAAATCCACACATGGTATATGGGCCAACAAGAATGCAAGTAAATCAAATGAGAGCCTCGTATACATGCATGGTAGAAATAATGAGCAAGTTAAGCTCACATGGATCCAAAGCAAGATAGTAGGTAGAATGAATTAAAGAGACATGCCATCAACTCAATTTGGGCATCATTTACATTTATCAAGAACCAAATACATTATCTCAAGAGCCAAAATATCAATAAGTCAAATGCAACATGAGGAGCCAAATGAAATAAGTTTTAATATGATGTTCAAATGCAAGGTGGCATGGTGACATGAGCATGATATAATAATGATGCAATGAATGGCATGAAGGAAGTAGCAATATATAGACTAGGCAAGTAGCATTGCAATTGTTAGACAATTGGGATGCTACACACATTGCCTAGGTCATCAGCTACAACAAATCCGTACACAAGGAGTCTCGACAATGAGACTGGCGGGGTCGTCAAGTCAAAAAATACCAAGCAGAAGGGCAAGAAGAAGAATCAGAGTGCAAAGAATAAACAGTAGGAATTTGGTGTGGTCGAGAAAATAACACTCATCATTTTATGTGTATCACTTATTAATGTTTTTATGTGTAAGTGTGTACTATACCATTAAACTCCTACGGAGGCGACGGATCATTTGCAACTAACTTAATTAGCCATCATTTTTTGTGTGTTTGTTGCCTCTGACGGAATTGCTCTATCATTTTATGTGTGTTTGTTGCCTCCAACGAAATTGCGCTATCATTTTATGTGTGCATGTTTACCTCCGACCGACTATCATTTTATGTGTGTTTGTTGCCTCCGACGAAATTTTGCTATCATTTTATGTGTGTTATTTGTTGCCTCCCACGGAATTGCGCTATCATTTTATGTGTGTTTGTTACCTCCAACGAAATTGCGCTATCGTTTTATGTGTGCGTGTTTATCTCCAATGGACTATCATTTTATGTGTGTTTGTTGCCTCCGACGAAATTGTGCTATCATTTTATGTGTGTTATTTGTTTCCTCCCACAGAATTGCGCTATCATTTTATGTGTGTTTGTTGCCTCCAACAAAATTGCGCTATCATTTTATGTGTGCATGTTTACCTCCGACGGACTATCATTTTATGTGTGTTTGTTGCCTCCAACGAAATTGCGCTATCATTTTATGTGTGTTATTTGTTGCCTCCCACGGAATTGTGCTATCATTTTATGTGTGTTTGTTGCCTGCAACGAAATTGCGCTATCATTTTATGTGTGCATGTTTACCTCCGATGGACTATCATTTTATGTGTGTTTGTTGCCTCCGACGAAATTGCGCTATCATTTTATGTGTGTTATTTGTTGCCTCCCATGGAATTACGCTATCATTTTATGTGTGTTTGTTGCCTCCAACCAAATTGCTCTATCATTTTATGTGTGCATGTTTACCTCCGATGGACTATCATTTTATGTGTGTTTATTGCCTCCGACGAAATTGCGCTATCATTTTATGTGTGTTATTTGTTGCCTCCCATGGAATTGCGCTATCATTTTATGTGTGTTATTAATTTGTTGCCTCCGATGGAATTGCGCTATCATTTTATGTGTGTTTGTTGACTCCGACGAAATTGCGCTATCATTTTATGTTTGTTTGTCTCCGATGGAATTGCGCTATCATTTTATGTGTGTTTGTTGCCTCCGACAAAATTCGCACTTCAACAACAAACGAGTCGAGCAAACGAGAGTGCTCGTTAAACTCGTTGAGTTTTGAGTTTTATGTCCAGCTAGCCCTAGACGGAAAGTGCACTTGCCCCACCTAGCAGTGACCCTGGTCCCACCTAACAATACCACCGGCAAATTCGCATCAAACCGCTGGCGGTAGCACGGGCTGGCCCCACCTGGCAGCTTTAGTAGCACCAGCAAATTCGCACGAAACGCCAGGGGTAGACTGGGCTGGCCCCACCTACTAGTGACCCTAACATTACCACCGGCGTATTTGTGAAAACGCCGGGGGTAAGTGCCTCTGGGTCCCACCCGCTGGATAAGGTTTTGTACTTCCCCTCTCTAGCTCCCGCTTAGATAGAGCCCCACCCGTGCCGTCTCGATCCACCGTTCCCCACCCGTCTAGATCAGCCGTGGTCCCCGTCGATCCTCCGCCGTCTGCCGTCAGCGAGGTGAGTGTCTCCTCGGCCCCCTCTCCCCTCCCTTCCTATCTCCCCCTCGCCCTCCACTACCTAACCATCTCCACCTCGCAGGACAGATCGAACCCCACCCGTGCCGTCTCGATCCGCCGCCGTCCCCATAAATCCTCCGCCATCTACCGACAGAGAGCTGAGTCTCCTCGGCCCCCTCTCCCCTCCCTTCCTCTCCCCCCTCGCCCTCCAATACCTAACCATCTCCACCTCGCAGGACAGATCGAACCCTACCCGTGCCGTCTCGATCTGCTGTCGTCCCCATCGATCCCCCGCTGTCTGCCGACAGTGAGGTGAGTCTCCTTGGCCCCCTCTCCCCTCCCTTACTCTATCCCCCTCGCCCTCCACTACCTAACCATCTCCACCTCGCAGGACAGAACCGCTCCCCCCGTGGACAAAGCCGCTCCCCCCTTGTCGACCGCCCGGAGGAGGACGACCCCATGGAGAAGGAGACCACCGTGGAGGAGGCTCGGAGGAGGAGGAGACCGCCCGGAGGAGGAGGAGGAGACCACCGCGTCGCCGTTGCTGTCACGTCCGTCGGCCGCTCGTAGGTACAACCTTCCCCCTCTCACATCCACATGGTGCCGGTGCGCTTGAGGCGGCTGTCGTCATCAAAGCACTTGGAGGCGGTCGTGTGGCCCTGCTCCGCGGAGGCCACCTCCATGGTCGCTTCCCCTGGTAATAGTGCTTGCCTAGTGCCGTTCTCTCCCATCTCTACACCCAAGCACTTGTTTGGTAACATAGATGATAGTGTCTCATTTTCATCAGCTAGGACAGTAGCTCTTATGCTGGTTCTATACGGAAGATATATATAAAATTAGCCATTTAATTCCTGCTAGAGAAGCTACAATCTCACTCTTATCATATGTCCTGATTACAACCCAACCGAGAGGCATCTCTAGGAATGTAAGAGCCATTTGATTTAAATTTCAACATCGATCAGCCAAGGCTTCACCTACCCTTGTCATTTTTCGCATTACCTTCCTCCTTGAAAATGTTTTAGTTCTAGCTAATACTGATGGTAAGTGGAGAGGTAGCGTTCCAATGGCGATCACATCAACACTTGATCCATTGCCGACACGCATCTTGACCTCACCCCTTGCTAGCGGTCACTTGTTCGGCAGCCGCTGATTCGAGTTACAAATATTAGCAACTGAACCGGTATCAAATACACAGGTGCTACTGCGAGTACTAGTGAAGTACACATCAATAACATGTATATCATATATAACTTTATTTTCCTTGCCGGCCTTCTTGTATGCCAAATACTTGGGGCAGTGGCACTTCTAGTGGCCAGTCCCCTTGCAATAATAGCACTCGGTATCAGACTTAGGGCCAACTCGGGGTTTCTTTTCAGGCATGGCAACTGGCTTGCCACCCTTCTTTCCCTTCTATTTACCCTTCCCGTCTTTCTTGAAACCAGTGGTCTTATTGATCATCAACACTTGATGTTCTTTCTTGATCTCCACTTCTGCAGTTTTAAGCATTGACAGAAGCTCAGGGAGAGACTTCTTCATGCCTTGCATATTATAGTTCATCACGAAGGTCTTATAGCTAGGTGGCAGAGACTGCAGAACATGATGGATGCCTAAGTCAATGGGAATCGTTATTCCCAAGGACACAAGCTTATCGGCGTAACCCGACATCTTGAGTACATGCTCTCTTACGGAGCTATTCTCTTCCATCCTGCAGCTAAAGAACTTTTCTGAAGCATTGTAGTTCTCTACAGCAGCATGTGTGTCGAAAATTATTTTCAACTCACCCATTGTATCAAATGCATTGCCGTTTTTGAAATGCTTTCGAAGTTTTGGCTCTAGCTCATAAAATATGCCGCAATGAACTAAGTTGTGGTCCTCCTAACGAGTCTGATAGACATTCTTCTCCTTGTCAGGGGCTTCATCGAACGGTGGGGGGCCTAGCGGGCTTCTAGCACATATTGCTTTTGTGCAGCAGAGAGGAGAATCCTCAAATTCATGGCCCATTCGGTAAAGTTGCTACCGTTCGTTGCAAGTTTCTCTTTCTCCATGAACACACTGAAATTAAAAGCAGGTGGTGCCATCTACAACAGAATTTGTAAAG
This sequence comes from Avena sativa, assembly GCA_916181665.1. Classification (NCBI taxonomy): domain Eukaryota; kingdom Viridiplantae; phylum Streptophyta; class Magnoliopsida; order Poales; family Poaceae; genus Avena; species Avena sativa. Next base: position 26,332,076 of record OV702286.1, on the reverse strand, counting down.
TTTAGACTAAGTTTATGATAGATTGAGTTCAACTAATCCAAATTAAGAATGAACTCCCACTTAAAAACGACATCCCTCGTGCCTTTTTGGTGATTACATGAACCAAATCCACTACACCAAGTCCGATCATCACGTGAGCCGGTGTAGCTTCAAAGGCGAGCATCAAATGGGCATCATATCTTCCATATGACTCATGCTTAACCTTTTGGTCCGTGTTCCGAGGCCAAGTCTTTACATGCTAGGCTCTCCAAGTAAGAACCTTAGTATTCACGTGTGTAACTGTCTTATACCCGAAATATGATCGTGGATCCAAGAACACCCGATCATCACGTGATGTCTTGGAGCGACGAAACATAATCGGTGCATACTTAAGGAAGAACACATTCTTATCTTGATATCTAAATGAGGGATCATCTTATTATGCTAATAAAATGACAAACAAGCAATATAAGATGCAATCAAACATCACATGTTTATAAGTGGAATGATATGGTTCTTGCACTCGATCTCCATCATGTGCACCGTGGTATGATCACTATCATACCTCTATGTGTAAGGCCAAGGTCTATGGAACTTACACATTATGTGTGTTGTAAGAGTATCAAATTATACTTCTACTTACAACATCACCATATCATGACACAGCCCATCAACAATCTAAACTAGACGCCTCTAATTTATTCATTGCAAGTTTTACGTGGCTTAGGGCTTTAAAATATAGAACCGTTCTTACCAACGAGGATAACCAAATTGTTGACAACTTGTTGCAAATTAGATATTGACTATAGTAGGAGAGACAGACACCCGCTAGCCACGTATGCAAAATTAGTTGCATGTCAAGCGTGGAACAGGTCTCATGTGCGAGGACATGTAAAGTTTGTCCGGGCCGCTTCATCCCACTATGCCACCAATATCCAAAGTACAAATAAGTAGCAATAACATGATCATCATCGCCAAGATACTCATATGTGTACTACCCGTGCAAAGCATCTACGCATAGATCCGGCTCTGATACCATTATAGGGTTCGCAGCATAGAAAACAAAAAAATTCCTAAGATGGGAACAACTATGTACCAAGATCTATCTACTAGATACAAGCAACAGGCGGATATACATCCGTAGAGAACATACCCTTGAAGATCGAAAAAGCTTAACGAGGTTGAACTCGTGGTTGATGTAGACGATCTCTTGCCGATCTCAAGATTGAGAGAAAGTCCTAGCGCCGCAAATTAGCGGCGCATCCGTGATCGCACACACGTCCGAGTCACCGAGCAACCTCCGCCTCCTCGCTCCAGCGATGCAGCGGAAGCACAACTATTTCTTGCCGAAAAGCCACCGGAACATGTATCTCGCTATTCCGAGACCATGGGGGATAAATACTAGAGGGGGAGAGAGATCCTTCATGAGGAGGTGTGTGTGAGAGAGAGGGAGGGGGGCTCCTTTTATAGGAGGAGGAGGGCACCCCAAGGGGGTGGCCGGCGCATGTGGGCCTCCCCCTTGCCCTCCCTGCTTTGATGTGGGTGGACACTCCACTCACAAAAATGCCTTTCAATTTCCTCCACTAAAAAACCCACTCAAATTCCCATTAAATTTCCACCAAATTTAATGCAAACTCTCATTAAATAAAACTCCTTTTATTTATTCAGAATTTTGTCAATTACTTTAATGACAAACATTCACATATAACCCCTTGCTAGTATTTCATTTCACATGCAAAAACACTTTCTGCAATTTCGCCCGAAAATCCGTTTCGGTATCTAGTGAAATAAATTCATGCGCTTGTTATTCTTTCCGGCATGAAACTTTTTATCCAAATGGTGTCGGTGTCTCTTAACTATGTCACCCTATGGTTCGTGAATAATGCAGCATGATCGAGACCCCTCTCGGATCAATAATCATAAGCGGCACCTGAAGATCCATACTGACTCCCACACATTCAACAATGACTTTCTTGTGATCGCGAGAACATTTTATGCCAGTATATTAATCCTTTTGTTTAGCGATATATTACATGTCCGAGATTCGATCATCGGTATCTCCATACCTAGTTTGATCTCGTTATCGACATGTACTCTTTTCTCGTTCCCGTGATATAACATTCTAGTGATCAAATCACTTGCTTGCAAGCTAATCAATGTGATATCACTAAGAGGGCCCAAAGCATATCTATCCGTCATCGAGAGGAACAAATTCCTCTCTCGATCCATGGGCCTAAACATAACACTTTAGTAGTACTGAACCCATCTTTATAATCACCCTATTACGGTGTGACATTTGATGTTATCAAGATACTCTTCCGGTGTTAGTGATTGACACACTAGTAGAGAAAACCTTATAGCAGCAAACCTTATCACCAGTGAAGTGGGACCGTGCTCGCCGGCGGTATGAGCTTCCAGGCTTGCATAACATTACCACCGGTGAAAATAAGCCTACAAGCCGGCGATAGAGTAACTACCACCGGCGAAAAGGGCTCCTGCATGCCAGGGATAGGGTGGGCCTCGTGCCCCCGGATTGGGCTGCAACTTACCGCTGGCGAAAGGGCCCGTGCTCGCCGGGGCTAGAAGAATTATCGTCGGCGAGAACACCTCACGCACGCCAGGGATAGGGTGGGCCTCGTTCCCCCAGATTGGGCCTCCACTCACCGCTGGCGGAAGGACACCCGCTCGCCAGGGTTAGGTTCTGATACCGCCGTCGAAACTCTTAGTTCTCGTCGGGGATGCATGGGGGGGGGGACGGGTGGGCCACGGGACCTTGTTTTTACCGCCGGTGATTTGTCTGTTTCTGCTGGTGGTAAAGGACTACCACTGGCGTTTAGGTGTTGTTTCGCCGGTGGTAACCTGACACTTATTGCAAGGTCGCGAACCAGCCACTAGCAACACCTCCTCTCTCACCACTACTTCCCCTTTCTTGTAAACTCAAGCCCAAGCTTTGCTAGCTCATTCCCCCACTTCTCCCCACCTATTTTAGCTAATTCAACCAACAAAGTTTAATATATTTGTGGAGATGTCGCTCCCCTCGCATGCATTAGTAGATCTACCTACTAGCAAGATCTAGATCTAGATCTAGATCCATCTCCCCCACCACCTTTCTCTCTACCGGCCGGTGCTCTCCCCCCACTTATCTTTACCGGTGCTCTTGGACCTCGCGTCAACTAATAGGTATAATATATATGGTGGAATGCATGAGTCTTGGCGTGGTTGCACGCATGGACCTTTTTTTGTTGTTTTGTCGGTGGAATATGTGTGCATGTACAATGAGTTGCCAATGTTTTGCCGGAATGTCGATTAACTTCCATTCCGGCGAATTTGGCACTCCAACGAGACCATTTTTAGCAAAGGTCTTGCCGAATTTTTCCGTGAAAGCAGCCGAGCGAGGCGACGGTAACGTTCTAATCTATTCATGTCGAATCTTATTGTGCAGGCGACGATGGTCATCGAGATGAAGGAAAGCATGGTGGATAGATACGTGGAACGCGCGACTGCCGACATGTATCGAAATAACCGCTTGGAAATAACATGTCCGTGTCGCAAATGCAAACTATCGTCATTGTTTGACCCCTTGTCACACACGGTGAATGAGCACCTCCTCGGGTATAGTTTCATGGACGGCTACACTACTCCGTGGATGGATGGTGAAGATAATGATGATGACTTGACCATAATAAGGAAGATGATGAGGAGGGACAACAACGGGATGTCGCACACAACTATGACGACCGTGATGAACAACGTCGGGAAGAAGAAGAACATGTGGACGAAGAGGACAGGAGTAGGAATACCCCACTAACCGCGGCCGTGCACGACCCTCATGTTTAGGAAATTCTTCTCGGCAACGCATCGACTGACCCCAGATTCGCTGGTAGACGGAAGTCTAAGATGGATCAACTAGAGGTAGACTCGAGAACTCCGTTGTACGACGCAGTTCGCGGGCCGGAGGAGACCCGCTTGAGAGTAACTCTCGATATTCTAGAGATGAAGGCAAGATATGGATGGAACGATGCAAGCGCAGACGAACTCTTCCGATACTTGAAGAAGCACTTACCTAAAGATAACACGCTGGCAGGTAGCCTACAAGAGGCCAAGAAAGTGGTGTGCCCTCTCGATTTACCGCATGAAAAATACCATGCTTGCATCAGTGACTGCGTGATTTATCGGAACGAACACAAGGACTTGGCCACGTGCCCAAGGTGCGGAGATCCTCGATACAAGAGAGGGACAAGAAAAGCTCCTCAAAAAGTTGTGTGGTACTTCCCGCTTAGGCCCCATCTCCAGTGGAACTTCGCGGACCCCAAGGAAACGAAGCTCATGCGCTGGCATGCAGAAAGGAAGGAGGCGGTGATGAAGGATCCAGTGCGGGTTGAAAACCCAGTGCTGACGCACCCTTTGGATGCAAGCCAGTGGAAAGCATTAGACGATGAGTATGAAGATTTCGGGAAAGAACCAAGGAACATCAGACTAGGTGCAAGCACCAACGGACTCAATCCGTTCGGCAACCAGAGCAGCAAGCACATCACCTGTCCCGTGTTTGTATGGATGTACAACCTCCCCCCATGGCTATGCCTAAATGAGAAGTACATACACATGAGCATGCTAATCCAAGGGCCGACGTAGCCAGGGAGCGATATCAACCTGTATCTTGAGCTATTGAAGGAGGAGCTAGCCATCTTGTCGGATGAAGGGTTAGAAACAAGGGACGCTCACCTCCAACAAACTTTCCGTCTGAAAGCAGCACTGATCACGACAGTGCAGGACTATCTCGGATACGGATATATCGCGTGCCAGGTGTGCCACAGACACAAGGCTTGTGTGAGGTGCATGGAAAGGACGTCGTTTCTTCAGCTTGGTAAGGATCCCGAGTCTTCGAAAGACGTCTACATCAGGACTCGGATGTGGCTACCCGAGAATGACCCATGTAGGAAGCGTGGAGATCTGTTCAATGGCAAGGATGAGCTCGAAGTACCTCCGCCTAAGCGTAGCAGCGAGGATATCGATGCTTTGTTGAAAAGATGGAAACACTGCCCTCCACCGGGTAAGATAAAGAAGCATAAGCAGAAGCGAGGAGATAAGAAGAAGGAAAAGGAACACGGTCCGCTCATGGGGGTATGGAAAAGGAGGTCCGTGTTTTGGGACTTGCCGTACTGGAAGATCCTCGGTACGCCTCATAGCCTTGATGTCATGCATATTACGAAGAACGTTTGCGAAAGCTTGCTTGGCACTCTTCTCAACATGTCGGATAGGACCAAAGACGGGTCGAAAGCAAGACACGACCTAAAGGCCCTAAATATCAGAGAAGAGCTTCACCCCTAGTCTTCTTCTACGGTTGAGGAGGATACAAACGATCACAAGCGCAAAAGGGCGGGGAAGCAGCCGGTTGAGGAGGAGACGGAAGATCCTAAGGTAAAAAGGTCGAAGAAGAGTGAAACCCGGCGCCCCTCCTGCTTCACTCTATATCCTAACGAGCTCGAACAGATGATCGGTTTCCTCCTCGGAACCAAGTATCCCTTAGGCTACGCGGGGCTGATACGTAGATGGTTGGACCCGACGAAAGGAATCTTCAGCGGTATGAAGTCTCATGACTGTCACATCATGATGACGCAGATACTTCCAGTTGCAATCCGAGGGATCATGGAACCGCACGTCCGTGCAACGCTGACTAGCCTCTGTAACTTCTTTGACGTCATCACTCGGAAGTCGATAACCATCAAGAAACTTGGGCGGCTGCAGGAAGAGATTGTCACCATCATATCCGAGATGGAGATGTACTTCCCGCCCGCATTCTTCGACATCATGGTCCACCTGCTGTTGCATATAGTGGAAAATATCGAGGATCCCGGGCCTCCGTTCCTTCACAACATGATGGCATTAGAAAGAATGAACAGAATCATCAAAGGATATGTCCATAACAAGACACATCCAGATGGAAGCATCGTCCAGGGCTTTCTCACTGAGGAGTGCGTCTCTTTCTGCAAGAATTATCTTAACAACAAAAACCTACATCCGATTGGTTTGCCCACGAACAAGCACCTCGGCAGGTTAGAGGGAGTAGGCCACCGCACTGGCAAGAAGGAAATGGACGTGGATTAGTGTGATAGGAGAGCCGAATTTGATAGGGCCCACTTAGTAGCGCTACAGCACATGGACGATTACACGCCTTGGGTGGAAAAGCACAAAACCATGATCGAGAACAATGCTAAAAGGCTGATGACGGAAGAAGAGGTATTTAGAGCGCACAAATCCTCTTTCGCGCGCTGGTTCAAAGACCAGATTGATGCCACTCCCCCGCCAATGACAAGCGTCGCGGACAGAATCACAGTGGCTTTGTCTTACGGGCCCGCGCCAAACCTCATGACTTATCAAGAATACGACATCAGCGGTTACACATTCTACACGGAGGAGAGAGACAAAAGAAGCGAATATCAGAACTCGGGTGTGACGATGGAATCTTACACGGGTGAAGAGAAGAAAAGATACTAACGAAGGATCGAGGAAATTTGGGAGCTTGACTACGTTGGGGAGAAGCTACCGATGTTCCGTGTCAGATGGGCTACAAATGTCAGAAAAGAAGACGAGTATTTTACCACCATGCGTATGCCCAAAAAATCCAAAACCAAGAAACCCACCGCACAAAATGAGCCATGGGTGCTGGCTAAGCACGTCGAGCAATGCTTCTTCATTACCGACCCGTCAAGGCCTAGCCGTGTCATCGTGAGGAGAGGCAAAAGGGCCCTCGTCGGAATGGATGGAGTCACCGACGAGAAAGACTTTTACGGACTCGTTGGAGACCCGATGATGGAAGAACCCGATGAAAACGATGCAACATACACAAAAAGAAGAAGAAGGACCACATTGCCTAGGTCATCAGCTACAACAACTCCGTACACAAGGAGTCTCGACAATGAGACTGGCGGGGTCGTCAAGTCAAAAAATAGCAAGCAGAAGGGCAAGAAGAAGAATCAGAGTGCGAAGAAGAAATAGTAGGAATTTGGTGTGGTCGAGAAAATAACACTCATCCTTTTATGTGTATCACTTATTAATGATTTTATGTGTAAGTGTGTACTATACCATTAAACTCCTACGGAGGCGACGGATCATTTGCAACTAACTTAATTAGCCATCATTTTTTGTGTGTTTGTTGCCTCCGACGGAATTGCTCTATCATTTTATGTGTGTTTGTTGCCTCCAACGAAATTGCGCTATCATTTTATGTGTGCATGTTTACCTCCGACCGACTATCATTTTATGTGTGTTTGTTGCCTCCGACGAAATTTTGCTATCATTTTATGTGTGTTATTTGTTGCCTCCCACGGAGTTGCGCTATCATTTTATGTGTGTTTGTTACCTCCAACGAAATTGCGCTATCGTTTTATGTGTCCATGTTTACCTCCGACGGACTATCATTTTATGTGTGTTTGTTGTCTCCAACGAAATTGCGCTATCATTTTATGTGTGTTATTTGTTTCCTCTCACGGAATTGCGTTATAATTTTATGTGTGTTTGTTGCCTCCAACGAAATTGCGCTATCATTTTAGGTGTGCATGTTTACCTCCTACGGACTATCATTTTATGTGTGTTTGTTGCCTCCAACGAAATTGCGCTATCATTTTATGTGTGTTATTTGTTGCCTCCCACGGAATTGTGGTATCATTTTATGTGTGTTTGTTGCCTCCAATGAAATTGCGCTATCATTTTATGTGTGCATGTTTACCTCCGACGGACTATCATTTTATGTGTGTTTATTGCCTCCTACGAAATTGCGCTATCATTTGTGTGTTATTTGTTGCCTCCCATGGAATTGCGCTATCATTTTATGTGTGTTTGTTGCCTCCAACCAAATTGCGCTATCATTTTATGTGTGCATGTTTACCTCCGATGGACTATCATTTTATGTGTGTTTATTGCCTCCGACGAAATTGCGCTATCATTTTATGTGTGTTATTTGTTGCCTCCCATGGAATTGCACTATCATTTTATGTGTGTTATTAATTTGTTGCCTCCGACGGAATTGCGCTATCATTTTATGTGTGTTTGTTGCCTCCGACGAAATTGCGCTATCATTTTATGTGTGTTTGTCTTCGATGGAATTGCGCTATCATTTTATGTGTGTTTGTTTGCCTCCGACGGAATTGCACTATCATTTTATGTGTGTTATTTGTTGCCTCCGACGGAACAGCGCTATCATTTTATGTGTGTTTGCTGCCTCCGACGAAATTCACACTTCAACAACAAACGAGTCGAGCAAATGAGAGTGCTCGTTAAACTCGTTGAGTTTTGAGTTTTATGTCCAGCTAGCCCTAGACGGAAAGTGCGCTAGCCCCACCTAGCAGTGACCCTGGTCCCACTTAACAATACCACCGGCAAATTCGCATCAAACCGCCGGCGGTAGCACGGGCTGGCCCCACCTGCTAGCTTCAGTACCACCAGCAAATTCGCGTGAAACGCCAGGGGTAGAATGGGCTGGCCCCACATGCCAGTGACCCTAACATTACCACCGGCGTATTTGTGAAAACACCGGGGGTAAGTGCCTCTGGGTCCCACCCGCTGGATAAGGTTTTGTCCTTCCCCTCTCTAGCTCCCGCTTAGATCGAACCCCACCTGCGGCGCCTCGATCCGCCATTCCCCACCCGTCTTGATCCGCCGCCGTCCCCGTCGATCCTCCACCGTCTGCCGTCAGCGAGGTGAGTGTATCCTCGGCCCCTCTCCCCTCCCTTCCTCTCTCCCCCTCGCCCTCCACTACCTAACCATCTCCACCTCCCAGGACAGATCGAACCCCATCAATCCTCCGCCATCTGCCGACAGTGAGGTGAGTCTCCTTGGCCCGCTCTCCCCTCCCTTACTGTCTCCCCCCGCCCTCCACTACCTAACCATCTCCACCTCGCAGGACAGAGCCGCTCCCCCCGTGTACAGAGCCGCTCCCCCCATGGACAGAGCCGCTCCCCCCTTGTCGACCGCCCGGAGGAGGAGGAGACCGCCAGGAGGAGGAGGATACCACCGCGTCGCCGTTGCTGTCACATCCGCCGACCGCCCGCAGGTACAACCTTCCCCCTCTCCCATCCACATGGTGCCGGTGCGCTTGAGGCGGCCGTCGTCGTCAAAGCACTTGGAGGCGGTCGTGTGGCCCTGCTCCGCGGAGGCCACCTCCGTGGTCGCTGCCCCCTGGTAATAGTGCTTGCCTAGTGCCGTTCTCTCCCATCTCTACACCCAAGCACTTGTTTGGTAACGTAGATGATAGTGTCTCATTTTCATCAGCTAGGACAGTAGCTCTTGTGCTGGTTCTATATGGAAGATATATATAAAAGTAGCCATTTAATTCCTGCTAGAGAAGATACAATCTCACTCTTATCATATGTCCTGATTACAACCCAACCGAGAGGCATCTCTAGGAATGTAAGAGCCATTTGATTTAAATTTCAACATCGATCAGCCAGGGCTTCACCTACCCTTGTCATTTTTCGCATTACCTTCCTCCTTGAAAATGTTTCAGTTCTAGCTAATTCCAAATTATGTCTACAGTAACCCTGATCAACTGCATCTTTGCCAGTTCAGATCTGCATTTCTCAGCTAATTTCAAGTTGTAGTGTCTATGATCTTATACATCATCATGCCATTGTTGTTAATGAACCAGACACTCACTTAGTTATTCTCCTTCACTTCAACAACACCCAATGATTCGACTAGTACTAGTAATTGTGTCGATATGAATTCTACTCTACTCATTGTAGGCTCTAGAGAATTTATGTGAATGTTTGGTATCCCAAATTCACAATCATTTGCCTATTTACCGAATGATGATGAGATGTGTATATCTGTTTGACTTGACTGCATGTATGCTGGCCTAGTTGTTTTTATCAGTGCAAGTGTGCATAGTCTTATTTGGTTGACTAATCAAATTTTGGGAGTTGAACTTATATATGGTTAAATGTCCTTTGCATATTGCTAGTTCAAGCATTGCCTGTACAATTTTATAGGAGTTCTTATGAGTGCTAGTCTTATGCCACTTAGATATAGGATATTATTTGCAGTTATAAAGATGTTGGGTATTATGGTCCAAATGTGAGTGCATCATTATTCCTTACTTTATGTAGTAACCAAATACTAATGAATGACTGCATGCTCTCAAATGTAGTAGCAGACTAGACCTACGTAGTCATTTATGACCCTAATGCAGAAGAGTTGCCTGAAGCTGCAGTTGTTAGCTCCAATAGGTTTCTTTCATTGTTTGATGAACATGCTGATTGTTCTGCATAGGATTTTCTTTTGCATTGCATTGTTTGCAGAACCATGACCAATGTTATCTTGTCTTGATAATTCATCTTTGTTCTCAATTTGAATGGAAGTTAACCACTGGGTATGATTCAGTTATAATGGAATAATAGTTTGGTAACCCATGCATAATTAGTTACCTATGGTCATCGAATATGCGGTGTTTGTTTTGTAGTCTGCTTACTCCCTTTTTCTTGTCTATTTCTGATATTAAACCCTAAATCTGCATCTTATATGAATATGAATCTGATATTGTTTGTTTTGGATATTGTATAAAGTCTGTTTTGGATATTGTATAAAGTCTGTTTTGGATATTCATATAAAATCTGCATCTTAATTATATGAATCTGCATCTTATATAAAGTGTTTTGGATGTTGTCATTGGATTTTAGATATTGTACATGTCTGTTTCCCTTAGGATTTTAGATATTATATAGGTCTATTTTTGTAAGATCCCTCCTTTATAAAGGAAAAGGATCCCTGTGATTGCAATGCTAGTCCCTGGATCAATGCTAGCATCCACAGTTTAAGATGAAGTACACAGAAACAAAGGTCATTATTACAGTCATTCCAGAGACAACATAGTCTTTTACAAACTCCATGGCCACAGGCCTAGTACAAGAGTTAAATAAGTAATAAGATAAATAAGTCTTCATCTTCATGTGCCACAGGCAAGCATGTTGAGTGTAGCCTCATGAATCCTAATCATCATCAGAATAACCTGCAACGTCACAAGTTACAGCCACAGTGGGTCAATACATTGGAATAGTATTGGCAAGTGATACCTTAGTAGAATATTGGTGGACTAGATACTATATGTAATTTGGCTAAGTGTAGCTTAGGCTTGCTTTGCTCAAAATAGGTTCTGCCTATTAGTTGAAAACACTAAGTTTTTCTTTGACAAAAACTTTCCCAAGAAATCACCAATAGACATTGGTGAACCATCACCCTTGTTCAACCACAAGTGTTTACTTAGAAATTGGGATGAGGAGATTCTTGATAGCTTCCATGTCTTGATGCATAAGTTGTCCAATACCAGGGACATGGCTAAGTACTTAGATTCTTCCATCTGCAGAGGTTGTGCACTTTCCCCACCAGACTTGATTTTCACCAAGACAGGACCTTTCAGAAGCCTTCCCTTAGACCAAATGGACGCGCTCCAACCTATCAATCCCACTACCACCAACTGTCCAAATGGCTAAGTTATTGCAACCTATATGATCCAGGCAGAGCCCATATTGCCAAGTGGCTGCACTAGAAGCTTCTTAACATATGGCATCTCAAATCCCTTTGTTCCTGGGTGGCTTTCCACAAGTGAGATACACAAGGTAACCATAGAAATGGGCCTTGTGTAACCACTCAACATAACCCAAACTTTCCATTCCACCCAGGTGTTTCATTCACTTAGTTGTTTTATTAAACAAAACATAGTCCAAAGACATAGAAATATTTTATCATAGCATGAATATATAACCAACCTTGGTTGCTACTAGCTAGGCTAAGCATGGCATTGATAAGACATAGAAATATTTCTAGCAATTCTACAACTACTAGGATTTCCCAAGCATTGCATATAGATCAAAATATCCATGCAAGACTAGCAAAAATATTTCTAATGCATATTTGAAAACATAGAAATAAATCATGAAGCACCACTTGCCTTGGTAGTTTGGAGAGTAGCTACACTCCTCACAATCACAATCACTATTTGCACCAAAATCTACACAAAATCATAGCACCAAATCACATACAAAAATAAATACAAGCAAAAATATATGGATGCATGCAATATGATATGTGATGATTTTCTATACTCAACAAGACAAGTGCACAGTACTGAATCATAATCAAGTTTAAAACTTGCCAAACAATCTTTATTTGAACAATAAAACATTTCCTAAATATTTGTTATACACAAAATAGGCCTACACATGTTTCTGTAAATAAATCCATTTTAACAGAAACAAAACTCTAAACACATTGCATAAATGGAAAGGGCTTCCTCTCCTGATTCCATTGATATAAAATTTGTCAAATTTGGACGTGGCATTCAAAAGTTATGAATTAAACAAGTTTAAACATCTAAGAGATTTAAATCAGAATTTTAAAACGAAGAACATGCCACGCGACGCTATCTTATTGGCTGGTACCGTTTCGCGCTGGATCGCGTCTGCGAGCCGTTGGATCTAACTAAAACGCGCGGCTCTTATTAAAACTTACCGCTTCGCTTAAGATCTATCGTATCCACAGGATCTAAATCTAACGGCCCTAAGCATCTGACCATCAAGTGGCGGCGCTAGCGGCGGCGACAGGCGGCAGCACTCTCTGTCAGTGGCAGAGCCGGCGAACTAGGTCGCACGGGGAGGTGAGAAGGGGCTTACTGTGCTCGCCGTGTGCTGCTGATGCTCAAGGTGGGCTTTGTTGGCGAAGGGGCGCGCAGAGGTGGTCGCCGGAGCTCGTCGGAGTCGTGCACGGCGTCGGGTGGATACAGACGTCAACGCTGCCGAGGCTCTGTGCCGTCCTTGCACAAAATAAACGCATCAAGGGGTGCGCAAGGTCACTACTAGCAAAATGGTTTCAAGGAGGGAGCAAGGGGCGCTCGATTCGTACCGTGATTTCTCACCTGAGAGGAAGAAAGCGTCGGGCACTTGTGGTCGTCGTCGTTGGCGAGTCTCCAGATGGTCCTAGCATGCACCAATAGGATGAGAAGATGTGCATGGATGCTGTGAACAGTCTGGCAAACTTAGACGGCAAGGGGCGACGAGGGCTTACCGGAATCGCACGCCGGAGTCCGTCGGTACTGCGGCGGTGTGATGGAAAATACTGGCAGCCTGGTGGCGCTCCTAGCTAGCTTTGTTGGGGGAAATGGTCGCGAGGGGAAGGGGTTTAAGTAGCCAAAACAGGGGCGAGAATCTCGCACGCATTCATCACCAATTAAAGGATTTAAATTCGCGACAGAGGTGGGGAAGAAACGGGCGGCGACGTGTACATTGCGCGGGATTTGGGGAAGACGATGACGACGTGGCGATGGGACCACTGATCAGTGAGCGCGGGGTCGAGTGGGTGCTCGTGAGAGAGAGAGGGGAAAACCCCGGGTGGGCCTAGTGGGCTGGTTTCGCTGTTGGGCTAGATTAGTGGCGCTGGCCTTTTCCTATTTCTTTATGCCTTTTCTATTTCTGTTTGCATTTTCAGAAATCATTTTCAAATGATTTCAAAAGCCATTTGAATTCAAACCTTTTTAGTATTTTTGTAGAGTGAAACACTCATATTTCTGGGCATAAAAACATGTGGTCTCTCTGTACAAGCTTGATTCTTTTGATCAAATAAAATAAACAGTGACATAGCACTTGGTTTAATCAAGTTTTGAATTTGGTTTTAAAATCCATATTTGTTTTGTAAATTTTGGTTTAAGCTCTAGCAATCAAGCAAAACAATCTGAGAGCAACAAGGTTTGGTTTTGAACAAATAATCTCTCTTTGGGGAGTAGCATTTGATTTAATGTTGATCACATAAAATCATAGCTCTCATGTTCTGTTTTCTTTCAAATGAGTTTGAGTTTTGAACTCTAATTGATATGCATGCATGCATGATATGAAATCTTTGAAAACATGATTTTAGGGATGTTACAAATCTAACCCCCTTAAGGTGAATCTCGCCCTCGAGATTCGGGTTGGCTAGCAAATACGTGAGGGTGGTCTTTCCGCAGATCATCTTCTCTTTCCCATGTTGCTTCTTCTTTGGAATGATGGTTCCATTGAACTTTGCAGAACTTGATAGTCTTAGTCCGAGTAACTCTTTCTACAGTCTCAAGAATCTTGATAGGTTTCTCTTCATAGGTGAGATCACTTTCCAACTGGACCTCTTCCAAAGTTATAATATCCTTCAAAGAAGTCTCTTCCATTTCTGGATGACATTTCTTAAGCCGACTCACATGAAACACATTATGAATAGCTGACAAAGACTCTGGCAATTCAATCTCATAAGCGGCTTCTCCTTTACGACTCAGAATTTTGAATGGTCCAACATATCTTGGGGCCAATTTATCTTTGACACCAAACCTCTTCACTCCACGAAGTGGTGACACTCTAAGATAAGCTCTATCACCAACTTCATAGGTGACTTCTCTACGTTTAGGATCTGCCTAGCTCTTCTGTCGGGACTGTGCTATCTTCAATCTTTCCTTAACCAGCTTGACTTTCTCTTCAGCCTCTTTGATTAGTTCTGGTCCGAACAAACTTCTTTCTCCCACACCATTCCATAGAAATGGGGTGGTACACTTTCTCCCATAGAGAAACTCAAATGGTGCCATCTCAATACTGGCTTGATAGCTGTTATTATAAGAGAATTCTGCGTCAGGAAGACTTTCATCCCAACTCTCTCCATAGTATAGGGCACATGCCCTCAACATATCTTCAAGAATCTGATTAGTCCTTTCTGTCTGTCCATCAGTATGAGGATGAAAAGAAGTGCTGAATTCCAACCTCGTTCCCAATGACTCGTGTAATTGCCTCCAAAAATGAGAAGTGAATTGAGTTCCCCTATCAGACACAATACTCTTGGGTACTCCATGTAGACACACAATTCTACTCATATAAATCTTGGCTAACTTAGCACTTGTATAGGTTGTTGTCACATCCCAAGATTTTCCAAATCTTGTTATGTGAAAAATAAATGAATTAAATAAAACTTTGTTGATTTTCAGAGTGAGAAGAAACTTTTGATTCCAAATTGGAAACCTTCAAACCTATTTGATCAAACAAATCCTAAAGGGATTTGAAACAATTAATAAAGAAAAATTTAAATATTTAGAATTACTATTTTGGAATCTTTTAATAAAAAGATTTGGATTTCAAATGAAAAAGGTATAAATATAAATAAGGATTATTTTATAAGCCAAATTAAAACTTGGCCAAGCCTTTGAAATAAAATATTTCTATTTGATAAAAAATAGTAAAGGTTTATTTAAATAAAATAATAAGGATTTAATATCCAATTTTATTAGAAATAAAGGTTTTACTATTTTAATTAAACATCAAAACTTGTTAATTTATTTTTAACAAGTTTTCCAAGTATTTTTATATTCTCAAATAAAACCTACTGAAGTGTTTTTGGTTTTATATTTAGATTTCAAAAATAAAGATTTTAATAAACAAATCCTATTTGAATTAATAACCAAGGTCTATTTTATTTAATTATTAAATAGATCCTAAAAAAGAATAAAAATATTATTTTGGGACTTGGTTTATTGTTGTTAAACAGAACTAAAACTCAATGCAAAGTGTGGTGAAAGTTTGTATTGATTTGAATGTTGAATTGTTTGATTGAAATTCAAAACAGAAATTCGAATTAGAAAAAGAAAAGGATTACTGAATAGAAAAAAATAGAGTCAGACTCGACCCAACTAAGCAGGCCCAGCAAGACCCAGTCCAGCCCACCAACACTACCCAGCGAAACGTTTTTCTACACTCAGTCTCGCACCCACAAAGTCGCAGACAGGTGGACCCTCTCCCTCTCTTTCTTCCTCGCTGACGCCCAGACCCCACTGCCACCTCAGCGTCGTCTCCCTCGCGACAATTCCTCCTCGCCGTTTCCTGCCGTTGATTGCTCGAATCAATACGCGTAAATGGCTCAATGAATTCTCCCTGCGACCACGCACTCTTAATCGCCAGCAACTCCTCTCCATTTCCCCTCTCTCGCCCAGCTCTCTCGGCCACCAGGCTGCTCAGAATCTTCTCTGCACCACCCTCTGCTCCAGCGAGCTCACCGAGCGATTCCGGCCGAACCCTGTCGCCCCTTGCCTCCCTGAGCACACGGCCGTGACCCCTAGACTCTGGCGCTTCTCCCTGTGCCTCAAGTTCGTCCGTGCTCGCCTAGAGCCTCGTCTTCGACAACCTCTGAGCGCCGCCGCGTCTGCTACTTTCTCCGGCGACCTCCCCCTGGTAAGCCAGACAACCCCGAGCTCTCTCTATCATACTCACGTGAACCCCAGGACTGCACGCGTCTAACCGTGTCCTCGTTTTGCCTCGGAGTGAACCACAACGTCGCCCCCGACAACGACCAGAACCACCTGACGCCGCCACCCACTCCGGGGAGGAATCCCCGTCGCGTCTGAGCGCCCCTCGACGAACCGACCATGCCTCGAGCTTCACCGCCACCCTGCGAGCACGGTGAGCACCTCCACTCCTCTCTTTGTTTCCTGTATCGCTGGCTCCGCCGTAGACAGAGCGTGCGCCGCCGCCAGTCATCGCCAGCGCCGCTGCTTTTGGGTCATTGCGTAAGAACCGTTAGATCTGAATCGGATGCGTAAGAATAGAATCAACTCAAAGGGGTACGAGTGGACCTGAGCCATGCAATTGAACTAAGATCCAACGCACCAGAGAGGCTGATCCGCACGAAGTGGTACCGCCCAATAAGAACACGACGCGTGGCACTAGTTGATTTAAATCATATTTTAGAATCTGATTTAGATGCAAATTTGTAAACCTTATAACTTTTGATCCACACGTCCAAAATTTGCAAATTTTATATCACTGGATTCAGAAAAACAATCCCTAGCCAACCATGCCATTTGTTTAGTAAAAACTTTCTGTTAAATTGTTTGTTTTTGCAGAAACATGTGTATGCTTGTTTAGGATATAAAAATTATTCCACAATGATTTTTGGTTTGAAATCTTTGCAAATTAGTTTGTTGTGAACCTACTGATCCTAGGAACCAACTTATGGATTTAAAAATGTATTTGGTGAAGATTAGGATTGATTAATTGAATTAGCTCATTTCTAGCCAAATAAAAATATTGATTTTTATAGGAAAATGGTTTTTGAACAAATCTTTGGAAAATGTTTTGATTCAAACCTACTGACCCTAAACACCAAGTTTTGAGAATTAACAACTTATTTAGTGAACAATATAAAAATTATTGCCTTACCAAAAGCATCTTCACCACATGAAATAATGATTTGATTTAAAAATGGTGTATAGATGAAACCCTTTTGCAAATGACTTTGCCACTTTAGAAAATGACCACCTTGAACCTTACAATATGTAGAGCCTAGTAGAAACCACCTTTGCAAAATAAAACTATCTTTTGCATGCTTGCATGCATGACTTAGTTCTATTATTTTATGAGTGATTAATTGTTTGATTTTGTTTGGAATGCTAGTTGAATTTGTGTTGCTTGATTGATTTGTAGTGAAGTTAGAAGAGTGTGATATTAGCAAGATCAAGAAGTGAACCTACATTCCCTACCAAAAAGGCAAGTTACACTATCATCTAAAGTCCTACTATTTTCATTATACTCAGTGGATTTTTGAAACATGCATGAAAAGGATTTCTATACTTTATGCTATGCTAAATACTAATAGGATACCCTTATACATTCCTTAGTGAAAACAATGTAGTTGTGATATGCTTAGCCATGCTATATATTTTGAGAAGAGATTCATGTTGGGATTTTATGAAGTTGAGAAAAGACTTATGTTTTATATAATAAAACAAGTACTCAATGAACCACCTGGGTGGACAAAGGATACTCAAGTTTTGGAAAAGGTGGCAACAAGAGGAACCATGTTTATATGGCAATCTCTTTTTGTTGTGCACCAGATGAAAACCACCCAGGAACTTAGAGATTGAACATGTTTCTCCAACAGTGGCTTCCGTGTACAGCCACATGCTAAATGGGCATTGGCTTAGTCAACTACATTGGGAAGACCCATGCATTGGTCTTCAGGTTAACTGGAAATGACGGAACTAGGAACCCTACATTGGTGCCTGAAGACAAGCTAGCATTGTGTGAGGACCCTATGGAAAGACTTTGTCACATTCTCAATCTGCCAGTACTCCATCTTGGTGAGTACTTATCCAGCGGCCACTGGTGGCAACAAGATGAGATTGTGTCATGTGGGTAAAGTGTACAACTTCTGCAGAAGATCAAAATTCTAACTACTTAGCCGTGTCCCCGGTTATGGACAAATACTGAGCAACTAAGGCCTGAAGCTATGGGAAATCTCACATTCCAATTTCTAAAAGAAAAACTTGAAAGTGACAACAAAAGACTTGAAGCACTTGGGGTGTACCAAGGAACTCAAGAGATTTTAACAAAGACTTGAAGCACTTGGGGTGTACCAAGGAGCTCAAGAGATTTTGACAAAGACCTGAAGCACTTGGGGTGTACCAAGGAGCTCAGAAAGATTTTTGACCAAAGATCAAAACTATTTTGAAAAGATAGGATAAATTATTGCTTTCTACAAGTGAGCCTAAAACCCTACTTAGCCAAATATGCATGTAATGATAGGATCCACTCATATTCTACATAGTAGTGAAACTTGCCAATACAATTCAATTGTATTGACCCTTGTGGCTGTAAATTGTTATGTTGCAGGTATGTTTGATTTTAGTGAAGTGTGTGAAATAGGATTACAAGTCTACAACCAACATGTTTGCCTGTGGCACTTTGAAGATGAAGGACCCCATGCTTATAGATATTCTGCTGCAATGTAATGTAATAGCCAAATGAGCTATGTAAGATGTAATGAATTATTTTATTCCTGGTTATAAAGTTGTATTATGACCTTTGTTTCTTGATATTACATCTTAACTGTGGATGCTAGCTATTGATCCAGGGACTAGCATTGTAAACACAGGGATCTCTACCTTATTAAAGGTTGGGAACCTTACAGTTGTCTTCACGGGTATGAAATGAGCCACTTTAGTTAGGCGATCCACTACTACCCAAATAGAATCATATCCTGACCGGGTCCTTGGCAATCCTCTAATGAAATCCATAACAATCTTGTCCCACTTCCAATCAGGAATAGGTAGTGGTTGAAGCAATCCTGCTGGTTTCTGGTGTTCTGCCTTCACTCTGCTACATACATCACACAAAGAAATATGTTTGGCGATGTCCTTCTTGAGATTATTCCACCAAAATCTTTCCTTCATATCCATGTACATTTTGGTGTTACCCGGATGAATGGAATATGGTGAGTTGTGGGATTCTTGTAGAATCAGTTTCCGAAGCTCCGGATCTTGTGGAACACAAATACGTTTTCCATACCATAAAGTGCCTTGTTCATCTTCATGGAATCCTTTGGCTTTTCCTTTGCCAATCTTTTCCTTAATCTCTTTGATTTCCTTGTCCATCTTTTGGGCTTCTTTGATCTTGTCCAACAAAGTGGGTTGAACATCCAAAGACATGAGATGTCCCTCGGGCACAATCTCCAATCTGACATCTCTAAATTGGGCACACAGATCATCTGGCAATTCTCCCTTAGTAAGGCCATTCACAAAAACCTTACGGCCTAGTGCATCGGCTACAACATTTGCTTTACCGGGATGGTATTGCAAGCTCAAGTCATAGTCCTTGATGAGTTCTAGCCATCTTATTTGTCTCATGTTAATTTCTTTCTGGGTGAAGATATACTTCAAACTCTTGTGATCCGTGAACACTTCACATCGCTTTCCCAAAATATAATGTCTCCATGTTTTGAGTGCATGGACAACAGAGGCTAACTCTAAATCATGAGTAGGATAATTTACTTCATGAGTTTTGAGTTGTCTCGAGGCATAAGCCACAACTTTTCCTTCCTGCATAAGTACTGCACCTAATCCATGATGAGATGCATCACAATACACTAGGAAATCTTTCTCTAAATCTAGCAAACACAAGACTGGTGCTGTCACTAGTCTCTTCTTCAATTCCTGGAAACTAAGTTCACAGCCTTCAGACCAAGCAAATTTCTTGTCTTTCTTTAGCAATTCAGTCATAGACTTAGCTACTTTGGAGAAATTCTCAATAAACCTTCTGTAGTATCCTGCTAAACCAAGGAAACTACAAACCTCTTTCACTGACTTAGGAGATTCCCATTCAGTTACAGCTGAAACTTTAGCAGGATCAACTGCTACACCATCTCCTGACACAACGTGTCCAAGAAAACCAACTTCATTTAACCAAAATTCACACTTGCTGAATTTGGCGTACAGTTTGTGTTCTCTAAGCTTCTCAAGTATCAAACGTAGATGTCCTTCATGCTCTTCTTTGCTCTTGGAGTAGATTAAAATGTCATCGATGAAAACGACAACAAACTTATCAAGGAACTCCATGAACACTTTGTTCATCATATTCATGAAGTATGCTAGAGCATTGGTTAGACCAAATGGCATCACGGTATACTCATACAATCCATACCTTGTGGTAAAAGTTGTTTTAGGTATGTCTTGTTCCCTTATCTTGAGCTGGAAATAACCTGATCGGAGATCAATCTTCGAGAACACACAAGCTCCTTCTAACTGATCAAACAAGTCATTGATTCTAGGCAAAGGGTACTTGTTCTTGATAGTCACCTCATTGAGTGAACGGTAATCTATTCATAGCCTTTGACTTCTATCTTTCTTTTCCACAAACAAAACTGGTGCTCCCCAAGATGAAGAACTTGGTTGAATAAACCCTTTCTGTAACTATTCTCCAAGTTGTTTCTTGAGTTCTTTCAGTTCATCAACTGACATCTTGTATGGTCTCTTTGCTATTGGTCCAGATCCTGGTAGCAAATCAATAAGAAACTCCACATCTCTATCTGGTGGCATTCCTGGCAACTCTTCCGGGAACACATCTAGATATTCACTCACAATGGGCACACTGTCCATGCTAACCCCCTTAAGAGAACTTAGCTTACTCCCTTTTGATTCAAAGTTAGACTTGAATCTAATCCGTTTATTTTCCGGGGTTGTGAGTGCAACAGTACGATTGGCACAATCTAGTACTCCTTCATACTTTGTCATCCAATCCATTCCCAAAATTACATCCAGTCCTTGGGAATCTAGGATTATCAGACTCACCGTAAACTTATGCTTTCCAAATTCTATCACTAAATCCCGGCATCCAAGACTTACTATCATGTCTCCACCAGGAGAACTTACTTTTATTGGGCACCCAATGTTTTTAGTTGGAAACACATTTCTATCCACAAATGCTTTTGATATGAATGAATGTGATGCACCAGTATCAAAAAGAACAAGTGCTGGAATAGAATTGAGTTTGAACTTACCAGCCACAACATCAGACTCCTCATAGATTTCTTCCACATTGATGTGGTTCACTTGTCCCTTCTGAAAAGGGTTAGTCTTGTTGGGTCCTTCAACTTTGTTTTCCGGGCATTCATTTGCATAATGCCCCATCTTTTTGCACTTGAAACATTCAACCTGACTAAGATCTTTCTTGACAGGCTGGCTTCCACTACCACTTCCACTACCACTGTGGTGGCTCTTATATCCACCCTTGTGATTCTTGTACTTGTCATTGTCATGACTACGATGATTCTTGTTGTCATGATGACGGTTGTGGTTGTGGTGCTTGTTGAATTTCCCATGCTTGTTGAATCCTGAACTTCCACTATCATCATAATGGGAACGCTTGTGAGACGATCCCGAGTTGTGCTTGTCCGAGTGCTTTCTCTTCCTACTCTCAGCTTGCTTCATTTTGTTCTCCAAAATAGCAGCCTTATCACAAAGAGACTGGTAAGTGGGAACATAGGCCACTGATAGCTGCAGGTTCAGTTCATCATTCAGGCCTTCGAGAAACTTCTCTCTTCTTTTAGCATCAGTGTCAACTTCATCCGGTGCATAACGCGCCAGATTGTTGAACTCCTCAATATACTCTGCCACGCTGCGGTGGTGCTGCTTCAGGTTATGAAACTCTTTC
Organism: Avena sativa; assembly: GCA_916181665.1. Classification (NCBI taxonomy): domain Eukaryota; kingdom Viridiplantae; phylum Streptophyta; class Magnoliopsida; order Poales; family Poaceae; genus Avena; species Avena sativa. The sequence continues at coordinate 26,310,123 of OV702286.1, read as the reverse complement.
TTCTTCAGACTCATCACTCCGGATGAGATGTGAGCAGTACGGAAACCATCTTCGAAGATAGCCCATGTCACATCCGCAATGGGAGTGGTGATCTGGAAGTTATCCCACCAAGTGGCTGCTGGTCCTTCCAACAAATGTGCTGCAAATCTGACTTTTTCTTCATCGGTACAGCCAACAGTTACCAAGTCTTTGTTTACAGAGCGTAGCCAATCATTGGCCACCATAGGATCTGTAGTTCCTGAGAACTTTGCTGGCCTCAGCCTTAAGAACCTGGTAAGCATGTCAAAACCCGGTGGGTTGTTCTGATTGTTGTTGTTGTTGTTATTATTATTATTATTATTATTGTTGTTGTTGTTGTTCTGATTCTGGATGAACGCGGTCATCATTTGCATCAGCTGAGTCTGAGCTGTCAGATGTTGTTGTTGTTGGGGTTGGGATTGGCACGTCGGGGAGGCATCTGTGGTTTTCAATAAGGATAAGAATGAGATACCCATAGATGCTAACATGCACAATACATCACAAAGTAAAACACCACAAACATGCATCATAGATGTAAAAGTTCAACAACACAGACAAATAGTTTGGAAAAGTAAACACACCAATAGCAAGCCATCCACATGTTGGATGATCATTGCGATCAATAATCAAAAGTATGATAAATAAATGATAAATGAGTAGTCATCACTACTCCTCTGCATCAACCTCCTCATCAACAAGTGTAAGACAGGCATTCTCCATCGCGGTCTTGTATTCCTCGACATTGGTGGTCAAGGCCTCTACCTTGGCTTTGAGAGCCCTCTTCTGTGCACGAAGTCTCTCAATCACACCTTGTTGATGCTCGAGCTCTAAGTCCTTGTTCTCTAGTTCTGCAGTCATGTCTCGAATCCTCTTGTTCCTATCTTGGACTCGCTTCTCTTGACTCTTGAACTTTTTATCTTGACTCTCAAACTTGGTCCCCATCTCCTTGACTATCTCATTTTTCTCCACGAAGAGCTTGTCCTTCTCACGAAGCTGCACCAGGAGTTCGTCATTGCTAAGCATGACGTTGGTCCTATCAGTGTCTAGGTGCCTAAGAAGAACCTCTAAGTCCTAGAGGTATAGACGAACAGGCTCTGCTATCTCTCTAGCAGTATCCTCGAAGTCAATGGCCTCACCATCCTCATCGCGTCTGCCGAAGGCGTGGAAGTGAGTACCTCTAACCTCTCGAGAGTGTCTCCCTACTAAGCATCCAAGCAAATCCTGCATGACTACCTCAAGGCGTCGCTCCTTGTCATCATGCATGAGCTTGAAGGTGATGGCCTCCGTGACTGTCTCAGTCTGGCGTCCTGGCTGAAGAACCTTGAAGCCCCAAAGGTCTTTCCTCTCAAACTTGGTGAGGGGAAGCATCATGATGGAAGGAAGTGGGAGATTGAGCAAGCTAGTAAGCTCAATGAGACCAGTGCCAAAGCGAGTTCCCTTGAACTCATCAACCGTGATGATAATAACATTAGGCATCTATTTATAAGATAGAAAAAGTTAGAATCAACATTCATAGAAATGGATCACAAAACAGAGCAACACTTGCATAACTTTGGAAATCAATCACACAAGCCATGGCATACATGAAACCATTACAAACATTCCAAGGTTCAACTTATTTCAAGCAACATTTGGAAAATAAAATGTTTAGTGGTGGTCCAACTAACGAAGTGCGTTACAATCCCAACTCACTTGCCAAGTTGGTTAACAGGATATTTCTAGAAGCAATCTATCTATCTAGAGCACATGACTCCATTACTAAGTCTATAATGTCTTCCCTTAAGGTTTGGTTGGTAGCCTCCAACTCTTGGTTATGTTTATTTTCTTCCCTAAGATCATTCTGTGTGTTGAGCATTCTGCACTTGATTCTATCACCAAGTTCTTTGATGGCCTTCCAAGCTGCATCCCTTGCTGAATCAAAGAATGTAGTATGCACCACTGAATTGGTGACCATGCAGAATCCTGATTCCTTGTGGTTGACTTCCTTGTTTTTATACAAGTGAAGTTGCACCCACCAGTACTCAACTCCTTCATCCATCACAGGAAAACCTTTGTACACAGCTGCACCATGTATTCCCATTGCAACCATGAGGTCCTTGAGAGCCTTGGGGAATTCTGTCTCACATTCCAAAGTCATAGTCATGAGTGGTCACTTCCTTACGGCTTCATTGATGGAGTTCATCTACAAATAGAGATGAGAAAGAAGATTAGAAAAGTTTACGAGAAGAAAAGACAAGTGTGGAAGTTGTTAAAATTTTTCCTTAGTGGTTTTCAATCCTAGGGTCATAATCCTACAGGCAACACAGTGCTCTGATACCATCTATAAGATCCCTCCTTTATAAAGGAAAAGGATCCCTGTGATTGCAATGCTAGTCCCTGGATCAATGCTAGCATCCATAGTTTAAGATGAAGTACACAGAAACAAAGGTCATTATTACAGTCATTCCAGAGACAACATAGTCTTTTACAAACTCCATGGCCACATGCCTAGTACAATAGTTTAAATAAGTAATAAGATAAATAAGTCTTCATCTTCATGTGCCACAGGCAAGCATGTTGAGTGTAGACTCATGACTCCTAATCATCATAAGAATAACCTGCAACATCACAAGTTACAGCCACAGTGGGTCAATACATTGGAATAGTATTGGCAAGTGATACCTTAGTAGAATATTGGTGGACTAGATACTATATGCAATTTGGCTAAGTGTAGCTTAGGCTTGCTTTGCTCAAAATAGGTTTTGCCTATTAGTTGAAAACACTAAGTTTTTCTTTGACAAAAACTTTCCCAAGGAACCACCAATAGACATTGGTGAACCATCACCCTTGTTCAACCACAAGTTTTTACTTAGAAATTGGGATGAGGAGATTCTTGATAGCTTCCATGTCTTGATGCTCAAGTTGTCCAATACCAGGGACATGGCTAAGTACTTAGATTCTTCCATCTGCAGAGGTTGTGCACTTCCCCACCATACTTGATTTTCACCAAGATAGGACCTTTCAGAAGCCTTCCCTTAGACCAAATGGACGCGCTCCAACCTATCAATCCCACTACCACCAACTGTCCAAATGGCTAAGTTATTGCAACCTATATGATCCAGACAGAGCCCATATTGCCAAGTGGTTGCACTAGAAGCTTCTTAACATATGGCATCTCAAATCCCTTTGTTCCTGGGTGGCTTTCCACAAGTGAGATACACAAGGTAACCATAGAAATGGGCCTTGTGTAACCACTCAACATAACCCAAACTTTCCATTCCACCCAGGTGTTTCATTCACTTAGTTGTTTTATTAAACAAAAACATAGTCCAAAGACTTAGAAATATTTTATCATAGCATGAATATATAACCAATCTTGGTTGCTACTAGCTAGTCTAAGCATGGCATTGATAAGACTTAGAAATATTTCTAGCAATTCTACAACTACTAGGATTTCCCAAGCATTGCATATAGATCAAAATATCCATGCAAGATTAGCAAAAATATTTCTAATGCATATTTGAAAACATAGGAATAAATCATGAAGCACCACTTGCCTTGGTAGTTTGGAGAGTAGCTACACTCCTCACAATCACAATCACTATTTGCACCAAAATCTACACATAAAATCATAGCACCAAATCACATACAAAAATAAATACAAGCAAAAATATATGGATGCATGCAATATGATATGTGATGATTTTCTATACTCAACAAGACAAGTGCACAGTACAGAATCATAATCAAGTTTAAAACTTGCCAAACAATCTTTATTTGAACAATAAAACATTTCCTAAATATTTGTTATACACAAAATAGGCATACACATGTTTCTGTAAATAAAACCATTTTAACAGAAACAAAACTTTAAACACGTTGCATAAATGGAAAGGGCTTCCTCTCCTGATTCCATTGATATAAAATTTGTCAAATTTGGACGTGGCATTCAAAAGTTATGAATCAAATAAGTTTAAACATCTAATAGATTTAAATCAGAATTTTAAAACGCGCTGGATCCATGGAAAGGGCTCGTACCGTTTCGCGCTGGATCGCGTCTGTGAGCCGTTGGATCTAACTAAAACGCGCGGCTCTGATTAAAACTTACCGCTTCGCTTAAGATCTATCGTATCCACATGATCTAAATCTAAAAGCCCTAAGCATCTGACCATCAAGTGGCGGCGCTAGCGGCGGCGACAGGCGGCGGCGCTCTCTGTCAGTGGCGGAGCCGGCGAACTAGGTCGCGCGGGAAGGTGAGAAGGGGCTTACTGTGCTCGCCGTGTGCTGCTGATGCTCATGGTGGGCTTCGTTGGCGAAGGGGCGCGCAGAGGTGGTCGCTGGAGCTCGTCGGAGTCGTGCACGGCGTCGGGTGGCTGCAGACGTCAACGCTGCCGAGGCTCTGTGCCTTCCTTGCACAAAATAAATGCATCAGGGGTGCGCGAGGTCACTGCTAGCAAGATGGTTTCAAGGAGGGAGCAAGGGGCGCTCGATTCGTACAGTGATTTCTCACTGGAGAGGAAGAAAGCGTCGGGCACTTGCGGCCGTCGTCGTTGGCGAGTCTCCAGATGGTCCTAGCATGCACCAATAGGATGAGAAGATGCGCATGGATGATGTGAACAATCTGGCAAACTTAGACGGCAAGGGGCGACGAGGGCTTACCAGAATCGCACGTCGGAGTCCATCGGTACTGCGGCGGTGTGAGGGCAAATACTGGCAGCCTGGTGGCACTCCTGGCTAGCTTTGTTGGGGGAAATGGTCGCGAGGGGAAGGGGTTTAAGTAGCCAGAGCAGGGGCGAGAATCTCGCACACATTCATCGCCAATTAAAGGATTTCAATTCGTGGCAGAGGCGGGGAAGAAACGGGCGGCAACGTGTACATCGTGCGGGATTTGGGGAAGACGATGACGACGTGGCGATGGGGCCACTGATCAGTGAGCGCGGGGTCGAGTGGGTGCGCGTGAGAGAGAGAGGGGAAAACCCCGGGTGGGCTTAGTGGGCTGGTTTCGCTGTTGGGCTAGATTAGTGGCGCTGGCCTTTTCCTATTTCTTTATTCCTTTTCTATTTCTGTTTGCATTTTCAGAAATCATATTCAAATGATTTCAAAAGCCATTTGAATTCAAACCTTTTCAGGATTTTTGTAGAGTGAAACACTCATATTTCTGGGCATAAAAACATGTGGTCTCTCTGTACAAGCTTGATTATTTTGATCAAATAAAATAAACAGTGACATAGCACTTGGTTTGATCAAGTTTTGAATTTGGTTTTAAAATCCATATTTGTTTTGTAAATTTTGGTTTAAGCTCTAGCAATCAAGCAAAACAATCTGAGAGCAACAAGGTTTGGTTTTGAACAAATAATCTCTCTCTGGGGAGTAGCATTTGATTTAATGTTAATCACATAAAATCATAGCTCTCAAGTTCTGTTTTCTTTCAAATGGGTTTGAGTTTTGAACTCTAATTGATATGCATGCATGCATGATATGAAATCTTTGAAAACATGATTTTAGGGATGTTACAATTTTGGTGCCAAATATGGTGGTTGTAGCTGAATGTTGTGCAGGTACATTGAGTGGCAATGTTTCTCCGGAATGTCGATTAATTTCTGTTCCGGCGAATTTCTGGCACTCAGGCATGACCATTTTTAGCAAAGGTCAAGTCGAATTTTCGCTGTGAATTTGTGTATCTAAAATCCTTTCTTTTTGCTTGTGTAGTGCTCGGTATAGCCATGTCGTCTTGTGGAAACCGCAACGAAGACAATCGGGTCCAGCGATACTTAGAGGAGCACTACAGGCTCATGTCCTAGGAGATAGAGCTGGACGAGGTAGGGGGCCGGGGCGAATAAGATGACGAGACCACTGGTGATGGCGGTGAGGAGATGGGCGTCGATGACCGCCTTGATGGCGGTCATGAGAGGGGCGACGAGACCACCGATAGTGGCGTCATCGGGGGTGGCTCGCACACAACAACGTCGGCCAAGAGGGAACGGAAGAAGAGGCGACCAAACACAATCGGCCCCACGAAGGAGACATTCATAGCGGTGGACCCCAAGACCGGTATCCCTACGGAGCCGAAGCATATTGAGAGGGGGTACGGCCTCCAGCTGGGAGCTATCCTTCGGGACGTCATCAATGTCAACGAGACGAAACTCCGAACGAAGAAGAAGAAGCATCTGCAGGACCAACTCCTCTTGCGGCTGCATGCGCGGTACCTGTTCCCCGAGGGCTTCACGATCCTGGATCCCAAGGAGAATATCGTGAACAAGTTCGCCCTCGGCAGGTTCACCAGGAACCTCAGCGGATATAAAACCATGCTAAGGGGGATGATTGCTGACGACGAGCCATGGGAAGAGATCAAGCGCCACTTCCCGTAGCTTACGCCCGAGGACTACACGCGCTTCCTGGAAAATGAGGATCTAGCCTACACCAAGGATCAGTCGGCCTGGGGAAAGGAGCTGGCGGAGAAGAACATCGATCACCACCGTCTCGGCTACCGTGGCTACGATGGCAAGGCGGACAAGTGGCAGAAGAGGACCAGACCTACACAGAGAAGGGCATCGAGAACCCTTGGGCCAAGTACAAGAACCCGCTCTTCAGGGCATTTGTCAGGTCCCGGTATCGTAAAGAAATAGATGGGAAACTTGTCACGAGCCCTACAGTTGTGGAGGGTGTTGTCCTGGTCACTGAACCGAAGGTGGTGCAAGTTGAGAACGCAGTGGTAAGCATATTGCCCGGCTTACTAGTTTCATACTTCTCACCACAACTCCATCTCTAAAATTCTTCATACTACTTGCAGTTTGCGGAAGAAGCTAACGAGTCTGGCTCCTCGTCCCAGACATCGGCGGGCAAAGTCCCGTGGGACAACCCTTTTATCAGGGGATTGAACATTGTGAAGGAGCGGCCACCAAGAGGCCGTCTCACCGGTGCGGGAGGAGGTCGCCAGCATGTCGATTATGGCTTGGACGTTCCCAGTACCAAGGACTCACTGCAGGCGAAGAAGGACCAAGAGCACACGACTCTATTAGAGAAGGTGGCCAACTTAGAAGCAACCTTTGAGCAGCGCGTCGAAGCCGCGGTCCAAGCCGAGGTAGAAACTAGGGTCGAGGCAGAGGTGGCCAGCAAGGTCGATGGCGTGGTGGCCAGCCGGTTCAATGAGATCATTCCTGGAATGGTAGAGTCGATCTCCACTTACTTTGCCAACGGCCAAACGGGACCACTCCCGGTCATCAGCCTAGGTGGCAGCAACTCGGGCAACATGCGGCCTCCTGCTACACGGGCTCAATAAGCACCTATATTGGTGACTCCACCCGTCGGCGCCAATGCAGGTGCTAGGGAGGATTCGCCGGCAATGGGGGAAGCCAGCAGCCCCTCGATCACTTGCACGCCCTGCCTCGGTCCCTCAACGCGAGCTGAACTCGACGCTCTCACGGTAATTAATTGAGCCTCTACGCAAGATAATTACTTCATCCCCGCCCCTCTCTGACCAAGACATGCATGTTTCTTCACAGGAGCAAAGTGTTCCTTGCACCATGCTCATGTATGTGGACAACAAGCTCAAGGATGCTGCGAGGGGACGCATCATGAACCCAACACACCGGACGTTCCACTGCAAGCCTATGGACGATAGCGTGCACCGGGTTGAGGTGGATCGGTCATTCCCGGGATGCTCACACCTGGTTCCTCCTCATCAACTCCCGGGTACCGAAGACGAGCTGAAGGTCGGGCAACTGAAGAATCATGTCCTTATATGGCCGAAAGCCCTACTTCGGCTGAAGACCGCCAAAGAAATGTTCACTCCAACATCAGTGCCTATGGCGGCAAGCCAAGAAAGGGTCACTCCAGCGTCTGTGAATGCGGTGGCAAGCCAAATGGTCACTCCTCCACCTGCCAATGATCCTCCCGAGCCCGAGACACATGAGCACGACAACGCGGTGGACATTCATAAGGCTCCCATTGATTCGTTCATCGCTGATTTGGAGGCTCCCATCGATGTTGCTCCTTCTGAGGCACTCGCCCGTGATACCATGACGAAGAAGAAGCTCTTCCCTTCTCAAGAAACACCCAAGCAGGAAGATGCTACCGCCTTCACCGCTCTGCCGCATGCTAAAGTTACCCCGAGGACAGTCTGTGATACGGCCATGGAGGTGCTAAGACAAACCGGCACCCCTCTGTGGGATAAGAAGGGTAGGAAGCGAAAGCCGAAGCATGGGAAAAACGCCGCAGCAAGCAAGAAAGTGGTTCTCGACAAGATGCCGGCCAAGTGGAGGACGATGCATTATCTTGGTGAACCGATCCTGCTGGACCACATTGTCAAGACGTTGTCGCCAGACCCGAGCAGCCTTCATGATACTGTTAGGTATCTGGAGCGGCAGCTTCTCCAAGATAAAAATCCCTCCTACCCTCTCTTCACGGTCAGGGTCCCTACTAACTGTGGCTTCATCACCACCACCCCCGGAGAGTTGTTCTTCATCACATATGAAGATATCTTCAAGCTCTTCCACATGTTATGGCTCGATCAAAACGTGGTCCACCTGGTATCGCTAAAAATGGCGCACGATATCATCGTGGAGAAGACCCCGCACCTTGCTATCATGGACCCCTTCTACATGACCGTAGGCACCGTCGAGAAGGAACAAGCGTTTGTCGTGAAGTATATCACGGATTTCTCGGTGGCGAATAAGGTCAAGTCTTGCTTTCTCCTTCCATACTTTCCTGAGTAAGTAGTCGGTCGCTAAACTTCCTGCTATTACATTCTTTCATGAATTTCCTTAATAGCCGAGGATGATGGTTTATTCCAACTGTTTTGCATAGAAAGAATGGGTGCGTCCTCATCGCCTTTCAACCGTATTATTCCCATGTCATCTATCTCAACTCTGGGAGAGACGTGCAGAAAGACTACACCGACATCCATTCTACTCTTGATAAAGCCCTCAATGGTTTCAGAGCCGCGGTTGGCCCACTCAAGTATGAGAAAAGATCCAAAGGTATCTATATGAACAACCATGTAACCAATTTCCCCTGCCTTAGGCAATCGTCGTCCGACAATGGGATGGAGCCCTGGTTCGCCATCCTATAGATGAGGGAGTACGCAAAGGATGAGGAGAAACTCTTGATGCCATCCTGTCGTGAGAAAAGGTGCAGAGACATGACGGAAACGACCGATGCAAACATCAGAGCCGAGTTCCATGCCATCCAGCGGGAGATTGGCACGATACTCAAGAGGGATGTCTTGACTAGGGGTGCCACATTCAACTACAGTGGTATCCCGCTGACTAATGCAGAGATCGAGGACCGCTTAGTTGCGGTCACCGATGGGAGGACATTTGCGATGACCCAGCATACCACTGCATGATGTTGTATATTATAGTCGTTGACATAACACCAATGAAACACCGTTCACTAGTATTGCATCCTTCAGAATGGCACAATAGAAACACAGCGGGTCCAATACATGGCTAAAGGTTACAACTCACTCTTTACACAAGATCCAGAGAACACTCTAAGTTAAAGAGAGAGAAAGAACTTCTTACGAAGAATAATCAAAGATAAACAACGCAAGAACTATCATACTATTAAGACTAGTATTTTAACTAAGGGATTGGCATTGCTGCTATTGCAATACACTACAAAATTAGGTTCTTTGGCTAGAGATTATATTCCTATCTAATCAGTAACTTCGTCTTCACTTGAGTTGAGGTATTTGTTGACTTCCTTGTCTTTGCAGAACCTTAGCTTTGATTGATGAATCCTGGAGCATAATTTGATGTAGATGTTGTCTATCCCGGCCTCAGAATCTAGCAAGGGTTAAGAAGATATTTTGAGTATAAGCGTACTCAGCAAATTCACTAGAAAAGGAGTGTTTGATGCACTATAACTACAGCCATAGACCATAGGTCGTAGGCCATGCAAGTTTTTATAAACATTTCTTCAAAGGTTGCTTTTATTCTGAAAAGCTATGTCCGTCAGCCTTCACGGGTTTACCAGAACTTTCATGGAGTTCCTTTCCCGCCGCATTCGTAGCTCCTTCCCGGAACAGGGAGTAACAAGTTACAGTTCTTACACTATGCAGAGGTGCGTTACTTTACCCATGAGAGATCAACACTTTGTTGCACAACCGGGCAGCTTATTCCCGTCCACAATTCCATGATGTGGGGCCCGGAAAATGATCCAAGCTAATCAATGCCCCCTTCGCGACCTCGCATGCCTCCTTGGTGTACACCATGCCCACATAAAGAATTACGGTAGTGGTTTGTACAAACCGTTAGATGTCAGAACTATCGTGGGACGTTGATGGTTTCCACCCATATGCTGCATATCCTCTATGAATTACCATTTAATATTCACGCTACAAGGATAACAGCCATGACCTGCACATCCTGCTTCATGTGAGAGGAAGAAGATATAGCTGACTTCTCCGTCCCATTCCAAATCTCATGGTCGACGCGTAATATACGGCACAAGAATCACTGGCGACATTGGTTGTTAAGTCCTAGGTTATATAGTTCTGAACAGTGGTATTCCAACTGTCAAAGTTACTAGATTAGCTGATCACCCTGGATTAGTAACCAATAGTTCATATTATTATCGAAAATAGTGTTTTCTGACCCTTTTTAAAATGCAGGTGATGACAACACTGGATTCGTAAAATACCTTACGGAAAATAACCAAAGGACATGAGCCAGTGTGAACTTGCATTTTGTGATTGCAAGATTATGCACTCACGGTCTTCGAGTCAATATAAGATCCAAAATCTGAAATCATCATCATTGGTCCGGTAAGGACTAATGTTTAAAGAAGAAATATGTTCTTATGCATAAGTAATGTGATGCACTTTATAAACGCGAATCCCGAGGATAACGTTGTTCTAGGGTTTGGATTCCGGAAATGGTTATTTTAGAATGTGTTAGCCCTTTTAGATAAATTTCATACTTGTGCTTCTTATTAAGGCTTGTGAGCGTGTGTGAGACAACCATAAAATTACAATATCATAAAACAATGGGACACACATAAAAGGTGAAATTCTACTCAAGATTGTTTATATAAGAGTTCTTTTTTAAAGTGGCAAAAAGGATAACCTTCGAAGAAAAAGTTTCTCTTCTAAGGTCTAAACAAGCTTTGTGGTTAGTTGAGTTTGGTCGATGTTATTTATGTTTGCTCGAATGGTTTGGGTTTGAGATGCTTTACGACTTAACTATATCAGACCAAAGTTAAATATAAAACATATAACAATATTTATAGTATTATATTTAAATTCTTGTAGACTAAAGTTAACTTTAAAACATAGATAGTTTGAAAGTATTATACTTATAACATTTGTACCTTGTGTACTTGGTAATGTTGCCTTAAGGTTACTGTAAGAATGGTTATATGTTTTGCTTGTTGTAGTGTTTTTCTTGATTTTTATAATAAGATAGTATCATTTATCTTTTTAAGGATGAGTGGTTATATTTTTAAGTAGAATAAGATTTCTTGTTTCCTTATAAAGGTGTGATTGTGGTTTGTGGATAAATAAATAGTACCAGGGACTACTCATGAATTATCTTTGGATTTAGTCCATTATAAGGTTTTATTTGATTTATATATCATTCTTGAAGATTGTAGAATTGTTAAAGATCTTTTTAGAATATAAAATATTCATATAGTAGAAGGATAATGTAATATAATAGTATTTATAATGTTTTGAATCATTATGACTTAATATTATTAATATTCAAGACTAATACTATTTATTAGACTTATTTGACTAATTTTTAGAAATATTAACAATTTTAATTTTCCCTTTTATGAATTATCAATTAAGTAAATAAGTTTAAATTCGAGTTGTTAAAATATTTGAATTTTTATTTAACTCAAAAGTGGAATATTATATTTTTAACCTATAGGTATTATTTTTGTGATCCTTTTGGTATATTACACTTATTTTTGTGATCTAAAAAAATAAGATATGATTTTTACAATTCTAATTACTTTATAATTACTTAATAAATAATAAATATTTACTTAAGTGAAATAATAATACATGATTATAGTTTTAAATTATAATTCTTATTTTCCTAAGATTTTTGGTATTCTATTTATATTTTTAACATTTACCATTATTAAAATATGAATTATCAAAGTTTTATTACTTATAAAACATTTATTAAATTATATTTATTTAAATAATCATCATAATAATATTTGAGAATAATTTTAATTTATAGATTTTATTTTTCTGAAAATTTTCATATATTATACACATTTTTCTGAATTATGAATCAAAAGTTATTAACTAAACAAGATTTAATCATTTATTTGATTTCTCGAATATTAATAATTGAGCTTATAACATTTTATTTATTTCTTAAACAGGTTTTAAATTTTTACACCGCACCCACACCTAGCCTAAGTCACTGACCAGTGGGCCTATGTCCACCTCATCGCATAGGTTAAAGAAAATGCCCTTGTTACCGACTGGTTGGCTACCCCCAGTCAATGACATATGGGCCCTAGGCCATGTCACTTTCCACGTGAGGCAGAGACCAGGTCAAACAGGGAACTGGGTCCAGGGTGGCATCGGTGTGACGTAACTATGGCATCAGCACCACCACCACCACCAGTGGTTGGTCGCCGACGACGATCCACAACGCCCCAACACGCGAAACTAACCTAGTTCGAATCAGTGCAACATGTTGTGTCCTAAAGTGGCGGCGCCGCTCAGAAATGGTCATCAGACCCTCAGCTCCGACGAGCTCCGATGGTGGCTGACGATGGCACACGGCAAGACGGCGATTCACATCAAGATAAGGCGAATTAAGGATACTGGAAGGTTCAGGAACTCACCCTGATGATGATAGAGAGGTCGGCAAGGATAGGCACGGTCGGAGGCGAGCTCTCTGACAAGATTTCCGACGAACTGCCGCAAAGAAGAATGGCCAAATTCGTCCACTCCAGTGCTCCCCTGGATGCAGGATTTCTCTCAGAGGATCTATAGAGGATGGGGCTTCTCCATGGCTGCTTGGAAGAGTGTGGGGAGATGTGGTTCGACGGCGAGATGTGGCTCCGGTGAGCTAGGGTTTCATTCCCATTTGAATCGGAGAGGATAAGGAGGGATTATGGATAGGGATTGAAGCAGGGCGTCGTGGTGGCCTTCTTATCCCTCTCTGGAACGACGGCGAGCATCTTAACGCACGGCTGACGACGACGATGGCATCGGGCAGCGGCGAGCTCATCCAGCGAGCTGCCTGTGTGCGTGAGGATGATGATGATGTCGCTTTTGCGGAAAACCCCCTAGCGTTTATTTCTTCTCAACCCGCGATCCTTCCCTGGCCCCACTCGTCAGTCACAGGAGAGAATGACCTGGCTGGTTACTGGGCCTTTGTGGGCTGCACCTGGGCGACAGGTAAGCAGCTAGGAGTTGGGCCACGGCCAGGTTTTGTTTTTTATTTGTTTTCCCTTTTTCTATTTTCTGTTTTCCTTTTCAGATTTGAATTTAATCTATATTTTGAACTTTTCTTTGTAGAATTTATTTGCTAGATAATTGTAGTAATACTAAAATATATTTAGTATCATTTGTGAACTTTTATTATATAATGTTTTTATATTTCTTTTATTTTCTCTTCATGAACCCCTTTTTAATATTTTGTAAAAGCCTTTCTTATTATATTTCTTTCCACTTTTAATTATGGATTTATTAAATGATATATTCTGATTTGTTTATAAAACTTAACTCTAGTTGGCTCATAGTTTGAATAGAATTTTTTTATATGTATAGTGATCCTATAGCATTATTTGATACATGAAATACAAAAGAAATTAACATGGTTAATACTCTTTCATTAATTGAGAAAATGGCAATGTATATATTTTATTATGATCAACAAAGAAGTTTAGGGTGCTTGGTTTACTTATATTCCCTTGTTACTATGAGTAAATATCTAATAACTAATCATATTGGCTTTTGTTTGTAATATTTTGATGACATCATCCTTTTAAAATAGAAAGTTATATCTAAAATGTTTTATAGAAAGGAATTGGTATAGATATGCTTATATGATTTGCTATAGGAAAATATTCCTATGAAGTGATGTGGACATAGGATGAAAGATCAATAACATGAAATGGATATTATACTTGGTTTGAGATTTAGAGTTGATTGTTTACCAAGAATGAATAGGAGAGTAATTTATAACATATAATTATATTTCACAATCCTAGATTTCTAATTAAGGAATTCCTTTCCTAGATATAATACTTCTTCCTATCCATCATCATGATTAGTATGATGAGCTTTACTCATAAAAATCTTCTTATTCATATATTATTCTTCTAAACTCATGGATGAATCCAATGAGTTTGATATTAAAGAATTTCATAGTTTTCTCATATTCTTGCTTGATTACACACACTACTCTACTGTTGATAATATTCAATCTAACCAGTAGTTCTTTCAAACTCCGCTCATTATCTTCCTTAATCATCCATCACTAATATTTCTTCATTAGATGTATGTATATATATCCAACTACCTTTCTCTAAGTCTTACTATCCTTTAAGATGAATAACACTTATTCCATAACTCTATGCTAAACTAGCTCTAGTTGAATCATACTGTCTTACATTTACTTTACTGAAATAACTCACACTCTAAACTCACATTATATTAATGTGACATGTAATGACTACTCTAGGATAACTTATCCCTACTAGGATTTCAATCATGTTCTATGAACCAATATCTTTTATACTAGATATAGGTAGACCATCCTGGTGAGTAAGGCATGATCATTTTAATCCCTTAATCATTTATAACTTAGATTTGTAGTGGGCTAAACAAGGCTTTAGCAATACAGCCTTTCAATTGTATTGGAATTATCTTCTTGATATCTTTAATTGGATTAAGACTGTTATTCATGGACTATGCCCACTTGGTCTAATAGAATTACTACTAGTAACTACCTTTAGGGTTCCTCCTTGTAATCTTCTTTACTGTCATAAAATTATATAATCTAAATAACTCTTATATTTATTTAGAAGTGATTTAACTCCATCAATTTTATATTTGTTTGATTATCTTCATTCACTCCCATCCTATAGATGTTATCTAAAACTAGCATTACTATTTACCTCTTCTTAGTAGTTTCTTTATAGACTCTAAACTGTGAGCTATGTTCTGGTCAAGAGTTGGTAGATTGAGAATTGGTGAATCAATAATTGATTTCCCTACATTGATGAACAACATATATTGGAATATAACTCAATATAGATGATAAAGATTGATATGGAAAGAAAGATATATGGCGAATGATCTAATCTTAGTTTCTTTCCTACTCAATCTTACTTAAGAAGTAAGGTTAGGTATTACCATGATACTCATGGTATATGAAGATGAGATTAAGATATAGTTGTTACATTCTTATTATTTGTGTTATATCCTTAACTTGGTACTCATGAATGATTATCATGAATACAATAATATGATCACCTAAGGATGAAATATAAATCATAATGTATCAGGGTTTAACTTTTATTACATTTGATCTACCCTTAGATCAAATCTCCCTTACCCAAAATAAGGTGTTAGCAAAGGTCATTTTGAAACTTATTACAGTCAACTTGATGATCTACTCCTTATTCCATCAAGTTAAGAGAAGCTTCAATCACTTTGACAAGTTTTGGTTCGAAAGTGCGAAAATTATTTAGATTTTCTATGCATGAATGCAATGCACACATCTGGGTTCATCTTATTTCTAGGCTCTAATGCTAGGATGTTACAACATTCACCACACTAGGTGGCATCCATCCCTTCCCGCCGAAGCCGAAGAAAACCTAATCGGGTCACAAACTTGTCTCCTGTAAATGTTAGTCATAGAATTACGATTAGTTTATTTTATGCTTTTCTTTTTGCATACCTATCTTTCCATGCAAATGTTAGTCATAGAATTACTTAGCTATATCCGATGCCTTTTCTTTTTTGCATACCTATATGTTGTATCTCTATTATGGATATGTGGTGACAACACTAACATTTCTTTCTTATGTGTGTGTGCGTGTAGATGCCGTGGTATGTCGTATACGAAGGCAGGGTTCCCGGAGTCTACGACGACTGGGAGGATTGTAGGAGGAAGGTCCATCATTTCTGCGGGAATAGTTACAAGGGCTATGCCACTTTGGAGGAGGCAGAAACTCGCTACGCGAGGTTTCTAGCGGGGCGGAGGACGGAGATGTGGAGGAGTCGATTGACCCCCTTCGTCATGATGATGCTTTGTCAACACCCGGAATTTTCAATCCTAGATGCCTGTTATGCCATACATCGCAATCCCAGGATTACCATTTTTGCGAGACATAACAGAATTGGATACCATAGTACATCATCCGTTACAACGATACATAAGTTCTTACACAAATAGGGATCTCATGATCCAGTTCTTAATACAACATCAAGCAGCGGAATACGTAATAATAACGATAGCGTAGGCGAAGCTCCATCTTCAGGGTCCCAGGCAATGCTGACGATGGGAGATGATCCTAGTTGTCGTAACCTCCCTGTGGTCCATCCTCCAGGTACTCCTCTTCATAGTCTGGCCATGGGAATAGCCAGGGACAAAGCCATGAGTACTCTTTAAGTACTCGCAAATTAATACTAATAGGTGAGGGGTTTTTGGATAATAGGACACTAGGCTCTAGGGTTGTTTTGCAAAAATCCAGGTTTATCTCTACTAAGTTCCAAAGCTAGTCACAATTTTATAACTCCTAAGTGGGATCTTGTAATCCAGGTCACAACTCTTTTGTGGTCAAGTCAAAGTCTCAAATCGCTTCACGAGTCATTTTGAAAAGTCTGACGGGGGAACAGTATGGCCACTCCAACTGTCCATAACCGCGGACGCGGCTATTCGAATAGTTTGACACTCTGCAGAGATTGTACACTTTCACCACAACATTCGATACATCCGTCAGGAACAAATCCTGAATTCACCATACTCAGTATGCGGATAATCAATCCTAACCTTTCAATTACACGCCCTAGTATAAGCACCTCTCATGTGAGTTTGGCCTCCCAACCATGACTCACTGTCATCTTGGGTACTGCACAGGTGGACAATCTTCACAAGGTAGCCTCAGCTCAGACCTTGGCCGTGAGGGAACTAATACTAAGGAATATAAGTTTCCAGTCAAGCCCTACCCAATCTTCGGGTATTGTGGTTGTACGATAAAATTGGAATGGTATCGCATCCAGACAACCATCAGTTTTATAAAGGGCTAAGGCTCATGCCTCAACATTTTCATCACCAAAATCCTCAAGTGTTTGGAAACACATGTCCAAAACATTTTAATAGAATGATCCATCATTCCAAGGTTTTCATAACCATTTTTCCACCAAGTATTCCCATCTAAAGTTGATCAAGTTTTATATTTAGCACTAGCCTCTACAGGTGGGGGTAAGCACTGATGAAGGGTGGTAAACTAGTGGGGTTTTAACTAAGTTCAAACTCATGCCTTAGGATGACATCAAGGTTATCTAGCTTAGGCCAAATTTTATGCTCTTTATGCAACCTTCAGCACAACTGTCTAGTATCTACCAAACTCTTAGGTAGGCTCTAAGTAAGCTTTGATAAAGAAATAAAGTAAGAAGCTAGCACATAAAACTAGGATTTGGTTTATCAAGTGGGTATGATCACATATGCTTAAGGCACATAGTAGTCATATCACAAGTATGGGTTTGTGGCATCAGTAGGGTATCTTGCAAGGGTTAGCTTGCATCAATATCATTATAAGCTTGCAAGTATGGGCTTGCACATTCAACTAGTAGTATAAGGCTTGCATCAGTGTCAATATAAGCTTGCCTTGTGCAGAGCAGTGGTTGAAGTTCTCCTCGGCTTCCTCTTCGTAGTATCCTCCTTCCTCCTCGTATCCTTGGTCGGTACTAGCGTCTATGAATAAATACGGGGTACACAATCACCAAACAATACTTAACTACTTGCAATCATCACACAAAAGGGTCCTATAGATGATCTAGCATCATCTCTAATATTACAAGGTTAAGGCTTGGTTTAAATCTTTTTATTTTTAGAAAAGTAATTTCTACTCATTGAAAAACTACTTAAGATTTAATATTCTCCAAACTAAACATGGGATCATGTTGACACATGTCATCACCTCATATTGTAGTCCATGGTAATGTGATTTAAAGTGGTGTCACAATTTAATAAGGTTTTACCCTTTTATTTTAATTAATTAAAGTGGCTAGAAATGCTTATGGAGCATTCTTTTATTACTTGAGCAATATTTCTGCAAGTAAACCTATATATTTTTATATATTTTGAAAGGTATGGTTAAATGTGATTTTTGAGAGTTGGAATCAACTAAAAACCTATTATGGTTTAAATTTGAAAAATGTTTGAATGCAGAAAAGCTTCTGCCTTGTTATTTTTACCAAGGGTGATCTATAGATCCAAATGACTTGAATCCAACGGGCTTGGATTCAGCATTCACAGGCCTTTCCAACAAAATTGGTTTCATTCAATTTGGTGCACTGAATCGATCTGGGTTGATTTTTGAAGTTGGGTACAGAAGTGTGTTTGAAAAGAAATAGAAAAAGATTTAATTTGAATAACTGGGCTGCGCGGGAAAATCTAACGGGCTGGCCTGCTAAGCGCAGTGCTCCCGCGGGCTGTTTAAGTGGGTGTCCCCACTCGTCAGTGACACGGGGCTGGGCGAAGCGGTATGGGGCAACGTGGATCGTTCGATCTAGTTCTAATCTAACGGCTGGGAGTCATCGTCGACGCGAGACAACTCCGGCGAGAACGAAACCTAGCGCGGCCAGTGAGGGTCGCTGGGGGCTCACCGGGGTACTAGCGAGGGTCGGCGAGGCGGGCGAACGACGAAGTCGACGACGACAAACTCAGGGGTGGTCGCGGCAGCTCCTGGGGCGGCTCCAATCGCTGGCTCCTTTCTTCTCCGGCAGCGGCAGGCTCCAGTGAAATTCCGGCGAGGTGGTACTCGCCTTGCTCTGGGAATGGTGTGGCACGATCAGTGAGGAGAGGGGAGTGAGATGGTGTGAAGAAATCGAGCGGGGGTAGCCTCTATTTATAGTCGAGCGAGGGGACCGTCGGGGCGCACGATGAGCTCGTCGGGGGCGACGTTACAGGCGGCTAATGGCATGGGCACGGGTAGGGGACGGTGCTGTGTCTCCTGGCGATGATCAACAACATGGTCGCGAGGCATGGGGCGGTGTGGTTTGGTTTGGAATGGCCGGTGCTCTGCGCGGCAGAGGCGGCGTCTTCGACGGCGGGCGGTGGCTGTGCGGCACGGGGTGGCAAACGGGGATGTCTGGCGGTCTCCTGGGTTGAGGGCGATCGTGTATGCACGCGGCGAGGGCGGCGCGCGGTCTGTGCGTGATGGTCGAGGGTGGCGCTCTGGCGCACGCTCGGCATGGTCTGGGCTCGGCTTGTGCGCGTGGTCCAGTGCTTGGCAACGCTTGCGGCTGGGACAGTGAGTGGCGGTGGACGGTGGGCTGCCTCCTAGACAAGGTTGGCACGGCTAGTTCTTCCTCTAGCTAGCTGTCCACAATGGGGTGACATGGGTGTGCTCGGCTGTTCACCATTAATGGCAATGGCAAGCTCACAGGGGTGCTAGTGTTGGGCTAATCTTTCTAGATGATCTACTGAGTTGTGTGTGAGCTAACTAGGGAACAAGTTAGGCAAGAATCACTGCTCACAATAGTGTTTGATGTTTGTTTGATTTGTGTCTGCAACCTATTTGATGAAATGGCCGCATGAAATCTAGTTTTGAATTTTGAAATGATTTTTAGTGGGTTTGCTAGATTGGTGCTGGTGAGTCTGCAGATGCTTGGGTTTTGAAAATTGAGCTTGTTTGAGTGGGTTTTGAAAAAGTGGGATCTTCCCATATGAAGAAGATTCAATTTTGAATTGTCATTTAAACTATGCATTTGAAAGTTTCTGGATGATCACAAAGTGGGCCTTGATACTCTGTTATGAGTACATTTAAGGGGTGAAAAGATCCAGAAAAGTTTCTGTTAGGTTCTGAAAGTTTGAGACAGCCAAAGTAGGCATGGGAGTTAAATTGGCCAAAATGACCATTCACTTAATATATTTGTTTTGATTTACATGTCTTTAGGAAAAGTGTGGGAAATGTTTTAGATGATGTTTATTTCACCTAAGAAACATTTTACAACCAATGGATCACACAAACAAAGTGGTTTTAAAGGAATTCAAAAACTATGCATACACATATGCATGCCTTCATGAATTTAGTTAGAAAAGTTTTTGTTAACCCTAATCTTGATGATTAGTGTTTGATGATCTAAGTTTGGTATTTTTGGGATGTTACATGCTCGCAGCCACCGACGCCTCTCTAGTCTATTTGCTAGTTGGAGTCTTGTATGAACTATGAACTGTTTGAATGTGTGAAACTGTTTGAATTAATGTGTCATATAACTCCGGAGACTTGTAATATTATGTCATATATGGTCACTTTCTACACTTGTGTCAACTGTTTGAATGTTATTGATGCATGGTTTGAACATATGTGTATTTCCTGTATCTGCTATGTATTATGTTATTATCCTGTGTATTCTATGAAGATCACAGTGTATTCTGTGTGTATACTGATTATATTTTTTTAACTCCTGGTAATATTACCCCTGGCGAAACAGCTTATCTATCGCTGGCAAAACAGGTATTGCCTGTACCAGCGATATGAGGAGACGTCGTTAATCGTGTTTACCCCTGGCGATTATGGCTGCTCGTTGGCGCTGTCATAGATTACCACCGGCAATACAGGAAAGCGCCGGCGATATAGGTGCACCCCCGGTATTCTATGCTGCTCGATGGCGGTACATGTATATTATCACCGGCGAAACTCAGAGGCGCCGGCGATGAGGACTTATCGGTGGCAAGGAGGTCGCTGGCGAGCTCGGACACGCCGGCGATGAGCCTTTTCTGTTTGCCGGCGGTAGGGTATTCTCTACTAGTGACATGATCTCATGGTCTAAGGAGTAGGATCACTTCGTATGATTTTATAGCAATATAAACTCAATGACTTTGATCATAATGCTATACTTCGAATGAATGTTCATCACAACATTACACTAATGTTGTGACCTTGTTATTAACAACATCCAATGTCCATGATCAGGAAACCTTGATCATCTTGTTAATCAACGAGCTAGTTTATGAGAGAGGCATAACTAGGAACTTCCTGTTTGTTTATTAAAAACACATGTTTTAATGTTTCTGTATTAATACAATTATAGCATGCAAAATAAACGTCTATCATATACTTGGAATATACATAATAACCACTTTATTATTGCCTCTCGGGGAATATTCCCTTCACTGAGCCCTCGCGCGCGCCCCTTCCATGGCGGCAGCGGCTCAAGTTCCGAGAAATGGCAGCGACTCTACATCAAAACTCTAGTAGTGATGGAGAGTGGGCGGCGGCCAGTCAGTTCTAGCGATAGTGGTCCCTGGGCGGCGGAGAGGCGACTGATGGCAAGATCTAGGGTTCCTAGATCGCTGACTTCTTCGCCTCCTCGACATCGCCTCGTGCCATCCGGAGGTCTTCCGGGGCCTACTACGCATCACGAGGTCTGCCGTGTGATTTGGATACAACTAACACGGACTGGCGCTGTTTTCACCAGAATTACCTTGGTGTCTTGTTTTTGTGCAGAAAATGAACTATCAGGAAAAATCCCGGAAAATATGCCAAAAATTATATTTCACCAGAAGATCCACGGAGCCAGAAGGGGAGACAGAGGGGAGGCCTAGGGCCCAGACCCACCCCAGGCGCGGGCCCACTGACCCCGTGGCTGGGGGAGGTTTGGCCACCCCGGACAGCTTCTCGACCTCCCTCCGTGCCTATAAATTTCCTTCTGACCTAAAAATAGAGGGGGTTCGATAGTTTTCCAGAAAGAGTTCCGCTCCGTCGCCGCCACCAGAAACTAAGATTCGGATCCAGAAACTCCGTTCTGGCACCCTGCCGGGACGGGGAATTTTGAGAGGATCATCCCCATCGTCATCACCAACGCATCTCCATAACCATCGATGTTTCCCTCATCCATGAGTGAGTAATCCCCCGTTGTAGGCTTGGGGATGGTAGGGATTGGATGAGTTCTATCATGTAATCGAATAAGATCTGTTAGGGGCATAGTGCCTAGTATCTCTATTAGTGCTATTTGACTTTATTGCAACTTGTTGTGCTTAATGCTTGTCACTAGGGCCCGAGTGCCATGATCTTAGATCTGAACTTATTATTGAATCATTATGATAGTATTGTTTATGATCTTATCTGCAAGTTGTGTACACATATCATTGTCCGGATCCAAAGGCCCCAAAGTGACAATAATTGGGACAACCGGAGGGGATGGCTATGGTGTGAGGATCACATGTGTTCACGGAGTGTTAATGCTTTGCTCTGGTGCTCTATTAAAAGGAGCAACTTAATTGCCAGTAGTTCCCTAGAGGCCCCGCTGCCACAGGCTGGATGGACAAAAGATGTTGTGCAAGTTATCATTGCGAGCACGTATGACTATATTTGGAGCACATGCCTAGGATTGTTTAGTACTTGGATGCTTATTATTATTTATCTGCAATGCCCTAGTTCTTTGAAGTTACATGTTTAGACTCGTCCATGCAACGCCCGTCCATCCATCCCTATGCCTACCACACTCGAATCCTACTATTACCGTTACTATTACTATTGCTCCTGGTTCACTATTGCTGTCACTGTTACTGTTGCTGCTGCTGTTGCTTTGTTGTTGCTACTACCAAACTGTTACTACTGATAAAATTCTGTGAGCAAGAACTATTTCCAGGTGCAGCTGAACTGATAACTCAGTTGTTAAGGCTTGCAAGTATTTTTTGTCTCCCCTTGTGTCGAATCAATAAATTGGGTAATACTACCCGCGAATACTGTTGCGATCCCCTACACTTGTGGGTCATCAAGACTATTTTCTGGCGCCGTTGCCGGGGAGCATAGCTTTATTTGTAAGTTCACTTGGATCTATTATTGTTCACTTCTACTCCTTTAATCATGGGAAAGTCTCGTGATGGAAAGTTTCCTATTTTACCATCCACTACAAGAAGAGGTACAGTCCTAAACACCTCTGTTGCTCTTGATTCACTGTGTGTTATAAGTAAGCTTGTCACACCACCACCACATGCTCATGCTACACACACTGCTACTACTGCTGAATCTGAAACTGCTTTTGATACTCATGATGTTACTTCTACTGTGCTTGATGCGAGTGGTTCAGTAGGTCCTTTTCTAGATGCTACTATGGCTAGTCTAGAAAATACCGAAACTCCAATTGAATGCACTATTACACCTGTTAGCTCACCTGAGTCTAGTGAGAGTTTTGATATTAATGATGGTTACATAGAGCTCACTGATGAATTTGTTGAAGAATGCCGAAATACACATGGTGATAGTGCTATTAAGAGTCTCCTTGCTAGACATACTATTATACCTAAGAAGTCCTATGATCCTAGGTTTGCCACCTCTCCCATAGATATTAAAGATAAATATTATGATTTCTCTCTTGATTTAACTTATTTAGATATTGTTGAGAAAGAACTGTTTTGTGGTACTGAAAATGAGAGTGTTGTGGCTCATATGAATGAGCTTTCTACTATGAGTGCTTTGTTCTCTGATGATTTTAAAATGCGCAAGTACTTTGTTGCTAAGATCTTCCTTTTTTTCACTAAAAGGAGAAGCTAGGGCTTACCTCTTGGTTCCATTGATAGCCCTGATTGCTTGATTGCTTCTTTCTTCCATAAATATTTTCCTCCCAGTGCTAGACATGCTACTTTGCAGAGACTTTTTGATTTTAAACAGGAGGAAGAGAAATTGCCTGAGTCATGGAAAAGATTATGTTCGTTGATTCATGCATATCCTGGATGTCCATTACCTAAGAATGAGCTTCTTGATATTTATTATAATGGACTAACTGATGATTCTAGGACCTACCTAGATAGCTTTGCTGATTGTGTTTTCAGGAAAAGGACTCCTACAGATGCTGAAGAATTAATGAACAAGATAAGCAAGAATTATGATGATTGGACTTCAATTGAGCTGAATACACCTGGGCCTATTACTCCTGAACCAGTTGCCCCTGAACCAGTTCCAACACCAACAACAAAGAAGAGGGGAGTTATTGCATTAAATGATGAAGTGATGAAGGAAGCTAAAAAGTGTCTAAAGGAGAAAGGTATTAGAGTTGAAGATGTGAAGAATCTACCTCCTATAGAAGAATTATGTAAGACAATTCCCCACTCATCTACTATTGAGGTACACTCTCTCCAACACTTTGATGAAGGTGATATTCCTTATGGTAAGCCTCCTGATTAATGCTTAGAGGAACTTGACATTTTTATTGTTAAACAAGGTAATTATAATAAACAAGTTCATAATCATTTATTGGAAAACTCTAGAGCTATCCATGAGTTGAGAGATATTGTGGAAGGAACTTCCAATGATATTAAAATTCTCTGTAAACACTTTCAAATGGTTCAAACTCAACTTGATCAACATGCTAAAGTACAAAAGGATATGCTAGTTAATGCTTCAGGAAATAAACATGCTTATGGAATTAGAACTAGGAGTGGTGCAGCTACTCAAGATCCTTTATATCCTGAAGGACACTCTAAATGAATAGAGCAGGATTCCCAACAAGGTGAGGATAGTGGTATTCCTCATAAGAGGAAGAAAAAGAAACATAAGAAAGTTGAGGAACCACTTGAACTTACTGTAGATCCTAATAGTATATATGTCTCTGATGCTGAAACTGAGAGTGGTAATGATTATAATGAGTCTTCTAATAAGGAGGAAGTTGAGGAAGAACCTGAGAAACAGACTAAGAACACTAGGTACACAAAGGAATATTTTATTGCTAATAAACATGGTAAAGAGAGAGAACCTTGGGTGCAGAAACCTATGCCTTTTCCAGGTAAGAAATACAAGTCAACGGAGGAAGAACACTACAACAAGTTTTGTGAGTGGTTGAAACCTTTATTTCTGCAAATTCCTTTGACTGATGCTATTAAATTGCCTCCTTATTCAAAGTATATGAATGATATTGTCTCTAATAAAAGGAAGATTCCTAATGAGGAGATTTCTACTCTACTTGCTAATTACTCCTTCAATGGTAAGGTTCCAAAGAAACTTGGTGATCCAGGTATACCAACTATTCCTTGCTCCATTAAGAATAATTATGTTAGAACTTCTTTATGTGATTTGGGAGTTGGAGTTAGTGTTATGCCTTTTTCTCTCTATAAGAGACTCCAGCTAGAAAAGTTGATACCAACTGATATATCTTTGCAAATGGCTGATAAGTCAACTACTATCCTTGTTGGTATATGTGAGGATATTCCTGTTCAAGTTGCTCATAATTGCATGGTTTTAACTGATTTTGTTGTGCTTGAAATGCCTGAAGATGATAATATGTCTATTATTCTTGGGAGATCTTTTCTTAATACTGCAGGTGCTGTCATCAATTGCAATCAAGGGAAAGTAACATTCAATATTAATGAAAAAGAGCACACTGTCTATTTCCCCAAGAAGGTTGTTAAGAGCTATTGCCTGAATTCTATTGAAAATATTGAGGGCATCAAGGTCGGAGAAATATATTGTCCCATTCCACAAGAAAATTTTGAAACTATTATGATTGGGACCATAGGTATCAAGTATGAGGTAACATAATCACCTTGTGGAATGCAAAGTTTTGTTTCATATAAGATTTTTTTGGTAACAAGACTTGATCAACCTTGTTAACAAAAGGATTTTAATGAACAAAATAATGTTTCCACTGTGGTTATACTTGCTTTCTTTTTCCTTTCTCCTTCCTAGTCTTTGCTTTAGCTTTAGTTTTGCTAGTTGTTTGCTTGTTTGAGTTTCTTAGAGATGCTGTAGTTTTGCTTTTGGTTTTCTTTTGCTTCTTCTGAAAAACTATTTCTGTGAGAAAATCAATTTTCATACCCTGAAAATTGGCTAAAAATAAAGTTTCCCGAAAAATCCTAGAAAATTAAAAATAAATTTTCTCGAAAAAAGGGGCAGAGTGGCACCTGAGATGACCCATGGGGCCACCCCTAGGCCCCACACCTATGGTAGGCACGGGCCCACCACTGGTGGCGCCTAGGAGGGTCTGGCCCACCTGGCCCCTCCAGGCTGCCTCCTCAAAGCCACCTTCTTTCTCTCTCCCGAAAAACACCGAAAAACTTGCTCAAGCTCGAGTTCTTGCTGTTCTTGCTCGCGATTTTTGATCTCCTTGTTCAGCCCATCTCAAGTGCTGATTTTTGGAGGGATTGTTCCTTGGTATGTGCCTCCTCCACTTGTCCAATTAGATTTGTGATTGGCAGATTGTATCTTGAGTATTTTGGTACTATATGTGACAGGTTGTTTGAGCTTGCATGCTTGTTCTATTCTTAGAAACTTTGTTTTGATGCATGTGTAGTCCTCTAGCAAGTTCCTATAGTGGTTGCTCTTTATTTATCAACTTAGAAATCACTTGGTTTGATGGTTGTCTAAAAATTTCAGCAAAGAAGATGAGTGCTTATTCACTGAATCAATATGACTTGATGGTGCATGAGCCAATGAAGTTTCATCGTGAGGAGGCAGTTTTTCCTTCCATATATCCATGCCATGAATTTATGAGAGTTGCAGGGATTCTCCAAGATTTTCAAACTTTGGTTACAAGTGCAGGGTTGGAGCACTTTGTTAAAGGTGAACCAATACAATATGTTAAGCTAACCATGGCTTTTGTGCAGGACTTACGGTTCACTTGGTCTACTTCTAGTCCCATGGTCCATTACAAAATATATAATATGCCTGTCAACCTACCTTTTGCTGATTTCTGTGTAGCAATTAGAGTACCTAAGTGGGGGTCTTGTGAGAAGATCAAGGAGAGGCCCAAGTCACTTGTTGATTTGTATGCTAAGATTTGCCAAGGTTTCGACTTCTCAAAGGAAAGTGGTAAAATTCGGAACATCCAGATCCTAGCTATTAGATACTTTGCCTATTTCATTACCAAGTGTGTTCTTGCTAGAAAGACTACTAGAAAGTTGTCTTCTTTTGATCTAGCTTTTATTGCAGCTGCTCTGGGTAGTAATAGTTCTTATAGTTTGGGTACTTTGATAGCCCATCGTCTCACCACCAACTGTGAGAAGGGTGGAATTTGTGGAGGCCTCATTGCGTCTAGGTTGCTAGCTTTCCATGGTTTAGAGCCTCATTATTCAGATTTTCAGTTTTCCATAGAGAGGCTTGATATTGAATCCATGATTCAGCATGGTTTTGTTTCTTTGGGGGCTAATGTGAGAAGTTTGCCATATGAACTATCTTTTGTCCAGCAAGGTTGGAGAAAAGGTAGGAGTGAGAAAATAGTTTATTTGCCTGCACCTGCTTTGTTTAACTTTGATAACAGTCAAGGATGGTCACTTACGGAGGAGGAGGTTGACACATATGTTGGGGAACTCTCCCAGCAATAAGAGAATGTTGAAGAGGATGCCGAAGACAATTCGGTTCAGCCCTCCAACTTGGGAGAGTCTTCATACCATCAGCCTTCGTTTGATTGGGGCGCGTCTTCTTCTTCATCGCAGGTGCCTGACTATGATCATTCCTATGATGACCCATCAGCATGGGGTTACTATCCGCATTATTGAGCCCCACTTAGGCCAAAATCCTAAGCTTGGGGGGAGGTATACCGACATCACACTCATCTATATATCATACTCGGTCGGTTCTTTGTATATCCATTTGTTTTGCTTTCTTTTTGGTTCTTGTTGCGTCTTTCTCAAAAACACAAAAATACCAAAAATATTTTCGTTGTTTCTCTTGGTTTGTTTATTTGCTTTGGTTTGCCTTAAAAGAAAAAAATCCAAAAAGATTTTGCTTTGTTTGGTTTGCTTTGTTTTGTTTGGTTTTTCTTTGCTTGCTTGTTTCTAAAAAAATCAAAAACACCAAAAATATTTGTTGTTCTTCTTTGGTTTTGTGAGTTCTTCGCAGGGTTCAACCGTCCTCAGTGGATATTGGTTTTCATGTTAATTATTCAAGTCACACAAGTGAAGAGCAATACTGAAGATTAAGGCAACTCGAGGTGTGGTAAGAGGCTGGTAACGAACTCTATTTGTTTCATTTTTGTACATATACTTATCATTGTGAGCATGCTTAGACTGTTTTTGTAAGTTGTATGTCATTATGGATGCTTAGTAGTTCTTGCTTGTCTATGATTAGCTCCATCTTGCTAATAGTTCGTAGCATGTCATATGAATGTTTGCTTACATTGTTTTATTCATATTTTGGTATGAAATTGTGGTATCCTCCTCTGACTGTTCATGTGAATCGACTTGGCACATGCTCACGCATGCATATGACTAATCAATAGTACGTAAGCCTCGACGGTTTATTTTGCCTCAGAGTTCTTGTATCACTTTCATGCCATAATTAGTCATGTTTTGTTGCAAGCATGATTATGACAGCTATTTATCTCTCGCTTGTTGCTCCCTCTCTATTGCTAGCTTTCACTTGCACTGAGTACGTGCTCTACCTGTGTTTCCAACTCCCCAAACCAATATTGCCAGCTGTGTCCACCATACCTACCTATTAGCATCATTTGCTACTTCAGTGCATATTATATGTCGTGTTTTCTTCCAAAATAAAATGTTTGTCTGTTTTGAGAAAGTTAGTTAGTAAATCTCTCACAAACTTTATGGCACACTTTATTCCTTGCGCTTATTAATCTTGAACCATTGTGACTAGTCCATGAAAGTTATATGCTTGCTTATTATATACTGGGAGTCAGCAAAACCGTGCTGTCACGAGAAACGCTTTGAACACTTTTTGGATATCTCATCTATTTGATACTTTGTTCTTTTGTTTACGAATGTCGACGATGTGAAATAAAAGGGGAAGTTGTTAGTTCATGGAGTTTATACATTGTGTTAGAGAAGCGCCTGGGCCGCTAGCCTAAGCCATGCTTAATCATGGTGAAAACTTGCAGCATCACCATAATGAGCATCTATGAAGCTTCCTCAATAAAAAGTTATGCATATGGTAAATAAAAAGATTGATGAGATGTTCATTGTCTGCTTGCCTTGTCATTTTGGTTGTGCGAAAGATCCTATACCATGTGCAAGGAGTACCCCGTTGGCGGTTCTCGATGATATGCATGTATTTACAATGACAAGAACTTTCAGGTGACCAAAGTTGAGTAGCATGCGGAGCGACCCTTGTACTCAAGGGACTTGGGATTCCAGTCTATGGTCTGTCAAGCATATGATTCAGAGTGGACCTCACTTTCACCTTAACCACATGAAGATTCCTATGATAGGGGCAATGAGAGCTCAAAGCTAATGAGTACCTTTCTTTCAGCATTAGGAAGCCTTTCAAACCTTCTCAAACTGTTTTCAAAACTTTGTTGAGTCACCACTTATTCTATGAGCACCTTCTTGAGAGCATAATTGTCATTCTTATGTTTGTTCCAAAACTTGGTTAATTATGTCATGACTTTGATGCTTGTATCTCTAATATCTTTACTTATAGTCTTCATGTGAACTTAGAGGTGCCTTGGCATTTATATTATGCTCTTCAAACAAAGGCAAGCGAGATACCACTCTATCATACCTTATTATGAGCATTGCACTGTTGCTTATGTTTATGTTTCATGCTACTTATTATTATTGAGTTGGTTCCTCTTCATAGCTTGCAATGACTATTGAGTAGACTTAGTTGCATACTCCTTGTTATGAATTGTCTAAGCATCTACTCCTGTGCTGAGAATATATACATCATATGAAGCAAAGTGTTCGTGAAAGTTTGTTTATCGCACTCAGTTTTCAACTGAATTGCTTGAGGACAAGCAATAAGCTAAGCTTGGGGGGAGTTGATACATCCAAAACGTATCTACTTTCTCGAACACTTTGCTATAGTTTTTCCTCTATACTTGTGTGATTTGGATACAACTAACACGGACTGACGCTGTTTTCAGCAGAATTACCTTGGTGTCTCGTTTTTGTGCAGAAAATGAACTATCAGGAAAAATCCCGGAATAATTCCAAAAATTATATTTCACCAGAAGATCCACGGAGCCAGAAGGGGAGATAGAGGGTATGCCTGGGGGCCAGACCCACCCCAGGCGCGGGACCACTGACCTCGCGCCTGGGGGAGGTTTGGCCACCCCAGGCAGCTTCTCGACCTTCCTCCGCGCGTATAAGTTGTCTTCTGACCTAAAAACAGAGGGGGGTTCGATAGTTTTCCAGAAAGAGTTTCGCTCTGCCACCGCCACCAGAAACCAAGATTCAGATACAGAAACTCCGTTCTGGCACCCTGCCGGGACGGGGAATTTGGAGAGGATCATCGCCATCGTCATCACCAACGCATCTCCATAAACCACCGATGTTTCCCTCATCCATGAGTGAGTAATCCCCCGTTGTAGGCTTGGGGATGGTAGGGATTGGATGAGTTCTATCATGTAATCGAATAAGATCGGTTAGGGGCATAGTGCCTAGTATCTCTATTAGTGATATTTGACTTTGTTGCAACTTGTTGTGCTTAATGCTTGTCACTAGGGCCCGAGTGCCATGATCTCAGATCTGAACTTATTATTGAATCATTATGATAGTATTGTTTATGATCTTATCTGCAAGTTGTGTACACATATCATTGTCCGGATCCAAAGGCCCCAAAGTGACAATAATTGGGACAACCGGAGGGGATGGCTGTGGTGTGAGGATCACATGTGTTCACGGAGTGTTAATGCTTTGCTTCGGTGCTCTATTAAAAGGAGCACCTTAATTGTCAGTAGTTCCCTAGAGGCCCCGCTGCCACAGGCTAGCTGGACAAAAGACGTTGTGCAAGTTCTCATTGCGAGCACGTATGACTATATTTGGAGCACATGCCTAGGATTGTTTAGTACTTGGATGCTTATTATTATTTATCTGCAATGCCCTAGTTCTTTGAAGTTACATGTTTAGACTCGTCCATGCAACGCCCGTCCATCCATCCCTATGCCTACCGCACTCAAATCCTACTGTTACCATTACTGTTACTATTGCTCCTGGTTCACTATTGTTGTCACTGTTACTGTTACTGTTGCTACTGATGTTGCTACTACCAAATTGTTACTACTGATAAAATTGTGTGAGCAAGAACTATTTCCAGGTGCAGCTGAACTGATAACTCAGTTGTTAAGGCTTACACGTATTCTTTGTCCCTTTGTGTCGAACCAATAAATTGGATAATACTACCCTCGAAGACTGTTGCGATCCCCTACACTTGTGGGTCATCAGTTGGCGGAAGATAAATGAAGGCGTCGACATCCGGAGCGTGTGGGTGGGCGCCGCTCCGTGGATATGTTGTGCGGTTCTAGGGCTCCTTTTGCTTGAGTTCAAGTCGCCGCGCCCAGGCAATCTAGCTTCTCTTGGCGAGTGGCAACAGTGTGAGTGACCATGGGATGGGGTCGAAACAGGTAGCTAGGTGTTTGATAGATCTCGCTGGGGAGCTGGTGATACAATTATCGTTTTTACTCAGTGTTTTGTTTTGGCGGTTTCGGTTTGTATGATCTTTATAATGGCTTTTGCCAAACAATGTGGTTCTAATAGTAAATAAAGGCTATGTGCATCGCTTGATGCAGAGGCCGGGGATCCGCTCCCATTTCAAAAAAAAGTTCGAGCAGGTGAGATCTAGAGCAATTGGGACATGGAGCTTGATGGAGGTGGCGTAGGTGGATGGGTTGGGTAGGGAGGTAGGGGAGTTGGCGGTGTCGATGGTCTTTCCATTGGTGGCGTTGGTTGCAGATGAGTTGGCGAGCGTGGTCTCGCGCGCATCCAGGTCTACCTCCTGGCGACGGAGTTTAGCCTCGCGAGAGGCAGTGGTTTCCTGGAGAGCGAGATCAGCCTCGCGACCGTCCAGGGCTTCGGCCCAAGCCTTGAGCTCGTCTTCCTTCTTCGTGATTTCTTCTGGAGTCATGGCGGCGGAGGTAGAAGATCATAAGATCTAGGGTTTGGTGGGAAGGTCAAGGATCGGTAGGCCAGTCTGATACCATGTAAGGCTGTAACGCTAGGCTGCAATTGCATGCTTCGGAAAGATTCATTGATCTATATTTATACACGGATTACAACCTATAGTACAAGTTAATCTAGCCTATGTCAGTTTGATTTGTTCTATACAAGAAAACAGTAACCGTGTGGAGTTCTTATCTAACACAGAATCGCGCTCAGGTGGAGGAACGCCGCCGTCTCACTTGGCACTTCTCCTGACTGCCTGCCGCTGGCATGTATCTGCAGCTCAGTCGCACGTAAGGATGACAGTGCGTACCCTTTACCCTCTTTAGTATAAAAAAATAAACAAAGTTTTAAGAAAATATTACTTTTTAAAAAAACTAGTTTATTTATTAAAAACTAGACTTAAATTAAAGGTACCTAAAGGTTCTGGACTCGCACGACTGAACTGCCCACAGCGCGCGCCACGTGAACTAAACTGCAGTGAAACTGCATGACTGAACTGCAATGAAACTAGGCAAAAAATCACGTCTGGCTTTTTTTTTTAGCGGAGCGCATCGAATCAGCCTTTTCAGCTGAACTACGTGT
This sequence comes from Avena sativa, assembly GCA_916181665.1. Taxonomy (NCBI): domain Eukaryota; kingdom Viridiplantae; phylum Streptophyta; class Magnoliopsida; order Poales; family Poaceae; genus Avena; species Avena sativa. Next base: position 26,277,556 of record OV702286.1, on the reverse strand, counting down.
CTGTGTTGGACAGTTGGGCCATCTTATGTACTCTTTTTAGGCCGTATTCTGCCTGCTCGTGTGGTGTTGGGCACTTGGGCCTCTACCGTTGGTCTGCTGCCCCCCGTTCGAGCATACACCGCAACATCATCGAGCGAGAGAAGCAACAGAGCCCTCAAAAAAACAGAGAGACCGATCGAGGCTACGAGAGAAACTGCTGGCGGCGACATGAACATGACCTCTAGGCTCCAGATCGAAGGGAGCCGGAGCAAGGAAGGGAAGGGAACTGGGGAACAGCAGAGGTCTCGCGCCGTGTCTTGCCCCTCGCCGGCCGCCGTCCACCGGCACACTTCTCCTGCATGAACTTTCCTAGTCTCGGACTCCTGGCCACAGTTTGGCTTTATTTTTCGGTCGTACTATGCGTTCCTCAAGGATCTAAGGGTCCTCCTGCTGACACATGTCTTCTAAAAAGTCCACAAATCCTGCTTTTTCTACAAATATATCCGTTTTTGCTATAAATAGCTCACTTTTGCTACATGTAGCGGAAAACGGTTCAGTCCAAAAAAATAGAAAAACAGACTAGACCTCGCCGGATATTTCGCCGAGGCCTCACCGGCGATCGTGTAGCAAAAAAATGTGCTAATGTAGTATATCTAACCTTGCTAGAGACTCGTCGGAGGTATTCGCAGTAGACCTCGTTGTAGACCGTGTAGCAAAAACTTTACGCTATTATAGCAAAACCGCAAACCAACTCCCGTACGTACCCCCTCCCGCGTCGCTCCCGTGAGCAACCAGGGGAACCCTACTGCTGTCGCTGGGCCGCCCCCCTTCTGCTTCTCTCCCCTCGCCGCCGCCGAGATGCACCGGCGGCAAAGCCGCTCGGCGTCGGTGGCGGCGGGGCTCCTCTTCTCCCCCTGGTTCACCAGATCTAGGTACGGGCCAAGATCGACGACCGGCGACGGCGCGCGTGCGCAGGGCGCGGCGGCGTCCGGCTAGGTGGCGCGGCTCGGCACGGTGGAGACACCCTGCTGTGGCGAGGAGGGCTGCGTGGAGCGGTGTTTTCGTGCTCGGGGCCGGCGGCTGCTAGACCGGGGTGGCGAGGGCCATGGGCGGCGTTGGCCGGGATCTGGGGGAAGCGGCGGACGTGGTGCTTCAGGATGGAGGCGATGGCGCGCCCTTAGCGGCGGTGCTAAGCCTACATGCTCATCGGCGCCGATGGCCGGCCTGCTCGATCCGTTCTCCAAAAACCGTCCGGCGGTGTGGGGATCGCTGTGTCAGATCTAATAAATGAGGTGGTACTTTGGTTTCTTTCGCATGAAGACGAAGGTCTGCTTGATGTCTGTCCTCGTTGATCTGGTCTAGAGATGCGGGTTTCGAAAGGCTCCGCCGGCGAACTCCCATGGATGTATCATGCCTGAAAATTGCTGGATCAGAAGGTATTTGGTCGTGCGCACCTTGTTTTTCTGGCCGTCTGGTTTCAGTCGGAGCGTTACGAAGCTCTGTTGTTTGTTCCCACCAAGTGTCATTCTTAGAGCCATGGTAAAGTCAGATGCGGAGAATGTCACGAAAGCGGAAATATGCGGGTAACGATGGTGATTTTTATTCTTGTGGCGATGGAGAACTGACTGTGTGATCTAGGACTCGTTGCCGCGACTGTTGGTGCGGGAAGACAACACATGGGAAGTTTCCAGTCTTACCTTGTAGGGTGAAAATCCGAGGATTGACCTTAACTGGTTGTGCATGGCAATGACCTTGTTGAAGGCATTGTTTTATGAGCGAGGACTTTCTCCAGAGTAAAAACCTATGATCTTTGATCGGACAACGACGGCGCTTGGGTACTGTTTTCTTCTTGAAGGCATTGTTATTGGAGTAGAGGACTACTGGTGTTATTCTGATGGTGTCAGTGTCGTTGCTTTGAGGATTAGTTCTCTGTAGGGCCGCTAGGACAATGCGTTGTTGCAGAGGCTGCGTGTAATTGGTATCCATGTGATATTAATATATACTCCTTTTCAAAAAAAAATGTGCTATCAAATTTGATCCAGGACTTCACTGATCGATTTCACCTCAATATTAGAGATATTGTTATTTGGCTTACCTTGAGAAGGATCCAACTCAACCAACTCTCTCGACGTGCCCAAACATAGAGATGCTAGAAGATTTTGGCGAGGATGGTATAAGGAATTTAATTGGTTGGAATAAGCTTGTTTCGCTTTAGAGTTCGCCCGAGATCTTAATTTTTAATTTTTTTCATGCTTTGCCACTGTAGGCACCACCATGGTGTGGTGGGCATAGGTTCTGCCATGAGTTGCGCACCGCCATGGCCCAACAGCCGCCGGATTTGGGGCGTGGTGGCTAGGAGCTTCACCGCCAGGAACCATACCAGGCTCACCGCTGTCGCGGGGCCTGCTGGTTATCCATGTATCCCTCAAGGACTTGCCTCCTGGTTTATTCCCTGACATCAAAGTTCTTGATATTGCGCATGGACCTCCATTTTGTCACTCTGATTCTGTTACATTTACATGTTATCACTACGAGTACTAAGTCTGAAACGACATTTCCAATCTTAGTGAGTCGTCCGAGCAAATACCTCAAGGAGGTCTGCTGGGGGCTCTCATAGGACAAAAGCTGTGAATATGACACGCTCACTGAGATGGATTCCGCACGGGCGATGATGGCAGCGACAAGAGAGTCGTAGTTGACGTCCTTGAGGCCGGCGAGGATGTAGGAGACCATGTCCTCATCATCGAGGGTTTTGCCAGCGGAGATCATCTCGTTCTCCAATGTCTTCATCATGGCAACGTACTCGGCCATGGACTTGGTGCCTTTCTGCGCGCTGGCGAGGGTGATGGAAGTGTCGGTGGTGTGGGCGCAAGACTTTGCCGCGTACATCTCATGTTGGGTATCCCGCATGGTATCCCACAGCTGGGTCGCCGTCTTTGCTCCAACGGCGTGCGACGGGACCTCCCGTGAGAGGGAGGATATTAGGAAGCTCAGGACCTATTGATCCTGACCTACCCAGACAACGTAGTCCGGGTTATCCATCTTGGTCGTGGTCTCACCGTATTTGATAACAAATGGTCTTCTCGGGGCACCTTGCGATCACCATCGAGGAATCCTTCCTACCTCGTGGCCCTGATACGCTAATCTAAACTGCATATTTAAAAAACTTCACACATTGACGCCAAATTCATACATATGGGAGGTTTTGATCATCGAGATTGATAAAATGTTTAGCAAAAAATGATGCCGTGTCCGGCATCCCACACCATACCCTGCATCTACGTAGCTCCACCGGCTATACCTACTCACCTAAGCATCTGCTGCAGCAGCGACGCGTGCTTACTCATCGTCAGTGGCAGTTTTGTCGACGTTGTTTGTGGCAGTCGGTGGCGACATCGTCGACAACATCGCCAGGTTCTCGCGGGTGGAGAGGCGGATGGCACGGCGAAGCTCACGCTTCTCCACCCTGCGCGCGATGCGGCGGCGCTTTCAGCGCTCCACGATGTCCATGCGTGCGTTGCAGAGGGAGTTGACTTCGCCTCGTGCACCAAGATCTTCTCGCTCTCGTTGTCCGAGTTGTACTCTGCATCATCGGCGGGAGCAGGCTCCAGCGGGGTCACGATGATTTCATTGAGCAAGAGCTCATCCGCATCGTCTGCGGCAGGGTCGAATGGCAGCTCCGCCCTTGCCAGCGAGGTCATGCGGGTGCGCCCAAGGGCGCCGTGACTGCGTCCCTTCTTGTAGCGGCGCCGACATACCTCCTCCTCCGATGGCAGCGGCGGGCGAGCTCGCAATCCGGAGCTCCTGCCACGACATGGAGAAGCGCGGCTACTTCCGCCCAAATCGCGGCTCGATTGTCTGGCCATGGCAAGATGGGGGTCGGCATGGAGGTGGGCAACAGTGATTTTTCGACGACGGATGTGGCCGGACTAGGAGACATGGGTGGACGGCGGCGAAGGTTTCTAGGCAGGGGAGGGAGAGGAAAATAGATGCGGGATACCGCAAAATAAATTCATGTTTCCTGCCTCGATACTGCGTATCGGCCCAAAATTTTGCGGGCCGGACGATACGCGGTATCTGCTAGAGATGCTCTAACCAAACAACAAGCAAGGATATACCTATGGAAAGTTACAACAACTTGATCGGATAGGATCGGTTCTATTAGATCAACATACCCACTAAGGATGGTAATGCAGCGGGTTTATATGGATACGCTAAAACCAAATCCAGATCCAAATCCATGAGCCACACTCTAGCCCATCCACGGAAGTATCCATGGGTATAGATGTTGCCCTAGAACGAAACCTGCCGGATATCCGGGTATCCATGAATATCCGTTGGTTTACGCTCTATGTACATAGAACAAAAATATTTTGATCCACATAGTACTTCAAATATGTCAAATCAAAATACATAGATGTCTCATCAGAATAATATCAGGAACATACTTAATACTTTTTATTATAAGTTTTCGATACAACGTCTAATATACACAAGGCCAATCTTACTGATTAAAAACAATTAGCTAGGGTTAGACATAGCCAATTAGTTCGGTGGACTTTGGGCCTATGGTAAGGGAGGTTGGGCCTATTAGTGACTGTGGCACATGTAATGGTAAAAGTCAATGCTCACTAACATGTAGGGCCTACTCGTTAGCCGGGTATTCGTTGGATATCTATGAAGTAAAACCTATGCCCATGCCCACCCCATGAGTTAGCGGATATCCTCCCCATAAAATCCGTGTGTGTAATTAGCCCTCCAAAACTTATCCAATGGGCCGGATATCCATAAATATTTGAACCCGTTGATAAAATTACCATCCTTAACAAGCACTAACCATCGACCCTTATAACTTGGGTAAGTGGTGAACAACGCAGCGTTACAACTCTGTTGACACGGTAGCTACCTAACTATCTAACGGCAACGTCTGCACAAGCTTTTGACCAAATTGCTTAAAATATATGTGAACAGTTAACTCAAACTAGACAAATCCATAGACCACAGGAGCGTTTTACTAAGCACATGTCTTTAGGTGATGCTACAAATTATTCAAGTGCATTTTCCGCAAAAAAATTTTTTATTCAAGTGCATGTGGCATGGCTACGTTTTGGCACTCTGGTCTAACCCATTTAAATATCCTTCAATGATTCAATCATTTTGGATTAAAGATGCAAAACATAAATCATGTTGAATGACCAGAACAAAACGTAAATGCAGACAACAACGGATAAATTAATTAATCTGCATAAAAACTCCTCAACAATTTCATAAGCTGGAAATTTTCCACCCGGCATGGTGTGGAAGTGGCACAGGCTTGTTATGCGTATAGTTTAGCTAATGGGGAATCTTAGAGCAGGGAAGAAAATCTGCATGTTCCCACGTGGAGTGGAAACGGCTGCCGACCACAGTTTGTGGAGGTATTTGTGGAGGTATTTTTTATCAATTTAGAAACACTAAAGATGATGATAGGTGATTCCCTCGCATTTGCGAGGGCCTCCGTGCTAGTTATGCATAAATACGATATCTACCGGCGTTTTAAAACTCGCAACAACGTCTAACGCGCTACGACAGGGTGAAGACGGCGGTCCCGCTAGCCGGATAGCGGGTGGAGACCAAAGGGGCAGCGCCCCTCGAGGGTGCGGGCAAATGTAGATCTCATCTATATTCTGAGCATGGATTCCGACCATCATTCTAACTCGATCAAACTCTTTTGATCTTCGATCACCGCTTCTGGATAAACGTGTCACAGTCTACCTCGATGGAGAAAACCGACCGATAGGGGTTTGTCGTTCCACAACCTTAGTAGTATAATCACGGAAATTCAGATCAACCATTCCCCGAGTACAGTTGATCTAATCAACCTCGTATAAAACCGATCTATCTCATAGATCGATCACCAATACAGTATATAGATCCAATCTACAGCCAACCGCATATCACATATGCGAGATCTCGAGCCTAAAAATAGAAGCTTTCGCTATGATACCACTGTTGGGCCACGTAGAGATAAAACAAAAACTTTTTCTTCTAACATGGTGATCCCAAGATCAAGCTGGGGTAGAAGGCCACGAGGATTACCACTAGACGCGCGGTTGCAGTTATTAATGTAGCGCGTCAGTTGATGCAGTGCAGTCCTCACGATCCGATCCAATCACGATCGTCCTGGTGCTGATCGTACAACACCTCTACTGGTATCCACACGTACAAAGGGAAACACCGACGGTGAACTGCTAGGTTCGTTACGACAACTGAAATGTTGTGGAGCTAGGGTTTCCAACGCATGGAATGACCTAACTGATCAACCCTTCTGGTTTTCTCTGCCCCACTATATATAGGGAGCGAACGTGGGCTCCACTCACTCGTGGCCCATTCACTAAAGCCCATATAATATTAGTCACAGTGACTCTGACTCACTTACTCAGTCCAAATCCGGATCGGGTCCAACCCAACCAGATTTCTGTTTCAGATCCAATCCGAAGTTGCTCCCGCTCTTAAGTGTGTGACCCCACAGGTTCATGACTACTTGGACACATTAAAGTCCGACTCTCAATCGATCAGTCGGTAGCGGCTCCTAGCAGAACGTGCCGACTCCCAAGTATCAAAGAGTTATGACGACTTGCCTTTCCAATGCGACTTGCGTCTGAGTCCCTTTTGCCTCACGATATACCTTGTTAGACTATAGGTGAATATTTATCATCCCTTAAATAGTATGACTCTCTTCTCGATCCGAGATAAGTGATTCACACGACTAACTCTTAGTCGATCATCTCGGTTAACACTTAACCGAGTCGCGCATGGCCATGCTTTCCGAATCATATCTCATGAGAGGGCCCAGAGAATAACTCTCCAAGTGGAGGGGCAAAATCCCATCTTGGTTATTCACATCATGCTGCTTGATTCTCAGTTGAGATGTCCCGGTTAGGAGATAGTTCATGTAAGGTGGTCTAGTATTTTAGGAAAATGGGACGGTAGCATTCTGAAACGGAATTTTGGTGGTTACTTCACAGAATGACCCGTTTTTTGCGCTCGGCAAATGGAAAAGGGCTTTTCCGTGTGACAAAAAGGAAAACTTCCTCCTACAACATTGTTCTTCATACCAATGTCCACACGCATGCATAATATGGGCACAACATCACAAACTATGCCGTGATTCAGCACATAACATCGGTCATTTGGACCGAAAGCCATGAAACCTCGAACATGATAGGTCATTTTGTGAAGGTTTTTTTGAAACATGATCAATATACCAAGTCTGGTATTTTTCCTTTCAACTATGTAACATAATATGACACCATGCGAAGGATTTTCATTGTTCGGATTTTTTTTTAATTTATTATGCCCGTTTTGAATTATCTGAATTTCTAACTATGGTCGAACCGGTGTGCATGAAGATAGGGGACGAGCATCGTTAGAACATGCATTCTGAAGAAACCACATATTACGAGTCTAAAAATGACTTTTTCCAAAAATCACGGACGATAGATCATGTACCTGTAGTACAAACCGGACCCACTTCCTACCGATTCGGCAGACATTTGTCCTTTTTATCCGGGATGGACGAAAAGGTTTGAGATGTCCCGGTTGGGAGATAGTCCATGTAAGGTGGTCTAGTATTTTAGGAAAATGGGATGGTATCATTCTGAAACGGCATTTTGGTGGTTACTTCACAAAACGACCCGTTTTTTGCGCTCGGAAAATGGAAAAGGGCTTTTCCGTGCGACAAAAAGGAAAACTTTCTCCTGCAACACTGTTCTCCATACCAATGTCACACGCATGTATAATATGGGCACAACATCACAAACTATGCCGTGATTCAGCACATAACATCTGTCATTTGGACCGAAAGCCATGAAACCTCGAACATGATAGGTCATTTTATGAAAGTTTTTTCGAAACATGATCAATATACCAAGTATGGTATTTTTCCTTTCAACTATGTAACATAATATGACACCACGCGAAGGATTTTCATTGTTCAGATTTTTTTTGAATTTATTATGCCCGTTTTCAATTATCTGAATTCCTAACTATGGTCGAACCAGTTTGCATGACGATAGAGGACGAGCATCGTTAGAACTTGCATTGGATCTCTGAAGAAACCACATATTGCGAGTCTAAAAATGATTTTTTCAAAAAATCACGGGCGATAGATCATGTACCTGTAGTACAAAGCGGACCCACTTCCTGCCGATTCGGCAGACATTTGTCCTTTTTAACCGGGATGGACGAAAAGGTTTGAGATGTCCCGGTTGGGTGATAGTCCATATAAGGTGGTGTAGTATTTTAGGAAAATGGGATGGTAGCATTCTGAAATGGCATTTTGGTGGTTACTTCACGAAACAACCCGTTTTTTGCGCTCGGAAAATGGAAAAGGGCTTTTCCGTGCGACAAAAAGGAAAACTTCCTCATGCAACATTGTTCTCCATACCAATTTTCACACGCATGCGTAATATGGGCACAACATCACAAACTATGCCGTGATTCAGCACATAACATCGGTCATTTGGACCGAAAGCCATGAAACTTCGAACATGATAGGTCATTTTGTGAAGGTTGTTTCGAAACATGATCAATATACCAAGTCTGGTATTTTTCCTTTCAACTATGTAACATAAGATTGCTAACCTCGATCGAGAAAAATAAAGAGGAGAAAGCTCAAATGCGTCTCGGACACCTTCTATATTTTTGTTTTATGAGAAATTGAACGGGATCATTCACACAAACATTTCATCAAACACCTTGAATGCACGCATAGGGAAAAAACTAGCACACCCCTCACACCTTCCACCAAGAAAAAACAGAGTGAAGGCAGAGGGCTAGGGCGTTGCATTTATAGAGGGCGAGAGCAATACGTCCCGGTTTGTAACACAACCGGGACTAAAGGTGTGTGCGACGCCACGTGACTGACGCCCAACCTTTAGTCCCGGTTTATGTTACAAACCGGGACGTATGCCCTCTTACCAACCGGGACGCATGTCTCCGGGCCCCGTGCCCGCTCGAATCGGGACGCGTGCCAGCATTAGTCCCGGTTCGTGGCGCAACGGGAACTAATTCTCTAAAGAGGCGCGAATGGATGGCCTATTTTCTACTAGTGATACTAAGATCTTGTTGGAACCTGAAGATGGAGGTAGCTGTCTTCCTGACGAGCCTAAGCCATTTCGACTTTCGAGAATGTAAAGCTAGTGTCCGTGCTCACTGCATGTTGCTAGCTCGCAGAGAGCTGCGACCCGCTCTTGTTCCGCCGTCGATGAAACATCCAAACCCAGCTAAACCGGCCATGCACGTCCAGGCTTAACATCTTGTTTTTTTTAGGAAAGCTGCGACAGTCCGTACCCAAGCTAGGCCTGGGTTCCGCCGTCGATGAGACCGCCGTGGCATGGCTCCAATGGGGTACTCCCGCGGAGACGACTGTACGAGCGGGTGCTGCACCGCACGCTGATAGAACGTGACGTTGTTGTCACGTGCACGACTATCGTTTGACGTGTCTAGAAACAGTCCAAACCCAGCTAAACCGTCCATGCATGTCCGGGCTTAGTGGACAGTAACATCTTGTTAGAGCATCTCCGCTCGTTAGCCGAATCCAGGTCGAAATCCGGACCAAACTTTGGCCGGATGGCGCAAGTTTTCGGCCTGGGTACGTCCAGTTTCCCGCTCGCGTACCCAGGCCGAGTTTCAGGGTCGTCCGTTTTCGCTCAAATTTGGCTCAAGTTCGTTCAAATTTTGGTATAGTTCGTCATACAATGAATACAGAACACTTTAAGACCAAAGTTCGGCGAAATTTTAAACAGAGTTCAGCGTAAATATAAACATAGTTCGGCCTGCAATAAAAGTACAACATATTTCGGTCAAGTTCGGCCAGTTCATGCTCAGCATCTACGTCGTGTTGCCCCTGCGTATCCATAGGTGCTCGACAAGATCATCCTGCAGCTGTCGATGCATCCCCGGATCTCGGATCTCCTGACGCATTGCGATGAATGCAACCCATGTTGTAGGCACCTGATGATCAGACTCGGCAAAAGGACCCTGTCTGTAGTATGGCTCGTCCTCCTCGAGTAAACTCATTGAATCCTTCCTCTTATCCTCAATGATCATGTCGTGCAAGGTCACACAACAGTTCATCACTTCCCATATCTGATCTTTCGACCAGGTCATAGCAGGGAACCGGACAACTGCAAACCTCTGCTGGAGCACACCAAATGTCCGCTCCACGTCCTTCCTGCAAGCTTCCTGTTCCTTGGTAAAGTGAGAATGCTTGGGGAGCATTGGGCTTGAGATAGTCTTCACAAATATTGGTCATCTTGGATAGATGCCATCTGCTAGATAGTATAGTATCCCTTGTTGTAGTGGTGTCCACAGATCTCAAATTCCACAGGGGGATCATGACCCTCAACAAGCTTGGAAAAGACAGTTGAGGAGTCGAGGACGTTGATGTTGTTGTTCGATCCTGCCATGCCAAAAGAAAGAGTGCCAGATCCAAAGATCATGTGTAGCAACTGCCTCAAGTATCACAGTGCATCCTTCTTTGTGGTCTTTGTACATTCCTTGCCATTCAAATGGATAGTTCTTCCACTCCCAATGCATGCAATCTATGCTTCCAAGCATACCAGGAAATCCTCTACTTTCATTGACTGCGAGGATCCGAGCAGTGTCTTCAGCAGTGGGTGATCTCAAGTACTCTTCCCCGAACATTACAATCACTGCCCTGCAGAACCTGTACAAGCACTCAAGGGCGGTGGACTCGGCGATGCGGAGATATTCATCAGCAGCATCAGCCGGCGCTCCATATGCAAGCAACCTCATTGCCGCGGTGCATTTCTGAAGCGAGGAAAACCTAACCAAGCCAGTGCAGTCCTTCTTGCAAAGAAAATATGGGTCGAACTCCCGGATGGCATGCACGATCTTAAGGAAGAGCTTCCGGCTCATTCTGAAACGGCGGCGAAACACGTCCTCTCCATGGAGTGGCTGGTTGGCGAAGTAGTCGGCGTACAAGATGCAATAGCCCTCTATCCTCTATCTCGCCTTGCACTTCATGCGACCTGGCGCCGAACCACCGCGCTTCGGCTTCGCCATCTGCATGTACAGCTGGGCGAGCGATGCGAGGATCTGCAAGTGCTCTTCACCTTCAGCGACCTCGGCGCTCTCCTCCTCCAGGAGTATGGCGAGCAACTCCTCGTCGTCGGAATCCATGGCGAGTATCTCGTCCTCGTTAGAGTCAGTGGACAGTACCTCGTCGCCATCGGAGTCCATGGCCGATTCCGGCCAAATGTCGAACACCTGGCGGGCGTGGTGGTGGGCGCACGGAGCGAAGCAGAGCTACGGCAAGGCTATGTCGACGAAAGCTGTGGCGGGAAAGGCGTGGAGGTGGACGGCAGCAAGGCGAGAGTAGATAGAGGCGTGGGAATGTCTCAGCGCGGGGGAGCTCCGCCGGCGAAGTCATGCATGGCGACAGAGCTCTTCACGACAGTCTGGGCGAGTGGAGTGGGTGGGAATGGGACTGTCTCGCCGACAGAGCTGGGCCACTACCTTTTTTGCGTGTCTGGCGTCCCCAGGGCGTACCCCGGAACCTGGGTTCGGCCTGGGTAGGCCGGACCAAAACACGCCGAAATCCAGACGAAAACAGATCCCTGGGTACACGACTGAGCCGATTTTCGGCGTCCGAACTGAATTTTGGCGTCCGGATCGGCGTCCTGAATATGCGAGTAGAGATGCTCTTAATTCTAGGCATAGCATCCTCTACCAAAAATACTTTGCTAACAAACATGTCGTACATCGGTGCAACCGTTCAGAGCGACGTGCCATCGTGCGGTTAACTGAAGATTTGGCACCACGAGCCTAACTGAACCTACGCACAGTGCAACAGGCCGGTTACAGTTACACAACGACCGAGCATTGCTAACAATGAATATGTCTATATGATTATATTATGGTAAGTTTAGTTAATAAAATCGGGATGCTTTAGTTTTTCTTATTATAATAGCGACAAACAAATAACGAACAACGAAAAAAATCAGAGCAAACGTACATAGATTTAATGTAAAAAAACCTCTCCAACAAATAGAGGAAAAAACCACGGGCGCCAGCCGGCAAAAACTTTACTATATATATCGGGGAGTATTTGCAAATGCAGGGAATTTTCTTAGATGCGACTTATCCTAGCCGGCAACTTACAAGAGGTTTATATAGTGGTGGAAACCTACCGGCGACGGACCTTGCTCCGCTAGTCAGAAGTTAGACTACTTAATTGAATTTGAATCTGTCACATCCCAAGATTTTAAAAATTGGGACTAGAAAAGAAATTTTGCATTTGCATTTCATTCATCAGCATCGCATTGCATATTTGCATCATGAGAAATTCCTAAATAGAAATAAATGAATAAAACCCTAAATTCTATGTGGAACTTTATATTCTTAAAGGGAATTAATTAGTCTTTATTGAAACCATTATTGCTAAGGCAGCAAACCTTGCTGAATACTATCCAAAAATAATCCTTTGATCCTCTGAATTTTAGAAAAATTAGAAACAAATTTCAAGTCTTTTGGAATTCGTATGAAAAAGATATAAGGAGAAATAGAAAATAGAAAATGAATAAAAGAAAAGAACAAAAAAAAACCTAGCCTAACCTACCCGGGCCAGCCCTAGCCGGCCCACTTCTAGCTACCGTGCGCCCCGCTCGCAGCGCGCAGAGCATAGCAGCCGCCGCAGTTGGGTTGGCCCAGTTAGAATCCCAGCGCCTCTAGCCGCTAGCCCGCAACCACCGTCGCGCCGCTCACACCCTGGCCCCACCTGTCATCCCCCTCGTCTTGTCGATGTCCAGGATGAACATGACGAACACCGTCGTGGATTTGCCCAGATTTCCTCGCAAATCTGTTTCATCTCCTGCCCCCTCGCTCAAGAATCCCCCTCCCATAAATACGCCGCCCCCGCCGCTTTTTCTGCTCTTTCCCAAACCGCAAAACACTAGCCTCGAGCTTGATTTCGATCTTGTTCCAGAGGTCCACGCCGCGGCAAATTTCGTCGCCGCCTTCCCAGTTACTCCCCTCTATCTTGTTCCCCTCTACTCGCCGCGTCTCCCTAGCCCTTTTTCCTCCTCTACAGATCGCTAGGGAGTCCGCCCCGCGTCGCCGGAGTCCGCCTCCACCCGAGCGCCTCCATCAGTGCCTCGTTGTCGCCAGAAGGACCTTGAGCCGACGAAAATATCAGCACCGATATCGTTGTGCGTCTCCTCCCCTCGCAGTCCGCTTCGCCACGTCGGAGAATCACTAGAGCGCCGCTGTCGCCTACCACCGAGCCGTCCGCCGCCGCTCGCCGTCGCCCATGCCGACCAACGCAGAATGAATCGTTCCTGCCCGTCTGATCGAGTTTGAACGCCCCTGATTAGATCGAACCGCGAAGGGGTACCGACCAACCGGAGCACGCCATGTCGCCTCCTCATCAGCCTGTCCCGCCAGCGCCACGTCATCGCACTACTAGGAAAATGGCCTTTAGTGGCGCACCTGGAAACATCATCCGTGCAGTGCCCCACGGGCCTTGCGCTACGGCTATCTCTCAGCCGTGGCGCACTGCCTAGTGCGCCACGGTTGTGTAGAGACAGCCGTAGCGCACCTGCTAGTGCACCACAGATGTTTGGGCAGGTGCGCTACCCCTGGGATCTTCTGTGGAGCACTACCTAGTGCGCCACTAAGCTTCCATGGTGCGCTTTAGGTGTAGTGCGCCACAGAAGGTAGACCATGTGCGCCACAGATGTATTTTTTGTTTTTTTAATTTCCGAGCCAGATTATATACAATATAGATTATATACAATATTACAGCAGATATACACATACAGATACAAGATATACAATTATATATATAAATACTCAATATGAAAAACAAGATTGAAACAAATACATATAGATAAGTCTCATACATGAATACATAGTCTAAGTTACATTGTTTCGATCATGTTACAAAGTAGTAGTTGGTGACATGCGAATACATGTGTCGATCGAACAAGTTAGAGCTCGGAAGCTCGCCTAGACATCTAAACTAGCTAGACACAAACGCGGGATAAATAAGCAAAGAAGATAAGCATGATCACCGCCGCGACGAAGGTGTAGGTCTTCATCCGGTTCCTTGTCCTAACTCCCGCTAGATAGCGTGTGTATCTAGCTTCCGCCTCCGCCATAGTGTTGTACCCTTTGTAGATATTGCCGCTAAAACGGTGCACCTGTCTCCGGCAGTCTTCCCAATCATCGTAGACTCCGGGAACCCGTCCCTTGTACACGACATACCACGTCATCTATAAGTTGACCATAATAATTAACCGATGATTGAAAAAAACATATATAATTAAAGTCGCATATGAAGATACACTTATAGAAAGTACTCCTAAATCAAAAAGACCAAACTCAAAAAGCATGCCTCATATATAACTAGGTTGTTCGACACAGGAATATGCTATGATGGAACTGTTCGCCAAGTAGGATGCACAACACCTGGACCTGTGCATAGCACAAGGCGAACAATCCCATCGCAGCACATTCACATATAGTGTGCCACGACATTTCAATCATCGGCATTATTCTCGAAAAAGACCAAAGTAACTCAAAAAGCATGCCTCATATATATACATAGGTCGTTGGACACAGGAATATGCTACGATGGAACCGTACGCCAAGTAGGATGCACAACACCTGGCATAGCACAAGGCGTACAATCCCATCGTAGCACATTCATATATATAGTGTGCCACGACATTTCAATCATCGGCACTATTCTCGAAGAAGACCAAACTAGCTCGAAAAGAATGCCTCATATATAACTAGCTAGGTCGTTGGACGCAGGAATATGCTATGACGGAACGGTTAGCCAACTAGGACGCACAATTCCTGGACTTGTGCATATCACAAGGCTAACTATCCCGTCATAGCACATTCACATATATATTGTGCCACGACATTTCAATCATCGGCATATTCTCAAAAAAGACAAAAATAACTCGAAAAGAATGCCTCATATATATACATAGGTCGTTGGACACAGGAATATGCTACGATGGAACGGTGAGCCAAGTAGGATGCACAAGACCTGGACTTGTGCATATCACAAGGCTCACAATCCCATCGTAGCACATTCACATATATAGTGTGCCACGACATTTCAATCATCGGCATTATTCTCGAAAAAGACCAAAGTAGCTCGAAAAGAATGCCTCATATATAACTAGCTAGGTCGTTGGACATAGGAATATGCTATGACGGAACCGTTAGCCAAGTAGGATGCACAATTCCTGGACTTGTGCATATCACAAGGCTAACTATCCCGTCATAGCACATTCACATATATATTGTGCCACGACATTTCAATCATCGGCATATTCTCGAAAAAGACAAAAATAACTCGAAAAGAATGCCTCATATATATACATAGGTCGTTGGACACAGGAATATGCTACGATGGAACGGTGAGCCAAGTAGGATGCACAAGACCTGGACTTGTGCATATCACAAGGCTCACAATCCCATCGTAGCACATTCACATATATAGTGTGCCACGACATTTCAATCATCGGCATTATTCTCGAAAAAAGAGTAAGGAAAAAAAGAAGGACCAAATTGAGCAAAGGACCAAAGAGTAAGCAAAAAAACCAAGCATTGATTGATATATAATAATAATAAGCAAAATAAGTAAGCGATGATTCATAAACCTAATAAGATAAGTACACTTGTCCACACATACACAAAGGTCATCTATAGTTTGTAACTACAACTAGGCCAACATCAAGCCTTCTGGCTCGGCTTAGGGAACGGGAGGACGCCTTGTCTCGTCATGAACTTCCTATAGTCACCCTGCATCTCTAGGCGATCTTCTATGTCACGGTTATTCGGGATATTTCCTCCGTAGAAGATCCCCCCCGAAGTCATGACATCACGAAAGATGATTGCCCCAAACTGCTGCTGGATGCGATAAATCTCTTGTCTAATATCCGAATCATTGATCTTGGCCTTTGCTTCGGCCCACTGTTTGAGATGATCTGGCAGCGTAGAATTCTGCTGGTCAAGTAGGAATGCCCTCATGTGATGGAGTGCGTAGTAGGCTTCCTTCTTACTGTTTTCCGGCTGCTTCACGCAGGGGAACTCCGTTACGTGGTTGAAGACGTGCCTGCCGAACTTTACCTTCGTACGCACGAAGGTGGTGCCTTCCGTCGAGGCAAAGCTAGTGAGAGCATCATCGAGAACTTCCTTGATCTTGTCGTAGTTTTTCTTCTTTTCTAGACTCCCCGAGTCGAAATACGTGGCGTGGGAATGCTTCGGCGATAAGGAGATGAGCGTGCAGTGTTCACCTCTGCGCAAAAAATTCAAATGGAATGTGTTGGAAAAAGAATGATGATGATCTAATAAAGCCAATCGACGGTGGCGAGTGAATAACGACTTACTCGGGAAAGTAAGGCACGAGAATGTATTCCTTTGTCTTGTTCGCCACGAGGGTTCTTTTTAGGTACGAGGCCACGATACGTCGTTCGGCGGGGGAACCCAAGCAGCCGTCACGCATGTAGTAGGGGTCCACTATAGCGATGCCCGGTATGTTCTCTCTAATGATCTGCATGGCCAGGCTGAGAGAAAACAGACGGACCATGGTATAGTGCAGCGGATATAGGCGGAACATATTGAAGATGTCATCGAACCGCAGGAAGAACAGATCCGCAGGGGCATTGTCGACCAAGCCCAAGCCTGGTGGCACCTTAACCACGAATACCGGGTGCGAGGGATCTTTCTCCGATAGAAGGCGTCTCTCTATCGTCAGCACACCGTCATGCACACTCTGCAGTTCCGAACTGGCGAGCTTCCGCAAATTCTTAGGTAGCATGGGCTCACCCGCCACATGAATCCTCCACATAATACCCTCGGGTCTTGGTGGCCCGTCCCGAAACCTGATCGGATTCGCAGTTGTTGATGCCACCGGCTGGCTCTAGCTGCTAGATTTTCTTTTCCTGCCCTTTTTTCCTTTTGGAGAGCGGGCAGGCACCGCAATCTGACACCGGCCGCCCTATGTAGTGTGTCAGGGCTTAGAATAAAGGGCTGGTTGGTTGTATCAGCTGGTGGCTCTGTAAAGGCGCAAGCTGGGGGCGTCTCCTGAGAACCAAACAAACGCTTGTTGATAGTGGCTTTCTCTGTGGGGCCACTAGCTAGGTCTTCTTTGTTGCCAAACTGAGTGCTGAAGAAGTGATCATTCCAGTCTTCGTCGTCCTCGGCCGGATCCTGCGCCATGTGCATATCATCAACATGATCATCCGACCCACCGCGTGGAGGTGACGGCAAGGGCGGTAAGGGGGCCTTGCCACCGCTTCTCGCTGGCACGACAGGCGGTGCTGTTGTCTGTGGCGTGATGGCCCCCGCCGTCCCCAAATAGATCATGCTCTTTGGCCATAGCAAGAATAAGCCGAAGCAAGTTTTGAGGACAGACGGCTCTTCTTCATCCGCTCCTGGGGGTTGAATGGGAGGTTCCAGGTCGTCGCAGCCCCTTAGCACCCGACTAATTTTAACCCTGTGCACGCTATCTGACATCGGCCTTGAGTGGAACGTGCGCTGCAAGGGTTGAACGATGGTACCCTTGGCAACATCCCTCAGCTCGTTGTCCACGTAGCATAAGAGAGTGCAAGGAACATCCGTCTGCGGAAAACATGTACGGCGTCGCCAGAGATGCCATAAGAGTAATAGATGGCATGAAAGGCGGTAATTAAAGCAATTTGTTTACCGTGATGGCGTCGAGATCGGCTAATGTCGACACACCGCATACGGCGACGGGCGTGCAAGAGACGGAAGGGCTGCTTGATGGCGCGGTGCTGGCCGCCGGTGTATTCTCCCTACCGACGGGTGCTTGGAGCTCCGGTGCCGCTGCGACGATGGCAGGGGGGCACCAACATGTACTCCGGTGCCGCGGTGATGGCAGGGGAGTCACCAACACTTGCAGCGCCGCGGTGCTAGCAGGCGGAGTCACGAACACGTAGTTCGCTTGATTCGTCGGCGCCGCGTTGTTCGTGTTGGAGATATGCCCTAGAGGCAATAATAAATATAGTTATTATTATATCTTTGTGTTTATAATAAATGTTTATATTCATGCTATAATAGTATTAACAAGGAAACATTAATACTTGTGTGAATTGTAAACTTAAATTGAAGTCCCTAGTATAGCCTCTATACTTCACTAGCTTGTTGGTTAATAGATGATTGTGGTTTCCCTATCATGAACATTGAGATGTTATTAACAACAAGATCATATCGTTAGGAGAATGATATGGTGGACATACTCCTATAGATAAGCGTAGCATAAAGATCAAGTCATTTCAATAGTTCAATTGCTATATGCTTTCTGATACATAGTAACCTAATTCCTTCGACCATGAGATCATGCATATCACCTTTACCGGATGGATGCTTTGATGTCATCAAACACCACACCGTAACAGGGTGGCTATAAAGGTGGTATTGAGTGTTCGGAAAGTATTGGTTGAAACACATGGATCAAGAGTGGGATTTGTCCATCCATATGACGGATAGATATTCTCTGGGCCCTCTCGGTGAAATGTCATCCAATTAGCTTGCAAGCATGTGACTGGGTCACAAGGGATCACATATCACGGGAACGAGAAAAGAGTACTTATCAGTAACGAGGTTGAACTAGGTATGCAGAGATACCGACGATCATAACCTCGGATAAGTAACATATCGTGAGACAAAGGGAAATTGGTATCGTATGTAAGTGGTTCATTCGATCGCAATGTAATCGTAGAAATATGTGGGAGCCATATGAATTTCCAGATTCCTCTATTGGTTATTGTTCGGAGAAGTGTCTCGATCATGTCCGCATAATTCACGAACCGTAGGGAGACACACTTAAGGATTCGACGTTGTTTGAGTAGTTATGGTATTATGAGAAAGAGACTGAATGTTGTTCGGAGTCTCGGATGGGATCCGGGATATCACGAGGAGATCCGGAATGGTCCGGAGAATAAGATTCATATAAGGAAAGTCCCGTTTCGGAGTTGGGGAATGGTTCCGGTGTTTTCATCGGGAACATTCTAGAAGGTCCCGGAATGTCCGGCACTCCGGAGGGGGAAGGGTACATGAATGTGTCATTGTAAGTTGGAATGATTGCATCATGTACTAGGTGTTCTTGCTGTCCAAAATAAAGGGTTTATTTAAATCCTAAATTGAAAAGTCAAACGGCTAGTTTGAAAGTCAAACGGCAATTTTGGGAAGTGGGAAAAGAGGAGGAGGTGAAACCGAGTTGGGGAGGGAGTCCTCCCCAAGCCGGCGCCCCACCCAAGCCGAGTTGGGGAGGGACTCCACTCCCTCCCCTTGGCCGGCCAGCCCTCCCACCTATATAAGGAGGGGCAGGGCTCCCCTCCTAGCACACACAAGTTTCCACCTCTAATCTCCGGTTTAGAGCCGTTTTGGTTTAGAGCTTCTAATTGCTTTAGCCAGCGGTTTAGAGCCTTCTAATTGGTTTAGAGCCTTCTAATTGGTGTGTCTAATTACTAGACCACTAATAGCCTCTCTCATAAGCTCCACCATACTCGCACCGGCTTAAGGCGAAGCCCTGCGGGATTTCCCCTCTACCTCCGGTACCACGCCGTTGTGCTGCCGGAATCGCGAGGAGAGTGCTACAACCTCCGCTGCCTGCTGGAACAAGGGAGAGGAAGGTCTTCGTCGAGTACCGAACGTGTGACCGACTACGGGAGCGCTGCCGGAACGTGGCGCCGGAAGGATCGTCTACGCGATCTTGAGATCGGAAAGAGTACGACTACATCACCCACGAGAATCTGCTCTCGTTAAACACTTTGGAATCTTCGAGGGTGAGTTATTCCATCGACTCGTTGCTGCAATCTAGTAGATAGATCTTGGCTTGTTTGTTTGTATGCGATAGAAAATTTTTGTTTTCCATGCTACGAACCCCTACAGTGGTATCAGAGCCGTGTCTATATGTAGATCTGTTGCACGAGTAGAACACAATGGTCATTGTGGGCGTTGATGCTTTTATTGTAGATTGCTTTTTGTGTACTTTGCATCTTGCGGTATGTTGGGATGAAGCGTCCCGGGCTAACCTTACATGACATCGTTCATGAGACTTGCTCCACGCTTGACATGCAACTCGTATTGCATAAGTGGCTTTGCGGGTGCCTGTTTCTCCTAGCATAGTAAAGATCCAATTTACAATGGGTAATCAACAATGCTAGTATCAATGTTGTGGTTCTTGTTCGTAGGTTAGAACGACACTTATGGAAAGCCCCAAACCACGTAAAATATGCAAAGAAAGTAGAAGCGTCTAACTTTGTTTTGCAGGGGTGTGCAGTGATGTGATATGGCCATGATTGTGATTATATTTGATGTATGCAATGTTCCTTATTGTAAGTTGGCAACCGGCAGGAGCCATATGGTTGTCTTTAATTTCTGTTAAGACCTGCGTGTCTGTTCAAAATAGTTGTAATAGTTGAAGCTGGTGGACGACAACCATGAAGAAGCGTCATTGACCTTGATGCTATGCCGGTGATGATGGAGATCATGTTCGTGCTTGAAGATGGAGATCGGAAGCACAAAGAAGAAAGGCCATATCATATCACATATTATGAATTGCATGTGATGTTAATCCTTTATGCATCTTGTATTGCTTAGTAGACGACGGTAGCATTATAAGATGATCCCTCATGCACATAAATTTCAAGTTCTAAAGTGTTCACCCTTAGTATGCACCGTTGCCAAAGCTTGCTGCTTCGAAGCACCACGTGATGATCGGGTGTCTTTGATTCCGCGGGTGAATACAACGTAAGCAAGCCAGATTTGCTTATGCGGTAGCTAAGGTTTGATCTTGACGAGCCTAGCATGTACAGACATGGCCTCAGGAACACGGATCGCCGAAAGGTTAAGCATGAATCATATAGTAGATATGATGAACATGATGATTGTTCGCCATTGAAACTATATCAACTCTCGTGATGATCGGTGTTGATGTAGTGGATTTGGTTCGTGTGATCACTAAAACAATGTGAGGGATGTTGTTTTGAGTGGGAGTTCACCTAGTTTAATTTCATTAATTAATTTGAACTCAATTTGTCATAAACTTAGTCTAAACTATTGCAAATATGTTGTAGATCAATGGCAGCCCCTACCATCAATTTTAATGCGTTCCTAGAGAAAGAAAAGTTGAAAAAACAATGGAAGCAACTTCGCGGATTGGTTCCACAATTTGAGGATTGTCCTCACAGCTGGTAATTTGACCTATGTGCTGGATGCACCGCTGGGTGACCCACCTGCAGCTGATGCTCCCGATGAAGTAAAGAATGTTTACCTCGTTCGGAAGAATCAGTACTCCATAGTTCAGTGTGCTATCTTGTATGGTTTAGAATCGGAGCTTCAGAAAAGGTTTGAAGAGTCAGACCCATATGATATTGTCGAGGATCTCAAATTAATTTTTGAGACTCATGCGGCAATTGAAAGTTATGAAGCTTCTGAAAAGTTCTTTAACTGCAAGATGGAAGAGGGCAGCTCCGTCAGTGAGCACGTGCTTAAGATGTCTGGGCATGCAAACAAACTTCAAAGCTTGGGTATAGTGATTCCTAATACTTTGGGGGTTTACCGCATCCTCCAATCACTACCACCAAGTTACAAGAACTTTGTGATGAACTACAACATGCAGAACATGAACAAAGAGTTGCCAGAACTATTTGCTATGTTAAAATCTGCAGAAGTGGAGATCAAGAAAGAGCACCAAGTGTTGATGGTCAATAAGACCACCAAATTCAAGAAAGGCAAGTCTAAGCAGAGGGGACTCTTCAAGAAGGGTGGTAAGAAAGTTACCATGCCGACGAAGAGGACCAAGGATGGACCCAAGCCTGATACTGAGTGCTTTTACTGCAAGGGAGAAGGTCACTGGAAGCGGAATTGCCCAAAGTACTTGGCGGATTTGAAGAACGGCAACATCAAGAAGAAAGGTATATCTGATATACATGTTATTGATGTGTATCTCACTAGTATTCGTAGTAGTGCCTGGGTATTTGATACTGGTTCGGTTGCTCATATTTGTAACTCGAAACAGGAGCTGCAGAATAAACGGAAGCTAGCGAAGAACGAGGTGACGATGCGCGTAGGAAACGGATCAAAGGTTGATGTGATCGCGGTCGGCACGCTACCTCTTCATCTACCATCGGGATTAGTTTTATACTTAAATAATTGTTATTTGGTGCCTGCGTTGAGCATGAACATTATATCGGGATCTTGTTTATTGCGAGACGGTTACTTGTTTAAATCCGAGAATAATGGTTGTTCGATTTATATGAGTAATATGTTTTATGCACATGCACCTTTGATAGATGGTCTATTCTTATTGAATCTCGATAGTAGAAATACACATATTAATAACATTGAAGCTAAACGATTGAAATCAAGCGATAACTCGACCTATATGTGGCACTGTCGTCTTGGTCACATTGGAGTGAAGCGTATGAAGAAACTCCATTCCGATGGACTTCTTGAATCACTTGATTTTGAATCACTTGAAAGATGCGAAGCATGTCTGATGGGTAAAATGACTAAGACTCCGTTTTCTGGTATGATGGAGCGAGCTACGGACTTATTGGAAATCATACATACCGATGTGTGTGGTCCAATGAGTGTAGCATCGCGCAGTGGTTATCGTTATGTTCTTACCTTCACGGATGACTTGAGTAGATATGGGTATATCTATTTCATGAAACATAAGTCCGAAACTTTCGAGAAGTTTAAGGAATTTCAAAGTGAGGTAGAGAATCAACGTAACAAGAAGATTAAATTTCTACGTTCTGATCGTGGAGGTGAATATCTAAGTTACGAGTTTGGCGAGCATTTGAAGAAATGCGGAATACTTTCGCAGTTGACACCGCCGGGAACACCACAGCGTAATGGTGTGTCCGAACGTCGTAATCGAACTCTCTTAGATATGGTTCGTTCTATGATGTCACTTACAGATTTACCGCTATCATTTTGGGGTTATGCATTAGAAACAGCCGCATTCACTTTAAATAGGGCACCGTCTAAATCCGTTGAAACGACACCGTATGAATTATGGTTTGGGAAGAAACCTAAATTGTCGTTCCTTAAAGTTTGGGGATGCGAAGCCTATGTAAAGAAGTTACAGCCGGACAAGCTTGAACCCAAAGCGGAAAAATGCGTCTTCATAGGATACCTGAAGGAAACTATTGGGTATACCTTCTATCATAGATCCGAAGGCAAAATCTTCGTTGCCAAGAATGGATCCTTTCTAGAGAAGGAATTTCTCTCGAAAGAAGTGACTGGAAGGAAAGTAGAACTCGACGAGGTTGTCGAACCTTCTCTCGAAATTGCGAGTAGCGCAGCACCGGAAGAAGTTCCTGTGGTGCCTGCACCAATAAGAGAGGAAGCTAATGATGATGATCATGAAACTTCGGTTGAAGTTACTACAGAGCCTCGGAGGTCAACGAGAACTCGTACCACTCCAGATTGGTATGATTCCGTTATGAATGTCATGGTGGTGGACAACACCGATGACCCCGAGACATATGAGGAAGCGATGATGAGCCCAGATTCCAATAAATGGCAAGAAGCCATGAAATCCGAGATTGGATCCATGTACGAAAACCAAGTATGGACTTTGGTGGACTTACCGGATGGCCGGAAGGCTGTCGAGAACAAATGGATTTTCAAGAAGAAAACAGATGCTGATGGTAATGTTACTGTCTATAAAGCTCGACTTGTCGCAAAAGGGTTTCGACAAATTCAAGGAGTTGACTACGATGAGATTTTCTCACCAGTAGCGAAGCTAAAGTCTGTGAGGATTATGTTAGCAATCGCTGCATATTACGATTATGAAATATGGCAGATGGATGTCAAAACAGCATTCCTCAATGGAGACATTGATGAAGAATTGTATATGATGCAGCCCAAAGGTTTTGTCGATCCTAAAGATGCTAACAAGGTATGCAAACTTCAACGGTCCATCTATGGATTGAAGCAAGCATCCCGAAGTTGGAATCAACGTTTTGATAAGGTAATCAAAAGTTTTGGTTTTATACAAACTTATGGAGAAGCTTGTATTTACAAAAAGGTGAGTGGGAGCTCTGTAGCGTTCTTAATACTATATGTGGATGACATATTGTTAATTGGGAATGATGTAGACCTTCTTAATAGTGTCAAAGAATATTTGAATAATAGTTTTTCAATGAAGGATCTTGGCGAAGCAGCTTACATATTAGGCATAAAGATTCATAGAGATAGATCGAAACGCCAAATATCATTGTCACAAAGTACATATTTGGACAAAGTTCTAAAGAGGTTTGGAATGGAAGAAAGCAAGAAAGGGTTCTTGCCCATGTTGCCCAATACGACCTTGAGTAAAACTCAAAGTCCGACATCGGCAGAAGATAGAGAAAGGATGAGTAAGACTCCTTATGCCTCAGCCATAGGATCTCTAATGTATGCCATGCTATGTACTAGACCCGACATTGCATATGCTGTTAGTTTAACTAGCAGATATCAAAGTGATCCAGGAGTGGATCATTGGACAGCGGTCAAAAACATCCTTAAGTACTTGAGAAGAACTAAGGATATGGTTCTTTCTTATGGAGGTGATGAACAGCTCGTTGTTAATGGTTACACCGATGCTAGTTGGAACACTGATCCGGATGATTCTAAATCACAATCCGGATACGTATTTATTTTGAATGGTGCAGCAGTTAGCTGGAGGAGTGCAAAGCAAAGCGTTGTGGCGAGATCTTCAACTGAATCGGAATACATGGCTGCTTCGGAGGCTTCACAAGAAGCGATATGAATGAAAGAGTTCATTACAGAGCTGGGTGTGGTTCCTAGTGCGCTGGACCCAATGTCTATCTACTGTGATAACATGGGCGCCATAGCCAATGCGCAAGAACCAAGGTCACACAAGAAGCTGAAGCATATCAAGCTGCATTTTCACGCTATTCGAGAACATATCCAGGATGGGGATATAAAGATTTGCAAAGTACACACAGATCTGAATGTGGCGGATCCGTTGACTAAACCTCTCCCGAGGGCAAAACATGACCAACACCAAACTGCCATGGGTGTTCGGTATATTACCATGTAATCTAGATTAGATGACTCTAGTGCAAGTGGGAGACTGTTGGAGATATGCCCTAGAGGCAATAATAAATATAGTTATTATTATATCTTTGTGTTTATGATAAATGTTTATATTCATGCTATAATAGTATTAACAAGGAAACATTAATACTTGTGTGAATTGTAAACTTAAATTGAAGTCCCTAGTATAGCCTCTATACTTCACTAGCTTGTTGGTTAATAGATGATTGTGGTTTCCCTATCATGAACATTGAGATGTTATTAACAACAAGATCATATCGTTAGGAGAATGATATGGTGGACATACTCCTATAGATAAGCTAGCATAAAGATCAAGTCATTTCAATAGTTCAATTGCTATATGCTTTCTGATACATAGTAACCTAATTCCTTCGACCATGAGATCATGCATATCACCTTTACCGGATGGATGCTTTGATGTCATCAAACACCACACCGTAACAGGGTGGCTATAAAGGTGGTATTGAGTGTTCGGAAAGTATTGGTTGAAACACATGGATCAAGAGTGGGATTTGTCCATCCATATGACGGATAGATATTCTCTGGGCCCTCTCGGTGAAATGTCATCCAATTAGCTTGCAAGCATGTGACTGGGTCACAAGGGATCACATATCACGGGAACGAGAAAAGAGTACTTATCAGTAACGAGGTTGAACTAGGTATGCAGAGATACCGACGATCATAACCTCGGATAAGTAACATATCGTGAGACAAAGGGAAATTGGTATCGTATGTAAGTGGTTCATTCGATCGCAATGTAATCGTAGAAATATGTGGGAGCCATATGAATTTCCAGATTCCTCTATTGGTTATTGTTCGGAGAAGTGTCTCGATCATGTCCGCATAATTCACGAACCGTAGGGAGACACACTTAAGGATTCGACGTTGTTTGTGTAGATATGGTATTATGAGAAAGAGACCGAATGTTGTTCGGAGTCTCGGATGGGATCCGGGATATCACGAGGAGATCCGGAATGGTCCGGAGAATAAGATTCATATAAGGAAAGTCCCGTTTCGGAGTTGGGGAATGGTTCCGGTGTTTTCATCGGGAACATTCTAGAAGGTCCCGGAATGTCCGGCACTCCGGAGGGGGAAGGGTACATGAATGTGTCATTGTAAGTTGGAATTATTGCATCATGTACTAGGTGTTCTTGCTGTCCAAAATAAAGGGTTTATTTAAATCCTAAATTGAAAAGTCAAACGGCTAGTTTGAAAGTCAAACGGCAATTTTGGGAAGTGGGAAAAGAGGAGGAGGTGAAACCGAGTTGGGGAGGGAGTCCTCCCCAAGCCGGCGCCCCACCCAAGCCGAGTTGGGGAGGGACTCCACTCCCTCCCCTTGGCCGGCTAGCCCTCCCACCTATATAAGGAGGGGCAGGGCTCCCCTCCTAGCACACACAAGTTTCCACCTCTAATCTCCGGTTTAGAGCCGTTTTGGTTTAGAGCTTCTAATTGCTTTAGCCAGCGGTTTAGAGCCTTCTAATTGGTTTAGAGCCTTCTAATTGGTGTGTCTAATTACTAGACCACTAATAGCCTCTCTCATAAGCTCCACCATACTCGCACCGGCTTAAGGCGAAGCCCTGCGGGATTTCCCCTCTACCTCCGGTACCACGCCGTTGTGCTGCCGGAATCGCGAGGAGAGTGCTACAACCTCCGCTGCCTGCTGGAACAAGGGAGAGGAAGGTCTTCGTCGAGTACCGAACGTGTGACCGACTACGGGAGCGCTGCCGGAACGTGGCGCCGGAAGGATCGTCTACGCGATCTTGAGATCGGAAAGAGTACGACTACATCACCCACGAGAATCTGCTCTCGTTAAACACTTTGGAATCTTCGAGGGTGAGTTATTCCATCGACTCGTTGCTGCAATCTAGTAGATAGATCTTGGCTTGTTTGTTTGTATGCGATAGAAAATTTTTGTTTTCCATGCTACGAACCCCTACAGTTCGAGTGGCTGCTGACCATGCTTGGAATCGGGCACGGCCCTACTCGACCACCCGCACTCCAGTTCGCTATTGACTCCACCAAGGTAGGCAGGAAGGACGTGAGGGTGATTGCCAGGTTGTCTTGGACGATCTGCGGGATCCGCGCCACTTGTGCCTTAAGTTCTTGAACCTCGCGGTTTTCCTCCTCACTCCTTCCCGACGGTGCCACATGCGTCCTCGGCGGTGGACCAAAATGATCCACCCAATTCTTACCCCCGAGGCCGGCCAGACGGCCAGCCGACGATGGCTTCTTCGTAATCGGCTCTATTTTCTTGGCCCGGTTCATCGCCCTATTAAAAGGGTTATCCCACCGGGTGGCCGCCGTCGACCCCTGGGATGAGGAACCCTGGGATCCATGACTAGCAACAATTTCCTCCTCCTGCAGAAGAAGTAACAGTGAATCATTTAGATCATTGATTAGATTGCAATCAAGTTGATCCGCAGTAATTAGATTATACTTACCACAATTTCCTCGAATTCCTTCACCGCAGGATCCGTGGTGAGTTGTTTGGTTTTTGGGTCCACATGGTAACGGGCCCTGATGAAGTTTCGAACCTTCCCGGGTTCGAATTTAGCAAAGGGGTTTTCTATCCCCTTGGATCTATACTCTTCGTCCTCCTTATTCCATTTGGCCTCCGCGGTTCTGTATCCACCAGATCCGAGATGGTGATGACCTATATTCATCGCTTGCAGCACCTTTCCCCGATTACTATTGGCCAGGGCTCTTTTGGATTCACACCTCTCCTTGAACTCCCGGAACTGATCTTTGTTGATCTGCAGGTCAATCTTCTGGATCTCCTCGAGACTTTTGCCTTCTTTATAGATCTTCTTCTTTATCCGGGTTCTCCAGCTGGCCAGGGCGGTGCTCATCTTTGTGAGGGAGGATTTGTTTACTTCGTTCCCATGATAATTTGTGTTCTGATACTTAGCGGGGAACTTGTATCTTGCGTGCAGCTTCTCGAAGAGGAGTGTGCGCAAGTGGCCATTATCTTTATGCCGGAGATTCTCGGTGTTGATCAGATGGTTGTCCGGTTGATCGCCGCCACTTGCCCACCGTACCCTTTGACGACAAGGGCGGGCTCCAAAGGAACACCAGTTGGGCTCACGTCGGTAATTTCCTCCCTGACCGTGCCGACCGTGTTCGGGCGCCGGTCCTTCGTCTTCTTCTTCTTGTTAGGAGGGTTGCTACCACTCCCTGTGCCCTCGCCGCCATCAGTGGTTTCATTGCCCGCCGTTCCTTCGGCTTCTTCCTCCGCGTCTTCCATATCATCATCCTCGCTCTCCGAAGGATGGTATTCTTCATCGTCTTCTAGCCGCTGGGCCACCTCCCAGAATGTCAATTGTTTATTCAGAGGTCTGAGTTCTCCTTCAGCACTGATGCGCTTAGAACATCCAGCCTCGTCGTTGTCACACATCTTTGCACTAATAAAAAACAAATAATTGGTTAAATACACGGAAAAATCCGGCATGACCTTTGCTAATTTTCTTAAACTAGGAGTGCCCGATTTTTGCCGAAACGGAAGTTAATCAACATTTCGGCAAAAATCGGGACTCATTTCATACAAGAACCTGCATACACGACATAATAAAGTGCTTCATATACAAGCACAAGCACAATTTCAAGTACTACAACAATAACAACAATCCTTGCTGTCATTTGCTTGCAATAAGAAAATGAGAATACACCATACACCATAACAAGCACAAGTTCAGCAAGCAAATGACGGCAACATAATTTTTAGTTCTGTGAACAAATGACAGCAAATGACAAGTATACACAGTTCAATTCAGTTCACCTTGGCAAGCACAAGCTCGACATCTAACTTGACAGCAACTACAGGTGCAACTACAGGTGCAAAGCTACCTGAAACAGTTTCAGGTTTGGAAAAGAAACTTCATAAGAGCCTGCTTAGTAGCTTGGAGTTAGTTTGGAATAGAAACTTCATAAGAGCCTGCTTAGCAGTGGGTTATAGATAAAATTGAAAGGTTGATCAGAGCATTCTTTTGGAAAGGAAAAAGCTCCGCAAATGGCTTTGACTGCTTAGTAGCTTGGAGTTATGTCTGTAGAGATTTTGAGGAAGGCGGCCTCGATATTAAAAACTTGCAGATTCAGACCACTTGCTTGTTCACAAAATTTGTGCACAAAATCCTCATAGAACCTGATTCTCCATGGGCCAGATGGATCATGACAGCCCATATGCAGGGCAAAGATTTTGGGGACTAAACTGTCAACGCAAACCAGAGCTTGATCGCAAGTTTTTAATCTGATTGAAAACTACAGATCAGTCACTTGTGTTGTGTGCAGTTAGGTGACGGCGTCAGCACCTCCTTGTTGAAGGATAAATGGACAACTAGAGTACCTCTATGTACACAATTCCCAGCGTTGTTCTCTCATACTAACAGACCAAATATCTCGGTTGCAGGTTGCTGGAAAAATGGCGAGTGGAGATTACCTCTGGTTCATCTTACTTCAGATAGAGCAGAGGAAGAGAAAGAGGCGCTGATGAATTTCTTAAGCACATGTTCCCTTACCGCTGATACTGACAAAAGGGGATGGGGGATGGACGTCTCGGACACCTTCTCGGTCAGTAAAATGTACAAACTAATGAACTGGGACGGCGTTCAGCAGGCTAGTGCAAAATCAATATGGAAATGTGCACCGCCTAAGAAAAGGGAAGCTCTTTGCATGGTTGTTAATCAGGGGAAGAATTAAAGTCAGAACGGTTTTTCTCAAGCAACGAATCGTGGATGATTTGTGTCCCTTTGGCTGCAATGCTAAAGAAACTGCAGTACACTTCGCGCTAGAGTGTGGGAGAACAAAAAACATTCTGTCACTCCTGGGGATTCAAATGAATGGAATTGTGGAGCTGGAGGACATCTTCGGTGAGGCCAGAGGTAGATATCCAGAAAACAAACAAAAGGCCTGGGATCTAATAGCCATAGCAACTTACTGGAGTGTATGGTTAGCCAGGAGCAGGAAGGTTTTTGACGACGTCGACGTTCCAGTACAAGTGGTGGCCAAACAATGCATTGATTTATGTCAACTATGGGCTCATAGAACAAAAGGTGAATAAAAAGATGTCGGACATAGCCTTTCAGATTGGACAACTTAGAAATCTCCATGCACTCCTTTTCTCTGTTTTTATCCTTGGTTTCTCCTTGTACTCACTGGTGCATCTCTGCTACTTATCTCCCAGCTGGTTTGGTCTGGTCAGCTACCCCTGATTATATTGGTGTGCGAAAGTAAACAAAATCTACTCCTAATTATCTCCCAGCTGGTTTACCAGTGATTCATCAGCATCCTTTCTTCCCCCATTTTCCTAGGGCATTAGGGCTTCGCAGCAGGGGTAATGGAAGCAAGCAAAAGATGGGGGAGACATCGCAGCAGCTTACCTGCGTCTGCGTGGAGCCGCGGTGGAGTGCTTGGATTGGGCGGTGCGTGCCCGGCGGTGTGGCGGCCTCCTCCTCCTCTTGGCGTGGCGAACTCCTCCTCCTCCTAGCGTGGCTCGCTCCTCCTCCTGGCGTGGCTCGATCGCTGCTCCTCCTCTTGACCTCCGGCGGCGGCATGGCTCACTGCTCCTCCTCCTGATCTCCGGCGGCGGCGGCGTGGCTCACTACTCCTCCTCCTGACCTCCGGCGGCAGCGGCGGCGCGTCTGTGTCTGAGGAGATGGCCGGCGGGGATCGATCTGTGTGTCTGAGGAGATGGGGATCGAGGGCGACGGTTGACTAGTCCTACACACTTAGGCGTAGCGCACCCTGGCCAAGTGCGCTACGGATAACCGTAGCGCACTTGGCCAGGGTGCGCTATGCCTAAGTGTGTAGGACTAGTCAGATAAGAGGGCGGCCACCCCACTAGTTAACACTAGTACAGCCTTATCCCACTGGTTCTGCCCCTTAGCTCTATTCTAAACTATGAGCACCTAGGTTCGAATCCTGGTGCTCCACTTTTTTATTTTTATTTTAAAAATACTTTTAAATGTGCCAAAAAATGCCCAAAAGTGGTGATATATGCCATACAAGTTTTGTTTTGTTTTTAAAATACTTTTAAATATTCAAAAAATGCCCAAAAGTGGTGATATAAGTCATAAAAGTGTTACAAATATGATTCAAAGTATAACTAAATTTCATAATAATTTGTCCATGAATATTACAATCTTTTTCGACGATGCGTTTTACAATATTTTTTGAGCTAGCATTTTACAATCTTTTTTCCCTTCTTTGTCGCGGTTGAATAATTTAGCCCCGGCACTTTAATGTTTCTTCTTTCGAACGGGCTACCTTTTTTGGGTAGGGTTGTCCTTTTTCTTCTTGTGATGTATGTTGCTGCATCGTATTCGTCGTCATCTTCAATATTTGGATCGCCGTACTGGTCGAAGTCTTGCTCGTTGGCGACTCCATCCATTCCGATGATGTTTCTTTTTCCTCTCCTCACGGCAACACGGCTAGGCTTTGTCGGGTCGGTAATGAAAAAACATTGGTCCACTTTGGTAGCCAGTACCCACGGTTCATTTTTCGCGGCCACGTTTGCACCGGCTGCCTTGGATTTGGCTGCTTCGGGTATAACCATGGTTGTGAAATACCGGTCTTCTCTTTCGACGCTCTTTGCCCATCTGACACGGAACATCGGCACCTTTTCTCCACAGTAGTCGAGCTCCAAGATCTCCTCGATTCTTCCGTAGAATCTTTCCTTCATGTTGTCATCGGTGTAGAATTCCGACGTTACGCCTGAGTTCTGATAATCACACTTGTTGTCCTTTTCCTCCGTGTAGAATGTGTAGCCGTTGATATCATACGCCTGATAGGTCACCAGGTTTTGCATCGGTCCCTGCGACAAGGTGAATATGATCTTTTCCGTGTCAGAAGAATGCGATCGCGGGGGATTATCAAGGAGCGTCTGCCTAAACCAACGCGTGAAATCTGAGTTGTGCTCTTTGATTATTTCTCCCTGCGTCCTCTGTATGCCCCGGTCACTGTACTTCTTCTCGATTAATCTTTTGTGCTTCTGTACCCAAGGATCGACCAGTTCTAAATGTTGTAGCGCGACGAGGTTTGCTCGATCAAAGTCTGTGCGTCGAAAATCGAAGTCTGCATGCAGTATGCGACGACCCTCTCGGTGACCAGATCCGTCGAGCTTGCCAAGGTGCCTGTTGACGGGAAGACCGAGAGGGTTCTTGATGTCTAGATAATTCGTGCAGAAAGAGATGCACTCTTCGGCCAGAAAGCCCTTGGCTATGCTTCCATCTGGACGGGACCTGTTGTGAACGTATCCTTTGATGTGTCCGTTCATCCTTTCGAACGCCATCATGCTGCGGAGGAACATCGGCCCGAGTTGTACGATGTTCTCCACGACATGGACCAGCAGATGCACCATAATGTCGAAGAATGCGGGTGGGAAGTAGACCTCAAGCTCACATAGTATCACCACGATCTCCTCCTGTAGCCTTCCGAGCTGATTCACGCCAATCGACTTCCTAGAGATGACGTCGAAAAACTTGCATAGGCCAAATAACGTTTCACGGACGTGCTCGTCCATTATCCCTCTTAGTGCGACCGGAAGTACCTGCGTCATTAGCACGACACATTCGTGAGACTTCATGCCACTGAACCTCTGCTTTGCCTCGTCTAGGTATCTGCTTATCTTGCCCGCGTAGCCGTAAGGAAATTTGACTCCTAGAAGGCACTTGAAAAACTGTTTGATCTCATCCTGGCTTAGAGTGAAGCAAGAAGGAGGGCAGTAATATTCGTTCTTCTTGAACTTTTTACCCTTCCGACGACCTTGTGTCGTCTCCGACTCATGATCATCGTCATCTTCCTGATCATCAGGAGTAGTGTGTCCTCCGTGAAGCTCCTTCCGGATACCCAAGCATATCAGGTCATGCCTTGCTTTCGGACCATCTTTCGTCCTATCTGGCATGTTGATTATGGTGGCGACCAGACTCTCGCACATGTTTTTCGTGATATGCATGATGTCGAGGCTATGAGGCGTGCGGAGAAACTTCCAGTATGGCAACTCCTAGAAAACAGACCTTGTTTTCCATACCTTCATAAGCGGCTTGTCTTGTTGCTGCCTCTTTCGCTTCTTTCCAGGCTTAGGACAATCTTTCTAGTTTTTCAGCAACTCTTCCACTTCTTCGCTGCTCCTACGCTCTGGGATTCCTCGGGTCTCTGATTTGCCATCGAACAGGTCTCCATGTTTTCTCCATGGATCATTCTTGCCGAGCCACCTTCGGTGCGCCATGAACACGGTTTTCGATGACCCTGGATCTTTCTCTAGTTGGAGATAGCGTGTGTTATCCATGCACCTAACGCATGCGCAGAATCCTTGGATAACCTGCCCCGAGATATGCCCGCAACCTGGATAGTCTTGCACCCTAGTGACCAACGCGGCTCTCATAGTGAAATAATCTTGTGCGACGACGTCGTAAGTATTGGCTCCAGATTCCCATAACGTGGCTAGCTCCTCTTTCAACAGCCCGAGATACAGATTGATGTCGGTACCAGGTTGTTTCGGCCCTTGAATTAGCATACTCATTTGTATGTACTTCTTCTTCATGCACAACCATGGAGGGAGGTTGTACATCCATACAAACACAGGCCAAGTGCTGTGCGTGCTGCTCTGGCTACCGAACGGATTGAGTCCATCGGTGCTCGCACCAAGCCTGATGTTCCTCGAATCTCCACCGAATTCTGGGAATTCGAGGTCCAATGCTTTCCACTGGCTAGCATCTGAAGGGTGCGTCAGCAGCTCATCCTTTTCGGGGTCATCATCATCTCCTGGCTTCTTCCTTTCCGCATGCCATCGCATGAGCTTCACTTCCTTAGGGTCCGTGAAATAGCGCTGCAGACGAGGAGTGATAGGAAAGTACCATACCACTTTTCGAGGTGCTTTCTTCCCTTTATTGTATCGACTCACGCCGCACACCGGATATGTGGTTTTCTCCGCATCCTCGCCCCGATAAATGATGCAATCGTTGATGCATACGTGATATCTAACGTGCGGTAGATCGAGAGGACAGATGATTTTCTTGGCATCCTCGATACTAGTTGGACATGTGTTCCCCTCCGGGAGACGATCGTGCCAGAATGCCATCATATCGTCGAAGCTTACGTCGCTCAATTTGTGTTTTGCCTTCATCTCCATAGCCTTGAGCGTTACATTCAACCGGGTATCATCGGGCCTGCATCCTTCATACAATGGAGTAACCGCGTCTTTCTCAAGTTGCGCAAGCTTGGCTTTCTCTATAGCAGCAGCCCTGGCGTTACTCGTCTGCTTGAGAAGCAGCTCTTGCACATAAGGGTCCCGCACCCAGCCTAACGTTGTTCCATCGTCGTCTGCTCCTCCGGCATCTAGATCATCATCATCCCGGTCTGCTTCCGCACCTTCACCATCTCCAGGATACTCTTCATCATCTCGCCCGTTCTCGCCGTGATGATGATCATCGTAATGTTGGCCACCTTCACCGTCTCCATCATCTACGTCATCGCTTATCCAACGAGTGTATCCATCCATGAAACCATGGCGGAGCAGGTGCGCCTGCAGATTCCCGGAATCTGGGTCGATCACCCAGTTGAGTTTGCATCTTCTGCACGGACATCTTATATCTGTCTTGTTATTTCGTATCATGTCGGCCGTCGCACATTTCAAAAATCTAGCCACAATTCCTTTGCTCATTATGCGGTCCATTTTTGCCTGCACGGTGTACACAGTACAATTTTGAAGTCTATTAGAACCACATAATGAATGCATGCATGCAATGGTCGATAGAAAATTTCGGCATGACCTATCCTAAAATTAGGACCTTTGCGAAATGCCAAAGTCTTGCCAAAATGGAAATGAATCAACATTTTGGCAAAACAAATGGCAACTTGTTCACATACAAACACAAGAGAGAGAGAGACCGATCCATACACACATGAACATATCATTATCCTCTCCATACACACATGCATGAGCATCATCGATACTCTCCATATACACACACATATGACCATCCTCTCCACATACACACATCATGAGCGTCTATCATCTACATACATATGAGCACATCATCCATATACACATGAACACATCCTTACATGGACAACTTACCGAGATGAGAGACCGATCGCGAGAAAGATGGAAAGGAGAGGTGCGCGCGTCGACTGGAGAAGGAGATGAGAGACCGGAGACCTCCTCTATTACTTATGTAACATCCAAAGCAAGTTTTACATGCTAAAAATGGTGAATGGGTGGATAAATTGAGGTGGGAAGGAGAAGATCCCGACTAGATCTAAGGAGGAAGAAGAAGGGGAAAGTGAAGTGTGGGGTGGTGGATGTGGTCACACATGTGCACATAAAGTGCTGTCCTAAAAAAATCGACACATCCGTGGCGCACACGGCCCTAGTGCGCCACAGGGAGTAGAAACAACCGTGGCGCACTATGCCATGTGCGCCACAGATGTTCCTACTCCCTGTGGCGCACTAGGCCGAGTGTGCCACAGATGTTTGTGGCCGTTTCACAGCAGAGGGGGGCATGTGCTTAGGCGTAGCGCACCCCCATGTGCGCCACGGTTGACACTAACATCCGTGGCGCACATGACTGTAGTGTGCTACAGATGTTTGGCATGCGGCCAACAGGGCCCTGGCCCACACACATCTGTGGCGCACTATAGTCATGTGCGCCACGGTTGTTCTAGTTACTAGTAGGGCACTGCCCACTGGTGACCCACGCCTGTTTTAGCCGTGGGGCACTTCAACCATGTGAGCCACAGATGTGCTGATTACCTATAGCCGTTTTCCTAGTAGTGTCGCAAGGTCAGTGCCGCGTCAACCCCACGTCCCAGTCAGCAGCCCGGTCAGCACATCATATTCCCAGGGAATATTCCTTTTTAAATTGAAATTGAATTTAAATATGCATAAAATTGTATAACCTTGCAAAATTCATATTAAAGATCTGTAGATCCAAAAATAGCAAATAATATATCAATGGATTAAGAAAATCATGTAGAATATTAATATGACAGTAGATCTAACTTTTACTATATGCATTTACTGTAATAATTTAAATAGGTTTAATGTCCTTTAGAGTATTAAGTTCTTAATAAATTATTTATATGTCAGAAAAATATGAATAATATGTCGAAAGAAAGCTACTTTAATGTAGATTAATAATGTCAGACTAGATCTAATATTTGCTGTACATATTTACTGCGATGATTTAATTAGTTATAATGGTCTTTTAGGTTAATAAATTGATAGTAAATTCATACCTGGTCCAAAAATTATGAATAATATATCAAATTTAAGCTAATTGCATGAAGATTGATAATATCTGGTTGGATCTAGTTTTTGCAGATTATTCACCCAGTAGCATTTTAATTAGTTTTAATGGCCTTTTAGATCATTAAATCTATAGTAAATTATTTATAGATCACAAAAATATAAATAATATGTCCCTAGATTCACAATCCCTTGAATATTATATATCTGATTTTAGTTTGATTTTTAGACAAAAGAAACTCTATAAATGATTCTAGACCCATTAAAAACTATTTAAATCATAAGAAAAGATTTGTAACTCCGATTAGGGTGAATCCAATTCCTACTGGTTCGTATTAACGCCCTCTATCCATTACACTTCATATATAAATTTAATTAGAAAATTAGAATAGGCGTTACAACAGAACTATTAAAACCCCTATATTGGCAAGTAATTATTAATAATAAATACTCTATTGCATTAATTGATCTCATGCATGCATCATGTATTCTAACATTGTTTGGAGAACTAAATACAGTCATTGTGACTTATTAAATTGTCATGCATGCATTTGTGCATTTATTTATGATTGTTTATGTTGTATGCAATTGCTTGATCGATAGATTGCGAGGAGTGCAACATGTGTGATTACAATGAGTGTTTGAACGACTCCAACAACTATCAAGGCAAGTAGATGCTATTTTGTTCATGTTATTGTCCTATTATTTTTAATGCACTGTGGTGTATTTTGTAGATGCATGAATAGGAACTACTATCGCTATGCTATGTCCTATTATGTGGTAGGGATCTCTTGTAATTAAGCCACTGTTGCTAGATGTGCTTAGCCGTGATGTGATAGACGAGGGCTGGGTCACATCACTTGAAAATTGTTTCTAAAGTATTGGTTTGCAAAAACTAAAAACAACCTAATCAATGAATCTCCTGTGTGTGATGGGATTGACATTTTTTGATGGTATCATTGCGGAAAGGCACCCAGGTATCACGAAAAAATCATTGGCTTATTTATTTTATAGCTTATGTGTACAACCATGTGCCAGTAAGAAATGGGTGGCTGGTTGGACTTAGTAGGTTGGCATGGTGCGTGTCGGGTTTGGGGAGCTACTTACCGAACGGTCTCATCTTGGACTTCTCCCTATCATCACCCAATATGAGAGTGGTGGTACGAGCTGGGTTGGTCAAGTCACATGGGTAAAGTGTACTAACCCCTGCAGGATGTATAAACTAATCGATTAGCCGTGTCTCCGGTTATGAACATCTGAGTTGCTTGATATTGAGTTCATGACATGTTTCTCTCTCATTCTAATTTCCTAAAGCACTTAATATTGTTGGGTTAACTTAATTGGGATCTTTTCAAAGAAAATCAAAAAGTGATTACGTAGGATAAAACTGTTTATGCACGCAAAATAGCCAAGCTTCCACCTAGCCAAATAAGCATGTAGTTGCTAGGTATATTGTCTCTCTACTTAGCGCTACTTGCCATACATTCAAAGTATTGACCCTTCGGGGCTGCTAAGTTTTATGTTGCAGGTTATTATTCTGATTCTGAGTGATCGAATAGGTTGCGGTACTCTACTCAACAGTTGTTCGCATGTGGCACAATTGAAGATGGAGCCTACTATCTATTTATGCTTCTGTATGCTACTTGATATTTGAGCTAGCCTTGAGCTAAGCATTATGTAATAATTGCAAATTCTGGATCATTCGTTGTAATAATGATGCACTATTAAATCCTTTGGTATTCATCTATACTATTTGTGCCAGTGAACCGATCCAGGAATTGGCACTATACACACGAACTCAGCCTTATCAGGCGAGGGTGTTATAGGATCATACTTCAACAAACTTCATATTGAGACAAATTCCTTCTTGTAGTATCAACAACAATTATCTCCCTGAACAACACAAAGCAAATACTTTTGGCGCCAATAAACACTTGGGCTAATCAGTTAAACCAACTAAGTTCGAGCAAACCTCAAACTTAGCAAGAGGAACAGGTTTCATCATCATATCAGCAGGATTATAATGAGTGTTGATCTTGCATATCTTTAGTTTACCTTGAGCAACAATGTCTCTAACAAAATGGTACTTAACATCAATGTGCTTAGTTCTCTCATGAAACATCTGATATTTTGTAGGATATATGGAACTTTAATTGTCACAAAACAAAGTAATACAAAAATTATCTTCACAAAACTCAGCAAACAAACCTTTCAACTAAAAATATTCTTTACAAGGCTTAGCAATAGCCATATATTCAACTTCAGTTGTGGATTGTGTACCAACAGCCTTCAACATAGCCTTCCATCTAACAACACAACCACCAACATTAAACCCATAACATGTGAGGGATATTCTCTTATCCAAATCGACAGTAAAATCTGAATTCACGTAGCCATCAAGTCCCTTGCTGGTCCTATCAAACTTCAAACAAACATTGGAAGTGCCAAGAAGGTACCTAAAAACCCACTGAACAGCCTTCCAATGTTCTTTACCAGGATTAGCCATGTATCTACTTATCAAACTCATAGCATGTGATAAATCAGGACGAGAACAAACCATGGCACACATCAAAGAACCAACAACACTAGAATATGACACCTTTAACATGTACTCAAACTCTTCATCAATAGTAGGACATTGTGAAGCTAGCAATTTTAAATAAGGAGAAATAGGAGTACTAACTGACTTGGCACCATCCACTAGAATATGGCACCTTTGAAATGTACTCAAACGCTTTGCCCTAGCCTACCGGCGAAGGGCCTTACTTTGCTCGTCACAAGTTAGCCTCCTTAATTGAATTTGCATCATACTTCAACATTTCTATAGTAACGTCTAGAAGAAAGCACATGCCATCAACGATACAAGTTAACCAGCTTTGCAATTCAGGGTCGCCAGAAGAAGGTACTCGACGAGTTGAATGCCTGAATTGGAGATCACGCCAAAGTGTAGTCAATCTTGACAGGCCAACAACACGCGTCGGCGTTGCCGAACCACTAAAACACATGTTGTATAGTACACATTTGTAAAATACATATCATGGAAAAACCATAAATATTTAGCAACAAACAAGGGAAAAGTTTTCGAGGAGAAGAAAGGAACTGAAACTTGACATAGGACCAAATAAGGAACTATCCCAACAAGTAGCTAAATAGGACATGGATGACACAAATGGCTTAGGGAAACTCCAACACCCCCCGCAAATGGACCGGGCGGGTCAGAAGCAGTCCGAACAGACCGATGCCAAGTCCCAACGGCCACCCGCAATGGAGCTAGACCTGTGGATCGGTGCATCCGCGACCCAAACTTGGGCCGGGTTTGCGGCGCAGGGGGGTTGCTCGCGCTGGGTAAGGGGGGACTTCTCGCGCATCCGAACGATGTCCTCCGGCTTTCCACCCGGGACCTCCAGTCAGACACACAATCTATCTTTCTCGTACGTAGACTCTCCTCCCCCACCTCTTCCTACCCCCCCCGGTGTCATCATCGCTTGGTCGGTACTCCAAAAGGGTCGTGGTTGCACCTCCTTTTTTGTCCCATTGATGCCGCCTTTTAGGCCTCTTGCCGGCGACTATAAGCCTTGTTTCCATGGCTAGAGCAGGCCAAGAGGTGCCTGCACCGTCGTCCGCCAGATTTCTCACCTGGTCGTGGGCCAAGCCACAACAACCATAGCCTTGCCATCGATTTGGGACATGGGACGACCGCTACTGATAGTCTTCTTGCGCCGGTTAGGTCATTGTTGCTGGGGAGCAATAGGACTCGACATTGTTCTTCGCCGCAGACATCCTGTTCGACCAATTGCCCGGACGGGACAGGTATTGGTCTTCCGACCTCCTTTCTTTATTTCGGTACCAATTTGATGGCCATATTTTTGACATTGATTAGTGATACCTTCAATCTGGATTATGGATGTAGTATAGATCTTTTTTCCCTAGTAGACCTAGGTTTCTCGAATCCTCGGGAAGCAGAAAGCAAAGTGAGATTACTTAAACGGACCTTCGAGAGTTTTACAATTCCTATTGGGTTTTCACTGGACCAAGAGTTTGCGATCTTGTTGTCGTTGTTGTTATTGACGATGGAGAGAGAGGGCCTAGGGTCTTCGGTTTTCACTAGTAGCTCTGCAAAACATCTGATTGGAATAATAGAATAAAGTACTCGTGTAATTGTTAGAGCAACATAATTATATGTGGGCAGTGCATCCATAAATGTTATCGTCTCCGCAACCGCTTATGTCAATAACCTACTAGTCTCATCCATGGAAGAAAGAGAACTAATGATATGCATAGTGATGTCACCATTAATCCCAAGTAAGTTCCTCACATACAGCCATGCTACCCTTTCTGTCACTAGGTTCCTATCCTGCTGATCAGTCGTTACTCACACTCCCTTTACCTAGATCAATCCTAAGGGTCTTGGGTACCTGACAAGTACTTAGATTGAGGCAAGAGAGGGTACTACAATCATCAAGTCATACAAACTAATACATGATCCTATCTATGATAAATAACATGCACAAAAGCTACATGGCTAGGCCGAAGCCCTTAGCCCAAGGAGAATTACTCACACATAGAGATGAAATCGACAATCATAAGCATTATAATAGAGATCATAGAGTTGGTAACAAATAGTCTTACAATATTGCCAATTGGAGATGAGATCTACTATGACAAGTGGTGGAAAATGGCTATGGTGGTGGAGAAGGGTTTAGAGGTTTAGATCTAGATATGTTCCTCCGGTGTGACGGCAGGGAGAGTTTAGGGTGAAAGAAGCGATGTTGTGGAGTCAGGGGCTTGTTTCTTGTCACCTGAAGCCTCTCTATATAGGGGTTCCTTCATAAAAGTTGTTCTGTTTGACGTAAGGAGGTCGGTGCAAACTATACAGCGACAACTATACGACGGCGGGCCGTATAGTTGGTCGTTAAGCTTGCAGTAGCCTTATCATGGCTCCTGGTTTCTTCGACGTGTTTGAAATATCGTATCTTTGGCATTTATGTAGTGATTTCCATCATCATACATCATTATCTGCGCAGGAAAAATAGCAAGAAAGGATTGCATACCCCTTTGATCATTAGGCATTAGTGGCAGGAAATAGAGAGATATTTCATAAAATATATGAATAATACCTAGTTTAAATACAGATGTGGATAGCTATATTTCACAGCCATCAATTAGAACAGCTAAATCATGCAGACCATGGACAACTCAGACGAGTACTACTACAAAAACTTCATCGTACCTTCGTCCGACGATAGCAATGATGCTTGCTAGGTTTTGGGAGGATTCATGGATATGGGAGATGCACCATTGGAACAATAGTATCCATATTTTTATAATATTGTGCAATATAAAAATGTCACTATTGCACATGTTCTGGGGAAACTACCGTTGAACATTGTTTCGGGAGAGTACTTGTCGATAACAAGTGGATTGCATGGTTACATTTTATGCCAAAGATTATGATGATACAACTGTTGGAGGATCAACATAGATTTTTGTGGAACTTAACGGAGTCAGGAGCCTTGTCTGGAAAGTTCATGTATGAGGATCTCATGAATGATCATACGGTCTTTATTTGGAAGTATCTTTGGAAGATCAAGATTTTTATGTCGTTCCTTAATAACAAAGTCTTGCTCACAAAAGATAATTTGGTTAACATGAATTGGGTTAGGTGTAGAAAATGTTGTTTTTGTGGATCACATAAAACCATAGAACATTTGTTTATATCGTGTCATTTTGCTCATTTTTTGTGGTGCATCGTGTATTTTGCCTATAATCTCTCCCTCTGGCTAACATCACAAGCATATTTGGGAATTTGTAAAATGGAGTTGATAGGGCATCTAAGGTTAGAATTCACATTGGTGTTTTGGTCTTATGTTTTTCTATTTCAAAATACAGTAATGATAGAATCTTTAACAAATCAAGGTCTTTTAATCTTATGTAGGTTATTCATATAGTGGCACACTGGGTGTATCTACGGATTTCCTGCAATCCCACGACCAGCGTGATACTATGGTTACTGGATGCAAATATCTCCTGATGGTCGCTTGGGGTATATTCAGTAATGATGGCTGGTAGCATTTTAGTCGACTATAGGATGCTTAGTCGTCGCATGCTTTAAATTTTTCACTAGTTTCCCTATATCAACTCTCAGTGAACCTTGAGTTTGTATTAAATTTGTAACTATTAGAAATAATGGGCTAAATCATTATACCCATGTGTGATTTTATATTTTCCCTAAATCTCAAAGCACATGTGTGTGGAAGCTCATATGTGATTTGGCCCAAGTTGCTGGCAGCTCACATGTGTGTGGCAAGAGTAGTGGGTGCTAAAGTTTAGTCCTACATCGGAAGTTAAGGGAGAATTGCACCGCCTTATAAGGTGGAGTGTTGCACCATTTTGTAAGTGAGTAACAATAAGAGAGCTACACGCGTGCTCCTCCAACAATGACGCCGCCGTGCGCATGCACGCACGCTCGCCCGCTCGTCTCATCACGTCATGATGCGCGCGCGCCGCGGGTAGTGGAAATCTCGCTGAGCCGAGCTTTATTTTGCTGCTTAGGAAAATGTGTGTGTGGTTATACAGACGTGTCAACAGTTAGTGGATTCGGATCGCTCATGGATCGTAGGCTATCTGTAACCAACCCAAACGTGCACGACGTGAGCTTGGTCTTGGTCCACACCGTGTCCTGTACAGGATTTTCCCATCCGCTATATATAAATACATGTGTGGCTTGTACAACGCACAACACCGAACCGATTTAGGGTTTTCTCAACCTCTCTGCTTGTGCCGCAACTGTAGTCTACTCCATCCTTCTTTCCGGCATGCATTGGCGGACGCGAGAGTAGGTCTCCGAAACCACTCACCTTTGTGATCCTGTATGGGAGAGGGTGAATAAGGTTTTTAGGAAGCGCTTCGTGTGACTGCTCAAGTTTGTTATCACGACGCGTATTCCTGGGCGATCTCCTGGTCCTCAGGAGACTCGTCTTCAACACCGACTTCTTCGACGGGCTACAAAAAATGTTGCACCAATGACGAATCCATCGGCAACCGATTAGTACGTATAGCGTCATCCGATATGTTGTTTTACTATGACTATTAGTGTGTATACTTTGCTATTATTCATGTTGATCAATATATCTAGTATGTTAGAGGTTCACGTGATTGTAGCTGTTTCTGTCATGATTTATATTCTAAAATTAATTGTGAAAATTATGCCTAATAATCCAACAATCTAAAAACTATATTATAGGAAATTTCCTGAGTTAAACATGGGGCACCTGGCCGATGCAATGTGTTGGAGATATGTCCTAGAGGCAATAATAAAAGTGGTTATTATTATATCTTTGCATTTATGATAAATGTTTACATTCATGCTATAATAATATTAACCGAAAACATTAATACTTGTGTGATTTGTAAACTAAATTAGAGTCCCTGGTAAATCCTCTTTGTAATACTAGCTTGTTGGTTAATAAGATGATCGTGGTTTCCGGATCATGAACATTGAGATGTTACTAACAACAAGATCATATTATTAGGAGAATGGTGTGATGGACATACTCCTATAGATAAGCGTAGCATAAATATCAAGTCATTTCAATAGTTCGTTTGCTATAAGCTTTCTGATACATAGTAACCTAATTTCTTCGACCATGAGATCATGCTAATCACCATCACCGTAAGGATACTTTGATAACATCAAACACCACACCGTAACTGGGTGGCTATAAAGGTGGCATTGAGTGTTAGGAAAGTATGTGT
This sequence comes from Avena sativa, assembly GCA_916181665.1. Taxonomy (NCBI): domain Eukaryota; kingdom Viridiplantae; phylum Streptophyta; class Magnoliopsida; order Poales; family Poaceae; genus Avena; species Avena sativa. Next base: position 26,233,455 of record OV702286.1, on the reverse strand, counting down.
TGAGGCACATGGATCAAGAGTGGGATCTGTCCATCCATATGATGGATAAATATACTCTGGGCCCTCTCGGTGGAATGTCATGCAATTAGCTTGCAAGCATGTGACTAGTTCACAAGGGATCACATATCACGGGAACGAGAAAAGAGTACTTATCAGTAACGAGGTTGAACATGGTATGCAGAGATACCGACGATCAAACCTCAGATAAGTAAACTATCGAGAGACAAAGGGAAATTGGTATCATATGTAAGTGGTTCATTCGATCGCAAAGTAATCGTAGAAATATGTGGTAACCATATGAATTTCCAGATTACTCAATTGGTTATTGATCGAAGAAGTGTCCCGGTCATGTCCGCATAATTCACGAACCGTAAGGAGACACACTTACGGATTCAATGTTGTTTAGTAGATATGGAATGTAAGTAGGGAGACCGAATGCTGTTTGGAGTCTTGGATGGGATCCAGGATATCACGAGGATATCCGGAATGGTCCGAAGAATAAGATTCATATAAGGAAAGTCCGATTCCGGAGTTCGGGAATGATTTCAATGTTTTCATCGAAGAGGTTCTAGAAGGATCTAGAAGGTTCACCGGACCGGAAGGGGAATGGTTCATGAATGTGTCATGGTTAAGTGGAATGATTGGATCATGTCCTTGGTCACTTGGTTGGGAATTTGCGAGAGAGAAATAAAGCTCTAAATTGAAAGTCAAAAGGGAGGTTTGAAAAGTCAAACTGGAACAATAGTTTCCTAGTGGAAGAAGGAAAGAGTCCTTCCTTCTCTCCCACTTGGGTTTGGGGAAGGATTCAAACTCCCCTCTCCCAAGCTGCCCTCCCTCTCATAAATAGAGGGGAGGGGCTACCCCAAAGAACAACAACAGGCCCTCCACACCTTGCGCTGTCGCCGCCAGCCCGTCGCCGTCGCCCTCGACGCCGCCAACACCTCCTCCTCCTCTCCGGCCTTCTAAACCTAAATCACCGGAAACCCTAGATCCACCATAACCCGCACCGGCTTAGGCGAAGCCCTGCGGGATCTTCCCTCTACTTCCGAAACCACGCCGTCGTGCTGCCGGAATCGCGAGGGGAGAACTACAACCTTTGCTGCCTGCTGGAACAAGGGAGAGGAAGGTCTTCATCGAGTACCAAACGTGTGACCGACTGCGGAAGCGCTGTCGGAACGCAGCGCCGGAAGGATCGTCTACGCGATCTTGAGATTGGAAAGTGTACGACTACATCACCCACGGGAATCTGCTCTCGTTAACCACTTTGGAATCTTCAAGGGTGAGTACTCTAATCGACTCGTTGTTACAATCTAGTAGATAGATCTTGGCTTGTTTGTGTGCATGCGGTAGAATTTTTTTGTTTTCCATGCTACGAACCCCTACAGTGGTATTAGAGTTGTGTCTATATGTAGATCTGTTGCACGAGTAGGACACAATGGTCATTATGGGCGGTGGTTCTTTTATTATCAATTGCTTTTTGTGTACTTTGCATCTTGCGGTATGATGGGATGAAGCGGCCCGGGCTAACCTTACATGACATCGTTCATGAGACTTGTTCTACGCTTAACATGCAACTTGTATTGCATAAGTGGCTTTGCGGGTGTCTGTATCTCCCATCGTAGTATAGATTAAATTTACAACGGGCACTTGATAGTTGAAGCATCAACACTGTGGTTCTTGTTCGTAAGTTAGAACTGAAGGGAATATGCCCTGAGAGGCAATAATAAAATGTTTATTATGTGTATTCCAAGTATATGATAGATGTTTATTTTGCATGCTATAATTGTGTTAATACGGAAACGTTAATACATGTGTGTTTAATAAACAAACAGAAAGTTCCTAGTTATGCCTCTCTCATAAACTAGTTCATTGATTAACAAGATGATCACAGTTTCCTGATCTTAGACATTGGATGTTGTTAATAACGAGATCACAACATTAGTGTAATGATGTGATGAACATTCATCCGAAGTATAACATTTTGATCAAATTCATTGAGTTTATATTGCTATAAACAACTTACGAAGTGATCCTAATCCTTAGACCATGAGATCATGCCAATCACTAACACCGGAAGAGTTTCTTGTTGACATCAAACGTCACACCGTAACTGGGTGATTATAAAGATGGCTTCAAAGCTACTAAAGTGTTATGTTGAGAATCATGGATCAAGAGTGGAAATTGTTCATCCCGATGACGGATAGATATACTCTGGGCCCTCTCGGTGATATCACATTGGTTAGCTTGCAAGCAAGTGATTTGATCACTAGAATGTTATATCACGGGAACGAGAAAAGAGTGCGTGTCAGTAACAATATCAAACTAGGTATGGAGATACCGATGATCGAATCTCGGACATGTAATATATCGTGAAACAAAGGGATTATGATACAAGCGTAAAAGGTTCCGACGATCACAGGAAAGTCATCGTTGAATGTGTGGGAGTTAGTATGGATCTCCAGGTCCCGCTACTGATTATTGATTGGAGAAGGGTCTCGATCATGTCCGCCTTATTCGTGAACCATAGGGTGACACACTTAAGGGACACTGACATCCAATTGGAGCAAATGTTTCATGCTGAAAGAATAAACAAGCGCAGGAATTTATTTCAGTAGATACCGAAACAGGTTTTCAGGTGAAATTGCATAAAGAGGTTATGCATGTGAAATAGAATTCTAGCAAGGGGTTATATGTGAATGTTTTTCATTAAAGTAATTGACAAAATTCTGAATAAATAAAAGAGTTTTATTTAATGAGAGTTTGCATTAAATTTGGTGGAAATTTAATAGAAAGTTTGAGTGGGATTTTGAGTGGAGGAAATTGAAAGGGTTTTTGTGAGTGGAGTGTCCACCCACATGAATGAAGCAGGGGAGGGGGCAGCCCCCATGGCCGGCGGCCACCCCCTTGGGTGCCCCCTCCTCCTATAAAAGGCACCCCCTCTCCTCTCTCTCACTCACACCTCCTCGTGAAGGATCTCTCTCCCCCTCTAGAATTTATCCCCCATGGTCTCGGACTAGCGAGGAGGCGGAGGTTGCTCGGTGTCTTGTACGTGTGTGCGAGCACGGATGCGCTGCTGCTTTGCGGCGCTAGGACTTCCTCTCGATCTTGAGATCGACAAGAGATCGTCTACATCAACCACGAGTTCAACTCGTTAAGCTTTATTGGTCTTCAAGGGTATGTTCTCTACGGATATACATCTGCCCGTTGTTTGTATCTAGTAGATAGATCTTGGTACATAGTTCCCATCGTAGGAAATTTTTTGTTTTCTATGTTGCGAACCCAACAGTGGTATCAGAGCCGGATCTATGCGTACATGCTTTACATAGGTAGTACACATATGAATATGTGGGAGATGATGATCATGTTGTTGCTCCTTAGTTGTAATTTTGGATATTGGTGGCATAGTGTGATGAAGCGTCCCGGACAAACTTTACATGTTCTCGCACATGAGACCTGTTCCACGCTTGACATGCAACTAGTTTGCTTAAGTGGCTAGCGGGTTTCTGTCTCTCCTACTATAGCCAATATCTATTTTCCAACGAGTTGTAAACATTTTGGTTATCCTCGTTGTGGTTCATGTTCGTAGCTAAGAACGGTTCTATCTTCGAAATCCCTAAGCCACGTAAAACTTGCAATGGATAAATTAGAGGCGTCTAGTTTAGATTGTTGCTGGGCTAGTGTCATGATATGATGATGTTGTAAGTAGAAGTATGAGATGATACTTACAACACACATAGCGTGTAAACTCCATAGACCTTGGACTTACAAATAAAGGTATGATAGTGATCATACCACCATGCACATGATAGAGATCATATGCGGGAACCATATCATTTAACTAATAAACATGTGATGTTTGATAGCATCTTATATTGCTTGTTTAGCCCTTTGTTAGCATAATAAGATGATCCGTCATTTAAATATCAAGATAAGAATGTGTTCTTCCTTTAGTATGCACCTATTATGTTTTCGTCGCTCCAAGAAATCATGTGATGATCGGGTGTTCTTGGACCCACGGCCATATATCGGGTGTAAAACAGTTACACACGCGAATACTAAGGTTCTAACTTGGCGAGCCTAGAATGTACGGACATGGCCTCGGAACATGGACCAAAAGGTTAAGCATGAGTCATATTGTAACATCCCTAAAATCATGTTTCAAACTCATGCATATCATCCATGCATCCATGATCATATGAATCTCATTTCAAACAAATCATTTCCAAACAGAAGCATTTATGCTTATTATTTCATGTAAGTTTGCTCTAGACTTAGTGCCATCTTCCAATGAGAAGAGTACTTGTTTTGATTCAGTAAGGTTTGAAATTCAAACTTGGGCACCATCAAAAGTTTGAACAAAGTTTCAAAACAAAATGAATAAATAAAACCAATATTATGCCTATGGTATATATATCATAAAGGCTTGGTTTTATTTATATTTTCATTTGGGGCAAAGTGTTTTGAATAAAAAGTAGCGTTTTGACACACATTTGAGTGCAAGGTTTGCAGTATAAAAACCTAGAAAAGTTTTGAATTCAAACTCATTTGAATTGGAGTTGAAATTCATTTCAGAAAAACCAAACAGAAAAAGAAAAGGGTTAAAGGAAAAAAATTGAGCTCTCAGTCGAATCTGGCCCAACTAGCCAAGCTAAGCCCAGCAAACCCCACCCCGCGAACCGTTTTCTTCACCCACACCCGCACCCGCCGAGTGACTGACAGACAGGACCCACTCCCCCTCTCGCTGACAGCCAAGGCCCACACGGCGTCGTCGTCTCCACCCTCACCGCGACGTGTTCTTCCCCAAATCACGCCGTGCGTTACCTGGTTGATTCGCTCGTCAATTCGCGTTGATTGCAGGAGTTAATCACACCCCGCCTGGCCTACTTAAACCCCCTCTGCCCCCTCTCCATTTCCCCCCAAACTCCAAGCACAAAGCGCCCCCAGGCTGCCCGCATTCATCCTCGCACCACCGCAGACAGAGAGCACTCCGGCGACCGATTCCGGTGAGCCCCGTGCGCCCCTCTCCCTCTGGTTCTTGCAGACAGCCTCGCCACTTCCTTGCGCATCTACTGACACTGTTGGTTCCTTCTGTACCGCCCCAGGACATCGTCTTCGACAAGCACAGCAAGCCCCCGACGACATCCTCAACTCCGGCGGTCAAATTCGGTGAGCCCCTTGTTCCCCTCTGCCTCTGATGCACACGATCTTGCTCGCCGTAGTCTTGCGCATCTCCTGATGTTGTTTGTGCATGCTAGGGTGACCAGGAGCCTCGCCAACATCGTCGTCCACCCAAGCCCGACGCTGCCAGCAACTCCGACGAGCTCCCTCGGCCACTATAGAGCGCCCCTTGCCAAGTTGTCGCCAGGTTGAGCATCAGTGCATCACCGCGGTTCTGGTAAGCGCCTCCGACGACCCTAGAACCATATGTAGCACCGCGCCGCCGTGGGAAGAGCTCGCCGCCGCCAGTAGCCACCGCCAGCGCCGCTCAGCATTGGTCGTTTGATCCAGGGCCGTTGGATCTGGATCTAGCGCGCGAGATTAGATCACTTAACGAAGCGGTATAGTTAGATCTGGGCCGTGCAGATTATGTTGATCTAAAGGCTCACAGACGCGATCCTGAGCGAAGCGGTACGGGCCAATTAGATTAAGACGCGTGGCAGCTGTTTAGATTTAAAAACAGGATTTGAATCTATTAGAAGTTTGATTTTGTTTTGGCTATAACTTTTGATCCCCACGTTAGAATTTGACAAATTTTATATCAATGTAATCAGAAGAACAAGCCCTTTCTAATTATGGAATGTGTTTAATGTTTTACTTCTGTTAAAATGATTTTGTTTGCAGAAACTTGTGTAGGGATAATTTGATTGTAGGAATTGTTTAAGAATTGTTTTAGGGTTTAAATATTTGTTGTTTGGAAAGTTTTTAACTTGTTTATGAACCAGTACAGTACACTTGCTTTGTTGAGTTTTAAAAATCATCACATATCATATTGCATGCATTCATATATTTTTGTTTGTATATGTTTTGTATGTGATTTGTGGCTATGATTCTTTGTGTAGATTTTGGTGCTAGTGATTGTGATTGTGAGGAGTGTAGCTACTCTCCAAACTACCAAGGCAAGTGGTGCTTCATGAATATTTTTATCCCTATGTTTTCTACTAAGCATTAGTATTATTTTGCGAGACTTGCATGTTATATTTTGCTTATATGCCATGTTGGGAAATCCTAGTAGTTGTAGAATTCCTAGGAAATTTCTAAGTTAAGATGCTTATCTATGCCATGCTTCGCCTAGCTAGTAGAAACCAAGGGTTGGTGAAATATACATGCTATGATGAAAATATTTTGCCTAATAAAACAACTAAGTTAATGAAACACCTGGGTGGAATGGAAGGAATGGTTTATGTTGAGTGGTTACACAAGGCCCATTTCTATGGTTTACCTTGTGTATCTCACTTGTGGCAAGCCACCCAGGAACAAAGAGATTTTAGAGGCCAAGTGTTAAGAAGCTTCTAGTGCAGCCACTTGGCAATATGGGCTCTACCTGGATCACATAGGTTGCTAGAACTTAGCCATTTGGACAGTTGGTGGTAGTGGGAATGATAGGTGGGAGCGCGTCCATTTGGTCTAAGGGAAGGCTTCTAAAAGGTCCTGTCTTGGTGAAACCAAGTCTGGTGGGGAAAGTGCACAACCTCTGCAGATGGAAAAATCTAAGTACTTGGCCAAGTCCATGGTAATGGACAACTTGAGCATCAAGACATGGAAGCTATCAAGAATCTCCTCATCCCAATTTCTAAGTAAAAACTTGTGGGTGAACAAGGGTGAAGGACCTCCATGTCTATTGGTGTTTCCTTGGGAAAAGTTTTGACAAAGAAAACTTAGTGATTTCAACTAATAGGCAAAACCTATTTTGAGCAAAGCAAGCCAAGCTACACTTAGCCAAATTGCATATAGAATCTAGTCCACCTAAATTATACTAAGGTATCACTTGTCAATACTATTCCAATGTATTGACCCACGGTGGCTGTAACTTGTGATGTTGCAGGTTACTCTGATGAGGATTAGGAGTCATGAGTCTACACTCAACATGTTTGCCTGTGGCACATGGAGATGAAGACTTTTATTTATATACTTATTCAAACTCTTGTACTAGGCCTGTGGCCTTGGAGTTGTAAAGACTATGTTTATCTCTGGAATGACTGTAATAATGACCTTTGTATCTGTGTACTTCATCTTAAACTGTGGATGCTAGCTTTGATCCAGGGACTAGCATTGCAATCACAGGGATCCTTTTCCTTTATAAAGGCGGGATCTTACAGATGGTATCAGAGCACTGTGTTGCCTGTAGGATTATGACCCTAGGATTGGAAACCACTAAGGAAAAATTTACAACAACTTCTACACTTGTCTATTCTTCTCGTAAACTTTTATAATCTTCTTTCTCATCTCTAATTGTAGATGAACTCCATCAACGAAGCCGTAAGGAAAGGACCACTCATGACAATGACCTTAGAGTGTGAGACAGAATTTCCCAAGGCTCTCAAGGACCTCATGGCTGCAATGGAAATACATGGTGCAACTGTGTACAAAGGTTTCCCTGTGATGGATGAAGGAGTTGAGTACTGGTGGGTGCAACTTCACTTGTATAAAAACAAGGGAGACAACCACAAGGAATCAGGATTCTGCATGTTCACCAATTCAGTGATGCACCCTACATTCTTTGACTCAACAAAGGATGCAGCTTGGAAGACCATCAAAGAACTTGGTGAAAGAGTCAAGTGCAGAATGTTCAACATCCAAAATAGCCTAAAAGAAGAGAAGAAACATACCCAAGAGTTGGAGGCTACCAACCAAACCTTAAGAGGAGACATTACAGACTTAGTGATGGAGTCATGTGCTCAAGAGAGAGTGATTTCTTCTAGAAATATTGTGTTAGCCAACATATCTAATGAGATAGAATTGTAAGCGTACTTCGTTAGTTGGACCACCACTTAAGACCTTATTTTCCAAATGTTGCTTTAAAAATAAGTTGAACCTTGATTGTTGTAATGGATCCATGTATGCCATGACTTGTGTGTTTTGATTTCCAAGGATATGTATGTGATGCTTTGCCTTGTGTTTTATCTTAAAATGTGTGGTTCTAACTTTTTCTATCTTATAAATAGATGCCTAATGTTACTATCAGCACTGTTGAGGAGTTCTAGGGAACTCGCTTTGGTCCTCGTATCGTTGACCTCACTACTTTGCTCAATCTCCCTCTTCCTACCATCATGGTGCTTCCCCTCACCAAGTTTGAGAGGAAAGACCTTTGGGGTTTCAAGGTGAATCAGCCCGGATGCCAGACTGAGACTACCACGGAGGCTATCATCTTCAAGCTCATGCACGATGACAAGGAGAGAGGCCTTGAGGTAGTCATGCAGGATCTGATAGGACGTCTGCTAGGGAGACACTCTCGACAGGTTAGAGGTACTCACTTCCACGTCTTCGGTAGACGTGATGAGGATGGAGAGGCCATCGACTTCGAGGACGATTCGAGGGACATAGCGGAGCCGATTCGTCTATACCTCCAGGACTTAGAGGCTCTCATTAGGCACGTGGACACTGATAGGACTAACGTCATGCTCAACAATGACAAACTCCAGGTGCAGCTTCGCGAGAAGGACAAGCTCTTCGCGGAGCAAGATGAGATAGTCAAGGAGATGGAGGCAAAGTTCGAGAGCCAGGACAGGAAGTTCAAGAGTGAGGAGAAGCGAGTCCAGGATAGGAACAAGAGGATTTGGGACATGACTGAAGAACTGCAGGCCAAGGACTTCGAGCTCGAGCATCAGCAGACGGTGATTGAGAGGCTTCGTTCTCAGAAGAGGGCTCTCAAAGCCAAAATAGAGACCTTGACCGCAGGTCTTACCTTTGTCGAGGAGGAGGTTGATGCTGAGGAGTAGAGTTGACTACTCATTTATCATTTATTATCATACTTGTTGTTGGGAACTTGTTATTTGACCATCCAACATGTGGATGGCTTGTTATTTGTGTGTGTTTTACTTTGCGAACTTCTTATCTGGTTGTTGAACTTTTATCATTATGTTGCATGCCTTGTGATTGTTTATGTGATGTATTGTGCATGAAAGCATCTATGGGTATCTTATTCTTATCTCTATTGAACAAACCACAGATGCCTCCCCGTCGTGCCAACCCCAACCCCAACAACAACAACATCACTCCAGAAATGCAGCAAATGATGACAACTCAGACTCAGCTGATGCAAATGATGACGACGTTCATCGAGAACCAAAACAACAACAACAATAACAACAACAACCCACCGGGTTTTGACATGCTTACCAGGTTCTTGAGATTGAGGCCAGCAAAGTTCTCAGGAACAACTGATCCCATGGTGGCCAATGATTGGCTACGCTCTGTGAACAAGGACTTGGTAACTGTGGGCTGTACTGATACAGAAAAAGTCAGATTTGCAGCACATTTGCTGGAAGGACCAGCCGCCACTTGGTGGGATAACTTCCAGATCACCACTCCCATAGAAGATGTGACATGGGCTATCTTTGAGGATGGATTTCATACTGCTCATATCTCATCTGGAGTGATGAGTCTGAAAAAGAAAGAGTTTCATAACCTAAAGCAGCGCCACCGCAGTGTGGCTGAATATATTGAGGAGTTCAACAATCTGGCGCGTTACGCACCGGATGAAGTTGACACTGATGCTAAGAGGAAAGAAAAGTTCCTCGAAGGGTTGAATGATGAGCTGAACCTGTAGTTGGCTGTGGCATATGTTCCCACATACCAGTCTCTTTGTGATAAGACTGCTATTTTGGAGAACAAAATGAAGCAAGTAGAGAGCAGGAAGAGAAAGCACTCGGACAAGCACAGCTCGGGATCGTCTCACAAACGTTCCCATTATGATGACAGTGGAAGCTCAGGATCCCACAAGCATGGGAAATTCAACAAGCACCACAACCACAACCGTCATGACAACAAGCATCACCGTAGTCATGACAATGACAAGTACAAGAACCACAAGGGTGGATATAAGAGCCACCACAGTGGTAATGGAAGTGGCAGTGGAATCCAGCCTGTCAAGAAGGACATTAGTCAGGTTGAATGCTTCAAATGCAAGAAGATGGGGCATTATGCAAATGAATGCCCGTAAAAAAAGTTGAAGGACCCAACAAGCCCAACCCTTTTCAGAAGGGACAGGTGAACCACATCAATGTGGAGGAAATTTATGAGGAGCCTGATGCTGTTGCTGGTAAGTTCAAACTCAATTCTGTTCCAGCATTTGTTCTCTTTGATACTGGTGCATCTCATTCATTCATATCAAGAGCATTTGTTGAAAGAAATGAACTACCGGTAGAAACTATTGGGTGTCCTATAAAAGTAAGTTCTCCTGGCGGAGAAATGATAGTGAATTCAGGATGTCATGATCTAGTCATAGAGTTTGGGAAGTATAAGTTTCCCGTTAACTTGATAATCCTAAATTCCCAAGGATTGGATGTCATTTTGGGAATGGACTGGATGACTAAGCATAAGGGAGTGATAGAATGTGCCAACCATACTGTCTCACTCACAACTCCAGAAAATAAAAGGATCAGGTTCAAGACCAACTTTGAAGCAAGAAGGAGTATGCTAAATTCTCTTCAGTGAAGGGTTTCGCGGCATAGTAAATCAAAATTTTCTACGGATGCGAACAGAGGGAAAGCCAAGATCTAATCTAGGAGATGCAAACAACGAGAGAGATTGGATTAGATCTTCATACCCTTGAAGATTCGCACAGCGGAACGTTCGTCAGAACGTGGGTGATGTAGTCGTACTCGCTTCTCCTCCTCGCGATCCGATCCGATATAGCACCACAAGTGGCGGTGCCTCCGTGAGATGCACACGTGCAGCACCTCGACGTCTCCTCCTTCCTTGGTCCAGCAAGTATGGTGGAGAGATGGGTTGGATCTACAACGCGACGGCGTGGTGTAATTGGTGGAGAATTTCTGCAGCAGGGCTTCGCCTACAAGCAGTCGGGAGGGAGAGAGGAGGGCAGCATGGCGGCTAGGGTTGGAGGGGAAGGTGGAGGGGGTTGGTGCGCCCCCAGCCCTCTATATATAGAGGGGTGGGCGCAGCCCTACCCCTCCCCCCAAGCCAAGGCCGGCGGCATCAAGGAGGAGGAGTGGGGGGCAAGGAAACCCCCCCTTCTAGAAGCTCTATCTAGAGTTTAAACCTCTCTTGGCCGGCTGGGCCCAATGCGGCCAGGGCACTCCCTCATAGGCCCATGCCCCCTCCCGGAAGGTGGGGCCACGTTGGTCCCCTTCTGGAAGGTTCTAGAAGCTTCCGGTACAATACCGATTAACCTGGAACAATTCCGAACTCCAAAAACTGCACTGCCTTATATGAATCTTATTCTCCGGACCACTCCAGAACCTCTCGTGATGTCCCGGATCCCATCCGAGACTCCGAACAAAAACTCATAAACCAATTATCCAATCTATCCTAGCATCGAGACACGTTAAGTGTGTGACCCTGCGGGTTCGAGAATATGCAGACATGATCTTCTATCAATAATCAACAGCGGGGTCTGGAAACCCATATTGACTCCCACACATTCATCGATGATCATATCAGATGAACCACGATGCCAGGATTCAATCAATCCCATATATATATTCCCTTCGTCTCGCGATATTTTACTTGCCCGAGATTTGATCGTCGGTATCGTCATACCTAGTTCAATCTCGTTCACAGCAAGTACTTTACTCGTTCCGTAATCCGATATCACTTTGTGATTAACTCCTTAACCACATGCTTGCAAGCGGTGTTGATATCGATTACCGAGTGGGCCCGAAGTATATCTCTCCGACTTGGGAGGGACAAATCCCATCTCGATACATACAACCCAACAGATACTTTCCGATCACCTGAGAGACACCTTTATGATCACCCTCTCATAGGATGACGTTTGATGACCTCAAAGCTTTCCTCCGATACCAGGGAGTTGTATTATCTCATGGTCTAAGGAATACAATATTTGACATAAGAAAAGCTTCGCAAAGACGAACATGATGACACGATCTAATTGCTTCGCTTAGTTTGGGTATGTCCATCATATCATTCTCCCAATGATATGATCTCATTATTAATTGACAACTCATGTCCATGGTTAGGAAACCTTAACCATCATTAATCAATGAGCTAGTCCTTAGAGGCGTACTAGGGACACGGTGTTGTTCACGAACCACACAAGTATTAAAGTTTCCGCTTAATACAATTCTAGCATGGAATATAAACATTATCATGAACAAGAATTACAATAATAACAGCTTTATTATTGCCTCTAGGGCATAATTCCAACATTAAGGGGGTTAGCATAGACAGTATGCCAATTGTGAGTGAGTATCCGGATGTGTTTCCGGAAGAATTGTCGGGAATGCCACCAGATAGAGATGTGGAGTTTCTTATTGACTTGCTACCAGGATCTGGACCAATAGCAAAGAGACCGTACAAGATGTGAGTTGATGAACTGAAAGAACTCAAGAAACAACTTGGAGAACAGTTGCAGAAAGGATTTATTCAACCAAGTTCTTCATCTTGGGGAGCCCTAGTTTTGTTTGTGGAGAAGAAAGATAGAAGTCAAAGGTTATGCATAGATTACCGTTCACTCAATGAGGTAACTATTAAGAACAAATACCCTTTGCCTAGAATCAACGACTTGTTTGATCAGCTAGAAGGAGCTTGTGTGTTCTCAAAGATTGATCTCCGGTCAGGCTATTTTCAACTCAAGATAAGAGAACAAGACATACCTAAAACAGCTTTCACTACAAGGTATGGATTGTATGAGTATACTGTGATGCCATTTGGTTTGACCAATGCTCCAGCATACTTTATGAATATGGTGAACAAGGTGTTCATGGAATTCCTTGATAAGTTTGTTGTCGTTTTTATCGATGACATTTTAATCTACTCCAAGAGCAAAGAAGAGCATGAAGGACATTTGCGTTTGATACTTGAGAAGCTTAGAGAGCATAAACTGTAAGCCAAATTCAGCAAGTGTGAATTCTGGTTGAATGAAGTTGGATTTCTTGGACATGTTATGACAAGAGATGGGGTAGCAGTTGATCCTACTAAAGTTTCAGCTATAACTGAATGGGAATCTCCCAAGTCAGTGAAAGAAGTTCGTAGTTTCCTTGGCTTAGCAGGTTACTACAGAAGGTTCATGAGAATTTCTCCAAGGTAGCTAAGCCCATGACGGAATTGCTAAAGAAAGACAAGAAATTTGCTTGGTCAGAAGGTTGTGAACTCAGCTTTTAGGAATTAAAGAAGAGACTTGTGACAGCACCAGTCTTATGTCTGCCAGATTTGGAAAAGGATTTCCAAGTATATTGTGATGCATCTCATCATGGTTTGGGTGCAGTACTTATGCAAGAAGGAAAAGTTGTGGCTTATGCCTCGAGACAACTCAAAACTCATGAAGTAAACTACCCTACTCATGATTTGGAGTTAGCCTCTGTTGTCCATGCACTCAAAACATGGAGACATTATCTTTTGGGAAAGTGATGTGAAGTGTTCACAGATCACAAGAGTTTCAAGTATATCTTCACCCAGAAGGAAATTAACATGAGACAAAGAAGATGGCTAGAACTCATCAAGGACTATGACTTAAGTTTGCAATACCATCCCGGTCAAGCAAATGTTGTAGCGGATGCCTTAAGCCGTAAGGTTTTTGTGAATGGCCTTACCAAGGGAGAATTGCCCGATGATTTATGTGCCCAATTTAGAGATCTCAGATTGGAGATTGTGCCTGAAGGACATCTCATGTCTTTGGATGTTCAACCTACTTTATTAGACAAGATCAAAGAAGCCCAGAAGACTGATAGTGAAATTGAAGAAATTAAGGAAAAGATTGGCAAAGGAAAAGCCAAAGGATTCCATGAAGACGAACAGGGTACTTTATGGCATGGGAAACGTATCTGTGTTCCACAAGATCCGGAGCTTCGAAAACTGATTTTACAAGAAGCACACAACTCACCGTATTCCATTCATCCGGGTAACACCAAAATACATGGATATGAAGGAAATATTTTGGTGGAATAACCTCAAGAAGGACATCGCCGAACATATTGCTTTGTGTGATGTGTGTAGTAGAGTGAAAGCGGAACATCAGAAACCAGCAGGTTTGCTTCAACCACTACCTATTCCTGATTGGAAGTGGGACAAGATTGGTATGGATTTCATTACCGGATTACCAAGGACACGGTCAGGATATGATTCTATTTGGGTAGTAGTGGATCGCCTAACTAAAGTGGCTCATTTCATACCTGTGAAAACAACATATACAAGTGCTAAGTTGGCCAAGATCTACATGAGTAGAATTGTGTGTCTACATGGAGTACCCAAAAGTATTGTGTCTGATAGGGGAACTCAATTCACTTCCCATTTTTGGAGACAGCTACATGAGTCATTGGGAACGAGGTTGGAATTCAGCACTACTTTTCATCCTCAAACTGATGGACAGACAGAAAGGACTAATCAGATTCTTGGAGACATGTTGAGGGCATGTGCCCTAGACTATGGAGCCAGTTGGGATGAAAGTCTGCCTTACGCGGAATTTTCTTATAACAACAGCTATCAAGCCAGCATTGAGATGGCACCATTTGAGTTTCTCTACGGGAGAATGGTGTGGGAGAAAGAAGTTTGTTCGGACCAGAACTTATCAAAGAAGCCGAAGAGAAGGTCAAGTTGGTTAAGGACAGATTGAAGATAGCACAGTCCCGACAGAAAAGCTACGTAGATCCAAAGCGTAGAGAAGTCACCTACGAAGTTGGTGATAGAGCTTATCTTAGAGTGTCACCATTTCGTGGAGTGAAGAGGTTTGGAGTCAAAGGAAAGTTGGCCCCAAGATATGTTGGACCATTCAAGATTCTGAGTCGTAAAGGAGAAGTTGCTTATGAAATTGAATTGCCAGAGTCTCTGTCAGCTTGTAGCGGGATAGTGACCCAACCTTTATAATAAGGTAAGGTAGAGTCCCCTGTGTTTACAATGCTAGTCCCTGGATCAATAGCTAGCATCCACAGTTAAGATGTAATATCAAGAAACAAAGGTCATAATATAACTATATAACCAGGAATAACATAATTTTTTTATTACATCTTACATAGCTCATTTGGCTATTACATTACATTGCAGCGGAATAACTATAAGTATGGGTCCTTCAACTTCAAAGTGCCACAGGCAGACATGTTGGTTGTAGAATTTGTAATCCTAATCAATCAATCTTCACTAAAAGCAATCAAACCTGCAACATTACAAGTTACAGCCACAATGGTCAATACATTTGAATTGTATTGGCAAGTTTCACTACTATGTAGAATATAAGTGGATCCTATCATTACATGCAACTTGGCTAAGTAGGGTTTGAGGCTCATTTGCTGAAAGCAATAGTTTATCCTATCTTTTACAAATGGTTTTATCTTTGATCAAAACTTTGAAAACTTCTTGGTAAAGCCCAAGTGTTTATCTTATTAACAAAATCTCCTTGAACTCCTTGGTAACCCCAAGTGTTCAAGTTTTTATCAAAATCTCTTGAGCTCCTTGGTAACCCCAAGTGCATCAAGTTTTATCAAATCTCTTGAGCTCCTTGGTACCCCCAAGTGCATCAATTCTTTTGTTGTCACTTAAAAATCTTTATTTTAGAAATTGGAATGTTGAGATTTCCCATAGCTTCAAACTTTAGTTGCTCAGTATTGTCCATAACCGGGGACACGGCTAAGTACTTAGATTTTATTATCTTCTGCAGAAGTAGTACACTTTACCCACATGTCACAATCCCATCTTGTTGCCACCAGTGGCCACTGGATTAGTGCTCACCAAGATGGAGTACTGGCAGATTGAGAATGTGACGAAGTCTTTCCAGAGGGTCCTTCCATACACCATTGCTAGATTGTCTTCAGTACCCATGCAGGATTCCAGGTCCTCATTTTCAGTAGCCTGAAGACAATGCATGGATCTTCCCAATGTAGTTGACCAAGCCAGAGCCATAAATAGCATGTGGTTGTACACGAAAGCCACAATTGGAGAAACATGTTCAATCTCTAAGTTTCCTGGGTGGTTTTCTTTTGGAGCACAACACAAAGAGATTGCCATAGACATGGTTCCTTTTGTTGCCACCTTCTCCAAAACTCAAAGTATCCTTGTCCACCCAGGTGGTTCATTGAGTCCTTGTTTTATTATATAAAACACAAGTCCTTTTCTCAACTTTGTAAAATCTCAACATGTATCTCTTTTCAAAATATAGCATGGCTAAGCATGTAACAACTACATTGTTTTCACTAAGGAATATGTAGGGTATCCTATTAGGATTTAGCATAGCATAAGTATAGAAATTCTTTTCATGCATGTTTCAAAATCCACTAAGTATAATGAAAATAGTAGGACTTTAGATGATAGTGTAACTTGCCTTTTCGGTTGGGCATGGTGGTTCACTTCTTGATCCTACTAGTCTCACACTTTTCTAACTTCACTACAATCAATCAAGCAAACACAATATCGACTAGCATTCCAACAAAAATCAATCAAACAAAACACACATAAAATATTGGATTCTAAGTCATACATGCAAGCATGCACAAGTTAGTTTTATTTGCAAGGATGGTTTCTACTATGCTCTACACATTGTAAGGCTCAAAGTGGTCATTTTCCAAAGTGGCAAAGTCATTTGCAAAAGGGTTTTGTCCAAAAACCATTTTTAAATCCATTCATCATTTTATGTGGTAGAAAATGTTTTTATCAAATCAAAACTTTATGTCTTTCACCAAATAAGTTGCTAACTCTCAAAACTTGGTGTTTAGGGTCAGTAAGTTTGATTCAAAACATTTTCCCAATGTTTTTACTCCAAAACATTTTCACAACAAAAATCATTATTTTTATTTGGTTAGAAATGGGCTAAATCAATTAATCCATCCTAAACTTCACCAAATCCATTTTCAAAACCATGGGTTGGTTCCTAGGGTTAGTAAGTTCACATCAAACCATTTTGCAAAGGTTTTATCCCTAAAAACATCTTTGAATAATTTTTCTAATCTAAACAAGCATACAAATGTTTCTGCAAAAACAAGCAAACTACCAGAGGCTTTTTACCAAACAAAAGGCAGGGTTGGCTAGGGCTTGTTCTACTGATTCCAACGATATAAAGTTTGTAATTTTTGGACGTGTGGATCAAAAGTTATAGGGTTTTCAAATCTGCATCTAAATCAGATTCAAATTCTATTTTCTAAACGTCTGGTGACACGTGGCGCAACGCTATTCGCTGGTACCGGTTCGGGTGGATCGCGCAGCTGCAGCCGTTGGATCTAAACAGATCGCGTGGCTCAGAATAGTCCATACCCGTTCGTTAAATGAATCTATCGTGGCCGCCAGATGAAAATCTAACGGTGCTGGTTTGCTTGACCAAACGCGAGCGGCGCCGACGGTGGCTAGCGGCGGCGCACGACCAGGCGGTGGCGCTACGGCGGCTACGGGAAGCAAAGAGGGGAGGGGAAGTGCTCACCGAGATCGCAGGGACGTGGTGATGCTCGAGGTACGGTCGGCTTGGCAAGGGGCACTCAGGGTCTGTCAGAATTCCTTACCGGAGTCAAGGACGGCGTCAGGCGGTCTTGTTCGTGGTCGGAGTCGATGCTGTAGATCACGAGGAGGCAAACAAAGGGCATGGTTAGGTGCAGGAGGATGTGGCGAGTGTGGGAGCGTGAACGAGAGAGCGCGGGGCGGTCAGGTGATTACCAGAAGGGTTGCCGGCGTTGCTTGCAGACGCGGCGGCGTTCAGAGGTCGTCGAAGTCGACGCTCAGGGGCGCCCGCGGTTGAACGGAGGGAAGAGGGAGATGCGCCTGGGAGTGGGGAGTGTGCTCGTGTGCTCGGGGAGGCACGGGGTGGAGAGGCTTGGCCAGAATCGAGGAGGGACGATGGTCGGAGCAGTAGCGTTGTAGCTCAAAATTCCGTCGGCCTGGGGGCTCTCGTGCTGCGGTGTTTGAGGGGAAAGGAGAGAGGGAGTGGCCGCTTAAGAGCGCGAGATTGCTGAGTGGAATCACTACGGCATTACTGCGAATTTACCCGCGGTATCAACGATGGGAAACGGCCGGCGTGGTCGTCGCGAGGAAGAAGGAGGTGAGTTGGTTGTGTGGGGTCCGGGCGTCAGCGAGGGAGTGAGAGCGGGAATTGGGCCACCAGTCAGTGTCTCCGCAGGTCAGTTATTAGGTGGAAAACGTTTCGTAGAGGGAGAGTGGGAGTGGGCTGGTACTGGGCTTTGTTGGGCTGCTGGGTTGGGTCGACCAGATCCTATTTTTTTTCTTCCTGAAAGCTTTTTCTTTTTCTATTTCTGATTTCTGTTTTGAAATTCAAACAGCCAATTCAACATTTAAATCAATTCAAAAATCACCACTCTTTACAACTTTGGATTTGGTTCTGTTTAGTAACATAAACCAAAATCCAATGATCAAAATAATAATTGTATTTTAGGGTCCATTATTAATTAAATAAATAGACCTTGTTTAATAAATCAAATAGATTTTGATTTATTCAAAACTCCATTTTGAAAACTAAATATTTTCAAAATCAAATCAGTAGTTTTTATTTGAGAAAATAAAATACTTGGAAAACTTATTTAAAACAAATAAACAAGTTTTGATGTTTTGGAAATAGTAAAACCTTTATTAATAAAATTTGGATATTAAATCCTTATTATTTTATTCCATAAACTTTTACTATTTTCCCAAATAGAAGTATCTTGTTTCAAAGGCTTGGCCAAGTTTTAATTTGGCTTATAAAATAATCCTTATTTAAAATATTTCTTTTTTCCTTTAAAAACCAAATCCTTTTATAAAAAGAGATTTCAAAGTAGTAATAAAATACTTTTATTTTTCCTTTATTGAATATTTATCTTTTTAATCCCTTTATGATTTATTGTTTAAAAATAGGTTTGAAGATTCTTATTGGAATTCAAAAGATTCTTCTGGCCCTGAAATTCAACAAAGTTTTATTTTATTCATTCATTATTCACATTACAAGATTTGGAAAATCTTGGGATGTGACATGCTACCACCCTTAAAATAAATCTCGTCCCGAGATTTGGGAAAGCTAGGGTTACAAGTAGGCTCAAAACATCTAGGGTACTACCACCCTTAAAAATTTTCAAACTAAACTACATGTTGGCTTGCTTGGGACCTTGGGGAACTTCTCTGGAAAAACATCTGCATTGTGTTCTTTGTTTCCACACTTGACTCATGGGCCAAGGTTGAGATTCTCCATAGGTTTGGTTATCTTGTTCTTCATCTTTTCTGGACAGTTGCTTGCATAATGTCCTTGGTTCTTGCAGTTGAAACATTGGATATCTTTGAGTTCTTTACGTGGCTCTTGTGGGCAAGTTGCTACATAATGGCCTAGCTCCTTGCAATTGTTGCACCATACTTGGCCAATCTCCTTATTCTTCTGGTTCTCTGGGTATTCACTGGAATAGTGTCCCATTTCTTTACATTTATGACATTGCACATGGCTTTTGTCCTTCTTTTGCTTTTTGGGTTTCTCCAAAGCTAGAAGTGCATCCAGTTCATGTTGTTCATATGATATCTGGTAGGTAGTTATGTCTACATGTTTCTTGGACTTTTTGTTGCTCTTTAGAAATTTCACATTCCTCTTATTTGATCCTTTTGTCACATCCCAAGATTTTCCAAATCTTGTAATGTGAAAAATAAATGAATAAAATAAAACTTTGTTGATTTTCAGGGCCAGAAGAAACTTTTGAATCCAATTGGAAACCTTCAAACCAATTTGGATCAAATAAATCCTAAAGGGATTAAAAAGATAAATATTTGATAAAGGAAAAAAATAAAAATATTTATTACTAATTTGAAATCTTTTTATAAAAGGATTTGGTTTTCAAAAGAAAAGGTGGATTCATAAATAAAGATTATTTTATAGAGCCAAATTAAACCTTGGCCAAGCTTATGAAATAAAATACTTTGTTTTGATAAAAATAGTAAAGGTTTATTTAAAATAAATTAATAAGGATTTATTATCCAAGTTTTATTAAATAAAGGTTTTGCCATTTCTAAATCATCCAAAACTTGTTTATTTGTTTCAAATAAGTTTTCCAAGTATTTTATATTCTCAAATAAAAACCTACTGATTTGGTTTTGAAAATATTTAGATTTCAAATGGAGTTTTGAATAAAACAAAATCTATTTGATTAATAAACAAGGTCCATTTATTTAATTAATAATGGACCCTAATATTAAAATTATTATTTTGATCTTTGAATTTTGGTTTATGTTACTGAACAGAACCAAATTCTTAGTTGCAAAGTTTGGTGAAAGTTTGAATTGTTTTGAATGCTTGAGTGATGTTTGAATTTCAAAACAGGAAATAGATTTAGAAAAAGAAAATGGTTTCAGAATAGAAAAAAAATGGATTTGGACTCAGCCCAGCCAGCCAAGCCCAGGAAGCCCAACAAACAAGCCCACTCCCCTCTCCCGGAAGAAAACGTTTCGCACCTGGCAACTGACCCACGGAGACACTGACTGGTGGCCCCAATCCCCTCTCTCTCTCCCTCACTACCAGGAAGGCCCCACAACACTGTCATCGTTTCCACCCGCCGCGACTTCTTCTCCCCAAACCTCGTCGCCGTTTCTGCCGTTTGAATGCGCGCTTGATTCCTCCTTAACCACGCATTGATTCAGCCCGTGACTGCATGCACTTAAGCGCCTCTCCTCCCTCTGTCATTCCCCTCAAACGCCAACTCCTCATCGCCACCAGGCTGCTCAGAATCGTCCCCAAAACCGCCACTGTCTCCGACGCCCTCCGACGGCAATTCCGGCCACCACCGCTAGCCCCACTGCTACCAAAGCACACAATATTGCTCACCATCATCTCCTGCATCTGCCAGTACCTTTCCCTCGCTCGCGAGTGCTCTGCAGCGACGACTTCATCATCGACTGAACGACGCCGCCGCCCGCTCCAACTCCGACGAGCCCCACAGGTAGTTTCCGACCGCCCCTTCCCCTCTCATTCACGCACACACCTACACCGTGTCCTTGCACGTCTGACCATGTGTTTCGTTTGCCTCCTAGTGATCCCTAACACCGTCCTCGACGACGACGGAACGTGGCCGAGGCGCAGCTCCACTCCGGCGAGCAATTGCTACTGTCCCTGGGCGCCTCTTGTCAGGCCGACCGCACGTTGAGCATCACCACGTCCTTGTGATCACGGTGAGCACTTTCCCTTCCCTTCTAGCTTCCTGTATCGCCAGCGCCGCCACCGTCTGACCGTCGCCGCCACGCGCGACCATCGAGCGCCGCCAGTTCTTGGCTAGTGGATAGGAGCCGTCCGATTTAGATCGAAGAGACACGATAGATCCACTTAACAGCGAAAGGGTACGCGTCCTGTGCCGTGCGATGCAACTTGATCCAACGGCCTACAGCGCGTGATCCACCCGAACCGTTACCAGCGAATAGCGTTGCGACGCGTGGCCAGTTTTGTTTAAAACAGAAATTTGAAAACAGAATTGTTTGCAGATTTGAAAACCCTATAACTTTTGATCCACACGTCCAAAAATTGCAAACTTTATATCGTTGGAATCAGTGGAACAAGCCCTAGCCAACCCCGGAATTCGTTTAGTAAATAGTATCTGTTAGATTGTTGGATTTTACAGAAACATTTGTATGCTTGTTTAGATTAGAAAAATTGTTCAAAAATGTTTTTAGAGTTAAAATCTTTGCAAATTGGTTTGTTGTGAACTTACTGACCCTAGGAACCAACCCATGGTTTTGAAAATGGATCTGGAAAAGTTTAGGATGGATTAATTGGTTTAGCCCATTTCTAGCCAAATAAAAATAATGGTTATGTTATGAAAATGATTTTGGAGTAAAAACTTTGGGAAAATGTTTTGGACCAAACCTACTGACCATAAACACCAAGTTTTGTGAATTAGCAACTTATTTGGTAAAAGACATAAAGTTTTTGATTTGATAAAAACAATTTCCACCACATGAAATGTTGAATGGACTTAAAAATGGTTTATGGACAAAACCCTTTTGCAAATGACTTTGCCACTTTGGAAAATGACCACCTCGAACCTTACAAAGTTTAGAAGCCTAGTGGAAACCATCTTTGCAAATAAACCTATCTCTTGCATGCTTACATGCATGACTTAGATCCCATTGTTTTATGTGTGTGAAATTGTTTGATTGATTATTGGTTTGGAATGCTAGTTGATATTGTGTTTGCTTGATTGATTGTAGTGAAGTTAGTAAAGTGTGAGACTAGCAAGATCAAGGAGTGAACCAACATTCCCTACCAAAAGGCAAGTTACACTATCATATAAAAGTCCTACTATTTTCATTATACTTAGTGGATTTTGAAACATGCATGAAAATAATTTTATACTTATGCTATGCTAAATCCTAATAGGATTCCCTATACATTCCTTAGTGAAAACAATGTAGTTGTTACATGCTTAGCCATGCTATATTTTGAAAAGAGATACATGTTGAGATTTTATGAAGTTGAGAAAAGGACTTGTGATTTTATATAATAAAACAAGGACTCAATGAACCACCTGGGTGGACAAGGACTTTGAGTTTTGGAGAAGGTGGCAACAAAAGGAACCATGTCTATGGCAATCTATTTGTGTTGTGCTCCAAAATAAAACCACCCAGGAAACTTAGAGATTGAACATGTTTCTCCATTTGTGGCTTTCGTGTACAACCACATGCTATTATGGCTCTGGCTTAGTCAACTACATTGGGAAGATCCATGCATTGTCTTTAGTTTACTGGTGGGTACTGAAGACAAGCTAGCAATGGTGTATGGTAGGACCTTCTGGAAAGACTTCGTCACATTCTCAATCTGCCAGTACTCCATCTTGGTGAGCACTAATCCAGTGGCCACTGGTGGCAACAAGATGAGACTGTGACATGTGGGTAAAGTGTACTACTTCTGCAGAAGATAATAAAATCTAAGTACTTAGCCGTGTCCCCGGTTATGGACAATACCGAGCAACTAAAGTTTGAAGCTATGGGAAATCTCGACATTCTAATTTCTAAAAGAAAACTTTTAAGACTTGATGCACTTGGGGGTACCAAGGAGCTCAAGAGATTTTGATAAAACTTGATGCACTTGGGGGTACCAAGGAGCTCAAGAGATTTTGATAAAACTTGATGCACTTGGGGGTAACAAGGAGCTCAAGAGATTTTGATAAAACTTGATGCACTTGGGGTTACCAAGGAGCTCAAGGGATTTTTGACAGGGACTTGAACACTTGGGAATTTACCAAGGAGTTCAAGGGATTTTAATAAAAAGGAGATTTGACAAAGGACCAAAACCATTTTGAAAAGATAGGATAAATTATTACTTTATACAAATGATCCTAAAACCCTACTTAGCCAAATATGCATGTAATGATAGGATCCACTTATATTCTACTTAGTAGTGAAACTTGCCAATACAATTCAAATGTATTGACCCTTGTGGCTGTAACTTGTAATGTTGCAGGTTGATTGTTTTAGAGAAGATTGATTGATTGATTAGGATTACAAAGTCTACAACCAACATGTCTGCCTGTGGTATTTTGAAGATGAAGTACCCCATGCTTATAGTTATTCCGCTGCAATGTAATGTAATAGCCAAATGAGCTATGTAAAGATGTAATAAAATTATGTTATTCCTGGTTATAAAGTTATATTATGACCTTTGTTTCTTGATATTACATCTAAACTGTGGATGCTAGCTATTTATCCAGGGACTAGCATTGTAAACACAGGGGACACCACCTTATGTTAATAAAGGTTGGGACACTCCCTCTACAGATGGTATCAGAGCATTGTGTTGCCTGTAGGATTTGTAAACCTAGGATTGGACAAAACCCTTAGAAAAATAGGAGTTGTATTTGTTCCAAAACTTATTTACAAAACAATCTTGTAAACTCTTTCCTCAACCATTTTGGTTTCAACTTTACATCTCTTCTATTTCAAACTTGATGGAAAAAACTACCCCATGGCCCAAGACTTCACCATGTGCAAAGGACTTCATCAACTCTAATGACTTCAACTTCTTCAACTCTAATGATTTCAACATCTTCAGCATATTCCCCAAGGACTTCCAACTTGGATACCACTAGGGACTACAAGAGAGACAAGGAAATCTTGCTCAAGATTTGGAGACTAAGGGAATGCAAAAGTTAGAAGGAGCCCACATCACTTGAAGTTTAGTAACCAAGGAGTTTTCTCAAGGAAACCATGATCTCATGTAAAGAAGAATCAACCAAGAAGGATGGAAAGATCACAAGTAAACCCTATAGATGGACCACCATAATTTAGTTAAGACAAACTCACCAACTTATGTGGTGTAACAAAAATATTTTGTTGTCTAAGTATGTGCTTGAACTTTGTTGTTTAAGTGAAATGTTTGGTTTGTGATTGCATGCACATTGCTTGTGTGAATTGTGATGTGTGTGATTAGAATTGATTCCTTAGAAAAATCTTTTGCCTATTCTAATCTCCATTCAACCCAAACAGATGACTACTCCAAGAGACTCCAACATCAAGATTGATGAAACCAACACCAACCAAGGGGACAACATGAAAAAGCTCATAGCAACCCAACACCAGTTGAACCAAATGACAGCTCAATTCATAGCCAACACCAATGGTGAAGATCCAACCCTGCAAAAGTTTTTGGAAGACCAAGCCCAATTGATGCTTAAAGTGACTGATCAAATGATCAATATGGAAGAAAGCTATTCCAAAAGAGTTTGTGACAACAAGGATGACAGAAATGTTATTCTAGATGGAGCCCCAGCTTGCATTATTTGTGGAGACAAGGATCATACTTCCAAGGAATATGGAGATCAATGCCCCAACTGTGAAGAGAAACATCCTGTTGGACAATGTCCCACCTCTCAAGCTACTTGCTACCTATGTGAAGGAAACAATCATAATCCTATCCAATGCCCCATCTATTCCATTGTGGAACAAAGGAAACAAGGTGGAGTGCAACAAATGATTGCAAACCATCCAGAAGGATCCAAGTCTACCAAGAAAGTTGATGACAAAGGAAAAGGACCACTTATACCTCCAAACAAAACAACCCAATTCAAAGGATCAAATAAGAGGAATGTGAATTTTCTGAGGAGCAATAAAAGGTCCAAGAAGCATGTGGACATTCCTACCTACCAGATAACATATGAACAACATGAACTGGATGCACTCCTAGCTTTGGAGAAACCCAAAAAGCAAAAGAAGGACAAAAGCCATGTGCAATGTCATAAATGTAAAGAAATGGGACACTATTCCAGTGAATGCCCAGAGAACCAGAAGAATAAGGAAATTGGCCAAGTGGTGTGCAACAACTGCAAAGAGCTAGGCCATTATGTGGCAACTTGTCCACAAGAACCACGTAAAGAACTCAAAGACATCAACTGTTTCAATTGCAAGAACCCAGGACATTATGCAAGCAACTGTCCAGAAAATATGAAGAACAAGTTGAACAAGCCTATGGGGAAACTCAACCTTGGCCCATGAGTCAAGTGTGGAAACCAAAGACACCATGCAGATGTTGCCCAGAGAAGTTTCCCCAAGATTCCAAACAAGCCAACATGTAATTTAGTTTGAAAATTTTTAAGGGTGGTAGTACCCTAGATGTTTGAGCCTACTTGTAACCCTAGCCTTCCCAAATCTCGGGACGAGATTTATTTTAAGGGCGGTAGCCTGTCACATCCCAAGATTTTCCAAATCTTGTAATGTGAAAAATAAATGAATAAAATAAAACTTTGTTGATTTTCAGGGCCAGAAGAAACTTTTGAATCCAATTGGAAACCTTCAAACCAATTTGGATCAAATAAATCCTAAAGGGATTAAAAATATAAATATTTGATAAAGGAAAAAAATATATTTTATTACTACTTTGAAATCTTTTTATAAAAGGATTTGGTTTTCAAAAGAAAAGGTGGATTTATAAATAAAGATTATTTTATAGAGCCAAATTAAACCTTGGCCAAGCTTATGAAATAAAATACTTTGTTTTGATAAAAATAGTAAAGGTTTATTTAAAATAAATTAATAAGGATTTATCCAAGTTTTATTAAATAAAGGTTTTGCCATTTCTAAATCATCCAAAACTTGTTTATTTGTTTCAAATAAGTTTTCCAAGTATTTTATATTCTCAAATAAAAACCTACTGATTTGGTTTTGAAAATATTTAGATTTCAAATGGAGTTTTGAATAAAACAAAATCTATTTGATTAATAAACAAGGTCCATTTATTTAATTAATAATGGACCCTAATATTAAAATTATTATTTTGATCTTTGAATTTTGGTTTATGTTACTGAACAGAACCAAATTCTTAGTTGCAAAGTTTGGTGAAAGTTTGAATTGTTTTGAATGCTTGAGTGATGTTTGAATTTCAAAACAGGAAATAGATTTAGAAAAAGAAAAAGGTTTCAGAATAGAAAGAAAATGGATTTGGACTCAGCCCAGCCAGCCAAGCCCAGGAAGCCCAACAAACAAGCCCACTCCCCTCTCCCGTAAGAAAACGTTTCGCACCTAGCAACTGCCCCGCGGAGACACTGACTGGTGGCCCCAATCCCCTCTCTCTGTCCCTCACTGCCAGGAAGGCCCCACAACACTGTCATCGTTTCCACCCGCCGCGACTTCTTCTCCCCAAACCTCGTCGCCGTTTCTGCCGTTTGAATGCACGCTTGATTCCTCCTTAACCACGCATTGATTCAGCCTGTGACTGCGTGCACTTAAGCGCCTCTCCTCCCTCTGTCATTCCCCTCAAACGCCAACTCCTCATCGCCCCAGGCTGCTCGGAATCGTCCCCAAAACCGCCACTGTCTCCGACGCCCTCCGGCGGCAATTCCGGCCACCACCGCTAGCCCCACTGCTACCAAAGCACACAATATTGCTCACCATCATCTCCTGCATCTGCCAGTACCTTTCCCTCGCTCGCGAGTGCTCTGCAGCGACGACTTCATCTTCGACTGAACGACGCCGCCACCCGCTCCAACTCCGACGAGCCCCACAGGTAGTTTCCGACCGCCCCTTCCCCTCTCGTTCACGCACACACCTACACCGTGTCCTTGTGCGTCTGACCATGCGTTTCGTTTGCCTCCTAGTGATCCCTAACACCATCCTCGACGACGACTGAACGTGGCCGAGGCGCAGCTCCACTCCGGCGAGCAATTGCTACTGTCCCTGAGCGCCCCTTGTCAAGCCGACCGCACGTTGAGCATCACCACGTCCTTGCGATCACGGTGAGCACTTTCCCTTCCCTTCTAGCTTCCTGTATCGCCAGCGCCGCCACCGTCTGACCGTCGCCGCCACGCGCGACCATCGAGCGCCGCCAGTTCTTGGCTAGTGGATAGGAGCCGTCCGATTTAGATCGAAGAGACACGATAGATCCACTTAACAGCGAAAGGGTACGCGTCCTGTGCCGTGCGATGCAACTTGATCCAACGGCCTACAGCGCGTGATCCACCCGAACCGTTACCAGCGAATAGCGTTGCGACGCGTGGCCAATTTTGTTTAAAACAGAAATTTGAAAACAGAATTGTTTGCAGATTTGAAAACCCTATAACTTTTGATCCACACGTCCAAAAATTGCAAACTTTATATCGTTGGAATCAGTGGAACAAGCCCTAGCCAACCCCGGAATTCGTTTAGTAAATAGTATCTGTTAGATTGTTGGATTTTACAGAAACATTTGTATGCTTGTTTAGATTAGAAAATTTGTTCAAAAATGTTTTTAGAGTTAAAATCTTTGCAAATTGGTTTGTTGTGAACTTACTGACCCTAGGAACCAACCCATGGTTTTGAAAATGGATTTGGAAAAGTTTAGGATGGATTAATTGGTTTAGCCCATTTCTAGCCAAATAAAAATAATGGTTATGTTATGAAAATGATTTTGGAGTAAAAACTTTGGGAAAATGTTTTGGACCAAACCTACTGACCATAAACACC
Organism: Avena sativa; assembly: GCA_916181665.1. Classification (NCBI taxonomy): domain Eukaryota; kingdom Viridiplantae; phylum Streptophyta; class Magnoliopsida; order Poales; family Poaceae; genus Avena; species Avena sativa. The sequence goes on along the minus strand of OV702286.1, from coordinate 26,205,459 downwards.
AAGTTTTGTGAATTAGCAACTTATTTGGTAAAAGACATAAAGTTTTTGATTTGATAAAAACAATTTCCACCACATGAAATGTTGAATGGACTTAAAAATGGTTTATGGACAAAACCCTTTTGCAAATGACTTTGCCACTTTGGAAAATGACCACCTCGAACCTTACAAAGTTTAGAAGCCTAGTGGAAACCATCTTTGCAAATAAACCTATCTCTTGCATGCTTACATGCATGACTTAGATCCCATTGTTTTATGTGTGTGAAATTGTTTGATTGATTATTGGTTTGGAATGCTAGTTGATATTGTGTTTGCTTGATTGATTGTAGTGAAGTTAGTAAAGTGTGAGACTAGCAAGATCAAGGAGTGAACCAACATTCCCTACCAAAAGGCAAGTTACACTATCATATAAAAGTCCTACTATTTTCATTATACTTAGTGGATTTTGAAACATGCATGAAAATAATTTTATACTTATGCTATGCTAAATCCTAATAGGATTCCCTATACATTCCTTAGTGAAAACAATGTAGTTGTTACATGCTTAGCCATGCTATATTTTGAAAAGAGATACATGTTGAGATTTTATGAAGTTGAGAAAAGGACTTGTGATTTTATATAATAAAACAAGGACTCAATGAACCACCTGGGTGGACAAGGACTTTGAGTTTTGGAGAAGGTGGCAACAAAAGGAACCATGTCTATGGCAATCTATTTGTGTTGTGCTCCAAAATAAAACCACCCAGGAAACTTAGAGATTGAACATGTTTCTCCATTTGTGGCTTTCGTGTACAACCACATGCTATTATGGCTCTGGCTTAGTCAACTACATTGGGAAGATCCATGCATTGTCTTTAGTTTACTGGTGGGTACTGAAGACAAGCTAGCAATGGTGTATGGTAGGACCTTCTGGAAAGACTTCGTCACATTCTCAATCTGCCAGTACTCCATCTTGGTGAGCACTAATCCAGTGGCCACTGGTGGCAACAAGATGAGACTGTGACATGTGGGTAAAGTGTACTACTTCTGCAGAAGATAATAAAATCTAAGTACTTAGCCGTGTCCCCGGTTATGGACAATACCGAGCAACTAAAGTTTGAAGCTATGGGAAATCTCGACATTCTAATTTCTAAAAGAAAACTTTTAAGACTTGATGCACTTGGGGGTACCAAGGAGCTCAAGAGATTTTGATAAAACTTGATGCACTTGGGGGTACCAAGGAGCTCAAGAGATTTTGATAAAACTTGATGCACTTGGGGGTACCAAGGAGCTCAAGAGATTTTGATAAAACTTGATGCACTTGGGGTTACCAAGGAGCTCAAGGGATTTTTGACAGGGACTTGAACACTTGGGAATTTACCAAGGAGTTCAAGGGATTTTAATAAAAAGGAGATTTGACAAAGGACCAAAACCATTTTGAAAAGATAGGATAAATTATTACTTTATACAAATGATCCTAAAACCCTACTTAGCCAAATATGCATGTAATGATAGGATCCACTTATATTCTACTTAGTAGTGAAACTTGCCAATACAATTCAAATGTATTGACCCTTGTGGCTGTAACTTGTAATGTTGCAGGTTGATTGTTTTAGAGAAGATTGATTGATTGATTAGGATTACAAAGTCTACAACCAACATGTCTGCCTGTGGTATTTTGAAGATGAAGGACCCCATGCTTATAGTTATTCCGCTGCAATGTAATGTAATAGCCAAATGAGCTATGTAAAGATGTAATAAAATTATGTTATTCCTGGTTATAAAGTTATATTATGACCTTTGTTTCTTGATATTACATCTAAACTGTGGATGCTAGCTATTTATCCAGGGACTAGCATTGTAAACACAGGGGACACCACCTTATGTTAATAAAGGTTGGGACACTCCCTCTACAGATGGTATCAGAGCATTGTGTTGCCTGTAGGATTTGTAAACCTAGGATTGGACAAAACCCTTAGAAAAATAGGAGTTGTATTTGTTCCAAAACTTATTTACAAAACAATCTTGTAAACTCTTTCCTCAACCATTTTGGTTTCAACTTTACATCTCTTCTATTTCAAACTTGATGGAAAAAACTACCCCATGGCCCAAGACTTCACCATGTGCAAAGGACTTCATCAACTCTAATGACTTCAACTTCTTCAACTCTAATGATTTCAACATCTTCAGCATATTCCCCAAGGACTTCCAACTTGGATACCACTAGGGGCTACAAGAGAGACAAGGAAATCTTGCTCAAGATTTGGAGACTAAGGGAATGCAAAAGTTAGAAGGAGCCCACATCACTTGAAGTTTAGTAACCAAGGAGTTTTCTCAAGGAAACCATGATCTCATGTAAAGAAGAATCAACCAAGAAGGATGGAAAGATCACAAGTAAACCCTATAGATGGACCACCATAATTTAGTTAAGACAAACTCACCAACTTATGTGGTGTAACAAAAATATTTTGTTGTCTAAGTATGTGCTTGAACTTTGTTGTTTGAGTGAAATGTTTGGTTTGTGATTGCATGCACATTGCTTGTGTGAATTGTGATGTGTGTGATTAGAATTGATTCCTTAGAAAAATCTTTTGCCTATTCTAATCTCCATTCAACCCAAACAGATGACTACTCCAAGAGACTCCAACATCAAGATTGATGAAACCAACACCAACCAAGGGGACAACATGAAAAAGCTCATAGCAACCCAACACCAGTTGAACCAAATGACAGCTCAATTCATAGCCAACACCAATGGTGAAGATCCAACCCTGCAAAAGTTTTTGGAAGACCAAGCCCAATTGATGCTTAAAGTGACTGATCAAATGATCAATATGGAAGAAAGCTATTCCAAAAGAGTTTGTGACAACAAGGATGACAGAAATGTTATTCTAGATGGAGCCCCAGCTTGCATTATTTGTGGAGACAAGGATCATACTTCCAAGGAGTATGGAGATCAATGCCCCAACTGTGAAGAGAAACATCCTGTTGGACAATGTCCCACCTCTCAAGCTACTTGCTACCTATGTGAAGGAAACAATCATAATCCTATCCAATGCCCCATCTATTCCATTGTGGAACAAAGGAAACAAGGTGGAGTGCAACAAATGATTGCAAACCATCCAGAAGGATCCAAGTCTACCAAGAAAGTTGATGACAAAGGAAAAGGACCACTTATACCTCCAAACAAAACAACCCAATTCAAAGGATCAAATAAGAGGAATGTGAATTTTCTGAGGAGCAATAAAAGGTCCAAGAAGCATGTGGACATTCCTACCTACCAGATAACATATGAACAACATGAACTGGATGCACTCCTAGCTTTGGAGAAACCCAAAAAGCAAAAGAAGGACAAAAGCCATGTGCAATGTCATAAATGTAAAGAAATGGGACACTATTCCAGTGAATGCCCAGAGAACCAGAAGAATAAGGAAATTGGCCAAGTGGTGTGCAACAACTGCAAAGAGCTAGGCCATTATGTGGCAACTTGTCCACAAGAACCACGTAAAGAACTCAAAGACATCAACTGTTTCAATTGCAAGAACCCAGGACATTATGCAAGCAACTGTCCAGAAAATATGAAGAACAAGTTGAACAAGCCTATGGGGAAACTCAACCTTGGCCCATGAGTCAAGTGTGGAAACCAAAGACACCATGCAGATGTTGCCCAGAGAAGTTTCCCCAAGATTCCAAACAAGCCAACATGTAATTTAGTTTGAAAATTTTTAAGGGTGGTAGTACCCTAGATGTTTGAGCCTACTTGTAACCCTAGCCTTCCCAAATCTCGGGACGAGATTTATTTTAAGGGCGGTAGCCTGTCACATCCCAAGATTTTCCAAATCTTGTAATGTGAAAAATAAATGAATAAAATAAAACTTTGTTGATTTTCAGGGCCAGAAGAAACTTTTGAATCCAATTGGAAACCTTCAAACCAATTTGGATCAAATAAATCCTAAAGGGATTAAAAATATAAATATTTGATAAAGGAAAAAAATATATTTTATTACTACTTTGAAATCTTTTTATAAAAGGATTAGGTTTTCAAAAGAAAAGGTGGATTTATAAATAAAGATTATTTTATAGAGCCAAATTAAACCTTGGCCAAGCTTATGAAATAAAATACTTTGTTTTGATAAAAATAGTAAAGGTTTATTTAAAATAAATTAATAAGGATTTATCCAAGTTTTATTAAATAAAGGTTTTGCCATTTCTAAATCATCCAAAACTTGTTTATTTGTTTCAAATAAGTTTTCCAAGTATTTTATATTCTCAAATAAAAACCTACCGATTTGGTTTTGAAAATATTTAGATTTCAAATGGAGTTTTGAATAAAACAAAATCTATTTGATTAATAAACAAGGTCCATTTATTTAATTAATAATGGACCCTAATATTAAAATTATTATTTTGATCTTTGAATTTTGGTTTATGTTACTGAACAGAACCAAATTCTTAGTTGCAAAGTTTGGTGAAAGTTTGAATTGTTTTGAATGCTTGAGTGATGTTTGAATTTCAAAACAGGAAATAGATTTAGAAAAAGAAAAAGGTTTCAGAATAGAAAGAAAATGGATTTGGACTCAGCCCAGCCAGCCAAGCCCAGGAAGCCCAACAAACAAGCCCACTCCCCTCTCCCGTAAGAAAACGTTTCGCACCTAGCAACTGCCCCGCGGAGACACTGACTGGTGGCCCCAATCCCCTCTCTCTGTCCCTCACTGCCAGGAAGGCCCCACAACACTGTCATCGTTTCCACCCGCCGCGACTTCTTCTCCCCAAACCTCGTCGCCGTTTCTGCCGTTTGAATGCACGCTTGATTCCTCCTTAACCACGCATTGATTCAGCCTGTGAATGCGTGCACTTAAGCGCCTCTCCTCCCTCTGTCATTCCCCTCAAACGCCAACTCCTCATCGCCCCAGGCTGCTCGGAATCGTCCCCAAAACCGCCACTGTCTCCGACGCCCTCCGGCGGCAATTCCGGCCACCACCGCTAGCCCCACTGCTACCAAAGCACACAATATTGCTCACCATCATCTCCTGCATCTGCCAGTACCTTTCCCTCGCTCGCGAGTGCTCTGCAGCGACGACTTCATCTTCGACTGAACGACGCCGCCACCCGCTCCAACTCCGACGAGCCCCACAGGTAGTTTCCGACCGCCCCTTCCCCTCTCGTTCACGCACACACCTACACCGTGTCCTTGTGCGTCTGACCATGCGTTTCGTTTGCCTCCTAGTGATCCCTAACACCATCCTCGACGACGACTGAACGTGGCCGAGGCGCAGCTCCACTCCGGCGAGCAATTGCTACTGTCCCTGAGCGCCCCTTGTCAAGCCGACCGCACGTTGAGCATCACCACGTCCTTGCGATCACGGTGAGCACTTTCCCTTCCCTTCTAGCTTCCTGTATCGCCAGCGCCGCCACCGTCTGACCGTCGCCGCCACGCGCGACCATCGAGCGCCGCCAGTTCTTGGCTAGTGGATAGGAGCCGTCCGATTTAGATCGAAGAGACACGATAGATCCACTTAACAGCGAAAGGGTACGCGTCCTGTGCCATGCGATGCAACTTGATCCAACGGCCTACAGCGCGTGATCCACCCGAACCGTTACCAGCGAATAGCGTTGCGACGCGTGGCCAATTTTGTTTAAAACAGAAATTTGAAAACAGAATTGTTTGCAGATTTGAAAACCCTATAACTTTTGATCCACACGTCCAAAAATTGCAAACTTTATATCGTTGGAATCAGTGGAACAAGCCCTAGCCAACCCCGGAATTCGTTTAGTAAATAGTATCTGTTAGATTGTTGGATTTTACAGAAACATTTGTATGCTTGTTTAGATTAGAAAATTTGTTCAAAAATGTTTTTAGAGTTAAAATCTTTGCAAATTGGTTTGTTGTGAACTTACTGACCCTAGGAACCAACCCATGGTTTTGAAAATGGATTAGGAAAAGTTTAGGATGGATTAATTGGTTTAGCCCATTTCTAGCCAAATAAAAATAATGGTTATGTTATGAAAATGATTTTGGAGTAAAAACTTTGGGAAAATGTTTTGGACCAAACCTACTGACCATAAACACCAAGTTTTGTGAATTAGCAACTTATTTGGTAAAAGACATAAAGTTTTTGATTTGATAAAAACAATTTCCACCACATGAAATGTTGAATGGACTTAAAAATGGTTTATGGACAAAACCCTTTTGCAAATGACTTTGCCACTTTGGAAAATGACCACCTCGAACCTTACAAAGTTTAGAAGCCTAGTGGAAACCATCTTTGCAAATAAACCTATCTCTTGCATGCTTACATGCATGACTTAGATCCCATTGTTTTATGTGTGTGAAATTGTTTGATTGATTATTGGTTTGGAATGCTAGTTGATATTGTGTTTGCTTGATTGATTGTAGTGAAGTTAGTAAAGTGTGAGACTAGCAAGATCAAGGAGTGAACCAACATTCCCTACCAAAAGGCAAGTTACACTATCATCTAAAAGTCCTACTATTTTCATTATACTTAGTGGATTTTGAAACATGCATGAAAATAATTTTATACTTATGCTATGCTAAATCCTAATAGGATTCCCTATACATTCCTTAGTGAAAACAATGTAGTTGTTACATGCTTAGCCATGCTATATTTTGAAAAGAGATACATGTTGAGATTTTATGAAGTTGAGAAAAGGACTTGTGATTTTATATAATAAAACAAGGACTCAATGAACCACCTGGGTGGACAAGGACTTTGAGTTTTGGAGAAGGTGGCAACAAAAGTAACCATGTCTATGGCAATCTCTTTATGTTGTGCTCCAAAAGAAAACCACCCAGGAAACTTAGAGATTGAACATGTTTCTCCATTTGTGGCTTTCGTGTACAACCACATGCTATTATGGCTTTGGCTTAGTCAACTACATTGGGAAGATCCATGCATTGTCTTCAGTTTACTGGACATGGGGACCTGGAATCCTACATGGGTACTGAAGACAAGCTAGCAATGGTGTATGGGAGGACCTTCTGGAAAGACTTCGTCACATTCTCAATATGCCAGTACTCCATCTTGGTGAGCACTAATCCAGTGGCCACTGTTGGCAACAAGATGAGATTGTGACATGTGGGTAAAGTGTACTACTTCTGCAGAAGATAATAAAATCTAAGTACTTAGCCGTGTCCCCGGTTATGGACAATACTGAGCAACTAAAGTTTGAAGCTATGGGAAATCTCGACATTCTAATTTCTAAAAGAAAACTTTTAAGACTTGATGCACTTGGGGGTACCAAGGAGCTCAAGAGATTTTTATAAAACTTGATGCACTTGGGGGTACCAAGGAGCTCAAGAGATTTTGATAAAACTTGATGCACTTAGGGTTACCAAGGAGCTCAAGGGATTTTTGATAGGGACTTGAACACTTGGGAATTTACCAAGGAGTTCAAGGGATTTTAATAAAAAGGAGATTTGACAAAGTACCAAAACCATTTTGAAAAGATAGGATAAATTATTACTTTCTACAAATGATCCTAAAACCCTAATTAGCCAAATATGCATGTAATGATAGGATCCACTTATATTCTACTTAGTAGTGAAACTTGCCAATACAATTCAAATGTATTGACACTTGTGGCTGTAACTTGTAATGTTGCAGGTTGATTGTTTTAGAGAAGATTGATTGATTGATTAGGATTACAAAGTCTACAACCAACATGTCTGCCTGTGGTATTTTGAAGATGAAGGACCCCATGCTTATAGTTATTTCGCTGTAATGTAATGTAATAGCCAAATGAGCTATGTAAAGATGTAATAAAATTATGTTATTCCTGGTTATAAAGTTATATTATGACCTTTGTTTCTTGATATTACATCTAAACTGTGGATGCTAGCTATTGATCCAGGGACTATCATTGTAAACACAGGGGACACCACCTTATGTTAATAAAGGTTGGGACACTCCCTCTACACCTTTGAATTGGGTTGTTTTGCTTGGAGGTATAAGTGGACCTTTTCCTTTGTCATCAACCTTCTTGATAGACTTGGATCCTTCTGGGTGGTTTGCAATCATTTGTTGCACTCCACCTTGTTTCCTTTATTCAACAATGGAATAGATGGGGCATTGGATAGGAACATGGTTGTTTCCTTCACACAGGTAGCAAGTAGCTTGAGAGGTGGGACATTGTCCAACATGATGTTTCTCTTCGCAATTGGGGCATTGATCTCCATGCTCATTGGAAGTATGATCCTTGTCTCCACAAATAATGCAAGCTGGGGCTCCATCTAGAATAACATTTCTGTCATCCTTGTTGTCACAAACTCTTTTGGAATAGTTTTCTTCCATGTTGATCATTTGATCAGTCACCTTAAGCATCAGTTGAGCTTGATCTTCCAAAAACTTTTGCAGGGTTGGATCTTCACCATTGGTGTTGGCTATGAATTGAGCTGTCATTTGGTTCAACTGGTGTTGGGTTGCTATGAGCTCTTTCATGCTATCCTCTTGGTTGGTGTTGGTGTCATCAACCTTGATGTTGGAGTCTCTTGGAGTAGTCATCTTTTTGGGTTGAAGGGAGATTAGAATAGGCAAAAAGATTTTCTAAGGAAGTAATTCTAATCACACACATCACAATTCACACAAGCAATGTGCAAGCATTTCACAAACAACTTTTCACTCAAACAACAAAGTTCAAGCACATACTTTGTCAACAAAATATTTTTGTTACACCACATAAGTTGGTGTGTTTGACTTAACTAAAATATGGTGGTCCATCTATATGGTTATCTTGTGATCTTTCCATCTTTCTTGGTTGATTCTTCTTTCCTGAGATCATGGTTTCCTTGGGAAAAATTCTTGGTCACAAAACTTCAAGTGAAGTGAACTCCTTCTAATTTTGCATTTCCTCAGTCTCCATATCTTGAATAAGATTTCCTTGTCTCTCTTGTAGTCCTTAGTGGTATTCAAGGTTGAAGTCCTTGGTGAATATGCTGAAGATGTTGAAGTCATTAGAGTTGAAGATGTTGAGGAAGTCCTTTGCACATGGTGTAGTAGATGTAATATCAAGAAACAAAGGTCATAATATAACTTTATAACCAGGAATAACATAATTTTTTTATTACATCTTACATAGCTCATTTGGCTATTACATTACATTGCAGCGGAATAACTATAAGTATGGGTCCTTCAACTTCAAAGTGCCACAGGCAGACATGTTGGTTGTAGACTTTGTAATCCTAATCAATCAATCTTCACTAAAAGCAATCAAACCTGCAACATTACAAGTTACAGCCACAATGGTCAATACATTTGAATTGTATTGGCAAGTTTCACAACTATGTAGAATATAAGTGGATCCTATCATTACATGCAACTTGGCTAAGTAGGGTTTGAGGCTCATTTGCTGAAAGCAATAGTTTATCCTATCTTTTCAAAATGGTTTTATCTTTGATCAAAACTTTGAAAACTTCTTGGTAAAGCCCAAGTGTTTATGTTATTAACAAAATCTCCTTGAACTCCTTGGTAACCCCAAGTGTTCAAGTTTTTATCAAAATCTCTTGAGCTCCTTGGTAACCCCAAGTGCATCAAGTTTTATCAAATCTCTTGAGCTCCTTGGTACCCCCAAGTGCATCAAGTCTTTTGTTGTCACTTAAAAATCTTTCTTTTAGAAATTGGAATGTCGAGATTTCCCATAGCTTCAAACTTTAGTTGCTCAGTATTGTCCATAACCAGGGAAACGGCTAAGTACTTAGATTTTATTATCTTCTGCAGAAGTAGTACACTTTACCCACATGTCACAATCCCATCTTGTTGCCACCAGTGGCCACTGGATTAGTGCTCACCAAGATGGAGTACTGGCAGATTGAGAATGTGACGAAGTCTTTCCAGAGGATCCTTCCATACACCATTGCTAGCTTGTCTTCAGTACCCATGCAGGATTCCAGGTCCCCATTTTCAGTAGCCTGAAGACAATGCATGGATCTTCCCAATGTAGTTGACCAAGCCAGAGCCATAAATAGCATGTGGTTGTACACGAAAGCCACAATTGGAGAAACATGTTCAATCTCTAAGTTTCCTGGGTGGTTTTGTTTTGGAGCACAACACAAAGAGATTGCCATAGACATGGTTCCTTTTGTTGCCACCTTCTCCAAAACTCAAAGTATCCTTGTCCACCCAGGTGGTTCATTGAGTCCTTGTTTTATTATATAAAACACAAGTCCTTTTCTCAACTTTGTAAAATCTCAACATGTATCTCTTTTCAAAATATAGCATGGCTAAGCATGTAACAACTACATTGTTTCACTAAGGAATATGTAGGGTATCCTATTAGGATTTAGCATTGCATAAGTATAGAAATTCTTTTCATGCATGTTTCAAAATCCACTAAGTATAATGAAAATAGTAGGACTTTAGATGATAGTGTAACTTGCCTTTTCGGTTGGGAATGGTGGTTCACTTCTTGATCCTACTAGTCTCACACTTTTCTAACTTCACTACAATCAATCAAGCAAACACAATATCAACTAGCATTCCAACCAAAATCAATCAAACAAAACACACATAAAATAATGGATTCTAAGTCATACATGCAAGCATGCACAAGTTAGTTTTATTTGCAAGGATGGTTTCTACTATGCTCTACACATTGTAAGGCTCAAAGTGGTCATTTTCCAAAGTGGCAAAGTCATTTGCAAAAGGGTTTTGTCCAAAAACCATTTTTAAATCCATTCATCATTTTATGTGGTAGAAAATGTTTTTATCAAATCAAAACTTTATGTCTTTCACCAAATAAGTTGCTAACTCTCAAAACTTGGTGTTTGGGGTCAGTAAGTTTGATTCAAAACATTTTCCCAAAGTTTTTACTCCAAAACATTTTCACAACAAAAACCATTATTTTTATTTGGTTAGAAATGGGCTAAATCAATTAATCCATCCTAAACTTCACCAAATCCATTTTCAAAACCATGGGTTGGTTCCTAGGGTCAGTAAGTTCACATCAAACCATTTTGCAAAGGTTTTATCCCTAAAAACATCTTTGAATAATTTTTCTAATCTAAACAAGCGTACAAATGTTTCTGCAAAAACAAGCAAACTACCAGAGGCTTTTTACCAAACAAAAGTCAGGGTTGGCTAGGGCTTGTTCTACTGATTCCAACGATATAAAGTTTGTAATTTTTGGACGTGTGGATCAAAAGTTATAGGGTTTTCAAATCTGCATCTAAATCAGATTCAAATTCTATTTTCTAAACGTCTGGTGACACGCGGCGCAACGCTATTCGCTGGTACCGGTTCGGGTGGATCGCGCAGCTGCAGTCGTTGGATCTAAACAGATCGCGTGGCTCAGACTAGTCCATACCCTTTCGTTAAATGAATCTATCGTGGCCGCCAGATGAAAATCTAACGGTGCTGGTTTGCTTGACCAAACGCGAGCGGCGCCGACGGTGGCTAGCGGCGGCGCACGGCCAGGCGGTGGCGCTACGGCGGCTACGGGAAGCAAAGAGGGGAGGGGAAGTGCTCACCGAGATCGCAAGGACGTGGTGATGCTCGAGGTACGGTCGGCTTGGCAAGGGGCGCTCAGGGTCCGTCGGAATTCCTCACCGGAGTCAAGGACGGCGTCAGGCGGTCTTGTTCGTGGTCGGAGTCGACGCTGTAGATCACGAGGAGGCAAACAGAGGGCATGGTTAGGTGCAGGAGGATGTGGCAAGTGTGGGAGCGTGAACGAGAGAGCGCGGGGCGGTCAGGTGATTACCAGAAGGGTTGCCGGAGTTGCTTGCAGACGCGACGGCGTTCAGAGGTTGTCGAAGTCGACGCTCAGGGGCGCCCGCGGTTGAACGGAGGGCACAGAGAGATGCGCCTGGGAGTGGGGAGTGTGCTCGTGTGCTCGGGGAGGCACGGGGTGGAGAGGCTTGGCCGGAATCAAGGAGGGACGATGGTCGGAGCAGTAGCGTTGCAGCTCGAAATTCCATCGGCCTGGGGGCTCTCGTGCTGCGGTGTTTGAGGGGAAAGGAGAGAGGGAGTGGGCGCTTAAGAGGGCGAGATTGCTGAGTGGAATCACTGCGACATTACTGCGAATTTACGTGCGGTATCAATGGCAGGAAACGGCCGGCGTGGTCGTCGCGAGGAAGAAGGAGGTGAGTTGGCTGTGTGGGGTCCGGGCGTCAGCGAGGGAGTGAGAGCGGGAATTGGGCCACCAGTCAGTGTCTCCGCGGGTCAGTTATTAGGTGGAAAACGTTTCGCAGAGGGAGAGTGGGAGTGGGTTGGTACTAGGCTTTGTTGGGCTGCTGGGTTGGGTCGACCAGATCCTATTTTTTTTTCTTCTTGAAAGCTTTTTCTTTTTCTATTTCTGATTTCTGTTTTGAAATTCAAACAACCAATTCAACATTCAAATCAATTCAACAATCACCACTCTTTACAACTTTGGATTTGGTTCTGTTCAGTAACATAAACCAAAATCCAATGATCAAAATAATAATTGTATTTTAGGGTCCATTATTAATTAAATAAATAGACCTTGTTTAATAAATCAAATAGATTTTGATTTATTCAAAACTCCATTTTGAAAACTAAATATTTTCAAAATCAAATCAGTAGTTTTTATTTGAGAAAATAAAATACTTGGAAAACTTATTTAAAACAAATAAACAAGTTTTGATGTTTTGGAAATAGTAAAACCTTTATTAATAAAATTTGGATATTAAATCCTTATTATTTTATTCCATAAACTTTTACTATTTTCCCAAATAGAAGTATCTTGTTTCAAAGGCTTGGCCAAGTTTTAATTTGGCTTATAAAATAATCCTTATTTAAAATATTTATTTTTCCTTTAAAAACAAAATCCTTTTATAAAAAGAGATTTCAAAGTAGTAATAAAATACTTTTATTTTTCCTTTATTGAATATTTATCTTTTTAATCCCTTTAGGATTTATTGTTTCAAAATAGGTTTGAAGATTCTTATTGGAATTCAAAAGTTTCTTCTGGCCCTGAAATTCAACAAAGTTTTATTTTATTCATTCATTTTTTCACATTACAAGATTTGGAAAATCTTGGGATGTGACACAGCTGTTCATAATGTGTTTCATGTGAGTCAACTTAAGAAATGTCATCCAGAAATGGAAGAAACTTCCTTGAAGGATACCATACCTTTGGAAGAGGTTCAATTGGAAAGTGATCTTACTTATGAGGAGAAACCTATCAAGATTCTTGAGACTGCAGAAAGAGTCACACGGGCTAACACTATCAAGTTTTGCAAAGTGCAGTGGAACCATCATTCCGAAGAGGAAGCAACATGGGAAAGAGAAGATGATCTTCGAAAAGACCACACTCACCAATTTGCTAGCCAATCTGAATCTCGAGGGTGAGATTCACCTTAAGGGGGTTAGATTTGTAACATCCCTAAAATCATGTTTCAAACTCATGCATATCATCCATGCATCCATGATCATATGAATCTCATTTCAAACAAATCATTTCAAAACAGAAGCATTTATGCTTATTATTTCATGTAAGTTTGCTCTAGCCTTAGTGCCATCTTCCAATGAGAAGAGTACTTGTTTTGATTCAGTAAGGTTTGAAATTCAAACTTAGGCACCATCAAAAGTTTGAACAAAGTTTCAAAAAAAATGAATAAATAAAACCAATATTATGCCTATGGTATATATATCATAAAGGCTTGGTTTTATTTATATTTTCATTTGGGGCAAAGTGTTTTGAATAAACAGTAGTGTTTTGACACACATTTGAGTGCAAGGTTTGTAGTATAAAAACCTAGAGAAGTTTTGAATTCAAACTCATTTGAATTGGAGTTGAAATTCATTTCAGAAAAACCAAACAGAAAAAGAAAAGGGTTAAAGGAAAAAAAAATTGAGATCTCAGTCGAATCTGGCCCAACTAGCCCAGCTAAGCCCAGCAAACCCCACCCCGCGAACAGTTTTCTTCACCCACACCCGCACCCGCCGAGTGACTGACAGACAGGACCCCCTCCCCCTCAGTTTCTCTCGCTGACAGCCAAGGCCCACACGGCGTTGTCGTCTCCACCCTCACCGCGACGTGTTCTTCCCCAAATCACGCCGTGCGTTACCTGGTTGATTCGCTCGTCAATTCGCGTTGATTGCAGGAGTTAATCACGCCCCGCCTGGCCTACTTAAACCCCCTCTTCCCCCTCTCCATTTCCCCCAAACTCCGAGCACAAAGCTCCCCCAGGCTGCCCGCATTCATCCTCGCACCGCCGCAGACATAGAGCACTCTGGTGACCGATTCCGGTGAGCCCCGTGCGCCCCTCTCCCTCTGGTTCTTGCAGACAGCCTCGCCACTTCCTTGCGCATCTACTGACACTGTTGGTTCCTTCTGTACCGCCCCAGGACGTCGTCTTCGACAAGCACAGCAAGCCCCCGACGACATCCTCAACTCCGGCGGTCAAATTCGGTGAGCCCCTTGTTCCCCTCTGCCTCTGATGCACACGATCTTGCTCGCCGTAGTCTTGTGCATCTCCTGATGCTGTTTGTGCATGCTAGGGTGACCAGGAGCCTTGCCAACATCGTCGTCCACCCAAGCCCGACGCCGCTAGCAACTCCGACGAGCTCCCTCGGCCACTACAGAGCGCCCCTTGCCAAGTCGTCGCCAGGTTGAGCATCAGAGCATCGCCGCGGTTCTGGTAAGCGCCTCCGACGACCCTAGAACCACCTGTAGCGCCGTGCAGCCGTAGGCAGAGCTCGCCGCCGCCAGTAGCCACCGCCAGCGCCGCTCAGCTTTGGTCGTTTGATCCAGGGCCGTTGGATCTGGATCCAGCGCGCGAGATTAGATCACTTAACGAAGCGGTATAGTTAGATCTGGGCCGTGCAGATTATGTTGATCTAACGGCTCACAGACGCGATCCTGAGTGAAGCGGTACGGGCCAATTATATTAAGACGCGTGGCAGCTGTTTAGATTTAAAAACATGATTTGAATCTATTAGAAGTTTGATTTTGTTTTGGCTATAACTTTTGATCCCCACGTTAGAATTTGACAAATTTTATATCAATGGAATCAGGAGAACAATCCCTTTCTAATTATGCAATGTGTTTAATGTTTTGCTTCTGTTAAAATGGTTTTATTTGCAGAAACTTGTGTAGGGCTAATTTGATTGTAGGAATTGTTTAAGAATTGTTTTAGGGTTTAAATATTTGTTGTTTGGCAAGTTTTTAACTTGTTTATGAACCAGTACAGTACACTTGCTTTGTTGAGTTTTAAAAATCATCACATACCATATTGCATGCATTCATATATTTTTGTTTGTATATGTTTTGTATGTGATTTGTGGCTATGATTCTTTGTGTAGATTTTGGTGCTAGTGATTGTGATTGTGAGGAGTGTAGCTACTCTCCAAACTACCAAGGCAAGCGGTGCTTCATGAATATTTTTATCCCTATGTTTTCTACTAAGCATTAGTATTATTTTGCTAGACTTGCATGTTATATTTTGCTTATATGCCATGTTGGGAAATCCTAGTAGTTGTAGAATTGCTAGGAAATTTCTAAGTTAAGATGCTTATCTATTCCATGCTTAGCCTAGCTAGTAGCAACCAAGGGTTGGTGAAATATACATGCTATGATGAAAATATTTCTAAGTCTTTGGACTTGTGTTTTGCCTAATAAAACAACTAAGTTAATGAAACACCTGGGTGGAATGGAAGGAATGGTTTATGTTGAGTGGTTACACAAGGCCCATTTCTATGGTTTACCTTGTGTATCTCACTTGTGGCAAGCCACCCAGGAACAAAGAGATTTTAGAGGCCAAGTGTTAAGAAGCTTCTAGTGCAGCCACTTGGCAATATGGGCTTTGCCTGGATCACATAGGTTGCTAGAACTTAGCCATTTGGACAATTGGTGGTAGTGGGATGATAGGTTGGAACGCCTCCATTTGGTCTAAGGGAAGGCTTCTGAAAGGTCCTGTCTTGGTGAAAATCAAGTCTGGTGGGGAAAGTGCACAACCTCTGCAGATGGAAGAATCTAAGTACTTAGCCATGTCCCTGGAAAAGGACAACTTGAGCATCAAGACATGGAAGCTATCAAGAATCTCCTCATCCCAATTTCTAAGTAAAAACTTGTGGGTGAACAATGGTGAAGGACCTCAATGTATATTGGTGGTTCCTTGGGAAAAGTTTTGACAAAGAAAACTTAGTGATTTCAACTAATAGGAAAAACCTATTTTGAGCAAAGCAAGACAAGCTACACTTAGCCAAATTGCATATAGAATCTAGTCCACCTAAATTATACTAAGGTATCACTTGCCTATACTATTCCAATGTATTAACCCACTGTGGCTGTAACATGTGATGTTGCAGGTTACTCTGATGAGGATTAGGAGTCATGAGTCTACACTCAACATGTTTGCCTGTCGCACATGAAGATGAAGACTTTTATTTATTTACTTATTCAAACTCTTGTACTAGGCCTGTGGCCTTGGAGTTGTAAAGACTATGTTTATCTCTGGAATGACTGTAATAATGACCTTTGTATCTGTGTACTTCATCTTAAACTGTGGATGCTAGCTTTGATCCAGGGACTAGCATTGCAATCACAGGGATCCTTTTCCTTTATAAAGGAGTGATCTTACACATATAGTAGATATGATGCCCATTTGATGCTCGCCTTTGAAGCTACACCGACTCACGTGATGATCGGACTTGGTGTAGTGGATTGGTTCATGTAATCACCAAAAAGGCACGAGGGATGTTGTTTTTGAGTGGGAGTTCATTCGTAATATGGATTAGTTGAACTCAATCTATCATAAACTTAGTCTAAACATTACAAATTCGGTTGTAGATGGCACCACCTGCTTTTAATTTCAATGTGTTCATGGAGAAAGAGAAACTTGCAACGAATGGTAGAAACTTGACCGAATGGGCCATGAATTTGAGGACTCTCCTCTCTGCTGCACAAAAGCAATATGTGCTAGAAGCGCCACTAGGGCCCCACCCTTTTGAGGATGCCCCTGACGAGGAGAATAATGTCTATCAGACTCGTCAGGAGGACCACAACTTAGTTCATTGCGGCATATTGTATGGGCTAGAGCCGGAACTTCAAAAGCATTTCGAAAACGGCAATGCATTTGATACAATGGGTGAGTTGAAAATGATTTTCGACACACATGCTGCTGTAGAGAGCTACAATGCATCAGAAAAGTTCTTTAGCTGCATGATGGAAGAGCACAACTCCGTTAGTGAGCATGTACTCAAGATGTCGGGTTACACCGATAAGCTTGTGTCCTTGGGAATATCAATTCCCATTGACTTAGGCATCCATCGTGTTCTGCAGTCTCTGCCACCTAGCTATAAGAGCTTCGTGATGAACTAGAATATGCAAGGCATGAAGAAGTCTCTCCCCTAGCTTCTGTCAATGCTTAAAACTGCAGAAGTGGAGATAAAAAAGGAACATCAAGTGTTGATGATTAATAGGAACACTGGTTTCAAGAAAGACAAGAAGGGAAAACGGAAGGGAAGTAAGGGCAGCAAGCCAGTTTCCGTGCCTGAAAAGAAACCCCGAGTTGGACCTAAGACTGATACCGAGTGCTACTATTGTAAGGGGACTAGCCACTGGAAGCACAACTGCCCCAAGTATTTGGCAGACAAGAAGGCCGGCAAGGCAAACAAAGGTATATATGATATACATGTTATTGATGTGTACTTGACTAGTGCTCGCAGTAGCACCTGTGTATTTGATACCGGTTCAGTTGCTAATATTTGTAACTCGAATCAGTGGCTGCGGAATAAGCGACCTCTAGCAAGGGGTGAGGTCAAGATGCGTGTCGGCAATGGATCAAGCGTTGATGTGATCGCCGTCAGAACGCTGCCTCTCCATTTGCCATCAGGATTAGTAATAAACTTGAAGAATTGTTATCTGGTGCCAGCACCAAGCATGAACATTGTATCTAGATCGTGTTTGATGCGAAGTGGTTATTCATTTAAATCCGAGAACAATGGTTGTTCTATTTATATGAATGCAATCTTTTATGGTCATGCACCGATGATGAATGGTTTATTTCTTTTGGATCTCGATAATAATGTTATCCATATTCATAATGTTGATGCTAAAAGAATTAAACTAAATGATGATATATCCGCATATATCTGGCACTGTCGTCTAGGTCATATTGGAGTTAAACGCATGAAGAAGATCCATTCGGATGGACTTTTGGAATCACTTAATTTTGAATCATTTGATACATGTGAGCCATGCCTTATGGGCAAGATGACTAGAATGCCGTTTTCCGGTTCAATGGAACGGGCGACAGATTTATTGGAAATGATACATTCTGATGTATGTGGTCCAATGAGTGTGTCAACGCGGGGTGGATATCGTTATTTTGTTACTTTCATGGATGATTTGAGTAGATATGGTTATATTTACTTGATGAAACACAAGTATGAAACATTTGAAAAGTTCAAAGAATTTCAGAATGAAGTGGAAAATCATCGTAATAGAAAGATCAAATTTCTACGGTTCGACCATGCAGGTGAGTATCTAAGTTACGAGTTTAGCACTCACATGAAAGAGTGTGGAATTGTTTCACAACTCACACCTGCCGGAACACCACAGCGAAATGGTGTGTTGGAACGTCGTAATCGTACTTTATTGGATATGGTTCGATCTATGATGTCTCTGACGGACTTGCCGTTATCATTTTGGGGTTATGCACTAGAAACTGTTGCATTCACTTTAAATCGGGCACCATATAAATCCGTTGAAAAGACACCGTATGAATTATGGTTTGGAAACAAACCTAAGCTGTCATTTCTTAAAGTTTGTGGATGCGATGTTTATGTGAAGAAACTTCAACCGGATAAACTCGAACCCAAAGCGGAAAAATGCGTCTTCATAAAATACCCTAAGGAAACAATTGGGTATTCCTTGTATCACAGATCCGAGGGCAAGGTTTTTGTTGCCAAGAATGTATCCTTTCTAGAGAAAGATTTTCTCGCGAAAGGTGTGAGTAGTCGGAAGGTAGAACTTGAAGAGGTGATTGAACCTTCTCTTCAAAGTATGGCGAGTAGCAGAGTGCCGGAAGTTGTTCCGGAGTTGGCTTCACCAGTTGAAGAAGGAACTAATTATAATAATCATGAAACTCCAAAAGAGAGTACTACCGAACCTCGCAGGTCTAGAAGGACACATGCAGCTCCCGAGCTATACGGAAATCCTGTCTTGAATTTCATGGTTGATGAAAATGATGACCCTGCGACGTATGAAGAAGCAATAATGAGCCTGGATTCCAACAAATGGTTAGAAGCCATGAAATCCGAGATGGAATCAATGTATGAAAATCAAGTTTGGAACTTGGTAGACTTACCTCACGACCGAAAGGCCATGGAGAACAAATGGATTTTCAAAAGGAAAACTGATGCTGATGGTAATGTAACCGTCTATAAAGCTCGACTTGTCACAAAGGGGTTTCAACAAATTCAAGGAGTTTACTACGATGAGACATTCTCTCCCGTAGCGATGCTAAAGTCAGTTAGGATTATGTTAGCAATTGCTGCATATTTCGATTATGAGATATGGCAGATGGATGTCAAAACCATGTTTCTCAATGGTAATATTGAAGAAGAGTTGTATATGATACAACCAAAGGGTTTTGTCGATCCTAAGGATGCTAACAAGGTGTGCAAGCTTCAGCGATCCATCTATGGATTGAAGTAAGCATCACGAAGTTGGAATCTCCGCTTTGATGAGGTGATCAAAGAGTTTGGATTTGTCCAAACTTATGGAGAAGCTTGTATTTACAAGAAAGTGAGTGGGAGCAATGTGGCATTTCTGATATTATATGTGGATGACATATTATTGATCGGAAATGATAGATCTTTTAAATAGTGTTAAAAGTTATCTAAACAGCAAATTTTCAATGAAGGACCTAGGTGAAGCGTCATACATATTAGGCATAAAGATCTATAGAGATAGATCTAGGCGCCTAATAGGGCTATCGCAAAGTACACACCTTGATAAGATTTTAAATAAGTTTAAAATGGAAGATAGTAAGAAGGGGTTCTTACCTATGACACAAGGCACGACATTGAGTAAGACTCAAAGTCCGGCTACGGCGGAAGAAAGAGAGAAAATGGACAAAGTCCCCTATGCTTTAGCCATAGGCTCTATAATGTACGCCATGCTATGTACAAGACTAGATGTGGCACATGCTATTAGTTTGACTAGTAGGTACCAATCGGATCCAGGTTCGGAACACTAGAAAGCGGTCAAGAATATCCTTAAGTACTTGCGAAGAACTAAGGATATGTTTCATGTATACGGAGGTGAAGAAGAGCTCGTCGCTAAGTGTTATGTTGACGCTAGCTTTGACACCGATCCGGATGACTCTAAGTCTCAATCCGTATACGTATTTCTGATGAATGGCAGAGCGGTTAGTTGGAGGAGCTCCAAACAACCTGTGGTGGCGGGATCAACGACGGAGGCCGAATATGTTGCTGCTTCGGAAGCGGCTCAGGAAGCAATTTGGATGAAGGAGTTCATATCCGAACTAGGTGTGGTTGCAAACGCGTTGGACCCAATGGTGATCTATTGTGACAACAATGGTGCCATTGCCAATGCCAAAGAGCCAAGGTCTCACAAGCATTCCAAGCATATTAAGTGCCGGTTTCACTCCATCCGCGAGCATGTCAAGGATGGAGATATAAATATTCGTAAAGTACATACGGATCTCAATATAGCAGATCCGTTGACTAAAAATCTCCCTAGAGCAAAACATGATCTACACCAGAACTCCATGGGTGTTAGATACATCACTATGTAACTAGATTATTGTATCTAGTGCAAGTGGGAGACTGAAGGGAATATTCCCTGAGAGGCAATAATAAAATGTTTATTATGTGTATTATAAGTATATGATAGATGTTTATTTTGCATTCTATAATTGTATTAATACGGAAACGTTAATACATGTGTGTTTAATAAACAAACAAAAAGTTCCTAGTTATGCCTCTCTCATAAACTAGTTCGTTGATTAACAAGATGATCATAATTTCCTGATCATAGATATTGGATGTTGTTAATAACAAGATCACAACATTAGTGTAATGATGTGATGAACATTCATCCGAAGTATAGCATTACGATCAAAGTCATTGAGTTTATATTGCTATAAACAACTTACGAAGTGATCCTAATCCTTAGACCATGAGATCATGCCAATCACTAACACCGGAAGAGTTTCTTGTTGACATCAAACGTCACACCGTAAATAGGTGATTATAAAGATGGCTTCAAAGCTACTAAAGTGTTATGTTGAGAATCATGGATCAAGAGTGGAATTTGTTCATCCCGATGACGGATAGAGATACTCTGGGCCCTCTCAATGATATCACATTGGTTAGCTTGCAAGCAAGTGATTTGATCACTAGAATGTTATATCACGGGAACGAGAAAAGAGTGCGTGTCAGTAACAAGATCAAACTAGGTATGGAGATACCAATGATCGAATCTCGGACATGTAATATATCGTGAAACAAAGGGATTAAGATACAAGCATAAAAGGTTCCGACGATCATAGGAAAGTCATCGTTGAATGTGTGGGAGTTAGTATGGATCTCCAGGTCCCGCTACTGATTATTGATCGGAGAAGGGTCTCGATCATGTCCGCATTATTTGCGAACCGTAGGGTGACACACTTAAGGGACACTGACATCCAATTGGAGCAAATGTTTCATGCCGAAATAATAAACAAGTGCAGGAATTTATTTTACTAGATACCGAAACAGGTTTTCGGGTGAAATTGCATAAAGAGGTTATGCATGTGAAATAGAATTCTAGCAAGGGGTTATATGTGAATGTTTCTCATTAAAGTAACTGACAAAATTCTGAATAAATAAAAGGGTTTTATTTAATGAGAGTTTGCATTAAATTTGGTGGAAATTTAATAGCAAGTTTGAGTGGAATTTTGAGTGGAGGAAATTGAAATGGTTTTTGTGGGTGGAGTGTCCACCCACATGAATGAAATAGGGTAGGGGGCAGCCCCCATGGCCGGCGGCCACCCCCTTGGGTGCCCCCCTCTTCCTATAAAAGGCACCCCCTCTCCTCTCTCTCACTCACACCTCCTCGTGAAGGATCTCTCTCCCCCTCTAGAATTTATCCCCCGTGGTCTCAGACTAGCGGGATACATGTTCCCGGTGGCTATTCGGCAAGAAAGAGTTGTGCTTTCGCTGCATCGCTGGCGTGAGGAGGCGTAGGTTGCTCGGTGTCTTGTACGTGTGTGCGAGCACGGATGCGCTGCTGCTTTGTGGCGCTAGGACTTCCTCTCGATCTTGATTTTTGCAGGGGTGTGATGTGATGTGATATGGCCATAATTGTGATTATATGTGATGTATGCAATGTTCCTTATTGTAAGTCGGCAACAGGCAAGAGTCATATGGTTGTTTTTTAATTCCGTTAAGACATGCATGTCTATTATTCAAAGTAGTTGTAATAGTTGATGCTGGTGGATGACAACCATGGAGCGGCGCCATTGACCTTAACGCAATGTCGGTGATGATGGAGATCATGTTCATGCTTGGAGATGGAGATCGGAAGCACAAGAAGAAAGGACATATCATATCACATATTATGAATTGCTTGTGATGTTAATCCTTTTATGCATCTTGTATTGCTTAGTTCCTGAAGGTAGCATTATAAGATGATCCCTCTCACAAAATATCAAGTTATAAAGTGTTCATCCTTAGTAAGCACCGTTGCTAAAGCTCGTTGTTTCGAAGCACCACGTGATGATCGGGTGTGTTAGATTCTGCAAGTGTATACAATGGGAGTAAGCCATATTTGCTCATGTGGAAGCTAAGGTTTGATCTTGACGACTCTAGCATGTACAGACATGGTCTCGGAACACGGATCACCGAAAGGTAAAGCATGAGTCATATAGTAGATATGATGAAAATGTTGATTGTTCGCCATTGAAGCTACATCATCTCTCGTGATGATCGGTTTTCATGTGGTGGATTTGGTTCGTGTGATCACTAAAACAATGTGAGGGATATTGTTTTGAGTGGGAGTTCACCTAGATTAATTTAAATATTAATTAGAACTCAATTTGTCATAAACTTAGTCTAAACTATTGCAAATATGTTGTAGATCAATGGTGGCCCCTACCATCAATTGTAATGCGTTCCTAGAGAAAGAAAAGTTGAAAAAACAATGGAAGCAACTTCGCGGATTGGCTCCACAACTTGAGGATTGTCCTCATTGCTGGTAATTTGACCTATGTTCTGGATGCACCGCTGGGTGACCCACCTGCAGCTGATGCTACCGATGAGGTGAAGAATGTTTTCCTCACTCGGAAGAATCAGTACTCCACAGTTCAGTGTGCTATCTTGTATGGTTTGGAATCGGAGCTTCAGAAAAGGTTTGAGAACCATGACCCACATGATATTGTTCGTGAACTCAAAATGATATTTGAGGCTCACATGGCAGTTGAGAGTTATGAGGATTCTAAAAAGTTCTTTAACTGTAAGATGGAAGAGGGCAGCTCCGTCAGTGAGCATGTGCTTAAGATGTCTGGCACGCAAGAAAGCTTGAAAGCTTGGGTATAGTGATTCCTAATGCTTTGGGGATTCACTGTGTCCTCCAATCACTACCACCAAGTTACAAGAACTTTGTGATGAACTACAATATGCAAAACATGGATAAGTCGTTGCCCGAACTCTTCTCCATGTTAAAGTCTGCTGAAATGGAGATCAAAAAAGAGCACAAAGTGTTGATGGTCAATAATACCACCAAATTCAAGAAGCAAGGCAAGTCTAAGAAAAAGGGAAACTTCAAGAAGGGTGGTAAGAAATTTACCGCACCAGCGAAGAAGACCAAGGCTGGGCCTAAGCCTGATACTGAGTGCTTTTACTGCAAGGGAGAAGGTCACTGGAAGTGGAATTGCCCAAAATACTTGGCGGATTTGAAGAACAACAACATCAAGAAGAAAGGTATATCCGATATACATGTTATTGATGTGTATCTCATTAGTAGTCGTAGTAGTGCCTGGGTATTTGATACTGGTTCGGATGCTCATATTTGTAACTTGAAACAGGTGCTGCAGAATAGACGGAAACTAGCGAAGAACGAGGTGACGATGCGCGTTGGAAATGGATCAAAGGTTGATGTGATCGCGGTCGGCACGCTACCTCTTCATATACCATCGGGATTACTTTTATACTTAAATAATTGTTATTTGGTGCCTGCGTTGAGCATGAACATTATATCCGGATCATGTTTATTGTGAGACGGTTACTTTTTTAAGTCCGAGAATAATGGTTGTTCGATTTATATGAGTAATATGTTTTATGCACATGCACCTTTGATAGATGGTCTATTCTTGTTGAATCTCAATTGTAGTAATACACATATTAATAACATTGAAGCTAAACGTTTGAAATTGAGCGATAACTCAACCTAATATGTGGCACTGTCGTCTTGGTCAGATTGGAGTGAAGCGTATGAAGAAACTCCATTCCGATGGACTTCTTGAATCACTTGAAAGATGTGAAGCATGTCTGACGGGTAAAATGACTAAGACTCCATTTTCTGGTATGATGGAGCGAGCTACAGACTTATTGGAAATCATACATACCGATGTTTGTGCTCCAATGAGTGTAGCATCGCGCGGTGGTTATCGTTATGTTCTTACCTTCACGGATGACTTGAGTAGATATGCGTATATCTATTTCATGAAACATAGGTCCAAAACTTTCGAGAAGTTTAAGGAATTTCAAAGTGAAGTAGAGAATCAACATAACAAGAAGATTAAGTTTCTACGATCTGATCATGGAGGTGAATATCTAAGTTATGAGTTTGGCGAGCATTTGAAGAAATGCGGAATACTTTCACAATTGACACCGCCGGGAACACCACAACGTAATGGTGTGTCAGAATGTCGTAATCGAAGTCTCTTAGATATGGTTCGTTTTATGATGTCACTTACATATTTACCGCTATCATTTTGGGGTTATGCATTAGAAACAGCCGCATTCACTTTAAATAGGTCACCATCTAAATCCGTTTAAACGACAATGTATGAATTATGGTTTGGGAAGAAACCTAAATTGTCGTTCCTTAATGTTTGGGGATGCGAAGCTTATGTAAATAAGTTACAGCCCGACAAGCTTGAACCCAAAGCTAAAAATGTATCTTCATAGGATATCTGAAGGAAACTATTGGGTATACCTTCTATCATAGATCTGAGGGCAAAATCTTCGTTGCCAAGAATGGATCCTTTCTAGAGAAGGAGTTTTTCTCGAAAGAAGTGACTGGAAGAAAAGTAGAACTCGACGAGGTTGTTGAATCTTCTCTCGGATTTGAAAGTAGCGCAGCACCAGAAGTGGTTCCTGTGGCTCCTACACCAATAAGAGAGGAAGTTAATGATGTTGATCATGAAACTTCGGTTGAAGTTACTACGGAACCTCGCAGGTCAACGAGAACTCGTACCACTCCTGATTGGTATGATCCCGTTATGAGTGTCATGTTGGTGGACAACATCGACGACCCTGCAACATATGAGGAAGCAATGATGAGCCCAGATTCCAATAAATGGCAAGAAGCCATGAAATCCGATATTGGATCTATGTACGAAAACCAAGTATGGACTTTGGTGGACTTACCGGATGGCCGAAAGGCTGTCGAAAACAAATGAATTTTCAAGAAGAAAACAGATGCTGATGGTAATGTTACTATCTATAAAGATCGACTTGTCACGAAAGGGTTTTGACAAATTCAAGGAGTTGACTACGATGAGACTTTCTCACCGGTAGTGAAGCTAAAGTTTGTGAGGATTTTGTTAGCAATCGCTGCATAATATGATTATGAGATATGGCAGATGGATGTCAAAACAGTGTTCCTCAATGGAGACATTGATGAAGAGTTGTATATGGTACAACCCAAAGGTTTTTTCGATCCGAAAGATGCTAACAAGGTATGAAAACTTCAACATTCCACTTATGGATTGAAGCAAGCATCCCGAAGTTGGAATCAACGTTTTGATAAGGTAATCAACAGCTTTGGTTTTATACAAACTTATGCAGAAGCTTGTATTTACAAGAAAGTGAGTGGGAGCTCTGTAGCATTCCTAATAATATATGTAGATGACATATTGTTGATTGGGAATGATGTAGACCTTCTTAATAATGTCAAGGATTATTTGAATAATAGTTTTTCAATGAAAGATCTTGGTGAAGCAGCTTACATATTAGGCATAAAGATTTATAGAGATAGATCAAGACGCCTAATATCATTGTCACAGAGTACATATTTGGACAAAGTTCTAAAGAGGTTTGGAATGGAAGATAGCAAGAAAGGGTTCTTGCCCATGTTTCCCAATACGACCTTGAGTAAAACTCAAAGTCTAGCAACGACAGAAGATAGAGAAAGGATGAGTAAGACTCCCTATGCCTCAGCCATAGGATCTCTTATGTATGACATGCTATGTACTAGACCCGACATTGCATATGCTGTTAGTTTGACTAGGAGATATCAAAGTGATCTAGGAGTGGATCATTGGACAGCGGTCAAAAACATCCTTAAGTACTTGAGAAGGACTAAGGATATGGTTCTTTCTTATGGAGGTGATGAACAGCTCGTTGTTAATGGTTACACCGATGCTAGTTGGAACACCGATCCGGATGATTCTAAATCTCAATCTGGAAATGTATTTATTTTGAATGGTGCAGCAGTTAGCTGGAGGAGTGCAAATCAAAGCGTTGTGGCGAGATCTTCAACTGAATCGGAATACATAGCTGCTTCGGAGGCTTCACAAGAGGCCATATGGATGAAGGAGTTCATTACAAATCTCGGTGTACTGGCTTCATAATCTAGCAAGGGTTAAGAAGATACGTTGAGTACGAACGTACTCAGCAAGTTCACTAGAAAATAAGTGTTTGATGCACTATATCTAAAGCCACATAACGTAGGTCGTAGGCAATGCAAGTTTTTATAAACATTTATTCAAAGGTTGCTTTTATTCTGAAAAGCTATGTCCGTCAGCCTTCACGGGTTTACCAGAACTTTCATGGAGTTCCTTTCCCACTGCGTTCGCAGATCCTTCCCGGAACAGGGAGTAACAAGTTACAGTTCTTACACTCTGCAGAGGTGCGTCACTTTACCCATGAGAGATCAACTCTTTGTTGCACAACCGGGCAGCTTATTCCCATCCACAATTCCATGATGTGGGCCCAGAAGATGATCTCGCGTGCCTCCTTGGTGTACACCATGCCCATATATTGAATTATGGCAATGGTTTGTACAGACCGTTAGATGCCAGAACTATCGTGGGACGTTGAGGGTTCCCACCCATATGCTGCATATCCTCTACGAATTACCAATTAATATGCATGCTACGAGTGATAACAGCCACGACCTGCACATCCGGCTACATGCGAGAGGAAGAAGATACAGCTGACTTCTCCATCCCATTTCAAATCTCATGGTTAACGCGTAATATATGGCGCAAGAATCACTGGCGACATTGTCTGTTAAGTCCTAGATAATATGTTCCTTTACCGCCGGAACTTTCATAGTAGGTCATTACCTCATGGTAAATAACCTATAATCATATTATTATGAAAATAGTGTTTTTGGACCTTTTTCAAATGCAGGTGATGACAACACTGGATTTGTAAAATACTTTACAAAAAATAACCAAAGGACATGAGCAAGTGTGAACTTGCCTTTTGTGATTGCAAGAATATGCACTCACGGTCTTCAAGACAATATAAGATCCAATATCTGAAATCAGCATCATTGGTCCGGTAAGGGCTAATGTTTAAAGAAGCAGGATGCTTTTATGCATAAGTAATGTAATGCATTTTATAAACGCGGATCCCGGGGATAATGTTGTTCTAAGGTTGGGATACTGGAAATGGTTACTTTAGAATGTGTTGTCCTTTCAGATAAGTTTCATACTTGTGCTTCTTATTAAGGCTTGTGTGTGTGAAATAACATGTAGTGATAATGGTAAACAACAATAAGATATATGAAAGTGGAATGTTACTTAAAGACTACTTATATAAGAATTACCTTATTTTTAAATCTTACTTTACAAGTATTGACATTTATAAGGAACTTACGTGTTTACAATCTTAGGTATGCAAGTATAGTTTGAAACAATGTGATTGTTATTATTTTTCATCTGTTGATTTTGATGAGAGTCCTTGAATTAATTTGTTAAGAGTTGGAGATATTATTATAAGGTTTGTTGATTAAAGTGGTAAAACGAATAACTTTTGAAGAAAATATTCCTTTTCTAAGGTCTAAACAATCTTTGTGGTTACTCAAATGTGGTCGAGGTTGTTTGTGCTTGCTTGAATGGTTTGGACTTGGGATGCTTTATGTCTTAACTATAACATACCAAAGTTAACTATAAAACACATAATAAAGTCTTTATCATAGTATTTAAAATATTATAGACTAAAGTTAACTTTAAAAACAAGGATGGTTTGAAAGTGTAATGATTATGATATTTGTACCTTGTGTACTTTATAATGTTTCCTTAAAGTTACTTAAAAATGGTTATTCTCCTATTTAATTATTGGTCTCTTAACTTTGTAATGGAACAAGATCACTTATTTCCTTATAAAGGTGTGATTATAGTTTGTGGATAAGTAAATAGTACTAGTGACTACTCATGAATTATCTTCGGATTTAGTCCATTATAAGGTTGTGAGTGGAACAATGGTAAAAGGTTGTATTTGATTAAAATATCATTCTTGAAGATTTTATAATTGTTAAAGATCTTTTTAGAAAATAAACTACACATATGGTTGAAGGATAATTCAATAAAATTGTATTTATAATGTTTTGAACCATTATGACTTCATAATATTAACACTTAAGAGTAATATTATTTATTTAGATTCCATTGGCTAATTTTTAGAATTATTAGCAATTTTTATTTACCTTATATGAATTATTCATTAAGGAAATAAGTTTAACTTCAAGTTATTAAAGTATTTAAATTCTTATTTAACTCAATAGTGGAATATTATATTTTTAACATGTAGGTATTTTTTTTGATCATTTTGGTAAATTACATTTTTTTTATGATTTGAAAATAATAAGATATGATTTTTATAAGATTTATTACTTTATAAATACTTAATAAATAATAAATATTTAATTAAGTGAAATAATAATGCATGCTTATAGTTTTAAATTATAGTTCTTATTTGTCTAAGATTTTTAGTATTTTATTTATATTTTTAATATTTATCATTATTAAAATATGAATTATCAAAGTTTCATTACTTATAAAGTCTTTATTAAATAATAATTATTTAAATAACTATTACAATAATGTTTGATAATAGTTTTAGTTGGTAGATTTAATTTTTCTAAACATTTTCATATATTACACATAATTTTCTGAATTATAAAACAAAAGTTGTTGATTTAACAAGATTTAATCATTTTATTTCATTTCTCGAATATTGATATTTGAATCTATATTTTTTTATCAATTTATTAAACAGGGAATACTCTTTGTACCGAGGCTAAACCTAGACACAGTCACTGACTGGTGGGGTCAGTACCACGTCAACATGCCACACAAGTAGTGGACCGGTCAAACGATGGATTAGGTCAAGGGTGATGTCGACATGACGTCGCTATGACGTCAGCACAACCACCACCCGGCGAGGATCTATGGCGCCCCAGCAAATGAAACTAGCCTAGTTCAAATCAGCGCAACATGC
Organism: Avena sativa; assembly: GCA_916181665.1. Lineage (NCBI taxonomy): Eukaryota > Viridiplantae > Streptophyta > Magnoliopsida > Poales > Poaceae > Avena > Avena sativa. Next base: position 26,175,823 of record OV702286.1, on the reverse strand, counting down.
TGAACCCTATAGTGGCGGCGCCGCTCGGAAATGGTCATCAAAGCCTCGGCTTCGACGAGCTCCGACGATGGATGACGGTGGCATAAGGTGTGACGATTTATTTACAATGATATGATGTGATTTAGGGGTACTGGAGGGTTCAGGAACTCACCCTGATGATGATAGAGAGGTCGACAAGGACCGGCGCGGTCGGAGATAAGCACACAGTCGACTTTTTCGACGAACCCCGACGGAAGGGAATGATAAAATTTGCACCCGCCCGAGCTCCCCTTGATCTATTGATTCTACTAAGATGAAGAGGGGAACGTGGTGGTTCTCGTTGACCACTCCATAGGCTCTGAGGTGGACTCTATCGACGGTGATGTGTGGCTCCGACGAGCTATGGTTTCAGCTAGAGGAGGAATCCTGGAGGAAGGTAGGAAATGGGGATGAGGACGAGAGAAATGAGCTCCATGGCGTTCTTATCCTTCCCCAGTGTCGGTAGTGCTAATCTTGGCACAGATGCGATGGCGGATGGCATCGCCGGCATCCGGCGAGCTGCTTCCAGCTGGAGGAGAAAGACGACGATGTCGCTTTTGCAGAAAACCCCTGGCGATTCTTTCAACTCAACCGGCAGTCCTTCTTCAGTCCCACCCGTCAGCTAGAGAAGAGGACAAGCTGGGCTGGCTGCTGGGCCTTTGCAAAGTGAACGGTAAGTTTGCTATTGCTACTCGTGGGCGACAGATAGAGAGATGAGAGAATGGGCCACGGCCAGAAACTGTTTTTTTTTGTTTTTTTTTCTGTTTTACTTTTCAGATTTGTATTTTAATCTTTGATTTGAACTTTTCTAACAAAGTTTATTTGCTGAATACTTGCAGCAACAATTGACATTGATTGAGATTTATTTTGTAAACCTTTATGGTAAATATTTTTATATTTCTTTATTTTCTTTATATGAACCCCTTTTAATATTTTGTAGAATCCTTTGTTATTAATTTTCTTTCTATACTAAACCATGGCTTTATTAAATTATATAATGATCCTATATCATTATTTGATGCAGGATATACAAATAAATTATTTGGTTAATATTACTCCCATAGATCTAGGGAATAACAGGGTATATATATTTTATTATAACTAGCATAATAGTTAGGGTTTGAATTGTAAATGCTTACTTTAAAGTTTAGGGTTCTTAATATACTTATATTCTTTTGTTGATGTGAGTAAATATTTAATGGATAAAACATATTGTCTTTATGTTTGTGATCTTTAATGATATCACCATTAAAAATAGACAGTTATACCCTGGAATGTCTGATGGAAAAGAATTAATAAAGATAACTCTTAAGCACATAGGTTTATGATAATTGGAAATGACAGAAATGTGCTTAAGTGATTTGCTATAGGAAAATATTCCTTATAACACATTGTTAAGATAAAATGATTTATCCAACAGATGAGATGGCTATTAAGCTTGATCATAGCTTTAGGGTTTAGTATTTACTAAGAATTCCTATCTTCAATAATTCAGAATTCTTGACTTCTACTTAAAGAATTCCTTCCCTGGATATATTGCTTCTCCATGTCCATCATCATGTGTTCATATGCTGAGATTTACTTCACAAGAATATTCTTATCCACCTTTTATTCTTCTAAACCGATTGATAAATCCAATGAGTTTGACACTAAAGCTTTTCATAATCTTCACATATCCAGACTTGGTTATATCAACTACTCTTTTGCTGATAACGTCCAATCCAACAAGTAGCTACTTCTAACTCCATTCCTATTCTTACATAATCATCCACCACTAATATTACTCCAGTTGATGTATATATCAAACTACTCCCCTCAAAATCTTACGATCTTTTAAGAGGAATAACACTACTTCCGTAACTCCATACTACACTAGCTTTACTTAATCATACTATCTTATATTTACTTTACTCCAGTAACTCATACTCCAACCTCACATGATATTAATGTGACTTGTATTGACTACTTTAGGATAACTTATCTATACTAGGGTTTAATCATGTTCTATCCACCAAGATCACTTATACATGATATAAGCATTCAATCTTGGTGACTAAAGCATGTTTATTACAATCCTTTGATCCTTTATGGATTAGGTTTCCAGTTGGCTAATCAAGATTTCATCAATACAACATTACAGTTGTATTGGAATCCTCTACTGAATATCTCTATACAAGCTTCCTTGACTATACAATCTTGATCCCATAGGATTACTCCTATTAATTACCTTCAATATTCATCCTTGTAATCTTTACCTCAGATACCCTTCTATCATTTCAGGAGTGAGTTAACTCCATCAATCATCCTATTGATTTAATTCTCTTTCAACACTCCCATCCTGATGATATTTAAATCTAGCATTACTACTTACCTTTCCTTACCTCCTTCTCTAAAGGATTTTAAGTGAATGCTATGATAAGAACAAGAGTTAATATCTCAAGAATTCATAGGTTAAGAATTGGTGAATCAATAGTTGATTAATCAACATTGATGAACAACATATATTAAGATAAGATTCAGTAGAGATGATAAAGATTGGTATGGAAAGAAAGATATATGGTGAATGATCTTGACTTAGTTTCTTTCCTAATCAATCTCACTAGAGAGTTAAGGTTAGGTATTACCATGATACTCATGGTATAAGTAGATGAGATTAAGATAGATCAAGATTTAGTTGTTACATTCCTATTACTTAAGTTATATTTGTAACTTGGTATTCATGAGTTATTGTGCAGAATATTATGGTATGTGTAGGGGTTCGTAGCATGGAAAACAAAATTTTTCTATCGCATACAAACAAACAAGCCAAGATCTATCTACTAGATTGCAGCAACGAGTCGATGGAATAACTCACCCTCGAAGATTCCAAAGTGTTTAACGAGAGCAGATTCTCGTGGGTGATGTAGTCGTACTCTTTCCGATCTCAAGATCGCGTAGACGATCCTTCCGGCGCCACGTTCCAGCAGCGCTCCCGCAGTCGGTCACACGTTCGGTACTCGACGAAGACCTTCCTCTCCCTTGTTCCAGCAGGCAGCGGAGGTTGTAGCACTCTCCTCGCGATTCCGGCAGCACAACGGCGTGGTACCGGAGGTAGAGGGGAGATCCCGCAGGGCTTCGCCTTAAGCCGGTGCGAGTATGGTGGAGCTTATGAGAGAGGCTATTAGTGGTCTAGTAATTAGACACACCAATTAGAGGGCTCTAAACCAATTAGAAGGCTCTAAACCGAAATAGCTCTAAATCGGGGTTTAGATCTAGGGTTTAGTTTAGAGGATAGGAACTTGTGTGTATAGAGAGGGGAGCCCTGCCCCTCCCTTTATAGGTGGGAGGGCCGGCGGCCAAGGGGAGGGAGTGGAGTCCCTCCCCAACTCGGCCTTGGGAGGTGCGCCGGCTTGGAGAGGAGGGACTCCTCCCCCAAGTCGGTTTCAACCTTCTCCTCTTTTCCTCTTTCCGAAAACTGGCAGTTTGACTTTTCAAACTAGCCGTTTGACTTTTCAAATTAGGATTTGAATTAACCCTTTATTTCGGACAGCAAGAACACTTAGTACATGATGCAATCATTCCAACATGCAATGACACATTCATGTACCCTTCCCCCTCCGGAGTGCCGGACATTCCGGGACCTTCTAGAATGTTCCCGATGAAAACACCGGAACCATTCCCCAACTCCGAAACGGGACTTTCCTTATATGAATCTTATTCTCCGGACCATTCCGGATCACCTCGTGATATCCCGGATCCCATCCGAGACTCCGAACAACATTCGGTCTCTTTCTCATAATACCATAACTACTCAAACAACGTCGAATCCTTAAGTGTGTCTCCCTACGGTTCGTGAATTATGCGGACATGATCGAGACACTTCTTCGAACAATAACCAATAGAGGAATCTGGAAATTCATATGGCTCCCACATATTTCTACGATTACTTTGCGATCGAATGAACCACTTACATACGATACCAATTTCCCTTTGTCTCACGATATGTTACTTATCCGAGGTTATGATCGTCGGTATCTCTGCATACCTTGTTCAACCTCGTTACTGATAAGTACTCTTTTCTCGTTCCCGTGATATGTGATCCCTTGTGACCCAGTCACATGCTTGCAAGCTAATTGGATGACATTTCACCGAGAGGGCCCAGAGAATATCTATCCGTCATATGGATGGACAAATCCCACTCTTGATCCATGTGTTTCAACCAATACTTTCTGAACACTCAATACCACCTTTATAGCCACCCTGTTACGGTGTGGTGTTTGATGACATCAAAGCATCCATCCGGTAAAGGTGATATGCATGATCTCATGGTCGAAGGAATTAGGTTACTATGTATCAGAAAGCATATAGCAATTGAACTATTGAAATGACTTGATCTTTATGCTACGCTTATCTATAGGAGTATGTCCACCATATCATTCTCCTAACGATATGATCTTGTTGTTAACAACATCTCAATGTTCATGATAGGGAAACCACAATCATCTATTAACCAACAAGCTAGTGAAGTATAGAGGCTATACTAGGGACTTCAATTTAAGTTTACAATTCACACAAGTATTAATGTTTCCTTGTTAATACTATTATAGCATGAATATAAACATTTATCATAAACACAAAGATATAATAATAACTACATTTATTATTGCCTCTAGGGCATATCTCCAACAGTCTCCCACTTGCACTAGAGTCATCTAATCTAGATTACATGGTAATATACCGAACACCCATGGCAGTTTGGTGTTGGTCATGTTTTGCCCTCGGGAGAGGTTTAGTCAATGGATCCGCCACATTCAGATCTGTGTGTACTTTGCAAATCTTTATATCCCCATCCTGGATATGTTCTCGAATAGCGTGGAAACGCAGCTTGATATGCTTCAGCTTCTTGTGTGACCTTGGTTCTTGTGCATTGGCTATGGCGCCCATGTTATCACAGTAGATAGACATTGGGTCCAGCGCACTAGGAACCACACCCAGCTCTGTAATGAACTCTTTCATCCATATCGCTTCTTGTGAAGCCTCCGAAGCAGCCATGTATTCCGATTCAGTTGAAGATCTCGCCACAACGCTTTGCTTTGCACTCCTCCAGCTAACTGCTGCACCATTCAAAATAAATACGTATCCGAATTGTGATTTAGAATCATCCGGATCAGTGTTCCAACTAGCATCGGTGTAACCATTAACAACGAGCTGTTCATCACCTCCATAAGAAAGAACCATATCCTTAGTTCTTCTCAAGTACTTAAGGATGTTTTTGACCGCTGTCCAATGATTCACTCCTGGATCACTTTGATATCTGCTAGTTAAACTAACAGCATATGCAATGTCGGGTCTAGTACATAGCATGGCATACATTAGAGATCCTATGGCTGATGCATAGGGAGTCTTACTCATCCTTTCTCTATCTTCTGCCGATGTCGGACTTTGAGTTTTACTCAAGGTCGTATTGGGCAACATGGGCAAGAACCCTTTCTTGCTTTCTTCCATTCCAAACCTCTTTAGAACTTTGTCCAAATATGTACTCTGTGACAATGATATTTGGCGTTTCGATCTATCTCTATAAATCTTTATGCCTAATATGTAAGCTGCTTCGCCAAGATCCTTCATTGAAAAACTATTATTCAAATATTCCTTGACACTATTAAGAAGGTCTACATCATTCCCAATCAACAATATGTCATCCACATACAGTATTAAGAATGCTACAGAGCTCCCACTCACTTTCTTGTAAATACAAGCTTCTCCATAAGTTTGTATAAAACCAAAACTTTTGATTACCTTATCAAAACGTTGATTCCAACTTCGGGATGCTTGCTTCAATCCATAGATGGACCGTTGAAGTTTGCATACCTTGTTAGCATCTTTAGGATCGACAAAACCTTTGGGTTGCATCATATACAACTCTTCATCAATGTCTCCATTGAGGAATGCTGTTTTGACATCCATCTGCCATATCTCATAATCGTAATATGCAGCGATTGCTAACATAATCCTCACAGACTTTAGCTTTGCTACTGGTGAGAAAGTCTCATCGTAGTCAACTCCTTGAATTTGTCGAAACCCTTTTGCGACAAGTCAAGCTTTATAGACAGTAACATTACCATCAGCATCTGTTTTCTTCTTGAAAATCCATTTGTTCTCGACAGCCTTCCGGCCATCCGGTAATTCCACCAAAGTCCATACTTGGTTTTCATACATGGATCCAATCTCGGATTTCATGGCTTCTTGCCATTTATTGGAATCTGGGCTCATCATCGCTTCCTCATATGTCTCGGGGTCATCGGTGTTGTCCACCAACATGACATTCATAACGGAATCATACCAATCTGGAGTGGTACGAGTTCTCGTTGATCTCCGAGGCTCTGTAGCAACTTCAACCGAAGTTTCATGATCAGCATCATTAGCTCCCTCTCTAATTGGTGCAGGCACCACAGGAACTTCTTCCGGTGCTGCGCCACTCGCAATTTCGAGAGAAGGTTCGACAACCTCGTCGAGTTATACTTTCCTTCCAGTCACTTCTTTCGAGAGAAATTCCTTCTCTAGAAAGGATCCATTCTTAGCAACGAAGATTTTGCCTTCGGATCTATGATAGAAGGTATACCCAATAGTTTCCTTCGGGTATCCTATGAAGACGCATTTTTCCGCTTTGGGTTCAAGCTTGTCCGGCTGTAACTTCTTTACATAGGCTTCGCATCCCCAAACTTTAAGGAACGACAATTTAGGTTTCTTCCCAAACCATAATTCATACGGTGTCGTTTCAACGGATTTAGATGGTGCCCTATTTAAAGTGAATGCGGCTGTTTCTAATGCATAACCCCAAAATGATAGCGGTAAATATGTAAGTGACATCATAGAACGAACCATATCTAAGAGAGTTCGATTACGACGTTCAGACACACCATTACGCTGTGGTGTTCCCGGCGGTGTCAACTGCGAAAGTATTCCGCATTTCTTCAAATGCTCGCCAAACTCGTAACTTAGATATTCACCTCCACGATCAGAACGTAGAAATTTAATCTTCTTGTTACGTTGATTCTCTACCTCACTTTGAAACTCCTTAAACTTCTCGAAAGTTTCGGACTTATGTTTCATGAAATAGATATACCCATATCTACTCAAGTCATCTGTGAAGGTAAGAACATAACGATAACCACTGCGCGATGCTACACTCATTGGACCACACACATCGGTATGTATGATTTCCAATAAGTCCGTAGCTCGCTCCATCATACCAGAAAACGGAGTCTTAGTCATTTTACCCATCAGACATGCTTCGCATCTTTCAAGTGATTCAAAATCAAGTGATTCAAGAAGTCCATCGGAATGGAGTTTCTTCATACGCTTCACTCCAATGTGACCAAGACGACAGTGCCACATATAGGTCGAATTATCGCTTGATTTCAATCGTTTAGCTTCAATGTTATTAATATGTGTATTTCCACTATCGAGATTCAATATGAATAGACCATCTATTAAAGGTGCATGTGCATAAAACATATTACTCATATAAATAGAACAACCATTATTCTTAGATTTAAACAAGTAACCGTCTCGCAATAAACAAGATCCCGATATAATGTTCATGCTCAACGCAGGCACCAAATAACAATTATTTAAGTATAAAACTAATCCCGATGGTAGATGAAGAGGTAGCGTGCCGACCGCGATCACATCAACCTTTGATCCGTTTCCCACGCGCATCGACACCTCGTTCTTCGCTAGCTTCCGTTTATTCTGCAGCTCCTGTTTCGAGTTACAAATATGAGCAACCGAACCAGTATCAAATACCCAGGCACTACTACGAATACTAGTGAGATACACATCAATAACATGTATATCAGATATACCTTTCTTCTTGATGTTGCCGTTCTTCAAATCCGCCAAGTACTTTGGGCAATTCCGCTTCCAGTGACCTTCTCCTCTGCAGTAAAAGCACTCAGTTTCAGGCTTAGGTCCAGCCTTGGTCTTCTTCGTTGGCATGGTAACTTTCTTACCACCCTTCTTGAAGTGTCCCTTCTGCTTAGACTTGCCTTTCTTGAATTTGGTGGTCTTATTGACCATCAACACTTGGTGCTCTTTCTTGATCTCCACTTCTGCAGATTTTAACATAGCAAATAGTTCTGGCAACTCTTTGTTCATGTTCTGCATGTTGTAGTTCATCACAAAGTTCTTGTAACTTGGTGGTAGTGATTGGAGGATGCGGTAAACCCCCAAAGTATTAGGAATCACTATACCCAAGCTTTGAAGTTTGTTTGCGTGCCCAGACATCTTAAGCACATGCTCACTGACGGAGCTGCCCTCTTCCATCTTGCAGTTAAAGAACTTTTCAGAAGCTTCATAACTTTCAATTGCCGCATGAGTCTCAAAAATTAATTTGAGATCCTCGACAATATCATATGGGTCTGACTCTTCAAACCTTTTCTGAAGCTCCGATTCTAAACCATACAAGATAGCACACTGAACTATGGAGTACTGATTCTTCCGAGCAAGGTAAACATTCTTTACTTCATCGGTAGCATCAGCTGCAGGTGGGTCACCTAGCGGTGCATCCAGCACATAGGTCAAATTACCAGCTGTGAGGACAATCCTCAAATTGCGGAACCAATCCGCGAAGTTGCTTCCATTGTTTTTCAACTTTTCTTTCTCTAGGAACGCATTAAAATTGATGGTAGGGGCTGCCATTGATCTACAACATATTTGCAATAGTTTAGACTAAGTTTATGACAAATTGAGTTCAAATTAATTAATGAAATTAAACTAGGTGAACTCCCACTCAAAACAACATCCCTCACATTGTTTTAGTGATCACATGAACCAAATCCACTACATCAACTCCGATCATCACGAGAGTTGATATAGTTTCAATGGCGAACAATCGACATGTTCATCATATCTACTATATGATTCATGCTTTACCTTTCGGTGATCCGTGTTCCTGAGGCCATGTCTGTACATGCTAGGCTCGTCAAGATCAAACCTTAGCTACCGCATAAGCAAATCTGGCTTGCTTACGTTGTATTCACCCGCGGAATCAAAGACACCCGATCATCACGTGGTGCTTCGAAGCAACAAGCTTTGGCAACGGTGCATACTAAGGGTGAACACTTTAGAACTTGAAATTTATGTGCATGAGGGATCATCTTATAATGCTACCGTCGTCTACTAAGCAATACAAGATGCATAAAGGATTAACATCACATGCAATTCATAATATGTGATATGATATGGCCTTTCTTCTTTGTGCTTCCGATCTCCATCTTCAAGCACGAACATGATCTCCATCATCACCGGCATAGCATCAAGGTCAATGACGCTTCTTCATGGTTGTCGTCCACCAGCTTCAACTATTACAACTATTTTGAATAGACACGCAGGTCTTAACAGAATTTAAAGACAACCATATGGCTCCTGCCGGTTGCCAACTTACAATAAGGAACATTGCATACATCAAATATAATCACAATCATGGCCATATCACATCACTGCACACCCCTGCAAAACAAAGTTAGACGCTTCTACTTTCTTTGCATATTTTACGTGGTTTGGGGCTTTCCATAAGTGTCGTTCTAACCTACGAACAAGAACCACAACATTGATACTAGCATTGTTGATTACCCGTTGTAAATTGGATCTTTACTATGCTAGGAGAAACAGGCACCCGCAAAGCCACTTATGCAATACAAGTTGCATGTCAAGCGTGGAGCAAATCTCATGAACGATGTCATGTAAGGTTAGCCCGGGCCGCTTCATCCCAACATACCGCAAGATGCAAAGTACACAAAAAGCAATCTACAATAAAAGCATCAACGCCCACAATGACCATTGTGTTCTACTCGTGCAACAGATCTACATATAGACACGGCTCTGATACCACTGTAGGGGTTCGTAGCATGGAAAACAAAATTTTTCTATCGCATACAAACAAACAAGCCAAGATCTATCTACTAGATTGCAGCAACGAGTCGATGGAATAACTCACCCTCGAAGATTCCAAAGTGTTTAACGAGAGCAGATTCTCGTGGGTGATGTAGTCGTACTCTTTCCGATCTCAAGATCGCGTAGACGATCCTTCCGGCGCCACGTTCCAGCAGCGCTCCCGCAGTCGGTCACACGTTCGGTACTCGACGAAGACCTTCCTCTCCCTTGTTCCAGCACGCAGCGGAGGTTGTAGCACTCTCCTCGCGATTCCGGCAGCACAACAGCGTGGTACCGGAGGTAGAGGGGAGATCCCGCAGGGCTTCGCCTTAAGCCGGTGCGAGTATGGTGGAGCTTATGAGAGAGGCTATTAGTGGTCTAGTAATTAGACACACCAATTAGAGGGCTCTAAACCAATTAGAAGGCTCTAAACCGAAATAGCTCTAAACCGGGGTTTAGATCTAGGGTTTAGTTTAGAGGATAGGAACTTGTGTGTATAGAGAGGGGAGCCCTGCCCCTCCCTTTATAGGTGGGAGGGCCGGCGGCCAAGGGGAGGGAGTGGAGTCCCTCCCCAACTCGGCCTTGGGAGGTGCGCCGGCTTGGAGAGGAGGGACTCCTCCCCCAAGTCGGTTTCAACCTTCTCCTCTTTTCCTCTTTCCAAAAACTGGCAGTTTGACTTTTCAAACTAGCCGTTTGACTTTTCAAATTAGGATTTGAATTAACCCTTTATTTCGGACAGCGAGAACACTTAGTACATGATGCAATCATTCCAACATGCAATGACACATTCATGTACCCTTCCCCCTCCGGAGTGCCGGACATTCCGGGACCTTCTAGAATGTTCCCGATGAAAACACCGGAACCATTCCCCAACTCCGAAACGGGACTTTCCTTATATGAATCTTATTCTCCGGACCATTCCGGATCACCTCGTGATATCACGGATCCCATCCGAGACTCCGAACAACATTCGGTCTCTTTCTCATAATACCATAACTACTCAAACAACGTCGAATCCTTAAGTGTGTCTCCCTACGGTTCGTGAATTATGCGGACATGATCGAGACACTTCTTCGAACAATAACCAATAGAGGAATCTGGAAATTCATATGGCTCCCACATATTTCTACGATTACTTTGCGATCGAATGAACCACTTACATACGATACCAATTTCCCTTTGTCTCACGATATGTTACTTATCCGAGGTTATGATCATCGGTATCTCTGCATACCTTGTTCAACCTCGTTACTGATAAGTACTCTTTTCTCGTTCCCGTGATATGTGATCCCTTGTGACCCAGTCACATGCTTGCAAGCTAATTGGATGACATTTCACCGAGAGGGCCCAGAGAATATCTATCCGTCATATGGATGGACAAATCCCACTCTTGATCCATGTGTTTCAACCAATACTTTCTGAACACTCAATACCACCTTTATAGCCACCCTGTTACGGTGTGGTGTTTGATGACATCAAAGCATCCATCCGGTAAAGGTGATATGCATGATCTCATGGTCGAAGGAATTAGGTTACTATGTATCAGAAAGCATATAGCAATTGAACTATTGAAATGACTTGATCTTTATGCTACGCTTATCTATAGGAGTATGTCCACCATATCATTCTCCTAACGATATGATCTTGTTGTTAACAACATCTCAATGTTCATGATAGGGAAACCACAATCATCTATTAACCAACAAGCTAGTGAAGTATAGAGGCTATACTAGGGACTTCAATTTAAGTTTACAATTCACACAAGTATTAATGTTTCCTTGTTAATACTATTATAGCATGAATATAAACATTTATCATAAACACAAAGATATAATAATAACTACATTTATTATTGCCTCTAGGGCATATCTCCAACAGTATGATCCCTTAAGGATCAGATATTAATCATTAAGCAATACATTATGATTTAATTTGATTATATTTGATCGACCCTTATATCAAATCACGTTCTCCCAAATAAGGCTTAAGCAAAAGGTCATATTGAAACTTATCGCAGTCAACTTGATGATCTACTTCAATTCCATAAGTTGAGAGAAGCTTCAATCACTTGGACAAGTTTTTTTCAAAAGCGCGAAAATTACTCGGATTTTCTATGCATGAATGCAATCCACAAATCTGGGTTCAACTTATTTCTAAGCTCTAATACTGGGATGTTACAGATATGCATAGAATTGGTAGAATTTCTTCTGAAATACATCCTGAATCTAGTGCATCTATTGAGAATTCTGAACAACCACATGAGGAAGTCCTTGAGAAGGATGACAATGAACCTCTCACGAGGAGTAAGAGACAGAGGATTGCATAATACTTTGGTAATGATTTCATCATGTACCTTGTGGACGATACTCTCAGATCCATTGCCGAGGCATATGCACCTCCTAATGCAGATGATTGAAAAGAAGTTGTCCAAAATGAGATGGACTCGATTCTTTCTAATGAAATTTGGGAATTATCAGAATGACCCTATGGTTGTAAATCTATGGGCAATAAGTGGGTGTTCAAGAAGAATCTAAGGCCTGATGGTGCTATTGAGAAATACAAGGAACGACTTGTAGCTAAGGGCAACACATAGAAAGAAGGCGAAGATTACTTTGACACCTATTCACCTGTCGCTAGACTGACCACCATTCGAGTAATATTGTCCCTGGTTTCCTCTTATGGTCTTCTCGTTCATCAAATGGGCGTTAAGAAATCTTTCCTTAATGGAGAGTTGGAAGAGGAGATCTATATGGATTAGCCGGATGGGTTTATGGTAAAAGGTGAAGAGACAAAGGTGTGCAAGTTATTAAAATCTTTATATATCCTGAAACAAGCACCTAAGCAATGGCATGAGAAGTTTGACATAACTATACTTTCTACTAGCTTTGTCATTAATGAGGTTGATAGATGTGTTTACTACCGCAATGTTGGGGGCGATAGTGTTATATTATATTTGTACATGGATGACATTCTGATCTTTGGTATAAAACATGAAAGTGATAAATAAAGTCTAGTCTTTCTTGTCAAAGAGTTTTGATATGAAAGATCTGGGAGAGGCTGATGTGATTCTGAACATCAAGCTTACTAATAACAAGAATAGGATTACTTTAACGCAATCTCATTATGTTGAGAAGGTCTTAAGCCAATTTTTCTTTATTGATGGCAAGACTTCTCCAACACCTTATGATACCAGTTTGACATTAATAAAGAATAAGAAGAAACCAACAAATCAGTTGAAATATTCACAAATTGTTGGTTCTCTCATATACTTAGCAAGCACTACAAGGCCCGATATCTCTTTTGATATGAGCAAGTTGAGTAGGTTCATGTCTAACCTGTGTATTGATTATTGGCATGCACTTGAATGGGTCATGCGCTATCTATGTGGTACAATGAGTTATGGCATTCACTATTCAGGGCACCCTGCTGTGCTTAAAGGATATAGTGATTCGAACTGGATCTTTGAGTTGATGAACTCTACCCCACAAGCAGGTCTATGTTTACCCTTGGAGGTGGCGCGATGTCATGGAGGTATCGTAGACAGACCTTATTGACGAGGTCAATTATGGAAGCAGAACTTACTGCTTTAGACACAACCATTGTTGAGTCAAAATGGCTGGGTGAGCTGTTGATGGACTTGCCTGTGGTTAAAAAAACTTTGCCGAAAATCATTTTGAATTGTGACAACCAAACTGTTATTGTTAAGGTGAAAAATTCTAAGAATAACGCGAAGTCATCAAGACATGTGAAGAGACATTTGAAATCTGTCAAAAAATTGAGAAACTCTAGAGTAATAACTGTTACGTATATTCAAATAGACAAAAACCGGATAGGTCCCTTTACAAAGGGACTATCACGAAATATGATAGAAAGTGCATCGAGGGAGATGGGGTTGAGACCCATGGATGTCACACCTTAGTGGTAACCCAACCTATGTGAGTGGAGATCCGGTTAATTAGGACCTGGGAAGAACAAGTTGGTGGTTTGACTGAGGAGAGTATTTTATAACCCTCTCTTTATGAAGATGCCTAACTCTCATAATATGTAAGGCAGGTTGGCAATATGCCTTAATGTGTTTCTGTTAGCGATAACTAGCAAATATGCTGCCCTACATGGCATTCCTGAGAGAACACACCTATATGAGCTGGACTGTAAATGTCGCGGTCTATGAGATTTGGATGATCTCTAATAAACTCATGAAGAGACCAAGAAGTATAATGCATATGCTCCAACCCGCATGGTAGACTACCGATAGCTAGGTACTAGTTATGATTTTGAGTGAAATCTATTGACACCAAACTTGCAATTCAAGGTTCGTCCATTGTTAAAATTGTTAATAGACGTATCTCAAGATTCTAGGCAGAATTTTAACTTAATAGTCTCACATTGGTGGCAGCTCACATGTGTGTGGCAAGAGTAGTGTGAGATAAAGTTTAGTCCCACATGGGAAGTTAAAAGGAGAGTTGCACCACCTTATAAGATAGAGTTTTGCACTACTTTATAAGAGAGTGACAATAACAGAGCTACACTCGCACCTCCTACGACGCCGCCGCTCGCCCGCCCGTCACGTCACGACGCGCGCGCCGTGGGAATCTCGCCGAGCCGAGGTTTATTTTGCTTCTCAGGAAAATGTCGCTCCCGATCATGGGCTATCTGTAATCGATCCAAACATGCGCGACATGGGCTTGGTGCAGACAGTGTCCTGTACGAGATTTTCCGAACATCTCTATATAAATGTCTATGCCGCTTGCACAACGCACACACCGAACCAATCTAGGGTTTTGCTAGCCTCTCTGCTTGCGCCGCCATAGTAGTCTACTCCATCCCGCTTACCGGCGTGCACCGGCGAACGGGAGAGCAGGTCTCTGGAACCACTTTGCTTTGGGATCCTGTTTGGGAGAGAAAGAATAAGGTTTTTGAGAAGCGCTCCACGCGACTGCTCAAGTTCGTCATCACGGCGTGTCTTCCTAGGCTATCTCTTGGTCCTCGAGCGACTCGTCTTTAATGCTGACTTCTTCGACAGGCTATGGCAAACGCTGCACCTTGGCGACTTCATCGGCAACCGATCAGTACATATACCGTCATCCGATGTGTTGCTTTACTATGACTGTTAGTACGTATACTCTACTACTATTCATGTTGATCAATACATCTAATATGTTAGAGGTTCACGTGATTGTAATTGTTGCTGTCATTATTTATATTCTGGAATTAATTGTGAAAATTATGCCTAATAATCCAACAGTAACTTTTTGGAATGTTGAAGTTTTAATAAAAGGTTGTGTGCTACCGATGCAAAGGCCGGGTTCTTAATCCCCTTTTCAAAAAACAATTTTTTCATGATTAAGCATCTAATCACTCATGGGGAGACATGAAGTGTGGTGGTACTATTGCAACTATGGGATGCTTAGTCGCCGCATGCTTTAAATTTTTCGCTGCTTGATCCCTGTATCAATTCTAAGTGATCCTTGAGTTTGTACTCACATTGTAACTTCCTCTGGATATTGATAAAAGTTTTTGTGGATGCAATTTCCGGGTCTTAATTCCCTTTTCAAAAAAATTCCTCATGAAGTGTGGTACGGTGGTACTTTTGCAGCTAGTTAGAAGTGTGACAGCATTGACACGGACCATCAAGTATAATAATACTTAACCATCACCATTATATTTTATGGCATCGAATTACAATACATGAGGCAGCAGCAGAAATATTTCCACGTACAAGGCCTCGATCTCCATCTAAGTACACACTGATAAACGAAGGTAAGTAACAGTGGAATAGCGATGCAGAAAATAGCAAGCAGTGGAACAAGAACTAGTGATCCAAGTCCCTAGCACGAGATACAAGACAAATAAGAACTTAAGCTACTAATATGGCAAATCAAGGAAGGATAAGTTGACAATAGGTAGCACAGTCATCCCCACCAAGATGGCGGCCGAGAGGATCAACCGACGCTATAGAGTGAAGAGGGACCGAAGCTCGACGGCAGCCATGCGTTCCGCGATAAGATCCAGAGGAGTGGCGGACACGGTGCTGGGGTTGGGCAGGGTCTGCTTCGATGAACCCGATGTTGACGGATCCGGCGTCGCTTGTGTCAACGCACCCAACGCTGCCTTGGGTGGTAACGGAGCCTGAAAAGGAGGTGTCTACGTGGAAACCAGGGGGTGGGGTGGGGGTCAGGATGGTGCCGCTGTCTCCAAACCAACCTGCTGCAGCTGCGGCAGGCGGGATGGCTGGGTTAACAGCCCCGGCGCCTCTAGTGGCAATACTCCCTTGTAGCTGCGGCGGTGCGTGGGTGAGCACCACCGCCCCTGCGCGGGCAGTGGTTACGTTTCCTTCCTCGGCGGTGCTCATGGTTGCTCCTACTACAGCAGTTTTCAGGGCCAGGTGGGAGGAAGGGTTGCAAGTTAGGGCATAGACGGGTCTAGTATATATAGCCGGGTTGAGCAAAGGGTGGCCTGGTATACACTACAGGTGCTTAAAGAGAGAGAATGGTAAAGCACCCCCTTAATTAAGCGGCCTGCTCTCCACTGCTAGATGCTCTTTTCTCAGTTGTGGGCTTGTTTACTTAGCACTTAGCTCAATCACTTTTGACCTCCAAACGCACACTCTCTTTTTTCATTCAAAACCACCAAGTGGCTGACTCCCTTCCGAGTCCTGAGCTCACAAACAAAATGCCTAGAGCAGGAGAGAGGTCATTCCCCTACTGTATTCGGTGGAGGGAGAAAAGCAAGCGCCGGCACCGCATCAGGTTTGTTCATCAAAGCCACTAGAAATGGCCGCTAATTACCACCAATAATTATTACAGATACAGAGAGGAAAAAAAATTCTACTTCCACTAAACCCCATCGATCTGGCCGCAATGGCGTGTTCCGGAAGGCTCTACCGGAAAACTCCTCTAGGCGACTAATGCTTGGAGATTGCTGGATCGGGTAAGATTCAACCACCGTGTTTTACTCTGTCGGTTTGGTTTCTGAGGAGATGTTTTCCCCCACAAACATTTCCAGTTCCAGCAACATCCCTAAATAAAAAAAATAGCCGAGAAACCAATAAAAGAATTTGCACATTGCGTCTCTGAACCAACCAACACGATGGCTATCATGTATGTGGCTTCACGCAGTTGCAGCAAAGGAACAATTCTTCCGGCAGTTTCGACCCATGTACAAAGTATCGTGATGCCTAATCATAATAAGGAGATAGTCAATGACATATGCAAGATTACAACACTTCATTTTGCATGAGAACATAAGTGTGGAAATAATGTCATGGCGTCAGAATGTATTATAGGGCATGAATATCTCTTCTGCATACTGTAACAAACACAATAATTCTCAATAGTGACTTCAGTTCAGTAATCTCCTTCCAAAAATTTCTACTCTAGAAAAGGGGGAAAGGAGACCAGTACCTCGGACAACAGGTGGAATGACAGGCATGAGGGAATTAACATGACATGGCTATCTAAGTTCAACTAAAACAGATGAAAAACTCAACAGTTGCAAGTATGAGGGCATTTGACATCCCTATAGAGCACCACGAAGTTTAGCAGGAGCGTACTGTTGAAGAATAACAAAGTGGAATGAACAAGGAGGCCATGAAGGCATCAACAGATAGCAGGCACAAAATAGGCTTCCCAAAATAATTTTGAACCTGTTCTCATGGAGCTATTAATAAGCTTCATGATCAGAAAGCTGCATTATCCTATTATCGAACAAGGAACATCTCATATATTTCATTTGTCTAAACCAAAGAAAAAGGTGATGTTATATCGTTACTTGGCCTTGTAGCTCTTGCAAATAAGCACTTTTCTTTTCGATCCTACCTAAGGAGATCCGTCAGTGAACATGAACAAATAAATGAATAGTACTATAAACAAGTGTTAAGTGTTGATTTAATATTCTTAGACAATTTAGATTCGATCTCTAACCGTTTGCAATATTTAGGGTCTTCGGACACATTTTTGTGTCATCAACCATTGGCAGATTTGACACCTCAAATGATGAATTCTATTTTAGCGTATGTGTTCAACGTGGTAGATGGTTGTTTAATCTAGCCGCATTCTTATTTCAAGCATCGCACACTTTTAACTATGAAATAACAAGTAATACCAGCAGAAACCAGATCTTGTAGGCAAGGTATATGTAGTCTTCTTACTTATTTGCTTGCTTTTCAATCTTTCCCATATATATTGTGCGTGGTTCCTTGCCACAAATCTACATATACCTTGACTACAAGATCTTGCTTGAATTTTACCATATATAGCATATGTGGGTCCTTATTTGTATTTGTGTATTAAACCATTCCCACATGCTCGTGGATGGATCCATGAATAATATTCACATGCCACATGGGTTTGTTCACATGTTATAATCCAAATCATGCTCCCATATGGTCACATGTGAATTCATCTTATTTTTTTTTCTTTAATTCCATTAATTGGATTTTTGGCTCAAATACATGATCCCATGCGCATGAATGTTGTTTTCAAAAAATAGAGCATAAATGCATGCTTGTCACATTTCCATGGCACATGCATTATGGTCATCAAACTCATGGCTCATGTACTCGCCTCCTCGGTCCGACCAAAGAAACTTTATTTTCTTGCCGAGTTGATTCTGTGCTTCATTCTGGAATTCTTTTAACTTTTCAAAGGATTTCGACTTATGTTTCATCAAGTAGATATATCCATACCGACTGAAATCATCAGTGAAGGTAATGAAGTACTTATAACCACCCCTGTATGTCATGCTCGTTGGTCCACATACATAACTATGTACTAGTCTAAACAAGTCGGACGCCCTTTCGCAACTCTTTGCAAAATGTGTCTTGGTCATTTTGCCGAGTAGAAAAGATTCGCATGTCTCGAACGACTCCAAGTCGAACGAAGTTAGGAGTCCATCATCATGGAGATTCTTCATGCGTTTCCAACTTATATGACCAAGCCGACAGTGTCAAAAGTAAGTCATATTCAGATCATTTGGTTTCAACCTTTTAACATTTATGTTATAAAACCGACTCACCATAAAGATTCAAAATAAATAACCCATCCTAGATGGGTGGAAATCCGTGAAACATATCATTCAAATACAAAGAATAACCATTATTCTTGATATTCGACTCATGGCCTTGCCTCATCAAACATGAAGCAGAAATAATGTTTCGACTGAGCACTGAAACATAATAACAATTATTCAGTTCCATAATGAATCTGGAAGGTAAATGGAGTTGCATCGTGCCGACTTCCAATGCAGCAACTCTTGCTTTGTTGCCGACTCGAAAATCAACCTCGCCTCTTGCTACGCTCCTAGTTCTTACCAGTCCCTGCAATGAGTTGCAGATGTGAATAACTGATCCGGTATCATATACCCAAGAACTATTAGGTGCATCAGCAAGATAAATGTCTATAACATTGCAAACAAGTGTACTTGAGTCGGAAGTCATACCACCACTCTTGGCTTTGTCGGCCAAGTACTTGCTGCAATTCCTCTTCAAGTGGCCACCCGCCTTGCAGTAGAAGCAAGTGGATCCGGCTGAATGAGATGGCTTAGTCCCTGAGGAAGCGCTTGGGATCGGGTCCTGAGCCTACTTTCCTCCTGAATTAGCCTTCTTCCTAGTCCAAGAACTCTTCTTAAACTTATCCTTATTCTGTACCATCAACACTTGACTGGCTCCCTTCTTAAGATTCTGCCTGCTTGAGCATCACATGCAATTTAGTGAGCTCCTTATCCATACCATGCATGTGCTAGTTCGAAATGAGCTAACCATACGCACTAGGAAGAGTGTTCAGAATTATATCTGTAGCGAACTCTTCGCTAATGGGGTAGCCAAGCCTCTCCAGAGACTGCATGTAACCAACCATTTTGATCACATGTGGACTTAGTGGATCACCATCCTTAAGCTTGCAACTCAGCAAAGCCTGAGAGACTTCATACCTGTCAGTCTTTGCTTGAGCCTGGAACATACTTTTGAGGCTTTCGATCATATCGTAGGCCTCAACATTCTCGAACTGCTTTTGCAAGTCTGGTTCTATGTGAGCAAGCATAAGACAGCTTATATCTGTGGACTCATCCTTAGCCCAATAGTAGTCATTGGTGGAAGCGACAGTCGCATTCTCATTTGGCTCATCTGGAAGTGGATTGTCTAGGACATGGTCCTTCTTTTATTGTTTAAGAACAATTCTCAGATTTCAATACCAGTTGGTAAAATTAGTGTCGTTCAGCTTATCTTTCTCAAGAATGGTTATCAAAGAAAAACCGGATATCTGAGAGTGGCTGCTACTTGGTGCCATGATCTACAACAGAAATATGCAAAACACTTAAGACATGTATTCATAAAAGAGCAAGCATATTAAACACTTTAATATTTTATGCTCCTACTAGAACTAACACCCCCCGATGGTTACTTAGTGATTTAGGATCCTAGATAAGCAAGTCGGCTAGTAAGCTTTAGCATCACCGCTAGATGCCAAGTGATCTAGGTACACAACTCCTTGTCAATCGCATCTCATACGACTCCTGTTGGTCGGGTGGCATCACATGCCCCGGCTCCCATCCGAATTTTTCCGAGTCCCACAACCGTTGTGATAGACCCGTCTAGCTTACCGAGTGTTTCTATTGTAAGAGTCCGACTCGAACCCACCTAGTCAGAAAGAATTGGTAGCATCTCAATTTTATGAGCCTACTACCAAAAATGTCCGACTTGTGATGGTGTAAACACTGGCGGGAAAACCGACTAGACCTTATTTGAGGGATTAAATTTTACCGACTATCTAATAGAAGTAAAACAGAGACATATCAACAACACAAAATAAAGCAATTATAATGTGAAATGGTATGGCTCTCTCCAGGGCGATCTCCATCTCCACAAAGCTTGTAATCCGACTCGTGCCAACTCTTGTCACTTGCCTTCTTACACCATGTCGCCGACATGTACATCGACTTGTACGCCATCCTGATTCTCCACATAGCTATACTAGTTTAGTAAAGTAAATTACATGTAGAATCCGACACACAGGTCGTTATACAATAAAATGATAGCACCTACGCTCCATCCGGCTAACAAAACCATGATTCGCAGATCACGTATGTATTACACACATACATCACATGCACATGAATCATACCATTCACAACTTCCTACAAAAACAAGTTATGCATAAATACGATATCTACGGGCGTTGTGAAACTCGCAACAACGTCTAACGCGTTACGACAGGGTGAAGCCGACGGTCCCACTAGCTGGATAGCGGGCGGGGACCGAAGGGGCAGCCCCCTCGAGGGTGCGGGAAAATGTAGATCTCATCTACATTCTAACCATGGATTCCGACCATCATTCCAACTCGATCAAACTCTTTTGATCTTCGATCACCGCTTCTGGATTTACGTGTCATAGTCTACCTCGATGGCGAAAACCGACCGGTAGGGGTATGTCGTTCCACAACCTCAGCAGTATGATCACGGATATTCAGATCTACCATTCCCCGAGTACAGTTGATCCAATCAACCTCATACAAAACCGATCTATCTCATAGATCGATCACCAAAACAGCATATCCAATCTACAGCCAACCGCATATAACATATGCGTGATCTCGAGCCTAAAACCAGAAGCTATCGCTCTGATACCACTCTTGGTCCACGTAGAGATAAAACAAAACTTTTTCTTCTAACACGGTGATCCGTAGATCTAGCTGTAGTAGAAGGCCACGAGGATTACCACTAGACGCGCGGTTGCAGATTACTAATGTAGCGCGTCAGTTGATGCAGTGTAGTCCTCACGATCCGATCTGATCATGATCGTCCTGGTGCTAATCGTACAACACCTCTACTGGTATCCACACGTACAAAGGGAAGCACCGACGGTGAACTGCTATGTTCGTTATGATGGATGGACTGCTATGGAGCTAGGGATTCCAACGCATGGAATGACCTAACCGATCAACCCTTCTGGGTTTCCCTGCCCCACTAAATATAAGGAGTGAACGTGGGCTCCACTCATTCGTGCCCCATTCACTAAAGTCCATATAATATTAGTCATCGTGAGTCCGACTCACTTACTCAGTCCAAATCCGGATCGGGTCCAACCCAACCAGATTTCTGGTTCAAATCCAATCCGAAGTTGCTCCCGCTCTTAAGTGTGTGACCCCACAGGCTCATGGCTACTTGGACAATTTTAAGTCCGACTCTCAATCGATCAGTCGGTAGAACGTGCCGACTCCCAAGTACCAAAGAGTCATGACGACTTGCCTTTCCAATGCGACTTGTGTCCGAGTCCCTTTTGCCTCACGATATACCTTGTTAGATTATAGGCGAATATTTATTATCCCTTAAATAGTCTGAGTCTTTTCTCGATTCGAGATAAGTGATTCACACGACTAACTCTTAGTTGATCGTCTTAGTTAACACTTAACCGAGTCACGCATGGCCATGCTTTCGAAATCATATCTCATGAGAGGGCCCAGAGAATATCTCTCCAAGTGGAGGGGCAAAATCCCATCTTGGTTATTCACATCACGCTGCTTGATTCTCAGTCGACCCGAACTCTGCCTTTATAACTGCCTAGTTACGGATCAGCGTTTGACAAAACCTAAGTCGGTGATCCTCAACTCGGACTATGCAACAACCTCGGGTCTAAGGATTACATTGATTGAGATATACAAATGAAAACTTGTTCGTTGTACCTCAATATGGATCAATCCGACTTGCTAAACTCTTTAGCCGAATCTGTGTAAGTCCGAATAGCATCTCCATGCCCATGACAAGTGGAACCGCGTCATCAAGCTGACTTTCACATTTGTCCAAGTTGTGTGTCCAGCACAACCTCAATGACCAAGGATATTTAGTACAAACAACATTAATGCATAGTTCCACAACTGAATCACATATTCAATGATACACATCAGATGTTTATAAAAGGACTACTTTATATCTTTATGAATACAATGGGAATATTATCATACATGATTGCCTCCAGGGCATATTCCCAACAACCTTCTCGTAGCGGCGAGGACATAACTCCTCCTCCGACAATAGCGGCGGGCTAGCTCGCAATCCGGAGCTCCTGCCACGGCATGGAGAAGCGTGGATGCTTCCGCCCAAATCACGGCTCGATTTGCTGGCCATGGCAAGATGGGGGTCAGCATGGAGGTGGGCAGCGGTGATTTTTCAACGATGGCGGCGAAGGTTTCTGGGTGGGGGAGGAAGAGGAAAATAGATGCGGGATACCACATCGAGGCGCCCCCGCACCGAATATATGTGGGCGGATGGGCTCGATGCGGGATACCGCAAAAAAATTCATGTTTTCTACTTGTTTGCGGTATCTGGAAAGACCATTTTTGCCTCGATACCGTGTATCGGCCCAAAATTTTGCGGGCCGGACGATACGCGGTATCTGCTAGAGATGCTCTAACCAAACAACAAGCAAGGATATACCTATGGAAAGTTACAACAACTTGATCGGATAGGATTGGTTCTATTAGATCAACACACGCACTAAGGATGGCAATGCAGCGGGTTTATATGGATAGGCAAAAACCAAATCCAGATCCAAATCCATGATCCTCACTCTAGCCCATCCGCGAAAGTATCCATGGGTATAGATGTTGCCCCAGATCGAAACCTGGTGGATATCCGTTGGTTTATGCTCTATGTACATAGAACAAAAATATTTGAACCAAATAGTACTTCAAATATGCCAAATCAAAATACATAGATGTCTCATCACAATAATCTCAGGAACATAATTAATACTTTTTATTATAAGTTTTCAATACAACAATATACACAAGGCCAATCTTAATTATTAAAAATAATTAGCTAGGGTTATGCATAGACAATTAGTTAGGTGGACTTTGGGCCTATGGTAAGGGAGGTTGGGCCTATTAGTGACTCTGGCACATGTAATGGTAAAAATCAATGCTCACTGACATGTGGGGCCTACTCGTTAGCCGGGTATCCGTTTGATATCTATAAAGTGAAACCTTTGCCCATCACTAGTGGAAACGAGGCCTTTGGTTGAGGTCAGAAATGGGCTTTAACACCGGTTCTCCTACGAACCGGTGTTAAAGGGGGCGCCCATACCAGCGTGGTCTAGAAAGCAAAAAGGAGCACCCCCTTTAACACCGGTTCGAGCCACGAAGTGGTGTTAAAGGCCCTGCACCAGTGGCCCACGCAGCCACCCTTTAACACCGATACGTGGCTAGAACCGGTTTTAAAGGGGGTGCCCCTATATAACACACCGTAGCCCACACCCCTCTCTCTCATATTTTCACTCTCTCATTTTGGAGCTTAGCAAGAGGGTGAGAGGTGTGCTAGTTTGTGTTTTTTTCCTATGCACAAGAGGTGTTCGGTGAAATGCCCGAGAGCTCGAACTAAGTTTTCTCGTTGCTCTTTCCTTCTCGGTCGAGGTTGGCAACTTTATTTTTTCATGTGTTATTGATGTACTATATAAGTGGTCATCTCCCTATTAATTTTTGATATAGTACTATATAATGCAGATGAACCGGCAATGGATGTACGGTGACCGACGCACTTCTGAGTACATTACGGGCCTCCAAAATTTCATCGTTGTGGCTAATGCAAACCATGGTCACAATGGTTTTATATGATGTCCGTGTGTTCACTGTCAGAACAAGAAAGACTACTCAAATACCAGAACCATTCACGCCCACCTGCTTCAATCCGGTTTCATGCCCAGCTATAATTCTTGGACCAAGCACGGAGAAAAAGGGGTTGTGATGGAAGACAACAAAGAAGAAGATGATGATGACAACTATCATAATATGTATCCTGAATACGATGATACTGCAACGGGGGTAGATAATGAAGATCAAGAGGCAGCAGATGGGCCCGCTGATGAAGATCTTGGTCGGGCCATTACTGATGCAAAGGAAGAATGCGAAACTGAAAAGGAGAAGGAGAAGCCAGAGCAGATGTTAAAGGATCACAAAACATTGTTGTACCCAACTTGCGAAGATGGCCACAAAAAGCTAGGTACCAGACTGGATTTGCTGCAATGGAAGGCAGAGAACGGTGTGACTGACATCGCATTTTCAAAGTTGTTGGTAAAAATGAAGAATTTGCTTCCAAGAAATAATGAATTACCCGACAGTACATACCAAGCAAAGAAGGTTGTCTGCCCTCTATGATTAGACATGCAGAAGATACATGCCTGCATTAATGACTGCATCCTCTACCGCGGTGAGAAGTACAAGAATTTGGATGCATGCCCGGTATGCACTGCATTGCGGTATAAGATCAGACGAGACGACCCTGGCGATGTTGAGGGCGAGGCCCCTAGGAAGAAGGTTCCTGCCAAGGTTATGTGGTATGCTCCTATAATACCACGGTTAAAACGTCTCTTCAGAAATAAAGAGCATGCCAAGTTGTTGCAATGGCACATGGAAGACCGTAAGAAAGACGCGATGTTGAGACATCCTGCTAATGGGTCACAGTGGAGAAAAGTCGAGCGAGAGTACCCGGACTTCACACGTGACGCAAGGAGCTTAAGGTTTGGTCTAAGTACATGTGTCAGGAATCCTTTTGGTGAGCAGAGCTGTAGTAAGCACCTGTCCTGTGACTCTATGTATCTATAACCTTCCTCTTTGGTTGTGCATGAAGAGGAAGTTTATTATGATGCCAATGCTCATCCAAGGCCTGAGGCAACCCGGCAACGAAATTGATGTGTACCTAAGGCCATTAGTTGAAGAACGTTTACAACTGTGGGCCAAACCAGGTGTACGTATGTGGGATGAGCATAAAGGGGAGCCATTTGACCTATGAGCGTTGCTTTTTGTAACCATCAATGATTGGTCTGCTCTTAGTAACATTTCAGGCAGACAAACAAGGGATTCAAAACATGCACACACTGTTTTGATGAGACTGAAAGTGTATATTTGGATAAATGTAAGAAGGTTGTGTACCTAGGGTATTGTTGATTTCTTTCGAACCTGCATCCCATAAGAAAGAAAGGCAAGCATTTCAAATGTCTGGCAGAACCCCGGAGGAAGCCATTCCTCCGTACCGGTGAGGAGGTATTTGGTATGTTCAGGGACCTAGAAGTAATCTTTGGAAAAGGTCCTGACAGTCTATCTGTTCTGAATGATGATGCCGGACACGCGCCCATGTGGAAGAAGCAATCTATATTTTCGTACCTAACCTATTGGAAAGTCCTAGAGGTCCGCTCTTCAATCGACGTGATGCACGTGACGAAGAATGTTTGCGTGAACCTGCTAGGCTTCCTGGGAGTGTATGGGAAGACAAAAGATACACCGGAAGCACTGCAGGACCAGCAACGTATGAAAGACCCTGAAGAGCCTATGCATCCTGAGAACGAGAAGGGTAAAGGACGCCACTTAACTCCTGCCAGGTACGCTCTTACCAAAGTAGAGAAGGAAATATTTTTGAATGCCTGAGTAGTATGAAGGTCCCGTCTGGCTTCTCGTCGAATATAAAGGAAATAATAAATATGGCAGAGAAAAATTCCAAAACCTGAAGTCTCATGACTACCACGTGATTATGACGCAATTGCTTCCAATTGCATCGAGGGGGCTTCTACCTGAAAATGTTCAAATACCCATTGTGAAGCTATGTGCATTCCTCAATGCAATATCTCAGAAGGTAATCGACCCAGAAAGCCTACCAGGGTTACAGAAAGATGTGGCCCAATGTCTTGTCAGCTTTGAGTTGTTGTTCTCACCATCTTTCTTCAATATTATGACGCATATCCTGGTTCACCTAGTAGAAGAGATTGCCATTCTCGGTCATGTATTTCTACACAATATGTTCCCCTTTTAGAGGTACATGGGAGTCTTAAAGAAATATGTTCATAATCGTGCTAGGCCAGAAGGAAGCATCTCCAAGGGCTATGTAACAGAGGAGGTCATTGAGTTCTGTGTTGATTTTATTCCTGACCTTAAAGAGATTGGTGTTCCAGAATCACGACATGAGGGGAGACTGCGTGGAAAAGGCACCCTAGGATGTAAAGCAATGATATGTAGGGACGGGCATTCTCTCAATCAAGCACACTACACGGTTTTACAAAGATCTATCTTGGTTGCCCCGTATATCAATGGACACAAGAATTTTATACGCCTCAAACACCTGGGGCAGTCTGATGAATGGATTATAAGTGAACACATGGAGAGTTTTGGCGGCTGGCTACAAAGACTTCTCAGGAATAACACCACTGTTGGAGATCACCTATACTTGTTGGCCAGGACACCATCTTCGACCGTATGTACTTTCCAAGGGTACGAGATAAATGGGAATACATTTTACATGATAGGCCAAGATAAAAAGAGCACCAACCAAAATAGTGGTGTCCGCTTCGATGCAGCAAAAGACAATGCGCAAAAGACCACGTATTATGGGTTCATAGAGGAGATATGGGAACTTGACTATGGACCTAATTTTAAGGTCCTCTTGTTTCGGTGCAAATGGGTCAAGATAACAGGAGGAGGGGTTGAGGTAGACAAGAAGTACGGAATGACAACAGTGGATCTCAACAATCTAATGAAGGTAGACAAGAACTTAGACGAACCATTCGTCTTAGCCAATGATGTGGCTCAGGTTTTCTATGTGAAGGACATGTCTACCAAACCGAAAAAATAAAAAATAAGCAAACAGATACATCACACGATGAGCCAAAGCGTCACATAGTTCTTTCAGGGAAAAGAAATATCGTGAGAGTGGAGGACAAGACACACATGTTAGAAGATTATAATAATTTTGATGAAATTCTGCCCTTTAGAGTGAAGACTGACCCAACCATCCTGTTAAACTATGCTGATACTCCAAGGTTACGACCGACGCGATCATAAGATTGACTATATGTATTAATTGAGCTATTTTTGGCACACATATGTATCTCAACATGGAAATTAATGTAATATTTCTTCTGTTAACACTATATGTATTAAATGAGCCCTTTTTCTTCTCGCCATTTCTTCCCGCTTTTTTTCTTCCCGCCATTTCTTCCCGCGCATTTTGCCCGCCCTTTCCCATATGTTACTAGTTTGAATAGTTAGAATTTTATTTTTTGAAAACAAAAAATGTTTTAGGATTAATTATTCAAATACAAACAATTTTCATGTTGAAAGTTTTGTCAGATTCCAAAGTATACACAAGATGCTAAATTTAAATATCCAAACAATTCAAAAATGTTAATACAAACTAAAATATGATTTTCTCTAATAAAATAGGGTTATATTCCTTTTCAGATGCTTAAGATTTCTTAAGTTCAAAGTTTTAGGTGTTTAATCATTTTGAAAATTTATATTTAAGTGTTTTAATCATTTTGAAAATTTTCATCTACAATAACTATAAAATGTTTTTATATGAATGCATAGATCTTATTTTTCTGAAAATTATAATATATTATTCATATTTTTCTGAGTTGCAATGAAAAAGATATGAATTTTCTAAATTCTATCCTATTTTTTGAAATAAAAATGCCCCCAACCCTTTAATGTACGAAATAAATGCCCCCCCTTTAACACCGGTTCCATCCACGAACCGGTGTTAAAGGGCGGGTGCGCGCGCGAAACGAATTCCCCCCTTTAACACCGATTCGTGGCTGGAACCGGTGTTAAAGGGGGGTATAAAAGCGCGCGTCCTCTTCCTCTTCCCCCAGATCGAGCAGATCAAGGAGCAGAGGAGCTAGTAGAGGACAACGCCGCCAGGCTGCTCGACGCGCCGTTGCCATCCGCCGCCGTGCCCGCGCCGTCCCACCGCCGTCCACGCCCAGTGCCGCGACGCCCGGAGCCGCCGCCACAGCGCCCGCGCCGCCGTCCGCCACCGCGCCATTCGCCACCGGCGTCCACGCCCAGTGCCGCGCCACTCGGAGCCGCCGCCAACCTTCCTCTACTGGCCGTCGCGCGCGCCAACCCCGTCGTTTGCCGCCGGTGAGGAGCCAAATTTGGTTGAATATTTGATATATTGTTTTATATTGTTGTATATATGTGTATATATTGTTATTGTTGTATATTGTTGTATACATGTGTATATATTGTTATATATATGTGTATATATCGTTATTGTTGTATATATGTGTATATATATTGTTGTATATATGTATATATATTGTTGTTGTTGTATATTGTTGAATGTATATATAATGTTATTGTTGTATATATATATGTGTATATATTGTTGTATATATGTGTATATATATTGTTATTGTTGTATATTGTTGAATGTATATATATTGTTATTGTTGAATATATGCCACCGCGCCCCCGCGCCGTCCGCCACACCGACGACCGCCGCGACCATTGCCGTCGACCTTGACCCGCTGCCCTCGCTGAGCCTACACACGTGTTGTGTTGGTTCGAATGCACACCCCCACGCATCCCCGCTCTCGCCCTAGCGCCGCCAGCCGCTGCCCTAGCACACCTCTCATTGTTAATAGAATTATAACCATGCATTGTTAACCAACTTTCATGACAAGTTAATTAGAAGAAGTAAATGTACCCTCTCATATGAATCCGGGGTTTCTCCGAATTAGGGTTTGGACCCCGTTTAAAATGACCAAGCATGTATTAGGGTTACATTTCAATACTTTTAACATGTCATATCATCATCCTTGCTCGAGCATTTCAATAGATGTATTACTGATATTTATGTGATAATATTATTATTTTAGAAACTATGGATCCACTCAGTAGAAACCTTGAAGAGGAAGAAATAATGGAGAACATTATCCACGAGGACACCTCACAATATCTGAACTTGGAGGGACATGACGACAGCTCAAGTAGTCATGGAGAAGATGATGACTCCGGTTAACGCACTTTAGTGATTACAAAGTCCGTCGAGGTATATGCATAGATTAAGCCTCTGCTGACTTGCACCGATTAATTTGTATATATGTACATGTATTAATTAATGCTTCTTTCTTCTTTTAGCCCTTCGGATCGACCAGCCAGCAACAATCTTCTTCTTCTAAAAAGAGGAAGCGAGGCACGAGCCATCGGTTGAAAGATCGTGCAAAGTTCACGATCGAAGCAGTCCGTGTTGATGGCAGGCCGATGGAGCCCAAGAAGGCTGCAGATAAATTTATACGTCAGGCTAGAGTTCTTGTTAGGGACCAAATCCCAATCACAATTGAATATTGGAATAAGCCAAAGAAGGGCGACGGTACCTTTGTCGATGAAAGATCCAAAGAAATGCTTTGGACTTCGTTGTTGGTAAATTTCACCCTACCGCCAGAGGAGGATGAAAATAAAACGGTTATAAAGGAAAAGGTCAAAGAGTGGACTCTAGAAAAGATGGTTGAGGCTTTCCGCAACTGGAAGACAAAATTGAACAAATTTGTCAAAGCTCGCGAGACTCCAGATTTCGAAGAACCATATTATGCGAAGATAAGACCTCACTGGCCCGAATTTGTGGCATACAATGAAGGTGCTATAGCTACAAAGAGGTCAGAAACCAATACGCTAAATGCCCAGAAGAAGTAATACCACCAGAGGACGGGGACAGGTGGCTAAATATCTCTGAGGCCTAAGTGAGAGGAAGCTGAGAAGGCCCTGCACGCTAGAGGGATCACACCCCAGACACATGGGTGGGACCTACGTGCAAAGACTTGGTTATATGGAATCGGGGCAAGGTTGGACCCAGAAACGGGATTGTGTATCTTCCCAACAATACTTGCCAAACCCGTCACTGAACTCATCATGGCATACGAGGAAACAGCCGCCAGGACCTTCCATCCCGACAGAGAGAATGACCAGCTGACATGCGCCATCGGTAAAAAAGAACACCCCAGACTTGCACGAGGCACAGGGGGTATGACGTGGAAGGATGGGTTTGCCGAGTGGGGCGACTCTTACGGATGCAGCCGCAGAAAAGAAAAAGAGCGTACAGACCAAATGACACAAATAGAACATCCACTTGTGGCCCTACAGGTGCAAGTGAATGAACAAAAGAGCCAGCAAGCTACCGGCCCATCTCATCGGCACGAAGGGCCTGCATTGGAAGCTGCCGACGGCCCAGACTCTGCGCGGAAAAGTAGCGTGGCTTCCACGGAGAACGTGCAGCCCACGCTTGAAATGGCGGGTCCTCGATACCCCGTGGATGAGATCACGGAGATCAAACATGCTGAGCTGCATGTGAGATTAATGGGCTTATACATTAAGGTGGCGGTCGGCTATGCCTTTCCTCCTGTAGCTAGCGGAACTTACCACTACCGACCGATTCCAGATGGCTATGCTATTATCGGGGTGGATGAGGTTGTGAAGGAATATGAGGAAGCACAGCTTGAACATGCTACAAGTGAAGGGGAAACTCAACTCAAATTTTCATTGAAAACAACCATTCTTTGCAAGAAGGAACATATCGTGCTTCCAAATTGGAGTCCACTGGCACCCCCTCCGTCTCCTGCTCTTCAGCCATCTCAAGCGCAGCAGCCATCTCCTGCGCGTCAGCCATCTTCAGCATTTCAGCCATCTCTTGCGCGTCAGCGTAAGCGGAAGAGCACTGCCACGAAGAGCATCACTAGCACTGCCACGAAGAAATCCGCAGGAAACCGTACGCCAAAGAGTTCTTGAAACTACTTCCCGCAGCCTTCCGCCAAGCCATTGCCGGTATTACCATGGAATCGCAGCGACGAGGAGACCAAGAGGATCTCAGAAGAAGAGGTCAGGAAATTTTTTGCACCTAGACGGGCCGAGCCAAAGGAGAAACTAGACCCGACGATGGTGGAGAAGTTTTACAATAATCTTTTGAAACCTGAAACCCCACTTGTGCCGGACTACGAGCGCCAGATTATGAAGGGGGATGCAAGGCGGAGGGAGTCTGAAAGTAGCAGTCGAGCGGCACCCTAGAAAACAGTTCCCATGCTCGGAGAGGAGGAAAACCAATCATGCGCCCCGCTCCAAGTGTTCGACACACAGATAGCTCCTCCAGTAAATGATTACGAGGCAGAGCTACAAAGAAAGGCTAATTAGATGGGGATGACTTATATTGCATACTTGAACATCATGGGAGACAACTTTCCCAAAGGCGATGCCAACCCCATACACCCTTCGAAGTATGGGAAGAATCTCGTCAAGAAAGAGGGGCTCAAGAATCTACCAACAAAGATGCGAATATTTCATAAGTGGTACCTTGATTTCTGTAAGACGAGAAAGGAAGAATGGATCACGACACATATAAGAGATCAGATTTTCTTGTGCGGATACGATGAGATCACCTTCAACATTCAAGACTTGCATTTTATATTCAATCAGAAGGAACTCGACAAAGCTGCCATCAGTCTTTATTGTGTATAAGTACTATTTCTGTAATTTCTATCTGATCTCATTCGATTCATTAATTGCATGTATATATCTGCTCACCATGTATGTATATACTATTATGCAGGAAAAAGGTTATGGAATGCATGAAAGGAGACCCTTTTGATATTGGGTTCGTTGACCCAAATAGAGTCCATGAAGGAGTGGTACAACACAAACCCGGTCAAACAGAAGATTTTTTGCTAAGGTCTTTACTGAGACAACAAACCAAAAGAGAAATATTATTGCCTTACAACTTCTCGTGAGTGTTACCCTCTCTTGTACACATTCTGTTTTGGATTACTCGATGTTAAGTGTAACTGATGAGTTATGCGTTCCTAGGTTCCACTTTATTCTGCTAGTCATTCAAGTTGACTCAGGAAAAGTTCTTGTCATGGACTCGTTACAAAAAGACCAAGAGGTATGGGCAGACTTTAAAGAGATGCTCCAGAGGTAATTTTAATCATATTATCGCACTAGATCGGCAACTTTCGTGACAACAAGTAATTAATTACTCCTTTATCCATTTTCTTTGCCGGACAGGGTTTGGAAAAGGTTCACGGGCAAGGCCGTGGGTGAATGGTCAGAAGAACTAAAATTTATAGACCAAAATATAAGTAATACTAGCCAGCTAGGTCTGCGTATCTCTTTGATCCTGCTTCCAATTCCATTATATCATACTTTATTGATTATTATTTTGATTGAACTCTCTATTCTCGTAAAGTGCGCGCATCAGAGACCCGACAATAACTTATGTGGATACTATATTTGCGAGTTTATTCGCAACATGATATGTGTGACGGGCCAAGCCGCACTAGAACAACTTAGAGTAAGTAAACAAAGTACACAACATTATTTTATTACCATCAGTTGTGTTGAGTTTTATTCTTATATATATATTGACCCCATTATTCATATATATTTAGATCCAACGGATGCGGGACCAACTCCTACCATTTGACCGCATGCGAGCCATTGAAGAGGAATTAGCAGGGTTCATACTTGATGAGGTCGTCACGCTTGTTATGCCTGATGAGGTCGTCATTCAAGGATATTTAAATGTGTTACGAACTGGTGTTAAAGGGGGGCCTGAGCGCTGCGGTAGCCCCACGTGTACCACCCTTTAACAGCGGTTCGTATAAGAACCACTATTAAAAGGGGGCTCTAACACCAAACCCCCAACAGATGTTCTGAAACCGCTGTTAGAGGGTCTCCTGAACCGCTGTTAGAGGGTATGTTGTGCACTAGTGCATGCCCACCCCATGAGTTAGTGGATATCTGCGTCATAAAATCTATGGGTGTAATTATCCCTTCAAAACTTACCCAGTGGGCCAGATATCCATGGATATTTGCCATCCTTAACAAGCACTAACACTATAGGAAACAGGCCAGGCGCCGACGGCCAGACCCCGTCGGTGTAGCCCCTGAATGCCGTCGGCGTATGACCGTCGGCGTACGATCCCGTAGGCGTAGCCTATTTGCCCGTCGGCGTAGAGTATACCGTCGGCGTAAAGGATGTGGGACCCACATCACAAGGTTGCGGCCGTTTGTCCTAGCGGCAGCTACGCCTACGGCAATAGAGGATTTGGCTGGAGCTACGTCGACGCAATGCCATCGGCCTATTTTTTCAAAAAGAAATTAAAATTTTATTTTCTAATTTTTTTTGTTTTGAATTATTAATCTCACAAGCATTTTTTTAATTATTTGACTCATTAATCTCACAAGTATTTTTTTAACTCTAAGTATAATTAATTTCCGGTTAAATTATACTAATGGTCAAACTTCCCCATCGGTCACCCATCCTAACACTACTGTATCCCCAGCACGCTTAACTTTCCTGTTCCTTCCAGATAAGCTTCCATTCAGGAAATTAGACCTTACTAATAATATTACCATATCAATCCTATTAACCCTTGGAGGATGGTATCACGCACCTTTATTTTTAAATTTTCAAACATTTATTTAAGAAAACAACAATGAACAAGTAATAATAATCTTGAATTCAAATTAAAATAAAAAAAATTATTTACTTTGTCTTTTTCCATTTAATATTGAATAATTCACAACTACAAACCCGTAAATCGTAATTTGACAAATAATATATCCAAATTGATCAGAAAAATAAGAGGAATCCAAATATGACATCCATATCATATATTTAATTATGTATCATATCGTTTTAACACTGGAACAACCGAAACTATGTTAGGATTCATGAAACACCCTTTTTTGCACTTGGAAAAAAGGAAAATGGCTTATTGGTGCGACGAAAAAGAAAACTTGAAGTGGATATCTAATGAAATATAATATTGTGAGTCTAAAAATGATTTTTTTAAAAAATCATGAGCATCAGATAATGTACATATAGTTCAAATCAGACCCACTCCCTACCAATTCGGCAGGAATTTGTCTTTTTCATCAGGGGTGGACGGAAAGATTCGAGCTCTCCCGGTTGAAACATTGTCCATGTAAGGTGGTCTATTATTTTTGAAAAATGGGGCGATAGCATTTTGAATTATCTATTTGGTGGTTGCTTCACAAAACGCCCCGTTTTGGGGCTCGGAAAATAGAAAATAGCTTTTCGATGCGACGAAAAGGAAAACTTCCTCCTGCAAAATTGTTCACCATCCCATAATATACATGTGTGAACAATATGGACATATTATCGCAAACTATACCGCGATTCTAGCAATAACATTGGTTATTTGACCTGAAATCCAGAAAACCTCGATTGAGATAGGTCATTTTGTGAAGGTTTTTGAGACTCAATAAATATACCAAGTTTGGTATTTTTCCATGCAACTATGTAATATAATATGAGACCACGCGAAGGTTTTGCATTGTTTCGATCGTTTTTTAATTTTTATGCCCATTTTAAACTATCGTCAAACTTTCCAAATCAAGGGGCATGAAGATTCTTATATCGTGGCTGAGCCTCACTAAACTTGCATTAGATCTCTGATGAAATAGCATATTGTGAACCTAAAAATGATTTTTGCAAAAAATCATGAGCAACATATCATGTACTTGTAGTTCAAATCTAACTCATTTCCTAAAGATTCGACAGGAATTTATCTTTTTCACGAGAGGTGAAAGGAAAGGTTTGACATACCCAGGTTGGGAAATTGTCCATTAAATATGGTCTAGTATTTTTTAAAAATAAGGTATTATCATTTTGAAACTTTCATTTGGTGGTTGCTTCACAAAAACACTCCTTTTTTGCACTCGGAAAATAAAAAATGGCTTTTCGGTGCGACGAAAAGGAAAACTTCGTCCTGCAACATTGTTCACCATCCCATGATACACATGCATGCACAATATGGACACATTATCGCAAACTATACCACGATTCTAGCAATAACATTGGTCATTTTACCTGAAATCCAGAAAACCTCGATTGAGATAGGTCATTTTGTGAATGTTTTTTGAGACTCAATGAATATACCAAGTTTGGTATTTTTCCATGAAACTATGTCATATAATATGACACCACGCGAAGGTTTTGTATTGTTTCGATCGTTTTTGAATTTTTATGCCCATTTCAAACTATCGTCAAACTTCCTAAATTGAGGGGCATGATGATTCTTAGCTTGGGGCTGAGTCTCACTAAACTTGCATTAGATCTCTGATGAAATAGCATATTGTGAACGTAAAAATATTTTTTGCAAAAAATCATGAGCAATATATCATGTACCTGTAGTTTAAATCTAACTCATTTCCTACCGATTCAGCAGAAATTTGTCTTTTTCACGAGAGGTGAACGGAAAGGTTTGAGATATCCAGGTTGGGAAATTGTCCATTCAATATGGTCTAGTATTTTTTTTTAAATGTGTTATTATCATTTTGAAACTTTCATTTGGTGGTTGCTTCACAAAAACACCCCGTTTTTCTCATTCGGAAAATGAAAAATGGTTTTTCCGTGCAACGAAAAGGAAAACTTTCTCTTGCAATATTGTTCACCATCCCATGATATGCATGCGTGCACAATATGGACACATTATCGAAAATTATACCCCGAATCTAGCAATAACATTGGTCATTTGACATAAAATCCAGAAAACCTCCATTGAGATAGGTCATTTTGTGAAAGTTTTTTTGAGACTCAATGAATATACCAAGTCTGGTATTTTTCCATGCAACTATGTCATATAATATGACACCCACGTGAAGGTTTTGCATTGTTTCGATCGTTTTTGAATTTTTTTTATACCAATACTTTACGCCGTTGCTCTGCCGTTAGCCCAATGGGCTACGCCGACGGTCCTGTTTACGCCGACGGCGGCCTTCGGCCTATTTATTCTACGCCGACGGCAAAATTGGGCCGACGGCCCGTCAAGCTACACCGATGGCTCCGACATTTTACCGCCGGTGTATAAAAAGGCCGTCGGCCTATTTGGTTATTCCTGTAGTGTAACCATCGACCCTCATAACTTGGGTACGTGGTGAACAACGCAGCGTACAACTCTGTTGACACGGTAGCTACCTAACTATCTAACAACAACATCTGCACAACCTTTTGATCAAATAGCTAGAAATATATGTGACCGGTTAACTCAAACTAGACAAATCAATAGACCATAGGAGCGTTTTACTAAGCACATGTCTTTAGGGTGATGCTACAGATTGTTCAAGTGCATGTGGCATGGCTACGTTTTGGCACTCTGGTCTAACCCATTTAAATATCCTTCAATGATTTCTGTCATTTTGGATTAAAGATACAAAGCATATATGTTGAATGACCAGAACAAAACGTAAATGCAGACAACAACGGATAAATTAATTAATCTGCATAAAAACTCCTCAACAATTTCATAAGCTGGAAATTTTCCACCGGCATGGTGTGGAAGTGGCGCAGGCTTGTTATGTGTGTAGTTTAGCTATCGGGGAATCTTAGAGCAGGGAAGAGAAATCTTCACGTTCCCACGTGGAATGGAAACGGCTGCCGACCACGGTTTGGTCATCTCACAGGAAATTTCCGGGAGAGAGCAGACTTCGGTACCAAGCAACCACACACATATATGTGCACTACTCGATCGGCTATCTCATTTACATTCAAACATTCTCCTATGTATTTCTGTTAGGGTGATGCACTAGACGAGAGCCACAAAGATATCCCATTGTCATAGTAGGAGGACCCCGAGCCCAATGTCTCGGCGTCCCTGATGCCGGAGGCAACAAAATTTCGTCACTTTTTCCCCATATGCCGCCCTCTTTGCCAGCCTACATTGACATCGGTTGAATTCCATGAGAGTTCATCGGCCGAAGGCCTCGGTGTTCGGTGTTTTTGGGAGTGGATGTTTGAACTTGTGTCGTACTCCCCAACCCGAGGGAGGTAAGTTCCTTCTGCGCGGAGTGAGGTGAAATAGTGATGGTGCCGCATATGGCTCAGTTATTGGTGCTCTGATACCAGTGTTCCTCCGGGTGTTTTGGCAAGCGGCGGGCACACAAGGCGGTGGTGGCGCGAATGAAAGCCACGTAGATTATGTTCCTTTCCGGCATGTTTGCTAGAATTATTTCGTTCGCCGGTTCGCCCGCTTCCTTCGTGTGTTATCCTAAAGTGACTAGTTGGATTCAGTTTGTGATTTTTAGACTTCCTCCGGTTAATAATAAGTGTCAGCTCATACTAAGGGTAGTACAAACATCGTACTAACTGAGCAACACTTATTATGGATCGAAGGGAGTACAAAATTTTCAGTTTGTCATCTAGAAGTCACAAAATGAAGTATATGTCTGATATTACCCGGTTGGGTTTCCTTCATTGCACTGCGAGCTTTCTTCCATTGCATCGGCATCAGCAGCCACAAAAGCTGTCTTGCTCGCTTCTCTGGCGCCAGGAAGTGGCGTGAATGCATCAGACGCAGCAGATGGCACGTGGCACAATCGATGGTTGGCCTAGTCACACGGACACGGTCACGGTCAGTCGACCACGTTTTGTACTAGGGGCAAACCTTCGGTTGTAAGGTACCCTACGAGCCAGGTTGCCTTGTTAGGAAGGAAAGGGAGTATACAGCAGTATATACACCAGATTTGCCTTCTACAGTAACTAGTATTACTCGCTAAGCAACCCTTGAGCCATTCTGTCTACCGACAGACAGCAAGGCAATGGACGCGCTCAGCACCGACAACAGCAACGCAGGCAAGGCCACCGTCGACAGCGCCGAGATCCTGATCAACACAGGCTCGGCTGTGGTGGTCTTCACCGGCTCCGGCGGCACCATGATCGCCTCGGGTGCTGGTTCCGTGAATGCTACCGGCGGTGGCCCTGTGACCGTGAACACCGCCGGAGCAGGGTCGGTGAACGCCACGTTCACAGCGCAGGGCACAGCCAAATACGACTCCTCCTCGCGCTGCGCCGCCGATACCTTCACCTTCCTCGGCTGGACGCTCACCCGCAGCGCCTCAGGGTATGTATTCTCGTCTCTATGGCTTTTTTTTCAATCCATCTTTCCGTGTCTCTTGCCCACCTCTTCCTCTTTGCTTGAGAGTCGCATGTGATGGTCTGGGCCGAACCCGACCCTTCTCCGACGGCGTGGCCGGCCGGAGTTGCCGAAGGGGAGGTGCCGGTGTAGTTAGTATAGACGTGTAGTCTAGTGTTAGTTTTGGCCGCTAGGGCCTTGTCTCATGTCATGCAGTCGTCCAGGGTGCTCTGGCTGCGGGCAGCTGCAGTTCGGAGGTGCTCTGCCTTTCTCTACTTCTAGTGCTCTCATGGTGGGAGTTGGAGGTGGTGAAGGCGGTGCAAAGATGCTGTCCAATAAAGCT
This sequence comes from Avena sativa, assembly GCA_916181665.1. Taxonomy (NCBI): domain Eukaryota; kingdom Viridiplantae; phylum Streptophyta; class Magnoliopsida; order Poales; family Poaceae; genus Avena; species Avena sativa. The sequence continues at coordinate 26,136,869 of OV702286.1, read as the reverse complement.
AGTGAGCGGGCTTCGATTCCTTCGGATTTTAGGGGCTTTGATCCTCTTCCTTGTGGCTGTGGTGATGAACAAGAGGAGGAAGAGGACCCCGTGCTTTGGTGCCTGCGCGCGGGCGCAGCTATTCATGCTCCAAGCTACAATTCCTGGAGTTTCCAACAAGGGGCATCGCCACTATATCTCGTTCATCCAGGCCAACATGCCGACACAGAGGACCTTTGTCAACCTTGGCAAGGGAACCGGGCTGGCCACGCCCCAAGTGGCATGTTCCCCCACGGTGGCGCTCATTCCCGGCAGACGCGGTGGAGAAGACCAGGGAACCGATTGCTTTTTTCTACATTTTCCTAGGTTATTTTCTATAAAATAGTTAGGCCTATCCTCGTTTCCCCTACTTCTTTGGGGCCTTGTTGCAACTTTGTAACCACCGCTTGTAGACAGCTTCCGGGGGCCTTCTAGCCCCTACCCTTTAAAAGAAAGCATGTCGTCATGAAACTAAGTTCTAGTCTTTTTTTAGCGTAGAGATATAGTTAAGCTAGTTTGTATCATCTACCCAAACTTGATTGTAATCTATGTTAATTGCAGCCAGGTTCCTCGGCCAACTTCAAACAATATGAGCATCTTCGTCGGCTTGGCGGTTGATGCCGCAGTGCGTGTCTCAGACAAAAAGAAGCGTCGCAGCGGGTTTGGACGCAAGTCTCTACGCAGCCTGGTGAACGCGTGCGCCAAGCGTATCGTATCGTGCACACGCGGCGCGACTGTCGCGCCAGCGAGCGCTTAATCACACGCTCTTGTTCTAGTTTGTAAGAGAAGCTGTTATTTCCTTATTAATTCTTTTTTGTGGGTATTATTTCCTTCATTCAATTTGTCAGATTATGTACTATTGGATTGCTTGTCTTGGTCTGCAACTGTATTTTAGTGGGTCTACAAGTCCTGTAGGCCGAATTAAACTGTCAATTTTTTCATGAATCCGTCTCTCGGTTCAATATCCTTAACCTTCTTGGAATCTGCATCTTTACTCGGGACACGGCTAGGTCTTGTGGGATTAGTTAATCTGAGGAACATGATAAGCTAGTTAATCGCCACTAATATTAGTTAATCGCCAAGGGACCACACGTTATCTTGCGGGTACATCGCGGTAGGATACGTTGTACCCGATGAACATGCTAAGCTAGTTCACCTCCGTACTCCCTCCATTCACAACTAATTTGGGTCCTAGCAGGGGCAGAGCTTGAGCTTGATCCGGAGCTCGAGCCACCATGATGGCACAAATTTTTTAAGCAAAACTCTACTATAAGAAGTATGGTTTATATCTTCTAAATCAGATAATTTCAAATTCCAAAATAGATATGAGAATTAAGAGAGAAAACTGCCTGATCGGAGGAGGTGCTGAGGTGTGGATCGAGCAGCAGGCCTGCCACCCGTGTCTGTCTGTGTGTGCGTCGGGGGATTACTGAGGGACTGCAATATGTGAGTGAAACGCACTCGCTGACGGATCACGCGTGAACTGTTTTTCCGGATCGATCGAAACGAGGCAACGGAGGTGTACATGTGGTCGAGCGAGGGGATAAGTACCGACGAGAGTCCATAAGAGAGAAGCAAGGGAGTTGTTACGGTAAATTAGGAAGTGATCAGATCGGAAGAGAGAGGATGCCATATTTCCCTATTTTCTCTCTAGTCTAACGTGTTTACTAGGGGTATTGACGTCCAAAAACAACGAATTTTTCTCTCCAAGCCGGTGCGTTAATTTTCGTGCACCAAAACTATACACCTTACTTAGAGGAACGGAGGGAGTAGAAAACAACGCAAAACAAAAACCGTCTCCCAACCGCCGTGGGTGCCCGGTGGGCACACCAATAACATACAATCAGCATCGACTACGCAGCGGTGATGGTGGTGCGTCGTACCAGACCGATCTGCGTGTGCGACCGAGCTGGATCGTCGGTCGTCGCCAACACTCTCAAATTATATAAGATTTGGTTGGAACCTGAAGACGAAGGTGTGCTAGCTGTGTTTTTCTGCGTGTGCGACCTAGATAGATCCCCGACACTCTGAAGTTATTAACAGTACATACTAAGATCTTGTTGGAACCTGAAGATGGAGGGGCGCTAGCTAGCTGTCTTCGTGACGAGCCTAAGTCATGTCGAGAATGTAATGCTAGTGTCCGTGATCACTGCATGTTACTAGCTCGCAGAGAGCTGCGACCCGCTCGTACTGCATGTTCCGCCGAGAAACATCCAAACCCAGCTAAACCGGCCATGCATGTCCAGGCTTAACATCTTGTTAATTCTAGGCTTACGATACAACTTAACCAGCAGCTTTGGAAGTTAGAGTCGCCAGAGGAAGGTGTGCTCGCCGAGTTGAATTAATGCCCGAATCTCGGAGCTCGCGCCAAAGTGTAGTCAATCTTGACGGGTCAACAACACGCGCCGGCCTCGCCGAACCACTAAAACACACGCTGTATGGTACAGTACGCATTTGTAAAATACGTATCACAGAACAACGCATGGATATTTAGCAACAGCGAGGGAAAAGTTTTTGAGGAGAAGAAAGGAACTGAAAATGAACATATATAGGACCAAGTAAGGAACTCTCCCATCAAGTAACTAAACGGACATGGATGACACACCTGCCTTAGGGCAACTCCAAAACCCTCGCAAACGTACCGAGCGGATCCGAAGCAGTCTGAACAGGCCCAATAGCCACCCACAAACGGAGCTGGACCCGCGGATCGGCGCATCCATGGCTCAAACTTGGGCCGCGTTTACGGCGGCGCCGGGGAGGAGGGGGGAGGGGACCGCTCGCGCCTCCGACCAATGTCCTCTGGCTTGCCACCCGGGCCCTCCAGTCAGCCACACAATCTCCCTTCCTCATACACATTCTCTCCTCCCCCATCTCTTCCCACCCCCCGACGCCGCTGTCACTCGGTCGGTCCTCCAAAAGGCCCATGGTTGAACCTCCTTTTCCGTCCCATTGTTGCCGCCTTCCAGGCCTCTTGCCGGCGATTGTAGGCCTTGTTTCCACGGCCGGAGCGGGCCAAGAGGTGCCCGCACCGCCATCCGCCGGATTTCTCACGTGGTCGCGGGCCAAGACACAACAGCCATAGCCTCGCCATCGATTTGGGACCTGGGATGGCCGCTACTGATAGTTGCCGCGCACCGGACTGGTCATTGTTGATGGGGAGCAATAGGATTCGGCATTGTTCTTCCCCGTGGACATCCTGTTCGACCAATTGCCCGGACCTTACATGTATTGGTCTTCCAGCCCCCTTTCTTTATTTCAGTACCCATTGATTAGAACCACTAAATCGTGCAGACCATGGACAATCCGGACGAGTTCTACTATAAAAACTTCATCGCGCCATCATCTGATGATAGCTACGATGCTTGCTAGGTTTTGGAAGGATTCATGGATATGTGAGATGCACCATTAACACAGCAGTATCCATATTTTTTATAATATTGTGTAACAGAAAAATGTCACTATTGCACATGTTCTTGGGCAACTACCGCTGAACATTGTTTCAGGAGAGTACTTGTCGCTAACAAGTGGATTGCATGGTTACATTTATTCCAAGGATTTATGATGATACAACTGTTGGAGGATAAAGATAGGTTTTTGTGGAACTTAACGGACTCGGGAGCCTTTCTGGAAAGTTCACGTATGAGGATCTCAGGAATGAATTGGGTCGGGTGTAGCAAATGTTGTTTCTGTGGATCGCATAAAACAATAGAGCATTTTTTTATATCGTGTCATTTTACTCGTTTTTTGTGGTGCATCGTGTATTTGCCTATAATCTCTCCCTCTGGCTAACATCACAAGCATGTTTGGGAATTTGTAAAATGGAGTTGATAGGGCATCTAAGGTTAGAATTCAAATTGATGTTTTGGCCTTATGTTTGTCTATTTGGAAATATAGTAATGATAGAATCTTTAACAAATCAAGATCTTTTAACCTTATTTAGGTTATTCATATAGTGGCACACTGGGTGCATCTATGGGATTTCCTGCAATCACATGACCAGCGCGATCCTATGGTTACTAGATGCAACTCTCTCCTGATGGTTGCTTGGGGTATATACAGTGAGGATGGCTGGTAGCATTTTAGACGACTATAGGATACTTAGTCGCTGCATGCTTTAATTTTTTTGCTGATTTCCCGATATCAACTCTCAGTGATCTTTGATTTTGTATTAACTTTGTAACTTCCTCGGAATGTTGAAGTTTTAATAAAAAGTTGTGTGCTACCGATGCAAAGGCTGGGGTCTTAACCCCCTTTTTGAAAAACAAATTCCTCATGATTAAGCATGTAATCATTCATGGGGAGACACGAAGTGTGGTGGTGCTTTTTCAACTATAGGATGCTTAGTCGCCGCATGCTTAAAATTTTTCGCTGGTTGATCCCTGTATCAACTCTAAGTGATCCTTGAGTTTGTATTCACATTGTAACTTCCTCTGGATGTTGATAAAAGGTTGTGTGGGTGCAATTGCCGGGGTCGTAATTCCCTTTTCGAAAAAATGCCTCATGAAGTGTGGTGGTACTTTTGCAATTAGTTAGAAGTGTGACAGCATTGGCACGCACCATCAAGTATAGTAATACTTAACCATCACCATTATATTTTATGGCATCGAATTACAATACATCAGGCAGCAGCAGAAATATTTCCACGTACAAGGCCTGGGGCTCCGTCTAAGTACACACTGATAAACGAAGGTAAGTAAAATAGCAAGCAGTGGAACAAGAACTAGCGATCCAAGTCCCTAGCACGAGATACAAGCCAAATAAGAACTTAAGCTACTAATATGGCGAATCAAGGAAGGATAAGTTGAAAATAGGTAGCACAGTCATCCCCACCAAGATGGCGGCCGAGAGGATCAACCGACGCTGTAGAGTGAAGAGGGACCGAAGCTCGACGGCGGCCATGCGTTCAGCGATAAGATCCAGAGGAGCGGCGGACACGGTGCTGGCGTTGGGCAGGGTCTGCTTCGATGAACCCGATGTTGACGGATCCGGCGTCGCTTGTGTCAACGCGGCCAACGCTGCCTTGGGTGGTAACGGAGCCTGAAAAGGAGGTGTCTACGTGGAAACCAGGGGGTGGGGTGGGGGTCAGGATGGTGCCGCCAGCTCCAAACCAACCTGCTGCACCTGCGGCAGGCGGGATGGCGGGGTTAACAGCCCCGACGCCTCTAGTGGCAATACTCCCTTGTAACTACGGCGGCGCGTGGGTGAGCACCACCGCCCCTGCGCGGGCCGTGGTTACGTTCCCTTCCTCGGCGGTGGTCACAGGCACTTCTTGACTGGTGCAGCTCATCATGGCCTCTACACGAGTGGTGCTGCTCATGGCTCGCTCCTACTACAGCAGTTTTCAGGGCCAGGTGGGAGGAAGGGTTGCAAGTTAGGGCACAGACGGGTCTAGTATATATAGCCGGGTTGAGCAAAGGGTGGCCTGGTAGTATACACTGCAGGTGCTTAAAGAGAGAGAATGGTAAAGCACCCCCTTAATTAAGCGGCCTGCTCTCCACTGCTAGATGCTCTCTCCTCAGTTGTGGGCTTGTTTACTTAGCACTCAGCTCAACCACTTTTGACCTCCAAACGCACACTCTCTTTTTTCATTCAAAACCACCAAGTGGCTGACTCCCTTCCGAGTCCTGAGCTCACAAACAAAATGCCTAGAGCAGGAGAGAGGTCCTTCCCCTACTGTATTCGGTGGAGGAAGAAAAGCAAGCGCTAGCACTGCATCAGGTTCCTTGATCAAAACCACTAGAAATGGCCGCTAATTACCACCAATAATTATTACAGATACAGAGAGGGAAAACAATTCTACTTCCACTAAACCCCATCGATCTGGCTGCAGTGGCGTGTTCCGGAAGGCTCCATCGGAAAACTCCTCCAGGCGACTAATGCTTGGAGATTTCTGGATCGGGTAAGATTTAAGCACCGTGTTTTACTCTATGGGTTTGGTTTCAGAGGAGATGTTTTCGCCCACGAACATTTCCAATGCCAGCAACATCGCTAAATAAAAAAAATAGCCGAGAATCCAATAAAAGAATCGCACATTGCGTCTCTGAACCAACCAACACGATGGCTATCATGCATGTGGCTTCAAGCAGTTGCAGCAAAGGAACAATTCTTCCGGCAGTTTCGACCCATGTACAAAGTATCGTGATGCCTAATCATAATAAGGAGATAGTCAATGACATTTGCAAGATTACAACACTTCATTTTGCACGAGAACATAAGTGTGGAAATAATATCATGGCGTCAGAATGTATTATAGGGCATGAGTATCTCTTCTGCGTAATGTAACAAACACAATAATTCTCAATAGTGACTTCAGTTCAGTAACCAATATGTTAGCACTATACGCGATTAGATCATTGCAGAAAGTAGAGAGAGAAGACGACGTTTGGTAACGCAGTTCGGCAAAGCCTACATCTGCGGGGCATGCTTTATTGGCGCTCCTCTTCTGGTACTATAATCAGAGTACCGTCAACGACAAGCCCGTCACGGCATACAGACACATCAGATCTATAATACGCCACGCCTGTCCGGCGCCCCTGCCACGAGCACCGGACCGTCCCCGAAACTCGATCTTGTGTCTAACATGTCTTGCGTCTAGTCTATTTTGGCTACTCCCGGTGCTTTTATATAATAGGCCAAGTTACAAGTGTCCGACTCAAACACCTAACCCTACCGCACAGTCCATGTTCAACTGTAGCCTATACACATATTCGACACTATTACAACAATCTCCACATTGGCGAATATGTCGCCAATGGAATCGCCGTCTTCGCGCGAACACCTCAGTGTATGTTGAACTTGGTTTTCTTGTTGCTCACTTGCATGAGTCGTCGTCCGAGCCCTCATCGGACCCGGTGGCCCCAGCTGATCTTGCCGCCTCATCGTGCTTCTCTTCAGCTCCACCTGGAACGATGCTCATAGGCACCTTGTACAGGTTATTCCTAGTCCTTCTGCCCTTCAGCACCAGCTCCTTGTTCTTCTTGACACGCATAGACAACTTGTCCCTATCAACACGATAGTTATAACCGTTGTCATGGAGTTCTCCAAGTGATATTAGATTCTTGCAATCCCTCGGCACATATCTAACATCCTGGAGCACCATTTCACCACCATCTTTAGACTTGATCTTGATATCTCCCATGCCCATGATGCGCTGAGGCGAACCATCGACTTGATAGTCAGCTCCAAAATCACTAGGCTTGTAGGTAGAGAACCACTCCTTGTTAGACGTCACATGATAAGAGCTCCCTGAATCCAACATCCACACCTCATCGAACAATTCTCTTATCAAAGCTAGAACTTCACTATCAGAATCAGCTGCAAATTTAGCAGCAATATTTGCAACTCCATCAGCCTTATACGTTGGACAAAACCTCCTGATACGACCCCACTCCTTACAATGATGACACTGTGGCTTTCCCTTCTTTTTCTTGCCCTTCCCACCATGATTGCCCTTGACCACCAGCCCTTGTCCATCACTAGCACCAGCGGAAGTACTTTCTTCGGAAGTCTTTTTTTCACGTTGATCATATGATAACAACGCAGTTTGTGCCTTGCTTGAAGTGATGCTTGACTTGCCGTATGTCAGGGAAACCATCAAACTCTTGTAGGATTTTTGCAATGAAACAAGCATGAGCAAAGCCTTGTCCTCGTCCTCCACCTTGGACCCAATCCTCTCCAGATCCGAGACCACACGGTTGACGGTATTGATGTGTTCGGTAAGGTTCGCCCCTTCTTGCATCCTCATCCCATACAGTTCCTGCTTCAGATACAACTTATTGGGCGCAGTCTTGTCCAGGAACTGATCCTCCAACGTCTTCCAGATTGCGCTCGCCGACTCCTCGTTCATCACATGGTACAGGACCTGATCAGCTAGGCTCAGCTGTATAGTACTGGCCGCCCTGATTTGCATCTCAGCCCAGTCATCAGCGTCCAACGTTGCAGGCTTCACCGCATCAGTCTTGATTGTCCTCAGGAGTCCCTGCTGCCCCAGCAAATCCTTGACCCTCGACTGCCAAAGCGGGAAGTTGCCCGTACCATCGAACTTTGTCACCTCGAACCTGGTGAAAGACATCGCGTCCTCCCGCTGCTCTCCCACGAACAGCCACCGATCAGATCGTTTAGGTCAGGACGATCCAACCGACCAGAGCCTCTCCTTCGGTTCAGCAAAGCCTTCTCGCGTGCGCCGCCTCGCCTCCGAAATTCCGTGCTCGAACTTAGGGCAAAGCAACTTGTGAGTTCTCTGTTGCCTCCTCAGCCCTCCTTTTATTGACCTCGAGACAGTTCAGATCTATCTCCACCTTCAAACCGAACCTTACATGACTCTCTTTCCTAAGCTCCAAGCCACGCCTTGCGTCATCCAAATCGGCCTTCCTTGTTCTGTGTGTACACCATAATAGAGTCATTCCATGCCGTCTCAAATTGAAACCGTGTTGGACTCCACCAGATATTCCTAATCTTAGAGTCCACACCCGCACGTCAGTTTACGTTCCTCAGAGACCGTAATCGTCATGACATTAGAACACGTCGGGTCCTTGCCGTATTGCACCTGGTCTCCTTTCGTCGAGCCGGCCTCTCCGGTTGAACCAGCCAGTCTGACCGCTCAAACCATGCTGCGCCGCCTCAGTTGGTACGATCTCCCCCAACTTGCGTGCCAAGCTATCCAACCGACAGTGTCTGTCAATCGGATCTGCTTTGACGACATGGCCGCCTTGCGTCGTAACGCCCGCGATCAATGCCGTCCTTTGTTGATGGTTGTCACGGCCCGAGATCAGGGCTAGACAAATACCAGATCCTCATCTAATATAAGCCTAACCTAAATTCCGAGACCCGCAGGGAAAGATCGGTAACATTATAGAACACACAAACCATACATTAATAAAGTAAACTCTTAAAAGAGTTACAAACCAGTCATACAAGCCAGGGTCACAGACCCATCATTACATCAAACAACGGAAGCAAACAAGTTGTTCTAAACAACAAACTTAGCAAAGGGCCTAAGAGGCCTTAAACAGAAGTAGCGACCCTTCCATAGATCCTAGGCTGCTGCCCGGGAACCCCGACTACTCGTCGACTTCGACGTAGAAACCACCTTCAGTTGGAGTAGGCTCATCTATGGAAAAACATCAGCGAAGCACGGCTGAGTACAGGGTGTACTCCGCAAGACTTATGGCTAGTGCAGTTATTTGCATAAAGCCATCCTTTATTTTCAAAACAAGAGAGAGAGAGAGAGAAGAAGCTCGTCTAGTCAAATCATTTTAAAGGGGGTAAGAAGACTACAACTCTAGCTCTTAGAATCATCTTTGATAACCACCAAGTACCATCATCATCTGAACCTCTCTTCCCAGACTACCCCCTCAAACAACCCCGAGGAAGTACTCCGGATCTCACATTAGTTGGCCACGTTTTATCATTCGGTTTTAGTTTTATATGATCACATAATCCGTTCCCAAGTCGTCCATAACCGTGGACACAGCTTTTTGAAAATATCAATACCCTGCAAGGGTGCAAAACTTTACCCACACATACCAACCGATTCTTAATGCCAAATTACTAGCCCTCTTCCTTGGAAGGCCGACAGAGAGTGGTTGACCACGACCTTTACCTTGCATTCGCCGAGACCATGAGTCACGCACTAGGGAGATGCCTCCGTAACGGGTCAAGTCCCGAAGCCGGTCCCTAATGATGTGTGCAGGGTTTAAGATTACGGATGCCGAGCATCTCTTGTACCCAGCCACGTATACCTACCTGTTATGAATGCACCTCCATTCAAGAACAACCAAGATGCGTATGTCGAATGTAAAGCCCGAACTATGTGACTCATGGAATCTATTAAGCAAGTTAGTTGGTCGAGGGTGTTTCCAGGCCCCTGTGTGGTTGTACGCTCATCATGGTTCAAGAGGCGAGAACATCAGGTCCTAAGGGTGGCGAGTATGGGATTGCAAAAAACCACAACCCACGTGGCCTCCCATACAAGCCTTAGCATGTTTATTATCCATATCTAATCACATCACAACATCCTACCATACTAGATTCATTGGCATCTCCGGTGCATCACCTGAATGATCAGCATCAGAACACTAAGCATGGCTAAGCTTGACTGAACTGTGGCACTAGCGATGCTCATAAGCCAAACCCTAGTTATGCTAGGAGCAGTGGATCAGGTAGTATAGTTCACAAAGGGAAACATGCATCAGATAGGATTACTCTACCTACTGATAAAAGACTATTGAACCGAATGCATATGGCGAGAATGAAATACTTTTGGTGAGCAGAGCTACAGTCGGCACCTGTCCTGTGACTCTATGTATCTATAACCTTCCTCTTTGGTTGTGCATGAAGAGGAAGTTTATTATGATGCCAATGCTCATCCAAGGCCCGAGGCAACCCGACAACGAAATTGATGTGTACCTAAGGCCATTAGTTGAAGAACGTTTACAGCTGTGGGCCAAACCAGGTGTACGTATGTGGGATGAGCATAAAGGGGAGCCATTTGACCTATGAGCATTGCTTTTTGTAACCATCAATGATTGGTCTGCTCTTAGTAACATTTCAGGGCAGACAAACAAGGGATTCAAAACATGCATGCACTGTTTAGATGAGACTGAAAGTGTATATTTGGATAAATGTAAGAAGGTTGTGTACCTAGGGTATTGTTGATTTCTTTCGAACCTGCATCCAGTAAGAAAGAAAGGAAAGCATTTCAAACGTCTGGCAGAACCCCGGAGGAAGCCTTTCCTCCGTACCGGTGAGGAGGTATTTGGTATGTTCAGGGACCTAGAAGTAATTTTTTGAAAAGGTCCTGCCAGTCTATCTGTTCCGAATGATGATGCCGGACACGCGCCCATGTGGAAGAAGCAATCTATATTTTGGTACCTAACCTATTGGAAAGTCCTAGAGGTCCGCTCTTCAATCGACATGATGCACGTGATGAAGAATGTTTGCGTGAACCTGCTAGGCTTCCTGGGAGTGTATGGGAAGACAAAAGATACACCGGAAGCACTGCAGGACCAGCAACGTATGAAAGACCCTGAAGAGCCTATGCATCCTGAGAACGAGAAGGGTAAAGGACGCCACTTAACTCCTGCCAGCTACGCTCTTACCAAAGTAGAGAAGGAAATATTTTTGAATGCCTGAGTAGTATCAAGGTCCCGTCTGGCTTCTCGTCGAATATAAAGGGAATAATAAATATGGCAGAGAAAAATTCCAAAACCTGAAGTCTCATGACTGCCACGTGATTATGACGCAATTGCTTCCAATTGCATCGAGGGGGCTTCTACCTGAAAATGTTAGAATACCCATTGTGAAGCTATGTACATTCCTCAATGCAATATCTCAGAAGGTAATCGATCCAGAAAGCCTACCAGGGTTACAGACAGATGTGGCCCAATGTCTTGTCAGCTTTGAGTTGTTGTTCTCACCATCCTTCTTCAATATTATGACGCATATCCTGGTTCACCTAGTAGAAGAGATTTCCATTCTCGGTCCTGTATTTATACACAATATGTTCCCCTTTTAGAGGTACATGGGAGTCTTAAAGAAATATGTTCATAATCGTGCTAGGCCAGAAGGAAGCATCTCCAAGGGCTATGTAACAGAGGAGGTCATTGAGTTCTGTGTTGATTTTATTCCTGACCTTAAAGAGATTGGTGTTCCAGAATCACGACATGAGGGGAGACTGCGTGGAAAAGGCACCCTAGGATGTAAAGCAATGATATGTAGGGACGGGCATTCTCTCAATCAAGCACACTACATGGTTTTACAAAGATCTATCTTGGTTGCCCCGTATATCAATGGACACAAGAATTTTATACGCCTCAAACACTCGGGGCAGTCTGATGAATGGATTATAAGTGAACACATGGAGAGTTTTGGCGGCTGGCTACAAAGACTTCTCACGAATAACACCACTGTTGGAGATCAGCTATACTTGGTGGCCAGGACACCATCTTCGACCGTATGTACTTTCCAAGGGTACGAGATAAATGAGAATACATTTTACATGATAGGCCAAGATAAAAAGAGCACCAACCAAAATAGTGGTGTCCGCTTTGATGCAGCAAAAGACAATGGGCAAAAGACCACGTATTATGGGTTCATAGAGGAGATATGGGAACTTGACTATGGACCTAATTTAAGGGCCCCTTGTTTCGGTGCAAATGGGTCAAGATAACAGGAGGAAGGGTTGAGGTAGACAAGAAGTACGGAATGACAACAGTGGATCTCAACAATCTTATGAAGGTAGACAAGAACTTAGACGAACCATTCGTCTTAGCCAATGAAGTGGCTCAGGTTTTCTATGTGAAGGACATGTCTACCAAACCGAAAAAATAAAAAATAAGCAAACAGATACATCACACGATGAGCCAAAGTGTCACATAGTTCTTTCAGGGAAAAGAAACATCGTGGGAGTGGAGGACAAAACACACATGTCAGAAGATTATAATAAGTTTGATGAAATTCCGCCCTTTAGAGTGAAGACTGACCCAACCATCCTGTTAAACTATGCTGATACTCCAAGGTTACGACCGACGCGATCATAAGATTGACTATATGTATTAATTGAGCTATTTTTGGCACACATATGTGAAAGGGCATGTATGCCCCCATGTGTGGTTTTGGTAATTAATGACAATCTCTATGGACTAATGTGTAAATTGAGTTTCACTTGTAGGTTTGTCCATTGGCATCGCTTGGGCCATGTGTTGGTCTCAAGGTTGGAAGATGAAGAAATGTCCAAGGGCTTTGTGCCCATTGGAATCATGAAGAAAGAAGGAGCTTGAAGGTCGATCAAGGCATGTGCAAAGAGTTGCATCAAGATGGATCAACCTCAAGTAAGGATGAAGAAGGACGAGCTCAAGATGCGCCATCTCGAGAAGATCTCATGCTTGAAGCTTGCCATCCTCGTGTTCATGGAATGATGAAGACAAGTTCAAAGAAGAGGTTTCCTGTAGCATCCCAATTGTCTAACAATTGTAATGCTACTTGGTCTAGTAATATAATGGCTACTTCCAATATATAATTGTTGCATCATCATGATATCATGCTCATGTCATCATGCCACCTTGCATTTGAGCATCATATAAAACCCTCTTCATTTGGTTCTTATCTCATATGCATTGTTAATTGTTTTTGCCTCTTGATATTGTATTTGGTTCTTGATATATTGTTTCAATGCCCAAGTTGAGTTGGGGGCATATCTTTTATTAACTCCACCACCTTTCTTTCACCACCTTATAATTCCACCATCCAACTAAATATGAGCTTGGCATTACTGGTTTTACTTCTAGCTCATGTGGGTTGGGATGGATCCAATTCTTTTCCACATGCTCTCATCTTGGCATCATGTTGTTTTCACCTCATTGATATATGAGAGCCACATGGCCACCTTTGCATGCCTTGTGGGTGGAACCCTATTTCTAGCTCTCATATGTGTTGTTTTGGGGGTGATCATCATGTTGGAATATTTTGTGGGCTTATTAACTACCTAGTGGCATATACACACTAGCAAGTCCCATTGTATATCAAAATGGTCATCTCCATCTACTCCACATGGGACATCCTTGTTAATTCTTTTTGCTTGGCCTTTATTCCAAATTTGGAATGCATAATAATAATGCCATGTTAATATTATTGTTCTCACAAAATACACATGGCATTGAATATTTTTGCATGGCCCATGCAAGTACCACCTTTTTGCTTGCCTTTTGGATTTTATTTGTTTGAGGGGAGCATCTCTATCTTCCCCTTCTCTTGGTGGGATCTAGTGTGATCTTGCTTAATCCTCACCCTCTCTTTTCCTTGTCTAGTTCTTGCTTTCTCTTTGCTTGATCTTGCTTGAGCTTGACAAAACAATAAACCTCACCCCTCATCTCTCTCTCATCTAAACCTACTCCATCATCACCATACCCATACCCCATCTAAACCTAAACCCTAATCTACACCTAATCTACACCAAACCCTAAGTAACCTCCCTCTTCTCTCCTCTCTCTAGCCGAGCCACCCCACCATGACCTACCTAGCTTGGCCACCCTGGCCACCTAGCTACCCCACCAAACCTAAACCCTAACCGAGCCTAGCTCCTACCCTAGCCCCCACCCGAGCTCCTCCCTCTCTCTTTTCTCTCTATGCCACAAGGGCCCCTCCACCCCGAGCCTCCCTCCTGGCCTCACCCTACCCCACCTGGACGTCCCCATCTACCTGCCCCTCGCCCTGCCCTGCCTCCTGCCCGACCAGAGCACGTGAGGAGAGGTAGAGAAAAGGTGGCCGAGCCACCTTTTCATCCACCCACTCCCCCACGGCAGCCTCTCCCTCCCTCTGCTTATCTCCTGCCTATCTGCCTCGCCAGACCATCCCCAGATCCACCCCAAGGATGCCCTGCTCCCTCCCCTCTCTCCTCCACCACCGTCTACCCCCTCGCCGGAAAACCCTCGGCCTCCACCGCCCCTACTCAAACCAGCCGGCGGCGTGACGCGCTAGGTGTCGAGGAAGATCGAGGAGGCTCCCCTGCAACGTCCAGTAGACGCCAGCGAGAAGGAGGAGTACCAGAACCACCAGGCCGACGCTGCACCGACGAGAAACCCTAGCTCCGGTCCGTCTGCGCCGTCGTCGATCGCCAGCGCCCCGACCCGATCCAACGCCACCAACGCACTCTCGGTGAGCTACTCACCCCCCCAGACATCCTCGTCGTCGCCGACTCGCCCTGGCCTCGCCGGACTTTCCGTCGAGCGCCCTCCGCGCGCCGTCGCTCGCTATGTCTGCTCGCTCCAGCGCCGCGCAGAAGCCCTAGCTAGGTCCCGTCCGCCCTCCTAGCACCAACCCGCCGCTAGCCGCACTGGTTAGCCACCCCAGCGCGCGCCCGCAGATCCCTAGTTCGAGCCCCGCGCGCCGCGTGCCGCTGCTGCGCACCGATCTATCGACAGACAGATTCAGAGGAAGATCTACAGTACGGCCGCGACGTTTTGCCGAAAACCCCCTGCCTTTCTTTATGCATGAACCCGCGGTACCCTTTGGCCCACCAGACAGCCACCCAGACAATCTTGCAGAGAACCCCCCCCCCCCCCGCATAACCTCAGCCTCAACCCGCAGTCCCCGCGCGTTCGATCGCTGACGCCTGGGCCCGAGCCAGCTAGCCCCACCTGTCATCCTCTGGGCTAGAACAGGCCGCAGTGTAAAACGCTTTTCTGCGCGCGTGGACACCCAGTCAGCCTGGCCCCACCTGTAAGCGTCTGTGACTAGATTAGACTGAGTATAAAAAGTATTTCAGTCTATCTGTTTAAATTCAAATCTTTTTCAAATTAATTCAAATTCAATTTAAATTCTGTTTTTAAATAACTTTTGAAATATAAATCCAAATAATACAAATAATATATGTTTTCAAATTAGAAAAATGTGAGGAATTCAAATATGCAATCCAAAATATATTTTGAACATTTAAAATTCCAAGTTTATTTAAATTACAATAATTTGCCCCTTTATCTTAATTAATTAATAACTTTTGATTTATAACTCCAAATTTAATAAATGATATGTCTAAAACGATTAGCTCGACGAGACCTTTCTGTTTATGCATTCCTTGGTTTGTTTTGAAGCATGCATCATATAAATATAATGTGGACAGCAACTAAAATGGAAATAAAATGGGGCCAAAACTCAATTAAATGCTTTATTATTGTATTCCACACCTCACCCATGCCATGCTACGTTAATGCCATGCAAATTGTGCATCATTCATCATGGCATGATTGTTTGCTTGATGCATTTTAATCATATGCTTGTGCACTTTATTTATGTTGGCCTTGTTTGTTTGGTTCTTCTTCGAATAGACGCTGAGCAGGGGATATATCAAGAGAACCAGGAACACTACCCAGATCCATCCTTTGCTTCAACTGAGCTGCCAGGCAAGCACTACCACATGCTTGCATACATATAGTACCTATTGCCTCTATCTTACTCTTGCATCATTGAGTCGCGATTGCATTAAATTGAATCCCAAGTATTGCATAGCCTTTACTTTTAAACCCCACCGAAGCTTGTTCCCCATCCCATGAGCCATTACTACAGGAGTTGTTTGAGCCATGCGAGTCGTAGAACAGCATGCGTAGGGTATGTGAGTGTCTGGCGGATAATGAGGTACCTAAACAACTTAACCTGAGTAGTAATGGGATAACTAATGAAAGTGGCATCGGTGAGCCATATTCGCTATTTGGTTTTTCAGGCTCACTTGTGTCCCGTAGGACCCCGAGTACTTGATTCCTGTTCCTTGAATATTCGCGCTATCCACATCTGGGAGGCTTATGAACCCCCCTGAGCTAGAGCTTGATTCATTCTTATTTCTTGGGGCCACAAACTAGTTTGAGGATTTATTTACTATCCTGTACTTATGCCATGCTTTCCTGCTTTAATTTAAGATTGTGCGAGGTAATGCACACTGTACTGTTTAGGGCCGTGACGCGTTTTCGCTGTATCGACAAGCCCAGTCACACTATCGGGTTCCCAGTCGTTTACAGCCGGCTCCACAAACCTTGAGGCCGTCTTGGAGTCAGCTAACTTCGTTGCGGGTAGCTCAATGGGGTGGCCCCCTGAAATATTTCTGAATCCTGTGATTGCTTTGTCGTGACTGCCTCGTTGGGTTTTGATTTGGTTTTTCCGAGGCATATCGAGTGTGTGTTGCTATTTGTGCACCCCTGCAGGGTAAAACTTTCTGAAAGCCGTGTCCGCGGTTATGGACGACTTGGAGCACAGTTTCTCGATCATAGACAAGAATAACTAAAGTACCGCTTTTAATTTGACTAGACCAGGTACCTGACTAGTAAATAGTGCAATACTCACGGAATGGTTAATAAAACTGCCAACGGATGGGGGGTTGTTCGTCCGCTTCCTCGTCGGTAAGCGAGGAGGAGGATGGATCTGTTGTTTTACCGTTATAACTGTTGTTATTAATTCACGGACATCCGTCTATCTTTGGTTAGGCGGATGGTTAGCGAGTATCTAGAGAATTGTTAGGGTTTATCTTTTGCTGCAATTGCGTCACCCCAGGTTGTGTCCCCTTTAGAGGCATAAAGACTTGCTGAGTACCCCTAGGGTCTCACACGATAAATTATTGGTTCAGATGAACAGGTACACTCACAAGATGGATACTGGGTGGAAGAGACGGACGATGTGGGCAACGATCATTCGGTGTAGAGATTCCGGGAACGGGGATCCGTGAGATCTGTGGGCGGGATCTGCTTATTTATGGGGCATCTTATGCCGATTTGCTTCTTATCCGTACTCGGATTTTGTCTTCCGCTTCCGCCTGATACTCTGATGTTTGATGTATGAGGAGATATCCTAAACTATTATATCTATCTAGGATATTTGGATCTTGCCGTATGGCGTTGCTATATTTCCTTTCTTTTTAGATGGAATGGCTCTGATGTACTATTGTATGGTGGCTTGCATACATACTCATTTGTGTATGTAGTTGATCCCTTCGCCTGCCGATTACGCCGCCCGTTCTTGTCCCGATGTTTGGAAATGGTTGGGACGGCCGAAAGGTCTACCTGTGAGTGGCATTTGGGCCCCACCGTACTATTTCAACCATTTCTGCTCATCCAGGCTTGTAACTAGGAGCGTAATTCACCGAGGTAGTTACAATTGGTATCAGAGCCATCCCGCCCTTCAGGGTCTCAGCCAAATGGTCGTTGTCTGTCTAGCAAATATTTTTGGTAGTTATGTATACCAGGGAAAAACAAACACGAGAGTAGGACTGCTTCCACTTTTCTTCTTACCCACCCACCACCCTTTTCTGGTAAGGAAGTGTAACGTTTTCAATCCTCTTCTTAAAATTCAAACTAGGATTCACGTGTTCTGGGTTTCCGTAGTACCATAGGTTGTGTATCTGTGTGTGTGTGTGTGTGTGTGTAATTCCTTGTCTATCTGTTGCATCCAAGTTGTTATCACCATCTGCCTTTGGTTATCAACTGTTGGTACATTCCATACCGACAGGCTTTTGCAAACCGACGCGATCTATCTGATTCATTGTATACCGCTGCGATCTGTCTTACTCTTTGTTATCCGACGTCATCTTGTTTGGGGTGTTCGTTTCCGTAGTCACTAATCCTTAGGTTCATCGTGAGAAGAAGGTGTTGGGATATGTGTTCTACTTATTCATGTGCGGAGTAATGATTTGAGTGCGGGATGGAGTCGCGACCATACCACTACTCTTATCATTCGCTCTTATATATTGAATTGGTAGTGTCACTAATCTTGATTCGTTAAGTGGTTTTGCGCATCTATTGGTATTTTAATGCCGAAATTTGTGGAATTTTTTTTTCTTTTATATATTTGTGTACCACACTCCTTTTCAGTCGTGTGCGATATGCTTAATATCTTCTAGGTGCTTTGAACTTTGTTGATATTTTAATATCATCTTAGTAAATTGTATCCTTTAATCTTGAGTAATTCCATCTTGGTACTATTTTGGATTATTATTATTCTCCATCATAGTACTGACTTGTATGTTATATCAATCACAGGATGGCACCACCACGCCGTTCTGAGGAGGACATACAACCTGAACTGGGGGCAGCGTTGTCAAGCATAGCCAATGCCTTGGCAGCAATGCAGCAGAACCAGCAACGTTTCGAGGAAAGTGTCAGGAGGAATGAGTTTGTTCCGCTACCTCCACCTCCCAAGCGAGGAGACATCAAGAGCTTCCTGAAGTTCAACCCACGCCAATTTGATGTTTCTGATCAACCACTTGATGCTGATGATTGGTTGCGTGAGATGTCAAGGTTACTGGCAACTGCTGATGTTCCTGAACAAGAATGGGTAAAGTGTGCTACTCACCTTCTGAAGGGAGATGCAGCTCTGTGGTGGGAGAATTACCTGAAGGCAAACTGCACTGGTTTTCAGCCTACTTGGGGACAGTTCACTGGAGCTTTCAAAGAACAGTATCTGTCAGAAATTGTCATGGAGAGGATGAAGGAAGTGTTTCTCAACCTCAAGCAGGGCAATGATAATGTCAATACCTACATCAGGAACTTCATGAACCTTTCTCGTTATGGTGGCGATGAGATCTCTGATGACAAGAAGAAGCAAAAGAGGTTCAGGCAAGGGCTCAATGCATCGATTAAGTATGAAATCACACATGCAAGGCCGGCGTCTTTTCTGGAACTTCATCATACAGCTCTGTAGGAAGAGGCAAGTAGGCAAGTGTTTGAGGAGTCAAAGAAACACAGCCGTGATGCAGCAAGCTCTTCAGCTATGTCAGCTCCTTCTAAGCGTCGTGTCTGGGTTCCGAACACCCCACCGTCGCTCCCGGCTCCACCAAGACCTTCAAGCTACGCGGCAAGGCCACCAAACTTCCTCACTGCTGCTCCCAGGGGCTACAAAGACCACTACCCTGGAGCGCCTGGCGGAGTCCCTGGCTACGTTGCTCCACGTCCACCTGGTGCTTGTTACACGTGTGGAAACTCTGGGCATCAAAGCTGGAACTGTCCGATGAAGAACAAGGCTCTTCCTCCACCACCTCCAAGATCTGCGGCAAGCTCTCCTTTGGTTCGTGCACCACCACCTCGGGCTCTCAACATCAACACCAAGCCCGGGTCTACTGTTGCTCGTGCCAACTGTGTCAACGCTGCTCAAGCTGAGCATGCACCTGGAGTTGTGATGGGTATGCTTCCCGTTAACTCAGTTCCTGCAAGAGTTTTGTTTGATTCTGGTGCTTCGCATTCTTTTGTTTCGCATAAGTTTGCGCAAGAGCAGGATCTGGATAAGGTTCCTTTATCACATCGTCTGGTGGTACAATCTCCTAGTTCAAACATCAGGGCTGCTCATATCAGCCATGGCAATCAAATTGAGATTGGTGGCTCTTCGTTCTCGGCGTCCTTAATCATTCTGGGCAATTCTGACATTGATGTCATCTTGGGCATGGATTGGTTGACAGCAAATGCAGCTGTGATTGATTGTGCTGAATGCTCGGTTTCTCTGAAGATTCCTGAAGGCCATATAGTCTATTCTCCAAGTCTGACTCCTACTATCTAGCTTTTCTCTTTGGCGGCTCTGAATGTTGATGCTATGGAAGCTATTCAGAGTGTTCCGGTGGTCTGTGAGTTCCCAGATGTCTTTCCTGAAGAGTTGCCAGGTATGCCTCCGGATCGTGAGGTTGAGTTTGTAATTGAGCTTGAACCTGGTACCGCTCCTATCTCCAAGCGGCCTTATAAGATGGGTCCTGCTGAGTTGGCTAAACTCAAACGTCAGCTTGATGAACAAGAGAAGTTGGGTTTCATTCAGCATAGTACTTCTTCTTGGGGTAGCCCAACTCTCTTTGTGAAGAAGCGAGACCAGACTGATAGACTTTGTGTTGACTATCGGGCTCTCAATGCTAAAACCATCAAGAATAAATATCCCCTTCCGCGGATTAATGATCTCTTCGATCAGCTAGCTGGAGCTGTGGTATTCTCTAAGCTTGACTTGAGAAGTGGTTATCACCAAATCAAGATTCGCAAGGAAGATGTTCCTAAAACATCTTTCACCACCCGCTATGGCCTGTATGAGTACACGATCATGTCTTTCGGTCTCACCAACGCACCTGCCACCTTCTCGAGGCTCATGAACTCGGTTTTCATGGAGTATCTTGACAAGTTCGTTGTGGTCTATCTGGATGACATCTTAGTCTATTCTAAGTCACAAGAAGAGCATGAAGAACACCTCCGGTGTGTCCTAAGCAAGCTTCGTGAGAACCGCTTGTATGCAAAGTTCTCCAAGTGTGAGTTTTGGCTGCCTCAAGTAACCTATCTTGGTCATGTCATCTCTGCCAAGGGCATTGGAGTCAATCCGGAAACTGTGAAGACAATTGTTGAATGGCTTCCTCCTGTAAATGTCAAAGAAGTGCGGAGTTTCCTGGGTTTGCCTAGTTATTGCCGTCGCTTCGTTCAGAACTTTTCGAAGATAGCGAAGCCTCTTACCGATCTCCTCAAGAAAGGCAAGAAATACCTTTGGACTCCTGCATGTCAAGCAAGCTTTGAGACACTCAAAGAGAAGCTCACTTCCACACCAGTCTTGGTTCCTCCGGATACATCCAAGCCGTTTCAGATCTTCTGTGACGCCTCTTTGCATGGATTGGGTGCGGTCCTCATGCAAGAAAAACAAGTTGTTGCTTATGCCTCTCGACAGTTGAAGATGCATGAGATCAACTATCCTACACATGACCTCGAGCTCGCAGCAGTTGTCTTTGCTTTGAAAGTATGGAGGCACTACTTGCTTGGCAACCGTTGTGAAATCTTTTCTGATCACAAGAGTCTGAAGTATATCTTTACTCAGCCTGATCTCAACCTTCGGCAAAGGAGATGGATTGAAGCAATCAGTGACTTCGATTTGACCATCAACTGCACTCCGGGCAAGGCTAATGTCATGGCAGATGCTCTCAGCCGCAAAGCTTATGTCAACAACCTCATGATGGAAGAGCAACAGCCTCTCTTGTGCGAGGAATTCCGTCAGCTCAACCTTGAAATTGTGGAACAAGGGTACCTCCTGAACCTTTTAGCAACTCCTCTCTTGGAAGAAAAGGTTCGCTCCTTTCAGCTTGGTGATCCGTACACAAGAAAGATCATCTCCAGGATTCAGCTTCCGAAGTATGAGTCCTTCCACGTCGATGATCAAGGCACGCTTTTCTTTGAACACCGGATGTTTGTTCCGAACTACCCGGGTTTGAGGGAGCAAGTTCTCAAGGAGGCGCATGATTCTGTTCTTTCTATCCACCCTGGCAGCACAAAGATGTACATGGACTTGAAAACACAATATTGGTGGCCTGGTTTGAAAAGGTATTGTGCCAAGTGTAGCATCCCAATTGTCTAACAACTGTAATGCTACTTGGTCTAGTAATATAATGGCTGCTTCGAATATATAATTGTTGCATCATCATTATATCATGCTCATGTCATCATGCCACCTTGCATTTGAGCATCATATAAAACCCTTTCTCATTTGGTTCTTATCTCATATGCATTATTAATTGTATTTGCCTCTTGATATTGTATTTGGTTCTTGATATATTGTTTCAATGCCCAAGTTGAGTTGGGGGCATATCTCTTATTAACTCCACCACCTTTTTCTTTCACCACCTTATAATTCCACCATCCAACTAAATATGAGCTTGGCACTTATTGGTTTTACCTCTAGCTCATGTGGGTTGGGATGGATCCAATTCTTGTCCACATGCTCTCATCTTAGCATCATGTTGTTTTCACATTATTGATATATGAGAGCCACATGGCCACTTTTGCATGCCTTGTGGGTGGAACCCTTCTTCCTAGTTTTCCATATGGATTATCATGGAATTATGCTCATGTTGGAATATTTTGGGACTATTGATCATCTAGTGGAACATACACACTAGCATGTCCCCTTTTATCTCAAGCATGGCCATCTCCAACTACTCCACATGGGGCATCCTTTCATTTCTTTTGCTTGGCTTTATTCCACTTTTGGAAATGCAAAGGAACAATGCCATGTTTAATATAATTGTCTTCACAAAATAATCATGGTATTAAATGCTTTGCATGAGCCATGCAAGTACCACCTTTTGGCTTGGCATTTGGATTTTATTTGATTTTAAAATGGATCATCTCTCTCTCTCTCTCTCTCCTTCTCTTTGGGCTTGATATATTTTGATCTTGCCTAAACCTCATCATCATCTCCATCCACCCCATCACCACCTTCCTTTTCTTCTCTCTTTTAGCCTTTTCCTTGTTTGATCTTGGATGTTCTCGGCTTGATCTTGTCCAAGGAAAACACTAGCTTCGAACCTCTCCATCTATCTCTCTAAGACCTAGACCATCACCTACCTTATCATCACCATACCCCCCTCTCCTAAACCCTAATCTATACCTAATCTAAACCAAACCCTAAGTACCCCCTCTTTCTCTCCTCCCTAGCCGAGCCACCCCTCCAAACCAAACCCAGCTGGCCCCACCGGCCACCCTCTCTCCCTGGCCACCCACCCCTGCCCTAGCTACCACCCCCAAACAAAACCCTAACCCGACCCTAGTGCCACCTAAACCGAGCCTCCCCCCTCTCTCTTTTCTTCTCTATGCCATCAGGGCCCCTCCACCGAGCCTACCACCTCTCTGGCCTCACTCTACCCCACCTGGCAGTCCCCCTACACCACCCTACCCTGCCCCTGCCCGTGCCTGCCCTGGCCAAGCCCCACCGAGCACGTGAGGAGAGGAGAGAAAGGTGGCCGAGGCCACCTTTTCCATCTACCTGCTCCCCACGGCATCTCCCTATCCCCCTCTGCCTTATCTCCATCCCCCGGCTCTCCTCTGCCCCAGATCTACCCAGGACCGAGCCTGCCGCTCCTCCCCTCCCTCTCCACCGACATCTACCCCCAACACCGGCCATCGTCGGCTTCAGCGTCCACCTGCAGTACAAGGAGGCGGGAGTGGTGTTGTGGTCGTCGAGGAAGGACAGGAGATCCCCGGCGTCGCCCCTGTACGCGCCGTCGCAGAGGAGGAGCACCGGAGCCGAAGAACACCGACGCCAAACCCTAGTCGCCCGGCCTCTGCCTCAACGACGATCGCCTGCTCCCCTGCCCGTTCCGGCCGCACCAACCTATCCCCGGTGAGCTCCCTGACCTCCCTGACATGGTCCGCTTCGCCATGATGCCCTATCCTCGCCGGTCTTTTCGTCGATCACCCTCTGCGCGCCGCCGCTCGTTTCTGCTTGCTCGCTCCCACTCCGCTTAGCCCATATCTAGGCCGCGCCGACCCTCCCTGACACCAAGCCCAGGCCAGCGCAGTGGCTCCGCCCCGCAGCGCGCACCCGCACGTCCCAAGTTCGAGCCCCGCCGCGGCGCCTATCCTCTGTCGCGCACGGACCGATCTGTCCGCAGAGAGGAAGATCCACAGTGCATCGTGAGGCCGTTTTGCAGTAAACCCCCCCTAGTTTTTTTTCTTAAACCCGCGGTACAAACGAGCCCACCCGTCAGCCTCTCTGATCGTTTCGCAAAACACCCCCCCGCAGAAGTATGCCCTCAACCCGCGCTCCCTCGCTGCGCCGCGTGGCACCCCCTGGGTCGCCCGCTGTCACGTGGGCCTGCGAGGTCGATGGCCCCACCTGTCGGCCTCCTGGGTTAGCCATCAGCGTAGTGAGAAAAGCCCTGTCCTGCCTCTGGGTTGTCCAGTCAGCATGGCCCTACCTGTAAGTGGCTGTGGCTAGCTGTTCCTGAGTACAAAAAGTATTTCGGTAATCTGTTTAAATTCAAATCTTTTCAAAATTAATTCAAATTCAAATTTAAATCTGTTTTTAAATAACTTATGATTTACAAATCCAAATAATACAAATAATATATGTTTTCAAATCAGAAAAATGTGAGGATTTCAACTATGTAATCCAAAATACATTTTGAACATTTAAAATTCCAAGTTTATTTAAATTACAATAAAATGCCCTTTAACCTTTATTAATTAACAACTTTTGTTTTACAACTCCAAATTTGACAAATAATATGTCTAAAATGATTCGCTCGACGAGACCTTTCTGTTTATGCATTCCTTGGTTTGTTTTGAAGCATGCATCATATAAATATAATGTGGACAGCAACTAAAATGGAAATAAAATGGGGCCAAAACTCAATTAAATGCTTTATTATTGTATTCCACACCTCACCCATGCCATGCTACGTTAATGCCATGCAAATTGTGCATCATTCATCATGGCATGATTGTTTGCTTGATGCATTTTAATCATATGCTTGTGCACGTTATTTATGTTGGCCTTGTTTGTTTGGTTCTTCTTCGAATAGACGCTGAGCAGGGGATATATCAAGAGAACCAGGAGCACTACCCAGATCCATCCTTTGCTTCAACTGAGCTGCCAGGCAAGCACTACCACATGCTTGCATACATATAGTACCTATTGCCACTTTCTTATTCTTGCATCATTGAGTCGCGATTGCATTAAATTGAATCCCAGGTATTGCATAGCCTTTACTTTTAAACCCCACCGAAGCTTGTTCCTCCATCCCATGAGCCATTACTACAGGAGTTGTTTGAGCCATGCGAGTCGTAGAACAGCATGTGTAGGGTATGTGAGTGTCTGATGGATAACAAGGTACCTAAACAACTTAACCTGAGTAGTAATGGGATAACTAATGAAAGTGGCATCGGTGAGCCCTATTTGCTATTTGGTTTTTCAGGCTCACTTGTGTCCCGTAAGACCCCGAGTACTTGATTCCTGTTCCAAGATTATTCGCGCTATCCACATCCGGGAGGCTTATGAACCCTCCTGAGCCAGAGCTTGATTCATTCTTATTTCTTGGGGCCACAAACTAGTTTGAGGTTTTATTTACTATCCTGTACTTATGCCATGCTTTACTAATTTATTTAAATTGTGCGAGGTAATGCACACTGTACTGTTTAGGTCCGTGACCCGTTTTCGCTGTATCGACAAGCCCAGTCACACTTTCGGGTTCCCAGTCGTTTACAGCCGGCTCCAGAAACCTTGAGGCCGTCTCGGAGTCAGCTAACTTCGTTGCGGGTAGCTCAATGGGGTGGCCCCCTGAAATATTTCTGAATCCTGTGATCGCTTTGTCGTGACTGCCTCGTTGGGTTTTGATTTGGTTTTTCCGAGGCATATCGAGTGTGTGTTGCTATTTGTGCACCCCTGCAGGGTAAAACTTTCTGAAAGCCGTGTCCGCGGTTATGGACGACTTGGAGCACAGTTTCTCGATCATAGACAAGCATAACTAAAGTACCGCTTTTAATTTGACTAGACTAGGTACCTGACTAGTAAATAGTGCCACACTCACGGAATGGATAATAAAACTGCCAACGGATGGGGGGTTGTTCGTCCGCTTCCTCGTCGGTAAGCGAGGAGGAGGATGGATCTGTGGAGATTACCATGATAACCGTTATAACTGTTGTTATTAATTCACGGACATCCGTCTATCTCTGGTTAGGCGGATGGTTAGCGAGTATCTATAGAATTGCTAGGGTTTATCTTCTGTTGCAATTGCGTCACCCCAGGTTGTGTCCCCTTTAGAGGCATAAAGACTTGCTGAGTACCCCTAGGGTCTCACACGATAAATTATTGGTTCAGATGGACAGGTACACTCGCAAGATGGATACTGGGTGGAAGAGACGGACGAAGTGGGCAACGATCATTCGGTGTAGAGATTCCGGGAACGGGGATCCGTGAGATCTGTGGGCGGGATGTGCTTATTTATGGGGCATCTTATGCCGATTTGCTTCTTATCCGTACTCGGATTTTGGCTTCCGCTTCCGCTTGATACTCTGATGTTTGATGTATGAGGAGATATCCTAAACTATTATATCTATCTAGGATATTTAGATCTTGTCGTATGGCGTTGCTATATTTCCTTTCTTTTTAGATGGAATGGCTCTGATGTACTATTGTATGGTGGCTTGGATACATACTCATTTGTGTATGTAGTTGATCCCTTCGCCTGTCAATTACGCTGCCCGTTCTTGTCCCGATGTTTGGAAATGGTTGGGACGGCCGAAAGGTCTACCTGTGAGAGGCATTTGGGCCCCACCGTACTATTTCAACCATTTCTAATCATCCAGGCTTGTACTAGGAGCGTAATTCACCGAGGTAGTTACAATTGGTATCAGAGCCATCCCGACCTTCAGGGTCTCAGCCAAATGGTCGTTGTCTGTCTAGCAAATATTTTGGTAGTTATGTATACTAGGGAAAAACAAAACGTGAGAGTAGGACTGCTTCCACTTTTCTTCTTACCCAACCACCACCCTTTTCTGGTAAGGAAGTGTAACGTTTTCAATCCTCTTCTCAAAATTCAAACTAGGATTCACGTGTTCTGGGTTTCCGTAGTACCATAGGTTGTGTATTTGTGTGTGTGTGAGTGTGTGTGTGTGTGTAATCCCTTGTCTATCTGTTGCATCCAAGTTGTTACCTTATCGGCCTTTTGGTTATCAACTGTTGGTACATTCCATACCGACGGGCTTTTGCAAACCGACGCGATCTATCTGATTCGTTGTATACCGACGCGATCTGTCTTACTCTTTGTTATCCGACGTTATCTTGTTTGTGGTGTTCGTTTCCGTAGTTACCAATCTTTAGGTTATCGTGAGAAGAAGGGGTTGGGATATGTGTTTTACCTATTCATGTGCGGAGTAATGATTTGAGTGCGGGATGGAGTCGCGACCATACCACTACTCTTGTCATTCGCTCTTGTATATTGAATTGGTAGAGTCACTAATCTTGATTCGTTAAGCGATTTTGCGCATCTATTGGTATTTTAATGCCGAAATTTGTGGAAAATTTTTCTTTGATATATTTGTGTACCACACTCCTTTTCAGTCGTGTGCGATATGCTTAATATCTTCTAGGTGCTTTGAACTTTGTTGATATTTTAATATCATCGTAGTAAATTGTATCCTTTAATCTTGAGTAATTCCATCTTGGTACTATTTTGGATTATTATTATTATTCTCCATCATAGTACTGACTTGTGTGTTATATCAATCACAGGATGGCACCACCACGCCGTTCTGAGGAGGACATTCAACCTGAACTGGGGGCAGCGTTGTCAAGCATCGCCAATGCCTTGGCAGCAATGCAGCAGAACCAGCAGCGTTTCGAGGAAAGTGTCAGGAGGAATGAGTTTGTTCCGCTACCTCCACCTCCCAAGCGAGGAGACATCAAAAGCTTCCTGAAGTTCAACCCACGCCAGTTTGATGTTTCTGATCAACCACTTGATGCTGATGATTGGTTGCGTGAGATGTCAAGGTTGTTGATGACTGCTGATGTTCCTGAGCAAGAATGGGTAAAGTGTGCTACTCACCTTCTGAAGGGAGATGCAGCTCTCTGGTGGGAGAATTACCTGAAGGCAAACTGCACTGGTTTTCAGCCTACTTGGGAACAGTTTACTGGAGCTTTCAAAGAGCAGTATCTGTCAGAAACTGTCATGGAGAGGATGAAGGAAGTGTTTCTCAACCTCAAGCAGGGCAATGATAATGTCAATACCTACATCAGGAACTTCATAAACCTTTCTCGTTATGGTGGCGATGAGATCTCTGATGACAAGAAGAAGCAAAAGAGGTTCAGGCAAGGGCTCAATGCATCGATTAAGTATGCAATCACACATGCAAGGCCGGCATCTTTTCTGGAACTTCAGCATACAGCTCTGCAGGAAGAGGCAAGTAGGCAAGTGTTTGAGGAGTCAAAGAAACACAGCCGTGATGCAGCAAGCTCTTCAGCTATGTCAGCTCCTTCTAAGCGTCGTGTCTGGGTTCCTAACACCCCACCGTCGCTCTCGCCTCCACCAAGACCTTCAAGCTACGCGGCAAGGCCACCAAACTTCCTCACTGCTGCTCCCAGGGGCTACAACCACCACTCCCCTGGAGCGCCTGGCGGAGTCCCTGGCTACGTTGCTCCACGTCCACCTGGTGCTTGTTACACGTGTGGAGACGCTGGGCATCAAAGCTGGAACTGTCCGATGAAGAACAAGGCTCTTCCTCCACCACCTCCAAGATCTGCGGCAAGCTCTCCTATGGTTCGTGCACCACCACCTCGGGCTCTCAACGTCAACACCAAGCCCGGGTCTACTGTTGCTCGTGCCAACTGCATCAACGCCGCTCAAGCTGAGCATGCACCTGGAGTTGTGATGGGTATGCTTCCCGTAAACTCAGTTCCTGCAAGAGTTTTGTTTGATTCTGGTGCTTCGCATTCTTTTGTTTCGCATAAGTTTGCGCAAGAGCAGGATCTGGATAAGGTTCCTTTATCACATCGTCTGGTGGTACAATCTCCTGGGTCAAACATGAGGGCTGCTCATATCAGCCATGGCAATCAAATTGAGATTGGTGGCTCTTCGTTCTCGGTGTCCTTAATCCTTCTGGGCAATTCTGACATTGATGTCATCTTGGGCATGGATTGGTTGACAGCAAATGCAGCTGTGATTGATTGTGCTGAACGCTCGGTTTCTCTGAAGATTCCTGAAGGCCATATAGTCTATTCTCCAAGTCTGACTCCTGCTATCCAGCTTTTCTCTTTGGCGGCTCTGAATGTTGATGCTATGGAAGCTATTCAGAGTGTTCTGGTGGTCTGTGAGTTCCCAGATGTCTTTCCTGAAGAGTTGCCAGGTATGCCTCCGGATCGTGAGGTTGAGTTTGTTATTGAGCTTGAACCTGGTACCGCTCCTATCTCCAAGCGGCCTTATAAGATGGGTCCTGCTGAGTTGGCTGAACTCAAACGTCAGCTTGATGAACAAGAGAAGTTGGGTTTCATTCAGCATAGTACTTCTTCTTGGGGTAGCCCAACCCTCTTTGTGAAGAAGCGAGATCAGACTGATAGACTTTGTGTTGACTATCGGGCTCTCAATGCTAAAACCATCAAGAATAAATATCCCCTTCCGCGGATTAATGATCTCTTCGATCAGCTAGCTGGAGCTGTGGTTTTCTCTAAGCTTGACTTGAGAAGTGGTTATCACCAAATCAAGATTCGCAAGGAAGATGTTCCGAAGACAGCTTTCACCACCCGCTATGGCCTGTATGAGTACACGGTCATGTCTTTCGGTCTCACCAGCGCACCTGCCACCTTCTCGAGGCTCATGAACTCGGTTTTCATGGAGTATCTTGATAAGTTCGTTGTGGTCTACCTGGATGACATCCTAGTCTATTCTAAGTCACAAGAAGAGCATGAAGAACACCTCCGGTGTGTCCTAAGCAAGCTTCGTGAGAACCGCTTGTATGCAAAGTTCTCCAAGTGTGAGTTTTGGCTGCCTCAAGATACCTATCTTGGTCACGTCATCTCTGCCAAGGGCATTGCAGTCAACCCGGAAACCGTGAAGACAATTGTTGAATGGCTTCCTCCTGTCAATGTCAAAGAAGTGCGGAGTTTCCTTGGTTTGGCTAGTTATTGCCGTCGCTTCGTTCAGAACTTTTCGAAGATAGCGAAGCCTCTTACCGATCTCCTCAAGAAAGGCAAGAAATACCTTTGGACTCCTGCATGTCAAGCAAGCTTTGAGACACTCAAAGAGAAGCTCACTTCCACACCAGTCTTGGTTCCTCCGGATACATCCAAGCCGTTCCAGATCTTCTGTGATGCCTCTTTGCATGGATTGGGTGTGGTCCTTATGCAAGAAAAACAAGTTGTTGCTTATGCCTCTCGTCAGTTGAAGACGCATGAGATCAACTATCCTACATATGACCTCGAGCTCGCAGCAGTTGTGTTTGATTTGAAAGTATGGAGGCACTACTTGCTTGGCAACCGTTGTGAGATCTTTTCTGATCACAAGAGTCTGAAGTATATCTTTACTCAGCCTGATCTCAACCTTAGGCAAAGGAGATGGATTGAAGCAATCAATGACTTCGATTTGACCATCAACTACACTCCGGGCAAAGCTAATGTTATGGCAGATGCTCTCAGCCGCAAAGCTTATGTCAACAACCTCATGATGGAAGAACAACAGCCTCTCTTGTGCGAGGAATTCCGTCAGCTCAACCTGGAAATTGTGGAACAAGGGTATCTCCAGAACCTTCTAGCAACACCTCTCTTAGAAGAAAAGGTTTGCTCTTCTCAGCTTGGTGATCCGCACACAAGAAAGATCATCTCCAGGATTCAGCTTCCGAAGTATGAGTCCTTCCACGTTGATGATCAAGGCACGCTTTTCTTTGAACACCGGATGTTTGTTCTGAACTACCCGGGTTTGAGAGAGCAAGTTCTCAAGGAGGCGCATGATTCTGTTCTTTCTATCCACCCTGGCAGCACAAAGATGTACATGGACTTGAAAACACAATATTGGTGGCCTGGTTTGAAAAGGTATTGTGCCAAGTATGTCTCGGAGTGTGATGTCTGCCGCAGAGTGAAAGCTGTCCATCAGAAACCTTCCGGTCTTCTACAGCCATTGAAACCCCCGGAGTGGAAATGGGAGAAAGTAGAGATGGACTTCATCACTGGTTTTCCGAGGTCACAGAAGGGCAACAATGCAATCTTTGTTGTCATTGACAGGCTTTCGAAAGTAGCTCACTTCTTCCCCGTCAAGGAAACCATTTCTGCAATTCAGTTGGCTGAGCTCTATATCAACAGAATTGTCTCTCTGTATGGGGTTCCGCTTGAGATCAGTTCAGACCGTGGAAGCATCTTCACTTCCAAGTTCTGGGAAAGTTTCCAAAATGCTTTGGGAACAAAGTTGAACTTCAGCACAGCTTACCACCCTCAGTCGCAAGGGCAAGTTGAAAGGATCAATCAGATTCTGGAGGATATGCTTCGTGCTTGCGTCATCTCTTTTGGCATGAAGTGGGAAGAATGTCTTCCTTATGCTGAATTCTCATACAACAACAGCTTCCAGAAAAGTCTAAAGATGGCACCATTTGAGGCTCTCTATGGTCGCAAATGCAGAACTCCGATTGGTTGGTCGGGTGCAGGTGAAAGGATCTTGTTTGGCCCTGACATTGTGACTCAAGCGGAGGAGAAGGTTCACATCATTCTTGAAAACCTGAGGATTGCTCAAAGTCGCCAGAAGAGCAATTATGACAGGAAGCACACGGACATGGAGTATGTCCCTGGTGATCTCGTTTACCTTCGTGTCACTCCCATGAGAGGCACGCACCGCTTTGGTATCAAAGGAAAGCTGGCTCCTAGATACATCGGTCCTTTCAAAGTTCGTGGAAGAAGGGAGAAGTTGCCTATGCTCTTGAGCTCCCGGAAAAACTCAAGGTCCATGATGTTTTCCACATCCCTCAGCTCAAGAAGTGCTTCAAGGATCCCGGCAGGACCGTGGATCATGAGCTTATCAATCTCCAAGAAGACCTGTCTTATCAAGAACACCCCACAAAAATCCTTGAAGTCGCAGAAAGAAGGACTCGCAACAAGTCCATCAAGTTCTGCAAGGTGCAGTGGTCGCACCATTCCGTTGATGAAGCCACTTGGGAACGTGAAGATGAGCTCCGTGCCAAGTATCCTACCCTCTTTGTGTCTTCTTCTTCCTAGAATCTCGGGGCGAGATTCCTGTTTAGTGGGGGAGAGTTGTAGCATCCCAATTGTCTAACAACTGTAATGCTACTTGGTCTAGTAATATAATGGCTGCTTCGAATATATAATTGTTGCATCATCATTATATCATGCTCATGTCATCATGCCACCTTGCATTTGAGCATCATATAAAACCCTTTCTCATTTGGTTCTTATCTCATATGCATTATTAATTGTATTTGCCTCTTGATATTGTATTTGGTTCTTGATATATTGTTTCAATGCCCAAGTTGAGTTGGGGGCATATCTCTTATTAACTCCACCACCTTTTTCTTTCACCACCTTATAATTCCACCATCCAACTAAATATGAGCTTGGCACTTATTGGTTTTACCTCTAGCTCATGTGGGTTGGGATGGATCCAATTCTTGTCCACATGCTCTCATCTTAGCATCATGTTGTTTTCACATTATTGATATATGAGAGCCACATGGCCACTTTTGCATGCCTTGTGGGTGGAACCCTTCTTCCTAGTTTTCCATATGGATTATCATGGAATTATGCTCATGTTGGAATATTTTGGGACTATTGATCATCTAGTGGAACATACACACTAGCATGTCCCCTTTTATCTCAATCATGGCCATCTCCAACTACTCCACATGGGGCATCCTTTCATTTCTTTTGCTTGGCTTTATTCCACTTTTGGAAATGCAAAGGAACAATGCCATGTTTAATATAATTGTCTTCACAAAATAATCATGGTATTAAATGCTTTGCATGGGCCATGCAAGTACCACCTTTTGGCTTGGCATTTGGATTTTATTTGATTTTAAAATGGATCATCTCTCTCTCTCTCTCTCCTTCTCTTTGGGCTTGATCTATTTTGATCTTGCCTAAACCTCATCATCATCTCCATCCACCCCATCACCACCTTCCTTTTCTTCTCTCTTTTAGCCTTTTCCTTGTTTGATCTTGGATGTTCTCGGCTTGATCTTGTCCAAGGAAAACACTAGCTTCGAACCTCTCCATCTATCTCTCTAAGACCTAGACCATCACCTACCTTATCATCACCATACCCCCCCCTCTCCTAAACCCTAATCTATACCTAATCTAAACCAAACCCTAAGTACCCCCTCTTTCTCTCCTCCCTAGCCGAGCCACCCCTCCAAACCAAACCCAGCTGGCCCCACCGGCCACCCTCTCTCCCTGGCCACCCACCCCTGCCCTAGCTACCACCCCCAAACAAAACCCTAACCCGACCCTAGTGCCACCTAAACCGAGCCTCCCCCCTCTCTCTTTTCTTCTCTATGCCATCAGGGCCCCTCCACCGAGCCTACCACCTCTCTGGCCTCACTCTACCCCACCTGGCAGTCCCCCTACACCACCCTACCCTGCCCCTGCCCGTGCCTGCCCTGGCCAAGCCCCACCGAGCACGTGAGGAGAGGAGAGAAAGGTGGCCGAGGCCACCTTTTCCATCTACCTGCTCCCCACGGCATCTCCCTATCCCCCTCTGCCTTATCTCCATCCCCCGGCTCTCCTCTGCCCCAGATCTACCCAGGACCGAGCCTGCCGCTCCTCCCCTCCCTCTCCACCGACATCTACCCCCAACACCGGCCATCGTCGGCTTCAGCGTCCACCTGCAGTACAAGGAGGCGGGAGTGGTGTTGTGGTCGTCGAGGAAGGACAGGAGATCCCCGGCGTCGCCCCTGTACGCGCCGTCGCAGAGGAGGAGCACCGGAGCCGAAGAACACCGACGCCAAACCCTAGTCGCCCGGCCTCTGCCTCAACGACGATCGCCTGCTCCCCTGCCCGTTCCGGCCGCACCAACCTATCCCCGGTGAGCTCCCTGACCTCCCTGACATGGTCCGCTTCGCCATGATGCCCTATCCTCGCCGGTCTTTTCGTCGATCACCCTCTGCGCGCCGCCGCTCGTTTCTGCTTGCTCGCTCCCACTCCGCTTAGCCCATATCTAGGCCGCGCCGACCCTCCCTGACACCAAGCCCAGGCCAGCACAGTGGCTCCGCCCCGCAGCGCGCACCCGCACGTCCCAAGTTCGAGCCCCGCCGCGGCGCCTATCCTCTGTCGCGCACGGACCGATCTGTCCGCAGAGAGGAAGATCCACAGTGCATCGTGAGGCCGTTTTGCAGTAAACCCCCCCTAGTTTTTTTTCTTAAACCCGCGGTACAAACGAGCCCACCCGTCAGCCTCTCTGATCGTTTCGCAAAACACCCCCCCGCAGAAGTATGCCCTCAACCCGCGCTCCCTCGCTGCGCCGCGTGGCACCCCCTGGGTCGCCCGCTGTCACGTGGGCCTGCGAGGTCGATGGCCCCACCTATCGGCCTCCTGGGTTAGCCATCAGCGTAGTGAGAAAAGCCATGTCCTGCCTCTGGGTTGTCCAGTCAGCATGGCCCTACCTGTAAGTGGCTGTGGCTAGCTGTTCCTGAGTACAAAAAGTATTTCGGTAATCTGTTTAAATTCAAATCTTTTCAAAATTAATTCAAATTCAAATTTAAATCTGTTTTTAAATAACTTATGATTTACAAATCCAAATAATACAAATAATATATGTTTTCAAATCAGAAAAATGTGAGGATTTCAACTATGTAATCCAAAATACATTTTGAACATTTAAAATTCCAAGTTTATTTAAATTACAATAAAATGCCCTTTAACCTTTATTAATTAACAACTTTTGTTTTACAACTCCAAATTTGACAAATAATATGTCTAAAATGATTCGCTCGACGAGACCTTTCTGTTTATGCATTCCTTGATTTGTTTTGAAGCATGCATCATATAAATATAATGTGGACAGCAACTAAAATGGAAATAAAATGGGGCCAAAACTCAATTAAATGCTTTATTATTGTATTCCACACCTCACCCATGCCATGCTACGTTAATGCCATGCAAATTGTGCATCATTCATCATGGCATGATTGTTTGCTTGATGCATTTTAATCATATGCTTGTGCACGTTATTTATGTTGGCCTTGTTTGTTTGGTTCTTCTTCGAATAGACGCTGAGTAGGGGATATATCAAGAGAACCAGGAGCACTACCCAGATCCATCCTTTGCTTCAACTGAGCTGCCAGGCAAGCACTACCACATGCTTGCATACATATAGTACCTATTGCCACTTTCTTATTCTTGCATCATTGAGTCGCGATTGCATTAAATTGAATCCCAAGTATTGCATAGCCTTTACTTTTAAACCCCACCGAAGCTTGTTCCTCCATCCCATGAGCCATTACTACAGGAGTTGTTTGAGCCATGCGAGTCGTAGAACAGCATGTGTAGGGTATGTGAGTGTCTGATGGATAACAAGGTACCTAAACAACTTAACCTGAGTAGTAATGGGATAACTAATGAAAGTGGCATCGGTGAGCCCTATTTGCTATTTGGTTTTTCAGGCTCACTTGTGTCCCGTAAGACCCCGAGTACTTGATTCCTGTTCCAAGATTATTCGCGCTATCCACATCCGGGAGGCTTATGAACCCTCCTGAGCCAGAGCTTGATTCATTCTTATTTCTTGGGGCCACAAACTAGTTTGAGGTTTTATTTACTATCCTGTACTTATGCCATGCTTTACTAATTTATTTAAATTGTGCGAGGTAATGCACACTGTACTGTTTAGGTCCGTGACCCGTTTTCGCTGTATCGACAAGCCCAGTCACACTTTCGGGTTCCCAGTCGTTTACAGCCGGCTCCAGAAACCTTGAGGCCGTCTCGGAGTCAGCTAACTTCGTTGCGGGTAGCTCAATGGGGTGGCCCCCTGAAATATTTCTGAATCCTGTGATCGCTTTGTCGTGACTGCCTCGTTGGGTTTTGATTTGGTTTTTCCGAGGCATATCGAGTGTGTGTTGCTATTTGTGCACCCCTGCAGGGTAAAACTTTCTGAAAGCCGTGTCCGCGGTTATGGACGACTTGGAGCACAGTTTCTCGATCATAGACAAGCATAACTAAAGTACCGCTTTTAATTTGACTAGACTAGGTACCTGACTAGTAAATAGTGCCACACTCACGGAATGGATAATAAAACTGCCAACGGATGGGGGGTTGTTCGTCCGCTTCCTCGTCGGTAAGCGAGGAGGAGGATGGATCTGTGGAGATTACCATGATAACCGTTATAACTGTTGTTATTAATTCACGGACATCCGTCTATCTCTGGTTAGGCGGATGGTTAGCGAGTATCTATAGAATTGCTAGGGTTTATCTTCTGTTGCAATTGCGTCACCCCAGGTTGTGTCCCCTTTAGATGCATAAAGACTTGCTGAGTACCCCTAGGGTCTCACACGATAAATTATTGGTTCAGATGGACAGGTACACTCGCAAGATGGATACTGGGTGGAAGAGACGGACGAAGTGGGCAAC
The DNA here is from genome assembly GCA_916181665.1 of Avena sativa. Classification (NCBI taxonomy): domain Eukaryota; kingdom Viridiplantae; phylum Streptophyta; class Magnoliopsida; order Poales; family Poaceae; genus Avena; species Avena sativa. Next base: position 26,100,542 of record OV702286.1, on the reverse strand, counting down.
GATCATTCGGTGTAGAGATTCCGGGAACGGGGATCCGTGAGATCTGTGGGCGGGATGTGCTTATTTATGGGGCATCTTATACCGATTTGCTTCTTATCCGTACTCGGATTTTGGCTTCCGCTTCCGCTTGATACTCTGATGTTTGATGTATGAGGAGATATCCTAAACTATTATATCTATCTAGGATATTTAGATCTTGTCGTATGGCGTTGCTATATTTCCTTTCTTTTTAGATGGAATGGCTCTGATGTACTATTGTATGGTGGCTTGGATACATACTCATTTGTGTATGTAGTTGATCCCTTCGCCTGTCAATTACGCTGCCCGTTCTTGTCCCGATGTTTGGAAATGGTTGGGACGGCCGAAAGGTCTACCTGTGAGAGGCATTTGGGCCCCACCGTACTATTTCAACCATTTCTAATCATCCAGGCTTGTACTAGGAGCGTAATTCACCGAGGTAGTTACAATTGGTATCAGAGCCATCCCGACCTTCAGGGTCTCAGCCAAATGGTCGTTGTCTGTCTAGCAAATATTTTGGTAGTTATGTATACTAGGGAAAAACAAAACGTGAGAGTAGGACTGCTTCCACTTTTCTTCTTACCCAACCACCACCCTTTTCTGGTAAGGAAGTGTAACGTTTTCAATCCTCTTCTCAAAATTCAAACTAGGATTCACGTGTTCTGGGTTTCCGTAGTACCATAGGTTGTGTATTTGTGTGTGTGTGAGTGTGTGTGTGTGTAATCCCTTGTCTATCTGTTGCATCCAAGTTGTTACCTTATCGGCCTTTTGGTTATCAACTGTTGGTACATTCCATACCGACGGGCTTTTGCAAACCGACGCGATCTATCTGATTCGTTGTATACCGACGCGATCTGTCTTACTCTTTGTTATCCGACGTTATCTTGTTTGTGGTGTTCGTTTCCGTAGTTACCAATCTTTAGGTTATCGTGAGAAGAAGGGGTTGGGATATGTGTTTTACCTATTCATGTGCGGAGTAATGATTTGAGTGCGGGATGGAGTCGCGACCATACCACTACTCTTGTCATTCGCTCTTGTATATTGAATTGGTAGAGTCACTAATCTTGATTCGTTAAGCGATTTTGCGCATCTATTGGTATTTTAATGCCGAAATTTGTGGAAAATTTTTCTTTGATATATTTGTGTACCACACTCCTTTTCAGTCGTGTGCGATATGCTTAATATCTTCTAGGTGCTTTGAACTTTGTTGATATTTTAATATCATCGTAGTAAATTGTATCCTTTAATCTTGAGTAATTCCATCTTGGTACTATTTTGGATTATTATTATTATTCTCCATCATAGTACTGACTTGTGTGTTATATCAATCACAGGATGGCACCACCACGCCGTTCTGAGGAGGACATTCAACCTGAACTGGGGGCAGCGTTGTCAAGCATCGCCAATGCCTTGGCAGCAATGCAGCAGAACCAGCAGCGTTTCGAGGAAAGTGTCAGGAGGAATGAGTTTGTTCCGCTACCTCCACCTCCCAAGCGAGGAGACATCAAAAGCTTCCTGAAGTACAACCCACGCCAGTTTGATGTTTCTGATCAACCACTTGATGCTGATGATTGGTTGCGTGAGATGTCAAGGTTGTTGATGACTGCTGATGTTCCTGAGCAAGAATGGGTAAAGTGTGCTACTCACCTTCTGAAGGGAGATGCAGCTCTCTGGTGGGAGAATTACCTGAAGGCAAACTGCACTGGTTTTTAGCCTACTTGGGAACAGTTTACTGGAGCTTTCAAAGAGCAGTATCTGTCAGAAACTGTCATGGAGAGGATGAAGGAAGTGTTTCTCAACCTCAAGCAGGGCAATGATAATGTCAATACCTACATCAGGAACTTCATAAACCTTTCTCGTTATGGTGGCGATGAGATCTCTGATGACAAGAAGAAGCAAAAGAGGTTCAGGCAAGGGCTCAATGCATCGATTAAGTATGCAATCACACATGCAAGGCCGGCATCTTTTCTGGAACTTCAGCATACAGCTCTGCAGGAAGAGGAAAGTAGGCAAGTGTTTGAGGAGTCAAAGAAACACAGCCGTGATGCAGCAAGCTCTTCAGCTATGTCAGCTCCTTCTAAGCGTCGTGTCTGGGTTCCTAACACCCCACCGTCGCTCCCGCCTCCACCAAGACATTCAAGCTACGCGGCAAGGCCACCAAACTTCCTCACTGCTGCTCCCAGGGGCTACAACCACCACTCCCCTGGAGCGCCTGGCGGAGTCCCTGGCTACGTTGCTCCACGTCCACCTGGTGCTTGTTACACGTGTGGAGACGCTGGGCATCAAAGCTGGAACTGTCCGATGAAGAACAAGGCTCTTCCTCCACCACCTCCAAGATCTGCGGCAAGCTCTCCTATGGTTCATGCACCACCACCTCGGGCTCTCAACGTCAACACCAAGCCCGGGTCTACTGTTGCTCGTGCCAACTGCATCAACGCCGCTCAAGCTGAGCATGCACCTGGAGTTGTGATGGGTATGCTTCCCGTAAACTCAGTTCCTGCAAGAGTTTTGTTTGATTCTGGTGCTTCGCATTCTTTTGTTTCGCATAAGTTTGCGCAAGAGCAGGATCTGGATAAGGTTCCTTTATCACATCGTCTGGTGGTACAATCTCCTGGGTCAAACATGAGGGCTGCTCATATCAGCCATGGCAATCAAATTGAGATTGGTGGCTCTTCGTTCTCGGTGTCCTTAATCCTTCTGGGCAATTCTGACATTGATGTCATCTTGGGCATGGATTGGTTGACAGCAAATGCAGCTGTGATTGATTGTGCTGAACGCTCGGTTTCTCTGAAGATTCCTGAAGGCCATATAGTCTATTCTCCAAGTCTGACTCCTGCTATCCAGCTTTTCTCTTTGGCGGCTCTGAATGTTGATGCTATGGAAGCTATTCAGAGTGTTCTGGTGGTCTGTGAGTTCCCAGATGTCTTTCCTGAAGAGTTGCCAGGTATGCCTCCGGATCGTGAGGTTGAGTTTGTTATTGAGCTTGAACCTGGTACCGCTCCTATCTCCAAGCGGCCTTATAAGATGGGTCCTGCTGAGTTGGCTGAACTCAAACGTCAGCTTGATGAACAAGAGAAGTTGGGTTTCATTCAGCATAGTACTTCTTCTTGGGGTAGCCCAACCCTCTTTGTGAAGAAGCGAGATCAGACTGATAGACTTTGTGTTGACTATCGGGCTCTCAATGCTAAAACCATCAAGAATAAATATCCCCTTCCGCGGATTAATGATCTCTTCGATCAGCTAGCTGGAGCTGTGGTTTTCTCTAAGCTTGACTTGAGAAGTGGTTATCACCAAATCAAGATTCGCAAGGAAGATGTTCCGAAGACAGCTTTCACCACCCGCTATGGCCTGTATGAGTACACGGTCATGTCTTTCGGTCTCACCAGCGCACCTGCCACCTTCTCGAGGCTCATGAACTCGGTTTTCATGGAGTATCTTGATAAGTTCGTTGTGGTCTACCTGGATGACATCCTAGTCTATTCTAAGTCACAAGAAGAGCATGAAGAACACCTCCGGTGTGTCCTAAGCAAGCTTCGTGAGAACCGCTTGTATGCAAAGTTCTCCAAGTGTGAGTTTTGGCTGCCTCAAGATACCTATCTTGGTCACGTCATCTCTGCCAAGGGCATTGCAGTCAACCCGGAAACCGTCAAGACAATTGTTGAATGGCTTCCTCCTGTCAATGTCAAAGAAGTGCGGAGTTTCCTTGGTTTGGCTAGTTATTGCCGTCGCTTCGTTCAGAACTTTTCGAAGATAGCGAAGCCTCTTACCGATCTCCTCAAGAAAGGCAAGAAATACCTTTGGACTCCTGCATGTCAAGCAAGCTTTGAGACACTCAAAGAGAAGCTCACTTCCACACCAGTCTTGGTTCCTCCGGATACATCCAAGCCGTTCCAGATCTTCTGTGATGCCTCTTTGCATGGATTGGGTGTGGTCCTTATGCAAGAAAAACAAGTTGTTGCTTATGCCTCTCGTCAGTTGAAGACGCATGAGATCAACTATCCTACATATGACCTCGAGCTCGCAGCAGTTGTGTTTGATTTGAAAGTATGGAGGCACTACTTGCTTGGCAACCGTTGTGAGATCTTTTCTGATCACAAGAGTCTGAAGTATATCTTTACTCAGCCTGATCTCAACCTTAGGCAAAGGAGATTGATTGAAGCAATCAATGACTTCGATTTGACCATCAACTACACTCCGGGCAAAGCTAATGTTATGGCAGATGCTCTCAGCCGCAAAGCTTATGTCAACAACCTCATGATGGAAGAACAACAGCCTCTCTTGTGCGAGGAATTCCGTCAGCTCAACCTGGAAATTGTGGAACAAGGGTATCTCCAGAACCTTCTAGCAACACCTCTCTTAGAAGAAAAGGTTCGCTCTTCTCAGCTTGGTGATCCGCACACAAGAAAGATCATCTCCAGGATTCAGCTTCCGAAGTATGAGTCCTTCCACGTTGATGATCAAGGCACGCTTTTCTTTGAACACCGGATGTTTGTTCTGAACTACCCGGGTTTGAGAGAGCAAGTTCTCAAGGAGGCGCATGATTCTGTTCTTTCTATCCACCCTGGCAGCACAAAGATGTACATGGACTTGAAAACACAATATTGGTGGCCTGGTTTGAAAAGGTATTGTGCCAAGTATGTCTCGGAGTGTGATGTCTGCCGCAGAGTGAAAGCTGTCCATCAGAAACCTTCCGGTCTTCTACAGCCATTGAAACCCCCGGAGTGGAAATGGGAGAAAGTAGAGATGGACTTCATCACTGGTTTTCCGAGGTCACAGAAGGGCAACAATGCAATCTTTGTTGTCATTGACAGGCTTTCGAAAGTGGCTCACTTCTTCCCCGTCAAGGAAACCATTTCTGCAATTCAGTTGGCTGAGCTCTATATCAACAGAATTGTCTCTCTGTATGGGGTTCCGCTTGAGATCAGTTCAGACCGTGGAAGCATCTTCACTTCCAAGTTCTGGGAAAGTTTCCAAAATGCTTTGGGAACAAAGTTGAACTTCAGCACAGCTTACCACCCTCAGTCGCAAGGGCAAGTTGAAAGGATCAATCAGATTCTGGAGGATATGCTTCGTGCTTGCGTCATCTCTTTTGGCATGAAGTGGGAAGAATGTCTTCCTTATGCTGAATTCTCATACAACAACAGCTTCCAGAAAAGTCTAAAGATGGCACCATTTGAGGCTCTCTATGGTCGCAAATGCAGAACTCCGATTGGTTGGTCGGGTGCAGGTGAAAGGATCTTGTTTGGCCCTGACATTGTGACTCAAGCGGAGGAGAAGGTTCACATCATTCTTGAAAACCTGAGGATTGCTCAAAGTCGCCAGAAGAGCAATTATGACAGGAAGCACACGGACATGGAGTATGTCCCTGGTGATCTCGTTTACCTTCGTGTCACTCCCATGAGAGGCACGCACCGCTTTGGTATCAAAGGAAAGCTGGCTCCTAGATACATCGGTCCTTTCAAAGTTCGTGGAAGAAGAGGAGAAGTTGCTTATGCTCTTGAGCTCCCGGAAAAACTCAAAGTCCATGATGTTTTCCACATCTCTCACCTCAAGAAGTGCTTCAAGGATCCCGGCAGGACCGTGGACCATGAGCTTATCAATCTCCAAGAAGACCTGTCTTATCAAGAACACCCCACAAAAATCCTTGAAGTCGCAGAAAGAAGGACTCGCAACAAGTCCATCAAGTTCTGCAAGGTGCAGTGGTCGCACCATTCCGTTGATGAAGCCACTTGGGAACGTGAAGATGAGCTCCGTGCCAAGTATCCTACCCTCTTTGTGTCTTCTTCTTCATCCTAGAATCTCGGGGCGAGATTCCTGTTTAGTGGGGGAGAGTTGTAGCATCCCAATTGTCTAATAATTGTAATGCTACTTGGTCTAGTAATATAATGGCTACTTCCAATATATAATTGTTGCATCATCATGATATCATCCTCATGTCATCATGCCACCTTGCATTTGAGCATCATATAAAACCCTCTTCATTTGGTTCTTATCTCATATGCATTGTTAATTGTTTTTGCCTCTTGATATTGTATTTGGTTCTTGATATATTGTTTCAATGCCCAAGTTGAGTTGGGGGCATATCTTTTATTAACTCCACCACCTTTCTTTCACCACCTTATAATTCCACCATCCAACTAAATATGAGCTTGGCATTACTGGTTTTACTTCTAGCTCATGTGGGTTGGGATGGATCCAATTCTTTTCCACATGCTCTCATCTTGGCATCATGTTGTTTTCACCTCATTGATATATGAGAGCCACATGGCCACCTTTGCATGCCTTGTGGGTGGAACCCTATTTCTAGCTCTCATATGTGTTGTTTTGGGGGTGATCATCATGTTGGAATATTTTGTGGGCTTATTAACTACCTAGTGGCATATACACACTAGCAAGTCCCATTGTATATCAAAATGGTCATCTCCATCTACTCCACATGGGACATCCTTGTTAATTCTTTTTGCTTGGCCTTTATTCCAAATTTGGAATGCATAATAATAATGCCATGTTAATATTATTGTTCTCACAAAATACACATGGCATTGAATATTTTTGCATGGCCCATGCAAGTACCACCTTTTTGCTTGCCTTTTGGATTTTATTTGTTTGAGGGGAGCATCTCTATCTTCCCCTTCTCTTGGTGGGATCTAGTGTGATCTTGCTTAATCCTCACCCTCTCTTTTCCTTGTCTAGTTCTTGCTTTCTCTTTGCTTGATCTTGCTTGAGCTTGACAAAACAATAAACCTCACCCCTCATCTCTCTCTCATCTAAACCTACTCCATCATCACCATACCCATACCCCATCTAAACCTAAACCCTAATCTACACCTAATCTACACCAAACCCTAAGTAACCTCCCTCTTCTCTCCTCTCTCTAGCCGAGCCACCCCACCATGACCTACCTAGCTTGGCCACCCTGGCCACCTAGCTACCCCACCAAACCTAAACCCTAACCGAGCCTAGCTCCTACCCTAGCCCCCACCCGAGCTCCTCCCTCTCTCTTTTCTCTCTATGCCACAAGGGCCCCTCCACCCCGAGCCTCCCTCCTGGCCTCACCCTACCCCACCTGGACGTCCCCATCTACCTGCCCCTCGCCCTGCCCTGCCTCCTGCCCGACCAGAGCACGTGAGGAGAGGTAGAGAAAAGGTGGCCGAGCCACCTTTTCATCCACCCACTCCCCCACGGCAGCCTCTCCCTCCCTCTGCTTATCTCCTGCCTCTCTGCCTCGCCAGACCATCCCCAGATCCACCCCAAGGACGCCCTGCTCCCTCCCCTCTCTCCTCCACCACCGTCTACCCCCTCGCCGGAAAACCCTCGGCCTCCACCGCCCCTACTCAAACCAGCCGGCGGTGTGACGCGCTAGGTGTCGAGGAAGATCGAGGAGGCTCCCCTGCAACGTCCAGTAGACGCCAACGAGAAGGAGGAGTACCAGAACCACCAGGCCGACGCTGCACCGACGAGAAACCCTAGCTCCGGTCCGTCTGCGCCGTCGTCGATCGCCAGCGCCCCGACCCGATCCAACGCCACCAACGCACTCTCGGTGAGCTACTCAACCCCCCAGACATCCTCGTCGTCGCCGACTCACCCTGGCCTCGCCGGACTTTCCGTCGAGCGCCCTCCGCGCGCCGTCGCTCGCTATGTCTGCTCGCTCCCGCGCCGCGCAGAAGCCCTAGCTAGGTCCCGTCCGCCCTCCTAGCACCAACCCGCCGCTAGCCGCACTGGTTAGCCAACCCAGCGCGCGCCCGCAGATCCCTGGTTCGAGCCCCGCGCGCCGCGTGTCGCTGCTGCGCACCGATCTGTCGACAGACAGATTCAGAGGAAGATCTACAGTACGGCCACGACGTTTTGTCGAAAACCCCCTGCCTTTCTTTATGCATCAACCCGCGGTACCCTTTGGCCCACCAGACAGCCACCCAGACAATCTTGCAGAGAACCCCCCCCGCATAACCTCAGCCTCAACCCGCAGTCCCCGCGCGTTCGATCGCTGACGCCTGGGCCCGAGCCAGCTAGCCCCACCTGTCATCCTCTGGGCTAGAACAGGCCGCGGTGTAAAACGCTTTTCTGCGCGCGTGGACACCCAGTCAGCCTGGCCCCACCTGTAAGCGTCTGTGGCTAGATTAGACTGAGTATAAAAAGTATTTCAGTCTATCTGTTTAAATTCAAATCTTTTTCAAATTAATTCAAATTCAATTTAAATTCTGTTTTTAAATAACTTTTGAAATATAAATCCAAATAATACAAATAATATATGTTTTCAAATCAGAAAAATGTGAGGAATTCAAATATGCAATCCAAAATATATTTTGAACATTTAAAATTCCAGGTTTATTTAAATTACAATAATTTGCCCCTTTATCTTAATTAATTAATAACTTTTGATTTATAACTCCAAATTTAATAAATGATATGTCTAAAACGATTAGCTCGACGAGACCTTTCTGTTTATGCATTCATTGGTTTGTTTTGAAGCATGCATCATATAAATATAATGTGGACAGCAACTAAAATGGAAATAAAATGGGGCCAAAACTCAATTAAATGCTTTATTATTGTATTCCACACCTCACCCATGCCATGCTACGTTTATGCCATGCAAATTGTGCATCATTCATCATGGCATGATTGTTTGCTTTATGCATTTTAATCATATGCTTGTGCACTTTATTTATGTTGGCCTTGTTTGTTTGGTTCTTCTTCGAATAGACGCTGAGCAGGGGATATATCAAGAGAACCAGGAGCACTACCCAGATCCATCCTTTGCTTCAACTGAGCTGCCAGGCAAGCACTACCACATGCTTGCATACATATAGTACCTATTGCCTCTATCTTACTCTTGCATCATTGAGTCGCGATTGCATTAAATTGAATCCCAAGTATTGCATAGCCTTTACTTTTAAACCCCACCGAAGCTTGTTCCCCCATCCCATGAGCCATTACTACAGGAGTTGTTTGAGCCATGCGAGTCGTAGAACAGCATGTGTAGGGTATGTGAGTGTCTGACGGATAATGAGGTACCTAAACAACTTAACCTGAGTAGTAATGGGATAACTAATGAAAGTGGCATCGGTGAGCCATATTCGCTATTTGGTTTTTCAGGCTCACTTGTGTCCCGTAGGACCCCGAGTACTTGATTCCTGTTCCTTGAATATTCGCGCTATCCGCATCCGGGAGGCTTATGAACCCCCCTGAGCCAGAGCTTGATTCATTCTTATTTCTTGGGGCCACAAACTAGTTTGAGGATTTATTTACTATCCTGTACTTATGCCATGCTTTACTGCTTTAATTTAAGATTGTGCGAGGTAATGCACACTGTACTGTTTAGGGCCGTGACCCGTTTTCGCTGTATCGACAAGCCCAGTCACACTTTCGGGTTCCCAGTCGTTTACAGCCGGCTCCACAAACCTTGAGGCCGTCTCGGAGTCAGCTAACTTCGTTGCGGGTAGCTCAATGGGGTGGCCCCCTGAAATATTTCTGAATCCTGTGATTGCTTTGTCGTGACTGCCTCGTTGGGTTTTGATTTGGTTTTTCCGAGGCATATCGAGTGTGTGTTGCTATTTGTGCACCCCTGCAGGGTAAAACTTTCTGAAAGCCGTGTCCGCGGTTATGGACGACTTGGAGCACAGTTTCTCGATCATAGACAAGAATAACTAAAGTACCGCTTTTAATTTGACTAGACCAGGTACCTGACTAGTAAATAGTGCAATACTCACGGAATGGTTAATAAAACTGCCAACGGATGGGGGGTTGTTCGTCCGCTTCCTCGTCGGTAAGCGAGGAGGAGGATGGATCTGTTGTTTTACCGTTATAACTGTTGTTATTAATTCACGGACATCCGTCTATCTTTGGTTAGGCGGATGGTTAGCGAGTATCTAGAGAATTGTTAGGGTTTATCTTTTGCTGCAATTGCGTCACCGCAGGTTGTGTCCCCTTTAGAGGCATAAAGACTTGCTGAGTACCCCTAGGGTCTCACACGATAACTTATTGGTTCAGATGAACAGGTACACTCACAAGATGGATACTGGGTGGAAGAGACGGACGATGTGGGCAACGGTCATTCGGTGTAGAGATTCCGGGAACGGGGATCCGTGAGATCTGTGGGCGGGATCTGCTTATTTATGGGGCATCTTATGCCGATTTGCTTCTTATCCGTACTCGGATTTTGTCTTCCGCTTCCGCCTGTGGAGATATCCTAAACTATTATATCTATCTAGGATATTTGGATCTTGTCGTATGGCGTTGCTATATTTCCTTTCTTTTTAGATGGAATGGCTCTGATGTACTATTGTATGGTGGCTTGCATACATACTCATTTGTGTATGTAGTTGATCCCTTCACCTGCCGATTACGCCGCCCGTTCTTGTCCCGATGTTTGGAAATGGTTGGGACGGCCGAAAGGTCTACCTGTGAGTGGCATTTGGGCCCCACCGTACTATTTCAACCATTTCTGCTCATCCAGGCTTGTAACTAGGAGCGTAATTCACCGAGGTAGTTACATTTCCCCATGGAATATGGGGGAGCATTTTGCAAGTCTTCATCAAGCAAGAGAGAGCAAGAGGAAACAAGAAAGGTGGTCCCACTATAGAATAAGAAGACGGTCTACATCAAGTTCAAGTGGGACACTCAAGGCAAAGGTATGTTGATAGGGCTTCTCTTTTGCCGGTCTCGTGTTGTTAGTTGGGAGACCGGGTTTAGGATAGATAGCCGTACTATCAAGAGGGGCTCTCAAGCGGGTGTCTCGTTTGCATCGTTCGGAGAGAGCTCAAACCTTTGCATTCATAGCATCATCTTTCTTGGTTGTTAGTTGGTTCTTGTCCATGAGAGCATCTAGAGCTTGTGGTCATCATCATAACAAGCTCTAGTTCATCATCTAAGGATTTCACTTGCATATCTTATTGTGGTTTTTGATCTTGCGAGTTTTCTGGCTCCACACCTTGGGGGATACTTCACATATATATTTATGATATTTTCTCCCAAGGTGATACCCAATATTTATGATACTTCACACCTTGCGAGTTTTTGTTGGATTCTATTCGTTGTTATCTTTCCAACAAAATTGGTTTCATCCCGTTTGGAGTTCGGATGCAAAAGTTATTGTGTTTCTGGTTTTCTGGTTTCTGGAATTTCCCTGACCGGAAGTTCCGGCTTCCCACCGGAAGTTCCGCTAGGGCATCTTTGCCGCCGAAAGTTCCGGTGGAAGTTCCGGGTCTTCTTCCGCTCACGCTCAGTAACCTTCTGTTTTGAAGCGTTCTATTTGCCGGAACTTTGTCGGAACTTGCTCGGAAGTTCACCGGAACTTCCGGTCTGTTTGGACCGGAACTTCCGGTTGCGCTTCTGGAGCGGGCGTCAACAGTCTGATGACCGTTGGAGCCAGGCTGGGCGGAACTTCCGCCCCAGTGCCGGAAGTTCCGGCCATGATTCGTTTTTTCAGTTTCTCGCTCTGCAGTTTTCGTCCGTTGGCTGGGTGCCACCGGAACTTCCGGCCTCCCACCGGAAGTTCCGGCCAGGTGTCGCGAATGCCCATAACGGGCAGATCTGGGAGCCCTTTAAAAGGGGCTCCTCTTCCCTTTCGTGGGTACTAGCTTTTCTTCTTGGTTCTTGGCTTTCTCTCTCTCCTCTATTGTCAACCTTGAAGAAGCTTTCCCTCTCCCTTTCCCCTCCTATGATTCTTGCATCTTTTTGAGGGATTTGAGAGAGTAGATCTAGATCTACAATCCCCCCAAGTCAAATCCCTTCTTTGTGACGGAATCATTGGGATCTAGATCTTGGAGAGTTTTGTGTTCTCCTGTTGTGTTCTTCCTCCCTTATTCCCCCAATAGCTTTTGTAGCTTTGTTGGAATTTGGGAGAGCAGGACTTGCCCTTGCATTTGGTGCATAGGTTTGAGTTCTACTCTTGTGTTCTTCCTCCCTTATTCCCCCAATAGCTTTTGTAGCTTTGTTGGAATTTGGGAGAGAAGGACTTGCCCTTGCATTTGGTGCATAGATTTGAGTTCTCCTCGGAGATTCGGCGAGTTCAAGCTTGTGAGCTTGTTTCTCTTGGGTTCCTTGGAACCCTATACGGTTGTGTGGTTGGATTGTTGACCTTTTGTGGTCTTGTAGCCTTTTGTGGTGTTGTTGGCCTTTTGTGGCATTGTTGGCCTGTTGTGGCTTTGTTGTTGGGAGCCTCCAATTGAGTTGTGGAGTTAGCCCCAATCTTGTACGGGTTCGGTGACCACCCTCAAGCGTCCCATAGTGGAGCAAGTGCTCGCCTTTTGTGGTGCGCACTTGGGAGAATAGGGTGAGCCTTTTGTGGCGTCGGTGAGTTGCATGCTTCCGCATCCGGGGTGAGGCCTTGTGTGGCGTTGGCTGAGCATCGAGCCACCACACCTCGAGGTGAGCCATTTGTGGCGTTCGGAGAGCATTGCGCCATCGCACCTCTCCAACGGAGACGTAGCTTCTTTGGAAGTGAACTTCAGGAAACAAATCTTCGTCTCCGCGTCCATCGGTTATCTCTCAACCGAACCCTTTACTTATGCACTTTACATTGTGATAGCCATCGTGCTTGAAGTATTTATACCTTGCTATCACCTTGTTGCTTGTATTGCTTAGCATAGGTTGTTGGTGCACCTAGGTGAACTTAATGGCTAGTTTTTGTGCTCAATAAATTAAACGTTAGTTTTATTCCGCATTTACTTGATCCTAAACCGTAATAATTTCAAAAGCCTATTCACCCCCCCCTCTAGGCGACTTCCTTTGTACTTTCAATATATATCTCAACATGGAAATTAATGTAATATTTCTTCTATTAACACTATATGTATTAAATGAGCCCTTTTTCTTCTCGCCATTTCTTCCCGCTTTTTTTCTTCCCGCCATTTCTTCCCGCGCATTTTGCCCGCCCTTTCCCATATGTTACTAGTTTGAATAGTTAGAATTTTATTTTTTGAAAACAAAAAATGTTTTAGGATTAATTATTCAAATACAAAGAATTTTCATGTTGAAAGTTTTGTCAGATTCCAAAGTATACAAAAGATGCTAAATTTACATATCCAAACAATTCAAAAATGTTAATACAAAATAAAATATGATTTTCTCTAATAAAATAGGGTTATATTCCTTTTCAGATGCTTAAGATTTCTTAAGTTCAAAGTTTTAGGTGTTTAATCATTTTGAAAATTTATATTTAAGTGTTTTAATCATTTTGAAAATTTTCATCTATAGTAACTATAAAATGTTTTTATATGAATGCATAGATCTTATTTTTCTGAAAATTATAATATATTATTCATATTTTTCTGAGTTGCAATGAAAAAGATATGAATTTTCTAAATTCTATCCTATTTTTTGAAATAAAAATGCCCCCAACCCTTTAATGTACAAAATAAATGCCCCCCTTTAACACCGGTTCCATCCACGAACCGGTGTTAAAGGGCGGATGCGCGCGCGAAACGAATTCCAACCTTTAACACCGATTCGTGGCTGGAACCGATGTTAAAGGGAGGGGTATAAAAGCGCGCGTCCTCTTCCTCTTCCCCCAGATCGAGCAGATCAAGGAACAGAGGAGCTAGTAGAGGACAACGCCGCCAGGCTGCTCGACGCGCCGTTGCCATCCGCCGCCGTGCCCACGCCGGTTGCCATCGCGCCCGCGCCGTTCCACCGCCGTGCTCGCCCAGTGCCGCGACGCCCGGAGCCACCGCCACAGCGCCCGCGCCACCGTTCGCCACCAGCGTCCACGCCCGGTGCCGCGCCGCTCGGAGCCGTCGCCAACCTTCCTCTACTGGTCGTCGCGTGCGCCAACCCCGTCGTTTGCCGCCGGTGAGGAGCCAAATTTGGTTGAATATTTGATATATTGTTTTATATTGTTGTATATATGTGTATATATTGTTATTGTTGTATATTGTTGTATACATGTGTATATATTGTTATATATATGTGTATATATTGTTATTGTTGTATATATGTGCATATATATTGTTGTATATATGTATATATATTGTTGTTGTTGTATATTGTTGAATGTATATATAATGTTATTGTTGTATATATATATGTGTATATATTGTTGTTTATATTGTTGTATATATGTGTATATATATTGTTATTGTTGTATATTGTTGAATGTACATATATTGTTATTGTTGAATATATGCCACCGTGCCCCCGCGCCGTTCGCCACACCGACGACCACCGCGACCATTGCCGTCGACCTTGACCCGCTGCCCTCGCTGAGCCTACACACGTGTTGTGTTGGTTCGAACGCACACCCCCACGCATCCCCGCTCTCGCCCTAGCGCCGCCAGCCGCTGCCCTAGCACACCTCTCATTGTTAATAGAATTATAACCATGCATTGTTAACCAACTTTCATGACAAGTTAATTAGAAGAAGTAAATGTACCCTCTCATATGAATCCGGGGTTTCTCCGAATTAGGGTTTGCACCCCGTTTAAAATGACCAAGCATGTATTAGGGTTACATTTCAATACTTTTAACATGTCATATCATCATCCTTGCTCGAGCATTTCAATAGATGCATTACTGATATTTATGTGATAATATTATTATTTTAGAAACTATGGATCCACTCAGTAGAAACCTTGAAGAGGAAGAAATAATGGAGAACATTATCCACGAGGACACCTCACAATATCTGAACTTGGAGGGACATGACGACAGCTCAAGTAGTCATAGAGAAGATGATGACTCCGGTTAACGCACTTTAGTGATTACAAAGTCCGTCGAGGTATATGCATAGATTAAGCCTCTGCTGACTTGCACCGATTGATTTGTATATATGAACATGTATTAATTAATGCTTCTTTCTTCTTTTAGCCCTCCGGATCGACCAGCCAGCAACAATATTCTTCTTTCTAAAAGAGGAAGCGAGGCGCGAGCCATCGGTTGAAAGATCGTGCAAAGTTCACGATCGAAGCAGTCCGTGTTGATGGCAGGCCGATGGAGCCCAAGAAGGCTGCAGACAAATTTATACGTCAGGCTAGAGTTCTTGTTAGGGACCAAATCCCAATCACAATTGAATATTGGAATAAGCCAAAGAAGGGCGACGGTACCTTTGTCGATGAAAGATCCAAAGAAACGCTTTGGACTTCGTTGTTGGTAAATTTCACCCTACCACCAGAGGAGGATGAAAATAAACCAGTTATAAAGGAAAAGGTCAAAGAGTGGACTCTAGAAAAGATGGTTGAGGCTTTCCACAACTGGAAGACAAAATTGAACAAATTTGTCAAAGCTCACGAGACTCCAGATTTCGAAGAACCATATTATGCGAAGATAAGACCTCACTGGCCCGAATTTGTGGCGTACAATGAAGGTGCTATAGCTACAAAGAGGTCAGAAACCAATACGCTAAATGCCCGGAAGAAGTAATATCACCATAGGACGGGGACAGGTGGCTACATATCTCTGAGGCCTAAGTGAGAGGAAGCTGAGAAGGCCCTGCACGCTAGAGGGATCACACCCCAGACACATGGGTGGGACCTACGTGCAAAGACTTGGTTCTACGGAATCGGGGCAAGGTTGGACCCAGAAACGGGATTGTGTATCTTCCCAACAATACTTGCCAAACCCGTCACTGAACTCATCATAGCATACGAGGAAACAGCCGCCAAGACCTTCCATCCTGACAGAGAGAATGACCAGCTGACATGCGCCATCGGTAAAAAAGAACACCCTGGACTTGCACGAGGCACAGGGGGTATGACGTGGAAGGATGGGTTTTCCGAGTGGGGCGACTCTTACAGATGCAGCCGCAGAAAAGAAAAAGAGCGTACAGACCAAATGAAACAAATAGAACATGCACTTGTGGCCCTGCAGGTGCAAGTGAATGAACAAAAGAGCCAGCAAGCTACCGGCCCATCTCATCGGCACGAAGGGCCTGCATTGGAAGCTGCCGACGGCCCAGACTCTGCGCGGAAAAATAGCGTGGCTTCCACGGAGAACGTGCAGCCCACTCTTGAAATGGCGGGTCCTCGATACCCCGTGGATGAGATCACGGAGATCAAACACGCTGAGCTGCATGTGAGATTAATGGGCTTATACATTAAGGTGGCGGTCGGCTATGCCTTACCTCCTGTAGCTGGCGGAACTTACCACTGCCGACCGATTCCAGATGGCTATGCTATTGTCGGGGTGGATGAGGTTGTGAAGGAATATGAGGAAGCACAGCTTGAACATGCTACAAGTGAAGGGGAAACTCAACTCAAATTTGCATTGAAAACAACCATTCTTTGCAAGAAGGAACACATCGTGCTTCCAAATTGGAGTCCACTGGCACCCCCTCCGTCTCCTGCTCTTCAGCCATCAAATGCGCAGCAGCCATCTTCCGCATTTCAGCCATCTCTTGCGCGTCAGCGTAAGCGGAAGAGCACTGCCACGAAGAGCATCACTAGCACTGCCACGAAGAAATCCGGAGGAAACCGTACGCCAAAGAGTTCATGAAACTACTTCCCGTAGCCTTCCGCCAAGCCATTGCCGGTATTACCATGGAATCGCAGCGACGAGGAGACCAAGAGGATCTCGAAAGAAGAGGTCAAGAAATTTTTTGCACCTAGACGGGCCGAGCCAAAGGAGAAACTAGACCCGGCGATGGTGGAGAAGTTTTACAATAATCTTTTGAAACCTGAAACCCCACTTGTGCCGGACTACGAGCGCCAGATTATGAAGGGGGATGCAAGGCGGAGGGAGTCTGAAAGTAGCAGTCGAGCGGCACCCCAGAAAACAGTTCCCATGCTCGGAGAGGAGGAAAACCAATCATGTGCCCCGCTCCAAGTGTTCGACACACGGATAGCTCCTCCTGTAAATGATTACGAGGCAGAGCTACAAAGAAAGGCTAATTAGATGAGGATGACTTACATTGCATACTTGAACATCATGGGAGACAACTTGCCCAAAGGCGATGCCAACCCCATACACCCTTCGAAGTATGGGAAGAATCTCTTCAAGAAAGAGGGGCTCAAGAATCTACCAACAAAGATGCGAATATTGCATAAGTGGTACCTTGATTTCTGTAAGACAAGAAAGGAAGAATGGATCACGACACATATAAGAGATCAGATTTTCTTGTGCGGATACGACGAGATCACCTTCAACATTCAGGACTTGCATTTTATATTCAATCAGAAGGAACTCGACAAAGCTGCCATCAGCCTTTATTGTGTATAAGTACTATTTCTGTAATTTCTATCTGATCTCATTCAATTCATTAATTGCAGGTATATATATGCTCACCATATATGTATATACTATTATGCAGGAAAAAGGTTATGGAATGCATGAAAGGAGACCCTTTTGATATTGGGTTCGTTGACCCAAATAGAGTTCATGAAGGAGTGGTACAACACAAACCCGGGCAAACAGAAGATTTTTTGCTAAGGTCTTTACTGAGACAACAAACCAAAAGGGAAATACTATTGCCTTACAACTTCTCGTGAGTGTTACCCTCTCTTGTACACATTCTGTTTCGGATTACTCGATGTTAAGTGTAACTGATGATGAGTTATGCGTGCCTAGGTTCCACTTTATTCTGCTAGTCATTCAAGTTGACTCAGGAAAAGTTCTTGTCATGGACTCGTTACGAAAAGACCAAGAGCTATGGGCGGTCTTTAAAGAGATGCTCCAGAGGTAATTTTAATCATATTATCGCACTAGATCGGCAACTTTCGTGACAACAAGTAATTAATTACTCCTTTATCCATTTTCTTTGCCGGACAGGGTTTGGAAAAGGTTCATGGGCAGGGCCGTGGGTGAATGGTCAGAAGAACTAAAATTTATAGACCAAAATATAAGTAATACTAGCCAGCTAGGTCTGCGTATCTCTTTGATTCTGCTTCTAATTCCATTATATCATGCTTTATTGATTATTATTTTGACTGAACTCTCTATTCTCGTAAAGTGCACGCATTAGAGACCCGACAATAACTTATGTGGATACTATATTTGCGAGTTCATTCGCAACATGATATGTGCGACGGGCCAAGCCGCACTAGAACAACTTAGAGTAAGTAAACAAAGTACACAACATTATTTTATTACCATCAGTTGTGTTGAGTTTTATTCTTATATATATATATATATTGACCCCATTATTCATATATATTTAGATCGAACGGATGCGGGACCAACTCCTACCATTTGACCGCATGCGAGCCATTGAAGAGGAATTAGCAGGGTTCATACTTGATGAGGTCGTCGCTCTTGTTATGCCTGATGAGGTCGTCATTCAAGGATATTTAAATGTGTTACGAACTGGTGTTAAAGGGGGGCCTGAGCGCTGCGGTAGCCCCACGTGTGCCACCCTTTAACAGCGGTTCGTATAAGAACCACTATTAAAAGGGGGCTCTAACACCAAACCCCCAACAGATGTTCTGAAACCGCTGTTAGAGGGTCTCCTGAACCGCTGTTAGAGGGTATGTTGTGCACTAGTTCATGCCCACCCCATGAGTTAGTGGATATCCGCCTCATAAAATCTATGGCTGTAATTAGCCCTTCAAAACCCAGTGGGCCGGATATCCATGGATATTTGCCATCCTTAACAAGCACTAACACTACAGGAAACAGGCCAGGCGCCGACGGCCAGACCCCGTCGGTGTAGCCCCTGAATACCGTCGGCGTATGACCGTCGGCGTACGTACCCGTAGGCGTAGCCTATGTGCCCGTCGGCGTAGAGTATACCATCGGCGTAAAGGATGTGTGACCCACATCACAGGGTTGACGGCCGTTTGTCCTAGCGGCAGCTACGCCGACGGCATTGCCGTCGGCCTAGAGGATTTGGCTGGAGCTACGTCGACGCAATGCCATCGGCCTATTTTTTTCAATTTTTTTTTAAAATTTTCTTTTCCAATTTTTTTTTGTTTTGAATTATTAATCTCACAAGCATTTTTTTAATTATTTGACTCATTAATCTCACAAGTATTTTTTTAACTCTAAGTATAATTAATTTCCGGTTAAATTATATTAATGGTCAAACTTCCCTATCGGTCACCCATCCTAACACTACTGTAGCCCCAGCACGCTTAACTTCTCTGTTCCTTCCAGATAAGCTTCCATTCAGGAAATTAGACCTTACTAATAATATTACCATATCAATCCTATTAACCCTTGGAGGATGGTATCACGCACCTTTATTTTTAAATTTTCAAACATTTATTTAAGAAAACAACATTGAATAAGTAATAATAATCTTGAATTCAAATTAAAATAAAAAAAATTATTTACTTTGTCTTTTTCCATTTAATATTGAATAATTCACAACTACAAATCCGTAAATCGTAATTTGACAAATAATATATCCAAATCAATCAGAAAAATAAGAGGAATCCAAATATGACATCCATATCATATATTTAATTATGTATCTTATCGTTTTAACACTAGAACAACCGAAACTATGTTAGGATTCATGAAACACCCTTTTTTGCACTTGGAAAAAAAGGAAAATGGCTTATTGGTGCGACGAAAAAGAAAACTTGAAGTGGATATCTAATGAAATATAATATTGTGAGTCTAAAAATGATTTTTGTAAAAAATTATGAGCATCAGATAATGTACATATAGTTCAAATCAGACCCACTCCCTACCGATTCGGCAGGAATTTGTCTTTTTCACCAGGGGTGGACGGAAAGGTTTGAGCTCTCCCGGTTGAAACATTGTCCATGTAAGGTGGTCTATTATTTTTGAAAAATGGGGCGATAGCATTTTGAATTATCTATTTGGTGGTTGCTTCACAAAACGCCCCGTTTTGGGGCTCGGAAAATAGAAAATGGCTTTTCGGTGCGACGAAAAGAAAAACTTCCTCCTGCAAAATTGTTCACCATCCCATAATATACATGTGTGCATAATATGGACATATTATCGCAAACTATACCGCGATTCTAGCAATAACATTGGTCATTTGACCTGAAATCCAGAAAACCTCGATTGAGATAGGTCATTTTGTGAAGGTTTTTGAGACTCAATGAATATACCAAGTTTGGTATTTTTCCATGCAACTATGTAATATAATATGAGACCACGTGAAGGTTTTGCATTGTTTCGATCGTTTTTTAATTTTTATGCCCATTTTAAACTATCGTCAAACTTTCTAAATCAAGGGGCATGAAGATTCTTATATCGTGGCTGAGCCTCACTAAACTTGCATTAGATCTCTGATGAAATAGCATATTGTGAACCTAAAAATGATTTTTGCAAAAAATCATGAGCAACATATCATGTACTTGTAGTTCAAATCTAACTCATTTCCTAACGATTCGGCAGGAATTTATCTTTTTCACGAGAGGTGAAAGGAAAGGTTTGACATACCCAGGTTGGGAAATTGTCCATTCAATATGGTCTGGTATTTTTTAAAAATAAGGTATTATCATTTTGAAACTTTCATTTGGTGGTTGCTTCACAAAAACACTCCTTTTTTGCACTCGGAAAATAAAAAATGGCTTTTCGGTGCGACGAAAAGGAAAACTTCGTCCTGCAACATTGTTCACCATCCCATGATACACATGCGTGCACAATATGGACACATTATCGCAAACTATACCACGATTCTAGCAATAACATTGGTCAATTTACCTGAAATCCAGAAAACCTCGATTGAGATAGGTCATTTTGTGAATGTTTTTTGAGACTCAATGAATATACCAAGTTTGGTATTTTTCCATGCAACTATGTCATATAATATGACACCACGCGAAGGTTTTGTATTGTTTCGATTGTTTTTGAATTTTTATGCCCATTTCAAACTATCGTCAAACTTCCTAAATTGAGGGGCATGATGATTCTTAGCTCGGGGCTGAGTCTAACTAAACTTGCATTAGATCTCTGATGAAATAGCATATTGTGAACGTAAAAATATTTTTTGCAAAAAATCATGAGCAATATATCATGTACCTGTAGTTTAAATCTAACTCATTTCCTACCGATTCGACAGAAATTTGTCTTTTTCACGAGAGGTGAACGGAAAGGTTTGAGATACCCAGGTTGGGAAATTGTCCATTCAATATGGTCTAGTATTTTTTTTTTTAAATGTGTTATTATAATTTTGAAACTTTCATTTGGTGGTTGCTTCACAAAAACACCCCGTTTTTCTCATTCGAAAAATGAAAAATGGTTTTTCCGTGCAACGAAAAGGAAAACTTTCTCTTGCAATATTGTTCACCATCCCATGATATGCATGCGTGCACAATATGGACACATTATCGAAAATTATACCCCGAATCTAGCAATAACATTGGTCATTTGACATAAAATCCAGAAAACCTCCATTGAGATAGGTCATTTTGTGAAAGTTTTTTTGAGACTCAATGAATATACCAAGTCTGGTATTTTTCCATGCAACTATGTCATATAATATGACACCCACGCGAAGGTTTTGCATTGTTTCGATCGTTTTTGAATTTTTTTTATACCAATACTTTACGCCGTTGCTCTGCCGTTAGCCCAATGGGCTACGCCGACGGTCTTGTTTACGCCGACGGCAGCCTTCGGCCTCTTTATTCTACGCCGACGGCAAAATTGGGCCGACGGCCCGTCAAGCTACACCGATGGCTCCGACATTTTACCGCCGGCGTATAAAAAGGCCGTCGGCCTATTTGGTTATTCCCGTAGTGTAACCATCGACCCTCATAACTTGGGTACGTGGTGAACAACGCAGCGTACAACTCTGTTGACACGGTAGCTACCTAACTATCTAACAACAACATCTGCACAACCTTTTGATCAAATAGCTAGAAATATATGTGACCGGTTAACTCAAACTAGACAAATCAATAGACCATAGGAGCGTTTTACTAAGCACATGTCTTTAGGGTGATGCTACAGATTGTTCAAGTGCATGTGGCATGGCTACGTTTTGGCACTCTGGTCTAACCCATTTAAATATCCTTCAATGCTTCAATCATTTTGAATTAAAGATGCAAAACATATATGTTGATTGACCAGAACAAAACGTAAATGCAGACAACAACGGATAAATTAATTAATCGGCATAAAAACTCCTCAACAATTTAAATATCCTTCAATGCTTCAATCATTTTGGATTAAAGATGCAAAACATAAATCATGTTGAATGACCAGAACAAAACGTAATTGCAGACAACAACGGATAAATTAATTAATCTGCATAAAAACTCCTCAACAATTTCATAAGCCGAAAATTTTCCGCCAGCTAGGTGTGGAAGGTGGCTCAGGCTTGTTATGCGTGTAGTTTAGCTAACGGGGAATCTTAGAGCAGGGAAGAGAAATCTTCACGTTCCCACGTGCATGCAGTGGAAACGGCGGCCGACCACGGTTTGGTCATCTCACGGGAAATTTCCGGGAGAGAGGAAACTTCGTTACTAAGCAAACACACACATATATGTGCACTACTCGATCGGATATCTCATTTACCTTCAAGCATTTTCCTATGTATTTCTGTTAGGGTGATGCAGTACACGAGAGCCACAAAGATATCCCATTGTCATAGTTGGAGGACCCCGAGCCAATGTCTCGGCGTCCCTGGTGTTGGAGGCAGCAAGATTTCGTCCTTTTTTCCCCCATTTATGTTGACATTGGTTGAATTTGACGAGAGTTCATCAGCCAAGTCCTCATTGTTGGGTGTTTGTGCATGCCGACTTCTCCTCATAAGATTTAAGTCTTCCTTTGCTTTGATGTACTTCATCACCCGATCGAGGTAAGATCCTTTTGCGGGGTGGGTTGAAATAGCGATGGTGGTGCATATGGACGGCTGACGCAAGTGTATTTGGTGTTTTGGCAAGCCGCGTGCAAAGGAGGCCGTGGTGGCGCGAATGACAGCCAATTAGATTTTGTTCCTTTCATGCATGTTTGCTAGTAGTAGCAAAGGTGCCAAATTAACGGAAGTGGGCCAATTACGTCGTTTGCCCGCGCTTCCTTTTTCTGCTCATATATACCGGGTCCTAAGGTGACTAGTGGGATTCATTTTCTGAATTTTTTTTGTATTATCCATATACTAAAATGAGTCTAGATATATGTATATATAGACAAATCCATGTCACTTATTTCCAGACAAAAGGGAGTACAAAATCTGTTCCCAAAATTTAAACGAGAAGTCACAAAATGAAGTATAAGTCTGATATTACCCGGTTGGGTTTCCTTCAGTGCACTGCAAGGTTTCTTCAATTACATCGGCGTCAGCCACGAAAGCTGTCTTGCTCGTCTAGACCATGCATTGTTTATCGGACCGGCCGGCAGCAGATGGCACAACCGTTGGCCAAGTTACACGGTCACGGTCGTCACGCCGTGGAGAGAAGGAATGGAAGAAGTCACGAAGGTTCCGCGGCAGCCGGTCGACCACACGGTTTCTAATAGGGGCAACCCTTCGGTTGTAAGGCACCCTACTACGAGAGCCTATACGACACAGGTTGCCTTGTAAGGAAGGAAATAATGGAGTACATTAGCATATATACCAGAGGCTCTACTACCAGCCTAACGACACGGGTTACCCTCTACAGTAATAACTAGTACTCGCTAAGCAACCTTGAGCCATTCTTCTGTCTACCAACACACAGCAAGGCAATGGACGCGCTCAGGACCGACATCAGCAATGCCGGCAAGGCGACCATCGACATCAACACAGGCTCGGCCGTGGTGGTCTTCACCGGCTCCGGCGGCGCCATGATCGCCTCGGGTGCTGGTTCCGTGAATGCCATCGGCGGTGGCCCTGTGACCGTGAACGCCGCCGGAGCAGGTGCGGTGAACGCCACCGGCGTGCTCGCGGCGCAGGGCACATCCAAGTACGACTCCTCATTCACCTTCCTCGGCTGGACGCTCACCCGCAGCGCCTCAGGGTATGTATTTTTGTCTCTCGCCCACCTCTTCCTCGGTTCCTCCTTGAGAGTCGCATGTGATTGTCTGGGCCGAACCCGACCCTTCTCCGACGGCGTGGCCGGCCGGAGTTGGCAAAGGGGCCGGAAGATGCCCGTGTAGTTAGTACGTCTAGTCTAGTGTTAGTTTTGGCCACTAGGGGCCTTGTCTCGTGTCATGCAGTCGTCTAGCTAGGGTGCTCTGGCTGCGGGAAGCTGCAGTTCAGAGGTGCTCTGTCTTCCTCTACTTCTAGTGCATGCTCTCATGGTAGGAGTTGGAGGTGGTGAAGGCGGTGCAAAGATGCTGTCCAATAAAGCTAGTGAGCGGGCTTCGATTCCTTCGGATTTTGGGGGCTTTGATCCTCTTCCTTGTGCTTGTGGTGATGAACAAGAGGAGGAAGAGGACCCCGTGCTTTGGTGCCTGCGCGCGGGCGGAGCTATTCATGCTCCAAGCTACAATTCCTGGAGTTTCCAACAAGGGGCGTCGCCACTATATCTCGTTCATCCAGGCCAACATGCCGACACAGAGGACCTTTGTCAACCTTGGCAAGGGAACCGGGCTGGCCACGCCCCAAGTGGCATGTTCCCCCGCGGTGGCGCTCATTCCCGAGCCTTGAGGCCTTGCAGACGCGGTGGAGAAGACCAGGAAACCGATTGCTTTTTTCTACATTTTCCCAGGGTATTTTCTATAAAATAGTTAGGCCTATCCTCGTTTCCCCTACTTCTTTGGGGCCTTGTTGCAACTTTGTAACCACCGATTGTAGACAGCTTCCGGGGGCCTTCTAGCCCCTACCCTTTAAAAGAAAGCATGTCGTCATGAAACTAAGTTCTAGTCTTTTTTTAGCGTAGAGATATAGTTAAGCTAGTTTGTATCATCTACCCAAACTTGATTGTAATCTATGTTAATTGCAGCCAGGTTCCTCGGCCAACTTCAAACAATATGAGCATCTTCGTCGGCTTGGCGGTTGATGCCGCAGTGCGTGTCTCAGACAAAAAGAAGCGTCGCAGCGGGTTTGGACGCAAGTCTCTACGCAGCCTGGTGAACGCGTGCGCCAAGCGTATCGTATCGTGCACACGCGGCGCGACTGTCGCGCCAGCGAGCGCTTAATCACACGCTCTTGTTCTAGTTTGTAAGAGAAGCTGTTATTTCCTTATTAATTCTTTTTTGTGGGTATTATTTCCTTCATTCAATTTGTCAGATTATGTACTATTGGATTGCTTGTCTTGGTTTGCAACTGTATTTTAGTGGGTCTAAAAGTCCTGTAGGCCAAATTAAACTGTGAATTTTTACATGAATCCGTCTCTCAGTTCAATATCTTTAACCTTCTTGGAATCTGCATCTTTACTCGGGACACGGCTAGGTCTTGTAGGATTAGTTAATCTGAGGAACATGATGAGCTAGTTAATCGCCACTAATATTAGTTAATCGCCAAGGGGCCACACGTTATCTTGTGGGTACATCGCGGTAAAAACATCGCGGCAGGATACGTTGTACCCGATGAACATGCTAAGCTAGTTCATCTCCGTACTCCCTCCATTCACAACTAATTTGGGTTCTAGCAGGGCAGAGGTGGAGCTTGAGCTTGAGCTCGAGCCACCACAATGGCACAATTTTTTTAAGCAAAACTCAACTATAAAAAGTATGGTTTATATCTTCTAAGTAGATAATTTTCAAATTCCAAAATAGAGATGAGAATTAAGAGAGAAAATTGCCTGATCGGAGAAGGTGCTGAGGTGTCGAGCAACAGGCCTGCCACCTGTGTCTGTGTGTGTGCGTCGGGGGATTACCGACTGCCTGCAGCCTATGAGCGAAACGCACTCGCTGGCGGATCACGCGCGAACTCTTTTCTGGGTTGATCGAAACGAGGCAACAGGTCAAGCGTGAACTCTGGAGGTGTACTTGCGCGTACGGGTGTGGGCATGTGGTGACACTAGTGGAAACGAGGTCTTTTGTTGATCCCGAAAAAGGGCTTTAACACCAGTTTTTCTACGAACCGGTGTTAAAAGGGGGGCCGTACCAGCGTGGCCCCTGCGGCAAAAGAGGAGCCCCCCTTTAACACTGGTTCATGCCACGAACCGGTGTTAAAGGTCCCTGCAGCAGTGGCCCGCGCACCCCCCCCCTTAACACCGGTTCGTGGCATGAACCGGTGTTAAAGGGGGGGGGCTATATAAGACACCACCCCAGCCCACACACACCCCACTCTTCCATTCTTTCACATTTTGGAGCCTAGCAAGAGGGTGTGAAGAGTGCTAATTTGTGTTTTTTTTATATGCACTAGAGGTGTTCGGTGAAATGCCCGAGAGCTCAAAATAAGCTTTCTTGTTGCTCTTTCCGTCTCGGTCGAGGTCGGCAACTATAGTTTCATGTGTCATTGATGTACTATATATATAAATGGTCATCTCCCTATTATTTTTTGATATATACTACATATTAATGCAGATGAATCGGCAATGGATGTACGGTGACCGCCGCACTTCCGAGTACATTACGGGCCTCCAAAATTTCATCGTTGTGGCTAATGCAAATCGTGGTCACAATGGTTTTATGTGCTGTCCGTGTGTTCACTGTCAGAACAAGAAAGACTACTCAAATACCAGAACCATTCACGCCCACCTGCTTCGATCCGGTTTCATGCCCAGCTATAATTGTTGGACCAAGCACGGAGAAAAAGGGGTTGTGATGGAAGACAACGAAGAAGAAGAGGATGATGACAACTATCATAATATGTATCCTGAATATGATGATAATGCAATGGAGGTAGATAATGAAGATCAAGAGGGAGCAGATGGGCCCGCTGTTGACGATCTTGGTCGGGCCATTACTGATGCAAAGGAAGAATGTGAAACTGAAAAGGAGAAGGAGAAGCTGGAGCAGATGTTAAAGGATCACAAAATATTGTTGTATCCAACTTGCGAAGATGGCCACAAAAAGCTAGGTGCCACACTAGATTTGCTGCAATGGAAGGCAGAGAATGGTGTGACTGACAGCGCATTTTCAAAGTTGTTGGTAAAAATGAAGAATCTTCTTTCAAGAAATAATGAGTTGCCCGACAGTACATACCAAGCAAAGAAGGTTGTCAGCCCTCTAGGATTAGACGTGCAGAAGATACATGCCTGCATTAATGACTGCATCCTCTACCGCGGTGAGAAGTACGGGAATTTGGATGCATGCCCGGTATACACTGCACTGCGGTATAAGATCAGACGAGACGATCCTGGCGATGTTGAGGGCGAGGCCCCTAGGAAGAAGGTTCCCGCCAAGGTTATGTGGTATGCTCCTATAATACCACGGTTAAAACGTCTCTTTAGAAATAAAGAGCATGCCAAGTTGTTGCGATGGCACATGGAAGACCGTAAGAAAGACGCGATGTTGAGACACCCCGCTGATGGGTCACAGTGGAGAAAAGTCGAGCGAGAGTACCCGGATTTCGCACGTGACGCAAGGAACTTAAGGTTTGGTCTAAGTACAGACGGCATGAATCCTTTTGGTGAGCAGAGCTGCAGTCACAGCACCTGGCCTGTGACCCTATGTATCTATAACCTTCCTCCTTGGTTGTGTATGAAGAGGAAGTTCATTATGATGCCAGTGCTCATCCAAGGCCCGAGGCAACCCGGCAACGACATTGATGTGTACCTAAGGCCATTAGTTGAAGAACTTTTACAGCTGTGGACCAAACCAGGTGTACGTATGTGGGATGAGCACAAAGGGGATCCATTTGACCTACGAGCATTGCTTTTCGTAACCATCAATGATTGGCCTGCTCTTAGTAACATTTCAGGGCAGACAAACAAGGGATACAATGCATGCACACACTGTTTAGATGATACTGGAAGTGTATATTTGGATAAATGTAAGAAGGTTGTGTAAGGAAGGAAAGCGTACAGTAGCATATATTCCAGAGGCTCTACTACCAGCCTATACGACACGGTTTACCCTCGACAGTAACTAGTACTCGCTAAGCAACCTTGAGCCATTCTTCTGTCTACCAACACACAGCAAGGGAATGGACGCGCTCAGAAATTCCGGCAAGGCGACCATCGACATCAACACAGGCTCGGCCGTGGTGGTTTTCACCGGCTCCGGCGGCGCCATGATCGCCTCGGGTGCTGGTTCCGTGAATGCCATCGGCGGTGGCCCTGTGACCGTGAACGCCGCCGGAGCAGGTGCGGTGAACGCCACCGGCGTGCTCGCGGAGCAGGGCACATCCAAGTACGACTCCTCATTCACCTTCCTCGGCTGGATGCTCACCCGCAGCGCCTCAGGGTATGTATTTTTGTCTCTCGCCCACCTCTTCCTCGGTTCCTCCTTGAGAGTCGCATGTGATTGTCTGGGCCGAACCCGACCCTTCTCCGACGGCGTGGCCGGCCGGAGTTGGCAAAGGGGCCGGAGATGCCGGTGTAGTTAGTACGTCTAGTCTAGTGTTAGTTTTGGCCGCTAGGGGCCTTGTCTCGTGTCATGCAGTCGCACTAGTGCAGAGCCCCCCCTTTAACTCCGGTTGGGAGGGCCCTCTAACAGCGGTTCCCGAACCGCTGTTGAGGGTTCGGTGTTAGAGGGGGGGCCCCTTTAACACCGGTTCTTATACGAACCGGTGTTAAAGGGTGGCGCACGTGGGGCTGCCGCAGGCCTCAGGCCCCCACCCTTTAACACCGGTTCGTATCCGGAACCGGTGTTAAAGGTTCTTCTGCCGCGGCAGAGATTTAGGCCCCCCTCCCGCAGAAATACGCCCAGAACGGGGCAGAGGCAGAAGTCTACCGCGGCAGAGATTTAGGCTGTTTTCCTGCCGCGGCAGTTCTGGGCGTATTTCTGCGGGAGGGGGGAGCGAGGGGGAATCGATCGGGAGCGGTATACACATAAATCGTCATCGGTACATACGAGTACATGAATAATTAAGCAACTATTATTATACAGAAACATCGTCATCGGCACATACATCGTCATCGGCACATATACATCGTCATCATTCATTTAGGTGGATATCTAAAGAGTTCTCCGCCAGGCGTGACGACCTCATCAAGTATGAACCCCGCCAATTCCTCTTGAATGGCTCGTATGCGTTCAAATGGTAGGAGTTGGTCCCGCATCCGTTCGATCTGAATATATATGAAGAATGGGCCGTCAATATATATATAAGAATAAAACTCAACACAATTGATGGTAATAAAATAATGTTGTGGACTTTGTTTACTTACTCTAAGTTGTTCTAGTGCGGCTTGGCCCGTCGCACATATCGTGTTGCGAATGAACTCGCAAACATAGTACCCACATAAGTTATTGCCGTGTCCCTGATGCGCGTATTTTACGAGAATAGAGAGTTCAATCAAAATAATAATCAATAAAGCATGATATAATGGAATTGGAAGCTAGCTAGTATTACTTACATTTTGGTCTACAAATTTTAGTTCTTCTGACCATTCACCCACGGTCCTGCCCGTGAACCTTTTCCAAACCCTGTCCGGCAAAGAAAATGGATAAAGGAGTAATTAATTACTTATTGTCACGAAAGTTGCCGATCTAGTGCGATAATATGATTGAAATTACCTCTGGAGCATCTCTCTAAATTTTGCCCATATCTCTTTTTCTTTTCATAACGAGTCCATGACAAGGACTTTTCCTGAGTCGGGTTGAATGACTAGCAGAATAAAGTGGAACCTACGCACGCATAACTCATCATCAGTTACACTTAACATCGAGTAAGCTGAAATAGAATGTGTACAAGAGAGAGGGTAACAGTACTCACGAGAAGTTGTAAGGCAATAGTATTTCCCTTTTGGTTTGTTGTCTCAGTAAAGACGTTAGCAAGTAATCTTCTGTTTTCCCGGGTTTGGTTTCTACCACTCCTTCATGAACTCTATTTGGGTCAACGAACCCAATGTCAAAAGGGCCTCCTTTCCTGCATTCCATAACCTTTTTCCTGCATAATAGTATATACATATATGGTGAGCATATATATATACATGCAATTAATAAAGTGAATGAGATGAGATATAAATTATAGAAATAGTACTTACACACAATAAAGGCTGATGGAAGCTTTGTCGAGTTCCTTCTGATTGAATAGAAAATGCAAGTCTTGAATGTTGAAGTCGATCGCGTCATCTCCGCAGAAGAAAATATCATATCTTATATGCGCCGTGATCCATTCTACCTTTCTCGTCTTGCAGAAATGAAGGTACCACTTGTGCAATTTTCGCATCTTTGTTGGTAGATTCTTGAGCTCCTCTTTCTTGACGAGATTCTTCCCATACTTCCATGGCTATATGGGGCTGGCATCGCATTTGGGCAAGTTGTCTCCCATGACGTTCAAGTATGCAATGTAAGTCATCCCCATATCATTGGCCGTTCTTTGTAGCTCTGCCTCGTAATCATTTACGGGAGGAGCGTCCCGTGTGTCGAACATTTGGAGCGGGGCACATGATTGGTTTTCCTGCTCTCCGAGCATGGGAACTGTTTTCTGGGGTGCCTCACGACTGCTACTTTCAGTCTCCCTACGGCGCCTTGCATCCGCCTTCAAAATCTGGCGCTCGTAGTCCGGCACAAGTGGGGTTTCAGGTTTCGAAAGATTTTTGTAAAACTTCTCCACCACCGCCGGATCTATTTTCTCCTTTGGCTCGGCCCGTCTAGGTGCAAAGAATTTCTTGACCTGTTCTTCCGAGATCCTATTGGTCTCCTCGTCGCTGCGATTCCACGGTAAAACCGGCAATGGCTTGGCAGAAGGCTGCGGGACGTAGTTTTTTGAATTCTTTGGCGTACGGTTTCCTGCGGATTTCTTTGTGGCAGTGCTACTGATGCTCTTCGTCGCAGTGCTCTTCCGCTTATGCTGAGGAGATGGCTGAAGCACCAGAGATGGCTGACGGGCCGGAGATGGCTGCCGCGCAGGAGATGGCTGACGGGCCGGAGATGGCTGCCGCGCAGGAGATGGCTGAAGCGCCGGAGATGGCTGCCGCACAGGAGATAGCTGAAGCGGCTCAGACTGATGACGCTGCAGAGACGGCGGGGGTGCCAGTGACCTCCAATTTGGAAGCACAATGTGTTCCTTCTTCCAAAGAATGGTTGTTTTCACTGCAAATTTGAGTTGAGTTTCCCCTTCACCTGTAGCATGGTCAAGCTGTGCTTCCTCATATTCCTTCACAACCTCATCCACCCCGACAATAGCATAGCCATCTGGAATCGGTCGGCAGTGGTAAGTTCCACTAGCTACAGGAGGTAAGGCATAGCCGACAACCACCTTAATGGATAAGCCATTAATCTCACATGCAGCTCAGCGTGTTCGCTCTCCGTGATCTCATCCACGGGGTATCGAGGATCCGTCATTTTAAGCGTGGGCTGCACGTTCTCCGTGGAAGCCACACTGCTTTTCCGCGCAGAGTCTGGGCCGCCGGCAGCTTCCAATGCAGGCTCTTCATGCCGCTGAGATGGGCCGGTAGCTTGATGGCTCTGTTGTGCATTCACTTGCGCCTGCAGCGCCGCAAGTGCATGTGCTATCTGTGTCATCCGCTCTGTATACTCTTTTTTTTCTTTTCTGCCGCGCCATCTGTAAGAGTCGCTCCAGTCGGCAAACCCATCCTTCCACGTCATACCCCCTGTGCCTCGTGCATGTCCAGGGTGTTCTTTTTTACCGATGGCGCGTGTGAGCTGGTCATTCTCTCTGTCGGGATGGAAGGTCCTGGCGGATGTTTCCTCGTATGCCGTGATGAGTTCAGTGACGGGTTTGGCAAGGAGGGTTGGGCATATACACAATCCTGTTTCTGGGTCCAACCTTGCCCCGATTCCGTAGAACCAAGCCTTTGCACGTATGTCCCACCCATCTGTCTGGGGTGTGATCCCTCTCTCGCGCAGGGCCTTCTCAGCTTCCTCCCACTTAGGCCTCTGAGATATGTAGCCACCTGACCCCGTCCTCTGGTGATATTCCTTCTTCAGGGCATTAAGCGTATTGGTTTCTGACCTCTTTTTAGCTATAGCACTTTTTTTATGTCTCAAATTCGGACTAGTGAGGTCTTATCTTCGCATAATATGCGTCTTCGAAATTTGGAGTCTCGCCAGATTTGACAAATTTGTTCAATTTTGTCTTCCAGTTGCGGAAAGCGTCAGCCATCTTCTTTAGAGTCCACTCTTTGACCTTTTCCTTTATAACCGGGTTGTTTTCATCCTCCTCTGGCGGAAGGGTGAAATTTACCAACAACGAATTCCAAAGCGTTTCTTTGGACCTGTCATCGACAAAGGTACCGTCGCCCTTCTTTCGCTTATTCCAATTTTCAATTATGATTGGGATTTGGTCCCTAACAATAACTCCAGCCTGACTTACAAATTTGTCTGCGGCCTTTTTGGGCTCCATCGGCCTGCCATCAACACGGACTGCTTCGATCGTGAACTTGACATGATCTTTCAACCGCTGGCTCGCGCCTCACTTGCTCTTTTTCGTAGAAGAAGATGGTTGCTGGCTGGTCGATCCAGAGGGCTAAAAGAAGAAAGAAGCGTTAATTAATACATGTAGAAGAAGATTGTTGGTGGAAGTCAGCAGAGGCTTAATCAATGCATATACCTCGCCGGACTTTGTAACCATTAAATGGCGTTCACCGGAGTCTTCATCTTCTCCATGACTAGTACTTGAGCTGTCGCCATCATGTCCCTCCAAGTTCAGATATTGTGAGGTGTCCTCATCAATAATGTTCTCCATTGTTTCTTCTTCTTCAAGGTTTCTACTAAGTGGATCCATAGTTTCTAAAACAATAATATTATCTAGAGTAAGAGTGTAAACATTCAAGTGGACTTGGATTCATACACAAATATACATATTATTCATACAAAAATACACAAATAAATACACAAATGAGTCAGAGGTCCAATTTGTATACAAGTTTTAATCTATGCATGTAGTACAATTTATCGAGCAAACAAGTTTTAATCAGGATGAGTCAGCAATCACACACGTGGCAGACACGTGGCGCTCACCGGTGGGGTGACGTTGGTATCGCCGGGCGGCGGTGCTCGTCGGACGGATGCGGCGGTCTCGTCGGGCGGCGGGCGGCGTCAGCGTTGAGGCGTGGCCTACGAGCTCCGAAGCGGCGGCAGCGAGACGCTCCTGCACGGGGAAGAGAGCGAGGTGGTCAGGGCTCCTCGAAATAGGCTTGCGCCCCGCTATATTAATATAGCAATCACAAGATACAACGACAATGTTGGAGCAACAGGAAAGCAACAGCACAATCTAACCCAAAAGAAAATAAAGAGAAAAATAAAAGAAACAAATGCCGACATCGAGCAGATCGACGAACGAAAACGACCCGTGACCGCTGCGCCCTCCGGAGTTGTCCCACCTCACTCCTAGCACTTCGAAGCACCGTGTTTCAAGCAACACCTTCAAGAAGGAATGCGACGTCGACGACGCTGTTGCCCAGACTTGTCCTAGGGTTTCCCCCGATACACGGAGGGGAGTGGAAAAGGGGTGCATCCGATTCCCTTCAAGAAGGATGATGGCACCCGCAGGTGTCACCACGTCGATGTCGGACGAGCCGACAGGGATTTCTCCCGACCCCAAACAACCACGACCCCACTTGATCCGTAGCACTCCACCAAACTTGGCATCCACCAGCATGCGCCACCATGGTCTCACCGTCATCATCGTCATCTCACTGTGCCAACGCGCGATATGTGGATCATGGCGTAGGAGTCGGTCTTAGTTTGTTGAGTTTTTTTTGTTAAATAAAAGGGATATAACAGAAAAGATGCAAGATTAGGCGTCGCAGACTCTGTCTCATGCTCTGTCTGTGTGCGTCTGCGTGCGTGCGTTGGTTGGAGGCGTATTGGCGGCGGTGACTGAAGATGGGCAACGCAACTCCGCGGAACGGCGGGAACATGAGCGGGCACGTACACAACGCCGACCAGAAGGATCAACACCGATCTTGCCTCGGCTAGCGGCGGTGCCGTGGTGCAGCATTCACCGTCAAGAAGAGGCGTCCCGATCCATTACCCGTACCAGCTCTCTGCCCTGCCGCCAAAGGGAAGCGCCGCCGCCGGACTCGACGCCAACCGCGAGGTTCACTGCCACCAGAACTTTCTCCCGGGCTGAAGCCCTCGCACGCGGGTAGAGACCCGACCGCCGCCGCCGGCCCCGCACGGGAAACGCCCGCGGTCCTGCCGACGGCGGCGGGAGGGAGGGGAAGGATGAGGGGAAGAGAGGGTCGGGGGCGGCGGACCTCGAGCTCCGAAGCGCGGCGGCGAGACAGAGGACGATTCCTCCCTCACTCCGAGGGCGGCGGCGAGACGCTCGCGGGCGGCGGTGGCGGCGCTTCTCTCTGCGCGCGGCCGGCGGTGTGTTCGATCGATCTGGCTCAGCTGGGGGGAAGAAAGGAAGGGGAAGGTAAAATAAATAACCCCCCCCCCCCCCGCCTTTAACACGGGTTCATGGCTGGAACCGGTGTTAAAGGGGGGGATTCCGTTTCTCGCGCGCATTTATTACACCCCCCCTTTAACACCGGTTCCTGTCATGCCCCCCCTTTAACACCGGTTCCTGTCTGGAACCGGTGTTAAAGGGGGGGGCATTTATTTCATGCATTAAAGGGGCATTTTTAATTCAAAAAATATGATATGAATTTAGAAAATTCATATCTTTTTCATTTCAACTCAGAAAAATATGAATAATATATCATAATTTTCAGAAAAATAATATCTATCCATTCATGTAAATCATTTTATATTTACTTTACATGAAAATTTTCAAAATAATTAAAACACTTACATATAAATTTTGATTATTTAATTCAAACAAAAATAAATTGTTAAATCCTAAAACTTTGAACATAAGAAATATTAAGCATCTAAAAAATGATTTTTATTAGATCAAATCATATTTTAATGCCGCATCTTTTGTATTAACATTTTTGAATTGATTGGATATTTAAATGTCGCATCTTTTGTATACACTTGAATCTCACCAAGCCTCGCTCAACTTGCATTGTTTTTTGATAAAATAGCATATTGTGAACCTAAAAATGATTTTTGTAAAAAATCATGAGCATCGTATCATGTACTTGTAGTTCATATCTGACCCACTTCCTGCCGATTCGGTAGGAATTTGTCTTTTTCACCAGAGGTGGACGAAAAGGTTTCAGATCCCCCTGTTGGTACATTGTGCATATAAGGTGGTCTAGTATTTTTGTAAAATGTGTTGGTGGTTTTTTGAATTAGCCATTTGGTGGTTGCTTCACAAAACCGTCCGTTTTTTATGATCGGAAAATGGAAAATGCCTTTTTGGTGCGATAAAAAGGAAAACTTCCTCTTGCAACATTGTTTGCCATGCCATGATGCACATGTATGCACAATATGGCCATATTATCACAAACTATGCCTTGATTCTAGCCATAACATTGGTCATTTGACCCGAAAGCCAAGAAACCTCGAATGCGATAGGTCATTTTGAGACAGTTACATAAAGCCGAACTAGAACTGAAAATTAAGATACATAAAAGAACTGAAAATTAAGATACATGGCCAGATTAAGTAACAATCGGCCGAACTGGAACTGAAAATTAAGATACATAAAAGAACTGAAAATTAAGATACATGGCCAGATTAAGTAACAATCGGCCGAACTTGTTTCGGAATGTTGGAGTGATTCAGTCATGCTCCTGCCTACACCTGTAATACTCGCCACTGTAGTCGTCGTACTCGCCACCGCCGTCATTGCTGTCGTCGTCGGGGTCGCCGTAATTGAACCTCTGGAGAGTACGCGTGGGCTGGACTTGAGGGTAGCGCGTGGGCTGGACTTGAGGGTAGCGCAGACGGGGGTTAGAGTCGGCGGCAGTGTCATAGGCCATGACGCTCTGGAGAGTCCGACCGCGCCACCATAGCCGACGGCCGGCCTCGTTGAAGTTAGGAGGAGGTGGGCCGTCCTCCTCGTGCCTGGCGAGCGCCCTCTCACGCCGATCCACGAAGAAGGCTTCCCAAGTAGGGAAATAGTCTGGATGCCATCTGGGATTCCTCCGCTACTCCGGCGTGAGCTCGAAGTAGTAGTGGTTCGTGATGGCCATCCGGCGCGCCACACCTAGAGGGACAGGAGGAACCGGCACGCCTCCGACGCTCAGCATCCAGCCGACGGGGACACAGTAGTCCGGCGGGCTGGGGTAGTTCGAGGCGCAAAGCGCCTCCGCCTCCCTGGGGGTTAGTGCTACGGTGGAAGCCATGGGAAAGAGTGATGAGGTTGCAGATATGAGTCTAGAGATGTGCAATGACAATGGAGGCCACCCCCCTACATATATATATAGTGAACTAGCGGGAAGAACTGGAGGGAAGAACTGGCGGGAAGAAAAATAGCGGGAAAAAAAATGGCGGGAAGAAGAACTGGCGGGAAGAAAAATGGCGGGAAAAAATGGCGGGATGAACCTTTAGTCCCGGTTGGAGACACCAACCGGGACTAAAGATGAACCTTTAGTCCCGGTTGGAGACACCAACCGGGACAAAACACGAGTCAGCACTAATAATAGGGGTGAGTGTCGACATTATGTCGTGCGGCGTGTAGCTTGTCCGGGATGGTGTCACCAACCGGGACTAAAGATGAACCTTTAGTCCCGGTTGGAGACACCAACCGGGACTAAAGATGAACCTTTAATCCCGGTTGGAGACACCAACCGGGACAAAACACGAGTCAACACTAATAATAGGGGTGAGTGTCGACATTATTTCGTAAGTGTCGACACTATGTCGAGCTGTTGTACTATAAATAGGCATCCTTGTGAGTCCAGTCCTCCAGCCAGTTTGAGGCAGGGACACCACTACGGCCAGTTTCAGGGAGAAGCCGACGGAGCCCAGTCCTCCGGCATCTCCGAGAAACTGGTCATAGAGGCACTCCCTAATATGTGAAATTAGTTAGCTCCCAGGTGTATTGATCTAGTTAGAGAAGTTAAAAAGTTGCAAGATGGTTTTCGAGAGCAGGGACACCACTACGGCCAGTTTCAGGGAGATGCCGACGGAGCCCAGTCCTCCGGCATCTCCGAGAAACTGGTCATAGAGGCACTCCCTAATATGTGAAATTAGTTAGCTCCCAGGTGTATTGATCTAGTTAGAGAAGTTACAAAGCTGCAAGATGGTTTTCGAGAGCAGGGACACCACTACGGCCAGTTTCAGGGAGATGCCGACGGAGCCTAGTCCTCCGGCATCTCCAAGAAACTGGTCATAGAGGCACTCCCTAATATGTGACCGCGTGCGTTTGGAGATCAGATCTTAATGGTAAGTACGAATCGGGACAACTTCTTCTCATAGTCCCGGTCCATCCACAAAACATGACTAACACTCAAGACATGTATTAATATTAAAAACATGAACTAGAGTTACATAATATGAGCATGAACTTCTTGGCATATGTCCTTCCTTATGATCGCTTCAGACGTAACCATGGAGCATCTTCTTTACTTAACGGAATGCTTGGGTCAGTTTTCACCGTGAAGGGCGGAATTTCATCAAACTTATTATAATCTTCTGACATGTCTGTCTTGTCCTCGATTCCCAAGATGTTTCTTTTCCCTGAAAGAACTATGTGACGCTTTGGCTCATCATATGATGTATTCGTTTGCATATTTTTTTCTTTTTTTTTGGTCTGGAGGACATGTCCTTCACATAGAAAACCTGAGCCACATCATTGGCTAGGACGAATGGTTCGTCTAAGTTCTTCATAAGATTGTTGAGATCCACCGTTGTCATTCCGTACTTCTTGTCTACCTCAACCCCTCCTCCTGTTAGCTTGACCCATTTGCATCGAAACAAGGGGACCTTAAAATTAAGTCCATAGTCAAGTTCCCATATCTCCTCTATGAAGCCATAATACGTGGTCTTTTGCCCATTGTCTTCTGCTACATCGAAGCGGACACCACTGTTTTGGTTGGTGCTCTTTTTATCTTGGCCTATCGTGTAAAATGTATTCCCATTTATCTCGTACCCTTGGAAAGTACATACAGTCGAAGATGGTGTCCTGGCCAACAAGTACAGCTGATCCCCAACTGTGGTGTTATTCGTGAGAAGTCTTTGCAGCCAGCCGCCAAAACTCGCCATGTGTTCACTTATAATCCATTCATCAGACTGCCCCGGGTGTTTGAGGCGTATTAAATTCTTGCGTTCATTGATATACGGGGCAACCAAGATAGATCTTTGTAAAACCGTGTAGTGTGCTTGATTGAGAGAATGCCCGTCCCTACATATCATTGCTTTACATCCTAGGGTGCCTTTTCCACGCAGTCTCCCCTCATGTCGTGATTCTGGAACACCAATCGCCTTAAGGTCAGGAATAAAATCAACACAGAACTCAATGACCTCCTCTGTTACATAGCCCTTGGAGATGCTTCCTTCTGGCCTAGCACGGTTATGAACATATTTCTTTAAGACTCCCATGTACCTCTCAAAGGGGAACATATTGTGTAGAAATACAGGACCGAGAATGGCAATCTCTTCTACTAGGTGAACCAGGAGATGCGTCATAATATTGAAGAAGGATGGTGGGAACACCAACTCAAAGCTGACAAGACATTGGGCCACATCTGTTTGTAACCCTGGTAGGCTTTCTGGATCGATTACCTTCTGAGATATTGCATTGTGGAATGCACATAGCTTCACAATGGGTACTCGAACATTTTCAGGTAGAAGCCCCCTCAATGCAATCGGAAGCAATTGTGTCATAGTCACGTGGCAGTCATAAGACTTCAGGTTTTGGAATTTTTTCTCTGCCATATTTATTATTCCCTTTATATTCGACGAGAAGCCAGACGGGACCTTGATACTGCTCAGACATTCAAAAAAGATTTCCTTCTCTGCTTTGGTAAGAGCGTAGCTGGCAGGAGTTAAGTGGCATCGTTTACCCTTTTCGTTCTCAGGATGCATAGGCTCTTCAGGGGCCTTCAGACGTTGCTGGTCCTGCCGTGCTTCCGGTGTATCTTTTGTCTTCCCATACACTCTTAGAAAGCCTAGCAGGTTCACGCAAAAATTCTTCGTCACGTGCATCACGTCGATTGAAGAGCGGACCTCTAAGACTTTCCAATAGGGTAGGTCCCAAAATATAGATTGCTTCTTCCACATTGGCGCGTGTCCGGCATCGTCATTCAGAACAGATAGACTGCCAGGACCTTTTCCAAAGATTACTTCTAGGTCCTTGACCATACCAAATACCTCCTCACCGGTACGGAGGACAGGCTTCCTCCGGGGTTCTGCCAGACGTTTGAAATGCTTGCCTTTCTTTCTTACTGGATGCAGGTTCGGAAGAAATCGGCGATACCCTAGGTACACAACCTTCTTACATTTATCCAAATATACACTTTCAGTATCATCTAAACAGTGTGTGCATGCATTGTATCCCTTGTTTGTCTGCCCTGAAATGTTACTAAGAGCAGGCCAATCATTGATGGTTACGAAAAGCAATGCTCGTAGGTCAAATGGCTCCCCTTTGTGCTCATCCCACATACGTACACCTGGTTTGGCCCACAGATGTAAAAGTTCTTCAACTAATGGCCTTAGGTACACATCAATGTCGTTGCCGGGTTGCCTCGGGCCTTGGATGAGCACTGGCATCATAATGAACTTCCTATTCATACACAACCAAGGAGGAAGGTTATAGATACATAGGGTCACAGGACAGGTGCTGTGACTGCAACTCTGCTCACCAAAAGGATTCATGCCGTCTGTACTTAGACCAAACCTTAAGTCCCCTGCGTCACGTGCGAAGTCCGGGTACTCTCGCTCGACTTTTCTCCACTGTGACCCATCAGCGGGGTGTCTCAACATCGCGTCTTTCTTACGGTCTTCCATGTGCCATCGCAACAACTTGGCATGCTCTTTATTTCTGAAGAGACGTTTTAATCGTGGTATTATAGGAGCATACCACATAACCTTGGCGTGAACCTTCTTCCTAGGGGCCTCGCCCTCAACATCGCCAGGATCGTCTCGTCTGATCTTATACCGCAGTGCAGTGCATACCGGGCATGCATCCAAATTCTCGTACTTCTCACCGCGGTAGAGGATGCAGTCATTAATGCAGGCATGTATCTTCTGCACGTCTAATCCTAGAGGGCAGACAACCTTCTTTGCTTGGTATGTACTGTCTGGCAACTCATTATTTCTTGGAAGAAGATTCTTCATTTTTACCAACAACTTTGAAAATGCGCTGTCAGTCACACCATTCTCTGCCTTCCATTGCAGCAAATCCAGTGTGGCACCTAGCTTTTTGTGGCCATCTTCGCAAGTTGGATACAACAATGTTTTGTGATCCTTTAACATCTGCTCCAGCTTCTCCTTCTCCTTTTCAGTTTCACATTCTTCCTTTGCATCAGTAATGGCCCGACCAAGATCGTCATCAGCGGGACCATCTGCTCCCTCTTGATCTTCATTATCTACCTCCGTTGCATTATCATCATATTCAGGATACATATTATGATAGTTGTCATCATCCTCTTCTTCTTCGTTGTCTTCCATCACAACCCCTTTTTCTCCGTGCTTGGTCCAACAATTATAGCTGGGCATGAAACCGGATCGAAGCAGGTGGGCGTGAATGGTTCTGGTATTTGAGTAGTCTTTCTTGTTCTGACAGTGAACACACGGACAGCACATAAAACCATTGTGACCACGGTTTGCATTAGCCACAACGATGAAATTTTGAAGGCCCGTAATATACTCGGAAGTGCGGCGGTCACCGTACATCCATTGCCGATTCATCTGCATTAATATGTAGTATATATCAAAAAATAATAGGGAGATGTCCATTTATATATATAGTACATCAATGACACATGAAACTATAGTTGCCGACCTCGACCGAGACGGAAAGAGCAACAAGAAATCTTATTTTGAGCTCTCGGGCATTTCACCGAACACCTCTAGTGCATATGAAAAAAACACAAACTAGCACTCTTCACACCCTCTTGCTAGGCTCCAAAATGTGAAAGAATAGAAGAGTGGGGTGTGTGTGGGCTGGGGTGGTGTCTTATATAGCCCCCCCTCTTTAACACCGGTTCATGCCACGAACCGGTGTTAAAGGGGGTGTGTGTGCGGGCCACTGCTGCAGGGACCTTTAACACCGGTTCGTGGAACGAACCGGTGTTAAAGGGGGGGCTCCTTTTTTGCCGCACGGGCCACGCTGGTACGGCCCCCCCCCCCTTTAACACCGGTTCGTAGAAGAACCGGTGTTAAAGCCCTTTTTCGG
Source organism: Avena sativa (assembly GCA_916181665.1). NCBI lineage: Eukaryota > Viridiplantae > Streptophyta > Magnoliopsida > Poales > Poaceae > Avena > Avena sativa. Next base: position 26,059,555 of record OV702286.1, on the reverse strand, counting down.
GATCAACAAAAGACCTCGTTTCCACTAGTGTCGTCTAGGGTGCTCTGGCTGCGGGCAGCTGCAGTTCAGAGGTTCCAACAAGGGGCATCGCCACTATATCTCGTTCATCCAGGCCAACATGCCGACACAGAGGACCTTTGTCAACCTTGGCAAAGGAACCGGTCTGGCCACGCCCCAAGTGGCATGTTCCCGGCGGTGGCGCTCATTCCCGAGCCTTGAGGCCTTGACGCGGTGAAGAAGACCAGGGAACCGATTGCTTTTTTCTACATTTTCCCAGGGTATTTTCTATAAAATAGTTAGGCCTATCCTCGTTTCCCATACTTCTTTGTTGCCTTGTTGCAACTTTGTAACCACCGCTTGTAGACAGCTTCCGGGGGCCTTCTAGCCCCTACCCTTTAAATGAAAGCATGTCGTCATGAAACTAAGTTCTAGTCTTTTTTAGCGTAGAGATATAGTTAAGCTAGTTTGTATCATATACCCAAACTTGATTGTAATCTATGTTAATTGCAGCCAGGTTCCTCGGCCAACTTCAAACAATATGAGCATCTTCGTCGGCTTGGCGGTTGATGCCGCAGTGCGTGTCTCAGACAAAAAGAAGCGTCGCAGCGGGTTTGGACGCAAGTCTCTACGCAGCCTGGTTAACGCGTGCGCCAAGCGTATCGTATCTTGCACACGCGGCGCGACTGTCGTGCCAGCGAGCGCTTAATCACACGCTCTTGTTCTAGTTTGTAAGAGAAGCTGTTATTTCCTTAATAGTTCTTTTTTGTGGGTATTATTTCCTTCATTCAATTTGTCAGATTATGTACTATTGGATTGCTTGTCTTGGTCTGCAACTGTATTTTAGTGGGTCTACAAGTCCTGTAGGCCGAATTAAACTGTGAATTTTTACATGAATCCGTCTCTCAGTTCAATATCTTTAACCTTCTTGGAATCTGCATCTTTACTCGGGACACGGCTAGGTCTTGTAGGATTAGTTAATCTGAGGAACATGATGAGCTAGTTAATCACCACTAATATTAGTTAATCTCCAAGGGACCACACGTTATCTTGTGGGTACATCGCGGTAAAAACATCGCGGCAGGATACGTTGTACCCGATGAACATGCTAAGCTAGTTCATCTCCGTACTCCCTCCATTCACAACTAATTTGGGTTCTAGCAGGGCAGAGGTGGAGCTTGAGCTTGAGCTCGAGCCACCACAATGGCACAATTTTTTTAAGCAAAACTCTACTATAAAAAGTATGGTTTATATCTTCTAAGTAGATAATTTTCAAATTCCAAAATAGAGATGAGAATTAAGAGAGAAAATTGCCTGATCGGAGGAGGTGCTGAGGTGTCGAGCAACAAGCCTGCCACCTATGTCTGTGTGTGTGCGTCGGGGGATTACCGACTGCCTGCAGCCTATGGGCGAAACGCACTCGCTGGTGGATCACGCGTGAACTCTTTTTCCGGGTTGATCGAAACGAGGCAACAGGTCAAGCGTGAACTCTGGAGGTGTACTTGCGCGTACGGGTGTGGGCATGTGGTGATCAATAGAAAACAAGACAAAACAAAAACTATCTCCCAGCCGCCGTGGGTGCCTGGTGGGCACACCAGTAACAATCAGCATCGACCACGCAGCGGTGACGGTGGCGCGTCGTACCAGACCGATCTGCGTGTGTGCGACCAAGCTGGATCGCCGACACTCTCAAATTATATAAGATTTGGTTGGAACCTGAAGATGAAGCTGTGCTAGCTGTGTTTTTCTGCGTGTGCGACCTAGCTAGATTCCCGACACTCTGAAGTTATTAATAGTACTCCTACATACACTAATAGAAAACGCCCCATTGGTCCCGGTTGGTAAGGGACATTAGTCCAGGCTACCCAACCAGGACGGGGCAATCGGAACTAAAGCCCAAATCTTTAGTCCCGATTGCCCCACCAACCGGGATAAATGGGGGTACACGTGGCGACGTCAGAGGGCAAGGGGGGGGGGGAGCAACCGTCCCAGTTCGTAACACGAACCGGGACAAATAACCTTCTGTCGCGGCAGAGAATTTATTTTGGCAACTTTTGTTGCCGCCGCAACATTTTGGCCACTTTTTGTGCCGCGGCAGAGAATTCATTTAGGTTGTTTTATTATTTATTTAGTGTTTTGCACTCATCAATAAAGGAACCATTATATTACACAAGATCATCATGACAATATTACATTCGATACACGGTCGAGTTCATCCACTACATACAAAAGTTGCTCTTTTTACAATCCCTATTGTCTATACACAGCCGAATAGTATTCCCCTTTTGGGTTTACGACTTCTGCATCCAAAAATCCCGCCAATTCCTCGTACGCGATCCTTTGGCAGAAGACCGTCCCGTAGACGTTCGATCTGATTTAAAAAAGGAGTCAGCCTATATGAATGAAACTAAACACAATTTGATTGTAATTAAAAACTATAGAAATTCTTTACATACGTGGAGTTGCTCTAAATTTCTACCCTTCTCATCGCACGTCTGCCGGATGAACTCGCAAACATAGTATCCATATAGATTGTTACCTGGTCCCTGTGTCAGGCACTTTACGAGAACATAGTTCAATCAAAATAATAATCATGCATGATAATAACTGTATAAAAACTAAAATCAAAGAGATGCGCGGATATAGCTAGTGGTGCTTACATCTAGTGATTCAAATGTAAGCTCCGCTTTCCAAACACCCCTGGTCTTGTTGGTGAACCGTTTCCAAGCGCTGCCCGGCGAAGAAAACGAATAAAATAAGTTATTAATTACTTGATATCATAAAATTCACGAACGTTACCGATATAGTGTCGTAATGATTAGAAATACCGCTGGAGAAGCATCTGCATGTCCTTCCACTGCTCAAGGGGTTTATGTTTCGAGTCCATGACTAGTACACGCCCTTCGTCAAGTTAAATGATTAACAGAATATAGTGGAAGCTGCGAATGCATAACTAATCAATTATATACTTAACATCGACAAAGCGAAATAGAAAGTGTATACAAGACAATAACACTCACTCGAAGTTGTAAGTAAAAAGTATTTTCCTTCTGGTTTCTTGAAACCTTAACGCGTGTACTATATTATCCTCCGTATCCTGGGGTTTGTTTTGAGATTAGCTTGATGAACCCAATATGGGTCAATGAATGCAATGTACATTGTTCTCCATACCAATGTCCACACGCATGCATAATATGGGCATAACATCACAAACTATGCCGTGATTCAGCACATAACATCGGTCATTTGGACCGAAAGCCATGAAACCTCGAACATGATAGGTCATTTTGTGAAGGTTTTTTCGAAACATGATCAATATACCAAGTCTGGTATTTTTCCTTTCAACTATATAACATAATATGACACCACACGAAGGATTTTCATTGTTCAGATTTTTTTTGAATTTATTATGCCCGTTTTGAATTATCTGAATTTCTAACTATGGTCGAACCGGTGTGCATGAAGATAAGGGACAAGCATCGTTAGAACTTGCATTCGATCTCTGAAGAAACTACATATTGCGAGTCTAAAAATGATTTTTTCAAAAAATCACGGGCGATAGATCATGTACCTGTAGTACAAAACGGACCCACTTCCTACCGATTCGGTAGAGATTTGTCCTTTTTATCCGGGATGGACAAAAAGGTTTGAGATGTCCTGGTTGGGAGATAGTTCATGTAAGGTGGTCTAGTATTTTAGGAAAATGGGACGGTAGCATTCTGAGACGGCATTTTGGTGGTTACTTCACAAAATGACCCGTTTTTTGCGCTCGGAAAATGGAAAAGGGCTTTTCCGTGCGACGAAAAGGAAAACTTCCTCCTACAACATTGTTCTCCATACCAATGTCCACACGCATGCATAATATAGGCACAACATCACAAACTATGCCGTGATTCAGCACATAACATCGGTCATTTGGACCGAAAGCCATGAAATCTCGAACATGATAAGTCATTTTGTGAAGGTTTTTTCGAAAAATGATCAATATACCAAGTCTGGTATTTTTCCTTTCAACTATGTAACATAATATAACACCACGCGAAGGATTTTCATTGTTCGGATTTTTTTGAATTTATTATGCCCGTTTTGAATTATCTGAATTTCTAACTATGGTCGAACCGGTGTGCATGAAGATAGGGGACGAGCATCGTTAAAACTTGCATTCTGAATAAACCACATATTACGAGTCTAAAATTGATTTTTTTCAAAAAAATCAAGGGCGATAGATCATGTACCTATAGTACAAACCAGACACACTTCCTGCCGATTCGGCAGACGTTTGTCCTTTTTACCCGGGATGGACGAAAAGGTTTGAGATGTTTCGGTTGGGAGATAGTCCATGTAAGGTGGTCTAGTATTTTAGGAAAACAGGACGGTAGCATTCTAAAACGGCATTTTGGTGGTTACTTCACAAAACGACCCGTTTTTTGCGCTCGGAAAATGGAAAAGGGCTTTTCCGTGCGACAAAAAGGAAAACTTTCTCCTGCAACATTGTTCTCCATACCAATGTCTACACGCATGTATAATATGGGCACAACATCACGAACTATGTCGTGATTCAGCACATAACATCTGTCATTTGGACCGAAAGCCATGAAACCTCGAACATGATAGGTCATTTTGTGAAGGTTTTTTCGAAACATGATCAATATACCAAGTATGGTATTTTTCCTTTCAACTATGTAACATAATATGACACCACACGAAGGATTTTCATTGTTCAGATATTTTTTTAAATTTATTATGCCCGTGTTCAATTATCTGAATTTCTAACTATGGTCGAACCGGTTTGCATGAAGATAGAGGACGAGCATCGTTAGAACTTGCATTGGATCTCTGAAAAAACCACATATTGCGAGTCTAAATATGATTTTTACAAAAAATCACGGGCTATAGATCATGTACCTGTAGTACAAACCGGACACACTTTCTGCCGATTCGGCAGACATTTGTCCTTTTTACCCGGGATGGACGAAAAGGTTTGAGATGTTCCGGTTGGGTGATAGTCCATATAAGGTGGTCTAGTATTTTAGGAAAATGGGATGGTAGCATTCTGAAACGGTATTTTGGTGGTTACTTCACGAAACGACCTGTTTTTTGCGCTTGGAAAATAGAAAAGGGCTTTTCCGTGCGACAAAAAGGAAAACTTCCTCCTGCAACATTGTTCTCCATACCAATTTCCACACGCATGCGTAATATGGGCACAGCATCACATACTATGCCGTGATTCAGCATATAACATCGGTCATTTGGACCGAAAGCCATGAAACTTCGAACATGATAGGTCATTTTGTGAAGGTTGTTTCGAAACATGATCAATATACGAAGTCTGGTATTTTTCCTTTCAACTATGTAACATAAGATTGCTAACCTCGATCGAGGAAAATAAAGAGGAGAAAGCTCAAATGTGTCTCGGACACCTTCTATATTTTTGTTTTATGAGAAATTGAACGGAATCATTCACTCAAACATTTCATCAAACACCTTGAATGCATGCATAGGGAAAAAACTAGCACACCCCTCACACCTTCCACCATGAAAAAACAGAGTGAAGGCAGAGGGCTGGGACGTTGCATTTATAGAGGGCGAGTGCATACGTCCCGGTTTGTAACACAATCGGGACTAAAGGTGTGTGCGACACCACGTGACTGACGCCCAACCTTTAGTCCCAGTTTGTGTTATAAACCGGGACGTATGCCCCCTTACCAACCGGGACGCATGTCTCTGGGCCCCGTGCCCGCTCGAACCGGGACGCTTGCCAGCATTAGTCTCGGTTCGTGGCGCAACCGAAACTAATTCTCTAAGGAGGCGCGAACGGATGGCCTATTTTCTACTAGTGATACTAAGATCTTGTTGGAACCTGAAGATGGAGGTCCGCTAGCTAGCTAGCTGTCTCCGTGACGAGCCTAAGCCATTTCGAGAATGTAAAGCTAGTGTCCGTGCTCACTGCATGTTACTAGCTCGCAGAGAGCTGCGACCTGCTCTTGTTCCGCCGTCGATGAAACATCCAAACCCAGCTAAACCGGCCATGCATGTCCAGGCTTAACATCTTGTTTTTTTTTAGGAAAGCTGCGACAGTCCGTACCCAAGCTAGGCCTGGGTTCCGCCGTCGATGAGACCGCCGTGGCATGGCTCCAATGGGGTACTCCCGCGGAGACGACTATCGTTTGACGTGTCTAAAAACAGTCCAAACCCAGCTAAACCGTCCATGCATGCCCGGGCTTACTGGACAGTAACATCTTGTTAGAGCATCTCCGCTCATTAGCCGAACCCAGGCCGAAATCTGGACCAAATTTTGGCCGGATGGCGCAAGTTTTCGGCCTGGGTATGCCCAGTTTCCCGCTCGCGTATCCAGACCGAGTTTCAGGGTCGCCCGTTTCCGCTCAAATTTGGCTCAAGTTCGTTCAAATTTTGGTATAGTTCGTCATACAATGAATACAAAACACTTTAAGACCAAAGTTCGGCGAAATTTTAAACAGAGTTCAGCGTAAATATAAACATAGTTCGGCCTGCAATAAAAGTACAACATATTTCGGCCAAGTTCGACCAGTTCATGCTCAGCATCTACGTCGTGTTGCCCCTGCGTATCCATAGGTGCTCGACAAGATCATCCTGCAGCTGTTGATGCATCCCCGGATCTCGGATCTCCTGACGCATTGCGATTAATGCAGCCCATGTTGGAGGCACCTGATGATCAGACTCGGCAAAAGGACCCTGTCTGTAGTATGGCTCGTCCTCCTCGAGCAAACTCATTGGATCCTTCCTCTTATCCTCAATGATCATGTTGTGCAAGATCATGTGTAGCAACTGCTTCAAGTATCACAGTGCATCCTTCTTTGTGGCCTTTGTACATTCCTTGCCATTCAAATGGACAGTTCTTCTACTCCCAATGCATGCATCTATGCTTCCAAGCATACCAGGAAATCCTCTACTTTCATTGACTGCGAGGATCCGAGCAGTGTCTTCAGCAGTGGGTGATCTCAAGTACTCTTCCCCGAACACTGCAATCACCGCCCTGCAGAACCTGTACAAGCACTTAAGGGCGGTGGACTCGGCGATGCGGAGATATTCATCAGCAGCATCAGTCGGCGCTCCATATGCAAGCAACCTCATTGCCGTGGTGCACTTCTGAAGCGAGGAAAACCCAACCAAGCCAGTGCAGTCCTTCTTGCAAAGAAAATGGGTCGAACTCCCGGATGGCATGCACGATCTTGAGGAAGAGCTTCCGGCTCATTCTGAAACGGTGGCGAAACACGTCCTCTCCATGGAGTGGCTGGTCGGCGAAGAAGTCGGCGTACAACATGCAATAGCCCTCTATCCTCTATCTTGCCTTGCACTTCATGCGACCTGGCGCCGAACCACCGTGCTTCGGCTTCGCCACCTGCATGTACAGCTGGGCGTGCGATGCGAGGATCTGCAAGTGCTCTTCACCTTCGGCGACCTCGACGCTCTCCTCCTCCAGGAGTACAGCGAGCAACTCCTCGTCGTCGGAATCCATGGCGAGTATCTCGTCCTCGTTAGAGCCAGTGGACAGTACCTCGTCGCCATCGGAGTCCTTGGCCGATTCCGGCCAAATGTCGAACACCTGGCGGGCGTGGTGGTGGGCGCACGGAGCGAAGCAGAGCTACGGCAAGGCTATGTCGACGAAAGCTGTGGCGGGAAAGGCGTGGAGGTGGGCGGCAGCAAGGCGAGCGTAGATAGAGGCGTGGGAATGTCTCGGCGCGGGGAGCTCTGCCGGCGAAGTCATGCATGGCGACAGAGCTCTTCACGACAGTCTGGGCGAGTGGAGTGGGTGGGAATGGGACTGTCTCGCCGACAGAGCTGGCCCACTCCCTTTTTTGCGTGTCTGGCGTCCCCAGGGCGTACCCGGAAACCTGGGTTCGGCCTGGGTAGGCCGGACCAAAACACGCCGAAATCCGGACGAAAACAGGTCCCTGGGTACGCGATTGAGCCGATTTTCGGCGTCCGGACTGAATTTTGGCGTCCGGATCGGCGTCCTGGGTAGCCGAGTGGAGATGCTATTAATTCTAGGCATAGCATCCTCTACCAAAAATACTTTGCTAACAAACATGTCGTACATCGGTGCAACCGTTCAGAGCGACGTGCCATCGTGCGGTTAACTGAAGATTTGGCACCACGAGCCTAACTGAACCTACGCACAGTGCAACAGGCCGGTTACAGTTACACAACGACCGAGCATTGCTAACAATGAATATGTCTGTATGATTATATTATCGTAAGTTCAGTTAATAAAATCGGGATGCTTTAGTTTTCTTATTATAATAGCGACAAACAAATAACGAACAACGAAAAAAATCAGAGCAAACGTACATAGATTTAACGTAAAAAAACCTCTCCAACAAATAGAGGAAAAAACCACGGGCGCCAGCCAGCAAAAACTTTACTATATATATCGGGGAGTATTTGCAAATGCAGGGGATTTTCTTAGTTGCGACTTATCCTAGCCGGCAGCTTACAAGAGGTTTATATAGTGGTGAAAACCTACCGGCGACGGATCTCGCTCCGCTAGTCAGAAGTTAGATTACTTAATTGAATTTGAATCTGTCACATCTCAAGATTTTAGAAATTGGGACTAGAAAAGAAATTTTGCATTTGCATTTCATTCATCAGCATCGCATTGCATATTTGCATCATGAGACATTCCTAAATAGAAATAAATGAATAAAACCCTAAATTCTATGTGGAACTTTATATTCCTAAAGGTAATTAATTAGTCTTTATTGAAACCATTATTGCTAAGGCAGCAAACCTTGCTGAATACTATCCAAAAATGATCCTATGTTGATTCTCTGAATTTTAGAAAAATTAGAAACAAATTTCAAGTCTTTTGGAATTCGTATGAAAAAGATATAAGGAGAAATAGAAAATAGAAAATGAATAAAAGAAAAGAACAAAAAAAAACCTAGCCTAACCTACCTGGGCCAGCCCTAGCCGGCCCACTTCTAGCTACCGTGCGCCTCGCCCGCAGCGCGCAGAGCATAGCAGCCGCCGCCGTTGGGTTGGCCCAGTTAGAATCCTAGCGCCTCTAGCCGCTAGCCCGCAACCACCGTCGCGCCGCTGACACCCTGGCCCAACCTGTCATCCCCTTCGTCTCGTCGATGTCCAGGATGAACACGACGAACACCGTCGTGGATTTGCCCAGATTTCCTCGCAAATCTGTTTCATCTCCTGCCCCCTCTCTCAAGAATCCCCCTCCCATAAATACGCCGCCCCTGCCGCTTTTTCTGCTCTTTCCCAAACCGCGAAACCCTAGCCTCGAGCTTGATTTCGATCTTGTTCCAGAGGTCCACGCCGCGGCAAATTTCGTCGCCGCCTTCCCAGTTACTCCCCTCTATCTTGTTCCCCTCTACTCGTCGCGTCTCCCTGGCCCTTTTTCCTCTTCTACAGATCGCCAGGGAGTCTGCCCCGCGTCGCCGGAGTCCGCCTCCACCCGAGCGCCTCCATCAGTGCCTCGTTGTCGCCAGAAGGACCTCGAGCCGACAAAAATATCAGCACCGATATCGTCGTGCGTCTCCTCCCCTCGCAGTCCGCTTCGCCACGTCGGAGAATCACTGGAGCACCGCTGTCGCCTACCACCAAAAATAGCAAATAATATATCAATGGATTAAGAAAATCATGTAGAATATTAATATGACAGTAGATCTAACTTTTACTATATGCATTTACTGTAATAATTTAAATAGGTTTAATGTCCTTTAGAGTATTAAATTCTTAATAAATTATTTATATGTCAGAAAAATATGAATAATATGTCGAAAGAAAGCTACTCTAATGTAGATTAATAATATCAGACTAGATCTAATATTTGCTGTACATATTTACTGCGATGATTTAATTAGTTATAATGGTCTTTTAGGTTAATAAATTGATAGTAAATTCATACCTGGTCCAAAAATTATGAATAATATATCAAATTTAAGCTAATTGCATGAAGATTGATAATATCTGGTTGGATCTAGTTTTTGCAGATTATTCACCCAGTAGCATTTTAATTAGTTTTAATGGCTTTTTAGATCATTAAATCTATAGTAAATTATTTATAGATCACAAAAATATAAATAATATGTCCCTAGATTCACAATCCCTTGAATATTATATATCTGATTTTAGTTTGATTTTTAGACAAAAGAAACTCTATAAATGATTCTAGACCCATTAAAAACTATTTAAATCATAAGAAAAGATTTGTAACTCCGATTAGGGTGAATCCAATTCCTACTGGTTCGTATTAACGCCCTCTATCCATTACACTTCATATATAAATTTAATTAGACAATTAGAATAGGCGTTACAACAGAACTATTAAAACCCCTATATTGGCAAGTAATTATTAATAATAAATACTCTATTGCATTAATTGATCTCCTGCATGTATCATGTATTCTAACATTGTTTGGAGAACTAAATACAGTCATTGTGACTTATTAAATTGTCATGCATGCATTTGTGCATTTGTTTATGATTGTTTATGTTGTATGCAATTGCTTGATCGATAGATTGCGAGGAGTGCAACATGTGTGATTACAATGAGTGTTTGAACGACTCCAACAACTATCAAGGCAAGTAGATGCTATTTTGTTCACGTTATTGTCCTATTATTTTTAATGCATTGTGGTGTATTTTGTAGATGCTTGAATAGGAACTACTATCGCTATGCTATGTCCTATTATGTGGTAGGGATCTCTTGTAATTAAGCCACTGTTGCTAGATGTGCTTAGACGTGATGTGATAGACGAGGGCTGGGTCACATCACTTGAAAATTGTTTCTAAAGTATTGGTTTGCAAAAACTAAAAACAACTTAATCAATGAATCTCCTGGGTGTGATGGGATTGACATTTTTTGATGGTATCATTGCGGAAAGGCACCCAGGTATCACGAAAAAATCATTGGCTTCTTTATTTTGTAGCTTATGTGTACAACCATGTGCCAGTAAGAAATGGGTGACTGGTTGGACTTAGTAGGTTGGCATGGTGCGTGTCGGGTTTGGGGAGCTACTTACCGAACGGTCTCATCTTGGACTTCTCCCTATCATCACCCAATATGAGAGTGGTGGTACGAGTTGGGTTGGTCAAGTCACATGGGTAAAGTGTACTAACCCCTGCAGGATGTATAAACTAATCGATTAGCCGTGTCCCCGGTTATGAACATCTGAGTTGCTTGATATTGAGTTCATGACATGTTTCTCTCTCATTCTAATTTCCTAAAGCACTTTATATTGTTGGGTTAACTTAATTGGGATCTTTTCAAAGAAAATCAAAAAGTGATTACGTAGGATAAAACTGTTTATGCACGCAAAATAGCCAAGCTTCCACCTAGCCAAATAAGCATGTAGTTGCTCGGTATATTGTCTCTCTACTTAGCGCTACTTGCCATACATTCAAAGTATTGACCCTTCGGGATTGCTAAGTTTTATGTTGCAGGTTATTATTCTGATTCTGAGTGATCGAATAGGTTGCGGTACTCTACTCAATAGTTGTTCGCATGTGGCACAATTGAAGATGGAGCCTACTATCTATTTATGCTTCTGTATGCTACTTGATATTTGAGCTAGCCTTGAGCTAAGCATTATGTAATAATTGCAAATTCTGGATCATTCGTTGTAATAATGATGCACTATTAAATCCTTTGGTATTCATCTATACTATGTGTGCCAGTGAACCGATCCAGGAATTGGCACTATACACACGAACTCAGCCTTATCAGGCGAGGGTGTTATAGGATCATACTTCAACAAACTTCATCTTGAGACAAATTCCTTCTTGTAGTATCAACAACAATTATCTCCCTGAACAACACAAAGCAAATACTTTTGGCGCCAATAAACACTTGGGCTAATCAGTTAAACCAACTAAGTTCAAGCAAACCTCAAACTTAGCAAGAGGAAAAGGTTTCGTCATCATATCAGCAGGATTATAATGAGTGTTGATCTTGCATATCGTTAGTTTACCTTGAGCAACAATGTCTCTAACAAAATGGTACTTAACTTCAATGTGCTTAGTTCTCTCATGAAACATCTGATAGTTTGTAAGATATATGGAACTTTCACTCTCACAAAACAAAGTAATACAAAAATTATCTTCACAAAACTCAGCAAACAAACCTTTCAACTAAAAATATTCTTTACAGGCTTAGAAATAGCCATATATTCAACTTTAGTTGTGGATTATGTACCAACAGCCTTCAACATAGCCTTCCAGCTAACAACACAACCACCAACATTAAACCCATAACATGTGAGGGATATTCTCTTATCCAAATCGATAGTAAAATCTGAATTCACATAGCCATCAAGTCCCTCGCTGGTCCTATCAAACTTCAAACAAACATTGGAAGTGTCAAGAAGGTACCTGAAAACCCACTGAACAACCTTCCAATGTTCTTTACCAGGATTAGCCATGTATCTACTTATCAAACTCATAGCATGTGATAAATCAGGACGAGAACAAACCATGGCACACATCAAAGAACCAACAACACTAGAATATGACACCTTTAACATGTACTCAAACTCTTCATCAATAGTAGGACATTGTGAAGCTAGCAATTTTAAATGAGGAGAAATAGGAGTACTAACTGACTTGGCACCATCCACTAGAATATGGCACCTTTGAAATATACTCAAATGCTTTGCCCAAGCCTACCGGCGACGGGCCTTACTTTGCTCGTCAGAAGTTAGCCTCCTTAATTGAATTTGCATCATACTTCAACATTTCTATAGTAAAGTCTAGAAGAAAGCACATGCCATCAACGATACAAGTTAACCAGCTTTGCAATTGAGGGTCGCCAGAAGAAGGTACTCGACGAGTTGAATGCCTGAATTGGAGATCACGCCAAAGTGTAGTCAATCTTGACAGGCCAACAACACGCGTCGGCGTTGCCGAACCACTAAAACACATGTTGTGTAGTACACATTTGTAAAATACATATCATGGAAAAACCATAAATATTTAGCAACAAACAAGGGAAAAGTTTTCGAGGAGAAGAAAGGAACTGAAACTTGACATAGGACCAAATAAGGAACTATCCCAACAAGTAGCTAAATAGGACATGGATGACACAAATGGCTTAGGGAAACTCCAACACCCCCCGCAAATGGACCGGGCGGGTCAGAAGCAGTCCGAACAGACCGATGCCAAGTCCCAGAGGCCACCCGCAATGGAGCTAGACCTGTGGATCGGTGCATCCGCGGCCCAAACTTGGGCCGGGTTTGCGGCGCACGGGGGGGGGGGGGGGGGGGGCTGCTCGCGCTGGGGAAGGGGGACTTCTCACGCGTCCGAACGATGTCCTCCGGCTTTCCACCCGGGACCTCCAGTCAGACACACAATCTATATTTCTCGTACGTAGCCTCTCCTCCCCCACCTCTTCCTACCCCCCCCGGTGTCATCGTCGCTTGGTCGGTACTCCAAAAGGGTCGTGGTTGCACCTCCTTTTCTGTCCCATTGATGCCGCCTTTTAGGCCTCTTGCCGACGACTATAAGCCTTGTTTCCATGGCTAGAGCAGGCCAAGAGGTGCTTGCACCGTCGTCCGCCAGATTTCTCACCTGGTCATGGGCCAAGCCACAACAGCCATAGCCTTGCCATCGATTTGGGACCTGGGACGACCGCTACTGATAGTCTTCTTGCGCCGGTTAGGTCATTGTTGCTGGGGAGCAATAGGACTCGACATTGTTCTTCGCCGCAGACATCCTGTTCGACCAATTTCCCAGACGGGACAAGTATTGGTCTTCCGGCCTCCTTTCTTTATTTCGGTACCAATTTGATGGCCATATTTTTGACATTGATTAGTGATACCTTCAATCTGGATTATGGATGTAGTATAGATCTTTTTTCCCTAGTAGACCTAGGTTTATCGAATCCTCGGGAAGCAGAAAGCAAAGTGATATTACTTAAACGGACCTTAGAGAGTTTTACAATTCCTATTGGGTTTTCACTGGACCAAGAGTTTGCAATCTTGTTGTCGTTGTTGTTATTGACGATGGAGAGAGAGGGCCTAGGGTCTTCGGTTTTCACTAGTAGCTCTGCAAAACATCTGATTGGAATAATAGAATAAAGTACTCGTGTAATTGTTAGAGCAACATAATTATATGTGGGCAGTGCATCCATAAATGTTATCGTCTCCGCAACCGCTTATGTCAATAACCTACTAGTCTCATCCATGGAAGAAAGAGAACTAATGATATGCATAGTGATGTCACCATTAATCCCAAGTAAGTTCCTCACATACAGCCATGCTACCCTTTCTGTCACTAGGTTCCGATCCTGCTGATCAGTCGTTACTCACACTCCCTTTACCTTGATCAATCCTAAGGGTCTTGGGTACCTGACAAGTACTTAGATTGAGGCAAGAGAGGGTACTACAATCATCAAGTCATACAAACAAATACATGATCCTATCTATGATAAATAACATGCACAAAAGCTACATGGCTAGGCCGAAGCCCTTAGCCCAAGGAGAATTACTCACACATAGAGATGAAATCGACAATCATAAGCATTATAATAGAGATCATAGATTTGGTAACAAATAGTCTTACAATATTGCCAATTTGAGATGAGATCTACTATGACAAGTGGTGGAAAATGGCTATGGTGGTGGAGAAGGGTTTAGAGGTTTAGATCTAGATATGTTCCTCCGGTGTGACGGCAGGGAGAGTTTAGGGTGAAAGAAGTGATGTTGTGGAGTCAGGGGCTTGTTTCTCGTCGCCTGAAGCCTCTCTATATAGGGGTTCCTTCATAAAAGTTGTTCTGTTTGACGTAAGGAGGTCGGTGCAAACTATACAGCGACAACTATACGGCGGCGAGACGTATAGTTGGTTGTTAAGCTTGCAGTAGCCTTCTCATGGCTCCTGGTTTCTTCGGCGTGTTTGAAATATCGTATCTTTGGCATTTATGTAGTGATTTCCATCATCATACGTCATTATCTGCGTAGGCAAAAATAGCAAGAAAGGATTGCATACCCCTTTGATCATTAGGAATTAGTGGCAGGAAATAGAGAGATATTTCATAAAATATATGAATAATACCTAGTTTAAATACAGATGTGGATAGCTATATTTCACAGCCATCAATTAGAACAGCTAAATCATGCAGACCATGGACAACTCAGACGAGTACTACTACAAGAACTTCATCGTACCTTCGTCCGACGATAGCAATGATGTTTGCTAGGTTTTGGGAGGATTCATGGATATGGGAGATGCACCATTGGAACAACAGTATCCATATTTTTATAATATTGTGCAATATAAAAATGTCACTATTGCACATGTTCTGGGGAAACTACCGCTGAACATTGTTTCGGGAGAGTACTTGTCCATAACAAGTGGATTGCATGGTTACATTTTATGCCAAAGATTATGATGATACAACTGTTGGAGGATCAATATAGATTTTTGTGGAACTTAACGGAGTCAGGTGCCTTGTCTGGAAAGTTCATGTATGAGGATCTCATGAATGATCATACGGTCTTTATTCGGAAGTATCTTTGGAAGATCAAGATTTTTATGTCGTTCCTTAATAACAAAGTCTTGCTCACAGAAGATAATTTGGTTAACATGAATTGGGTCAGGTGTAGAAAATGTTGTTTTTGTGGATCACATAAAACCATAGAACATTTGTTTATATCGTGTCATTTTGCTCATTTCTTGTGGTGCATCGTGTATTTTGCCTATAATCTCTCCCTCTGGCTAACATCACAAGCATATTTGGGAATTTGTAAAATGGAATTGATAGGGCATCTAAGGTTAGAATTCAAATTGGTGTTTTGGTCTTATGTTTTTCTATTTCAAAATACAGTAATGATAGAATCTTTAACAAATCAAGGCCTTTTAATCTTATGTAGGTTATTCATATAGTGGCACACTGGGTGTATCTAGGGATTTCCTGCAATCCCACGACCAACGTGATACTATGGTTACTGGATGCAAATATCTCCTGATGGTCGCTTGGGGTATATTCAGTAATGATGGCTGGTAGCATTTTAGTCGACTATAGGATGCTTAGTCATTGCATGCTTTATATTTTTCACTGGTTTCCCTATATCAACTCTTAGTGAACCTTGAGTTTGTATTAAATTTGTAACTATTAGAAATAATAGGCTAAATCATTATACCCATGTGTGATTTTATATTTTTCCTAAATCTCAAAGCACATGTGTGTGGAAGCTCATATGTGATTTGGCCCAAGTTGGTGGCAGCTCACATGTGTGTGGCAAGAGTAGTGGGTGCTAAAGTTTAGTCCTACATCGGAAGTTGAGGGAGAACTGCACCACCTTATAAGGTGGAGTGTTGCACCATTTTGTAAGTGAGTAACAATAAGAGAGCTACACGCGTGCTCCTCCGACAATGACGCCGCCGTGCGCATGCACGCACGCTCGCCCGCTCGTCTCGTCATGTCATGATGCGCGCGCGCCGCGGGTAGTGGAAATCTCGCTGAGCCGAGCTTTATTTTGCTGCTTAGGAAAATGTGTGTGTGGTTATACAGACGTGTCAACAGTTAGTGGATTCGGATCGGTCATGGATCGTAGGCTATCTGTAACCAACCCAAACGTGCACGACATGAGCTTTGTCTTGGTCCACACCATGTCCTGTACAGGATTTTCCGATCCGCTATATATAAATACATGTGTGGCTTGCACAACGCACAACACCGAACCAATTTAGGGTTTTCTCAACCTCTCTGCTTGTGCCGCAACTGTAGTCTACTCCATCCTTCTTTCCGGCATGCATTGGTGGACGCGAGAGTAGGTCTCCGAAACAACTCACCTTTGTGATCCTGTACGGGAGAGGGTGAATAAGGTTTTTGGGAAGCGCTTCGCGTGACTGCTCAAGTTTGTTATCACGACGCGTATTCCTGGGCGATCTCCTGGTCCTCAGGAGACTCGTCTTCAACACCGACTTCTTCGACGGGCTACAAAAAATGTTGCACCAATGATGAATCCATCGGCAACCGATCAGTACGTATAGCGTCATCCGATATGTTGTTTTACTATGACTATTAGTGTGTATACTCTGCTATTATTCATGTTGATCAATATATCTAGTATGTTAGAGGTTCACGTGATTGTAGCTATTGCTGTCATGATTTATATTCTAAAATTAATTGTGAAAATTATGCCTAATAATCCAACAATCTAAAAACCTTATTATAGGAAATTTCCTGAGTTAAACATGGGGCACCTGGCCGATGCAATGTGTTGGAGATATGTCCTAGAGGCAATAATAAAAGTGGTTATTATTATATCTTTGCATTTATGATAAATGTTTACATTCATGCTATAATAATATTAACCGGAAACATTAATACTTGTGTGATTTGTAAACTAAATTAGAGTCCCTGGTAAATCCTCTTTGTAATACTAGCTTGTTGGTTAATAAGATGATCGTGGTTTCCGGATCATGAACATTGAGATCCTACTAACAACAAGATCATATTATTAGGAGAATGGTATGATATACATACTCCTATAGATAAGTGTAGCATAAATATCAAGTCATTTCAATAGTTCGTTTGCTATAAGCTTTCTGATACATAGTAACCTAATTTCTTCGACCATGAGATCATGCTAATCACCATCACCGGAAGGATACTTTGATAACATCAAACACCACACCGTAACTGGGTGGCTATAAAGGTGGCATTGAGTGTTAGGAAAGTATGTGTTGAGGCACATGGATCAAGAGTGGGATCTGTCCATCCATATGATGGATAAATATACTCTGGGCCCTCTCGGTGGAATGTCATGCAATTAGCTTGCAATCATGTGACTAGTTCACAGGGGATCACATATCACGGGAACGAGAAAAGAGTACTTATCAGTAACGAGGTTGAACAAGGTATGCAGAGATACCGACGATCAAACCTCGGATAAGTAAACTATAGAGAGACAAAGGGAAATTGGTATCATATGTAGGTGGTTCATTCGATCGCAAAGTAATCGTAGAAATATGTGGTAACCATATGAATTTCCAGATTACTCTATTGGTTATTGATCGGAGAAGTGTCTCGGTCATGTCCGCATAATTTACGAACCGTAAGGAGACACACTTACGGATTCAATGTTGTTTAGTAGATATGGAATGTAAGTAGGGAGACCGAATGTTGTTCGGAGTCTTGGATGGGATCCGGGATATCACGAGGATATCCGGAATGGTCCGAAGAATAAGATTCATATAAGGAAAGTCCGATTCCGGAGTTCGGGAATGATTTCAATGTTTTCATCGAAGAGGTTCTAGAAGGATCTAGAAGGTTCACCGGACCGGAAGGGGAATGGTTCATGAATGTGTCATGGTTAAGTGGAATGATTGGATCATGTCCTTGGTCACTTGGTTGGGAATTTGCAAGAGAGAAATAAAGCTCTAAATTGAAAGTCAAAAGGGAGGTTTGAAAAGTCAAACTGGAACAATAGTTTCCTAGTGGAAGAAGGAAAGAGTCCTTCCTTCTCTCCCACTTGGGTTTGGGGAAGGATTCAAACTCCCCTCTCCCAAGCTGCCATCCCTCTCATAAATAGAGGGGAGGGGCTACCCCAAAGAACAATAACTACCCCTCCCCACCTTGCGCTGCCGCCGCCGGCCCGTCGCCGTCGCCCTAGACGCCGCCAACACCTCCTCCTCCTCTCCGGCCTTCTAAACCTAAATCACCGGAAACCCTAGATCCACCATAACCCGCATCGGCTTAGGCGAAGCCCTGCGGGATCTTCCCTCTACTTCTGAAACCACGCCGTCGTGCTGCCAGAATCGCGAGGGGAGAACTACAACCTTTGCTGCCTGCTGGAACAAGGGAGAGGAAGGTCTTCATCGAGTACCAAACGTGTGACCGACTGCGGAAGCATTGTCGGAACACAGTGCCGGAAGGATCGTCTACGCGATCTTGAGATCGGAAAGTGTACGACTACATCACCCACGGGAATCTTCTCTCGTTAACCGCTTTGGAATCTTCAAGGGTGAGTACTCTAATCGACTCATTGTTACAATCTAGTAGATAGATCTTGGCTTGTTTGTGTGCATGCGGTAGAATTTTTTTGTTTTCCATGCTACGAACCCCTACAGTGGTATTAGAGTTGTGTCTATATGTAGATCTGTTGCACGAGTAGGACACAATTGTCATTATGGGCGGTGGTTCTTTTATTATCAATTGCTTTTTGTGTACTTTGCATCTTGCGGTATGATGGGATGAAGCGGCCTAGGCTAACCTTACATGACATCGTTCATGAGACTTGTTCTACGCTTAACATGCAACTTGTATTGCATAAGTGGCTTTGCGGGTGTCTGTCTCTCCCATCGTAGTATAGATTAAATTTACAACGGGCACTTGATAGTTGAAGCATCAACACTGTGGTTCTTGTTCGTAAGTTAGAACTGAAGGGAATATGCCCTGAGAGGCAATAATAAAATGTTTATTATATGTATTCCAAGTATATGATAGACGTTTATTTTGCATGCTATAATTGTATTAATACTGAAACGTTAATACATGTTTGTTTAATAAACAAACAGAAAGTTCCTAGTTATGCCTCTCTCATAAACTAGTTCATTGATTAACAAGATGATCACAGTTTCCTGATCATAGACATTGGATGTTGTTAATAACGAGATCACAACATTAGTGTAATGATGTGATGAACATTCATCCGAAGTATAGCATTTCGATCAAAGTCATTGAGTTTATATTGCTATAAACAACTTACGAAGTGATCCTAATCCTTAGACCATGAGATCATGCCAATCACTAACACCGGAAGAGTTTCTTGTTGACATCAAACGTCACACCGTAACTGGGTGATTATAA
Source organism: Avena sativa (assembly GCA_916181665.1). Lineage (NCBI taxonomy): Eukaryota > Viridiplantae > Streptophyta > Magnoliopsida > Poales > Poaceae > Avena > Avena sativa. The sequence goes on along the minus strand of OV702286.1, from coordinate 26,039,751 downwards.
AGATGGCTTCAAAGCTAATAAAGTGTTATGTTGAGAATCATGGATCAAGAGTGGAAATTGTTCATCCCGATGATGGATAGATATACTCTGGGCCCTCTCGGTGATATCACATTGGTTAGCTTGCAAGCAAGTGATTTGATCACTAGAATGTTATATCACGGGAACGAGAAAAGAGTGTGTGTCAGTAACAATATCAAACTAGGTATGGAGATACCGATGATCGAATCTCGGACATGTAATATATCGTGAAACAAAGGGATTATGATACAAGCGTAAAAGGTTTCGACGATCATAGGAAAGTCATCGTTGAATGTGTGGGAGTCAGTATGGATCTCCAGGTCCCGCTACTGATTATTGATCAGAGAAGGGTCTCGATCATGTCCGCATTATTCGCGAACCATAGGGTGACACACTTAAGGGACACTGACATCCAATTGGTGCAAATGTTTCATGTCGAAAGAATAAACAAGCGCAGGAATTTATTTCACTAGATACCGAAACAGGTTTTCGGGTGAAATTGCATAAAGAGGTTATGCATGTGAAATAGAATTCTAGCAAGGGGTTATATGTGAATGTTTTTCATTAAAGTAATTGACAAAATTCTGAATAAATAAAAGAGTTTTATTTAATGAGAGTTTGCATTAAATTTGGTGGAAATTTAATAGAAAGTTTGAGTGGGATTTTGAGTGGAGGAAATTGAAAGGGTTTTTGTGAGTGGAGTGTCCACCCACATGAATGAAGGAGGGGAGGGGGCAGCCCCCATGGCCGACGGCCACCCCTTGGGTGCCCCCTCCTCCTATAAAAGGCACCCCCTCTCCTCTCTCTCACTCACACCTCCTCGTGAAGGATCTCTCTCCCCCTCTAGAATTTATCCCCCATGGTCTCGGACTAGCGAGGAGGCGAAGGTTGCTCAGTGTCTTGTATGTGTGTGCGAGCACGGATGCGCTGCTGCTTTGCGGCGCTAGGACTTCCTCTCGATCTTGAGATCGGCAAGAGATCGTCTACATCAACCACGAGTTTAACTCGTTAAGCTTTATTGGTCTTCAAGGGTATGTTCTCTACGGATATACATCTGCCCGTTGTTTGTATCTAGTAGATAGATCTTGGTACATAGTTCCCATTGTAGGAAAAATTTTGTTTTCTATGTTGTGAACCCAACAGTGGTATCAGAGCCGGATCTATGCGTAGATGCTTTACATAGGTAGTACACATATGAGTATGTGGGCGATGATGATCATGTTGTTGCTCCTTAGTTGTAATTTTGGATATTGGTGGCATAGTGGGATGAAGCGGCCCGGACAAACTTTACATGTCCTCGTACATGAGACCTGTTCCACGCTTGACATGCAACTAGTTTGCATAAGTGGCTAGAGGGTTTCTGTCTCTCCTACTTTAGCCAATAACTATTTTCCAACGAGTTGTAAACAATTTGGTTATCCTCGTTGTGGTTCATGTTCGTAGCTAAGAACAGTTCTATCTTCGAAAGCCCTAAGCCACGTAAAACTTGCAATGGATAAATTAGAGGCGTCTAGTTTAGATTGTTGTTGGGCTAGTGTCATGATATGATGATGTTGTAAGTAGAAGTATGAGATGATACTTACAACACACATAGCGTGTAAACTCCAAAGACCTTGGACTTACACATAAAGGTATGATAGTGATCATACCACGATGCACATGATAGAGATCATATGCGGGAACCATATCATTTCACTAATAAACATGTGATGTTTGATAGCATCTTATATTGCTTGTTTAGCCCTTTGTTAGCATAATAAGATGATCCCTCATTTAAATATCAAGATAAGAATGTGTTCTTCCTTTACTATGCACCGATTATGTTTTCGTCGCTCCAAGAAATCACGTGATGATCGGATGTTCTTGGATCCATGACCATATATCGGGTGTAAAACAGTTACACACGCGAATACTAAGGTTCTAACTTGGCGACCTAGAATGTACGGACATGGCCTCGGAACACGGACCAAAATGTTAAGCATGAGTCATATTGTAACATCCCTAAAATCATGTTTCAAACTCATGCATATCATCCATGCATCCATGATCATATGAATCTCATTTCAAACAAATCATTTCAAAACAGAAGCATTTATGCTTATTATTTCATGTAAGTTTGCTCTAGACTTAGTGCCATCTTCCAATGAGTAGAGTACTTGTTTTGATTCAGTAAGGTTTGAAATTCAAACTTAGGCACCATCAAAAGTTTGAACAAAGTTTCAAAACAAAATGAATAAATAAAACCAATATTATGCCTATGGTATATATATCATAAAGGCTTGGTTTTATTTATATTTTCATTTGGGGCAAAGTGTTTTGAATAAACAGTAGTGTTTTGACACACATTTGAGTGCAAGGTTTGCAGTATAAAAACCTAGAGAAGTTTGGAATTCAAACTCATTTGAATTGGAGTTGAAATTCATTTCAGAAAAACCAAACAGAAAAAGAAAAGGGTTAAAGGAAAAAAAATTGAGCTCTCAGTCGAATCTGGCCCAAGTAGCCCAGCTAAGCCCAGCAAACCCCACCCCGTGAACCGTTTTCTTCACCCACACCCGCACCCGCCGAGTGACTGACAAATAGGACCCACTCCCCCTCTGTTTCTCTCGCTGACAGCCAAGGCCCACACGGCGTCGTCGTCTCCACCCTCACCGCGATGTGTTCTTCCCCAAATCACGCCGTGCGTTACCTGGTTGATTCGCTCGTCAATTCGCGTTGATTGCAGGAGTTAATCACACCCCGCCTGGCCTACTTAAACCCCCTCTGCCCCCTCTCCATTTCCCCCCAAACTCCGAGCACAAAGCGCCCCCAGGCTGCCCGCATTCATCCTCGCACCGCCGCAGACAGAGAGCACTCCGGCGACCGATTCCGGTGAGCCCCGTGCGCCCCTCTCCCTCTGGTTCTTGCAGAAAGCCTCGCCACTTCCTTGCGCATCTACTGACACTGTTGGTTCCTTCTGTACCACCCCAGGACATCGTCTTCGACAAGCACAGCAAGCCCCCGACGACATCCTCAACTCCGGCGGTCAAATTCGGTGAGCCCCTTGTTCCCCTCTGCCTCTGATGCACATGATCTTGCTCGCCGTAATATTGCGCATCTCCTGATGCTGTTTGTGCATGCTAGGGTGACCAGGAGCCTTGCCAACGTCGTCGTCCACCCAAGCCCGACGCCGCCAGCAACTCCGACGAGCTCCCTCGGCCACTACAGAGCGCCCCTTGCCAAGCCGTCGCCATGTTGAGCATCAGTGCATCACCGTGGTTCTGGTAAGCGCCTCCGACGACCCTAGAACCACCTGTAGCACCGCGCCTCCGTAGGCAGAGCTCGCCGCCGCTACTAGCCACCGCCAGCGCCGCTTAGCTTTGGTCGTTTGATCCAGGGCCGTTGGATCTGGATCCAGCGCGCGAGATTAGATCACTTAACGAAGAGGTATAGTTAGATCTGGGCCATGCAGATTATGTTGATCTAACGGCTCACATACTCGATCCTGAGCGAAGCGGTACGGGCCAATTAGATTAAGACGCGTGGCAGCTTTTAGATTTAAAAACAGGATTTGAATCTATTAGAAGTTTGATTTTGTTTGGGCTATAACTTTTGATCCCCACGTTAGAATTTGACAAATTTTATATCAATGTAATCAGGAGAACAAGCCCTTTCTAATTATGAAATGTGTTTAATGTTTTGCTTCTGTTAAAATGGTTTTATTTGCAGAAACTTGTGTAGGGCTAATTTGATTGTAGGAATTGTTTAAGAATTGTTTTAGGGTTTAAATATTTGTTATTTGGCAAGTTTTTAACTTGTTTATGAACCAGTATAGTACACTTGCTTTGTTGAGTTTTAAAAATCATCACATATCATATTGCATGTATTCATATATTTTTGTTTGTATATGTTTTGTATGTGATTTGTGGCTATGATTCTTTGTGTAGATTTGGGTGCTAGTGATTGTGATTGTGAGGAGTGTAGCTACTCTCCAAACTACCAAGGCAAGTGGTGCTTCATGAATATTTGTATCCCTATGTTTTCTACTAAGCATCAGTATTATTTTGCGAGACTTGCATGTTATATTTTGCTTATATGCCATGTTGGGAAATCCTAGTAGTTGTAGATTTGCTAGGAAATTTCTAAGTTAAGATGCTTATCTATGCCATGCTTAGCCTAGCTAGTAGCAACCAAGGGTTGGTGAAATATACATGCTATGATGAAAATATTTCTAAGTCTTTGGACTTGTGTTTTGCCTAATAAAACAACTAAGTTAATGAAACACCTGGGTGGAATGGAAGGAATGGTTTATGTTGAGTGGTTACACAAGGCCCATTTCTATGGTTTACCTTGTGTATCTCACTTGTGGCAAGCCACCCAGGAACAAACAGATTTTGGAGGCCAAGTGTTAAGAAGCTTCTAGTGCAGCCACTTGGCAATATGGGCTATGCCTGGATCACATAGGTTGCTAGAACTTAGCCATTTGGACAGTTGGTGGTAGTGGGAATGATAGGTTGGAGCGCGTCCATTTGGTCTAAGGGAAGGCTTCTGAAAGGTCCTGTCTTGGTGAAACCAAGTCTGGTGGGGAAAGTGCACAACCTCTGCAGATGGAAAAATCTAAGTACTTAGCCAAGTCCATGGTAATGGACAACTTGAGCATCAAGACATGGAAGCTATCAAGAATCTCCTCATCCCAATTTCTAAGTAAAAACTTGTGGGTGAACAAGGGTGAAGGACCTCAATGTCTATTGGTGGTTCCTTGGGAAAAGTTTTGACAAAGAAAGCTTAGTGATTTCAACTAATAGGCAAAACATATTTTGAGCAAAGCAAGCCAAGCTACACTTAGCCAAATTGCATATAGAATCTAGTCCACCTAAATTATACTAAGGTATCACTTGCCAATACTATTCCAATGTATTGACCCACTGTGGCTGTAACTTGTGATGTTGCAGGTTACTCTGATGAGGATTAGGAGTCATGAGTCTACACTCAACATGTTTGCCTGTGGCACATGGAGGTGAAGACTTTTATTTATTTACTTATTCAAACTCTTGTACTAGGCCTGTGGCCTTGGAGTTGTAAAGCCTATGTTTATCTCTGGAATGACTGTAATAATGACCTTTGTATCTGTGTACTTCATCTTAAACTTTGGATGCTAGCTTTGATCCAGGGACTAGCATTGCAATCATAGGGATCCTTTTCTTTTATAAAGGAGGGATCTTACAGATGGTATCAGAGCACTGTGTTACCTGTAGGATTATGACCCTAGGATTGGAAACCACTAAGGAAAAATTTACAACAACTTCTACACTTGTCTATTCTTCTCGTAAACTTTTCTAATCTTCTTTCTCATTTCTAATTGTAGATGAACTCCATCAACAAAGCCGTAAGGAAAGGACCACTCATGACAATGACCTTAGAGTGTGAGACAGAATTTCCCAAGGCTCTCAAGGACCTCATGGCTGCAATGGAAATACATGGTGCAGCTGTGTACAAAGGTTTCCCTGTGATGGATGAAGGAGTTGAGTACTGGTGGGTGCAACTTCACTTGTATAAAAACAAGGGAGACAACCACAAGTTATCAGGATTCTGCATGTTCACCAATTCAGTGATGCACCCTACATTCTTTGACTCAGCAAAGGATGCCTCTTGGAAGACCATCAAAGAACTTGGTGAAAGAGTCAAGTGCAGAATGTTCAACATCCAAAATAGCCTAAAAGAAGAGAAGAAACATACCCAAGAGTTGGAGGCTACCAACCAAACCTTAAGAGGAGACATTATAGACTTAGTGATGGAGTCATGTGCTCAAGAGAGAGTGATTGCTTCTAGAAATATTGTGTTAGCCAACATATCTAATGAGATAGGATTGTAAGCGTACTTCGTTAGTTGGACCACCACTTATCACCTTATTTTCCAAATGTTGCTTTCAAAATAAGTTGAACCTTGATTGTTGTAATGGATCCATGTATGCCATGACTTGTGTGTTTTGATTTCCAAGGATATGTATGTGATGCTTTGCCTTGTGTTTTATCTTAAACTGTGTGGTTCTAACTTTTTCTATCTTATAAATAGATGCCTAATGTTACCATCAGCACTGTTGAGGAGTTCCAGGGAACTCGCTTTGGTCCTCGTATTGTTGAGCTCACTACTTTGCTCAATCTCCCTCTTCCTACCATCATGGTGCTTCCCCTCACCAAGTTTGAGAGGAAAGACCTTTGGGGTTTCAAGGTCAATCAGCCTTGACGCCAGACTGAGACTACCATGGAGGCTATCATCTTCAAGCTCATGCACAATGACAAGGAGAGAGGCCTTGAGGTAGTCATGCAGGATCTGATAGGACGTCTGCTAGGGAGACACTCTCGACAGGTTAGAGGTACTCACTTCCACGTCTTCGGTAGACGTGATGAGGATGGAGAGGCCATCGACTTCGAGGACGATTCGAGGGATAGCGGAGCCGATTCGTCTATACCTCCAGGACTTAGAGGCTCTCATTAGGCACGTGGACACTGATAGGAACAACGTCATGCTCAACAATGACGAACTCCAGGTGCAGCTTCGCGAGAAGGACAAGCTCTTCGCGGAGCAAGATGAGATAGTCAAGGAGATGGAGGCAAAGTTCGAGAGCCAGGAAAGGAAGTTCAAGAGTGAGGAGAAGCGAGTCCAGGATAGGAACAAGAGGATTCAGGACATGACTGAATAACTGCAGGCCAAGGACTTCGAGCTCGAGCATCAGCAGACGGTGATTGAGAGGCTTCATTCTCAGAAGAGGGCTCTCAAAGCCAAAATAGAGACCTTGACCGCCAATGTCGAGGAATACAAGACCGCGATGGAGAACGCAGGTCTTACCTTTGTTGAGGAGGAGGTTGATGCCGAGGAGTAGAGTTGACTACTCATTTATCATTTATTATCATACTTGTTGTTGGGAACTTGTTATTTGACCATCCAACATGTGGATGGCTTGTTATTTGTGTGTGTTTTACTTTGCGAACTTGTTATCTGGTTGTTGAACTTTTATCATTATTTTGCATGCCTTGTGATTGTTTATGTGATGTATTGTGCATGAAAGCATCTATGGGTATCTTATTCTTATCTCTATTGAACAAACCACAGATGCCTCCCCGTCGTGCCAACCCTAACGCCAACCACAACAACATCACTCCAAAAATGCAGCAAATGATGACAGCTCAGACTCAGCTGATGCAAATGATGATGATGTTCATCCAGAACCAAAACAACAACAACAAAAATAACAACAACAACAACCCACCGGGTTTTGACATGCTTACCAGGTTCTTGAGATTGAGGCCAGCAAAGTTCTCAGGAACAACTGATCCCATGGTGGCCAATGATTGGCTACGCTCTGTGAACAAGGACTTGGTAACTATGGGCTGTACTGATGTAGAAAAAGTCAGATTTGCAGCACATTTGCTGGAAGGACCAGCCGCCACTTGGTGGGATAACTTCCAGATCACCACTCCCATAGAAGATGTGACATGGGCTATCTTTGAGGATGGCTTTCGTACTGCTCATATCTCATCTGGAGTGATGAGTCTGAAAAAGAAAGAGTTTCATAACCTAAAGCAGCGTCACCGCAGTGTGGCTGAATACATTGAGGAGTTCAACAATCTGGCGTGTTACGCACCGAATGAAGTTGACACTGATGCTAAGAGGAAAGAAAAGTTCCTCGAAGGGTTGAATGATGAGCTAAACCTGTAGTTGGCTGTGGCATATGTTCCCACATACCAGTCTCTTTGTGATAAGGCTGCTATTTTGGAGAACAAAATGAAGCAAGTAGAGAGCAGGAAGAGAAAGCACTCAGACAAGCATAGTTCAGGATCGTCTCACAAACGTTCCCATTACGATGACAATGGAAGCTCAGGATCCCACAAGCATGGGAAATTCAACAAGCACCACAACCACAACCGTCATGACAACAAGCATCACCGTAGTCATGACAATGACAAGTACAAGAACCACAAGGGTGGATATAAGATCCACCACAGTGGTAATGGAAGTGGTAGTGGAAGCCAGCCTGTCAAGAAGGACATTAGTCAGGTTGAATGTTTCAAGTGCAAGAAGATGGGGCATTATGCAAATGAATTCCCAGAAAAAAAAGTTGAAGGACCCAACAAGCCCAACCATTTTCAGAAGGGACAGGTGAACCACATCAATGTGGAGGAAATTTATGAGGAGCCTGATGCTGTTGCTGGTAAGTTCAAACTCAATTCTGTTCCAGCATTTGTTCTCTTTGATACTGGTGCATCTCTTTCATTCATATCAAGAGCATTTGTTGAAAGAAATGAAATACCGGTAGAAACTATTGGGTGTCCTATAAAAGTAAGTTCTCCTGGCGGAGAAATGATAGTGAATTCAGGATGTCATGATCTAGTCATAGAGTTTGGGAAGTATAAGTTTCCCGTTAACTTGATAATCCTAAATTCCCAAGGATTGGATGTCATTTTGGGAATGGACTGGATGACTAAGCATAAGGGAGTGATAGATTGTGCGAACCATACTGTCTCACTCACAACTCCAGAAAATAAAAGGATTAGGTTCAAGACCAACTTTGAAGCAAGAAGGAGTATGCTAAATTCTCTTAAGGGGGTTAGCATAGACAGTGTTCCAATTGTGAGTGAGTATCCGAATGTGTTTCCAGAAGAATTGCCGGGAATGCCACCAGATAGAGATGTGGAGTTTCTTATTGACTTGCTACCAGGATCTGGACCAATAGCAAAGAGACCGTACAAGATGTGAGTTGATGAACTGAAAGAACTCAAGAAACAACTTGGAGAACAGTTACAGAAAGGATTTATTCAGCCAAGTTCTTCATCTTGGGGAGCCCCAGTTTTGTTTGTGGAGAAGAAAGATAGAAGTCAAAGGTTATGCATAGATTACCATTCACTCAATGAGGTAACTATTAAGAACAAATACCCTTTGCCTAGAATCAACGACTTGTTTGATCAGCTAGAAGGAGCTTGTGTGTTCTCAAAGATTGATCTCTGGTCAGGCTATTTTCAACTCAAGATAAGAGAACAAGACATACCTAAAACAGCTTTCACTACAAGGCATGGATTGTATGAGTATACCGTGATGCCATTTGGTTTGACCAATGCTCCAGCATACTTTATGAATATGGTGAACAAGGTGTTCATGGAATTCCTTGATAAGTTTGTTGTCGTTTTCATCGATGACATTTTAATCTACTCCAAGAGCAAAGAAGAGCATGAAGGACATTTGCGTTTGATACTTGAGAAGCTTAGAGAGCATAAACTGTATGCCAAATTCAGCAAGTGTGAATTCTGGTTGAATGAAGTTGGATTTCTTGGACATGTTATGACAAGAGATGGGGTAGCAGTTGATCCTGCTAAAGTTTCAGCTGTAACTGAATGGGAATCTCCCAAGTCAGTGAAAGAAGTTCGTAGTTTCCTTGGCTTAGCAGGTTACTACAGAAGGTTCATTGAGAATTTCTCCAAGGTAGCTAAGCCCATGACGGAATTGCTAAAGAAAGACAAGAAATTTGCTTGGTCGGAAGGTTGTGAACTCAGCTTTCAGGAATTAAAGAAGAGACTTGTGACAGCACCAGTCTTATGTCTGCCAGATTTGGAAAAGGATTTCCAAGTATATTGTGATGCATCTCATCATGGTTTGGGTGCAGTACTTATGCAAGAAGGAAAAGTTGTGGCTTATGCCTCGAGACAACTCAAAACTCATGAAGTAAACTACCCTACTCATGATTTGGAGTTAGCCTCTGTTGTCCATGCACTCAAAACATGGAGACATTATCTTTTGGGAAAGCGATGTGAAGTGTTCACAGATCACAAGAGTTTGAAGTATATCTTCACCCAGAAGGAAATTAACATGAGACAAAGAAGATGGCTAGAACTCATCAAGGACTATGACTTAAGTTTGCAATACCATCCCGGTAAAGCAAATGTTGTAGCGGATGCTTTAAGCCGTAAGGTTTTTGTGAATGGCCTTACCAAGGGAGAATTGCCCGATGATTTGTGTGCCCAATTTAGAGATCTCAGATTGGAGATTGTGCCTGAAGGACATCTCATGTCTTTGGATGTTCAACCTACTTTGTTAGACAAGATCAAAGAAGCCCAGAAGACTGATAGTGAAATTGAAGAAATTAAGGAAAAGATTGGCAAAGGAAAAGCCAAAGGATTCCATGAAGACGAACATGGTACTTTATGGCATGGGAAACGTATCTGTGTTCCACAAGATCCGGAGCTTCGGAAACTGATTTTACAAGAAGCACATAACTCACCGTATTCCATTCATCCAGGTAACACCAAAATACATGGATATGAAGGAAAGATTTTGGTGGAATAACCTCAAGAAGGACATCGCCGAACATATTGCTTTGTGTGATGTGTGTAGTAGAGTGAAAGCGGAACATCAGAAACCAGCAGGTTTGCTTCAACCACTACCTATTCCTGATTGGAAGTGGGACAAGATTGGTATGGATTTCATTACCGGATTACCAAGGACACGGTCAGGATATGATTCTATTTGGGTAGTAGTGGATCGCCTAACTAAAGTGGCTCATTTCATACCTGTGAAAACAACATATACAAGTGCTAAGTTGGCCAAGATCTACATGAGTAGAATTGTGTGTCTACATGGAGTACCCGAAAGTATTGTGTCTGATAGGGGAACTCAATTCACTTCCCATTTTTGGAGACAGCTACATGAGTCATTGGGAACGAGGTTGGAATTCAGCACTGCTTTTCATCATCAAACTGATGGACAGACAGAAAGGACTATTCAGATTCTTGAAGACATGTTGAGGGCATGTACCCTAGACTATGGAGCCAGTTGGGATGAAAGTCTGCCTTACGCAGAATTTTCTTATAACAACAGCTATCAAGCCAGCATTGAGATGGCACCATTTGAGTTTCTCTACGGGAGAAAGTGTACCACCCCATTGTTATGGAATGGTGTGGGAGAAAGAAGTTTGTTCGGACCAGAACTTATCAAAGAAGCCGAAGAGAAGGTCAAGTTGGTTAAGGACAGATTGAAGATAGCACAGTCCCGACAGAAAATCTACGCAGATCCAAAGCGTAGAGAAGTCACCTACGAAGTTGGTGATAGAGCTTATCTTAGAGTGTCACCATTTCGTGGAGTGAAGAGGTTTGGAGTCAAAGGAAAGTTGGCCCCAAGATATGTTGGACCATTCAAGATTCTGAGTCGTAAAGGAGAAGTTGCTTATGAAATTGAATTGCCAGAGTCTCTGTCAGCTGTTCATAATGTGTTTCATGTGAGTCAGCTTAAGAAATGTCATCCAGAAATGGAAGAAACTTCCTTGAAGGATACCATACCTTTGGAAGAGGTTCAATTGGAAAGTGATCTTACTTATGAGGAGAAACCTATCAAGATTCTTGAGACTGCAGAAAGAGTCACACGGACTAAGACTATCAAGTTTTGCAAAGTGCAGTGGAACTAGCATTCCGAAGAGGAAGCAACATGGGAAAGAGAAGATGATCTTCGAAAAGACCACCCTCACCTATTTGCTAGCCAATCCGAATCTCGAGGGCGAGATTCACCTTAAGGGGGTTAGATTTGTAACATCCCTAAAATCATGTTTCAAACTCATGCATATCATCCATGCATCCATGATCATATGAATCTCATTTCAAACAAATCATTTCAAAACAGAAGCATTTATGCTTATTATTTCATGTAAGTTTGCTCTAGCCTTAGTGCCATCTTCCAATGAGAAGAGTACTTGTTTTGATTCAGTAAGGTTTGAAATTCAAACTTAGGCACCATCAAAAGTTTGAACAAAGTTTCAAAACAAAATTAATAAATGAAACCAATATTATGCCTATGGTATATATATCATAAAGGCTTGGTTTTATTTATATTTTCATTTGGGGCAAAGTGTTTTGAATAAAAAGTAGTGTTTTGACACACATTTGAGTGCAAGGTTTGCAGTATAAAAACCTAGAGAAGTTTTGAATTCAAACTTATTTGAATTGGAGTTGAAATTCATTTCAGAAAAACCAAACAGAAAAAGAAACGGGTTAAAGGAAAAAAAATTGAGCTCTCAGTCGAATCTGGCCCAACTAGCCCAGCTAAGCCCAGCAAACCCCACCCCGCGAACCGTTTTCTTCACCCACACCCGCACCCGCCGAGTGACTGATAGACAGGACCCACTCCCCCTCTGTTTTTCCCGCTGACAGCCAAGGCCCACACGGCGTCGTCGTCTCCACCCTCACCGCGACGTGTTCTTCCCCAAATCACGCCGTGCGTTACCTGGTTGATTCACTCGTCAATTCGCGTTGATTGCAGGAGTTAATCACGCCCCGCCTGGCCTACTTAAACCCCCTCTTCCCCCTCTCCATTTCCACCCAAACTCCGAGCACAAAGCGCCCCCAGGCTGCCCGCATTCATCCTCGCACCGCCACAGACAGAGAGCACTCCGACGACCGATTCCGGTGAGCCCCGTGCGCCCCTCTCCCTCTGGTTCTTGCAGACAGCCTCGCCACTTCCTTGCGCATCTACTGACACTGTTGGTTCCTTCTGTACCGCCCCAGGACGTCGTCTTCGACAAGCACAACAAGCCCCCGACGACATCCTCAACTCCGGCGGTCAAATTCGGTGAGCCCCTTGTTCCCCTCTACCTCTGATGCACACGATCTTGCTCGCCGTAGTCTTGTGCATCTCCTGATGCTGTTTGTGCATGCTAGGGTGACTAGGAGCCTCGCCAACATCGTCGTCCACCCAAGCCCGACGCCGCCAGCAACTCCGCCGAGCTCTCTCGGCCACTACAGAGCGCCCCTTGCCAAGTCGTCGCCAGGTTGAGCATCAGTGCATCGCCGCGGTTCTGGTAAGCGCCTCCGACGACCCTAGAACCACCTGTAGCGCCGCGCCGCCGTAGGCAGAGCTCGCCGCCGCCAGTAGCCACCGCCAGCGCCGCTCAGCTTTGGTCGTTTGATCCAGGGCCGTTGGATCTGGATCCAGCGCGTGAGATTAGATCACTTAACGAAGCGGTATAGTTAGATCTGGGCCGTGTAGATTATGTTGATCTAACGGCTCACAGACACGATCCTGAGCGAAGTGGTACGGGCCAATTAGATTAAGATGCGTGGCAGCTGTTTAGATTTAAAAACAGGATTTGAATCTATTAGAAGTTTGATTTTGTTTTGGCTATAACTTTTGATCCCCACGTTAGAATTTGACAAATTTTATATCAATGGAATCAGGAGAACAAGCCCTTTCTAATTATGCAATGTGTTTAATGTTTTGCTTCTGTTAAAATGGTTTTATTTGCAGAAACTTGTGTACGGATAATTTGATTGTAGGAATTGTTTAAGAATTGTTTTAGGGTTTAAATATTTGTTGTTTGGCAAGTTTTTAACTTGTTTATGAACCAGTACAGTAAACTTGCTTTGTTGAGTTTTAAAAATCATCACATATCATATTGCATGCATTCATATATTTTTGTCTGTATATGTTTTGTATGTGATTTGTGGCTATGATTCTTTGTGTATATTTTGGTGCTAGTGATTGTGATTGTGAGGAGTGTAGCTACTCTCCAAACTACCAAGGCAAGTGGTGCTTCATGAATATTTTTATCCCTATGTTTTCTACTAAGCATTAGTATTATTTTGCTAGACTTGCATGTTATATTTTGCTTATATGCCATGTTGGGAAATCCTACTAGTTGTAGAATTGCTAGGAAATTTCTAAGTTAAGATGCTTATCTATGCCATGCTTAGCCTAGCTAGTAGCAACCAAGGGTTGGTGAAATATACATGCTATGATGAAAATATTTCTAAGTCTTTGGACTTGTGTTTTGCCTAATAAAACAACTAAGTTAATGAAACACCTAGGTGGAATGGAAGGAATGGTTTATGTTGAGTGGTTACACAAGGCCCATTTCTATGGTTTACCTTGTGTATCTCACTTGTGGCAAGCCACCCAGGAACAAAGATATTTTAGAGGCCAAGTGTTAAGAAGCTTCTAGTGCAGCCACTTGGCAATATGGGCTCTGCCTGGATCACATAGGTTGCTAGAACTTAGCCATTTGGACAGTTGGTGGTAGTGGGATGATAGGTTGGAACGCGTCCATTTGGTCTAAGGGAAGGCTTCTGAAAGGTCATGTCTTGGTGAAAATCAAGTCTGGTGGGGAAAGTGCACAACCTCTGCAGATGGAAGAATCTAAGTACTTAGCCATGTCCCTTGAAAAGGACAATTTGAGCATCAAGACATGGAAGCTATCAAGAATCTCCTCATCCCAATTTCTAAGTAAAAACTTGTGGGTGAACAAGGGTGAAGGACCTCAATGTCTATTGGTGGTTCCTTGGGAAAAGTTTTGACAAAGAAAACTTAGTGATTTCAACTAATAGGCAAAACCTATTTTGAGCAAAGCAAGCCAAGCTACACTTAGCCAAATTGCATGTAGAATCTAGTCCACCTAAATTATACTAAGGTATCACTTGCCTATACTATTCCAATGTATTGACCCACTGTGGCTGTAACTTGTGATGTTGCAGGTTACTCTGATGAGGATTAGGAGTCATGAGTCTACACTCAACATGTTTGCCTGTGGCACATGAAGATGAAGACTTTTATTTATTTACTTATTCAAACTCTTGTACTAGGCCTGTGGCCTTGGGGTTGTAAAGACTATGTTTATCTCTGGAATGACTATAATAATGACCTTTGTATCTGTGTACTTCATCTTAAACTGTGGATGCTAGCTTTGATCCAGGGACTAGCATTGCAATCACAGAGATCATTTTCCTTTATAAAGGAGGGATCCTACACATATAGTAGATATGATGCCCATTTGATGCTCGCCTTTGAAGCTACACCGACTCACATGATGATCGGACTTGGTGTAGTGGATTGGTTCATGTAATCACCAAAAAGGCACGAGGGATGTTGTTTTTGAGTGGTAGTTCATTCGTAATATGGATTAGTTAAACTCAATCTATCATAAACTTAGTCTAAACATTAAAAATTCGGTTGTAGATGGCACCACCTGCTTTTAATTTCAATGTGTTCATGGAGAAAGAGAAACTTGCAACGAATGGTAGAAACTTGACCGAATGGGCCATGAATTTGAGGATTCTCCTCTCTTATGCACAAAAGCAATATGTGCTAGAAGCGCCACTAGGGCCCCACCCTTTTGAGGATGCCCCTGACGAGGAGAAGAATGTCTATCAGACTCGTCAGGAGGACCACAACTTAGTTCATTGCGGCATATTGTATGGGCTAGAGCCGGAACTTCAAAAGCATTTCGAAAACGGCAATGCATTTGATACAATGGGTGAGTTGAAAATGATTTTCGACACACATGCTGCTGTAGAGAGCTACAATGCATCAGAAAAGTTCTTTAGCTGCATGATGGAAGAGCACAGCTCCATTAGTGAGCATGTACTCAAGATGTCGGGTTACGCCGATAAGCTTGTGTCCTTGGGAATATCAATTCCCATTGACTTAGGCATCCCTCGTGTTCTGCAGTCTCTGCCACCTAGCTATAAGAGCTTCGTGATGAACTAGAATATGCAAGGCATGAAGAAGTCTCTCCCTAGCTTCTGTCAATGCTTAAAACTGCAGAAGTGGAGATAAAAAAGGAACATCAAGTGTTGATGATCAATAGGAACACTGGTTTCAAGAAATACAAGAAGGGAAAACGGAAGGGAAGTAAGGGCAGCAAGCCAGTTTCCGTGCCTGAAAAGAAACCCCGAGTTGGACCTAAGACTGATACCGAGTGCTACTATTGTAAGGGGACTAGCCACTGGAAGCACAACTGCCCCAAGTATTTGGCAGACAAGAAGGCCGGCAAGGCAAACAAAGGTATATATGATATACATGTTATTGATGTGTACTTGACTAGTGCTTGCAGTAGAACCTGTGTATTTGATACCAGTTCAGTTGCTAATATTTGTAACTCGAATCAGTGGCTGCGGAATAAGCGACCTCTAGCAAGGGGTGAGGTCAAGATGCGTGTCGGCAATGGATCAAGCGTTGATGTGATCGCCGTCGGAACGCTGCCTCTCCATTTGCCATCAAGATTAGTAATAAACTTGAAGAATTGTTATCTGGTGCCAGCACTAAGCATGACCATTGTATCTGGATCGTGTTTGATGCGAAGTGGTTATTCATTTAAATCCGAGAACAATGGTTGTTCTATTTATATGAATGAAATCTTTTATGGTCATGCACCGATGATGAATGGTTTATTTCTTTTGGATCTCGATAATAATGTTACCCATATTCATAATGTTGATGCTAAAAGAATTAAACTAAATGATGATATATCCGCATATATCTGGCACTATCATCTAGGTCATATTGGCGTTAAATGCATGAAGAAGATCCATTCGGATGGACTTTTGGAATCACTTAATTTTGAATCATTTGATACATGTGAGCCATGCCTTATGGGCAAGATGACTAGAACGCCGTTTTCCGGTTCAATGGAACTGGCGACAGATTTATTGGAAATGATACATTCTGATGTATGTGGTCCAATTAGTGTGTCAACGCGGGGTGGATATCGTTATTTTGTTACTTTCATGGATGATTTGAGTAGATATGGTTATATCTACTTGATGAAACACAAGTATGAAACATTTGAAAAGTTCAAAGAATTTCAGAATGAAGTGGAAAATCATCGTAATAGAAAGATCAAATTTCTACGGTTCGACCATGCAGGTGAGTATCTAAGTTACGAGTTTAGCACTCACATGAAAGAGTGTGGAATTGTTTCACAACTCACACCTGCCGGAACACCACAGCGAAATGGTGTGTTGGAACGCCGTAATCATAATTTATTGGATATGGTTCGATCTATGATGTCTCTGACGGACTTGCCGTTATCATTTTGGAGTTATGCACTAGAAACTGTTGCATTCACTTTAAATCGGGCACCATATAAATCCGTTGAAAATACACCATATGAATTATGGTTTGGAAACAAACCTAAGCTGTCATTTCTTAAAGTTTGTGGATGCGATGTTTATGTGAAAAAACTTCAACCGGATAAACTCGAACCCAAAGCGGAAAAATGTGTCTTCATAGGATACCCTAAGGAAACAATTGGGTATTCCTTGTATCACAGATCCGAGGGCAAGGTTTTTGTTGCCAACAATGTATCCTTTCTAGAGAAAGAGTTTCTCGCGAAAGGTGTGAGTAGTCGGAAGGTAGAACTTGAAGAGCAGAGTGCCGGAAGTCGTTCCGGAGTTGGCTTCACCAGTTGAAGAAGGAACTAATTATAATAATCATGAAACTCCGAAAGAGAGTACTACCAAACCTCGCAGGTCTAGAAGGACGCATGCAGCTCCTGAGCTGTACGGAAATCCTGTCTTGAATTTCATGGTTGATGAAAATGATGACCCTGCGACGTATGAAGAAGCAATGATGAGCCTGGATTCCAACAAATGGTTAGAAGCCATGAAATCCGAGATGGAACTTGGTAGAAGCAATGTATGAAAATCAAGTTTGGAACTTGGTAGACTTACCTCACGACCGAAAGGCCGTGGAGAACAAATGGGTTTTCAAAAGGAAAACTGATGCTGATGGTAATGTAACCGTCTATAAAGCTCGACTTGTCGCAAAGGGGTTTCAACAAATTCAAGGAGTTGACTACGATGAGACATTCTCTCCCGTAGCGATGCTAAAGTTAGTTAGGATTATGTTAGCAATTGCTGCATATTTCGATTATGAGATATGGTAGATGGATGTCAAAACCACGTTTCTCAATGGTAATATTGAAGAAGAGTTGTATATGATACAACCAAAGGGTTTTGTCGATCCTAAGGATGCTAACAAGGTGTGCAAGCTTCAGCGATCCATCTATGGATTGAAGCAAGCATCACGAAGTTGGAATCTCTGCTTTGATGAGGTGATCAAAGAGTTTGGATTTGTCCAAACTTATGGAGAAGCTTGTATTTACAAGAAAGTGAGTGGGAGCAATGTGGCATTTCTGATATTATATGTGGATGACATATTATTGATCGGAAATGATATAGATCTTTTAAATAGTGTTAAAAGTTATCTAAACAGCAAATTTTCAATGAAGGACCTAGGTGAAGCGTCATACATATTAGGCATAAAGATCTATAGAGATAGATCTAGGCGCCTAATAGGGCTATTGAAGGGTTTCGCGGCATAGTAAATCAAAATTTTCTACGGATGCGAACAGAGGGAAGCCAAGATCTAATCTAGGAGATGCAAACAACAAGAGAGATTGGGTTAGATCTTCATACCCTTGAAGATTCGCACAGCGGAACGTTCGTCGGAACGTGGGTGATGTAGTCGTATTCGCTTCTCCTCCTCGCAATCCGATCCGATCTAGCACCACAAGTGGCGATGCCTCCGTGAGATGCACACGTACGGCACCTCGACGTCTCCTCCTTCCTTGGTCCAGCAAGTATGGTGGAGAGATGGGTTGGATCTACAAGGCAACGGCGCGGTGCAATTGGTGGAGAATTTCTGCAGCAGGGCTTCGCCTACAAGCAGTCGGGAGGGAGAAAGGAGGGCAGCAGGGCGGCTAGGGTTGGAGGGGAAGGTGTAGGGGGTTGGTGCGCCCCCAGCCCTCTATATATAGAGGGGTGGGTGCAGCCCTAGCCCCTCCCCCAAGACAAGGCCGGCGGCCCCAAGGAGGAAGAGTGGGGGGCAAGGAAACCCCCCTTCTAGAAGCTCTATCTAGAGTTTAAACCTCTCTTGGCCGGCTGGGCCCTATGGGGCCTTGTGCCCCTGGCCCAATGCGACCAGGGCACTCCCTAATAGGCCCATGCCCCCTCCCGGAAGGTGGGGCCACGTTGGTCCCCTTCCGGAAGGTTCTAGAAGCTTCCGGTATAATACCGATTAACCCAGAACAATTCCGAACTCCAAAAACTGCACTGCCTTATATGAATCTTATTCTCCGGACCACTCCGGAACCTCTCGTGATGTCCCGGATCCCATCCAAGACTCCGAACAAAAACTCATAAACCAATTATCCAATCTATCCTAGCGTCGAGACACGTTAAGTGTGTGACCCTGCGGGTTCGAGAATATGCAGACATGATCTTCTATCAATAATCAACAGCGGGGTCTGGAAACCCATATTGACTCCCACACATTCATCGATGATCATATTGGATGAACCACGATGCCAGGATTCAATCAATCCCATATATATATTCCCTTCGTCTCGCGATATTTTTACTTGCCCGAGATTTGATCGACGGTACCGTCATACCTAGTTCAATCTCGTTCACAGCAAGTACTTTACTCGTTCCGTAATCCAATATCACTTTGTGATTAACTCCTTAACCACATGCTTGCAAGCGGTGTTGATATCGATTACCGAGTGGGCCCGAAGTATATCTCTCCGACTTGGGAGGGACAAATCCCATCTCGATACATACAACCCAACAGATACTTTCCGATCACCTGAGAGACACCTTTATGATCACCCTCTCATAGGATGACGTTTGATGACCTCAAAGCTTTCTTCCGATACCAGGGAGTTGTATTATCTCATGGTCTAAGGAATACAATATTTGACATAAGAAAAGCTTCGCAAAGACGAACACGATGACACGATCTAATTGCTTCGCTTAGTTTGGGTCTGTCCATCATATCATTCTCCCAATGATATGATCTCATTATCAATTGACAACTCATGTCTATGGTTAGGAAACCTTAACCATCATTGATCAATGAGCTAGTCCATAGAGGCATACTAGGGACACGGTGTTGTTCACAAACCACACAAGTATTAAAGTTTCCGCTTAATACAATTCTAGCATGGAATATAAACATTATCATGAACAAGAATTATAATAATAACATCTTTATTATTGCCTCTAGGGTATAATTCCAACAATCTCCCACTTGCACTAGAGTCAATAATCTAGTTTACATTTGGCAACAATCTCACACCCATGGCACTGAGGTGCTGATCATGTTTTGCACGCGGAAGAGGTTTAGTAAACGGATCTGCGACATTCAGATCTGTATGTACTTTGCTAATCTTCAGATCTCCATCTGCTATATAATCTCGGATTATATGAAACTTGCGGTTGATATGCTTGGTCTTTGGATGATATCTTGGTTCCTTAGCGAGTGCTATGGCGCCAGTGTTGTCACACAATATCTCAAGTGGGTCCAATGCACTTGGAACCACGCCAAGCTCAGTGATGAAGTTTCTGATCCAAACTCCTTCACTTGACGCTTCTGCAGCAGCCATGTATTCCGCTTCTACTGTAGATCCCGCGATCACGCTTTGCTTGCAGCTTCTCCAGCTCACAGCTCCTCCATTCAAAATATAAACGTATCCTGTCTGAGATTTGGAATCATCCTTGTCGGTGTCGAAACTAGCATCGACGTAACCTTTTACGACGAGCTGTTCATCACCCCCATAGACTAAGAACATTTCTTTAGTCCTATTTAGGTACTTTAGGATGTTCTTCACGGTTGTCCAGTGTTCCACTCCTGGATCACTTTGATACCTGCTCGTCAAACTAAGAGCATTGGACACATCCGGTCTAGTACATAGCATGGCATACATGATATACCTATGGACGAGGCATAAGGCACTTTGCTCATAGCTTCCCTATCATTTACCGTAGCTGGACACTGAGCCTTGCTCAATATCTTACCTGACAACATAGGCACTGAACCTTTCTTTGCCTTATCCATTCTGAACCTTTTCAGAACTTTGTCTAGGTATGTACTCTGGCTTAAAGCTATCAGGCGTCTTTGTCTATCTCTATAGATTTTGATGCCCAATATATAAGCAGCTTCACCTAGGTCTTTCATTGAAAAACACTTGTTCAAATAACTCTTCACATTGTTAAGCATGTTAATGTCATTTCCAATAATCAATATGTCATCCACATATAGTACCAGAAATGTCACCAAGCTCCCACTCACTTTCTTGTAGATACAAGCTTCATAGCAATTTGGAACAAATCCAAAGCTCTTGATCACTTGATCAAAACGAAGGTTCCAACTCCGAGATGCTTGCTTTAGTCCATAAATGGAACGCTCAAGCTTGCATACTTTATCAGCATCCTTAGGATCGACAAAACCTTCGGGTTGCATCATATACAACTCTTCATCAATGTTGCCATTGAGGAACGCAGTCTTGACATCCATCTGCCATATTTCATAATCATGAAATGCAACAATTGCTAATAAAATCTGAATGGACTTAAACATCGCTACGGGAGAGAAAGTCTCATCGTAGTCAACACCTTGAACTTGTCGAAAACCTTTCGCGACAAGCCGTGCTTTATAGACGGTAACATTACCATCCGCGTCCGTTTTCTTCTTGAAGATCCATTTGCACTCAACGGCCTTTCGGTCGCTAGGAGGGTCCACCAAAGTCCATACTTGGTTTTCGCTCATGGATCCCAATTCGGATTTCATGGCCTCTAGCCATTTCTTAGAGTCTGGGCTCATCATCGCTTCCTCATAGTTCGAAGGCTCACTGTCATCTACTAACAAGACAGTTAAGACAGGGTTGTCATACCACTCAGGAGGGGCACGCGACCTTGTCGACCTGCGACGTTCAGTAGCAGCATCGTCCGAAGCTTCATGATCCTTATCATTAGCTTCCTCTATTGTTGGTGCAGGCGGCACTGGAACAATTTCAGGTGCTGCGCTACTCTCCAACTCAAGAGAAGGTTCAACAACCTCGTCTAGCTCTACTTTCCTCCCACTCACTTCTATCGAGAGAAACGCCTTCTCAAGAAAGGAACCGTTCTTTGCGACAAACACTTTGCCTTCGGTTCTGTGATAGAAGGTATACCCAATAGTTTCCTTAGGGTATCCTATGAAGACGCATTTCTCCGCTTTGGGTTCGAGCTTGTCCGACATCAACTTCTTGACGTAAGCTTCGCATCCCCAAACTTTAAGAAACGACAACTTAGGATTAGCACCAAACCACAGTTCATACGGTGTCGTCTCAACGGATTTAGATGGTGCCCTATTTAAAGTGAATGCAGCGGTTTCTAATGCATAACCCCAAAATGATAATGGCAAATCAGTAAGAGACATCATTGATCGGACCATATTTAATAAGGTTCGATTCCGGCGTTCAGACACACCATTGCACTGTGGTGTTCCGGGTGGCGTGAGTTGCGAAACAATTCCGCTTGCTTTAAGATGCGTGAGAAAATCATAACTCAAATATTCACCTCCACGATCGGATCGTAGAAACTTAATCTTTCTGTTACGATGGTTCTCCACTTCATTCTGAAATTCTTTGAACTTTTCAAATGTTTCAGATTTATGTTTCATTAAATAGATATACCCATATCTACTTAAGTCATCGGTAAAAGTGAGAAAATAGCGATATCCACCGCGCGTCGAAACACTCATCGGTCCGCATACATCGGTATGTATGATTTTCAACAAGTCTGTTGCTCGCTCTATCATACCGGAGAACGGGGTTTTGATCATCTTGCCCATGAGGCATGGTTCGCATGTGTCAAATGATTCAAAATCAAGAGACTCCAAAAGTCCATCAGAATGGAGTTTCTTCATGTGCTTTACACCAATATGACCTAGACGACAGTGCCACAAATAAGTAGTATTATCACTATCTACTCTGCATCTCTTAACCTCAATGTTATGGATGTGTGTTTCATCCATTTCAAGATTTAGAAGAAATAAACCATTCACAATAGGTGCATGACCATAAAAGATGTTACTCATATAAATAGAACAACCATTATTCTCTGATTTAAATGAATAACCGTCTTGCAATAAACAAGATCCAGAAATAATGTTCATGCTCAACGCAGGCACATAATAACACTTATTAAGGTTTAAAACTAATCCCGAAGGTAAAACTAAGGAGAGCGTGCCGACGGCCATCACATCAACTCTTGATCTGTTGCCAACGCGCATCGTCACCTCATCCCTCGCAAGCCGCCGTCTATTCCGTAGCTCCTGTTTCGAGTTACAAATATTAGCAACTGAACCAGTATCAAATACCCAGGCACTACAACGAGGGCTAGTAAGGAAAACATCAATAACATGTATATCAAATATACCTTTGATGGTGCCAGCCTTCTTGTCCGCTAAGTACTTCGGACAGTTACACTTCCAGTGACCCTTGTCCTTGCAATAGAAGCACTCAGTTTCCGGTTTAGGACCAGACTTGAGCTTCTTCTCAGCAGGGGCAATGCGCTTGCCGCCGCCTTTCTTGAAGGGCTTCCTTGCACCCTTACCTTTCTTGAAGGTGGGGGGCTTGTTGACCATCAACACATGATTATTCTTTTTGATGTTCACCTCCGCTACTTTCATCTTAGCAAAGAGCTCAGTGATCATATCAGTGGAACCAATCTGATTGTGATCAACTACAAAACTTTTGTAGCTAGGAGTGTCAATCTTGACCTCCTCTGGAATCTTGCAGTCCAGTTGCTCAAGGCGTTGAGTGTAGCCCGTCATCTCAATGGCGTGCTCACTAACGGAACTCCCTTCCTCCATCTTGTAGTTAAAGAATTTCTTAGAGATCTCATATCTCTCAGAACGGGCTTGAGTCTGAAACATGTTTTTCAGCTCCTCGAGAATCTCAAAGGGCCCGGCGAACTCCTCAAAACGATTTTGAAGATCCGATTCCATAGCATACAACATGGCGATCTTAATCAAATCATAATCATCCTTGCGCGACTGATAAACAGCTTTTTCATCAGCCGGCACATCTATAGCAGGGGCGTCACCTAGCGCTTTCTCAAGGACATAGTCCTTTAGTCCGCCAGCGAGAATGATTCTCAGAATGCGGAACCATTTGGTGAAGTTAGACCCATTGTTTCTAAGCTTTTCTATCTCAGCAAAAACGTTGAAGTTGAAGTTGGACTTGGCCATGTGATCTACAGTATTTGCAAGTACAATTTAGACTATGTTCATGATAAATAGTTCAACTTAATCAAATTACTAGATGAACTCCCACTAAATTCAACATCCCTCAAGTTGTTTAGTGAACACGATCCAAATTCACCACACCTAATCCGATCATCACGAGAAGAGATGTGGTTTCAATGGTGGACAACGAAGTGTCGATCATATCATTCATATGACTCATGCTTAACCTTTCGGTCCTTGTGTTCCGAGGCCATGTCTGTACATGCTAGGCTCGTAAAGTTAGACCCAAGTATTTCCGCGTGTGCAAAACTGGCTTGCACCCGTTGTATGTGAGCGTAGAGTCTATAGCACCCGATCATCACGTGATGCTTGGACACGACGAACTTTCGCAACGGTGCATACTTGGGGAGAACACAATTTTTATCTTGATCTTTAAGTGAGGAATCATCTCATAATGCTACCATCGCGATCTAAGCATAATACGATACATAAAAGGATAAACATCACATGCATATAATTTTATGTGACATGGTATAGCCAATCTTCGTGCAATGATCTCCATCTTGTGCGTTCCGGCATGATCTCCATCACTCCACCATGATTGCCTCCACCACAAATAGCAACTACAACTATTGCTAACTACTTAGCGATAAAGTAAAGCTATTACATGGCGTATAAGAAGTTGACTCGCAGGTCATACACAATTATAAAGACAACCATATGAATCCTGCCGGTTGTGTACTCATCGACATGCAAGTCGTGAAACATTATAAAACATGATCATCGCATACAATATACACATCACATCTTGGGCCATACCATATCACAGAAAACACTCCCTGCAAAAACAAGTTAGACGCCTCTACTTTGTTGTTGCATGTTTTACGTGGCTTATGGGAGTAGATGCTAAGAACGATTATTACCTACGGAAAGCCACAACGGTGATATTATGATTGCCAAACTCCGGTGTTAATCCCATGACAACTATAGTGAGAGAAACTGACATCCACCAGCCGCATGTGTGGAACAAGCCACACGTCAAGTGCGGAGCCGGTCTCGCGAACGACGTCGCGTAAGGTTGGCCTGGACCGCTTCAATCTCACTATCCCGCGTCATAAGAAGAACACAAACAAGAGGCTTGCAACATAAAACATCAACGCCCGCAACAACCATGTTGCGTTCTACTCGTGAAACACATCTACGCATAGATCTAGCTCTGATACCACTGAAAGGTTTCGCGGCATAGTAAATTAAAATTTTCTACGAATGCGAACAGAGGGAAGCCAAGATCTAATCTAGGAGATGCAAACAACAATAGAGATTGGATTAGATCTTCATACCCTTGAAGATTCGCACAGCGGAACGTTCGTCGGAACGTGGGTGATGTAGTCGTACTCGCTTCTCCTCCTCGCAATCCGATCCGATCTAGCACCACAAGTGGCGATGCCTCCATGAGATGCACACGTGCGGCACCTCGACGTCTCCTCCTTCCTTGGTCCAGCAAGTATGGTGGAGAGATGGGTTGGATCTACAACGCGACGGTGCGGTGCAATTGGTGGAGAATTTCTGCAGCAGGGCTTCGCCTACAAGCAGTCGGGAGGGAGAGAGGAGGGCAGCAGGGCGGCTACGGTTGGAGGGGAAGGTGTAGGGGGTTGGTGCGCCCCCAGACCTCTATATATAGAGGGATGGGCGCAGCCCTAGACCCTCCCCCAAGCCAAGGCCGGCGGCCCCAAGGAGGAAGAGTGGGGGGCCAGGAAAACCCCCCTTCTAGAAGCTCTATCTAGAGTTTAAACCTCTCTTGGCCGGCTGGGCCCTATGGGGCCTTGTGCCCCTGGCCCAATGCGGCCAGGGCACTCCCTCATAGGCCCATGCCCCCTCCCCGAAGGTGGGGCCACGTTGGTCCCCTTCCAGAAGGTTCTAGAAGCTTCCGGTACAATACCGATTAACCCGGAACAATTCCGAACTCCAAAAACTACACTGCCTTATATGAATCTTATTCTCCGGACCACTCGGGAACCTCTCGTGATGTCCCGGATCCCATCCGAGACTCCGAACAAAAACTCATAAACCAATTATCCAATTTATCCTAGCGTCGAGACACGTTAAGTGTGTGACCCTGCGGGTTCGAGAATATGCAGACATGATCTTCTATCAATAATCAACAGCGGGGTCTGGAAACCCATATTGACTCCCACACATTCATCGATGATCATATCGGATGAACCACGATGCCAGGATTCAATCAATCCCATATATATATATTCCCTTCGTCTCGCGATATTTTTACTTGCCTGAGATTTGATCGTCGGTACCGTCATACCTAGTTCAATCTCGTTCACAGCAAGTACTTTACTCGTTCCGTAATCCGATATCACTTTGTGATTAACTCCTTAACCACATGCTTGCAAGCGGTGTTGATATCGATTACCGAGTGGGCCCGAAGTATATCTCTCCTACTTGGGAGGGACAAATCCCATCTCGATACATACAACCCAACAGATACTTTCCGATCACCTGAGAGACACCTTTATGATCACCCTCTCATAGGATGACGTTTGATGACCTCAAAGCTTTCCTCCGATACCAGGGAGTTGTATTATCTCATGGTCTAAGGATTACAATATTTGACATAAGAAAAGCTTCGCAAAGACGAACACGATAACACGATCTAATTGCTTCGCTTAGTTTGGGTCTGTCCATCATATCATTCTCCCAATGATATGATCTCATTATCAATTGACAACTCATGTCTATGGTTAGGAAACCTTAACCATCATTGATCAATGAGCTAGTCCATAGAGGCATACTAGGGACACGGTGTTGTTCACAAACCACACAAGTATTAAAGTTTCGGCTTAATACAATTCTAGCATGGAATATAAACATTATCATGAACAAGAATTATAACAATAACATCTTTATTATTGCCTCTAGGGTATAATTCCAACAGCTATCGCAAAGTACATACCTTGATAAGATTTTAAATAAGTTTAAAATGGAAGATAGTAAGAAGGGGTTCTTACCTATGACACAAGGCACGACATTGAGTAAGACTCAAAGTCCGGCTACGGCGGAAGAAAGAGAGAAAATGGACAAAGTCCCCTATGCTTCAGCCATAGGCTCTATAATGTACGCCATGCTATGTACAAGACTAGATGTGGCACATAATATTAGTTTGACTAGTAGGTACCAATCGGATCCAGGTTCGGAACACTGGAAAGCGGTCAAGAATATCCTTAAGTACTTGCGAAGAACTAAGGATATGTTTCATGTATACGAAGGTGAAGAAGAGCTCGTCGCTAAGTGTTATGTCGACGCTAGCTTTGACACCGATCCGGATGACTCTAAGTCTCAATCCGTATACGTATGTCTCATGAATGGCGGAGCGGTTAGTTGGAGGAGCTCCAAACAACCTGTGGTGGCAGGATCAACGACGAAGGCCGAATATGTTGCTGCTTCGGAAGCGGCTCAGGAAGCAGTTTGGATGAAGGAGTTCATATATGAACTAGGTGTGGTTGCAAACGTGTTGGACCCAATGGTGATCTATTGTGACAACAATGGTGCCATTGCCAATGCCAAAGAGCCAAGGTGTCACAAGCATTCCAAGCATATTAAGTGCCGGTTTCACTCCATCCGCGAGCATGTCAAGGATGGAGATATAAAGATTTGTAAAGTACATACGGATCTCAATATAGCAGATCCGTTGACTAAAAATCTCCCTAGAGCAAAACATGATCTACACCAGAACTCCATGGGTGTTAGATACATCACTATGTAACTAGATTATTGTCTCTAGTGCAAGTGGGAGACTGAAGGGAATATTCCCTGAGAGGCAATAATAAAATGTTTATTATGTGTATTCTAAGTATATGATAGATGTTTATTTTGCATTCTATAATTGTATTAATATGGAAACGTTAATACATGTGTGTTTAATAAACAAACAAAAAGTTCCTAGTTATGCCTCTCTCGTAAACTAGTTCGTTGATTAACAAGATGATCATAGTTTCCTGATCATAGACATTGGATGTTGTTAATAACAAGATCACAACATTAGTGTAATGATGTGATGAACATTCATCCGAAGTATAGCATTACGATCAAAGCCATTGAGTTTATATTGCTATAAACAACTTACGAAGTGATCCTAATCCTTAGACCATGAGATCATGCCAATCACTAACACCGGAAGAGTTTCTCGTTGACGTCAAACGTCACACCGTAAATAGGTGATTATAAAGATGGATTCAAAGCTACTAAAGTGTTATGTTGAGAATCATGGATCAAGAGTGGAATTTTTTCATCCTGATGACGGATAGAGATACTCTGGGCCCTCTCGATGATATCACATTGGTTAGCTTACAAGCAAGTGATTTGATCACTAGAATGTTATATCACGGGAACGAAAAAAGAGTGCGTGTCAGTAACAAGATCAAACTAGGTATGGAGATACCAATGATCGAATCTCGGACATGTAATATATCGTGAATCAAAGGGATTAAGATACAAGCATAAAAGGTTCCGACGATCATAGGAAAGTCATCGTTGAATGTGTGGGAGTCAGTATGGATCTCCAGGTCCCCTACTGATTATTGATCGGAGAAGGGTCTCGATCATGTCCGCATTATTTGTGAACCGTAGGGTGACACACTTAAGGGACACTGACATCCAATTGGAGCAAATGTTTCATGCCGAAAGAATAAATAAGTGCAGGAATTTATTTTACTAGATACCGAAACAGGTTTTCGGGTGAAATTGCATAAAGAGGTTATGCATGTGAAATAGAATTCTAGCAAGGGGTTATATGTGAATGTTTCTCATTAAAGTAACTGACAAAATTCTGAATAAATAAAAGGGTTTTATTTAATGAGAGTTTGCGTTAAATTTGGTGGAAATTTAATAGCAAGTTTGAGTGGGATTTTGAGTGGAGGAAATTGAAATGGTTTTTGTGAGTGGAGTGTCCACCCACATGAATGAAAGAGGGTAGGGGGAAGCCCCCATGGCCGGCGGCCACCCCCTTGGGTGCCCCCCTCTTCCTATAAAAGGCACCCCCTCTCCTCTCTCTCACTCACACCTCATCGTGAAGGATCTCTCTCCCCCTATAGAATTTATCCCCCATGGTCTCGGACTAGCGGGATACATGTTCCCGGTGGCTATTCGGCAAGAAAGAGTTGTGCTTCCGCTACATCGCTGGCGTGAGGAGGCGGAGGTTGCTCGATGTCTTGTACGTGTGTGCGAGCACGGATGCGTTGCTGCTTTGTGGCGCTAGGACTTCCTCTCGATCTTGAGATCGGCAAGAGATCGTCTACATCAACCACGAGTTGAACTCGTTAAGCTTTGTCGGTCTTCAAGGGTATGTTCTCTACGGATATACATCCGCCCGTTGTTTGTATCAAGTAGATAGATCTTGGCAGGGGCGATTTTGCCGGTGAGGCTTCATTAGGCTTGAGCCTCACCTCAAATTTTGCGAAAAAGTTATCAATTATATAGGCTCTAGTTAGTTAGCAATCAACTGGAGGAAAAAAAAGATAGGTAGGAAAAAAAAGAAAAGGAAGCACAACTGAATTTGAGTGCACATGCGTTCTCCTGGACTCCTGTTATTAGTACATGCGTTCTTATTTTTCTTGTTTATTTTATATTTTCCATCATTGTCATAAGAATTTGAGTGCACAAAATCATATTGCTTTGTTTAAGTCATTATAGTTGAGTGATGTTTTATCTCGAGCCCACCCTCCAATTTCATTCTAGAATCGCCACTGGATCTTGGTACATAGTTCCCATCGTAGGAAAATTTTTGTTTCCTATGCTGCGAACCCAACAAGAACGACACTTATTGAAAGCCCCAAACCACGTAAAATATGGAAAGAAAATTAGAGGCATCTAACTTTTTTTGCAGGGGTGTGATGTGATGTGATATGGCCATAATTGTGATTATATGTGATGTATGCAATGTTCCTTATTGTAAGTCGGCAACAGGCAAGAGTCATATGGTTGTTTTTTAATTCCGTTAAGACATGCATGTCTATTATTCAAAGTAGTTGTAATAGTTGATGCTGGTGGATGACAACCATGGAGCGGCGCCATTGACCTTGACGCAATGCTGGTGATGATGGAGATCATGTTCATGCTTGAAGATGGAGATCGGAAGCACAATAAGAAAGGCCATATCATATCACATATTATGAATTGCATGTGATGTTAATCCTTTTATGCATCTTGTATTGCTTAGTTCGTGAAGGTAGCATTATAAGATGATCCCTCTCACAAAATATCAAGTTATAAAGTGTTCATCCTTAGTAAGCACCGTTGCTAAAGCTCGTTGTTTCGAAGCACCACGTGATGATCGGGTGTGTTAGATTCTGCAAGTGTATACAATGGGAGTAAGCCATATTTGCTCATGTGGAAGATAAGGTTTGATCTTGACGACTCTAGCATGTACAGACATGGTCTCGGAACACGGATCACCGAAAGGTAAAGCATGAGTCATATAGTAGATATGATGAAAATGTTGATTGTTCGCCATTGAAGCTACATCATCTCTCGTGATGATCGGTTTTGATGTGGTGGATTTGGTTCGTGTGATCACTAAAACAATGTGAGGGATATTGTTTTGAGTGGGAGTTCACCTAGATTAATTTAACTATTAATTAGAACTCAATTTGTCATAAACTTAGTCTAAACTATTGCAAATATGTTGTAGATCAATGGCGGCCCCTACCATCAATTTTAATGCGTTCCTAGAGAAAGAAAAGTTGAAAAACAATGGAAGAAACTTCGCGGATTGGCTCCGCAACTTGAGGATTGTCCTCAATGCTGGTAATTTGACCTATGTTCTGGATGCACCGCTGGGTGACCCACCTGCAGCTGATGCTACCGATGAGGTGAAGAATGTTTTCCTCACTTGGAAGAATCAGTACTCCACAGTTCAGTGTGCTATCTTGTATGGTTTGGAATCAGAGCTTCAGAAAAGGTTTGAGAACCATGACCCACATGATATTGTTCGTGAACTAAAAATGATATTTGAGGCTCACATGGCAGTTGAGAGTTATGAGGATTCTGAAAAGTTCTTTAACTGCAAGATGGAAGAGGGCAGCTCCGTCAGTGAGCACGTGCTTAAGATGTCTGGGCACGCAAGAAAGCTTGAAAGCTTGGGTATAGTGATTCCTAATGCTTTGGGGATTCACTGTGTCCTCCAATCACTACCAACAAGTTACAAGAACTTTGTGATGAACTACAATATGCAAAACATGGATAAGTCGTTGCCCGAACTCTTCTCCATGTTAAAGTCTGCTGAAATGGAGATAAAAAAAGAGCACCAAGTGTTGATGGTCAATAATACCACCAAATTCAAGAAGCAAGGCAAGTCTAAGAAAAAGGGAAACTTCAAGAAGGGTGGTAAGAAAGTTACCGCACCAGCGAAGAAGACCAAGGCTGGGCCTAAGCCTGATACTGAGTGCTTTTACTGCAAGGGAGAAGGTCACTGGAAGCGGAATTGCCCAAAATACTTGGCAGATTTGAAGAACAGCAACATCAAGAAGAAAGGTATATCCGATATACATGTTATTGATGTGTATCTCATTAGTAGTCGTAGTAGTGCCTGGGTATTTGATACTGGTTCGCTTGCTCATATTTGTAACTTGAAACAGGTGCTGCAGAATAGACGGAAACTAGCGAAGAACGAGGTGACGATGCGCGTTGGAAATGGATCAAAGGTTGATGTGATCGCGGTCGGCACGCTACCTCTTCATCTACCATCGGGATTAGTTTTATACTGAAATAATTGTTATTTGGTGCCTGCGTTGAGCATGAACGTTATATCCGGATCATGTTTATTGCGAGACGGTTACTTGTTTAAGTCCGAGAATAATGGTTGTTCGATTTATATGAGTAATATGTTTTATGCACATGCACCTTTGATAGATGGTCTATTCTTGTTGAATCCCGATTGTAGTAATACACATATTAATAACATTGAAGCTAAATGTTTGAAATTGAGCGATAACTCAACCTAATATGTGGCACTGTCGTCTTGGTCAGATTGGAGTGAAGCGAATGAAGAAACTCCATTGCGATGGACTTATTGAATCACTTGAAAGATGTGAAGCATGTCTGACGGGTAAAATGACTAAGATTCCATTTTCCGGTATGATGGAGCGAGCTACAGACTTATTGGAAATCATACATACCGATGTTTGTGCTCCAATGAGTGTAGCATCGCGTGGTGCTTATCGTTATGTTCTTACCTTCACGGATGACTTGAGTAGATATGCGTATATCTATTTCATGAAACATAGGTCCAAAACTTTCGTGAAGTTTAAGGAATTTCAAAGTGAAGTAGAGAATCAACATAACAAGAAGATTAAGTTTCTACGATCTGATCATGGAGGTGAATATCTAAGTTATGAGTTTGGCGAGCATTTGAAGAAATGCGGAATACTTTCACAATTGACACCGCCGGGAACACCACAACGTAATGGTGTGTCAGAATGTCGTAATCGAAGTCTCTTAGATATGGTTCGTTTTATGATGTCACTTACATATTTACCGCTATCATTTTGGGGTTATGCATTAGAAACAGCCGCATTCACTTTAAATAGGTCACCATCTAAATCCGTTTAAACGACAATGTATGAATTATGGTTTGGGAAGAAACCTAAATTGTCGTTCCTTAATGTTTGGAGATGCGAAGCTTATGTAAATAAGTTACAGCCCGACAAGCTTGAGCCCAAAGCTAAAAATGTATCTTCATAGGATATCTGAAGGAAACTATTGGGTATACCTTCTATCATAGATCTGAGGGCAAAATCTTCGTTGCCAAGAATGGATCCTTTCTAGAGAAGGAGTTTCTCTCGAAAGAAGTGACTAGAAGAAAAGTAGAACTCGACGAGGTTGTTGAATCTTCTCTCGGATTTGAGAGTAGCGCGGCACCAGAAGTGGTTCCTATGGCTCCTACACCAATAAGAGAGGAAGCTAATGATGTTGATCATGAAACTTCGGTTGAAGTTACTACGGAACCTCGCAGGTCAACGAGAACTTGTACCACTCCTGATTGGTATGATCCCGTTATGAGTGTCATGTTGGTGGACAACAATGACAACCCTGCGACATATGAGGAAGCAATGATGAGCCCGGATTCCAATAAATGGCAAGAAGCTATGAAATCCGATATTGGATCTATGTACGAAAACCAAGTATGGACTTTGGTGGACTTACCGGATGGCCGAAAGGCTGTCGAAAACAAATGAATTTTCAAGAAGAAAACAGATGCTGATGGTAATGTTACTATCTATAAAGCTCGACTTGTCACGAAAGGGTTTCGACAAATTCAAGGAGTTAACTACGATGAGACTTTCTCACCGGTAGTGAAGCTAAAGTCTGTGAGGATTTTGTTAGCAATCGATGCATAATATGATTATGAGATATGGCAGATGGATGTCAAAACGGTGTTCCTCAATGGAGACATTGATAAAGAGTTGTATATGGTACAACCCAAAGGTTTTTTCGATCTGAAAGATGCTAACAAGGTATGAAAACTTCCACGGTCCACTTATGGATTGAAGCAAGCATCCCAAAGTTGGAATGAACGTTTTGATAAGGTAATCAAAAGCTTTGGTTTTATACAAACTTATGCAGAAGCTTGTATTTACAAGAAAGTGAGTGGGAGCTCTGTAGCATTCCTAATAATATATGTAGATGACATATTGTTGATTGGGAATGATGTAGACCTTCTTAATAATGTCAAGGATTATTTGAATAATAGTTTTTCAATGAAAGATCTTGGCGAAGCAGCTTACATATTAGGCATAAAGATTTATAGAGATACATCAAGACGCCTAATATCATTGTCACAGAGTACATATTTGGACAAAGTTCTAAAGAGGTTTGGAATGGAAGATAGCAAGAAAGGGTTCTTGCCCATGTTTCCCAGTACGACCTTGAGTAAAACTCAAACTCCAGCAACGACAGAAGATAGAGAAAGGATGAGTAAGACTCCCTATGCCTCAGCCATAGGATCTCTTATGTATGCCGTGCTATGTACTAGACCCGACATTGCATATGCTGTTAGTTTGACTAGCAGATATCAAAGTGATCCAGGAGTGGATCATTGGACAGCGGTCAAAAACATCCTTAAGTACTTGAGAAGGACTAAGGATATGGTTCTTTCTTATGGAGGTGATGAACAACTCGTTGTTAATGGTTACACCGATGCTAGTTGGAACACCGATCCGGATTATTCTAAATCTCAATCTGGATACGTATTTATTTTGAATGGTGCAGCAGTTAGCTGGAGGAGTGCAAATCAAAGTGTTGTGCCGATATCTTCAACTGAATCGGAATACATAGCTGCTTCGGAGGCTTCACAAGAGGCGATATGGATGAAGGAGTTCATTACAAAGCTCGGTGTACTGGCTTCATAATCTAGCAAGGGTTAAGAAGATACGTTGAGTACGAACGTACTCAGCAAGTTCACTAGAAAAGAAGTGTTTGATGCACTATATCTAAAGCCACATAACATAGGTCGTAGGCAATGCAAGTTTTTATAAACATTTCTTCAAAGGTTGCTTTTATTCTGAAAAGCTATGTCCATCAGCCTTCACGGGTTTACCAGAACTTTCATGGAGTTCCTTTCCCACTGCGTTCGCAGATCCTTCCCGGAACAGTGAGTAACAAGTTACAGTTCTTACACTCTGCAGAGGTGCGTCACTTTACCCATGAGAGATCAACTCTTTGTTGCACAACCAGGCAGCTTATTCCCATCCACAATTCCATGATGTGGGACCAGAAGATGATCCAAGCCAATCACTGGCCCCTTCATGATCTCACATGCCTCCTTGGTGTACACCATGCCCATATATTGAATTATGGCAATGGTTTGTACAGACCGTTAGATGCCAGAACTATCGTGGGACGTTGAGGGTTCCCACCCATATGCTGCATATCCTCTACGAACTACCAATTAATATGCACGCTACGAGTGATAACAGCCATGACCTGCACATCCGGCTACATGCGAGAGGAAGAAGATACAGCTGACTTCTCCATCCCATTTCAAATCTCATGGTTAACGCGTAATATATGGCGCAAGAATCACTGGCAACATTATCTGTTAAGTCCTAGATAATATGTTCCTTTACCGCCGGAACTTTCATAGTAGGTCATTACCTCATGGTAAATAACCTATAATCATATTATTATGAAAATAGTGTTTTGGACCTTTTTCAAATGCAGGTGATGACAACACTGGATTTGTAAAATACTTTACAAAAAATAACCAAAGGACATGAGCAAGTGTGAACTTGCCTTTTGTGATTGCAAGAATATGCACTCACGGTCTTCAAGACAATATAAGATCCAATATCTGAAATCAGCATCATTGGTCCGGTAAGGACTAATGTTTAAAGAAGCAGGATGCTTTTATGCATAAGTAATGTAATGCATTTTATAAACGCGGATCCCGGGGATAATGTTGTTCTAAGGTTGGGATACTGGAAATGGTTACTTTAGAATGTGTTGTCCTTTCAGATAAGTTTCATACTTGTGCTTCTTATTAAGGCTTGTGTGTGTGAAATAACATGTAGTGATAATGGTAAACAACAATAAGATATATGAAAGTGGAATGTTACTTAAAGACTACTTATAAAAGAATTACCTTATTTTTAAATCTTACTTTACAAGTATTGACATTTATAAGGAACTTAAGTGTTTACAATCTTAGGTATGCAAGTATAGTTTGAAACAATGTGATTGTTATTATTTTTCATCTGTTGATTTTGATGAGAGTCCTTGAATTAATTTGTTAAGAGTTGGAGATATTATTATAAGGTTTGTTGATTAAAGTGGCAAAACGAATAACTTTTGAAGAAAATATTCCTTTTCTAAGGTCTAAACAATCTTTGTTGTTAATAAAATGTGGTCGAGGTTGTTTGTGCTTGCTTGAATGGTTTGGACTTGGGATGCTTTATGTCTTAACTATAACAGACCAAAGTTAACTATAAAACACATAATAAAGTCTTTAGCATAGTATTTAAAGTATTATAGACTAAAGTTAACTTTAAAAACAAGGATGGTTTGAAAGTGTAATGATTATGATATTTGTACCTTGTGTACTTTATAATGTTTCCTTAAAGTTACTTAAAAATGGTTATTCTCCTATTTAAGTATTGGTCTCTTAATTTTGTAATGGAACAAGATCACTTATTTCCTTATAAAGGTGTGATTATAGTTTGTGGATAAGTAAATAGTACTAGTGACTACTCATGAATTATCTTCGGATTTAGTCCATTATAAGGTTGTGAGTGGAACAATGGTAAAAGGTTGTACTTGATTAAAATATCATTCTTGAAGATTTTATAATTGTTAAAGATCTTTTTAGAAAATAAACTACACATATGGTTGAAGGATAATTCAATAAAATTGTATTTATAATGTTTTGAACCATTATGACTTCATAATATTAACACTTAAGAGTAATATTATTTATTTAGATTCCATTGGCTAATTTTCAGAATTATTAGCAATTTTTATTTACCTTATATGAATTATTCATTAAGGAAATAAGTTTAACTTCAAGTTATTAAAGTATTTAAATTCTTATTTAACTCAATAGTGGAATATTATATTTTTAACATGTAGGTATTATTTTTTTGATCATTTTGGTAAATTACATTTTTTTATGATTTGAAAATAATAAGATATGATTTTTATAAGATTTATTACTTTATAAATACTTAATAAATAATAAATATTTAATTAAGTGATGCATGATTATAGTTTTAAATTATAGTTCTTATTTTTCTAAGATTTTTAGTATTTTATTTATATTTTTAATATTTATCATTATTAAAATATGAATTATCAAAGTTTCATTACTTATAAAGTCTTTATTAAATAATAATTATTTAAATAACTATTACAATAATGTTTGATAATAGTTTTAATTGATAGATTTAATTTTTCTAAACATTTTCATATATTACACATATTTTTCTGAATTATAAAACAAAAGTTGTTGATTTAACAAGATTTAATCATTTTATTTCATTTCTGGAATATTGATATTTGAATCTATATTTTTTTATCAATTTATTAAACAGGGAATAATTTTTGTACCGAGGCTAAACCTAGACACAGTCACTGACTGGTGGGGTCAGTACCACGTCAAGATGCCACACAAGCAGTGGACCGGTCAAACGGTGGATTAGGTCAAGGGTGATGTCGACATGACGTCGCTATGACGTCAGCACAACCACCACCCGGTGACGATCTATGGCGCCCCAGCAAATGAAACTAGCCTAGTTCAAATCAGCGCAACGTGCTGAACCCTATAGTGGCGGCGCCGCTCGGAAATGGTCATCGAAGTCTCGGCTTCGACGAGCTCCGACGGTGGCCGACGGTGGCATAAGGTGTGATGGTTTATTTACAATGAGATGATGTGATTTAGGGGTACTGGAGGGTTCAGGAACTCACCCTGATGATGATAGAGAGGTCGATGAGGACCGGCGCGGTCGGAGATAAGCACACGGTCGACTTTTTCGACGAACCCCGATGGAAGGGAATGATAAAATTTGCACCCACCCAAGCTCCCCTTGATCTATTGATTCTACTAAGATGAAGAGGGGAACGTGGTGGTTCTCCTTGACCACTCCATAGGCTCTGAGGTGGACTCTATCGACGGTGATGTGTGGCTCCAACGAGCTATGGTTTCAGCTAGAGGAGGAATCCTGGAGGAAGGGAGGAAATGGGGATGAGGACGAGAGAAATGAGCTCCATGGCGTTCTTATCCTTCCCCAGTGTTGGTAGTGCTAATCTTGGCGTAGATGCGGTGGCGGACGGCATCGCCGGTGTCCAGCGAGCTGCTTCCAGCTGGAGGAGGAAGACGACGACGTCGCTTTTGCGGAAAACCCCTGGCGATTCTTTCAACTCAACCGACAGTCCTTCTTCGGTCCCACCCGTCAGCTAGAGAAGAGGACAAGCTGGGCTGGCTGCTGGGCCTTTGCAAAGTGAGCGGTAAGTTTGCTGTTGCTACTCGTGGGCGACAGATAGAGAGATGAGAGAATGGGCCACGGCCAGAAACTGTTTTTTTTTTGTTTTTTTTTCTGTTTTACTTTTTAGATTTGTATTTTAATCTTTGATTTGAACTTTTCTAACAAAGTTTATTTGCTGAATACTTGCAGCAACAATTGACATTGATTGAGATTTATTTTGTAAACCTTTATGATAAATATTTTTATATTTCTTTATTTTCTTTATATGAACCCCTTTTAATATTTTGTAGAATCCTTTGTTATTAATTTTCTTTCTATACTAAACCATGGCTTTATTAAATTATATAATGATCCTATATCATTATTTGATGCAGGATATACAAATAAATTATTTGGTTAATATTACTCCCATAGATCTAGGGAATAATAGGGTATATATATTTTATTATAACTAGCATAATAGTTAGGGTTTGAATTGTAAATGCTTACTTTAAAGTTTAGGGTTGTTAATATACTTATATTCTTTTGTTGATGTGAGTAAAGATTTAATGGCTAAAACACATTGTCTTTATGTTTGTGATCTTTAATGATATCACCATTAAAAATAGACAGTTATACCCTGGAATGTCTGATGGAAAAGAATTAATAAAGATAACTCTTAAGCACATAGGTTTATGATAATTGGAAATGACAGAAATGTGCTTAAGTGATTTGCTATAGGAAAATATTCCTTATAACACATTGTTAATATAAAATGATTTATCCAACAGATGAGCTGGCCATTAAGCTTGATCATAGCTTTAGGGTTTAGTATTTACTAAGAATTTCTATCTTCAATAATTCAGAATTCTTGACTTCTACTTAAAGAATTCCTTCCCTGGATATATTACTTCTCCATGTCCATCATCATGTGTTCATATGCTGAGATTTACTTCACAAGAATATTCTTATCCACCTTTTATTCTTCTAAACCGATTGATAAATCCAATGAGTTTTACACTAAAGCTTTTCATAATCTTCACATATCCAGACTTGGTTATATCAACTACTCTTTTGCTGATAACCTCCAATCCAACAAGTAGCTACTTCTAACTCCATTCCTATTCTTACATAATCATCCACCACTAATATTACTCCGGTTGATGTATATATCAAACTACTCCCCTCAAAATCTTACAATCTTTTAAGAGGAATAACACTACTTCCGTAACTCCATACTACACTAGCTTTACCTTAATCATACTATCTTATATTTACTTTACTCCAGTAACTCATACTCCAACCTCACATGATATTAATGTGACTTGTGTTGACTACTTTAGGATAACTTATCTATACTAGGGTTTAATCATGTTCTATCCACCAAGATCACTTATACATGATATAAGCATTCAATCTTGGTGACTAAAGTATGTTTATTACAATCCTTTGATCCTTTATGGATTAGGTTTCCAGTTGGCTAATCAAGATTTCATCAATACAACATTACAGTTGTATTGGAATCCTCTACTTAATATCTCTATACAAGCTTCCTTGACTATACAATCTTGATCCCATAGGATTACTCCTATTAATTACCTTCAATATTCATCCTTGTAATCTTTACCTCAGATACCCTTCTATCATTTCAGGAGTGAGTTAACTCCATCAATCATCCTATTGATTTAATTCTCTTTCAACACTCCCATCCTATGGATGATATTTAAATCTAGCATTACTACTTACCTTTCCTTACCTCCTTCTCTAAAGGATTTTAAGTGAATGCTATGATAAGAACAAGAGTTAATATCTCAAGAATTGATAGGTTAGGAATTGGTGAATCAATAGTTGATTAATCAACATTGATGAACAACATATATTAAGATAAGATTCAGTAGAGATGATAAAGATTGGTATGGAAAGAAAGATATATGGTGAATGATCTTGACTTAGTTTCTTTCCTACTCAATCTCACTAGAGAGTTAAGGTTAGGTATTACCATGATACTCATGGTATAAGTAGATGAGATTAAGATAGATCAAGATTTAGTTGTTACATTCCTATTGCTTAAGTTATATTTGTAACTTGGTATTCATGAGTTATTGTTCTTAATATTATGGTATGATCCCTTAAGGATCAGATATTAATCATTAAGCAATACATTAGGATTTAATTTGATTATATTTGATAGACCCTTAGATCAAATCACGTTCTCCCAAATAAGGTTTAAGCAAAGGTCATATTGAAACTTATCGCAGTCAACTTGATGATCTACTTCAATTCCATCAGTTGAGAGAAGCTTCAATCACTTGGACATTTGTTCAAAAGAGCGAAAATTACTCGGATTTTCTATGCATGAATGCAATCCACAAATCTGGGTTCAACTTATTTCTAAGCTCTAATACTGGGATGTTACAGATATGCATAGCATTGGTAGAATTTCTTCTGAAATACATCCTGAATCTAGTGCATCTATTGAGAATTCTGAACAACCACATGAGGAAGTCCTTGAGAAGGATGACAATGAACCTCTCACGAGGAGTAAGAGACAGAGGATTGCATAATATTTTGGTAATGATTTCATCATGTACCTTGTGGACGATACTCTCATATACATTGCCGAGGCATATGCACCTCCTAATGTAGATGATTGAAAAGAAGTTGTCCAAAATGAGATGGACTCGATTCTTTCTAATGAAATTTGGGAATTATCAGAATGACCCTATGGTTGTAAATCTATGGGCTATAAGTGGGTGTTCAAGAAGAATCTAAGGCCTGATGGTTCTATTGAGAAATACAAGGAATGACTTGTAGCTAAGGGCAACACATAGAAAGAAGGCGAAGATTACTTTGACACCTATTCACCTGTCGCTAGACTGACCACCATTCGAGTAATATTGTCCCTGGTTTCCTCTTATGGCCTTCTCGTTCATCAAATGGGCGTGAAGAAATCTTTCCTTAGTGGAGAGTTGGAAGAGGAGATCTATATGGATCAGCCGTATGGGTTTATGGTAAAAGGTGAAGAGACAAAGGTGTGCAAGTTATTAAAATCTTTATATATCCTGAAACAAGCACCTAAGCAATGGCAGGAGAAGTTTGACATAACTATACTTTCTACTAGCTTTGTCATTAATGAGGTTGATAGATGTGTTTACTACCGCAATGGTGGGGGCGATAGTGTTATATTATGTTTGTACATGGATGACATTCTGATCTTTGGTATAAAACATGAAAGTGATAAATAAAGTCTAGTCTTTCTTGTCAAAGAGTTTTGATATGAAAGATCTGGGAGAGGCTGATGTGATTCTGAACATCAAGCTTACTAATAACAAGAATAGGATTACTTTAACGCAATCTCATTATGTTGAGAAGGTCTTAAGCCAATTTTTCTTTATTGATGGAAAGACTTCTCCAACACCTTATGATACCAGTTTGACATTAATAAAGAATAAGAAGAAACCAACAAATCAGTTGAAATATTCACAAATTGTTGGTTCTCTCATATACTTAGCAAGCACTACAAGGCCCGATATCTCTTTTGATATGAGCAAGT
The DNA here is from genome assembly GCA_916181665.1 of Avena sativa. Taxonomy (NCBI): domain Eukaryota; kingdom Viridiplantae; phylum Streptophyta; class Magnoliopsida; order Poales; family Poaceae; genus Avena; species Avena sativa. The sequence continues at coordinate 25,998,417 of OV702286.1, read as the reverse complement.
TGAGTAGGTTCATGTCTAACCTGTGTATTGATTTTTGGCATGCACTTAAATGGGTCATGCGCTATCTATGTGGTATAATGAGTTATGGCATTCACTATTCAGGGCACCCTGCTGTGCTTAAAGGATACAGTGATTCGAACTGGATCTTTGAGTTGATGAACTCTACCCCACAAGCAGGTCTATGTTTACCCTTGGAGGTGGCGCGATGTCATGGAGGTATCGTAGACAGACCTTATTGATGAGGTCAATTATGGAAGAAGAACTTACTGTTTTAGACACAACCATTGTTGAGTCAAAATGGCTGGGTGAGTTGTTGATGGACTTGCCTGTGGTTAAAAAAACTTTGCCGGAAATCATTTTGAATTGTGACAACCAAATTGTTATTGTTAAGGTGAAAATTTCTAAGAATAACGCGAAGTCATCAAGACATGTGAAGAGACATTTGAAATCTGTCAAAAAATTGAGAAACTCTAGAGTAATAACTGTTACGTATATTCAAATAGACAATAACCGGATAGGCCCCTTTACAAAGGGACTATCACGAAATATGATAGAAAGTGCATCGAGGGAGATGGGGTTGAGACCCATGGATGTCACACCTTAGTGGTAACCCAACCTATGTGAGTGGAGATCCGGTTAATTAGGACCTGAGAAGAACAAGTTAGTGGTTTGACTGAGGAGAGTATTTTATAACTCTCTCTTTATGAAGATGCCTAACTCTCATAATATGTAAGGCAGGTTGGCAATATGCCTTAATGTGTTTCTGTTAGCGATAACTAGCAAATATGCTGCCCTACATGGCATTCCTGAGAGAACACACCTATATGAGCTCGACTGTAAATGTCGCGGTCTATGAGATTTGGATGATCTGTAATAAACTCATGAAGAGACCAAGAAGTATGATGCATATGCTCCAACCCGCATGGTAGACTACCGATAGCTAGGTACTAGTTATGATTTTGAGTGAAATCTATTGACACCAAACTTGCAATTCAAGGTTCGTCCATTGTTAAAATTGTTAATAGACGTATCTCAAGATTCTAGGCAGAATTTTAACTTAATAGTCTCACATTGGTGGCAGCTCACATGTGTGTGGCAAGAGTAGTGTGAGATAAAGTTTAGTCCCACATGGGAAGTTAAAAGGAGAGTTGCACCACCTTATAAGATAGAGTTTTGCACTACTTTATAAGAGAGTGACAATAACAAAGCTACACTCGCACCTCCTACGACGCCGCCGCTCTCCCGCCCGTCACGTCACGACGCACGCGCCGCGGGAATCTCGCCGAGCCGAGGTTTATTTTGCTTCTCAGGAAAATGTCGCTCCCGATCATGGGCTATCTGTAATCGATCCAAACATGCGCGACATGGGCTTGGTGCACACAGTGTCCTGTACGAGTTTTTCCGAACTTCTCTATATAAATGTCTATGCCGCTTGCACAACGCACACACCGAACCAATCTAAGGTTTTGGTAGCCTCTCTGCTTGCACCGCCATAGTAGTCTACTCCATCCCGCTTACCGGCGTGCACCGGCGAACGGGAGAGCAGGTCTCTGGAACCACTTTGCTTTGGGATCCTGTTTGGGAGAGAAAGAATAAGGTTTTTGAGAAGCGCTCCGCGCGACTGCTCAAGTTCGTCATCACGGCGTGTCTTCCTAGGCGATCTCTTACTCCTCGAGCGACTCGTCTTTAATGCTGACTTCTTCGACAGGCTATGGCAAACGCTGCACCTTGGCGACTTCATCGGCAACCGATCAGTACATATACCGTCATCCGATGTGTTGCTTTACTATGGCTGTTAGTACGTATACTCTACTACTATTCATGTTGATCAATACATCTAATATGTTAGAGGTTCACGTGATTGTAGTTGTTGCTGTCATTATTTATATTCTGGAATTAATTGTGAAAATTATGCATAATAATCCAACAGTAACTTTTTGGAGTGTTGAAGTTTTAATAAAAGGTTGTGTGCTACCGATGCAAAAGCCGGGTTCTTAATCCCCTTTTCAAAAAACAATTTTTTCATGATTAAGCATCTAATCACTCATGGGGAGACATGAAGTGTGGTGGTACTATTGCAACTATGGGATGCTTAGTCGCCGCATGATTTTTCGCTGCTTGATCCCTGTATCAATTCTAAGTGATCCTTGAGTTTGTACTCACATGTAACTTCCTCTGGATATTGATAAAAAAATTTGTGGATGCAATTGCCGGGGTCTTAATTCCCTTTTCAAAAAAATTCCTCATGAAGTGTGGTACGGTGGTACTTTTGCAGCTAGTTAGAAGTGTGACAGCATTGACACGGACCATCAAGTATAATAATACTTAACCATCACCATTATATTTTATGGCATCGAATTACAATACATGAGGCAGCAGCAGAAATATTTCCACGTACAAGGCCTCGATCTCCATCTAAGTACACACTGATAAACGAAGGTAAGTAACAGTGGAATAGCGATGCAGAAAATAGCAAGCAGTGGAACAAGAACTAGCGATCCAAGTCCCTAGCACGAGATACAAGCCAAATAAGAACTTAAGCTACTAATATGGCGAATCAAGGAACGATAAGTTGACAATAGGTAGCACAGTCATCCCCACCGAGACGGCGGCCGAGAGGATCAACCGACGCTGTAGAGTGAAGAGGGACCGAAGCTCGACGGCGGCCATGCGTTCAGCGATAAGATCCAGAGGAGCGGCGGACACGGTGCTGGGGTTGGGCAGGGTCTGCTTCGATGAACCTGATGTTGACGGATCCGGCGTCGCTTGTGTCAACGCGCCCAACGCTGCCTTGGGTGGTAACGGAGCCTGAAAAGGAGGTGTCTACGTGGAAACCAGGGGGTGGGGTGGGGGTCAGGATGGTGCCGCTGTCTCCAAACGAACCTGCTGCAGCTGCGGCAGGCGGGATGGCGGGGTTAACAGCCCCGGCGCCTCTAGTGGCAATACTCCCTTGTAACTGCGGCGGTGCGTGGGTGAGCACCACCACCCCTGCGCGGGCAGTGGTTACGTTCCCTTCCTCGGCGGTGCTCATGGTTGCTCCTACTACAGCAGTTTTCAGGGCCAGGTGGGAGGAAGGGTTGCAAGTTAGGGCATAGACGGGTCTAGTATATATAGCCGGGTTGAGCAAAGGGTGGCCTGGTATACACTACAGGTGCTTAAACAGAGAGAATGGTAAAGCACCCCCTTAATTAAGCGGCTTGCTCTCCACTGCTAGATGCTCTCTACTCAGTTGTGGGCTTGTTTACTTAGCACTTAGCTCAATCACTTTTGACCTCCAAACGCACACTCTCTTTTTTCATTCAAAACCACCAAGTGGCTGACTCCCTTCCGAGTCCTGAGCTCACAAACAAAATGCCTAGAGCAGGAGAGAGGTCCTTCCCCTACTGTATTCGGTGGAGGAAGAAAAGCAAGCGCCGGCACCGCATCAGGTTCGTTCATCAAAGCCACTAGAAATGGCCGCTAATTACCACCAATAATTATTACAGATACAGAGAGGAAAAAAAATTCTACTTCCACTAAACCCCATCGATCTGGCCGCAATGGCGTGTTCCGGAAGGCTCCACCGGAAAACTCCTCTAGGCGACTAATGCTTGGAGATTGCTGGATCGGGTAAAATTCAACCACCGTGTTTTACTCTGTCGGTTTGGTTTCTGAGGAGATGTTTTCCCCCACAAACATTTCCAGTGCCAGCAACATCCCTAAATAAAAAAAATAGCCGAGAAACCAATAAAAGAATTTGCACATTGCGTCTGTGAACCAACCAACACGATGGCTATCATGTATGTGGCTTCACGCAGTTGCAGCAAAGGAACAATTCTTCCAGCAGTTTCGACCCATGTACAAAGTATCGTGATGCCTAATCATAATAAGGAGATAGTCAATGACATATGCAAGATTACAACACTTCATTTTGCACGAGAACATAAGTGTGGAAATAATGTCATGGCGTCAGAATGTATTATAGGGCATGAATATCTCTTCTGCATACTGTAACAAACACAATAATTCTCAATAGTGACTTCAGTTCAGTAATCTCCTTCCAAAAATTTCTACTCTAGAAAAGGGGAAAAGGAGACCAGTACCTCGGACAACAGGTGGAATGACAGGCATGAGGGAATTAACATGACATGGCTATCTAAGTTCAACTAAAACAGATGAAAAAATCAACAGTTGCAAGTATGAGGGCATTTGACATCCCTATAGAGCACCACGAAGTTTAGCAGGAGCGTACTGTTGAAGAATAACAAAGTGAAATGAACAAGGAGGCCATGAAGGCATCAACAGATAGCAGGCACAAAATAGGCTTCCCAAAATAATTTTGAACCTGTTCTCATGGAGCTATTAATAAGCTTCATGATCAGAAAGCTGCATTATCCTATTATCGAACAAGGAACATCTCATATATTTCATTTGACAAAACCAAAGAAAAAGGTGATGTTATATCGTTACTTGGTCTTGTAGCTCTTGCAAATAAGCACTTTTCTTTTCGATCCTACCTGAGGAGATCCGTCAGTGAACATGAACAAATAAATGAATAGTACTATAAACAAGTGTTAAGTGTTGATTTAATATTCTTAGACAATTTAGATTCGATCTCTAACCGTTTGCAATATTTAGGGTCTTCGGACACATTTTTGTGTCATCAACCATTGGCAGATTTGACACCTCAAATGATGAATTCTATTTTAGCGTATGTGTTCAACGTGGTAGATGGTTGTTTAATCTAGCCACATTCTTATTTCAAGCATCGCACACTTTTAACTATGAAATAACAAGTAATACCAGCAGAAACCGGATCTTGTAGGCAAGGTATATGTAGTCTTCTTACTTATTTGCTTGCTTTTCAATCTTTCCCATATATATTGTGCGTGGTTCCTTGCCACAAATCTACATATACCTTGCCTACAAGATCTTGCTTGAATTTTACCATATATAGCATATGTGGGTCCTTATTTGTATTTGTGTATTAAACCATTCCCACATGCTCGTGGATGGATCCATGAATAATATTCACATGCCACATGGGTTTGTTCACATGTTATAATCCAAATCATGCTCCCATATGGTCACATGTGAATTCATCTTATTTTTTTCTTTAATTCCATTAATTGGATTTTTAGCTCAAATACATGATCCCATGCACATGAATGTTGTTTTCAAAAAATAGAGCATAAATGCATGCTTGTCACATTTCCATGGCACATGCATTATGGTCATCAAACTCATGGCTCATGTACTCGCCTTCTCGGTCCGACCAAAGAAACTTTATTTTCTTGCCGAGTTGATTCAGTGCTTCATTCTGGAATTCTTTTAACTTTTCAAAGGCTTTCGACTTATGTTTCATCAAGTAGATATATCCATATCGACTCAAATCATCAGTGAAGGTAATGAAGTACTTAAAACCACCCCTGGCTGTCATGCTCGTTGGTCCACATACATCACTATGTACTAGTCTAAATAAGTCGGACGCCCTTTCGCAACTCTTTACAAAATGTGTCTTGGTCATTTTGCCGAGTAGAAAAGATTCGCATGTCTCGAACGACTCCAAGTCGAACGAAGTTAGGAGTCCATCATCATGGAGATTCTTCATGCGTTTCCAACTTATATGACCAAACCGACAGTGTCAAAAGTAAGCCATATTCAGATCATTTGGTTTCAACCTTTTAACATTTATGTTATAAAACCGACTCACCATAAAGATTCAAAATAAATAACCCATCCTAGATGGGTGGAAAGCCGTGAAACATATCATTCAAATACAAAAACAACCATTATTCTTGATATTCGACTCATGGCCTTGCCTCATCAAACATGAAGCAGAAATAATGTTTTGACTGAGCACTGAAACATAATAACAATTATTCAGTTCCATAATGAATCTGGAAGGTAAATGGAGTTGCATAGTGCCGACTTCCAATGCAGCAACTCTTGCTTTGTTGCCGACTCGAAAATCAACCTCGCCTCTTGCTACGCTCCTAGTTCTTACCAGTCCCTGCAATGAGTTGCAGATGTGAATAACTGATCCGGTATCATATACCCAAGAACTATTAGGTGCATCAGCAAGATAAATGTCTATAACATTGCAAACAAGTGTACCTGAGTTGGAAGTCATACCTCCACTCTTGGCTTTGTCGGCCAAGTACTTGCTGCAATTCCTCTTCAAGTGGCCACCCGCCTTGCAGTAGAAGCAAGTGGATCCGGCTGAATGAGATGGCTTAGTCCCTGAGGAAGCGATTGGGATCGGGTCCTGAGCCTACTTTCCTCCCGAATTAGCCTTCTTCCTAGTCCAAGAACTCTTCTTAAACTTATCCTTATTTTGTACCACCAACACTTGACTGGCTCCCTTCTTAAGATCCGCCTCTGCCTGCTTGAGCATCACATGCAATTCAGTGAGCTCCTTATCCATACCATGCATGTGGTAGTTCGAAATGAGCTAACCATACGCACTAGGAAGAGTGTTCAGAATTATATCTGTAGCAAACTCTTCGCTAATGGGGTAGCCAAGCCTCTCCAGAGACTGCATGTAACAAACCATTTTGATCACATGTGGACTTAGTGGATCACCATCCTTAAGCTTGCAACTCAGCAAAGCCTGAGAGACTTGATACCTGTCAGTCTTTGCCTGAGCCTGGAACATACTTTTGAGGCTTTCGATCATATCGTAGGCCTCAACATTCTCGAACTGCTTTTGCAAGTCTGGTTCTATGTGAGCAAGCATAAGACAGCTTATATTTGTGGACTCATCCTTAGCCCGACAGTAGTCATTGGTGGCAGCGACAGTCGCATTCTCATTTGGCTCATCTGGAAGTGGGTTGTCTAGGACATGGTCCTTCTTTTATTGTTTAAGAACAATTCTCAGATTTCAATACCAGTTGGTAAAATTAGTGTCGTTCAGTTTATCTTTCTCAAGAATGGTTATCAAAGAAAAACCGGATATCTGAGAGTGGCTGCTACTTGGTGCCATGATCTACAACAGAAATATGCAAAACACTTAAGACATGTATTCATAAAAGAGCAAGCATATTAAACACTTTAATATTTTATGCTCCCACTAGAACTAACACCCCTCCGATGGTTACTTAGTGATTTAGGATCCTAGATAAGCAAGTCAGCTAGTAAGATTTAGCATCACCGCTAGCCGCCAAGTGATCTAGGTACACAACTCGTTGTCAATCGCATCTCATACGACTCCTATTGGTCTGGTGGCATCACATGCCCCGGCTCCCATCCGAATTTTCCGAGTCCCACAACCGTTGTGATAGACCCGTCTAGCTTACCGAGTGTTTCTACTGTAAGAGTCCGACTCGAACCCACCTAGTCAGAAAGAATTGGCAGCATCTCAATTTTATGAGCCTACTACCAAAAATGTCTGACTTGTGATGGTGTAAACACTGGCGGGAAAACCGACTAGACCTTATTTGAGGGATTAAATTTTACCGACTATCTAATAGAAGTAAAACAGAGACATATCAACAACACAAAATAAAGCAATTATAATGTGAAATGGTATGGCTCTCTTCAGGGCGATCTCCATCTCCACAAAGCTTGTAATCCGGCTCGTGCCAACTCTTGTCACTTGCCTTCTTACACCATATCGCCGACATGTACATCGACTTGTACGCCATCCTGATTCTCCACACAGCTACACTAGTTTAGTAAAGTAAATTACATGTAGAATCCGACACACAGGTCGTTATACAATAAAATGATAGCACCTACGCTCCATCCGGCTGACAAAACCATGATTCGCAGATCACGTATGTATTACACACATACATCACATGCACATGAATCATACCATTCACAACTTCCTACAAAAACAAGTTATGCATAAATACGATATCTACCGGCGTTGTGAAACTCGGAACAACGTCTAACGCGTTACGACAGGGTGAAGCCGGCGGTCCCACTAGCCGGATAGCGGGCGGGGACCGAAGGGGAAGCCCCCTCGAGGGTGCGGGCAAATGTAGATCTCATCTACATTCTAAGCATGGATTCTGACCATCATTCCAACTCGATCAAACTCTTTTGATCTTCGATCACCGCTTCTGGATTTACGTGTCATAGTCTACCTCGATGGCGAAAACCGACCGGTAGGGGTATGTCGTTCCACAACCTCAGCAGTATGATCACGGAAATTCAGATCTACCATTCCCCGAGTACAGTTGATCCAATCAACCTCATACAAAACCGATCTATCTCATAGATCGACCACCAAAACAGCATATCCAATCTACAGCCAACCGCATATAACATATGCGTGATCTCGAGCCTAAAACCAGAAGCTATCTCTCTGATACCACTCTTGGTCCACGTAGAGATAAAACAAAAACTTTTTCTTCTAACACGGTGATCCGTAGATCTAGCTGAGGTAGAAGGCCACGAGGATTACCACTAGAAGCTCGGTTGCGGATTACTAATGTAGCGCGTCAGTTGATGCAGTGCAGTCCTCACGATCCGATCCGATCATGATCGTCCTGGTGCTAATCGTACAACACCTCTGCTGGTATCCACACGTACAAAGGGAAGCACCGGCGGTGAACTGCTAGGTTCGTTACGATGGCTGGACTGCTATGGAGCTAGGGTTTCCAACGCATGGAATGACCTAACCGATCAACCCTTCTGGGTTTCTCTGCCCCAATATATATAGGTAGTGAACGTGGGCTCCACTCACTCGTGCCCCATTCACTAAAGCCCATATAATATTAGTCATCGTGAGTCCGACTCACTTACTCAGTCCAAATCCGGATCGGGTCCAACCCAACCAGATATCTGGTTCAAATACAATCCGAAGTTGCTCCCGCTCTTAAGTGTGTGACCCCACAGGCTCATGGCTACTTGGACACATTGAAGTCCGACTCTCAATCGATCAGTCGGTAGAACGTGCCGACTCCCAAGTACCAAAGAGTCATGACGACTTGCCTTTCCAATGCGACTTGTGTCCGAGTCCCTTTTGCCTCACGATATACCTTGTTAGACTATAGGCGAATATTTATTATCCCTTAAATAGTCTGACTCTTTTCTCGATCCGAGATAAGTGATTCACACGACTAACTCTTAGTCGATCGTCTTAGTTAACACTTAACCGAGTCGCGCATGGCCATGCTTTCAAAATCGTATCTCATGAGAGGGCCCAGAGAATATCTCTCCAAGTGGAGGGGCAAAATCCCATCTTGGTTATTCACATCACGCTGCTTGATTCTCAGTCGGCCCTAACTCTGCCTTTATAACTGCCTAGTTACGGATCAGCGTTTGACAAAACCTAAGTCGATGATCCTCAACTCGGACTATGCAACAACCTCGGGTCTAAGGATTACATTGATTGAGATATACAAATGAAAACTTGTTCGTTGTACCTCAATATGGATCAATCCGACTTGCTAAACTCTTTAGCCGAATCTGTGTAAGTCAGAATAGCATCTCCATGCCCATGACAAGTGGAACCGAGTCATCAAGCCGACTTTCACATTTGTCTAAGTTGTGTGTCCAGCACAACCTTAATGACCAAGGATATTTAGTACAAACAACATTAATGCATAGTTCCACAACTAAATCACATATTCAATGATACACATCAGATGTTTATAAAAGGACTACTTTATATCTTTATGAATACAATGGGAATATCATCATACATGATTGCCTCCAGGGCATATTCCCAACAACCTTCTCGTAGCGGCGCCGACATAACTCCTCCTTCGACAATAGCAGCGGGCGAGCTCGCAATCCGGATCTCCTGCCACGGCATGGAGAAGCGTGGATGCTTCCGCCCAAATCACGGCTCGATTTGCTGGCCATGGCAAGATGGGGGTCAGCATGGAGGTGGGCAGCGGTGATTTTTCAACGACGGATGTGGCAGGAATAGGAGACAGGGGCGGACGGCGGCGAAGGTTTCTGGGTGGGGGAGGAAGAGGAAAATAGATGCGGGATACCACATCGAGGCGCCCCCGCACCGAATATATGTGGGCGGATGGGCTCGATGCGGGATACCGCAAAAAAATTCATGTTTTCTACTTGTTTGCGGTATTTGGAAAGACCATTTTTGCCTCGATACCGTGTATCGGCCCAAAATTTTGCGGGCCGGACGATACGCAGTATCTGCTAGAGATGCTCTAACCAAACAACAAGCAAGGATATACCTATGGAAAGTTACAACAACTTGATCGGATAGGATTGGTTCTATTAGATCAACACACGCACTAAGGATGGCAATGCAGCGGGTTTATATGGATAGGCCAAAACCAAATCCAGATCCAAATCCATGAGCCTCACTCTAGCCCATCCGCGAAAGTATCCATGGGTATAGATGTTGCCCCAGATCGAAACCTGGTGGATATCCGTTGGTTTACTCTCTATGTACATAGAACAAAAATATTTGAACCAAATAGTACTTCAAATATGCCAAATCAAAATACATAGATGTCTCATCACAATAATCTCAGGAACATAATTAATACTTTTTATTATAAATTTTCAATACAACATCTAATATACACAAGGCCAATCTTAATTATTAAAAATAATTAGCTAGGGTTATGCATAGACCATTAGTTAGGTGGACTTTGGGCCTATGGTAAGGGAGGTTGGGCCTATTAGTGACTCTGGCACATGTAATGGTAAAAATCAATGCTCACTGACATGTGGGGCCTACTCGTTAGCCGGGTATACGTTGGATATCTATAAAGTGAAACCTTTGCCCATCACTAGTGGAAACGAGGCCTTTGGTTGAGGTCAGAAATGGGCTTTAACACTGGTTCTCCTACGAACCGGTGTTAAAGGGGGCGCCCGTACCAGCGTGGTCCAGAAAGCAAAAAGGAGCACCCCCTTTAAAACCGGTTCGAGCCAGGAAGTGGTGTTAAAGGCCCTGCACCAGTGGCCCACGCAGCCCCCTTTAACATCGATTCGTGGCTAGAACCGGTGTTAAAGGGGGTGCCCCTATATAACACATCGTAGCCCACACCCCTCTCTCTCATATTTTTACTCTCTCATTTTGGATCTTAGCAAGAGGGTGAGAGGTGTGCTAGTTTGTGTTTTTTTCCTATGCACAAGAGGTGTTCGGTGAAATGCCCGAGAGCTCGAACTAAGTTTTCCCGTTGCTCTTTCCTTCTCGGTCGAGGTTGGCAACTTTATTTTTTCATGTGTCATTGATGTACTATATAAGTGGTCATCTCCCTATTAATTTTTGATATAGAACTATATAATGCAGATGAACCGGCAATGGATGTACGGTGACCGATGCACTTCCGAGTACATTATGCGCCTCCAAAATTTCATCGTTGTGGCTAATGCAAACCGTGGTCACAATGGTTTTATATGATGTCCGTGTGTTCACTGTCAGAACAAGAAAGACTACTCAAATACCAGAACCATTCACGCCCACCTGCTTCAATCCGGTTTCATGCCCAGCTATAATTGTTGGACCAAGCATGGAGAAAAAGGGGTTGTGATGGAAGACAACGAAGAAGAAGATGATGATGACAACTATCATAATATGTATCCTGAATACGATGATACTGCAACGGGGGTAGATAATGAAGATCAAGAGGCAGCAGATGGGCCCGCTGATGAAGATCTTGGTCGGTCCATTACTGATGCAAAGGAAGAATGTGAAACTGAAAAGGAGAAGGAGAAGCCGGAGCAGATGTTAAAGGATCACAAAACATTGTTGTACCCAACTTGCGAAGATGGCCACAAAAAGCTAGGTACCAGACTGGATTTGCTGCAATGGAAGGCAGAGACCGGTGTGACTGACATCGCATTTTCAAAGTTGTTGGTAAAAATGAAGAATCTGCTTCCAAGAAATAATGAATTACCTGACAGTACATACCAAGCAAAGAAGGTTGTCTGCCCTCTAGGATTAGACATGCAGAAGATACATGCCTGCATTAATGACTGCATCCTCTACCGCGGTGAGAAGTACAAGAATTTGGATGCATGCCCGGTATGCACTGCACTGCGGTATAAGATCAGACGAGACGACCCGAGCAATGTTGAGGGCGAGGCCCCTAGGAAGAAGGTTCCTGCCAAGGTTATGTGGTATGCTCCTATAATACCACGGTTAAAACGTCTCTTCAGAAATAAAGAGCATGCCAAGTTGTTGCAATGGCACATGGAAGACCGTAAGAAAGACGCGATGTTGAGACATCCTGCTAATGGGTCAGAGTGGAGAAAAGTCGAGCGAGAGTACCCGGACTTCGCACGTGACGCAAGGAACTTAAGGTTTGGTCTAAGTACATATGTCATGAATCCTTTTGGTGAGCAGAGCTGCAGTCAGCACCTGTCCTGTGACTCTATGTATCTATAACCTTCCTCTTTGGTTGTGCATAAAGAGGAAGTTTATTATGATGCCAATGCTCATCCAAGGCCCGAGGCAACCCGGCAACGAAATTGATGTGTATCTAAGGCCATTAGTTGAAGAACGTTTACAGCTGTGGGCCAAACCAGGTGTACGTCTGTGGGATGATCATAAAGGGGAGCCATTTGACCTATGAGCGTTGCTTTTTGTAACCATCAATGATTGGTCTGCTCTTAGTAACATTTCAGGGCAGACAAACAAGGGATTCAAAACATGCACGCACTGTTTAGATGAGACTGAAAGTGTATATTTGGATAAATGTAAGAAGGTTGTGTACCTAGGGTATTGTTGATTTCTTTCGAACCTGCATCCCATAAGAAAGAAAGGCAAGCATTTCAAACGTCTGGCAGAACCCCGGAGGAAGCCTTTCCTCCGTACCGGTGAGGAGGTATTTGGTATGTTCAGGGACCTAGAAGTAATCTTTGGAAAAGGTCCTGGCAGTCTATCTATTCCGAATGATGATGCCGGACACGCGCCCATGTGGAAGAAGCAATCTATATTTTGGTACCTAACCTATTGGAAAGTCCTAGAGGTCCGCTCTTCAATCGACGCGATGCACATGACGAAGAATGTTTGCGTGAACCTGCTAGGCTTCCTGACAGTGTATGGAAAGACAAAAGATACACCGGAAGCACTGCAGGACCAGCAACGTATGAAAGACCCTGAAGAGCCTATGCATCCTGAGAACGAGAAGGGTAAAGGACGCCACTTAACTCCTGCCAGCTACGCTCTTACCAAAGTAGAGAAGGAAATATTTTTGAATGCCTGAGTAGTATCAAGGTCCCGTCTGGCTTCTCGTCGAATATAAAGGGAATAATAAATGTGGCAGAGAAAAATTCCAAAACCTGAAGTCTCATGACTGCCACGTGATTATGACGCAATTGCTTCCAATTGCATCGAGGGGGCTTCTACCTGAAAATGTTCGAATACCCATTGTGAAGCTATGTGCATTCCTCAATGGAATATCTCAGAAGGTAATCGATCCAGAAATCCTACCAGGGTTACAGACAGATGTGGCCCAACGTCTTCTCAGCTTTGAGTTGCTGTTCTCACCATCCTTCTTCAATATTATGACGCATATCCTGGTGCACCTAGTAGAAGAGATTGCCATTCTCGGTCCTGTATTTCTACACAATATGTTCCCCTTTTAGAGGTACATGGGAGTCTTAAAGAAATATGTTCATAATCGTGCTAGGCCAGAAGGAAGCATCTCCAAGGGCTATGTAACAGAGGAGGTCATTGAGTTCTGTGTTGATTTTATTCCTGACCTTAAAGAGATTGGTGTTCCAGAATCACGACAAGAGGGGAGACTGCGTGGAAAAGGCACCCTAGGATGTAAAGCAATGATATGTAGGGACGGGCATTCTCTCAATCAAGCACACTACACGGTTTTACAAAGATCTATCTTGGTTGCCCCGTATATCAATGGACACAAGAATTTTATACGCCTCAAACACCCGGGGCAGTCTGATGAATGGATTATAAGTGAACACATGGAGAGTTTTGGCGGCTGGCTACAAAGACTTCTCATGAATAACACCACTGTTGGGGATCAGCTATACTTGTTGGCCAGGACACCATCTTCGACCGTATGTACTTTCCAAGGGTACGAGATAAATGGGAATACATTTTACATGATAGGCCAAGTTAAAAAGAGCACCAACCAAAACAGTGGTGTCCTCTTCGATGTAGCAAAAGACAATGGGCAAAAGACCACGTATTATGGGTTCATAGAGGAGATATGGGAACTTGACTATGGGCCTAATTTTAAGGTCCCCTTGTTTCGGTGCAAATGGGTCAAGATAACAGGAGGAGGGGTTGAGGTAGACAAGAAGTACGGAATAACAACAGTGGATCTCAACAATCTTATGAAGGTAGACAAGAACTTAGATGAACCATTCATCTTAGCCAATGATGTGGCTCAGGTTTTCTATGTGAAGGACATGTCTACCAAACCGAAAAAATAAAAAATAAGCAAACAGATACATCACACGATGAGCCAAAGCGTCACATAGTTCTTTCAGGGAAAAGAAACATCATGGGAGTGGAGGACAAGACACACATGTCAGAAGATTATAATAAGTTTGATGAAATTCCGCCCTTTAGAGTGAAGACTGACCCAACAATCCTGTTAAACTATGCTGATACTCCAAGGTTACGACCGACGCGATCATAAGATTGACTATATGTATTAATTGAGCTATTTTTGGCACACATATATGTCTCAACATGGAAATTAATGTAATATTTCTTCTGTTAACACTATATGTATTAAATGAGCCCTTTTTCTTCTCGCCATTTCTTCCCGCCATTTCTTCCCGCGCATTTTGCCCGCCCTTTCCCATATGTTACTAGTTTGAATAGTTAGGATTTTATTTTTTGAAAACAAAAAATGTTTTAGGATTAATTATTCAAATACAAACAATTTTCATGTTGAAAGTTTTGTCAGATTCCAAAGAATACAAAAGATGCTAAATTTAAATATCCAAACAATTCAAAAATGTTAATACAAAATAAAATATGATTTTCTCTAATAAAATAGGGTTATATTCATTTTAAGATGCTTAAGATTTCTTAAGTTCAAAGTTTTAGGTGTTTAATCATTTTGAAAATTTATATTTAAGTGTTTTAATCATTTTGAAAATTTTCATCTACAGTAACTATAAAATGTTTTTATATGAATGCATAGATCTTATTTTTCTAAAAATTATAATATATTATTCATATTTTTCTGAGTTGCAATGAAAAATATATGAATTTTCTAAATTCTATCCTATTTTTTGAAATAAAAATGCCCCCAACCCTTTAATGTACGAAATAAATGCCCCCCCTTTAACACCGGTTCCATCCACGAACCGGTGTTAAAGGGCAGGTCCGCGCGCGAAACGAATTCCCCCCTTTAACACCGATTCGTGGCTGGAACCGGTGTTAAAGGGGGTATAAAAGCACGCGTCCTCTTCCTCTTCCCCCAGATCGAGCAGATCAAGGAGCAGAGGAGCTAGTAGAGGACAACGCCGCCAGGCTGCTCGACGCGCCGTTGCCATCCGCCGCCGTGCCCGTGCTGTTTGCCATCGCGCCCGCGCAGTCCCACCGCCGTCCACGCCCAGTGCCGCGACGCCCGGAGCCGCCCCCACAGCGCCCGCGCCGCCGTCCGCCACCGCGCTGTTCGCCACCGGCGTCCATGCCCGGTGCCGCGCCGCTCGGAGCGGCCGCCAACCTTCCTCTACTGGACGTCGCGCGCGCCAACCCCGTCGTTTGCCGCCGGTGAGGAGCCAAATTTGGTTGAATATTTGATATATTGTTTTATATTGTTGTATATATGTGTATATATTGTTATTGCTGTATACATGTGTATATATTGTTATATATATGTGTATATATTGTTATTGTTGTATATATGTGTATATGTATTGTTGTATATATGTATATATATTGTTGTTGTTGTATATTGTTGAATGCATATATAATGTTATTGTTGTATATATATGTGTATATATTGTTGTTTATATTGTTGTATATATGTGTATATATATTGCTATTGTTGTATATTGTTGAATGTGTATATATTGTTATTGTTGAATATATGCCACCGCGCCCCCGCGCCGTCCGCCACACCGACAACCACCGCGACCATTGTCGTCGACCTTGACCCGCTTCCCTCGCTGAGCCTACACACGTGTTGTGTTGGTTCGAACGCACACCCCCACGCATCCCCGCTCTCGCCCTAGAGCCGCCAGCCGCTGCCCTAGCACACCTCTCATTGTTAATAGAATTATAACCATGCATTGTTAACCAACTTTCATGACAAGTTAATTAGAAGAAGTAAATGTACCCTCTCATATGAATCCAGGGTTTCTCCGAATTAGGGTTTGGACCCCGTTTAAAATGACCAAGCATGTATTAGGGTTACATTTCAATACTGTTAACATGTCATATCATCATCCTTGCTCATTTCAATAGATGTATTACTGATATTTATGTGATAATATTATTATTTTAGAAACTATGGATCCACTCAGTAGAAACCTTGAAGAGGAAGAAATAATGGAGAACATTATCCACGAGGACACCTCACAATATCTGAACTTGGAGGGACATGACGACAGCTCAAGTAGTCATGGAGAAGATGATGACTCCGGTTAACGCACTTTAGTGATTACAAAGTCCGTCGAGGTATATGCATAGATTAAGCTTCTGCTGACTTGCACCGATTGATTTGTATATATGTACATGTATTAATTAATGCTTCTTTCTTCTTTTAGCCCTCCGGATCGACCAGCCAGCAACAATATTCTTCTTCTAAAAAGAGGAAGCGAGGCGCGAGCCATCGGTTGAAAGATCGTGCAAAGTTCACGATCGAAGCAGTCCGTGTTGATGGCAGGCCGATGGAGCCCAAGAAGGCTGCAGACAAATTTATACGCCAGGCTAGAGTTCTTGTTAGGGACCAAATCCCAATCACAATTGAATATTGGAATAAGCCAAAGAAGGGCGACGGTACCTTTGTCGATGAAAGATCCAAAGAAACGCTTTGGACTTCGTTGTTGGTAAATTTCACCCTACCGCTAGAGGAGGATGAAAATAAACCGGTTATAAAGGAAAAGGTCAAAGAGTGGACTCTAGAAAAGATGGTTGAGGCTTTCCGCAACTGGAAGACAAAATTGAACAAATTTGTCAAAGCTCGCGAGACTCCAGATTTCGAAGAACCATATTATGCGAAGATAAGACCTCACTGGCCCGAATTTGTGGCGTACAATGAAGGTGCTATAGCTACAAAGAGGTCAGAAACCAATACGCTAAATGCCCGGAAGAAGTAATATCACCAGAGGACGGGGACAGGTGGCTACATATCTCTGAGGCCTAAGTGAGAGGAAGCTGAGAAGGCCCTGCAAGCTAGAGGGATCACACCCCAGACACATGGGTGGGACCTACGTGCAAAGACTTGGTTCTACGGAATCGGGGCAAGGTTGGACCCAGAAACGGGATTGTGTATCTTCCCAACAATACTTGCCAAACCCGTCACTGAACTCATCATGGCATACGAAGAAACAGCCGCCAGGACCTTCCATCCCGACAGAGAGAATGACCAGCTGACATGCGCCATCGGTAAAAAAGAACACCCTGGACTTGCACGAGGCACAGGGGGTATGACGTGGAAGGATGGGTTTGCCGAGTGGGGCGACTCTTACAGATGCAGCCGCAGAAAAGAAAAAGAGCGTACAGACCAAATGAAACAAATAGAACATGCACTTGTGGCCCTGCAGGTGCAAGTGAATGAACAAAAGATCCAGCAAGCTACCGGCCCATCTCATCGGCACGAAGGGCCTGCATTGGAAGCTGCCGACGGCCCAGACTCTGCGCGGAAAAGTAGCGTGGCTTCCACGGAGAACGTGCAGCCCACTCTTGAAATGGCGGGTCATCGATACCCCGTGGATGAGATCACGGAGATCAAACACGCTGAGCTGCATGTGAGATTAATGGGCTTATACATTAAGGTGGCGGTCGGCTATGCCTTACCTCCTGTAGCTGGCGGAACTTACCACTGCCGACCGATTCCAGATGGCTATGCTATTGTCCGGGTGGATGAGGTTGTGAAGGAATATGAGGAAGCACAGCTTGAACATGCTACAAGTGAAGGGGAAACTCAACTCAAATTTGCATTGAAAACAACCATTATTTGCAAGAAGGAACACACCGTGCTTCCAAATTGGAGTCCACTGGCACCCCCTCCGTCTCCTGCTTTTCAGCCATCTCATGTGCAGCAGCCATCTCCTGCGCGTCAGCCATCTTCAGCATTTCAGCCATCTCTTGCGCGTCAGCGTAAGCGGAAGAGCACTGCCACGAAGAGCATCACTAGCACTGCCACGAAGAAATCCGCAGGAAACCGTACGCCAAAGAGTTCATGAAACTACTTCCCGCAGCCTTCCGCCAAGCCATTGCCAGTATTACCATGGAATCGCAGCGACGAGGAGACCAAGAGGATCTCGGAAGAAGAGGTCAAAATTTTTTTTGCACCTAGACGGGCCGAGCCAAAGGAGAAACTAGACCCGGCGATGGTGGAGAAGTTTTACAATAATCTTTTGAAACCTGAAACTCCACTTGTGCCGGACTACGAGCGCCAGATTATGAAGGGTGATGCAAGGCGGAGGGAGTCTGAAAGTAGCAGTCAAGCGGCACCCCAGAAAACAGTTCCCATGCTCGGAGAGGAGGAAAACCAATCATGCGCCCCGCTCCAAGTGTTCGACACACGGATAGCTCCTCCTATAAATGATTACGAGGCAGAGCTACAAAGAAAGGCTAATTAGATGGGGATGACTTACATTGCATACTTGAACATCATGGGAGACAACTTGCCCAAAGGCGATGCCAACCCCATAAACCCTTCGAAGTATGGGAAGAATCTCGTCAAGAAAGAGGGGCTCAAGAATCTACCAACAAAGATGCGAATATTGCATAAGTGGTACCTTGATTTCTGTAAGACGAGAAAGGAAGAATGGATCACGACACATATAAGAGATCAGATTTTCTTGTGCGGATACGACGAGATCACCTTCAACATTCAAGACTTGCATTTTATATTCAATCAGAAGGAACTCGACAAAGCTGCCATCAGCCTTTATTGTGTATAAGTACTATTTCTGTAATTTCTATCTGATCTCATTCAATTCATTAATTGCATGTATATATATGCTCACCATATATTTATATACTATTATGCAGGAAAAATGTTATGGAATGCATGAAATGAGACCCTTTTGATATTTGGTTCGTTGACCCAAATAGAGTTCATGATGCAGTGGTACAACACAAACCCGGGCAAACAGAAGATTTTTTGCTAGGGTCTTTACTGAGACAACAAACCAAAAGGGAAATACTATTGCCTTACAACTTCTCGTGAGTGTTACCCTCTCTTGTACACATTCTGTTTCGGATTACTCGATGTTAAGTGTAACTAATGATGAGTTATGCGTTCCTAGGTTCCACTTTATTCTGCTAGTCATTCAAGTTGACTCAGGAAAAGTTCTTGTCATGGAATCGTTACGAAAAGACCAAGAGCTATGGGCAGACTTAAAGAGATGCTCCAGAGGTAATTTTAATCATATTATCGCACTAGATCGGCAACTTTCGTGACAACAAGTAATTAATTACTCCTTTATCCATTTTCTTTGCCGGACAGGGTTTGGAAAAGGTTCACGGGCAGGGCCGTGGGTGAATGGTCAGAAGAACTAAAATTTATAGACCAAAATATAAGTAATACTAGCCAGCTAGGTCTGCGTATCTCTTTGATTATGCTTCCAATTCCATTATATCATGCTTTAATGATTATTATTTTGATTGAACTCTCTATTCTCGTAAAGTGCGCGCATCAGAGACCCGACAATAACTTATGTGGATACTATATTTGCGAGTTCATTCGCAACATGATATGTGCGACGGGCCAAGCCGCACTAGAACAACTTAGAGTAAGTAAACAAAGTACACAACATTATTTTATTACCATCAGTTGTGTTGAGTTTTATTCTTATATATATTGACCCCATTATTCATATATATTTAGATCGAACGGATGCGGGACCAACTCCTACCATTTGACCGCATGCGAGCCATTGAAGAGGAATTAGCAGGGTTCATACTTGATGAGGTCGTCACGCTTGTTATGCCTGATGAGGTCGTCATTCAAGGATATCTAAATGTATTACGAACTGGTGTTAAAGGGGGGCCTGAGCGCTGCGGTAGCCCCACGTGTGCCACCCTTTAACAGCGGTTCGTATAAGAACCACTATTAAAAGGGGGCTCTAACACCAAACCCCCAACAGATGTTCTGAAACCGCTGTTAGAGGGTCTCCTGAACCGCTGTTAGAGGGTATGTTGTGCACTAGTGCATGCCCACCCCATGAGTTAGTGGATATCCGCCTCATAAAATCTATGGGTGTAATTAGCCCTTCAAAACTTACACAGTGGGCCGGATATCCATGGATATTTGCCATCCTTAACAAGCACTAACACTACAGGAAACAGGCCAGGCGCCGACGGCCAGACCCCGTCGGTGTAGCCCCTGAATGCCGTCGGCGTATGACCGTCGGCGTACGACCCCGTAGGCGTAGCCTATTTGCCCGTCGGCGTAGAGTATACCGTCGGCGTAAAGGATGTGGGACCCATATCACAGGGTTGACGGTCGTTTGTCCTAGCGGCAGCTACGCCGACGGCATTGCCGTCGGCCTAGAGGATTTGGCTGGAGCTACGTCGACGCAATGCCATCGGCCTATTTTTTTCAAATTTTTTTCATTTTTTTTTAAATTTTCTTTTCCAATTTTTTTTGTTTTGAATTATTAATCTCACAAGCATTTTTTTAATTATTTGACTCATTAATCTCACAAGTATTTTTTTAAATCTAAGTATAATTATTTTCCGGTTAAATTATACTGATGGTCAAACTTCCCCATCGGTCAACCATCCTAACACTATTGTAGCCCCAGCACACTTAACTTCTCTGTTCCTTCCAGATAAGCTTCCATTCAGGAAATTAGACCTTACTAATAATATTACCATATCAATCCTATTAACCCTTGGAGAATGGTATCACGCACCTTTATTTTTAAATTTTCAAACATTTATTTAAGAAAACAACAATGAATAAGTAATAATAATCTTGAATTCAAATTAAAATAAAAAAAATTATTTACTTTGTCTTTTTCCATTTAATATTGAATAATTCACAACTACAAATCCGTAAATCGTAATTTGACAAATAATATATCCAAATCGATCAGAAAAATAAGAGGAATCCAAATATGACATCCATATCATATATTTAATTATGTATCATATCGTTTTAACACTAGAACAACCGAAACTATGTTAGGATTCATGAAACACCCTTTTTTGCACTTGGAAAAAAAGGAAAATGGCTTATTGGTGCGACGAAAAAGAAAACTTGAAGTGGATATCTAATGAAATATAATATTGTGAGTCTAAAAATGATTTTCGTAAAAAATCATGAGCATCAGATAATGTACATATAGTTCAAATCAGACCCACTCCCTACCGATTCGGCAGGAATTTGTCTTTTTCACCAGGGATGGACGGAAAGGTTCGAGCTCTCCCGGTTGAAACATTGTCCATGTAAGGTGGTCTATTATTTTTGAAAAATAGGGCGATAGCATTTTGAATTATCTATTTGGTGGTTGCTTCACAAAACGCCCCGTTTTGGGGCTCGGAAAATAGAAAATGGCTTTTCGGTGCGACGAAAAGGAAAACTTCCTCCTGCAAAATTGTTCACCATCCCATAATATACATGTGTGCACAATATGGACATATTATCGCAAACTATACCGCGATTCTAGCAATAACATTGGTCATTTGACCTGAAATCCAGAAAACCTCGATTGAGATAGGTCATTTTATGAAGGTTTTTGAGACTCAATGAATATACCAAGTTTGGTATTTTTCCATGCAACTATGTAATATAATATGAGACCACGCGAATGTTTTGCATTGTTTCGATCGTTTTTTAATTTTTTATGCCCATTTCAAACTATCGTCAAACTTTCTAAATCAAGGGGCATGAAGATTCTTATATCGTGGCTGAGCCTCACTAAACTTGCATTAGATCTCTGATGAAATAGCATATTGTGAAACTAAAAATGATTTTTGCAAAAAATCATGAGCAACATATCATGTACCTGTAGTTCAAATCTAACTCATTTCCTAACGATTCGGCAGGAATTTATCTTTTTCACGAGAGGTGAAAGGAAAGGTTTGACATACCCAGGTTGGGAAATTGTCCATTCAATATGGTCTAGTATTTTTTAAAAATATGGTATTATCATTTTAAAACTTTCATTTGGTGGTTGTTCACAAAAACACCCATTTTTTGCACTCCGAAAATGAAAAATGGCTTTTCGGTGCGACGAAAATGAAAACTTTGTCCTGCAACATTGTTCACCATCCCATGATACACATGCGTGCACAATATGGACACATTATCGCAAACTATACCACGATTCTAGCAATAACATTGGTCATTTTACCTGAAATCCAGAAAACCTCGATTGAGATAGGTCATTTTGTGAAGGTTTTTTGAGACT
Organism: Avena sativa; assembly: GCA_916181665.1. NCBI lineage: Eukaryota > Viridiplantae > Streptophyta > Magnoliopsida > Poales > Poaceae > Avena > Avena sativa. The sequence goes on along the minus strand of OV702286.1, from coordinate 25,975,977 downwards.
CAATGAATATACCAAGTTTGGTATTTTTCCATGCAACTATGTCATATAGTATGACACCACACGAAGGTTTTGTATTGTTTCGATCGTTTTTGAATTTTTATGCCCATTTCAAACTATCGTCAAACTTCCTAAATCGAGGGGCATGATGATTCTTAGCTCGGGGCTGAGTCTCACTAAACTTGCATTAGTTCTCTGATGAAATAGCATATTGTGAACGTAAAAATATTTTTTGCAAAAAATCATGAGCAATATATCATGTACCTGTAGTTTAAATCTAACTCATTTCCTACCGATTCGGCAGAAATTTGCCTTTTTCACGAGAGGTGAACGGAAAGGTTTGAGATACCCAGGTTAGGAAATTGTCCATTCAATATGGTCTAGTATTTTTTTTAAAATGTGTTATTATCATTTTGAAACTTTCATTTGGTGGTTGCTTCACAAAAACACCCCGTTTTTCTCATTCGGAAAATGAAACATGGCTTTTCCGTGCAACAAAAAGGAAAATTCCTCTTGCAATATTGTTCACCATCCCATGATATGCATGTGTGCACAATATGGACACATTATCGAAAATTATACCCCGAATCTAGCAATAATATTGGTCATTTGACATAAAATCCAGAAAACCTCGATTGAGATAGGTCATTTTGTGGAAGTTTTTTTGAGACTCAATGAATATACCAAGTCTGGCATTTTTCCATGCAACTATGGCATATAATATGACACCCACGCGAAGGTTTTGCATTGTTTCGATCGTTTTTGAATTTTTTTATACCAAGACTTTACGCCGTTGCTCTGCCGTTAGCCCAATGGGCTACGCCGACGGTCCTATTTACGCCGACGGCGGCCGTCGGCCTATTTATTCTACGCCGACGGTAAAATTGGGCCGACGGCCCGTCAAGCTACACCGATGGCTCCGACATTTTACCGCCGGCGTATAAAAAGACCGTCGGCCTATTTGGTTATTCCCGTAGTGTAACCATCGACCCTCATAACTTGGGTACGTGGTGAACAACGCAGCGTACAACTCTGTTGACACGGTAACCTAACTATCTAACAACAACATCTGCACAACCTTTTGATCAAATAGCTAGAAATATATGTGACCGGTTAACTCAAACTAGACAAATCAATAGACCATAGGAGCGTTTTACTAAGCACGTGTCTTTAGGGTGATGCTACAGATTGTTCAAGTGCATGTGGCCTGGCTACGTTTTGGCACTCTGGTCTAACCCATTTAAATATCCTTCAATGCTTCAATCATTTTGAATTAAAGATGCAAAACATATATGTTGATTGACCAGAACAAAACGTAAATGCAGACAACAACGGATAAATTAATTAATCGGCATAAAAACTCCTCAACAATTTCATAAGGTAAATACTATCTATCAGAGTCTGATGGGAAACAATCCGTCGGGCCTCTCTAGGCCTCTCTAGGGACGTCCATCTCAGTACGATCGAAGGGAGTGGATTTCCAGTTCCACCTCCAAAAACTTTCCCTATTAATTACGTGCTGACCCAAAATCACGAAATTTCTGGTCGTCATTAACGCCTCTCAGCGTTTCGCCTTTCCTCCCCATCCGATCCCCAAATCGTGCTGCGCCATAGACCTTCCCTCCTTGTTGCTATGGTCCTTGATCTCCCCCATCACCCAATATCTCCACCATTCTGCTTCCCCCCCTCCAGGTCATCACCTCCACATGGTTCTTCTCGTGCGCCGGCGACACACATGACGCTCCGCCGCGGGGAGACATCATGGGAGCATCAATGTTCTCCCTCCTCTGCCTCCAGCACGCCAGACTTCCCACCCCCAGTAACAGCTTACTCCCCAAAAGGAACTGTCGATGAGGCCTTGTCTGCCTGTCCACGTGGCCATTTTGGTGACTGGCCTTCGCTGCTTCCTCCACACTGCAGATCAGGAAGAAAGATAACTACGACTACAAGCCTAGGACAAGTCCAATTCTTTTTTCCTTCTAATGGATTTCTTATGTTGTTGTACTGTTTATTTCAAAGATCAAATTTCACGTAATATAGGAGCAAATCTTTGTACCCCAATCCTGGTGGCAGGCTTTCAAATTTGCGAACTCAAATTTCATGTAATATAGGAGCACATCTTTGTACCCCAATGCATGTATATGTTTCATGTGCCTTCATATTTGATGTGATAAACTAGCACACTATATCCGTTTGATACCTCTGCATGCTTCCTTTCCTTGTGATATTTCTTTCTATTACAATTGAACTATGCTTCAACCATTAGTATCCACACATCGTTACTTTTAATTTTTTGCATCACACAATATTAGTTTTTTCTTCTTATATTTTCAATTGTTGTTTCAAACTGGCCATGTTATGTTTTTTGTTTCATGCTAGGAATGCTTCAGATTTTATCATTGGTTTTGAATAATAATTGTGACTACTAACCTGGCCATGGTCATCTCTTGGCTTCAACACGATAGGTCCTTGATTCATTTGGAAGCGATGATGATGGCAACAACCGTGGCATTGTAGCTTGAGAAGGCGCCTAGCCTCATCTGGTAGCTTCACTGTGGCATGAATAGTTCAACGTTCCTACAGGTCTCGTCTCGCCTTCGACCACCACAAGTCTGCCCTGGGAGCTGCCATCCAGTTCTTTTCCTACTGTCCCACCTTGTGTCCACTGTCATCATGCGTAGTTGTGTGGCCAGCATGACTCGCCATTTTATCCGTGACACGGAAACAAAGGACTTGAGTGTTTGTAACATATTGTAAGTTACATATGAACATGTAAGGAAGCATATTGGCCACTGGACGGAAACATAGATTTAGCCTATAGGAAGCATGTGTTATGAGCACATGAAGCTCTATTGTATTGGTGAATCAAAAGAACAAAATGTTTTAGTTGTGGGAAACATGTAATATTGATGTATGAAGCATTGTAGTGTCAATAATATAAACTTACATTGGACTTTGTTTCATATTTTATACTGAAACAATCTTTGGTTGCCATGGAAGCAAATTCTCTAGTCGAAGCAAGCAAATATTTTCCTTACGTCATACAGCCCATAACTGCCAATTATCCTCTCTACAAAAGGCCGACAATTATGCACGGTGACTACTATAATATTGGTGCCATTCTCCCACAAAACCGTCACCACCTCCTCGTTTGTATGATTTTCAGTTTACTCCTACACCTTGATCCACGGCGTACTTTCAAATTGAAGCAAATTCAGTGATGAAGAAAGTATCTGGTTGGCAGAAGCATGGTTTTAATATTTTTGAAACAAGTCATTCCAACTATTTTCAGATCGAAGCAAACATTAATTACATTAAACGAAAATTTTAGTAGCATTGGAAACACAAATATCTCGTCGGAAGCAAATATACTCCATAGTTAATAGCATTGGAAATTTTAGTAGCATGACTCTAATATTTTTAAAACAAGCGGTTCCAACTTTTTTCAGATGGAAGGAAATTTTAGTGGCATTGGAAACACAAATTTTGATCCCATCGAAATAAAATATACCCGGTATTGGAAACACAATTTGTTTTATAAGAAAGTAAATCAAATGGGATGGAGACTAATTTTTCTTATATTATTAATTAATTATTTTCCTAAAAATTAGGAACGAGGAGTACTTACCCCGACAATAACATATGTGCATTAATTACGAGATCTGTTTTTATGGAAGCATGCAAATCGGTCTTGATTCACCGAAATAGACGCATGAGTCTGGTTGCAAATCAAACAGTCCAGCTGCTTCTAATCGTACGGCCATGCACTAGTCCGATCTGAAGCCAATATCGGCTTTCGATTCCTAGTGGTGCCCATTTCATAAGCTGAAAATTTTCCGCCAGCTAGGTGTGGAAGGTGGCTCAGGCTTGTTATGCGTGTAGTTTAGCTATGTTAGAGCAGGGAAGAAAATCTGCATGTTCCCACGTGGAGTGGAAACGGCTGCCGACCACGGTTTGCTCATCTCACGGGAAATTTCCGGGAGAGAGCAGACTTCGGTCTTAAGCGACCACAAACATATATATATATGTGCACTACTCGATCGGCTATCTCATTTACATTCAAACATTCTCCTATGTATTTCTGTTAGGGTGATGCACTAGACGAGAGCCACAAAGATATCCCATTGTCATAGTTGGAGGACCCCGAGCCAATGTCTCGGCGTCCCTGGTGCCTGAGGCAAAAAACAATCCGTCCCTTTTTCCCCATATGCCACCCTCTTTGCCAACCCACATTGACATTGGTTGAATTCGATGAGAGTTCATCGGCGAAGGCCTCGGTGTTCAGTGTTTGTGGGAGTGGATGTTTGAACTTGTGTCGAGCTTCCCAACCAGAGGGAAGTAAGATCCTTCTGCGCGGAGTGAGGTGAAATAGCGATGGTGCCGCATATGGCTCTGTTGGTGCTCTGACACAAGTGTTCCTCCGGGTGTTTTGGCAAGCGGCGGGCAAAGGAGGCGGTGGTGGTGCGAATGACGACCACGTAAATTTTGTTTCTTTCCGGCATGCTTGCTAGAATTATTTGGTTCGCCCGCTTCCTTCGTGTGTTGTCCTAAACTGACTAGTCGGATTCAGTTTGTGATTTGCTAGTTCTCAGGCGCATGAGAACTTCTTAAGTCTCAGTTAGTACGATGTTTCTACTAGCTTACTATGAGACACTTATTATGTATCGGAGTGAGTACAAAATTTTCAGTTTGTGATCCAGAAGTCACAAAATGAATTATAAGTCTGATATTACCCGGTTGGGTTTCCTTCTTACACTAGTGCACACCCCCCTCTAACACCGGTTTGGAGGGCCCTCTAACAGCGGTTGTAGAACCGCTGTTGAGGGTTCGGTGTTAGAGGGCCCCCCCTTTAACACCGGTTCTTATACGAATCGGTGTTAAAGGGTGGTGCACGTGGGGCTGGCGCAGCGCTCAGGGACCCCCCCTTTAACACCGGTTCGTAACACGAACCGGTGTTAAAGGTTTTCTACCGCGGCAGGAAAACGGCCTAAATCTCTGCCACGGCAGAGTTCTGCCCCTGCCCCGTTCTGGGCGTATTTCTGCGGCGCGGCGGGGACGGGGAGGGGGGGAGGGGGAATCGATCGGGAGCGGTATACACATACATCGTCATCGGTACATACGAGTACATGAATAATTAAGCAACTATTATCATACACAACATCGTCATTGTGTGGTATTCTCCGTAAACGTTGAAGCATCAAGTACAATACAAACACGTTCAAGCATATATACAACGTTTATTTTGGTGGATATCTAAAGAGTTCTCCGCCAGGCGTGACGACCTCATCAAGTATGAACCCCGCCAATTCCTCTTGAATGGCTCGTATGCGTTCAAATGGTAGAAGTTGGTCCCGTATCCGTTCGATCTGAATATATATGAAGAATGGGGTCAATATATATATTAGAATAAAACTCAACACAATTGATGGTAATAAAATAATGTTGTGTACTTTTTTTACTTACTCTAAGTTGTTCTAGTGCGGCTTGGCCCGTCGCACATATCGTGTTGCGAATGAACTCGCAAACATAGTACCCACATAAGTTATTGCCGTTTTCCTGATGCGCGCACTTTACGAGAATAGAGAGTTCAATCAAAATAATAATCAATAAAGCATGATATAATGGAATTGGAAGCAGAATCAAACAGATACGCAGACCTAACTAGCTAGTATTACTTACATTTTGGTCTACAAATTTTAGTCCTTCTGACCATTCACCCACGGCCCTGCCCGTGAACCTTTTCCAAACCCTGTCCGGCAAAGAAAATGGATAAAGTAGTAATTAATTACTTGTTGTCACGAAAGTTGCTGATCTAGTGCGATAATATGATTGAAATTACCTCTGGAGCATCTCTCTAAAGTCTACCTGAGAGACTTGATACCTGTCAGTCTTTGCCTGAGCCTGGAACATACTTTTGAGGCTTTCGATCATATCGTAGGCCTCAACATTCTCGAACTGCTTTTGCAAGTCTGGTTCTATGTGAGCAAGCATAAGACAGCTTATATTTGTGGACTCATCCTTAGCCCGACAGTAGTCATTGGTGGCAGCGACAGTCGCATTCTCATTTGGCTCATCTGGAAGTGGGTTGTCTAGGACATGGTCCTTCTTTTATTGTTTAAGAACAATTCTCAGATTTCAATACCAGTTGGTAAAATTAGTGTCGTTCAGTTTATCTTTCTCAAGAATGGTTATCAAAGAAAAACCGGATATCTGAGAGTGGCTGCTACTTGGTGCCATGATCTACAACAGAAATATGCAAAACACTTAAGACATGTATTCATAAAAGAGCAAGCATATTAAACACTTTAATATTTTATGCTCCCACTAGAACTAACACCCCTTCGATGGTTACTTAGTGATTTAGGATCCTAGATAAGCAAGTCAGCTAGTAAGATTTAGCATCACCGCTAGCCGCCAAGTGATCTAGGTACACAACTCGTTGTCAATCGCATCTCATACGACTCCTGTTGGTCTGGTGGCATCACATGCCCCGGCTCCCATCCGAATTTTCCGAGTCCCACAACCGTTGTGATAGACCCGTCTAGCTTACCGAGTGTTTCTATTGTAAGAGTCCGACTCGAACCCACCTAGTCAGAAAGAATTGGCAGCATCTCAATTTTATGAGCCTACTACCAAAAATGTCTGACTTGTGATGGTGTAAACACTGGCGGGAAAACCGACTAGACCTTATTTGAGGGATTAAATTTTACCGACTATCTAATAGAAGTAAAACAGAGACATATCAACAACACAAAATAAAGCAATTATAATGTGAAATGGTATGGCTCTCTTCAGGGCGATCTCCATCTCCACAAAGCTTGTAATCCGACTCGTGCCAACTCTTGTCACTTGCCTTCTTACACCATATCGCCGACATGTACATCGACTTGTACGCCATCCTGATTCTCCATACAGCTACACTAGTTTAGTAAAGTAAATTACATGTAGAATCCGACACACAGGTCGTTATACAATAAAATGACAGCACATACGCTCCATCCGGCTGACAAAACCATGATTCGCAGATCACGTATGTATTACACACATACATCACATGCACATGAATCATACCATTCACAACTTCCTACAAAAACAAGTTATGCATAAATACGATATCTACCGGCGTTGTGAAACTCGGAACAACGTCTAACGCGTTACGACAGGGTGAAGCCGGCGGTCCCACTAGCCGGATAGCGGGCGGGTACCGAAGGGGCAGCCCCCTCGAGGGTGCGGGCAAATGTAGATCTCATCTACATTCTAAGCATGGATTCCGACCATCATTCCAACTCGATCAAACTCTTTTGATCTTCGATCACCGCTTCTGGATTTACGTGTCATAGTCTACCTCGATGGCGAAAACCGACCGGTAGGGGTATGTCGTTCCACAACCTCAGCAGTATGATCACGGAAATTCAGATCTACCATTCCCCGAGTACAGTTGATCCAATCAACCTCATACAAAACCGATCTATCTCATAGATCGACCACCAAAACAGCATATCCAATCTACAGCCAACCGCATATAACATATGCGTGATCTCGAGCCTAAAACCAGAAGCTATCTCTCTGATACCACTCTTGGTCCACGTAGAGATAAAACAAAAACTTTTTCTTCTAACACGGTGATCCGTAGATCTAGCTGAGGTAGAAGGCCACGAGGATTACCACTAGAAGCTCGGTTGCGGATTACTAATGTAGCGCGTCAGTTGATGCAGTGCAGTCCTCACGATCCGATCCGATCATGATCGTCCTGGTGCTAATCGTACAACACCTCTGCTGGTATCCACACGTACAAAGGGAAGCACCGGCGGTGAACTGCTAGGTTCGTTACGATGGCTGGACTGCTATGGAGCTAGGGTTTCCAACGCATGGAATGACCTAACTGATCAACCCTTCTGGGTTTCTCTGCCCCAATATATATAGGTAGTGAACGTGGGCTCCACTCACTCGTGCCCCATTCACTAAAGCCCATATAATATTAGTCATCGTGAGTCCGACTCACTTACTCAGTCCAAATCCGGATCGGGTCCAACCCAACCAGATATCTGGTTCAAATACAATCCGAAGTTGCTCCCGCTCTTAAGTGTGTGACCCCACAGGCTCATGGCTACTTGGACACATTGAAGTCCGACTCTCAATCGATCAGTCGGTAGAACGTGCCGACTCCCAAGTACCAAAGAGTCATGATGACTTGCCTTTCCAATGCGACTTGTGTCCGAGTCCCTTTTGCCTCACGATATACCTTGTTAGACTATAGGCGAATATTTATTATCCCTTAAATAGTCTGACTCTTTTCTCGATCCGAGATAAGTGATTCACACGACTAACTCTTAGTCGATCATCTTAGATAACACTTAACCGAGTCGCGCATGGCCATGCTTTCGAAATCGTATCTCATGAGAGGGCCCAGAGAATATCTCTCCAAGTGGAGGGGCAAAATCCCATCTTGGTTATTCACATCACGCTGCTTGATTCTCAGTCGGCCCTAACTCTGCCTTTATAACTGCCTAGTTACGGATCAGCGTTTGACAAAACCTAAGTCGGTGATCCTCAACCCGGACTATGCAACAACCTCGGGTCTAAGGATTACATTGATTGAGATATACAAATGAAAACTTGTTCGTTGTACCTCAATATGGATCAATCCGACTTGCTAAACTCTTTAGCCGAATCTGTGTAAGTCAGAATAGCATCTCCATGCCCATGACAAGTGGAACCGAGTCATCAAGCCGACTTTCACATTTGTCTAAGTTGTGTGTCCAGCACAACCTCAATGACCAAGGATATTTAGTACAAACAACATTAATGCATAGTTCCACAACTGAATCACATATTCAATGATACACATCAGATGTTTATAAAAGGACTACTTTATATCTTTATGAATACAATGGGAATATCATCATACATGATTGCCTCCAGGGCATATTCCCAACAACCTTCTCGTAGCGGCGCCGACATAACTCCTCCTTCGATAATAGCAGCGGGCGAGCTCGCAATTCGGAGCTCCTGCCACAGCATGGAGAAGCGTGGATGCTTCCGCCCAAATCACGGCTCGATTTGCTGGCCATGGCAAGATGGGGGTCAGCATGGAGGTGGGCAGCGGTGATTTTTCAATGACGGATGTGGCAGGAACAGGAGACAGGGGCGGACGGCGGCGAAGGTTTCTGGGTGGGGGAGGAAGAGGAAAATAGATGCGGGATACCACATCGAGGCGCCCCCGCACCGAATATATGTGGGCGGATGGGCTCGATGCGGGATACCGCAAAAAAATTCATGTTTTCTACTTGTTTGCGGTATTTGGAAAGACCATTTTTGCCTCGATACCGTGTATCGGCCCAAAATTTTGCGGGCCGGACGATACGCAGTATCTGCTAGAGATGCTCTAACCAAACAACAAGCAAGGATATACCTATGGAAAGTTACAACAACTTGATCGGATAGGATTGGTTCTATTAGATCAACACACGCACTAAGGATGGCAATGCAGCGGGTTTATATGGATAGGCCAAAACCAAATCCAGATCCAAATCCATGAGCCTCACTCTAGCCCATCCGCGAAAGTATCCATGGGTATAGATGTTGCCCTAGATCGAAACCTGGTGGATATCCGTTGGTTTACGCTCTATGTACATAGAACAAAAATATTTGAACCAAATAGTACTTCAAATATGCCAAATCAAAATACATAGATGTCTCATCACAATAATCTCAGGAACATAATTAATACTTTTTATTATAAGTTTTCAATACAACATCTAATATACACAAGGCCAATCTTAATTATTAAAAATAATTAGCTAGGGTTATGCATAGACAATTAGTTAGGTGGACTTTGGGCCTATGGTAAGGGAGGTTGGGCCTATTAGTGACTCTGGCACATGTAATGGTAAAAATCAATGCTCACTGACATGTGGGCCCTACTCGTTAGCCGGGTATCCGTTGGATATCTATAAAGTGAAACTTTTGCCCATCACTAGTGGAAACGAGGCCTTTGGTTGAGGTCAGAAATGGGCTTTAACACTGGTTCTCCTACGAACCGGTGTTAAAGGGGGCGCCCGTACCAGCGTGGTCCAGAAAGCAAAAAGGAGCACCCCCTTTAACACCGGTTCGAGCCAGGAAGTGGTGTTAAAGGCCCTGCACCAGTGGCCCACGCAGCCCCCTTTAACATCGATTCTTGGCTAGAACCGTTGTTAAAGGGGGTGCCCCTATATAACACACCGTAGCCCACACCCCTCTCTCTCATATTTTCACTCTCTCATTTTAGATCTTAGCAAGAGGGTGAGAGGTGTGCTAGTTTGTGTTTTTTTCCTATGCACAAGAGGTGTTCGGTGAAATGCCCGAGAGCTCGAACTAAGTTTTCTCGTTGCTCTTTCCTTCTCGGTCGAGGTTGGCAACTTTATTTTTTCATGTGTCATTGATGTACTATATAAGTGGTCATCTCCCTATTAATTTTTGATATAGTACTATATAATGCAGATGAACCGGCAATGGATGTACGGTGACCGACGCACTTCCGAGTACATTATGCGCCTCCAAAATTTCATCGTTGTGGCTAATGCAAACCGTGGTCACAATGGTTTTATATGATGTCCGTGTGTTCACTGTCAGAACAAGAAAGACTACTCAAATACCAGAACCATTCACGCCCACCTGCTTCAATCCGGTTTCATGCCCAGCTATAATTGTTGGACCAAGCATGGAGAAAAAGGGGTTGTGATGGAAGACAACGAAGAAGAAGATGATGATGACAACTATCATAATATGTATCCTGAATACGATGATACTGCAACGGGGGTAGATAATGAAGATCAAGAGGCAGCAGATGGGACCGCTGATGAAGATCTTGGTCGGGCCATTACTGATGAAAAGGAAGAATGTGAAACTGAAAAGGAGAAGGAGAAGCCGGAGCAGATGTTAAAGGATCATAAAACATTGTTGTACCCAACTTGCGAAGATGGCCACAAAAAGCTAGGTACCAGACTGGATTTGCTGCAATGGAAGGCAGAGAACGGTGTGACTGACATCGCATTTTCAAAGTTGTTGGTAAAAATGAAGAATCTGCTTCCAAGAAATAATGAATTACCCGACAGTACATACCAAGCAAAGAAGGTTGTCTGCCCTCTAGGATTAGACATGCAGAAGATACATGCCTGCATTAATGACTGCATCCTCTACCGCGGTGAGAAGTACAAGAATTTGGATGCATGCCCGGTATGCACTACACTGCGGTATAAGATCAGACGAGACGACCCGAGCAATGTTGAGGGCGAGGCCCCTAGGAAGAAGGTTCCTGCCAAGGTTATGTGGTATGCTCCTATAATACCACGGTTAAAACGTCTCTTCAGAAATAAAGAGCATGCCAAGTTGTTGCAATGGCACATGGAAGACCGTAAGAAAGACGCGATGTTGAGACATCCTGCTAATGGGTCACAGTGGAGAAAAGTCGAGCGAGAGTACCCGGACTTCGCACGTGACGCAAGGAACTTAAGGTTTGGTCTAAGTACATATGTCAAGAATCCTTTTGGTGAGCAGAGCTGCAGTCAGCACCTGTCCTGTGACTCTATGTATCTATAACCTTCCTCTTTGGTTGTGCATGAAGAGGAAGTTTATTATGATGCCAATGCTCATCCAAGGCCCGAGGCAACACGGCAACGAAATTGATGTATACCTAAGGCCATTAGTTGAAGAACGTTTACAGCTGTGGGCCAAACCAGGTGTACGTATGTGGGATGATCATAAAGGGGAGCCATTTGACCTATGAGCGTTGCTTTTTGTAACCATCAATGATTGGTCTGCTCTTAGTAACATTTCAGGGCAGACAAACAAGGGATTCAAAACATGCACGCACTGTTTAGATGAGACTGAAAGTGTATATTTGGATAAATGTAAGAAGGTTGTGTACCTAGGGTATTGTTGATTTCTTTCGAACCTGCATCCCATAAGAAAGAAAGGCAAGCATTTCAAACGTCTGGCAGAACCCCGGAGGAAGCCTTTCCTCCGTACCGGTGAGGAGGTATTTAGTATGTTCAGGGACCTAGAAGTAATCTTTGGAAAAGGTCCTGGCAGTCTATCTGTTCTGAATGATGATGCCGGACACGCGCCCATGTGGAAGAAGCAATCTATATTTTGGTACCTAACCTATTGGAAAGTCCTAGAGGTCCGCTCTTCAATCGACGTGATGCACATGACGAAGAATGTTTGCGTGAACCTACTAGACTTCCTGGGAGTGTATGGAAAGACAAAAGATACACCGGAAGCACTGCAGGACCAGCAACGTATGAAAGACCATGAAGAGCCTATGCATCCTGAGAACGAGAAGGGTAAAGGACGCCACTTAACTCCTGCCAGCTACGCTCTTACCAAAGTAGAGAAGGAAATATTTTTGAATGCCTGAGTAGTATCAAGGTCCCGTCTGGCTTCTCGTCGAATATAAAGGGAATAATAAATATGGCAGAGAAAAATTCCAAAACCTGAAGTCTCATGACTGCCACGTGATTATGACGCAATTGCTTCCAATTGCATCGAGGGGGCTTCTACCTGAAAATGTTCGAATACCCATTGTGAAGCTATGTGCATTCCTCAATGGAATATCTCAGAAGGTAATCGATCCAGAAAGCCTACCAGGGTTACAGACAGATGTGGCCCAATGTCTTGTCAGCTTTGAGTTGCTGTTCTCACCATCCTTCTTCAATATTATGACGCATATCCTGGTTCACCTAGTAGAAGAGATTGCCATTCTCGGTCCTGTATTTCTACACAATATGTTCCCCTTTTAGAGGTACATGGGAGTCTTAAAGAAATATGTTCATAATCGTGCTAGGCTAGAAGGAAGCATCTCCAAGGGCTATGTAACAGAGGAGGTCATTGAGTTCTGTGTTGATTTTATTCCTGACCTTAAAGAGATTGGTGTTCCAGAATCACGACAAGAGGGGAGACTGCGTGGAAAAGGCACCCTAGGATGTAAAGCAATGATATGTAGGGACGGGCATTCTCTCAATCAAGCACACTACACGGTTTTACAAAGATCTATCTTGGTTGCCCCGTATATCAATGGACACAAGAATTTTATACGCCTCAAACACCCGGGGCAGTCTGATGAATGGATTATAAGTGAACACATGGAGAGTTTTGGCGGCTGGCTACAAAGACTTCTCATGAATAACACCACTGTTGGGGATCAGCTATACTTGTTGGCCAGGACACCATCTTCGACCGTATGTACTTTCCAAGGGTACGAGATAAATGGGAATACATTTTACATGATAGGCCAAGATAAAAAGAGCACCAACCAAAACAGTGGTGTCCGCTTCGATGCAGCAAAAGACAATGGGCAAAAGACCACGTATTATGGGTTCATAGAGGAGATATGGGAACTTGACTATGGACCTAATTTTAAGGTCCCCTTGTTTCGGTGCAAATGGGTCAAGATAACAGGAGGAGGGGTTGAGGTAGACAAGAAGTACGGAATAACAACAGTGGATCTCAACAATCTTATGAAGGTAGACAAGAACTTAGATGAACCATTCATCTTAGCCAATGATGTGGCTCAGGTTTTCTATGTGAAGGACATGTCTACCAAACCGAAAAAATAAAAAATAAGCAAACAGATACATCACACGATGAGCCAAAGCGTCACATAGTTCTTTCAGGGAAAAGAAACATCATGGGAGTTGAGGACAAGACACACATGTCAGAAGATTATAATAAGTTTGATGAAATTCCGCCCTTTAGAGTGAAGACTGACCCAACAATCCTGTTAAACTATGCTGATACTCCAAGGTTACAACCGACGCGATCATAAGATTGACTATATGTATTAATTGAGCTATTTTTGGCACACATATGTATCTCAACATGGAAATTAATGTAATATCTCTTCTGTTAACACTATATGTATTAAATGAGCCCTTTTTCTTCTCGCCATTTCTTCCCGCCATTTCTTCACGCGCATTTTGCCCGCCCTTTCCCATATGTTACTAGTTTGAATAGTTAGGATTTTATTTTTTGAAAACAAAAAATGTTTTAGGATTAATTATTCAAATACAAACAATTTTCATGTTGAAAGTTTTGTCAGATTCCAAAGAATACAAAAGATGCTAAATTTAAATATCCAAACAATTCAAAAATGTTAATACAAAATAAAATATGATTTTCTCTAATAAAATAGGGTTATATTCATTTTCAGATGCTTAAGATTTCTTAAGTTCAAAGTTTTAGGTGTTTAATCATTTTGAAAATTTATATTTAAGTGTTTTAATCATTTTGAAAATTTTCATCTACAGTAACTATAAAATGTTTTTATATGAATGCATAGATCTTATTTTTCTAAAAATTATTATTCATATTTTTCTGAGTTGCAATGAAAAAGATATGAATTTTCTAAATTCTATCCTATTTTTTGAAATAAAAATGCCCCCAACCCTTTAATGTACGAAATAAATGCCCCCCCTTTAACACCGGTTCCATCCACGAACTGGTGTTAAAGGGCGGGTGCGCGCGCGAAACGAATTCCCCCCTTTAACACCGATTCGTGGCTGGAACCGGTGTTAAAGGGGGGGTATAAAAGCGCGCGTCCTCTTCCTCTTCCCCCAGATCGAGCAGATCAAGGAGCAGAGGAGCTAGTAGAGGACAACGCCGCCAGGCTGCTCGACGCGCCGTTGCCATCCGCCGCCATGCCCGTGCTGTTTGCCATCGCGCCCGCGCCGTCCCACCGCCGTCCACGCCCAGTGCCGCGACGCCCGGAGCCGCCGCCACAGCGCCCGCGCCGCCGTCCGCCACCGCGCTGTTCGCCACCGGCGTCCACGCCCGGTGCCGCGCCGCTCGGAGCGGCCGCCAACCTTCCTCTACTGGACGTCGCGCGCGCCAACCCCGTCGTTTGCCGCCGGTGAGGAGCCAAATTTGGTTGAATATTTGATATATTGTTTTATATTGTTGTATATATGTGTATATATTGTTATTGTTGTATACATGTGTATATATTGTTATATATATGTGTATATATTGTTGTATATATGTGTATATATATTGTTGTATATATGTATATATATTGTTGTTGTTGTATATTGTTGAATGTATATATAATGTTATTGTTGTATATATATGTGTATATATTGTTGTTTATATTGTTGTATATATGTGTATATATATTGCTATTGTTGTATATTGTTGAATGTGTATATATTGTTATTGTTGAATATATGCCACCGCGCCCCCGCGCCGTCCGCCACACCGACAACCACCGCGACCATTGTCGTCGACCTTGACCCGCTGCCCTCGCTGAGCCTACACACGTGTTGTGTTGGTTCGAACGCACACCCCCACGCATCCCCGCTCTCGCCCTAGCGCCGCCAGCCGCTGCCCTAGCACACCTCTCATTGTTAATAGAATTATAACCATGCATTGTTAACCAACTTTCATGACAAGTTAATTAGAAGAAGTAAATGTACCCTCTCATATGAATCCAGGGTTTCTCCGAATTAGGGTTTGGACCCCGTTTAAAATGACCAAGCATGTATTAGGGTTACATTTCAATACTGTTAACATGTCATATCATCATCCTTGCTCGAGCATTTCAATAGATGTATTACTGATATTTATGTGATAATATTATTATTTTAAAAACTATGGATCCACTCAGTAGAAACCTTGAAGAGGAAGAAATAATGGAGAACATTATCCACGAGGACACCTCACAATATCTGAACTTGGAGGGACATGACGACAGCTCAAGTAGTCATGGAGAAGATGATGACTCCGGTTAACGCACTTTAGTGATTACAAAGTCCGTCGAGGTATATGCATAGATTAAGCCTCTGCTGACTTGCACCGATTGATTTGTATATATGTACATGTATTAATTAATGCTTCTTTCTTCTTTTAGCCCTCTGGATCGACCAGCCAGCAACAATATTCTTCTTCTAAAAAGAGGAAGCGAGGCGCGAGCCATCGGTTGAAAGATCGTGCAAAGTTCACGATCGAAGCAGACCGTGTTGATGGCAGGCCGATGGAGCCCAAGAAGGCTGCAGACAAATTTATACGCCAGGCTAGAGTTCTTGTTAGGGACCAAATCCCAATCACAATTGAATATTGGAATAAGCCAAAGAAGGGCGACGGTACCTTTGTCGATGAAAGATCCAAAGAAACGCTTTGGACTTCGTTGTTGGTAAATTTCACCCTACCGCTAGAGGAGGATGAAAATAAACCGGTTATAAAGGAAAAGGTCAAAGAGTGGACTCTAGAAAAGATGGTTGAGGCTTTCCGCAACTGGAAGACAAAATTGAACAAATTTGTCAAAGCTCGCGAGACTCCAGATTTCGAAGAACCATATTATGCGAAGATAAGACCTCACTGGCCCGAATTTGTGGCGTACAATGAAGGTGCTATAGCTACAAAGAGGTCAGAAACCAATACGCTAAATGCCCGGAAGAAGTAATATCACCAGAGGACGGGGACAGGTGGCTACATATCTCTGAGGCCTAAGTGAGAGGAAGCTGAGAAGGCCCTGCACGCTAGAGGGATCACACCCCAGACACATGGGTGGGACCTACGTGCAAAGACTTGGTTCTACGGAATCGGGGCAAGGTTGGACCCAGAAACGGGATTGTGTATCTTCCCAACAATACTTGCCAAACCCGTCACTGAACTCATAATGGCATACGAGGAAACAGCCGCCAGGACCTTCCATCCCGACAGAGAGAATGACCAGCTGACATGCGCCATCGGTAAAAAAGAACACCCTGGACTTGCACGAGGCATAGGGGGTATGACGTGGAAGGATGGGTTTGCCGAGTGGGGCGACTCTTACAGATGCAGCCGCAGAAAAGAAAAAGAGCGTACAGACCAAATGAAACAAATAGAACATGCACTTGTGGCCCTGCAGGTGCAAGTGAATGAACAAAAGAGCCAGCAAGCTACCGGCCCATCTCATCGGCACGAAGGGCCTGCATTGGAAGCTGCCGACGGCCCAGACTCTGCGCGGAAAAGTAGCGTGGCTTCCACGGAGAACGTGTAGCCCACTCTTGAAATGGCGGGTCATCGATACCCCGTGGATGAGATCACGGAGATCAAACACGCTGAGCTGCATGTGAGATTAATGGGCTTATACATTAAGGTGGCGGTCGGCTATGCCTTACCTCCTGTAGCTGGCGGAACTTACCACTGCCGACCGATTCCAGATGGCTATGCTATTGTCGGGGTGGATGAGGTTGTGAAGGAATATGAGGAAGCACAGCTTGAACATGCTACAAGTGAAGGGGAAACTCAACTCAAATTTGCATTGAAAACAACCATTATTTGCAAGAAGGAACACATCGTGCTTCCAAATTGGAGTCCACTGGCACCCCCTCCGTCTCCTGCTTTTCAGCCATCTCATGTGCAGCAGCCATCTCCTGCGCGTCAGCCATCTTCAGCATTTCAGCCATCTCTTGCGCGTCAGCGTAAGCGGAAGAGCACTGCCACGAAGAGCATCACTAGCACTGCCACGAAGAAATCCGCAGGAAACCGTACGCCAAAGAGTTCATGAAACTACTTCCCGCAGCCTTCCGCCAAGCCATTGCCGGTATTACCATGGAATCGCAGCGACGAGGAGACCAAGAGGATCTCGGAAGAAGAGGTCAAGAAATTTTTTGCACCTAGACGGGCCGAGCCAAAGGAGAAACTAGACCCGGCGATGGTGGAGAAGTTTTACAATAATCTTTTGAAACCTGAAACCCCACTTGTGCGAGACTACGAGCGCCAGATTATGAAGGGTGATGCAAGGCGGAGGGAGTCTGAAAGTAGCAGTCGAGCGGCACCCCAGAAAACAGTTCCCATGCTCGGAGAGGAGGAAAACCAATCATGCGCCCCGCTCCAAGTGTTCGACACACGGATAGCTCCTCCTATAAATGATTACGAGGCAGAGCTACAAAGAAAGGCTAATTAGATGGGGATGACTTACATTGCATACTTGAACATCATGGGAGACAACTTGCCCAAAGGCGATGCCAACCCCATACACCCTACGAAGTATGGGAAGAATCTCGTCAAGAAAGAGGGGCTCAAGAATCTACCAACAAAGATGCGAATATTGCATAAGTGGTACCTTGATTTCTGTAAGACGGGAAAGGAAGAATGGATCACGACACATATAAGAGATCAGATTTTCTTGTGCGGATACGACGAGATCACCTTCAACATTCAAGACTTGCATTTTATATTCAATCAGAAGGAACTCGACAAAGCTGCCATCAGCCTTTATTGTGTATAAGTACTATTTCTGTAATTTCTATCTGATCTCATTCAATTCATTAATTGCATGTATATATATGCTCACCATATATGTATATACTATTATGCAGGAAAAAGGTTATGGAATGCATGAAATGAGACCCTTTTGATATTTGGTTCGTTGACCCAAATAGAGTTCATGATGCAGTGGTACAACACAAACCCGGGCAAACAGAAGATTTTTTGCTAAGGTCTTTACTGAGACAACAAACCAAAAGGGAAATACTATTGCCTTACAACTTCTCGTGAGTGTTACCCTCTCTTGTACACATTCTGTTTCGGATTACTCGATGTTAAGTGTAACTGATGATGAGTTATGCGTGCCTAGGTTCCACTTTATTCTGCTAGTCATTCAAGTTGACTCAGGAAAAGTTCTTGTCATGGAATCGTTACGAAAAGACCAAGAGCTATGGGCAGACTTTAAAGAGATGCTCCAGAGGTAATTTTAATCATATTATCGCACTAGATCGGCAACTTTCGTGACAACAAGTAATTAATTACTCCTTTATCCATTTTCTTTGCCGGACAGGGTTTGGAAAAGGTTCACGGGCAGGGCCGTGGGTGAATGGTCAGAAGAACTAAAATTTATAGACCAAAATATAAGTAATACTAGCCAGCTAGGTCTGCGTATCTCTTTGATTATGCTTCCAATTCTATTATATCATGCTTTATTGATTATTATTTTGATTGAACTCTCTATTCTCATAAAGTGCGCGCATCAGAGACCCGACAATAACTTATGTGGATACTATATTTGCGAGTTCATTCGCAACATGATATGTGCGACGGGCCAAGCCGCACTAGAACAACTTAGAGTAAGTAAACAAAGTACACAACATTATTTTATTACCATCAGTTGTGTTGAGTTTTATTCTTATATATATATTGACCCCATTATTCATATATATATTTAGATCGAACGGATGCGGGACCAACTCCTACCATTTGACCGCATGCGAGCCATTGAAGAGGAATTAGCAGGGTTCATACTTGATGAGGTCGTCACGCTTGTTATGCCTGATGAGGTCGTCATTCAAGGATATCTAAATGTATTACGAACTCGTGTTAAAGGGGGGCCTGAGTGCTGCGGTAGCCCCACGTGTGCCACCCTTTAACAGCGGTTCGTATAAGAACCACTATTAAAAGGGGGCTCTAACACCAAACCCCCAACAGATGTTCTAAAACCGCTGTTAGAGGGTCTCCTGAACCGCTGTTAGAGGGTATGTTGTGCACTAGTGCATGCCCACCCCATGAGTTAGTGGATATCCGCCTCATAAAATCTATGGGTGGAATTAGCCCTTCAAAACTTACACAGTGGGCCGGATATCCATGGATATTTGCCATCCTTAACAAGCACTAACACTACAGGAAACAGGCCAGGCGCCGACGGCCAGACCCCGTCGGTGTAGCCCCTGAATGCCGTCGGCGTATGACCGTCGGCGTACGACCCCGTAGGCGTAGCCTATTTGCCCGTCGACGTTGAGTATACCGTCGGCGTAAAGGATGTGGGACCCACATCACAGGGTTGGCGGTCGTTTGTCCTAGCGGCAGCTACGCCGACGGCATTGCCGTCGGCCTAGAGGATTTGGCTGGAGCTACGTCGACGCAATGCCATCGGCCTATTTTTTTCAAAATTTTTTCAATTTTTTTTTTAAATTTTCTTTTCCAATTTTTTTTTGTTTTGAATTATTAATCTCACAAGCATTTTTTTAATTATTTGACTCATTAATCTCACAAGTATTTTTTTAACTCTAAGTATAATTAATTTCCGGTTAAATTATACTAATGGTCAAACTTCCCCATCGGTCACCCATCCTAACACTATTGTAGCCCCAGCACGCTTAACTTCTCTGTTCCTTCCAGATAAGCTTCCATTCAGGAAATTAGACCTTACTAATAATATTACCATATCAATCCTATTAACCCTTGGAGAATGGTACCACGCACCTTTATTTTTAAATTTTCAAACATTTATTTAAGAAAACAACAATGAATAAGTAATAATAATCTTGAATTCAAATTAAAATAAAAAAATTATTTACTTTGTCTTTTTCCATTTAATATTGAATAATTCACAACTACAAATCCGTAAATCGTAATTTGACAAATAATATATCCAAATCGATCAGAAAAATAAGAGGAATCCAAATATGACATCCATATCATATATTTAATTATGTATCATATCGTTTTAACACTAGAACAACCGAAACTATGTTAGGATTCATGAAACACCCTTTTTTGCACTTGGAAAAAAAGGAAAATGGCTTATTGGTGCGACGAAAAAGAAAACTTGAAGTGGATATCTAATGAAATATAATATTGTGAGTCTAAAAATGATTTTCGTAAAAAATCATGAGCATCAGATAATGTACATATAGTTCAAATCAGACCCACTCCCTACCGATTCGGCAGGAATTTGTCTTTTTCACCAGGGATGGACGGAAAGGTTCGAGCTCTCCCGGTTGAAACATTGTCCATGTAAGGTGGTCTATTATTTTTGAAAAATGGGGCGATAGCATTTTGAATTATCTATTTGGTGGTTGCTTCACAAAACGCCCCGTTTTGGGGCTCGGAAAATAGAAAATGGCTTTTCGGTGCGACGAAAAGGAAAACTTCCTCCTGCAAAATTGTTCACCATCCCATAATATACATGTGTGCACAATATGGACATATTATCGCAACTATACCGCGATTCTAGCAATAACATTGGTCATTTGACCTAAAATCCAGAAAACCTCGATTGAGATAGGTCATTTTATGAAAGTTTTTGAGACTCAATGAATATACCAAGTTTGGTATTTTTCCATGCAACTATGTAATATAATATGAGACCACGCGAATGTTTTGCATTGTTTCGATCGTTTTTTAATTTTTTATGCCCATTTCAAACTATCGTCAAACTTTCTAAATCAAGGGGCATGAAGATTCTTATATCGTGGCTGAGCCTCACTAAACTTGCATTAGATCTCTGATGAAATAGCATATTGTGAAACTAAAAATGATTTTTGCAAAAAATCATGAGCAACATATCATGTACCTGTAGTTCAAATCTAACTCATTTCCTAACGATTCGGCAGGAATTTATCTTTTTCACGAGAGGTGAAAGGAAAGGTTTGACATACCTAGGTTGGGAAATTGTCCATTCAATATGGTCTAGTATTTTTTAAAAATATGGTATTATCATTTTAAAACTTTCATTTGGTGGTTGCTTCACAAAAACACCCATTTTTTGCACTCCGAAAATGAAAAATGGCTTTCCGGTGCGACGAAAATGAAAACTTCGTCCTGCAACATTGTTCACCATCCCATGATACACATGCGTGCACAATATGGACACATTATCGCAAACTATACCACGATTCTAGCAATAACATTGGTCATTTTACCTGAAATCCAGAAAACCTCGATTGAGATAGGTCATTTTGTGAAGGTTTTTTGAGACTCAATGAATATACCAAGTTTGGTATTTTTCCATGCATCTATGTCATATAATATGACACCACACGAAGGTTTTGTATTGTTTCGATCGTTTTTGAATTTTTATGCCCATTTCAAACTATCGTCAAACTTTCTAAATCGAGGGGCATGATGATTCTTAGCTCGGGGCTGAGTCTCACTAAACTTGCATTAGTTCTCTGATGAAATAGCATATTGTGAACGTAAAAATATTTTTTGCAAAAAATCATGAGCAATATATCATGTACCTGTAGTTTAAATTTAACTCATTTCCTACCGATTTGGCAGAAATTTGTCTTTTTCACGAGAGGTGAACGGAAAGGTTTGAGATACCCAGGTTAGGAAATTGTCCATACAATATGGTCTAGTATTTTTTTTAAAATATGTTATTATCATTTTGAAACTTTCATTTGGTGGTTGCTTCACAAAAACACCCCGTTTTTCTCATTCGGAAAATGAAACATGGCTTTTCCGTGCAAGGAAAAGGAAAATTCCTCTTGCAATATTGTTCACCATCCCATGATATGCATGTGTGCACAATATGGACACATTATCGAAAATTATACCCCGAATCTAGCAATAACATTGGTCATTTGACATAAAATCCAGAAAACCTCGATTGAGATAGGTCATTTTGTGAAAGTTTTTTTGAGACTCAATGAATATACCAAGTCTGGTATTTTTCCATGCAACTATGGCATATAATATGACACCCACGCGAAGGTTTTGCATTGTTTCGATCGTTTTTGAATTTTTTTTATACCAAGACTTTACGCCGTTGCTCTGCCGTTAGCCCAATGGGCTACGCCGACGGTAAAATTGGACCGACGGCCCGTCAAGCTACACCGATGGCTCCGACATTTTACCGCCGGCGTATAAAAAGACCGTCGGCCTATTTGGTTATTCCCGTAGTGTAACCATCGACCCTCATAACTTGGGTACGTGGTGAACAACGCAGTGTACAACTCTGTTGACACGGTAGCTACCTAACTATCTAACAACAACATCTGCACAACCTTTTGATCAAATAGCTAGAAATATATGTGACCGGTTAACTCAAACTAGACAAATCAACAGACCATAGGAGCGTTTTACTAAGCACATGTCTTTAGGGTGATGCTACAGATTGTTCAAGTGCATGTGGCCTGGCTACGTTTTGGCACTCTGGTCTAACCCATTTAAATATCCTTCAATGCTTCAATCATTTTGAATTAAAGATGCAAAACATATATGTTGATTGACCAGAACAAAACGTAAATGCAGACAACAACGGATAAATTAATTAATCGGCATAAAAACTCCTCAACAATTTCATAAGGTAAATACTATCTATCAGAGTCTGATGGGAAACAATCCGTCGGGCCTCTCTAGGCCTCTCTAGGGACGTCCATCTCAGTACGATCGAAGGGAGTGGGTTTCCAGTTCCACCTCCAAAAACTTTCCCCATTAATTACGTGCTGACCAAAATCACGAAATTTCTGGTCGTCATTAACGCCTCTCAGCGTTTCTCCTTTCCTCCCCATCCGATCCCCAAATCGTGCTGCGCCATAGACCTTCCCTCCTTGTTGCTATGGTCCTTGATCTCCCCCATCACCCAATATCTCCACCATTCTGCTTCCTCCCCTCCAGGTCATCACCTCCACATGGTTCTTCTCGTGCGCCGGCGACACACATGACGCTCCGCCGCGGGGAGACATCATGGGAGCATCAATGTTCTCCCTCCTCTGCCTCCAGCACGCCAGACTTCCCACCCCCAGTAACAGCTTACTCCCCAAAAGGAACTGTCGATGAGGCCTTGTCTGCCTGTCCACGTGGCCATTGTGGCGACTGGCCTTCGCTGCTTCCTCCACACTGCAGATCAGGAAGAAAGATAACTACGACTACAAGCCTAGGACAAGTCCAATTCTTTTTTCCTTCTAATGGATTTCTTATGTTGTTGTACTGTTTATTTCAAAGATCAAATTTCACGTAATATAGGAGCAAATCTTTGTACCCCAATCCTGGTGGCAGGCTTTCAAATTTGCGAACTCAAATTTCATGTAATATAGGAGCACATCTTTGTACCCCAATGCATGTATATGTTTCATGTGCCTTCATATTTGATGTGATAAACTAGCACACTATATCCGTTTGATACCTCTGCATGCTTCCTTTCCTTGTGATATTTCTTTCTATTACAATTGAACTATGCTTCAACCATTAGTATCCACACATCGTTACTTTTAATTTTTTGCATCACACAATATTAGTTTTTTCTTCTTATATTTTCAATTGTTGTTTCAAACTGGCCATGTTATGTTTTTTGTTTCATGCTAGGAATGCTTCAGATTTTATCATTGGTTTTGAATAATAATTGTGACTACTAACCTGGCCATGGTCATCTCTTGGCTTCAACACGATAGGTCCTTGATTCATTTGGAAGCGATGATGATGGCAACAACCGTGGCATTGTAGCTTGAGAAGGCGCCTAGCCTCATCTGGTAGCTTCACTGTGGCATGAATAGTTCAACGTTCCTACAGGTCTCGTCTCGCCTTCGACCACCACAAGTCTGCCCTGGGAGCTGCCATCCAGTTCTTTTCCTACTGTCCCACCTTGTGTCCACTGTCATCATGCGTAGTTGTGTGGCCAGCATGACTCGCCATTTTATCCGTGACACGGAAACAAAGGACTTGAGTGTTTGTAACATATTGTAAGTTACATATGAACATGTAAGGAAGCATATTGGCCACTGGACGGAAACATAGATTTAGCCTATAGGAAGCATGTGTTATGAGCACATGAAGCTCTATTGTATTGGTGAATCAAAAGAACAAAATGTTTTAGTTGTGGGAAACATGTAATATTGATGTATGAAGCATTGTAGTGTCAATAATATAAACTTACATTGGACTTTGTTTCATATTTTATACTGAAACAATCTTTGGTTGCCATGGAAGCAAATTCTCTAGTCGAAGCAAGCAAATATTTTCCTTACGTCATACAGCCCATAACTGCCAATTATCCTCTCTACAAAAGGCCGACAATTATGCACGGTGACTACTATAATATTGGTGCCATTCTCCCACAAAACCGTCACCACCTCCTCGTTTGTATGATTTTCAGTTTACTCCTACACCTTGATCCACGGCGTACTTTCAAATTGAAGCAAATTCAGTGATGAAGAAAGTATCTGGTTGGCAGAAGCATGGTTTTAATATTTTTGAAACAAGTCATTCCAACTATTTTCAGATCGAAGCAAACATTAATTACATTAAAAGAAAATTTTAGTAGCATTGGAAACACAAATATCTCGTCGGAAGCAAATATACTCCATAGTTAATAGCATTGGAAATTTTAGTAGCATGACTCTAATATTTTTAAAACAAGCGGTTCCAACTTTTTTCAGATGGAAGGAAATTTTAGTGGCATTGGAAACACAAATTTTGATCCCATCGAAATAAAATATACCCGGTATTGGAAACACAATTTGTTTTATAAGAAAGTAAATCAAATGGGATGGAGACTAATTTTTCTTATATTATTAATTAATTATTTTCCTAAAAATTAGGAACGAGGTGTACTTACCCCGACAATAACATATGTGCATTAATTACGAGATCTGTTTTTATGGAAGTATGCAAATCGGTCTTGATTCACCGAAATAGACGCATGAGTCTGGTTGCAAATCAAACAGTCCAGCTGCTTCTAATCGTACGGCCATGCACTAGTCCGATCTGAAGCCAATATCGGCTTTCGATTCCTAGTGGTGCCCATTTCATAAGCTGAAAATTTTCCGCCAGCTAGGTGTGGAAGGTGGCTCAGGCTTGTTATGCGTGTAGTTTAGCTATGTTAGAGCAGGGAAGAAAATCTGCATGTTCCCACGTGGAGTGGAAACGGCTGCCGACCACGGTTTGCTCATCTCACGGGAAATTTCCGGGAGAGAGCAGACTTCGGTCTTAAGCGACCACAAACATATATATATGTGCACTACTCGATCGGCTATCTCATTTACATTCAAACATTCTCCTATGTATTTCTGTTAGGGTGATGCACTAGACGAGAGCCACAAAGATATCCCATTGTCATAGTTGGAGGACCCCGAGCCAATGTCTCGGCGTCCCTGGTGCCTGAGGCAAAAAACAATCCGTCCCTTTTTCCCCATATGCCACCCTCTTTGCCAACCCACATTGACATTGGTTGAATTCGATGAGA
Organism: Avena sativa; assembly: GCA_916181665.1. Classification (NCBI taxonomy): domain Eukaryota; kingdom Viridiplantae; phylum Streptophyta; class Magnoliopsida; order Poales; family Poaceae; genus Avena; species Avena sativa. The sequence continues at coordinate 25,950,062 of OV702286.1, read as the reverse complement.
GTTCATCGGCGAAGGCCTCGGTGTTCAGTGTTTGTGGGAGTGGATGTTTGAACTTGTGTCGAGCTTCCCAACCAGAGGGAAGTAAGATCCTTCTGCGCGGAGTGAGGTGAAATAGCGATGGTGCCGCATATGGCTCTGTTGGTGCTCTGACACAAGTGTTCCTCCGGGTGTTTTGGCAAGCGGCGGGCAAAGGAGGCGGTGGTGGTGCGAATGACGACCACGTAAATTTTGTTTCTTTCCGGCATGCTTGCTAGAATTATTTGGTTCGCCCGCTTCCTTCGTGTGTTGTCCTAAACTGACTAGTCGGATTCAGTTTGTGATTTGCTAGTTCTCAGGCGCATGAGAACTTCTTAAGTCTCAGTTAGTACGATGTTTCTACTAGCTTACTATGAGACACTTATTATGTATCGGAGTGAGTACAAAATTTTCAGTTTGTGATCCAGAAGTCACAAAATGAATTATAAGTCTGATATTACCCGGTTGGGTTTCCTTCTTACACTAGTGCACACCCCCCTCTAACACCGGTTTGGAGGGCCCTCTAACAGCGGTTGTAGAACCGCTGTTGAGGGTTCGGTGTTAGAGGGCCCCCCCCTTTAACACCGGTTCTTATACGAATCGGTGTTAAAGGGTGGTGCACGTGGGGCTGGCGCAGCGCTCAGGGACCCCCCCTTTAACACCGGTTCGTAACACGAACCGGTGTTAAAGGTTTTCTGCCGCGGCAGGAAAACGGCCTAAATCTCTGCCACGGCAGAGTTCTGCCCCTCCCCGTTCTGGGCGTATTTCTACGGCGCGGCGGGGACAGGGAGGGGGGGAGGGAGAATCGATCGGGAGCGGTATACACATACAGCGTCATCGGTACATACGAGTACATGAATAATTAAGCAACTATTATCATACACAACATCGTCATTGTGTGGTATTCTCCGTAAACGTTGAAGCTTCAAGTACAAGACAAACACGTTCAAGCATATATACAACGTTTATTTTGGTGGATATCTAAAGAGTTCTCCGCCAGGCGTGACGACCTCATCAAGTATGAACCCCGCCAATTCCTCTTGAATGGCTCGTATGCGTTCAAATGGTAGGAGTTGGTACCGTATCCGTTCGATCTGAATATATATGAAGAATGGGGTCAATATATATATTAGAATAAAACTCAACACAATTGATGGTAATAAAATAATGTTGTGTACTTTGTTTACTTACTCTAAGTTGTTCTAGTGCGGCTTGGCCCGTCGCACATATCGTGTTGCGAATGAACTCGCAAACATAGTACCCACATAAGTTATTGCCGTGTCCCTGATGCGCACTTTACGAGAATAGAGAGTTCAATCAAAATAATAATCAATAAAGCATGATATAATGGAATTGGAAGCAGAATCAAACAGATACGCAGACCTAACTAGCTAGTATTACTTACATTTTGGTCTACAAATTTTAGTCCTTCTGACCATTCACCCACGGCCCTGCCCGTGAACCTTTTCCAAACCCTGTCCGGCAAAGAAAATGGATAAAGGAGTAATTAATTACTTGTTGTCACGAAAGTTGCTGATCTAGTGCGATAATATGATTGAAATTACCTCTGGAGCATCTCTCTAAAGTCTACCCATATCTCTTTTTCTTTTCGTAACGAGTCCATGACAAGTACTTTTCCTGAGTCGGGTTGAATGACTAGCAGAATAAAGTGGAACCTACGCACGCATAACTCATCATCAGTTACACTTAACATCGAGTAAGCCGAAACAGAATGTGTACAAGAGAGGGTAACAGTACTCACGAGAAGTTGTAAGGAAGTAGTATTTCCCTTTTGGTTTGTTGTCTCAGTAAAGACCTTAGCAAGTAATCTTCTGTTTGACCGGGTTTGGTTCTTACCACTTCTTCGTGAACTCTATTTGGGTCAATGAACCCAATGTCAAAAGGGCTTCCTTTCATGCATTCCATAACCTTTTTCCTGCATAATAGTATATACATATATGGTGAGCATATATATATACATGCAATTAATGAAGTGAATGAGGTGAGATAGAAATTACAGAAATAGTACTTACACACAATAAAGGCTGATGGCAGCTTTGTCGAGTTCCTTCTGATTGAATAGAAAATGCAAGTCTTGAATGTTGAAGTCGATCTCGTCGTCTCCCACAAGAAAATCTCATCTCTTATATGCGCCGTGATCCATTCTTCCTTTCTCGTCTTGCAGAAATCAAGGTACCACTTGTGCAATCTTCGCATCTTTGTTGGTAGATTCTTGAGCTCCTCTTTCTTGACGAGATTCTTCCCATACTTCCATGGCTGTATGGGGTTGGCATCGCATTTGGGCAAGTTGTCTCCCATGATGTTCAAGTATGCAATGAAAGTCATCCCCATCTCATTGGCCTTTCTTTGTAGCTCTGCCTCGTAATCATTTACGGGAGGAGCGTCCCGTGTGTCGAACACTTGGAGCGGGGCGCATGATTTGTTTTCCTGCTCACCGAGCATGGGAACTGTTTTCTGGGGTGCCACACGACTGCTACTTTCAGTCTCCCTACGGCGCCTTGCATCCCCCTTCAAAATCTGGCGCTCGTAGTCTGGCACAAGTGGGTTTCAGGTTTCAAAAGATTATTGTAAAACTTCTCCACCACCACCGGATCTATTTTTTCCTTCGGCTCGGCCCGTCTAGGTGCAAAGAATTTCTTGACCTCTTCTTCCGAGATCCTATTGGTCTCCTCGTCGCTACGATTCCACGGTAAAACCGGCAATAGCTTGGCGGAAGGCTACGGGACGTAGTTTTTTGAACTCTTTGGCGTACGGTTTCCTGCGGATTTCTTTGTGACAGTGCTGGTGATGCTCTTCGTGGCAGTGCTCTTCCACTTACGCTGAGGAGATGGCTGAAGCGCCGGAGATGGCTGACGGGCAGGAGATGGCTGGCGCGCCGGAGATGGCTGGCGCGCCGGAGATGGCTGCCGCGCAGGAGATGGCTGAAGCGCCGGATATGGCTGCCGCGCAGGAGATGGCTGAAGCGGCTCAGACTGCTGACGCTGCGGAGACGGCGGGGGTTCCAGTGGCCTCCAATTTGGAAGCACGATGTGTTCCTTATTCCAAAGAATGGTTGTTTTCGCTTCAAATTTGAGTTGAGTTTCCCCTTCACCTGTAGCATGGTCAAGCTGTGCTTCCTCATATTCCTTCACACCCTCATCCACCCCGACAATAGCATAGCCATCTGGAATCGGTCGGCAGTGGTAAGTTCCACCAGCTACAGGAGGTAAGGCATAGCCGACAGCTACCTTAATGGATAAGCCCATTAATCTCACATGCAGCTCAGCGTGTTCGCTCTCCGTGATCTCATCCACGGGGTATCGAGGACCCGCCATTTCAAGCGTGGGCTGCACGTTCTCCGTGGAAGCCACGCTGCTTTTCCGCGCAGAGTCTGGGTCGTCGGCAGCTTCCAATGCAGGCTCTTCGTGCCGCTGAGATGGGCCGGTAGCTTGATGGCTCTGTTGTGCATTCACTTGCGCCTGCAGCGCCGCAAGTGCATGTTCTATCTGTGTCATCCGCTCTGTATGCTCTTTTTCTTTTCTGCCGTGCCATCTGTAAGAGTCGCTCCAGTCGGCAAACCCATCCTTCCACGTCATACCCCCTGTGCCTCGTGCATGTCCAGGGTGTTCTTTTTTACCGATGGCGCGTGTGAGCTGGTCATTCTCTCTGTCGGGATGGAAGGTCCTGGCGGATGTTTCCTCGTATGCCGTGATGAGTTCAGTGACGGGTTTGGCAAGGAGGGTTGGGAATATACACAATCCTGTTTCTGGGTCCAACCTTGCCCCGATTCCGTAGAACCAAGTCGTTGCACGTAGGTCCCACCCATCTGTCTGGGGTGTGATCCCTCTAGCGTGCAGGGCCTTCTCAGCTTCCTCCCACTTAGGCCTCTGAGATATGTAGCCACCTGACCCCGTCCTCTGGTGATATTCCTTCTTCTGGGCATTTAGCGTATTGGTTTCTGACCTCTTTTTAGCTATAGCACCTTCCTTATATGCCACAAATTCGGGCCAGTGAGGTCTTATCTTCGCATAATATGCGTCTTCGAAATCTGTAGTCTCGCGAGCTTTGACAAATTTGTTCAATTTTGTCTTCCAGTAGCGGAAAGCATCAGCCATCTTCTTTAGAGTTCACTCTTTGACCTTTTCCTTTATAGCCGGTTTGTTTTCATCCTCCTCTGGCGGAAGGGTGAAATTTACCAACAACGAATTCTAAAGCGTTTCTTTGGATCTTTCATCGACAAAGGTACCGTCGCCCTTCTTTGGCTTATTCCAATATTCAATTATGATTGGGATTTGGTCCCTAACAAGAACTCCAGCCTAACGTACAAATTTTTTTGCGGCCTTCTTGGGCTCCATCGGCCTGCCATCAACACGGACTGCTTCGATCGTGAACTTTGCACGATCTTTCAATCGATGGCTCGCGCCTCGCTTGCTCTTTTTCATAGAAGAATATTGTTGCTGGCTGGTCGATCCAGAGGGCTAAAAGAAGAAAGAAGCATTAATTAATACTTATACATATATATACAAATCAATCGGTGCAAGTCAGCAGAGGCTTAATCCATGCAGATACCTCAACGGACTTTGCAATCACTAAAGTGTGTTCACCGGAGTCGTCATCTTCTCCATGACTACTTGAGCTGTCATCATGTCCCTCCAAGTTCAGATATTGTGAGGTGTCCTCGTGGATCATGTTCTCCATTATTTCTTCCTCTTCAAGGTTTCTACTGAGTGGATCCATAGTTTCTAAAACAATAATATTATCACACAAATATCAGTAATACATCTATTGAAATGCTCGAGCAAAAGACCTAAAGCATACACATACACATACAAAAAATATATACATGAAAACCCTAAAGCATGCTCGACAACTTAATCGGGGTTCCGAGGGGTGAAAACCCTAATTCGTGGAAACTCCGGATGTATATGAGAGGGGTTATGATGTTCTCTAATTAAACTTGTCTTGAAAGTTGTTCAACAATGCATGATTATAGCTTAAATAGTTAGATCTCATTTTTCTGAACATTTTGATATATTATACATATTTTTATGACTTATAAATCATTAGATATTAAATTTACAAGTTTTATTCATTTTCTGAAATTGTTTAATCAATTTAAATTGAATTATTACATCACTGTGATGTCAGCTGGGCGGTTTAACCTATTTACACCGCTACTGGTCCTATCCATTGTGGCTGACTATGGGCCAGGGGCCATGTCACTGCCACCTCAAGCAGGGGTCGCAGACGATGACAGAGGCCACGCCAGCACGCAGAACTGAGCTCGTTCGAACGGGCGCGATGTGGGGATCCCAAAATTGGCGGCGCTGCTGGCTTAAGGTCATCGGAACAGCGACTCCGGCGAGCGGCGGTGGCGGCGCTCATAGATGGACATGGGGGAAGCGGACTAGAGCGAGAGAGGGAGAGAGGGATGACGCCTGAGCACCATTTGCTCACCAGGAGGCGATTGAGGGGGTCGGCGAAGCGAACGGCGGCCGGAATCAAAGGCGACAGCGACGGCCGGAGCTTAGGAAGGGGCGGTTGATTGCGTTGACTGGGGGCGGCCAAGGCGAGGGCGGCCACGGCGAGGGCGAGGGCGGCCACGGCGAAGGCGAGGGCGGCCACGGCGAAGGCGAGGGCGGCCACGGCGAGGGCGAGGGCTGGACGGCGCCGGCGGCTCTCCCTCTCTGTTTTTCTCTGCGCGGCTTTCGATCTGGCTCTGGAGGGAAGAAGGAATGGGAAGGCGTGCATTTAATACCCCCCTTTAACACCGGTTCGGGGCTGGAACCGGTGTTAAAGGGGGGATTCGTTTCGCGCGCGCACCCTCCCCTTTAACACCGGTTCCAGCCACGAACCGGTGTTAAAGGGGAGGGTGTGCGCGCGAAACAAAATAAATGCGCCCTCCCTTTAACACTGGTCACCGGTTCGTGGCTGGAACCGGTGTTAAAGGGGGGGGCATTTATTTCATGCATTAAAGGGGTAGGGGCATTTATAATTCAAAAAATAGGATATGAATTTAGAAAATTCATATCTTATTCATTTCAACTCAGAAAAATATGAATAATATATCATAATTTTCAGAAAAATAATATCTATCCATACATGTAAAAACATTTTATATTTACTTTAGATGAAAATTTTCAAAATGATTAAAACACTTACATATAAATTTTGATTATTCAATTCAAACAAAAATAAATTGTCAAATCCTAAAACTTTGAACATAAGAAATATTAAGCATCTAAAAAGGAATCTAACCCTATTTTATTTTGTATTAACATTTTGAATTGATTGGATATTTAAATGCCGCATCTTATGCTCGGAAAATGGAAAATGCCTTTTTGGTGCGATAAAAAGGAAAACTTCCTATTGCAACATTGTTTGCCATGCCATGATGCACATGTATGCACAATATGGCCATATTATCACAAACTATGCCTTGATTCTAGCCATAACATTGGTCATTTGACGCGAAAGCCAAGAAACCTCGAATGAGATAGGTCATTTTGTGAAGGAGATAGAACTGGAATTAAAATACAGAATGCAACTAATAGTAAGCTACATAAAGCACGACTGAAAATTAAGATACATAAAAGAACTGAAAATTAAGATACATGGCCAGATTAAGTAACAATCGGCCGAACTTGTTTCGGAATGTTGGAGTGATTCAGTCATGCTCCTGCCTACACCTGTAATACTCGCCACTGTAGTCGTCGTACTCGCGCCGCCGTTATCGCTGTCGTCGTCGGGGTCGCCGTAATTGAACCTTGAAGGCTGAGTACGCGTGGGCTGCACTTGAGGGTAGCGCAGATGGGGGTTAGAGTCGGCGGTAGTGTCATAGGCCATGACGCTCTGGAGAGTCCGACCGCGCCACCATAGCCGACGGCCGGCCTCGTTGAAGTTCGGAGGAGGTGGGCCGTCCTCCTCATGCCTGGCGAGCGCCCTCTCACGCCGATCCACGAAGAAGGCTTTCCAAGTAGGGAAATAGTCGGGATGCCATCTGGGATTCCTCCGCTGCTTCGGCGTGAGCTCGAAGTAGTAGTAGTTCGTGATGGCCATCCGGCACGCCACACCTAGAGGGACAGGAGGAACCGGCACGCCTCCAGCGCTCAGCATCCAGGCGACGGGGACACAGTAGCCCGACGGGCAGGGGTAGTTTGAGGCGCAAAGCGCCTCCACCTCCCTGGGGGTTAGTGCTACGGTGGAAGCCATGGGAAAGAGTGATGAGGTTTTAGATATGAGTCTAGAGATGTGCAATGAAAATGGAGTCCAACCCTACATATATATATAGTAAAGAACTGGCGGGAAGAACTGGAGGGAAGAACTGGCGGGAAGAACTGGCGGGAAGAAAAATGGCAGGAAAAATGGCGGGAAAAAATGGCGGGAAGAAAAATGGCGGGAAAAAAATGGAGGGAAGAAATAGAAGGAAGAAAAATGGAGGGAAGAAAAATGGATTTCAGGCTGGGCCAGGCAGCACTAATGATAGGGGTGAGTGTCGACATTATGTCGTGCGGCGTGTACCTTGTCCCGGATGGTGTCACCAACCGGGACTAAAGATGAACCTTTAGTCCCGGTTGGAGACACCAACCGGGACAAAACACGAGTCAGCACTAATAATAGGGGTGAGTGTCGACATTATTTCGTAAGTGTCAACACTATGCCGAGCTGCTTGTACTATAAATAGGCATCCTTGTGAGTCCAGTACTCCAGCCAGTTTGAGGCATCTCCAAGATGGTTTTCGAGAGCAGGACACCACTACGGCCAGTTTCAGGGAGATGCCGACGGAGCCCAGTCCTCCGGCATCTCCAAGAAACTGGTCATAGAGGCACTCCCTAATATGTGAAATTAGTTAGCTCCCAGGTGTATTGATCTAGTTAGAGAAGTTACAAGCTGCAAGATGGTTTTCGAGAGTAGGGACACCACTATGGCCAGTTTCAGGGAGATGCCGACAGAGCCCAGTCCTCCGGCATCTCCAAGAAACTGGTCATAGAGGCACTCCCTAATATGTGAAATTAGTTAGCTCCCAGGTGTATTGATCTAGTTAGAGAAGTTACAATCTACAAGATGGTTTTCGAGAGCAGGGACACCACCACGGCCAGTTTCAGGGAGATGCCGACGGAGCCCAGTCCTCCGGCATCTCCAAGAAACTGGTCATAGAGGCACTCCCTAATATGTGACCGCGCGCGTTTGGAGATCAGATCTTAATGGTAAGTACGAATCGGGAAAACTTCTTCTCATAGTCCCGGTCTAGCTACAAAACAAGACTAGCACGCAAGACATTTATTAATATTAAAAACTGAGACTACAAAACCGGTCCCCCTATATATAGTCCCGGTCAATCCACAAACCGCGAAAGATATCCTTCGGTTAAGCCACAAACCGCGAAAGACATGAACTAGAGTTACATAATATGAGCATGAACTTCTTGGCATATGTCCTTCCTTATGATCGCTTCAGACGTAACCATGGAGCATCTTCTTTACTTAACAGAATGCTTGGGTCAGTTTTCACTGTGAAGGGCGGAATTTCATCAAACTTATTATAATCTTCTGACATGTTTGTCTTGTCCTTGATTCCCACGATGTTTCTTTTCCCTGAAAGAACTATGTGACGCTTTGGCTCATCATATGATGTATTCGTTTGCATATTTTTTCTTTTTTTTTGGTCTGGAGGACATGTCCTTCACATAGAAAACCTGAGCCACATCATTGGCTAGGACGAATGGTTCGTCTAACTTCTTGTCTACCTTCATAAGATTGTTGAGATCCACCGTTGTCATTCCGTACTTCTTGTCTACCTCGACCCCTCCTCCAGTTAGCTTGACCCATTTGCATCGAAACAAGGGGACCTTAAAATTAGGTCCATAGTCAAGTTCCCATATCTCCTCTATGAACCCATAATACGTGGTCTTTTGCCCATTGTCTTCTGCTGCATCGAAGCGGACACCACTATTTTGGTTGGTTCTCTTTTTATCTTGGCCTATCGTGTAAAATGTATTCCCATTTATCTCGTAGCCTTGGAAAGTACATACAGTCGAAGATGGTGTCCTGGCCAACAAGTACAGCTGATCCCCAACAGTGGTGTTATTCGTGAGAAGTCTTTGCAGCCAGCCGCCAAAACTCGCCATGTGTTCACTTATAATACATTCATCAGACTACCCCGGGTGTTTGAGGCGTATAAAATTCTTGTGTTCATTGCTATACGGGGCAACCAAGATAGATCTTTGTAAAACCGTGTAGTGTGCTTGATTGAGAGAATGCCCGTCCCTACATATCATTGCTTTACATCCTAGGGTGCCTTTTCCACGCAGTCTCCCCTCATGTCGTGATTCTTGAACACCACTCGCCTTAAGGTCAGGAATAAAATCAACACAGAACTCAATGACCTCCTCTGTTACATAGCCCTTGGAGATGCTTCCTTCTGGCCTAGCACGGTTATGAACATATTTCTTTAAGACTCCCATGTACCTCTCAAAGGGGAACATATTGTGTAGAAATACAGGACCGAGAATGGCAATCTCTTCTACTAGGTGAACCAGGAGATGCGTCATAATATTGAAGAAGGATGGTGGGAACACCAACTCAAAGCTGAGAAGACATTGGGCCACATCTGTCTGTAACCCTGGTAGGCTTTCTGGATCGATTACCTTCTGAGATATTGCATTGAGGAATGCACATAGCTTCACAATGGGTGCTCGAACATTTTCAGGTAGAAGCCCCCTCAATGCTATCGGAAGCAATTGTGTCATAATCACGTGGCAGTCATGAGACTTCAGGTTTTGGAATTTTTTTTCTGCCATATTTATTATTCCCTTTATATTCGACGAGAAGCCAGACGGGACCTTGATACTGCTCAGACATTCAAAAAAGATTTCCTTCTCTGCTTTGGTAAGAGCGTAGCTGGCAGGAGTTAAGTGGCATCGTTTACCCTTCGCGTTCTCAGGATGTATAGGCTCTTCAGGGTCTTTCAGACGTTGCTGGTCCTGCCGTGCTTCCGGTGTATCTTTTGTCTTCCCATACACTCCTAGGAAGCCTAGCAGGTTCACGCAAACATTCTTCGTCACGTGCATCATGTCGGTTGAAGAGCGGACCTCTAAGACTTTCCAATAGGGTAGGTCCCAAAATATAGATTGCTTCTTCCACATGGGCATGTGTCCGTCATCGTCATTCGGAACAGATAGACTGCCAGGACCTTTTTCAAATATTACTTCTAGGTCCTTGACCATACCAAATACCTCCTCACCGGTACGGAGGACAGGCTTCCTCCGGGGTTCTGCCAGACGTTTGAAATGCTTGCCTTTCTTTCTTACTGGATGCAGGTTCGGAAGAAATCGGCGATACCCTAGGTACACAACCTTCTTACATTTATCCAAATATACACTTTCAGTCTCATCTAAACAGTGTGTGCATGCATTGTATCCCTTGTTTGTCTGCCCTGAAATGTTACTAAGAGCAGACCAATCATTGATGGTTACTAAAAGCAATGCTCGTAGGTCAAATGGCTCCTCTTTGTGCTCATCCCACATACGTACACCTGGTTTGGCCCACAGCTGTAAAAGTTCTTCAACTAATGGCCTTAGGTACACATCAATGTCGTTGCCGGGTTGCTCGGGCCTTGGATGAGCACTGGCATCATAATGAACTTCCTCTTCATACACAACCAAAGAGGAAGGTTATAAATACATAGAGTCACAGGCCAGGTGCTGTGACTGCAGCTCTGCTCACCAAAAGGATTTTATGCCGTCTGTACTTAGATCAAACCTTCAGTTTCTTGCGTCACGTGCGAAGTCCGGGTACTCTCGCTCGACTTTTCTCCACTGTGACCCATCAGTGGGGTGTCTCAACATCGCGTCTTTCTTACGGTCTTCCATGTGCCATCGCAACAACTTGGCATGCTCTTTATTTCTGAAGAGACGTTTTAACCGTGGTATTATAGGAGCATACCCATAACCTTGGCAGGAACCTTCTTCCTAGGGGCCTCGCCCTCAACATCGCCAGGATCGTCTCGTCTGATCTTATACCGCAGTGCAGTGCATACCGAGCATGCATCCAAATTCTCGTACTTGTCACCGCGGTAGAGGATGCAGTCATTAATGCAGGCATGTATCTTCTGCACGTCTAATCCTAGAGGGCAGACAACCTTCTTTGCTTGGTATGTACTGTCGGGCAACTCATTATTTTTTGGAAGAAGATTCTTCATTTTTACCAACAACTTTGAAAATGCGCTGTCAGTCACACCATTCTCTGCCTTTCATTGCAGCAAATCCAGTGTGGTACCTAGCTTTTTGTGGCCATCTTCGCAAGTTGGATACAACAATGTTTTGTGATCCTTTAACATCTGCTCCAGCTTCTCCTTCTCCTTTTCAGTTTCACATTCTTCCTTTGCATCAGTAATGACCCGACCAAGATCGTCATCAGCGGGCCCATCTGCTGCCTCTTGATCTTCATTATCTACCCCCGTTACAGTATCATCATATTCAGGATACATATTATGATATTTGTCATCATCCTCTTCTTCTTCGTTGTCTTCCATCACAACCCCTTTTTCTCCGTGCTTGGTCCAACAATTATAGTTGGGCATGAAACCGGATCGAAGCAGGTGGGCGTGAATGGTTCTGGTATTTGAGTAGTCTTTCTTGTTCTGACAGTGAACACACGGACAGCACATAAAACCATTGTGACCACGGTTTGCATTAGCTACAACGATGAAATTTTGGAGGCCCGTAATGTACTCGGAAGTGCGACAGTCACCGTACATCCATTGCCGGTTCATCTGCATTAATATATAGTATATATCAAAAATTAATAGGGAGATGACCATTTATATATATAGTACATAAATGACACATAAAAGGATAGTTGCCGACCTCAACCGAGAAGGAAAGAGCAACGAGAAAACTTATTTTGACCTCTCGGGCATTTAACCGAACACCTCTTGTGCATATAAAAAAAACACAAACTAGCACTCTTCACACCCTCTTGCTAGGCTCCAAAATGAGATAGTGAAAAAATGGAAGAGTGGGGTGTGGGCTGCGGTGTCTTATATAGCCCCCCTTTAACATCGATTCAAGCCACGAACCGGTGTTAAAGGGAGGGGGCTGCGCGGGCCACTGGTGCAGGGTCCTTTAACACCGGTTCGTGGCACGAACCGGTGTTAAAGGGGGACTCCTTTTTGCCGCACGGGCCACGCTGGTACGCCCCCCGATGTTAAAGCCCTTTTCCAGGATCAACAAAAGGCCTTGTTTCCACTAGTGTTAATTGCACACTGCGAGTTTTTCTTCAAATGCATCGGCATCAGCAGCCACGAAAGCTGTGGCGTGAATGCATCAGACCAGCGGATGGCATGCACGTGGCACTATCGATTCGTTGCCCTAGTCACGCGGACACGGTCACGGTCAGCCGACCACGGTTTGTGTACTAGCTAGGGGCAACCTTCGGCTGTAAGGTACCCTGCCTGCCTGCTACGAGCCAGGTTGCCTTGTGAGGAAGGAAAGGGAGTACACTAGTATACACTCCAGATTTACCGTCTACAGTAAATAGAAGTTCTCGTGAAGCAACCTTGAGCCATTCTTCTGTCTACCAACACACAGCAAGCCAATGGACGCGCTCAGCACCGACAACAGGCTCCTGATCAACACAGGCTCGGCCGTGGTGGTCTTCACCAGCTCCGGCGGCACCATGATCGCCTCGGGTGCTGGTTCCGTGAATGCTACCGGCGGTGGACCCGTGACCGTGAACACCGCCGGAGCAGGGTCGGTGAACGCCACGTTCACAGCGCAGGGCACAGCCAAGTATGACTCCTCCTCACGCTGCGCCGCCGATACCTTCACCTTCCTCGGCTGGACGCTCACCCGCAGCGCCTCAGGGTATGTAATTTTTGTGTCTCTGCATGGCTTTTTTTTTCATTCATCGAACCCAACCCTTCTCCGACGGCGTGGCCGGCCGGAGTTGGTGAAGGGGAGGTGCCGGTGTAGTTAGTATATACGTGTAGTCTAGTGTTAGTTTTGGCCGCTAGGGCCTTGTCTCATGTCATGCAGTCGTCCAGGGTGCTCTGGCTGCGGGCAGCTGCAGTTCGGAGGTGCTCTGCCTTTCTCTACTTCTAGTGCTCTCATGGTGGGAGTTGGAGGTGGCGCGAGCATCTCGTTCCTCCAGGCCAACGTGCCGACACGAAGGATCTTCGTCGACCTCGGCAAGGGATTCACGGCCCGCGCGCGACGCCCCAAGTTGCATGTTTCTCGGCGGCGGCGCTAGTTCCCGAGCCTTAAGGCCTTGCAGACGCCGGTGGAGAAGACCATGGAACCGATTGTTTTTTCTACTTTTTCCCAGTATATATTCTGTAAAATAGTTAGCCCTATCCTGGTTTCCCCTACTTCTTCGGGGCCTTGTTGCAACTTTGTAACCAGTGCTTGATTAATACTAAAGACAGCTTCCGGGGCCTTGTAGCCCCTACTCTTTAAAAGAAAGCATGTCATGAAACTAACAAGGTGTTTGGTTCGACGTTGTCAACGCAAACGCTAAATGGTAACAAATAACACTATTAATGTAAATGGAATGGGGAAAAACCAAATCATGTTTGGTTCATCCCAGAAAAGGAATTACAGAGCCCAAGCACAATGGATCTTGGCCGCCGCCGCAGTTTTCCTTGGTGCCATGCACCACGGCTCTCTGCTACTCATGTTCTGCTTCAACATGCCCCATGCCCATGGCGTCTCCTCCTAGATCTCCTATTTCGCACAACTCATCACCCTGAGCTAGCGTTGCTGGAGAGGGCCTCTCTCCCCTGGTTTCCTCCCCGCCGGCGTAGATGACGGAGGTGAGTTAGAGCATTCGTGAAGCGCGCTCCGGCGGAGCCCGAAGAGTATGGATCGATTCCTTGGTTACTCTCCGCGCCCTCCTCCGATCTCGTCTCTGTCGCTCCATCGCGTCTCCGCCAGGAGAGAGACGTTGCCACAACGATATCCTTGGGCGAGATGAAACCAATTACAGAGGGGAGTGAGCGGAAACGAATTTGTGAATCGGTGTTATCTGATTACGGGGCACCTAATTATGGCCAGGTCAAACCAAACAGAAACTAACGTAATCAGATCCCATCGATAACGGGTTACATTAGAGAATTCCAAACCAAACACGTTCTAAGTTCTAGTCTTTTTTAGCGTAGGTATAGTTAAGCTAGTTTGTATCATCTATCCAAACTTGATTGTAATCTATGTTAATTGCAGCCAGGTTCCTCGGCCAACTTCAAACAATATGAGCATCTTCGTCGGCTTGGCGGTTGATGCCGCAGTGCGTGTCTCAGACAAAAAGAAGCGTCGCAGCGGGTTTGGACGCAAGTCTCTACGCAGCCTGGTTAACGCGTGCGCCAAGCGTATCGTATCTTGCACACGCGGCGCGACTGTCGTGCCAGCGAGCGCTTAATCACACGCTCTTGTTCTAGTTTGTAAGAGAAGCTGTTATTTCCTTATTAATTCTTTTTTGTGGGTATTATTTCCTTCGTTCAATTTGTCAGATTATGTACTATTGGATTGGTTGTCTTGGTTTGCAACTGTATTTTAGTGGGTCGTCTAAAAGTCCTGTAAGCCAAATTAAACTGTCAATTTTTTCATGAATCCGTCTCTCGGTTCAATATCTTTTAACCTTCTTGGAATCTACATCATTACTCGGGACACGGCTAGGTCTTGTAGGATTAGTTAATCTGAGGAACATGATGAGCTAGTTAATCGCCACTAATATAGTTAATCGCCAAGGGACCACACGTTATCTTGTGGGTACATCGCGGTAAAAACATCGCGGTAGGATACGTTGTACCCGATGAACATGCTAAGCTAGTTCATCTCCGTACTCCCTCCATTCACAACTAATTTGCGTTCTAGCAGGGCAGAGCTGGAGCTTGAGCCGGAGCTCGAGCCACCATGTTGGCACAAATTTTTTAAGGAGAACTCTACTATAAAAAGTATGGTTTATATCTTCTAAGTAGATAATTTTCAAATTCCAAAATAGAGATGAGAATTAAGAGAGAAAATTGTCTGAACGGAGGAGGTGCTGAGGTGTCGAGCAGCAGGCCTGCCACCTGTGTCTGTGTGTGTGCGTCGGGGGATTACCGACTGCCTGCAGCCTATGAGCGAAACGCACTCGCTGGCGGATCACGAGGCAACAGGTCAAGCGTGAACTATGGAGGTGTACTTCCGCGTACGGGTGTGGGCATGTGGTGATCAATAGAAAACAAGGCAAAACAAAAACTGTCTCCCAACCGCCGTGGGTGCCCGGCCGGTGGGCACACCAATAACATACAATCAGCATCGACTACGCAGCGGTGATGGTGGCGCGTCGTCCCAGACCGATCTGCGTGTGCGACCGAGCTGCATCGCCGACACTCTCAAATTATATAAGATTTGGTTGGAACCTGAAGACGAAGGTGTGCTAGCTGTGTTTTTCTGCGTGTGCGACCCAGCTAGATCCCCGACAGTCTGAAGTTATTAATAGTACATACTAAGATCTTGTTGGAACCTGAAGATGGAGGGGCGCTAGCTAGCTGTCTCCGTGACGAGGCTAAGTCATGTCGAGAATGTAATAACAATAACAATCAGCATGGACTAAGCAGCGGGGATGGTGGCGCGTCGTACCAGACCAATCCGTGTGTGCGACCGATCCACTACCTCACAACTTAAATAGAAGGCATTAAAAAATGCCTTTAAAAATATACAAATTGCCTTAAATTAGATTTTAAGGCACAAAAAAAAATGCCGCATCCGGTAGAGTCATTAAATGTATTTGAAGGCATATATAAAAAGTGACTTGTAAAATAATTTTATAGGCATATTTACTAATGCCTCCTTTTCTATGTAAGGCATATTCAAAAATGCCTTGTAAAGTAGAGACATATTCAAAAGTGCCTTGTAAAGTAGTTTTGTAGACACATCTGCTAATGCCTTTTCATATTTTTTGAGTCAACATACAAAATGCCTTGTAAAGTTAGTTTTTTTAAGGCAAATCTATCGGTGCCTTCTAAAAAGTTACTTTTTGAGACATTTTGGCTAATGCCACTATTTTCATTTATAGCATATTTTATCAGCAGCGGCTCAGTTTTTATTTTTTGAGGGGAGCGCCACAAACTCAGTTTTAGTTGTGGCTCGATATCATCGGCTGTCGTTTCACTCGAAATAGTTTTTTGTGGGCCAAGAATTATAGTGTACGTTGAAGGCCAAAGGGCCCAAGAGTTGTAGAGCCCGTTAGAAAGGCTTTTGAACGTTCAATATATATGCGTCGCATGAGACTGAACCATTTGAACACGCGATAAACTTGCACGTTACTTAGAAGCGAAGCAATCTATTTAAGCTAGTCGAAGTTTTACTGGCTAGGCGATGTGGGGACTAAAAATGAGGCTCGGTCACTTGCCGCGCACGCGGGCAGTCTCAAACAGCGAGCACGCTGCGCTGCGTCGGTGCATTTCAATCAGCTATTGATTTTTTTCTCTCTCTTACGGACACAATATAGAACAGTAATCGTGGCCTGCTTTCCTCTACTATGCCAGCCAGCGCTATACAGTAGAGAAAAACGAATATGCATGCTGCTTGGATCAGACCAAATAGTCTTTAACCATTACTTTTATTGCTTGGTGGTCTTACAGCATCTCCACTTGGGCGTTTGCAGGTCGAAAAATGTAGTTTTCGTCTGAGAACGTACAATTTCTCACTTGCGTTTCTAGACCGAGTTCCTGCATTTTGTCAAATTCAATAATATACATTTAAACAAATGTAGGCGATTTTATTAAATTATAGTTGAGTTTCATACATATTATGTCAAATTCGGTCATATACCCAAATTTTGACTTTATTAGGCTAAAAAACTAAAAAAAACATAGTAATACTACTGCCGATAGCCGATGCCGATGCCGCCGGACGCCGCTCACATGCCGAAGTTACGATACAACACCGTGTAGTCGGGGTCGGCCTTGCCGTCATCGTTGACGTCGCTCGGCGGCTGCGGGGACGAGGGGACAGAGTCGTCGTCGTTATCGAGGACGACGAGCGGCGAGCCTTGGCCTGACGCTCGGCCTCCTCCCGGTGGCGCCGAACTCTGTTGGCCTCCTCGTGCTCCCAGTTCGCCCTGAACTAGGCGAGGACGTCTGGCCTAGGCATCAACGGCGGTGGCACATCCTGTAGAGAGTGCTCCATCGCCATCTTGATGGCGAAGGAGTCCTCATCGACGCGGACCATCCAGTCCGCTGGCTCAGGCTTCGGCTGGGGCAAGCGAAGCCGATCGATCGACGGCGACAGCGCGTGGGGCTCGTTGATGATGACCCCCTCCCCGCGATCTCGTCCTCGGCGGCGAGCGCACCGGCGTGTCGGCCTCCCGCTTCACGAGACGAAGTGCCCATCCTCCTGGGCAGAGCCGGCGCTTCGGCCTCCCGCTCCACCATCGACGGTGCCCTGCCGCGTTGTTGCGCTTCGACGGCGAGCCGGGAGGTCCTTTGTGGGCGGCGACCTCCCGGTTCCGATGCTTGG
The DNA here is from genome assembly GCA_916181665.1 of Avena sativa. Classification (NCBI taxonomy): domain Eukaryota; kingdom Viridiplantae; phylum Streptophyta; class Magnoliopsida; order Poales; family Poaceae; genus Avena; species Avena sativa. Next base: position 25,932,547 of record OV702286.1, on the reverse strand, counting down.
CGAGTTACTAGGGTCTTCGGCGAGCTCCGGGTCCTCCATCGCCGTGATGGCGGCCTGGATCTCCTCCATCATCTCGTTGTCCTCCAACACCGGCATGCCGCCGGTGCTGAGCTTCCAGCTGGGCGGGCACCACGACTGTTCGCCGCCGCGGGGTCGCCTGGGTACCTCTCCGCCATTCTTTCGTAGAGAGCTTGTTCTTCTCGCCAGAGGTGGAGTTCGTGGGGGAATGGGGAGGAGAGTGTGTGCTGTGAGTCGGCAAGGGCGTCAGATTTTATAGGCTGAAATGGGTGGCAAAGGCGGGAGAGGTGTAGCGGCGTGGACGGGAAAAGGGAAACGACGGGAAGGCGATCCGGTGGTGGCGCGCCATTACAAAGACGTGTGGCCGACGCGACGGGTAGTCACTGACCGGCGGTCCGTCGCGGGAGCCGAGGCAACGAGATAAGGGCGACTCGGCCTCCAGACGCTGATAGGACGGGGCCACATGTGGAGATGTTTTTTTCGCCGATTCATCTTCGTCTGGCGTTTTCAGGACGTTTCTAGCACCCGGGGTCGGCCTGGGGACCCAGACGAAAGTTGGCCCAAATCCTGACGAAATCTGCGTCCTAGAAACATGATTGGGTTATTTTTCGGCGTCTAGATGAAAATTTCAGTCAGAAAACGGCGTCGTGTGAACCCGAGTGGAGATGGTGTTAGATCATTAAAACTAAATATTTGGGCAGCTATTCATAGATCTTGACGTTTGTTAAACCATTAATTAACATTTATTACCGAGGAGCAAATCTTGTCTACATGAAACAAAAAATATAACCACCGAGAAACAACTCTTGTTCACACAGAGAACGAAAATATAGCTTCCAAATAACAAATCTCACCAATATGAAAACAGAATATAGCCTATGAGGAATAACTCTTGCCATATAAGGAAGAAATATAGCTTTGGAGATTCAGTTGGGGATCGAGAGCGTGCCTTCTGTTCCAGTCGTGATCATGGAAAAAAATAGCGCGCTATTTCTTCGCTATAGCGCCGCTATAGCATATTTGGGACGCGAACGCTACGCTATGCAAAATCTGCTCGCTATGGCGCTAATTACGTTTTAGCGACGCTAAATACGCTATAACGTCACAACGCAATAACGCTGTTAAGAAAATCTATGAATATAGCGTCACCCCATAAGACCACGACTCTACCACGCCCAACACTCTACATCTAAATTTATGTCAACTCAACCATATTTCCTAGTTCTCCCTCCTCACATGACGGTGGGGCTGCTAACAGACTGCAATGCCCATCTCGTCCAGGTCCAGACGGTCAGCCACCTCTCTTCTTGGCACGTCCACCAGACACACTAAGCATCAGGAGGACGCGCATCTCAAGTTCTCGACTAGTGAGCTGATCTAAAGGTCTTGTCCTCTAACTTATCTTGCACCGGATGTCAAGCAAACTTTGTCATTTGCCACTACTAGTTAATTGGTTATGCATGTATTACTCAAAAAAATAGCTGCTGAAATTCCTAGAATACATGCTAGACCTTATTTTTTATTTTTTTACCCACGCTATTTTAAAAATAGCGCGTTATTAGCACGCTATAACTTGCATAGCGTTTGGAGAAGGGTGACGTTCCTTGGTCGTGATGCTAGGGGATCTTTTCTAGTCGAGTCGGGCGAGCCACGTCACGTGCGGGAGGACCCATAGTTGACGCGGCCTCAGTTTTATGGATCAAAAAAAGCAAATGTTTTTGTGGAGATATTTGCTACTAGTATGGACCTTGAATATGCTACTATCTTTAAAGGTATTTTTGTAGGACTGTCTCAAAAAGTTTTTTCCTATATGTTATGAAAATGTCACTAAAGTTTTGGTTTTAGAGGCATTCTTGTTATTGCCTATGAAGGTACCATTTAGAGGCACTTTCGTAGGACTGTCTCAAAAAGTTTTTCCCTATATGTGATAAAAATGTCTTAAAAAATAAACTAGTTGTGGCACTTTTTTTTTGCCTTCAAAGATGATCTATTGGAGACAGTTTTTTATTTTGCCTTGCATTATCTAACCTTTTGAGGCATCACACATAAAAGTGCCTTAAAAATAGACATTTGAAGGCTCTTTAAAAAGTGCCACTATGAAAGTGCCTTGGATTTCCGAATGTGAGGTAGTGCGAGCTGGATCACCGACATTCTCAAATTATATAAGATTTGGTTGGAACCTGAAGACGAAGGTGTGCTAGCTGTGTTTTTCTGCGTGTGCGACCTAGATAGATCCCCGACACTCTGAAGTTATTAACAGTACATACTAAGATCTTGTTGGAACCTGAAGATGGAGGGGCGCTAGCTAGCTGTCTTCGTGACGAGCCTAAGTCATGTCGAGAATGTAATGCTAGTGTCCGTGATCACTGCATGTTACTAGCTCGCAGAGAGCTGCGACCCGCTCGTACTGCATGTTCCGCCGAGAAACATCCAAACCCAGCTAAACCGGCCATGCATGTCCAGGCTTAACATCTTGTTAATTCTAGGCTTACGATACAACTTAACCAGCAGCTTTGGAAGTTAGAGTCGCCAGAGGAAGGTGTGCTCGCCGAGTTGAATTAATGCCCGAATCTCGGAGCTCGCGCCAAAGTGTAGTCAATCTTGACGGGTCAACAACACGCGCCGGCGTCGCCGAACCACTAAAACACACGTTGTACAGTACAGTACGCATTTGTAAAAATACGTATCACAGAACAACGCATGGATATTTAGCAACAGCGAGGGAAAAGTTTTTGAGGAGAAGAAAGGAACTGAAAATGAACATATATAGGACCAAGTAAGGAACTCTCCCATCAAGTAACTAAACGGACATTGATGACACACCTGCCTTAGGGCAACTCCAAAACCCTCGCAAACGTACCGAGCGGATCCGAAGCAGTCTGAACAGGCCCAATAGCCACCCACAAACGGAGCTGGACCTGCGGATCGGCGCATCCACGGCTCAAACTTGGGCCGCGTTTACGGCGGCGCCGGGGAGGAGGAGGGAGGGGACCGCTCGCGCCTCCGACCGATGTCCTCTGGCTTGCCACCCGGGCCCTCCAGTCAGCCACACAATCTCCCTTCCTCATACACATCCTCTCCTCCCCCATCTCTTCCCACCCCCCGGATCCGCTGTCACTCGGTCGGTCCTCCAAAAGGCCCATGGTTGAACCTCCTTTTCCGTCCCATTGTTGCCGCCTTCCAGGCCTCTTGCCGGCGATTGTAGGCCTTGTTTCCACGGCCGGAGCGGGCCAAGGGGTGCCTGCACCGCCATCCTTCGGATTTCTCACGTGGTCGCGGGCCAAGACACAACAGCCATAGCCTCGCCATCGATTTGGGACCTGGGATGGCCGCTACTGATAGTTGCCGCGCACCGGACTGGTCATTGTTGACGGGGAGCAATAGGATTCGGCATTGTTCTTCCCCGTGGACATCCTGTTCGACCAATTGCCCGGACCTTACATGTATTGGTCTTCCAGCCTCCTTTCTTTATTTCAGTACCCATTGATTAGAACCACTAAATCGTGCAGACCATGGACATTCTGGACGAGTTCTACTATAAAAACTTCATCGCGCCATCATCTGATGATAGCTACGATGCTTGCTAGGGTTTGGAAGGATTCATGAATATGTGAGATGCACCATTAACACAGCAGTATCCATATTTTTTATAATATTGTGTAACAGAAAAATGTCACTGTTGCACATGTTCTGGGGCAACTACCACTGAACATTGTTTCAGGAGAGTACTTGTCGCTAACAAGTGGATTGCATGGTTACATTTATTCCAAGGATTTATGATGATACAACTGTTGGAGGATAAAGATAGGTTTTTGTGGAACTTAACGGACTCGGGAGCCTTTCTGGAAAGTTCACGTATGAGGATCTCAGGAATGATCATACGGTCTTTCTTCGAAAGTATCTCTGGAAGATTAAGATTTTTATGTCGTTCCTTAATAACAAAGTCTTGCTCACAGAAGATAATTTGGTTAAAATGAATTGGGTCGGGTGTAGCAAATATTGTTTCTGTGGATCGCATAAAACAATAGAGCATTTTTTTATATCGTGTCATTTTGCTCGTTTTTTGTGGTGCATCGTGTATTTGCCTATAATCTCTCCCTCTGGCTAACATCACAAGCATGTTTGGGAATTTGTAAAATGGAGTTGATAGGGCATCTAAGGTTAGAATTCACATTGATGTTTTGGCCTTATGTTTGTCTATTTGGAAATATAGTAATGATAGAATCTTTAACAAATCAAGATCTTTTAACCTTATTTAGGTTATTCATATAGTGGCACACTGGGTGCATCTATGGGATTTCCTGCAATCACATGACCAGCGCGATCCTATGGTTACTAGATGCAACTCTCTCCTGATGGTCGCTTGGGGTATATACAGTGAGGATGGCTGGTAGCATTTTAGACGACTATAGGATACTTAGTCGCTGCATGCTTTAATTTTTTTGCTGGTTTCCCGATATCAACTCTCAGTGATCCTTGATTTTGTATTAACTTTGTAACTTCCTCGGAATGTTGAAGTTTTAATAAAAGGTTGTGTGCTACCGATGCAAAGGCTGGGGTCTTAACCCCCTTTTTGAAAAACAAATTCCTCATGATTAAGCATGTAATCATTCATGGGGAGACACGAAGTGTGGTGGTACTTTTTCAACTATAGGATGCTTAGTCGCCGCATGCTTAAAATTTTTCGCTGGTTGATCCCTGTATCAACTCTAAGTGATCCTTGAGTTTGTATTCACATTGTAACTTTCTCTGGATGTTGATAAAAGGCTGTGTGGGTGCAATTGCCGGGGTCTTAATTCCCTTTTCGAAAAAATGCCTCATGAAGTGTGGTGGTACTTTTGCAATTAGTTAGAAGTGTGACAGCATTGGCACGCACCATCAAGTATAGTAATACTTAACCATCACCATTATATTTTATGACATCGAATTACAATACATCAGGCAGCAGCAGAAATATTTCCACGTACAAGGCCTGGGGCTCCGTCTAAGTACACACTGATAAACGAAGGTAAGTAAAATAGCAAGCAGTGGAACAAGAACTAGCGATCCAAGTCCCTAGCACGAGATACAAGCCAAATAAGAACTTAAGCTACTAATATGGCGAATCAAGGAAGGATAAGTTGAAAATAGGTAGCACAGTCATCCCCACCAAGATGGCGGCCGAGAGGATCAACCGACGCTGTAGAGTGAAGAGGGACCGAAGCTCGACGGCGGCCATGCGTTCAGCGATAAGATCCATAGGAGCGGCGGACACGGTGCTGGCGTTGGGCAGGGTCTGCTTCGATGAACCCGATATTGACGGATCCGGCGTCGCTTGTGTCAACGCGCCCAACGCTGCCTTGGGTGGTAACGGAGCCTGAAAAGGAGGTGTCTACGTGGAAACCAGGGGGTGGGGTGGGGGTCAGGATGGAGCCGCCGGCTCCAAACCAACCTGCTGCACCTGCAGCAGGCGGGATGGCGGGGTTAACAGCCCCGGCGCCTCTAGTGGCAATACTCCCTTGTAACTGCGGCGGTGCGTGGGTGAGCACCACCGCCCCTGCGCGGGCCGTGGTTACGTTCCCTTCCTCGGCGGTGGTCACATGCACTTCTTGACTGGTGCAGCTCATCATGGCCTCTACACGAGTGGTGCTGCTCATGGCTCGCTCCTACTACAGCAGTTTTCAGGGCCAGGTGGGAGGAAGGGTTGCAAGTTAGGGCACAGACGGGTCTAGTATATATAGCCGGGTTGAGCAAAGGGTGGCCTGGTATACACTGCAGGTTCTTAAAGAGAGAGAATGGTAAAGCACCCCCTTAATTAAGCGGCCTGCTCTCCACTGCTAGATGCTCTCTCCTCAGTTGTGGGCTTGTTTACTTAGCACTCAGCTCAACCACTTTTGACCTCCAAACACACACTCTCTTTTTTCATTGAAAACCACCAAGTGGCTGACTCCCTTCCGAGTCCTGAGTTCACAAACAAAATGCCTAGAGCAGGAGAGAGGTCCTTCCCCTACTGTATTCGGTGGAGGAAGAAAAGCAAACGCCGGCACCGCATCAGGTTCCTTGATCAAAGCCACTAGAAACAGCCGCTAGTTACCACCAATAATTATTACAGATACAGAGAGGGAAAAAATTCTACTTCCACTAAAGATCAGATACATATATAGCCCCATCGATCTGACTACAGCCCACAAACTTCACTAGGCGACTCATACTTGGAGATTGCTGGAGCGGATGAGATTCAGTTGTGTGCACCGTGTTTTACTCTACGATGTTTTCCCCTACAAACATTTCCAATGCCAACAGCAACCCTAAATAAAAAACTAGCCGAGAATCCCATAGAAGAATTTGCACATTGCGTCTCTGAACCTGTTAGCACTAATCTTGATATCTTGTATTTGAGTTGTTAATCTGCTAGCTGCATGTAAGTAATGAGTTAGCTGCATGTGCATGCTAGGCCTAGTCAGGATTAGTTAGTGGGTTAGTGCGTGCTGGGTTAGTGCGTGCGTTAGTGGCCAGGTGGTGTGCGTGAGTGCAGGGGCGTGGGGTTAACCTGTGTGTCTTGCCTATTTATGACATTGTACATTACTTGTTTGATTAATGAGAAAGAGAAGAAAGATGTAGCATTTGTGGCAGCCAAGGGAGTCTCACGGCAAGGCTTGTGTTCTTCCTTGGTGCATGGCTGTGTGTGTGCGTGTGTTCTTGGGAAATACAGATGAGAGAGAGTGGGCAGTTTGAGAGATTTAAGAGGTAGAAGAAAGAGGGGCTGCATCTGGCAGCCCCATCAGAACCAACCAACACCATTGCTATCATGCATGTGGCTTCACGCAGTTGCAGCAAAGGAACAATTCTTCCGGCAGTTGCGACCCATTTACAAAGTATCATGATGCCTAATCATAATAAGGAGATAGTCAATGACATATGCAAGATTACAACACTTCATTTTGCACGAGAACAGATGTGTGAAAATAATGTCATGGAGTCAGAATGTATTATAGGGCATCAGTATGAATACATGCATCCAATCACTAGTGGAAACGAGGCCTTTGGTTGAGCCTGGAAATGGACCGGTGTTAAAGGGGGGCCCGTACTAGCGTGGTCCGTGCAGCAAAAAGGAGCCCCCCTTTAACACCTGTTCGTGGCTTGAACCGGTGTTAAAGCGGGGCTATATGACACACCGCAGCCCACACCCCTCTCTTCTATTTTTTCACTCTCTCATTTTGGATCCTAGCAAGAGGGTGTGAGGTGTGCTAGTTTGTGTTTTTTCCTATGCACAAGAGGTGTTCGGTGAAATGCCCGAGAGCTCAGAATAAGTTTTCTCGTTGCTCTTTTCTTCTCGGTCGAGCTCGGAAACTATCCTTTCATGTGCCATTGATGTACTACATATAAATGGTCATCTCCCTATTAATTTTTGATATATACTATATATTAATGCAGATGAACCGGCAATGGATGTACGGTGACCGACGCACTTCCGAGTACATTACGGGCCTCCAAAATTTCATCGTTGTGGCTAATGCAAACCGTGGTCACAATGGTTTTATGTGTTGTCCGTGTGTTCACTGTCAGAACAAGAAAGACTACTCAAATACCATAACCATTCATGCCCACCTGCTTCGATCCGGTTTCATGCCCAGCTATAATTGTTGGACCAAGCACGGAGAAAAAGGGTTGTGATGGAAGACAACAAAGAAGAAGAGGATGATGACAACTATCATAATATGTATCCTGAATATGATGATACTGCAACGGGGGTAGATAATAAAGATCTAGAGGAAGAAGATGGGCCCGCTGATGACGATCTTGGTCGGGCCATTACTGATGCAAAGGAAGAATGTGAAACTGAAAAGGAGAAGGAGAAGCTGGAGCAGATGTTAAAGGATCACAAAACACTGTTGTACCCAACTTGCGAAGATGGCCACAAAAAGCTAGGTACCACACTGGATTTGCTGCAATGGAAGACAGAGAACGGTGTGACTGACAGCGCATTTTCAAAGTTGTTGGTAAAAATGAAGAATCTTCTTCCAAGAAATAATGAGTTGCCCGACAGTACATACCAAGCAAAGAAGGTTGTCTGCCCTCTAGGATTAGACGTGCAAAAGATACATGCCTACATTAATAACCGCATCCTCTACCGCGGGGAGAAGTACGAGAATTTGGATGCATGCCCGGTATGCACTGCAGTGCGGTATAAGATCAGACGAGACGATCCTGGCGATGTTGAGGGCGAGGCCCCTAGGAAGAAGGTTCCCGCCAAGGTTATGTGGTATGCTCCTATAATACCACGGTTAAAACGTCTCTTCAGAAATAAAGAGCATGCCAAGTTGTTGCGATGGCACATGGAAGACCGTAAGAAAGACGCGATGTTGAGACACCCCGCTGATGGGTCACAGTGGAGAAAAGTCGAGCGAGAGTACCCGGACTTCGCACGTGACGCAAGGAACTTAAGGTTTGGTCTAAGTACATACGGTATGAACCCTTTTGGTGAGCAGAGCTGCAGTCACTGCACCTGGCCTGTGACTCTACGTATCTATAACCTTCCTCCTTGGTTGTGCATGAAGAGGAAGTTCATTATGATGCCAGTGCTCAACCAAGGCCCGAGGCAACCCGGCAACGATATTGATATGTACCTAAGGCCATTAGTTGAAGAACTTTTACAGCTGTGGGCCAAACCAGGTGTATGTATGTGGGATGAGCACAAAGGGGAGCCATTTGACCTATGAGCATTGCTTTTCGTAACCATCAATGGTTGGCCTGCTCTTAGTAACATTTCAGGGCAGACAAACAAGGGATACAATGCATGCACACACTGTTTAGATGAGACTGAAAGTGTATATTTGGATAAATGTAAGAAGGTTGTGTACCTAGGGTATCGCCGATTTCTTCCGAACCTGCATCCAGTAAGAAAGAAAGGCAAGCACTTCAAACGTCTGGCAGAACCCCGGAGGAAGCCTGTCCTCCGTACCGGTGAGGAGGTATTTGGTATGGTCAAGGACCTAGAAGTAATCTTTGGAAAAGGTCCTGGCAGTCTATCTGTTCCGAATGACGATGCTGGACACGCGCCCATGTGGAAGAAGCAATCTATATTTTGGGACCTATCCTATTGAAAAGTCTTAGAGGTCCGCTCTTCAATCGACGTGATGCACATGACGAAGAATGTTTGCGTGGACCTACTAGGCTTTCTAGGAGTGTATGGGAAGACAAAAGATACACCGAAAGCACGACAGGACCAACAATGTCTGAAAGCCCCTGAAGAGCCTATGCATCCTGAGAACGAGAAGGGTAAATGATGCCACTTAACTCCTTCCAGCTACGCTCTTACCAAAGCAGAGAAGGAAATCTTTTTTGAATGTCTGAGCAGTATCAAAGTCCCGTCTGGCTTCTCGTCGAATATAAAGGGAATAATAAATATGGCAGAGAAAAAATTCCAAAACCTGAAGTCTCATGACTGCCACGTGATTATGACACAATTGCTTCCGATTGCATTGAGGGGGCTTCTACCTGAAAATGTTCGAGTACCCATTGTGAAGCTATGTGCATTCCTCAATGCAATATCTCAGAAGGTAATCGATCCAGAAAGCCTACCAGGGTTACAAACAGATGTCACCCAATGTCTTGTCAGCTTTGAGTTGGTGTTCCCACCATCCTTCTTTAATATTATGACGCATCTCCTGGTTCACCTAGTAGAAGAGATTGCCATTCTCGGTCCTGTATTTCTACACAATATGTTCCCCTTTGAGAGGTACATGGGAGTCTTAAAGAAATATGTTCATAATTGTGCTAGGCCAGAAGGAAGCATCTCCAAGGGCTATGTAACAGAGGAGGTCATTGAGTTATGTGTTGATTTTATTCCTGACCTTAAGGCGATTGGTGTTCCAGAATCACGACATGAGGGGAGAATGCGTGGAAAAGGCACCCTAGGATGTAAAGCAATGATATGTAGGGACGGGCATTCTCTCAATCAAGCACACTACATGGTTTTACAAAGATCTATCTTGGTTGCCCCGTATATCAATGAACACAAGAATTTAATATGCCTCAAACACCCGGGGCAGTCTGATGAATGGATTATAAGTGAACACATGGCGAGTTTTGGCGGTTGGCTGCAAAGACTTCTCACGAATAACACCACTGTTGGGGATCAGCTGTACTTGTTGGCCAGGACACCATCTTCGACTGTATGTACTTTCCAAGGGTACGAGATAAATGGGAATACATTTTACACGATAGGCCAAGATAAAAAGAGCACCAACCAAAATAGTGGTGTCCGCTTCGATGCAGCAGAAGACAATGGGCAGAAGACCACGTATTATGGGTTCATAGAGGAGATATGGGAACTTGACTATGGACCTAATTTTAAGGTCCCCTTGTTTCTATGCAAATGGGTCAAGCTAACAGGAGGAGGGGTTGAGGTAGACAAGAAGTACGGAATGACAACGGTGGATCTCAACAATCTTATGAAGGTAGACAAGAACTTAGACGAACCATTCGTCCTAGCCAATGATGTGGCTTAGGTTTTCTATGTGAAGGACATGTCCTCCAGACCAAAAAAAAGAAAAAATATGCAAACGAATACATCATATGATGAGCCAAAGCATCACATAGTTCTTTCAGGGAAAAGAAACATCGTGGGAATCGAGGACAAGACAGACATGTCAGAAGATTATAATAAGTTTGATGAAATTCCGCCCTTCACAGTGAAAACTGGCCCAAGCATTCCGTTAAGTAAAGAAGATGCTCCATGGTTACGTCTGAAGCGATCATAAGGACATATGCCAAGAAGTTCATGCTCATATTATGTAACTCTAGTTCATGTTTTTAATATTAATAAATGTCTTGAGTGTTAGTCTTGTTTTGTGGATGGACCGGGACTATGAGAAGAAGTTGTCCTGATTCGTACTTACCATTAAGATCTGATCTCCAAACGCGCGCGGTCACATATTAGGGAGTGCCTCTATGACCAGTTTCTTGGAGATGCCGGAGGACTAGGCTCCGTCGGCATCTCCCTGAAACTGGCCGTAGTGGTGTCCCTGCTCTCGAAAACCATCTTCAGCTTGTAACTTCTCTAACTAGATCAATACACCTGGGAGCTAACTAATTTCACATATTAGGGAGTGCCTCTATGACCAGTTTCTCGGAGATGCGGGAGGACTGGGCTCCGTCGGCATCTCCCTGAAACTAGCCATAGTGGTGTCCCTGCTCTCGAAAACCATCTCGGAGATGCCTCAAACTGGCTGGAGGACTGGACTCACAAGGATGCCTATTTATAGTACAAGCAGCTCGACATAGTGTCGACACTTACGAAATAATGTCGACACTCACCATTATTATTAGTGCTGACTCGTGTTTTGTCCTGGTTGGTGTCTCCAACCGGGACTAAAGGTTCATCTTTAGTCCCGGTTGGTGTCTCCAAGGTTCATATTTAGTCCCGGTTGGTGACACCATCCGGGACAAGGTACACGCCGCACGACATAATGTCGACACTCACCCCTATCATTAGTGCTGCCTGGCCCAGCCTGAAATCCCTCCAACCGTCCCATTTTTAGAACAATGTCATATTTCTTCTGTTAACAGTATATATATTAAATGAGCCATTTTTCTTCCTTCTATTTCTTCCCTCCATATTTTTTCCCGCCATTTTTCTTCCCTCCATTTTTTCCCGCCATTTTTTCCCGCTAGTTCTTCCCTCCAGTTCTTCCCACCAGTTCACTATATATATATGTAGGGTTGGCCTCCATTGTCATTGCACATCTTTAGACTCATATCTGCAGCCTCATCACTCTTTCCCATGGCTTCCACCATAGCACTAACCCCCAGGGAGGCGGAGGCGCTTTGCGCCGCGAACTACCCCTGCCCGCCGGGCTACTGTGTCCCCGTCGGCTGGATGCTGAGCGCCGGAGGCGTGCCGGTTCCTCCTGTCCCTCTAGGTGTGGCGCGCCGGATGGCCATCACGAACCACTACTACTTCGAGCTCACGCCGGAGCAGCGGAGGAATCCCAGATGGCATCCCGACTATTTCCCTACTTGGGAAGCCTTCTTCGTGGATCAGCGTGAGACGGCGCTCGCCAGGCACGAGGAGGACAGCCCACCTCCTCCTAACTTCAACGAGGCCGGCCGTCGGCTATGGTGGCGCGGTCGGACTCTCCAGAGCGTCATGGCCTATGACACTGCCGCCGACTCTAACCCCCGTCTGTGCTACCCTCAAGTCCAGCCCACGCGTACTCAGCATTCAAGGTTCAATTACGGCGACCCCAACGACGACAGCAATGACGGCGGCGGCGAGTACGACGACTACAGTGGCGAGTATTACAGGTGTAGGCAGGAGCATGACTGAATCACTCCAACATTCCGAAACAAGTTCGGCCGATTGTTACTTAATCTGGCCATGTATCTTAATTTTCAGTTCTTTTATGTATCTTAATTTTCAGTCGTGCTTTATGTAACTTACTATTAGTTGCATTCTGTATTTTAATTCCAGTTCTATCTCCTTCACAAAATGACCTATCTCATTCGAGGTTTCTTGGCTTTCGGGTCAAATGACCAATGTTATGGCTAGAATAAAGGCATAGTTTGTGATAATATGGCCATATTGTGCATACATGTACATCATGGCATGGCAAACAATGTTGCAAGAGGAAGTTTTCCTTTTTATCGCACCAAAAAGGCATTTTCCATTTTCCGAGCATAAAAAACAGACGGTTTTGTGAAGCAACCACCAAATGGCTAATTCAAAAAACCACCAACACATTTTACAAAAATACTAGACCACCTTATATGGATAATGTACCAACAGGGGGATGTGAAACCTTTCCGCCCACCTCTGGTGAAAAAGACAAATTCCTGCCGAATCTGTAGGAAGTGGGACAAATATGAACTACAGGTACATGATACGATGCTCATGATTTTTTACAAAAATCATTTTTAGGTTCACAATATGCTATTTTATCAAAAAACCAATGCAAGTTGAGCGAGGCCTGGTCCCGAGCTAAGAATCTTCATGCCCGTTGTTCGACAAAGTTTGACGATAGTTTAAAACGGGGATAAAAAATAAAAAAAGATCGAAATAGTGCGAAACCTTCGCGTGGTGTTATATTATGTGACATAGTTAGAAGGAAAAATCTCAAACTTGGTATTATTGATTATGTCTCAAAAAAACCTTCACAAAATGACCTATCTCATTCAAGGTTTTTTGGTTTTCGGGTCAAATGACCAATGTTATGGCTAGAATCAAGGCATAGTTTGTGATAATATGGCCATATTGTGCATACATGTGCATAATGGCATGGCAAACAATGTTGCAAGAGGAAGTTTTACTTTTTATCGCACCAAAAAGACATTTTCCATTTTCCAAGCATAAAAAACAGACGGTTTTGTGAAGCAACCACCAAATGGCTAATTCAAAAAACCACCAACACATTTTACAAAAATACTAGACCACCTTATATGGACAATGTACCAACAGGGGTATCTGAAACCTTTCCGTCCACCTCTGGTGAAAAAGACAAATTCCTGCCGAATCGGCAGGAAGTGTGTCAGATATGAACTATAGGTACATGATACGATGCTCATGATTATGCTATTTTATCAAAAAACCAATGCAAGTTGAGCGAGGCTTGGTCAGATTCAAGTGTATACAAAAGATGCGGCATTTAAATATCCAATCAATTCAAAAATGTTAATACAAAAGATGCGGCATTAAAATATGATTTGCTCTAATAAAATAGGGTTAGATTCCTTTTTAGATGCTTAATATTTCTTATGTTCAAAGTTTTAGGATTTGACAATTTATTTTTGTTTGAATTGAATAATCAAAATTTATATGTAAGTGTTTTAATCATTTTGAAAATTTTCATCTAAAGTAAATATAAAATGTTTTTACATGAATGGATAGATATTATTTTTCTGAAAATTATGATATATTATTCATATTTTTCTGAGTTGAAATGAAAAAGATATGAATTTTCTAAATGCATATCCTATTTTTTGAATTAAAAATGCCCCTTTAATGCATGAAATAAATGCCCCCCCTTTAACACCGGTTCCAGACACGAACCAGTGTTAAAGGGGGGGCGCATTTATTTCGTTTCGCACGCGCACCCCCCCTTTAACACCAGTTCGTGGCTGGAACCGGTGTTAAAGGGGGGGGGTATTAAATGCGCGCGCGAAACGAATTCCCCCCCTTTAATACCGGTTCCAGCCCCGAACCGGTGTTAAAGGGGAGGGGGGGTATTAAATGCGCCATCCCCTTCCTTTCTTCCCCCCAGAGCCAGATCAATCGAACCCCTCGCCATCGCCACCACGCGCCCTCGCCACCGGAGCCCTCCAGCCCTCGCCGTCGCCGCCCTCGCCACCGCGCGCGTGCCACTGAAGCCGACGACCGCCACCGCGCGCGCGCCACCGAAGCCGACGACCGCCCCCGCGCGCGTGCCACCGAAGCCGGCGACGACGCCGGCGCCTACAAGAACCCCGACGCTGTGGTGAGCTAGCGGACCGCGCCTGGGCGTCCCCTCTGTTTCCTGCTCCCTTCTCTGTTTCCTCCTGGCGGCGGTGTGGAGCTCGCGCGGTGGCGCCACTCCGTCCACGCCTCTACGTCGTTCGAGGAGGATTCATCCTTTGCTATTGATTCCATTTACAATCTACAAGAAATGTTGTAAGCTTGAGGGTTAGAAATTTACTACTCTGATTTTTGATTCAATTTCATATACTTCTGTATATAAATCAAACCATTGTACTTATTAGTAGTAGGATCAAATCGGACACGAAAACTGCAATAGGAATGTAGGTACGAAACAGATGTACCAAGATGAAATCGAACAAGCTTTGTAGAAAGTATGATTTTAAACCATTGTACTTATTAGTAGTTGGATCAAATCGGACACCAAGACAGCTTTGACAGGGGAAGACCCAAACCTGATTTCGAGCTCGCATTGTCGGTGGTAGCTCGCGTCATCGGGTGTGGCGGGCAGGAGCGGCTACGCTAGCGCGTCCACGGATTGGGTCCAACGACAGGGATGTGGAGGGGATGGGTCAGGGAGGTGGATTCGTCGGGGAGGCCCAGGGCCCAGGCGCGGTACGGGGACGGCCTCCCCTCTCGGCTGCGGGGGCGGCCTAGGTGGGGTGCGAGCTCCGGTGGTGGCCATAGGGTGCGAGCTCGCGATGCGGCCTAGGTGGTGTGCAAGCTCCGGTGCGGCCTAGGTGGGGTGCGTTATGCCAGCGATGTCGGGGTGTATGCATGGTCCTTCTGGGTTGCAGGTGTGTCCGCTGGTAACGACGGCACGACGTCCCTCTCTTCGGCGATGCGATGTGTCGTTGGTCGTCGGAGTGGTGGCTAGAGTTCGCGGATGTCGGTGGCGGCCTTAGAAGGTGGACTGCGCGGGCAGCTCTTTGGCGAGCGTCGTGGCTTCTCCCCTCGGTCTGGGGCCTATCTTGGGTACATCCCCTCCACATTGTATCTGTTCTGCCAAGTTGTTTGCCGTCGCTATAATGTTTGCCTCGGCCTCCTCTTTCAAACAACGCCCGTTTTAGGTAGGCCGCATCACGCTACCTCGCGCGCCCTAGGTCGCTCTCCAACGCCACCAGCCTCCGGTCAGCCACTGTAGCTAGCCCCTCTCATATGCATCCGGGATTTCTCCAAATTAGGGTTTGGACCCCTCGGAACTCGTTTAAAATGATCAAGCATCCTTAGGGTTTTAATTTCATTTGTGTATTTATTTGTGTATTTTTGTCTGAATAATATGTATATTTGTGTATGAATCCAAGTCCACTTGAATGTTTACTCTCTTACTCTAGATAATATTATTGTTTTAGAAACTATGGATCCACTTAGTAGAAACCTTGAAGAAGAAGAAATAATGGAGAACATTATTGATGAGGACACCTCACAATATCTGAACTTGGAGGGACATGATGACAGCTCAAGTAGTCATGGAGAAGATGAAGACTCCGGTGAACGCAATTTAGTGATTACAAAGTCCGGCGAGGTATATGCATTGATTAAGCCTCTGCTGACTTCCACCAACAATCTTCTTCTACATGTATTAATTAACGCTTCTTTCTTCTTTTAGCCCTCTGGATCGACCAGCCAGTAACCATCTTCTTCTACGAAAAAGAGCAAGCGAGGCGCGAGCCATCGGTTGAAAGATCGTGCAAAGTTCACGATCGAAGCAGTCCGTGTTGATGGCAGGCCGATAGAGCCCAAGAAGGCCGCAGACAAATTTGTACGTCAGGCTGGAGTTCTTGTTAGGGACCAAATCCCAATCATAATTGAAAATTGGAATAAGCCAAAGGAGGGCGACGGTACCTTTGTCAATGAAAGATCCAAAGAAACACTTTGGAATCCGTTGTTGGTAAATTTCACCCTTCCGCCAGAGGAGGATGAAAACAACCTGGTTATAAAGGAAAAGGTCAAAGAGTGGACTCTAAAGAAGATGGCTGGCGCTTTCCGCAACTGGAAGACAAAATTGAACAAATTTGTCAAAGCTAGCGAGACTCCAAATTTCGAAGACGCATATTTTGCGAAGATAAGACCTCACTGGCCCGAATTTGTGACATATAAAAAAGGTGCTATAGCTAAAAAGAGGTCAGAAACCAATACGCTTAATGCCAAGAAGAAGGAATATCACCAGAGGACGGGGTCAGGTGGCTACATATCTCAGAGGCCTAAGTGGGAGGAAGTTGAGAAGGCCCTGCGCGCTAGAGGGATCACACCCCAGACAGATGGGTGGGACCTACGTGCAAAGACTTGGTTCTACGGAATCGGGGCAAGGTTGGACCCAGAAACAGGATTGTGTATCTTCCCAACCCTCCTTGCCAAACCCGTCACTGAACTCATCACGGCATACGAGGAAACATCCGCCAGGACCTTCCATCCCGACAGAGAGAATGACGAGCTCACACGCGCCATCGGTAAAAAAGAACACCCTGGACATGCACGAGGCACAGGGGATATGACGTGGAAGGATGGGTTTGCCGAGTGGAGCGACTCTTACAGATGGCGCGGCAGAAAAGAAAAAGAGAGTACAGAGCGGATGACAGAGATAGAACATGCACTTGCGGCGCTGCAGGCGCAAGTGAATGCACACAGAGCCATCAAGCTACCGGCCCATCTCAGCGGCACGAAGAGCCTGCATTGGAAGCTGCCGGCGGCCCAGACTCTGCGCGGAAAAGCAGCGTGGCTTCCACGGAGAACATGCAGCCCACGCTTGAAATGGCGGGTCCTCGATACCCCGTGGATGAGATCACGGAGAGCGAACACGCTGAGCTGCATGTGATATTAATGGGCCTATCCATTAAGGTGGCTATCGGCTATGCCTTACCTCCTATAGCTGGTGGAACTTACCACTGCCGACCGATTCCAGATGGCTATGCTATTGTCGGGGTGGATGAGGTTGTGAAGGAATATGAGGAAGCACAACTTGACCATGCTACAGGTGAAGGGGAAACTCAACTCAAATTTGCAGTGAAACAACCATTCTTTGGAAGAAGGAACACATCGTGCTTCCAAATTGGAGGCCACTAGCACCCCCGCCGTCTCCGCAGCGTAAGCAGTCTGAGCCGCTTCAGCTATCTCCTGCGCGGCAGCCATCTCCGGTGCTTCAGCCATCTCCTGTGTGGCAGCCATCTCCGGCACGCCAGCCATCTCCGGCCCGTCAGCCATCTCCGGTGCTTCAGCCATCTCCTCAGCGTAAGCGGAAGAGCACTGCCACAAAGAGCATCACTATCACTGCCACAAAGAAATCCGCAGGAAACCGTACGCCAAAGAGTTCAAAAAACTACGTCCCGCAGCCTTCCGCCAAGCCATTGCCGGTTTTACCGTGGAATCGCAGTGACGAGGAGACCAATAGGATCTCGGAAGAAGAGGTCAAGAAATTCTTTGCACCTAGACGGGCCGAGCCAAAGGAGAAAATAGATCCGGCGGTGGTGGAGAAGTTTTACAAAAATCTTTTGAAACCTAAAACCCCACTTGTGCTGGACTACGAGCGCCAGATTTTGAAGGCGGATGCATCGCGCCGTAGGGAGACTGAAAGTAGCAGTCGTGAGGCACCGCAGAAAACAGTTCCCATGCTCGGAGAGCAGGAAAACCAATCATGCGCCCCGCTCCAAATGTTCGACACACGGGACGCTCCTCCCGTAAATGATTACGAGGCAGAGCTACAAAGAAAGGCCAATGAGATGGGATGAGTTACATTGCATACTTGAACATCATGGGAGACAACACGCCCAAATGCGATGCCAACCCCATACAGCCATGGAAGTATGGGAAGAATCTCGTCAAGAAAGAGGAGCTCAAGAATCTACCAACAAAGATGCGAAAATTGCACAAGTGGTACCTTGATTTCTGTAAGACGAGAAAGGAAGAATGGATCACGGCGCATATAAGAGATGAGATTTTCTTGTGCGGAGACGAAGGGATCGACTTCAACATTCAAGACTTGCATTTTCTATTCAATCAGAAGGAACTCGACAAAGCTGCCATCAGCCTTTATTGTGTGTAAGTACTATTTCTGTAATTTATATCTCATCTCATTCACTTAATTAATTGCATGTATATATATATGCTCACCATATATGTATATACTATTATGTAGGAAAAGGGTTATGGAATGCAGGAAAGGAGGCCCTTTTGACATTGGGTTCGTGGACCCAAATAGAGTTCATGAAGAAGTGGTAAGAACCAAACCCGGGCAAACAGAAGATTACATGCTAAGGTCTTTACTGAGACAACAAACCAAAAGGGAAATACTATTTCCTTACAACTTCTCGTGAGTACTGTTACCCTCTCTCTTGTACACATTCTGTTTCGGCTTACTCGATGTTAAGTGTAACTGATGATGAGTTATGTGTGCGTAGGTTCCACTTTATTCTGCTAGTCATTCAACCCGACTCAGGAAAAGTCCTTGTCATGGACTCGTTACGAAAAGAAAAAGAGCTATGGGCAGACTTTAGAGAGATGCTCCAGAGGTAATTTCAATCATATTATCGCACTAGATCGGCAACTTTCGTGACAACAAGTAATTAATTACTCCTTTATCCATTTTCTTTGCCGGACAGGGTTTGGAAAAGGTTCACGGGCAGGGCCGTGGGTGAATGGTCAGAAGAACTAAAATTTGTAGACCAAAATGTAAGTAATGCTAGCTAGCTAGGTCTGCGTATCTCTTTGATTCTGCTTCCAATTCCATTATATCATGCTTTATTGATTATTATTTTGATTGAACTCTCTATTCTCGTAAAGTGCGCGCATCAGGGACCCGGCAATAACTTATGTGGGTACTATGTTTGCGAGTTCATTCGCAACACGATATGTGCGACGGGCCAAGCCGCACTAGAACAACTTAGAGTAAGTAAACAAAGTCCACAACATTATTTTATTACCATCAATTGTGTTGAGTTTTATTCTTATATATATATTGACCCCATTCTTCATATATATTCAGATCGAACGGATGCGGGACCAACTCCTACCATTTGACCGCATACAAGCCATTTAAGAGGAATTGGCGGGGTTCATACTTGATGAGGTCGTCACGCCTGGCGGAGAACTCTTTAGATATCCACCAAAATGAACGATGATGATGTATGTGCCGATGACGATGTATGTGCCGATGATGAAGTTTGTGTATAATAATAGTTGCTTAATTATTCATGTACTCGTATGTACCGATGACGATGTATGTGTATACCGCTCCCGATCGATTCCCCCTCCCCCCCTCCCGCAGAAATACGCCCAGAACGGGGCAAAGGTAGAACACTGCCGCGGTAGAGATTTAGGCCGTTTTCCTGCCGCGGCAGAACTCTACCGCGGCTGAGATTCAGGCCGTTTTCCTGCCGCGACAGAGAACCTTTAACACCGTTTCGTGTTACGAACCGGTGTTAAAGGGGGGGCCTGAGCCCTGCGGCAGCCCCACGTGCGCCACCCTTTAACACCGGTTCGTATAAGAACCGGTGTTAAAGGGGGCCCCTCTCTAACACCGAACCCTCAAAAGCGGTTGTAGAACCGCTGTTAGAGGGCCCTCCCAACCGGAGTTAAAGGGGAGGGGGGGTTCTGCACTAGTGTTCTCACCTTTGCATGGCACATGCATTATGGGGGCCTTTCCTTTTCCTTTTCCATTTTCCCTTCTATTTGAATTATTGTTGTTTATGTTTGAATTCAAATAAAAGAAGCTTTTTAAAATTGAAATATAAAAACCTACATGAAGCTAAGCGAAAACCCCACCTCCACCATCGTAACCATCTACTCCATCCATCTAAACCTTGCCCTACTTGTGGGCATCCCATGGCATCTCCCATATGCATGGAAGCATATTCTCCAACCCCACATGCTGCCCTCCCTCTCTTGAGATATTCCTGGTCAAAAGGTGAACACAACCTAACTTAACCATAGCTCTTCCTAAACCCTAGCCCCAACCCGAGCCACCACATGTTCATGCATACCTTTTAGGGTAAAGATCAAAAGGTTTATACCACGCAACATATTTTATTCAACGTATCAACCTCATTTCATGCATATGTCATCATTTCACAATATTAAGCATATATTCTCCTTTATTTTATTTTTTTAATAACTTTCCAATTGTAAGAGATTTTTAAATCCAAACTGCATGAATAAATTCGGAGGGTCTGAATAAAATCAGGAGTTTCTAGTTTCTTGGACGAAATGTCCGGACTTTAGCGTCTTAGAGGCGGTTATTAGTATTACACTAGTAGAAAATAGGCCTTTCGTCCAGGCCATTAGTCCCGGCTGTGGCTGGGGCTAGGACTAATGGCCCTGGCCGGACGGCCCGAGCTACCCAGAACCATATGTCTCGGCCCGTTAGACCCCATTAGTCTCGATCTAAGACTCAAACCGGTATTTAAGGGCCCTAGCCCTGCCGCTCGCTAGGGGCACCCCCTTTAGTCCCGGTTTGTATCTCCAACCGGGACTAGTGGTCTGGCCCTATATATACGCACAACCCCCTCCCCCTCCCAACTGTTTTTTTCCTCGTGGGAGAGAATGTTGTTGTGCTATTTTTTTCTTGTTCATACATATGCACTAGAGGTGTTCGGTGAAATATCCATTAGAGCGATGCAAGTTTAGGTCACACAAGACAGACATGATATGAGGTGCCCGAGCCACACTTAAGTTTTCTCATCTTTGTTTCCAAGTATAATAAAAGGTTAGCAACTATTTTCTCGTTAAGACCGTCGTGTGGTACTAATTTTAGCATAGTGATTGCGTTTGACATATATTTGTATGATACAGATGAGCCATCCATGGATGTACGGTGACCGAAGCTATGTCGCTTTCAGATAAGGCGTGCGTTCTTTTCGAGTTGTGGCCGAGGAGAACAAGCGACGGGATGGTTTTATGTGTTGTCCATGTGTTGACTATAGGAATGAGAAGGCTCACACTTCCGCAAGAGTCATTCAGAGCCACTTGCTTCGGTCTGGTTTTATGTCCGGCTATAATGTTTGGACCAAACACGGAGAAAGAGGGGTTGTGATGGAAGACGGCGATGAAGAAGAGAACGATGATGACAACTACCGATCTATGTTCCCTGAATACGCTGATACCGCAATGGAAGACAATGAAGAAGAAGGAGGTGAAGAACGGGAACCAGACCGGCCCGCTGATGATCTTGGTTGGGTCATTTCTGATGCAAAGCAAGACTGCGACACAGAAAAGGAGAGGTTGCAGTTTGAGCAGATGTTACAGGACCACAACAAATTGTTGTACCCAACTTGTGAAGATGGCTAGAAGAAGCTGGGTAGCACACTGGAATTGTTGAAGTGGAAGGCAGAGACCGGTGTGACTAACTCGGGATTTGACAAGTTGCTGGTACTCATGAAGAGGTTGCTTCCAAGAAATAACGAATTTCCCGCCAGTACATACGAAGCAAAGAAGCTCGCCTGACCTCTAGGATTAGATGTGCGGAAGATACATGTGTGCCCTAATGACTGCATCCTCTACCGCGGTGAAAAGTACGAGAATTTGGATAAATGCCCGGTATGCACTGCATTGCGGTATAAGATCAGAAAAGATGACTCTGGTGATGTTGATGGCGATCCACCCAGGAAGAGGGTTCCTGCCAAGGTGATGTGGTATGCTCCTATAATACCACGATTGAAACATTTGTTCAGAAACAAAGAGCATGCCAAATTGTTGCGATGGCACATGGAAGAACGTAAGAAAGACGGGATGTTGAGGCACCCCGCTGATGGTCGACAGTGGAGAAAAATCAAGAGAGACTTCCCGGACTTTGCTGGTGAAGCAAGAAAGTTATGGTTTGGTCTAAGTACAGATGGAATGAATCCTTTTGGGGAGGAAAGCTGCAGTCACAGCACATGGCCCGTCACTCTATGTATCTACAACCTTCCTCCTGGGTTGTGCATGAAGCGGAAGTTCATTATGATGTCAGTGCTCATCCAAGGCCTGAAGCAACCCGGCAACGATATTGATGTGTAGCTAAGGCCATTAGTTGATGAACTTTTACAGTTGTGGGATGAACCAGGTTTACGTGTGTGGGATGGGCACAAACAGGAGCCATTCGACCTACGAGCGTTGCTGTTCGTAACCATCAATGATTGGCCTTCTCTTAGTAACATCTGAGGACAGACGAATAAGGGATATAATACATGCACACACTGTTTAGATGAGACTGAAACTATATATCTGGATAAATGTAGGAAGATCCCAACTTGTATGGAGCTGTAGAAGGGGAGGATTATGACATCATCTACGGAGGAGAGTTCCAGGAGTCTGAATAATTAATATAGTTCTAGTAACTACTTGAGCCGAGCATCATGAACACTATATAGCAATAAGTTGCTAAGCTCATATTGGAGTTTAAGTTTTAAATTTGAAACTTCCGCTGAAACACTTATATTTTGTTTTGTAAGTTGAATCTTTTGGAAGCCTTGAACTTCCGGTATTGTAATAATAATAACGTGTGTATGTTTGTAATATGGACCTGCAATGTTTCTGTTGCACCACTTTGAGGGATGTGATATTTACGGAACGGTGTTCTGTGGATGTCATCTCAATGACTATAGCGTACTACACATGCAGTGGTATGCTGGGTCACGCAGAAACCTCGAATGAGATAGGTCATTTTGTAAAGGTTTTTTTAGACATAATCAATATACCAATTTTGATATTTTTCCTTGTAACTATGTCACATAATATGACACCATGCAAAGGTTTCGCATTATTTGGATCGTTTTTGAATTTCTTATGCCTGTTTTAAACTATCCTCAAACTTTGTCGGAATGACGGGCATAAAGATTCTTAGCTTGGGGCTAAGCCTCGATAAACTTGAAGTGGATCTATGATGAAATATCATATTGTGAACCTAAAAATGATTTTTGCAATAAATCATGAGCATCAGATCATGTACCTATAGTTCATATCTGACCCACTTCCTACTGATTTGGTAAGAATTTGTCCTTTTCACCAGGGATAGGCGGAAAGGTTTGAGATCCCCCTGTTAGGACATTGTCATGTAAGGTGGTATAGTATTTTGGAAAAATATGCTGGTAGCATTTTGAATTTTCCATTTGGTGGTTGCTTCACAAAACCGTCTGTTTTTTGCACTCGGAAAATGGAAAATGGCTTTTTGGTGCGACAAAAAGGAAAACTTCCTCCTTCAACATTGTTTAACATCCCATGATGCACATGTATGCACAATATGTACACATTATCACAAACTATGCCTTAATTCTAGCCATAACATTGGTCATTTGACCCGAAAGCAAGAAACCTCAAATGAGATAGGTCATTTTGTGAAGGTTTTTAGACATAATCAATATACCAAGTTTGATATTTTCCCTTGTAACTATGTCACATAATATCCACCACGTGAAGGTTTCGTATTGTTTGGATCGTTTTTGAATTTCTTATGCCCGTTTTAAACTATATATAATGGTTTATGTTTCACTTAATTTTTGTTTATAAATGTGTAATATTTGAGTGTAGATAGATAGATCTTATTTTTCTGCAATTTTGATATATTATTTGTATTTTTCCAAATTAGAATGATTGAGTTATGATTTTTCAAAGTTTAATCAGGTAAAAGAAAAAATAGTACGGCGAGGGCAGCCATCGGCGTAGGCTATGCCGAGGGCAGCCGTCGGCGTAGCATAGGCTACGCCAAGAGCAATTCTACGCCAACGATGACTTGGGAGGGCTGGCCTGGTCACAGCCTACAATGACGGCCCCGACATTTTGCCGTCGGCGTAGCGCCCGGCCGTCAGCGTATCCATCCATTCTTGTAGTGTGCCGGGTCTTAATTCCCTTTTCAAGAAAATTCCTCATGAAGTGTTGTGGTACTTTTGCAACTGGTTAGAAGTGTGACAGCAGGGGCTTATAGCTCCTATGCGACTTCTTTACGCGGAATTGGAAGGAACACGACATCGTTGAAAAGAATAGCTCGCATGCGACGCTTGTGAGGCAGCTAATAGCCTAGTGCCACACGGGCCATAAAACGGTCGTTAAGGACACATTTAACTTTGTTCCAAGATTAGGGTTAAGCCAAATCGGTCGGTTGGGACAGCCAGTCAAGCCAGTCAAACCAACCGCCTCCGACCGAGAGCGCGTGTCACACTGACTGTAGCTTCCCCGGCGGCGGCGGCGAACCGCACCCATCGTTCTCGGCGCCGGTGGCGGCGGCACAACAATTAATTTAGGCGGTGGCGCTTTCGTTCGACAGCAAAGGTGGTGAGTGCCATTTAAAAGCTAATTCTTCTCCCATTCTTCTCATTTCGAGATCTGAGCGTGCCCATTGATGCTAGATTGTGGAGGCGAGGGTGTGCTGAACGGGGCGAGGGGGAACGAGATGGAGCATGGAGAGGGGACTTCTAATCGGTATATCCCGTATCTCTGCACTTAATTTCTCTAAGGTTGAGCTCTTTATTCGCTTCCGCTAGCTCACAGTGCCCGCCAAAAATAGGGGAGACGATGTTGCACGCCAAACCTTCGAATTTCGCATCAATTTCTTTCCCTCTAGGGCTGTTTTAGTTGATGGCAGCACGCAACTCATTGAGAGAGACACCGTTGTTAAATGGGAGGTGGAATTAGAACATGTTGATCCCTAAGAGCTAATAAACATGGGAGAGGAGGCGGTGAGGAAAATGGTGGAAAAATTGGGGATAGTGTGGTTTGGGGGCCAGAGCAAGAAGTTTCTTTGTTACGATTTGATGATTACAAATGTGACTATGTTAGGGTTGAGACAGGTGAACATATAGTTGATGAAATCGATGAGCGAAACGGTTGGACAAGCAAAATTGTTCTGTTTTTAGCACATCTCATTGATCCAGAACCTGATTCGAGGGTTGGATATGTGGTGTCGAAGCTGGCTGCTCAGATGGTCGAGGATGATTGGGCTGCACAAAGGCAAGTAATGCTTATACTTACTGAGTTGGAAGTGTTAACAGTGGAGGATGATGCTAATGCACAAGGGGAGGCTGCAGATGGTAATGCACAAAGGATTGTAACTGTTGATTAGAATTCAATTGAGATACATGACCGGACTGATTTGGTCATTGCACCAATAGATGACATTGAAATGGAAAAGCTTTTTGGCATTCCTATAGATGACAGAGACAAGGAGAAGAAGAAGGATGAAGCTGCAAATGATGGTGACAACCAGTTAAGAGATGAAGAGGCAGCTATAGATCTAGAGTTGTTGGAAAATGCAGCAGTTCATGTAGATGATGCACATGATGATGAGCTAGTAACAGTTTATGACAAAGAGGACCCAGTTATTGAAGTTGGGATATTGTTTCCAAGCATGGATGAATTCAGGATGTGTTTCAGGACATATGCAGTCAAACGTGAGTTTGCTACCAAGACTATGTGGACTGATAAAAAGATGCAAAATGCATAGGTTATGATGGTGGTGCCAGGCCTTGCAAGTGGTATATATCTGCTAGACGCCAACCTGATGGAAGGACAATAAGAGTGAATCAAATTCCAAAACCTCATACTTGCATTACAAGTGCTCAAACAGTTACAAAGATGACATCACAATTATGGGTTGTAGAAAAGATCAAGCCCATTTTAGCCACAACACCAAACAACACTGCAAAGAGACTGAAAATGGACTTGGAAAAGAAGTACCCCATTAAGCTGAATTATACTACAGTGTGGAAGGCAAAGCAAAGGGCAATGAAAGAGCTATATGGTGATTGGGCAAATACCTTTCGAATGCTTTATAACTTCAAAGCAAAAGTAGAGAAGAGGTCACCTGGCAGTGTTGTGGAGATAGATACTGAGGTAACAACTGATGGGAAAGTCTTCTTCTCTAAATTCTTCATGGCTTTAAAGCCTTGCATCGATGGCTTCAAAGCAGGGTGTCGTCCATATTTGAGTATAGACTCATCTTTCTTGACTGGAAAGTGGAATGGTCAACTAGCAGCATACAATGCTTTAGATGGACACAATTGGATGTTCCCTGTAGCTATTGGCATGTTTCAGTCTGAGACAGAGGCATCATGGACATGGTTCATGATGCAGTTGAAAAGATGCATAGGGTCAGTCTCTCCATTGGCAGTGCACACAGATGCATGTAAAGGTTTAGAAAATGCAGTGAAGATTATTTTCCCTCATGCTGAGCAGAGGGAGTGCTTCGGCCATATGTGGATGAATTTGATCAAAAAATTCAGAGGAGATGATTTTGGACGCATGTGGCCAGCAGCAAGATCTTACACCAGGCAGACACATTCATATCACCTTGAGAAGATTAAGGCGGCATGCTCTAAGGAGGATAGGGTCAAATTTTGTACATGGTTGGAAACCTACCATTCTCTTTTATGGTACAGGTCTGGTTTTAACACTGCCATCAAATGTGATCATATCAACAATAATTTGGCAGAAAGTTTCAACAACAAAGTGAAGGAGTTAAAAGACTTGCCTGTCCATGACATGGTTAACCAGATCAGGATCATGATCATGAGGTTGTGGGAATTGAGAAGGAGGCTTGGTGATGTTCTTCAAGGAGATAAGCTTCCTGATGTTGTGCAGCAGGTGGTCAACAGGAGCAGAAATCTTGCACATTTGGGTGTTGAGAAATCCTCATTGTGGGGTGCTGAAGTCAGAGATACAAAGACTGGCAGGAGGCATGTTGTTGACACTCAATTGCATGAATGCACATGCCTTGAGTGGCAACACACTGGGAAGCCTTGTGAGCATGCCATACTTTTCTTGGCCTCCAAACACAAGCTAAATATGCACCCATATTTGCATGAGTATTATTCTGTAGCAAAATTCAAGGCTGCATATGGAACACCAATTCCAGCACTTACAGATCAGTCTCAGTGGCCTGAAGTGGACATTCAGTTCTCCTTGTGTCCTCCTTTGATGAAAAGAAAGGCTGGCATGCCCAAGCAGAGTAGATTCAAGGCTTGGTTTGAGAAAGGTGGGAGCAGCAAGAAGGGAAAGAAAGATGAAAAGAAAGATGTCAAGCCAAAAAGGGCCCAAAAAGGTAACAAGAATAGATGCAAACTCTGTGAAGAACTTGGACACCGAGCTGGCTCTACCCAAAGTATGTTCATCCAAAATCTATCCCATTTCTTGTTGATGATTTTTCTCCCCAGCTAACTTGCTTGTTTTCAGGAGGAAGCGTGGAGAAAAAGGCCCACCTCTTATTGTTGACGAATGCTGGCCAGTGAAAAGGGCAAGAATCAATGGCCAAAGAAAGAAGAGAACTAACCAGATCATGTTTGGTGCTGCTGAGGTGCAATCTGAACTTGTTTTGGAGGATGATGTGCAAACTGTTGAGGCTTTAGGGCACACCATTTCTGATTTGGAAGCTCTGGTGCAAAATGAGGGGCAAAATGAGCCTGTTGTTGAGGCTCTAGTGCAAAATGAGCCTATTGTTGAGGCTCTGGTGCAAAATGAGCCTGTTGTTGAGGCTCTGGTGCAAACTGACCATGTTGTTGAGGCTCTGGTGCAAAGTGACCATGTTTATGAGGCTCTGGATCATGATCATGAGGTTGTTGAGGAGGTGCAGGAGGTGAAGGAGACTCTTGGACGTGCTGTGGGGAGGCCAGATGGTAATGGTAAGAAAAAGAAGAGCATAAACCTGTTGTGTGGTGTGAAACTTGTGAAGGAGAAGAAAACAAGGGGTAAGAAGATCCAAAAGAAATAAACTTTGAATTTGGCACTTGTTGTTGTAAACATTTGTTATTGTAATAATTTGGCACTTGTTGTTGTAAACATTTGTTATTGTAATAATTTGGCACTTGTTGTTGTAAACATTTGTTATTATAATAATTTGTCACTTGTTGATAATTTGGACAAAATTCAAATATGATGGTAAATTTGAATTTCAACAAATGTAGCTATGTCACTTTTCTATGTTTGTATGAGCTTCCAACGTTTTTCTCATATGTACAATACAACTCATCCTCACCCTGATCCCTTTTGTGAAGTACAACTCACCCTCACCCAAAATGGGGTGGAAATGGGCTCCAAAGCTAGGGTAAACCACCCCATTTCTAAGCAAGTTTTTTTTCGACCATTTCTAAAATCAAGTTTGATATTTTTCCTCAGAACTATGTCACATAACATGACACCATGCGAAGGTTTTGTATTTTTTTGTTTTTTTTGAATTAGTTATGCACATTTGAATGTCTGGTCAAACTTGAAGGGTTTTCATAAATATTCTTAGCTAGGGGCTGAGGCTCACAAAACTAGCATTGGATCTCTAATGAAATAGCATGTTGTGAACCTAAAAATGATTTTTACAAAAAATCATCAGCATGAAATCATGTACCTGTAGTTCATATCTTACCCACTTCCAACCGATTCGGCAGGATTTGTCTTTTTCACCAGGGATGGAATAAAAGGTTTGAGATACTCAAGTTGGGAAATTGTACATGCTAGGTGGTCTAGTATTTTTGAAAAATAGGATGTTACCATTTTGAAACTTCAATTTGGTGGTTGCTTCACAAATCCCCCCTCTTTTGGCACTTAGAAAATAGAAAATGGATTTTCTGTGCGTCGAAAAGGAAAACTTTGTGCTACAACATTGTTAGTCATCCCATTATAGACATGCATGCCAAATATGGGCACATTATCACAAAAATATGCCTTGATTCTAGCCAAATCATTGGTCATTTGACCTGAAAGCCAGAAAACCTCGGAGGAGATAGGTCATTTTGTGAAGGGTTTTTTGAAATATGATCAATAGACCAAGTTTGATATTTTTCCTCACAACTATGTCACATAACATGACACCATGCGAAGGTTTTGTATTTTTTTAATTTTTTTGAATTAGTAATGCACATTTGAATGTCTGGTCAAACTTGTGAAACCCCGTTGACTACATCCTAAACCCCGCTAACCCTAAGGCCGAATGAGGAACGTAGATCTAACCCTAGCGCGACACTGTGGCCGTCCGATCGCATCTTCTAGAAGTATTCCGCGGGTGGCTCTGGGTGATCCGTGGAAGGGCTTGTTCTGCAACCTGATTGGTTGACGTCTCTTAGAAGGATTTCGTAGCTAGCTCTTGGCGATCCGTGGGATGGATGATTCTGGAATCTGATTGGCTTCATCGTTTTTACGTGCAACAGCGTGGCATGCGAGCGTGGCACACTCCATTGACCGTTGGATCGAGCGTGGCATGCGAGGGCGCTAGGCGGGGCGGGCTGCACCATGCATGCAACTGCCTCTAGCGTTGCAGTCTAGCTATTTTACGTGCAACAACGCTGCAGCGTATTTACTCCCTCCGTCGCATTAAATAAGTATACGTGTAACAACTTTCTTTGGTCAAACTTACTCCCCTTAGGTTCATTGTAATAAATGAGACTTTGCATGATACAACATCTATGTTACTCCCACATACTCCCTCCGTCCGCAAATAAATTGAAGAGACCATTTGCTAAATGTTATTGGACTTGATTTTCGTGAAATAATTTTTTCTACTTTAAAGTGCATTGTAAAGGTAGAAGTACACTTTTTATGGACAAATTTTGAAGCCAAACCTACACTTATTTGTGGACAGAGGGAGTATGCATGTCACTATGAACAGCCTAAGAAAAAATATCAAAATCTAAAATATGTAATAAATATAACGTACAGCGTGGCACACTCCAGTGACCGTTGGACCGAGCGTGGCATGCGAGGGCGCTGGGCGGGGCGGGTTGCACCATGCATGCAGCTGCCCCTAGCGTCGCAGTCTAGCTATTTTGCGTGCAACAGCGCTGCCCCATTAAATAAGTGTACGTCGAACAACTTTCTTCAGTCAAACTTACTCCCATCTGGTTCATGCGCCATACAAAAAGTCAATATTTATAAATCTAATATCAACTTTGACTAGGTATATAAGAAAAAAAATCAAAATATAAAATCTTATAAACTTACTTTCATACTCCCTCTGATTACTCCCACCGATTTTTCTTGCGTGTGTAAAAACGAACGAGTTTGTTGCATGCGGTGTGTAAAAACGAACGAGTATCTTGGTACTAGATTCCTGCATTTATTACCGAAGTAAATCAAGGCCAAATTATATTTTCCCTTTGTAAGATCCCTCCTTTGTAAAGGAAAAGATCCCTGTGATTGCAATGCTAGTCCCTGGATCAATGCTAGCATCCACAGTTTAAGATGAAGTACACAGATACAAAGGTCGTTTATTACAGTCATTCCAGAGATAAAACATAGTCTTTTACAACTCATGGCCAAAGGCCTAATACAAGAGTTTATGGAATAAGTAGATAAACATAAGTCTCCATCTTCATGTGCCACAGGCAAGCATGTTGAGTGTAGACTCATGACTCCTAATCATCTTCGGAGTAACCTGCAACATTACAAGTTACAGCCACAGAGGGTCAATACTTTGGAATAGTATTGGCAAGTGATACCTTAGTATATAATTAAGTGGACTATAAAACTATATGCAATTGGCTGGTGGAGCTTAGGCTTGCATTGCTCAAAATAGATTTTTCCTTAACTTTTGAAAACACTAAGTTTTTTCTTGGCACAAAACACCCAAGGCATCTACCAATCAAAGACTGAAGATCCACTCAGGGCATCTACCAATCAAGGACTGAAGATCCTTTAACCCTTGTTCACCCACAAGTTTTATTTAGAAATTGGAGTGATGAGATTCTTGAAGTTTCCATGTCTTGATGCTCAAATTGTCCTTTACCAGGGACATGGCTAAATACTTAGGTTTTACACTCTGCAGAGGTGGTGCACTTTCCCCACAAGACTTGGTTTCCCAAGACAAGATCCTTCAGAAGCCTTTCCTTAGTCAAATGGACGCGCTCCAACCTATCATTCCCACTACCACCCACTGTCCAAGAGACTAAGTTCTAGCAACCTAAGATCATGGCAGAGCCCATAATGCCAAGTGGTTGCACTTGAAGCTTCTCAACATTTGACATCTCAAATCTCTTTGTTCCTGGGTGGCCATCCACAAGTGAGATACACAAGCCAAGTCCATGGCCTTGTGAACCACTCAACATAAACCATTCCTTCCATTCCACCCAGATGATTTATTAACTTAGTTGTTTTGTTAAAATAAAACACAAGTCCAAAGACTTAGAATAATTTTTCATAGTGTAAATATATAAACCACCCTTGTTTTCTAGTAGCTAGGCTAAGCATGATAGTAATAGGAATCTTGACTTAGGTAATTTTCACTAAGGTTTCACCTAATAGGTTTTCCCATAGCATAGTTTATACTTAGCAAAATTCCATGCAAGTCCTATACTTAGAAAAATAATACTAATGCATAAATAAAATATAGGAATGGAATATTCATGATGATATCACTTGCCTTGGTAGTGTGGAGAGTAGCACTCGTCACAATCACAATCACTAGCAAAATCTACACACAAAGTTGTAGCACACAATTACACACAAATATATATACAAACAAAGATATATGAATGCATGCATGCATGAATCTACTAAGTGGTGATTTTTTTTGAAAACTCTACCATGCAAGTGCATGATTACAGAAACTTAACAAGTCACAAGTTTGCCCACTAAACAAAAATAACCCTAAAACAAAATACTAAACTAAATCTATACTCAAAAGGCCTCAAACAAGTTTCTGCAATTTAAGCCAATCTAATGGTTACTATTTGCTAAACAAATTGGATAGGCAGAAAGGTCTTGTTTTTCTGAATCGAACGGTATAAAATTTGCAAAAATCTAACGTGGCATTCAAAAGTTATAAGCATTTGAAATCTGGATCAAAATCTGGTTTAAATTCTGTTTTTGAATCTAACCCTAGCCACGCGTCAAGTTCTTATTCGCCCGTACCGGTTCGCGCGGATCAGTCGCTGTGGAGCATTGGATCTAGTTTGATCGCACGGCACAGGGCGCGTACCTCTTCGGGGCTTAAGTGATCTATCCGATTCGTTCGATCCAGATCTAACGGCTGCTACTGCCTGGTCACAGATGGGCGGCGCTGCGCGGTGGTTAGCGGCGGCGGAACGGTTGGTCGACGACGTTGCCGATGATGCAGGAGGTGAGGGAGAAAGGGGAGTTGCTCACCGGGCTCAGGGGGTCACGGCGAAGCTCAAGGTACTCGTGGTTGGTCAAGGGGCGCTTGGGGTCTGTGGCAATTCCTCACCAGAGTTCGTGGCGGCATCGGGTGGTCCTGGTGCTCGTCGAGGATGGAGCTGTGGATCACCCCAAGGCAAAACAACGACGCGGTTAGGTTCACAGGGTCAAGGCGAAGTCGTGTGCATGAACGGGAAGGCGAGGGGCGGTCTGTTCTTACCGGGGAAACTCGTCGGAGTTGATGTCGCCGTCGGTGCTTGCGGTGTCAAGTGGAACCGGCGACCTGGGGCAGTACAGGACGGACTAGTGAGGTCAGGAGGTGCGCAAAGACACGCTGAGTCAGATTGTAAGAACGAGAGGCATAGGGGAACACGAGGCTCACCGGAATCGATCGCCGGAGTGGGCTCTGTCTGCGGTGGTGTGGGGTTGATTGAGAGCAGCCTGGTGGCGGAGCGAGCGAGGTGTTTGGGGGAAAATGATCGCGAGGCAGAGGGGATCTTATAGCCGGGGAATCGATAGGAAACGCTCGTAGATAAATGCCCATTTACGCCGCGCCATTACCGGCCATCACTGCTGCAGCGACGTGGTCACAGGCGCGGTCTGGGGAAGACGAGGGCGACGTGGACCGGGCCCGCTCGTTAGTGAAGAGTGCGAGGTGTAGGTGGGGTCTGTCTGTCAGCGTCTGTTTGCGTGTGCTCGCGCGTGAGAGAGGAAAAAGGAGATCCCCGGGTGGGCTAGATGGGCTTGATCTACTGATGGGCCAGAACTCTGCCGCGCGGCCTTTTTCTTTTGATAAATCCTTTTCTTTTTCTAAATTCATTTTCTGGAATGATTTTGATATGAATTCAAACAGCTTTGGGAATTTTTGCAGGGTTCTGTGGGTTCAAAAACAGTCAAAACACCAAGTGGTTACCTTGCAAGGGCTTGGTCAAGCTTGGACTTTGAAATAAACAGAGACTTTGCTCTAGTTTGCAAATATTTGAGAAAGGGTTTGAAAATAATTCTAAATTGGAAACTTGGGTTTAAATGCTACACCTAATCTTTCCAACCATGGAGGCAAGTAAACAAGTTCATAGACAATCAAATCTCAAAGGGTGATGGCCAATTGAGATAAATTGCCCACATGAAATCATAGCCTAAGTTTATGCTTCTAAATGATTTTGAGAAAACCCTAAATGAATGAAGGATGCAAGGATGATATGAATGAGTTTGAAATATGATTTTTGGGATGTTACAAATCTAACCCCCTTAAGATGAATCTCGCCCTCGAGATTCGGATTGGCTAGCAAATAGGTGTGGGTGGTCTTTCCGAAGATCATCTTCTCTTTCCCATGTTGCTTCCTCTTCGGAATGATGGTTCCATTGTACTTTGCAAAACTTGATAGTTTTTGTCCTTGTGACTCTTTCTGTGGTCTCGAGAATTTTGACAGGCTTTTCTTCATAGGTGAGATCACTTTCTAGTTGAACTTCCTCCAAAGGTATGGTATCCTTCAAAGATGATTCTTCCATTTCTGGGTGACATTTCTTAAGCTGACTCACATGAAAAACATTATGGACTGCTGATAAAGATGCTGGCAGTTCGATTTCATACGCAACTTCTCCCTTGCGACTTAAAATGTTGAATGGTCCAACATATCTTGGTGCCAACTTTCCTTTGACTCCAAATCTTTTCACTCCACGAAGTGGTGATACTCTAAGATAAGCTCTATCCCCAACTTCGTAGGTGACTTCTCTACGCTTAGCATCTGCGTAGCTTTTCTGTCGAGACTGTGCTATCTTCAACCTGTCCCTAACCAATTTGACCTTTTCTTCGGCGTCTTTGATAAGATCTGGTCCAAACAAACTTCTTTCTCCCACACCATTCCATAGCAATGGGGTGGTACACTTTCTTCTGTAGAGAAACTCAAATGGGGCCATCCCAATACTAGATTGGTGACTGTTGTTGTAAGAGAATTCTGCGTAAGGCAGACTTTCATCCCAACTTGCTCCATAGTCTAGGGCACACGCCCTCAACATGTCTTCAAGAATTTGATTAGTCCTTTCTGTTTGTCCATCAGTTTCAGGATGAAAAGCAGTGCTGAATTCCAACCTCGTTCCTAAAGATTCATGAAGTTGTCTCCAAAAGTGAGAAGTGAATTGAGTTCCTCTATCAGATACAATACTCTTAGGTACTCCGTGAAGGCATACAATTCTGCTCATGTAGATTTTGGCTAACTTGGCACTGGTATAAGTTGTCTTTACGGGTATAAAATGAGCCACTTTAGTTAGGCGATCCACTACTACCCATATGGAATCATACCCTGACCTGGTCCTTGGTAATCCGGTAATGAAATCCATACCAATATTTTCCCACTTCCATTCAGGAATAGGCATTGGTTGAAGCAAACCTGCTGGTTTCTGATGCTCCGCTTTCACTCTACTACACACATCACACAAAGCAATGTGTTCGGCGATGTCCCTTTTGAGATTGTTCCACCAAAATCTTTCCTTCATATCCATGTACATTTTGGTGTTTCCCGGGTGAATAGAATATGGAGAGTTATGGGCTTCTTGTAAAATCAGTTTCCGCATTTCCGGATCTTGTGGAACACAAATACGTTTCTCGTGCCATAAAGTACCTTGTTCGTCCATATGGAAACTTTTAGCTTTCCCTTGGCTAATCCTTTCCTTAATCTCTTCGATTTCTTTATCCGTCTTTTGAGCTTCTTTAATCTTATCCAACAGAGTGGGTTGAACATCCAAAGACATGAGATGTCCTTCTGGCACAATCTCCAACCTGAGTTCCTTGAATTGCTTACACAAGTCATCTGGCAATTCACCTTTGGTAAGACCATTTACAAACGCCTTACGACTTAGAGCATCTGCTACTACATTTGCTTTACCGGGGTGGTATTGCAAACTCAAGTCGTAATCCTTGATAAGTTCTAGCCATCTCCTTTGTCTCATATTGATTTCCTTCTGGGTGAAGATATACTTCAAACTCTTATGATCGGTGAATACTTCACAACGTTTTCCCAAAAGGTAATGTCTCCATGTTTTGAGTGCATGGACAACAGCGGCTAACTCTAAATCATGAGTAGGATAATTTACTTCATGAGTTTTGAGTTGTCTCAAGGAATAAGCCACAACTTTTCCGCCTTGCATAAGTACAGCACCTATTCCTTGATGCGAAGCATCACAATACACTTGGAAATCCTTTTCTAAATCTGGTAGGCACAGAACTGGTGCCGACACAAGTCTCTTCTTTAATTCTTGAAAGCTGAGTTCACAACCTTCAGACCAAGCAAATTTCTTATCTTTCTTTAACAATTCTATCATTGGTTTAGCAACCTTTGAAAAAATTTCAATGAACCTTCTGTAGTAACCTGCTAAGCCAAGGAAACTACGAACCTCTTTTACATTCTTAGGGGATTCCCATTCTGTCACAGCTGAAACTTTAGCAGGATCAACTGCTACACCATCCTTTGTCATAACATGACCAAGAAATCCAACTTCCTCTAACCAAAACTCACACTTGCTGAATTTGGCATAAAGCTTATGTTCCCTTAGTTTCTCAAGTATCAAGCGTAGATGTCTTTCATGCTCTTCCTTGCTCTTGGAGTAGACTAAGATGTCATCGATGAAAACGACAACGAACTTGTCGAGAAATTCCATGAACACTTTGTTCATCATATTCATTAAGTATGCTGGAGCGTTGGTTAAACCGAAAGGCATCACAGTGTACTCATACAATCCATACCTTGTGGTGAATGCTGTTTTAGGTATGTCTTGCTCTCTTATCTTGAGTTGAAAATAGCCTGACCGAAGGTCAATCTTCGAGAACACACAAGCTCCTTCTAGCTGATCAAACAAGTCATTTATTCTTGGCAAAGGATATTTGTTCTTGATGGTTACCTCGTTGAGAGAACGGTAATCTATGCATAATCTTTGAGTTCTATCTCTCTTTTCTACGAACAAAACTGGAGCTCCCCAAGATGAAGAACTTGGATGGATGAATCCTTTCTGCAATTGTTCTCCAAGTTGTTTCTTGAGTTCCTTAAGTTCGTCAACTGACATTTTATAAGGCCTCTTTGCTCTTGGTCCAGAACCTGGTACCAAATCTATTATAAACTCTACATCTCTATCTGGTGGCATTCTCGGTAACTCTTCCGGAAACACATCCGGATATTCACACACAATTGGCACACTGTCCATGCTAACCCCCTTAAGAGAATTCAGCTTACTCCCTTTAGGTTTAAAATTGGACTTAAATTTTATCCTCTTACCTTCAGGGGTTGTGAGTGAAACTGTACGATTGGCACAATCTAGTACTCCCTCATACTTAGCCATCCAATCCATTCCCAAAATTACATCCAATCCTTGGGAATTCAGGATTATTAGGTTTACTGGAAACTTATGTTTTCCGATCTCTATGACTAGATCTCGGCATCCAAGACTCACTATCATATCTCCTCCCGGAGAGCTAACTTTTATCGGGCACCCAATGTTTTCAGATGCAAACCCGTTTCTATCAACAAATGCTTTTGATATGAATGAATGAGATGCACCAGTATCAAAGAGTATAAATGCTGAGATAGAATTGAGTCTGAACTTACCAGCAACAGCATCAGGCTCTTCATAGACCTCCTCCACATTGATGTGGTTGACCTGTCCTTTCTGAAAAGGATTGGGCTTGTTAGGTCCTTCAACTTTCTTTTCAGGGCACTCATTAGCATAATGCCCCAGCTTCTTGCATTTGTAGCACTCAACCTGACTGATGTCCGTCTTAGGCTGGCTTCTACTTCCACTTCCACCTCCACTATGGTGGCTCTTATGTCCACTCTTGTGGTTCTTGTACTTATCATTGTCATGACTGCGATGATGCTTGTTGTCATGACGGTTGTGGTTGTGGTGATTGTTAAACTTCCCATGCTTGTGGGATCCTGAGATGACACTATCATCATAGTGAGATCGTTTAAGAGACGATCCCGAGCTGTGCTTGTCGGAGTGTTTCCTCTTCCTACTCTCGACTTGCTTCATTTTATTCTCCACAATAACAGCCTTGTCACACAGCGACTGATAAGTTGGAACATATGCCACAGACAGCTGCAGATTCAACTCATCATTCAAGCCTTCCAGAAACTTTTCCTTCCTTTTGGCATCAGTGTCAACCTCATCCGGTGCATAGCACGCCAGATTGTTGAACTCTTCAATATATTCAGCCACACTGTGGTGGCGCTGCTTCAGGTTGTGAAACTCCTTCTTTTTCAGGCTCATCATTCCTGTGAGATATGAGTAGTACGAAAGCCATCTTCAAAGATAGCCCAAGTCACCTCATCAATGGGCGTGGTAATCTGGAAATTGTCCCACCATGCGGCGGCTGGTCCTTCCAACAGATGTGCTGCGAACCTGACTTTTTTGGCATCCGTGCAGCCCACGGTCACTAAGTCTTTGTTCACAGAACGTAGCCAATCATTGGCCACCATGGGATCAGTCGTTCCTGAAAACTTAGCTGGCCTCAGACGCAGAAATCTGGTAAGCATATCAAAACCTGGAGGGTTGTTGTTATTGTTGTTATTGTTGTTGGGGTTGTTGTTGTTGTTCTGGTTCTGGATGAACGTCGTCATCATTTGCATAAGCTGTGTCTGCGCATTCATCATTTGTTGCATTTCCGGGGTAATGTTGGGGTTGGGGTTGGTGTTTGCGCGACGGGGAGGCATCTGTGGTTTATTCATATAGAGATAAGAATGAGATACCCTTACATGATTTATGCACAATACATTACACAAGCAAACACATAGCATGCAACACCAGGATAAAAAAACTCAACAACAAGATAACAAAAGTCTCAAGGTAAAAACACACAAGTGGCAAGCCATCCACATGTTGGATGGTCCAATAATAAGTTCATAAATAACAAGTACGGTAAATAAAGATAACTGAGTAGTCAAGTCTACTCGTCAGCCTCAATCTCCTCCTCGACAAAGGTAAGACCTGCGTTCTCCATTGCGGTGTTGTTCTCCTCGATGGTAGTGGTCAAAGAGTCGATCTTGGCCTTGAGAGCCCTCTTCTGGGAACGAAGCCTCTCAATCATTGTCTGCTGCTGCTCTAACTCGAAGTCCTTGGACTGCAGTTCCTCAGTCATGTCCCGAATCCTCTTGTTCCTATCCTGAACACGCTTCTCTTGACTCTTGAACTTACGGTCTTGGGTCTCGAACTTCGCCTCCATCTCCTTGACTATCTCGTCCTGCTGCGCGAAGAGCTTGTCCTTCTCGCGAAGCTGCACCTGGAGCTCGTCATTACTAAGCATGACGTTGGTCCTATCAGTATCCACGTGCCTAATAAGAGTCTCTAAGTCCTGGAGGTACAGGCGTATCGGCTCTGCTGTGACCCTCGAGTCGTCCTCAAAGTCAATGGACTCTCCGTCATCATCACGCCTTCCGAAGGCGTGGAAGTGAGTGCCTCTAACCTGTCGGGAGTGACGGCCTAACAGTCGTCCTATCAGATCCTGCATGACAACCTCCATGCCTCTCTCCCTGTCATCGTGCATAAGCTTGAAGACGATGGCCTCCGTAGTAGGCTCGGTCTGGCGTCCTGGCTGGTTCACCTTGAAGCCCCAAAGGTCCTTCCTCTCAAACTTGGTGAGTGGGTGCACCGTAATGATAGGAAGAGGGAGATCGAGTAAAGTAGTAAGCTCTACGATACGAGGACCAAAACGGGTAGCCTGGAACTCCTCAACAGTGCTGATGGCAATAGGCATCTATTTATAAGATTGAAAAAGTTAGAACAACACAATTTAAAGATAATCAAGTCAACATTCAAACACATTCTTGGGACACACAAAAAATCATACAAGTCATGCATACAAGAATCCATTGCATCAACCAAGGTTCAAACTTATTAAGGTATCATTTTGGAAAATAAGGTGATAGGTGGTGGTCCAACTAACGAAGTGCGTTCACAGACCTATCTCACTGGATCTGGTGGCTAACACAATGTTCCTAGTGGCAATCACCCTATCTTGTTCACATGCTTCTATCACTAAGTCTATAATATCTCCTCTTAGGGATTGGTTGGTGACTTCCAACTCCTGGGTATGTTCCTTCTCTTTCTCTAAGTCTTTTTGGAGGTTGAGCATCCTGCACTTGACTCTAGCACTTAGTTCTTTGATAGTCTTCCAAGCTGCTTCTTTTGCTGACTCAAAGAATGTGGTGTGCATAAAAGTGTTGGTGTACATGCAGAAGCCTTTTTCTTTGTGGTTGTCTTCCTTGTTTTTGTACAAGTGAAGTTGCACCCACCAATACTCCACTCCTTCCTCCATCACTGGAAAGCCCTTGTACACAGCTGCACCATGTACTCCCATGGTCTCCATGAGGTCCTTGAGAATCTTGGGAAACTCAGTCTCACACTCCAAGGTCATGGTCATGAGTGGTCCTTTCTTCACGGCCTCGTTGATGGAGTTCATCTACAAATGGAGATGAGAATGAGAAGATTAGAAAAGTTTACGAGAAGAATAAACAAGTGTAGAAGGAGTTAAAAAATTTCCTTAGTGGTTTCCAATCCTAGGGTCATAATCCTACAGGCAACACAGTGCTCTGATACCATCTGTAAGATCCCTCCTTTGTAAAGGAAAAGATCCTTGTGATTGCAATGCTAGTCCCTGGATCAATGCTAGCATCCACAGTTTAAGATGAAGTACACAGATACAAAGGTCGTTTATTACAGTCATTCCAGAGATAAAACATAGTCTTTTACAACTCATGGCCAAAGGCCTAATACAAGAGTTTATGGAATAAGTAGATAAACATAAGTCTTCATCTTCATGTGCCACAGGCAAGCATGTTGAGTGTAGACTCATGACTCCTAATCATCTTCGGAGTAACCTGCAACATTACAAGTTACAGCCACAGAGGGTCAATACTTTGGAATAGTATTGGCAAGTGATACCTTAGTATATAATTAAGTGGACTATAAAACTATATGCAATTGGCTGGTGGAGCTTAGGCTTGCATTGCTCAAAATAGATTTTTCCTTAACTTTTGAAAACACTAAGTTTTTGCTTGGCACAAAACACCCAAGGCATCTACCAATCAAAGACTGAAGATCCACTCAGGGCATCTACCAATCAAGGACTGAAGATCCTTTAACCCTTGTTCACCCACAAGTTTTATTTAGAAATTGGAGTGATGAGATTCTTGAAGTTTCCATGTCTTGATGCTCAAATTGTCCTTTACCAGGGACATGGCTAAGTACTTAGGTTTTACACTCTGCAGAGGTGGTGCACTTTCCCCACAAGACTTGGTTTCCCAAGACAAGATCCTTCAGAAGCCTTTCCTTAGTCAAATGGACGCGCTCCAACCTATCATTCCCACTACCACCCACTGTCCAAGAGACTAAGTTCTAGCAACCTAAGATCATGGCAGAGCCCATAATGCC
Source organism: Avena sativa (assembly GCA_916181665.1). Taxonomy (NCBI): domain Eukaryota; kingdom Viridiplantae; phylum Streptophyta; class Magnoliopsida; order Poales; family Poaceae; genus Avena; species Avena sativa. The sequence goes on along the minus strand of OV702286.1, from coordinate 25,891,650 downwards.
AAGTGGTTGCACTTGAAGCTTCTCAACATTTGACATCTCAAATCTCTTTGTTCCTGGGTGGCCATCCACAAGTGAGATACACAAGCCAAGTCCATGGCCTTGTGAACCACTCAACATAAACCATTCCTTCCATTCCACCCAGGTGATTTATTAACTTAGTTGTTTTGTTAAAATAAAACACAAGTCCAAAGACTTAGAATAATTTTTCATAGTGTAAATATATAAACCACCCTTGTTTTCTAGTAGCTAGGCTAAGCATGATAGTAATAGGAATCTTGACTTAGGTAATTTTCACTAAGGTTTCACCTAATAGGTTTTCCCATAGCATAGTTTATACTTAGCAAAATTCCATGCAAGTCCTATACTTAGAAAAATAATACTAATGCATAAATAAAATATAGGAATGGAATATTCATGATGATATCACTTGCCTTGGTAGTGTGGAGAGTAGCACTCGTCACAATCACAATCACTAGCAAAATCTACACACAAAGTTGTAGCACACAATTACACACAAATATATATACAAACAAAGATATATGAATGCATGCATGCATGAATCTACTAAGTGGTGATTTTTTTTTGAAAACTCTACCATGCAAGTGCATGATTACAGAAACTTAACAAGTCACAAGTTTGCCCACTAAACAAAAATAACCCTAAAACAAAATACTAAACTAAATCTATACTCAAAAGGCCTCAAACAAGTTTCTGCAATTTAAGACAATCTAATGGTTACTATTTGCTAAACAAATTGGATAGGCAGAAAGGTCTTGTTTTTCTGAATCCAACGGTATAAAATTTGCAAAAATCTAACGTGGCATTCAAAAGTTATAAGCATTTGAAATCTGGATCAAAATCTGGTTTAAATTCTGTTTTTGAATCTAACCCTAGCCACGCGTCAAGTTCTTATTCGCCCGTACCGGTTCGCACGGATCAGTCGCTGTGGAGCGTTGGATCTAGTTTGATCGCACGGCACAGGGCGCGTACCTCTTCGGGGCTTAAGTGATCTATCCGATTCGTTCGATCCAGATCTAACGGCTGCTACTGCCTGGTCACAGATGGGCGGCGCTGCGCGGTGGTTAGCGGCGGAGGAACGGTCGGTCGATGATGTTGCCGACGATGCAGGAGGTGAGGGAGAAAGGGGAGTTGCTCACCAGGCTCAGGGGATCACGGCGAAGCTCAAGGTACTCGTGGTTGGTCAAGGGGCGCTTGGGGTCTGTGGCAATTCCTCACCGGAGTTCGTGGCGGCGTCGGGTGGTCCTGGTGCTCGTCGAGGATGGAGCTGTGGATCACCCCAAGGCAAAACAACGACGCGGTTAGGTTCACAAGGTCAAGGCGAAGTCGTGTGCATGAACGGGAAGGCGAGGGGCGGTCTGTTCTTACCGGGGAAACTCGTCGGAGTTGATGTCGCCGTCGGTGCTTGCGGTGTCAAGTGGAACCGGCGACCTAGGGCAGTACAGGACGGACTAGTGAGGTCAGGAGGTGCGCAAAGACACGCTGAGTCAGATTGTAAGAACGAGAGGCAGAGGGGAACACGAGGCTCATCGGAATCGATCGCCGGAGTGGGCTCTGTCTGCGGCGGTGTGGGGTTGATTGAGAGCAGCCTGGTGGCGGAGCGAGCGAGGTGTTTGGGGGAAATGATCGCGAGGCAGAGGGGATCTTATAGCCGGGGAATCGACAGGAAACGCTCGTAGATAAATGCCCATTTACGCCGCGCCATTACCGGCCATCACTGCTGCAGCGACGTGGTCGCAGGCGCGGTCTGGGGAAGACGAGGGCGACGTGGACCGGGCCCGCTCGTCAGTGAAGAGTGCGAGGTGTAGGTGGGGTCTGTCTGTCAGCGTCTGTTTGCGTGTGCTCGCGCGTGAGAGAGGAAAAAGGAGATCCCCGGGTGGGCTAGATGGGCTTGATCTACTGATGGGCTAGAACTCTGCCGTGCGGCCTTTTTCTTTTGAGAAATCCTTTTCTTTTTCTAAATTCATTTTCTGGAATGATTTTGATATGAATTCAAATCCTTTTGAATTCAAACAGCTTTGGGAATTTTTGCAGGGTTCTGTGGGTTCAAAAACAGTCAAAACACCAAGTGGTTACCTTGCAAGGGCTTGGTCAAGCTTGGACTTTGAAATAAACAGAGACTTTGCTCTAGTTTGCAAATATTTGAGAAAGGGTTTGAAAATAATTCTAAATTGGAAACTTGGGTTTAAATGCTACACCTAATCTTTCCAACCATGGAGGCAAGTAAACAAGTTCATAGACAATCAAATCTCAAAGGGTGATGGCCAATTGAGATAAATTGCCCACATGAAATCATAGCCTAAGTTTATGCTTCTAAATGATTTTGAGAAAACCCTAAATGAATGAAGGATGCAAGGATGATATGAATGAGTTTGAAATACGATTTTTGGGATGTTACACCCTTTTATTTTTCACTGCCAATGAACAACTACCTTGGACGTTTTTTCTCTCTTTCGCATTAATGCATGTATGCATGCAGGGGCGGGGGCGGCGGTGCAGGGGTCGGACGTCGCATCCTAGCAATTTTTTTCTCTCTTTCGCATTGATCACGCCCGCTGCCCACACGCAACGCAGCGCACACGTCTGCGCCAACGCGACGCTGGATTCCCACGCCGCCCTTCACGTCCCGCCCTTAGTAAATAGGCAAAACGCCTTTGCCTCCTCATCTCATCTTGCCCCTCATCTTCAACCTCGAGCCCGTCCCTTTGCCTCCTCCCAGCCCCCAAACACTCCGGCGACCATGGAGACCTCCCCCCTCCGCTTCCCTTCCGACACCGAAGTAAGCGACGAGGATAACCACCCGGACCACAAGCAGTTCTGGGAGTAGGAGGCGCCCACGCGCCCCAAGCATGGCAAGAAGAAGGGACGCAAATCCCCGCCCTTCTCCTAGGGGGATCAGGGCCCCATCGTCCACAACCTAGTCCCCAACCTCCCTGGCGGCGGCAACCTCCCCTCCGAAGCGTACTGGGCTAAGGCGGAGAAGGAGGAGGAAAAGCAGGACGCTGCTATCGCCAGGTGGGAGGAGAAGCAAGCCCAGCGCGCCTTGAAGAAATGGCGCAGACGGGAGGACGAGGAGCGACGGGAGGCCAATCGCTGGGCCTTCCAGGAGGAGCAGCGGGAGAGGCTGGCGGCTGCACCGGCACCGCCTCCACCGCCGATGGAGTAGGGTAGCTAGGGTTAGGGTTTAGGGGCTAGCCCAGGGTTTAGGCGGGGCGCCTATTCCCTTCTATATTATTGTACTTTTTTCTTTTTATTGTAATGTTATCCCAATGTTATCGATCTGGCTATCTAATATAAGTAATGTTAAAACACATGGTTCATTTTTAAACAAGACATTTACATATTTACATAAGTTAAAGGAGCGCCCAAGCTATGTTAGTTAAATAGATGCCCTTGGACTTCATTTATATATTTACTTTTGCAAAAAAAAAAGATTGCGACCTGAGCATGAGTATCTGCAGATCCACACGTCCCTATTTAGATTGTAACGTGAGTACCATTTTTTTTGCCCAATCAACATATAGTTACTATTGGGCCTGGATACGTCTCCCCCTCCTCGTCAATCCTCGTCCTTTTTCAATCCTCGTCAATTATATTTTTTTACTTTTCAACCCCTCCCCCTCCCCTGCACACGGGCGCTCCCTGCACACTGATAAAAGGAACACTGACGAAACTGACGAAACTGAAGGAACACTGATTTCGAAAACAGAGCAGCTCAAAATTAGCCCGAATTTGTGTTGCATTTTATTAAAGCTAAAGACATAGACCATTACATCCATTACAAAGCATCACTCGAACACTGACTGCGCTGTCTAATGACTAACGATCAGGAGATAAACTAATCCGAGAGAAATTAGACAAAAATAAAAAAAAACGGCCATCAGATTGTCCTGCTTCTTTAATTCGATGATTTGCCTTAGCTGCTTGTTCATCTTCTTCAGCCCGTCCTTCACTTCCGCATCCACCGTAGTACCAGCGGAAATGGGGTTACCACATCCCAATTGCTCCACCACGGACGGGTTTTCGAGCGGGTCCCGGGATGCTACCTCCACCCCAATTCGCTCGATGTATTCATCAAGCCACTCAAAATGCCCACATTTTGGCAGTTCCTGAAATCGCAGAGATGAACCCTAAATCCCAAATTCGATGAAATGCATGAAATTTCGAAAGAAAAGCGAGAAATTGGCGCTCGGAACACTCAGATCTCACCTTTCCTGGCTCGGGCTTGCTCTCACACTTCACAAATTCCCGGCCAATGTTGCCGTTCTTGTCGGTGGATGTGACAAGCTGCTTCAGGGGCGCGGCACGAGGGCAATCAGGACACCTCCTCATCGGCACCGCACCATACCGAGGCCATGAGCGGTGGGAGGAAGAAGAGCTCGACATCCCTCGCCGGCGTTGCCGCACTTGCTCGCCGGAGAAGAAAACGGAAGGGGATGAGATGCTGGAACGGTGGCGGGAGTGCTCGGGTGCGGGACGGATCGGGGCCAATGGCTCTCTTCAACCACAGGGTGGGTCCCACGATATGAGGTGGACATCAGGTGAGTTCCGCCGTGACGTGGACAGGCTGTGGGTCCTACTGTGCTCAGCTGATTCGAATTCGTTGACGGTCTCGTGGGGTTAAGTAGAAGTGTCGCACGGGAGCTATTTGCCGCTTCAGAAGTGTCGCATGCGAGCTATTCTTTGCAACGATGTCGCTTTCCTTCCAATTCCACGTAAAGACGTCGTATAGGAGCTATAAGCCCGTGACAGCAGTCGCACGCACCATCAAGTATAATAATACTTAACCATCGGTACCATTATATTTTATGGCATCGAATTACAATACATCAGGCAGCAGCAGAAATATTTCCACGTACAAGGCCGCGAGCTCCATCTAAGTACACACTGATAAACGAAGGTAAGTAACAGTGGAAGAGCGACGCAGAAAATAGCAAGCAGTGGAACAAGAACTAGAGATCCAAGTCCCTAGCACGAGATACAAGCCAAATAAGAACTTAAGCTACTAATATGGCGAATCAAGGAAGCATAAGTTGACAATAGCTAGCATAGTCGTCCCCACCGAGACGGCGGCCGAGAGGATCAACCGACGCCGTAGAGTGAAGAGCGACCGAAGCTCGACGGCGGCCATGCATTCAGCGATAAGATCCAGAGGAGCGGCGGACACGGTGCTGGCGTTGGGCAGGGTCTGCTTCGATGAACCCGATGTTGACGGATCCGGCGTCGCTTGTGTCAACTAGCCCAAGGCTTCCTTGGGTTGTAACGGAGCCTGAAAATGAGGTGTCTACGTGGAAACCAGGGGGTGGGGTGGGGGTCAGGATGGTGCCGCCGGCACCAAACCAACCTGCTGCACCTGCAGCAGGCGGGATCGCGGGGTTAACAGCCCCGGCGCTTCTAGTGGCAATACTCCCTTGTAACTGCGGTGGTGCGTGGGTGAGCACCACCGCCCCTGCGCGGGCCGTGGTCACGTTCCCTTCCTCGGCGGTGGTCACGGGCACTTCATGACTGGTGCAGCTCATCATGGCCTCTACACGAGTGGTGCTGCTCATGGCTCGCTCCTACTACAGCAGTTTTCAGGGCCAGGTGGGAGGAAGGGTTGCAAGTTAGGGCACAGACGGGTCTAGTATATATAGCCGGGTTGAGCAAAGGGTGGCCTGGTATACACTGCAGGTTCTTAAAGAGAGAGAATGGTAAAGCACCCCCTTAATTAAGCGGCCTGCTCTCCACTGCTAGATGCTCTCTCCTCAGTTGTGGGCTTGTTTACTTAGCACTCAGCTCAACCACTTTTGACCTCCAAACGCACACTCTCTTTTTTCATTCAAAACCACCAAGTGGCTGACTCCCTTCCGAGTCCTGAGCTCACAAACAAAATGCCTAGAGCAGGAGAGAGGTCCTTCCCCTACTGTATTCGGTGGAGGAAGAAAAGCAAGCGCTAGCACCGCATCAGGTTCCTTGATCAAAACCACTAGAAATGGCCGCTAATTACCACCAATAATTATTACAGATACAGAGAGGGAAAAAAATTCTACTTCCACTAAACCCCATCGATCTGGCTGCAGTGGCGTGTTCCGGAAGGCTCCACCGGAAAACTCCTCTAGACGACTAATGCTTGGAGATTTCTGGATCGGGTAAGATTTAAGCACCGTGTTTTACTCTATGGGTTTGGTTTCAGAGGAGATGTTTTCCCCCACAAACATTTCCAGTGCCAGCAACATCGCTAAATAAAAAAAATAGCCGAGAATCCAATAAAAGAATCGCACATTGCGTCTCTGAACCAACCAACACGATGGCTATCATGCATGTGGCTTCACGCAGTTGCAGCAAAGGAACAATTCTTCCGGCAGTTTCGACCCATGTACAAAGTATCGTGATGCCTAATCATAATAAGGAGATAGTCAATGACATTTGCAAGATTACAACACTTCATTTTGCACGAGAACATAAGTGTGGAAATAATATCATGGCGTCAGAATGTATTATAGGGCATGAGTATCTCTTCTGCGTAATGTAACAAACACAATAATTCTCAATAGTGACTTCAGTTCAGTAACCAATATGTTAGCACTATACGCGATATCATTGCAGAAAGTAGAGAGAGAAGACGATGTTTGGTAACGCAGTTCGGCAAAGCCTACATCTGCGGGGCATGCTTTACTGGCGCTCCTCCCCTGGTACTATAATGAGAGTACCTTCAACGACAAGCCCGTAACGGCATACAGACACATCAGATCTATAATACGCCACGCCTGTCCGGCGCCCCTGCCACGAGCACCGGACCGTCCGAAACTCGATCTTGTGTCTAACATGTCTTGCGTCTAGTCTATTTTGGCTACTCCCGGTGCTTTTATATAATAGGCCAGGTTACAAGTGTCCGACTCAAACACCTAACCCTACCGCACAGTCCAAGTCCAACTGTAGCCTATACACATATTCGACACTATTACAACAATCTCCACATTGGCGAATATGTCGCCAATGGAATCGCCGTCTTCGCGCGAACACCTCAGTGTATGTTGAACTTGGTTTTCTTGTTGCTCACTTGCATGAGTCGTCGTCCGAGCCCTCATCGGACCCGGTGGCCCCAGCTGATCTTGCCGCCTCATCGTGCTTCTCTTCAGCTCCACCTGGAATGATGCTCACAGGAACCTTGTACAAGTTATTTCTAGTCCTTCTGCCCTTCCGCACCAGCTCCTTGTTCTTCTTGACCCGCATAGACAACTTGTCCCTATCAACACGATAGTTATAACCGTTGTCATGGAGTTCTCCCAGTGAGATTAGATTCTTGCAATCCCTCGGCACATATCTAACATCCTGGAGCACCATTTCACCACCATCTTTAGACTTGATCTTGATATCTCCCATGCCCATGATGCGCTGAGGCGAACCATCGACTTGATAGTCAGCTCGAAAATCACTAGGCTTGTAGGTAGAGAACCGCTCCTTGTTAGACGTCACATGATAAGAGCTCCCTGAATCCAACATCCACACCTCATCGAACAATTCGCTTATCAAAGCCAGAACTTCACTATCAGAATCAGCTGCAAATTTAGCAGCAATATTTGCAACTCCATCAGCCTTATACGTTGGACAAAACCTCCTGATACGACCCCACTTCTTACAATGATGACACTGTGGCTTTCCCTTCTTTTTCTTGCCCTTCCCACCATGATTGCCCTTGACCACCAGCCCTTGATCATCACTAGCACCAGTGGAAGTACTTTCTTCGGAAGTCTTTTTTTCACGTTGATCATATGATAACAACGCAGTTTGTACCTTGCTTGAAGTGATGCTTGACTTGCCGTATGTCAGGGTAACCATCAAACTCTTGTAGGATTTTTGCAATGAAACAAGCATGAGCAAAGCCTTGTCCTCGTCCTCCACCTTGGACCCAATCCTCTCCAGATCCGAGACCACACGGTTGAAGGTATTGATGTGTTCAGTAAGGTTCGCCCCTTCTTGCATCCTCATCCCGTACAGTTCCTTCTTCAGATACAACTTATTGGGCGCAGTCTTGTCCAGGAACTGATCCTCCAACGTCTTCCAGATTGCACTCGGCGACTCCTCGTTCATCACATGGTACAGGACCTGATCAGCTAGGCTCAGCCGTATAGTACTGGCCGCCCTGATTTGCATATCAGCCCAGTCATCAGGGTCCAACTTTGCAGGCTTCACCGCATCAGTCTTGATTGTCCTCAGGAGTCCCTGCTGCCCCAGCAAATCCTTGACCCTCGACTGCCAAAGCGGGAAGTTGCCCGTACCATCGAACTTTGTCACCTCGAACCTGGTGAAAGACATCGCGTCCTCCCGCTGCTCTCCCACGAACAGCCACCGATCAGATCGTTTAGGTCAGGACGATCCAACCGACCAGAGCTTCTCCTTCGGTTCAGCAAAGCCTTCTCGCGTGCACCGCCTTGCCTCCGAAATTCCGTGCTCGAACTTAGGGCAAAGCAACTTGTGAGCTCTCCGTTGCCTCCTCAGCCCTCGTTTTATTGACCTCGAGACAGTTCAGATCTATCTCCACCTTCAAACCGAACCTTACATGACTCTCTTTCCTAAGCTCCAAGCCACGCCTTGCATCATCCAAATCGGCCTTCCTTGTTCTGTGTGTACACCATAATAGAGTCATTCCATGCCGTCTCAAATTGAAACCGTGTTGGACTCCACCAGATATTCCTAATCTTAGAGTCCACACCCGCACGTCAGTTTACGTTCCTCAGAGACCGTAATCGTCATGACATCAGAACACGTCGGTTCCTTGCCGTATTGCACCTGGTCTCCTTTTGACGAGGTTTGATCTCATCAATGCCCATTGTTATGGACTTGGGTTTTGGAGAAGATGGGGATGCTGGAGATCGTTAAACGGTTAACAGACAAGCAACCAGGGGACACGAGATTTACCCAGGTTCAGGCCCCCGGAGGGAAATCCCTACTCCTGCTTGTCTGCTCTTGATTACGGTGGAACCGAAGGTTACAGGGGTGCGCAGATTCGATCTGGCGTGGTGGTGCGTATGCGAAAGTATGAGTCGAGAGATCTAGGTCGTGCCCTCCTGGCCTTTATATAGACTTAGGCAGGTCCCGGGCATAGTCCTAGTCGGTTACAAGTTCTAGGGTTTTACCCCTTTGAATTTCCTATCTACGCTAGTCTTGCTCTCCAAGGATCCGAAGGCGTCATGGGCCTTGGCCACCCGAAAATCTTCATGGGCCAGCGTACATCTGCTGTGGGCCTTCCTTGGGCTGGACCAGGTATGCTGAGGCCACGTACCCGTAAGGTATAACCCCCCGAGTGATCAGTCGAATCGCAGATTCGGCTGAGCACTCTTCAATCTTTCGAGTGTGACTATATGTTTCAACAGTATGTTTGTAGGGATTGTTGATGCGTGTGCCTGACTCACCCGACGGATCAGGGTCAGTTAACTGTCTTAGGACGAAACAACACGATCTTCCTCAGATTCGAGTCCCTCAACTCGAAACTAGAACATATGCTGGTGTAATTCGACTCAGGCCATGGAGGACTTACAGGAGTGGAATTCCAGTGAATTTAATTGATGTACCCAACGCGTCCGTCGGGATTTTTCATCGCACCTGTTAGCACGGGTTTTTACTTAGCAGAGCGCAGTCGTGTGCGTTGCCAGGCCATCAGATGATATCTGTAGGTCTTATCTTTGTGTCGTAGACACAGCATCCGAATGTTTGTCACCTCGAAGGTGTTTTGGGTGGCCAAGGAGACCGTTGCTCACTAGGCGTTTTGTTGGGGCAGAGTTGCCGAAAAAGTTTTTGCATGCTGATCCGAAAGATCGCAGTCGAAGATTTCATAGGGTGCGCGACCAGCGCTCCCTATGGGAGTAGCCCCCGAGTGTCTGTTCGAGTCGTAGACTCGAGCGGAGACTTTTGCTCAAAATATTGTACAGTTGTTAAGTCCGTTGGACACAAAAATTTTCGGATGCTTAAATCCATCCTCCCTATGGGAGTAGCCCCCGAGTCCATAGTGGAGTCGCAAACTCGACGTAGGACTCGAAGAATTATTTTGTCTTTATTCGTCTTTCGGGTGCGCGGCCAGCGCTCCTGATAGGAGTAGCCCCCGAGTATTTAGTCGAATCGAAGATTCGAGTGAGTACTCTTAGCTGTGGAGCCGAAGAATTGTAGTTGGTGCTAGTATAGCTTTTAATGACATCAGTGCTGACGATCAATGACCTCAAGCATCTGCTACGCCAGAGATGACTTGACTGGACGAACGTGGGTCCCACTTGCTGACCTTGAATTGACCGGTCACGCGTGGCGTGGAGATAATTACGGCGTCTCTTCGATTTCCGCGCGTAGTGGACGGCGTGGTAACGACGGTTCGTTGTGATGCTGACACGTGTATGGTCAGATCTGTCGTTGGCGTTAGGTCTTCTGGATGGACGGCTGCCGTGCGTCGTCTTCGTCGTTATAATCATTGGGGAAATCGCAGTTTGTTTTCACCGCATCAGTTCTTGTTTTCACTGCCTCCTTGTGCTCTAGCGATTCTTGCTGCGCGCTGGGATTTCCTTCCACATTTCCATCTTCCTTTCTGCGCTTTCACCGCCGGTGCCGCCGTAGCGCAATGGGGAAGCCGAATAAATCGTCATCTGCCATTGGTACCAGCGCCGCCGGAGGAAAGAAAGGCGCCACCGCTACCCGTGTCACCGACGGCGGCTGGCGGCGATCAGAGACGCGGGAGAGCGATCTCCGCAAGCTTCGCGAGCGAGGTCTGATCCTACAAGATAGGGAGGCCGTCAGACTCCCCAGCAACGAGGTAATCCCCCGTCCCCCAGCTGGGTATCGGGTTATGTTTCTTGCCTTCGTTATGCGTGGGTTTTCCTTTCGAGTCCACAACTTTCTCCGTGGGCTGCTCTTTCTCTATGGCATCCAACTTCATCATCTTTCGCCCAACTCTCTTCTCCACATTGCTTGCTTCATCACTTTTTGCAAGTGCTGGCTCGGCATTGAGCCGCACTTTGGCCTCTTCCGGAAACTTTATTCCGTGAAGAGGCAGTCTGGTTCGGATGGTGTTTATCCCATTGGGGGTTGCATCATCTCTCTTAGTCCCAATCTTCTTTTCTTTTCTTTTTCCATGTCTGAATCCGTCCAGTACTGGCGGAGGCGATGGTTTTACATCCGCGACTCCGTAGTGCCTGGGCAAGATTTTGGTCTTGTTCCTTTTGACCCTTCCCAAATGATTGAGCCGAAAAGGTCTTGGAAAAACAAAATCTTGGATGGCGAGGTGGCGGAAATAGAGGCCCTTTACCGTCGGGTGGAGGATCTCTAGCTAATTCTGGAGAAGGAAGTGAACGGCGTGGACATCATCTGGATGTTTCTTGAGCATCGGGTGCAGCCTCTCCAAGCGAGGGTGCACCCGATGTTTCTATATTCTGGGCACCGTGATCCGACGAGGGTTTCGGCTAAGAAAGTCTCCGAGGAGGATCTTGACACGACCCTTCGCACGCTGCTGAAGTTCAAGGCCAGAGAGAAAATCCCGGGGAAGTCGCTGACTCCGCCGTTTTCTTCGGCATTGGCTGTTCCACAGGTGTAGATTTGTGTGCGTAGCGCTTTTTTGTCGACTGCGTATTTATTTCCTTTGCTTGCTAACAAAGTTCCTTCTGTTGTGGCAGAGCTTCAAGGTACCGGGCATGGTACCGCCATTGCCTGAAAAGTATCCGAATGCCCCGGATAATGAAGTGGTGGAGTCCGTGTCCAAACTTCCTTCAGTGCGATCTCCGGCCAAAGATGCTGACGAGTCGAGTGAGGACCATACACGCAAACGATCACGGAGCTCCAGCGAGTCTTCAGATGCATCGACTCCTTCGACTCCCAGAAATCCTCTGGGCCTTGAGCGTCATAGCGATGGTCATGGAGATTCTTCCTCTCCCAATCCCGCCATTCCTGTGTGGGCTGTGGCACCGCACCCGCCAGCGAAGCGGAAGAAGGAAGAAAAGAAGGAAGAGAAGAAAGCGGAGAAGAAGGAAGAGAAGAGAGCCCGAAGGACTCCTCCTGTCTTCGACCTGAGCTCGCTGGGCTCGTAAGTTTCTTGTTATCCTACTGCCCTTTTTCCTTTTTGATTTTGCACTTGTGTTGATTGCTTCGTATGCAGGCATTCCTCCCGCGACTCCTCTAGTGATGGTGCGCGGGAGATGATGGGGGAGTCGAAAATTGCGTCTCCTCCTCCTCAGACGGTGGCGACTTTGGGGGGCGCCGCTCCGGATCCTCCTGTGCAGGAGGTGCAGGTGGTTGCGCCTCAGAATTTCGCCAGCGGGTCTTCGGAGTCACTATCCGAGCATGTGAGTACCTTTGCTTCGTGCCACGGGGGGATCCCCCGAGTGTCTTCGTGTGCGAATTTTGTTTTTATTCCTTTGTGTTGGGCGTAACCCCCAAGTCCTTTTTCTTACTGCTATTTCTTTTTCTGCAGCCTTTTGTGTAGGAATCCAAGCGACTGGTGCAGGAGCGCCTGTTGCTAGAGGCGAACCTTCGGCAGCTTCAAGGTACCTGTTTGCTGTTGGTGCTTCTTTCATTTATTCTGGTCCTTCTCTCTGACGTTTGCTTGTTTTGAATGTAGTGGAGCATAATACTTCTCTCCGTGAAGTCGACGCTCTCAAGAAGAGCCTTGGTCAGTCGGAGAAGAAGGCCGAGGCCGCCGTTGGTGCGAAGGAACGCCTCGAGCTAGAGCTGACTAAGGCAGCCGAAGCGAAGGAGCGTCTGTAGCAGGAGGCCGCGGACCGTGAGGAGCAACTGGCCACTGCTGCGGCTGCTCGTGAGAAAGAGGTGGCGGGCAAGCTCATGGCTGCTGCCAAGGCTGTTTCGGGTAAGTGTTGTATTTGTGCTTATTTCTTCGTGTTTCCTGTCTTCTTATGCGTTGCTTTGCATCATGTCCCTTTCTTTTTGTCTTAGGTGCCGCAGGCATCTAGTTTGACCAGGGCGCGCTGGAGCACGGGAGTGCTCTAGATGATGCTACTGCAGCGGTCGAAGATCGTTGCAGCACCGTCGTCGGTTCCCTTGCCAAGGTGAAGGAGGTCCTTGGCCGCTTCTACAAGGAGCTTGGCCCTAAGGGCGCGGCCCTGGATGATGTGGATGCTCTGGCGGAGGCTTTGTCAGCCGAAGCGCCTGCGGCGTACAAGCGCAAGCAGAAGGGCATCGGCGCGTCCGTCGGGCTGGCGATGGCTTTGGCGGCTGGAGCGGAGCTCGACCTGCCTCAGATCACCTCCCGGATGCCGACGACCGCAGATGGATCCGAGGTAGCTTTTGCTGCCTACTCTGCTCGCTGCAAGCGATATGGGCCAAAGCTCATTGATTTGCTGTCTGGGTATGCGCTGCGGAAGCAGGGCGGGGCCAAAGCTAGGCAGTCCGGCTCCGAGGCGACTCAGGGTGCCGCGTCTTAGGTGTTGTAGACGTAGGATAATTTGTAGTCTTCTTTTGCTGTAAATATTTTGATGAACACAATTCTTGTGCCACGTAGTGGCCTTTTATGTGTTGAATGAATTCGCCTGAGTTGTGCTCTACCATTGTCTGAATGTTTGTGTCCCTTTCTTTGTCTGCTGCTCTAGGTTCCTTCGGGTGCTGACCCTGTTGATACCTCGTCCGCAGTGCCGCTGCGACCATCTTTGGATGATTCCTTGCAACTCGCTTTTCTTCGGGATCGTGTGCATAGTCTGGAGAGGGAGTTGCTCGGTTTGCGAGGTCATGCCGATGTTTGGAAGTCCAAGGCGGATCGTGGTGCAGCCAGGGAGGAGTACTTGATGGCGGAACTTGTTCGGCTGTCCGAGCAGCTTCAATGTAAGTTGTTCTTTGTTTCGAGCTGTAGCTCAGTTTTTCGGGTGAGCCTGTTGGCCTTGCTCTTACTTTGTGCAATTGTCGCTGGTGCGAACCTTGCTCCGAGGGAAGAGAAGGAGCGTGTCGCTGTTCGGGTCAATTGCTTGACTCAACAGGACATGGAAGCTGGTGGCTTCTTCTGGATGGATTGTGACTGTGCCATGGTTCTGGCGACGGTGCAGGATCGTGTGCACCAGGTTTCGCGAGTGCTTCGCCAAGTGCAGACGTCGCTTGCCTCGGTGTTGCACGTCATGTTTCCTTTGGATGCGGTACCGACGAGCCTTGCGGGTCTTCTGTCGAAGTTTCGGAACGTGAGCAATGTCAAGGAGTTGGTGCGGCAACAGCTCGTCGCAGGAGTGAAGGCTGGTTTGTCTCTTGTGAGGCTGCACCGGCCTGATGTGGATTTGGCTGCTATGGCAGCTGGGCCACCTCCTCGGCCGGACGGTGATGAGTGGGACATGCGTCCACATTACGCAGTTGTAAGGCAGTATGTCAAACAGGTCGTAGATTTGTTTGAGCAGTGTGTTCAGATTATTCTTCAAAATAGGTAGTACCTGTAAAATAGATAGATGTAAAATTTGTATATTTCGACTGGGCGTGTTGTGCCCTTTGTTGTAAAGGTTTTTTTTGCTGTAAGCACGCAGTGCTTTGTTTGAGTACGTGTCCTTTTCGTTTGCCTGACGTTGTCAGCTACTCAGGTGTACACGCGTGATCCTCAGTCGACGAAATCGTGAGGTGGGGGGAGCCCCCGAGTGCGTTTGCAGCGTAAAGTAGAGTTGCAAATAATGAACTGGAGTTTGGGGCGAGACACTTAGCTTTATTTATATCGTAATGGAGGGAGTACCTTGTTCGGCTGAAAGCCTTTTTGAAAGTAAAGGGGGTAGGTAGCTAGGGGTAGAATCGTCGCAAGTGCGAGATGTTCCATGGGTTGGAGTATGCGACTCCAGACTCCACGTGCTTGAGGCGGTAGGCGCCACCTGGAATGACTTCGGTGATGATGTAGGGTCCTTCCCATGGTGACTCGAATTTCGTCGGTCACTCTTGCTTGAGTCGCAAGACGAGGTCTCCTTCGACGAAGGACCTTGGGCGCAGCCGGCGGCTGTGGTAGTTGTGGAGACTCTGCTGGTACACCGCTGATCGAGCTGCTGCTATGTCTCTTGCATCGTCGAGTGTGTCGACGGCATCTTCGAGTGCAGCCGTGGATTCAGCTTCGCTGTAAGCGATGACCCAGGGGGCCTGGTGGCGTACTTCGGCTGGTAGCACGGCTTCAGCTCCGTGCACCATGAAGAACGGTGTGTAGCCTGTGGAGCTGTTTGGCGTGGTCCGTAAGCTCCATAGGACGGATGGTAGCTCTTTCGTCCAGGCTCCTGCTTTCCGTTCGAGTGGACTCATGAGGCGCTTCTTGATGCCAGCGCCGATTAGGCCGTTGGCCTTTTCCACTTGCCCGTTCGTTTGGGGGTGTGCCACTGAGGCGTACGTGATGTTGATCCCAAGGCCTTCGCAGAAGTCCTGGAATTCCTTGGAGATAAAGTTCGATCCGTTGTCGTTGATGATGCTATGCGGTACGCCGAACCTGTAGTCAATGGACTTGAAGAACTTGACGACAGTTTTGCCATTTTGGTTGGTGACGGGCATGGCCTCGATCCACTTGGTGAATTTGTCGACTGCGACCAGGAGGTAAACGTGTCCCCCTTTCGAGGACTTTGGCAGTTTGCCGATCATGTCGAGGCCCCATTGAGCAAAAGGCCAAGCTATAGGTATGGGTCTGAGCTCTGACCCGGGTGCGTGCGGTTTGTCGGCGAACCGTTGGCATCCATTGCATCTTCGGACGATGTCCTTTGCGCCGTTCATGGCCGTTGGCCAGTAGAATCCGGCCCGTAGAGCTTTGGCGACTAGGGAGCGGCTTCCTGCATGATGGCCGCAGATGCCCTCGTGGATGTCTTGGAGGATGGCTTTCCCGTCACCGATGGTGACACACCTTTGTAGTACACCCGTAATACTGCGCTTGTACAACTCGCCATTGATGGTGGTGAAGGCTTTTGACCGACGAGATATGCGTCGGGCATCTGTCGGGCTGTCAGGCAGTTCTCCATTTAACAAGAACTGGAGGTATGGTCGCGTCCAAGTTTCTTCGACTGCCATGACCTGCATTAGGTTTACCATGGCGACTTCTGTGTCCAGTTTCTCGGGTCCTTCATGTCCTTCGGGCAGCGTAGCCCCCGAATGTTCTGCTTCTTCGGGTGATCCCTTGTGGAATTTTCGCTTGATGGATGGCACACAGATCTGTTCGAGGAACACACCTGGTGGCACCTTTGCGCAGGTGGAGCCGATGTTGGCGAGTCTGTCGGCTTCCTCGTTGCTTTCTCTTCCAACATGCCGAAGCTCGCAGCCGTCGAATTCTCCTTCGAGTGCGTTGTAGAGAGCGTGGTACGCGATCATGTTTTCGGCGTGTGCGTCGCACTCATTCATCGTCTGCTGGACGACGAGGTTGGAGTCAACGTAGATGACCAGGCACGTTGCGCCGCATATCTTTGCCATCCTCATTATTAGAAGCACCGTGGATGAGGGCTTCGTATTCGGCCTCATTATTAGAAGCTCGGAATTTCATCCGAAGGACGTAGTTCATCGTGTCGCCTTGCGGGAAGGTCAGTATGACCCCCGCTCCTGCTCCAGCTTCTCGCTTGGAGCCGTCGAAGTGCATCGTCCATGACTGTGACATATCTGGGGTGTCTGGCAGCTGCAGCTCCATCCAATGTACCAGGAAGTCCGGAAGGACTTCAGATTTGATTGCGAGTCGTTTCTCGTAGACGATGTCCACGGGTGACAGCTCGATGCCCCACAGGGCCACGCGTCCTGTGGCCTCTGGATTATTCAGGATGCTGTTCAGGGGTGCTTCGTTGACGACCATCACTTGCTGCTCCTGTAAGTAATGGCTCAGCCGTCGAGCCGTCATGAACACGCCGTACGCGAGCTTCTGGTAGTGAGGGTACCTCTGCTTTGTTGGTGTCAGTACCTCGCTGAGGTAGTAGATTGGGCGCTGGACCCCGTAGGTCTTGCCTTCTTCGGGTCGTTCGACCAGGAGCACGGTGCTGACCACTTGGTGTGTGGCTGCTATGTACAGCAGCAGAGGCTCGCGCTCCTTTGGCGTGACCAAGACGGGCGAGGTGGAGAGGAGCCGCTTGAGGCTTTCGAATGCATCGTTGGCTTCTGGCGTCCACTCAAACTTGTCTGCCTTGCGTAGTAGCTGGTAGAATGACAAGGCCTTCTCGCCCATGCGGCTGATGAATCTGCTTAGCTCCGCTATTCGTCCTGCGAGCTGCTGGACGCCTTTGAGGTTTTTCGGCTTCTCCATCGCCATGATGGCTCTGATTTTCTTTGGGTTCGCCTCGATCCCTCGATGAGAGATGAAGTACCCAACCAGCTGACCCGATGGGACGCCGAAGGCGCATTTTTCGGGGTTGAGCTTGATCTTGTAGCGATCAAGGTTGTCGAACGTCTCGCGGAGATCGTCGATAAGTGTCCTTGCCTCCCTGGTTTTTATGACTATGTCGTCAACGTAGACTTGGACGTTGCGACCGATCTGGTCCTTGAGGCAGGCCTGCATGCATCGCTGGTACGTGGCACCTGCGTTCTTTAGCCCAAGAGGCATTGTGTTGTAGCAGAATACTCCGAACGGTGTGATAAACGCCGTTTTCTCCTGATCTTCGACCTTGAGTCGAATCTGGTTATAGCCTGAGTAGGCATCGAGGAAGGAGAGTTTCTCACATCCTGCAGTCGAATCGATGATCTGATCGATCCGAAGAAGAGGGAAATGGTCCTTTGGGAAATGCTTGTTTAGTGACGTGAAGTCCATGCACATCCGCAGGATGTCCGTGTTCTTCTTTGGGACCATCACTGTATTCACAAGCCACTCGCTTTCCTTGATTTCCCTGATGAAGTCTGCAGCGAGTAGTCTATTGATTTCCTTGTCGATGGCTTCAGCTCGCGGCTCGGACAGTCTCCGGATGGACTGCTTGACTGGCTTGGTGTCTGGAAAGACATTGAGTGCGTGCTCGGCGAATTCCCTGGGAACTCCTGGTATGTCCTCAGGACACCAGGCGAAGATTTCCCAGCGCTCACGGAGGAATTCGACGAGCGCGCCTTCCTATGCGGGGCTGAGGTCATTGGCGATCAGCGCCGTCTTGGAGGCATCCATCGGATGGACCTACACCTTCTATGTGTTGACGGTGGAGTCGAAAGACATGTCGGGCGCATTTTGTCGTGCGACTGGGGGTGCCCCATTATCTGTCACTTCGCGGAGTCTTAGGAGTTCCTCCTGCATGCCGAATAACTGGGAGATTCTGTTGAAATCCCTTTCGCATTGGTCCAATCGGGTGAAGCTCCCGTGGACTGTAAGGACGCCCTTCGGCCCTGGCATCTTGAGTAGTAGGTATGCGTAGTGTGGGATAGCCAGGAACCTTGCGAATGCTACACGCCCAAGGATGGCGTGGTATTGTGATGGCCAGTCCACCACTTCGAATTCGAGTCGCTCCTGCCGGAAGTTGTCCGGCTTCCCGAAGATGACGTCGAGCCCTATTTTGCCCAGGGGAAATATGCCCTTCCCTGGAACGATGCCGTGGAACGTTGTGTCTGACTGTTCCAGGCTGCATTGCGGGATCCGCATTGCCGCTAGAGTGCTTGCGAACATTAGGTTGATGCTGCTGCCGCCGTCCATGAAGACGCGACTCATCTCGAAACCTCCGATCTGCGCCTCCAGCACCAGGGCAGCATGACCTGGGCGAGGGATCTGGCAAGGGTGATCCGCACGAGTGAATGTGATGCATGACTCCGATCCGCTGAGGTACTCAAGGATGGCAGGAGGGGTTGCCACGGCTAGGTTGATTTGTCGGGTGATTTTCTTCTGCACCCTATTCGTGGGGCGTCCCTTCTGGATCATCATCAGTGCTCCTTTCGGGTGGGGGGTACCCGTTCCCAGCGATGTTCTGTGCGGGTGCGACTGGTTGGTTCGGGTCTCCGATAGGTGGCGATGGAGGGGCTCCATGTGCTATTTCACCTTGTGCAGGTGCGTTTCCGAATGCAGGGATTGGGGCTTGTTGCCTCATTTGCACCATGCTTTCGCTGAGCTTTTGGAACTCGTGGCAGTCCTTGAGCATGTGGCTCGCCTTCTTTTTGCCATCTTGCTTGTCAATGTAGAAGTGGATGGTGCATGGTCCCGAAAGCTTTTCGTACGCTGAGGGTCCGTTATCGCGGTCGCGGCGTTGCCACGACTGCGCTGGGCGTCCTCCATCGCGGAAGTTTCCTCTGCGGTATCCTCCGCTGTTGCGACTGTTGTCGTTGCGACGGTCGGCGTAGCCAGCCGTGACCATGTCGGGTCCGTCGCGGTACTCGTAGACGCGCGATCTCCTCTTGCTGCTGCGTTCCCGTCTTCGGCCGTAGTCGTCCTCTTCATCTGATTGTGCTCGGTGAATGCAATCTTCGCCGTCGGCCCACCTGTTGGCGATGTCCATGAGGTGGTCGAGTGTTTTGGGCTTGACGCGCCCGAGTTCCTCCTTGAAGTCTGGGCGTTTGACGCCGTCCCTGAAGGCGTCGATGGCCCTCTCTTCGGAGATGTGTGCTGCGGAGTTCTTGGTGTTAGAGCAGCGTAGTATGTACGAGCGAATAGTTTCGCCCGTTTTCTGAGTGCATGCTCGCAACTCTTCGATTGAGGCGGGCCTCTTGCTGGTGCCCTTGAAATTTCGGATGAAGCTGTAAGCTAGCTCCTCCCAGCTTCGGATGGACCCTGATGATAGGCTGCTGAGCCAGACCCGCGCCGCGCCTGTCAGCTGCAGCTGAAGGCATTGCATGGCGGTTTCTTTGCTACCGCCGTGCAGCTTGACTGATGACAGATGGTCACTGAGCCAGGCTTTTGGATCTTGCGTGCCGTTGAACTTCGGAGTATCCGAAGGAAGCTTGAAATTGCATGGCATCTGTGTTCGCCGAACAGATCTGCTGAAGCATCGAGCTCTGCAGAGTTCTCCTTCGTCTTCGTCCATCTCGGATTCAGACGAGCATGCACGTTTGGCTCGTGCTTTGTCGATATTGCGCTGTGTGAGCGCGTCTCTGGCGTCGTAGTCGCGTTTATGGCGACGCGAGCTCTTCTTCCTTCGAGGAAGGTCGTGTTCCTCTTCCTCTTCGGATGAAGGGGTGGGGCTCCAGTCGCGCCTGGCCGGAGCTTTCTTCTTCGGCTCCGTAGGAGCGTCTTCGTGGAGCGCAGCTCCGACAAGTCCGAGTCCGGTGAGTGCGGACTTATGCATGGCTCTTTTCGGGTCCCCTTCCGGAGGTTGGTGGGCCGCGAGATACGCAGTGGCCGCCATGATCGCGGCTTGCGGTGTCTTCGGGATGATGTTGCCGTCGGCATCCATCTCCATGAACGATGTGTGGAGAGTTCGGGTCACATCACGGCGCTCCTTAGGATCCATATTCTCCACCCGCGAGCGGTGCTTGTTTCCCTGGTTTCCGTTCGTGCTAGAGCCGGGGGCCATGGCGGAGAGCGCGACTCGTCGCGCACTGGACTCAGAGGCTGCTTGCCTGCGTTTGTCAAGTTTTTCCTGCATCTTGACTTGCTTCTTATGCTCCTCGATGAGGAGGTAGTGGTATGCCATCAGCAGTTCACATGGGGAGTCTACAGGCAGGACTATGTCGCCTGCTACGGCACGGCGTGCCTGGACCCATCCTTCTTTGCTAAGTTGGATGACGTGGCCGTTGTTTTCCCCTTCGGGTGGGGGGGACTGGCTTCTTCTGTTCCGGCCGTTTCCGCCGTTTCTGTCCTGCGGGTTGGGGTTCGTGTACATGCTCAAGGACTGCCGCGAGTTCCAAAAGCTCAGCGAAAGCATGGTGCAAATGAGGCAACAATCCCCAATCCCTGCATTCGGAAACGCACCTGCACAAGGTGAAATAGCACATTGACGAGGTTTGATCTCATCAATGCCCATTGTTATGGACTTCGGTTTTGGAGAAGATGGGGATGCTGGAGATCGTGGAACGGTTAACAGACAAGCAACCAGGGGACACGAGATTTACCCAGGTTCAGGCCCCCGGAGGGAAAACCCTACTCCTGCTTGTCTGCTCTTGATTACGGCGGAACCGAAGGTTACAGGGGTGTGTAGATTCGATCTGGCGTGGTGGTGCGTATGCGAAAGTATGAGTCGAGAGATCTAGGTCGTGCCCTCCTGGCCTTTATATAGACTTAGGCAGGTCCCGGGCATAGTCCTAGTCGGTTACATGTTCTAGGGTTTTACCCCTTTGAATTTCCTATCTACGCTTGTCTTGCTCTCCAAGGATCCGAAGGAGTCATGGGCCTTGGCCACCCGAAAATCTTCATGGGCCAGCGTACATCTGCTGTGGGCCTTCCTTGGGCTGGACCAGGTATGCTGAGGCCACGTACCCGTAAGGTATAACCATGTCACCTTTCGTCGAGCCGGCCTCTCTGGTTGAACCAGCTAGTCTGACCGCTCAAACCATGTTGCGCCGCCTCAGTTGGTACGATCTCCCCCAACTTGCGTGCCAAGCTATCCAACCGACAGTGCCTGCCAATCGGATCTGCTTCGACGACATGGCCGCCTTGCGTCGTAACGCCCGCGATCAATGTCGTCCTTTGTTGATGGTTGTCACGACCCGGGATCAGGGCTAGACAAATACCAGACCCTCATCTGATATAAGCCTAACCTAAATTCCGAGACCCGCAGGGAAAGATCGGTAACATTATAGAACACACAAACCATACATTAATAAAGTAAACTCTTAAAAGAGTTACAAACCAGTCATACAAGCCAGGGTCACAGACCCATCATTACATCAAACAACGGAAGCAAACAAGTTGTTCTAAACAACAAACTTAGCAAAGGGCCTAAGAGGCCTTAAACAGAAGTAGCGACCCTTCCATAGATCCTAGGCTGCTGCCCGGGAACCCCGACTACTCGTCGACTTCGACGTAGAAACCACCTTCAGTTGGAGTAGCCTCATCTATGGAAAAAAATCAACGAAGCACGGCTGAGTACAGGGTGTACTCCGCAAGACTTATGTCTAGTGCAGTTATTTGCATAAAGCCATCCTTTATTTTCAAAACAAGAGAGAGAGAGAGAAGAAGCTCGTCTAGTCAGATCATTTTAAAGGGGGTAAGAAGACTACAACTCTAGCTCTTAGAATCATCTTTGATATCCACCAAGTACCATCATCATCTGAACCTCTCTTCCCAGACTACCCCCTCAAACAACCCCGAGGAAGTACTCCGGATCTCACATTAGTTGGCCAAGTGTTATCATTCGGTTTTAGTTTTCTATGATCACATAATCTGTTCCCAAGTCATCCATAACCGTGGACACGGATTTTCGAAAATATTAATACCCTGCAGGGGTGCACAACTTTACCCACACATACCAACCGATTCTTAATGCCAAATTACTAGCCCTCTTCCTTGGAAGGCCGACAGAGAGTGGTTGACCACGACCTTTACCTTGCTTTCGCCGAGACCATGAGTCACGCACTAGGGAGATGCCTCCGTAACGGGTCAAGTCCCGAAGCCGGTCCCTAATGATGTGTGCAGGGTTTAAGATTACGGATGCCGAGCATCTCTTGTACCCAGCCACGTATACCTACCTGTTATGAATGCACCTCCTTCACCTCCATTCAAGAACAACCAAGATGCGTATGTCGAATGTAAAGCCCGAACTATGTGACTCATGGAATCTATTAGGCAAGTTAGTTGGTCGAGGGTGTTTCCAGGCCCCTGTGTGGTTGTACGCTCGTCTTGGTTCAAGAGGCGAGAACATCAGGTCCTAAGGGTGGCGAGTATGGGATTGCAAAAAACCACAACCCACGTGGCCTCCCATACAAGCCTTAGCATGTTTATTATCCATCTCTAATCACATCACAACATCCTACCATACTAGATTCATTGGCATCTCCGGTGCATCACCTGAATGATCAGCATAAGAACACTAAGCATGGCTAAGCTTGATTGAACTGTGGCACTAGCGATGCTCATAAGCCAAACCCTAGTTATGCTAGGAGCAGTGGATCAGGTAGTATAGTTCACAAAGGGAAACATGCATCAGATAGGATTACTCTACCTACTGATAAAAGACTGTTGAACCGAATGCATATGGCGAGAATGAAATACTTTGTAAACATATGATTCATATGTATGAGTGGGGCTTCGCTTCCCTTGTCCGTTGTTGGACTGGTACTGCTCTTCGGTGGCGTTGACTTCAGCATCGGGTTCGGTTCCTATTCGCAAGAACCAATCACCGGAAAAGAGAAAGCAACATTCAACACATGGCATGTTGAATGCTCATACAATATGAATGATATGACAAGTTAAATGGTATTGAAATGAACCCTAGAACATGCTTGATCATTTTAAACGGGGTCCGAGAGGTCCAAACCCTAGAACAGGGGGATCCTCGGAATCACCTATGTGGTTCAATTGGTTCTTCTAATTAAACTTTCCATCAAATTTGGTTAACAATGTATGATTATGGCTTAGTTAGATAGTTTTCATTTTTTTGATCATTTTGGTATATTATTTGTATTTTTCTGATTTAAAATGAATTAGTTATGAATTTCTCCATTTTTAATTCATTTTAATTTTTGGAATATTTAAAATAATTTCCAACTTGGGCCCACATGTCAGACTTTTATTAATTTCAGAAAACATTTACAGAAAAGATTAAAACCCTGACAGGCAGGGCCCACCTATCAAATATTTCTTATTTAAAGAAATTATTTACAAAACGATTAATAACAGAAAAAAGAATTATTGCATCAGGCTCACGTCAGGCTGACATCATCCAGAGCTTGATCCTCAGATCAAGACTCGATCCACCGAATCTGAGCGCGCCTGGATGCATGGTTGTGGGTGTTGGAAAGAGGGCATCGCGGGGAGCAAGATAGTGGCGGCACCGCCGGTTCTTTGTCACCGGAGACGGCGGTGCAACGACGGCAAGCGGCAGCAGCGTCGGTCACACACGAGGAAGAGGATACAGAGGGAGAGGGGGCAAACGAAGAGGTGCTTGAGCACCGGTGGCTCACCAAGAGCACGACGGTGGTGTCGGGAAGGCAAGGCGAGCTCGGACGACAACGAATCGACGATGTGACTACGGCGGCCGGAGTTGGTGTCGAGCTCAATTCTTTCAGATGGCGTCCTCCCAGCTTGCGTCCTTTGGCCGAGATGGTCCTCATGACACGGCGGAGCTCAAGGAGGGTTCGACAGGGCACGGGGAGGCCGAAGACGGCGGGGACGAGTGGTTGCCGACGAACTAGGGTTTGGCCATGGCAAGAAGAAACGGGGAAAAGAGGGTGAAAGTGGAGCCTAGGGTTCGTCAGCGGCAGCTCTCGGGGGTCATATAGGCGCTCGGGGGCGGGGGCACGAATCGCGGCACTCGTCGGCGACAAAGGCGCCGCCAGCGAGCTGCTTAGCTCGATCGGGAGGTGGAAGACGGCCGACAGAAGCGACGAATTGGTATAGGGCCAGGCTGGGCCGATGTTGGGCTGGCTTGGGCCCCGGGTGGGCCGGCTGGGGAGTGCGTGAGCGAAGGGGAGAGACAGAAAGAGATGGGCTCGGCCTAGTAGAGATAGGTTAGCTAGTTTTTTTTTCCAGAAACTGTTTTTCTTTTTCTGTTTTTTCTGATTTCCTTTTATATTTTCAATTCAAACTCTATTTTGAATAATTCAAAGATACCAGATACTTTTATAATTATTTAAAATGCCATGGAGACCCTTTATAACCATTTGGGTTCCAAACCTCTTTCTACTTTTCAAATATATCAAAACCCTTTTGAATTCATTTCAAGTAGAGAGGGAAGCTATTAGGGTTTTATTTGTTCTTACTTGATTAAACCAAAGTGCAAATATTATGCATGCATGCAATGCTCAAACATGTCTTTATTAATATTACACAAAAGGTGGTATGTTACAGCTCTACCCCACTTACAAGAATCTAGACCCGAGATTCCTAGGTTTTAGAAAAGAAGGCAAGGTACTCAGATCAAAGACGATCTTCGCGTTCCCAGGTTGCCTCTGACTCATAGTGATGAGACCATTGAACTTTTAGGAACTTGATGGTTTGACGATGAGTCTTGCGCTCGGTTGATCTTCTGCTTCTTGGATAATGTCCAGACCAAAGAATTGTCTTTCGCCGGTTTCTGTCCGGTTTAGCGGTGTAAGGTTCCCAACCTTTAATAAGGTAGAGATCCCTGTGTTTACAATGCTAGTCCCTGGATCAATAGCTAGCATCCACAGTTAAGATGTAATATCAAGAAACAAAGGTCATAATACAACTTTATAACCAGGAATAAAATAATTCATTACATCTAACATAGCTCATTTGGCTATCACATTACATTGCAGCAGAATATCTATAAGCATGGGGTCCTTCATCTTCAAAGTGCCACAGGCAGTCATGTTGGTTGTAGACTTGTAATCCTAATCAATAAACTTCACTAACATCAAACAAACCTGCAACATAATAAGTTACAGCCACAAGGGTCAATACATTTGAATTGTATTCGCAAGTTTCACTACTAAGTAGAAATATGTGGATCCTATCATTACATGCATATTTGGCTAAGTGGGGTTTAGGCTCATTTGCAGAAAGCAATATAGTTTTATCCTATCTTTTCAAAATAGTTTTTGATCTTTGTCAAATCTTTTTGAATTTCTTGGAAAACTCCAAGTGCTTCAAATCCCTTGTTGTCACCCTCAAGTTTTAACTTTGAGAAATTGGAATGTCGAGATCTTCCATAGCTTCAGGCCTTAGTTGCTCAGTATTGTCCATAATCGGGGACTCGGCTAAGTACTTAGAATTTTGATCTTCTGCAGAAGTTGTACACTTTACCCACATGACACAATCTCATCTTGATGCCACCAGTGGCCACTAGATAAGTACTCACCAAGATGGAGTACTGGCAGATTGAGAATGTGACAAAGTCTTTCCATAGGAGTCCTCCCAATACACAATGCTAGCTTGTCATCCAGGCACCAATGTAGGGTTTCAAGTTCCCTAGCACAAATCTAGTTAACCTGAAGATGCCAATGCATGGTACTTCCACTATGTAGTTGACTAAGCCAGAGCCCATTTAGCATGTGGCTGTACACGGAAGCCACTGTACGAGAAACATGTTCAATCTCTAAGTCCCTGGGTGTTTTTCTTCTAGTGCACAACAAAATAGATAGCCATATAAACATGGTTCCTTTTGGTGCCACCTTGTCCAACCTTGAGTATCCTTGTCCACCCAGGTGGTTCATTGAGTACTTGTTTTATTATATAAAACATAAGTCTTTTCAATACTTCAAATAATCATAACATGTAACCCATCCCAAATATATAGCTGGGCTAGCATACTACAACTACAATGTTTCCACTAAGGAGTATATAGGGGTATCCTATTAGGATTTAGCATAGCATAAAATATAGAAATCCTTTTCATGCATGTTACAAAAATCCACTAAGTGTAATGAAAATAGTAGGACTTAGATGATAGTGTCACTTTCCTTTTTGGTAGAGAATGTTGGTTCACTTCTTGATCTTGCAAATATCACACTCTTCTAATTCCACTACAATTCAATCAAGAAAACACAATTCAACTAGCATTCCAACCAATATTCAAACAATTTATCACACATAAAATAATAGAAACAAGGTCATGCTTGCAAGCATGCAAAAGATAGTTTTAGTTGCAAAAGGTGGTTTATACTAGGATCCAAACATTATAAGGTTCAAAGTGGTCATTTACTAAAGTGGTAAAACCATTTGCAAAAGGTTTTATCTGTAAACCATTTTTAAACCAAATCATTATTTTATGTGGTTGAAAATGTTTTTAGCAAAGCAATATTCTTTAAAGAGTTCACCAAATATATTTTAATTCTCAAAACTTGCTGTTTAGGGTCAGAAGGTTTGAACCAATTCATTTCCCAAAGATTTTTCTCAAAAATCATTTCTAAAATAAAATCAATATTTTTATTTGACTAGAAATGAGCTAATTCAAATATTTATTCCTAAACTTCACAAAATACATTTCTAAATCCATAGGTTGCTTCCTAGGGTCAGTAAGTTCACAACAAACCATTTTGCAAAGATTTCACATTAAAATTTTATCTAGAACAATTTTTATATTCAAAATAAGCCTACACATGTTTCTGCAAATTCAACCAATTTTCCAGAAGCAAAACATTAAACAAATTGCATGGTTGCAAATTAATTGTTCTACTGATTCCATTGATATAAAATTTGCAAAATTTGGACGTGTAAAATTAAAGTTATGATTTTTACAAGTTTGCATAACAATCAGATTCAAATTCTGTTTTTAAACAAAACTATGTACACGTGGTTATTTCCTATTGGTCGGTACTGCTTCGGGTGGATCGAGCTCTCTGGACCGCTGGATTTCATTTAAATCATACGGCTCAGATGCGCACATACCCCTTCAGTTAAAATCTAATCGCAGCCAGTCACTTTGCATCTAACGGTTCACAGCAGCTCGACCAAGATCTGGCGGCGCTGGCGGTGGCAGACGGCGGAGCACACTCTGCTCGCGGCGGAGTTGGCGATACAGGAAGTGAGGGAGAGGGGGAGAGGGCTCATCGTGTTCGCCTTGACGTGCTGATGCTCAACCCGTTCACGAGGAGGCAGGGGGCGCACGGGGACGAAGGAAATTGCTCGCCGGAGTTGCTACGAGCGGCGGGTGGCTCTGGAGGTCATCGAGGGCGAGGCTGCAGATCACCCTAAGGAAAAAATAGGGCCATGGTTAGATGCGGGCGAACGTGGGGTTCACGTGAGCATCATCGAGAGAGCTTAGGGCGGTCGGAGTTCACCTGGGAAGTTCGACGGAGTAATGGCAGACGGCGGCGACGCTCTGGTGATGACGAAGCCGACGATTCGGAGCGCGCGCGAGCGAGTGAAGCACACGGGTAGATGCGCCAGGAGGTGGGGAGCAGGCTCGTGTGCAGAGAAGGGTGAGGGTCGGCTGGACGGCGCCGGAATTGGCCAGGAACCTCGTCGGAGACAGTGGTGGTTGAGCTCAAAATCGGAGCAGCCTAGAGGCAGGGAGTGGCTTGGAGCTTGGGGAAAAAGAGAGGAGGCACGGGCGATTAAATTGGCGTGGTTACTGGGAGGAATTAAGGCCGCCATCAACGCGTATTCATCTCCGGAATTACTCGGCTGCAACGGCAGGGGACTTGGTTGCGGGTGAGGACGACGACGTGCTGGCGTGGGGCCTGTCTGTCAGCGAGGAAGAGAGAGAGGGAGATGGGTCCACCGCTCAGCTTCTCTGCGGGTGCGAGAATGAGTGAAAAACGTTTCGCTGAGGGGGGGACAAGCTGGGCTGCGAATGGGTCTTGCTGGGCTTGTTGGGTTGGGCTATGTCTGTTTCTTTTTTTATACAGATTTTCTTTTTTCTTTTTCTATTTGATTTTATGTTTGGATTTTCAAACAATTAATTCAAACATCAATTCGAATCAAACCACCACCAAAATTTGCATAATTTTTAGTTCTGTTTAACAACACAAACCAAAGTCCAAAATAAAATAATACTTTTATTCTTTTAGGATCTATTTAATAATTAGATAAAATAGCCCATAGTTATTAATTCAAATAGGATTTGTTTTATTTAAAATCTCCATTTGAAATCTAAATAATACCAAAGTCATTTCAGTAGGTTTTATTTGAAAATGTAAAACACTTGAAAATCTTGTTTAAAATAATTTAACAAGTTTTAGTGTTTAATTAAAATGGAAAAGCCTTTACTTAAATAAAATTTGGATATTAATAAATCCTCATTATTTTATTTAAGTAGACCTTTACTCTTTTTATCAAATAGAAATATTTTATTGCAAAAGCTTGGCCAAGTTTTAATTTGGCTTTATAAAATAATCCTTATTTATAATTCTACCTTTGCTTTATAAAAACCAAATCTTTTTATTAAAAGATCCAAAAATAGGGATTCCAATTATTAAAACTTTCTTTAATAATTGTTTATCTTTTTAAATCCCTTTAGGATTGATTTGATCAAAATAGGTTTGAAGGTTTCCAATTGGATTCAAAAAGTTTCTTCTCACTCTAAAAATCAACAAATGTTTATTTTGTTTATTTATTTTTCACATTTCAAAATTTGGAAAATTTTGGGATGTGACAAGCGGTGTTCGACATGTTCTCCCATACAAGAATTGGAAAGGTGCCATGCCCAAACTGGCTTGAAAAATGTTGTTGTAAGAGAACTCCGCAAAAAGAAGACATTTCTCCCAGTTCTTTCCAAAGGATATGACACACGCTCTGAGCATGTCTTCAAGAATTTGATTCACTCTTTCGGTTTGACCACCGGTTTTAGGATGATAAGCTGTGCTGAAGGAGACTTGAGTTCCCATTCCTTGTTGGATACTAGCCCAGAATTTGGAAGTGAACAAGCTTCCACGATCAGATATGATCTTCTTGGGAACACCATGAAGAACGACTATCTGGGATACATATAGCTTTGCCAACTGACTTGCAGTAATGCTTTCCCGAACTACAAGGAAGTGAGCAACTTTGGATAGTCGATCAACTACTACCCATATGGCATCATTGCCTGCTTGTGTCCTTGGGAGTCCAGTGATAAAATCCATACCAATTTCATCCCATTTCCACTCAGGAATTTTCAACGGCTACAGAAGTCCAGCAGGCCTTCGGTGTTCAGCCTTCACACGACGGCAAACGTCGCACTCTGCAACAAAGCCATCGATTTCTGGTTTCATTCCACTCCACCAGAATCTTTGCCGGAGATCTCGGTACATCTTGGTACCACCAGGATGGATAGACAGAGGGTATTCATGAGCTTCTAGTAGGATTAGATCTTTGATTTTCTGACTGTTTGGAACCACTAGCCGGTTACCAAAATAGAGGGTACCTTGATCATTGATGGAGAAACATTTAGCTTCACCACTTGCAACACGTTCTTTGATCTTGGTAACTTCATCATCTTGCTTTTCAGCTTCCTTGATTTGGTCCTCGAGAGAAGATTTTATTTCAAGCTTAGCAAGGAATCCACAAGGAACCACTTCAAGGTTAAGACGCTTGATTTCCTCGTAGAGAGTAGGTTGGGCTTGGGAAATCATCAGATTATTGCAATAAGACTTCCGACTTAGCGCATCAGCAATGACATTAGATTTGCCGGGTTAATAGTTGAGTCCCAAATCATAATCTTTGATGAGTTCCAACCATCGTCTTTGCCTGAGATTCAAATCTGGCTGGGTAAAGAGATACTTCAGGCTTTGATGATCCGAGTAAAGTTTGCAACGGTTACCGATGAGGTAATGTCGCCATTGCTTAAGAGCATGAACAACAACAGCGAGTTTGAGATCATGGGTTGGATAATTGTTCTTATGTGGCTTCAACTGCCGAGAAGCATAGGCCACTACATGACCATCTTGCACCAACACACAACTGAGCCCTTGAATAGAAGCATCACAATAGATGATGAAGTCCTTGCTTGTATCCAGAAGGACAAGCACAGGGGCGGTGGTTAGCTTAGTTTTTAAGGCTTGGAAACTTTCTTCTGCCTTTTCTGACCATTCAAACTTATTATCTTTCTTAAGAAGATCAGTCATAGGCTTGGCTATCTTGGAGAAGTTCTCGATAAACCGGCGGTAATATCCAGCCATTCCAAGAAAACTTCGGACTTCCTTGACTGAAGTAGGTGACTTCCATTCCAGCATGGTCTGAACCTTATCCGGTATGACAGCAACACCACTTGCAGACACAACATGACCAAGGAAGACAAGCTCTTGTAACCAGAACTCACATTTGGAGAACTTGGCATAGAGACGATGTTCACGAAGTTTAGTCAACACCAAACATAGATGTTCGGCATGCTCTTCTTCGGTCTTGGAATAGATTAGAATGTCATCAATGTAAACCACGACGAACTTGTCGAGATATTCCATGAAGACGGAGTTCATGAGCCTCATAAATGTGGCAGGGGCATTGGTTAACCCGAAGGACATCACTCTATACTCATAAATACCATAACGAGCTGTGAATGCTATCTTTGGGATATCTTCCTTTCTAATCTTGATTTGATGATACCCTGATCTTAAGTCCATTTTTGAGAAGACAGTGGCACCACTTAATTGATCAAAGAGGTCATTTATCCAGGGAAGTGGGTACTTATTATTGATTGTCACCGTGTTGAGTGGACGGTAATCAACCACCAATCTTGGAATATTTGTATCCCGCTTCTTGACAAAGATGGTAGGGCAACCCCAAGAGGATGTGCTAGGTTGGATATATCCTAGACCCTCTAACTCTTGAAGTTTCTTCTTCAACTCAACCAACTCATGAGGAGGCATGCGGTAAGGTCTTTTGGAGATAGGAGCAGTTCTAGGAACTAGCTCTATGACAAACTCCACACTTCGATCAGGTGGCATGCCAGGCAACTCTTCAAGGAAGACATCCAGGAAATCACAGACTACATGGACATCTTGGACCTCGAGAATAGGTAGAACATCTATGGCATACAACTACGAGAAGGGTTTAAGGACTACAGATGGAGACTTTGAACCATTAGTCCAATAGTTGACAGTTATGACAGCAGGAGAGGTCACAGTAACTGTTCTAAGTGCACAGTCAATGACGGCTTGATACTTAGTTAACCAGTCCATGCCCATAATGACATCTATGTCAGTTGACTTGAGTGCAATTAGGGAAGTGGGAAACTTGTGATATGCTATATCTATCTCAACCCCATGAGTAACCCAGATGGTCTGCCAACGAGACCCAGGAGTACTAATATCTAGAGGGGAATACATTGCTTCAAACGGTATATTATGCTCCCGTCCAAACTCTTGTGATATGAATGTGTGTGATGCTCCAAAATCAAACAAAACTATTGTGAGAATTGAATTGACACGGAGCGTACCTAGAATGACGTGTGGATCTTCCTGAGCTTCCTCAATAGTGACATGAGTCAGACGACCACGTCCAGCACCTTGAGCTTTATCATTCTTCTTTGTATGCTGATCATTGCGACCGACAGCCCTTTGAGAACACTCCCTTGAGTAGTGACCAGGCTGATCACAGGAATAACAGGTAACTCCAGTGTGAGAACTAGCAGGAGGACGATAGTTTGCTCCACCAGTATTTGACTGTGGCTGACGAGAAGCATTGCCAGAAGACTTGGGTGCATAAGGAGCATGAGGGCACAGCACGGTATGGAACAAAGACACGGCGCTTCTTGTTACCAGAGGAAGAAGCACGAGAATTTCCTTCTTCACGCTTCTCAGAGACTTCCATGTCCTTCCTTCCATGCTCCAGAGTAAGAGCCTGAGTGTGCAAGTCCTGGAAAGACTGGAACTTGAAGGGCAGCAACTCATAGCGAATTGCAGGGTTAAGTCCCTTATGGAACAGCTCTTGCTTATCTTCATCATTGGTCACATCCCTGGTTGCATAACAAGCCAGGCGAGTAAACTCACGCCCATAGGTTTCAATATCCTTGCGCCCCTGAGTCAGATCCAAAAACTCCCTCCTTTTGAGATATATGATGGGCTTAGGGATACAAGAAGCACGGAATGCTGCAACAAACTCTTCCCAGGTAACAACATGTCCCTGAGCTTGCAGATTCAGAAAACCTTCCCACCAAACACCAGCCTCACCTTCCAGTTGATAGGTGGCGAAGTTGACACGATCAGCGGGACGAACTCGAAGAGCACTGAACTTGCGCTCTATGGTGCGAAGCCAATCATCAGCTTCGAGGGGCTCCTTGGAGTGGGTGAAGATTGGAGGAAAAGAGCGGATGAAATCTCCAAGTGTGACATAGTCGTCAGGACGACGTTCAGTGTTCTGCGCCACACGCTCCAAAAGGCGTTCATTCCTTAGACGGTTGGTCTCAATGTTGTTGAGAACCTCGGCCATTGTGGGAGGTGGCGGAAGTTCCTGTTCAAAATTGTTGTTTGCTCGACGGCCAACGGAACCACGAGTACCAGACGACATCCTGAGGAGAAAACAAAAACCATGATAATGGATTCACCAAAAAGGGTACAACAAAGGATGACGAAAACCATATCGAAAGATCATGGTAGAGGTGAACATGTGGATGAAAATTATAACAATGCATTAAGTATGGCAGTAGAACAAGCATACGAAACGTATACACTACCAACTTAGATACAAAACATAACAATGGAATGCAAGCATGATATGATACCAACTAGTCACAAAAGAATAGAGAGCGGGATTGGAGGCATCCTTAGCAAAGTTGAAAAACAATGCTTCGGTTGCACAGATTTATCTTGGAAACTCTGAGCCTTGCAACCAAGTACGGACTACTAGGGAAAACAACCCAAACCCGTATATCCTAAAAGTTTGAAATGATAGACGAGAAGTGAAAACCTTGCAAATCAAACGAGATAAGATAACTCAGCAATAGAACAAACTTGGATAAGGAGTAAAAAGAGTCCTATTCGGAGTTTTGCAAATAGTTTTAGCTTTCAAATAGTTTTCTCAAACTCTAGACTCAACATCGACCAGCTAGAAGGGTTTCCTACTGGCAGTCCTGCTATGATACCAAAATCTGTAACGACCTAGGATCAGGGCTAGACAAATACCAGATCCTCATCTGATATAAGCCTAACCTAAATTCCGAGACGCGCAGGGAAAGATCGGTAACATTACAGAACACACAAAACATACATTAATAAAGTAAACTCTTAAAAGAGTTACAAACCAGTCATACAAGCCAGGGGTCACAGACCCATCATTACATCAAACAACGGAAGCAAACAAGTTGTTCCAAACAACAAACTTAGCAAAGGGTCTATGAGGCCTTAAACAGAAGTAGCGACCCTTCCATAGATCCTAGGCTGCTGCCCGGGAACCCCGACTACTCGTCAACTTCGACGTAGAAACCACCTTCAGTTGGAGTAGCCTCATCTGTGGAAAAACATCAACGAAGCATGGCTGAGTACAGGGTGTACTCCGCAAGACTTATGGCTTGTGGAGTTATTTTGCATAGAGCCATCCTTTGTTTTCAAAACAAGAGAGAGAGAGAAGAAGCTTGTCTAGTCAGATCATTTTAAAGGGGGTAAGAAGACTACAACTCTAGCTCTTAGAATCATCTTTGATATCCACCAAGTACCATCATCAACTGAACCTCTCTTCCCGGACTACCCCCTCAAACAACCCCGAGGAAGTACTCTAGATCTCACATTAGTTGGCCAAGTTTTATCATTCGGTTATAGTTTTCTATGATCACAGAATTCATTCCCAAGTCGTCCATAACCGTGGACACGGCTTTTCGAAAAGATTAATACCCTGCAGGGGTGCACAACTTTACCCACACGTACCAACCAATTCTTAATGCCAAATTATTAGCCCTCCTCCTTGGAAGGCCGGCAGAGAGTGGTTGACCATGACCTTTACCTTGATTTCGCCGAGACCATGAGTCACGCACTAGGGAGATGCCGCCGTAACGGGTCAAGTCCCGAAGCCGGTCCCTAATGATGTGCGCAGGGTTCAAGATTACGGATGCTGGGCATCTCTTGTTCCCGACCACGTTTACCTACATGTTATGAATGTACCTCCTTCACCTCCATTCAAGAACAACCAAGATGTGTATGTCAAATGGAAAGCCCGAACTATGTGACTCATGGAATCTACTAGGCAAGTTAGTTGGTCGAGGGGGTTTCTAGGCCCCCCGTGTGGTTGTACGCTCGTCTTGGTTCAAGAGTTGAGAACATCAGGTCCTAAGGGTGGCGAGTATGGGACTGCAGAAAACCACAACCCACGTGGCCTCCCATACAAGCCTTAGCATGTTTATTATACATCTCTGATCACATCACAACATCCTACCATACTAGATTCATTCGCATCTCTGGTGCATCACCTGAATGATCAGCATCAGACCACTAAGAATGGCTAAGCTTGACTGAACTGTGGCACTAGCGATGCTCATAAGCCAAACCCTAGTTATGCTAGGAGCAGTGGATCAGGTAGTATAGTTCACAAAGGGAAACATACATCAGGTATGATTACTCTACCTACTGATAAAAGACTGTTGAACCGAATGCATATGGCGAGAATGAAATACTTTGTAAACATGTGATTCAGATGTATGAGTGGGGCTTCGCTTGCCTTGTCCGTTGTTAGACTGGTACTGCTCTTCGGTGGCGTTGACTTCAGCCTCGGGTTCGGTTCCTATTCACAAGAACCAATCACAGGAAAAGAGAAAGCAACATTCAACATATGGCATGTGCAATGCTCATACAATATGAATGATATGCAAGTTAAATGGTATTGAAATGAACCCTAGAACATGCTTGATCGTTTTAAACAGCGTCCGAGAGGTCCAAACCCTAGGACAGGGGGATCCTCAGAATCACCTATGTGGTTCAATTGGTTCTTCTAATTAAACTTTCCATCAAAGTTGGTTAACAATGTATGATTATGGCTTAGTTATATAGTTTTCATTTTTCTGGTCATTTTGGTATATTATTTGTATTTTTCTGATTTAAAATGAATTAGTTATAAATTTCTCCATTTTTAATTCATTTTAAATCATTTTTGGAATATTTAAAATAATTTCCAACTTGGGCCCACATGTCAGACTTTTATTAATTTCAGAAAACATTTACACAAAAGATTAAAACCCTGACATGCAGGGCCCACCTGTCAAATATTTCTTATTTAAAGAAATTATTTACAAAACAATTAATAACAAAAAAGAATTATTGCATCAGGCTGACGTCAGGTTGACATCATCCAGAGCTTGATCCTCAGATCAAGACTCGATCCACCGAATCCGAGCGTGCCTGGATGCGTGGTTGTGGGCTTTGGAAAGAGGGCGTCGCGGGGAGCAAGATAGTGGCGGCGCCGCCGGATCTTGGTCACCGGAGACGGCGGTGCAACAATGGCAAGAGGCGGCAGCGTTGGGCTCACGCGGGGAAGAGGATACAGAGGGAGAGGGGGCAAACGAAGAGGTGCTTGAGAACCGGTGGCTCACCAGGAGCACGACGGTGGTGTCGGGGAGGCAAGGCGAGCTCGGACGACGACGAATCGACGACGTGACTGCGGCGGCCGGAGTTGGTGTCGAGCTCGATTCCGGTCAGATGGCGTCCTCCCAGCTTGCATCCTTTGGCCGAGATGGTCCTCACGACACGGCGGAGCTCAAGGCGGGTTCAACAGGGTACGGGGAGGCCGGAGACAGCGGGGACGAGTGGTTGCCAACGAACTAGGATTTGGCCATGGCGAGAAGAAACGGGGAAAAGAGGGGGAAAGTGGAGCATAGGGTTCGTCGGCGGCAGCTCTGGGGGTCATATAGGCGCTCAGGGCGGCGGCACGAATCGCGGCGCTCGCCGGCGACGGAGGCGCCGCGATCGAGCTGCTTAGCTCGATCGGGAGGTGGAAGACGGCCGACAGAAGCGACGAATTGGTATAGGGCCAGGCTGGGCCGATGTTGGGCTGGCTTGGGCCCCGGGTGGGCCGGCTGGGGAGTGCGTGAGCGAAGGGGAGAGACAGAAAGAGATGGGCTCGGCCTAGTAGAGATAGGTTAGCTAGTTTTTTTTTCCAGAAACTGTTTTTCTATTTCTGTTTTTTCTGATTTCCTTTTATATTTTCAATTCAAACTCTGTTTTGAATAATTCAAAGATACCAGATACTTTTATAATTATTTAAAATGCCATGGAGACCATTTATAACCATTTGGGCTCCAAACCTCTTTATACTTTTCAAATATATCAAAACCCTTTTGAATTCATTTCAAGTAGAGAGGGAAGCTATTAGGGTTTTATTTGTTCTTACTTGATTAAACCAAAGTGCAAGTATTATCCATGCATGCAATGCTCAAACATGTCTTTATTAATATTACACGAAAGGTGGTATGTTACAATGGTGTTCCGCCGTCATCAACAACGCGTACCATAGCGCTCCGTCCTCCACTCCACGTAAAGAACCTTGCTTCGCTCCGTCCTCCGCTCAACAGAAGCCCGCCGCCCACCAGAACTCGATCCTACCTGAGGAGACCCGTCAGTGAACATGAACAAATAAATGAATAGTACTATAAACAAGTGTTAAGTGTTGATTTAATATTCTTAGACAATTTAGATTCGATCTCTAACCGTTTGCAATATTTAGGGTCTTCGCACACATTTTTGTGTCATCAACCATTGGCAGATTTGACAACCTCAAATGATGAATTCTATTTTAGCGTATGTGTTCAACTCAAGTGGTAGATGGTTGTTTAATCTAGCCGCATTCTTATTTCAAGCATCGCACACTT
Organism: Avena sativa; assembly: GCA_916181665.1. Lineage (NCBI taxonomy): Eukaryota > Viridiplantae > Streptophyta > Magnoliopsida > Poales > Poaceae > Avena > Avena sativa. The sequence goes on along the minus strand of OV702286.1, from coordinate 25,854,535 downwards.
TTAACTATGCAATAACAAGTAATACCAGCTGAAACCATATCTTGTAGGCAAGGTATATGTAGTCTTCTTACTTATTTGCATGCTTTTCAATCTTTCCCATATATATTGTGCGTGGTTCCTCGCCACAAATCTACATATACCTTGCCTACAAGATCTTGCTTGAATTTTACCATATATAGCATATGTGTGTCCTTATTTGTATTTGTGTATTAAACCATTCCCACATGCTAGTGGATGGATCCATGAATAATATTCACATGCCACATGGTTTTGTGCACATGTTATGATCTAAATCATGCTCCCATATGGTCACATGTGAATTCATCTTTTTCCTTTAATTCCATTAATTGGATTTTTGGCTCAAATACATGATCCCATGCGCATGACTATGTTATTTTCAGAAAATAGAGCATAAATGCATGCTTGTCACATTTCCATGGCACATGCATTATGGGATCCTTTCCTTCCTATTCCATTTCACCTTCTATTTGAATTATTGTGGTTTATGTTTGAATTCAAATAAATCAAGCTTGTTTAAATTGAAACGAACAAACCTACATGCATGAAGCTAATAAGCTAAAAAAAACACCCGTCGAGGTGTTACCTCGGCAATGCCCATGGTTATAGACTTGGGTTTTTGGAGAAAAGAGAGCATTGGTGATTTCATCAGTTTATCAGACAAATAAGAAAGTCGATATAGTCTGATTATGTGGAGAAGATGATTACAAAGTCGCCGATTCGCTAGATGCGATCTAACTCATGACGAATTGTGTATTGCTAAAAAGGTATTGTGCCCTCTCCGCCGGCTCCTCTAAGCCTTTATATGAGAGGTTGAGTCCTTAACTCGTATACGGATATGTTACATGTTATGTTTACGACACTAAGATTATGTCGTTTTGCCCTTCTATCTTGATTGTCAAGCCAAGCTTCCAATCGTCGGATGCCTCCTGAATTCTTTACTCTTTATGGGCCTCATGAGTAGTAGCCTAGGTACGCATATGGTATACCAATCACGGAAACCAAATAAGTCATATCCATGTCACTACCCCAGATACTTTACTTGAATCGTAGATTCCGGTTGAGTCTCAAAGACATTTTCAGTATTGATCCGAATATTTTTTTTTGACCAAGTATTTTATAACTTTAGATATTTTTATCATAAGGATTTTGGTATAACGAATTTGGTACATCTAACGGATCAGGAACCAGTTAATTGCTCTTGGACAAAAACAACATAAACCTACATCAAGCTCGATTCCTCAGACTCGAACTAGGTACATACGGGGTAATTCAGCAGCTCGATATGTTTGAGGTCTTACCAGTACTGAATTTTAGTTTCGTATTACGGGTACCAAATCGTGTTTGTCAGAATTTTTTACCGTATCGTGAATTTATTGGCAGAGCGCATTTGTGTGCAATTACCAGGCCGTACAAGATAGATCTTGGGATTTTATCTTCATACCATGGACACAACATTCAAACGTTTTATCGCAGTAGACACAGTCTGAGCAATTTAAAATATTTATGGACGACCTTGGTTAGCTGTTAGAATTGCTCAAACTGTCAGTATTTTGTTATTTTCGTCGAGAGCGCTATGTGCGCTTTCGATGGATACACTTGGATAATAACCGCTATGGGCGTGAGCTCGTATCGTGGCTGCCTGGCTCCGCCGCTCAGGCGTCTCCAGCCATGCCCAGAAATCCGAGATGCAGCCCTGTTCCATACAACACCAGTTCTCTTGCACGGTGCCGCCACACTACCCGGCTCATTTCCATGCCGCTCGGGCACTCCATCTCCATGGCCAGAAGAGAGCATTGGAGCTCAAGGACCACCAGGTGGTGCAGGGATGCAGCCTAGACGTTGATCTGCCGTGGCCGGTTGAACTCTTGACGAGGACAGAAGACCGGCATTGGTCAGTTTGTCAGTTTTGTTGTTGCTGCAACTGAGGACAATTTCAATCCTTGTTGTTACAATCGCGACAAGAAGATAACGAAGAACGAAAACGAAAAAAACACAGCAAGGAGACACAGATTTAACGTGGAAAACCTCTCCAACAAAGAGAGGAAAAAACCACGGGCGCCAGCCAGCGAAACTTCACTATATCGAGGAGTGTTTACAAACGCCGGGGATTTCACAGATGCAACTCTCCCAACCGGCGGCTTACAAGGGGTTTATATATCGGTGGAAACCTAGGTCTTCGACGATCCGTACCGTACCGCGGGGGGCTGTCGCCCCCCGTACCGTACACTCGGCCCAAGCCTCCCGGCGACGGGCCTCGCTCCACTCGTCAGAAGTTGGCCTATACTTTATAGAATTTGGATCAACATATAACACTTGTCATATTTTTTGCTTGTGCCGTTAACCATAGAGATAGAGCTTTGCCGCTGAGAAGTAGTACTTCTCGTGCTGTTCTTCTATTTTGAAAAATGAGTGGATGCGACCACCTGTCAGGGATCAGATCCACGCACCGAGCCCATCCACCACCCGTGGACGTTGTTTCGCGCCTGTGGCGCCGCCACGAGCTGAGAATCGACTGCACAGACCCCGCTGCCCCGACTGCATTCAGGCAGGTCCGGCGTGGCCTCCACCACTTCCTCTACACATGCTGACCAGACCTCCGCAAAACTCCTGCTGGTGGTCATGCCCGCAAGACGATGCGCGTTAGCGTCCACTCAGCCTACCTTCTAAATGTTTATGCGCACACAGCTAAATAATAAGAGCATCTCCACTCTCTTATCCAGGATGTCGATCCGGACGCTGAAATTAGGTCCGAACGTCGAAAATCGGCCTAATGTGTACTCAGGGACCTGTTTTTGTCCGGATTCGGGCGTATTTTGGTCCGGCCTACCCAGGCCGAACCCAGGTTTCCGGGTGCGTCCTGGGGAAGCCGGACGCCGCGAAAAAGGGCGTGGGCCAGCTCTGTCGGCGAGACAGTCACATTCCCACCCACTCCACTCGCGCAGACTGCGGTGAAGAGCTCCCAGCGCCCCCTGTCGCCATGACTTCGCCGGCGGAGCTCCCCCGCGCCTCTAGATACGCTCGCCATAGTTGCCGCCCACCTCCACGCCTTCTCCGCCGCTGTTTTCGCCGGCCGTGCTTCGCCGTAGCTCTGGTTCGCTGTGTGCTCCCACCACCACGCCTGCCAAGTGTTCGGCATTTGGCCGGATTCGGCCATGGTCTCCGACGACGACGAGATACTCGCCATGGACTCCGACGAGGACAAGATACTAGCCATGGACTCCGACGACGAGGAGATGCTCGCCGTACTCCTAGAGGAGGAGAGCGCCGAGGTCGCCGAAGGTGAAGAGCACTTGCAGATCCTCGCATCGCTCGCCCAGCTGTACATGCAGATGGGAAGCCGAAGCGTGGTGGTTCGGCGTCAGGTCACCGGAAGTGCAAGGAGAGACAAAGGATAGAGGGCTACTGCATGTTGTACGCCGACTACTTCGCCGACCAGCCACTCCATGGAGAGGACGTGTTTCGCCGTTGTTTCAGGATGAGCCGGAAGCTCTTCCTCAAGATCGTGCGTGCCATCCGGGAGTTCGACCCATATTTCGTTTGCAAGAAGGACTGCACCGGCTTGTTTGGTTTTTCCTCACTTCAGAAGTGCACCGTGGCGATGAGGTTGCTTGCATATGGAGCGCCGGCTGATGCTGCCGATGACTATCTCCGCATCGCCGAGTCCACCGCCATTAATTGCTTGTACAGGTTCTGCAGGGAAGTGATTGCAGTTTTCGGGGAAGAGTACTTGAGATCACCCACTGCTGAAGACACTGCTCGGATCCTCGCAGTCAATGAAGGTAGAGGATTTCCTGGTATGCTTGGAAGCATAGATTGCATGCATTGGGAGTGGAAGAACTTTCCATTTGCATGGAAAGGAATGTACAAAGGCCACAAAGGAGGATGCACTGTGATACTTGAGGCAGTTGCTACACATGATCTTTCGATCTGGCACTCCTTCTTTGGCATGGCAGGATTGAACAACGATGTCAACATCCTCAACTCCTCAACTGTCTTTTCCAAGCTTGTTGAGGGTCATGCTCCCCCTGTGGAATTTGAGATCAGTGGACACCACTACAACAAGGGATACTATCTAGCAGATGGCATCTATCCAAGATGACCAACATTTGTGAAGACTATCTCAAGCCCAATGCTCCCCAAGCATTCTCACTTTGCCAAGGAGCAGGAAGCTTGCAGGAAGGACGTGGAACAGGCATTCGGTGTGCTCCAACAGAGGTTTGCAGTTGTCCGGTTTCCTGCTATGACCTGGTCGAAAGATCAGATGTGGGAAGTGATGAACTATTGTGTGGCCTTGCACAACATGATCATTGAGGATGAGAGGAAGGATCCAATGAGTTTGCTCGAGGACAACAAGCCATACTACAAATAGGGTCCTCTTGCCGAGCCTGATCATCAGGTGCCTCCAACCTAGGCTGCATTCATCGCCATGCGTCAGGAGATCCGAGATCCGGCGGTGCATCAACAGCTGCAGGATGATCTTGTTGAGCACCTATGGATACGCAGGGGCAACACGACGTAGATGGCGAGCATGAACTGCCCGAACTTGGCCGAAATATGTTGTACTTTCACTGCAGCCCAAACTATGTTTACATTTACGCCGAACTTTGTTTAAAATTTTGTCGAACTTTGGCCGTAAATTGTTCTGTATTTATTGTATGTCAAACTATGCCGAAATCTGGACGAACTTGAGCCAAATTTGAGCGGAAACGGGCGACCCGGGAACTCGGGCTGGGTACGCGAGTCGGAAACTAGGCGTACCCAGGACGAAAACTTGCTTCGTCCGGCCAAATTTTGGTCCGGATTTCGACCTGGGTACGCCCAACGAGTGGAGATGCTCTAAGAAGAGACCTTACTCTATTTTAAAAGCCCAGATTGAAGGAAGGAAGGCTGGGTGTGGCCTCCATCCGTAGGCGAGATGAGACTAAACTCAAGCAGCCTCCACTAGTTAACAGTAGCCCTAACATCTAATTCATATTTTGGGAGAATAAAAACTTGTATTGATTTAGACAATATTACAATATTTATATAGAAGAGAGGAGGAGGGTCGACCAGCCTAAGACCCAAACCGACTTAGACTAGATGTTGAAAATATAAAAAAATCACCATAATATTTAATCCGAAATAAGAAATGATAAAACATGACTATAAGTGCAGGAATTAGCCTAATCATATATACTATCAGAATAGACGAACAGATCACATTCAACCAGAATAAGCGGATTGCATCTATTCCAAAAGCTAGTACAAGAAACTGTAACAGAAACTGAACTAGATAGGAGCAGATTGCGTACGGTGCTGGAGGAGGAATCGGGTTCGCGTTCAGGTTGGCGTTGAGGTTCATGTTGACACTAGTATCGTTAGACATATCGTCGATGTAGAGGCTGCTGATGTACGGCAAGAAGTCCACGTCGGGGAAGGAGTGGTCGGTCGACGTGATGCCGTCAGTAGTCGCACAGACGCGCTCCCCAAAAACTTGATCGCCCCTCACCAGTACAGGTTCACGAAAGGCGGTGGTTCTGGAGGCCTACTGTCCCGTCGTCCGGTGCATGCCGGAAGAGGGGATGAAGAAGGTGTAGCGGCGGCACAAGGTTCTGGAGGAAGAGAGAAAGATGTGTGTAACTTGTATTAGGGTTTACACCTGAGCCGTTTATATATAGCGTCGGTCGGGTAAGACGTGGAGCGCAGCCCACGTCTGAGTAGTAACAGCCCACTTTTCCGGAAAGACCGGAAACGGCTGACTGAAAATAACTTGCACAATATTTTTTTCCCGAGCAGCAAAAAGATAAGATCGGCACAGAGGCACTATTCCGCAAACTGCAGCGCGCGCGCGTCGTGTCGTGGCGTGGCGTGGCGTGGCGGGCGGAGGAGGAGGAGCGCGCGTGTATGCCACTCGTCTTCACTCTCTTTAGGAGGTAGTGAAACACTCCACTATATATATTGGTCCAACTCCCTCCAAACTAGCAAGGTGGGATTAAACTTTGGTGCCATCCCTTGCTAGGCATGAATGGGCCATGAGCATTTCAGAATTTGTATTAGGCTATGGGCCAAAGCCCACACCCAAATTCCAACAATCCCCCACAAAGTATCATGGGAATATATCATCACATCAATCAGTTCTAGAACATTGTTTATATACCGGTGTGAGGTGGAGACTGTTAAGTTAAACTTCCACTTAGAACTTCATGCTACACTAGTTTTGCAACTTGAATAGTGGATTATGTCTTAAACTACAAGTTTGGTGCGCACTAGTTTCACCCAAGGTCTAGACCGATACAGGACTGCCGCGAGGCTTCCCCGCGGTTTGGAGCTTATGCGTCATACTCCATGGCCTTTCATGAGTTGTTTAGAGAGCACCCAACTCCCACAGATAGTGATGTTTGACAGTCAGACTCATATAGGTGTGTTCTTCAGAAGATGTTCTGCAGGACAACATCTTTGCTCTAAACGAGCCACTCAGAACACATTAAGGTGAATACCAACCTGCCATGCAGAATAGGAGAGTATTGCATCTATACGGAGTGCTGTATACTGTAAGGATACTCTCCTCCCAGTTGACCAACATCTTGTCTCCCAACTCTACTTCACGGGATCTCCGATCACATAGAGCGGGTTACCACTGTGAGTAACTCAAAATGTGGGTCTCAAACCCATCTCCCTCGATGCATTATCTATCACATTGCATGATAGACCCTTTGTAAAGGGATCTACCAGATTTTTAGATGTTTGGATATAGTCCAATACAATAACTCCGGAGTTTCTCATTTTCCTGACAGATTTCAATCTCCTCTTCACATGTCTTGATGACTTCATATTGTCCTTGGAACTGTTTATTTTGATGATCATAGTTTGATTATCACAGTTCATAAGGATTGCGGATATTGGTTTTTCAACGACAGGTAAGTTCATCAAGAGTTCACGAAGCCACTCTGCTTCAACAGTGGTTGTTTCTAATGTTGTGAGTTCTTCTTCCATAGTTGGCCTCGTTAAGATGGTCTGCTTGCAAGACTTTCAAGAAACAGTGCCACCACCAAGTGTAAATACATAACCACCCGTGGCCTTAGTCTCATTAGCATCAGAAATCCAATTTGAGTCACTATACCCTTCAAGTACCATTGGATACCCGGAGTAGTGAATCCCATAGCTCCCAGTGCCTTTCAAATAACACAAAAACCTTTCAAGGGCCTGCCAATGAACATCTCCAGGGCTTGAGACAAATCAACTTAACTTTCTTACAACAAAGGAGATGTCAGGCCTCGTAGCGCTGGCTAAATGTATAAGCGAGCCAATAATCTGAGAATATCTCAGCTGATCTTTAGCATCCTTAGGATCTCCCTGATTCTTTCAGCAGCTTGATGTTCAAGATCACATCAGCCACTCCTAGATCTTTCATCTCAAAGCAACGAGATAGAAAGTCTTTGACCTCCTTGATAACATTAAGATTGGTCCCGAATATCAGTATATCATCAACATACAGACATAAGATGACTCCCTCGCCCCCACCATGGCGATAGTACACACACTTGTCAGCTTCATTTACAATAAAGCCTTCATCAGTTAAAGTTATTTCAAACTTCTCATGCCACTGCTTAGGTGCTTGCTTAAGACCATACAGAGACTTCAGTAACTTGCACACCTTGCCTTGTTGACCATCTATCATGAATCCATCCGGCTGATGCATATAAATTTCCTCATCTAACTCTCCATTTAGGAAAGCCGTCTTAACGTCCATTTGGTGAACGAGAAGACCATGCAAGGCAGCCAAGGATAGCAGTACTCGAATGGTCGTCAATCTAGCCACAGGTGAATAAGTATCAAAGAAGTCTTCGCCTTCTTTTTGGGTATAACCCTTGGCAACAAGACGTGCCTTGTACTTCTCAATAGTACCATCAGGTCTAAGCTTCTTCTTGAACACCCACTTACATCCTACAGGTTTGCACCCATAAGTACGATCAGTAATTTCCCAAGTTCCGTTTGCTATGATGGAATCCATATCACTGTGAACGGCTTCTTTCCAGTAGTCAGCATCTTGAGATGCATATGCTTTTGAAATAGAAGTGGGAGTATCATCCACGAGGTATACAATGAAATCATCACCAAAGGACTTCGCGGTCCTCTGTCTCTTACTTCTGGTAGGAGCTTCATTGTTATCCTCCACAGGATTATTAGGTTGTTCTATCGAAATGGTGGGTTTAGGAATTGTAATTAATTCTCGACTCGATAAACTAGGCATCTCCTGATTTGATGAACTAGACGAATCTTTCATGGGAAAGATATCTTCAAATAAAGTTGCATCATTCGACTCCATGATTGTACCAACATGCATGTCGGATACCTCAGATTTCACTATAAAAAATCTATAGCTAATGCTATGAAATGCATATCCCAGAAAGACACAACCCACGGTTTTTGGTCCAATCTTGCGCTTCTTGGGTATCGGCACATTCACTTTCGCCAAACAACCCCAAGTCCATAAATAGGAGAGTTTCATCCTTTTCCTTTCCCATTCTTCAAATGGAGTAATGGTTTTGTTCTTTTGGGGAACACGGTTTAGGACATGACATCCAGTCTTTATCGTCTCCCCCACCATTCCTTGGATAGACCCAATGTATCTAACATGGATTTAACCAAATCAGTTAGAGTATGGTTCTTTCTTTCGGCCACCCCATTTGACTGAGGTGAGTAGGGAGGCGTCCTCTCATGGATAATACCATGCTCCGCACAAAAAGAATCAAATCCGTTGGAAAAATACTCTCCACCACATGCGAAAGTGAAACACATTCAAGAGGGACTATTTTAGAGCAAGATGAATGGACTATTTTAGGACAAGAAAATATCAAGAATTACATTATCGAGTTCTACAAAAAAATGTTTGGGGCGCTAGATCATAATCAGTTTTCCCTTATAGAAACAAAATGATAATCCTCAATTGTCATAGGACGAGAATAGTATCCGTACAACCGACTTTGAAGAAAAGGAGGTGTATGAAGCTATTATGAAAATGAAAAAAATAAAGCTCCGGGGCAAGACGGGTTTCCCGCTGAGTTTTACCAAATGTTTTGGGAAATTATCAAGAAAGATTTTATGAATTTATTTGAAAAGTTTCAACAAGGGAGATTCCTCCTTTTCAACTAAACTATGGTAATATTATATTAGTTCCTAAGAAGGAGAATGCAATACAAATTCAGCAATATAAGACAATTTGCTTTCTTAATGTGAGTATTAAGATTTTTACAAAGGTCAGAACTAATCGGGTTACCAAAGTGGTGCACCTAGTTATTAGACCTACTCAAACGGCTTTTATGCTAGGAAGGCATATTTTTGAAGGGGTGCTGATTTTACATGAGACTATCCACGAACTTCATAGGAAGAAAATAAATGGGGTTTTATTAAAAATAGATTTTGAAAAGGCGTATGATAATGTGAAATGGTTGTTCCTTAACAAGTAATGCGTATGAAGGGGTTTGATCCTAAATAGCATCGTTGGATAAATGAATTTGTTAGTCGTGGGCGTGTTGCCATCAAGGTTAACGATGACATAGGTCATTATTTCCAAACTTTCAAAGGTTTAAGATAAGGAGATCCTCTATCTCCTATTCTTCTTAACCTTGTGGCTAATAAGTTAGCAATCTTAATTGCGCGAGCAAAAGAAGATGGGAAAGTCGAAGGTGTCATTTATCATTTAGTAGAGGGGGGATATCAATTCTTTAATATGCGGATGACACCATTATTTTAATGGAACACAATTTGGAAAAGGCACTAAACACGAACCTAATCTTGTGCATTTTTTAGCAACTTTCTGGACTAAAGATAAATTTTAATAAGAGTGAAGTTTTTCTGTTTTGGCAAGGCAAAGGATCAGCAGGACCAATATATTAATTTATTTGGTTGTGAGGCTGGGTATTTCCCTTTCAGATATTTGGGAATTCCTATCCATTACCGCAAATTAAAAAAATGGGGAATGAAAGCCGGTAGAAGATCGTTTCGAGAGAAAACTTGCTAGTTGGGTTGGCAAATTGATATCTTATGGGGATCGGCTAGTACTAATTTGTAGGGGTCCGTAGCATGGAAAACAAAAAAAACTACCGCATGCACACAAACAAGCCAAGATCTATCTACTAGATTGTAGAAACGAGTCGATAGGAGCACTCACCCTCGAAGATTCCAAAGTGGTTAACGAGAGCAGATTATCGTGGGTGATGTAGTCGTACACTTGCCGATCTCCAGATCACGTAGACGATCCTTCTGGCGTTGTGTTCCGGCAGCGCTTCCGCAGTCGGTCACACGTTCAGTACTCGATGAAGACCTTCCTCTCCCTTGTTCCAGCAGGCAGCGGAGGTTGTAGTTCTCCCCTCGCGATTCCGGCAGCACGACGGCTAGGTGTCGGAAGTAGAGGGAAGATCCCGCAGGGCTTCGCCTAAGCCGGTGCGAGTTATGGTGGATCTAGGGTTTCCCGAAGATCTAGGGTTTAGAAGTCCGGGAGGAGGAGGTGTCGGCGGAGGCTAGGGCGGCGGTGACGCGGCGGCAGCTGGCGGCGGCGCGGCGGCGGCGACGCACGGGGTGGAGGGCTGGCTCTTGTGTGTTTGGGGCAGCCCTCCCCTCTATTTATGAGAGGGGGGCAGCCTTGGGAGGGGAGGGTTTGAATCAAAACCCAAACCCAAGTTGGATTGAAGGAAGGACTCTTTCCTTCTTCCATTAGGAAACCATTGTTCCAGTTTGAATTTTCAAACCTCCCGTTTGACTTTCAATTTAGAGCTTTAATTCTCTCTTGCAAATGCCCAAACCAAGTGACCTAGGATATGATCCCATCATTCCACTTACCCATGACAAATTCATGGTCCATTCCCCTTCCGGTCTTGTGAACCTTCTCGAACCTCTCCAATGAAAACATCAGAATCTTTCCCGAACTCCGGAATCGGACTTTCCTTATATGAATCTTATTCTCCGGACCATTCCGGATCTCCTCGTGATATCCCAAATCCCATCCGAGACTCCGAACAACATTAGGTATCCCTACTTACATTCCATATCTACTAAAAAACATTGAATCCTTAAGTGTGTCTCCCTACGGTTCGTGAATTATGCGGACATGACCGAGACACTTCTCCGATCAATAACCAATAGAGGAATCTGGAAATTCATATGGCTCCCACATATTTCTATGATTACTTTGCGATCGAATGAACCACTTACATACGATACCAAATTCCTTTTGTCTCATGATAGTTTACTTATCCGAGGTTTTGATCGTCGGTACCTATGCATACCTAGTTCAACCTCGTTACCGATAAGTTCTCTTTTCTCGTTCCCGTGATATGTGAACCAGTCACATGCTTGCAAGCTAATTGGATGACATTCCACCGAGAGGGCCCAGAGTATATCTATCTGTCATATGGATGGACAAATCCTACTCTTGATCCATGTGCCTCAACACATACTTTCCGAACACTCAATGTCACCTTTATAGCCACCCAGTTACGGTGTGGTGTTTGATGTCATCAAAGCATCCTTCCGGTGATGGTGATTAACATGATCTCATGGTCGAAGGAATCAGGTTACTATGTATCAGAAAGCTTATAGCAAATGAACTATTGAAATGACTTGATCTTTATGCTACGCTTATCTATAGGAGTATGTCCATCACACCATTCTCCTAATGATATGATCTCGTTGTTAATAACATCTCAATGTTCATGATCGAGAAACCACGATCATCTATTAACCAACAAGCTAGTATTACAAATAGGTTTTACCAGGGACTCTAATTTAGTTTACAAATCACACAAGTATTAATGTTTCTGGTTAATACTGTTATAGCATGAATGTAAACATTTATCATAAACACAAAGATATAATAATAACCACTTTTATTATTGCCTCTAGGGCATATCTCCAATAGTCTCCCACTTGCACTAGAGTCAACTAATCTAGATTACATGGTAATATACCGAAAACCCATGGCGGTGTGGTGTTGGTCATGTTTTGCCCTCGGGATAGGTTTAGTCAAAGGATCCGCCACTTTCAGATCCGTGTGTACTTTGCAAATCTTTATGTCACCATCTTGGACATGTTCTCGAATAGCATGAAAACGTAGCTTGATGTGCTTCAGCTTCTTGTGTAACCTTGGTTCTTGCGCATTGGCTATGGCGCTCATGTTATCACAGTAGATAGACATTGGGTCCAGCGCACTTGGAACCACACCGAGCTCTGTAATGAACTACTTCATCCATATCGCCTCTTGTGAAGCCTCCGAAGCAGCTATGTATTCTGATTCAGTTGAAGATCTCGCCACAACGCTTTGCTTTGCACTCCTCCAGCTAACTGCTGCACCATTTAAAGTAAATAGATATCCAGATTGAGATTTAGAATCATCCGAACCGGTGTTCCAACTAGCATCGGTGTAACCATTAACAAGGAGTTGTTCATCACCTCCATAAGAAAGAACCATATCCTTAGTTCTTCGCAAGTACTTAAGGATGTTTTTGACCGCTGTCCAATGATCCACTCCTGGATCACTTTGATATCTGCTAGTCAAACTAACAGCATATGCAATGTCGGGTCTAGTACATAGCACGGCATACATAAGAGATCATATGGCTGAGGTATAGGGAGTCTTACTCATCCTTTCTCTATCTTCTGCCGTTGCAGGACTTTGAGTTTTACTCAAGGTCGTATTGGGCAACATGGGCAAGAACCCTTTCTTGATATCTGACATTCCAAACCTCTTTAGAACTTTGTCCAAATATGTACTTTGTGACAATGATATTAGGCCTCTCGATCTATCTCTATAAATATTTATGCCTAATATGTAAGCTGCTTTGCCAAGATCTTTCATTGAAAAACTATTATTCAAATAGTCCTTGACACTATTAAGAATGTCTACATCATTCCCAATCAACAATATGTCATCTACATATAGTATTAAGAACGCTACAGAGCTCCCACTCACTTTCTTGTAAATACAAGCTTCTCCATAAGTTTGTATAAAACCAAAGTTTTTGATCACCATATCAAAACGTTGATTCCAACTTTAGGATGCTTGCTTCAATACATAAATGGACCGTTGAAGTTTGCATACCTTGTTAGCATCTTTAGGATCGACAAAAACTTTGGGTTGCATCATATACAACTCTTCATCAATGTCTCCATTGAGGAATGATGTTTTGACATCCATCTACCATATCTCATAATCATAATATGCAACGATTGCTAACAAAATCCTCACAGACTTTAGCTTCGCTACTGGTGAGAAAGTCTCATCGTATTCAACTCCTTGAATTTTTTGAAACCCTTTTGCGACAAGTCGAGATTTATAGACAGTAATATTACCATCAGCATATGTTTTCTTCTTGAAAATCCATTTGTTCTCGACAGCCTTCCGGCCATCTGGTAAGTCCACCAAAGTCCATACTTGGTTTTCATATATGGATCCAATCTCGGATTTCATGGATTCTTGCCATTTATTGGAATCTGGGCTCATCATTGCTTCCTCATATGTCGCAGGATCATCGGTGTTGTCCACCAACATGACACTCATAACAGGATCATACAATCGGGAGTGGTACGAGTTCTTGTTGACCTGCGAGGTTCCGTAGTTACTACAACCGAAGTTTCATGATCAATATCATTAGCTTCCTCTCTTATTGGTGTAGATGCCACAGGAACTACTTCTGGTGTTGTGCTACTCGCAAGTTCGAGAGAAGGTTCAACAACCTCGTCGAGTTCTACCTTCCTTCCAGTCACTTCTTTCGAGAGAAACTCCTTCTCTAGAAAGGATCCATTCTTGGCAACAAAGATTTTGCCCTCGGATCTATGATAGAAGGTATACCCAATAGTTTCCTTTGGGTATCCTATGACGCATTTTTCCGCTTTGGGTTCAAGCTTGTCGGGCTGTAACTTCTTTACATAAGCTTCGCAACCCCAAACTTTAAGGAACGATAATTTAGGTTTCTTCCCAAACCATAATTCATACGGTGTCGTTTCAACGGATTTAGATGGTGCCCTATTTAAAGTGAATGTGGTTGTTTCTAATGCATAACCCCAAAACGATAGCGGTAAACCTGTAAGTGACATCATAGAATGAACCATATCTAAGAGAGTTCGATTACGACGTTCAGACACACCATTATGTTGTGATGTTCCTGGCAGTGTTAATTGTGAAAGTATTCCGCATTTCTTCAAATTCTCGCCAAACTCGTAACTTAGATATTCAACTCCACGATCATATCATAGAAATTTAATCTTCTTGTTACGTTGATTCTCTACCTCACTTTGAAATTCCTTAAACTTCTCGAAAGTTTCGGACTTATATTTCATGAAATAGATATACCCATATCTACTCAAATCATCCGTGAAGGTAAGAACATAACGATAACCACCGCGCAATGCTACACTCATTGGGCCACATACATCGGTATGTATGATTTCCAATAAGTCTGTAGCTCACTCCATCATACTAGAAAATGGAGTCTTAGTCATTTTACCCATCAGACATGCTTCGCATCTTTCAAGTGATTCGAAATCAAGTGATTCAAGAAGTCCATCGGAATGGAGTTTCTTCATACGCTTCACTCCAATATGACCAAGACGATAGTGCCACATATAGGTCGAGTTATCACTCAATTTCAAACTTTTAGCTTCAATGTTATTAATGTGTGTATTTCCACAATCGAGATTCAATAAGAATAGACCATCTATTAAAGGTGCATGTGCATAAAACATATTACTCATATAAATCGAACAACCATTATTCTCGGACTTAAACAAGTAACCGTCTCGCAATAAACATGATCCGGATATAATTTTCATGCTCAACGCAGACACCAAATAACAATTATTTAAGTATAAAACTAATCCCGATGGTAGATGAAGAGGTAGCGTGCCGACCGCGATCACATCAACCTTTGATCCATTTCCAACGCGCATCGTCACCTCGTTCTTCGCTAGTTTCCGTCTATTCTGCAGCGCCTGTTTCGAGTTACAAATATGAGCAACCGAACCAGTATCAAATACCCAGGCACTACTACGCGTACTAGTGAGATACACATCAATAACATGTATATCGGATATACCTTTCTTCTTTATGTTGTCGTTCTTCAAATCTGCCAAGTACTTAGGGCAATTCCGCTTCCAGTGACCTTCTCCCTTACAGTAAAAGCACTCAGTATCAGGCTTAGGGCCAGCCTTGGTCTTCTTCGCCGGCGCGGTAACTTTCTTACCGCCCTTCTTGAAGTTTCCCTTTTTCTTAGACTTGCCTTGCTTCTTGAATTTGGTGGTCTTATTGACCAACAACACTTGGTGCTCTTTCTTGATCTCCACTTCTGCAGACTTTAACATGGAAAAGATTTCGGGCAACGACTTGTCCATGTTTTGCATATTGTAGTTCATCACAAAGTTCTTGTAACTTGGTGGTAGTGATTGGAGGACACGGTGAATCCCTAAAGCATTAGGAATCACTATACCCAAGCTTTGAAGCTTTCTTGCGTGCCCAGACATCTTAAGCACGTGCTCACTGACGGAGCTACCCTCTTCCATCTTGCAGTTAAAGAACTTTTCAGAAGCCTCATAACTCTCAACTGTCGTGTGAGCCTCAAATATCATTTTGAGTTCACGGACAATATCATGTGGGTCATGGTTCTCAAACCTTTTCTGAAGCTCCGATTCCAAACCATACAAGATAGCGCACTGAACTGTGGAGTATTGATTCTTCCGAGCCAGGAAAACATTCTTTACCTCATCGGTAGCATTAGCTACAGGTGGGTCACCCAGCGGTGCATCCAGCACATAGGTCAAATTACCAGCATTGAGGTCAATCCTCAAATTGTGGAACCAATCTGCGAAGTTGCTTCCATTGTTTTTCAACTTTTCTTTCTCTAGGAACGCATTAAAATTTATGGTAGGGGCCGCCATTGATCTACAACATATTTGCAATAGTTTAGACTAAGTTTATGATAAATTGAGTTCTAATTAATAGTTGAATTAATCTAGGTGAACTCCCACTCAAAACAATATCCCTCACATTGCTTTAGTGATCACACGAACCAAATCCACCACATCAAAACCGATCATCACAAGAGTTGATGTAGCCTCAATGGCGAACAATCAACATGTTCATCATATCTACTAGATGACTCATGCTTTACCTTTCGGTGATCTATGTTCCGATACCATGTCTGTACATGCTAGGTTCGTCAAGATCAAACCTTAGCTTCCGCATGAGCAAATATGGCTTGCTCCCGTTGTATACACTCACAGAATCTAACACACCCGATCATCACGTGGTGCTTCGAAACAACGAGCTTTAGCAACGGTGCTTACTAAGGATAAACACTTTATAACTTGAAATTTTTGTGCTTGAGGGATCATCTTATAATGCTACCGTCGCGAACTAAGCAATACAAGATGCATAAAAGGATTAACATCACATGCAATTCATAATATGTGATATGATATGGCCTTTCTTCTTGTGCTTCTGATCTCCATCTTCAAGCACGAACATGATCTCCATCATCACCGGTATGGCGTCAAGGTCAATGGGGCCGCTTCATGGTTGTCATCCACCAGCATCAACTATTACAACTACTTTGAATAGACACGTAGGTATTAACGAAATTAAAAGACAACCATATGGCTCCTGCCGGTTGCCGACTTACAATAAGGAAAATTGCATACATCATATATAATCACAATCATGGCCATATCACATCACAGCACACCCCTGCAAAACAAAGTTAGACGCCTCTAATTTTCTTTGCATATTTTACGTGGTTTGGGGCTTTCAATAAGTGTCGTTATAACTTACGAACAAGAACCACAACGTTGATGCCTGAACTATCAAGTGCCCATTTTAAATTGAATCTATACTATGATGGGAGAGAGAGACACCCGCAAAGGCACTTATGCAATACAAGTTGCATGTTAAGCGTGGAGCAAGTCTCATGAATGATGTCATGTAAGGTTAGCCCGGGCCGCTTCATCCCATCATACCGCAAGATGCAAAGTACACAAAAAGAAATTGATAATAAAAGCACCACCGCCCACAATGACCATTATGTTCTACTCGTGCAACAGATCTACATATAGACACGGCTCTGATACCACTTTAGGGTTCGTAGCATGAAAAACAAAAAAATTCTACCGCATGCACACAAACAAGCCAAGATCTATCTACTAGATTATAGCAACGAGTCGATAGGAGCACTCACCCTCGAAGATTCCAAAGCGGATAACGAGAGCAGATTCTCGCGGGTGATGTAGTCGTGCACTTGCCGATCTCAAGATCACATAGACGATCCTTCCGGTGCTGCGTTCCGGCAGCGCTTCCACAGTAGGTCACACGTTCGGTACTCGATGAAGACCTTCCTCTCCCTTGTTCCAGCAGGCAGCGGAGGTTGTAGTTCTCCCCTCGCGATTCCGGCAGCACGACGGCGTGGTGTCGGAAGTAGAGGTAAGATCCCGCAGGGCTTCGCCTAAGCCGGTGCGAGTTATGGTGGATCTAGGGTTTCCCGACGATCTAGGGTTTAGAAGTCCAGGAGGAGGAGGAGGTGTCGGTGCTAGCTAGGGCGGCGGAGACGAGGCGGCGGCGTGCGGCGGCGACGCACAGGATGGAGGGCTGGCTCTTGTGTGTTTGGGGCAGCCCTCCCCCTCTATTTATGAGAGGGGGGCAGCATTGGGAGGGGAGGGTTTGAATCCATACCCAAACCCAAGTTGGATTGAAGGAAGGACTCTTTCCTTCTTTCACTAGGAAACCATTGTTCCAGTTTGACTTTTTAAACCTCCCGTTTGACTTTTAATTTAGAGCTTTAATTCTCTCTTGCAAATGCCCACACCAAGTGACCTAGCATATGATCCAATCATTCCACTTACCCATGACACATTCATGGTCCATTCCCCTTCCGGTCTGGTGAACCTTCTAGAACCTCTTCGATGAAAACATCGGAATCTTTCCCGAACTCCAGAATCTGACTTTCCTTATGTGAATCTTATTCTCCAGACCATTCCGGATCTCCTCGTGATATCCCGAATCCCATCCGAGACTTCGAACAACATTCGGTATCCCTACTTACATTCCATATCTACTAAACAACATTGAATCCTTAAGTGTGTCTCCCTACGGTTCGTGAATTATTCGGACATGACCGACACACTTCTCCGATCAATAACCAATAGAGGAATCTAGAAATTCATATGGCTCCCACATATTTCTACGATTAATTTGCGATCGAATGAACCACTTACATACGATACCAATTTCCTTTTGTCTCACGATAGTTTACTTATCCGAGGTTTTGATCGTCGGTATCTCTGCATACCTAGTTCAACCTCGCTACCGATAAGTACTCTTTTCTCGTTCCCGTGATATGTGATCCCTTGTGGGCCAGTCACATGCTTGCAAGCTAATTGGATGACATTCTACCAAGAGGGTCCAGAGTATATCTATCCGTCATATGGATGGACAAATCACACTCTTGATCCATGTGCCTCAACACATACTTTTCGAACACTCAATACCACCTTTATAGCCACCCAGTTACGGTGTGGTGTTTGATGTCATCAAAGCATCCTTCCGGTGATGGTGATTAACATGATCTCATGGTCAAAGGAATCAGGTTACTATGTATCTGAAACCTTATAGCAAATGATCTATTGAAATGACTTGATCTTTATGCTACGCTTATCTATAGGAGTGTGTCCATCACACCATTCTCCTAATGATATGATCTCGTTGTTAATAACATCTCAATGTTCATGATCGAAAAACCACGGTCATCTATTAACCAACAAGCTAGTATTACAAAGAGGCTTTACCAGGGACTCTAATTTAGTTTAAAAATCACACAAGTATTAATGTTTCTGGTTAATACTGTTATAGCATAAATGTAAATATTTATCATAAACACAAAGATATAATAATAATAATAACCACTTTTATTATTGCCTCTAGGGTATATCTCCAACATAATTAATTCAGTATTAACTGGTCTATTGCTGTTCATGTTATCCTTTTTCGAAATACCTAAAGGTGTAAGAAAAAGATTGGACTTTTTTAGATCAAGATTTTTTGGCAAAGTGATAGACATAAGAGAAAGTATAGACTAACTCGATGAAACATCATATGTCGCCCCAAGGACCAAGGGGGTCTAGGTGTGGAGGTACTTGACATCAAAATAAATGTTTGATTAGTAAATGGCTATATAAATTGTTAAGAGAACATGGAGTATGGCATGAACTAATACAAAATAAATATCTCCACTCTTCTCAATTTTCTCAAGTCAAGACAAAACCCTCGGATTCTCCTTTTTGGAAACATCTTATGAAGGTTAAAGATGATTTTTTTTGAGAGAAGTTCATTCAAGGTAGGGAATGGTGAGCAAACCCGTTTTTGGAAGATTCATGATTAGAGCATCTCCAACAGTAGCTGTAAATTGCCGCTGCGCTAAAAAAAACATCAAAATAGCGCGCGGGAGAGATAAAAATTGGCGCTCCAGCAGAAACTATAAAATACAGCACGCACAAAATATTTTAGCGCAGCGCTATCCTGTATGGCAAATTTGGTGCATCGGTTACTGCTCGCTGCTAATTTTGGACGATGCGCGCGAGGCTAACTGCCCCGGTGAAACTTCACCCGCACGTGGAACCGCCCCGCTTCCCTTTCTCCAGCGACCGGCGCCGCCCCAACCCCCTTCCTTCGGTGACCTGCGCGGGTGTCGCGCCGCTGGTTGCCCCTGCCTCCTCGCTGGGTTGGAAATCCCGTTGTCCTCGACCTTCCTATTGTTGAAGTTGTTGAAGTGTATAAGTGGATTGCACTAGCCATTTCCATCAGTTCGTACTTTTGGTTGCGTTGGCTAGTGCATGAAGCTTGACATGGTATCAGAGCGTAAGCTCTCGTGTTCGAGTCGTGGCTTTCGCAATTTATCCTAAAATTGTTGTTGACCCCTCTGTGTCCACGTATAGGCCTCTTGAGTCATACGTGAGTTTCGCGTGCCGTCGCTCTCTTCCGGTTGCATGTGCTGACTTCTCCCCGTCACACGTGAGAGGGGGTCTTGAAGTGTATAATTGGATTGCACTAGCCTTTTCCATCAGTTCGGACTTTTGATTGCGTTGGCTAGTGCATGAAGCTTGACATGGTATCAGAGCCTAAGGTCTCGAGTTCGAGTCCTGACTTTCGCAATTTATCCTAAAATTGTTGTTGACCCCTCTGTGTCCACGTATAAGCCTCTTGAGTCATACGTGAGTTTCGCGTGCCGTCGCTCTCTTCCGGTTGCACGTACTGACTTTTCCCCGTCACACGTGAGAGGGGGTGTTGAAGTGTATAATTGGATTGCACTAGCCCTTTTCATCAGTTCGAACTTTTGGTTGCGTTAGCTAGTGCATGAAGCTTGATACCTATGGCCTGCCGACGGCGGTCGGGTCCTCCACCGCGTCGATCTGAGAATCCTGCGCTGAATCGGCAGGTGGAGGGCGAGCTTCGGTGAGAGAGGGTGTCCCGAGCGGGAGAGAGGGAGGTGGAGGGCGGCGAGGTGCGCGGATGCAGGAATCAATTTCGGTGGTGGGCATCGATGTCGGCTGGTGGTGTCAAGCTACGCTGGTGGGAAACGATTTTGGTAGGAACCGATTTCGCCTCCGCTGGGGATCTGCCACAATCAGGCTTGCCAGACGCGGCACTCGCACAAGTGCTGCTCCGGCTCTACATGGATAGTTTGCTGCTGCGGCTCCACAACCACATGGATCGATTGATTTCAGCTGTGGTGCTCGCGATGCGTCAATTTGTGTTTGTTGCCCCATATACCGGGACAGAGAAGCTAGCATACGTGTTTCATTTGCGAATATGTTTCATTTATTTGGTTGTCTTCGATTCTGTTTGATGCACACATGCAGAAGGTAAGTAACAGTGGAATAGCGATGCAGAAAATAGCAAGCAGTGGAACAAGACTAGCGATCCAAGTCCCTAGCACGAGATACAAGCCAATTAAGAACTTAAGCTACTAATATGGAGAATCAAGGAAGGATAAGTTGACAATAGGTAGCACAGTCATCCCCATCGAGACGGCGGCTGAGAATCAACCTACGCTGTAGAGTGAAGAGGGACCAAAGCTCGACGGCGGCCATGCATTCAGCGATATGGTCCAGAGGAGCGGCGGATGCGTTGCTAGCGTTTGGCAGGGTCTGCTTCGATGAAGTCGACGTGGACGGACCCGGCGTCCCTTGTGTCAACGAGCCCAAGGCTGCCTTGGGTGGTAACGGAACCTGAAAAGGAGGTGTCTACATGGAAACCGGGGGGTGGGGTGGGGGTCAGGATAGTGCCGCTGGCTCCAAACCAACCTGCTGCACCTGCGGGCGGGATGGTGGAGTTAACAGCCCCGGCGCCTCTGGTGGCAATACTCCCTTGTAACTGCGGTGGTGCGTGGGTGAGCACCACCGCCCCTGCGCGGGCCGTGGTTACGTTCCCTTCCTCGGCGGTGGTCACAGGCACTTCATGACTGGTGCAGCTCATCATGGCCTCTACACGAGTGGTGCTGCTCATGGCTCGCTCCTACTACAGCAGTTTTCAGGGCCAGGTGGGAGGAAGGGTTGCAAGTTAGGGCACAGACGGGTCTAGTATATATAGCCGGGTTGAGCAGAGGGTGGCGATACGGAAATCGCTAAGGGCCTGGTATACACTGCAGGTGCTTAAAGAGAGAGAATGATAAAGCACCCCCTTAAATAAGGGGCCTGCTCTCCACTGCTAGATGCTCTCTCCTCAGTTGTGCGCTTGTTTACTTAGCACTCAGCTCAACCACTTTTGACCTCCAAACGCACACTCTCTTTTTTCATTCAAAACCACCAAGTGGCTGACTCCCTTCCGAGTCCTGAGCTCACAAACAAAATGCCTAGAGCAGGAGAGAGGTCCTTCCCCTACTGTATTCGGTGGAGGAAGAAAAGCAAACGCCGGCACCGCATCAGGTTCCTTGATCAAAGCCACTAGAAATGGCCGCTAATTACCACCAATAATTATTACAGATACAGAGAGGGAAAAAATTCTACTTCCACTAAAGATCAGAT
Organism: Avena sativa; assembly: GCA_916181665.1. NCBI lineage: Eukaryota > Viridiplantae > Streptophyta > Magnoliopsida > Poales > Poaceae > Avena > Avena sativa. Next base: position 25,832,476 of record OV702286.1, on the reverse strand, counting down.
ACATATATAGCCCCATCGATCTGACTACAGTGGCGTGTTTTGGAAGGCTCCGCCAGCAAAGTTCACTAGGCGACTCATGCTTGGAGATTGCTGGATCGGATGAAATTCAGTTGTGCGCACCGTGTTTTACTCTATGATGTTTTCCCCCACAAACATTTCCAGTGCCAACAGCAACCCTGAATAAAAAACTAGAGAATCCCATAGAAGAATTTGCACATTGCGTCTCTGAACCTGTTAGCACTAATCTTGATATCTTGTATTTGAGTTGTTAATCTGCTAGCTGCATGTAAGTAATGAGTTAGCTGCATGTGCATGCTAGGCCTAGTCGTAATATTCTTAGAGTGATTCTAGGAGGAATTAGTCAGGATTAGTTAGTGGGTTAGTGCGTGCTGGGTTAGTGCGTGCGTTAGTGGCCAGGTGGTGTGCGTGAGTGCAGGGCGTGGGTTAACCTGTGTGTGCTGCCTATTTAAGACATTATACATTACTTGTTTGATTAATGAGAAAGAGAGAAAAGATGTAGCATTTGTGGCAGCCAAGGGAGTCTCACGGCAAAGTTTGTGTTCTTCCTTGGTGCATGGCTGTGTGTGTGCGTGTGTTCTTGGGAAATACAGATGAGAGAAAGTGGGCAGTTTGAGAGATTTAAGAGGTAGAAGAAAGAGGGGCTGCCAGATGCAGCCTAATCAGAACCAACCAACACCATTGCTATCATGCATGTGGCTTCACGCAGTTGCAGCAAAGGAACAATTCTTCCGGCAGTGGCGACCCATTTACAAAGTATCGTGATGCCTAATCATAATAAGGAGATAGTCAATGACATATGCAAGATTACAACACTTCATTTTGGACGAGAACAGATGTATGAAAATAATGTCATGGAGTCAGAATGTATTATAGGGCATCAGTATGAATACATGCATCCAATATTAACTGTATCTCTTCTGCATACTGTAACAAACACAATAATTCTCAGTAGTGACTTCAGTTCAGTAACTAATATATTATCTAACCTCCTTCCAAAGATTTCTACTCTAGAAAAGGAAAAAAAAGGAGACCAGTAACTCGTACAACAGGTGGAATGACAGGCATGAGGGCATTAACAAGACCTGGCTATCAAAGTTCAACTAAAATAGAGGAAAAACGCAACAGTTAGTATGCGGGCATTTGGCATTCCTGTGGAGCACAAGGAAGTTCAGCAGGAGCCGTGCTGTCGAAGAATAACAAAGTGGAATAGACAACAAGGAGGCCATGAAGGCATCAACAAACAAGAGGGACAAGATAGGCTTCCCAAAATAATTTTGAACCTGTTCTCGTGAAGCTACTAATAAGCTTCATGTGATAGGAAAGCTGCATTATCCTATTATCCAGCTAGGAACATCTCATAAATTTCATTTGACATAACCAAAGAAAAAAAGGTGATGTTATATCCTTACTTGGTCTTGTAGCTCCTGCAAATAAGCACTTTTATTTTCGATCCTATCCAAGGAGATCCATCCGTAAAAAGGAACAAATAAATGAATAATACTATAAGCAAGTGCTAAGTCTTTATTTAATATTCTTAGATAATTTAGGTTCTCTAAACGTTTGCGATATTTAGGGCCTTCGCACACATTTTTGTGTGATCAACCATTGGAAGATTTGACAACCACAAACAATGAATTCTAATTTATCGTATGTGTTCAACTCAGGTGTCACATGGTTGTTTAATCTAGCAGCATGCTTATTTCAAGCATCGCACACTGTTTAACTATGCAATAACAAGTAATACCACCAGAAACCAGATCTTGTAGGCAAAGTATATGTGGGCTTCTTTTTTATTTGCTTGTTTTTCAATCTTGCATATACCCTACAATATCTTGCTTGAATTTTACCATCTATGGCATATGTGGGTGCTTATTTGTATTTGTGTATTAAATCATGCCCACATGCTAGTGGATGGATCCACGAAAAATATTCACATGCCACATGGGTTTGTGCACATGGTATGATCCAAATCATGCCCCCATATGGTCACGTGTGAATTCATCTTCAGTTTTTCCTTTAAATTACATTGATTAGATTTTTCGCTCAAATACATGATCCCATGCACATGACTATATTGTTTTCACAAAATAGAACATAAATGCATGCTTCTCACCTTTGCATGGCACATGCATTACGGGAGCCTTTCCTTTTTTCCTTTTCCATTTTCCCTTCTATTTGAATTATTGTTGTTTATCTTTGAATTCAAATAAAAGAAGCTTTTTAAAATTGAAATGAAAAAACCTACATGAAGCTAAGCTAAAACCCCACCTCCACCATAGTAACCATCTACTTCATCCATCTAAACCTTGCCCTACTTATGGGTACCCATGGCATCTTCCATATGCATGGAAGCATATTCTCCAACCCAACATGCTTCCCTCCCTCTCTTGAGCTATTCCTGGTCAAAAGGTGAACACAACCTAACTTAACCACCGCCTCTTCCTAAACCATAGCGCCAACCCGAGCCACCACATGTTCATGCATACCTTTCAGGGTAGATTGAAATGTTTGTACCACGTGACATATTTTATTCAATGTATCAACCTCATTTCATGCATATGTCATCATTTCACAAGATTAAGCATATATTCACCTTTCTTTGCCTTTTTTGAATAATTTTCCAATTCTTAGAGTTTTAAAATCCAGACTGCATGAATAAATTCGGAGGTCCAAATAAAATCAGGAGTCTCTGGTTTCGTGGCTGAAATCACCGAACTTTAGTGTCTTAGAAGCGCTTATTAGTATTATTCGTCTCAGGGTGAAATGATATTGGCCGCCCCTCTGTTTAGATTGACCTCTCTGCCACACCAAGCTCCCCCACTATCCACCCCGCCTTCCAGACCGACAGCGTCGCCACGCATTGGCCGAGCTTCTGCAGATCCGTCCGCATCGACGAGTCGGCCCTGCGTCAGCGCCACCGACTCCCGCGCCGGTGAGTACCGGCCACGCCACCCCTCGACCCCCTTTCTCATTGCAAAGAATGGATGTGTCAGTTCAATTAGAATTAGTGTTTACAATTTGGTTAACTATAGGACGTATGTATAGGACATATAATTAGTGGACAATATGCGGAGAATTATTGGGCATGTAGGACATAGATTTGTTAATTAATTCTCGGAATTCTTTAACGAGCTTTAGATGGACACCAACGTGCTAGACGTCAATACATTGGAGGTCATCACGGACAACACTGTTGCAACGATTCAGATACAAATTTAGTCCAAAAGTATATGTGTGTGTATAGTTCATAGTTATAGATTAATTGCTAGCTAGATTTAGTTATTTATGTTTTTTATTATTGTATGTTTGTAGTCCCTTGTATGTACTAGCTAGTATACTAACTAATAACTTGTAATGTAATTTTTAGTATAGGATTTGGCACTGTGCCAAGTTTGTAGGACTCTTTGCAAGTACTTGTTATCAACGGGCGCACTTTTCAGTGTTCATCCCATACCAGGATGTTTCGAGAATTCAGTAATATATAATTGTTAACTATTTCTTACAGAAATAGTACCTCGCCATAAAAGTTTGGAATGCATTAGTTACCATTTATTAATTTAATGTTTGCTTTTGTTGCACAGATTGTGCCATGTAACACAAGGGCGCAATTCAATGACCTCACATGAGATAGTGTGCAATTCCTTACTTGTGGGCATAAATATGAGATTAAAGTGCAAAAAGCGATAACTATGACTCGCTTGGGAGGTGCAAGGTGGCGTCGGTTCATTTCCCGGAACCATCTCATCGGAGACGAGATGGTGTGCTTTTCCTTGGCATGAGATAGCCCGAGGATTACTGTAATCTATCTCAACACATCTAGCGAAGAAGATCATAATAAGTTATTTGTGATTATCTCCTAGAGATGCAAACTTATGGAAGGTGAGAATAAACACCTCCTACAAATCATGCCTCCAAATAATTCCTTCATCACGGTGCCATCGGTCACCCGGTTGACAAGGATGAAAGTTGAGGGACACCTTATGGTACGTATATTATTTCAAGACCATTCAGCTATATATATATCTTAAGTTTTTTTTCAAATTACACGTTTGTATTTATGATTTGTTTGGATGCACATAATTGAATTATGAAATTGAATTCGGTGGGAATTCCAAATCCTGCCTAGAAAGGAAATGGCTTCCAATACGAATTTTGCTGGTTGTGTGGTTTAGAATTTGTTGTTGGAATCGGAGAATGTGATACCCAATCCCAATTCCTATTTTATGTAGAAACTACGGAATTGGATTCCCTTATATTTTATTCATAAGGTGGTCAAGAGATCGTACAAGGTGTTTACAAGAGGGATCTCGATAGGTTTATGACAGTACCCGACGAGAACATGAATTTAGGGTTTATGACTAAAGCTCATGGCTATGTCTTGGAAGAATATGACGTCCCCTTTTTAGGTGAATGTCTTCTACTATATATAGCCATTAGTGCTGTAAGAGTCTTCACTGGTCATCATGACATCTTGCATTGCATGTTAAATTGATTTTCGATCTCCCTTGGATGTATGTTTGGTCTTTAGGATCCTCCAGAGAGCCTCCTTGCATCCAGATATGTCATGTCAGTTGAGAGCTTCAGGATGCGGACCTCCAGGTCACGGATGCCAAGGTCTTCATGGGTAGAAATGTGGATTATGGCGTACGTAAAGTATATTGCCTAAATTCACCCATCGCCGACAAACTTTCCATGATCGGCAAAATAAATCAGGACGATATTATGGGAGAAGAGGATGTCCATGTGCTTGGAGCAGTGCAGGTAGTGGTCCTCCACACTGATGCGCTGGATCTTCGAATCCTAGGTGGAGGAGGACGAGGGGCCCTCTCACTTGCACGGATCCTGGAGGAGCCACACTACAGGAATGAACGAAGGTGCCGACGGCCGGCCGGCTACGCCGACGGCCAAATGTCGGGGCCGTCGGCGTAGCTACCTTCCCTGGCCAGCTGACCAGCCTGGCCGTCGGCATAGGGACGGCCGTCGGCGTAGTTGACGGTGCCGAGGGTAGCCGTCGGCGTAGCGTGGCCGTCGGCGTAGTACAGAGGGTTGTGCCGACGATGGCCCTCGGCATAGCTACAACCCTCGGCGTAGCCCTAGTTTAGACACGGCGATGCAAACAGCGTTAGGCAGACAGGCTGTGCCGACGGCCTGGCCGTCGGCACAGCTCTTTGAAATTTTTTGTTTTGTCTGTGCCGACGGCTTAGCCGTCGGCGTAGGCCTCCAGATTTTTTTCTTTTATCTTATTATTTTTTGAAAAATCATAACTAAATCATTCTAGTTCAGAAAAATACAAATAATATATCAAAATTTGCAGAAAAATAAGACCTATCTATTTACACTCAAATATTACACATTTATAAAAAAAAGTGAAACATAAAACATTATATATAGTTTAAAACGGGCATTATAAATTCAAAAACGATCCAAACAACGTGAAACCTTCGCGTGGTGTCATATTATGTGACATAGTTAGAAGGAAAAATATCAAACTTGGTATATTGATTATGTCTCAAAAAAACCTTCACAAAATGACCTATCTCGTTCGAGGTTTCTTGACTTTCGGGCCAAATGACCAATGTTATGGCTAGAATGAAGGCATAGTTTGTGATAATGTGTCCATATTATGCATAAGTATGCATCATGGGATGGCGAACAATGTTTCAGGAGGAAGTTTTCCTTTTCGTCGCACCAAAAAGCCGTTTTCCATTTTCCGAGTGCAAAAAACTGACGGTTTTGTGAAGCAACCACCAAATGGCTAATTCAAAATGCTACCGTCACATATTTCAAAAATACTAGACCACCTTATATGGATAATGTCATAACAGGGAATCTCAAACATTTTCGTCTATCCCTGGTGAAAAAGACAAATTCCTGCCGAATCGGTAGGAAGTGGGTCAGATATGAACTACAGGTACATGATCAGATGCTCATGATTTTTTACAAAAAACATTTTTAGGTTCAAAATATGTTGTTTCATCATAGATCCACTTCAAGTTTAGCGAGTCTCAATCCCGAGCTAAGAATCTTTATGCGTGCCGTTTTAAACGGACAAATGAAATTATGATAAGAATCACGGCATAGTTTGTGATAAGTTGGTATTGATATCATATTTGGATTCCTCTCATTTTTCTAATCAATTTAGACATATTATTTGCCGAATTCTGATTTACAGATTTAAAGATATTAATTATTCCATATTAAATAAAAAATACAAAAAATAAAATCATTATATTTTTATTTGAATTCAATAATATTTTTACTTATTCATTGTTGTTTACTTAAATAATTGCTTGTAATTTCAAAAAATACAACCATATGACATGATGATATAAGAGTTAATAGGAATGGTATCCTAGTATTGACAACAATGAGTAAATTGCTTTGCGGGAAGAGATTCTGAAGGAACGAGGAAGTTAAGCGTGCTAGAGCTGGAGTAATGCTAGGATGGGTGACCGAATGGGAACTTTGACTAAGGCTGCAATTTAATTAATTATTAACTATAAATAGTGTTAAAATGATTAAAATGGGAGATTAAGGAGTCAAATAATTCAAAGATTTCAAAAATAAAAAAGTATATAAAAATAAAAAAAATATTTTAGGCTATGCCGACGGCCTGGCCGTCGGTGTAGCTCCATTCCTGTGGCGACGGCTTAGCCGTCGGTGTAGCTCCAGGCTGAACCGTTAACCAAAACGGCCATTGACTGACACGCGGGACCCGCTGGAAGACACTGTGCCGAGTGGGAGGGGCTGTGCCGACGGCCACGGAGCTGTGCCGACGAGGACGTACGCCGAGGGGGCTACGCCGACGGCCACCGTCGGCACAGCCTGTGCCGACGGCAGCCGGCCGTCGGCGTAGCGATTATTTCCTGTAGTGCCAGTGAGGCAACGCGGCCGCTGTGGTGGTAGGGGAGGACTCGACTACGATGAGGGTGGAGATATCGCTCTCCATCGGTCAAGATCGACGTGCTCCAACCCTCCTCTCTCGCGTCGCCGGACGAAGAACACCGCTCGCGTCGCCGGTCAAGATCGGCCGCAGCTCCAACCCTCCTCTCTCTGCCGGTCACGATCGGTCAGATCCCAGGAACTCCAAGACGCCGGAGACGCCGGTTATGATCAGCGCCATCCAGAAGAACTCCGTGTCGCCGGTTACGATCGGCCTCAGGAAAAACATCCAAGAACAATGGCGTCGTCCTCCTCTGCTGCAGCTGCGACGGCCATGGCAGCCGCCCTCGGCGTACCCCCAACAGAAAAATTGACAAGGGATAATTTCCTCTTTTGGAAGATGCAAGCTCTTCCTGCTATCCGCGGTGCCCAAGACATGGGACTACTCAACGGCACCGACGGTCCGCCGCCTGAAACTCTGGAAGAAGAAGATGCTGAGAAAAAGAAACATGATGTGCCTAACCCTGCCTATGCTGTATGGCTTGTGCGTGATCAGCAGGTGCTTAGTTATTTGCTCAAAGGATTTTCACCAGATATCCTAGCCCAGGTCATTGGCCTTGAGCGTACTTCTGATGTGTGGTCTACTGTTGAAGCATTGTACACGTCCCAAACTATGGCACGTGTGACTATGCTGCGAGGTGCCCTTTCGAACACAAAGAAATTGGACATGTCCGCACCCAAATTCATTGCCAAGATAAAATATTTTGCTTCTGAACTTGCCTCGGCTGGGAGGAAAGTTGATGATCAAGAACTCAAAGAGTATATTCTTAATGGCCTCGATGGTGACTACACCCCTCTAGTAGCCTCGATCAACGCTGTTCCTAGCACCACGTTGACTGACATGTGCTCACAGCTCACAGCCTACGATCAACGCCAACAAATGTTATCTGAGACAGGCCAAAATTCTGGCCCATTCCAATCCTCGGCCAATGCTGCTACTCGAGGTCATGGTCGTCTAAACCGTCCCTTCTATCCTCGTGGTGGCAATGACAATTACTGTGATGGTGAAGATCATCGCCGAGGAAATTACAACAACCAACAACGTGGCTACCGTGATGATCAACGGGGCTACCGTGGTGACCAAAACCGTGGAAATCAGTACCGCAACAATCAAGGTCGTGGTGCAAATCAGGGGGGCCGTGGCGGTGGCCGTGGCCGTGGTCGTGTCCCCTCTCCTCATCAAACTAGAGTGATATGTCAGATTTGCAAGAAGGAGGGCCACCCTGCAAATGAGTGTTGGTGGAGGTACTCGGATAACAATGATGATGATTACAACAATGAGCAAAGAGGTGCCTATGGAGTGGACACAAACTGGTATATGGACACTGGTGCTACAAATCATATCACTGGACAACTAAACACGCTACATACTCATGACAAGTATAGAGGACATGGCCAAGTTCATGATGCTAGTGGTACAGGTATGATGATTCAACACATTGGTCATTCGATATTGCACAACCCTCATAGTTCCATTCAACTTCGTAATATTCTACATGTACCTAGTTCTTCAAAAAATATTCTTCCCGCACATAAAATTGCCCTTGACAATAATGCCTTTATTGAATTTCACACTTTTTTTCTTTTTGATCAAGGATCAGGCCACGAAGCAAATAATGTTTAGAGGTCCCTGTCATGGTGGTCTCTATCCTCTAGTACCTAGCTCCACGGGATTTTCCAAGCATGTTCTCATCACTATCAAGCCTTCTTCCTCAACATGGCATCGTCGTCTAGGGCATCCTTTCTCCTTTATTGTTCAACAAGTTCTTTGAAAAAACAATCTTGCTTATTTGCCTGAAATAAACCCCTACATTTGTGATCCTTGTCAACAAGCTAAGAGTCATCAATTGTCATACCCCATCTCCACTAGTGTTTCTACTGTTCCTTTAGAACAAGTTTTCTCTGATGTATGGGGTCCTGCTCCTGTTTCTCTGTTGGCAAACACTTCTACTATGTAAGCTTTATTGATGATTATAGTAAATTTACTTGGATCTATTTACTCAAGAAGCGTTTTGATGTCTACCAAGTGTTTTTAAATTTCCAGCAACTTGTTGAGCGTAAATTTGGCCGCAAAATTATCACCATGCAGACTGATTGGGGTGGTGAATATGAAAAACTCCATTCTTTCTTTCAAAAAGTAGGCATTACATATCATGTATCTTGTCTTCACGCTCACCAACAAAATGGGTCGGCTGAGCACAAGCACCGTCATACTGTCGAAGTCGGTCTTGCTTTGCTTGCAAATGCGTCCATGCCTCTCAAATTCTGGGATGAAGCTTTTCTGACCGCCACTTTTCTCATCAATTTGCTTCCTACTAAGGTCCTTAACCTTAAAACCCCCATAGAAAAACTTCTTCATGTCAAGCCTAATTATGAATCTCTCCGTGTTTTTGGTTGCGCGTGTTGGCCTAATCTTCGCCCATATAATCAGCGCAAACTTGCCTTTCGTTTTAAACGATGTGTTTTTTTGGGTATAGCCCTCTTCATAAAGGAGTAAAGTGTCTAGAGGTCTCCACTGGGCGTATCTACATATCTCGTGATGTCGTTTTTGATGAAAATATTTTTCCTTTCGAATCACTTCATCCCAATGCCGGTGGTCATCTTCGTGCGGAAATTTTATTATTACCTCCATATTTATCTTCTTCAACATCTAATGAGGGTGTGCATATTCATGAAAATGTGTCTATTGTACCTATTACTAACCCTGTTCAGGTTGCTGAGGACTTACATGCTCCAGACAGCTCACAAAATACACAACCAGAACATGCAATATCAAACTCTGTTGCAGACTCGGAAATAACCAGGCAATAATAAGCACCGCCTCTCATGAAGATACTGTTGAAAATTATATAGATTCTTCCCAACATGCAGAAGATGGAGTTGGCTCTCCTGTGTCACCTTGCATGCGCGTGCATGACCAGCCTGAGGCTGACATTGATTGGAGCGGGTCCAGCCCTTCCGGATCCTCTGCGCATGCGACGCATACTTCTAGCCCTGATGGATCTATTGCGGCCAATGACTCCCCTACGTCTACAGGATCTTCTGTGGCCAGTATGCATGTACCGCCTCCTATGCCTGAGCCCCGTACACGCTATCAAAAAGGTATACATAATCCAAAAATTTATACAGATGGAACTGTGCGATATGGCTTGTTTACTTCTACAGGAGAACCTATCAATCTTAATGAGGCACTTGGTGATGCTAACTGGAAACACGCTATGGAGGAAGAATATGATGCTCTTATACAAAATAAAACATGGCATCTTGTCCCTCCGAGCACCAATAAAAATTTGATCGACTACAAATGGGTCTATCACATCAAGAGATGCTTAGATGGTACTATTGACAGATATAAAGCACGACTTGTTGCAAAAGGATTCAAACAACGGTATGGCCTTGACTATGAAGATACATTTAGTCCAGTGGTCAAAGCAGCAACTATTAGACTTTTTTTAGCCATATCTGTGTCAAAAGGATGGAGTCTTCGACAGCTAGACGTCAAGAACGCGTTCTTACATGGTGTTCTGGAAGAGGAAGTGTACATGAAACAACCTCCTGGGTTTGAAGACACTCGTTTTCCGCAACACATTTGAAAATTGGATAAACCTCTCTATGGACTAAAACAAGCCCCTTGTGCATGGTATTCTCGTCTTAGTTTGAAATTGACCGAGCTTGGTTTCACTCCTTCCAAAGCAGATACATCACTATTTTTATACAATCAGTCAAGTATCACTATATTTGTTCTCATATATGTTGATGATATTATCGTGACTAGCTCTTCGGATCAAGCTATTTCGGTCTTACTCCATCAGTTAAGTGAGCACTTTTCCATCAAGGACTTGGGAGCCTTGCATTATTTCTTGGGCATTGAACTGAAGGTCTTGTTTTGACTCGGGCAAAGTATGCGGCAGATTTGTTGGCTCGAGTTAATATGACTAGTTGTTCGCCGAATCCTACACCTTTATCTACTACAAATAATTTATCTTTGACGGATGGCACTCTACTCGGTCCTGAAGATAGCACTAATTATCGAAGCATTGTTGGTGCTCTTCAGTATTTAACATTGACTCGACTGACTTGGATTTTTCCATAAATAAAGTTTGTCAATATCTTCATGCTTCCACTACAGTTTATTGGACCGCAGCTGACATGGTTATACCCTACGGGTACGTGATTTCAGCATACCTGGTCCAGCCCAAGAAAGGCCCACAACAGACATACGCTGGCCCATGAAGATCTTCGGGTGGCCAAGGCCCATGACGCCTTCGGATCCTTGGAGAGCAAGACTAGCATAGATAGGAAACTTAAAGGGGTAAAACCCTAGAACCTGTAACCGACTAGGACTATGCCCGGGACCTGCCTAAATCTATATAAAGGCCAGGAGGGCACGTCCTAGATCTCTCGACTCATACTTTTGCACACGCACCTCCACGCCAGATTGAATCTGCGCACCCTGTAACCTTCGGTTCCGCCGTAATCAAGAGCAGACAAGCAGGAGTAGGGTTTTCCCTCCGGGGGCCTGAACCTGGGTAAATCTCGTGTCCCCTGGTTGCTTGTCTGTTAACCGTTCCACGATCTCCAGCATCCCCATCTTCTCCAAAACCCAAGTCCATAACAATGGGCATTGACGAGTCGAAACCTCGTCAATTGGCGCCGTCTGTGGGAATCGGTGCTGCTGATTGTGCGATCGTGACGGTTCCGACCCGATCGATCTACAACTCTGCGGCGACGGAGAACCACCTCCTCTTTGGCGCTTTAGACTTCACCGCCCACTCGTCGGCCACCATGAAGGATTTCGAGCCCGTAGGCGACAGACTCGAAATTTTGTTCGGGAGTTTCTGCTTCCAGGTGGGACAAATTGGCACCCTCCGCCTTCCTGAGCGGGTGCCCGTTCCATCAATCAGGCCCGCCTCGTGGGCTCCACACACCGTGCCGCGCACATGACCATCGATAGATGAGTTCTACGACAGCAACAGCTGCAACTGCGATCTGTGCGATCCACCTTCGGATGAAGGGACCTACGGTTCCGGATCCGAAAGCTGCGGCAGCAGCAGACCAATCTACGAGCGCTACCAATGCGCCGCAGTCATCCAGGAGCAGCAAACGCCTAACCCACCGCCCAACACGAATCCCAACCCGCAGGGCAGAAACGGCGGAAACGGCGAAAACAGAAGAAGCCAGTCCCCCCCACCCGACGGGGAAAACAACGGCCACGTCATCCAACTTAGCAAAGAAGGATGGGTCCAGGCACGCCGTGCCGTCGCAGGCGACATAGTCCTACCTGCGGACGCCTCACGTGAACTACTGATGGCATACCACTTCCTCCTCATCGAGGAGCACAAGAAGCAAGTCAAGATGCAGGAGACACTCGACAAACGCAAGCAAGCAGCCTCCGAGTCCAGCGCGTGACGAGCTGCGCTCTCCGCCATGGCACCCGGCTCTAGCACAAACGGAAACCAGGGAAACAAGCATCGCTCTCGGGTGGAGAACATGGATCCCAAGGAGCGCCGTGACGTGACCCGAACTCTCCACACATCGTTCATGGAGATGGACGCTGACGGCAACATCATCCCGAAGACACCACAAGCTGCGATCATGGCAGCCACTGCGTATCTCGCGGCCCACCCACCTCCGGAGGGGGACCCGAAAAGGGCCATGCATAAGTCCGCACTCACCGGACTCGGACTCGTCGGAGCTGCGCTCCACGAAGACGCTCTTGCGGAGCCGAAGAAGAAAGCTCCGGCCAGGCGCGACCGAAGCCCCACCCCTTCATCCGAAGAAGAGGAGGAACACGACCTTCCTCGAAGGAAGAAGAGCTCGCGTCACCATAAACGCGACTACGACGCCAGAGACGCGCTTACACAGCGCAAAATCGACAAAGCACGAGTCAAACGTGCATGCTCGTCTGAATCCGAGATGGACGAAGACGAAGGAGAACTCTGCGGAGCTCGATGCTTCAGCAGATCTGTTCGGCGAACGCAGATGCCACGCAATTTCAAGCTCCCTTCGGATACTCCAAAGTTCAACGGCACGCAAGATCCAAAATCCTGGCTCAGTGACCATCTATCATCCGTCAAGCTTCACGGCGGCAACAAAGAAACCGCCATGCAATGCCTCCAGCTGCAGCTGACAGGCGCGGCGCGGGTCTGGCTCAGCAGCCTATCATCAGGATCCATCCGAAGTTGGGAGGAGCTAGCTTACAGCTTCATCCGAAATTTTAAGGGCACCAGCAAGAGGCCCGCCTCAATCGAAGAGTTGCGAGCCTGCACTCAGAGAACGGGTGAATCTATTCGCTCGTACATACTACGTTGGTCTACCACCAAGAACTCCGCAGCACACATCTCCGAAGAGAGGGCCATCGACGCCTTCAGGGACGGCGTAAAACGCCAAGATTTCAAGGAGGAACTTGGGCACGTCAAGCCCAAAACACTCGACCACCTCATGGACATCGCCAACAGGTGGGCAGACGGCAAAGATTGCATTCACCGAGCACAGTCGGATGAAGAGGACGACTACGGCCGAAGACGGGAACGCCGCAGCAAGAGGAGATCGCGCATCTACGAGGACCGCGACGGACCCGACATGGTCGCGGCCGGCTACGCCGACCACCGCAACGACAACAGCCGCAACAGCGGACGATACCGCGGCGGAAACCTCCGCGACAACGGACGCCCAGCGCAGTCGTGGCAACGCCGCGACCGTGACAACGGACCCTCAGCATACGACAAACTTTTGGGTCCATGCACCATCCACTTCTACATCGACAAACAGGATGGAAAAAAGAAAGCCAGCCACATGCTCAAGGACTGTCGCGAGTTCCAGAAACTCAGCGAAAGCATGGTGCAGATGAGGCAACAAGCCCCAATCCCTGCGTTTGGAAACGCACCCGCGCAAGGAGAAATAGCGCTCGGAGCTCCTCCACTGTCGCCTATTGGGGGACCAAACCATCCAGTCGCACCGGCACAGAACAACGCCGGGATCGGGTACCCCCCACCGAAAGGAGCACTAAATATGATCTAGAAGGGACGCCCCACGAATAGGGTGCAGAAGAAAATCACCCGACAAATCAACTTGGCCGTGGCAACTCCGCCTGCAATCCCTGAGTACCTCCGCGGATCGGAGTCCTGCATCACATTCACTCGCGCGGATCACCCTTGCCAGATCCCTCGCCTAGGTCATGCTGCCCTGGTGCTGGAGGCCCAGATCGGAGGCTTCGAGATGAGTCGCGTCTTCATGGACGGCGGCAGTGGCATCAATCTAATGTTCGCAAGCACTCTAGCAGCAATGCGGATCCCACAATGCAGCCTGGAACAGTCAGACACAACGTTCCATGACATCGTCCTAGGGAAGGGCATATTTCCCCTAGGCAAAATAGGGCTCGATGTCATCTTCGGGAAGCCAGACAACTTTCGGCAGGAGCGACTCGAATTCGAAGTGGTGGACTGGTCGTCGCAATACCACGCCATCCTGGGGCGTGTAGCATTCGCAAGGTTCCTGGCCGTCCCACACTACGCATACCTACTACTCAAGATGCCAGGACCGAGAGGCGTCATCACGGTCCACGGGAGCTTCACCCGATCGGACCAATGCGACAGGGATTTCAACAAAATCTCCCAGTCTTTCGGCATGCAGGACGAGCTTGTAAGGCTCCACGAGGTGACGGACAATGGGGCACCCCCAGTCACAAGGCAGAACGCACCTGACATGTCCTTCGACTCCACCGTCAACACCAAAAAAGTGCAGGTTCATCCGACGGATGCCTCCAAGACGGCGTTGATCGCCAACGACCTCAGTCCCGTATAGGAAGGCGCGCTCGTCGAATTCCTCCGTGAGCACTGAGAAATCTTCTCCTGGTGTCCTGCGGACATGCCAGGAGTTCCCAGGGAATTCGCCGAGAACGCACTCAACGTCTTTCCAGACACCAAGCCAGTCAAACAGTCCATCCGGAGACTGTCCGAACCACGAGCTGAAGCCATCGGCAAGGAAATCAACAGATTACTCGCTGCAGACTTCATCAGGGAAATCAAGGAAAGCGAGTGGCTGGCAAAACACAGTCATGGTCCCAAAGAACGACACGGACATCCTGCGGATGTGCGTGGATTTCACGTCATTAAACAAGCATTGCCCAAAGGACCACTTCCCTCTTCCTCGGATCAATCAGATCATCGATTCGACTACAGGTTGTGAGAAACTCTCCTTCCTCGATGCATACTCAGGCTACAACCAGATTCGACTCAAAGTCGAAGATCAAGAGAAAACGGCATTTATCACACCGTTCGGAGTATTCTGCTACAACACAATGCCCTTCGGGCTAAAGAACGCAGGTGCCATGTACCAGCGATGCATGCAGGCCTGCCTCAAGAACCAGATCGGTCGTAATGTCCAAGTCTACGTCGACGACATAGTGATAAAAACCAAGGAGGCAAGGACACTTATCGACGATCTCCGCGAGACGTTCGACAACCTTGATCGCTATAGGATCAAGCTCAACCCCGAAAAGTGCGCCTTCGGCGTCCCATCCGGTCAGCTGCTTGGGTACTTCATCTCTCAGCGAGGGATCGAGGCAAACCCGAAGAAAATCAGAGCCATCATGGAAATGGAGAAGCCGAAAAACCTCAAAGGCGTCCAACAGCTCGCAGGGCAAATAGCGGCGCTAAGCAGATTCATCAGCCGCATGGGCAAGAAGGCCCTGCGATTCTACCAACTGCTGCGCAAAGCAGATAAATTCGAGTGGACGCCAGAAGCCAACGACGCATTCGAAAGCCTCAAGCGGCTTCTCTCCACCTCGCCCGTCCTGTTCACGCCAAAGGAACGCGAGCCTCTGCTGCTGTACATATCAGCCACACATCAGGTGGTCAGCACCGTACTAGTGGTCGAACGACCCGAAGAGGGCAAGACCCACGAGGTCCAATGCCCAATCTACTACCTCAGCGAGGTACTCACTCCAACAAAACAGAGGTACCCTCACTACCAGAAACTCGCCTACGGCGTGTTCATGACGGCTCGACGGTTGAGCCACTACTTCCAGGAGCATCAGGTGATGGTCGTCAATGAGGCACCCCTGAACAGCATCCTGAATAACCCGGAGGCCACTAGACGCGTGGCCCTGTGGGGCATCGAACTGTCACCTTTGGACATCATCTACGAGAAGTGACTCGCAATCAAATCTCAAGTCCTTCGGGACTTCCTGGTACATTGGATGGAGCTGCAGCTGCCAGACACCCCAGACATGTCGCAGTCATGGACGATGCACTTCGACGGCTCCAAGCGTGAAGCTGGAGCAGGAGCAGGGGTCATACTGACCTCCCCGCAAGGGGACAAGATGAAGTACGTCCTTCGGATGAAGTTCCGAGCTTCTAATAATGAGGCCGAATACGAAGCCCTCATACACGGCATGAGGATGGAAAAAATCTGCGGCGCAACACGCCTAGTCATCTACGGTGACTCTAACCTCGTCGTCCAGCAGACGATGAACGAGTGCGACGCACATGCCGAAAACATGATCGCGTACCGCGCGCTCTACAACACACTCGAAGGAGAATTCGACGGCTGCGAGCTTCGACACGTTGGAAGAGAAAGCAACGAGGAAGCCGACAGACTCGCCAACATCGGCTCCACTTGCGCAAAGGTGCCACCAGGTGTGTTCCTCGAACAGATCTGCGTGCCATCCATCAAGCGGAAATTCCCCAAGGGATCGCCCGAAGAAGCAGAACACTCGGGGGCTACGCTACCCGAAGGTCATGAAGGACCCAAAAAATTGGACACCGAGGTCGCCATGGTCAACCTAATGCAGGTCATGGCAGTCGAAGAAACCTGGACGCGCCCATACCTATAGTTCCTGTTAAATGGAGAACTGCCTGACAACCCGACAGATGCCCGACGCATATCTCGTCGGTCAAAAGCCTTCACCATCATCAACGGCGAGCTGTACAAGCGCAGCATCACGGGTGTACTACAACGGTGCGTCACCATCGACGACGGCAAAGCCATACTCCAAGACATCCATGAGGGCATCTGCGGCCACCACGCAGGCAGCCGCTCCCTTGTCGCCAAAGCTCTACGAGCAGGATTCTACTGGCCAACGGCCATGAGCGACGCAAAGGATATCGTCCGAAGATGCAACGGATGCCAACGGTTAACCGACAAACCGCACGCACCTGGGTCCGAGCTCAGACCCATACCCATAGCCTGGCCTTTTGCTCAATGGGGCCTCGACATGATCGGCAAACTGCCAAAATCCTCGAAAGGGGGACACGTCTTCCTCCTGGTTGCAGTCGACAAATTCACCAAGTGGATCGAGGCCATGCTGGTCACCAACCAGAAAGGCAAAACTGCCGTCAAGTTCTTCGAGTCCATTGTCTACAGGTTCGGCGTACCGCACAACATCATCACCGACAACGGATCGAACTTCATCTCCGAGGAATTCCAGGACTTCTGCGAAGGCCTTGGGATCAACATCACGTACGCCTCGGTGGCACACCCGCAAACGAACGGGCAAGTGGAAAAGGCCAACGGCCTAATCGGCGCTGGCATCAAGAAGCGCCTCATGAGTTCACTCGAACAAAAAGCTGGAGCCTGGACGAAAGAGCTACCATCCGTCCTGTGGAGCTTACGGACTACGCCAAACAGCTCCACCGGCTACACACCGTTCTTCATGGTACACGGAGCGGAGGCCGTGCTACCAGCCGAAGTACGCCACCAGGCCCCACGGGTCGTCGCTTACAATGAAGCCGAATCCACGATTGCACTCGAAGACGCCGTCGACACACTCGACGAAGCACGAGACATAGCAGCAGCTCGATCAGCGGTGTATCAGCAGAGTCTCCGCAACTACCACAGCCGCCGGCTACGCCCAAGGTCCTTCGTCGAAGGAGACCTCGTCTTGCGACTCAAGCAAAAGCGACCGAATAAATTCGAGTCAACATGGGAAGGACCCTACGTCATCACCGAAGTCATCCCAGGTGGCGCCTATCGCCTCAAGCACGTGGAGTCTGGAGTCGCATACTCTAACCCATGGAACATCGCGCACCTGTGACGATTCTATCCGTAGCAACCTACCCCCTTTACTTTCAATAAGGCTTTCAGCCAAGGCTACTCAGCCGAACAATGTACTTCCTCGATTACGATATAATTAAAGCTAAGTGTCTCGCCCCAAACTTCAGTTCGCTATTTTGCAACTTTACTTTATGCTACAAAGCACTCGGGGGCTCCCCCCACCTCACGATTTCATCGACTGAGGATCAAGCGTGTACACCTGAGTAGCTGACAACGTCAGGCAAACGAAAAGGACACGTACTCAATCAAAGCACCGCGTGCTCAAAAACCTTTACAACAAAGGGCACAACACGCCCAGCCGAAATATACAAAGTTTACATCTATCTCTTTTTTCAGGTACTACCTATTCTAAAGAATAACCTAAGCACGCTGCTCAAATAAATCTACGACCTGTTCGGCATACTGCCTTATAG
Source organism: Avena sativa (assembly GCA_916181665.1). Lineage (NCBI taxonomy): Eukaryota > Viridiplantae > Streptophyta > Magnoliopsida > Poales > Poaceae > Avena > Avena sativa. The sequence continues at coordinate 25,814,045 of OV702286.1, read as the reverse complement.
CTGCGTAATGTGGACGCATGTCCCACTCATCGCCATTCGGCCGAAGAGGTGGCCCAGCAGCCACAACAGCCAAATCTACATCTGGCCGGTGCAGCCTCACAAGAGACAAAGCAGCCTTCACTCCTGCGACGAGCTGTTGCCGCACCAACTCCTTGACATTGCTCACGTTCCGAAATTTCGACAGCAGACCTGCAAGGCTTGTCGGTACTGCATCCAAAGGGAACATGACGTGCAGCACCGAGGCAAGCGACGTCTGCACTTGGCGAAGCACTCGAGAAACCTGGTGCACACGATCCTGCACCGTCGCCAGAGACACGGCACGGTCACGATCCATCCAGAAAAAGCCACCGGCCTCCATGTCCTATTGAGTCAGGCAATTGACCCGAACAGCGACACGCTCCTTCTCTTCCCTTGGAGCAAGGTTCGCACCTGCGACAATTGCAACAAGTAAGTGCAAGGCCAGCAGGCTCATCCGAAAGGCCGAGCTACAGCTCGAACCAAAGAACAACTTACATTGCAGCTGCTCGGACAGCCGAACCAGTTCCGCCATCAAGTACTCCTCTCTGGCTGCACCACGATCCGCCTTGGACTTCCAAACGTCAGCATGACCGCGCAACCCGAGCAACTCCCTCTCCAGACTACGCACACGATCTCGAAGAAAAGCGAGCTGCGAGGAATCATCCAAAGATGGTCGCAGCGGCATTGCGGACGGGGTGTCAATAGGGTCAGCACCCAAAGGAACCTAGAGCAGCAGAAAAAGAAAGGGACACAAACATTCAGACAATGGCAGAGCACAACTCAGAAGAATTCATTAAACATATAAGGCCACTACGTGGCACAAGGATGGTGTTCTTCAAAATATTTACAGCAAAAGCAGACTACAAACTATCCTACGTCTACAAAGCCTAAGATGCGGCACCCTGAGTCGCCTCGGAGCCAGACTGCCTAGCTTTGGCCCCGCCCTGCTGCCGTAGTGCATACTCAGACAACAAATCAATGAGCTTGGGCCCATATCTTTTGCAGCGAGCGGAGTAGGCAGCGAAGGCTACCTCGGATCCATCTGCAGTCGTCGGCATCCGGGAGGTGATTTGGGGCAGGTCCAGCTCCGCTCCAGCCGCCAAGGCCATCGCCAGCCCGACGGACGCGCCGATGCCCTTCTGCTTGCCCTTGTACTCCGCAGGCGCTTCGGCTGATAAAGCCTCCGCCAGGGCATCCACATCATCGAGGGCCACGCCCTTAGGAAAAAGCTCCCTGTAGAAGCGGCCAAGGACCTCCTTCGCCTTGGCAAGGGAGCTGACAACGGTGCTGCAGCGATCTTCGACCACCACAGTAGCATCATCTAGAGCACTACCGTGCTCTAGAGCACCGCGGTCAAACTCGATGCCTGCGGCATCTGAGACATAAAAAAAGAGAAGACATGAAGAAAAGCAGCACAGAAGAGGACAGGAAACACGAAGAAACAGGCAGAAATACATCACTTACCCGAAATTTCCTTGGCAGCAGCCATGAGCTTCGTCACCACCTCTCTCGCGCGCATAGCCGCAACAGTGGCCAGCTGCTCCTCACGATCCGCGGCCTCCTGCTACATACGCTCTTTCGCTTCGGCTGCCTTAGTCGGCTCTAGCTCGAGGCGTTCCTTCGCACCAACGGCGGCCTCGGTCTTCTGCTCCGATTGACCAAGGCTCTTCTTGAGAGCGTCGACCTCACGGAGAGAAGCGTTATGCTCCTCTGCATTCAAAACAAGCAAGCGTTAAAAAACAGGATCAGAATAAATAGGAGAGGCACTAAAAGGCAAATAGGTACCTTGAAGCTGCCGAAGGTTGGCCTCTAGCACCAAGCGCTCCTGCACCAGCCGCTTGGCCTCCTGCACAAAAGGCTGAAGAAAAAGAAATACTAGTAAGAAGATGGACTTGGGGGCTACGCCCAACACAAAGGAGTAAAAGCAAAATTCGCACATGAAGACACTCGGGGGCTCCCCCCGTGACATGAAACAAAGGAACTTACATGCTTTGATGGCGACTCCGAAGGCCCGCCTGTGAAATTCTGAGGTGCAACCACCTGCACCTCCAGCACAGGAAGATCCGGAGTGGCGCCCCCCGAAGTTGCCACCGTTTGAGGAAGAGGAGACGCAATCTTCGACTCCCCCATCATCTCCTGTGCACCATCACTGGAGGAATCGTGGGAGGAATGCCTGCATACGAATCAATCAGCACAAGCACAAAAATCATGAAGGAAAGGGACAATAGTACAACAAGAAACTTACGAGCCGAGCGAGCTCAGGTCGAAGACATGAGGAGTCCTTCGGGCTCTCTTCTCCTCCTTTTTCTCTTCCTTCTTCTCCTCCTTCTTTTCTTCCTTCTTCCGCTTCGCTGGCGGGTGTGGCGCTACAGCCCGCACAGGAATGGCAGGAATGAGAGAGGAAGAACCTCCATGACCATCACTATGACGCTCAAGGCCCAGAGGGTTCCTGGGAGTCGGAGGAGTCGAAGCATCCGAAGACTCGCTGGAGCTCCGAGATCGTTTGCGCGTATGGTCCTCACTCGACTCATCGGCATCCTCCGCCGGAGATTGCGCCGACGGCAGCTCGGACGCGGACTCAACCACTTCATTATCCGGTGCAGCCGAAAATAGTTCGGGCAATGGAGGTACCATGCCCGGCACTTTGAAGCTCTGCAAAATCAGAAGGAACTTTGTTAGCAAACAAAGGAAATAAATACGCAGCCGACAAAAAAGCACTACGTGCACAAATCTACACCTGCGGTACGGCCAACGTCGAAGAAAATGGAGGAGTTAGCGACTTCCCCACGATTTCTTCTCCGGCCTTGAACTTCAGCAGCGCGCGAAGGGCCTTGTCAAGATCCCCCTCGGAGATTTTCTCAGCCGAAACCCTCGTCGGATCACGGCGCCCAGAATAAAGAAACATCGGGTGCGCCCTCGCTTGGAGAGGCTGCACCCGACGCTCAAGAAACGTCCGTATGATGTCCACGCCGTTCACCTCCTTCTCCGGAATCAGCTGGAGATCCTCCACTCGACGGTAAAGGGTCTCTATCTCCGCCACCTCACCGTCCAAGATTTGGTTTTTCCAAGACCTTTTCGGCTCAATCATTTGGGAGGGGTCAAAGGGAACAAGACCAAAATCTTGCCCGGGCACTACGGAGTCGCGGATATAAAACCATCGCCTCCGCCAGTACTGGACAGATTCGGACATGGAAAAAGAAAAGAAAAGAAGATTGGGACTAAGGGAGATGATGCAACCCCCAATGGGATACACACCATCCGAACCAGATTGCCTCTTCACGGAATAGAGCTTCCGGAAGAGGCCAAAGTGCGGCTCAATGCCAAGCCAGCACTCGCAAAAAGTGATAAAACAAGCAATGTGGAGAAGAGAATTGGGAGACAGATGATGAAGCTGAATCCCATAGAAGAAGAGCAGTCCACGAAGGAAGTTGTGGACTGGAAAAGAAAACCCACGCATAACGAAGGCGAGAAACATAACCCGATACCCAGATGGGGGACGGGGGATTACCTCATTGCCGGGGAGTTTGACGGCCTCCCTATCTTGCGGGATCAGGCCCCGCTCGCGAAGCTTGCGGAGATCGCTCTCCCGCGTCTCTGATCGCCGCCAGCCACCATCGGTGACACGTGTAGCGATGGTGCTTTTCTGTCCTCCGGCGGCGCTGGTCCCAACGACAGACGAGGATTTCTTCATTTTCCCCATTGCGCTACGACGGCGCCGGCGGTGAAAACGCAGAAACGACGACAGAAATGTGGAAGGAAATCCTAGCGCGCAGCAAGAATCGCAAGAGCACAAGGAGGCAGTGAAAACAAGAACTGATGCGGTGAAAACAAACCGCGGCTTTCCCCAATGATTATAACAGCGAAGACGACGTACGGCAGCCGTCCATCCAGAAGACCTAACGCCAACGGCAGATCTGACCGTACACGTGTCAACATCACAACGAACCATCGTTACCACATCGTCCACTACGCGCGGAAATCGAGGAGACGCCGTAATTATATCCACGCCGCGCGTGACCGGTCAATTCAAAGTCAGCAAGTGGGACCCACGTTCGTTCAGTCAAGTCATCTCTGGCGTAGCAGACGCTTGAGGTCATTGATCGTCAGCACTGATGTCATCAAAAGCTATACTAGCAACAACTACAATTCTTCGGCTCCACAGCTAAGAGTACTCACTCGAATCTTCGATTCGACTAAATACTCGGGGGCAACTCCTATCAGGAGCGCTGGCCGCGCACCCGAAAGACGAATAAAGACAAAGTATTTCTCTGAGTCCTACGTCGAGTCTATGACTCCACTACGGACTCAGGGGCTACTCCCATAGGGAGGACGAATTTAAGCATCCGAAAAATTTCGTGTCCTACGGACTTAACAACTGAACAATGCTTGAACTAAAGTCTCCGCTCGAGTCTACGACTCGAACAGACACTCGGCGGCTACTCCCATAGGGAGCGCTGGTCGCGCACCCTATGAAATCTTCGACTGCGATCTTTCGGATCATCACGCAAAAACTTTTTTGGCAACTCTGCCCCAACAAAACGCTGAGTGAGCGACAGTCTTTGGCCACCCGAAACACCTCCGTGGTGACAAATTTTCGGATGCTGCGTCTGCGACGCAAAGATAAGACCTGCAGATATCATCTGATGACCTGGCAACGCACCTGACTGCGCTCTGCTAGTATAAATCCATGCCAACAGGCGTGATGAAAAATCCCGACGGACGCGTTGGGTACATCAATTAAAAACACTAGAATTCCACTCATGTAAGTCCTTCGCAGCCTGAGTCGAATTACGCCAGCATATGTTCCGGGTTCAAGTTAAGGGACTCGAACCTGATGAAGATCGTTTTGTTTCGTCCTAAGACAGTTAACTGACCCTGATCCGTCGGGTGAGTCAGCCACATGTATCAACAATCCCTACACGCATATACTGTTACTACCTAGTTGCACCCGAAGGATTGAAGAGTCCTCAGCCGAATCTACGATTCGACTGATCACTCGGGGGCTACTGACATGGTTATACCCTACGAGTACGTGATTTCAGCATACCTGGTCCAGCCCAAGAAATGCCCACAGCAGACATACGCTGGCCCATGAAGATCTTCGGGTGGTCAAGGCCCATGACGCCTTCGGATCCTTGGAGAGCAAGACTAGCATAGATAGGAAACTTAAAGGGGTAAAACCCTAGAACCTGTAACCGACTAGGACTATGCCCGGGACCTGCCTAAATCTATATAAAGGCCAGGAGGCACGTCCTAGATCTCTCGACTCATACTTTCGCACACGCACCTCCACGCCAGATCGAATCTGCGCACCCTGTAACCTTCGGTTCCGCCGTAATCAAGAGCAGACAAGCAGGAGTAGGGTTTTCCCTCCGGGGGCCTGAACCTGGGTAAATCTCGTGTCCCCTGGTTGCTTGTCTGTTAACCGTTCCACGATCTCCAGCATCCCCATCTTCTCCAAAATCCAAATCCATAACAATGGGCATTGACGAGTCGAAACCTCGTCAGCAGCTAAAAGGATTTTACGCTATGTTCAAGGTACTTTACATACTGGTATCACATTCCAGAAATCTTCCTCAACGCTTCTTAGTGCTTTTTCTGACACCGACTGGGCAGGCTGTCTTGATGATTGACGTTCTACTGGAGAATTTGTAATATTTTTTGGTCCTAATTTAATATCCTGAAGTGCCAGAAAACAACCTACTGTCTCCTGGTCGAGCATTGAAGCCGAGTATAAATCTATTGCTAATGCTAAGGCTGAACTCATATGGGTTGAAGCATTGATTCGAGAACTTGGTGTTTCTCTTCAAGAACGTCCAGGTCTATGGTGTGATAATCTTGGTGCTACTTATTTGTCTGCTAATCCTATCTTTCATGCAAGGACCAAGCATATTGAAATTGACTAGCACTTTGTTCGTGAATGGGTTGCTAGTCAGTTGTTGGACATCAAATTCATCTCCAATAAAGATCAAGTAGCTGATGGTTTTACCAAAACTTTACCTGTACATCTTTTATGTGAGTTTAAGCGTAATCTAAACCTCTCTGAGGTTAATATTAAAGGCGGCTGTTAAACTTGTAATATGTTTACGTAACGGACATGGTATAGTATACCACTCCGGATACGACTCCTCCTTGTATACACCAACGTGGGGCTTTTCCCACGCTATATCAACAGGTGCATGAGCCCAGGTTCAGGGCATCGTTCCCAGTAATATCGACATGTTGTTCATGTCTTGAGGTTGAAGAATAGGAGGAGAAAAGATATGGAAAATATAAAATGAATAAAACAAATGGAAAACTTGTTGACACGTGGGTGCCATTTGGAGATTCCTTTTTCAATTTGTTTTTAAAGTTTCTGGTCTGCCGGAGCCCTCACGACACCTTAAAACAGGTTTTATGTGTCCAATACGCGTTTTCTAGAATCTATTAGAGTTTCTCTAATTAGGTACTTCATCTGTTTCAAAATATAAGATATTTTAGCTTATTTTTTAAAACACACGTTTCTAGACATCTAAAAAATTAGTGAATTTACACACTAAAACGTGTCTAGCTGCATGTGTTTCGAAAAAAGAGTAAAACATCTTATATTTTGAAAAGAAAGGGGGTAAATGTGAAGTCCTTGTTGTAAGAGGGGTGGAGCTACAAGACCAAATCCTTAAATGCATGATCATCTATTTTAACATATGTAGTACTACTACTCCGTCGTGGTGGCGCCAATAGAATTAAGCATTGTTCTGGCGGCCATCGGTTAGTTGGGCCCCATCAGTTGAGGCGCAACTCGGCAAGTGCACTTGGCTCACACAACAAGACAATATAGCGGGAACACTATCTATTTGAATATTTGAACAAGGGGCGAACCGTACTCCAGCTTCTGTACCGACCTTTTACAATCTGGAATCTCATTAATCATTTTTGCACGGAAGTCCCAACTAATGGGCATGGTAGCGTGTGCAGCCGTCCCTGAACCTCTGAACTTCCGCATCAGGGAATGGAATTTATCATATAGTACTACTCCATACAGAAGCAGAGAAGTTTGTCAGGCCGAAGTCGAATGCTAATAACAACAAATACAAATCTAGAATTGAGTCTCACCAACCAGATTCAGGGAGTGTGTACCCCTCTGCTAAAAGAAATTAGTAAGAAGTATAAAATTAGTAGTATCTGCCTTCTCTGAAGAAATCTCCATCTATGGGAGGCACCGAGAGCCAAAAAGAAGCGGAAAAAAGTGGAAACAGCCAGATACTGTGTTGACGAGACATTCAGATTCACGATATTGACGATAAGTTGACTCCGCTTACAAAACACGCAGGCCAAGTACACTTGTACATACATACCAAGGGCATGTACGTACGAGTAGGGGACCTTTAGGTTCTAATCTACTCTTTCAATTTGGCTTACACTCTGCTATAGTATTAAAATAGCAACCAAATGATACGATCAAAAATTACTTTTTGAGGTTGTAGGAGAATACGTTGAGGACGAAACTCAGCAGGAGCGTGACAAGGGACGCATACAGGACCTTCTTCCCGGCGTCGCCACGGATGTCGGCGTCACGGGAGACCCAGAGCGCGGTCAGCATCTCCGCCACGCCGGCGACGAGGACGCTTCCTATGGCGAGGAGGTAAGCCGGCTGGTCTCTCCTCGGATGGTTGTACCAGGCGGCCACGCAGCCGGCCATGATGTTGACGAGCGCGCAGGGCAAGGCCATTTTCCAGTCGTGCTTGTTGGCGCTGACGCCGCCCTCCGCCGGCGCGGCGCCGCTGCCGGTATTGTGGGAGACCTCCTCCTCCTCCACGTCCAATGCGGCATGGTTGGAGGCGTTGGATGCAGCCATGGTTGGTGGACGGATGCGAGCGACGCCGGATTAAGGCAGAGCAAGTAGAAGCAGTATACTCTGCTGCTGATGAGCGGGGTAAGGACACGAGGACTGGTACATGATGGTCGGAGACATGCAAAGTTATATAGGTTAGATTTCCGGTAATAAAATCGGCTGGCGGCGTACGTGGCGGCCACCCGTTGGTGGGATTTGGGAAATTTCAATGCACAGGATGATGGGGCATCATAGGATGATGTAATGGAGCTGGAGTGATATGGTCCCACTCTCCCACGCAACTCAAACGCAATGGGGTATACTTGCGGTGGTTCGTCTACAAAAAGATGATGATGATGATGATATATGGTCCCACGCAACGCGGAACTTTCCATGCATACGCCGACCTGGTTGACGCCTACCGCGTCGCACGCGCCTGCGCGCCGTGCACCCTGCCGAATTCGGTAAGGTCCTTCCATTCTTTTTTTCTTCTGTTTCTTGTTATTGTTTTCTTTCTTTCTCTCTTATTACTTTATTTTTCTTTTTCTCTTACTTTACTTTTCTTGTTGACATTCGAAAAACGTCAACTTAATAAAAACATTATATTTGATACCATCCTTCCAATCGATAAGAAGTTTGTGTTGTTCTTCTACCCCGGACAGATACTACATGTCGCACCAGACCGTTAAAATTATCCATTGGCTTGGATATTGGCTCATCCGGGATATTGGCAGCTCCTTAGCGATGTCATTCTCTCATGGTGTATTCGGTTGAGGTCATAAAGTGAAATGTAATGGAATGGTTTTATACTTGAGAGTCGTTCTAGTGTTCGGTTGAGAAATGAAATGGAACAAGATGGTTCCTCAAAGGACAATATTCCATCTAGATCCGGAACGCACACATTCCTCCAAATCGGTGGAATCTCCCCGTTCCTCTATGCGAAAGCCACCAAACTTGCTCTCTCTCTCTCCCTCCCCCTCTCTCTCTATATATATAATATATATATACATATATATATATATAGGTAAAATGACTGGTGCACCTCGGTGCCCAGACACCAAGCATGATACGCATAAATTTTCTTTAAACTACACATACCAAGGTATCACATACCTAGGTATGACATACCTATGTATCACATACCTAATATATGCATACCTAATTTATGTACCTATGTATCACATACCTATGTATCACATACCTAATATATGTACCTTATGGGCACCTTGGTGTCCTCGACGCGGATTTTCTACCCACCATGCTATCTGGGCACCCATGCACTATCATTCGATATAGCCATCATATGATCCCGCAATATCCGTCTCCTCGGTTGCTGGAATTATTCTGCTATCGGCGTCCTCTTGCCACCTGTCAAGTTCTGCCAAGAATAGGCCGAAAGAGATGTCCTTTGTCTTTTCACTTGTGTATTAGCCACTATCCTCACATTGTTATGGTTCCCTTTGTGTCTTAGAAACCATCGTCACCTCGTCGTGGTTTTTGACATGTGCATCGCAATCACCTGTTTTGTGATTTCCAGAGAATGGTATATATACTCGATACCACGTACATTTGTTTGTGTCTTGTCCAGCCAACCGGCCTCGTTATTTTTTTCGTAATCTGGCGCCAAACTGTTTTTTTTTTCAAATTTGCAGTATGTGATTCTATATCATCTAAGATTAATAACATAAACATAAAAACACGGGAAAAACACGGAAAACCCCGAATTGATGCATGTGGGTAGAAAATCGCATATATGAAAACATCCAATAAGTTGATACATTCTTGACACCTCAATGAGCCTGTGCCGACTGGGCTTCTTCATTTTGTTGAAAAACGTTTGTTCTTAGTTCGTGTGAAGACGCATGTTCTTGGCTCTGCGACCTATATCATGCGTGATATGACGCGTGTCCTTAGTTGTGTGTTCTATCATGTGTGACATACAGAAAAATGCATGTTGTTGTGGTAAGTTTCGAAGCCAGATGGAGAGAACATTTATGTGTGGATGAGTAATACCGTAGGAAGAACTCATATGTGTGGATGACATGGATAACACCGTGAGAAGAACTCATGTGTGTGAATGACATGCGATATTTACTTAATAAATCAACATCATGCTTCCGATACAAGGGACGTTAGTTTCTCTAATAAGTTTATATCACATCGGTTAATCGGATCGTGCTCTCGTCATTTTATCCTACGGCGTTGCAGGCATGCGTAGCTAGCCAGATGAGTAGCCCCTATTTTTATATAGGTAAAATATATATCCTCTTGCCACCATTTTTGCTAAATGCACCCAAACATAAAACGGAACCATTATATTCCACTTTTTTGGCCTAACGAAATATAGAATGAAACCATTTCATTACACATATTTGGTCCTATCCAAACACAAGAACGGAATCGACCCATTCCAATGGAATGGAACCATGACATTCTGTTCCACTTTGTTCCCGAACCGAACGCACAGGTGATTCTCTCGGAGCATGAGGGCAAACTGTGTATATGTTTCATGAAAAGTCAATCAAGTGAAAACTTTGACCAAGCTTATTTGTAGAAACAAAATAGTAGCAATTATTATAATACAATGTAGATATATTATGAAAATGCATTGATTAATCTATCTAATAAGATTTATTTTTTATTGTAGATGTTGATTTTTTTCTTAAAAGCTTGGTCTTATTTTACCTGATTTGATATTGATAAATTATATAATAAGTTTTATCAGGTAGTATGTGGAGGATAGTGTCTACCATCTCCGGTACAAGGATTACCACCTATACCACTTTTTCTTTTAGTTTTCAACACTTTTTTTGCGAAATTACACCTATATATTAATACTCAACAAAGTGGAACGGAATGTCATGGTTCCATTCCATTGGAATGGGTCGATTTTGTTCTTGTGTTTGGATAGGACCAAATATGTGTAATGAAATGGTTCCATTCTATATTTCGTTGGGCCAAAAAAAGTGGAATAGAATGGTTCCGTTTTATGTTTGGGTTCAAAGAGGATCCTTCTCCAACTAGGACTTTGAACAAATGCAGCTATGGTGGGGTTGGGGATATTCCCAGGTCCATTGTTGTCAGGGAGCCTCAGAAATATGGTGGCACTGTGGTCTCCTGGATAGTACCTTGCTATATTTTGATGAGTGTGCAAGGTGATGCTCTGCCTGGGGATGAGTCTCCTGTCCCTCACAATGGCAACCCTCATCCTTTACCTGGGCAAAATCATGGTTTTCAGCCTAATGTGGAGGAGCAGGGTTGGATACGTGATGATTTACAGCCTGATGTTCCTGGATGGGGTGAATGGCCATAGTAGGAGGCTGCAGGAGAGAATGTTGGGGATGATGTGCAACAGAATGTGATGCCTCCTCAAGATCAATCATCTGTCACCTTTTCTTTTTCCTCTGAGTCAGGATCTTCAGTACAGTTTGTTCCTGGAGAAGGAGCTGATCAGTTGGTTCATGCTCTTGATGATGTTGTTATGAAGGATGCCCCCCAAGTCAACCTGGAAATTATTGAGGAAAATCCCCTAGCTATCATTCCTTTCCAGCAACAACCTCCTTTGGATGAGAATGTGAATTTAAATCTTTTCACGGTTCTGCTGCCCGATCACCTAAGAATGGGCAATATAAATGTTATGAATGAGTTGTCCATGGAGAAGTTCCATTGTCTGCAGCTTTCTAGGGTGGGGTCTTTACCTCATAATTTTGAATACAGTGCCATTATGGGCAACTTTTGGCTGCCACCCTCTCCTCTGTTGCCTCAGGTGTCCTTTGACAAGGAGAAAATTGTCCATGATGTTTCCACAGAGGGAAAACTCAAATATTATGTGCAGGAGATAGTTCAGGAGGTTGTTGTTGAGTGCTCTGCTAAGAAGAGGACCAGAAAACAAAAGCAGAAGGAGCCCTTGCTAGTCAACACCTATGAAATACGCAGTACAAGGAGTTCAACAAGGAATGTTGGATTCAGACTAGAGCCCATGTCAGATCAGCCTGAGCCAAGGAAGAAGCCAAGATCCTCCAAACCAAGAAAGTTGGAGGAGGTCCCTCCCTGCACTGATATATCTGTATTGCAGCAGGCTGGGGCTATGCTGGAGATAACTGGATCTGAACTCACAGTGGAGAAGCTGATGGCCAACTTCACAGATGATGTTGCTGCTAAGAATTCCAATGAGTAGCTGGTCTGAGTTGTTATGTTGCTTGATATCTATTGACAGGCAATGTAACTTTTATATTGTAATTATTATGGAACTTGGCTTTTGTTTTCTAGACTATCTAAACCTGTTGGCATATTGGTATTGGCACACTTTTGGAAACTTTATTGCAATCCATGTTGTCCTTCATATTTTATATTGGGTCCTATGGGGCTGGTCTTTATTGTTTCTATGTGTCTCTTTTAATGAGTAATTCATTGGGAAATATGGATTGGCTGGTTTTGGATTGGAACATAAGGGGGATTAATGATAAAGATAAAAGGACAGAAATCTATAATAAAATTGAAGAGAGCAGAGCCTCTATTGTTTGTCTACAGGAAACTAAATGGGATTCTTTTGATGACTCCTTTATTAGGAGTTTCTGTCCCAAAAGGTTTGATTGTTTTGTTTTTTCACCTGCAATTGGGGCCTCTGGTGGAATTATTGTGCTTTGAAATAGTGATGCTTTTGATGGGCAAGTCATTAAAATTCATAGATATGCTATTCATGTGCCTTTCTCTTCCATACATAATGGGCAGAAATGGAATTTAGTAAATGGTTATGGACCTTGTAAGGGGATTGAAAGGGACAACTTTGTTACCTGGCTATATAATTTAAACATACACATGCATGAGCATTGGCTTCTTCTAGGGGATTTTAACTTTATAAGATCAGTGGAAAATAGAAACAAGCCAGGGGATGATATGAATGATATCATTATGTTTAATGACATAATTAGTCACTTGGGATCATTGGAATTACCTTTAAAGGGCAGATCTTTCACTTGGTCAAATATGCAAGCACAGCCTCTTTTGGAGCAGCTTGGCTGGTTTTTTACTTCTTGTCAATGGACCATTGATTTCCCAAACACACTGGTTTTTCTATTGGCAAAAACTACCTCTGACCATGTCCCATGTGTTGTTCAAGTAGCCACTAAAATCCCTAAATCAAGGATTATTTGATTTGATAATTTCTGGGTTGAACAACCAGGATTTATGGAGTTGGTTGATAGAGTTTGGAAACAGCCTGTGGTTAAATCTTCTTCTGCCTCCTCTATTGTTGCTAAGTTCAAAATGCTTCGGTATGAATTAAAAAGTGGGGAAAAAATCTGTCCCATCTAAAAATTTTGATTGCAAAGTGCAATTATGTTATTCTTATGCTGGATCAGTTGGAGGATGCTAGGCCTCTATTCATTCCTGAATTTAACTTCAGAAATATTGTGAAGTGCCATCAGGAAAAGTTGTTGAAGTTGCAATCAGATTACTGGAAGCAAAGATGTACTATTAGATGGGTAAAATTAAATGGTGAGAATACAAAATATTTCCATGCAAAGGCAACTGAAAGGTATAGGCATAATGTGATTACAAGTATTCAGGATGAATCTGGCAATGATTTGACTGACCATTCTCAGAAGGCATGTGCTTTTTGGAGATGTTATAAGAGCAGGATGGGAGTTTCTTACCCAACCAACAATCACATGAATTTATCCTTTTTGCTCAGTCCAGTGCATGGTTTACACAGTCTGTCTAAGGAAGTTACTTTGAAGGAAATTGAGGGGTTGTTAAATTTTTGAAATCTGACAAAGCTCCTGGACTTGATGGTTTTAATGGTTTCTTTGTGAAAAAATGTTGGCACATCATCAAGGAGGATTTCATTCAATTGTGTCATGACTTTCATGATGAAAGAATCTCCCTAGAGAGTATAAATGGCTCCTTACTTTAGTGCCAAAAAAGCTACTCCTCAATCGGCCAATGACTTTAGGCCTATCTCCCTGACTAATACCTGTTTAAAATTCATCACTAAAATCTATGCAAACAGACTGCAAGATGAGATCAAAAGGTGTATCCATGCTAATCAGTATCGTTTCATTCGGGACAGAACTATACAGGACTATCTGGGTTGGTGTTTTGAATATCTTTTTCAATGTCAGAAGTCAAGAAGGAAAATTGTGGTTTTCAAGGTTGACTTTGAAAAGGCCTTTGACACAATTGAGCACCATGCCATTCTACAAGTCCTAAGCTATAAAGGTTTCCCAAAAAAGTTCATTGCTTTAGTCAAGAATATTCTTGGCAGTGGTACATCTTCTATGCTTTTAAATGGTGTGCCTGGGCAGAGTTTTGCTTGTAAAAGGGGTGTCAGGCAGGGTGACCCCCTGTCACCCTTACTTTATGTCCTGGGAGGTGACTTATTAGAGAGCATGGTAAATAAGGCTTTTTCTGATGGAACTCTGAAATTGCCTATTCCAATGGAGGGGGATTATCCAATTGTGCAATATGCAGATGATACCCTAATCATTTTGCCTGCTGATTAGGATCAATTGTTAGTTTTCAAGGATTTGTTGATTGATTATGCTGAGTTTACTGGTCTAAAAGTCAATTTTCACAAATCCTCTATGATTCCAATAATTTTGTCTGATGAAGAAGCTACACATTTGGCCTCTGTCTTTCAATGTCAGCTTGCTGCTATGCCTTTCACATACCTTGGGTTACCAATGGGTACAACTAAACCCACAATCAAGGACTTCTCACCTTTGATTGACAGGGTTGAGAGAAGGTTAAATGCAATAGTGTCTTTTCTGCCTTATGGAGACATCCTTATTTTGGTGAACTCGGTGCTATCTTCACTGCCCACTTATATTATGTGCACATTGCAAATTCCTCAAGGGGTCATTGATATTATGGATAAGGCAAGGAGGAGATGCCTTTGGAGGAAAACAAAGAAACAGGAGAAAGTTAACTCTTTGGCTGCATGGCCCATGATATGTAAGCCTAAAGACAAAGGAGGACTTGGAATTATTGATCTCAAGACTCAGAATTAAGCACTATTGATTAAGCATTTGGATAAATTTTATAATAATGCTGACTTGCCCTGGGTTAAACTGGGCAAGGACTCATATTATCATGAGTATGTCCCCCATGCTGTTACTGTTTGTGGCTCTTTTTGGTGGAAAGGGATTTTAAAGCTAGTTGATGAGTGGAGATCCATTTCCAAATCCATTGTGGGGTCTGGATTTACCATTCTATTCTGGAATGATCTTTGGCATACAGAATTACTTGCTAACAAATTCCCAAGGTTATACTCTTTTGCAAGAGACAAGATGGTTTCTGTCAGAGATATGGGTACACTGAGCAATCTGCATGATGCTTTTCATCTGCCTTTATCAATTGAGGCATTTCAGGAATATGATAAACTACAAGATGTCTTTAGCTTAGTATGCTTATCTCAGGAGGAAGACAAGTGGTTATGTAAATTGAGTAATGAGGGCTACATGTCTCGGTTATTTTATAAACATTATTTCTCAATGATGCCCACTGATTTAATATCAAAGAGTATCTGGGGATGCAAATGCATGTCCAAACATAGGTTCTTTGCCTGACTTTTGTTCCATGACAGATTAAATACAAAGGACATGCTGCTTAGAAGGAATTGGAAGGTAACTGACAATCATGGTTGTGTGCTTTGTCCTATTGGAGTCATTGAGGACTGGAAACATCTCTTCTTCCAGTGCAACTTCAGCACTAGAGTGTGGAATTATGTTCAGATACAATGGACAGATGTGGCTCATAGAGAAAGTTTTTGTCGTGCTTCTAAATCTTTCAAAGGGCCATGCTTCTTAGAGGTTACAATCCTGGCATGCTGGAATATCTGGAAGCAAAAGAATGATTGGGTTTTCAAGAATACAAAACCGACTTTCAGAGGCTGGAAGGTCGGCTATGTCTATGATATTACTATGCTTCTTCATAGGCTAAAACATAAACATAAGGATTTACTGTCATTATGGCTTGACAGTCTGTCCTAGTTTTGTTTTCCCCTTTTTATGTACATTTGTATGTAAGTAAAACTCTTCTCTGTCATTGATGAATAAAGGACTGTGGGGGACTCCCCTGGAGTAGAAAATTTCAAAAAAATATTATAGAGATTATAAATAGGTCATTAGGCCACGTAGCGATGGCTAGCATGAGCTGAAGGCGCGCCACTGTCCTCGCCCTCGATGACCGAGCAGAACTTGTCGTAATAGAGTTTTTATAGTAGATAAAAGGGAAGTTGTCGTGCTAATTCCACAATGAACCAACACACTAGAGGAACAACCATCACCGATGATAATAACCATAGATCAGAAGGGACTGGTCTAAAACAACACCAACGGCCACGAAAAAATTGGATCCTAGGAGATCCATCACACACACACGAGTCCAAGCGTATACATGCCATCCAGCCAGACTACTGCCTCCCAAGTGGTGGTTGGAGGATGACGTCGAACGACATTGGCATCCTGTCGGAACCCAGTCCCGGAACCAAGACGTGGTTGCAGCAGATCTGCGACCACCGGTGGAGGCTATTGTCGGAGGAGGGGACGTCCCCCTTGTTGGCCATTGACGAGGGCGACAAGTCGTGGCGGAACCTCTTTCATGTGCGGTACACAGAGGACATGGCGAACCTCGATGTCCTCACCGGGGCGCTGAGCACCTACAATGAGGCGGGCATCTGGAGTGGTGCGGCGCGCCGGGCTGCACCGTGGATTCCATCATCGAGAGAAAATTGCACATAACACCGGTCTTTGGTGTTAAAGTTGCACAAAACATAGAAACAAAGAGGTTGTTGCAGCAAACCCAGTTTGTTGTCTAAATAGTTGTACCTAGCCCAGATAGAGTACATAGTGCCTTAACAGCGTATGGTTATATGTATTTTTGTACTATATACCATAATTATACGATAAATTAAAAAATGGGCAGCATACCGGTAGAAATTAAGAGAGCGCCAATTTAGAAGATGAGTTCCATAGAGCTAGTTTTTTAAAACTTCAAAAAAATCAAAATTAAAGCTTAAAAAATCAAACAAAACACTAGAACATAGTTAATGATTTATTCTACCTGTTTGTAAATTTTTAATATGAAATACCTATATTCTACAGTCACAAAAGGTGACAAAAGTACAATTTAGGACGATGGTACTTGAATTTTCTAAAATTTATCCAATTTATTCACTTAGCCTAAAATAAAAGGTATTTCACATTAAACTTTGCATGCTTGTAGTGCATAGTTGACTACATTAAGATATTTTTTTCTGAAATATTTTCTACATAGTCGCCGGTCGAATTTTTTGTAACGTACGTAGGCATACGTGCATACGTTGACGCTACAGGAGTGGCATCAGGCCAAGTTCGATTGCTCTGATGTTATACGGTATTATATTTTTATTGGACTAATCCTTGTTCCCTAGAGGATATATATATAGAAATACCGGTCCACACGAAATATATACGATATAGAAATACGGGCCCAGATGTCAGATACGTTTTTAACGTAATATAACCTCTATTTGGGCACTACTTGAGCTAGGTGCAACGGATTAGACCAAAACCTGGAGTCAGCTGCGACAAGTCTTTTGTTTCTGTGTTTGCACTAGTAGAAAAAACGATCTTTCGTTTTTTGCAGTTCCAGCCTCTAGTATCGGCCTCCTCTGAAACTGAGACTAGTGTTAGCACTAGTCCCGGTATGTGAATTCTAATTCTGCAACGGCTACATGGTCCCATATCACTAGTCCCGGTCCATGGGCAACCTCTAGTCCCGGCTGGTAACACAGGCCGGGACTAGAGCTCCTGTGGGAACCATGGCTATATTTAGTTTGGGTTCTTGTTACAATCCAGGACTAGAGGTCAACCTCTAATCTGGGTTCATTTTACCACCCGGGACAACTTATTACCACTATATATGCCTGTTCGACCCAGCCCAAAAGCATGGTCATTTCCTCCAAGTAACAGCTCAAGTTCATCCTCATTTTTTGTCCAATTTGGTGGCAACTTTCAATCCAAGATTTGGTGGCATCATCTATCAATTGAAGCTTCTAAAATGGTTAGCAACTTCAATCATTCACCTCTTATTGTTATAGTTTAGCTCAATGCTCTAGAACTAGAATGAGGAATTTCATGCTTAGAAGTGTAGAGGGAATTTTAGATCTGTAGTTTTAAGCATAGTTTGATTATACAAAAAGCTACTGAAAGTTGAGATGTGCATTTGAAGAGTTTCGGATCTCAGAATTGAATAAGGTTTTCACTGCTAGAGCAATAATTAAATAGTCAACATTTTTATGTTAACAGTTTTGTCCAATTCAAAAATTAGTGCATGTAAAATTTAATATGATAGAAAATCTTAATTCAAAAATTAGTGCATGTAAAACTAATTGTAGTAAAAATGATACAAACTTTTTATATGATAGAAAATTTTAATTATACTGCAGATGAGCCGAGAATGGATGTAGGACGCTCTCCGAATGTCTGACACGTTCATTAAAGGCGTGCATTCTTTCCTTGAGTTGGCTGAGGCAAACAAGCGGAATGGTTTTATGTGTTGTCCGTGTCGTGGCTGTCGAAATGAGAAGGATTACTCTTCATCCAAAACCATTCACATCCACCTGATTCAATCAGGTTTCATGTCCGGCTATATTTATTGGACAAAGCATGGAGAAAGCCGGGTTATGATGGAAGACAGCAAAGAAGAAGAGAACGATGATAATTATCCAATGTTTCCTGAATACGGTGGCACTGTACTAGAAGACAATGAACAAGAAGAAGGTGAAGAACAGGCATTAGATGAGACTACTGATGATGCCATTCTTGATGCACGGAGCGAATGCGAAAATGAAAACAAGAAGAAGAAGTTGGAGCGCATGTTAGAGGATCACAAAAAATTGTTATACCAAAATTGCAAAGATGGCAACACAAAGCTCAGTACCACACTGGAATTACTGCAATGGAAAGCAGGGAATGGTTTATCTGACAAGGAATTTGAGAAGCTACTAAAAATTTGGAAGAAGAAGCTTCCAAAGGATAATGAATTGCCTGTCAGTATATACGAGGCAAATAAGGTCGCCTGCCCTCTAGGACTAGAGGTGCAGAAGATACATGCATGCATTAATGACTGCATATTATATCGCAGTGAGGAGTACGAGAATTTGGATGCATGCCCGGTATGCGGCGCATTGCGTTATAAGATCAGACGAGATGACCCTGGTGATGTTGAGGGCGAGCAGCGCCCCAGGAAGAGGGTTCCTGCAAAGGTTATGTGGTATGCTCCTATAATACCACGGTTGAAACGTTTGTTTAGAAACAAAGAACATGCCAAGTTGTTGCGATGGCACAAAGAAGAGCGTAGGAAAGACTCGATGTTGAGACACCCCGCTGATGGGTCGCAATGGAGAAAAATCGATAGAGAGTACCCGAGCTTTGCAGATGACGCAAGGAACTTAAGGTTTGTTCTAAGTACAGATGGCATTAATCCTTTTGGAGAGCAGAGCTGCAGTCATAGCACATGGCATGTAACTCTATGTATATATAACATGCCTCCTTGGTTGTGCATGAAGCGGAAGTTCATTATGATACCAGTGCTCATCCAAGGCCCGAAGCAATACTGATCATCAGAATACTGATTAGTACTAATCATCGATCGCCCCGCTCAAGGTGTTATCCAATACTGATCATCAGAATATTATAGCAATGAAATTTTCCAAAGGTGCTAATATTACAGTTGATCAAGCGCTAGGCGGGCATATCCCCATACAAGAGGAATTTGCATGGAGATATGAATACGGGAAGACTCTAGTCAGATGATGAGGTCAAATTTCTACCAACTCAAATGCGAAGACTGCATGAGTGGTACAAGAAAGTCTCTACATGCGATGAACAAGATCAATTGTCAGCGCTTCTTGTGAAAATTACAAGTGAGCATTTTAATGGTGAAGACCAGTTGAAAATTTATTTTGAGAAATTCTATATGTTATTCAAACAAGATGCCCTTGACTTGAGTCTCCCCGCTACCTATTGTCTGTAAGTGGTTCATTTATTTCTATGATAAAGTCTCTAACCCGGCTCTTTTATTGCATGTAATTATCTTCACTATATGCTATTATGCAGAATGAAGAGCGATGAATGTGACCAGAAGAAAATCTTTGACATTGGGTTCATCGACCCACACCGGTTTAATCAAAGATTGGTAATGGAATAACCCAAAGACACGGAGCGTAACTTGCTCAGGGTCTTATTGAGACAACATTACAAACGAAGAATATTGTTTCCCTACAACTACAGGTAAGAGTGTTACTGCCTTGTACAGATCACTTGATTCTGCTAAGTGTAATTGATGAGTTAGTGACGTATATAAATGTGCACAGCTATCACTGGATTCTGCTAACCATTGAAGTTGACGCTCGAAGAGTTGAAATCAAGGACTCGCTAATGAGAGACGAATCAGAGTACGCATTCATTAAAGATACGCTCCAGATGTAATTTCAGTCATTATCACACTATATCGGTCTCTTTCGTTCATATATATATCCTGAGATATCAAGTAACTAATAAAACTTTTTTTTGTCGGGCAGGGTTTGGAAAGCTTTCACCAATGCTACGGTTGGTGAATTTAAAGACAAGCTTAGTTTTCATCAGATCGATGTAAGTAGTACGAGCTAGATCCGCGCATCTCTTCAATTCTAGTTTCAATACCATTATGTCATGCTTGATTATTATTTGATTGAAATCTTTTGTCATAAAGTGCGAGAGGGAGCCACCAGGTACTAACCTATGTGGATACTTCGTGTGCGAGTACATTCGCTCCAAGGTCAGTGAGCGGGACGGAGAGACATTTTTAGAAGTACGTGAGCAATATATTCACAATTTTTGTTGAGTGTCATTCATAATATTTGTTATGACTATTGATATTCATATTGACCTCCTTCTTTTATATATAGTTGAAAAGATTGCGGGAGAATCTCGATTCAAGAAAGCGTTTGGTAGCAATTCAAGAGGAATTGGCGGGATTTCTTGTTGACCATGTCATATACTCAGAAGGAAAATATCATACCCTCCGGCTACCCGTGATTTAATGAACTTGTAACCGAATAGACGGGTTGTGATCTCCATTTATGTATATATTTATGTAATGTAGAATTATATCTATATAATTATGATGATGTTGTGTGTAATGGGTTTCTTAGTTTCATGTCACATTACGCCAAACGCGACCTCCTCTACCTATCCTCCTGCCGTGGCAGAACCCCCCATCGGCTGCTGCGGCAGAAAACGGCCACAAAACTCTGCCGCGGCGGAAACCCCCATCGGCTGCCGCGGCAGAAGTGGGCCCTAAAAATCTGCCGTGGCGGAAACCCCCATCGGCTGCCGCGGCAGAAAATGGCCCCAAAACTCTGCCGCGGCAGAAACCCCCATTGGCTGTCGCGGCAGCCGAATTGGTAAAATGCTGTCGCGGCAGAAAGGAACTAGTCCCGGCCCGTAATACGGACCGGGACTAAAGACACCCCCCTCGCATTGCTACGCTGCCACGTGCACATCCTTTAGTCCCGACCCGTAACTGAACCGGGACTAGAGGCTGGGACCTCTAGTCCCGTTTCCGTAGTCCCGGCTGGCCATCCGGGACTAGAGGCCCTCTAGGACCGGGACTAGTGCCCCGTTCTCCACTAGTGTTGGTGCAACTTTAGCACCAAAGCTTGGTATTATGTGCATTTTTCTCCATTATCGAGCACATTAGGCATGGAGACCCTCGCTTGGAGATGTCGTCACCACCATGAGCGCCCAAGTGGCTTCCACGGGCTTCGATGGAAATATCGCGATCCTCCTCACGCTCGTCGTCTTCTGGGCTGGCGTGCTCCTCTTTGCACTTGGCGTATTTTGGGCCGGCACACTTATCCTTGCATGCCTCCTCCTACCCCGCCCCCAAAGGGAGGTGAAGGAATTGGGATGAGACCGACGGGTAGTCTACACTGGCCACCAACCTCTGTCAACAGCGACGAGGTTATGGCTCGATGTGGATGGATTCTGTGAATGGTCACAACGCCAATAGAGACGACCAAGGCATCCATCGGGAAGGGGGGAGCTTGTCGATGTGACGCGCGATGATGACGGCGCCGGGCCCAGCAGCGTCATCAAAGACAAGCCCACCGACGAGCCTGACGAGCGCGAAACAGCGACGATAACTTCCGCCTTTTGTTAAATTTCATTTGTTTTAGGTTAATTTCATCAAAACCTTGTAAAATACAATGAAGTTTGAATGAAATTTTAAATTTTCTCTTGTATTCAATTTTTTAAAAAATGTGTTTGGGCCGGCACACTGCTGGGAGTTGTTGGGCGGAAACACGGCACAACTCGGCGGCGGTCCCAAGCTACCGATCCAATGCTTTTGCCTGATGAAGGGACTGGATATGCTCTTATATTAGTTTAAATTTTGCGTGGAATTTGCTGGTTCATGTCTATTTTGGTCTGCTTTCTTTTGACTTTGCTCTGTTTTTTTTTTTCGGTGCACCATTGAACAGAGACCGCATATGACTGTTACATCACTCGATCCGAGCAGAGATGACCTTTTAATACTTGGTGCCGATCTTGTCGTACTCCGTACCTTATCCCTTCCCGCCGTGGCGGACGCAACTTTTTCAATAACTGAATCCGCACGCATAGGGAGGGCCCACCCCGACCGTGTTGACCAACGGAACTTCTTTTCCTCCCGAGGCCCCACAGAAAAGCCGTCCTGAGTCATTTCCGTACACTTTCCACTCTTCACGCGTACTGTCACCGTCACTATTCGAAATCTCCCTATTTTCATAGAAGTTCACTGAATTTCATTAATTTCAGTAGACACCGAAATGAGTACCTTTCGGCTATAATGTTTCACTCATTTCAGTAAAACACATGGATCCAAAAGATATTCAGAATATGTATTCAAATTTTTAAAAGTTTGGATGATTTTTGACAGAATATTTTGCTAGTTTCACCAAAATGACTGAATTTCAGCGAACTCAGTGATTTCGGCAGGAGCTGGATTTTTTCCAAAACTGAAAATTAAAATCATACCGTGACATGCCCGACTTGGGAGCCAGCACTCCGTAGACCATCACCGCCGGCGGCCAAACCAACATCCAAGTTACCAGCGCGGGAACGTTGTTGTGCCGGCAACGGGGGTGATAGTGGGAAGACCCCTCCACCGACCACTGGTACAGATCGTCCTATTAAGGCCACCCGTCGCACACGGAAAGCCCTAGGAGTGTTGTCTGCCGTATGCTCGTGGTCCATGCAGGCCCCGCGAGGGGACATCGCACGTGATATATTTTCTAGGACCGTAGGAAAGATAGCACACGTTACTGATGTGGGTTAACCACGAAAGGTGGCCCGAATTTCATGGATTTGGTCGGGGCGATGAACTCGATAAACTCAATACAAAAGGCAAGGTAAAGATACAAACACACGCAAACATACATAATTTTGGTTGTCCTCAGTAGCCCGAATCATCAACTCGATAGAATTCACTTAGAAGACACCGCTCGCTAGATATCCCTGATAGAAAGATCGATCCGGAGCCGCTAGAATCTACTTGTGAAGAGATTGCAATCGATAGATACCCCAAAGGGAGATATCAACGCAATAGTGATCACGAGATATAAAGAGCGCTCAAACGGCAAGGGCCTTGTGTAACCTTGGTCTTGATGTAGATCCAAGAAAGGTTCCCCTATGGGAAATTGGAGGCTAAGCTAATTCTACTCAATATTCATTCTAGGGTTTCTAGTGTGCATATATGTATATGCCAGTGATGAGTGGAATTTATGTACATTTTTATAAAAGTATTTTATGCATATCAACCACCCATCTTATGCTTTATCTAGCTGCAGTTATGCCAAATATGCACATTCATTTTCATATGAACTTTGCAGACCGCTAAAATTATCTATTGGCTTGGATATTGGCTCATCTGGGAGCTATATAACCGGACCAGAGGGAGATTTTGAGATCAATTCTCGCACCATCTAGCCGGCGAACGTGGCTGAGACGCTTACACCGTGCATCCTGCACGGCTTAGCGCTTGAAGCGAGACAAGCAGCATGGGGCCGGTAGTGGCAGCTCCTTAGCGATGTCATTCTCTCAGGGTGTGTTCGGTTAAGGTCACGAAGTGAAATGTAATAGAATGGTTTCACACCTAAAAGTCATTTTAGTGTTCGGTTGAAAAATAGAATGAAACGAGGTGGCTTCTCAAAGGACAATATTCCCTCTAGATTCAGAATGCACACATCCCTCCAAATCGGTGAATCTCCCCGTTTCTCTATGTTAAAGCCGCCTAAACTTGCTCTCTCTCTCTTGTAGGGGTTCGTAGCATGGAAAACAAAAAAATTCTACCGCATGCAAACAAACAAGCCAAGATCTATCTACTAGATTGTAGCAACGAGTTGATAGAGGAACTCACCCTCGAAGATTCCAAAGCGGTTAACGAGAGCAGATTCTCGTGGGTGATGTAGTCGTACTCTTTCCGATCTCAAGATCGTGTAGACGATCCTTTTGGCGCTGCGTTCCGGCAGCGCTCCCGCTGTCGGTCACACGTTCGGTACTCGATGAAGACCTTCCTCTCCCTTGTTCCAACAGGCAGCGGAGGTTGTAGCACTCTCCTCGCGATTCCGGCAGCACGATGGCGTGGTACCGGAAGTAGAGGGGAGATCTCGCAGGGCTTCGCTTTAAGCCGAAGCGAGTATGGTGGACTATGAGAGAGGCCTTGGCAATCTAGGGTTTAGAGGCACCAAGGATAGAGGGCTAGGCCGGCGGCTAGGGCTTGGGAGGCCCCTAACTCGGCGGCTTGGGAGAAACCCTAGGGCGGCGGCGGCTGCAAGAGGGTCGGTGGCTAGGGTTAGGGTTTTGGTGGGGCAAGGTGTAGGTCTAGAGGGGCACCCCCTACCCCTCCTTTTATAGGTTGGAGGGCGCGGCCAAGGGGGAGGGAGTCCTCCCCCAAGTCGGCCTCCTTGGCCGGCGGTGGAGGGAGGAGGACTTCCTCCCCAAGTAGGTTTCCTACTCTCCCTCCACCAAGCAAACTTGTCGTTTGACTTTTCAAATAGGCGTTTGACTTTTCAAACTAGGATTGATTTATCCCTTTATTTTGCTCAGCGATGACACCTAGTACATGATGCAACCATTCCAACTTGTTATGACACATTCATGTACCCTTCCCCTCCGGAGTGCCGGACCTTCCGGACCCTTCTAGAACATTCCTGATGAAAACACCGAAATCATTCTCCGACTCCGAAACAGGACTTTCCTTATATGAATCTTATTCTCCGGACCATTCCGGATCTCCTCGTGATATCCCGGATCCCATCTGACGAGGTTTGATCTCATCAATTCCCATTGTTATGGACTTGGGTTTTGGAGAAGATGGGGATGCTGGAGATCGTGGAACGGTTAGCAAACAAGCAACACGGGGACACAAGGTTTACCCAGGTTCAGGCCCCCGGAGGGAAAACCCTACTCCTGCTTGTCTGCTCTTGATTATGGAGGAACCGAAGGTTACAGGGGTGCGCAGATGCAATCTGGCGTGGAGGTGTGTATGCGAAAGTATGAGGAGAGGATCTAGGTCGTGCCCTCCTGGCCTTTATATAGACTCAGGCAGGTCCCGGGCATAGACCTAGTCGGTTACAGGTTCTAGGTAAAACCCCTTTGAATTTCCTATCTACTCTAGTCTTGCTCTCCAAGGATCCGAAAGCGTCATGGGCCTTGGCCACCCGAAAATCTTCATGGGCCGGCGTATAATTGCCATGGGCCTTCCTTGGGCTGGATCAGGTATGCTGAGATCATGTACCTGCGGGGTATAACCATGTCAGTAGCCCCCGAGTGTTCAGTCGAATCGTAGATTCGGCTAAGGACTCTGCAATCTTTCGGGTGCAACTATGTATTTCAATAGTTCATGTGCAGGGATTGTTGATGCGTGTGCCTGACTCACCCGACGGATCAGGGTCAGTTAACTGTCATAGGACGAAACAACACGATCTTCTCAGGTTCGAGTCCCTCAACTTGAACCTGGAACATATGCTGGCGTAATTCTACTCAGGCCACGGAGGACTTACATGAGTGGAATTCCAGTGAATTTAATTGATGTACCCAACGCGTCCGTCGGGATTTTTCATCGCACCTGTTAGCACGGGTTTTTTACTAGCAGAGCGCAGTCGTGTGCGTTGCCAGGCCATCAGATGATATTTGCAGGTCTTATCTTTGTGTCGCAGACACATCATCCGAATGTTTATCACCACGGAGGTGTTTCGGGTGGTCAAGGAGAACGTTGCCCACTTAACGCTTAGTTGGGGCAGAGTTGCCGAAAAGTTCCTGCATGCTGATCCGAAGGATCACAGTCGAATAATTCATAGGGTGCGCGACCAGCGCTCCCTATGGGAGTAGCCCCCGAGTGTCTGTTCGAGTCGTAGACTCGAGCGGAGACTTTAATTCAGACGTTGTTCAGTTGTAAGTCCGTAGGACACAAAAAAGTTTCGGATGATTAAATCCGTCCTCCCTATGGGAGTAGCCCCCGAGTCCGTAGTGGAGTCGTAGACTCGATGGAGGACTCGAAGTAATGGTTCGCTTCTATTCATCTTTTGGGTCCGCGGCCAGCGCTCCTGATAGGAGTAGCCCCCGAGTAATTTGTCGAATCGTAGATTCGAGTGAGTACTCTTAGCTTTGAAGCCGAAGAAATTGTAGTTGTTGCTAGTGTAGCTTTTGATGACGTCAGTGCTGACGATCGATGACCTCAAGCGTCTGCTGCGCCAGAGATGACTTGACTGGACGAACATGGGTCCCACTATCTGACCTTGAATTGACCGGTCATGCGCGACGTGGAGATAATTACGGCGTCGCCTCGATTTCCGCGCGTAGTGGACGGCGTGTTAGCGACGGTTCGTTGTGATGCTGACACGTGTATGGCCAGATCCTGCCGTTGGCGTTAGGTCTTCTCGATGGACGGCTGTCGGGCATCGTCTTCGTATTTATAATCATTGGGGAAAACTTTAGTTTGTTTTCACCGCATCGATTCTTGCTTTCACTGCTCCCTTGTGTTCTGAGAGCTTTTGCTGCGCGCTGGAATATTCCTTTTCATTTCCTTCTTCCATCCTGCGCTCTTGCCGCCGGCGCCGCCGTACCGCGATGGGGAAGCCGAAGAAGTCGTCGTCTGCGGTTAGCACCAGCGCCGCTGGAGGGAAGAAAAGTGCCGTCGCTACCCGTGTCACCAATGGTGGCTGGCGGCGATTGGAGACGCGGGAGAGTGATCTCCGTAGGCTTCACGAGCGGGGCCTGATCCCGTAGGATAGGGAGGCCGTTAAACTCCCAGGCAATGAGGTAATCCCCCGTCCCCCCGTTGGGTATCGGGTTATGTTCCTTGCCTTTGTCTTACGCGGATTTTCCTTCCCAGTCCACGACTTCCTTCGTAGACTACTTTTTCTGTACGGTGTCCAATTGCACCATCTTTCCCCCAATTCTCTTCTTCACATTGCTTGTTTTATCATTTTCTGCGAGTGCTGGCTCGGTATTGAGCCACACTTTGGCCTCTTCCGGAAACTTTATTCCGTGAAGAGGCAATCTGGTTCGGATGGTGTTTATCCCATTGGGGGTTGCATTATCTCCCTCAGGCCCAATCTGCTTTTCTTTTCTTTTTCCATGTCCGAATCTGTCCAGTACTGGCGGAGGCGATGGTTTTATATCCGCGACTCCGTAGTACCTGGGCAAGATTTTGGTCTTGTTCCTTTCGACCCCTCCCAGGAGATTGAGCCGAAAAGGTCTTGGAAAAACAAGATCTTGGATGGCGAGGTGGCGGAGATAGAGGCTCTATATCGTCGGGTGGAGGATCTCCAGTTGATTCCGGAGAAGGAAGTGAACGGTGTGGATATCATCCGCACCTTTCTCGAGCGTGGGTGCAGCCACTCCAGGCTAGGGCGCACCCGATGTTCCTTTATGCTGGCCGACGTGATCCGACAAGGGTTTTGGCTGAGAAAATCTCCTAGGAGATCTCGACAGGGCCCTTCGCTTGCTGCTGAAGTTCAAGGCCGGAGAGGATATCCCGGGGAAGTCGCTGACTCCCCCGTTTTCTTCTTCGCTTCCTGTTCCACAGGTGTAGATCCGTGCGCGTAGCGCTATTTTTCGACTGCATTGTTTTGTGTTTGTTTGCTAACAAATTGTTCTTCTCCTGTACAGAGCTTCAAAGTGTCGGGTATGTCGCCTCCATTACCCGAAGTATATCCGGATGCTCCGGATAATGATTTGGTGGATTCCATGTCCGAGATTCCATCGGCGCGATTTCCGGCTGAAGATGCCAACGAGTCGAGCGAGGACCACACTCGCAAACGATCATGGAGCTCCAGCGAGTCTTCGGATGCTTCGACTCCTCCAACTCCTAGGAATCCTCTGTGTCTTGAGCGCCATAGTGATGGGCATGGAGACTCTTCCTCCCCTATTCCTGCTCTTCCTGTGTGGACTGTAGCGCCGCACCCGCCAGCGAAGCGGAAGAAGGAAGAAAAGAAGGAAGAGAATAAGGAAGAGAAGAAAGAGGAGAAGAGGGTCTGAAGGACCCCTCCTGTCTTCAACCTGAGCGAGCTTGACTCGTAAGTTTCCTATGCACTGCGTTTTCTTTTCTTTTTACTTTGTTCTTGTACTAATTTGTTCTTGTGCAGGCACTCTTCCAACGACTCCTCTAGCGACGGTGCTCGGGAGATGATGGGGGAGTCGAAAGTGGCGTCTCCTTCGCCTCAGACGGTGGCAACTTCGGAGGGCGCTGCTCCGAACCCTCCTCCGCCGAAGGTTCAGGTGGTTGCGCCTCAGTATTTTGCTAGCGGACCTGCGACGTCGTCATCGGATCATGTAAGTATTTCTGTCTCGTGACACGGTGGGAGCCCCCGAGCGTCTATAAAAGAGTTTTCTTGTTTTGTTCTTTGAGTCTCGGGGGGAGCCCCCGAGCGTTTTCGTGTGTGTATTTTGCTTCTGTTCTTCTCTGTTGGGCGTAGCCCCCGAGTCCTTTTTCTAACTGGTAGGTCTTCTTCCTGCAGCCTTTTGTGCAGGATGCCAAGCGACTGGTGCAGGAGCACCTGATGCTGGAGGCCAGCCTCAAACAGCTTCAAGGTACCATTCTGCCTTTGATGTTTGCTTCTTCGTGTATTCTTGTCCTGTTATCTGACACCTGTACTTTTTGGATGCAGAGGAGCATAACACCTCCCTTGGTGCGAAGGAGCGCCTCGAGCTGGAGCTGGCTACTGCGGCCGAGGCTAAGGAGCGCCTGCAGCGGGAGGCCACGGACCGCGAGGAGCAACTTGCCACTGCTGCGACTGTGCGTGAAAGAGAGGTGGCTGGAAAGCTCATGGCAGCTGCCAAGGCTGTTTCGGGTGAGTATCTTCACTTACATTTTCTTGTCTTTCTTCTGCGGAGTTTTTGCTCATTGCTTCTCTTTATTGTCTCAGATGCCGCGGGCATCGAGTTTGACCGTGGTGCTCTGGAGCACGGGAGTGCTCTTGATGATGCTACTGCAGCGGTCGAAGATCGCTGCAGCACCGTCATCAGCTCACTTTCCAAGGCCAAGGAGGTCCTTGGCCGCTTCTACAGGGAGCCTGTCCCCAAGGGCGTGGCCCGTGATGATGTTGATACCCTGGCGGAGGCATTGTCAGCCGAAGCGCTTGCGGTGTACAAGCGCAAGCAAAAGGGCATCGACGCATCTGTCGGGATGGCGATGGCTTTGGCGGCTGGAGCGGAGCTGGACCTTCCCCAAATCACCTCCCGGATGCCGACGACTGCGGATGTGTAGGGTTCGCAGCATAGAAAACAAAAAATTTCCTACGATGGGAACTATGTACCAAGATCTATCTACTAGATACAAACAACGGGCGGATGTATATCCGTAGAGAACATACCCTTGAAGACCGACAAAGCTTAACGAGTTCAACTCGTGGTTGATGTAGACGATCTCTTGCCGATCTCAAGATCGAGAGGAAGTCCTAGCGCCGCAAAGCAGCAGCGCATCCGTGCTCGCACACACGTACAAGACACCGGGCAACCTCCGCCTCCTCGCTCCAACGATGCAGCGGAAGCACAACCCTTTCTTGCCGAATAGCCACTAGGACCATGTATCTCGCTAGTCCGAGACCATGGGGGATAAATTCTAGAGGGGGAGAGAGATCCTTCACGAGGAGGTGTGTGAGACAAGTGAGGAGGGGGTCTCCTTTTATAGGAGGAGGGGGGCACCCAAGGGGGTGGCCGCCGACCATGGGGGATGCCCCTCCCCTCCTTCATTCATGTGGGTGGACACTCCACTCACAAAATGGCCCTTCAATTTTCTCCACTCAAAAGTCCACTCAAATTCCCATTAAATTTCCACCAAATTTAATGCAAACTCTCATTAAATAAAACTCTTTTATTTTATTCAGAATTTTGTCAATTACTTTAATGACAAACATTCACAAATAACCCCTTGCTAGAATTCCATTTCACATGCATAACCACTTTATGCAATTTCACCCGAAAACCTGTTTCGGTATCTAGTGAAATAAATTCCTGCGCTTGTTTATTCTTTCGGCATGAAACATTTGCTCCAACTGGATGCCATTGTCCCTTAAGTGTGTCACCCTACGGTTCGCGAATAATGCGGACATGATCGAGACCCTTCTCCGATCAATAATCAGTAGCGGGACCTTGAGATCCATACTGACTCCCACACATTCAACGATGACTTTTCCTGTGATCGTCGGAACCTTTTACGCTTGTATCTTAATCCCTTTGTTTCACGATATATTACATGTCCGAGATTCGATCATCGGTATCTCCATACCTAGTTTGATCTCGTTACTGACATGCACTCTTTTCTCGTTCCCGTGATATAACATTCTAGTGATCAAATCACTTGCTTGCAAGCTAACCAATGTGATATCACCGAGAGGGCCCAGAGCATATCTATCCGTCATCGGGATGAACAAATTCCACTCTTGATCCATGATTCTCAACATAACAATTTAGAAGATTTGAAGCCATCTTTATAATCACCTAGTTACGGAGTGACGTTTGATGTCAACAAGAAACTCTTCCGGTGTTAGTGATTGGCATGATCTCATGGTCTAAGGATTAGGATTACTTCGTAGTTTGTTTATAGCAATATAAACTCAATGACTTTGATCGTAATGCTATACTTCGGATGAATGTTCATCACACCATTACACTAATGTTGTGATCTCGTTATTAACAACATCCAATGTCTATGATCAGGAAACCGTGATCATCTTGTTAATCAACGAACTAGTTTATGAGAGAGGCATAACTAGGAACTTTCTGTTTGTTTATTAAACACACATGTATTAACGTTTCCGTATTAATACAATTATAGCATGCAAAATAAACATCTATCATATACTTGGAATACACATAATAAACATTTTATTATTGCCTCTCATGGCATATTCCCTTCAGTCTCCCACTTGCACTAGAGACAATAATATAATTACATTGTGATGTATCTAACACCCATGGAGTTCTGGTGTAGATCATGTTTTGCTCTAGGGAGAGTTTTAGTCAACGGATCTGCTACATTGAGATCCGTATGTACTTTACAAATCTTTATATCTCCATCCTTGACATGCTCGCGGATGGAGTGAAACCGGCGCTTAATATGCTTGGAATGCTTGTGAGACCTTGGATCTTTGGCATTGGCAATGGCACCATTGTTGTCACAATAGATCACCATTGGGTCCAACGCGTTTGCAACCACACCTAGTTCGGATATGAACTCCTTCATCCAAACTGCTTCCTGAGCCGCTTCTGAAGCAGCAACATATTCGGCCTCCGTTGTTGATCCCGCCACCACAGGTTGTTTGGAGCTCCTCCAACTAACCGCACCGCCATTCATGAGAAATACGTATACGGATTGAGACTTAGAGTCATCCAGATCGGTGTCAAAGCTAGCATCGACATAACACTTAGCGACGAGCTCTTCTTCACCTCCGTATATAAGAAACATATCCTTAGTTCTTCGCAAGTACTTAAGGATATTCTTGACCGCTTTCCAGCATTCTGAACCTGTATCCGATTGGTACCTACTAGTCAAACTAATAGCATGTGCCACATCCGGTCTTGTACATAGCATGGCGTACATTATAGAGCCTATGGCTGAAGCATAGGGGACCTTCTCCATTATCTCTCTCTTTCTTCCGCCGAAGCCGGACTTTGAGTCTTACTCAATGTCGTGCCTTGTGTCATAGGTAAGAACCCCTTCTTACTATTTTCCATTTTAAACTTCTTTAAAATCTTATCAAGGTATGTACTTTGCGATAGCCCTATTAGGCGCCTAGATCTATATCTATAGATCTTTATGCCTAATATGTATGACGCTTCACCTAGGTCCTTCATTGAAAATTTGCTGTTTAGATAACTTTTAACACTGTTTAAAAGATCTATATCATTTCCGATCAATAATATGTCATCCACATATAATATCAGAAATTCCACATTGCTCCCACTCACTTTCTTGTAAATACAAGCTTCTCCATAAGTTTGGACAAATCCAAACTCTTTGATCACCTCATCAAAGCGGAGATTCCAACTTCGTGATGCTTGCTTCAATCCATAGATGGATCGCTGAAGCTTGCACACCTTGTTAGCATCCTTAGGATCGACAAAACCCTTTGGTTGTATCATATACAACTCTTCCTCAATATTACTATTGAGAAACGCGATTTTTACATCCATCTGCCATATCTCATAATCGAAATATGCAGCAATTGCTAACATAATCCTAACTGACTTTAGCATCGCTACGGGAGAGAATGTCTCATCGTAGTCAACTCCTTGAATTTGTCGAAACCCCTTTGCGACAAGTCGAGCTTTATAGACGGTCACATTACCATCAGCATCAGTTTTCCTTTTGAAAATCCATTTGTTCTCCACGGCCTTTCGGTCGTGAGGTAAGTCCACCAAGTTCCAAACTTGATTTTCATACATGGATTCCATCTCGGATTTCATGGCTTCTAACCATTTGTTGGAATCCGGGATCATCATCGCTTCTTCATATGTCGCAGGGTCATCATTTTCATCAACCATGAAATTCATGACAGGATTTCCGTACAGCTCGGGAGCTGCACGCGTCTTGCTAGACCTGCGAGGTTCGGTAGTACTATCTTTCGGAGTTTCATGATCATTATCTTTAGTTCCCTCTTCAACAGGTGGAGCCAACTCCGGAACAACTTCTGACGCTGCGCTACTCGCCATACTTTGAAGAGTAGGTTCAATAACCTCTTCGAGTTCTACCTTCCGACTACTCACACCTTTCGCGAGAAACTCTTTCTCTAGAAAGGATCCATTCTTGGCAACAAAAACCTTGCCCTCGGATCTGTGATAGAAGGAATACCCAATAGTTTCCTTAGGGTATCCTATGAAGACGCATTTTTCCGCTTTGGGCGAGTTTATCCGGTTGAAGTTTCTTCACATAAACATCGCATCCCCAAACTTTAAGAAATGACAGCTTAGGTTTGTTTCCAAACCACAATTCATACGGTGTCTTTTCAACGGATTTAGATGGTGCCCGATTTAAAGTGAATGCAGCCGTTTCTAGTGCATAACCCCAAAATGACAACGACAAGTCCGTCAGAGACATCACAGATCGAACCATATCTAATAAAGTACGATTACGACGTTCCGACACACCATTTCGCTGTGGTGTTCCGGCAGGTGTGAGTTGTGAAACAATTCCACACTCCTTCATGTGAGTGCTAAACTCGTAACTTAGATACTCACCTCCACGGTCGGACCGTAGAAATTTGATCTTTCTATTACGATGATTTTCCACTTCATTCTGAAATTCCTTGAACTTTTCAAAGGTTTCAGACTTGTGTTTCATCAAGTAGATATAACCGTATCTACTCAAATCATCCATGAAAGTAACAAAATAACGATATCCACCTCGCGCCGACACACTCATTGGACCACATACATCAGAATGTATGATTTCCAATAAATCTGTCGCCCGTTGCATTGAACCGGAAAACGGCGTTCTAGTCATCTTGCCCATAAGGCATGGCTCACATGTATCAAATGATTCATAATCAAGTGATTCCAAAAGTCCATCCGAATGGAGCTTCTTCATGCGTTTAACGCCAATATGACCTAGACGGCAGTGCCACATATATGCGGATATATCATCATTTAGTTTAATCCTTTTAGCATCAACATTATGAATATGTGTAACATTATTATCGAGATCTAAAAGAAATAAACCATTCATCATCGGTGCATGACCATAAAAGATTTCATTCATATAAATGGAACAACCATTGTTCTCGGATTTAAATGAATAACCACTTCGCATCAAACATGATCCAGATACAATGTTCATGCTCAGTGCAGGCACCAGATAACAATTATTCAAGTTTATTACTAATCCCGACGGCAAGTGGAGAGGTAGCGTTCTGACGGCGATCACATCAACGCTTGATCCATTGCCGACACGCATCTTGACCTCACCCCTTGCTAGCGGTCGCTTGTTCCGCAACCCCTAATGCGAGTTACAAATATTAGCAACTGAACCGGTATCAAATACCCAGGTGCTACTGCGAGCACTAGTCAAGTACACATCAATAACATTTATATCATATATACCTTTGTTTGCCTTGCCGGCTTTCTTGTCTGCCAAATACTTGGGGCAGTTGCACTTCCAGTGGCCAGTCCCCTTACAATAGTAGCACTCGGTATCAGACTTAGGTCCAACTCGGGGTTTCTTTTCAGGCGCGGCAACCGGCTTGCCGCCCTTACTTCCCTTCCGTTTTCCCTTCTTGTCTTTCTTGAAACCAGTGTTCCTACTGATCATCAACACTTGATGTTCCTTTTTGAGCTCCACTTCTGCAGTTTTAAGCATTGACAGAAGCTCGGGGAGAGACTTCTTCATGCCTTGCATATTATAGTTCATCACGAAGCTCCGCAGAACACGATGGATGCCTAAGTCAATGGGAACCGATATTCCCAAGGACACAAGCTTATCGGCGTAACCCGACATCTTGAGTACATGCTCACTAACGGAGCTATGCTATTCCATCATGCAGCTAAAGAACTTTTCTGAAGCGTTGTAGCTCTCTACAGCAGCATGTGTGTCGAAAATCATTTTCAACTCACCCATTGTATCAAAAGCATTGCCGTTTTCGAACCGCTTTCGAAGTTCCGGCTCTAGCCCATACAATATGCCGCAATGAACTAAGTTGTGGTCCTCCTAACGAGTCTGATAGACATTCTTCTCCTCGTCAGGGGCATCATCTAAAGGTGGGGGGCCTAACGGTGCTTCTAGCACATATTGCTTTTGTGCAGTAGAGAGGAGAATCCTCAAATTCATGGCCCATTTGGTAAAGTTGCTACCGTTCGTTGCTAGTTTCTCTTTCTCCATGAACACATTGAAATTAAAAGCAGGTGGTGCCATCTACAACAGAATTTGTAAAGTTTAGACTAAGTGTATGATAGATTGAGTTCAACTAATCCATATTACGAATGAACTCCCACTCAAAAACGACATCCCTTATGCCTTTTTGGTGATTACATGAACCAAATCCACTATACCAAGTCCGATCATCATGTGAGTCGGTATAGCTTCAAAGGCGAGCATCAAATGGGCATCATATCAACTATATGACTCATGCTTAACCTTTCGGTCCGTGTTCCGAGGCCATGTCTGTACATGCTAGGCTCGCCAAGTTAGAACCTTAGTATTCGCGTGTGTAACTGTTTTACACCCGAAATATGGTTGTGGATCCAAGAAGACCCGATCATCACGTGATGTCTTGGAGCGACGAGAACATAATCGGTGCATACTAAAGGAAGAACACATTCTTATCTTGATATTTAAAAGAGGGATCATCTTATTATGCTAACAAAGCGCTATACAAGCAATATAATATGCTATCAAACAGCACATGTTTATTAGTAAAATGATATGGTTCCCGCATATGATCTCTATCATGTGCACCGTGGTATGATCACTATCATACCTATATGTGTAAGTCCAAGGTCTATGGAGATTACACGTTATGTATGTTGTAAGAGTATCATCTCATACTTCTACTTACAACATCACCATATCATAACACCAGCCCAGCAACAATCTAAACTAGACGCCTCTAATTTATCCATTGCAAGTTTTACGTGGCTTAGGGCTTTCGAGATAGAACCGTTCTTACCTATGAACATGAAGCACAACGAGGATAACCAAATTGTTGACAACTCACTTGCAAAATAGATATTGACTATAGTAGGAGAGACAGACACCCGCTAGCCACTTATGCAAACTAGTTGCATGTCAAGCGTGGAACAGGTTTCATGTGCGAGGACATATAAAGTTTGTCCGGGCCGCTTCATCCCACTATGCCACCAATATCCAAAATTACAACAAAGGAGCAACAAAATGATCATCATCGCCCACATACTCATATGTGTACTACCCGTGTAAAGTATCTACGCATAGATCCGGCTCTGATACCACTATAGGGTTCGCAGCATAGAAAACAAAAAATTTCCTATGATGGGAACTATGTACCAAGATCTATCTACTAGATACAAACAACGGGTGGATGTATATCCGTAGAGAACATACCCTTGAAGACCGACAAAGCTTAACGAGTTCAACTCGTGGTTGATGTAGACGATCTCTTGCCGATCTCAAGTTCGAGAGGAAGTCCTAGCGCCGCAAAGCAGCAGCGCATCCGTGCTCGCACACACGTACAAGACACCGAGCAAACTCCGCCTCCTCGCTCCAGCGATGCAGCGGAAGCACAACCCTTTCTTGCCGAATAGCCACCGGGAACATGTATCTCGCTAGTCCAAGACCATGGGGGATAAATTCTAGAGGGGGAGAGAGATCCTTCACGAGGAGGTGTGTGAGACAAGTGAGGAGGGGGTCTCCTTTTATAGGAGGAGGGGGGCACCCAAGGGGGTGGCCGCCGGCCATGGGGGCTGCCCCCTCCCCTCCTTCATTCATGTGGGTGGACACTCCACTCACAAAATGGCCCTTCAATTTTCTCCACTCAAAAGTCCACTCAAATTCCCATTAAATTTCCACCAAATTTAATGCAAACTCTCATTAAATAAAACTCTTTTATTTTATTCAGAATTTTTTCAATTACTTTAATGACAAACATTCACAAATAACCCCTTGCTAGAATTCCATTTCACATGCATAACCACTTTATGCAATTTCACCCGAAAACCTGTTTCGGTATCTAGTGAAATAAATTCCTGCGCTTTTTTATTCTTTCAGCATGAAACATTTGCTCCAACTGGATGCCAGTGTCCCTTAAGTGTGTCACCCTACGGTTCGCGAATAATGCGGACATGATCGAGACCCTTCTCCGATCAATAATCAGTAGCGGGACCTAGAGATCCATACTGACTCCCACACATTCAACGATGACTTTTCCTGTGATCGTCGAAACCTTTTACGCTTGTATCTTAATCCCTTTGTTTCACGATATATTACATGTCAGAGATTCAATCATCGGTATCTCCATACCTAGTTTGATCTCGTTACTGACATGCACTCTTTTCTCGTTCCCGTGATATAACATTCTAGTGATCAAATCACTTGCTTGCAAGCTAACCAATGTGATATCACCGAGAGGGCCCAGAGCATATCTATCCGTCATCGGGATGAACAAATTCCACTCTTGATCCATGATTCTCAACATAACACTTTAGAAGCTTTGAAGCCATCTTTATAATCACCTAGTTACGGAGTGACGTTTGATGTCAACAAGAAACTCTTTCGGTGTTAGTGATTGGCATGATCTCATGGTCTAAGGATTAGGATTACTTCGTAGTTTGTTTATAGCAATATAAACTCAATGACTTTGATCGTAATGCTATACTTCGGATGAATGTTCATCACACCATTACACTAATGTTGTGATCTCGTTATTAACAACATCCAATGTCTATGATCAGGAAACCGTGATCATCTTGTTAATCAACGAACTAGTTTATGAGAGAGGCATAACTAGGAACTTTCTATTTGTTTATTAAACACACATGTATTAACGTTTCCGTATTAATACAATTATAGCATGCAAAATAAACATCTATCATATACTTGGAATACACATAATAAACATTTTATTATTGCCTCTCAGGGCATATTCCCTTCAGGATGGATCTGAGGTAGCCTTCCCTACCTATTCTGCTCGTTGTAAGTGATATGGACCAAAGCTGAATGATCTGCAGGCCGAGTACGCACTACGACAGTAGGGGGAAGCCAAGACGAGGCAGTCCGGCTCCGAGGCTACTCAGGGTGTCGCATCTTAGGTGTTGTAGCTGTAGGATAGCTTTAGTTTTCTTTTGTTGTAATTATGTTGATGACCAAATCCTTGTGCCACGTAGTGGCCTTTTATGCACTTAATGAATTCTATTGAGATGTGTTCTCCTCTGTCTGAGTGTTCATGTCTGTTGCCTTTTTGCTGCTCTAGGGTTCTTCGGGTGCTGATTCCGTTGACGCCTCGCCTGCCGCGCGGCTGTGTCCATCCTTGGATGATTCGTCGCAGCTTGCATTCCTTCGGGACCGTGTTCGTAGTCTCGAGAAGGAGTTGCTTGGGGTGCGTGGCCATGCCGACGTTTGGAAGTCCAAGGCGGATCGTGGTTCGGCCAGAGAGGAGTACTTGATGGTAGAATTGCTTCGACTGTCTGAGCAGCTGCTGTGTAAGTTTTTTGGAGCTGCTGCTCGTTTCTTCGGATGCGTATGCTGGCCTTGCATCTTACTTTTGTGCGAGTATCGCAGGTGCTAACCTTGCTCCACGGGAGGAGAAAGAGTGTGTTGCTGTTCGGGTCAATTGTTTGACTCAACAGGACATGGAAGCTGGTGGGTTCTTCTGGATGGATCGCGACCGTGCCATGGCTCTGGCAACGGTGCAGGATCGCGTTCACCAAGTATCGCGCGTGCTTCGTCAAGTGCAGACTTCACTCTCGTCAGTTCTACATGTGATGTTTCCCCTGGATGATGTGCCAACAACCCTGTCCGGTTTTCTGTCTTGATTTCGGAGCGTGACTCGTGTCCAGGAATTGGTGAGGCAGCAGCTCATCGCGGGGGTGAAGGCTGCGCTGTCCCTTGTTAGGCTGCATCGTCCTGATGTAGATCTGTCTGCTATAGCGGCTAGGCCACCTCTTCGGCCGGATGGTGGCGAGTGGGATATGCGTCCGCATTATGCGGCTGTAAGGCAATATGCCGAGCAGGTCGTAGATTTGTTTGAGCAGCGTGCTCAAGTTATTCTTCAGAATAGGTAGTACCTGTAAAAGAGGTAGATGTAAAATTTGTATATTTCGACTGGGCATGTTGTGCCCTTTGTTATAAAGGTTTGTTTGAGCACGCAGTGCTTTTATTTGAGTACGTGTCCTTTTCATTAGCATGACGCTGTCAGCTACTCAGGTTTACACGTGTTATCCTCAGTCGATGAAATCGTGAGGTGGGGGGAGCCCCCGAGTGCGTTTGTAGCATGAAGTAAAGTTGCAAATAGCGAACGAAATTTTGGGGCGAGACACTTAGCTTTATTTATATCGTAATGGAGGAAGTACATTGTTCGGCTGAATAGCCTTGGCTTGAAAAGCCTTGTTGAAAGTAAAGGGGTAGGTAGCTAGGGGTAGAATCGTCGCAGGTGTGCGATGTTCCATGGGTTGGAGTATGCGACTCCAGACTCCACGTGCTTGAGACGATAGGCGCCACCTGGGATGACTTCGGTGATGATGTAGGGTCCTTCCCATGGCGACTCGAATTTCTTCGGTCGCTCTTGCTTGAGTCGCAAGACAAGGTCTCCTTCGACGAAGGACCTTGGGCGCAGCCGGCGGCTGTGGTAGTTGCGGAGACTCTGCTGGTACACCGTTGATCGAGCTGCTGCTACGTCTCTTGCCTCGTCGAGTGTGTCGACGGCGTCTTCGAGTGCAGCCGTGGATTCGGCTTTGCTGTAAGCGACGACCCGGGGGGCCTGGTGGCGTACTTCGGCTGGTAGCACGGCTTCGCCTCCGTGCACCATGAAGAACGGCGTGTAGCCGGTGGAGCTGTTTGGCGTGGTGCGCAAACTCCATAGAACAGATGGTAGCTCTTCCGTCCAGGCTCTGGCCTTTCGTTCGAGTGGGCTCATGAGGCGCTTCTTGATGCCATCGCCGATTAGGCCGTTGGCTTTTTCGACCTGCCCGTTCGTTTGCGGGTGAGCCACTGAGGCGTATGTGATGTTGATCCCGAGGCCTTCACGGAAGTCTTGGAATTCTTTGGAGATGAAGTTCGATCCATTGTCGGTGATGATGCTGTGCGGTACGCCGAACCTGTAGACAATGGATTCAAAGAACTTTACGGCGATCTTGCCCTTTTGGTTGGTGGCCGGCATGGCCTCGACCCACTTGGTGAATTTGTCGACTGCGACCAGGAGGTAGACGTGCCCCCTTTCGAGGACTTTGGCAGTTTGCCGATCATGTCGAGGCCCCATTGAGCAAAA
This sequence comes from Avena sativa, assembly GCA_916181665.1. NCBI lineage: Eukaryota > Viridiplantae > Streptophyta > Magnoliopsida > Poales > Poaceae > Avena > Avena sativa. The sequence continues at coordinate 25,773,759 of OV702286.1, read as the reverse complement.
GGCCAGGCTATAGGGATGGGTCTGAGCTATGACCCGGGTGCGTGTGGTTTGTCGGCGAACCTTTGGCACCCGTTGCATCTTCGGACGATGTCCTTTGCGTCGTTCATGGCCGTTGGCCAATAGAATCCAGCTCGTAGAGCTTTGGCAACAAGGGAGCGGCTGCCTGCGTGATGGCCGCAGATGCCCTCGTGGATGTCTTGGAGGATGGTTTTCCTGTCACCGATGGTGACGCACCTTTGTAGTACACCCGTAATACTGCGCTTGTATAGCTCGCCATTGATGATGGTGAAGGCTTTTGACCAACGAGATATGCACCGGGCATCCGTCGGACTGTCAGGCAGTTCTCCGTTTATCAAGAACTGGAGGTACGGACGCGTCCAAGTTTCTTCGACTGCCATGACCTGCATCAGGTTGACCATGGCGACCTCTGTGTCCAGTTTCTCGGGTCCTTCGTGTCCTTCGGGCAGCGTAGCCCCCGAGTGTTCTGCTTCTTCGGGTGATCCCTTGGGGAATTTCCGCTTGATGGATGGCACGCAGATCTGTTTGAGGAACACACCCGGTGGCACCTTTGCGTAGGTGGAGCCGATGTTGGCGAGTCTGTCGGCTTCCTCGTTGCTTTCTCTTCCAACGTGCCGAAGCTCGCAGCCGTCGAATTCTCCTTCGAGTGCGTTGTAGAGTGCACGGTACGCGATCATGTTTTCGGCGTGTGCGTCTGGAGGGAATATGCCCGAGAGGCAATAATAAAGTGGTTATTATCGTATTCCTTATTTATGATAAATGTTCATTTTACATGCTATAATTGTATTAATACGGAAACGTTAATACATGTGTGTTTTATAAACTAGCTCGTTGATTAACATGATGATCAAAGTTTCCTGATCATGGACATTGGATGTTGTTAATAACGAGGTCACAACATTAGTGTAATAATGTGATGAACATTCATCCAAAGTATAGCATTACGATCAAAGTCATTGAGTTTATATTGCTATAACAACTTACAGAGTGATCCTAATCCTTAGACCATGAGATCATGTCAATCACTAACACCGGAAGAGTTTCTCGATGACATCAAACATCACACCGTAACTAGGTGATTATAAAGATGGCTTTAGAACTACTAAAGTGTTATGTTGAGACCCATGGATCGAGAGTGGAATTTGTTCATCCCGATGACGGATAGATATGCTCTGGGGCCCCTCGGTGATATCACATTGATTAGCTTGCAAGCAAGTGATTTGATCACTAGAATGTTATATCACGGGAACGAGAAAAGAGTGCATGTCGGTAACGAGATCAAACTAGGTATGGAGATACCGATGATCGAATCTCGGACATGTAATATATCATGAAACAAAGGGATTAAGATACTAGCGTAAAAGGTTCACACGATCACAGAAATCATCGTTGAATGTGTGGGAGTCAGTATGGATCTTCAGGTCCCACTACTGATTATTGATCGGAGAAGGGTCTCGATCATGTCCGAATTATTCGCGAACCGTAGGGTGACACACTTAAGGGATGCCGACACCATTCGGAGCAAATGATATGCCAGAAAAAGAAAAAGGAAAGTGTAGGAATTTATTTCACTAGACACCGGAACTGTTTCAGTTGAAATTGCTGAAACTGGTTCTGCATGTGAAATTGAAATGTTGTAAGCGGTTTTATGTGAATGTTTGTTAATTAAAGTAATTAATAAAATTCTGAATAAATAAATAAAAGATTTTTATTTAAATGAGAGCTTGCATTAAATTTGGTGGAAATGTAATGCATGTGAGTGGATTTTTGAGTGGAGGCTTTTTAATGGGAGTGGAGGCTTTTCATTTTGAGTGGGAGCTCCACCCACATGAATGTGGAAAAGGTGGGGGCAGCCCCCATGGCTGGGCGCCATGCCCCTTGGGTGCCCCCCCTCTCCCCTATAAAAGTCCCCCCTCTCCTCCTCTCAAAGCACACCTCCTCGCGAAGGATCTCTCTCCCCCCTTTAGAATTTCCCCATGGTCTCGGATCAGCGAGATACATGTTCCTGGTGGCTTTTTCTGAAAGGATTTGTTGCTTCCGCTGCTTCGCTGGAGCGAGGGCGCGGAGGTTGTCGGGGTACCCGTACGTGTGTGCGATCACGGATGCACCACTGCTTTGAGGTGCTGGACTTGATCATACTGGACCGGCTGGACCAGATGGACTTCATCACGATCTTGAGATCGGCAAGCGTTCGTCTACATCATCCACGAGTACAACCTCGTTAACGCTATTCGGTCTTCGAGGGTATGTATTCTATGGATGTATATCCACCCGTTGCTTGTATCTAATAGATAGATCTTGGTACATAGATATTCCCATCGTAAGAAATTTTTTGTTTTCTATGCTGCGAACCCTACAGCGTCGCACTCGTTCATCGTCTGCTGGACGATGAGGTTGGAGTCACTGTAGATGACCAGGCGCGTTGCGCCACAGATCTTTGTCATCCTCATGCCGTGGATGAGGGCTTCGTATTCGGCCTCGTTGTTGGAAGCTCGGAATTTCATCCGGAGGACGTACTTCATCTGGTCGCTCTGCGGGGAGGTCAGTATGACCCCGGCTCCTGCTCCAGCTTCACGCTTGGAGCCGTCGAAGTGCACCGTCCATGACTGCGACATGTCTAGGATGTCTGGCAGCTGCAGCTCCATCCAATGTACGAGGAAGTCCGGGAGGACTTGAGATTTGATTGCGAGTCGCTTCTCATAGATGATGTCCAGGGGTGACAGCTCGATGCCCCACAGGGCAACGCGTCCTGTGGCCTCTGGGTTATTCAGGATGCTATTCAGGGGTGCTTCGTTGACGACCATCACCTGGTGCTCCTGGAAGTAATGGCTCAGCCGTCGAGCCGTCATGAACACGCCGTAGGCGAGTTTCTGGTAGTGAGGGTACCTCTGTTTTTTCGGCGTCAGTACCCCGCTGAGGTAGTAGATTGGGCGTTGGACCCCATGGGTCTTGCCTTCTTCGGGTTGTTCGACCACTAGCACGGTGCTGACCACCTGATGTGTGGCTGCTATGTACAGTAGCAGAGGCTCGCCCTCCTTTGGCGTGACCAAAACGGGCGAGGTGGAGAGTAGCCGTTTGAGGCTTTCGAATGCATCGTCGGCTTCGGGCGTCCACTCGAATTTATCTGCCTTGCGTAGTAGCTGGTAGAATGGCAGGGCCTTCTCGCCCATGCGGCTGATGAACCTGCTCAACGCCGCTATTCGTCCTGCGAGCTGCTGGACACCTTTGAGGTTTTTCGGCTTCTCCATTGCCATGATGGCCCTGGTTTTCTTCGGGTTCGCCTCGATCCCTCGCTGAGAGATGAAGTACCCAAGTAGCTGGCCCGATGGGATGCCGAAGGCGCACTTTTCGGGGTTGAGCCTGATCCTGTAGCGATCAAGGTTATCGAACGTCTCGCGGAGATCGTCGATGAGCGTTCTTGCCTCCCTGGTTTTGATGACTATGTCGTCGACATAGACTTGGATGTTGCGACCGATCTGGTCCTTGAGGCATGCTTGCATGCATCGCTGGTACGTGGCACCTGTGTTCTTTAGCCCGAAGGGCATTGTGTTGTAGCAGAACACTCCGAACGGTGTAATAAACGCCGCTTTCTCTTGATCTTCGACCTTGAGTCGAATCTGGTTGTAGCCTGAGTAGGCATCGAGGAAGGAGAGTTTCTCACATCCTGCGGTCGAATCGATGATTTGGTCGATCCGAGGAAGAGGGAAGTGGTCCTTTGGGTAGTGCTTGTTCAGCGACGTGAAGTCCACGCACATCCGCAGGATATCAGTGTCTTTCTTGGGAACCATCACTGTATTTGCGAGCCACTCGCTTTCTTTGATCTCCCTGATGAAGTCTGCGGCGAGTAGGCTGTTTATTTCCTTCCCGATGGCTTCGGCCCGTGGCTCGGACAGTCTCCGGATGGACTGCTTGACGGGCTTGGTGTCTGGAAAGACGTTGAGTGCGTGCTCGGTGAATTCCCTGGGAACTCCTGGCATGTCCGCAGGACACCAGGCGAAGATTTCCCAGCGCTCACGGAAGAATTCGACGAGCGCGCTTTCCTATGCGGGGCTGAGGTCGTTGGCGATCAGCGCCGTCTTGGAGGCATCCGTCGGATGGACCTGCACCTTCTTTGTGTTGACGGTGGAGTCGAAGGACATGTCAGGTGCGTTTTGTCGTGCGACTGGGGGTGCCCCATTGTCTGTCACCTCGCGGAGCCTTACGAGCTCCTCTTGCATGCCGAATGATTGGGAGATTCTGTTGAAATCCCTGTCGCATTGGTCCGATCGGGTGAAGCTCCCGTGGATTGTGATGACGCCCTTTGGTCCTGGCATCTTGAGTAGCAGGTATGCATAGTGTGGGACAACCAAGAACCATGCGAATGCTACACGCCCGAGGGTGGCGTGGTATTATGATGGCCAGTCCACCACTTCGAATTCGAGTTGCTCGAGTCAGAAGTTGTCTGGCTTGCCGAAGATGACGTCGAGCCATATTTTGCCTAGGAGGAATATGCCCTTTCCTGGGACAATGCCGTGGAACGTTGTGTCTGACTGTTTGAGGCTGCACTGCGGGATCCGCATTGCTGCTAGAGTACTTGCGAACATCAGGTTGATGCCGCTGCCGCCGTCATGAAGACGCGGCTCATCTGAAACCTCCGATCTGCGCCTCCAGCACCAGGGCAGCATGACCTGGGCGAGGGATCTAGCAAGGGTGATCCGAACGACTGAACGTGATGCAGGACTCCGATCCGCTGAGGTACTCAGGGATGGCGGGTGGAGTTGCCACGGCCAGGTTGACCTGTCGGGTGATTTTCTTCTGCACCCTATTCGTGGGGCGCCCCTTCTGGATCATCAGTGCTCCTTTCGGCGGGGGACACCCGTTCCCAGCGTTGTTCTGTGCTGGTGCGACTGGTTGGTTCGGGCCTCCTACAGGTGGCGGTGGAGGAGCTCCATGCGCTATCTCACCTGGCGCAGGTGCGTTCCTTAATCCAGGAAGTGGAGCTTGCTGCCTCATCTGGACCATGCTTTCGCTGAGTTTCTGGAACTCGCGACAGTCCTTGAGCATGTGGCTTGCCTTCTTCTTGCCATCCTGCTTGTTGATGTAGAAGTGGATGGTGCATGGACCCAAAAGTTTTTCGTATGCTGAGGGTCCGTTATCGCGGTCGCGGCGCTGCCACGACTGTGCTGGGCGTCCTCCGTCGCGGAAGTTTCCTCCGCGGTATCCTCCGCTATTGCGGTTGGTGTCGTTGCGGCGATCGGCGTAGCCGGCCGCGACCATGTCAGGTCCATCGCGATCGTCGTAGACGCGCGATCTTCTCTTGCTACGGCGCTCTCGTCGTCAGCCGTAGTCGTCCTCTTCTTACGATTGTGCTCGGTGGATGGAATCTTTGCCGTCAGCCCACCTATTAGCGATGTCCATGAGGTGGTAGAGTGTTCTGGGCTTGACGCGCCCGAGTTCCTCCTTGAAGTCTTGGCACTTGACGCCGTCCCTGAAGGCGTCGATAGCCCTCTCTTCGGAGATGTGCGCTGCGGAGTTCTTGGTGTTGGACCAGCGTAGTATGTACGAGCGAATGGATTCGCCCGTTCGTTGAGTGCAGGCCCGCAACTCTTCGATTGAGGCGGGCCTCTTGCTGGTGCCCTTGAAGTTTCAGATGAAGCTGTAAGCTAGCTCATCCCAACTTCGTATGGACCCTGAAGATAGGTTGCTGAGCCAGATCCGGGCCGCTCCTGTCAGCTGCAGCTGAAGGCATTGCATGGCGGTTTCCTTGTTTCCGCCGTGCAATTTGACGGATGACAGGTGGTCGCTGAGCCATGCCTTTGGGTCTTGTGTGCCGTCGAACTTCGGAGTATCCGAATGAAGCTTGAAATTGCGCGGCATCCTTGTTCGTCGAACAGATCTGCTGAAGCATCGGGCTCCGCAGAGTTCTCCTTCGTCTTCGTCCATCTCGGATTCAGACGAGCATGCGCGCTTGGCTCGCGCTTTGTCGATTTTGCGCTGTGTGAGAGCGTCCCTGGCGTCGTAATCGCGGTTGCGGTGACGCGAACTCTTGTTCCTTCGAGGAAGGTCATGGTCCTCTTCTTCGGATGAAGGGGTGGGGCTACGGTCGAACCTGACCGGAGCTTTCTTCTTCGGCTCCGTAGGAGCTTCCTGGTGGAGCGCAGCTCCGATGAGTCCGAGTCCGGTAAGTGCATACTTGTGCATGGCTCTTTTCGGGTCCCCCTCCGGTGGTGGGTGGGCCACGAGGTACGCAGTGGCTGCCATGATCACAGCCTGCGGCGTTTTCGGGATGACGTTGCCGTCGGCGTCCATCTCCATAAAGGATGAGTGGAGGGTTTGGGTCACCTCATGACGCTCCTTGGGATCCATGTTCTCCATCCGAGAACGGTGCTTGTTGCCCTGGTTGTCGTTCGAGCTGGAGCCGATGCCCATGGCGGAGAGCACGGCTTGTCGCGCGCTGGACTCTGAGGCTACTTGCTTGCGTTTGTCAAGCACCTACTGCATCTTGACCTGCTTCTTGTGCTCCTCGATCAGGAGCAGATGGTAGGCCATCAGCAGATCCCGGGAGGAGTCTGCAGGCAGGACTATGTTGCCCGCCACGGCGTTGCGTGCCTGGGCCCATCCTTCTTTGCTAAGGCGGATGACATGGCCTTTGTTGTCCCCTTCGGGTGGGGGGACTGGCTTCTTCTGTTCCCGCCGTTTCGATCTGGCGGGTTAGGTGTCGGGTTGGGCGGCGGGTTGGGTGTTTGCTGATCCACATCGCTCTGGATGACTACGGCGCATTGGTAGCGTTCGTAGATTGGTCTGCTGTTGCCGCAACTTTCGGATCCGGAACCGTAGGTCCCTTCATCCGATGGCGGATCGCACAGATCAGAGTTGCAGCTGTTGCTGTCGTAGGAATCATCTGTTGATGATGTTGTGCGTAGCACAGGGTGCGGGGTCCATGAAGCGGGCCTGATTGATGGTAGGGGCACCCGCTCAGGGAGGCGGAGAGTGCCAGTTTGCCCCACCTGGAAGCAGAAGCTCCCGAACAGGATCTCGAGTCCGTCGCCTACGGGCTCGAAGTCCTTCATGGTGGCTGGTGAGTGGGCGGTGAAGTCGAAAGTGCCGAAGAGGAGGTGACTCTCCGTCGCCACAGAGTTGTAGATCGATCGGGTTGGGACCGTCACGATGGCACAATCAGCGCCCCCAATTCCCACAGACGGCGCCAATTGACGAGGTTTGATCTCATCAATGCCCATTGTTATGGACTTGGGTTTTGGAGAAGATGGGGATGCTGGAGATCGTGGAACGGTTAGCAAACAAGCAACACGGGGACACAAGGTTTACCCAGGTTCAGGCCCCCGGAGGGAAAACCCTACTCCTGCTTGTCTGCTCTTGATTATGGCGGAACCGAAGGTTACATGGGTGCGCAGATGCAATTTGGCGTGGAGGTGTGTATGCGAAAGTATGAGGAGAGGATCTAGGTCGTGCCCTCCTGGCCTTTATATAGACTCAGGCAGGTCCCGGGCATAGACCTAGTCGGTTACAGGTTCTAGGGTTTTACCCCTTTGAATTTCCTATCTACTCTAGTCTTGCTCTCCAAGGATCCGAAAGCGTCATGGGCCTTGGCCACCCGAAAATCTTCATGGGCCGGTGTATAATTGCCGTGGGCCTTTCTTGGGCTGGACCAGGTATGCTGAGATCATGTACCTGCGGGGTATAACCATGTCACCATCCGAGACTCCGAACAACATTCGATCTCTTACTCATCATTCCATAACTACTCAACAACATCGAATCCTTAAGTGTGTCTCCCTACGGTTCGTGAATTACGCGGACATGATCGAGACACTTCTCCGAACAATAACCAATAGAGGAATCTGGAAATTCATATGGCTCCCACATATTTCTATGATTACTTTGCGATCGAATGAACCACTTACATACGATACCAATTTCCCTTTGTCTCACGATAGTTTACTTATCCGAGGTTTTGATCGTCGGTATCTCTGCATACCTAGTTCAACCTCGTTACCGATAAGTACTCTTTTCTCGTTCCCGTGGTATGTGATCCCTTGTGAGCCAGTCACATGCTTGCAAGCTAATTGGATGATATTCCACCGAGAGGGCCCAGAGTATATCTATCCGTCATATGGATGGACAAATCCCACTCTTGATTCATGTGTCTCAACCCATACTTTCCGAACACTCAATGCCACCTTTATAGCCACCCAGTTACGGTGTGGTGTTTGATGTCATCAAAGCATCCTTCCGGTGATGGTGATAAGCATGATCTCATGGTCGAAGGAATTAGGTTACTATGTATCAGAAAGCTTATAGCAATTGAACTATTAAAATGACTTGATCTTTATGATACGCTTATCTACAGGAGTATGTCCATCATACCATTCTCCTAATGATATGATCTTGTTGTTAATAACATCTCAATGTTCATAATAGGGAAACCACAATCATCTATTAACCAACAAGCTAGTATTATGAAGAGGCTTTACTAGGGACTCTAATTTAGTTTACAAATCACACAAGTATTAATGTTTCCTGGTTAATATTGTTATAGCATGAATGTAAATATTTACATAAACACAAAGATATAATAATAACTACATTTATTATTGCCTCTAGGGCATATCTCCAACATCTCTCTCTCCCTCTCTCTCTCTCTCTCTCCTCTTGCCACCCTTTTTGTTAAATGCACCTAAACATAAAACGAAACCATTCTATTCCACTTTTTTGGCCCAACGAAATATAGAATAGAACCATTTAATTACACATTTTTGGTCCTATCCAAACACAAGAACGGAACCGACCCATTCCATTGGAATGGAACCATGACATTGGTTCCACTTTGTTTCCGAACCGAACACACCAGTTATTCTCTCAGAGCGCGAGGGCGACATGTCTATCTGTTTCATGAAAACTCAAGCACGAGAAAACTTTGACCAAGCTTATTTGTAGAAACAAAATAGCAACAATTATTATAACACAATGTAGATATAGTATGAAAATGCATTGATTAATCTATCTAATAAGATTTATTTGTTATTGTAGATGTTGATATTTTTCTTAAAGCTTGGTCTTCTTTTACATGATTTGATTTTGATAAATTATATAATAAGTTTTAAGAGGTAGTATGTGGAGGATAGTGTCTACCATCTCCGGTACAAGGATTACCACCTGTGCTACTTTTTCTTTCAGTTTTCAACACTTTATTTTGTGAAATTCCACCTATCTATTAATACTCATGAACAATATTATAGAGATTAAAAATAGGTCATTAGGGCACGTAGAGACGACTACAAACATTAGCGTGAGTCAAAGGCGCGCCGCTGTCCTTGCCCTCAATGACCAGAGCCGAGCAAAACTTGTTGTAATAGAGTTTGTTATAGTAGATAAAAGGGAAGTTGTCGTGCTAATTCCACAATGAACCAGCACACCAGAGCCAGCAACCATCACCGATGATAACAACCGTAGATCGGAAGAGACTAGTCTAAAACAACACCAACGACCATGAAAAAAATCGGATCCTAGGAGATCCATCGCACACACGAGTCCAAGCATATGCCAGCCAGACTACTGTCTCCCAAGCGGTGGCTAAAGGATGGCGTCTAACTACATTGGCTTCCTGATGGAACCTAGTCCCAAAACCAATACATGGTGGCACGAGATCTACGACCACCGGTGGAGGCTATTGCCGAAGGAGCGGGCGTCCCCCTTGTGGGCCACTGACGAGAACGACGAGTGGTGGCGCAACCTCTTTCGTGTGCGGTAGACAGAGGACATGGCGAACCTCGATGTCCTCACCGGGGCGCCGAGCACCTACAACGAGGCGGGCACCTGTAGTGGTGCGACGCGCCGGGACGCACCCTCGATGTCGTCATCAAGCACATTAGGCACGACGACCCTCGCTTGGAGATGCCATCGCCACCATGAGCGCCCTAGTGGCTCGGGCTACGATGGAAACATCACGATCCTCCTCACGCTCGTCGTCTTCCGGGCCGGCGCGCTCTTCCTCGCGCTTGGCGTATTTTGAGCCGGCACACTCATCCTTGCACGCCTCCTCCTACCCCGCCTCCAAAGGTAGGTGAAGGAACTGGGATGAGACAGACGGGTAGTTTGCAGTGGCCACCAACCTTTGCCAATAATAGCGGCGGTTATGGCTCGACTTGGATGAATTCTGTGAATGATCACAACGCCAGCGGGGGATGATTGAGGAGGCGATCGATGCATCCATCGTGGGGGAGCTAGTCGACCTGACGTGCTATGACGACGGCGCCGGGCCCATCAGCGTCATCAAAGACAAGCCCACTGACGAGCCTACGAGCGTGGAACATCGATGACGACTTCCGCCTTTCGTTAAATTCCGTTTGTTTTAGCTAAATTTCATCCAAACCTTGTATAATGCAATGAAGTTTGAATGAAATTTTTAAATTTTCGTTTGTATTCAATTTTTTCAAAAATGTGTTTTGAGCACACGGCTGGGAGTTGTTGGGCGGAAACATGACACAATTCGGCGGCGGCTCCCAAGCTACCGATCCAATGCTTTTGCCGCATGAAGGGACTGGATATGCTCTTATTAGTTTAAATTTTAGGAAACGACACATATCACCCAGGGGATCGAACCAAAAGATCCCCTGGGTCGCTATAGCTAGCGCGAGGCGGAGGCTAGCTCTCGTCTTCTACCTACGAAAAAAACCTACGCCGCCGTTGCAACACTGCTCCCGCCCGAGGCAAGCACCCGCCCGCCCCGCCGCACCCCTGCCCCGCGTCCGCCCCATCCTTTCATTTCGAGCCACCGCCGTACCGGAGCCCTGGCCGCCGCCCCTGCCCCACGTCTACCCCATCCTCTGATTTCGAGCTGCCGCCGGACCGGAGCCCTGGTCGCGTCCCTGCTGCCTTTCTCTCGCCGGGAAGCCGTATTGCCACCTCGCAGCGCCGCCAGCGTGCCCCGCCCTCGCCATGGGACTCGAACTCGCGTCCTGGGAGCCCCGCAGCAGAGCAGTAGCCAGGGGAGGGTGAGGTGGGCGCCGCTGCCTTGCGCCGCTGGCCGCCGCCGCCCTTGCTGCTTGACGCCCGCCTGCTTCGCCCCCTCCCATGGCGTCGCCCATGGACAAGGACACTGCTATGCTACTACTATGGTGTTGTTCTCGGTGTGAATTTTTTTTTGATTTTGCTACTCACTCATAATTATTCTGCTACCATCGTTTCACGGCTTTGCGCCACAGGAAGGATTTATTTGCTATAATTATTCTAGAAATTTGCATCATAGTCTCTGACCGGATGATTTTAGGTACAATGCTACAATGATATAATGTTTTTGCTACACGCGTTTTGTAATTTTGCTACCCTAGGTATACGACGATGCTATCATAGGCATACGGTTAAGCTATCAGTTTTAGGGACGGTTCTACAAAACGGATCTACAAAGTTGCTACCATGCCCTCGAGCTCGGGTTTTTGCTACCCTAGGCATGAGGGGGTGCTACCATAGGCATATAGTGGTGCTACCAGCTTCAGGTGGCGGACTCCGACGAGATATCCGGCGAGTCTCCGGCGAACTTGGATTTGCTACAATAGGACATTTTTTCTGCTACAACCGTTTAGTGGTTTTGCTACTATAGCGCAAAGTTTTTGCTACAAGTTCTCCGGCGAGGTCTCCCGGCGAAAGTCTCCGGGATTCTCCGGCCAAGTCGATTTTGCTATATTAGTTCAATATTTTCGCTACATGGTCTCCGGCAAACTCTCCGGCGAGATCTAGTATGCTTGTTCTTTTTCTGGACTGAACTGTTTTCTGCTAAATGTAGCAAAAGCGGGATTATTTGTAGCAAAAACATGACTGTTTGTAGCAAAAGCGGGATTTGAAATTTTTTAAGGGAACATGTGTCAGCAAGGGGAGGCGGGGGATCCGGAGGAAATATCCCGTGGGGGACGCGTAGAACTCCCCCGCGCTCGCGTCCCACGGGTGTAGGGCCGTTGGATGATTTCGATCCAGTGCGTACCGATTTGCTTGGCCCCACTAGCCCACGGTCCTGGTAAAAATAAACATATGCCTTATCCCTTCCTCAATTCTGGTCAAACTCATCTTCTCCATAGCTCCTTCTTCGATCCCACCGCCCGGCCCCCATGCTGCAGTGGCGCTTGCCTAGGCGACCTGCTGCTGCGTCGAACCCCGTCGTCGCGCATCTGCATAGGCTGCTGCGTCCGTGTGTGGCCTGTTGAGCCGCCGCCGCGCCCCAAAGCCGCCGCCGCCTCCCGTCCCTGCTACACCGCTTCAGCGGTGGCGACGCTCTGCTACATCCGCGGCGGGGTCTGCTATAGCGGCTGCAGGGGTCTGCTGCGCGGCTCGGCGCTCTGCTACAAGCGGCGCCGGGGGTTTGCTATATCAGCGGCGGCGGTCTGCTACATACGCGACGGGGGTTTGCTACAAGAGGCGCCGGGGGTCTGCTACAGCGGCGGGGGCACTCTGCTACATGCTACATCGCGCTCTGCTACATCGGCGGCGGTGCTCGCTTCAGCTGGCGATGCCCTGCTACAGCTTCGGCACTTGCTATAGCGGCGGCGCTCTGCTACAAGCCGCGGCGGGGGTTTGCTACCACACGCGATGCTACAAAAGGCCTGCCGGCGCTGCTACGAGCGGACGCCGGTGTTGCTGCAAGCAGTCCGTCACCGTCGTCGACGTTGCTCCAGGCCGTTGTTGTGGTCTCTGTAGCCTACAGGTTGGTTTGTGTGCTGCTGTAAGCGCCGGCTCCGTTGTCAACTGAACTGGGCGATACAAACTTCGCCTCTCTCGGTGGCGGTCGCTGCTCACGGCGGAGCTCCGCCACTCCCTATGGTGTTTGATGCTCAGAGCCGTACATGGATGCCTGGTTTTTGGCCCTTTTGCGTGTGAGTTGGGGAAAGAGATGAGAGCAGAAAAAATAGAAGAATCTGGACGGTTAACAGTGGCGACATCCAACGGCCGTGGACCTGGGGATGGGGGTTTTGATCCAAGGGGACGCCTAGGACGGTCCTTTCTTTTTGCTTTGCTCTTACTTTTTTTTGGTGCGCCGTTGAACAAGGCAATGACAAAAGGCTAGATGACTGAAAGATGAACAGAGACCTCCGTATGCCTGTGACATCATTTGATCGGAGGAGAGATGACGTGGCTGTTGTTGCTTGGTGCGGATCTTGTCGTAGCTGCTATCCATTTCCGGCTGTGGCGCAGGCAACCTTTTCAATAACGGAATCCTGTCAAACCTTTTCAATCCGGGCCCACCACCGACCGTGGGGATCCTTCCGGAGAGCGCTGGAACAAGCGAAGCGGGCTCTCGAACGTGCCCAACTGAAGAGGAGAAGGATATCGTTGCCAACCTGACGTTGCCACAACCTTCCCCCTTTTGACCAACGGAGCCTTCCTTCCCTCGCTACCTGCCGCGGCGTGGCAGGACGCCTTTTTTCCTTAGCCCACAGAAAAGCCGATCAGAGTCAGGGCATCACATACGTACGTGAAAGAACTTGTCCATAAGCTGAGACCCACATATCACACCACAAGCTTATTAATTATATTACGATGTATCTAGTTAAACTTGTCTATAAGCTGGCCCCACGTGTCAGTTAAAGTTATACACATGCGGGAGAGAGGGAAAAAACTAAAATAGTATTCTATTGCTTATGGACAACCCACAAACTTGTAGGTCACCATTAACGTTTTGAGTTTATAGATAGCTTATTGATAGCCTTCACTATATATGTGGAACTCCTTGTTAACTACTTTTTTCTTATGGATAGCCTTGTTGTAAACATAGTGGATGCCCTTAGTTTCGTTCCGTGCATTTTCCACTTCACGCGCACTCCCACCCACCGGCAGTATTCGAAATCTGCCTGTTTCATCGAAATTCACTCAATTTCCATAATTTCAGTAGATAACGGAATTAATATAATTAACTTTTGGCTAAAACATACACATGGATCCAAAAAAGTATTCGAAATACGTTTTCAACTTTTTAAAAGTTTATCTGAATTTTGACAAAAAATATCACTACTTTGACCGAAATGAAAACCATTGAATTTCATTGATTTTGGTAGGACCTGAAGTTTTTCTGAAACTGAAATTCAAAACCATAATGTGAACTGCCCAATTTGGGAAAGGAATTTCAGTGATTTCGGTAGGCCCTGAAGTTTTATTTGCGAAACTTCAATTCAAAACCATATTGTGACCGCCCGACTTGGGAGCCAACACTCCCTAAACCATCACCGCCCACTACGGCAGCAGTCAAAACAACATCCACGTTACCGGCACGGGAACCTCATTACTGATGTAGCCCGACCTACGGTCGTTACCACATCAAAGTCTCCAACTTATACCAAGTTGTTATGGACTCCAAAGGTGAATCATATCCTCTATGCGAGCCCACTACCTACTCTATTGAATGGTATACTACTTCATACTTCGTCCTATGACCATGATAGGTTCATACCGACAAGTACGGAGACAAGGGAGGAAGTTCGGAGCATCAAGCCCGACAAGACGGAGGCTTGGAAGAGGAGACGGAAGAAGCAACCGACTCCAGGGCTGGAGTCTCCGGCCTCGACCGCCCGGAGTCTCCGCCTCAACGGGAGTGTCCGGCCACCGAGCGCCAGAGTGTCCGATCGCCCTCCACTCGAAGTCTGGCGTTGCCACTTAGATGGCCAAATCGGACTCCACCCGGAGTATCCGGCCCGACCGGAGTTTCCGGCCTAAGTGATGGGCATGTGCGCTGCCATCTAGGCCCTTGGCCCATGTACCCCTTATTCCATTCCAAACCCTAGTTTTATCCCCAAACTACCCCTTGTTTAGTGGATGGCCTATAAATAGACCCCCACCCCTTCATGTATCCCCAAGACATAGATGATAGACTAGAAACCCCTAAGATGGATCACTTCTAGTTATGTCTCCTTCCCTTCATGATGAAAGCCTATCATCACCCACCTCTATGGATTGTGCCTTTTAGCATCCTTAGTTATACAAGATCTTTACTTTGAGTTGGATCTAATAAAGTTATCAAGATTCTCTCCAAGGTGTTATTCCCTCTCTGATGTGGATTTGACGGGAGCATGTTGACCGACCTTTCCTTGCGAGGATTCTATCGGACCGGTGGCCGTCGGAGGGAGCAATAGGTCTTGTATCATGTTTGTGTTTGCGTGTGTTTATCGTGTTCTTTGCAAGGTGGGTGTTCGCTTTTGCTACCTTCTCTCTTTCCCTCTCTTTTCTCATCGATTTCACCATGAAATTCGTGAAGATCAGGCCACCCAAGAGGTTAACCCATATCTTTTGCATTCAACTCGGATTTTGGTATTCTTTAGCTCGTTTTGAAGAGAGGAAGGAGCTCTACATCATAATCCACGTTGTTCATGCTATCTATTTCATCCAAATTCCGTGATCAAGGTGGAACCTAACAATAAAGGGTGAAGATCGCCGATGAAAGGTACAAACATTCTGCGGCTTCTCCCCACTTGCATTCCTTTGTGAACTCCACTATCTATTGAGACTAGTTCCTCCTATGTTTGGTTGGGCTATGCACATTTAATACCTTGTAGAATTCCGACCAAAATTTGTGAGCGCGCTATCTCATATTGTTATCTTATATAGTTGTTGGCACAAGGTAGAGGCAAGTGAAAAAGAAAATAGAAAAAAAGGAAAAAAAGAAATAGAAAAGAAACAAGCGCCTCATAGAATAGGAAGCACAAGCTCGATGAACACCATATAGGTGGTATTTATTGTGCATATCTTGTAGTCCACCAATTTAATGCAATCAAACTAGCGTCTCTCCTTACACTTGTACGACATGAGCTTATATCCCGCTAGGTAATCATTTGGTTCTTAGCTTACTTTCTCTGCGCACAAGTCCCATTTATCCCATCGTGTGTGTTTTCTTAAACATAATTCCTATCTTGTGGATTGACTTGTTGGCTTTGTGATCATCGTGGTTCTTTAATTGCCACTACAGCATCTTGATTTTGGATTGTTTCTTGACATGCCACTTAACATACCTATCCACCGCAAGCTTTGTGTGTGTGCATGTTTTTTAGTAGTTAGTTGGTTTTGCTGTTTCGCGTGAACTTCACTTTGCTTGGTTTATTTGCTCTCAAGTATGATCACTTGCACAATACTATCTTCCAAGGTAAAGTAAGGTTTGGCGTTGTTTCTCTAACACCCACTACTACTTCTATATGCACCACTTAGTCTTGTGAATCATGTCTAGGGACTCCGAAACCAATGACGAATACTATGAAGACTCCGCGATGAGCCACAACGACATCAACTCCACTAGAATAGATGGCATGATGGAGCACTACACCGGCAATGGCTCCACATGCTTGGAAGATACGGAGTACAACATCAACAGCTTGACTGAACCTAGATATAGTCGTGCAACAGGGATATTCAACAGCTGACCTTTTCGCAATCATGGATAATGGAGACCAAAAGGTTTGATGGTATCTTCATGCCATGAGAAAATTTCGAAATAACTCCATATCGATGTGCTAATGCTAACTAGTTAGTTGTTATTATCTTTTCTTCATTTGGTCGATGCAACTGAGCTTCCTACTGACGATTCTATTCTTTGCCGTTTCTCTGTGTGTGCAAGTAGTCTGTAACCATATGGAATTTGAAAATATTATGATATGAATAAACGGTGTTTGTTCTAGGATTTTAGGTTAATTATGATGGATGGTCATTGCCAGGATAATTTTAGGTTCTACACTTGGAACAATTCCTCGGTTGCCTATATGTCTCACACTAGGAGAAGTACTTCACACGACCCGAGATTGGACACGGAGGCATTAATTCACGCTGCATTATTCATTGCAGCTTGCTCTGACGAAACTGAAGAATGCAACACGTGACAGCAGTTAACTGAAGAACCAATGCTAGCTTAACTGAACCTATATACAGTGCAAGAGGGTTATCAAATAACCGAGCTCTTTCTCTATGATGGATAATGGAGAGTAGAAAAGGGTTCATTTTCATGTTACACATTGATTTGGATAATTTGATGCATTTTTGGTACCAGTATGCATGAAACCTTCCTCCTGGCTTAATTACGAGAGGCGGAGGCTCAGGCTCGAGCTTCTGCTTGTTGCAGTCTGGTTTACCCTATATTCATTTGCTGCCACTGAGATCCATATTTACACAGTTCTACTCTTGCCTTTTTTTTCTCTGTATTCATTCAGGTGGTCCGTCTGGATTTTACATACCGTGCACTATGAGTAAACCGTAGTTTTTCTAGGATTTCAAGTTACTTATGATGGACTTGCAATGACAGGTTCCTCTATTGAAAATAGTACATTTGTGCTACAACCTCAACCACTGCCGTTGCTGAAAATGTAGAGCTTTTATGGTGTCACTATGGTTTCAGATTAGTTTTTTTTTTTGAGGAACATATTATATTGTTTTGTTTCCTTGTGAGCATCCATCACACCTCACACTTGGAACAGTTCCTATGTTTCATACATGTCCCACCTTGGCTAGTTGTGGACTCACCGATCGCGCGGTACACATGACGGAAGCGAGTACTCGTGTGGTGTATGGCTCTGACGAGACTGAAGAAAACAACAACTGACAGCAGCAGACTGAAGAACCAACACTACTGGCTTATCTGAACCTACATACAACATGTGACAGCAGCTGACCGAAGAACCAACATACTAGATTATCTGAACCTACATACAGTGCAATGGGGTTATTCATTCAGTAACTGAGCTTTTCTGGATGATGGGATAAGGGAGACCGAGAATGTGTAATGACACGTTCCTTTCCCTGTTTAAGGTCGGTTTGGAGATTTGGATGCATTTAGTAGTTCTAGCTTCTGCTTGCTGTTCTCGAGGACAGGCTTTGCTCCTAAATTAATTGTTATTCTCTCATATTATCTGAAGTTTGTTGCGTGCTTTTAGACATTTAGTTCGCTCATCGATACGACTGACTGATTTGCTCAGTTTCAGAGTCGTTGCTAGAACCGACTGATTTGTGTTGTCTGGGCAGGTTCAGAGATGTCACGGTTGAGAGGCGGCCAGGAATTGCTATCTGCGTATCAGCCATGCCAGTTGCCAAGTGCAAATCTCCTCACAGAGATGCGCGGTACAGTTTACAAACAGTTTTTATTGATCATAGTTGACCCAAGCATCCAAGGAGGTTCAGTTCAACTTGGAGTAGAGCACAATTGTGTGAAGAGGTTCAGTACAAGCAGCCTTGGCCCCAGCCGTTCATGTCAGGCCGCACAGTTGGCAAAGTCAAGTAGCAACAGCTTTGCAAAGATGATGCCCACAAGACCCTTTTTGTTCTGTTTTATAGAACACGGGAAACAAAGCCCATGAGTCTTGGAGATTGCTGGGGTGAATATCGAATGTTGTAAATGCAGTGGTGCTATAGTAAAATGCTGCAAATGCAGTGCGGTGACTGTGGATTGCATAAGTTTAACTTTGGATTTTACTATTGCCCTAGTCGAATCTGGTACGTTGCAGTGCGCTATTCAGAGCTATTGCAGCTGCAAGTCTGCGACCTCAGGAAAAAAAAAAAAAACATCCTGACATAGTGGCATGTCCCCGGGTCAAGAAACTGTGGGCACGTTCAAGCCTGCAGGGCAGTTGTTCATGCATTCTCTGAACTTTGATGCGCAGCTTTTGTATGGCAGGGGGGACGTCTGTATCCGTCCCTGAACTTGAAATAGATAGAGTTGAGCTGCTGCTCCTTATTTGCATTCTCTGAAATTCAGCCTCACAGAAGCAAAGAATATGTCATCTATGGCAGGAGTGAATGCTAACCGTACCCAAAAGCGAAAACTAAATGTAGAAACAACTGAAGATCACAAGCTTATTAAAAAACTGCAGTACCCAAAAGGAGGTTGGGGACGATGATTCCTTAACAAACAGGGTCGCTGCTGTTACCACCAGCAGCACAAGCTCCCCTGCAGTGCCTACAGCTGCTTGTCGCGGGCACTAAAAGAAATTGAGGATAAGCAGGAAAATTTGCGTTCTCTGAACTTCGGCATCGGAGAATCAAACAAATCACATAGAAGCAGAGATATTGTCAACTTCAGAAGCAGCTAAATACCGACGTGACATTCGGGTTCACATACTTAGTAATAGCTTAAAACCACTTACAAGACCAGCTGGCCCAACTCAGTACACTGGTAAAAACCAAGGGCAAACACGGATGAGTGCTAGAGAACAAGGTGTGTCTTCCTTATTATCCCAACGTGAAGGAGCATGCAGGTGACGATTGATTCATCGATCACTTCTTGACCTTGTAGGCGTAGACGTCAAGCAGGAGGCTGATTAGGAGCATAGCAATGGAGACGAATATGACTGTCCACTTGAAGGTGCAGCCAACGCCCCCAACAGGTTGGCAGTGAGGACGATTACAATAGCCACAAGGTACACAGGCTTGCCGCTGCTTGGGGGATTGAGCACAGTAGCAGCAACGCCTTTCGCAAAGTCAATAACAGCGAGCACAGTAGCATACTTCAACTCATTGTTGCCATCCTATAAAACAGAAAACTCATATCCTCAGCACTACAAAATGAACTAGCAGCATAGGAAACAAATAAGTCATTTGGTGAAAAATAACAAGATTTCGACTCAATAGTTACATTTTGACCAAGTGATATGAATAGATAATTAAACTTGTTTCAAATAATGACATAAGTACATAAACATTGATCCGTGAAGTGACTTGTCAAGGCAATACTAACAAAAGGTGATACAAGATCCTTAATCATAGAGGTTTCACTAGAATTCAATTGTGACAAGTTTTATCAGAGATGGTTTTTTTATACACCTAACAAATTGTTACAGTGATAACAGAGTAATATTTGCCAATAATCACATGCTTCCATGAAATGTTGTTTTTGTTTTTGTTTTTGTTTTTGTTTTTGTTTTTGTTTTTGTTGTTGTTGTTGTTGTTGTTGTTGTTGTTGTTGTTGTTGTTGTTGTTGTTGTTGTTGTTGCTGTTGTTGCTGCTGTTGCTGTTGCTGCTGCTGTTGCTGCTGGTGCTGGTGCTGGTGCTGCTGCTGGTGCTGCTGCTGCTGTTGCTGTTGCTGTTGCTGTTGTTGTTGTTGTTGTTGTTGTTGTTGTTGTTGTTGTTGTTGCTGCTGCCGCTGCTGCTGCTGTTGTTGTTGGTGCTGCTGCTGCTACTGCTGCTGTTATTGTTGTTGTTGTTGTTGTTGTTGTTGTTGTTGTTGTTGTTGTTGTTGTTGTTGTTGTTGCTGTTGTTGATGTTGTTGTTGATGTTGCTGCTGTTGTTGCTGCTGTTGCTACTGCTGTTGTTGTTGTTGTTGCTGTTGTTGTTGCTGTTGCGATAAGTAAATAACGAAGATCGAAATCAAAACACAACAAAGGGGACACAGATTTAACGTGGAAAAACCTCTCCAACAAAGAGAGGAAAAAACCACGGGCGCGAGCCAGCAAAACTTCACTATATCAGGGAGTGTTTACACAACGTCGGGGATTTTCACAAATGCAAATTATCCCAGCCAGCAGCTTACAAGAGGTTTATATAACGATGGAAACATAAGTCTTCCACTCGGTCCAAGCCTCCGGCGACGGCTTCACTCCACTCGTCAGAAGTTGGCCTATACTTTGTAGAATTTGGATCAACATATAACAAACTCCAGCTTGAGATAAATTCCTTCTTATAGCATCAACAACAATCATCTCCCTAAACAACACAAAGCAAATACTTTTGGTGTCAATATCCACTTGGGCTAATCAGTTAAACCAACTAAGTTCGAGCAAAGCTCAAACTTAGAAACGGGAACATGTTTAGTCATCATATCAGCAGGATTATCATGAATGCTGGTCTTGCATACCTTTAATTTACCTTGAGCAACAATGTCTCTAACAAAATGGTACTTGACATCAATGTGCGTAGTTCTCTCATGGAATATACAAAGTAATGCAAGAATCATCTCCACAAAGCTCAGCAAACAAACCATTCAACCAAACAGGTTCTTTGCAAGCTTCAGCAATAGCTATGTATTCAGCTTTAGTAATAGGTTGTGCAACATAGTCTTTCAGCTAACAACACAACTACCAACATTAAACACATAACCTGTGAGGAATTTTCTCTTATCTAAATCGGCAGTAAAATCTGAATCCACATAGCCAACGAGTCCCTCACCGGTCCTACCAAACTTCAAACAAGCATTGAAAGTGCCAAAAAGGTACTTAAAAACCCACTGAACAGCCTTCCAATGTTCTTTACTAGGATTAGCCATGTATCTACTTATCAAACTCATAGCATATGATAAATCAGGACGAGAACAAACCATGACATACATCAAAGAACCAACCGAACTAGAATATGACACCTTTGACATGTACTCAAACTCTTCATCAGTAGTAGAACATTGAGAAACTGAAAATTTAAAATGAGGAGCAATAGGAGTACTAACTGACTTGGCACCATCCATATTAAAACGATGAAGAACTTTCTTAATGTATCTTTGCTGACTAAGAAACAACAAACCAGCTTTTCTATCTCGGGTAATTTCCATACCTAAGATCTTCTTAGCAGCTCCAAGATCCTTCATATCAAACTCACTACTTAGGTGTGCCTTCAAAGTAGTGATTTCTTTCATGCTCTTGGCAGCAATTAACATATCATCAACATATAGCAGCAGGTATATAGGTGATCCATCAACAAACTTAATATAGATACAACTATCATATTTAGACCTCTCAAAGCCATGTGAGATCATAAACGAATCAAACCTTTTATACCACTTTCTTGGAGATTGCTTTAAGCCATAAAGAGACTTCTTTAATTTGCACACAAAATCCGCTTTACCAGGCACTATGAACCCTTTTGGTTGGTCCATGTATATTTCTTCATCAAGCTCTCCATGCAGAAAAGCAGTCTTGACATCTAACTGCTCAAGCTCAAGATCACGCATAGCCACAATATTAAAGAAAGTACGAATGGAACTATGCTTTACAACTAGGGAGAACACATCATTGTAATCAATACCTAGAATCTGGCTGAACCCTTTTGCTACTATCCTTGCCTTGTATCTTGAAGGCTCTTTAGGAGACAAACCTTCATTTTTCTTGAAGATCCACTTGCAGTGGACCGCCTTCTTTTGTAGGCAAGCGCACAACATCCCATGTGCCATTTTCTCAAGCGATTGCATCTCTTTTTGCATAGCAAAAACCCACTTCCCGCGGTCAACAGATGCAATGGCTTCATTGTATGTAGAAGATTCATAATCGTTCTCCACCTGTTCAGCACAAATCAAAGCATAATGAACAAGATTACACTCTTCAATTAAACGAGGACAAGGACCACAGTTACGCCTCGTTATATTAGCAGCAATGGACTCATGTGGCTGCTGCAAAACAGTAGGTGAGTGCTGAACAACAATATCATTAATATTTTCCTCATGTGTATCTTCAGCGACATCATCATTATCAATAGTTTTCTGCAGGTTCTCCACCTTCACACTAACTCTCTCCTCCCCAATAGCAACAGGAGAGGGATCTGATGGCAAGATTTCATGATACATAGCGGATTCATTGAAAACAACGTTTCTACTCAACAAAATTTAGTCAGTTGCTTTATTTCATCATCCTCGAATGGGATGTCATCCTCTTCATAGTCTTCTTGTGCAGATTCCCACTAGACTTTATTTACCTCTCTAGCCACCCTTACACTCTTACAAGGCTGAAGCCCTTCATCAGCTCCAGCAGCATCGCAAAGCATATTGATGACCCACAAGTTTAGGAGATCGCAACAGCCTTCGCGGGTAGTATTACCCAATTTGTTGATTCGACACAAGGGGAGACAAACAATACTTGCAAGCCTTAACAACTGAGTTGTCAGTTCAGCTGCACCTAGAAATAGTTCTTGCTCACA
Organism: Avena sativa; assembly: GCA_916181665.1. Lineage (NCBI taxonomy): Eukaryota > Viridiplantae > Streptophyta > Magnoliopsida > Poales > Poaceae > Avena > Avena sativa. The sequence continues at coordinate 25,750,896 of OV702286.1, read as the reverse complement.
GAAGTTTATCAGTAGCAACAGTTTGTAGTAGCAACAACAAAGCAACAACAACAGTGCAACATGAGCAATAGTAACAGTAACGGTAACAGTAGCAATAGTAACAGTAACAGCAGCAGTAGGATTCGAGTGCGGTAGGCATATGGATGGATGGACGGGCATTGCATGGATGAGTCTAAATATGTAACTTCAAAGAACTAGGGCGTTGCAGATAAATAATAACAAGCATCCAAGTACTAAACAATCCTAGGCATGTGCTCCAAATATAGTCATACGTGCTCGCAATGAGAACTTGCACAACATCTTCTGTCCAGCCAGCCCGTGGCAGCGGGGCCTCTAGGGAACTACTGGAAATTAAGGTGCTCCTTCTAATAGAGCATCGGAGCAAAGCATTAACACTCCGTGAACACATGTGATCCTCACACCACAGCCATCCCCTCCGGTTGTCCCAATTATTGTAACTTTGGAGCCTTTGGATTCGGACAATGATATGTGTACACAACTTGCAGATAAGATCACAATGTTGAAGATATGCCCTAGAGGCAATAATAAAACTGGTCATTATTATATCTTTGTGTTTATGATAAATGTTTACATTCATGCTATAACAGTATTAACCAGAAACATTAATACTTGTGTGATTTGCAAACTAAATTAGAGTCCCTGGTAAAGCCTCTTTATAATACTAGCTTGTTGGTTAATAGATGATCGTGGTTTCTTGATCATGAACATTGAGATGTTATTAACAACAAGATCATATCATTAGGAGAATGGTATGATGGACATACTCCTATAGATAAGCGTAGCATAAAGATCAAGTCATTTCAATAGTTCGTTTGCTATAAGCTTTCTGATACATAGTAACCTAATTCCTTCGACCATGAGATCATGTTGATCACCATCACCGGAAGGATGCTTTGATGACATCAAACACCACACCGTAACTGGGTGGCTATAAAGGTGGCATTGAGTGTTCGGAAAGTATGGGTTGAGGCACATGGATCAAGAGTGGGATTTGTCCATCCATATGACAGATAGATATACTCTGGGCCCTTTCGATGGAATGTCATCCAATTAGCTTGCAAGCATGTGACTGGCTCACAAGGGATCACATATCACGGGAATGAGAAAAGAGTACTTATCGGAAACGAGGTTGAACTAGGTATGAAGAGATACCGACGATCAAAACGTCGGATAAGTAAACTATCGTGAGACAAAGGGAAATTGGTATCGTATGTAAGTGGTTCATTCGATCGCAAAGTAATCGTAGAAATATGTGGGAGCCATATGAATTTCCAGATTCCTCTATTGGTTATTGGTCGGAGAAGTGTCTCGGTCATGTCCGCATAATTCACGAACCGTAGGGAGACACACTTAAGGATTCAATGTTGTTTAGTAGATATGGAATGTTAGTAGGGATACCGAATGTTGTTCAGAGTCTCGGATGGTATCCGGGATATCACGAGGAGATCCGGAATGGTCCGGAGAATAAGATTCATATAAGGAAAGTCTGATTCCGGAGTTCGGGAAAGATTCCGATATTTTCATCGGAGAGGTTCTAGAAGGTTCACCGAACCGGAAGGGAAATGGTCCATGAATGTGTCATGGGTAAGTGGAATGATTGGATCATATCCTAGGTCACTTGGTGTGGGCATTTGCAAGAGAGAATTAAAGCTCTAAATTGAAAGTCAAACGGAAAGTTTGAAAAGTCAAACTGGAACGAGTCCTTCTCTCAATCCAACTTGGGTTTGGGTTTGGATTCAAACCCACCCCTCCCAAGGCTGCCCCCCTCTCATAAATAGAGGGGGAGGGATGCCCCAAAGAACCAAGCCCTAGCCTCCTGCACCCAAGCCGCCGCCGCCGCGCCTCTCCGCCGCCGCCTCGCGCTGCCGTCGACACCTCCTCCTCCTCCCGGTCTTCTAAACCCTAGATCACCGGGAAACCCTAGATCCACCATAACTCGCACCGGCTTAGGCGAAGCCCTACGGGATCTTCCCTCTACTTCCGACACCACGCAGTCCTGCTGCCGGAATTGCGAGGGGAGAACTACAACCTCCGCTGCCTACTGGAACAAGGGAGAGGAAGGTCTTCATCGAGTACCAAACGTGTGACCTACTGCGGAAGCGCTGCCGGAACACAGCGCCAGAAGGATCGTCTACGCGATCTTGAGATCGGCAAGTGTACAGCTACATCACCCACAAGAATCTGCTCTCGTTAACCGCTTTGGAATCTTCGAGGGTGAGTGCTTCTATCGACTCGTTGCTACAATCTAGTAGATAGATCTTGGCTTGTTTGTGTGCATGCGGTAGAATTTTTTTGTTTTCCATGCTACGAAAATTAGAGGCGTCTAACTTTCTTTTGCAGGGGTGTGTTGTGATGTGATATGGCCATGATTGTGATTATATATGATGTATGCAATGATCCTTATTGTAAGTTGGCAACCAGCAGGAGCCATATGGTTGTCTTTTAAATTCCGTTAAGACCTGCGTGTCTATTCAAAGTAGTTGTAATAGTTGATGCTGGTGGACGACAACCATGAAGCGGCGCCATTGACCTGACGCCACACCGCTGATGATGGACATCATGTTCGTGCTTGAAGATGGAGATCAGAAGCACAAGAAGAAAGGCCATATCATATCACATATTATGAATTGCATGTGATGTTAATCCTTTTATGCATCTTGTATTGCTTAGTTCACGATGGCAACATTATAAGATGATCCCTCAAGCACAAAATTTCAAGTTTTAAAGTGTTCATCCTTAGTAAGCACCGCTTCTAAAGCTCGTTGTTTCGAAGCACCATGTGATGATCGGGTGTGTTAGATTCTGCGAGTGTATACAACGTGAGCAAGCCAGATTTCCTCATGCGGAAGCCAAGGTTTGATCTTGAAGAGCCTAGCATGTACAGACATGGTCTCGGAACACGGATCACCGAAAGGTAAAGCATGAGTCATATAGTAGATATGATGAACATGTTGATTGTTTGCCATTGAAGCTACATCAACTCTCGTGATGATCGGTTTTGATGTGGTGGATTTGGTTCATGTGATCACTAAAACAATGTGAGGGATATTGTTTTGAGTGAGAGTTCACCTAGATTAATTTAACTATTAATTAGAACTCAATTTGTCATAAACTTAGTCTAAACTATTGCAAATATGTTCTAGATCAATGGCGGCCCCTACCATCAATTTTAATGCGTTCCTAGAGAAAGAAAAGTTGAAAAACAATGGAAGCAACTTCGCGGATTGGTTCCGCAATTTGAGGATTGTCCTCAATGCTGGTAATTTGACCTATGTGCTGGATGCACCGCTGGGTGACCCGCCTGTAGATGATGCTACGAATGAGGTAAAGAATGTTTTCCTCGCTCGGAAGAATCAGTACTCCACACTTCAGCGTGCTATCTTGTATGGTTTAGAATCGGAGCTTCAGAAAAGGTTTTAGAACCATGACCCACATGATATTATCCGTGAACTCAAAATGATATTTGAGGCTCATGCGGTAGTTGAGAGTTATGAGGCTTCTGCAAAGTTCTTTAACTGCAAGATGGAAGAGGGCAGCTCCGTCAGTGAGCACGTGCTTAAGATGTCTGGGCATGCAAGCAAGCTTCAAAGCTTAGGTATAGTGATTCCTAATGCTTTGGGGATTCACCGTGTCCTCCAATCACTACCACCAAGTTACAAGAACTTTGTGATGAACTACAATATGCAAAACATGGACAATTCGTTGTCCGAACTCTTCTCCATGTTAAAGTCTGCAGAAGTGGAGATCAAGAAAGAGCACCAAGTGTTGTTGGTCAATAAGACCACCAAATTCAATAAGAAAGGCAAGTCTAAGAAAAAGGGAAACTTCAAGAAGGGCGGTAAGAAAGTTATCGTGTCGGCGAAGAAGACCAAGGCTGGGCCTAAGCCTCATACTGAGTGCTTTTACTGCAAGGGAGAGGGTCATTGGAAGTGGAATTGCCCTAAGTACTTGGAGTATTTGAAGAACGGAAACATCAAGAAGAAAGGTATATCCGATATACATGTTATTGATGTGTATCTCACTAGTACTCGTAGTAGTGCCTGGGTATTTGATACTGGTTTGGTTGCTCATATTTGTAACTCAAAACAGGTGCTGCAGAATAAACGGAAGCTAGCGAGGAACGAGGTGATGATGCGTGTTGGAAATGGATCAAAGGTTGATGTGATCGCGGTCGGCATGCTACCTCTTCATCTACCATCGGGATTAGTTTTATACTTAAATAATTGTTATTTGGTGCCTGCGTTGAGCATAAACATTATATTATGATCATGTTTATTGAGAGACGGTTACTTGTTTAAATCCGAGAATAATGGTTGTTTGATTTATATGAGTAATATGTTTTATGCACATGCACCTTTGATAGATGGTCTATTCTTATTGAATCTCGATTGTAGTAATACACACATTAATAACATTGAAGCTAAACGTTTGAAATTGAGTGATAACTTGACTTATATGTGGCACTGTCGTCTTGGTCATATTGGAGTGAAGCGTATGAAGAAACTCCATTCCGATGGACTTCTTGAATCACTTGAAAGATGCGAAGCATGTCTGATGGGTAAAATGACTAAGACTCCATTTTCTGGTATGATGGAGCGAGCTATGGACTTATTGGAAATTATACATACCGATGTGTGTGGTCCAATGAGTGTAGCATCGTGCGGTGGTTATCGATATGTTCTTACCTTCACGGATGACTTGAGTAGATATGGGTATATCTATTTCATGAAACATAAGTCCGAAACTTTCGAGAAGTTTAAGGAATTTCAAAGTGAGGTAGAGAATCAACGTAACAAGAAGATTAAAATTCTATGATCTGATCATGGAGGTGAATATCTAAGTTACGAGTTTGGCAAGCATTTGAAGAAATGCGGAATACTTTCACAATTGACACCGCCAGGAACACCACAACGTAATGGTGTGTCCGAACGTCGTAATCGAACTCTCTTAGATATGGTTCGTTCTATGATGTCACTTATAGATTTACCGCTATCATTTTGGGGTTATGCATTAGAAACAACCACATTCACTTTAAATAGGGCACCATATAAATCCGCTGAAACGACACAATGTGAATTATGGTTTGGCAAGAAACCTAAATTGTCGTTCATTAAAGTTTGGGGTTGCGAAGCTTATGTAAAGAAGTTACAGCCCGACAAGCTTGAACCCAAAGTGGAAAAATGCATCTTCATAGGATACCCGAAGGAAACTATTGGGTATACCTTCTATCATAGATCCGAGGGAAAAATCTTCGTTTCCAAGAATGGATCCTTTCTAGAGAAGGAGTTTCTCTCAAAAGAACTGACTGAAAGGAAAGTAGAACTCGATGAGGTTGTTGAACCTTCTCTCGAACTTGCGAGTAGCACAACACCAGAAGTAGTTCCTATGGCGCCTACGCCAATAAGAGAGGAAGCTAATGAGGTCGATCATGAAACTTCAGTTGAAGTTACTACGGAACCTCGCAGGTCAATGAGAACTCGTACCACTCCTAATTGGTATGATCCCGTTATGAGTGTCATGTTGGTGGACAACACGGATGACCCTACAACATATGAGGAAGCGATGATGAGCCCAGATTCCAATAAATGGCAAGAAGCCATGAAATCCGAGATTGGATCCATGTATGAACAAATGGATTTTCAAATGGATTTTGGTGGACATACCGGATGGCCGGAAGCCTGTCGAGAACAAATGGATTTTCAAGAAGAAAACAGATGTTGATGGTAATGTTACTGTCTATAAAGCTCGACTTGTCGCAAAAGGGTTTCGACAAATTCAAGGAGTTAACTACAATGAGACTTTCTCACCGGTAGCGAAGCTAAAGTCTGTGAGGATTTTGTTAGCAATCGCTGAATATTATGATTATGAGATATGGCAGATGGATGTCAAAACAACTTTCCTCAATGGAGACATTGATGAAGAGTTGTATATGATGCAACCCAAAGGTTTTGTCGATCCTAAAGATGCTAACAAGGTATCCAAACTTCAACGGTCCATTTATGGATTGAAGCAAGCATCCCAGAGTTGGAATTAACGTTTTGATAAGGTGATCAAAAGCTTTGGTTTTATACAAACTTATGGAGAAGCTTGTATTTACAAGAAAGTGAGTGGGAGCTCTGTAGCATTCTTAATACTATATGTGGATGACATATTGTTGATTGGGAATGATGTAGACCTTCTTAATAGTGTCAAGGATTATTTGAATAATAGTTTTTTAATGAAAGATCTTGGCGAAGCAGCTTACATATTAGGCATAAAAATTTATAGAGATAGATCGATACGCCTAATATCATTATCACAGAGTACATATTTGGACAAAGTTCTAAAGAGGTTTGGAATGGAAGATAGCAAGAAAGGGTTCTTGCCCATGTTGCCCAATACGACCTTGAGTAAATCTCAAAGTCCTGCAATGGCAAAAGATAGAGAAAGGATGAGTAAGACTCCCTATGCCTCAGCCATAGGATCTCTTATGTATGCCATGCTATGTACTAGACCCGACATTGCATATGTTGTTAGTCTAACTAGCAGATATCAAAGTGATCCAGGCGTGGATCATTGGACAGTGGTCAAAAACATCCTGAAGTACTTGAGAAGAACTAAGGATATGGTTCTTTCTTATGGAGGTGATGAACAGCTCGTTGTTAATGGTTACACCGATGCTAGTTGGAACACCGATCCGGATGATTCTAAATCTCAATCTGGATACGTATTTACTTTGAATGGTGCAGCAAGTTAGCTGGAGGAGTGCAAAGCAAAGCGTTGTGGCGAGATCTTCAACTGAATCGGAATACATAGCTGCTTCGGAAGCTTCACAAGAGGCGATATGGATGAAGGAGTTCATTACAGAGCTCGGTGTGGTTCCAAGGGCGCTGGACCCAATGTCTATCTATTGTGATAACATGGGCGCCATAGCCAATGCGCAAGAACCAAGGTCACACAAGAAGCTGAAGCATATCAAGCTGCATTTTCACGCTATTCGAGAGCATGTCCAATATGGTGACATAAAGATTTGCAAAGTACACACAAATCTGAATGTGGCAGATCCGTTGACTAAACCTCTCCTGAGGGCAAAACATGACCAGCACCAAACCGCCATGGGTGTTCGGTATATTACCATGTAATCTATATTAGTTGACTCTAGTGCAAGTTGGAAACTGTTGGAGATATGCCCTAGAGGCAATAATAAAAGTGGTTATTATTATATCTTTGTGTTTATGATAAATGTTTACATTCATGCTATAACAGTATTAACTAGAAACATTAATACTTGTGTAATTTGTAAACTAAATTAGAGTCCCTGTTAAAGCCTCTTTATAATACTAGCTTGTTGGTTAATAGATGATCGTGGTTTCTCGATCATGAACATTGAGATGTTATTAACAACAAGATTGTTGGAGATATGCCCAAGAGGCAATAATAAAGTGGTTATTATCATATCTTCATACTTATGATAAATGTTTACATACCATGCTATAATTGTATTAATCGGAAACATTAATACTTGTGTGATTTGTAAACATAAAAGGGTCCCTAGTAAAGCCTCTTGTTAAACTAGCTTGTTGGTTAATATATGATCATGGTTTCCTGATCATGAACATAGAGATGTTATTAACAACAGGGTCATATCATTAGGAGAATCATGTGATGGACATACTCCTATAGTTAAGCGTAGCATAAAGATCAAGTCATTTAATATAGTTCATTTGCTATAAGCTTTCTGATACATAGTAACCTAATTCCTTCTACCATGAGATCTTGTTAATCACCATCACCGGAAGGATGCTTTCATGACATCAAACACCACACCGTAACTGTGTGGCTATAAAGGTGGCATTGAGTGTTCGGAAAGTATGGGTTGAGGCACATGGATCAAGAGTGGGATTTGTCCATCCATATGACGGATAGATATACTCTGGGCCCCCTCGGTGGAATGTCATCCAATTAGCTTGCAAGCATGTGACTGGCTCACAAGGGATCACATACCACGGGAACGAGAAAAGAGTACTTATCGGAAACGAGGTTGAACTAGGTATGCAGAGATACCGATGATCAAAACCTCGGATAAGTAAACTATCATGAGACAAAGGGAAATTGGTATCGTATGTAAGTGGTTCATTCGATCGCAAAGTAATCGTAGAAATATGTGGGAGACATATGAATTTCCAGATTCCTCTTTTGGTTATTGATCGGAGAAGTGTCTCGGTCATGTCCGCATAATTCACGAACCATAGGGAGACACACTTAAGGATTCGATGTTGTTGTGTAGTTATGGAATGATGAGTAAGAGACCGAATGTTGTTCGGAGTCTCGGATTGGATCCGAGATATCACGAGGAGATCCGGAATGGTCCGGAGAATAAGATTCATATAAGGAAAGTCCTATTTCGGAGTTCGGGAATGATTCCGGTGTTTTCACCAGGAATGTTCTAGAAGGGTCTGGAAGGTCCGGCACTCCGGAGGGGAAGGGTACATGGATGTGTGCTGACAATGTGGAATGGTTGCATCATGTACTAGGTCACTTGGCTGGGCAATATAAAGAGAGAAATCAAATCGAAGTTTGAAAGTCAAACGCCAATTTGAAAAGTCAAATCTAAAGTTTGCTTGGTGGAGGGAGAGTAGGAAACCTACTTGGGGAGGAAGTCCCACTCCCTCCACCCGCCGGCCGTGAAGGGGAGTAGGAGGAGGACTCCCTCCTCCCAAGTCGCACCCTCCCACCTATATAAGGAGGGGTAGGGCGCCCCCTACCCCTCACACCTAAACCCTATCCCTTGGCGCCACCACCTCCAAGTGTTTGCCGCCGCCTAGGTCTCCTCTTCTAGCCGACTTGGGGCAAACCCTAGCTTTCCCTAGCCGCCGGCCAAGCTCACACCTTGGTGACTCTAAACCCTAGATTGCCAAGGCCCTCTCTCATACTCCACCATACTCGCTCCGGCTTAAGAAGAAGCCCTGCGAGATCTCCCCTCTACTTCCGACACCATGTCGTCGTGCTGCCGGAATTGAGAGGAGAGTGCTACAACCTCCGCTGCCTGCTGGAACAAGGGAGAGGAAGGTCTTCATCGAGTACCAAACGTGTGACCGACTGCGGAAGCTCTGCCGGAACGCAACGCCGGAAGGATCGTTTACGCGATCTTGAGATCGGCAAGTGTACGACTACATCACCCACGAGAATCTGCTCTCGTTAACCGCTTTGGATCTTCGAGGGTTAGTACTCTATCGACTCGTTGTTGCAATCTAGTAGATAGATCTTGGCTTGTGTGTGTTCTTGCAATAGAATTTTTTGTTTTCCATGCTACGAACCCCTACAGTGGTATCAGAGTCGTGTTTATATGTAGATCTGTTGCACAAGTAGAACACAATGGTCATTGTGGGCGGTGGTGCTTTTATTATCAATTGCTTCTTGTGTACTTTGCATATTACGGTATGATGGGATGAAGCGGCCCGGGCTAACCTTACATGACATCGTTCATGAGACTTGTTCCACGCTCGACATGCAACTTGTATTGCATAAGTGGCTTTGCGGGTGTCTGTCTCTCCCATCATAGTAAAGATTCAATTTACAACGGGCACTTGATAGTTCAAGCATCAACGTTGTGGTTCTTGTTCGTAAGTTAGAACGACACTTATTGAAAGCCCCAAACCACGTAAAATATGCAAAGAAAATTAGAGGCGTCTAACTTTGTTTTGCAGGGGTGTGCTGTGATGTGATATGGCCATGATTGTGATTATATATGATGTATGCAATGTCCCTTATTGTAAGTTGGCAACCGGCAGGAGCCATATGGTTGTTTCCATTAAGTCCTGCGTGTCTATTATTCAAAGTAGTTGTAATAGTTGATGCTGGTGGAACACAACCATGAAGCGGCGCCATTGACCTTGACGCCACACCGGTGATGATGGATATCATGTTCGTGCTTGAAGATGGAGATCGGAAGCACAAGAAGAAAGGCCATATCATATCACATATTATGAATTGCATGTGATGTTAATCCTTTTATGCATCTTGTATTGCTTAGTTCACGACGATAGCATTATAAGATGATCCCTCAAGCACACAATTTCAAGTTTTAAAGTGTTCATCCTTAGTAAGCACCGTTGCTAAAGCTGGTTGTTTCGAAGCATCACGTGATGATCAGGTGTGTTAGATTCTGCGAGTGTATACAACATGAGCAAGCCATATTTGCTCATGCGGAAGCTAAGGTTTGATCTTGACGAGCCTAGCATGTACAGACATGGTCTCAAAACACGGATCGCCGTAAGGTAAAGCATGAGTCATATAGTAGATATGATGAACATGTTGATTGTTCGCCATTGAAGCTACACCAACTCTCGTGATGATCGGTTTTGATGTGGTGGATTTGGTTCGTGTGATCACTAAAACAATGTGAGGGATATTGTTTTGAGTGGGAGTTCAACAACAATATGATTAAAAGTTGAACACTATTTATCATAAATTAAATCAAAGTGAATTTGCATAGTTGTTGTAGTCATTGGCATCCGTTTACCACCTTTTGCCTAGTTATAATTGAGATGATAGAACTATAGAATTCTGGTTAGTTACTTTACGAACTGGTATCGTATTATTTTGAAGTGTTAATCTAAAGTATAAAAGTCCCATTGCAAACTTTCAGTAAGTTTCGATTACTCCGTGAAGTTTAATAGTTGGTATTAAATCAAGAGTAACAATTCCAGTGTTAGTATATAAGTATCATGTTTATCTCCATGATTTTTGATATTCGAAAGATAGTTTCAATATCAAGGTAATCTAGGAGTTGAAGAGTTGTTTCAGAAACCATCATGTATGGAAGATATTATGATATCTGAAATAATGTTTTGGTTACAACATGATAGATTATAATATGGCAAAGTTTATGTTCTCATATTTGATGAGAATTTACAAAAGGTTGGAGATACTAGTTGTCCTAATCCTCCAAAAGGTTTTTGGAGAGCAACATTATACTCGCAATTCACCGTTATAAGCTAAAGTAGCTTGATCATGAATAATTCCATGAGAAGGGTGAATATTTAATGTAGGTAAAATGTTTACTACACCAAGAGATTACTAAAGAAAGTAATTTGAATGAACACCAAACATTTGATGATGGTAATCTACTTCAAAGTGCAAGTCCAAAGACATTGGTATTTAACTATACACGCTTTGGACTATGTGTCATATGTATGACTCCACTATTGATGTTGATAGATTCTTCCAAATAGAAAAAGGAAATACTGAAAGAGAATCTCATAATATATGGTAGAAAAGAAAAGACTAGAATTGTTCAGCTTAGGTATATAGAGGATATACATGTTATGTTTGTATTCTTTGCTTGTTAAACAATGTAGTTCTTGAGTATTGGATACTGAATTTGTTGGTATGAATCGTCATACAAAACAACATAATTCATGTACTACAATGGCCTAAGTAACTAGCAAAAGAATATGTGACGATGTTCATTGAGAACAAATAAAGTGTTATTGTGTTGCTCGTTAAACATCAAAGCTTGTCTTCAATATTTGTTTTATCAGGTATTATGAGAACAAAAGGGTTATTCAAATAATTGCCGTAATCCATAAAAGATGGATGATTTACAAATCTCGTTGGAGAAATCACATCCATAAAACTAGTGCTAAAAATGTCGAAAGACAATTGATTGAAAGATCACTTAGGAAGTGATATCGCAGTTTAAATTATATTGGAAAGAAAACATGAAGAAACTCCATGTGGATGGAATTTTGGAGTCTTTTGATATTTTGATCAAATGACACTTGTGAAACATCCCTAGAGATAAATTAAAACTTTGTTCATAGGCCAAAAGGGAACGAATGACTAACTTATTGGAACTTGTACATATTGTTGTATGAAGTTCATTATGTGTAGTCAAGAGCGATGGATTTCAACTTCATATGCTTTCTCCGAAAATTTGAGTGAATATATGAATATTTACTTAATAAGGATGAAGTATGAAACATTTGAAAAAGTTCAAAGACTTTCAAGATGAAGTGCAAAATCATTGTAACAAGAATATAAATAGTTTATGATAAGATCATAAAGGAAGATATTTGAGTTACAAGTTTAGCATAATATCTAAGATTTAAGGAATCGTTCCGTGGATTTGCATTTCCCGAAACACCATAAGAGTATGGAGCGTTCGAGATATGTAATTAAAACCTTGTTTGACATGGTAAGATCAAAGGTGTAATTCATAAAACTGCCATTATATTTTAAAGATTAAAAGATTTAGAGACTACCGTTTTTCCACTGAAAAGAGCTCCATCATAATCCGTTGAATTGACACCATATAAAGTTATGGTTTGGGATAAAACCCTAGTTGTCCTTTCTTAAAAATTGGTATTCTATGCATAAGAAAGATGTTTGCAACCAAAATCGGATGAACATTTCTTTGTATGTTATTTTGAATAATAGTTGAGTATTCCTCCATAACACCGAAGACAAAAGTGTTTGTCGCTTAGAACGTCAAGTTTCTTTGAGAAGGAATTTTCCGTGAAAAGTTAAGTGGGAGGATAATAGAATTTTGACAAGGTTAAAAGAACCTTATCTATATATGATCAAAGTTGCGCAGTGCCGGAAAAGTGTTCCGGAGGCAGCAATAATGCTCATGGCTCACGTGCCTTAAAGGTTGTGGTCACGGAGGTCTAAGTTCCTATTGAACCAAGTAGGTCGGGTAAACAATCAAATACCAAGATTTGAGAGTTGAATCATTATTTGACAACAATGAACAGACTACAGGCAAAGGAGCGATGATGGGCCCCGACTCCTTAAAATGGCTTGAATCCATAAAATCCGTGATAGTTCCATATACAAGAGATCAAGCTTTGAACTTGAAAGACCCTCTGGAATGGTGCAAGACCTTACAGTCATATTTGGATCTATAAAGAAATAGACATGGATGTTTCACATCTATGAAATTATTGACATGTTGGGAAAGAGTTCACAACAATGTTCAAAGAGTTGACTATGCCAAGATCTGATCTTTTATTAAGCGATATTTAGTCTAGACGGATTAATGTAGCAACCACGACATATAATTTTGTTATGTGTTGAATAAACAAAACAAGTTCTTCTAATAGAATGGTTACCTAGGACGTGTGCATGACACAGTCCAAAGGGTTTTGTTAATTCACAGTATGCTAAAAGCATACGCAAACTTCAATGGTTGAAGTGAGCATCGCGGAGTTGGAATCTTCACTATGATGAAACTGTTAAAATAGTTTAATTTCATCGGAGACGATGAAGATGCTTGCATTTGCAAGAAATTAAGTTGGAGCGCTAAGACATGTTTCTAATACATTATGTGGAAGACATATTGTTGATTAGAAATGATGAATATTTTTATTAACACAAGATAAGAATTTCATCTCGATGAAAGGCTTAGGCAGAACCCGAATATTTGGCATCAATGTCTATATGGATATATTGTGACGCCAATATGGTTGTGCCAGAAGTACATAGATGAGATATTGAATGAGATCAATATAGAAACTACAATAAAGGTTCTTGTTGCACAGGAAGGATTGAATAAATATTTAAGTATTTTGATACTTGATCACAAAGAGTATTTTATCAATCATGTTGTGATGTGTACAAATCCAGATATGTCCTATGCTCTAAATGTTATGAACGTATACCAGAATGATTCACAAGATGATTATTGGATGATAGTAAAGATATTCTTATGATCTTTTAAAAGAACTAAGAATATATTATTTTGTAGAAGTGACAAATAGATGGTTAGTTCATTGTAAAAGTATTACATTGATACTAGTTTTGTCACAAAGTACAAATTAAGTTTATCTCAATCTAAACTAAGGGTGGCACAATATGATGGAAAGTAAGTTCCATAATGAATTTGGGTGAGTTCAAAATTTAAGACATTGTGACAGATACTACAACAAAAGGCTAAGTATATAACTGCTATTATAGCATCAAAAGAGGGCATTTGTGTCAGCAGGGATAATACTATGAAGATATATTGTACGATAATATTATCAACATGTTTTAACCCCAAAGAACTAAAGGTCTCACCAAAGGACCAAATTTATACAAAAGGATCTCATTAGAGAATGAGTGATGCGTAGAGACGCAAAGACATGCAATTACACACGGACCTGGAAGTGTCAGATCCGGAGATCAGTTGACCACTAGCAATCGTGTATATACAACACCGGAAAGCCATAGGTGTTGAATACGCAAAGGTTTGAAACTAGATTATTGACTCTAGTCCAAGTGGGAGACTGTTGGAGATATGCCCAAGAGGCAATAATAAAGTGGTTATTATCATATCTTCATACTTATGATAAATGTCTACATACCATGCTATAATTGTATTAATTGGAAACATTAATACTTGTGTGATTTGTAAACATAAAAGGGTCCCTAGTAAAGCCTCTTGTTAAACTAGCTTGTTGGTTAATATATGATCATGGTTTCCTGATCATGAACATAGACATGTTATTAACAACAGGGTCATATCATTAGGAGAATCATGTGATGGACATACTCCTATAGTTAAGCGTAGCATAAAGATCAAGTCATTTAATATAATTCATTTGCTATAAGCTTTCTGATACATAGTAACCTAATTCCTTCTACCATGAGATCATGTTAATCACCATCACCGGAAAGATGCTTTGATGACATCAAACACCACACCGTAACTGGGTGGCTATAAAGGTGGCATTGAGTGTTCGGAAAGTATGGGTTGAGGCACATGGATCAAGAGTGGGATTTGTCCATCCATATGACGGATAGATATACTCTGGGCCCTCTCGGTGGAATGTCATCCAATTAGCTTGCAGGCATGTGACTGGCTCACAAGGGATCACATACCACGGGAACGAGAAAAGAGTACTTATCGGTAACGAGGTTGAACTAGGTATGCAGAGATACCGACGATCAAAACCTCGGATAAGTAAACTATCATGAGACAAAGGGAAATTGGTATCGTATGTAAGTGGTTCATTCGATCACAAAGTAATCGTAGAAATATGTGGGAGCCATATGAATTTCCAGATTCCTCTATTGGTTATTGATCAGAGAAGTGTCTCGGTCATGTCCGCATAATTCACGAACCGTAGGGAGACACACTTAAGGATTCGATGTTGTTGTGTAGTTATGGAATGATGAGTAAGAGACCGAATGTTGTTCGGAGTCTCAGATGGGATCCAGGATATCACGAGGAGATCCAGAATGGTCTGGAGAATAAGATTCATATAAGGAAAGTCCTGTTTCGGAGTTCGGGAATGATTCCGGTGTTTTCACCAGGAATGTTCTAGAAGGGTCTGGAAGGTCCGGCACTCCGGAGGGGAAGGGTACATGGATGTGTCATGACAATGTGGAATGGTTGCATCATGTACTAGGTCACTTGGCTGGGCAATATAAAGAGAGAAATCAAATCGAAGTTTGAAAGTCAAACGCCAATTTGAAAAGTCAAATCTGAAGTTTGCTTGGTGGAGGGAGAGTAGGAAACCTACTTGGGGAGGAAGTCCCACTCCCTCCACCCGCCGGCCATGAAGGGGAGTAGGAGGAGGACTCCCTCCTCCCAAGTCGCCCCCTCCCACCTATATAAGGAGGGGTAGGGCGCCCCTACCCCTCACACCTAAACCCTAGCCCTTGGCGCCACCACCTCCAAGTGTTGCCGCCGCCTAGGTCTCCTCTTCTAGCCGACTTGGGGCAAACCCTAGCTTTCCCTAGCTGCCGGCCAAGCTCACCCCTTGGTGCCTCTAAACCCTAGATAGTTGTCTCCCATGTTGATCATTTGAGTGGCCATCCCTTGCAACAATTGGGATTGAATTTCCAAAAACTTTTGCATGGTTGGGTCTAGCCCATTGTTGTTGGCTAAAAACTGAGTTGTCACTTGGTTCAACTGGGTTTGGTTTGCTAGTAGTTGTTCTCTCATGTTGACCTCTTGGTTGTTGTTGTTGTCACCATCCTTGATGTTGGAGTTTCTTGGAATAGTCATCTGCTTGGGTTGGATTGGGATTAGAGTAGGAAAAAGATTTCTAGGGAAATAGTTCTATCACACACATCACAATTCGCACAAGTAATGTGCAAGCAATCACAAACAAACATTCCACTCAAAAAACAAGGTTCATGCATTTTTTTGCAACAAAATATTTTTGTTACACCACATAAGTTGGTGTGTTTGATTTAATCTAAATATGGTGGTCCAACTATGTGGTTTATTTGAGATCATTCCATTCTTCTTAGTTGGTTCTTCTTGAATGAGATCATGGTTTCTTTGGAAAAAATCTTGTGTCTTGGTCACAAAACTTCAAAGGTGATGATGGTTCCTTCTAAGTTGTGTTCCCTTAGTCCTCAAGTCTTGGATAACATTTCTTGTCTCACTTGTAGTCCTTAGTGATATCCAAGGTTGTAGTCCTTGTTGAGAATAAGGTTGAAATCACTTGAAGATGTTGAAGTCATTAGAGTTGATGAAGTCCTTTGCACATGGGGAAGTCTTTGGCCATGGGGTAGGCTTTGTCTATCAAGTTTGAAATAGAAGGGATGTAGAATCAAACAAAAAATGGTTGAGGAAAGAGTTTACAAGATTGTTTGTAAATAAGTTTTGGAACAAATACAACTCCTATTTTCCTAAGGGGTTTTGTCCAATCCTAGGGTTACAAATCCTACAGGCAACACAATGCTCTGATACCATCTGTAAGGTTCCCAACCTTTAATAAGGTAGAGATCCCTGTGTTTACAATGCTAGTCCCTGGATCAATAGCTAGCATCCACAGTCAAGATGTAATATCGAGAAACAAAGGTCATAATACAACTTTATTACCAGGAATAAAATAATTCATTACATCTTATATAGCTCATTTGGCTATCACATTACATTGCAGCAGAATATCTGTAAAGCATGGGGTCTGTCATCTTCAAAATGCCACAGGCAAACATGTTGGTTGTAGACTTGTAATCCTAATCAACACATCTTACTAACATCAAACAAACCTGCAACATAACAAGTTACAGCCACAAGGGTCAATACATTTGAATTGTATTGGCAAGTGATACTATGGTAGTATAGTGGAGTCTATCATCTATATGCATTTGGCTAAGGGGAGCTTAGGCTTGCTTTGCTCAAAATAGATTTTCCCTATCATTTGAAAACACTAGGTTTTTTGTTTGTCAAAAATCACCCAAGGCATCTCCCAATAGAAATTGGTGATCCTTCAACCCTTGTTCAACCACAAGCTTTTAACTTAGAAATTGGGATGAGGAGATTCTTGATAGCTTCCATGTCTTGATGCTCAAATTGTCCTTTACCAGGGACATGGCTAAGTACTTAGATTTTTCACTCTGCAGAGGTGGTGCACTTTCCCCACAAGACTTGGTTTCACCAAGACAAGATCTTTCAGAAGCCTTCCCTTAGACCAGAATGGACGCGCTCCAACCTATCAATCCCCTACCACCAACTGTCCATTTGGCTAAGTTATTGCAACCTATATGATCCAGGCAGAGCCCATAATGCCAAGTGGCTGCACTTGAAGCTTCTCAACATTTGACATCTCAAATCCCTTTGTTCCTGGGTGGCCATCCACAAGTGAGATATCAAGTTTTCCCCAGTATACTGGACTTGGTGATGCCAAAGTTTTCCCCAGCATACTGGACTTGCATAACCACTCAACACAAACCATTCTTTCCATTCCACCTAGGTGATTCATTCACTTAGTTGTTTTATTAAACAAAACACAAGTCCTTGACTTAGAAATATTCCATAGCATGAAATGCATTCCACCCTTGTTTTCTACTGGCTAAGCTAAGCATGATAGTAGTAGGAATCTTAACTTAGGAATTTCTACTAAGGTTTCATCTACTAGGATTTCCCATGGCACAGTTTATACTTAGCAAATCCATGCAAGTCCTACTTAGAAATATCACTAATGCATAGTGAAAAATAATGGGACAAAAGTATGAAGCATTGTGGCGCCCCGCAAAAACCACTACTAGAAAATCGCGTTGTTTTTGTGCATTGCATCATCATGACCTCATGCTCATGTCATCATGCCACCTTGCATTTGAGCATCGTCATGTCATCTGACATTTGTTTACATAAAACTATTTTCGAGAAGCCTGGTTTTGTTTTCTAAACGCCCCGTCCTTCATTCAAAGTAAAACCCGGGTCTCCGGAATATTTTGTTTTGTCTGCCAACGGTTTGCAAAGGCCTCGTTTTTTATAAATAAAATATTTAATTATTTTTAGGAGGCAGCCCGCCAGGCCCGAAAGCCTAGCCGGCCACCTCCAGTTAAAATCCTACCTACCCAGAATCTACACTAACCTTTTCTACCAAAAACCCTACCCTATTTTCCTACCCAGCCCCCTCCACCTCACTCCCTCCACTCCCATGCCGCCACATCAGCCTCCTGGCCCCACCTCCTCTCCACACCCTCACACACCTGCCCCAACACCACACACATAGCTGACCCACTCCCCAACCTCCTCTCCCTTCTACCCTGGTCCCACCGACCCCAACGACCAAGCCACTCACCAACCCCCACACCTGCCGCCCGTCACCCCGCTCCCTGCTACCGACAGGCCCCCCCGCCTCGGGATCCTGCCCACGTGGGCCCCGCCTCGCGTCTCCCCTCCCCGTCCTGTGTTTCGTCCCCGCGGTCCCCCGCCTCCCGTCGCTCGCTGGCCGGCTCTGCCCTCCTCCCCGTCCTGTGCGTCGTCCCCGCGGAGCCCCGAGCCGAGCTCGCCGGCCTCGCCGTCTCCGCCCGACGCCCACCTCGCCGGCCGCCCGAGGGCGCCCCTCTTCCCCTCGACCCCCTCCTCGGCTCCACCACCGAGCTCCACGCCCCGCCTCCCCCAAGCGCCGCCTCTCCTCTGTCTCCGGCCGTGCCCCGCGAGCCCGCGCTCGCCTCCTGCTTCGAGCTCTGCGCCGCCCCTCGCTGACCTCCGCTCCGTCCGCCCGGGTCCGCCCCCTCCACTCCGTCCGCCGGCCTTCCTCAACCTCGGCCAGGGCCTCGTCGCGCCACCCCGCGGCCCCGAGCCCGCGACCGCCTCGCCGCCTTCCCCCTCCTCGCGCCGTCTGTCTTGCCCTTCCCTGCGCCTCGACCTCCGCCCCATCGTCGCCGGCGCCGCCTTGTGCCCTCGTGCGCCCTCGCCCGTCTCCTCTCTGGCCCGCCCCCGTGCCGCCGGCCAAGCCCCTGTCTCGCCTCCCTCCAGCGCCGACAGCCTCCCCGGCGTCGTCCCACGCGGCCTTCCTCCACCTCGGGTTCCACCTCTCCCTTGTGCTGCAACCGCCCGTAGCACGTACCGCTCCCGTTCATCTTCCGTGCATGTGCCTAGTGTTGCTGCTGCCTGGGCGTTCCGTTTGTTTCCCCTCGAGTCTGTTGTGCGAGACGTCCTCAGATGGAGAACCAACTTGCAAACCTGTCCGCCACCAAGAGCGACCGAGGCCTGCGTCATGGAGCGTCGAGACCCCCGGACCCGAAGAATCCCGGGACTCGCCAAGATCTTCGGGCATCGACAAGACCGACTACTGTCGATGCGACCGTGGAAGTTCGCCATCGATGATAGAGTCGGAACGACAAGATCTACTTCACGGAACACCGAGCTCTTCCTCCCAGAGGTGGGAGACGCCAAGAACCGTTCCCGGAACCGAGACCGATCCGGAGCACCAAGGCCTTCTTGTTGACAAGACCACCCGGTGCCGACACTTCCCATGATCGTCATCGACAATCGAACCCGGCGCCGCTCCAAGATCTCCTTACCGGAGTTGATGATCCGAAGGCCACCAAGATCGCCACGGAACGGCAAGCTCTCCATCCCGGATACGCCAAGTTCTTCGTCCTGAACGCCAAGACCGACCGCTACGCAGACCCGGCAAGATCTTCGCTACGACCAGATCGACACCGACCAGGGCGAATCCGATGCGCCCCTGCCGCCAAACCCATTCCTTCTTCCCGGATGCGACAAGATCTACTTCCGCCGCCCGAGACCGATCCCGTCGAGCCGTTTCCCCCCCGTCGAACCCTGTCGAACCCCGAACCCCAAGATCGTCCGAACCCAGATGTGTGAACCTTTTCCCGAGCCCCTATTTTATAAATGCTATACATAAAACTTGTTGCATATTAATTGTTCATCTCGCATGCATATCATAATCATGCCGGATCTTCTGCTGTGGTATTAAATATTGCATCCGGTGTTTCTTCCAGTGTTTGCTTCTTCGCGGATTAGGCCGATGAGTGGATGCGAGTACCGACAAGTTCTCCGGATATGATCCGTCGGCAGTGTTTTCCTAGGCGAGCATCTCTCCCCCTTCTACCTATTTTGCATTTATAGTCTTTATTTCCTCCTGTTGATCTATTGCTATCCGTGTCGCGATGCTTTAGAGTTCCGCACCAGATATAATCCTTGCAGCCCTTATATTGCCTTGGACACCTCCTATTGCCTGTTGCTTGTTAGACAGCTGGCCCTGCGAGTCGTAGTTGCTTGCTCAGGTGTTGCCTCGCGTCGTCGATGTTCCACAGTTGTTGGGCGGTTGGCAAATGGTTAATGGTGGTGTTGATCATGTTTCTAATTACAGCTTATTAATTAATGTTGATAGTAGTTTAATGTAGAGGCACCGGTGGGTAATAGACAATATTTGGTTCTTAACCGCTCACTAGTGTCCCCTAGGACCCGAGTTCTTGACACATGTTCCGAGATCGAGCGCGCTAACCACAGGTGGGGTGTGTGGGCACCCCCATCGGCTTACTACCTGATTTCAAAGTATTGTACCGGGGGCCACAAGTAGTTTGGGGCTTTATTACTATCATGTACTTATGCCATGCTTTACTGCTTTATTTAAGATTGTGCGTGGAGCACCTGTACTGTTTAGGATTGCGGAGTGTTTTCGCGGTATCGACAAGCCCAGTCACACTTTCGGGTTCCCAGTCATTTACAGCCATTGACGCAAACCCTGGGTCCGTTCCGGAGCCGACCAACTTCGTTGAGGGTAGCTTAGTGGGGTGGCCCCCATGTACTTGCTTTGGGTCTAGGAAACGTCATGACTTAGGCCCCGCCGACATACCGATGGGTGTATGTTAACTGATCTGGCAAAAAGGGTCGAAGTGCGTGTGGATACTTTGGTGCACCCCTGCAGGGTTAAATCTTTTCGAGAAGCCGTGTCCGCGGTTATGGACGACTTGGAGCACAGTTTCTCGATCATAGACAACAATAACTAAAGTTTACTGTTATAATTTGACTTACATCTGAGATGAATAGTAAGTTGGATAACTGCCATGGAAAGATTAAATAAACCTGCCAACCGTGTGAGTTTTCCTCGTCTTGACTTCCTCGTTTGGTCTCGAGGGGGAATACCAGGATGGGTATGTTTGGTGTTAGTATCAGGTTGGATCCGAATAGGTCTTTCTTATCCCTCTCTTATAGCCGTCAGTATTACAGAGTCTCTATAGGTTGTTTCGTGTTGCTGCGCTGCCGCTTCAGTCCACCATACCTATGTAGGCGAGAGCCGCCGAATTCTAGCCTCGCCATGTACTGGCCTCAGTACTGACGCTCCTCTTTTTCCTTTGCCCTTTGTCGGCACCCCTTTTGTTTAGCAGGTTTGTGCTCGACGCCATTAGCAGGGTTACCCTTCCGGCTTGGCCTGGGCAGGGTTATGGACGCCATTGGTTATTCTTCAGGGCTCTTAGCCCAATTTGCATCTTGTCCGTACTCGGACGTTGTATCGATTTCAAGGTGATTTGGATCTTTGTACTGTATATCTATATTCTTGACTCATGGAGTCGTGATGTATATATATCTGTTCTGTGGGTCCCATCGAGGACTGTTGTGTAATGTTATTACTTCGTTTTCCACCCGCACGAAAGTGCCTGGTGGGCGTCCTTGAATCGTTTCTATGCGGGTTTGGCGGAAAAGGCTAAAACTTGCATAGGGCCGACTCGAGGGTGTTACAGAGTGGTATCAGAGCTCAGCAGTTGCGATACCCCACAAGTCCAGCCTGTAGGATAACCTAGCTAACGGCCGAAGTAGAGTGTCAAAACTATTTTTGCAAAATCGGTTGGATAGTTCTGATTAGGTCTGATTTTACTCCTTACCCCTCTGCTGCTCTCCTCTCACCTCTGCGTGTTTTGAATCCGCTCTCTTCTCTCTCTTCGAGTCGAGGATTTCTCGTGGTTGGGTTCCATCATACCTTCAGGGTTTCGCTTCCTCCTTTGGTAACGGTGTTGCTACATCTGGTCTTCATGCTATCCGAGGAATCCTTCGTCTGGTGGACTTCTCTTTGTTCCTTCTCATGCCTTCCGGTGTTTTCCTACGCGACGACATCATCTACGCCAGATCCGATGCAGAGTCTGCATCACTCCTTTGTTTCTGAACCTCGATTGTCGAGATCTTTAGTCTGATTCCGAGAATGGTTGCACGCTTTTCTACTGATTGTGCACAGTAATAGTTTGGGTGCGTGATGGATTGGCCCCCATGCCGACTACTCACTCTATTCGCTTGTGTACATTGAAGTGGATGAGAATGCATCGGTTCTCTCTTTCTATCAAAGTTAGAGGTGGATTGATTGGTTGATACCTCTACCTTCGCCTTTGTTTCCCGGAGTGTTCTCTCGACGATCACGGACAACGACCTCTTGTTAGTGGTGTCGCGAGGATCTACACGATGCGAGAAGATTCAGATCGCCGTCCTTCTTCCCGGTACCATGAGGCGGATATCGAGGGCGAGATCCATTGTTAGTGGTGTCGAATTGTGGCGCCCCGCAAAAACCACTACTAGAAAATCGCGTTGTTTTTGTGCATTGCATCATCATGACCTCATGCTCATGTCATCATGCCACCTTGCATTTGAGCATCGTCATGTCATCTGACATTTTTTTACATAAAACTATTTTCGAGAAGCCTGGTTTTGTTTTCTAAACGCCCCGTCCTTCATTCAAAGTAAAACCCGGGTCTCCGGAATATTTTGTTTTGTCTGCCAACGGTTTGCAAAGGCCTCGTTTTTTATAAATAAAATATTTAATTATTTTTAGGAGGCAGCCCGCCAGGCCCGAAAGCCTAGCCGGCCACCTCCAGTTAAAATCCTATCTACCCAGAATCTACCCTAACCTTTTCTACCAAAAACCCTACCCTATTTTCCTACCCAGCCCCCTCCACCTCACTCCCTCCACTCCCATGCCGCCACATCAGCCTCCTGGCCCCACCTCCTCTCCACACCCTCACACACCTGCCCCAACACCACACACACAGCTGACCCACTCCCCAACCTCCTCTCCCTTCCACCCTGGTCCCACCGACCCCACCGACCAAGCCACTCACCAACCCCCACACTTGCCGCCCGTCACCCCGCTCCCTGCTACCGACAGGCCCCCCCGCCTCGGGATCCTGCCCGCGTGGGCCCCGCCTCGCGTCTCCCCCTCCCCGTCCTGTGTGTCGTCCCCGCGGTCCCCCGCCTCCCATCGCTCGCTGGCCGGCTCTGCCCTCCTCCCCGTCCTGTGCATCGTCCCCGCGGAGCCCCGAGCCGAGCTCGCCGGCCTCGTCGTCTCCGCCCGGCGCCTACCTCGCCGGCCGCCCGAGGGCACCCCTCTTCCCCTCGACCCCCTCCTCGGCTCCGCCATCGAGCTCCACGCCCCGCCTCCCCCAAGCGCCGCCTCTCCTCTGTCTCCGGCCGTGCCCCGCGAGCCCGCGCTCGCCTCCTGCTCCGAGCTCTGCGCCGCCCCTCGCTGACCTCCGCTCCGTCCGCCCGGGTCCGCCCCCTCCTCTCCGTCCGCCGGCCTTCCTCAACCTCGGCCAGGGCCTCGTCGCGCCACCCTGCGGCCCCGAGCCCGCGACCGCCTCGCCGCCTTCCCCCTCCTCGCGCCGTCTGTCTTGCCCTTCCCTGCGCCTCGACCTCCGCCCCATCGTCGCTGGCGCCGCCTCGTGCCCTCGCGCGCCCTCGCCCGTCTCCTCTCTGGCCCGCCCCCGTGCCGCCGGCCAAGCCCCTGTCTCGCCTCCCTCCAGCGCCGACAGCCTCCCCGGCGTCGTCCCACGCGGCCTTCCTCCACCTCGGGTTCCACCTCTCCCTTGTGCTGCAACCGCCCGTAGCACGTACCGCTCCCGTTCATCTTCCGTGCATGTGCCTAGTGTTGCTGCTGCCTGGGCGTTCCGTTTGTTTCCCCTCGAGTCTGTTGTGCGAGACGTCCTCAGATGGAGAACCAACTTGCAAACCTGTCCGCCACCAAGAGCGACCGAGGCCTGCGTCATGGAGCGTCGAGACCCCCGGACCCGAAGAATCCCGGGACTCGCCAAGATCTTCGGGCATCGACAAGACCGACTACTGTCGATGCGACCGTGGAAGTTCGCCATCAATGATAGAGTCGGAACGACAAGATCTACTTCACGGAACACCGAGCTCTTCCTCCCAGAGGTGGGAGACGCCAAGAACCGTTCCCGGAACCGAGACCGATCCGGAGCACCAAGGCCTTCTTGTTGACAAGACCACCCGGTGCCGACACTTCCCATGATCGTCATCGACAACCGAACCCGGCGCCGCTCCAAGATCTCCTTCCCGGAGTTGATGATCTGAAGGCCACCAAGATCGCCACGGAACGGCAAGCTCTCCATCCCGGATACGCCAAGTTCTTCGTCCTGAACGCCAAGACCGACCGCTACGCAGACCCGGCAAGATCTTCGCTATGACCAGATCGACACCGACCAGGGCGAATCCGATGCGCCCCCGCCGCCAAACCCAGTCCTTCTTCCCGGATGCGACAAGATCTACTTCCGCCGCCCGAGACCGATCCCGTCGAGCCGTTTCCGCCCCGTCGAACCCTGTCGAACCCCGAACCCCATCGAACCCCAAGATCGTCCGAACCCAGATGTGTGAACCTTTTCCCGAGCCCCTATTTTATAAATGCTATACATAAAACTTGTTGCATATTAATTGTTCATCTCGCATGCATATCATAATCATGCCGGATCTTCTGCTGTGGTATTAAATATTGCATCCGGTGTTTCTTCCAGTGTTTGCTTCTTCGCGGATTAGGCCGATGAGTGGATGCGAGTACCGACAAGTTCTCCGGATATGATCCGTCGGCAGTGTTTTCCTAGGCGAGCATCTCTCCCCCTTCTACCTATTTTGCATTTATAGTCTTTATTTCCTCCTGTTGATCTATTGCTATCCGTGTCGCGATGCTTTAGAGTTCCGCACCAGATATAATCCTTGCAGCCCTTATATTGCCTTGGACACCTCCTATTGCCTGTTGCTTGTTAGACAGCTGGCCCTGCGAGTCGTAGTTGCTTGCTTAGGTGTTGCCTCGCGTCGTCGATGTTCCACAGTTGTTTGGCGGTTGGCAAATGGTTAATGGTGGTGTTGATCATGTTTCTAATTACAGCTTATTAATTAATGTTGATAGTAGTTTAATGTAGAGGCACCGGTGGGTAATAGACAATATTTGGTTCTTAACCGCTCACTAGTGTCCCCTAGGACCGGAGTTCTTGACACCTGTTCCGAGATCGAGCGCGCTAACCACAGGTGGGGTGTGTGGGCACCCCCATCGGCTTACTACCTGATTTCAAAGTATTGTACCGGGGGCCACAAGTAGTTTGGGGCTTTATTACTATCCTGTACTTATGCCATGCTTTACTGCTTTATTTAAGATTGTGCGTGGAGCACCTGTACTGTTTAGGATTGCGGAGTGTTTTCGTGGTATCGACAACCCAGTCACACTTTCGGGTTCCCAGTCGTTTACAGCCATTGACGCAAACCCTGGGTCCGTTCCGGAGCCGGCCAACTTCGTTGCGGGTAGCTTAGTGGGGTGGCCCCCATGTACTTGCTTTGGGTCTAGGAAACGTCATGACTTAGGCCTCGCCGACATACCGATGGGTGTATGTTAACTGATCTGGCAAAAAGGGTCGAAGTGCGTGTGGATACTTTGGTGCACCCCTGCAGGGTTAAATCTTTTCGAGAAGCCGTGTCCGCGGTTATGGACGACTTGGAGCACAGTTTCTCGATCATAGACAACAATAACTAAAGTTTACTGTTATAATTTGACTTACATCTGAGATGACTAGTAAGTTGGATAACTGCCATGGAATGATTAAATAAACCTGCCAACCGTGTGAGTTTTCCTCGGCTTGACTTCCTCGTTTGGTCTCGAGGGGGAATACCAGGATGGGTATGTTTGGTGTTAGTATCAGGTTGGATCCGAATAGGTCTTTCTTATCCCTCTCTTATAGCCGTCAGTATTACAGAGTCTCTATAGGTTGTTTCGTGTTGCTGCGCTGCCGCTTCAGTCCACCATACCTATGTAGGCGAGAGCCGCCGAATTCTAGCCTCGCCATGTACTGGCCTCAGTACTGACGCTCCTCTTTTTCCTTTGCCCTTTGTCGGCACCCCTTTTGTTTAGCAGGTTTGAGCTCGACGCCGTTAGCAGGGTTACCCTTCCGGCTTGGCCTGGGCAGGGTTATGGACGCCATTGGTTATTCTTCAGGGCTCTTATCCCAATTTGCATCTTGTCCGTACTCGGACGTTGTATCTATTTCAAGGTGATTTGGATCTTTGTACTGTATATCTGTATTCTTGACTCATGGAGTCGTGATGTATATATATCTGTTCTGTGGGTCCCATCGAGGACTGTTGTGTAATGTTATTACTTCATTTTCCACCCGCACGAAAGTGCCTGGTGGGCGTCCTTGAATCATTTCTATGCGGGTTTGGCGGAAAAGGCTAAAACTTGCATAGGGCCGACTCGAGGGTGTTACAAGCATCACTTGCCTTTTTGGTAGAGAATATAGGTTCACTCCTTGATCTTTGTAACAATCACAACCTTCAAGTTCCACTACAATTCAATCAAGCAAGCAATAATTCAATCTACCATTCAAGTAAAACATCACATAAAATGATAGAAACAAAACAATGCATGCAAGCATGCTAAGGATTGTTTTATTTGTAAAAGTGTTTTCTAATGAGTCATAAACTTTTGAAAACACCTAATTATCATTTTATAAAAGTGGCAAAATCATTTGCAAAAGATTTCACTTCATAAACCATTTTTAAACCAAGTCATTATTTTATGTGGTTGAAAATGTCTTTAGCAAAGTAATAGTTTTCATAGGGTTCTCCAAATACATTTTCAAATCATAAAACTTGGTGTTTGGGGTCAGAGAGTTTAAATCAAATCATTTCCCAAAAGGATTCTTCCAAAAGCATTTTAAACATATAAACAATATTTTTATTTCACTAGAAATGGTTTAAATCAAAGATTTATTCTTTTGCTTCACCAAATATATTTTTGAAACCACAAATTGATTTCTATGGTCAGTAGGTTCAAAACAAACCATTTGCCAAAGATTTTATTACAAAAATATTTTTAGTTTCTGCAAAAACAATCATTTTATCAGAAGCAATTCACTAAACAAAGGGCATGGTCAGAGAGTACTTGTCTTGTTGATTCCATTGATATAAAATTTGCAAAATTTGGACATGTGGTTTGAAAGTTATGAATTTTTCAAATTGGAACATCAAATAAACAAGTTTCTGCTTTTAAAACAAACTCCAGGCCACGTGGAACGTTTCTATTCGTCGGTACCGTTTCGCTCGGATCGGTCGCTGACAGCCGTTGGATCTAAGTGGGATCACACGGCTTAGAAGCAAGCATACCCTTTCGTTTAGTCAATCTATCGCGGAGCTTGGATCTGAATCCTACGGTGCTTAGCACACTAGCCATCGAGTGGCGGCGCTGGCGGCGGCGACTGGCGGCGCGCGGTCAGACAGTGGCGTTGCTGGCGATGCAGGAAGCGAGAGAGGGTGGGGAGAAGCTCACCAGGTTGGCAGTGTTGTGGTGGTGCTCGAGGTGCCTTCTGTTTGTCAAGGGGCGCGCTGGAGTTGCGTGGATTCCTCGCCGAAGTTCGTGGAGTCGTCGGGCGTGCTCAGGCGAGGTTGAAGACGAGGCTTTAGAGCATGCCAGAGAAAATGGAAAGCATGGTTAGATGCGCGGGAGAGTGGTGAGTGTAGGAGGGTCATCCAGAGGTGGCGGGGGAGACGTGGATTACGGGGAGGCGTCGCCGGAGTTGAAGCAGACGGCGGCGTTGCTCTGTTGGAGACGCCGTCGACGTTGCAGAGCACGCGCGGGCAAGCTGGCGCTGCGGGGAGGTTCGCCAGGAGGTGGGGAGAAAGTGAGCGTGATCGAGGAGGCAAGGGGTGATGGGGACTGGCCGGAATTGCTCGGTGAGCTCGCCGGAGACAGTGGCGGTGTAGTGCGAAATTAAGCAGCCTGGGGGCGCTCTAGGGTGAGGGACTGAGGGGGAATCAGAGAGGAGGGAGGTGCGGTTAAGTAGGCGAGGTCGCGGGGCTGGGTTATTGCGCCATTACCGTGCAATCAAACAAAGAAACCTTCGGCAGAACGGCCGGGAGGGCGAGGTCAGCGCGCGCGGGTGAGGACGATGATGACGCGGCCGAGTGGGGTCCGTTTGGCAGCGAAGGAGAGAGAGGGGAGGTGGGTCCAGGATATTAGCGAGTGAGGGGGCACGGTCTATGGTGAGAAAAGGATGAGCAGGGGAAAGAGAGGAGCCGGTGGGCTGGGGTTTTGCGCCTGCTAGGCTGGGGTCTGGGGTAGGTTTAGCTGGGCTGCTTTCTTTCATTTTTTTTGTACTGAATGTTTTTTTTTCTGTTTCTAATATTCTGTTTTGATTTTGTTTAATTATTTCAAACATCAATTAAATTTCTAAATCCTTCCAAATCTTTTTCAGTAGGTTTTTATTTGTTTATTTGGGTTCAAATAATTCATCTTGAATTATTTGGAAAAGTTTTTAATATGATTTTATTAATCTTTTTAAAATTGGATTTGTCATTATTCGAATGGAATTTGGTTTAAGCCATTTTATTTTATTTTGGAAATTCTTTATCCTTTTATTTTATTTGGATTTGGATTAAATTCATTCCATTTGCTTATGGTCTTGGCCAAGATTTAATTTGGTCTTTAAATATTCCTTATTTAATATTTCTTTCTTCATCTTATAAAATCCATATCTTTTTATTTATAGATCCAAACTTGGTGATTCCAATTTGTAAAATCTTATTTGATATTTATTTATCCTTTTAAATGTATTTAGGATCATTTGCTCATCATTTGGTATGGATTTCTAGATAGGTGCTTTATTAGCTTTGGAAATTACTTTTCCTTATCTTATTAAATTCATAAGATTTTATTTATGGCTCCAAATTAAGTGAAACCAATTTATTTGGTCTTATAATATTTCTATTTCTATTTCTTGATATTTTATAAATGTTTGTTGATAGATTTTTATATAGATCAAATCCATAGGCTTGGAGATAACTTGGAAATGATTTTTATTCCATTAGGGTTTAGGGTTCGGATTTATTTTCCAAGTGTTTAAATTTCAAGATACATTCATTGAGGAATGCATTTCTCTTGATTTGGATTTTGTTGAATTCAAACTTTAATTAAAGTTTGTTCAAGAAGGGATTTTAATTTCCATTTAGAAACAAAAAGTTTCTTTTCACCCTAAATTTCAACAACTATTTATTTTGTTTATTTATTTTTCACATAACAAGATTTGGAAAATCTTGGGATGTGACACTTTGGATCTTCGAGGGTTAGTACTCTATCGACTCATTGCTGCAATCTAGTAGATAGATCTTGGCTTGTGTGTGTTCTTGCGATAGAAATTTTTTGTTTTCCATGCTACGAACCCCTACAAAGATCATATCATTAGGAGAATGGTATGATGGACATACTCCTATCAATAAGCGTAGCATAAAGATCAAGTCATTTCTATAGTTCGTTTGCTATAAGCTTTCTGATACATAGTAACCTAATTCCTTCGACCATGAGATCATGTTAATCACCATCACCAGAAGGATGCTTTGATGACATCAAACACCACACCGTAACTGGGTGGCTATAAAGGTGGCATTGAGTGTTCGGAAAGTATGGGTTGAGGCACATGGATCAAGAGTGGAATTTGTCCATCCATATGACGGATAGATATACTCTAGGCCCTCTCGGTGGAATGTCATCCAATTAGCTTGCAAGCATATGACTGGCTCACAAGGGATCACATATAACGGGAATAAGAAAAGAGTACTTATCGGTAACGAGGTTGAACTAGGTATGCAGAGATACCGACGATCAAAACCTCGGATAAAAACTATCGTGAGACAAAGGGAAATTGGTATCGTATGTATTTGGTTCATTTGATTGCAAAGTAATCATAGAAATATATGGGAGCCATATGAATTTCCAGATTCCTCTATTGGTTATCGATCGGAGAAGTGTCTCGGTCATGTCCGCATAATTCACGAACCGTAGGGAGACACACTTAAGGATTCAATGTTGTTTAGTAGATATGGAATGTTAGTAGGGATACCGAATGTTGTTCGGAGTCTCGGATGGGATCCGGGATATCACGAGGAGATCCAGAATGGTCTGGAGAATAATATTCATAAAAGGAAAGTCTGATTCCGGAGTTCGGGAAAGATTCTGATGTTTTCATCGGAGAGGTTCTAGAAGGTTCACCGGACAGGGAGGGGAATGGTCCATGAATGTGTCATGGGTAAGTGGAATGATTGGATCATATCCTAGGTCACTTGGTGTGGGCATTTGCAAGAGAGAATTAAAGCTCTAAATTCAAAGTCAAACGGGAAGTTTGAAAAGTCAAACTGGAACAATGGTTTCCTAGTGGAAGAAGGAACGAGTCCTTATCTCAATCCAACTTGGGTTTGGGTTTGGATTCAAACCCACCCCTCCCAAGGCTGCCCCTCCGCCTCTCATAAATAGAGGGGGAGGGCTGCCCCAAAGAACAAGCCCTAACCCTCCCACACCCAAGCCGCCGCAGCGCCAAGCCGCCACCGTCGCCGCGCCTCGCCTCTGCCGCCACCAGCCGCCGCCCTGCGCCGCTGCCTCGTGCTGCCGCCGGCCCGTCCCCGTCGCCCTAGCCTCCGCCGACACCTCCTCCTTATCCCGGTCTTCTAAACCCTAGATCACCGGGAAACCCTAGATCCACCATAACTCGCACCGGCTTAGGCGAAGCCCTGCGGGATGTTCCCTATACTTCCGACACCACGCCGTCGTGCTTCCGGAATCGCGAGGGGAGAACTACAACCTCCGCTGCCTACTGGAACAAGGTAGGGGAAGGTCTTCATCGAGTACCGAACATGCCGACTACGGAAGCGCTCCAGAACGCAGCGCCGGAAGGATCGTCTACGCGATCTTGAGATCGACAAGTGTACAGCTACATCACCCATGAGAATCTTCTCTCGTTAACCGCTTTGGAATCTTCGAGGGTGAGTGCTTCTATCGACTCGTTGCTACAATCTAGTAGATAGCTCTTGGCTTGTTTGTGTGCATGAGGTAGAATTTTTTGTTTTCCATGCTATGAACCCCTACACACAAACAATACTATCATAATGATTCAATAATAAGTTCAGATCTGAGATCATGGCACTCGGGCCCTAGTGACAAGCATTAAGCACAACAAGTTGCAACAAAGTCAAATAGAACTAATAGAGATACTAGGCACTATGCCCCTAACAGATCTTATTCGATTACATGATAGAACTCATCCAATCCCTACCATCCCCAAGCCTACAATAGGGGATTACTCACTCATGGATGAGGGAAACATTGGTGGTTGATGGAGATGCGTTGGTGATGATGATGGTGATGATCCTCTCCAAATTCCCCGTCCTGACAGGGTGCTAGAACAGAGTTTCTGGATCCGAATCTTGGTTTCTGGTGGCAGCGGTGGAGCGGAACTCTTTCTGGAAAACTATCGAACCCCTCTCTGTTTTTAGGTCAGAGGGCAACTTATAGATGCGGAGGGAGGCCGAGAAGCTGCCTGGGGTGGCCAAACCTCCCTAGGCACGGGTTTAGTGGGCCCGCGCCTGGGGTGGGTCTGGGACCCCCAGGCCTCCCCTCTGTCTCCCCTTCTGGCTCCGTGGATCTACTGGTGAGAAATAGTTTTTGACATATTTTCCGGGATTTTTCCTAATAGTTTATTTTCTGCACAATAACAAGACACCAAGGTAATTCTGCTGAAAACAACGTCAGTCCGTGTTAGTTGTATCCAAATCACACAACTTTAGAGGAGAAATAATAGCAAAGTGTTCGAGAAAGTAGATACGTTTTGGACGTATCAACTCCCCCAAGTTTAGCTTATTGCTTGTCCTCAAGCAATTCAGTTGAAAACTGAGTGCGATAAAAGAACTTTCACGAACACTTTTCTTCATATGATGTATATATTCTCAGCATAGGAGTAGATGCTTAGACAATTCATAATAAGAAGTATGCAACTAAGTCTACTCAATATTCATTGCAAGCTATGAAGAGAAAGCAACTCAATAATAATAAGTAGCATGGAACATAAACATAAGCAACATTGCAATGCTCATAATAAGGTATGATAGAGTGTTATCTTGCTTGCCTTGGTTTGAAGAGCACAAATGCTGAGGCGCCTCTGAAGTTCAAGTGAAAACTAGATTTAAAGATATCAAAGATACAAGCATCAAAGTCATGACATAATTAACCAAGTTTTGGAACAAACACAAAAATGACAACTATGCTCTCAAGAAGGTGCTCATAGAATAAGTGGTGACTCAACAAAGTTGTGAAAACGGTTTTGTGAAGGTTTGAAAGGCTTCCCAATGCTAAAAGGAAGGTACTCATTAGCTTTGAGCTCTCATTGCCCCTATCATAGGCATCTTCATGTGGTTAAGGTGAAAGTGAGGTCCACTCTGAATCATATGCTTGACAGACCATAGACTGGAAATCCCAAGTCCCTTGAGTACGAGGGTCACTCCGCATGCTACTCAACTTTGGTCACCTGAAATTTCTTGTCATTGTAAATACATGCATATCATCGAGAACCGCCAATGGGGTACCCCTTGCATATGGCACAGGAGCTTTCCCATAACCAAAATGACAAGGCAAGTAGACAATGAGCATCTCAGCAATCTTTTTATTTACCATATGCATAGCTTTTTATTGAGTAAGATTCATAGATGCTCATTATAGTGAAGCTGCAAGTTTCCACCATGATTAAGCATGGCTTAGGCTAGCGGCCCAGGCGTTTCTCTAACACAATGTATAAAATCCATGAACTAACAACTTCCCCTTTTATTTCACATTGTCGACATCCGTAAACAAAAGAGCAAAGTATCAACTGGATAAGATATCCAACAAGTGTTGAAAGCATTCCCCGTGACAGCACGGTCATGCTGACTCCCAGTATATAAAAAGCAAGCATATAACTTTCATGGACTAGTCACAATGGTTCAGAATTATTAAGCGCAAGGAATAAAGTGTACCATCAAGTTCGTGAGAGCTTTACTAACTAACTTTTTCAAAACAAACAAACATTTTATTTTGGAAGAAAACACGGCATATGGAATATGCACTGAAGTAGCAAATGATTCTAATAGGTAGGTATGGTGGACACAACTAGAAATATTGGTTTTGGGGAGTTGGAAGCACAGGTAGAGAGCATACTCAGTGCAAGTGAAGGCTAGCAATAGAGAGGGAGCGACAAACGAGAGAGCAATAGCTGTCATAATCATGCTTGCAACAAAACATGAATAATTATGGCATGAAAGTGATACAAGAACTCTGAGGCAAAATAAATCATCGAGGCTTACTAACTATTGATTAGTCATATGCATGCGTGAGCATGTGCCAAGTCGATTCACATGAATAGTCAGAGGAGGATACCACAATGTCATACCAAAGTATGAATGAAACAATGCAAGCAAACATTCATATGGCATGCTACAAACTATTAGCAAGCTGGAGCTAATCATAGACAAGCAAGAACTACTAAGCATCCATAATGATATACACCTTACACAAATAGGCTAAGCATGCTCACAGTGATGAGTATATGTACAAAAATGAAAAACAAATAGAGTTCGTTACCAGCCTCTTACCACACCTCGAGTTGTCTTAATCTTCATTATTGCCGTTCACTTGTGTGACTTGAATAATTAACATGAAAACCAATATCCACTGAGGACGGCTGAAACCTGCAAAGAACTCACAAAACCAAAGAATAACAACAAATATTTTTGGTGTTTTCGATTTTTTTTAGAAACAGGCAAACAAAGAAAAACCAAACCAAAGAAAGCAAAATATTTTTGGATTTTTCTTTTAAGGAAAACCAAAGCAAAGAAACAAACCAAGAGAAACAATGAAAATATTTTTGGTATTTTTGTGTTTTTGAGAAAGAAGCAATAAGAACCAAAAAGAAAGCGAAACAATGGATATACAAAGAACCGACCGAACATGATATATAGATGAGTGTGATGTCGGTATACCTCCCCCCAAGCTTAGGCCTTTGTCCTAAGCGGGGCTCAATAACGCGGATAGTAACCCCATGCTGGTGGGTCATCATAGGAATGATCATAGTCAGGCACCTGTGATGAAGAAGAAGACGCGCCCCAATCAAATGAGGGTTGCTGGTATGGAAGACTCTCCCAAGTTGGAGGGCTGAACCGAATTATCTTCGGCATCCTATTCAACATTCTCCTCTTGCTGGGAGAGTTCCCCAACATATGTGCCAACCTCTTCCTCCGTAAGTGACCATCCTTGCCTGTTATCAAAGTTAAACAAAGCAGGTGCAGGCAAATAAACTATTTTCTCACTCCTACCCTTTCTCCGCCCTTGCTGGACAAAAGATAGTTCAAATGGCAAACTTCTCACATTAGCCCCCAAAGAAACAAAACCATGCTGAATCATGGATTCAATATCAAGCCTCTCTATGGGGAACTGAAAATCTGAATAATGAGGCTCTAAACCATGGAAAGCTAGCAACCTAGAAGCAATGAGACCTCCACAAATTCCACCCTTCTCACGGTTGGTGGTGAGACGGTGAGCTATCAAAGCACCCAAACTATAAGGACTATTCCTATTCAGAGCAGCTGCAATAAAAGCTAGATCAAAAGAAGACAACTTTCTAGCAGTCTTTCTAGCAAGAACACACTTGGTAATAAAATAGGAAAAGTATCTAATAGCTGGGAGCTAGATGTTCCGAATTTTACCACTTTCCTTTGAGAAGTCGAAACCTTGGCAAATCTCAGCATACAAATCAACAAGTGACTTGCGCCTCTCCTTGATCTTCTCACAAGATCCCCACTGAGGTACTCTAATTGCTGCACAGAAATCAGCAAAAGGCAGGTCGACAGGTATATTATATATTTTGTAATGGACCATGGGATTAGAGGTAGACCAAGTGAACCGTAAGTCCTGCACAAAAGCCATGGTTAGCTTAACATATTGGATTGGTTCACCTTCAACAAAGTGCTCCAACCCTGCACTTGTAACCAAAGTTTAGAAATCTTGGAGAATCCCCGCAGCTCTCATAAATTCATGGCATGGATATATGGAAGGAAAAACTGCCTCCTCATGATGAACCTTCATTGGCTCATGCACCATCAAGTCATATTGATTCAGTGGATAAGCACTCATCTTCCTTGCTGAATTTTTTAGACAGCCATCAAACCAAGTGATTTCTAAGTTGATAAATGATGAGCAACTACTATAGGAACTTACTAGAGGACTACACATGCATCAAAACAAAATTTCTAAGAATAGAAAAAGCATGCAAGCTCAAACTACCTGTCACCTGCAGTAGCAAAATACTCAAGATACAATCTACCAATCACAAATATAGTTGGACAAGTGGAGGAGGCACATATCAAGGAACAATCCCTCTAAAAATCAGCACTTGAGATGGGCTGAACAAGGTGATCAAAAATCGCGAGCAAGAACAGCAAGAACTCAAGCTTGAGCAAGTTTTTCGGTGTTTTTGGGAGAGATAAAGAAGGTGGCTTTGAGGAGGCAGCCTGGAGGGGTCCAGGTGGGCCAGACCCCCTTAGGCGCCACCAGTGGTGGGCCCGCGCCTACCACAGGTGTGGGGCCTAGGGGTGGCCCCTTTTTTCGAGGAAAAATTTGTTTTGAATTTTCTGGGATTTTTCAGGAAACTTTATTTTTGGCCAATTTTCAGGGTATGAAAATTGATTTTCTCGTAGAAACAGTTTTTTAGAAGAAGCAAAAGCAAACCAAAAGCCAAACTACAATAGCTCTAAGAAACTCAAACAAGCAAACAACTAGCAAAACTTAAGCTAAAGCAAAGACTAGGAAGGAGAAGGGAAAAAGAAAGCAAGTATAACCATAGTGGAAACATTATTTTGTTCATTAAAATCCTTTTGTTAACAAGGTTGATCAACTCTTGTTACCAAAACAATCTTATATGAAACAAAACTTTGCATTCCACAAGGTGATTATGTTACCTCATACTTGATAGCAATGGTCCCAATCATAATAGTTTCAATATTTTCTTGTGGAATGGGACAATATATTTCTCCAACCTTGATGCCTTCAATATTTTCAATAGAATTCAGGTAATAGCTTCTGACAACCTTCTTGGGGAAATAGACAGTGTGCTCTTTGTCATTAATGTTGAATGTTACTTTTCCTTGATTACAATTGATGACAGCACCTACAGTATTAAGAAAAGGCCTCCCAAGAATAATAGACATATTATCATCTTTAGGCATTTCAAGCACAACAAAATCAGTTAAAACCATGCAATTATGAGCAACTTGAACAGGAACATCCTCACATATACCAACAGGAACAGTAGTTGACTTATCAGCCATTTGCAAAGATATATCAGTTGGTATAAACTTTTCTAGCTGGAGTCTCTTGTAGAGAGAAAAAGGCATAACACTAACTCCAGCTCCCAAATCACATAAAGCAGTTCTAACATAATTATTCTTAATGGAGCAAGGAATAGTTGGTATACCTGGATCACCAAGTTTATTTGGAACCTTACCATTGAAGGAGTAATTACCAAGCAAAGTAGAAATCTCCTCATTAGGAATCTTCCTTTTATTAGAGACAATATCCTTCATATACTTTGAATAAGGAGGCAACTTAATAGCATCAGTCAAAGGAATTTGCAAGAATAAAGGTTTCATCCACTCACAAAACTTGTTGTAGTGTTCTTCCTCCTTTGACTTGTGTTTCTTACCTGGAAAAGGCATAGGTTTCTGCACCCAAGGTTCTCTCTCTTTACCATGTTTATTAGCAATAAAATCTTCTTTTGTGTACCTAGTGTTCTTAGTGTGCTTCTCAGGTTCTTCCTCACCTTCCTCCTTATCAGGAGACTCATTATTATTACCACTCTCAGTTTCAGCATCAGAGACAGATATACTATTAGGATCTACAGCAGGTTCAAGTGGTTCCTCAACTTTCTTATGTTTCTTTTTCTTCCTCTTACGAGGACTACCACTATCCTCACCTTGTTGGGAATCCTGCTCTATTCTTTTAGGGTGTCCTTCAGGATATAAAGGATCTTGAGTAGCTGCACCACTCCTAGTTCTAATTCCATAAGCATGTTTATTTCCTGAAGCATTAACTAGCATATCCTTTTGTACTTTAGCAAGTTGATCAAGTTGGGTTTGAACCATTTGAAAGTGTTTAAAAAGCATTTTAATATCATTGGAAGTTCTTTCTACAATATCTTTCAACTCACGAATAGCTCTAGAGTTTTCCAATAAATGATTCTGAACTTGTTTATTAAAATTATCTTGTTTAACAATAAAATGTCAAGTTCCTCTAAGCATTGATCAGGAGGCTTACCATAAGGAATATCACCTTCATTAAATTGGAGAGAGTGTACCTCAATAGTAGATGAGTGGGGAATTGGCTTACATAATTATTCTATAGGAGGTAGATTCTTCACATCTTCAGCTCTAATACCTTTCTCCTTTAGACACTTTTTAGCTTCCTTCATCACTTCATCATTTAATGCAATAACTCCCCTCTTCTTTGTTGTTGGTGTTGGAATTGGTTTAGGAACAACTGGTTTAGGAGTAATAGGCTCAGGTGTATTCAGCTCAGTTGAAGTCCAATCATCATAATTCTTGCTTATCTTGTTCATTAATTCTTCAGCATCTGTAGGAGTCCTTTTCCTAAAAACACAATCAGCAAAGCTATCTAGGTAGGTCCTAGAATCATCAGTTAGTCCATTAAAATAAATATGAAGAAGCTCATTCTTGGGTAATGTAAATCTTTTCCATGACTCATGCAATTTATCTTCTTCTTCATGTTTAAAATCAAAAAGTCTCTGCAAAGCAGCATGTCTAGCACTGGGAGGAAAATATTTATGGAAGAAAGAAGCAATCAAGCAATCAGGGCTATCAATGGAACCAGGAGGTAATCTATTAAACCAAACCCTAGCTTCTCCTTTTAGTGAAAAAGGGAAGATCTTAGCAACAAAGTACTTGCGCATTTTAAAATCACTAGAGAACAAAGCACTCATAGTAGAAAGCTCATTCATATGAGCCACAACACTCTCATTTTCAGTACCACAAAAAGGTTCTTTCTCAACAATATCTAAATAAGCTAAATCACGAGATAAATCATAATCTTTATCTTTAATATCTATGGGAGAGGTGGCAAACTTAGGATCATAGGACTTCTTGGGTATAATAGTATGTCTAGCAAGGAGACTCTTAATAGCACTAGCACCATGTGTGTTTCGGCACTCTTCAACAAATTCATCAGTGAGCTCAATGTAACCATCATTAATATCAAAACTCTCACTAGCAGGTGAGCTAACAGGTGTAACAGTGTCTTCACTAGGAGTTTTGGTATTTCCTAGACTAGCCATAGTATCATCTAGAAAAGGACCTAGTGAACCACTCGCATCAAGCACAGTAGAAGTAACATCATGAGCATTGAAAGCAGTTTCAGATTCAGCAGTAGTAGCAATGTGTGTAGCATGAGTATGTGGTGGTGGTGTGACAAGCTTACTTATAACAGACGGTGAATCAAGAGCAACAGAGGTGTTTAGGACTGTACCTCTTCTTGTAGTGGATGGTAAAATAGGGAAATTTCCATCACGAGACTTCCCCATGATGAAAGGAGTAGCAGTGAACAATAATAGATCCAAGTGAACTTACAAATAAAGCTATGCTCCATAGAAATGGCACCAGAAAATAGTCTTGATGGCCCATAAGTGTAGGGGATCGCAACAGTTTTCGCGGGTAGTATTACCCAATTTATTGATTCGACACAAGGGAGACAAAGATTACTTGCAAGCCTTAACAACTGAGTTATCAGTTCAGCTGCACCTGGAAATAGTTTTTGCTCATAGAAGTTTATCAGTAGCAACAGTTTGTAGTAGCAACAGCAAAACAACAGCAACAGTAATAGCAACAGTGGAACAGGAGCAATAGTAACAGTAATGGTAACAGTAGCAATAGTAACAGTAACGGCAGTAGTAGGATTCGAGTGCGGTAGGCATAGGGATGGATGGACAGGCGTTGCATGGACGAGTCTAAACATGTAAATTCAAAGAACTAGGGCATTGCAGATAAATAATAACAAGCATCCAAGTACTAAACAATCCTAGGCATGTGCTCCAAATATAGTCATACGTGCTCGCAATGAGAACTTGCACAACATCTCCTGTCCAGCCAGCCCGTGACAGCGGGGCCTCTAGGGAACTACTAGCAATTAAGGTGCTCCTTTTAATAGAGCACCGGAGCAAAGCATTAACACTCCGTAAACACATGTGATCCTCACACCACAGCCATCCCATCCGGTTGTCCCAATTATTATCACTTTGGGGCCTTTGGATCCGGACAATGATATGTGTACACAACTTGCAGATAAGATCACAAACAATACTATCATAATGATTCAATAATAAGTTCAGATCTGAGATCATGGCACTCGGGCCCTAGTGACAAGCATTAAGCACAACAAGTTGCAACAAAGTCAAATAACACTAATAGAGATACTAGGCACTATGCCCCTAACAGATCTTATTCGATTACATGATAGAACTCATCCAATCCCTACCATCCCCAAGCCTACAGCGGGGGATTACTCACTCATGGATGAGGGAAACATCGGTGGTTGATGGAGATGCGTTGGTGATGACGATGGCGATGATCCTCTCCAAATTTCCCGTCTGGCAGGGTGCCAGAACGGAGTTTCTGGATCCGAATCTTGGTTTCTGGTGGCGGCGGCGGAGCGGAACTCTTTCTGGAAAACTATCGAACCCCCCTCTGTTTTTAGGTCAGAGGGAAACTTATAGACGCGGAAGGAGGCCGAGAAGCTGCCTGGGGTGGTCAAACCTCCCCCAGGCGCGGGGTCAGTGGGCCCGCGCATGGGTTGGG
Organism: Avena sativa; assembly: GCA_916181665.1. Classification (NCBI taxonomy): domain Eukaryota; kingdom Viridiplantae; phylum Streptophyta; class Magnoliopsida; order Poales; family Poaceae; genus Avena; species Avena sativa. The sequence continues at coordinate 25,710,722 of OV702286.1, read as the reverse complement.
TCTGGGCCCCCTAGGCCTCCCCTCCGTCTCCCCTTCTGGCTCCGTGGATCTTCTGGTGAGAAATAGTTTTTGGCATATTTTTCGGGATTTTTCCTGATAGTTCATTTTCTGCACAAAAACAAGACACCAAGGTAATTCTGCTGAAAACAGCATCAGTCCGTGTTACTTGTATCCAAATCACACAAGTTTATAGGAGAAATAATAGAAAAGTGTTCGAGAAAGTAGATAAGTTTTGGACGTATCACATATTAAGAACTTCACTCTAGACTATTAATACTTTGGTTAGCCAGAAATATTTTACATATTTATTCTGTCCATCGGTTTTGGCTGATCATTGTGTCGAATATTTTTCTTCTTTCAACATCTTATTTGGATACATATTTTTCATGTGTTGGGTGTGTTGCTTACTATACATAATCAAATTTTATGTAATCCATATCCATGGCAGAGGATCCATGCTCTTTCTTTGTTTAATTGGCATTGCTACTTGTCGCAGCTTGTTCCCCATGCGGCTATTAATGTTCCTAGCATCACTGAGGTTTCCAAAAACTCTACCCCGCAGGTGACTCTCTCTCTCCTCGTCGCATCTTGTTCCCCATGCGCCTATTAATGTTCCTAGCATCACTGAGGTTTCCAACAACTCTACCCCGCAGGCGACTCTCTCTCTCTCTCTCTCAATTCATTTTAGTGTATAAAAGAGACAAAAATGCCACGTGAATAGTACACAACACATAAAAAGTTCTTTCTTCTCAAAAACTTATGAACCAGCATAAAATGTTCGAATGTATATGTACAATTTTTTTTGAATTTTTGAAATTTCAAAATATGTTTTCTTATATTGGGTGTATTTGCACCTATGAGCCGGATTGCCGCCTCCCTCTCTCTCTCTAGTTATTGAACTAATATGTCTTTTCACAGTATTACTTCCATTGGAAAATGTAAAATGTTTGCGCAATCTAATATTTTAGTGTGATAAAGAATTAGGCCACTGGCGTGTGAATTATATGACACAGAAACAGGATATTGGAAATGGGGATTTAGTATGAATTTAACTACTTCGTACATGATTTTTGTTTCATATAGTATATAACAGTTTTGACAAACTTAATTCTTGGAGTCCACGAGCGTTTACACTTTGCAACTGATAGAATATTTATAACTTCACTCAAGGCTGATATATGTATTCTAGATTTAGTTTGGTTGGCGGAAATAAAACTGGCATGTTTTTGTCCAGTGGTTTTGGGTGATTGCTAGCTTCCTGCATGTAGTTGGTTGTAGTGGGGAGTATCATACACTAGTATCATGGATGATACTACCTGTGTAATGCATTATATCATCTAGTAGTATCTTAGCCTTGTTATATTTAATTATTTGTAAAATTTCAGTGCAAATTTCTGTACAAGATGTATTTACCAATAAAATTTCTAGTTTTGGCGTGCTATGATACGGTATCATATTATGATGCCACAATGCGGTGACCCAGCATACCACTGCATGATGTAGTACACTATAGTCTTTGATATAACACCAATGAAACACCATTCACTAGTATTACATCCCTTAGAGTGGTACAACAGAAACACAGCAGGTCCAAGACATGACTATAGGTTACAACTCAACTCTTTACACAAGATCCACAGAACACTTTAGGTTAAAGAGAGAGAAAGAAACTTCTTACAAAGAAGAATTAGAAATAAACAACTCAAAAACTATCATACTATTAAAACTAGTATTTTAACTAATGGTCTGGCATTGCTGTTATTGCAATACCCTACAAAATAGGTTCTATGGCTAGAGATTATATTCCTATCTAATCAGTAACTTCGTCTTCACTTGAGTTGATGTATGTGTTGACTTTCTTGACTTCATTGAAGAACTTTAGCTTTTGGTGATGATTCCTGGAGCATAACTTGATGTAGACATCGTCTGTACTGGCTTTAGAACCTAGCGAAGGTTAAGAAGATACATTGAGTACGAGCGTACTCAGCAAGTTCACTAGAAAAGGAGTGTTTGATGCACTATATCTACAACCACAGACCATAGGTCGTAGGCAATGCAAGTTTTCGTAAAAATTTCTTCAAACGTTGCTTTTATTCTGAAAATCTATATCCGTCAGCCTTCATGGGTTTACCGGAACTTTCATGGAGTTCCTTTCCCGCCGCGTTCGCAGCTCCTTCCCGGAACAGGGAGTAACAAGTTACAGTTTTTACACTCTGCAGAGGTGCGTTACTTTACCCATGAGAGATCTTAGCTTTGTTGCACATCCGAGTTGCATTCTTGTCCACACTTCCTTGGTGTGGGGCCCAGACTAAGATCCAAGCTAATCACTGCCCCCTTCTCGACCTCGCATTCCTCCTTGGTGTACACCATACCCACCCATTGAATTACGACAATGGTTTATACAGACCGTTAGATGCCAGAACTATCGTGGGACGTTGAGGGTTCCCACCCATATGTTGCATATCCTCTACGAATTACCAATTAATATGCACGCTACGAGTGATAACAGCCACGACCTGCACATCCGGCTACATGCGAGAGGAAGAAGATACAGTTGACTTCTCCGTCCCATTCCAAATCTCATGGTTAACGCGTGATACACGGCGCAAGAATCACTGGCGACATTGGTTGTTAAGTCCTAGATAGTATGTTCCTTTACCACCGGAACTTTCATAGTAGGTTATTACCTCATGGTAAATAACCTATAATCACATTATTACGAAAATAGTGTTTTCTGTCCTTTTTCAAAATTCAGGTGATGAAAACACTGGATTTGCAAAATACTTTACAGAAAAAATCAAAGTACATGAGCAAGTGTGAACTTGCCTTTTGTGATTGCAATATTATGCACTCGCGGTCTTCAAGACAATATAAGATCCAATATATGAAAACAACATCATTGGTCCAGTAAGGACTAATGTTTAAAGAAGCAAGATGCTATTATGCATAGGTAATGTAATGCAATTTGGTAAACTCGAATTCCCTGGGATAATGTTGTTCTAAGGTTTGAATACTGGAAATGGTTTCTTTGGAATGTGTTTCTCTTTTAGATTAAGTTTCATATTTGTGCTTCTTATTAAGGCTTGTGAGTGTGTGTGAACAACACATATCTATACAACAATAAGATACACACACATGGAATGCTACTCAAGATTGTTTACACTATAATTTTTTATCTTCAAATTTTACTCTACAAGTAATGTTACTTATAAAGAACTTAAGTGTTATCAATCCTAAGTATACAAGTAAAGTATAAAGTAATATGATTATGATTAATTGTCATCTGTTGACTTAAGTGGCAAAACGAATAACTTTTTAAGAAAAGATTTCTTTATTAAGGTTTAAACCATCCTGATAGTTTTTAGAATAAGATTAATATAATGTGATTGGTTTTGTTTATGCTTATCTGAATAGTTTGGACTTGAGATGCTTTAATTTAATTATAACAGACCAAACTAACTATAAAAGACATAACAAAGTATTTAGCATAGTATTTGAAGTATTGTAGACTAAAGTTAACTTTAAAGATATAGATGGACTTAAGGTATATTGCTTATGATAATTGTGCTTTTTTCACTTCATAAGGTTCCTTTAAAGTTAACTAAGAATGGTATTACTTTTATTTGGTATAGTGGTCTCTCAAGATTATAATGGAATAGAATCATTTATATTTTTATAAATGAGTGGTTATGGTTTGTATTCAAGGTAATAATATTATTTAACTACTTATGAATTCACTATAGTGTTTTGGTTAAATTAAAGGAATAGGTTTTATTTCACTACAAATTATTTTTGGAGATTTTATATTGGATAATGATCCTTTTATAAAATAATCTACACTTATAGTTGAAGGATAATTCAATAAAACTGTATTTAAAATGTGTTAAACCATTTTGACTTCATATTATCAATATTCAAGACTAATAATATTTATTTGACTCAATTGGCTAATTTTTAGAAATATTAGCAATTTTTATTTACCCTTATATGAATTATTAACTAAGAAAATAGGTTAAAATTCAAGTTATTAAAGTATTTAAATTTTTATTTAACTCAAAGGTGGAATATTATATTTTTAACATGTAGGTATTATTTTTGGGATCATTTTGGTATATTACATTTATTTTTGTGATTTATAAATAATAAGATATGATTTTTATAAGTTTTATTACTTTATAAATACTTAATAAATAATAAATATTTGATTAAGTGAAATAAGAATGCATGCTTATAGTTTTAAATTATAGTTCTTATTTTTCTAAGATTTTTTGTATCTTATTTATATTTTTAACATTTACCAATATTAAAATATGAATTATCAAAGTTTTAATACTTATAAAATCTTTATTAAATAATAATTATTTAAATTATTAACATAATAATGTTTGATAATAGTTTAACGTTATAGATTTTATTTTTCTAAAAAATTTCATATATTATACATATTTTCTAAATTACAAAACCAAAGTTATTGATTTTATAAGGTTTAATCATTTTGGGAATTTTAATTAAATAACTAAATGTGTTTATTAGGTAATGCTAATGTCAGCATGAAGTGAGGGGTTTTTCACACCAGAGATAATCCTACCCCAGTCACTGACTAGTGGGACCTTTGCCATGTCATCTCTATGTTTTTTATTTATTACAGAAAACATTATCATAGTTTCTAAAATGATAAAAAACCACTCGCATTTGAATCCTCTCTGGTTGATGATCAAGCCAACGATTTAGTGCGCGCCCGGAGTTGTTCTTGGGCTTATTGGAAAGAGGACGTCGCAGGGAACCTTATAGTGGCGGCACCGCTCGATTTAGGTCGCCGGAACAGTGGTGGCGACGGTGGCTAACATCGGCGGTGGAAGATGCTCATCGGGGAAATAAACTGGGGTGAGAACGAGAAAAATAAACGGTGCTCGGCGACCACACTTCGGGAACGAGGTCACGATTGAGGCTCCCTGACCTCCCTCGGCTTCTGTGAGAGGGGGCAATCGGACGGGAAGAGCAGGAAGAACATGGGAGTGGTCTCCGTTGTCCAAGAGGAGCTCTAATTTGACGACCATGAGCTCATCCAGGAGATAGGGTTTTGGGTCAGAGGGAAACAAAGAGAGAGAGAGAGAGGGGGGAAATGATGCACGACAGGGTTCCTCTGGCGGCGCAAGGATTTTTATAGACGATGAGAAGGTGATGGCGCGCATCGTGGCGGCAATCGGGCGGTCGCCGGAGCTCCACCGAGCTGCTTCCCAGCGCTGCCTTCTGTCACGAGGAAGAAGAAAGGAGGAAAAGAGTGAAAAGGTACGCGGGGCGGCAGTGGGCCGACGTGGGCTGTGTTCGGGCTGCTCGCGGCGACGAGTAAGTGAGAGGGGAGATGGTCCATGGGCCAGAATTGACTATTGCCTCTACTTTTTTTTTCTTGTTCTCATTTTTTTATATTTTCTGTTTTGTTTTCAGTTTTGAATATTACACATTTGATTGAAATTTCTTTATAGAATTTATTTTCTAGATAATTGCAGTATATAAAATGTATTTCAAATTCTGGTATGAATTTAGTATTTTGATAGCATACTTTATTTATTATTTTCTAACTTTATAATTATAGTAATATTCTTTTATTAAATAGAATAAGTAGGATTTAGGTTCTTTAGGATTTGTTTAAGATCTTAAAAATTAACTATAACATTATTTTTACTTTTATTTGGAGTAATGAAGTTTTAAAATGTTTAGTAATAGTCATAGGGTTTAATTTTATGTATTTAATCACATAGTAAAGTATAGGGTGGTTTATAATTATTGTATCCCCACTTATTCCATGCTCATATGGAATGAATGGTTAGAGAAATGGATCAAGGAATTTGCCTAATGAATATAGATTGAATATTTATGAGGTGTTGATGATAAAACTCATTAATAAATTTAGGGTTCTGAATTGTAATTGCTTACCCTAGGTTTTAGGGTACTTAGTAGTCTTATATTCTTTTGTTAATGTGAATAAAGATTAATGACTAAACATATTGTCTTTATGTTTGTGATCTTTAATGATATCACTCTTTAAAACATAAAGTTATTTTCTGGAATGTCTTATGAAAAATAATTGATAAATATAACTCTAGGTACATATGGTTATGATAATTGGAAATGAGAAAGATGTGCTTAAGTGATTTGCTATAGGAAAATATTCCTATAATCCATTGTAGAAATAAGATGATAGATCAATCATAGAAAGTGGATATTATGTTTGGTTCTAGATTTACAGTTTTGGGTTTACCAAGAATCCATATCCTCCATAATTCATAACTCTTGACTTCTACATAAAGGATTCCTTTCCTAGATATACTACTCTTTTATAACCATCATCATGTGCTAACATGATGAGCTTAACTTCACAAGAACATTCTTATCCATCTTTTATTCTTTTAAACCCATTTATAAATCCAATGAGCTTGACACTAAAGCTTTTCATAATCTACTCATATCCATACTTGGTTATATCAAACTACTTTTCTAATGATAAACTCTAATCCATGAAGGGATTACTTCTAACTCCATTTATACACTTCTTTCATCTTCATCACTAATATTATTCCAGTGGATGTATAAATCAAACTACTCTCCTCAAAATCTTACAATCCTTTAAGAGGAATAACACTACTTCAATAACTCCATGCTACACTAGCCTTAGCTTAATCATACTATCTTATATTACTTAACTCTAGTAACTCATACTCCAACCTCACATTATATTAATGTGACTTGTAATGACTAATCTAGGATAATATATCTATACTAGGGTTCACTCATGTTCTATCCACCAATGTCACTTATACAGGATATAAGCATTCAATCTTGGTGACTAAAGCATGATCATTATAATCGTTTGATCCTTTATGGTTTAGGTTTCCAGTTGGCTAATCAAGACTTCATCCATACAACATTACAGTTGTATTGAAATTATCTTCTTAGTATCTCTATTGGATTAAGGGATGTTATTCATGGACTATGCTTACTTAATCCAATAGGATTACTCCTTGGTATCTATCTTCGGGATTCATTCTTATAATCTTCTTTATCACCATACAATTATAGGTTCCATATAACCCTTCTATCATTTCAGGAGTGAGTTAACTCCATCAATTATCACATTGTTCTTATTCTCTTCCAGCACTCCCATCCTATAAATGATATTTAAATCTAGCATTACCACCTACCACTTCTTAGTTCTTTCTCTAAGGCTTCAAAGTGAATGCTATGATAGAGACATGAGTTGATAGATCAAGAATTGATAGGTTAAGAATTGGTGAATCAATAGTTGATTACTCAACATTGATGAACAACAGATATTAGAATAAGATTCAATAGGGATGATAATGATTGATATGGAAAGAAAGATATGTGGTGAATAGTCTTGAATTTCTTTCCTTCCTACTCCATACAACTAAAGAGTTAGGGTTAAGTATTACCATGATCCACATGGTAGAATTGGATAAGAATAAGATAGGTCAGGATTAGTTATTACATTCTTGTTACTTAAATTATATTCATAGCTTGATATTCATGAGTTATTGTAATGAATACTATGATACCTAAGGATCAAATATAAATCATTAAGCAATGTATTAGGGTTTCATTTTATTACATTTGATATACCCTTAGATCAAATCTTCCTTACCCAAAATAAGGTTTTAACAAAGGTTATATTGAAACTTATCACAGTCAACTTGATGATCTATTTTAATTCTATCAAGTTAAAAGAAGATTTAATCACTTTGACAAGTTTTGTTCAAAAGCGCGGAAATTATTCAGATTTTCTATGCATGAATGCAATGCACACATCTGTGTTCAGCTTATTTCTAATGTCTAATGCTGGGATGTTACACACAATCACTTCTCTCTTCGTTAATTGATGTGTCACATTAGCTTTTTTCCAACATGACACACATGATAGTCCTTATGATAATCCCACTATGGCTAGCCTAATGCATTTTCATTCCACATCTGATTTTTATACATAGTGTTTGATGTGCTGGGTGTGCTGATTACAGTTCACATTAAGGTGATGGTGTTGAAATGTTTTTCCACGTGCGATATTTTATTCAGTAGCAATTTTTGGTAGTTGCATATGTACTTTATTTGATCATGGACATGTTTATCTAAGGAGACAGCTTTCGGTAGTTACATGTAGACTTTATTTGATATAAGTAAGTTTTATGTTCAAAACAACTTTTGAAATGTTTTATTAGAATTACAATGTATATAAACATAGAACAATAAAATAGACTAAGTATGCTGGCCTGCCATGAATGCTTCATGTACCATTTTAAGTAAAATAGGTAAAATGTTGTCTGCAACCACACCACGAATGATATTTTTCAATCCCTAATCACTCAACCATTTGTTATGTGTATTAAAAAAACCCATCTCTGATAAAACCTGTCACAATTGAATTTTAGTGAATCTTCTATGATTAAGGATCTTGTATGACCTTTTGTGTCGTATTGCCTTGTGAAGTCACTTTATGGATCAATGTTTTGTACTAATGTCATCTTTTGAAACAAGTTTAGCTATCTCTTCATATCATTTGGTCAAAATGTAACTATTGAGTTGAAATCTTGTTATTTTTTCACGAAAAACAACTACGACTTGTTTGTTTCCTACACTGCTAGTTCATTCCTCTGTATTTGTAGTGCCGATGATACGAGTCTTCTGTTACACAGGATGGCAAAATTGACTTGAAGCTTGCCGCTTTGGCTGCCGTTATTGACTTTGTGAAAGGCATTGTTACTACCGTGCTCAATCCCCCAAGCAGCGGCGAGCCTGTGTACCTCGTGGCTATTGTAATCGTCCTCACTGCCAACCTGTTGGGGGCGTTGGCTGCACTCTGGGTCTCACACAATGCTGACGCCCGCGAGTGTCGCACCTTCAAGTGGACAATCATATTGGTCTCCATTGCTATGATCCTAATCAGCCTCATGCTCGATGTCTACGCCTACAAGGTCAAGAAGTGATGGATGAATCAATCGGCACCTGCATGCTCCTTCCCGCTGGGAATAAATAAGACACACCTTGTTCTCTAGCACTCATCTGTGTTTGCCCTTGGTTTTTACTAGTGTACTGACTTGGGGCTGCTGGTCTTGTATGTGGTACTAAGCTATTACTAATCAGTATGTGAACCTGAATGTCACGTCGGTATTTAGCTACAATATCTCTGCTTCTATGTGATTTGTTTGATTCTCTGATGCCGAAGTTCAGAGAACACAAATATCTTCTGCTTCTCCTCAATTTCTTTTAGTGCCCCCGACAAGTAGCTGTAGGCACTGCAGGGAAGCTTGTGCTGGTTGTGGTTAACAGCAGCGACCAAATACTATCTCACTGCCTGACCCTGTTTGTTCAGGAATCTTCGTCTCCAACCTCCTTTCGGTCGGGTACTGCAGTTGTTTCATAAGCAAATAAGCTATTTATAAGCCTGTGATCCGCAGTTGTTTCTAAATTTTTATCTTACCGTTAGCATTCGACTCCTGCAATAGATGACAAACTTCTCTACTTCTGTATGAATGATAAATGCCATTCTGTGAGGCTCGATTTCGGAGAATGCAAAATAAGGAGCGTCAGGTCAACTCTATCTATTTCAGGTTCAGGGACGGATACAGACGACCCCTGTCATAGAAATGCTGCGCATCAAAGTTCAGAGAATGCATGCACAACTGCGCATCAGGGTTGTGTAATGATGAAGTAATCTAAATACTATACAAGTACAAGAAGAGCCCGCTCCATTAGAAATACTGCAACAATGCATGGTTTAAACAGCTTCCAGCATCCTTCTATTTATTTTATTTAATAGCATCCTTCTATTTATTTTATTTTATTTAATTTATTTAATAGCCTCAGCGGAGACTTGCCACTCTCCGAATTGTAGAACGGAGATGTTGACTACTGTGATATCAACTTCCAGCCTCTACATATTCGCTCCAGTTATGGGAGCTGGCAGATTTTGGATTTGATACCTTGTATGCTCGGGATTTGCGACCTGCATCGTGTATGCACATTTTGTCAGAAAACATTCAGTTAGCAAAGTTTATTGTTATTGAATCTGAAAAGTAAAGAACTAACCTATCGCATTGACTAGTGGAACAAGGAGTCGATCATTGTATACCTTAGCAGTCCGTGTTTATCCAGCTCGAGCTGAAAACTATGAAGGACCAGGGGGAGTATGGTCTCCATCATCTCTCCCGGCTGCACTTGGCCATATATTTGCAATCTTCTTGTTGCGTCCACTGCATGCTGCAAAAATTGGTTGTATGTGTTCCTCTTAAATCGCAGGACCTCCTTTCCAGCGTTGCGGCCCAGTGGTTCATACTTATTCCTTCTTTTGTAGAATTTAGACAGGTATGGGTGCTTCTGAATGAGGATGTGCCAGCCTTGAGGGAAGACCAAATTTTTTGTGACTTCTTCATACAACATGGGATTCATCTTCCGAAGTATGTTGTGTGAATAATCATATGTACGATCAAAGAGTACTTTCTTGTCAATGGCCCAAACAAGTGAGCAATGATGCTGAATAGTGTAGGAAAACATGTGCCCCATGGATTCCATTAGGCCAAGGAGTTGTCGAAAATCGGGTGGCAAGGAGGCCACTGCCCCATTGAAAATGGTTTCTCTGAATATCCTCTCAACTCTTGCGTAATTCATCTTTGCTAGATCGTTGTTGTAACATGTCCAGGATACTGCACGCAGAAAAGGTCGTCCAGTTCCTAGCTCAACCATAACATTTTCAGCCTTCAACTCTGAGAGGCACCTGATATTGTTTTCAGGGTCTGGCATAAGAGCCAGCACACGCCTCATTAGCTGCTGGACATCTTTAGTCAGAACATGGTCCCGATCATTTGGATATCCAGGAGGTGTCCACGTTGTGGGAATCCTCTTGACATAATCAGACAGTAGCATACTAACACTCATTGATTGAAAATAGATGTTTCCTGAAGACACGAGAAATTTAGAATTGCATCATAAACCAACAAAAATATGGTTCAATCCTGAAAAACATGGGAACAGAGCTGAAATCACTGGTGAGCGCATGTAGAGACAGGCAGCAGGCATCACCAATAAACTAATTGAATAAATTGCTGCTAATAATCTAAAACATAACATACATCGTCCGTTGCTAATTTCTACATATTGCAGATTATAGACTGCAGTAGAACCAATCTCTGTCTTTTTTTTTCGATAAAGGATGCTTTTATTACTTAAAAGGTTTAAGTATTACACCCGGCCTCTGCATACTGAGATGCACACAGCCATCATAGTTCAGAAGTCCAAATAGGAAAATAAATAAGCGAATTACATATCAGAGAAATTGTAAGACGCCTAAAATGTAGAGGGAGGGCCTATCCGAAGATTATGCTGCCATCCATGCCGGGTAAACAAATCTCGTGCCGTATCCTCCAGCCGCGTACACACCTCCGTGAAAAGGTCGTGGTACTCCACACGATGTAGAAGCGACCAAGATCGCAGTGTGCTGGTACATCGATAAATAACCTGCATGAGAGAACAATTTATATCGTTAAAAACTTTATCATTTCTACACAGCCATAGCGACCATATAATGGCAATCGCTCCAACCCGAAGAAGTAGTTTATAGTTGTTATCTATCCCATGTAGCCAATTCCCAAAAATATTGGCAATACTACGAGGTGGATACAAGCCTGAAGCTGCCTGGGTAACCGACCATATAGATCTAGCGAAATTGCATTGAAAAAATAAGTGTTTGATTGTCTCATTGTGATGACAAAAAAGACACATAGGGTTTCCATGCCAATTCCGCTTAATAAGATTATCTTTAGTAAGAATAACTCCGCGACGAAGATACCATGCAAAATTTTTATTTTTTAGGGGTATCTTCATCTTCCAAATCATCCTATTATCTAAAACAGGCATAACCGGCTGGGCAAGTGCATTGTAAAAGGAACTCACGGAGAAAGACCCTTTCGCACTTAAGTTCCATCGAAATTCATCTGGTCCAGGCGACAATTGTACATTTGCTAGGCGATGTAGCAATGCGATCCAAGAGTCCAGCCTGGTTCCAATTAAATCTCGTCTAAAAGTCACAACAGGCGGGAATGATTCTAAAACAGTGGATATCGTCGCATCCTTGTAACGAACAATAGAATACAATGTAGGATATTGTTCTTGGAGTGTAGCATTACCCAGCCACTTATCCTCCCAAAACCTTATCTGAGACCCATCCTTAATAGAAAAAGTTCCGAACCTAAAGAAATTTTTCTTCGTTGCCATCAAACCGGCCCAAAAGTGAGAGTCACCTGGTTTCCAAACCAGCTGTGACAATGCTTTTGAACCAATATATTTCCTTTTAAGTAGAGTTTGCCATACGCCGTCTTCAGAAAGTAATTTGAAGAGCCATTTACCAAGTAGGGCTGTATTTTTGATCTCAAGATCATGTATACCCAGCCCACCCTGATCTTTGGGGCGGCATAATACACTCCATTTAGCCAGCCTGTATTTCTTTTTCTCGTTATCTCCTTGCCAAAAGAATCTTGATCGGAGATAGTCCATTGTTTTCAAGACTCCTTTTGGTAGTTGGAAGAAAGATATCATATACAGTACCATATTACTTAGTACCGAATTAATGAGTACTAATCTCCCCCTATGGAGAGCAATTTACCCTTCCAGCTGCTCAATCTTAGTTGTAGTCTTTCCTCAACGATTTTCCATTCAGCAATAGTGAGCCTCCGGTAATGAACCGGAATGCCCAAATACCGAATCGGAAAAACACCTTGACTACAACCAAAGAGATCAGCATAAAGACTAATTTCATCTCTGGCCTCGCCAAAACAAAACAATTCACTTTTATGGAAGTTGATTTTCAACCCTGATAGTTGCTCAAAAGCTGAAAGTATCAATTTCAGATTTTTCGCTTTTTCAATGTCATGTTCCATAAATAAAATTGTATCGTCGGCATATTGAAGTATTGATAAACCTCCATCAACTAGATGGGGAATCACACCTTCAATTTGGCCATCAAGCTTGGCACGCTCAATCAAGACAGCGAGCATATCAGCCACTATATTAAATAGCATTGGTGATAATGGATCTCCCTGTCTCAAAACTTTTTTTGTCTGAAAGTATTTACCAACATCGTCATTAACTTTTATGGCAACACTACCTCCCGACACAAATTTGTTGATTAAAGCTTGCCACTCAGATGAAAAACCTTTCATTCTAAGGGTCTGTTGAAGAAAAGGCCATTTGACTTTATCATAGGCCTTTTCAAAGTCAATTTTAAGAATAACCCCATTCAAATTATTCCTATGTAATTCATGAACAGTTTCATGCAAGGTAACCACACCGTCAAGGATGTTGCGACCTTGCATAAAAGCAGTTTGTGAAGGGCGAACTACATGTTCCGCCACTGAATTTAGGCGAATCGTTGCAACTTTGGTAAAAATCTTAAAACTAACATTAAGAAGACAGATTGGTCTATATTGTTGGATCCGTTCTGCTTCATTAATCTTAGGAAAAAGAATTATCTCTCCAAAATTCAAGCGGAACAAATCTAGTTGACCAGCGTGCAAAGCACAAAACATTTCAAGTAGATCTGAATTGATAACATCCCAAAAGGTTTGGTAAAATTCAGCTGGAAAGCCATCAGGACCAGGGGCTTTATTATGTTCCATCTGGAAAACAGCCTTCCTGACCTCTTCCTCAGAATAGGGAGCCGTCAGTAGGTCATTTTCCTCGACAGAAACCTGAGACACGTCATTTGTTTGAGATTCATCTAGAGAGATAGTTCCCTCCTCTGGTTCCCCAAACAAACATTTATAATAATTTGTAATATAGGATTTCAGCTGCTCATGTCCCTCAATCGTCCCCTCATCTTGCGTTAAAGATCGAATAAGTTTCTTCTTGTGTCTGCTATTAGCAAGACTATGGAAGTACCTAGTATTCGAATCCCCATACAAAATAAATTGGGCTTTGGAACGCTGATACCATTTGAGTTCCTCTTCACGCAGTAACCGTGCTAACTCCGCATTCGCTTGGCTTTTCAGCTCAATTTCACGCGTAGTTAACAAACGATTTTCTGCTATAGCTTCAAGGTCATCAATAGTAGATGATAGCCGAAGTTTTTCTTTTTTAAGAATACCAGTTGTGTGGCGCGCCCAACCACCAAGGTGTTTGCGTAGCATACGCACTTTATTGTTCCACCTCTGGATCGGTGTATTACCCTTAACCGGTTTTTCCCATACTGTTTTGACCATATCATGAAAACCCTCCCGGTGTAACCATCCAAGTTCGAATTTGAATGGACGGGAACACCGTGTCCGAGGCAATCCAGTAGTCAGCAGTATGGGAGCATGGTCAGACAGCGCCTCAATACGCTCTAGAGCGCGAACCGAGACTCGGGGAAAATATTCTTCCCAATCCGAGTCCATCAGTACACGATCTAGTTTTTCGTATGTAGGTTCAGGCAGGCTGTTTGCCCAAGTAAATTGATGACCGATCATGGTTACTTCCTTCAAGTCAAGGCTGTCAATGACAGCATTAAAAAGGAATGGCCAATGATCGTCAAAACGACCTTTACTCTTCTCGAATGGAAACCGGAGCAGATTAAAATCACCCCCTATAAGAATAGGGTACGGATTATCTTTCGCTAAGTTAACCAGTTCGCGAAGAAAATCGGCCTTGAACACATCCTGGGCCGCACCATACACAGCGACAAGGCTCCATATGAAATTGTCAGCTTTGTTACGGATGTTGAGTTTTATGTGAAACTCTCCTTCCGAACTAGCTAATATTTCCATGGTGTCCTCCCTTACGCCAAGTAAAATGCCTCCAGATCGTCCCCTAGGTGGATGAGAATACCACTCAAAGTCTATACCACCCGAAAGACGGTCAAGTAGACTTTGGGAGAACTCTCTTCTACCCGTTTCCGAAATAGCAATAAAATCCAAATTATGTTCCCTAGTGCAAAGTGCAATATGTAAATGTTTAGCCAAGTCACGAAGACCTCTGCTATTCAGAAACATACCATAAATTGGGAAACAAATATGGATTTAGGAGTCAAATCTCGTTTCCGAGATTTATTGCATTTTTTTCCAGAAGAAGATTTCCGACCGGAAGCAGTTAGTTCATAAGCTGAACTTAATCTGTCCTCATTGAAACCAACTTCCAGAATTTCACCAACTAGATGAGATAGGAGCTGACCATCCATTGTGGCATTCGCATCCTCATCATCATCGGAATAAGTGGAAACAGTAGAGGTCGAGGCTTTTGGAGCAACCGTTAGACGGTCGTATTCCATCCGCTTCAAAACCTTGGTAGAAATAGAAACATCTCTAGCATTCTTACCAAGACTAATGCCTACTTTATTGATATTGGAAGAAATTTGCGTAGATGAAAAAGATATAAAAGACTTAGATGACGAGGAAGTACCGTTAGAATCCAAGTTCTTTTCTGCCTTCCTGCGCATGGCCTTTGAGAGAGAGTCTTCATCTGTTTCACTAGACCCATCTGCACATACCGTATGACGACCACTCCTGCGCAGCGCAATCCCAGGAACCTGCTTGTTGCTGGCCTTAGCTAGTGTTGAAACTTGTTCAGCAGAAATTGTAGCTGAGTTGCTGAGCAAAGTATGTAGGAGGTTTCAGGTTAACCTGGTGCACGTGTAGGTGTTGACAGCTGATTCTATTGCTTTTTGTAGACAGTTGATACATGGGTAGAATAATTTTTTTTATTGGAGATCTCAATTGGAAAATGGTGGCAAATGATCGGATCTATAAGGCAAGATTTACTGTTAATAATCTGATCTATTACTAATTTTGCATTGTTATTATTCAGGAGCCACTCACAGCAAGCTACAGACTCAGTACACCCGCAATAAAAATAAATATATGAGTATGCAAAACCAAACAACTCACCACCAAAGGTGCAGGGGATATCCGGCAAAGAGCTCGCCAGGGAGGAGTGCTCTCCGAACAAAGCAGCAGAGGCCTTCTGTTCCCTCGCAAAAAAAAAGCAGAGTAAAACAGAGTTTTTGTTTTTTGTGTGTGTTATTGGTAAGACTAGCTGTCCAAACTTTAGGCAGAAACGCTGCCAAAGTGACCTCACCACAGAAAGGCGCTGAAAATCACTCTCCGGTGAGGTGAACTTCGACAAGGCACTACGGCACACAGGCTCTTTCTCGTGTGGGAAAAAGACACGGCAAAGGCCCCCCGGAACTCGGCAAAGCCTTTGCCGTGTGCATGCACACCGCAAACGCCACACGGCAACGACAGCCACGGCAAAGGCTCTTTGCTGTGTGTCTTTGCGCCCGGAACACGGCAAAGCCTTTGCCGTGTGTTTACTGCATCGACACGGCAAAGTAAAGTACTTGACGGTTCCGTCCGTCTAACGGAGCCGACACATCTTTGCCGTGTTCATCCATTGCCGTGTGTAATGAATCTTTACCGTGTATTCTTTCTTTGCCGTGTGCCTTATCTTTGCCGTGTGGCCTTTCTTTGCCGTGTGCCTTCTATTTGCCGTGTGGTGCAAGGTTGGTATAGGTGATTGCATGTGCCCCCCCTCACATGCATGCGCTCTAACCTAGAAGTAAAAGGTTATGGACCTGTATAAGGGGGAATCTCCCCGTTACGGTGAAACCGGGCCGTATAGTGCCCCAACTTGTGAACCAACATGGTTTCACATCATCCTATGACCTAGTCAGACACAAAACAAGAGAGAGCTACGCCAGGCTACCCCTGTCAGAAGAATGTCTAGGGGGGTAGACGATCCGAGGCCCGCAGATCATCAGGGTTTCGCCGGAGTAAGTCCACGAGAACATCGGAATCGATGAAAACTTGCATTAGTCCCTAGCATAAGTGTGTGAGTGTGGTGCCAGGTTGGTATAGGTGATTGCATGTGTCCCCCCTCGCATGCATGCGCTCTAACCTAGAAGCGAAAGGTTAATATGGACCTGTATAAGGGGGAATCTCCCCGTTACGGTGAAACCGGGCCGTATAGTGCCCCAACTTGTGAACCAGCATGGTTTCACATCATCCCATGACATAATCAAACACAAAACAAGATAGAGCTACGTCGGGCTACCCCTGTCAGAAGAATGTCTAGGAGGTAGACGATCCGAGGCCCGCAGATCATCAGGGTTTCGCCGGAGTAAGTCCACGAGAACGTCGGAATCATCTGAAAACTTGCATGTGTCCCTAGCATATGTGTGTGAGTGTGGTGCAAGGTTGGTATAGGTGATTGCATGTGCCCCCCTCACATGCATGCGCTCTAACCTAGAAGCGAAAGGTTATGGACCTATATAAGGGGGAATCTCCTCGTTACGGTGAAACCGGGCCGTATAGTGCCCCAACTTGTGAACCAACATGGTTTCACATCATCCTATGACCTAGTCAGACACAAAACAAGAGAGAGCTACGCCGGGATACCCCTGTCAGAAGAATGTCTAGGGGGGTAGACGATCCGAGGCCCGCAGATCATCAGGGTTTCGCCGGTGGAAGTCCGCAAGAACGTCGGAATCATCTGAAAACTTGCATGTGTCCCTAGCATATGTGTGTCAGTGTGGTGCAAGGTTGATATAGGTGATTGCATGTGTCCCCCTCGCATGCACTCTAACCTAGAAGCGAAAGGTTATGGACCTGTATAAGGGGGAATCTCCCCGTTACGGTGAAACCGGGCCGTATAGTGCCCCAACTTGTGAACCAACATAGTTTTACATCATCCTATGACCTAGTCAGACACAAAACAAGAGAGAGCTACGCCGGGCTACCCCGGTCAGAAGAATGTCTAGGGGGTAGACGATCCGAGGCCCACAGATCATCAGGGTTTCGTCGGAGGAAGTCCACGAGAACGTCGGAATCATCTGAAAACTTGCATGTGTCCCTAGCATATGTGTGTGAGTGTGGTGCAAGGTTGGTATAGGTGATTGCATGTGCCCCCCTCACATGCATGCGCTCTAACCTAGAAGCGAAAGGTTATGGACCTATATAAGGGGGAATGTCCTCGTTACGGTGAAACCGGGCCGTATAGTGCCCCAACTTGTGAACCAACATGGTTTCACATCATCCTATGACCTAGTCAGACACAAAACAAGAGAGAGCTACGCCGGGCTACCCCTGTCAGAAGAATGTCTAGGGGGGTAGACGATCCGAGGCCCGCAGATCATCAGGGTTTCGCCGGTGGAAGTCCGCAAGAACGTCGGAATCATCTGAAAACTTGCATGTGTCCCTAGCATATGTGTGTGAGTGTGGTGCAAGGTTGATATAGGTGATTGCATGTGTCCCCCTCGCATGCACTCTAACCTAGAAGCGAAAGGTTATGGACCTGTATAAGGGGGAATCTCCCCGTTACGGTGAAACCGGGCCGTATAGTGCCCCAACTTGTGAACCAACATAGTTTTACATCATCCTATGACCTAGTCAGACACAAAACAAGAGAGAGCTACGCCGGGTTACCCCTGTCAGAAGAATGTCTAGGGGGTAGACGATCCGAGGCCCGCAGATCATCAGGGTTTCGTCGGAGGAAGTCCACGAGAATGTTGGAATCATCTGAAAACTTGCATGTGTCCCTAGCATGTGTGTGAGTGTGGTGCAAGGTTGGTATAGGTGATTGCATGTGTCCCCTCTCACATGCATGCGCTCTAACCTAGAAGCGAAAGGTTATGGACCTGTATAAGGGGGAATCTCCCCGTTACGGTGAAACCGGGCCGTATAGTGCCACAACTTGTGAACCAACATGGTTTCACATCATCCTATGACCTAGTCAGACACAAAACAAGAGAGAGCTATGCCGGGCTACCCCTGTCAGAAGAATGTCTAGGGGGTAGACGATCCGAGGCCCGCAGATCATCAGGGTTTCGCCGGAGGAAGTCCACGAGAACGTCGGAATCAGGGGGGGTGCATGTATATAGTGATCAAGACCATAATAACCTATGATCATATGTGTGCTCTCATGATCCTATGAAATACTATCACCTAACATATATGTAATAAAATCCTTGCTAATTAAAGAAAAGAAAAAGGTGAAAAAAATTCTTTGCCGTGTGTACAGAAGGAAACATACGGCAAAGATTCTCTTTACCGTGTACCTGACGGCGAGGGCACACGGCAAAGATTCTGCCGTCAGCCCCTGCCGGCGGGTGGCCCTGCGAGGCCACGGGGCCCACATCTTTGCCGTGAGAAAAACTTTGCCATGTTTCTTTATTGACTTTGCCGTGATTCTTTTCTTTGCCGTGTGTTCTAGTCGGTCCATTGCCGTGTTTCTTTCTTTGCCGTGTTCTGTTTCTGCTATTTGCCGTGCACCTGTCCTTTGCCGTGTTCTTGTTGGTTTACACACGACAAAGATTATCTTTGGCGTGTTCCGGGACTTTTGGCACACGGCAAAGGAGAGAGGCGACGGCAGCGACATTTTTTCCCGTAGTGAGGCCATCTTGGAGCGTTTGGCTGTGAAGGTAGGCAGCTTTGCTCAGACAAAAAGGTGAGTCATGTTAGAATAGTATATGGAATTAAAGATAGACTAGGATATTACTTCTTAAACAATTTTCATTTGGGCTGCTACGTTGTGCAAACCGCACATAAATGATTAGAGTCGTGTGTTGGATGTGCTTTGTCTTTTCCCCTCATGTACTTCTATATATATCCACCGAGGGTCAACCAAATGAATACGACAAAATAAAATAGTTAGGGTTATATAATTTCCACAAGCACCAGTGGTCAGTGGCGTACACAGAAGATGGTTTGAGTGGACGGTGCCCACTCTGAAATTTACAATTACCAATCTGTTATTTAAAATTCTGCCGAGTCATCTTTTGTTGGCTTGACCAAAAAAAAAAAGACCACCGGCATAGATGTGAGGGGGAGAGTTGAAATTGTAAATATGTTGCTTATCGTCTTTCTATCAGTTCGGACTTTTAGAATAATTAGCTAGTGCATAAAATTTTTATGGTATCAGAGTCAAGAGGACTTGAATTCAAGACCCTGCTCACGCAGTTTTAAAAACAAAAAGAAAAAATATTTTATGGCCTACACTAAACCCAACTAAGAACTAAAATAGACGTGACGGGAAGTGTTGAATATAAATATATTGTATAGTCTCTTTCTATCAAATTTGTCTTTTGGGATAATTGGTTAGTACATAAATCCTTTATGGTATTAGAGCTAGAGGTCTTGATTTTAAATCCTGACCAATACATTATTTTTTTTCGAAATGGGGAGCTCTGCCCTGGCCTCTGCATCAACCGATGCACACAGCCTGACCAATACATTATTAAAAATACACCTGAATCCAGGTCCTAGGCTCGTGAAGAAAAGAAAAGCCACCAGCCTGGATGTAAGGGGGTGTGTTGAGAATATAATTATGTTGTCTATCGTCTTTTCATCAGTTTGGACTTTTAGAATAATTTGCTAGGACAACAATTCAATGAGTCAAATTTTTATATTCTATAAGGGGGGAGGCAGGTTAGGAGCCATAGAAGAAGTGGTATTAAGGCATGATAGTGGAAACAAGATGTTTCAAGGAACACCCTGCATCTTGTACACTAATTGCATATTTTTTTGCTAATAATCTACTTTCTCCGTTTTAGTTTGCTAAAATGTTTTATATTGTGGAACGGAGGTAGTAGGCCATATAACATACATGAGTTGCTCATTTCAGAGATTGGATCTGTTTTTCGGGGTGACGAGGCTGAGTAGGTGTTGACAGCGAGTGTATTGCTTTTTTTTTAAGATTATGGATAGATTAGCAATGAATATTGCGCAAGTGGAGTCTTCAAACAGAATCCGGTGGCAGAGATCAGATCTATACCAGAAGAAACGTAAACATCTGGTGCTAACCTGGTTTATGTGTAGATCTATTGCTTTTTTCTAGACCGTGGGTAGATTAGCAATGGATATTGGGCTAGTGAAGTTCTCAATTAGAAACTAACTAGTGACAGATCTATGGACTACATGTGGCCAATGATCACATCCACAGCGTAACAGCAGATTTATGGCTTTGATCAGATCCATTGCTAATTTCTCGTTGTTACTCAGGATCCAATCACAGCATCAGTCTACATGCTCAGTGTGCTGACAACACAGGACGGCAAAAAGAACAGATATCAAACTCAGTAACATGGGCCGCGCGGTATGGCACATGTCAACCTCGCTACCGGTGCCATTGGCGTCATCGACAAAATCTCCTTCGCGAAAGGCGCCGCGACGATTGTCTCCGTCAACCTCCTTACCGATGCCGTCATCTCCTCCTTTCCGGCTGCCTGCGCCTCTGGCCATGTGCATGAAGCTGCCGCGCCTCAGCTGGTGGAACCGATGCATGCGGCCTCCCATAGTGCTGCGCCCCCTGTCCGCGCTTGCGTCGGCGCTGCTGACCGCGTTGCCGATGCTCCCGGGGGGGCGCGCCCGCGACGGCGCAAACGTGCGGCGCCCTCCGACAGCACTTCAACTTCTGCCGCTGGCCCGAGCAAGGGGCCGCGCGTCAGCGAGCGACTCAAGGTCAAGTCTAAAGCCGTCTTCCAGTCCGTTCTCTCCTTGGCCGTCCAGCGTCGCGCGGAGAAGGATGGGGACGGTGTTGTCCCGCGCACCGTGCCGCCGCCCTTCACTGCTCTGGAGGTTCGTGCTGTGGGAGAGGCCTGCCAGCTGCCTACGGTGGATGTCGAGGAGGCTGTCGCGGCTGTCCCGGTGATTTCTGGTGTCCCATGAGTCACAAGCATGTGGTGCAGCTAGCCAGTGTCTACTCGCTCTGCGTGGCTAGCTACGGTTGCTGTCTGGTGTGTATATAGCCTCGCCGTGACCTGTGCGTCTACTCCAGCTTACTGTTGTTGCTGTCTGTCCTGGGGGCTAGGGCCCAACTGTATAGTTCGCCACGCTGTGTCGTGTGCGTGCCCTCCCCCTCCTAGTTTTAGCTGTATTTTGCTCTTGGCCGTGTGGCTCGACTGTGTGTGCTGCTGTGCCTCGCCGCGCGCGCTCTGTGGTGGTGTCATCTCTGTTTAATTATGGATGCTGTCCCAGTGAAGAAACTTGCCATCGGCTCCTGGAACGTGCGTGGCGTCAACGACGGCGACAAATGCATTGACGTCAAGCGAGGGTTCTCGGCGCAGCCCCTCGACCTGATATGCGTACAGGAAACAAAATTGAGCGACATCCCTCCCTCCAAGGCTTCGTCCTTCCTCCCTCCCGGCTTCGCCTCGTTCTCATTCAAAGGGTCGTCGGGCGCGTCCGGCGGCTTACTAACTGCTTGGCGTGCGTCCTCCTTCACCCACATCCGAGATGATCTTCGGGACTTCTCGCTCACCTCCCTCTTCGAATTCTCTGCTGACGGGATGCAGTTTGCGGTCACAAATGTCTACGCCCCCTGCCTGCCAGACCAGCGCGCGGCGTTCCTCGAAGAGCTACGCGCCGTGGCATCGGTAATCTCTGTCCCGTGGTTGATTCTTGGTGACTTTATCTTAACCAGGTGTGCAGCGGACAAGAACAACGACAACTTCGACGCTTCCGCTACAACGGCCTTCAATGAGGTGCTCGACGACCTGCTGCTGCAGGAGCTCCCGTTGCTTGACCGACGGTTCACTTGGACTAATGGCCGCGCCGTGCCAACCCTTGTTCGCCTGGATCGAGCTTTCATTGACCCCAGCTGGGAGCAAGTGTTGTTTAACACTTGCCTCCGATCGCTGGTGCGGACGACCTCGGATCACGTGCCCCTGGTGGTTGAGGCGACCTCGCGCGCGCCGGTCAGCTCCGTCTTCCGGTTTGAACGGGGGTGGGCCCTGTCGGACACATACCGGGCTGAGATTTGCGCGACATGGGCCGACCCAAGGAACCACCTCCCCTCGCCTGCGCGCCGCCTCACGAAATCACTCAAGTGGGCCCGTGTGGTTTCAAAGAAATAGGCCCGTGACCATAAACGACCCCCCGTCGTTGTGGCCAACTGCCACGCCGTGATCAACCTCCTCGAAGAACTCCGTGCGCTGGCCCCCCACGAATTGTTGCTCCGTGCCTCGGTCAAGCGTCAGCTCACCCGTGTCCATAAGCAGCTGGATGTTTATTGGAAACAGCGATTCTCCTTTGAACTTTGTAAACTGGGGGACGATAACACTGCATTCTTCCATGCCGGTGCATCGGCGCGGCTTCGCCGGAATCAGATCAAGGTCCTGCATGCAGATGGCGTGCCTGTGACTTGCCATATGGGAAAAGAGCGCATCCTGAGCGATTTCTATACCCGACTGTTGGGTGAATCTTCGCCGCCCACCTGGTGCCGCCACCCTAGATCGCTACTCGACCGGGTACCCGGGCTCGATGCACTAGAAAAGCCCTTCACGATTGACGAGCTCCGAAGTGCGCTTTGGACAATGCGCCAAGACTGCAGCCCTGGTCCAGATGGGTTCGGTCCCGCCTTCTACCGATGCTTCTGGTCCATGGTGTCCCCTGATCTGATGGCGTTTCTGGAAGACTTCTACCACTGCCGCGCGCGGCTCGATGGCCTTAACCGGGCCTACATTGCCCTTATACCCAAGACCGAGACTGTGGTCACCGCTGATGGTTTCCGCCCCATATCCCTTCAGAACTGTGTGGTGAAGCTGCTTACAAAAATTCTAACCTCGAGGCTCCAGCGGTTCATCAAGGAACTGGTGGCTTATGAACAGACAGGGTTCATCAAAGGTAGATGCATCACGGATGGATTCCTATACGCCGCAGACCTGGTCCAGTCCTGCCGTCTGCGGGGCGTCCCCACTGTGGCGCTCAAGTTGGACTTCCGCAAGGCCTTCGACTCGGTCAACTGGGACGCCCTAGATGCCATCCTCCGTGCCCGTGGCTTCGGTGACAGGTGGTGTGCCTGGATACGCGCGCTTCTAGAGACGGCAAAGCTGCTGTTCTGCTCAATGGCGTCCCTGGGCGTTGGATCAACTGCAAAAATGGGCTGCGGCAGGGCGACCCTCTATCTCCATACTTGTTTCTGATTGTTGCCGAGCTCCTGCGCCAGATGATCCTGAAAGACGTGGATGAACATAGGCTGCTCCACCCTCTTTCAGACGACCTGCCGTGCCCCGTGGTCCAGTACGCGGACGACACACTACTTCTCGTTCGCGCCGACCCCGCTCAAATCTGTCGTCTGCGGGATATCCTCCGTGAGTTCTCCGATGCGACCGGCCTCGCCATCAACTTCCATAAGAGCGCTTTTGTGCTCATCGGCGTGCAAGAGGAAGATGCTACCCTCCTGGCTGCCATCCTTGGCTGCCCTGTCTCCACGTTCCCCCAGACATACCTGGGCCTGCCGCTGTCGGATCGCAAACTCCCAGCATCTGCGCTGGATTACCTGGCTGTGAAAATCGAGCGTTGTATCCCGCCATGGCAGGTCCGTCCCACTTCCCTCGGGGCTCGGTTAACCCTCTCAACCTCGGTCCTTTCCGCCCTCCCGGCATTTGCAATGTCGGCAATGCAACTGTCCAAGGGGACCATTGCCAAGATGGACCGCCCGCGCCGTGGCATGCTGTGGAGCGCGATGACCTCCTGCTCGGGTGGTGCGTGCCAGGTTTCGTGGGAGATCGTGTGTCGCCTCCGTTCTGAGGGCGGGATGGGGGTCATCGACCTCGCCCTACACAACACCTGCCTCCTCCTCAAGAAGCTCCATGCCGTCCTCTCCGGACACCGCACACCGTGGGCTGACTGGGTTCGCTCCAACTACCTGTGCGCTACCCCCGCTGCGCCGACTCCCACATGGCAGGTGTTCGCATCGTTGCTGCCCCTATATCGCTCCATCACCTCTGTCCGGGTGGGACATGGGAGGTCAGTTGACCTATGGGTAGATAACTGGACCTCGCTCGGCGCCCTCTCTGCTGCGTTGCCAGCGGCTTACTCCCACATGGTCTGCCCTAGTGGGACAGTTGCTGATGCCCTCTCTAGACGGGCCGTGGTGCTACGAGCCCTTCCTAGGGTCTCCGACCCTGCGTCTGCTGAGCTACGCCTACTACATATCGCCCTCGACCGCTTGGCTGCGCTTGGTTCTACCGCAGACGACGAGAGGTCCTTGGCGTGGGGTGGAGATGGGAAATTCGGTGCTGGCACGGTGTACCGGATGCTAAAGAGCTCCGGTTGCATCACACCCCTCCACGATCTGAATTGGGGCGGGTTTGCGCCACTGAAAGTCAAGGTCTTTGTTTGGATCCTGCGACATGGCAGGACCCGTACCCGCGCCCTGCTACAGCACATTGGGTGCTTGCGCACCAGCGCGTGTCCTTTCTGCCGAGGAGTCCTGGACGTCGCTCCAGACCAGCTACCCCTCTTGGGGCGTGCGAGTCTGCAGCACTGTCCTCTCCGGACTTCTCTGGGTGGTGTGGAAAAGCAGGAACCGAATGGTATTCGACGCCGTCCGACTCTCGACTCTGGCGATCCTCGAGTTGGCCGTCGAGCACCTGCGACTGTGGCGTGTTCGCTTCCCCCGACGTGTTGACTTTGGGTGTGTTGAACAATGGTGTGCTTCGCTTCTGTGACCCCCCGAGCCCCCCCCCCCCCCCCCCCGCCCCTTTAACCCTCCTCTCCATTTGTACTTCTCGAAGGCGTTGTATACGTCGATCCAATTAATATAATTCAGGTGGGCAGTTCGCCCCCCCTTGTGCCGCTCAAAAAAAAATCAGTAACATGTGTGGTCATACAACAGAACCGCAAAAGCAAACATTGATCATCGACTCACCACAAAATTAAGCAGCACGCCCCTCTATGCTGAGAGAAAGCTTTTCTTTCCTCTCTGGAAAAAATACAGAGTAAAAACGAGCTTTCTTTCTTTTGTTGGTTGATGAGGATGTCGGGATGATGGCAAAAGAGGCCGTACGTCCCTCTATGCTGCCAAAGTGCGCTAGCTCACCGTAATAAGCCTCTGAAGGTCGGCCGATGGTCAGGTGTGCTTGTGGCAGATAGCCGTTGAAGATAACTCAAGGGCGATGTGGTCTCGCTCGCCGGCGAATCGGGGTCGCCGGGAAAAGGTTGCCAAGCAGGAGCGCTTCTGGGAGCCTCGCCTCGCCGGAATGACCTCGATCGCCAGTGGAGCACCCGCCTTGCGGGAGCCGCAATTCTGTGGAGCGAGAACAAAGATGAGGACGAAGTTTCTTGATGGTCTTTTGGATCGACGACCTTTTATAAGATCTCATCATTTGCTCCAGCCAAGTTGTCTGACTAGTTTATTATAATTGCCGGCCGGCACTGTGGCCCCCAGCGAAGAATGCAAGGGGACGACGACTTTGTTACTCTAGCGACATAACCTGCTAGTGTTATCTTTGTATATATAGGAGTATTAATCTTGGACAAGCCTGCGCATTTCCGGTTTGCTGGTTTCTCGAACCAACCTGTCGTTACCAGTTTTAAGTGGGTTGGTTTGGTTTAGGCTGTTTAGATAGAAGGTGATACCACGGGTTGGTGCGGACTGGTTCGACCAGTGTATACATTTTGGCACCGGCCGGTTCATGCATGCATTTCAGCACTGGCATCTTGTCCGTGGTGTCGATGACTGGTTGTCAGCTACGATGCCACCCTCGATTGCCCTTTCGTGCTGCTGCACCGCTAGGCTGGTCAGCGGTGTGACACGAACAGCTATACGTGTTCCACATCCGAGACATGGTATCTGCACGTACGTCGAGCCACCATTGAACAGCGCCGAGCTCACAACCATCATTTGTAGGCAGGACTTTTCGGACACCATGCTCTTGTAACTGTTATACCAACTTTGTAATGGATCTAGTCTAGATCTATCAGTAGCACTGTACTTTATCTTTCTGGATCGAAACAGAGAGAGAGAGAGAGAGAGAGAGGGATCCGAGAGGAGAACTACCTGCTCCCTGGCTCGACATACATGAGCCAGAGGGGATGCCGGAACTAGTCCCGGAGCTGGATCCGCCGTCGTTGGCCATGGGGAAATAGGGGGGCGACGGCGTGGGTGTGCGGTGGTGGCGGTGCTTCCCGTCGGCTCGCGCTAACCCTAGATCTGTAGGGATGTAGGTGGGGTGTTGGCACAGCGGTGAACCTCGTACCCTGCGCTGCCAGCTCCCCACCACTTTATATAGCACGGCGACAGGGGCCCACCAACCAGATAGGGTTGGGACGCCCCCGATCAGGGCGCGGATAGGGGCGTGCTGGGCCGTTGGGCCCAGTCACATTGAGATCTATCTAACATTCTCCCCTAGATCTCGACTTTACTTTTAACTTTGTTCTTTACTTATTTCATCACAGAATGATACATAGAGCATGTTTCATCGTCTCAGCTCAATTACCGATAGAATCAGACAACCACTATATACCTTCATGTTTTGAAACAAATCCTGTTATTTTTGGGCCTCCGTAGTCCAGGAATCATAGGCTTTCCATTAAACCCATGCCGGCTATGTGTTCCTTGAACACATTGGGTGGTAAGCCTTTCGTTAGCGGATCCGCAAGCATATCCTTTGTCCTTATATGCTCGAGTCTTATAGTTTGATCCTTGTCTTTGTCCTTCACAACATAATACTTTATATCTATAGACTTTGTAGCATTACTCGACTTGTTGTTGTGAGCATAGAATACTGCGGGCTCGTTGTCACAGTACATCTTTAGTGGCCTGCTGATGCAGTCAACCACTTTCAAGTCGGGCAAAAATTTCTTTAACCATAACGCCTGTCCCATGGCCTCATAACATGCTATAAATTCTGCATACATCGTAGATGATGCAACTATCGACTGTTTGGCGCTTCGCCATGAAATAGCACCTCCTGCGAGAGTAAAGATATACCCTGTCGTGGACTTCCGGTCGTCTTTATCTCCCGCAAAATCCGCATCTGAATACCCTTTTATTTCTAGGGAATCAGATCTTCTATATGTTAGCATGAGGCCTTTTGTGCCTTGCACATAACGCAAAGCTTTCTTTACCATCTTCCAGTGCTCTATGCCTGGATTCTCTTGATATCTACCGAGTACCCCGGTAATAAAAGCTAAGTCAGGACGAGTGCACACTTGTGCATACTGTAAGCTTCCAACAGCCGAAGCGTATGGTACTGACTTCATTTGATCGATCTCATATTGATTCTTTGGATATTGGAATTTCCCAAAACTATCGCCCTTGACTATGGGAGCAGGTGTTGCATTACTCGCATGCATATTGTATTTCTTTAAAATCTTTTCACAATACGCTTTTTGCGACAGTCCTAATACTCCATTCTTTCTATCTCGGTGAATTTCTATGCCCAAAACATAAGAAGCTTCACCAAGATCTTTCATGTCAAAATTTGATGACAAGAACTTCTTTGTCTCTAGTAGTAGACTAACATCACTGCTGGCAAGCAGGATGTCATCCACACACAGAATTAGGAAAATATATTTCCCACTTTTGAACTTTGCATAAATGCAGTTGTCCTCAACATTTTCCTTGAATCCAAATCTTTTAATTGTATCATTAAACTTTAAATACCACTGCCTAGAGGCTTGCTTTAAGCCATAAATGGATTTCTTTAGGCGGCATCCCATATGTTTCTTCCCCTCCATGAAAAAACCCTTGGGTTGTTTCATGTAAACATTTTCTTCTAAATCTCTATTTAGAAATGCCGTCTTAACATCCATTTGATGCAACTCTAAATCAAAATGTGCAAATAGTGCCATGATGATTCTGAAGGAGTCCTTACATGAGACCGGAGAAAATGTCTCATTGTAATCTACGCCTTCTCTTTGCGTAAAGCCTTTTGCCACAAGTCTAGCTTTGTACTTTTCTACATTCCCATTGGAGTCATACTTTGTTTTGTAGACCCATTTGCATCCTACTGTTTTGGCTCCTTTAGGAATTTCCTCTAAGTCCCAAACATTGTTGGAACTCATCGATTTCATTTCATCTTCCATTGCCTCCACCCACTTGGCTGAGTGAGGGCTACTCATGGCTTCTTCATATGAGGTAGGATCGCCCTCCATATGAACTACATTGTAGACTTTGTAAATTTCTTTGGAAATGGCTGGTCTTCGTTCTCTTTTAGACCTTCTGAGTTCATCAGACTCTTGCTCATTTCTTGCCTCGGGTTCAGGCACATTTACAGTAGGTGGCTGTTCTGGCTCCCTTTCGTGCTCAACAGTGGGTTCAGGTGGCTCCTGATAGACAGGTTCCGAACTTTCGCCCATTGTTGTCACGTGTGGAGTCACAACAGGTGCCGGCACCACAACCTTAGGGGTTGTAGATGGTGGCACAATAGGTAGCGAGAAAAATGGCTCCTGAGTCATCGGATTAGGTGCATGCACCCTCTTATCCTCAAGATCAATTTTCCGAGCTACCGTGCTCCCCCTCATCAATTCGTCCTCCAAGAAGACTGCATGTCTCGTTTCTACAAACTTTGTGTATCTGCCAGGACAGTAGAAATGATAGCCTTTTGATTTATCTGGATAGCCAATAAAGTGGCAAGATACTGTTTTGGGGCCTAACTTTGCAATATTTGGATTGAAAACTTTTGCCTCAGCTGGGCTCTCCCAGACCCTCAAGTGGTGCAGAGAGGGGACTCTGCCTGTCCACAATTCATACGGTGTTTTGGGCACCGACTTACTTGGTACTCTGTTGATAATGTGAATGGCGGTTTTAAGCGCCTCCATCCACAATCCCAATGGGAGGGTGGAATAGCTCATCATGCTGCGCACCATATCCATAAGGGTACGGTTACGCCTTTCAGCTACTCTGTTTTGCTGAGGTTCGCCCGGCATAGAATACTGGGCGACTATTCCATTTTCTTGCAGGAACCTTGCAAAGGGTCCTGGTACTTGACCATATGGAGTATGCCGACCGTAGTACTCCCCCCCACGATCGGACCGAACTATCTTAATTCTTTTATCATGTTGATTTTCTACTTCAGCTTTGAAGATTTTAAATTTATCCAATGCTTCAGATCTTTCTTTAATTGGATAAATATAACCATATCGGGAGTGATCATCCGTGAATGTTATGAATGAATCATAACCATCCACACTTTTCACCAGAAACGGTCCACAAATATCCGTGTGGATTATTTCTAGTGTAGCTATGCTTCGGTTTGCACCCTTTTTAATTTGTTTGACATACTTTCCTTTGATGCAATATATGAATTGTTCTATGTCTGAGAACTCTAACGGAGGAAGAATGTCATTTTTAACGAGTCTTTCTATTCTTCCCCTCGAAATATGGCCTAGTCTGCAGTGCCATAACTTCGATGAGTCAAGGGTTCGCTTTATTTTCTTTTGTTCTTTGTTCGACAAGGGAACTTTTTCATTCACATCACACACAGAAAGTACTTTCTCATGCAAGGATAATAAATATAACTTGTCATGTAAGGTAGGAACACCCACACAAATATCTTTTAACCAAATGGCACATTTGCTATTTCCAAGATAACACTCATAATAATCTTTGTCCAAGCACGACACACTTATTAAATTTCTATGAATTGAAGGAACAAAAAGAACATCCTTGAGCAAAAGAGAAGAGCCATCAGCCAGCTCCAGAGGGACGTCACCAACGGCCTCCACTTCTGCTTCAATCCCATTCGCCACTTCAATGAGTCTTTTTCTTTTTGGCAAAATCCTTGTCGAATGGAACCCCTGTAAAGAGTTGGCAACATGAACAGTTGCACCAGAATCAATCCACCAAGTAGATCTAGAAAACATTTCATACAGAGATTCATTAACAAAAGAAACTATATCTTTACCATTTTTGGCCATGTTGTACTTCAGCCAAACTGGACAGTCCTTCTTGTAGTGGCCAGTCTTTTTACAGTGATGGCACTGGTCTTTTTCCCAGGGGTGGACTGCTGGTGCTGGTGCTGGTGCTGCATTGGGCCCTTGCCATGTGGCTTGGAGGGTGAGCCACTATGGTTACCGTTTGTGAAACTTCTCTTCCTATTGTCCTTCACGAAGTTCAAGGAACCACCATGAAGGGCCTTCAGCCTTTCCTCCTCTTGGGAGCACATCCCAATGGTCTTTTCTATGTCCCACTTTTCAGGGGACATGTTGTAGTTTATTATGAAGTTCTCAAATGGCTGTGGAAGAGAGGCCATCACCAGGTGCACCAGAAGTGTAGGCTTTAGCTCGAGGTCCTCATCCATGGGCTTCAGCTTGGCTGCCATGTTTGACATCCTCAAGATGTGCTCTCTTATTCCGTGTGGCCCTCCCGTGTACTTTTCAGTCACCAGCTGTTTTAACAACTGGGTCGCATACATCTTTGAAGAGCCAGTAAACTGGCTCTTTATCTTGGCAAGGTATTCGCCCACGGAGGCACACTCTCCAATTGAGCCCACTATGGCGTTCTCAATTGTGTTCTTTACAAAAGCCAAACATTTCTTGTTGGCGTTCACCCACTTTTGATTGTCTATCGAGTAGGCCAGCTCGAAAGGAGCATGGTCCCTCTTTCTTTTCTCAAACGCAGCACTTTCCTCAGCATCGCCCCTCACAGGGTCAGCAGGCTTGAATGGTTGCTTGGTGTCAACCACCCAATCCACTTCGGCGCATACAAACGCCAAATCAACCTTTTTCCTCCATTCGGAGTAGTTGTCCCCCCTTAGCAGCGGGATGTCCTTCAAACAGCTCATGAGGTTGAGACCTCCTGAAAAACCACAAAAGATGTGAGATCACCAAAGAAAACAACTGTATGCATTAATTCAACGTTGGTATAAATTATGCATGCAATTGTTTGTGCTATTTAAAATTACATCACCGTTGGATAGAAATAAAGTTAAATACACCTTTAATACTCAATGAAAACAATCATGGTCATGTTTATTAATAACGTTGGTCAATTAATAACATGAGACACAATCTTCTTTAATTACTTTGTCACATCTTTATAACAAAATTTGAACAAACTTTATTGCATTATTGCAATTTAATCAACTATTTGCAGCGGAAACATTAATAATGACTTTCATGATACTTTGAACTTTACAGAAAAAATTCTGCATTTAAATCATTCTCTAGTAAAAGTATACTTGTAATAAAATGACTAGAGAAAACTATGTTGAAAAAATTCTTAAAACTAAGCAAAAACAATTAAAACAGCTTCTGTAAAATTAAAAAACAGAAAAAAACTGTGTTGAATGCCCTACTGGGCCGATTTCCTAGGCGGCCTGCAGTGGCCCAGCAGCCAGCTGCGGCCACCTTGCTATCTACCACGCGCGCGCGGTCGCTGGAGGCGCCAGCAGCCCGCGGCCCAGCAGCGCCCCCCCAGCGGCCCACTTGGCCCACTACCACCCGCGTGGCCCGCGAACGCCCGCGGCCACCCGCGCCGCGCGATCCCGGCCGTTCATCGCGGTCGCCCTAGATCGGACGGTTGAGCGCGCGTTTCGGCCGTATAAAACGCCCAGGCAGCCGCCCCCCTCAAACCCTAGCCCATTCTCCCCCACCGCGTCCACCACGCGTGCCCTCTGCGGCGGCGCCGCGTGCTCCCCCGCGTCCTCCCCGCGTGCACCCCGCGACGCTGTGGAGGAGACGGCGAGGCGGCTACGGCCCCTTCCCTCCCCACGCGCCTCTCGCACTGGAGGCCGCTCTCCCGCGCGAGGTCGAGGCGAGGCGGCCCCCTCGGCACGCCCCTCCCTCTGCCTTGGCTCCGGCGGCGCACGCACGCGAGTCGGGGGAGGCGAGGTGGCTGTGTCGACGCGCCCCTCCCTCTCCCTCTGCTCCGGCAACGTACGCCCGCGAGGCGGGCGAGGCGAGGTGGCCGCCCCGCCGGCGAGCCCCTCCCTCTGCCTCTCACGTTGCGGCCTTAGGGCCAGCTAGTGGAGGCGAGGCGAGGTGGCTGCGGTGTCGCGCCCCTCCCTCTGCCCCACTGCACCCTCTCTGCACCACTTGTGCGAGCAGCCGAGGCGAGGTGGCGGCGCTCCGGCGGGCCCCTCCCTCTCTGGCGTCACTAGCCCCTCCCCCCATCTTGCTCTCTCTCCTTCCGAGTAAAGGACGAGGACGGCCGGAGCCTTGGCGCCCCCTGCCCCCTTTGCCGGTGGTGCGTCCACCCGAGGGTGGGCGCACCACCGTCAAGAGGAGTGGCGGCGGTGCCCTTTGCCGGCGGTGGCCGGTGGGTGCTCTCCTTTTTCTTTGTTTGAACCGGATCTTGGGGAGAAACAAGGGGTTTGTTTGCCTTTTCTTGCGGGATTTAGGGAAAGTTTTGATTCGGGGTGAGATCTAGGGACGTTGGGGTTTCTTTTGGGGCTTTAGATCTAGGGTTTTGCTTTGCCCCGAAGGGGTATGTTCTTCGTCTAGATGCCTCATAGTGATGCTCATCTAGATCGAGAGGAACGGAGCGGCCCTAGGGTAGGCGCACTTTAGATCTAGGTCTTTTCTTTTCTTTTGGACTTTTGCTTTCTACTTGTGCACCGAAAAATCTAGCAACTAAAACTTGCTCTGATACCAATGTTATACCAACTTTGTAATGGATCTAGTCTAGATCTATCAGTAGCACTGTACTTTACCTTTCTGGATCAAAACAGAGAGAGAGGGATCCGAGAGGAGAACTACCTGCTCCCTGGCTCGACATACATGAGCCAGAGGGGATACCGGAACTAGTCCCGGAGCTGGACCCGCCGTCGTTGGCCATGGGGAAATAGGGGGACGACGGCGTGGGTGTGCGGTGGTGGCGGTGCTTCCCGTCGGCTCGCGCTAACCCTAGATTGGTAGGGATGTAGGTGGGGTGTTGGCAAAACGGTGAACCTCGTACCCTGCGCTGCCAGCTCCCCACCACTTTATATAGCGCGGCGACAGGGGCCCACCAACCAGATAGGGTTGGGACGCCCCCGATTAGGGCGCGGATAGAGGCGTGCTGGGCCGTTGGGCCCAGTCACGTTGAGATCTATCTAACAGTAACAGCACGAGCCGGCTCTCATGTCGGACCGTGACCGCCGCCGTAGATGGTGGAGTGCGCCAGGCTTGGCTATGAACTTTCGCGGTCGTTCCTAAACTAGGCGAGCAGCGCTAGGACCCTTGCTTTGTGACGACGAGAAGCCGGTGGACTTTGCCGGCCGGCGCGTCCGTGCAACAAGTGCTCACCATCCATTCAGATGCTTGGGCAGCCACCACATCAGCCAAAAGAAACCGTGCCTCCTCACACCGCCGGTCCCACCCATGGCCACGACGATGCCGACATTGATGAGTATAAGAAATGTCTGCTGAGCGCCAAGGAGAAGGCATTGTCACCGCCAGATTCCACGAAATCCTCGGGAGTAGGTTCTTCCATCTTCATCGCAGCTATGGGCCAGCTAGCCGCTCTCGGACTCCGTCGTGCCCCAGGTCCCTGTAGCAAGGGAATTGTGTGCGTACGGTCTGAACAGTTTCGGTTGAGCCAATCAACCCAGCTACAGGTTTTAGCTCATGGTTTCAATCCGGAAACCAGCACAACAAACCGTACATATGGTCCGGTGCAGGCTGGGTACCTGGTTTTGCAAATAATGAACAGGCTTATGCTTGGTAGGTTCAGGCTTAGACATCGTAGCTTTAGGTTTAGGAGTTTTTAGCTTTAATTAGTTTCAGGGTCTCGTGGCGTTCTGAATTTCTGAAACTTAACACATCGAGGGTGACGGTATGGCTGGCTCTCACGCGCTAACCTTCCCTCACTCTCATTTTTATTTATCATTGTCATTCAGTCTTTGAACCCATCACTAGTGCACACACACACACACCCCCTCTAACACCGGTTTGGAGGGCCCTCTAACAGCGGTTGTAGAACCGCTGTTGAGGGTTCGGTGTTAGAGGGGGCCCCCCTTTAACACTAGTTCTTATACGAATCGGTGTTAAAAGGTGGCGCACGTGGGGCTGCCGCAGGGCTCAGACCCCCCTTTAACACCGGTTCGTAACACGAACCGGTGTTAAAGGTTCTGTGCTGCGGCAGGAAAAAGAGATAAATCTCTGCCGCGGCAGGAAAACGGCCTAAATCTCTGCCGCGGCAGAGTTCTGCCCCTGCGCCGTTCTGGGCGTATTTCTGCGGCGCGGCGGGGACGGGGAGGGGGGGAGGGGGAATCGATCGGGAGCGGTATACACATACATCGTCATCGGTACATACGAGTACATGAATAATTAAGCAACTATTATTATACACAACATCGTCATTGTGTGGTATTCTCCGTAAACGTTGAAGCATCAAGTACAAGACAAACACGTTCAAGCATATATACAACGTTCATTTTGGTGGATATCTAAAGAGTTCTCCGCCAGGCGTGACGACCTCATCAAGTATGAACCCTACCAATTCCTCTTGAATGGCTCGTATGCGGTCAAATGGTAGGAGTTGGTCCCGCATCCGTTCGATCTAAATATATATGAAGAATAGGTCAATGTATATATAAGAATAAAACTCAACACAATTGATGGTAATAAAATAATGTTGTGTGTACTTTGTTTACTTACTCTAAGTTGTTCTAGTGCGGCTTGGCCCGTCGTACATATTGTGTTGCGAATGAACTCGCAAACATAGTATCCACATAAGTTATTGCCGGGTCCCTGATGCGGGCACTTTACGAGAATAGAGAGTTCAATCAAAATAATAATCAATAAAGCATGATATAATGGAATTGGAAGCAGAATCAAAGAGATACGCAGACCTAGCTGGCTAGTATTACTTACACTTTGGTCTACAAATTTTAGTTCTTCTGACCATTCACCCACGGTCCTGCCCGTGAACCTTTTCCAAACCCTGTCCAGCAAAGAAAATGGATAAATGATTAATTAATTACTTGTTGTCACGAAAGTTGCCGATCTAGTGCGATAATATGATTGAAATTACCTCTGGAGCATCTCTCTAAAGTCTGCCCATAGCTCTTTTTCTTTTCGTAACGAGTCCATGACAAGGACTTTTCCTGAGTCAGGTTGAATGACTAGCAGAATAAAGTGGAACCTACGCACACATAACTCATCATCAGTTACACTTAACATCGAGTAAGCTGAAACAGAATGTGTACAAGAGAGGGTAACAGTACTCACGATAAGTTGTAAGCCACGAACCGGTGTTAAAGGGGGAGCTGCACGGGCCACTGGTGCAGGGTCCTTTAACACCGGTTCGTGCCTCCTTTTTGCCGCACGGGCCACGCTGGTACGGCAGAACCGGTGTTAAAGCCCTTTTCCAGGATCAACAAAAGGCCTCGTTTCCAATAGTGCATATGAAAACAATGCAGTTTCTAAAGCGTGGCTTCTTAGTTCTTGTGCCAACATGGTATGGTTGATGCCCATTTTAAGCCTTTAAGAGCATCTCTAACCCATCTCCAAAAATCTGTAGAGGACTAAATTTTGTTTTCTAATGGCTGAAGCCACACCTAACCGAAACTCTAAAACTGGTTAGAGGACTAAATATGCTAGACCTCCCCCTGAAATCTTCCCCCGTCCCCCTCCTCTCCTATTTTGCTCGGCGGCCAAAACAGTGACTAAAATTTCCCCTCCACTTTCCTCCCGCTGAGCCTCCAACGCTCCTGCCTAATCTCGCTGCCAGTCATCGCCGGCGCCACCGTTCTCCCCTTCCCTGACCGAAATGTCACCGGAGCTTAGTTCCGCAGCACTACCGAAGTTTCCCGCCGACGCGACGCCGAAAAAATTAATCCCCGTGACGCCATACCACGGAAGTGGTTGGGTACCACCGGCATAGTGCGGGTGACCAGAGTAATCGCCATGGCCACCGGCAAGTCATCAGCCCAAACCGGGGAAGGTGGGGCGGTTTCCATTTGCGCCGGTGTTGAGAGGCCCACGAGCACGGAAGCCGATGGAAGCCATGATAGCCCATTCGCAGGCGACGAAGGAGAAGAAGAGAGGAAGGCCGCAGCGTCGACCACGATGGATAATTACATCGTGGAATGCACGGGGTCATTATGGGCATGCTGTTCCCACTATTGATCATTGATGGAGATCATGTATGTGCCATTCCCGAGCCGTTAGGGTAACACACTTAAGGGTCATTATGGGCATGCCGTTCCCAGTATTGATCATTGATGGAGATCATGTATGTGCCATTCCCGAGCCGTTAGGGTAACACACTTAAGGGTACGATGAATCTAGGATATCATTATGGAAGCATAGGAATCACCGGATGAAAGAGAAGACAAAACAGGAAGAGTTCCATGAGAGAACCAGAATCATTCCGGGAAGGTTCCAAAGCCGTTCGGAGAAACCGAAAGGTGTTACGGGTCAAAAAATATTTTCTAATATGTATTTACATATTAATTAATGTAATTAAGATTAAATATACTTTGAAATGGTAAGTTCCTAATGGGCTAAATTTCCAAGGTAAAAGGGCCCATGAGGGAAGCCACCCAAAGGGGCAAGGACTGGCCACCGAAGGGGGGCAGTCGCCAGCCAAGGGAGGCCCACCCAGCCAACCTAGTGCTCCACACAGGTGGGTCCCACCTAGACCGGTCGGCTAGCCCACTCCCATGGTGCCTCCCCTTTTTCTCCTCTCCCTTGTTTAGTCCCACATGGGAAACCCAATGGGGAGGGCACACCCCGCTCCTTTAAATAAGGGTGCCCATGGATGGGAATAAAGACACAATAAATCCAATAGTTCTCCGAGACATTTTCCTTAGGGAATTCTCTCACTCCCTTAGGCGTGGTTCCCAAAGTTTGGAACTTCACATAGGGATTGAGGTCCCTCTCTCTCTCTCTCATCGTTGTTGCGCTAGAGCGGTTCCTCATGGAACTGTACATGCAAGAGATGACACTGTTGCGGCACACTGTTGTGCCGCAGGGGATTCCAACCAGAAAATCTACTTTCGCACTCTTGGCGGGGATCAGAGAACCGAAGGTTGTCATCGTAGACCGTACGTGTGCGAAACCATGAGGGTGCTTCTATTAGTGGCACCTTGAATGTCGTGAGCCAGACTGTTGCACGATGGAACAAGGGGTCACCTGCGAGGAGCTTCGCGACCTTGAGGTCAGCTATGAGTACGGCTACATCAACTATGTTCCCCGTGGAATATTAACATCGTTTGGTCTACAAGGGTATGTATCCGATACGCATAGTCGTTACTGCATTACTCCTAGATAGATCCTGATAAACTTAGGACTTGGTTACCCTTTTCCCACTGGTTAGGTTATCCTAACCTAAAAATAACCCAGTGGGCCTATTGGTTAACTCTAAAACAATTTAGGTCCAAATGGTTCGGCCCCTTTGTACCAATGGTTAACTGGCACTAAACCTCACGAGTCCCCTCCGAGTGCCGCCTCCACTGTTGGCTTATCCCCAAAGGCCGAGTGTAGTCCGACATGACGACGATGAAGACAAGACGACGACACAACATGCATATATAAGATTTCTGCCAAGACGCACACGTTCGGCTCGGTTTTCTTCCGATCAGCTGGTGGTATCCCATCGGTTTGCTTCCGATCAACTAGCTAGCTAGACCTCCCTCAACTCACATATGTGAAAAGAATTTTACGGCTATAGGGCTGTCTCGGTCATGTTGTCTGTATTGCTTCTCACGTTGTCTTACAAGATTATTACATGGGCATATATATACTCGGAGAGACGTAGCATCATTTTTTTTCGAAAAGGGGAATAAAACCCTAGCCTCTGCATCAGTTGATGCACACATCCTTTTATTAATAGTTCAACATCCAAAACTATTACAAATCAATTGGTTTCATCTCTTGGAGCCACGTGGAATGCCAAAAGGGTTTCTTGCGGCCATTGCCCACCACTATAGTAGTTGCGGCATAGAAGATATCCATATCTGCATCGCTGCAAGGGTTACCGGAGCCCACCCAAATTTTCTTGGGGTCTTTCCATTCAATCCAAGGCCAACGTAATCATAGCGCTGTTGAGAATTTGCAAGCTAGAGAATTCCAAGACCACCAATCTTCTTTGGGCGGAACACGGTCTCCCAATTCACTTTGCATTTGGCCCTGGTAGTATTGTCCTTTTCCTCCCAAAGGAAAGCATTTGTAGTTTCTTCATGAAGTTGATTGTGCCCGGAGGGACTACAAGAGGTGTCAAGTAGTAGAGGGCTTGGGAGGCAATGACCGTCTTCACAAGAGAGGCCCGGCCGGCTGCAGTAATGAATTTCCCATTCCAATTTGGGAGCTTCCCGACGCACTTGTGTTCTAGATGTTGGAAGTTGCCATATTGATAGTGGGAGGCCAAGATACTTCAATGGGAAGGAGGCTCGGATTGCCAGGATGCCCTCAATAATAACATTAAGGTTGATTTGCCCACATCTAAGCCCTTTTTGAAAGTTGGTGCATAGCCCGGTTATCTCACCAAAGCTCTCTAGAATGGTTGCCAAATTTTGAATATCCTCCTTGTAAGGAGCGACAAATACCGCTGCACCATCCACATAGAGAGAAGTTATCAAGGTGGCACCCCTTCTCTATGCTTATGGAGAAGCCCATGGGTTGTCGCGAGGTCCAAAAGTTGGGTAAGAGGTTCAATAGCAAGGACAAAAAGCAATGGAGAGAGCGGGTCACCTTGCCGGAACCCGCAGCCATGGGAAATAGGAGTCCTCGAAATTCCGTTGAGGAGGACACGTGAGGAACATGTTGAGAGTAAGGCCACAATCCAATTACGAAACTGACTTGGGAGACCTCGACGCTGAAGAAGGTCAATGATGTATTCCCAACAAACGGAGTCAAAGGCTTTGCGGATGTCAAGCTTGAATAGCAGAGCTGGGGTCTTGTTTCTATGGAGTTTCTTGGCAAGGTTCTTGACATAAAGGAAGTTGTTGTGAATGCTTGTTTTATTTATGAGGACGCTTTGGGCATTAGAGACGAGGTCATTTATGAGCGGCCCAACTGAAGAGCAATCATCTTCGCATTAAGTTTTCTTTATGACACCTTCTGTAGCTAGGGTGTCCCCCCCCCCTTGGCGGGGTTGGTTGTCATGGCCAGGTTGCCAGGACCCCATGACATGCTCCATAGCACGCACTCCGACGTGTACGGTGCTAGGTAGATAGATACGGGTGGGTGGCTCACCAAACCGTTGTATATTTTGAGGGGCCATAACCAAGTGGCATGATAGGGATAGCAATAGCAGATGGTGAGGGCCTCTGGGAGGCGACTGACCCTGGCGTCTGGGGGTTTGTCGCCGTCGCTGGCGGCGAGTTTGCCGGCTGGTTCGTCTGGTTCGAGGTTCCGCTGCCTCGGGTCTGACTCCGAGGATGGAGTGGATGATTCGGCAACGCGTGAAGCCCTAGAGGCACTGGAAGATGCTTCTGGCGAGCTTGGCTGGATGATGGTGGCGCGCCGTCGATGGAAGACCGACAATGAACTCAAGCAGGATTTCTGGGAGGAAACTGGATTCCCCACCCCAGCGTCGTGTTTCTGGGAGAGAAGGTCGTCTTTGCCGACGGGCGATGCACCATCGCCAAAGTCTGTCGTTCTGCGGCGTAGGTCGTCATCGCCAGGGAGCCATGGTGGGCTTGTTTCATCGTCGGGAATGAGTTTTTCCAGGGGAAAGGTCAAGCCTTGGCGCGGTCCATTG
Source organism: Avena sativa (assembly GCA_916181665.1). Taxonomy (NCBI): domain Eukaryota; kingdom Viridiplantae; phylum Streptophyta; class Magnoliopsida; order Poales; family Poaceae; genus Avena; species Avena sativa. The sequence continues at coordinate 25,670,336 of OV702286.1, read as the reverse complement.
CCTCCTCGACGATGCTCGGCACCGCCGGTTTTCGCTCAGTTCGCGGCGACGGCGCTAGTTCGGGGGCAGCTCGATCGGGTTCCTGATCCGGTTTCCACGCCAGAGTCCCGAGATCGCGCGTGCGTGGGCGGGCAGCATGCTGATGTGGCAAGTGGGGTGGGTCCAGAACCGGTCGGGCCTGACCTCTTTTCACGTGGACTGCGATCGGGAGAAGGCTTGGTACCTGGTTTTGTTCCCAGACGACGAGACATCTGCCTCCCGAGACTTCCGCCAAGCCACCGCCTACATCGCCCCATCAGTCTTCGTCGTCGCCGGCATCTGTCCCTCTGCATCCGCCCGGAGGATCATTTGCTTCGGTCCTTTCGTCTCCAGCGATGGCGGGACGGGGCCATGGTGCAAATGCTAGGGGGCCGCCCCATGCGCCAGCGCCGCATGCTGCTCCTGTACCTGTCGCCGGGGCAGTTCCCTCTGCTGTATCGAGGCCTCCGACGCTGGCGTCGGCTCCTTCGGCGCAGGCTTCCTTGCCTGGGCAAGGATCAGTGCATGCATCTGCCTCAACGCACGTGTACCAGCCAGCATCAGGTCATCCGCAGTTCCCGCCGGGAGTTCAATTCAGGCCTCCTGCGACTTACTTCAATGCTCTTCCAGCTGTCCCGCATCAGCCTTTGTAGCGCCCATATCGCGGGACGTCGACCTCGTTCGTCGGTCAGCAGACCGCAACTTATATGCAGGGCGCACCTTCTGCTCCTTTGTTCCATGGTGTCTACAATGGTGATCAGGCGGCTGTGGTTCCATCGCAACCCCCGTAGCAGTTTTCTGTAGGTGCGGGCGCTGCGCCATCTGCTGTTCCTAAGAGAAAGAAGAATAAGAAGCAGACACAACAACCACAAGCTCGTGGGTTTCAGCCATAGGTCACTCAATTATAGTCGGATCAGCAGCTTCATCCTTAGCAGCAGGGTTTCCAGCAGTATGGGGTTCCACAGATGCAGGTGCCCGGGTGTTTTGTACCCCCTTTTCCACAGCAGTACAACCCGCAGGAGAGTCAGCCGCCGGTTGTCACTGCACCAGTTTCTGAGGGTACGGTTGTTGCTGATGTCGGTAAGAAGAATAAAAAATTCGTTCGTTGTTGGAAGTGTGCGGTTAATACTCATGCGACCAAGGATTGTAAGGCGGTTCATTATTGCTATATTTGTGATTCCGTTACACATCCCACACTGAGGTGTCCAGTGCTGAAGCAGCCGCGCTTGACTCCGTATATGGCTGGTATTGGCAGTGACTAGACTCTGTTCACCCAGATTCCGGATGCAGTGACTAGGGATCATCTTGAGCGCAGCCAGACCCCTATTGCTCTGGTACGAGTTTCTGGCCCGATGGTTTTAGTAGAGGTTGTTCAGAGGCAGATTGCCAGGCGATGCCAGGTGCATGTTCAGTGGAAGTGGGAGGCGGTGCCTCATGGAGATTCTGCCTTCTTAGTGAGCTTCCCGACGTTTGAGGATTTGGACAGGGTGGATGGAATCCTGATGACCGTTCCGCTCAGTACCGCTCAGTACTGCTCAGCTGACCTTCTCGGTTTATAGGATGGAGGAGGTGCCACATAAGCTTGAGATGCAGCAGGTTTGGCTACATGTGGAGGGGGTACCCCATATTTTGCGATCTTTTCAGGGCTTGTGGGCTATTCGAGGACTCATGGGGAACACTCTTGATGTGGATTTATTCAGTCTGCGGAAGCGGGGGTCGTCCGTATTCTCATGGAGATGTTTGATACGAAGGTCTTTCTCAAGGAGAAGGACTCCCTTGGTCACTTTATTGTGTCAGAGGCCATGGTCAAGCACAAGGTATTTGAGTTTCGTTTCCTGATTGAACCTGAGGGTTATATTCCGGAACCAGAGTTTGTTCCTTTCCTGTGGAGAAAAGGAGATGATGACGCGGATGATGATGCCAATGCGAAGCAGTTTGAGGATGCTATGGATACTTCTGAGGCTGCTGCTGCCACTCAGGGGGGGAGGTTCTGGATCTTCCTCGGCTGTGCAGGGTACTTCCTCACCTGCATCTTCCAGTCAGGGGGTGCAGAGGGTGTTTGCTGTCACCCCTTTTAATGCTAATCCGGTTACTCCACGGGGATGACAACTACTGGATGCTCTGCCTTTGGATTCCCCTCTTTGCGGGAAGGGTTCTACTTTGGCGTCTCGTGTTTCTCCAGCTCAGTTACAGGAGGCTCTTCATTCTGTTTCCATTCTGGTGCTGCGAGCTTGCTCAACGCCAGCGAGGTCCAGCACACATATTTTGGGCAGATCTATTCCTGTTTCCACTCCTGTACTTGAGGAGGTTGTTCCTTCGGTGTGTTTGCGAAAGCTGGCCCAGGAGGGGTAAGCTGACCGTGACGTTCGTGACCAGCTTCAGGTTGCTGCTATGCTTGGTCCGACCCAGGAGGGGTTGGACAACCATGACGCGGTGGTTGACTGCGTCTCCCTGGTCAGGGAGGACCTGGGGACCCTTCGGGACGTCTCGCCTCCATTGGTGGGACAGGAGACTTCGGTGGTCGATGGGGGCGACCGGACCCAGGAGGGGTCTGGGTTGCCTCAGTCTCCAACACAGGTTTCTTCTCCAGGTGACGCTTCGATAATCGTTGTGCAGGGGAGTGGTACTCCATTCAGGCAGAGCACGCGTCATGGAGTCGATGCCTCTGGGGCGTCCGTGACTGATGAGGACTCCATGATCAAGGCCATGCGGCGTAAGGCGGAGAGGAACTTGGATTCGCCAGGTATAATGAGTACTTCGAAATCTTTTTTGTCGTTTTCTACTCCTGTTATATCTTCTAAACTAGCCAATGTTGGCATTAGTTTGGGTAGCTCTGTACATGAAGTATCCTTTTCTTCTAATGTTTTGCGACACATGGAGGTTGACCGTCTAACGGTTACTCCTAAGGTCGGTGTTTTTCCTAATGCTTCACTAACTGAGGAGGAGGAGGAGGAGTTGCATGCCACAGTAGATGGTCAACTCCTTTTTCACTTAGTCGGTGAAGTGTTGGAAGTGGACTTTGATGAGACTGGGCTTGCCTCTATGTATGAGCTGAAAGCTTCTGGTCGAAAATCAAAGTGCCAGCGGTCGCAAAAGAGATCCCGTATATCCAAATCTCCTATAGTTTCTCAATTAATGGAATGTTTTCAATAGAAGAGGTCTTCAGGACTTGGCTAAACATTTATTCTTTGCTGATTGTGTGAGAGACCATAATTTGGATTTTTTGGGTATTTCTGAGACTGGTAGACGGGATTTTTCACAAGCTCTACTCAATCGCCTCTCTGGTGGAGTGGACTTTACGTGGATATCACGTCCGCCGTGTGGTCGATCTGGGGGGATCCTGTTAGGCGTTCGAGATGAGACTATGGAAGTTTTAGCTAGTTTGGTGGGAGATTTTTTTATAAAACTCCATATCCGTAACAAGGCTGACAATTTCACATGGTCTTTAGTCGCCGTATATGGGGCCGCTCAGGATGTTTATCAGGATGAATTTTTACGCGAGCTTGTGAATTTGGCAAAGGACAATCCATATCCTATTCTTATAGGAGGGTATTTTAATTTGCTCAGATTTCCTCACGAGAAAAGTCGGGGCCGGTTCGATGGACATTGGCCTTTTCTATTCAATGTTGTGATAGACAGTCTGGACTTGAGAGAGGTTACAATGTTAGGAAGGAAATTTACATGGGCTAATAGTCTTCCGGAGCCAACATACGAAAAACTAGATAGAGTGCTTATGGATACTGAGTGGGAACAAAAGTTCCCTATGGTAACTGTTCGCGCTCTAGAGCGTATTGAGGCTTTGTCGGATCATGCCCCTTTACTTCTATCTTTTGGATCACCGCCACGGAAGTCTATGAATGAGTTTAAATTTGAACTTGGTTGGATGATCCGTGATGGTTTTTACGAAATGGTTAAGGCTATTTGGGAGAAACCGGTAGGTGGCCAAACGCCTATCCTACGATGGAATAACAAAATGCGTACTTTGCGCAAGTTCCTTCGGGCTGGGCCAGGCACACATCGGGTATCCTTAAAAACAAAAAATTACGCCTTACATCTATAATTGATGACTTAGAGGCTTCCGCGGAGGAAAGGCCATTAACTGCACAAGAAATTGAGCTTAAAAGCCAATCTAATGCGGAGATATCCCGACTTCTGCGCGAGGAGGAACTCAAATGCTACCAGCGCTCTAAAGCAAAATTCATACTGGAAGGAGATGCGAATACTAGATACTTCCATGAAGTTGCCAATGGCAAGCATAAGAAGAAACTTATTCACTCTCTGGTTCAGGATGAAGGTATGATTGAGGGACATATATCACTACGTATTATAAATCCTTGTTTGGGCCCCAGTGGAAAATTCTTTCTCTATGGATGAGTCCCAAACATCCGATATCCCCTAGGTTTCTGATGAAGAAAATAGCTTTCTAACTGCCTCATATACCGAGGAAGAGGTCAAGAAAGCGGTTTTTCAAATGGACCATAACAAAGCACCAGGACCTGATGGATTCCCAGCGGAATTTTACCAAAAATTCTGGGACGTTATCAAGTACGACCTGATGAATTTGTTTGGGTTTTTACATGTCGGACAATTGGATCTCTTTAGACTCAACTTTGGCAATATAATTTTACTGCCTAAGGTTAATAATGCAGAACGTATACAATAGTATCGTCCAATCTGCTTGCTTAACATTAGCTTTAAAATTTTCACTGAAGTTGCTACAATTAGACTAAACTCGGTTGCTGATAATGTTGTTAGCCCGTCTCAAACTGCGTTCATGCAAGGAAGAAATATCCTAAATGGTGTTGTAATTCTGCATGAAACAATCCATGAACTATACTCAAAAAAATTAAATGGTGTACTGTTCAAGATTGACTTTGAGAAGGCATACGACAAAGTTAATTGGTCTTTCCTTCACCAAACACTCCGTATGAAATGTTTTTCTGAGGAGTGGTGCGCTCTTATTCAGTCGTTTGTGTCTAGGGGTAGTGTTGCCATTAAAGTAAATGAAGATACTGGCAAATACTTCCAGACCAAGAAAGGACCGAGACAAGGGGATCCATTATCGCCTTTACTATTTAATATAGTGGTTGATATGTTGGCTATCCTTATCGAGAGAGCAAACGCTGATGGTCAAATTGAAGGAGTAGTTCCACATCTTATTGATGGTGGACTTTCTATTCTTCAATACGCTGATGACACAATTCTTTTTATGGAATATGATCTGGAGAAGGCTAGGAATCTGAAATTAATATTATCAGCATTCGAGCAGCTATCTGGGCTTAAAATAAACTTCCATAAGAGTGATTTGTATTGTTTTGGCGAGGCCCAAAACAAGGCCCACCTATATGCTGAACTTTTCGGCTGTGGTCAGGGTCAGTTTTCAATCAATTATTTGGGAATACCGGTTCATTATCGGCGTCTCACAATTGCTGAATGGAAACTTGTTGAGGAAAGGCTACAAAAACGTCTTAATAGTTGGAAAGGAAAATTGTTATCCCTTGGGGGAAGACTAGTACTCTAAAATTCAGTACTTACTAATATGGTACTGTACATGATCTCGTTTTTCCAAATGCCAAAAGGGGTCTTGAAAAAAGTGGATTATTTCCGTTCAAGATTCTTTTGGCAAGGGGATAGTGAGAAAAAGAAATATTGACTGGCCAGATGGAATGTGGTTTGCCGCCCAAAGGAGTTTGGTGGACTGGGCATACACGATTTGAAAGTCAAAAACACCGCGCTTCTGGGCAAATGCCTTTTTAAACTACTTACTGAAGATGGTGTTTGGCAAATCATGTTATGGAGGAAATATGTGGGGTCCAAAGCTATGTCTCAAGTGGTTTGGAAACCCGGAGATTCACATTTTTGGGCAGGCCTTATGGCCACGAAGAAACATTTCTTTCGTTTTGGTGCTTTTGAGATTAAGGATGGATCACAAATTAGGTTTTGGGAAGATAAGTAGCTTGGCCAAACTACTCTTCGCGAACAATATCCAGCTCTATATTCGATTGTTAGACACAAAGGGGATATAATTTCCACAGTGATGGAAGACTATCCTCCTAATGTGTCTTTCAGAAGAAGTCTCATTGGACTTAGACTGTTATCTTGGAACAATCTATTATTACGGTTATCCATGATACAATTGTCGAACGGTGTTGACGTGTTCAAATGGAAATTACTAGAAAGTGGTAATTTTTTTGTTGGCTCACTATATAAAGCTTTGGTCCAACCTGATTTCCCGGTCGATGATAATAGTAAAATTTGGAAAATGAAAATACCCCTTAAGACGAAGATATTTTCATGGTATCTACGGAAAGGGGTAATTCTAACAAAAGATAATCTTGTAAAGAGGAATTGGCATGGAAGTATACAATGTGTTTTTTGTCATGAAGATGAGACAATTCGCCATTTATTCTTTCATTGCAAATTTGCTCGCTCTATATGGTCATTCATCCAAATAGCTTCTGGTTTATCTCCTCCACGTTCAGTAACCAATGTTTTTGTTAATTGGTTGCATGGAATTGTTGATAAGTTCAGAACTTTGTTTAGGGTGGGAGCACTTGCCATTATATGGTCGCTATGGCTTTGTAGAAATGACAAGATTTTTAATAACATTGTGTTTTCTCCTCTGCAGGTTATTTATCGAGCCACGGCTATCCTCCGATCATGAAATATTCTCCAACGCATGGAGTTTCGTGACTTATTTATGGAGGGATGTACGCGATTGGAGGACACGGCGAGGGATATTTTCTCCTGACATGGATGGCCGCGTGATCTGAGGATTGATCTATCTTAGATTCTAGACTTTTATTTTTTAATGCCTTTTTGTAATGCTTGTACTTAATCTGTCGTTCGTGTGACTGTGTGCATCTTGGTTATGCAGAGGCCGGGTGTAAGTATTAAACAGTTTGGTTAATAAACGCGCCCATTTCCAAAAAAAATATAACCAAGTGGCATGCATTTATCGAAAGCGATCGATCAATCGTCGTCCGGATTAAAAACTTGCAACATGTTACCAATCATGCAGGCACTATAAAATATGGCATCTCCCGACCTTTGCTCATTTGGAATGTTCTGTTTCCGCATTTTATATCCTTTTTTTCTTTTATGTGCGGGGAGATGAGGACGAAAGTGCAGGCTAGAGATAATTGTTTTTTTGAGAACTAGGACAAGTGCCCGTACATTGCCACGGGCTATCAAATTATGTGCTATGGTGAAACATTCAAAGAAATTACTATGAGAACCAACTAATATAATCTAATTTTAAAACACGATATCTCGAGATCATGACAATTAACAATCAGCTTTCAACAAACTATTTGTCATTAACATGCCATCTTCTCACCCGCAAAAAAATACCATCTCCTCTACGGAGGTGCATTGTAGTTCCTTGTTTTGTCGCCCAGCCATACCTCACCACATCTTCCACTCTCTTCCCCTCTCTAATCCACGAGTGACCCACCAGAAATACTACACTTAGTTTTGCAAGGTCCATCCTAGAAGAAAGTCCGTAAATGTAAAATTTCTCGTGACCAATGGTACTCACTTGTTTTTTGAAATTCATGTATGTCTCGTCTAGCAGTGTTCCTATCATAGACCATGCTTCTAGCAACTGCCATAGGCTCTCCCTCCAACCCTCCAACTGTACAAACCTTCTGGCCAAACCGGGTGCATCTGAAAATACCATATAAATTGAGAAGTCTGATTCAACAACAACTGCTTGGACCTTGCGATAGCCAGAAATTGAATATTAGTCTCATCAACTATGAAACATATGATGTACAGCAAAATTTAACACCAGCAAATAGTAATGAAAAGGACCATCACTTCTTAGTTATAATCTCTTATGAGACATTGAAGGTTCTTCAATTGTAATAGTCTAGCTATTCCCAAACAAATAGGATTGTCAGAATGGCATGCTTGGCAAATTTATCAGAACATATGTACAAGAATGCTCGTCACAAAATCCTGGTGTGGTGAAAAATATAAATTGATTAGCAAAATAATCAATCCTCACTGCAGTGCCGTTGTTCAAGTATAAAATTTATCTCTCACTTAAATTAAACTGGGCATGCTACGTGAAACTACAATAGTAACACGTAAAACCTATGAACACAACAAGACTATCGGACATGCGACAATCATCAATTTCTGCCATCATCAAACAATCATTTCCAAAAAAAATTGTGAAGGAGTTAAGCTTTCTATCAATTGCATCAGTCATTCACATTGAACAGGAAAGAATCATCAACAAAAACAAAGTAAATGTGGAACATTGAACCTAGAAGGCATGTCATTCTCAACAGAAAAATGGGATAGCTCTAACCTTTAATATGATGGTTTCGCTGTTACCACAATCAAAAAAAAATTAAAAATAATAGAGTACATCTTATTTGTTAGTAAAATAAAACTAAATATTATCCCACTTCTCTACCATTGCAATCGATTAATATGGGAAGCTAATAAAAGGAAAATTACAAACCATTTGTGCGATATATCATAACTCATGAAATTCATGTGTGATATATCATAACTCACAAAAACCATGTGCGATATATCATAATAATCACAAAATTATTGCGTAATGCCATGTTACTTAACTGCAAAATTAATACAACAACAAAGGCACCTACCTTATATTCGAGTACTATGCCTACTAATTTCTATGTTATCTGAAAATAAGTGTGTATTTAAGCATTCTTTATTGAAGATTAAGGTTTAAGAGAAACAAGTCATTTTATGTAATATGGTAGCATGGCTACAAGATGACTGTTACATTGTTATTATCTTGTTTAATATGCTTGCGTATAAATAAAATAAAGACAACAAAAAGAAAGTTTAATTTATAATTCAACATAGGCGTGTAGGTGAGAGACACAATTCATTGGCTTGATTCAGATTGTTTCTTGTATCAAAATGAAGTATAGCAAGGAAATAAGCAAGCACATGTAGTTAAAGATGGTAAAAAAATAGATGAGAATCATGCATATGTTCTACCTCGATCCATGACGGAGGACCTTGGCACGCGACATATTCCGCCGTAGTTGGTTAGGGAGGACTTGAGTGAAGTAGCCCAATGCAGTTCGTAGAGTACTTACCATGATAAAATTGGAGCGACATCCAATCCGACGCATCCTCACGGAGCGCTGGTGGTTCATCACGCAGTCAAGACGGTGTCGGTGAATCCTAGTAAATACGGTAACTCCGATAAATGAATTAGTAACATTATTGTAGCGTCTAGTTCATAAAAAATCCAGCTGTCCCTGCCACACATCCTTGCCTTAATGGTCACTGTATTGCCTCGTCTAGGCCATAAAAATCGGGTTAAAGTACTATGGATCAAAATGCAGTCAATGTTACATGTTTTTCGTAACTAAACCACTTTCCAAGACAGGGACATGTTATACGCAGATTTGTCAATGTAGTATCGGAGAACTGATCATTTCTCAAAATTTTGTAACAAACCTTTTTTCCTTGAGTCTGTAGAAAATTAACTTGAAGATGTCACGGTCAGAAGTTTAAAATAAGCATAGCAGTTACCTATCATAGACTTTTATTATAATTATCGAAACAAACACCTCACATGTCGGATATTATAACTAAGCTGAGATAACAATTCACTGAGTACATGTATTATTGCTCTTCCTATTAATCATACGCTCCATTATGCAATCTCATGTTTTCCTGGCGTGTTTATGTTTTTAGATTAGGCTTCAGAGTATAATTTCCCAAAATGAAGAAAAGAACGATTCATATACCCAAAATGTCTTCAGAGTAGTCCTCATCATGTGAATGGTGGTATGTAAGCTTGCCTCGTTCTGGCAAAGTGCACACTATGTAGCCATCACAACAAAATCAGACTGAGGATGACCGGCAGAATGAGCTATGCCAACAAATGATCACAAACACATAACAGGAAACACGTCACCTAAAATTCTCACAGCCTTTATCTGCCACCGCCGCTGAACCAGACGACCCAGTAAGTATCTGCATATTTGGAAAGCATTCCGGTTCTAGGTAAACAGAAGATCAACTGTATGAGAAGTGTGCTTACTTGCGGTAGAAGAAGATGGATCTGCCGCTGACCTTTGATGACTCTAAAGTTAATCTTGATGCTGGTTAAGATACTCTCCCGGCCGGTAGGACTCCATCACCATCTGCTGTCTAATTCCTTCAAAGTCAACTGCAGATGATAGTACGGCCGGTCACCCTTCCGCTCAAAGTGCCTAAAATTACCACCAACACAGGTATCAAGGATGTGCAATCTGATCGTTTGCCTAAAATTACCTTATGTGAGATGCCACCCTTGATGATTGGCAAAATAGCACTGCATGATAACATAAAACGTGAACGCCTGCTCTGACAGGGGAATCACAAAGACAGGTTCACGGGGAGGAGGAAGGGGGAGTGGAGGGGCTGGACAGGCGACGCTCCAGACATGGTCTTGTACGTCATGACGCCTAGGAGCAGAGCTCCTCGAGGCGCCGGCCGCCTGACATCGCTCACCCCCTTTACACGAGCTTGGCCACTCTGTCTCACCTCAGCACCTCACACCGGCACCGACTTCCAGCGGGTCGACACTCGACACTGATCCTAGACGTGCGGTGGCGTGCCCATCTGAGGGGACTGTGTCCACGAGTTTGTGCGCTCGTGGTGAAGGGCAGTGTTAAGGTAGGATATCAAACCTAGGAGTCGAGGATCTGAGTTTCTTCGTTGATGGAGCACGTACCACAGCAATCCCAGATCACATGCGTCGGTCCGTGGGCAGCGCCGCGTAGAAGTACCGAGAGAGGGATGGTGTCGGGGACGAGCTCGTAGGAGAGGAAGAGCCAGAGGCACGCGATGGCCACGGTGGTTGTGGGCGAGATTCAAGCAACAAATTGAGACGAAGGCGAGCGGGTCGTTAGTACCCGAGCGGAAACGCACGACATGCATGCATCGATTGGTCATCAATACAGCCAAACTCACGGTGAGAAGAAACCGTTGACGAGAAAACCGCAGATGAGGGCATGGTCGAAAGGATGCACGACGAACCGAATGACGTATTGGCAGACAGGCAGAAAACAAAACAACAATGTTCTTTTTAGATAGTATATATAAGTAGAGATTAGGCTAGCACTTACCATGCTTGGGGGATGGACCTTGACGGCGAGGATGCGAGGCTGTAATAACCTGGGTGAGGCCTGCATGCATGTAAGGTCCATCAGTAGGTATAACAAGGATCCAGTTGAGTGCAGCAATTTATATCCCAGCTGCAAGGCCCACTTGTTATCGTCTTCTTTATTTTGAGAGGAATTGGATCCTTGTTATACCTACTGATGGACCTTACATGCATGTAGGTCTTACCCAGGTTCCAGCCTCGGATATCAACTGTACTGAACCTCTTCACACAATCGTGCTCTGATCAATACAAACTGTTTGTAAACTGTACTGCGTATCTCTGAGGAGATTTGCACTTGGCAACTGGCATGGCTGATCCGCAGATAGCAATTCTTGACATGCATGAACACTTTCACAGGGATGCTGGCCGCCTGTCAACCGTGAGATCTCTGAACCTGCGCAGACAACACAAATCAGTCACTACTAGCAACGACTCTGACACTGAGCAAAATCAGTCAGTCGTATCGATGAGCGAACTAAATGTCTAGAAGCACGCAACAAACATCAGATATTACGAGAGAACAATAATTAGTTTAGGAGCATAGCCTGTCCTCGAGAACAGCAAGAGCCAAATTTCATACTACCAAATGCATCCAAATATCCAAAACCGACTTTAAACAGGGAAAGGAACGCGTCATTAAACATTCTCGGTCTCCCTTATCCCATCATCCAGAAAAGCTCAGTTGCTGAATGAATAACCCTATTGCACTGTATGTAGGTTCAGATAAGCCAGTAGTGTTGGTTCTTCAGTCAGCTCTCAGCTGCTGTCACATGTTTTTTTTCAGTCTCGTCAGAGCCATACACCACACGAGTGCACGCTTCCATCATGTGTAGCGCGCGATCAGTGAGTCCACAACTGGCCAAGGTAGGCCATGTATGCAACAGAGGAACTGTTCCAAGTGTGAGGTGTGATGAATCCTCACAAGGAAACAAAAAAATCTAATCTGAAACCATAAAAGCTTTACATTTTCAGCTGGTTGAGATTGTAGTACAAATATCCCATTTTCAATTGAGGAATTTGTCATTGCAAGTCCATCGCAAGTAACCTGAAATCCTAGAATAAATAAAGCTTACGCATGGTGTGTTCTATGTAAATCCATACGGACCACGTGAATGAATACATAGAAAAAACGGCAAGGCTAAAACTGTGTAAATATGGACCTCCGTGGCAGCGAATGGAGCAAAGGTAAGCAAGCAGAAGCTTGAGCCTCTGCCTCCACAGTTAAACCAGGAGGCAAGTTTCATACTCCCTCCGTCCTAAAAAGGCTGTCTCAAGTTTGTCTAAACTTGAATGTATCTAGACACTATTTAGTACATATAGATACATCCAAATTCAAACAAACTTAAGATATCCTTTTTTAGGACGGAGGGAGTACTCAAATTATCCAAATCAACGTGTAACACGAAAATGAACCCTCTTCTGGTCTCCATTATCCATCATAGAGAAAGAGCTCGGTTATTCAGTAACCCTGTTGCACACTTGCACTGTTGGTTCTTCAGTTAAATTCTGTCACCTGTTGCTTTCTTCAGTTTGGTCAGAGCAAGCCACAAGGCATTACGCAGCGCGAATTAATGCCTCAGTGTCCAATTTCGTGTCGTGTGAAGTACTTCTCCTAATCGCATTAGTTAGGCATCCAGTTACCCCAGTGTGAGCCATGTAGACAACCGAGGAATTGTTCCAAGTGTATACCCTAGAATTATCCCTCATAATTAACCTAAAATCCTAGAACAAACGCCGTTTATGCATACCATAACATTTTGAAATTCCATATGGTTACAGACTACTTGCACACACAGAGAAAAGACAAAGAAATAGAATCGTCAGTAGGAACCTCAGTTGCAGCGATCAAATGGAGAAAAGCTAATAACAACTAACCTGTTAGCGTTAGCACATCGATACAAAGTTATTTGGAAATTTACTCATGGAAAGAAGATATGAAACCTTTTGGTCTCCGATATCCATGACTGTGAAAAGGTCGCGCCGTTGAATATCCCTGTTGCACGACTTTATCTAGGTTCAGTTGAACTAGTATTGGTTCTCCTGTCAGTTTGGCAGGCCACAACCGCGGTGGTGGGGTGGTGAAAACAGTACTGCATATACAGGCGGAATCTAGGGGGTGTGGCTGGGCAAATTTTTTGTTGCCGGCGAAAAAAAAGGCCCTTGGGATGGGGTTCTCTTGGGGGGATGGGTAGAGATGCTCTCAAACAGGTAAACCAACAGGAGCCGGGGCCTGCTGGGAGAGATTTCGGCGGCAGAAGTGGCCAGCCCAAAAGATCGCTGGACTTCGTGCGTTCTATTGCTCTGAAGCTGATGAAAACAACATGTGACCGCAAGTAACCAAATGAACACTTGCTAAACAGCTTAACTATATATGCTTATAATTTAGTGCAACATAAGAAGTAGAAAAAAATATTCAGTTAGAGTAAGATGAACAAACAATTGTGGGAGAAGATATTTTAAAACTCAATATCACTAAATTTCACAAAATACTATTTGGAGTCGCTGACCCCAACAAATATTACTTTGATGGAGGAGGTCAATCAAGATATAACGCAGCTCTCTCAGAAGAAATGGTATTCTTACAGCACCTTTTACTGAAGAGAAAGTGTACCATAATTTTTGGAAAGTAATTAAATTTGATCTAATGGCATTATTTAGTCAATTACATACGAGGGGCTGTTTAAATTGAAATTTGGTGCCATGATCCTACTTCCAAAAATAAAGCGTGATGCAGATATAACAATATAGACCGGTATGTTCGTTACATATCAGTGTCAAAATTTTCATTAAGGTGTGTACTAACCGCATCACCATTATTGGCCCCAAACCCAAAGTGATCGAACCCACTAAACCTGCCGGGTGTGGTTATTCTTCATGAGATCATCCATGATATTCATCGAAAGAAAATGAATGAGGTATTTTAAAAAGGCATATGATAAGGCTAAATGGTCTTTTCTTCAACAGACACTACACATGAAGGGATTTGTACCAGAGTGGTGCAAATTGATTGAGCAGTTTGTGCAGGGAGATAATGTCAAAATAAGAGTCAATGATGACATTAGATATTATTTTCAAACTAGGAAAGGCTTGAGAGAGAGAGAGAGAGATCCATTATCCCTGATGTTGTTTAATATTGTTGTAGATATGTTGGACATTCTTATTGCAATGGAAAAATATGATGTACAAGCTGGAGGACTCATTCCACACCCAGGTGATGGAGAGATTTCAATTCTACAATACACGGATGATACCATGTTTTTCATGAAACACGACCTACAAAAGGCCGTAAACATGAAACTAATATTGCATATATCTGAACACTACTCTGGATTCAGGTTTGAGACCCATTGGTTGTAACAGGAGGATTTCATGAGAGTGGCTCAATCTGATTGGGAGAAACCAGTTGATCTCGCCCTTTTGAAGCAATTAATGGGAGTACCAGAATGGCAAACGCTTTGAAGCAGTTAATCGATCATGGGAAATTTAAAGTGGGACAGATTCTTATCTAGCATTGTTGATGGAGTAAGTTTCAACCTTGATGTGGCCCAACAAGAGAGAACACCGACGCTTGAAGAAAGAAACATGCGCTCCCTATTGAAGAACGAGCTATTAGGCTTCACGACAATTGATGGAATCAAGTGGAGACATCGATCAAGGATTTCATGGATATGACACGGTGATGCCAACACTCAGTTTTTCCATCTGAGAGCACCTGGGTGCCGATGAAAGAACCACATTACGAGACAGGGTTGTAACTGGCCACGAGGATAAGGCACTGACATGGTTATATCCCGCGGGTACACAATCTCAGTATACCTGGTCCAGCCCAAGAAAGGCCCACGGCAAATATACGCCGGCCCATGAGGATTTTCGGGTGGCCAAGGCCCATGACGCCTTCGGATTCTTGGAGAGCAAGACTAGAGTAGATAGGAAATTCAAAGGGATAAACCCTAGAACCTGTAACCGACTAGATCTGTGCCTGGGACCTGCCTAAGTCTATATAAAGGCCAGGAGGGCACGACCTAGATCTCTCTCCCATACTTTCGCATACACACCTCCCCGCCAGATCGCATCTGCGCACCCCTGTAATCACCGGTTCCGCCGTAATCAAGAGCAGACAAGCAGGAGTAGGGTTTTCCCTCCGGGGGCCTGAACCTGGGTAAACCTCGTGTCACGTGTTGCTTGTTTGCTAACCGTTCCGCGATCTCCAGCATCCCCATCTTCTCCAAAACCCAAGTCCATAACAACGGGCATTGACGATAAGAAACCTCGTCAATTGGCGCCGTCTGTGGGAACTGGGGACGCTGATTGTGCGATCGTGACGGTCCCAACCCGAACGATCTACAACTCTGCGGCGACGGAGAGTCACCTCCTCTTCGGCGCTTTCGACTTCACCGCCCACTCGCCGGCCACCATGAAGGACCTCGAGCCCGTAGGCGACGGACTCGAGATCCTGTTCGGGAGCTTCTGCTTTCAGGTGGGGCAAACTGGCACCCTCCGCCTCCCTGAGCAGATGCCCCTGCCATCGATCAGGCCCGCTTCATGGGCCCCACACCCTGTGCTACGCACATCATCATCAACAGATGAGTCCTACGACAGCAGCAGCTGCAACTCTGATCTGTGCGATACGCCGTCGGTTGAAGGGACCTACGGTTCCGGATCCAAAAGGTGCGGCAGCAGCGGACCAATCTACGAGCGCTACCAATGCGCCGTAGTCATCCAGAGCGACGTGGATCAGCAAGTGCCCAACCCGCCACCTAACCCGCAGGACAGAAGCGGGAACAGAAGAAGCCAGTCCCCCCCACCCGAAGGGGATAACACCGGCCATGTCATCCGCCTCAACAAAGAAGGATGGGCCCAGGCACGCGCCGCCGTGGCGGGCAGCACGGTCCTGCCTGCAGACGCCTCACGGGACCTGCTGATGGCATACCACTTACTCCTCATCGAGGAGCACAAGAATCAGGTCAAGATGCAAGAGGTGCTTGACAAACGCAAGAAAGCAGCCTCAGAATCCAACGCGCGACGAGCTGCGCTCTCCGCCATGGGCATCGACTCCAGCTCGAACGGCAACCAAGGCAACAAGCACCGCTCTCGGATGGAGAACATGGATCCCAAGGAGCGTCGTGAGGTGACCCGAACCCTCCACGCATCCTTCATGGAGATGGATGCCGACGGCAACGTCATCCCGAAAACGCCGCAGGCTGTGATCATGGCAGCCACCGCGTATCTAGCGTCCCACCCACCTCCGAAGGGGGACCCGAAAAGAGCCATGCACAAGTCCGCACTTATCGGACTCGGACTCGTCGGAGCAGCGCTCCATCAGGAAGCTCCTACGGAGCCGAAGAAGAAACCTCCGGTCAGGCTCGACCGCAGCCCCACTCCTTCATCTGAAGAGGAGGACCATGACCTTCCCCGAAGGCACAAGAGCTCGCGCCATCGCAACCGCGATTACGACGCCAGAGACGCGCTCACATAGCGCAAAATCGACAAAGCGCGAGCCAAGCGCGCATGCTCTTCTGAATCCGAGATGGACGAAGACGAAGGAGAACTCTGCGAAGCCCGATGCTTCAGCAGATCTGGTCGACGAACACGGATGCCACGAAATTTCAACCTTCCTTCGGATACTCCGAAGTTCGACGGCACACAAGACCCAAAGGCGTGGCTCAGCGACCACCTGTCGTCCGTCAAGCTACATGGCGGAAAGAAGGAAACCGCCATGCAATGCCTTCAGCTGCAGCTGACAGGCGCCGCTCGGATCTGGCTTAGCAGCCTATCTTCAGGGTCCATCCGAAGCTGGGAGGAGCTGGCTTACAGTTTTATCCGAAACTTCAAAGGCACCAGCAAGAGGCCCGCCTCGATCGAGGAGTTGCGGGCCTGCACTCAACGAACGGGAGAATCCATTCGCTCGTACATACTACGCTGGTCTAACACCAAGAACTCCGCGGTGCACATCTCCGAAGAGAGGGCCATCGACGCCTTCAAGGACGGCGTCAAGCGCCAGGACTTCAAGGAGGAACTTGGGCGCATCAAACCCAAGACACTCGACCACCTCATGGACATCGCCAATAGGTGGGATGACGGCGAAGATTCCGTCCACCGAGCGCAATCGGAGGAAGAGGACGACTACGGCCGACGACGAGAGCGACGTAGCAAGAGGAGATCGCGCGTCTACGATGATCGCGATGGACCCGACATGGTCGCATCCGGCTACGCCGATCGCCGCAACGACGCCAACCACAACAGTAGCGGATACCGCCGAGGCAACTTCCGCGATGGAGGACGCCCAGCACAGTCGTGGCAGCGCCGCGATCGCAATAATGGACCCTCAGCATACGAAAAACTTTCGGGTCCATGCACCATCCACTTCTACATCGACAAGCAGGATGGCAAGAAGAAGGCAAGCCACATTCTCAAGGACTGCCGCGAGTTTCAGAAGCTCAGCGAAAGCATGGTCCAGATGAGGCAACAAGCTCCACCTCCTGGATTCGGGAACGCACCCGCACCAGGTGAGATAGCGCATGGAGCTCCTCCACCGCCACATGTAGGAGGCCCGAACCAACTAGTCGCACCAGCACAGAACAACGCTGGAAACGGGTACCCCCCCCCCCCCCCCCCCCCCGCCGAAAGGAGCATTGATGATCCAGAAGGGGCGCCCACGAATAGGGTGCAGAAGAAAATCACCCGTCAGATCAACCTGGCCGTGATAACTCCACGCGCCATCCCTGAGTACCTCAGCGGATCGGAGTCCTGCATCACGTTCAGTCGTTCGGATCATCCTTGCCAGATCCCTCGCCCAGGTCATGCTGCCCTGGTGGTGGAGGCGCAGATCGGAGGTTTCGAGATGAGCCGCGTTTTCATGGACAGCGGCAGCGGCATCAACCTGATGTTCGCAAGTACTCTAGCAGCAATGCGGATCCCGCAGTGCAGCCTGGAACAGTCAGACACAACGTTCCACGACATCGTCCCAGGAAAGGGCATATTCCCCCTGGGCAAAATATGGCTCGACATCATCTTCGGCAAGCCGGACAACTTCCGATGCAAGCGGCTCGAATTCGAAGTGGTGGACTGGCCATCACAATACCACGCCATCCTCGGGCGTGTAGCATTCGAAAGGTTCTTGGCTGTCCCACATTACGCATACCTGCTACTCAAGATGCCAGGACCCAGGGGCGTCATCACAGTCCACGGGAGCTTCACCCGATCGGACCAATGCGACAGGGACTTCAACAGAATCTCCCAGTCATTCGGCATGCAGGACGAGCTCGTAAGGCTCCGCAAGGTTACGGACAATGGGGCACCCCCAGTCGCACGACAAAACGCACCTGACATGTCCTTCGACTCCACCGTCAACACAAAGAAGGTGCAGGTTCACGCGACGGATGCCTCCAAGACGGCGCTGATCGCCAACGACCTCAGCCCCGCATAGGAAAGCGCGCTCGTCGAATTCCTCTGTGAGCGCTGGGAAATCTTTGCCTGGTGTCCTGCGGACATGCCAGGAGTTCCCAGGGAATTCGCTGAGCACGCACTCAACGTCTTACTAGACACCAAGCCCGTCAAGCAGTCCATCCGGAGACTGTCCGAGCCACGGGCCGAAGCCATCGGGATGGAAATCAACAGACTACTCGCTGCAGACTTCATCAGGGAGATCAAAGAAAGCGAGTGGCTCACAAATACAGTGATGGTCCCCAAGAAGGACACGGACATCCCGCGGATGTGCGTGGACTTCACGTCGCTGAACAAGCACTGCCCAAAGGACCACTTCCCTCTTCCTCGGATAGATCAGATCATCGATTCGACTGCAGGATGCGAGAAACTCTCCTTCCTCGACGCCTACTCAGGATACAACCAGATTCGACTCAAGGTCGAAGATCAAGAGAAAACAGCGTTTATCACACCGTTCGGAGTGTTCTGTTACAACACAATGCCCTTCGGGCTAAAGAACGCAGGTGCCACGTACCAGCGATGCATGCAGGCATGCCTGAAGGACTAGATCGGTCGCAACGTCCAAGTCTATGTCGACGACATAGTCATCAAAACCAGGGAGGCAAGAACGCTCATCGACGATCTCCGCGAGACGTTCGATAATCTCGACCGCTAGAGGATCAAGCTCAATCCCGAAAAGTGCGCCTTCAGCGTCCCGTCGGGTCAGCTACTTGGCTACTTCATCTCCCAGCGAGGGATCGAGGCGAACCCGAAGAAAATCCGGGCCATCATGACCATGGAGAAGCCGAAGAATCTCAAGGGTGTCCAGCAGCTCGCAGGACGAATAGCGGCATTGAGCAGGTTCATCACCCGCATGGGCGAGAAAGCCCTGCCATTCTACCAGCTGCTACGCAAGGCAGATAAATTCAAGTGGACGCCCGAAGCGGACGACGCATTCGAATATCTCAAGCGACTGCTCTCCACCTCGCCCGTTTTGGTCACGCCAAAGGAGCGCGAGCCCCTACTGCTGTACATAGCAGCCACACACCAGGTGGTCAGCACCGTGCTGGTGGTCGAGCGACCCGAAGAAGGCAGGACCCATGGGGTCCAACGCCCAATTTACTACCTCAGCGAGGTATTGACGCCAACAAAACAGAGGTATCCTCACTAACAGAAACTCGCCTAGGGCGTGTTCATGACGGCTCGTCGGTTGAGCCATTACTTCCAGGAGCACCAGGTGATGGTCGTCAATGAGGCACCCCTGAACAGCATCCTGAATAACCCGGAAGCCATAGGACGCGTGGCCCTGTGGGGCATCGAGCTGTCACCCCTAGACATCGTCTACGAGAAGCGACTCGCAATCAAGTCTCAGGTCCTCCCGGACTTCCTTGTACACTGGATGGAGCTGCAGCTGCCAGATACCCCAGACATGTCGCAGTCATGGACGATGCACTTCGACGGCTCCAAGCGTGAAGCTGGAGCAGGAGCCGGGGTCATACTGACCTCCCCGCAGGGCGACAAGATGAAGTACGTCCTTCGGATGAAATTCCGAGCTTCCAACAACGAGGCCGAATACGAAGCCCTCATACACGGCATGAGGATGGCAAAGATCTGCGGCGCAACGCGCCTGGTCATTTACGGTGACTCCAACCTCGTCGTCCAACAGACGATGAATGAGTGCGACGCACACGCCGAAAACATGATAGCATACTGCGCACTCTACAACGCACTCGAAGGAGAATTCGACGGCTGCGAGCTTCGGCATGTTGGAAGAGAAAGCAACGAGGAGGCCGATAGACTCGCCAACATCGGCTCCACCTGCGCAAGGGTGCCACCAGGTCTGTTCCTCGAACAGATCTGCGTGCCATCCATCAAGCGGAAATTCCCCAAGGGATCACCCGAAGAAGCAGAACACTCGGGGGCTACGCTACCCGAAGGTCATGAAGGACCCAAAAAACTAGACACAGAGGTCGCTATGGTCAACCTGATGCAGGTCATGGCAGTTGAAGAAACCTGGACACGACCGTACCTCCAGTACTTGATAGACGGAGAACTGCCTGACAGCCCGACGGATGCCCGGCGCATATCTCGCCAGTCAAAAGCCTTCACCATCATCAATGGCGAGTTGTACAAGCGCAGCATTTCGGGTGGACTACAAAGGTGCGTCACCATCGGTGACGGGAAAACCATTCTCCAATACATCCACGAGGGCATCTGTGGCCATCACGCAGGCAGCCACTCCCTTGTCGCCAAAGCTCTACGAGCTGGATTCTACTGGCCAACGGCCATGAGCGACGCAAAGGACATCGTCCGAAGATGCAAGGGGTGCCAAAGGTTCGCCGACAAACCACACGCACCTGGGTCAGAACTCAGGCCCATACCTCTAGCCTGGCCCTTTGATCAATGGGGCCTCGACATGATCGGGAAACTGCCAAGGTCCTCGAAAGGGGGGCGCGTCTACCTCCTAGTCGCAGTCGACAAATTCACCAAGTGGATCGAAGCAATGCTGGTCACTAACCAAAAGGGTAAAACTATCGTCAAGTTCTTTGAATCCATTGTCTACAGGTTCGGCGTACCGCATAGCATCATCACCAACAATGGATCGAACTTCATCTCCAAAGAATTCCAAGACTTCTGCGAAGGCCTCGGAATCAACATCACATACGCCTCTGTGGCACACCCGCAAATGAACGGGCAGGTGGAAAAGGCCAATGGCCTAATCGGCGTTGGCATCAAGAAGAGCCTCATGAGCCCATTCGAGCGACTCGCCGGAGCCTGGACGAAAGAGCTACCATCCGTCCTTTGGAGCTTGTGTACCACGCAAAATAGCTCCACCGGCTACACGCCGTTCTTCACGATGCACAGAGCCGAAGCCGTGCTACCAGCCGAAGTACGCCACCAGTCCCCCCGGGTCGTCGCTTACAGCGAAGCCGAATCCACGGCTGCACTCGAAGACGCCGTCGACACACTCGACGAGGCACGAGACATAGCAGCAGCTCGATCAACGGTGTACCAGCAGAGTCTCCGCAACTACCACACCCGACGGCTGCGCCCAAGGTCCTTCGTCGAAGGAGACCTCGTCTTGCGACTCAAGCATGTGCGACCGAAGAAATTCGAGTCACCATGGGAAGGACCCTACATCATCACCGAAGTCATCCCAGGTGGCGCCTATCGCCTCAAGCACGTGGAGTCTGGAGTCGCATACTCCAACCCATGGAACATCGCACACTTGCGATGATTCTACCCCTAGCTATCTACCCCTTTACTTTCAATAAGGCTACTCAGCCAAGGCTACTCAGCCGAACAATGTACTTCCTCCATTACGATATAAATAAAGCTAAGTGTCTCGCCCCAAAATTTCGTTTTGCTATTCGCACCTTTACTTCATGCTACAAACGCACTCGGGGGCTCCCCCCCACCTCACGATTTCATCGACTGAGGATAACACGTGTACACCTGAGTAGCTGAACACGTCAGGCTAACGAAAAGGACATGTATGCAAACAAAGCACTACGTGCTCAAACAACAACCAAACCTTTATAACAAAGGGCAAAACACGTCCAGTCAAATATATACAAATTTTACATCTATCTCTTTTACAGGTACTACCTATTCTGAAGAAAAACCTGAGTGCGCTGCTCCAATAGATCTACAATCTCTTCGGCATACTGCCTTACAGCCACGTTGTAGGGTTCGCAGCATAGAAAACAAAAAATTTCCTACGATGGGAACAACTATCTACCAAGATCTATCTACTAGATACAAACAACGGGCGGATGTATATCCGTAGAGAACATACCCTTGAAGACCGACAAAGCTTAACGAGTTCAACTCGTGGTTGATGTATACGATCTCTTACCGATCTCAAGATCGAGAGGAAGTCCTAGCGCCGCAAAGCAGCAGCGCATCCGTGCTCGCACACACGTACAAGACACCGAGCAACCTCCGCCTCCTCGCTCCAGCGATGTAGAGGAAGCACAACCCTTTCTTGCCGAATAGCCACCGGGAACATGTATCTCTCTAGTCCGAGACCATGGGGGATAAATTCTAGAGGGGGAGAGAGATCCTTCACGAGGAGGTGTAAGTGAGAAGTGAGGAGAGGGGTGCCTTTTATAGGAGAGGGGGGAACCCCAAGGGGGTGGCCGGCGCATGGGGGCAGCCCCCTTGCCCTCCCCTCTTCATGTGGGTGGACACTCCACTCACAAAATTCCTTTAAATTCCCTCCACTCAAAATCCCACTCAAAATTGCCATTAAATTTCCACCAAATTTAATGCAAACTCTCATTAAATAAAACTCTTTTATTTTATTCAGAATTTTGTCAATTACTTTAATGACAAACATTCACAAATAACCCCTTGCTAGAATTCTATTTCACATGCATAACCTCTTTATGCAATTTCACCCGAAAACCTGTTTCGGTATCTAGTGAAATAAATTCCTGCGCTTGTTTATTCTTTCGGCATGAAACATTTGCTCCAACTGGATGCCAGTGTCCCTTAAGTGTGTCACCCTACGGTTCGCGAATAATGCGGACATGATCGATACCCCTCTCGGATCAATAATCAGAAGCGGGATCTGGAGACCCATACTGACTCCCACACATTCAACGATGACTTTTCCTGTGATCGTCGGAACCTTTTACGCTTGTATCTTAATCCCTTTGTTTCACGATATATTACATGTCCAAGATTCGATCATCGGTATCTCCATACCTAGTTTGATCTCGTTACTGACATGCACTCTTTTCTCGTTCCCGTGATATAACATTCTAGTGATCAAATCACTTGCTTGCAAGCTAACCAATGTGATATCATCGAGATGGCCCAGAGTATATCTATCCGTCATCGGGATAAAAAATTCCACTCTCGATCCATGGGCCTCAACATAACACTTTGTTAGTTCTGAATCCATCTTTATAATCACCCAGTTACGGTGTGATGTTTGATGATATCAAGAAACTCTTCCGGTGTTAGTGATTGCCATGATCTCATGGTCTAAGGATTAGGATCACTTCGTAAGTTGTTATAGCAATATAAACTCAATGACTTTTATCGTAATGCTATACTTCGGATGAATGTCCATCACACCATTACACTAATGTTGTGATCTCATTATTAACAACATCCAATGTCTATGATCAGGAAACTGTGATCATCTTGTTAATCAACGAACTAGTTTATGAGAGAGGCATAACTAGGAACTTTCTGTTTGTTTATTAAACACACATGTATTAACGTTTCCATATTAATACAATTATAGCATGCAAAATAAACATCTATCATATACTTGGAATACACATAATAAACACTTTATTATTGCCTCTTAGGGCATATTCCCTTCAGTCTCCCACTTGCACTAGAGACAATAATCTAGTTACATAGTGATAAATCTAACACCCATGGAGTTCTGGTGTAGATCATGTTTTGCTCTAGGGAGAGTTTTAGTCAACGGATCTGCTACATTGAGATCCGTATGTACTTTACAAATCTTTATATCTCCATCCTTGACATGCTCGCGGATGGAGTGAAACCGACGCTTAATATGCTTGGAATGCTTGTGAGACCTTGGCTCTTTGGCATTGGCAATGGCACCATTGTTGTCACAATAGATCACCATTGGGTCCAACGCGTTTGCAACCACACCTAGTTCGGATATGAACTCCTTCATCCAAACCGCTTCCTGAGCCGCTTCTGAAGCAGCAACATATTCGGCCTCCGTTGTTGCTCCCGCCACCACAGGTTGTTTGGAGCTCCTCCAACTAACCGCTCCGCCATTCATGAGAAATACGTATCCGGATTGAGACTTAGAGTCATCCGGATCGGTGTCAAAGCTAGCGTCAACATAACACTTAGCGACGAGCTCTTCTTCACCTCCGTATACAAGAAACATATCCTTAGTTCTTCGTAACTACTTAAGGATATTCTTGACCGCTATCCAGTGTTTCGAACCTGGATCCGATTGGTACCTACTAGTCCAACTAATAGCATGTGCCACATCCGGTGTTGTACATAGCATGGCGTACATTATAGAGCCTATGGCTGAAGCATAGGGGACTTTGTCCATTTTCTCTCTTTCTTCCGTCGTAGCCGGACTTTGAGTCTTACTCAATGTCGTGCCTTGTGTCATAGGTAAGAACCCCTTCTTACTATCTTCCATTTTAAACTTCTTTAAAATCTTATCAAGGTATGTACTTTGAGATAGCCCTATTAGGCGCCTAGATCTATCTCTATAGATCTTTATGCCTAATATGTATGACGCTTCACCTAGGTCCTTCATTGAAAATTTGCTGTTTAGATAACTTTTAACACTGTTTAAAAGATCTATATCATTTCCGATCAATAATATGTCATCCCCATATAATATCAGAAATGCCACATTGCTCCCACTCACTTTCTTGTAAATACAAGCTTCTCCATAAGTTTGGACAAATCCAAACTCTTTGATCACCTCATCAAAGCGGAGATTCCAACTTCGTGATGCTTGCTTCAATCCATAGATGGATCGCTGAAGCTTGCACACCTTGTTAGCATCCTTAGGATCGACAAAACCCTTTGGTTGTATCATATACAAGTCTTCTTCAATATTACCATTGAGAAACGCGATTTTGACATCCATCTGCCATATCTCATAATCGAAATATGCAGCAATTGCTAACATAATCCTAACTGACTTTAGCATCGCTACGGGAGAGAATGTCTCATCGTAGTCAACTCCTTGAATTTGTCGAAACCCCTTTGCGACAAGTCGAGCTTTATAGATGGTCACATTACCATCAGCATCAGTTTTCCTTTTGAAAATCCATTTGTTCTCGGATTTTCACCAAGTTCCAAACTTGATTTTCATACATGGATTCCATCTCGGATTTCATGGCTTCTAACCATTTGTTGGAATCCGGGCTCATCATCGCTTCTTCATACTTCGCAGGGTCATCATTTTCATCAACCATGAAATTCATGACAGGATTTCCGTATAGCTCGGGAGCTGCACGCGTCCTGCTAGACCTGCGAGGTTCGGTAGTATTCTCTTTTGGAGTTTCATGATCATTATCATTAGTTCCCTCTTCAACAGGTGAAGCCAACTCCGGAACAACTTCCGGCGCTGCGCTACTTGCCATACTTTGAAGAGAAGGTTCAATAACCTCTTCGAGTTCTACCTTCCGACTACTCACACCTTTCGCGAGAAACTCTTTCTCTAGAAAGGATCCATTCTTGGCAACAAAAACCTTGACCTCGGATCTGTGATAGAAGGAATACCCAATAGTTTCCTTAGGGTATCCTATGAAGACGCATTTTTCCGCTTTGGGTTCGAGTTTATCCGGTTGAAGTTTCTTCACATAAACATCGCATCCCCAAACTTTAAGAAATGACAGCTTAGGTTTGTTTCCAAACCACAATTCATACGGTGTCTTCTCAATGGATTTAGATGGTGCCCGATTTAAAGTGAATGCAGCAGTTTCTAGTGCATAACCCCAAAATGACAACGGCAAGTCCGTCAGAGACATCATAGATCGAACCATATCTAATAAAGTACGATTACGACGTTCCGACACACCATTTCTCTGTGGTGTTCCGGCAGGTGTGAGTTGTGAAACAATTCCACACTCTTTCATGTGAGTGCTAAACTCGTAACTTAGATACTCACCTCCACGGTCGGACCGTAGAAATTTGATCTTTCTATTACGATGATTTTCCACTTCATTCTGAAATTCCTTGAACTTTTCAAAGGTTTCAGACTTGTGTTTCATCAAGTAGATATAACCGTATCTACTCAAATCATCTGTGAAAGTTACAAAATAACGATATCCACCTCGCTCCGACACACTCATTGGACCACATACGTCGGAATGTATGATTTCCAATAAATCTGTCGCCCGTTCCATTGAACCGGAAAACGGCGTTCTAGTCATCTTGCCCATAAGGCATGGCTCACATGTATCAAATGATTCAAAATAAAGTGATTCCAAAAGTCCATCCAAATGGAGTTTCTTCATGCGTTTAAAGCCAATATGACCTAGACGGCAGTGCCACATATATGCGGATATATCATCATTAAGTTTAATCCTTTTAGCATCAACATTATGAATATGTGTAACATTATCATCGAGATCTAATAGAAATAAACCATTCATCATCGGTGCATGACCATAAAAGATTTCATTCATATAAATGGAACAACCATTGTTCTCGGATTTAAATGAATAACCACTTCGCATCAAACACGATCCAGATACAATGTTCATGCTCAGTGCAGGCACCAAATATCAATTATTCAAGTTTATAACTAATCCCGACGGCAAATGGAGAGGTAGCGTTCGACGGCGATCACATCAACGCTTGATCCATTGCCGACACGCATCTTGACCTCACCCCTTGCTAGCGGTCGCTTGTTCCGCAGCCCCTGATTCGAGTTACAAATATTAGCAACTGAACCGGTATCAAATACCCAGGTGCTACTACGAGCACTAGTCAAGTACACATCAATAACATGTATATCATATATACCTTTGTTTGCTTTGTCGGCCTTCTTGTCTGCCAAATACTTGGGGCAGTTGCGCTTCCAGTGGCCAGTCCCCTTACAATACTAGCACTCGGTATCAGACTTAGGTCCAACTCGGGGTTTCTTTTCAGGCACGGCAACCGGCTTGCCGCCCTTACTTCCCTTTCGTTTTCCCTTCTTGTCTTTCTTGAAACCAGTGTTCCTATTGATCATCAACACTTGATGTTCCTTTTTGATCTCCACTTCTGCAGTTTTAAGCATTGACAGAAGCTTGGGGAGAGACTTCTTCATGCCTTGCATATTATAGTTCATCACGAAGCTCTTATAGCTAGGTGGCAGAGACTGCAGAACACGATGGATGCCTAAGTCAATGGGAATCGTTATTCCCAAGGACACAAGCTTATCGGCGTAACCCGACATCTTGAGTACATGCTCACTAATGGAGCTGTGCTCTTCCATCATGCAGCTAAAGAACTTTTCTGAAGCATTGTAGCTCTCTACAGCAGCATCTGTGTCGAAAATCATTTTCAACTCACCTATTGTATCAAATGCATTGCCGTTTTCGAAACGCTTTCGAAGTTCCGGCTCTAGCCCATACGATATGCCGCAATGAACTAAGTTGTGGTCCTCCTGACGAGTCTGATAGACATTCTTCTCCTTGTCAGGGGCATCCTCAAAAGGTGGGGGGCCTAGCGGTGCTTCTAGCACATATTGCTTTTGTGCAGCAGAGAGGAGAATCCTCAAATTCATGGCCCATTCGGTAAAGTTGCTACCGTTCGTTGCAAGTTTCTCTTTATCCATGAACACATTGAAATTAAAAGCAGGTGGTGCCATCTACAACAGAATTTGTAAAGTTTAGACTAAGTTTATGATAGATTGAGTTCAACTAATCCATATTATGAATGAACTCTCACTCAAAAACGACATCCCTCGTGCCCTTTTGGTGATTACATGAACCAAATCCACTACACCAAGTCCGATCATCATGTGAGTCGGTGTAGCTTCAAAGGCGAGCATCAAATGGGCATCATATCTACTGTATGACTCATGCTTAACCTTTCGGTCCGTGTTCCGAGGCCATGTCTGTACATGCTAGGCTCGCCAAGTTAGAACCTTAGTATTCGCGTGTGTAACTGTTTTACACCCGAAATATGGTCGTGGATCCAAGAACACCCGATCATCACGTGATGTCTTGGAGCAACGAAAACATAATCGGTGCATACTAAAGGAAGAACACATTCTTATCTTGATATTTAAATAAGGGATCATCTTATTATGCTAACAAAGCGCTAAACAAGCAATATAAGATGCTATCAAACATCACATGTTTATTAGTGGAATGATATGGTTCCCGCATATGATCTCTATCATGTGCATCGTGGTATGATCACTATCATACCTTTATGTGTAAATCCAAGGTCTATGGAGATTACACGCTATGTGTGTTGTAAGAGTATCATCTCATACTTCTACTTACAACATCACCATATCATAACACTAGTCCAGCAACAATCTAAACTAGACGCCTCTAATTTATCCATTGCAAGTTTTACGTGGCTTAGGGCTTTCGAGATAGAACCGTTCTTACCTACGAACATGAACCACAACGAGGATAACCAAATTGTTGACAACTCGTTGCAAAATAGATATTGACTATAGTAGGAGAGACAGACACCCGCTAGCCACTTATGCAAACTAGTTGCATGTCAAGCGTGGAACAGGTCTCATGTGCGAGGACATGTAAAGTTTGTCCGGGCCGCTTCATCCCACTATGCCACCAATATCCAAAATAGATCATCATCGCCCACATACTCATATGTGTACTACCCGTATAAAGCATCTACGCATAGATCCGGCTCTGATACCACTGTAGGGTTCGCAACATAGAAAACAAAAAATTTCCTACGATGGGAACAACTATGTACCAAGATCTATCTACTAGATACAAACAACGGGCGGATGTATATCTTTAGAGAACATACCCTTGAAGACCGACAAAGCTTAACGAGTTCAACTTGTGGTTGATGTAGACGATCTCTTGCCGATCTCAAGATCGAGAGGAAGTCCTAGCGCCGCAAAGCAGCAGCGCATCCGTGCTCACACACACGTACAAGACACCGAGCAACCTCCGCCTCCTCGCTCCAGCGATGTAGCGGAAGCACAACCCTTTCTTGCCGAATAGCCACCGGGAACATGTATCTCGCTAGTCCGAGACCATGGGGGATAAATTCTAGAGGGGGAGAGAGATCCTTCACGAGGAGGTGTAAGTGAGAAGTGAGGAGAGGGGTGCCTTTTATAGGAGAGGGGGGACCCCAAGGGGGTGGACGGCGCATGGGGGAAGCCCCCTTGCCCTCCCCTCTTCATGTGGGTGGACACTCCACTCACAAAATTCCTTTAAATTCCCTCCACTCAAAATCCCACTCAAAATTGACATTAAATTTCCACCAAATTTAATGCAAACTCTCATTAAATAAAACTCTTTTATTTTATTCAGAATTTTGTCAATTACTTTAATGACAAACATTCACAAATAACCCCTTGCTAGAATTCTATTTCACATGCATAACCTCTTTATGCAATTTCACCCGAAAACCTGTTTCGGTATCTAGTGAAATAAATTCCTGTGCTTGTTTATTCTTTCGGCATGAAACATTTGCTCCAACTGGATGCCAGTGTCCCTTAAGTGTGTCACCCTATGGTTCGCGAATAATGCGGACATGATCGAGACCCCTCTCGGATCAATAATCAGAAGCGGGATCTGGAGACCCATACTGACTCCCACACATTCAACGATGACATTTCCTGTGATCGTCGGAACCTTTTACGCTTATATCTTAATCCCTTTGTTTCATGATATATTACATGTCCAAGATTCGATCATCGATATCTCCATACCTAGTTTGATATCGTTACTGACATGCACTCTTTTCTCGTTCCCGTGATATAACATTCTAGTGATCAAATCACTTGCTTGCAAGCTAACCAATGTGATATCACCGAGAGGGCCTAGAGTATATCTATCCGTCATCGGGATGAACAAATTCCACTCTCGATCCATGGGCCTCAACATAACACTTTGTTAGTTCTGAATCCATCTTTATAATCACCCAGTTACGGTGTGACGTTTTATGATATCAAGAAACTCTTCCGGTGTTAGTGATTGACATGATCTCATGGTCTAAGGATTAGGATCACTTCGTAAGTTGTCATAGCAATATAAACTCAATGACTTTGATCGTAATGCTATACTTTGGATGAATGTTCATCACACCATTACACTAATGTTCGATCTCATTATTAACAACATCCAATGTCTATGATCAGGAAACTGTGATCATCTTGTTAATCAACGAACTAGTTTATGAGAGAGGCATAACTAGGAACTTTCTGTTTGTTTATTAAACACACATGTATTAACGTTTCTGTATTAATACAATTATAGCATGCAAAATAAACATCTATCATATACTTGGAATACACATAATAAACACTTTATTATTGCCTCTCAGGGAATATTCCCTTCACGCGTAATGCGGACGCATATCCCACACACCACCATCTGGTCGAGGCGGTGGCCCAGCCGCTACAACGGACAGATCTACATCAGGGCGATGCAGCCTCACAAGGGACAATGCAGCCTTCACCCCTGCGAAGAGCTGGTGCCGCACCAATTCCTTGACATGATTCACGTTCCGAAACATCGACAGAAGACCAGCAAGGGTTGTTGGCGCAGCATCCAGCGAAAACATCACATGCAGAACCGACGCGAGCAAAGTATGCACCTGACAAAGCACCCGCGATACTTGGTAAACGCGATCTTGCACCATCGGAAGGACCATAGCACGGTCACGATCCATCCAGAAGAACCCGCCGGCTTCCATGTCCTGTTGAGTCAAACAATTGACCCGAACAGCAACATGCTCCTTCTCCTCCCTTGGAGCAAGGTTAGCACCTGCAATACTTGCACAAAAGTAAGATGCAATGCCAGCAAGCGCATCCGAAGAAATGGGCAACAACTCAAAAAACTTACACTGAAGCTGCTCGGATAATCGAAGCAATTCCAACATCAAGTATTCCTCTCTGGCAGCGCCACGATCCGCCTTGGACTTCCAAACGTCGGCATGGCCACGCACCCCAAGCAACTCTTTCTCGAGACTACGAACACGGTCTCGAAGAAAAGCAAGATGCAACGAATCATCCAAGGATGGCCGTAGCCGCGCTGCAGGCGAGGTGTCAACGGGATCAGCACCCGAAGGACCCTAGATCAGCAGAAAAGCAAAGACATGAACACGCAGACGAAGGAGCACATAACTCAACAAATTCATTAAGTGCATCAAAAGCCACTACGTGGCACAAGGATTTTGTTCATCAAAATAACTACAACAAAAGCGACTACAACTATCCTACAGCTACAGCGCATAAGACGCGGCACCCTGAGTAGCCTTGGAGCCGGATTGCCTCGCCTTGGCTTCCCCCTGCTGCCGTAGCGCATACTCGGCCAGCAGATCGATCAGCTTCGGCCCATAACGCTTACAGCGAGCAGAATCGGTAGCGAAGGCTACCTCGGATCCATCAGCAGTCATCGGCATCCGGGAAGTGATCTGGGGAAGGTCCAGCTCCGCTCCAGCCGCCAAAGCCATCGCCAGCCCAACGGATGCGCCGATGCCTTTCTGCTTGCGCTTGTACGCCGCAGGTGCTTCGGCTGACAATGCCTCCGCCAGAGCGTCAACATCATCAAGGGCCGCGCCCTTGGGGACAAGCTCCTTGTAGAAGCGCCCAAGGACCTCCTTGGCCTTGGCGAGCGAGTTGACGACGGTGCTGCAGCGATCTTCGACCGCTGCAGTAGCATCATCCAGAGCACTCCCGTGCTCCAGAGCACCGCGGTCAAACTCAATGCCCGCGGCATCTGAGACAATAAA
Organism: Avena sativa; assembly: GCA_916181665.1. NCBI lineage: Eukaryota > Viridiplantae > Streptophyta > Magnoliopsida > Poales > Poaceae > Avena > Avena sativa. The sequence continues at coordinate 25,638,325 of OV702286.1, read as the reverse complement.
AACGAGGAATGAACGAAAGCACCGCAGAAGAAAGAAAAGAAAACCAAAGAAGACGAAGATGAAGATACTCACCCGAAACAACCTTGGCAGCCGCCATAAGCTTGCTAGCCACCTCTCTTTCACGCGCAGTCGCAGCAGTGGCAAGGTGCTCCTCGCGGTCTGTGGCCTCCCGCTGCAGGCGCTCCCTAGCCTCGGCCGCAGTAGCCAGCTCCAGCTCGAGGCGCTCCTTCGCACCAATGGCGACCTCGACCTTGTTCTCCGCTTGACCGAGGCTCTTTTTGAAAGCATCAATCTCACGAAGGGAGGTATTGTGCTCCTCTGCAGTCAAATAATACAAACGTCGGATAACAGGACAAGAATACAAGAAGAAGCAAACATCAAGGCATAAAGTACCTCGAAGCTGTTTGAGGCTGGCCTCCAGCGTCAGGTGCTGCTGCACCAGTCGTCTGGCATCCTGCACAAAAGGCTGCAAGAAAAAGACCTGCTAGTCAAGAAAAGGACTCGGGGGCTATGCCCAAAAGACAGAGCAGAAGCAAAATACACACACAAAAACGCTCGGGGGCTCCCCCCGAGACTCGAAGGAAGAACAAAACAACAAAACTCTTTTACAGATGCTCGGGGGCTCCCCCCGTGGCAGGAGACAGAACTACTTACATGATCCGATGGCGACTCCGAAGGCCCGCTTGCAGCCTTCTGAGGCACAACCACCTGAACCTCCTGCGGAGAAGGGCCCGGAGCAGTGCCTTCAAAGGTAGCCACCGTCTGAGGAGGAGGAGACGCAACTTTCGACTCCCCCATCATCTCTCGAGCACCATCGCTAGAGGAGTCGTTGGAAGAGTGCCTGCACAAGGACAAATTAGCACAAGTACAAAGTAAACACGCAAGAAAAAGCAGTGTAGAGGAAACTTACGAGTCAAGCTCGCTCAGGTTGAAGACAGGAGGGGTCCTCCGGACATTATTCTCCTTTTTCTTCTCTTCCTTCGGCTCTTCCTTCTTTTCTTCCTTCTTCCGCTTCGCCGGCGGGTGCGGAGCTACAGCCTGCACGGGAAGGGCAGGAATCGGAGAGGAAGAGCCTCCATGACCATCACTGTGACGCTCAAGACACAGGGGTTCCTAGGAGTCGGAGGAGTCGAGGCATCCGAAGACTCGCTGGAGCTCCGTGATCGTTTGCGAGTGTGGTCCTCGCTCGACTTGTTGGCCTCTTCAGCCGGAGACCGCGCCGATGGCAGCTCGGACATGGAATCCACCACATCATTATCTGGAGCATCCGGAAATACTTCGGGTAATGGAGGCGACATGCCCGGCACTTTGAAGCTCCGCACAAGAAAAGAAAATTTGTTAGCAAACAAATGGAAATACAATGCAGTCGAAAATAGCGCTACACGCACGGATCTACACCTGTGGAACAGGAAGCGAAGAAGAAAACGGAGGAGTCAGCGATTTCCCCGGGATATCTTCTCTAGCCTTGAACTTCAGCAGCAAATGAAGGGCCCTGTCGAGATCTCCCTGGGAGATCCTCTCAGCCGAAACTCTCGTCGGATCACGACGCCCAGCATAAAGGAACATCGGGTGCACCCTAGCCTGGAGTGGCTACACCCGACGCTCAAGAAATGTGCGGATGATATCCACACCGTTGACCTCCTTCTCCGGAATCAACTGGAGATCCTCCACTCGACGGTAGAGAGCTTCTACCTCCGCTACCTCGCCATCCAAGATCTGGTTTTTCCAGGACCTCTTCGGCTCGATTATTTGGGAGGGGTCGAAAGGAGCAAGACCAAAATGCTTCCCAGCCACTGTGGAGTCGCGAATATAAAACCATCGCCTCCGCCAGTACTGGACAGATTCGGACATGGAAAAGGAAAAGAAAAGCAGATTGGATTTGAGGGAGATGATGCAACCCCCAATGGGATACACACCATCCAAACCAGATTGCCTCTTCACGGAATAGAGTTTCCGGAAGAGGCCAAAGTGCGGCTCGATACCAAGCCAGCACTCGTAGAAAGTGATAAAACAAGCAATGTTAAGAAGAGAATTGGGGGAAAGATGATGCAATTGGATACCGTAAAAAAAGAGCAGTCCACGAAGGAAGTCGTGGACTGGGAAGGAAAATCCGCGAATAACGAAGGCGAGGAACATAACCCGAAACCCAGCGGGGGGACGGGGGATTACCTCATTTCCTAGGAGTTTGACGGCCTCCCTATCCTGCGGGATCAGGCCCCGCTCGCGAAGCTTGTGGAGATCACTCTCCCGCGTCTCCTATCGCCGCCAGCCACCGTCGGTGACACGGGTAGCGGCGGCACTCTTCTTCCCTCCAGCAGCGCTGGTACCAACCGCAGATGAAGACTTCTTCGACTTCCCCATCGCGGTACGGCGGCGCCGGCGGCGAGAGCGCAGGATGAAGAAGGAAATGTGAAAGGATGTTCCAGCGCGCAGCAAGAACTCTCAGAGAACAAGGAAGCAGTGAAACGAGAATAGCTGCGGTGAAAACAAACTAAAGTTTTCCCCAATGATTATAAAGACGAAGACGATGCACGACAACCGTCCATCGAGAAGACCTAACACCAACGGAAGTATCTGGCCATACACGTGTCAGCATCGCAACGAACCGTCGCTAACACGCCGTCCACTACACGCGGAAATCGAGGTGACACCGTAATTATCTCCACGCCGCGCGTGACCGGTCAATTCAAGGTCAGAAAGTGGTACCCATGTTCGTCCGGTCAAGTCATCTCTAGCGCAGCAGACGCTTGAGGTCATCGATCGTCAGCACTGACGTCATCAAAAGCTACACTAGCAACAACTACAATTTCTTCGGCTTCAAAGCTAAAGAGTACTCACTCGAATCTATGATTCGACTAATTACTCGGGGGCTACTCCTATCAGGAGCGCTGGCCACGCACCCGAAAGATGAACAACATGTTACAACATTAACATATTTCTTCGAGTCCTACGTCGAGTCTACGACTCCACTACGGACTCGGGGGCTACTTTTATAGGGAGGATGGATTTAAGCATCCGAAATTTTTTGTGTCCTACGGACCTGACATTGAACAACGGCTGAATTAAAGTCTCCGCTCGAGTCTACGACTCGAACAGACACTCGGGGGCTACTCCCATAGGGAGCGCTGGTCGCGCACCCTATAAAATTTCGACTGCGATCCTTCGGATCAGTATGCAAAAACTTTTCGGCAACTCTGCCCCAACTAAACGCTAAGTGAGTAGCATTCTCCTTGGCTACCCGAAACACCTCCGCGGTGATAAAATTCGGATGCTGTGTCTGCGACACAAAGATAAGACCTACAGATATCATCTGATGGCCTGGCAACGCACACGACTGCGCTCTGTTAGTAAAAATTCGTGCTAGCAGGCGCGATAAAAAATCCCGACGAACGCGTTGGGTACATCAATTAAATTCACTGGAATTCCACTCCTGTAAGTCCTCCGCGGCCTGAGTCGAATTACGCCAGCATATGTTCCAGGTTCGAGTTGAGGGACTCGAACCTGAAGAAGATCGTGTTGTTTCATCCTAAGACAGTTAACTGACCCTGATCCGTCGGGTGAGTCAGGCACACGCATCCACAATCCCTACACATTCTCTTGAAAGACAGAGTTGCACCCGAAGGATTGAAGAGTCCTCAGCCGAATCTACGATACGATTGAACAGTCGGGGGCTACTGACATGGTTATACCCCGTGGGTACACAATCTCAGCATACCTGGTCCAGCCCAAGGAAGGCCCACGGAAAATATACGCCAGCCCATGAGAATTTTCGGGTGGCCAAGGCCCATGACGCCTTTGGATCCTTGGAGAGCAAGACTAGAGTAGATAGGAAATTCAAAGGGGTAAACCCTAAAACCTGTAACCGACTAGATCTGTGCCTGGGACCTGCCTAAATATATATAAAGGCCAGGAGGGCACGACCAAGATCTCTCTCCCATACTTTTGCATACACACCTCCCCGCCAGATCGCATCTGCGCACCCCTGTAATCACCGGTTCCGCCGTAATCAAGAGCAGACAAGCAGGAGTAGGGTTTTCTCTCCGGGGGCCTGAACCTGGGTAAACCTCGTGTCCGGTGTTGCTTGTTTGCTAACCGTTCCGCGATCTCCAGCATCCCCATCTTCTCCAAAACCCAAGTCCATAACAATGGGCATTGACGAGAAGAAACCTCGTCAGGCACAGATCCTTCTGTATCACTTCCAGTAATTTTTCAGAAAACTAACGAAGCACAGAGTGTCTTTCCATAATACCAAAGTTCAATTCTCATAGGCATGTTTTTGTTTATATACATATAAGGCTGATTACTCATACTTCACTCTGGACTCTGTTATTGAGATAGATGCCATCAATGCACTTGACAAACTAACAAACCTAAAAATATTTTTTTGTGGGCAATCAAAATTAAACTGATGTAAAAGGAGATTTCACTTAAGAAAAGAAAAATATGTAATGGTACACTTCCTCGCACATTTTGTCCTTGTCCAACACATATTAATGTAAAGAGGACAACAACATTCCTCCATGTTGACTGGTGTAAGAAGTTGTTTTGGTCTAAAAATCATGGAAGTATTAAGAACAGAACAAAATATGCCTAAACTAGTATGCTACCAAGACAACTTTAAGTTTTTTATTAGGCCCATCATTAGTAACCATAAAATCATAGCATCGACACAAGATGCAAGAAGCATGCCCTTACAAATATAAACAAATACATAAGCAATTCCTCCATGGAAATCATTCCTTCTTGAAGCACATAAGAAGTTAAAGTGAAAATACTGGTTCTAGACTTCACCAAAAAAGAGCAGATGAATCAAAAGCCAGAAATTAAATAAACAGCACATTGCACAAATTTTGAATAATACACTGCTTGGTCTAAAACGATTAGTGATATAGATTCCCATGCTACAATATATGGTACTGCATCATGTAAACTGAACTTCGTCGAGATAAGTTGATATATTGTTCTGCAGTTCAATCTCCAGCAGATATAGATTTTTACCTAAAAAGTGAGATTTAATCAAGTGGTTAGTAGACCTTATTACCTGGGACTGCAACTTGCAACAATGGTACAAGACTAATCATATTCACACCTCTAATATGGCTGGAATAGCATTTATAAACCATACTTTCCTGAGAATCTATATTTTTTTGGCCAACCAAGCACCAGAAGCTTAAGATGTATATGTTCACATGAACTTGTGTAAATGAATTTACTCCTTGTGTTATTTCAGGTTCTTCTTGAAAAAAGTTAACCGACAATGGTAAATAAATATACATCATCAGCCTTGTGGACGCCAAGGACACGGTCAACGGGGATGGCGCCTCGGGCAATGTCAAGAAGGCTCTGTCTCCCATTTGGTCAGAGGTGTTTAACATTAAAACTCAATAGGTTTTATTACTGATCATGTTATTCTTGTTATGGTGTTGATGATATCCTATTTTAGCCAGGTTTTGACGGTGAACATCCAATAAGAAACATGAAGCTATACCTATAGGCTGCAGTTAGAAACTGGAAGCATAATCAGAACCATTAGATTTTGGGGCTACTCAAACTATTGGCAATGGCATTGGTGCCGGATACAGTTAAATGTATATTGCTAGCAATTCCAAGTAAAATCACTTCTTTAGTTCTTAGGTTGTCCAGGCAACCACGATTTACCATTGCTTATAATTATCTAAATTGTAGTCCTCTGCCACCGGTACTCCGAGAAAAAGCAGGTTTTAGCGAGATCTTTCAAATGAAAGTATATAAAAGCGATGATAATTGGATGTGGCTTGGTGTTCTTCGGTGGGTAGTCTCTTCAATTATTTTTGTTTGACTGTAGTATGCTCCTAGTTTTCTGTTCGTACATTACACTAGCGCGCATTGCTGCGCCCGTCCTTTTTTAGGAAAAAGACTAAAATATTTAGAACTTTAAAATCCAATGACATTTATGGAACAATTTAGGTTGGTCCAAACTACTTCGCATAGATATATATATAGTCACATTTCCTTAAATAAATTAAATATCATAACAAAAGGGGAAATCAGAGGTCCAGTGACCAAAATTACATGAAAAGTGAATACAAATGAAAATATCACACTTACAACAAGCGTGCCGATGCATATGGGGTTTATTTCATCTTCCGGTCAACATTTATGAATTGTTCTGTTTTCCTCCTTTTTACGACTTTTAATAGAATTATTTAGGAAATGATTGAACTCGAATGGGACAACTTAACCATGTTTACTCCATGGAGTGTGCAGAAAATCATAATATCTTTTGTTTACCTTGAAACATGATGTCACATCGATCATGAGTACACAACAAACGATGTTCCCGAGGGCTACACATGTTGACACCATCTCTGGATAGTCGGGAGGACTTCCTAGCCAAAGACGACATTCACAGGTGAGGACATATAATTAGCTGCAAGGAGAAAATTCACAATTTCTTACACTGTTTTTGAGACTTCAGTTGCTGCTGCGATGTGCTTTGGAACATGATTTCCATCAGGAAAAAGCAACTGAAGATCACATTCTCCTTTCTACGGAATACTGAATTTGTGGATGTACAACCATTTTTTCAGTTAACTAAGTCGCTACTGCACTGCAATGAGCCAAATCTAACAGGTGAGTATAACAAAAGCCTTCGCAAAGTTCACTGGGTTTTAAAAAAAAATATTGCATGAAACAGAGTTCAAGGCTGATAGCGAGGCTGCGGAAAAGATGAGATGATCTGAAGCGTAATGTGTAGAGTCGATGTGGTAAGCCATAGGTGATTGAGTTTTACTGTTTCTTAATGACATCATGATGACTTTTATGTGGCGTTTCTATTCATCATGCTCTATATATTTGCTAGGTCGCTGGTAATATTTACCTATATTGGTTGCCGGTGTTCGTTAGGTTCTGAAATGGAGTCCTTACCGCATTACGCTAAGATGATGTCATATTAAACACAACGCTTTTTCTATCATGTTATCAGTTTATGAGGAGAATAATCAGAGAACAAAAATACTACATCAGTTGTTCAGTTCCATGTAGAGAGGGAAATATCAATATCATCACTATGTCAAGGTCACTATCTCTTTTCATTTGTGTTTTGCATGGACCCTTTTATTCTGTTTGAGATCAGGTGCTGGAGCACGTTTTCCTAGCACATGATCACTTAGATCAGGATATATGATATATATAATTTTAGATAATGATGTTTTTGGGTTTGGACAGTAGCAAATAATACCGAGTGAGTTTGTTGGAGCGCATTGTAAATGTAGATTGAAGCTAAACCGTATCAAGCCTCATAATTTAAAAAATCCGGTAAAACCAAAGAATCAATGTTCTTGATATGTTTGACATTTCATCTTGTTTTTTATGGAACATCTAATGTTTGACCAGGTTGGATTAATAAAAGTAGGCACTTATCAGGTCAATTGTTTTGTATCTGCAGCTAGTTGTTGTTGTTGCCATGTACATCTGTACACTGTTGTCATGAAGGGCAGGCCAGTGTTTTGTTAGAACCAGAAGGGTTCTAGAGTACGATAACAAGCTTCTCCGATGTATGCTTTTCTGAACATGCTTTCAAGATCCGAATGATTTTATTCATGCAGAACATATTGCTGATCACTACTATGTTGCTTGTTGACAATTTGGTCCAAATGCAGGGCTGGAAGTACTCCGATGGTAACCTATGTATTAGTCGGCACGGCAACTGGGTGAGGACGGCGTGGAAACCGCAGGTGGGGCAGCGCGCCGGATGAACTGAGGTGTCTTTGATATAGTGCGGCCATAGGGGCGAGGATGGCATCGACACCGAAGGTAGGGCAGGCCAGGTCCTCCCGCCACAGCAGTTTGCCTTTCCCCTCCCCTCCTTACTTGACGGTGTGGTGCAGGGCAGCGAGGGCGCCATCCAGTAAGCGACTCCTCTGTTGCAATCACATATTCAACATATTAATCTTTACGTTACAGTAAGCCTTAAATTAGTGACTAAAATAGTCACCTTACCAAGAGACAAATGAAGTGTGTCTTGTATGGTTGACACTCATAGAGACAGTAAATTCGGTAAAGCCCGTGCCAACCGAGGTAGAGAACTTTGGCAAGTCATATGGCCTATATGCACAATAATGGAAATCACATCAGCAGTGCCACAAAAACATTGCCTGTGAGTAAAGTACAAATTTCCAGGAAACTATTTCTTACCTATACAATGTAAAAAAGAGGGCTGCATGAAAACATTAGAGTTTCTCTTAGGTCTGCCTTGATAGATGTAAGAAAACTTCTTGGATATCCACCATCTCTTGAAATCGGTGAATGGCATGGAATGTTCCTGCCAAACAAAAATGCAATGATGGTAATTAGTAGTATTAATGGTATAAATTTCTTCGTAACCAAGTGATTTAAAAAGGGGGGAAATAAAGAATGCATTAGTAAAGGTGGAATTTAGAAGGTCAGTTAGAATACACATATTTTCTGGAGGTATATCATACAAGGATAAAAGCATTTAGCAAAAATATACCTTCGCCACGGACTTATGGGCACTAGCTCAGTTCATGTAGAACCTGGAATTCACCAAAACATACAAAACCCTATACTGAAATTATTAACTTAATTTGAAAGCCAATCCCTAACAGAGACAATAAAGGTTATATCAACCCAATCGTGGACTTGGCAGGCATAAATGTGATGAGTAAACATGGTACATGAATATTGAAGCAAAACAGTATTGTGAAGCGGAGGTGACTCTAGACTTGAAAATCAAGAAACTACAAAAAATGGTGCCTGACATACATACACAGATCAGACCAACGTTGCAACTGAGAATAAAAGCAGCCAACTATTCTAATACATGTTTCAGATGATGAATGTTGATTCAGAATATATCACCGGCCAATTTCTTGCCAATGGAAGAAATGCTTCTATTCTTTCAAGATAAAACCACATAGCAGGAGACTAAATCCCAGGAGACCTTAATCTGAGTTGGTTCATACACTCTGAAATTTTAGTTTGGTGAGAACTGCTGCCACCATCCAGCGAGCGGCACATCTCCTGTCCCCAACCTCTCAGTCTACCACATCAACAAGCTACTGAATCTGCATTTTTACATGAAAGAGATCTTTCTCTAACATATGTAGCACCCAAATTTCATCATCACTCACATATTAGTAATGCCTGGGACTAAAACGGAAGGCATAGAAGTACTTTTGATTCATTGATAGGGAAAGAGAGTTATGTACAACAAAAATACAAGCTCAAAAGAGCCGCCACCCGTACAACTCAACCCACTAGGCCTACTAGGCTGCCGGCAGCAGGCCGCGAAGGCCAGCCGCAGCCCAATCTCGAGCCTCGGAGCGAATCGTGCCGAGAAGGACGCCCAGGTTTGGTGACACGTTGTCGAAAACCACCGCATTGAGCTGCTTCCAGATCCACCAGGCCGTAAGCATGACCAGCGAATATGTCCCTTTTCGCAGAGCGCGCGGGGTGGAGGCCAAAGCATGCTGCCACCAGTCCACGAAGTCCTCCCCTCCATCCGGTGGTGTGGCCATGGATCGGACCCATGACAAAACCTCATGCCAGATTGCCTTGGAAAAGGGGCAACCCACCAAGAGGTGCGACATGGTCTCATCCGATTGGTCACACAGGGGGCAGCGCGGGGGGTGAGCCAGTCCCCGTCTCGCAAGCCGCTCAGCCGTCCAGCAGCGGTCTTGGCAGGCCAGCCACACGAAGAACTTGACCCTAGGCGGGGCCCAGGAGTGCCAGTTCAGTTGCCAAGACCTCGAGGCGATAGATCCGTGGAAGAGGAATTCGTAGCAGGATTTGGCAGAGTACCGGGCGTCCGATGTCCAACGCCAGAGAAGGGTGTCTGGCTCGGCAGCCAACTCAAAGTCCCGTACTCGGATCCAAAGTTGCACGTACTGAACCTGATTATTCCTTTGGGGCTAGAGGTTGCCGGTGGTTTTGGCACGTTTACGCCTTAATCTAAAACGTGTCCCTCTGTATCGTGATTTTTTATTCCCCCTTCTAATAGAATAGGCAGAGCTCCTGCCGGTTGCGCTAAAAAAAAAAGTTGCACGTACTGCCATAAGGCGAGCGAACTCATCGCGCCCTGAATGTCAGTAATCCACCTGCGCTCTACCAGCGCCTCGCGCACCGTCATGCGCTTCCTGGCACGCTTGGGGATAAGAGCGAAAAGCGTCGGCGCCACCTCCTCAACGGTTCGCCCGTCAAGCCAGCGGTCCAGCCAGAATAGCGTCGTGGATCCATCACCGACCCTCATAGTGGTGGAGGCGTCAAACACCTGCAGTTCCGTCACCGAGAAGCGCATATCCAGGCCCTGCCAAGGCCTCATCGGGTCCGTCCGCATCCTCCAGATTCAGCGGGTGCGCAGACTGATCGCGGTGCGAGCAAGGTCGGGGACTCCCAGGCCTCCAAGGTGTTTCAGTCTGCAAACCTTCTCCCAGTTGACGTGGCAGTGTCCACCGTTGGCCTCGCCTCTCCCAACCCAGAGGAAGCTTCTCGCTATCTTCTGGATCTGTTTGAGCGTCCGCTTGTTCAGACCTAGCACGATGATCTGGTGGAGGGGGATCGCCATGAGTACCGACTTAACCAACGTCAGGCGCCCAGCCTTCGCCATCATGGTAGCTTTCCAAGCCGGCAGTCTGCCCGCAATGGCATCCACCAGGGGCTGGAGTGCAGCCGCAGAAACCCGTCGCAGCGACAGGGGGATACCCAGGTACTTGACCAGGAATGGCGCGAGCCGACAACCCATTGTCGCCGCAGCCAGAAGGGCCTCCTCATCAGAGCATGCAATCGGGGATATCGAGCACTTGTTGAAATTCGTGCGAAATCCCGAGGCTTCTCCGAAGAGCGCAAGGAGAGCGCGCACGGTGCGCAGCTCTGTCACATCCGGGTGGCAAAAGATCACCACGTCATCCGCGTAAAGGGAGACGGACGTCACCGGATCACGGGGGGCGACCCGCTTCAGCATGCCGAGCTCAAGGGCTCTGGCCAGCACTCTGTTGAGGGTGTTTATGAACAACATGAACAACATCGGCGATAGGGGGTCCCCCTGTCTCAGTCCCTGCCGATGCCAGATCGGGGGGCCCGGCTCGCCGTTGAGCATCACCCACGAGCTAGCCGTCGAAAGCAGGATGGCCACTAGCTCGCGAAACCGGCGACTGAATCCAACCTTCCACAACACCTCGAACAGCAACGGCCAGGAGACGGAGTTGAATGCTTTAGCTATATCGAGCTTAAGCATGACTCGCGGCTCCTTGAGCCTATGCAGCAGGCGTGCGGTTTGCTGAACCAGCATAAAATTATCATGGATGCAGCGCTTTTTGATGAAGGCACACTGGTTTGGCTCAACCATGGCCCCAAGCCTGGGTGCCAGCCTCGAAGCCAACACCTTCGCCCCAAGCTTGGCGAAAATGTGTATAAGGCTAATCGGCCTGAAGTCACCAAGGGCAGCCGCATCACTGCTCTTGGGCAGCAGTATAACCAGAGCTTGGTTGAGGCCCTGGAATCTACGCCCGTTCATGCCGTATAGCTTAGCGAAGGCCTCCATGAAGTCGGCCTTAACCACCCCCCAGCAGTGTTGGAGGAACTCCGACGTGAATCCGTCGGGTCCTGGTGCTTTGCCATGGGGTAGCTGCTTGACCACGTCCCAAACCTCCTCCTCGGAGAATGGGGCATCAAGGTCAGCCAGGTCCTCCTGGTGGTACCCAAGGAAGTCGAGGTCGAGCGAGTGCAAACGCGCCACGTCAGTACCCAGGAGGCCCTGGAAGTGGTTATACGGCACTTTAGCCATGGCGGCATGGTCCACCACAATCGCGCCATCAACTCTTAGGTTGTGGATCACGTTCTTCTGACGGCGGTAAGAGGCATGCTGGTGGAAGAACGTCGTGTTGGCATCCCCCTCCCCCAGCCATCTGATCTTGGCCCTCTGGCGCGCCATCGTGTGCTCCAAGGAGGCAAGCCCCAGATAGGTGCGCTTCAGCATTGCGCAGAGGGCGCGCTCATCCGGTGAAAGCTGTCTGGTCTCCATTGCCACATCCAGGTGGTATACTATGACCCGCGCCGTCATAAGCTGCAGCCTGACCGAACCCACTTTCTTGTCAGCCCAACTCATCAAATGCCGAGCAGTGCGTTTGAGCTTGGACACCAGCCTCCGGAAGGGGTTGGGGTCACCATCGATAGTCGACCAGGCAGACCCCACGACCTCATTGAAACCATCAAGCTTCAGCCAGAACTGCTCAAACTGGAACCGCCCTCTCCCAGCCGCCACCAGGGTGCAGTCCAAGAGCAAGGGACAGTGGTCAGAGATTACCGTTAAGAGGCAGCGCAATGAGCAGCTACCGTACAGCTCTTCCCAGTCCGACGAACATAACACCCTGTCTAGGCGGACCAGCGTGGGGGTATCGCGCTTGTTTGACCAGGTGTACCTCCTACCATGCAGGTAGATCTCCTTCAAGACGCAGTCGTTGAGGAATCGCCGAAAGCATCCCATCATGCGACGGTGAAGGCTATCATTGTTCTTGTCCTCTTCTCGGTAGATCATGTTGAAGTCTCCGCACAGCACCCAGGGTTCTGGGCGCACCCTCCTGATCTCTCTGAGTTCGGAGAGAAAGGCGACCTTGGCCGCCTCATCCTGCGGCCCATAGACGCTAGTGAGCCACCACGGCATGCCACCAGCAGGCGCAACCCTGGCAGTCACACTATTTACATCCACGTGTGCGCTATCCAGCTGCACCTACCTACTCTTCCAAGCCAAAATAATACCCCCCGAGTGTTGGAGATATACCCTAGAGGCAATAATAAATATAGTTATTATTATATCTTTGTTTTTATGATAAATGTTTACATTCATGCTATAACAGTATTAACCAGAAACATTAATATTTGTGTGATTTGTAAACTAAATTATAGTCCCTAGTAAAGCCTCTTCAAAATACTAGCTTGTTGATTAATAGATGATCATGGTTTCTTGATCATGAACATTTGAGATGTTGTTAATAACAAGGTCATATCATTAGGAGAATGGTATGATGGACATACTCCTATAGATAAGCGTAGCATAAAGATCAAGTCATTTTAATAGTTCAATTGCTATAAGCTTTCTGATACATAGTAACCTAATTCCTTCGACCATGAGATCATGCTAATCACCATCACCGGAAGGATACTTTGATGACATCAAACACCACACCATAACTGGGTGGTTATAAAGGTGGCATTGAGTGTTCGGAAAGTATGGGTTGAGGCACATGGATCAAGAGTGGGATTTGTCCATCCATATGACGGATAGATATACTCTGGGCCCTCTCGGTGGAATGTCATCCAATTGGCTTGCAAGCATGTGACTGGCTCACAAGGGATAACATACCACGGGAACGAGAAAAGAGTACTTATCAGTAACGAGGTTGAACTAGGTATGCAGAGATACCGAGGATCAAAACCTCGGATAAGTAAACTATCGTGAGACAAAGGGAAATTGGTATCGTATGTAAGTGGTTCATTCGATCGCAAAGTAATCGTAGAAATATGTGGGAGCCATATGAATTTCCAGATTCCTCTATTGGTTATTGATCGGAGAAGTGTCTCGATCATGTCGGCGTAATTCACGAACCGTAGGGAGACACACTTAAGGATTCGATGTTGTTGAGTAGTTATGGAATGATGAGTAAGAGACCAAATGTTGTTCAGAGTCTCGGATGGGATCCGGTATATCACGAGGAGATCCGGAATGGTCCGGAGAATAAGATTCATATAAGGAAAGTCATGTTTCGGAGTTGGGGAATGATTCCGGTGTTTTCACCGGGAATGTTCTAGAAGGGTCCGGAAGGTCCGGCACTCCAGAGGGGAAGGGTACATGAATGTGTCATGACAATATGGAATGGTTGCATCATGTACTAGGTCACTTGGCTAGGCAAAATAAAGGAATAAATCAAATCCTAGTTTGAAAGTCAAACGCCAATTTGAAAAAGTCAAACGGCAAGTTTGCTTGGTGGAGGGAGAGTAGGAAACCTACTTGGGGAGGAGTTCCTCTCCCTCCACCCGTCGGCCAAGGAGGCCGACTTGGGGGAGGAGTCCCTCCTCCCAAGCCGCGCCCTCCCACCTATATAAGGAGGGGCAGGGCTGCCCCTCTTCCCTACACCCAACACACCCAAAACCCTAGCCCTACCCGCCGGCCTCCTCCAAGTCGCCGCCGCCTCCTAGGGTTTCTCCAAGCCGCCGACTTGGGGCTTCCCCAAGCCCTAGCCGCCGACCACACACCCCCTTGGTCCCTCTAAACCCTAGATCACCAAGGGCCTCTCTCATAGTCCACCATACTCGCTCCGGCTTAAGGCGAAGCCCTGCGAGATCTCCCCTCTACTTCCGGTACCACGCCGTCGTGCTGCCGGAATCGCGAGGAGAGTGCTACAACCTCCGCTGCCTGCTGGAACAAGGGAGAGGAAGGTCTTCATCGAGTACCGAACATGTGACCGACTGCAGAAGCGCTGCCGGAACACAGCGCCGGAAGGATCGTCTACACGATCTTGAGATCGGCAAGAGTACGACTACATCACCCATGAGAATTTGCTCTCGTTAACCGCTTTAGAATCTTCGAGGGTGAGTTCCTCTATCGACTCGTTGCTACAATCTAGTAGATAGATCTTGGCTTGTTTGTTTGCATGCAGTAGAATTTTTTGTTTTCCATGCTACGAACCCCAACAGTGGTATCAGAGCCGTGTCTATATGTAGATCTGTTGCACGAGTAGAACACAATGGTCATTATGGGCGGTGGTGCTTTTATTATCAATTGCTTTTTGTGTACTTTGCATCTTGCGGTATGATGGGATGAAGCGGCCCGGGCTAACCTTACATGACATCATTCATGAGACTTGCTCCACGCTCAACATGCAACTTGTATTGCATAAGTGGCTTTGCGGGTGTCTATCTCTCCCATTATAGTATAGATCCAATTTACAACGGGCACTTGATAGTTCAAACATCAATGTTGTGGTTCTTGTTTGTAAGTTAGATCGACTCTTATTGAAAGCCCCAAACCACGTAAAATATGCAAAGAAAATTAGAGGCGTCTAACTTTGTTTTGCAGGGGTGTGTCGTGATGTGATATGGCCATGATTGTGATTATATTTGATGTATGCAATGTTCCTTATTGTAAGTTGGCAACCGACAGGAGCCATATGGTTGTCTTTAAATTCTGTTAAGACCCACGTGTCTATTCAAAGTAGTTGTAATAGTTGAAGCTAGTGGATGACAACCATGAAACGGCGCCATTGACCTTGACGCTATACCGGTGATGATGGAGATCATGTTCGTGCTTGAAGATGGAGATCAGAAGCACAATAAGAAAGGCCATATCATATCACATATTATGAATTGCATGTGATGTTAATCCTTTATGCATCTTGTATTGCTTAGTTAATGACGGTAGGATTATAAGATGATCCCTCATGCACACAAATTTCAAGTTCCAAAGTGTTCATCCTTAGTAAGCACCGTTGCTAAAGCTCGTTGTTTCGAAGCACCACGTGATGATCGGGTGTGTTAGATTCTGCGGGTGTATACAACATGAGAAAGCCATATTTTCTCATGCGGAAGCTAAGGTTTGATCTTGACGAGCCTAGCATGTACAGACATGGTCTAGGAACACGGATCACCGAAAGGTAAAGCACGAGTCATATAGTAGATATGATGAACATGTTGATTGTTCGCCATTGAAGCTACATCAACTCTCGTGATGATCGGTTTTGATGTGGTGGATTTGGTTCGTGTGATCACTAAAACAATGTGAGGGATATTGTTTTGAGTGGGAGTTCACCTAGATTAATTTAACTATTAATTAGAACTCAATTTGTCATAAACTTAGTCTAAACTATTGCAAATATGTTGTAGATCAATGGCGGCCCCTACCATCAATTTTAATGCGTTCCTAGAGAAAGAAAAGTTGAAAAACAATGGAAGCAACTTCGCGGATTGGTTCCGCAATTTGAGGATTGTCCTCAATGCTGGTAATTTGACCTACGTGCTGGATGCACCGCTGGGTGAACCACATGTAGCTACTGCTACCGATGAAGTAAAGAATGTTTACCTCACTCGGAAGAATTAGTACTCCATAGTTCAGTGTGCTATCTTGTATGGTTTGGAATCGGAGCTTCAGAAAAGGTTTGAGAACCAAGACCCATATGATATTGTCCGTGAACTCAAAATTATTTTGAGACTCATGTGGCAGTTGAGAGTTATGAGGCTTCTGAAAAGTTCTTTAACTTCAAGATGGAAGAGGGCAGCTCCGTCAGTGTGCATGTGCTTAAGATGTCTGGGCACGCAAACAAACTCCAAAGTTTGGGTATAGTGATTCCTAATGCTTTGGGGATTTACCGTGTCCTCCAATCACTGCCACCAAGTTACAAGAACTTTGTGATGAACTACAATATGCAAAGCATGAACAAGACGTTGCCAGAACTCTTCTTCATGTTAAAATCTGCAGAAGTGGAGATCAAGAAAGAGCATCAAGTGTTGTTGGTCAATAAGACCACCAAATTCAAGAAAGGCAAGTCTAAGCAAAAGGGAAACTTCAAGAAGGGTGGTAAGAAAGTTACCGCACCGACGAAGAAGACGAAGGTTGGGCCAAAGCCTGATACTGAGTGCTTTTACTGCAAGGGAGAAGGTCACTGGAAGCGGAATTACCCAAAGTACTTGGCGGATTTGAAGAACGGCAACATCAAGAAGAAAGGTATATCCGATATACATGTTATTGATGTGTATCTCACTAGTACTCGTAGTAGTGCCTGGGTATTTGATACTGGTTCGGTTGCTCATATTTGTAACTCGAAACAGGTAGTGCAGAATAAACGGAAGCTAGCGAAGAACGAGGTGACGATGCGCGTTGGAAATGGATCAAAGGTTGATTTGATCGCGGTCGGCACGCTACCTTTTCATCTACCATCGGGATTAGTTTTATACTTAAATAATTGTTATTTGGTGCTTGCGTTGAGCATGAACATTATATCGGGATCTTGTTTATTGCGAGACGGTTACTTGCTTAAGTCCGAGAATAATGGTTGTTCGATTTATATGAGTAATATGTTTTATGCACATGCACCTTTTATAGATGGTCTATTCTTATTGAATCTCGATAGTGGAAATACACATATTAATAACATTGAAGCTAAACGTTTGAAATTGAGCGATAACTCGACCTATATGTGGCACTGTCATCTTGGTCATATTGGAGTGAAGCGTATGAAGAAACTCCATTCTGATGGACTTCTTGAATCACTTGATTTTGAATCACTTGAAAGATGCGAAGCATGTTTGATGGGTAAAATGACTAAGACTCCATTTTCTGGGATGATGGAGCGAGCTACGGACCTATTGGAAATCATACATACCGATGTGTGTGGCCCAATGAGTGTAGCATCACGCGGTGGTTATCATTATGTTCTTACCTTCACGGATGACTTGAGTAGATATGGGTATATCTATTTCATGAAACATAAGTCCGAAACTTTCGAGAAGTTTAAGGAATTTCAAAGTGAGGTAGAGAATCAACGTAACAAGAAGATTAAATTTCTATGTTCTGATCGTGGAGGTGAATATCTAAGTTACGAGTTTGGCGAGCATTTAAAGAAATGCGGAATTCTTTCACAATTGACACCGCCGAAAACACCACAGCGTAATGGTGTGTCCGAACGTCGTAATCGAACTCTCTTAGATATGGTTCGTTCTATGATGTCACTTACAGATTTACCGCTATCGTTTTGGGGTTATGCATTAGAAACAGCCGCATTTACTTTAAATAGGGCACCATCTAAATCCGTTGAAACGACACCGTATGAATTATGGTTTGGGAAGAAACCTAAATTGTCGTTCCTTAAAGTTTTGGGTTGCGAAGCTTATGTAAAGAAGTTACAGCCGGACAAGCTTGAACCCAAAGTGGAAAAATGCGTCTTCATAGGATACCCGAAGGAAACTATTGGGTATACCTTCTATCATAGATCCGAGGGCAAAATCTTTGTTGCCAAGAATGGATCCTTTCTAGAGAAGGAATTTCTCTCGAAAGAAGTGACTGGAATGAAAGTAGAACTCGACGAGGTTGTTGAACCTTCTCTCGAACTTGCGAGTAGCGCAGCACCGGAAGTAGTTCCTGTGGCGCCTACACCAATAAGAGAGGAAGCTAATGATGATGATCATGAAACTTCGGTTGAAGTTGCTACAGAGCCTCGCAGGTCAACGAGAACTCGTACCACTCCTGATTGGTATGATCCCGTTATGAGTGTCATGTTGGTAGACAACACCGATGACCCTGTGACATATGAGGAAGCGATGATGAGCCCAGATTCCAATAAATGGCAAGATGCCATGAAATCCGAGATTGGATCCATGTACGAAAACCAAGTATGGACTTTGGTGGACTTACCGGAAGGCTGTCGAGAACAAATGGATTTTCAAGAAGAAAACATATGCTGATGGTAATGTTACTGTCTATAAAGCTCGACTTGTCGCAAAAGGGTTTTGACAAATTCAAGGAGTTGACTACGATGAGAATTTCTCACCAGTAGCAAAGCTAAAGTCTGTGAAGATTATGTTAGCAATCGCTGCATATTATGATTATGAGATATGGCAGATGGATGTCAAAATGGCGTTCGTCAATGGAGACATTGATGAAGAGTTGTATATGATGTAACCCAAAGGTTTTGTCGATCCTAAAGATGCTAACAAGGTATGCAAACTTCAATGGTCCATATATACATTGAAGCAAGCATCCCGAAGTTGGAATCAATGTTTTGATAAGGTAATCAAAAGTTTTGGTTTTATACAAACTTATGGAGAAGCTTGTATTTACAAGAAAGTGAGTGGGAGCTCTGTAGCATTCTTAATACTATATGTAGATGACATATTGTTGATTGGGAATGATGTAGACCTTCTTAATAGTGTCAAAGAATATTTGAATAATAGTTTTTCAATGAAATATCTTGGCGAAGCAGCTTACATATTAGGCATAAAGATTTTTAGAGATAGATCGAGACGCCTAATATCATTGTCACAAAGTACATATTTGGACAAAGTTCTAAAGAGGTTTGGAATGGAAGATAGCAAGAAAGGGTTCTTGCCCATGTTGCCCGATACGACCTTGAGTAAAACTCAAAGTCCAGCAACGGCAGAAGATAGAGAAAGGATGAGTAAGACTCCCTATGCCTCAGACATAGGATCTCTAATGTATGCCATGCTATGTACTAGACCCGACATTGCATATGCTGTTAGTTTGACTAGCAGATATCAAAGTGATCCAGGAGTGGATCATTGGACAGCGGTCAAAAACATCCTTAAGTACTTGAGAAGAACTAAGGATATGTTTCTTCCTTATGGAGGTGATGAACAACTCGTTGTTAATGGTTACACTGATGCTAGTTGGAACACCGATCCGGATGATTCTAAATCTCAATCTGGATACGTATTTACTTCAAATGGTGCAGCAGTTAGCTGGAGGAGTGCAAAGCAAAGCGTTGTGGCGAGATCTTCAACTGAATCGGAATACATAGCTGCTTTGGAGGCTTCACAAGAAGCGATATGGATGAAGGAGTTCATTACAGAGCTCGGTGTGGTTCCAAGTGCGTTGCACCCAATGTCTATCTACTGTGATAACATGGGCGCCATGGCCAATGCGCAAGAACCAAGGTCACACAAGAAGCTGAAGCAAATCAAGCTACGTTTTCACGCTATTCGTGAACATGTCCAAGATGGTGACATAAATATTTGCAAAGTACACACAGATCTGAATGTGGCGGATCCGTTGACTAAACCTCTCCCGAGGGCAAAACATGACCAACACCAAACTGCCATGGGTGTTCGGTATATTACCATGTAATCTAGATTAGTTGACTCTAGTGCAAGTGGGAGACTGTTGGAGATATGCCCTAGAGGCAATAATAAATATAGTTATTATTATATCTTTGTGTTTATGATAAATGTTTACATTGATGTTATAACAGTATTAACCAGAAACATTAATACTTGTGTGATTTGTAAACTAAATTATAGTCCCTAGTAAAGCCTCTTCAAAATACTAGCTTGTTGATTAATAGATGATCATGGTTTCTTGATCATGAACATTTGAGATGTTGTTAATAACAAGATCATATCATTAGGAGAATGGTATGATGGACATACTCCTATAGATAAGCGTAGCATAAAGATCAAGTCATTTTAATAGTTCAATTGCTATAAGCTTTTTGATACATAGTAACATAATTCCTTCGACCATGAGATCATGCTAATCACCATCACCGGAAGGATGCTTTGATGACATCAAACACCACACCGTATCTGGGTGGCTATAAAGGTGGCATTGAGTGTTTGGAAAGTATGGGTTGAGGCACATGGATCAAGAGTGGGATTTGTCCATCCATATGACGGATAGATATACTCTGGGCCCTCTCGGTGGAATGTCATCCAATTGGCTTGCAAGCATGTGACTGGCTCACAAGGGATCACATACCACGGGAACGATAAAAGAGTACTTATCAATAACGATGTTGAACTAGGTATGCAGAGATACCGACGATCAAAACCTCGGATAAGTAAACTATCGTGAGACAAAGGGAAATTGGTATCATATGTAAGTGGTTCATTCAATCGCAAAGTAATCGTAGAAATATGTGGGAGCCATATGAATTTCCAGATTCCTCTATTGGTTATTGATCGGAGAAGTGTCTCGATCATGTCCGCATAATTCACGAACCGTAGGGAGACACACTTAAGGATTCGATGTTGTTGAGTAGTTATGGAATGATGAGTAAGAGACCGAATGTTGTTTGGAGTCTCGGATGGGATCCGGGATATCACGAGGAGATCCGGAATGGTCCGGAGAATAAGATTCATATAAGGAAAGTCCTGTTTTGAAGTTGGGGAATGATTCCGGTGTTTTCACCGGGAATGTTCTAGAAGGGTCTGGAAGGTCTGGCACTACGGAGGGGAAGGGTACATGAATGTGTCATGACAATATGGAATGGTTGCATCATGTACTAGGTCACTTGGCTGGGAAAAATAAAGGAAGAAATCAAATCCTAGTTTGAAAGTCAAACGCCAATTTGAAAAAGTCAAATGGCAAGTTTGCTTGGTGGAGGGAGAGTAGGAAACCTACTTGGGGAGGAGTTCCTCTCCCTCCACCCGCCGGCCAAGGAGGCCGACTTGGGGGAGGACTCCCTCCTCCCAAGCCGCCGACTTGGGGCTTCCCCAAGCCCTAGCCGCCGACCACACACCCCCTTGGTCCCTCTAAACCCTAGATCACCAAGGGCCTCTCTCATAGTCCACCATACTCGCTCCGGCTTAAGGCAAAGCCCTGCGAGATCTCCCCTCTACTTCCGGTACCACGTCGCCGTGCTGCCGGAATCGCGAGGAGAGTGCTACAACCTCCGCTGCCTGCTGGAACAAGGGAGAGGAAGGTCTTCATCGAGTACCGAACGTGTGACCGACTGCGGAAGCGCTGCCGGAACGCAGCGCCGGAAGGATCGTCTACACGATCTTGAGATCGGCGTACGACTACATCACCCACGAGAATCTGCTCTCGTTAACCGCTTTGGAATCTTCGAGGGTGAGTTCGTCTATCGACTCGTTGCTACAATCTAGTAGATAGATCTTGGCTTGTTTGTTTGCATGCGGTAGAATTTTTTTGTTTTCCATGCTACGAACCCCAACACCGAGTCCCGGATGCCGGCAAGCAGAAGTAAGCGTCAAAATCCACGCCTAGGGTTTCCATTACAATCGAAGGTGATACAACATCCAGCTTAGTCTCCTGCAAACACACGATGGACGCGTTTGTCATAGCGACAACGCTCCTCACACCTAAACGACGCGCACGGTCATTAAGACCACGCACGTTGGACACCAAGATCATTGGGTCGTACAACATCGGAACGGCTGTAACACCCGAAAGCGACCTAACGGTCACACTGCCACCAAGTGGCCACCCGGCAACACCCCTGTTGGGGGCGTCGCGCAACCTCTGATCGCCGAAAGCGTCCATCCGTAGAGCTCACCCACCGCCTCAATCATCTCGTCCATGAGGGGTGTCTCGAACATCTTGTGGAAGGCTTCCAGGGCGGCGTCGGAGGGCGCCTCATCCTGAGAGACCAACCCTAGCTTCCTCAAAAGGTTGCAGATCGCCTTCTGGTCAGAGTTGAGCCCACCCGACTGTCTCGCGATCCTGGAGCTCCTACGCGGCTGGAAGTTCAGGGCCATCATCCTGCGTTGCACCGGCGGTGCCAGCAGCAGTGCATCCGAGCGTAGCTTCACGGTTGCCAGAAACTCCCCAAGCGTCCGTGGACGAGCCTGGGGTGTCCCTGAGCCCCCACCTGGGGCTGCCGACCTACGACTGTAGTGGATCCGTGGAGTGGCCAACCTAGCCGCAGGACGCGATGCGAGGGGGGTAGCCGTCTGTGGGGTGCCAGGAGGCTGCAACGTCACGGTGGTCTCCTCAGTCGGCATTGGGGTCACTGTCACTTGTGTACCCACCACCCTGTCAACATCGAAGAGCCACCTGGGCATTCCCAACTCCCTGTCACCGCCTGCCTCGCCGATCTCCATCCCCTGCGCTAGCACAGCAGCAGAGCCATCTCTGGTGGGTGATGCCGAGAGGCCGCGAGCATCGAAAACTACCAGCGCGGAGGAAGGTGGGGATAACACACTGTTTGCGCGACCCATCAACCCCTCGCAGGCCACCCCCGCTCGCTCCTGGGCCACTGGAGACGCGCCACGTGGGCTAGGCACACATAGTCTGCCAGACGGGCCTAAACCAGCTCCAAGGCCCACAGGTCACGCCACGATGGGCTGCACCCTGGGCACAAGCCCCACCTCTAGAAGCTGCACATGGGCCTCGCGGGGCGTCCGCAGCAGGTCTTCCACCTCATCCAATCGCCTCTCATCTGTCGCAAGCTGCAGTGGGGAGAGGGGGATCCCTCGCCGTCCACGTTCTCTGCGCCATCAGAGGAAGCCGCCAACCCCCCACCGTCAGCCGCGCTCGTCAGCAGCAGCGTGGGTGGGGTGGCCGCCCGATCGACCTCGCGCTCGAACCTTCCAGCAGTCGCAGTAGACAACGCCGCTTTCACTTTGTGCTTGGCCTGCCTGCGCCGCTGCTTTCCCAGCCGCCGCTTTTGACTCCTTGACAGGGTCGGCGCCGAAGGGAGGCCAGCCACAGCCGCGCTGTCTGTCCCCAGCTGGGAAGGGGGGCAACGGTCTGCTGCAGTCCAGCGCTCGCCTGGCGCGACGCGTCGTGGCCGACCGTCCTTCCCACCTCGACGTCAGCAGCGACCGAGCCAGCCCCACGACGACCAGCACGACCGCGTCCCCTGCGTCGCGACGAAGGGGCGCAAGACGACACCCACCTGCCCAGCTGCTGGTGGCGGGGGCCACCGCCGCCGGCCCCACCTCTGGACCGCGCGCCGCCGTCGCCGTTCCCGGCGCCAGCGCCCGAGCCCGCATCACCAGGGGGAAGCTGGTCTGGGCTCCCTTGGCATAGGAGTAGCGCCGCATCGTGGGATAGCCCGGGGAGGGTCCGCCGCCGTCGCCGCCGCTCGAGCCCGAAGCACACCGCCGGTAGTCAGTGAAGCTCGTGACGTGCACCAGGAGGGGGTGCATCAGGGTGGGGACCTGCGGTGGGGTGATGGCGTTAGCCGGCGCCGCCATCGTCTCCGGCGATGGCATAGGCCCCGGCTCGATGATGTGGAAGTCAATCGCCTTGGGGATTAGCGATGGGTCCAAGCACCAAGCCGAGCAGGGACGGATCCACGAATTTAACTTTGGTTGTTCAAACTCAGAACCAACAAAAAACATAAAGGAGAAAAAAATAAAAATGGTCCATTCCTTCATGCCAATAAAAATACAAATAGACCATTATAGCAACAGTATCTCAAAAGACTATGAAATATGCAAAATAATAAAGAAAATTACAATACAATCATACATCTCGGTCATAGCATGGAAGCGATATATGATAGCATCATCTTTCACCTATAAGAATTCCCGCTCAATAAATAAAACCAAATAGTTATTCATGAGTGGCCGTGCCACGCCGGGCGGATCCCACCCCTCACTGGCCTCTTCCTCCCTCCCGCGATCTCCCCGCCCGCCGCCGCCGCCCGGATCGTCGCGGAGCAAAGACCTGTTGGCATGGCGACGACGGCAGTGACCCTGGCTGCGATCTGGCAGGGAAAGGTGGCGGCGCCCGCACTTGGCTGGTTCGACGGCGGTGTCGTGGCTGGCGACGGCCGGAGGTCCTCAGCCCAGATGGCAGCAAGCGGTGGCTGGGATTCGGGCCTAGACGGGCTGCGATCTGCTCCGTTCGTCGCCCTCGACGCTGGCGCCCAGCTTCCCCGGGCCATGTTCGTGACACTAGGGCGCTTAGGGCATCTGTCCCCAACATGGTGGTGGTGATCTCCTTCTCCGTCGGAGTGGTCGGCCAGATGGTCTTGCCGTCAAGCGACGAATCCTGCTAATTTCCGGCGTTTGGCGTGGGGGCTACTGGTTCAGTTTCAATAAAGGAGATGGTCCTCGATCCCTCTCGAGCCTCCAGGTTTAGTATCTTTACATATGTCCGCCTCTTCTTTTTTCCGTCAAACAAGTGCCGGCCGGGAGTCGCGGTAGGCAGTCGATCATGGATGCTTTGCTAATTGTTATTGGTTCAGTTGGACTGCACGAACATAGACATCGACCCTACTACTAATTTGAGGTTTGAGCTTTTTTCCTGGACGAGATCTAGACTAGAAACCCTTCATACATGTGCCAACTGAGATACGTATTTACTATAGATTATATATAGGAATTTTTTCTAGAAAAATTTGGGTGTTCAGCTGAGCACCCTCGACCCACGCTGGATCCGTCCATGAAGCCGAGAGCCGGAGGATCTCTATGTCCGCCCTCGAGCGCGACAACGGGTCGAGGCACTCAACCCACGAATTCAGGGCAAGCGCCGTCTCAGCTGCCGCCATGCTCCACGCGTTATTCGGCACGCCTTCGATCTCCAGGGTCACATGCACCCCCAGCCCACCGGCCGTTGCGTTTGTGCGCCGCGACCATGGTTTCACCAACATGCGGAAGAAGGGGGAGGTCACGACCTGTGCACCGAGGATGCGATCCCGATCCTCGCAGGTGGCGAAGTAGAGGAGCAGCGTCCCCCCTCCATGCCGATGCACCGAGAAAACCTCCGCCGGGAGCCCGTAGTCCGCCTCAATCACCTCACATGAAAAACAAAAAAAGACCTGAATTGAGAACAAAAGGGCCAGCATAAGGGCACCAACTAATGCTGCATGACCTAGTTGTGCGTACAGGACCATGGCAATAACAATACGGAAAGGAGCAGACCATATACTGTGAAGTTGCTGGCATAATTTCTACAAATGCGAAGATATAAATTAGAAGCCTGCAAACTGAGAAAAAGGACCAACACTTATGGTATGCACGCACACCATATCTCCCTCCTCCCTAATAATAACATAGTAATGATTGAGTCCTAACGACACACTTTAAGAGACTCCGCATCGGTTGAAATCAAATTTGTTATCCTCCCAGAAGCAAACTTCTTATGACTATCATTGGTCAGTCACAAGGACTTATGGAAAACAGCAGCAATCTGTGGAACAACAGAAAAAGTGACAAACTTCCTTAAAACTGATGAAGTGATACCTAAACCATAGGGTGTACTCCAGATGTATAGATGTTATAGTGGTTTTTAGACTTGCTCTATGGGTCTGTATTTACAAATTCTGATCTCTTCTCAATGAAAGGTAGTGCTCCTGCCAGTTTCTCAGAAAAAACAATATTCAAATATGCCTAGAACTAATATGAACAAAATTACAAGGTTCTTTTACAACACACACTAATATATATGATCCTTTGCCTAAAGTACTATTGATTAGAAATGCATAACCAACTAACCAGGAATTATTTCAGAAACGAGATATTTTCATACACAGAGAGCTGAGACAGCTGATCTAGACTCCACGTCTTAACACAAATCTAAACAGCATGCGATTTTAATTTTCTTATATACAAATTACCAATGTTTTGTTTGTATTGAAAATAAATAAATAATTACAAGGTTCTTTTACAACACACTTTAGTAGTTTATTTGTAGTGAAAATAAATAAATAATTGAATAACAGAATATTTTGCAACAACAACTCCGATATGTCATGAAATGAGTAGGATACCTCCAGCAAGAAGTTCAATACGGTTGGGCCAACAAATTGAGAAGCATCATTCCCAATCTACAAATTTCAAGACAAATAAGGGTTACCAGATTAACACAAGATGATTTTCATTGAACAAACATAAACACTGAACTGAAGGATGAATCTTCTAAAATAAGAGTGAATTAACTGTTCTATAATTTACAGAGCTAATAAAGCATATATATATATATATATATATCCGTTCGTCACCCCTCAAAATTTCCATCGGCCCGGATTTGACAATTTTGCCTCTGGTAGTTTGGAGTATTTACCCACCCCTGTCACCGTCAAGTGACCTGAAACCCACCTCCTTCTCCTCTACTTGCGACCCGCGCCGCCGACGCATCTGGCAGCGTCGCTTGCCTCTTCTCCTCCCCGCGCGTGTCCCTCTCCCAAGGCTGTGTCGCCTCTCCACCCGTCGCTCGCCGCCACCGTCTTCCTCCCCGAGCCACGCCGGCCTCCTCCCTCGACCATGAGCTCCGCGCGCCCCACCGCCCATGTCCGGCCTCGTGATCCCGTCCTGTCCCCATCGCACTCACGCCTTGGATCGCTCGCCCTTCACGCGCAAGATCCGTCGCCAGCGCCTCTTCCTACCGGTTCACTCCCTGCTCGCCCCTCCTTTCTCCCTCGAGCTCTCCCTCACACGGATCCTACCGCCGCCATGCCCGCCTCGGCCCCGAGCTCTCCTGCGCCTTGGAGTCCTCTTCCCACATACGAGCAGCCAGCTCCGCCCCAGCGCTCTCTCGCTCCTGCCGCGAGCGTGATGTACACCGACCACGCGCCTCCGCGCCTCGCATGCAAGCTCCGAGTGGTCCCCTTCGAGCTCCTCTCCCGCGGTTTGTCTCCCTGCCAGCAACGACCTCAAGGCTCAAGCATCGCCCTTTGCTCCGCCTCTTGAGCCACAAATTGCCGCCCATGTGTGCTTCCCCGTGGCAGTGTTGCGCTCGACATCGCGTATGTGTCGTCATCCGCAAGACCGACGCGGACACCTTCCAGCACGTCCCAGACATCGCCGTTTGCCGTCCCTGGCCGCAGTTGCTCGGTCGTTGGTCGTGCCGGAGTTTGGAGGCGCTGGTGGCTGGCTGGAGCGACAGAAGACGAATGGAGCAGCGCCAAAGAAAAACAAGGCCTCGCTGCACCTAGGTGGTCGGGGACTGGTAGAGCTCTGAGCATCTACCGAAGAAAAAGAGGAATTGACCAGATGAACTAAGGATTGGGGATTTTCCTCGATGTAGTACTTTGTTTTTTATAGAAAGATGAGGCGGGTGAATGAGAAGTTGGTAAAGTCATATGACATGGGCTCCAGCTTAAGGCCCAACTTTTGTCCCTAAACGTTATGACATTTTTATGGCCAGCGTCCACCTACGTACCTCGCTGGAAACCCCAATCTACCGTGAATCCACCGCCATGTCAGAGTATCCCAAGCGGTGTGCCCCAAATCGGACACAAAATGTGTCCGGTTCTGTCTTTTTGGAGTGTGTCCGGGGTGCACCCAATGGCATATCACATTTGTTCGTTTATTTACACCGGACAGAATAAATCAGGACGATCTGCTCGCATTCATGCACTCGGGCCTGTCGTGGCCGGTCATTTCCCGGTGGACATCGGCATGGGCTGGGGCGGCGGGCCATGGTGGCTGCCGAGGCAACGGATTCGGCAGACGCTGGAGGAGGCAAAGAGGGAGAGCAACGCGACGAGAGCCGATGGGCACCATCCACCACACCAGCACGCCCGCACCCATCAGCGGCGGACCATCCACCACACCAGCACGCCCGCACCCATCAGCCCCGCCGCTGGCACGCAGTGGACTAGGTCGGATGTGGGGAGGACTCTTTTTCTGTCTGCTCAGACTCGGGGATCTTATAAATTTAAGACAAAAGTTATGTTATGAGAAATTATCGATGGTAATAGCCTCGAAGAAGATTGTGTTTGTAGCTACTAGCTTATTAGTGGATCTTGTCGATATCAGGATTGCACGCTTGGTGAAATTGGCAAATGACTAAAACGTATAGATTTTTATTGTGGAAATTGCTGGGTAAGTTAAATGAAATGGCTCAATTCTCAGTTATATTGATTGATAATTAATAATCTTTGTTCAATTCTTAATATTGGATACAAACCAATTTGTCTCAATTATAAAAGCCGAGTGTCACGTGTAAAATATTTAAATAGACAGCCAACACGTAGCAACGAACGGGTATTCTGGTAGTATATTATTAAAAAGATTGAGACCGTTTCGTGGCTGAAATTTTCCGTCTGTCTCGATTTTATCCTTTTGCCCCTATAGTTTAGAGTATTTACCCACCCCTGCCACCGCCAACTGAAACCTGAAACCCACCTCCTCCTTTGGCCGCGATCAGCACCGTCGCCCGCGTCTGGCCCCTTCGCTCGCCCCTTCTCCTCCCCGTGCGTCTCCCTCTCCCGAGCTGTGCCGCTTCTCCGGTCGCCGCTCGCCGCTCGCTGCCACCATCTTCCTCCCCGAGCCACGCCGCCTTCCTCGCCGGCCTCCACCCTCAACCGTGAGCTTCGCGCGCCCTGTCGACCCCGCCGCCCGCGTCTGGCCGCAGTCCCCAACCCTCTCTGCGCCGCTCTCCTAGGGCCCGCCCTCGCCAGCAAGGTCCCGCCTCCTTCGCCCGCGTCCGCCCGCCGTCTGCCGGGCCGCGTCTAGCAGAGCTGTTGCTGCCTTGGACGGAGGACACACTACTCGTTGCCTTGCAGGCCAACGTGCTGCTAGGCCCTTTGCCTGCTCGGTACTCCCACCTGGGGCACGCCCAGCTGTTCGACATAATCCCCAGCCCAGGAGCGTCGTCTGGTTCAACAAGCTGCTCTGTGTTGTGCCGCCGGTCTATGGCTTGTCATCGGTTCGTGGCATTCTCTTGCCTGATCTGCTTACAAGATTTGACCCAATAGCCTGCCACACAACTACACTACAAGGAATTAGTTGCGCTTCTGCCAGATCTTCAGAGGTAACCTGACATTGGTATGAAATATCGTTGAAATATTTGTGTTTGATCGGTACAGGGTGTCTTACTGAAACTGTTTTTGGTGTTCTTAACTCTGATGCCGCGCACTGGTAGCAAAGCAAAGAGATCAGGGAGGGATGTGCCAGCTTCCTTTGAGATGTACCGACAGTGTGCTATCGGCATGAGGCTCACGGATACGCTGGAGGAGATGGTATTCAGTGGCGCGCTCACCCCCGAGCTCGCCATCTGGGTCCTCCTACAGTTCGACGAGGTTCGTTCGTTCGGGCTATAACTGACATGGCCCTATATTTAAACTGCGATGAGTCTTGATCACCTCGAGTTCTTTGCAGTCCACGAGCGCCACTCCAGAAGGTGACGAGCAGGGCCTTATTCAAGGTACTACACGAAAACACCGTCTCTATTTAGCGCAAGGTTTTTCACCCTGCTTTTCCGGGCAAGAAGCATAAACTGCTTTACTACCCTTCGGTGTAGCGCGTAGATGCAGATTAAGTTGTTTCACGCTTCTGAATTTTCCGTGCCTTACTTTACATGTAAATGAATGGGAATAGTATTACTTACTTTTGGAGCAGATTTCTACAAACTAAGTGAATATATCCGATAAGAAAATAGTACCAAATTCCAGGTTAAATATTCTATGGAGAAGAGAATACACGTAACAATACTATCAATTTCCAGATATTTTAACACCTTTTTATTGCTTAGTATAAGGGATGAATTGCCTGTCGCATGCAAGTATGTGGATTTTCTGTCTTGTTGATGTACTGGTAATTTAGTAGGAGTATATATTTTGCTGACATTCCATGTACTATTTAAAAGTATTGCAGAAGTTCCATTGTGTTGATGTCATGTAGCCAACCCATATCAAAGAGATCAAATGACCACAACTGGGTTTTACAAACATGAACTTTCACATTGTCCTTTGTATAAAATCACATGGCTACACCATTGGCGTCACCTTTCCAACTAAAAACTACCCTCACAGTAATGAGTTACTATAGAGATTAAGGAAAGATTGACCAATATTATCCTTTCACATTGTCCTTTGTATATTTTTATTGTGCCGTAGCAACGCACGGGCATTCAGCTAGTATATATATATATAGAAACCCTATTCAGCACCCAGGGTGCAGAATAGTTATTTTGCACCCAACATATTTTTACGTTGTTAGATTGAAAAATTATGTTTTGTATACGAATAATTATGTTCATATATTCACCACAACCAAAAAATTTGACACAAAAATAAAGTTTATGTCATTATAGTGTAAAAAACACCAAAATATGTCTTTTACGTCGAATTTTTTAGGCATGTAAACAAAAAAAATTATGTCATTTCTAAATTTTATTATGTTCTTCTCGACTTACGAGTAATACAAAATTTACGTGACATAAAAATAATATACGGTTCTAAAGATAAAGGATGTCAAATAGCGCCACCATATAGAAACCCTATTCAACACCCTACGTATACTATCTTTCTAGAATTTTGAGAAAGGGAAGAAAAGCACCTGCTGGATGCAACTGGAACATCAATATACGGTAACTTCAGTGTGCCCATTTCAATGCTTCCATCATATTTTTCACTGCCATCCTACAGAAAAGGAAAGTAAGGTCAAAATCGAAAGGGACCAATAGCCTAAGCACACTGCCAATGCTCCCCAACCACTGCACCTCACCACATTTATTAACATCCTCCAATGTGTGCAGCTTCTCATCAGTGTATCAAGAAAACTAGAGCACAAAAGGTTTAAGTAATCATAGCCTCTAGCCCAAAAACGCCCTGAAATTTCAAGAAAACCATAAATATCTCACCCCATGTGCAAACCAGCGATAGAAATTCATAAACAGATAGAAGAAGCAAGAACCAAAAAAGAAAAGAAATAGAATGAATCTCACCTGCGCTAGATGCTCCGTGCTGCAGTGAGCCACCCTCCAGCAACCATTGGAGAAGCGGAGGTACGGTCACAGTTGGACCTCATCCTGCGATATTGGACTCACATATCACTTATGAGACATTCGTTCGTTCCGCAAATTAATATATAGCTGCTCCGATCATACATAAACAAAAAGGCATTTGGGAACAAGGAAAATGGACTCAAAGTATCTACACGCCAACTGCAAGTAAGGAAAGAAACAAAACAGCACTGCAGTAATTTATCCAGACTAAAGTAACAAAAAATCATACATAAGAGCATATTTCAGATCCCACACGGTGGAACTAACCGAGATTTCAATAGCCGCCGGTGCACGCTAGCATGAATAGCTGCAGCTATCTCCAAAAAAAATATTAATAAACATACATTCAACATCTTTCCTGGTAACATAAAGAAATGCAATAACGCTGTACCTGTCAGTATTTGACGTTCTCATTAGATGCCACTTTCAACCTGATGTGAAAAATACCATGAAAATACCTGAAATGACAAAATACCATAAAAATAATATAAGACTTCCATGGCTTCTTTTCAGTGGAAATCAACGGCAAAGGACGTCCATAGTAGTTTACCTATGCAAAAGACGAGGTCGCGCGGCAACCTAATTATTCATTCTTCCCATATCCCTGCAAAAAATGAAAAAATGAAATTGGCAAATTGAATAGACCTAAAATTTCAGAAACAAATACACTGAACTCATTCTTGAAAGGACCATCATATTTAGCATAATTAGCTACTGTTAATAAATTCCAAACTACATATCCAAATCTTAAATCATAATAATTCAGGTCTGCATCTGTACAATTAAAAATAAATTCGTTGCAAAGTAGATGAGTTATAGCTTCTCGGCGATGTTACAAACCATAATTGTTTGAGCATTACGACAGTCAGCGGCCATGCTTACATGAGTACTCAAGTGGTACCCACTATTTAGAATCATTCCAGGACCGAGGAAAAAATCACTTGCATCATTAATGACAAGGATAACTGAAGACATGGGTACGAATTTATTTGAGAAAAAAATGATTTTAGACTACATTAAAAAAACACATGGAGATAATCAAAGGAAACACCTTCGGCGGCAAAACGGCTCACCTTGGCTAAAGGTATTTTGGGAGTCTCTATATTGTTGCATTACTTTAATGCCATGGACGCCGATGAGTGGTGGGGTTGGAGGAGATGGATCCCTGCAGCCTCCCATATCTTCATTGCATAATTATAATTCAATATCTTCTAGTTTTGGACACAATAAATCAATAATTCACATGAGGAAATCAAATAGAGTGGGTATTCACCTAGAGCTTGCATGTTCAAGCATTACATGGATTAATGCTCTGGTGCGGCCTTGTTGGACTATTCTCAAACACCTCACCTTCTAGGCAAAAACAAAGATATGTGGGCATTAAACACACACACACACACAACTATATAGGATGGAGATCAAGAGGAAGGAGAGGAAAACTACCCCAGTTCGTTGTCCCTGTTCATTAGCACAAGATCCTTCATTGAACGCGAAAGAGGATGAAGAAGAGGAGCAGCGGTGGCCCGTAGCTCGGCCAGACAGCCGCTAGCTGTGAACGACAGAGATGGCCAGGCACGGAAAGCAGAGGAGCACGAACCTGCATCTCCCTGGAACCTCCGATGTCTGGACGTGCCAGCGCCTGCCATGCTACTCCTATAGCAGGTCGCCCTTGCTTCCCGGCGAGGGGATATGGGACGGCGGCCATGGAGGCGCGTGCAGTAGAGGCAGCACGGGGGTAGCAAGAAAGAGGAGGAGAGGCGGGGGTGACGAGGTTTAATCTCGTCAATGCCCATTGTTATGAGCTTGGGTTTTGGAGAAGATGGGGGTGCTGGAGATCGCGAAACAGTTAACAGACAAGCAACCAGGGGACACGGGATTTACCTAGGTTCAGGACCCCGGAGGGAAAACCCTACTCCTGCTTGTCTACTCTTGATTACGGCGGAACCGAAAGTTACAGGGGTATGCAGATGCAATCTGGCGTGGAGGTGTGTATGCGGTGGTATGAGAGAGGTCTAGATCGTGCCTCGTAGCCTTTATATAGAGATAGGCAGGTCCGGGCATAGATCGAGTCGGTTACAGGTTTAGGGTTTGCCCCCTTTGAATATTCTATTTGTTCTGGTCTTGCTCTCCAAGGATCCGAAGACGTCATGGGATTGGGCCACCCGAAAATCTTCATGGGCCGCGTATATTCTCGTGGGCCTTCCTTGGGCTGGACTAGGTATGCTGATGTCATGTACCCGTAGGGTATAACCATGTCAGGGGGAGGAGTGGAAGCGAGAGGGGTGTTGCTGGATCTTGGCGAGGCGGGGACGTGGTGCTCGGCCTGCGGAAGAGATGGGGACGGGAGGGGAGGAAGCGACTGAGGAGGAAGCGCCGGCCAGCGGAGGCGAGGGTGTGGTGACGTGCGGATGGGAAGAGGAGGCGTGCGGGGCAGGGAGAGTGCGGGTGGTCACGGTGATTGGGGAGTTAGGTTCTTTTTCCCCGCATGGGGATTCGTCAGGTGCCCCTGTGCCCATTGGTCCCCCGACTAAATCGCCACAGAAGGGAAAATCACATGCTAACAAGCGGGCCCAAAAACAGTTAGCAGAGTAGCATAGCACTGTCAAAGGCATCGGTGTGAAACCATGTGTGTCCGCAACAAACCAAACGACGAGGGAAAAAGAGGCAAAGAAGCAGTGGACGCACCAGATGCTCTCTGTGAGGTCGATCGGACGGCCAAGAATGCCTAATCTTTGTGGAGCTGGTTGGCACTACTAGGAAAATAGCTATAGGTAATCAGCACATCCGTGGCTCACATGGTTGAAGTGTCCCACGGCTAAAACAGGCGTGGCTCACCTATGGGTAGTGCCCTACTAGTAACTAGAACAACCGTGGCGCACATGGTCATAGTGCGCCACAGATATGTGTGGGCCAGGGCCCTGCTGGCCGCATGCCAGATAACCGTAGCGCACTTAGGGTTGGTGCGCTACGCTTGTTAGTGTTAACCGTGGCGCACATGGGTGGGGTGCTCTACGCCTAAGCGCATGCCCCTCTGCTCTGTAAACGGTCAGACACATATGTGGCGCACTGTGGCATGTGCGCCACGGTTGTTATTATTCCATGTGGCGCACTGGGGCCACGTGCGCCACGGATGTGTCGACCCTTTTTTTTTGGCAGCTCCACTTTGTGCACATGTGTGATCATCCACCACCCCACACTTCACTTTCCCCTTCTTCTTCCTCCTTAGATCTAGTCGGGATCCTTCTCCTTCCCACCTCAATTTCTCCACTCATTCACCATTTTTAGCATGTAGAACTTGTCTTGGATGTTACATACGTAATAGAGGAAGCTCTGCGGTCTCTCATCTCCTTCTCCGGTCTCGCGCGCACCTCTCCTTTCCATCTTCTCGCGATCGGTCTCTCATCTCAGTAAGTTGTCCATGTAAGGATGTGTTCATGTGTATATGGATGATATGCTCATATGTATATAGATGATCGATGCTCATGGTGTGTGTATGGAGAGGATCGATGGTCATGTGTGTGTATATATATGGAGAGTATCGATGCTCATATGCATGTGTGTATGGAGAGGATAATGATATGTTCATGTGTATATGGATCGGTCTCTCTCTTGTGTTTGTGTGTGAACAAGTTGCCATTTGTTTTGCCAAAATGTTGATGTATTTCCATTTTGGAAAGACTTTGGCATTTCGCAAAGGTCCTAATTTTAGGATAGGTCATGCCGAAATTTTCTATCAACCATTGCATGCATGCATTCATTATGTGGTTCTAATAGACTTCTAATTGTACTATGTACACCGTGCAGGCAAAAATGGTCCGCATAATGAGCGAAGGCATTGTGGCTAGATTTTTGAAATGTGCGACGGCGACATGATACGAAATAACAAGACGGATATAAGATGTTCGTGCAGAAGATGCAAACTCAACTGGGTGATCGACCCAGATTCCGGGAATCTGCAGGCGCACCTGCTCCGCCATGGTTTCATGGATGGATACACTCGTTGGATAAGCGATGACGAAGACGATGGAGACGGTGAAGGTGGGCAACATGACGATGATCATCATGGCGAGGACGGGCGGGATGATGAAGAGTCTCCTGGTGAAGGTGCGGAAGCAGACCGGGATGATGATGATCTAGATGTCGGAGGAGCAGACGACGATGGAACAACGTCAGGTTGGGTGCGGGACCCTTATGTGCAAGAGCTGCTTCTCAAGCAGACGAGTAACGCCAGGGCTTCATGGGTATCCGGAAGGAGCTTCACGGAGGACGCACTACTCCTGATGATCAGGAAGATGACGATGATCATGAGTCGGAGACGACACAAGGTCGTCGGAAGGGTAAAAAGTTCAAGAAGAACGAATATTACTGCCCTCCTTCTTGCTTCACTCTAAGCCAGGATGAGATCAAATAGTTTTTCAAGTGCCTTCTAGGAGTCAAATTTCCTTACGGCTACGCGGGCAAGATAAGCAGATACCTAGACGAGGCGAAGAAGAGGTTCAGTGGCATGAAGTCTCACGACTGTGTCGTGCTAATGACGCAGGTACTTCCGGTTGCACTAAGAGGGATAATGGACGAGCACGTCCGTGAAAAGTTATTTGGCCTCTGCAAGTTTTTCGACGTCATCTCTAGGAAGTCGATTGGCGTGAATCAGCTCGGGAGGCTACATGAGGATATCGTGGTGATAATATGTGAGCTTGAGGTCTACTTCTCACCCGCATTCTTCGACATTATGGTGCATCTGCTGGTCCATGTCGTGGAGGACATCATCCAACTCGGGCCGATGTTCCTCCGCAGCATGATGGTGTTCGAAAGGATGAGCGGACACATCAAAGGATACGTTCGCAACAGGTCCCGTCCAGATGGAAGCATAGCCAAGGGCTTTCTGGCCGAAGAGTGCATCTCTTTCTGCACGAATTATCTAGACATCGAGAACACTGTCGGTCTTCCCGTCAACAGGCACCTTGGCAAGCTCGACGGATCTGGTCACCGAGAGGGTCGTCGCATACTGCATGCAGACTTCGATTTTTGACGCGCAGACTTTGATCAAGCAAACCTCGTCGTGCTACAGCATTTAGAACTGGTCGATCCTTGGGTACATAAGCACAAAAGGTTAATCGAGAAGAAGTACAGTGATCGGGACATACAGAGGACGCAGGGAGAAATAATCAAAGAGCACAACTCAGATTTCACGCATTGGTTTAGGCAGACGCTCCTTGATAATCCCCCGCGATCAGCTTCTTCTGACACGGAAAATATCATATTCACCTTGTCGCAGGGACCGATGCAAAACCTGGTGACCTATCAGGCGTATGATATCAATGGCTACACATTCTACACGAAGGAAAAGAACAACAAGTGTGATTATCAGAACTCAGGCGTAACATCGGAATTCTACACTGATGACAACGTGAAGGAAAGATTCTACGGAAGAATCGAGGAGATCTGGGAGCTCGACTACTGTGGAGAAAAGGTGCCGATGTTCCGTGTCAGATGGGCAAAGAGCGTTGAAAGAGAAGACCGGTATTTCACAACCATGGTTATACCCGAAGCAGCCAAATCCAAGGCCGCCGGTGTGAACGTGGCCGCGAAAAATGAACCGTGGGTACTGGCTACCAAAGTGGACCAATGTTTTTTCATTACCGACCCGACAAAGCCTAGCTGTGTTGTCGTGAGGAGAGGAAAAAGAAACATCATCGGAATGGATGGAGTCGCCAACGAGCAAGACTTCGACCAATACGGCGATCCAAAGATTGAAGATGACGACGACTACGATGCAGCAACATACATCACAAGAAGAAAAAGGACAACCCTACCCAAAAAAGTTAGCCCGTTCGAAAGAAGAAACATTAAAGTGCCGGGGCTAAATTATTCAACCATGACAAAAGAAGGGAAAAAAGATTGTAAAACGCTAGCTCAAAAAATATTGTAAAACGCGTGGTTGGAAAAGATTATAAAGTGCGGGTGGTCGAGTAGGGCCGTGCCCGATTCATATTATTATGGACAAAGTATTATGAAATTTAGTTATACTTTGAATCATATTATTTGTACCACTTTTATGACATATGTTATCACTTTTGGGTATTTTTGGAACATTTAAAAGTATTTATAAAATAAAAACAAAACAAATATGGCATATATTATCACTTTTGGGCATTTTTGGAACATTTAAAAGTATTTTTAAAATAAAAATAAAAAGGGGGCACCAGGATTCGAACCTAGGTGCTTAGAAGTTTAGAATAGAGAAGTGAGCAGAACCAGTGGGATAGGGTAGTGAATCTATTAGATAGTGGGACGGCTCTTTTCTTATACAGTTGCTAGAGGAGATAGGCGTAGCGCACTCTGGCATAGTGCTCTACGGATATCTGTAGCGCACTATGCCAGAGTGCGCTATGCCTATCTTTGCCTTATCCACGTGCGCGCAGGCACGTCCCTCATCCCCATTCAACCGCGCCCACCCATCTCGCTCGAGCCCCCGCCGCCGCTGTCGATCCGCCGCTGCCAATCCGTCGCCACCACCGCATCCCAGGAGGCCCGCGCCGCTGCCAATCCGCCGCCACCGCATCCCAGGAGGAGGAGGCCGCCACGCCAGGAGGAGGTGGAGGCCGCCTTGCCCGCGCGCTCGTTCCGTGGAGGAGGAGGTCGCAGTTGCTGTGCAGTCCATGAGGAGGAGGTCGCAGTCGCCACGCCAGGAGGAGGAGGTCGCAGTCTCCACGCCAGGAGGAGGGGGTCGTGCTCGTTCCGTGGAGGAGGAGGTCGCAGTCGCCGCGCAGTCCGTGAAGGAGAAGGCCCTCATCGTCCGCACGCTCGTCGTTGTCCTTGTCTCGGAGGTGAGCATCGCCCTCACCCCTCTCCCCCTCTCTCCCCTCTCGCTGCATCCATTCACTTAGGGGTTCAAAGTTAGGGTTAGGGTTCAGTTAGGAAATGTTCGGTTAGGAAATGTTCAGATTTTCTTAGGATTCAGAGTAGGGTTCAGTTAGGAAATGCTCAGAGTAGGAAATGTTCTTAGGAAATTCAGTTAGGAAATGTTCAGAGTAGGAAATTCAGATTAGGAAATGTTAATCAGTTAGGAAATTCAGATTAGGAAATTTAGAGTAGGAAATTCAAATTAGGAAATTCAGTGTGGATGCTTAGGAAATAATGATGATGACCAGTTCTGAGTCATCATCAACATCTGTAGTATTTGCACTGTGTCATGCCAGAAGCAGCACACCTTTATCCTTGATAGGTTGACCAGTTCTGAGTCCTGAAACTTGCTGTTAAGGGCTGATCGATTTTTGAAGAGGAGAGTGTGAAATCCTGTTAACTTGTATCCTTGGTTAGAGTGAAATTTGTCATCCACATGCACCTATTGCCATTCCAGAGTGTGAAACTGCTGCTGCAGTGGGGTGGTGGTGAGTACTAGAGTTTACATATTCCAGCCCATGTCAGATAATATGCTTGCAGCAAATTCCAAGTTTTTGATTTGTGTTAGTCAATTTTAGGAATTTGCAGATAACCTGGACATTGATGCTAGGTGGGCATAATTTGTTGTAACATCTCAAATTATATCTTTTCCTAATCTGATTACGAAATGTTAATCCTGTGTGGATGCTTCTGAGATGAACATTATGCCTGTGTGGCATACACCAACTGGTAGCATGTTAGCATGTTGACCAAATTTGTTCTAGCTATCTCTCTTTAGCATTTTGGGTCTACAAGCCAACATGTATATGAAAACAATGCATTTCTGTAATTCATTTATCACCAGCAGCTTTGACCTGACAAACAAAGAAAAAACCCTGTCCATGTGAGTGATTTGTGGAGATAAGATGTTGTTATTGCTGTAGAGGAGGAAATTTTTGCACATGTTGCTGCTGTTATTGTTGTTATTGTTGTAGCTATGCATGCTGCTGTTGTTGCTGTGCAGTGTTGTTGTTATTGTTGTAGCTATGTATACATTGCTTTTTTTACTGCTGTGAATCTCCTATGCAACATATCAGTTTTGAAATGGCAAGTCCATGATGTAGGTGTATGATCTGTATGCAGGTTCTCGTATGAAATGAGTCCCAATTTTTGCCGGAATGTTGATTAACTTCTGTTTCGGCAGAAATCGGGCACTCCTAGTTTAAGAAAATTAGCAAAGGTCATGCCGGATTTTTCCGTGCATTTAACCAATTATTTGTTTTTTATTAGTGCAAAGATGTGTGACAACGACGAGGCTGGATGTTCTAAGCGCATCAGCGCTGAAGGAGAACTCAGACCTCCGAATAAACAATTGACATTCTGGGAGGCGGCCCAGCGGCTAGAAGACGATGAAGAATACCATCCTTCGGAGAGCGAGGATGATGAGATGGAAGACGCGGAGGAAGAAGCCGAAGGAACGGCGGGTGATGAAACCACTGATGGCGGCGAGGGCACAAGGAGTGGTAGCAATCCTCCTAAGAAGAAGAAGAAGCCGAAGGAATGGCGCCCGAACACGATCGACACCGTCAGGGAGGAAATTACCGAAGTGAGCCCATCAGGGGTTCCTTTTGAGCCCGTCATCAAAGGGTACGGTGGGCAAGTGGCGGCGATCACCCGGAAAACCATCTCGATCAACACCGAGAATCTCCGGCATAAAGATAATGGCCACTTGCGCACACTCCTCTTCGAGAATCTGCACGCAAGATACAAGTTCCCCGCTAAGTATCAAAACACAAATTATAATGGGACAAGGCAAGGCGTCCTCCCGTTCCCTAAGCTGAGCCAGAAGGCTTGATGTTGGTCTAGTTGTAGTTACAAACTATAGATGACCTTTGTGTGTGTGTGGACAAGTGTACATGCTACTACTTATCTTATTAGGTTTATGAATCATCGCTTATTTCTTTTGCTTATTATTATTATTTATCAATCAATGCTTGGTTTTTTTGCTTACTCTTTGGTCCTTTGCTCACTTTGGTCCTTTTTTCCTTACTCTTTTTTCGAGAATAATGCCGATGATTGAAATGTCGTGGCACACTATATATGTGAATGTGCTACGACGGGATTGTGAGCCTTGTGATATGCACAAGTCCAGGTCTTGTGCATCCTACTCGGATCACGGTTCCATCGTAGCATATTCCTGTGTCCAATGACCTATGTATATATATGAGGCATTCTTTTCGAGTTACTTTGGTCTTTTTCGAGAATAATGCCAATGATTGAAATGTCATGGAACACTATATATGTGAATGTGCTACGACGGGATAGTTAGCCTTGTGATATGCATAAGTCTAGGTGTTGTACATCCTACTTGGCTAACTGTTCCGTCGTAGCATATTCCTGTGTCCAACGACCTAGCTAGTTATATATGAGGCATTCTTTTTGAGTTACTTTGGTCTTTTTCGAGAATAATGCCGATGATTGAAATGTCGTGGCATACTATATATCTGAATGTGCTGCGATGGGATTGTCCGTCTTGTGCTATGCACAAGTCCAGGTGTTGTGCATCCTACTTGGCGGACAGTTGCATCGTAGCATATTCCTGTGTCGAACAACCTAGTTATATATGAGGCATGCTTTTTGAGTTTGGTCTTTTTGATTTAGGAGTACTTTCTATAAGTGTATCTTCATATGCGAATTTAATTATACATGTTTTTTTTTCAATCACCGGTTAATTATTATTGTCAACTTGTAGATGACGTGGTACGTCGTGTACAAGGGACGGGTTCCTGAGTCTACGATGATTGGGAAGACTGTCGGAGACAGGTGCACCGTTTCAGCAGTAATAGCTACAAAGGGTACAACACTATGGCAGAGGCGGAAGCTAGATACACGCGCTATCTAGCGGGAGTTATAACGAGGAACCGGATGAAGACCTACACCTTCGTCGCGGTGATTATGCTTATCTTCTTTGGTTGTTTATCCCGCGTTTGTGTCTAGCTAGTTTAGATGTCTAGGCGAGCTTCCGAGCTCTATCTTGTTCGAGGCACATGTATTCACATGTCACCAACTACTTTGTAACTTGATCGAAACAATGTATAACTTATGTATTCATGTATGAGACTTATCTATATGTATTTGTTTCAATCTTGTTTTGCGAATTGTGTATTTATATATATAACTGTATATATTATATCTGCCTATAATTTTGTATATAATCTTTATTGTATATCATCTGGCCTGAAATTAAAAAAAAATAGACACCCGTGGCGCACATGGCACAGCTTCTGTGGCGCACTAAGCGCACATGCGCAGGCTAGTGGCGCACTACAACGTGTGTCACAGAAGATCGAAGGCGTAGCGCACCTGCCCACATATCCGTGGCGCACTGGCATGTGTGCCACGGATATCTCGACATAACCGTGGCGCACCAGGCAGTGCGCCACGGCTAGGAGATAGCCGTAGCGCAATGCCCGTGGCGCACCCCTAGTGCGCCACAGTTGATGTTTACAGGTGCGCCACAGACGACCGTTTTCCTAGTAGTGTGGGGCTTGCCCCTATTATACCTTTATAGATGCAAAACTGAATAGGAGCTCTCGGTTATTTGCACATGTGTGGTGCATCTTTGCTTTTCTGAAGTGGTCATGGTGCTGCTAGGTAAAATAATAAAAACATTCTGTAGTCTAAAATATTAGCTTCTCTTTTTTATATAGCACAAATGCCGGACAATCACAAGTACAAAAAGAAATAAAAAATAACCAAGACAAAATTTAAGAGCAAGTGGAACTAAATTTTAATATTGTTAGGTCAAAACAAATGACTATACTGGAACACAATTCTACACCAAATGGAACAAATAGCATTAGGAATAAGTCGCCACTACACACCGAACAAAAATTTTAGAATAAAGGAAGCACAAATTTAGTGTTTGGAACAAATCACGATTTCTCGCGGAATAAAACTATGGACCAGTTGGAATACAAATTTAGTTTCATTCTCGAGAACAAAATAACTTTTACAAAAGCACAACAAAAATGGACGATGGGCTTAGAGCACATGGAACAAATCAACTAGGAAAAGTACAAGATGGTAAAAATTATTTCCTTAGAAAAAACGGATACGATGAAAACATGACATTTTAGATCACATAACATAAATATGAGTACATTTGGAACACAAAATTAGGGGCTAAGGATCATGGAATAAAATTTAGTTCCCGGAAAACAAGATGCTAGACAAACATAAACAAAACTCTACCTATGCCATAGAAAAATTACGAGTACACGAGGGACGAGTACACGAGGGACGTAGATTTAGCGCCTGAGGACAATGGAACAAATTTTTTACTTATGAGGGAAAAAATTGCTTGATAAGTTGGAACAAAAACCTTACCAATTGTGTAACAAATTACGAGTATATGTGGGACACAAATTTTGCACGGAGGACTATAGAACAATTTTTTTTACTTATTCACTAGTAGAAAATAGGCCATCCGTTCGTGCCCCCTCAGAGCATTAGTCCCGGTTGCGCCACCAACCGGGACTAATGCTGGCACGCGTCCCGGTTCGAGCGGGCACGGGGCCCGGAGGCATGCGTCCCGGTTGGTAAGGGGGCATGCGTCC
Source organism: Avena sativa (assembly GCA_916181665.1). Lineage (NCBI taxonomy): Eukaryota > Viridiplantae > Streptophyta > Magnoliopsida > Poales > Poaceae > Avena > Avena sativa. Next base: position 25,595,680 of record OV702286.1, on the reverse strand, counting down.
CGGTTGGAGCCACCAACCGGGACTGAAGGTTTAGCCACAACCACGTGGCGTGGCACACACCTTTAGTCCCGGTTGGTGGCTCCAACCGGGACGTATGCTCCTGCCCTCTATAAATGCAACGCCCTAGCCCCCTCTGCCTCCACTCTGTTTTTTCTCTTGGTGGAAGGTGTGAGGGGTGTGCTAGTTTTTTCTCCCCTATGTATGCATTCAAGGTGTTTGATGAAATGTTTGAGTGAATAATCCCATTCAATTTCTCATAGAACAAAAATATAGAAGGTGTCCGAGACGCACTTGAGCTTTCTCCTCTTTATTTCCCTCGATCGAGGTTAGCAATCTTATCTTTTCTCTATCATTGATACAATGCATATGTCGATGTGAATTGGTCATTTCACTATTTATGATGTCCTGTTTTTTGATAAACTTACTTATATGATGCAGATGAACGGTCGGGAATGGATGTACGGTGACCGGCGCGTAGCCGGGTATATGAAAGGCGTGGATAAATTTATCGATGTGGCTACGGCAAACAAAGAGAATGGTTTTATACGTTGTCCATGTGTTCAATGTCGGAACAACAAGGAGTACTCTTCCTCGAAAATCATTCGCGGCCACCTGATTATGAAAGGTTTCATGCCCAACTATAATTGCTGGACCAAGCACGGGGAAAGAGGGGTTCTGATGGAAGATGGTGAAGAAGAATATGATGATAACAACTATCATCATATGTTTCCTGAATACAGTGATACTGCAATGGAAGACAATGGAGAGGAAAGAGGTGAAGAACGGGCATCAGATGAGCCGGCTAATGAACTTGGTAGGGTCATTTCTGATGCAAAGCGAGACTGTGAAACAGAAAATAAGAAGTTGAAGTTAGAGGGCATGTTAGAAGATCACAAGAAATTGTTGTACCCAAATTGTGAAGATGGCAGCACAAAGCTCGGTACCACACTGGAATTGTTGCGATGGAAGGCAGAGTGTGGTCTAACTGACTCCTCATTTGAAAAGATGCTGAAAATAATGAAGCCGAAGTTTCCAAAACATAACGAACTTCCCGAGAGTACCTACGAAGCAAAGAAGACTCTCTGTCCTCTAGGATTAGATGTGCAAAAGATACATGCATGCATTAATGACTGCATCCTCTACCGCGGTAAGGAGTATGAGAATTTAGATAAATGCCCGGTATGCAATGCGTTGCGGTATAAGATCAGACGAGATGACCCTGGTGATGTTGAGGGAGAGCCCCTCCGGAAGAGGGTTCCTGCTAAGGTTATGTGGTATGCTCCTATAATACCAAGGTTGAAACGCATGTTCAGAAACAAAGAGCATGCCAGGTTGTTGCGATGGCACAAAGAAGACCGTAAGAAAGACGGGAAGTTGAGACACCCTGTTGATGGGTCACAGTGGAGAAAAATCGAGAGAGACTTCCCAAACTTTGCAGGTGACGCAAGGGACTTATGGTTTGGTCTAAGTACGGATGGCATGAATCCTTTTGGGGAGCAGAGCTGCAGTCACGGCACCTGGCCCGTAACTCTATGTATCTACAACCTGCCTCCTTGGTTGTGCATGAAGCGTAAGTTCATTATGATGCCAGTGCTCATCCAAGGCCCGAAGCAACCGGGCAACGACATTGATGTGTACCTTAGGCCATTAGTTGAAGAACTCTTACAGTTGTGGGGCAAACCAGGTGTACGTGCGTGGGATGAGAACAAACAGGAGCCATTTGATCTACGAGGGTTGTTATTCATAACCATCAATGATTGGCCTGCTCTTAGTAACCTTTCAGGACAGACAAACAAGGGATATAAGGCATGCACACACTGTTTAGATAAGACTGAAGGTACATATTTGCATAAATGCAAGAAGGTTGTGTACCTGGCGAATCGACGATTTCTTCCGACCAATCATCCCGTAAGAAAGAAAGGCAATCATTTCAAAGGTGAGGCAGATCACCGGAAGAAGCCTAAACTCCCTGCTGGTGATGATGTATTTGGTATGGTCAAGGACATAGAAGTAATCTTTGGAAAGGGTCCCGGCGGTCAATCAGTTCCGAACGACGTCGCTACAGGACACGCACCCATGTGGAAGAAGAAATCTATATTTTGGGAGCTTCCATATTGGAAAGTCCTGCGTGTCCGCTCTTCAATCGACGTGATGCACGTGACGAAGAATCTTTGCGTGAACCTGCTAGGATTCCTAGGCGTGTATGGGAAGACAAAAGATACACCAGAAGCACGGGAGGACCAACAAATTAAGAAAGACACAAAGAACATGCATACACATAACAAGACGGATAAAGGGCGTCACTTAAGTCGTGCTAGCTATGCTCTTACCAAAGCAGAGAAGGAAATCTTTTTTGAAGCCCTTTACAGTATCAAGGTGTAGTCGGGGCTTCTCATCTAATATAAAGGGGATAATAAATATGGCAGAGAAAAAGTTCCAAAACCTGAAGTCTCATGACTGTCACGTGATTATGACGCAGTTGCTTCCGATTGCATTGAGGGGGCTTCTACTGGAAAATGTTCGAGTACCCATTGTGAAGCTGTGTGCATTCCTCAATGCAATATCTCAGAAGGTAATCAATCCATATATTCTGCCAAGATTACAGAAGGATGTGGTACAATGTCTTGTTAGTTTTGAATTGGTGTTCCCACCATCCTTCTTCAATATTATGACGCATCTCCTGGTTCACCTAGTGGAAGAGATTGCCATTCTCGCTCTGGTATTTCTGCACAATATGTTCCCCTTTGAGAGGTTCATGGGAGTCTTAAAGAAATATGTTCATAACCGTGCTAGACCAGAAGGAAGCATCTCCAAGGGATATGGAACAGAGGAGGTCATTGAGTTTTGTGTTGACTTTATTCCTGACCTTAAGACGATTGGTGTTTCTGACTCGCGACATGAGGGAAGACTAAGTGGAAAAGGCACGCTGGGAAAGAAAGCAATGATATGTAGGGACGGGGATTCTTTCACTAAAGCACACTACACAGTTCTACATAATTCCACCTTGGCATCTCCGTATATCGAGGAACACAAGAATATTGTACGCTCCAAAAACCCGGGGAAGCCTGAATCATGGATTACAGATGAACACATGAAGTCTTTCGGTGGTTGGATGCGGACACATCTCTTGAATGACACCACTGTTGGAGATCAGCTATACTTGTTGGCCGCGTCACCATATTCTACTGTATTGAATTTCCAAGGGTACGAAATAAATGGGAATACATTCTACACGATCGCCCAAGATAAAAAGAGCACCAACCAAAATAGTGGTGTCCGCTTTGATGTAATAGACGAGAATGGACAAAAGGACACATATTATGGTTACATAGAGGAGATATGGGAACTAGACTATGGAGTCTCTTTTAAGGTCCCTTTGTTTCGCTGCAAATGGGTCAACCTGAATGGGGAAGGGGTAAAGATAGACCAGTTGTATGGAATGACAACAGTGGATCTCAACAGTCTCGGTTATAGAGATGAACCATTCGTCCTAGCCAATGATGTGTCTCAGGTTTTCTATGTGAAGGACATGTCCTCCAGACCGAAAAAAGGAAAAAATATGCAAACGAATACATCATATGATGAGCCAAAGCGTCACATAGTTCTTTCAGGGAAAAGAAACATCGTGGGAATCAAGGACAAGACAGACATGTCAGAAGATTATAATAAGTTTGATGAAATTCCGCCCTTCACAGTGAAAACTGACCCAAGCATTCCGTTAAGTAAAGAACATGCTCCATGGTTACGTCTGAAGCGATCATAAGGAAGGACATATGCCAAGAAGTTCATGCTCATATTATGTAACTCTAGTTCATGTCTTTCGCGGTTTGTGGCTTCACCGAAGGATATCTTTCGCGGTTTGTGGCTTGACCGGGACTATATATAGGGGGGCCTTTAGTCCCGGTTTTGTAGTCTCAGTTTTTAATATTAATAAATGTCTTGAGTGTTAGTCCCGTTTTGTGGCTGGACCGGGACTATAAAGAAGTTGTCCCGATTCGTACTTACCATTAAGATCTGATCTCCAAACGCGCGCGGTCACATATTAGGGAGTGCCTCTATGACCAGTTTCTTGGAGATGCCGGAGGACTGGGATCCGGCGGCATCTCCCTGAAACTGGTCGTAGTGGTGTCCCTGCTCTCGAAAACCATCTTGCAGCTTGTAACTTCTCTAACTAGATCAATACACCTGGGAGCTAACTAATTTCACATATTAGGGAGTGCCTCTATGACCAGTTTCTCGGAGATGCCGGAGGACTGGGATTCGTCGGCATCTCCCTGAAACTGGCCGTAGTGGTGTCCCTGCTCTCGAAAACCATCTTGCATCTTGTAACTTCTCTAACTAGATCAATACGCCTCGGAGCTAACTAATTTCACATATTAGGGAGTGCCTCTATGACCAGTTTCTCGGAGATGCCGGAGGACTGGGCTCCGTCGGCATCTCCCTGAAACTGGCCGTAGTGGTTTCCCTGCTCTCGAAAACCATCTTGGAGATGCCTCAAACTGGTTGGAGGACTGGACTCGCAAGGATGCCTATTTATAGTACAAGCAGCTCGGCATAGTGTCGACACTTACGAAATAATGTCGACACTCACCCCTATTATTAGTGTTGACTCGTGTTTTGTCCCGGTTGGTGTCTCCAACCGGGACTAAAGGTTCATCTTTAGTCCCGGTTGGTGACACCATCCGGGACAAGGTACACGCCGCACGACATAATGTCGACACTCACCCCTATCATTAGTGCTGCCTGGCCCAGCCTGCCGAAATCCCTCCGCGTGGTGTCGACAATGAAAATCCTGTTTCAGAATGCTACCGTCCCATTTTTAGAACAATCCGAACAATGAAAATCCTTCACAAAATGACCTATCATGTTCGAGGTTTCATGGCTATCGGTCCAAATGACCGATGTTATGTGCTGAATCACGGCATAGTTTGTGATGTTGTGCCCATATTATGCATGTGTGTGGACATTGGTATGGAGAACAATGTTGCAGGAGGAAGTTTTCCTTTTTGTCGCACGAAAAAGCCCTTTTCCATTTTCCGAGCGCTCGCCAGGCACGAGGAGGACGGCCCACCTCCTCCGAACTTCAACGAGGCCGGCCGTCGGCTGTGGTGGCGAGGCCGGACTCTCCAGAGCGTCATGGCCTACGACACGGCCGCCGACTCTAGCCCCCGCCTGCGCTACCCTCAAGTCCAGCCCACTCGTACTCAGCCTTCAAGGTTCAACTACGGCGACCCCGACGACGACAGCGACGACGGCCGCGGCGAGTACGACGACTAAAGTGGCGAGTATTACAGGTGTAGGCAGGAGCATGACTGAATCATTCCAACATTTCAAAACAAGTTCGGCCGATTGTGGCTTAATCTGGGCATGTATCTTAATTTTCAGTTCTTCTATGTAACTTTGTGTTAGTTGTGTTATGTACTTTAATTCCAGTTCTATCCTAATCAAATTTTCTTTCCGCCCATTATTTTAAGTCTTTTTTTCTACCCATTAATATATAAAAAATATAAGTTAATTCAAATCCAAATTAAAAACAAAAAATGGTTTTGAATTACTTATTCAAATCCAAACACTTTTTATGTTTAAAGTTTTTCTAAATTCCAAATTAATATTAAAAAATATAAGTTAATTCATTTTTAATTGTAAATGGTTCATATTTCAAATGGTTTCAAAACAGAAAATGGTTTTGAATTATTTATTCAAATCCAAACACTTTTTATTTTTTTGAAGTTTTTCTAAATTCCAAATTAATATTCAAAAAATATAAGTTAATTCATTTTTAATTTTAAATGGTTTATAGTTTAAATGGTTACATTAATTATTTTTAAAAACAGAAAATGGTTTTGAATTATTATTCAAATTCAAACAGTTTTTATGTTTAAAGTTTTTCTAAATTCCAAATTAATATTCAAAAAATATAAGTTAATTAATTTTTTATTTTAAATGGTTCATATTTTAAATGGTTACATTAATTATTTTTTAAAAACAAAATATGGTTTTGAATTATTTATTCAAATCCAAACACTTTTTATGTTTAAAGTTTTTCTAAATTCCAAATTAATATTCAAAAAATATAAGTTAATTCATTTTTAATTTTAAATGGTTCATATTTTAAATGGTTACATTAATTATTTTTTAAAAATAGAAAATGGTTTTGAATTAGTTATTCAAATCCAAACACTTTTTATGTCTAAAGTTTTTCTAAATTCCAAATTAATATTCAAAAAATATAAGTTAATTCATTTTTAATTTTAAATGGTTCATAGTTTAAATGGTTACATTAATTATTTTTAAAAACAGAAAATGCTTTCAAATTAGTTATTCAAATTCAAACACTTTTTATGCTTAAAGTTTTTCTAAATTCCAAAGTAATTATCATTTAAAAAACATTACAAATTTAAACCCCAAAATAAAAAATAAGGCAGGAACAGTGAGAAAATTCCTGAAAAAATTTGAAAACAGGGTCATATGTCCCGGTTGGAGCCACCAACCGGGACTAAAGACCCCTGCGCGCGCCAACCCTTGGTCTGCTGAAAAAATTGGAGTATACGTCCTGGTTAGTGGCTCCAACCGGGACGTATGACCCTTTAGTACCGGTTGGAGCTACCAACCGGGACAAAAGGCCCTTCGGTTAATAACTGGGTGCCCCTCCTCTTCTTCCCCATCTCACAATCTTCTCGCGCACAGGACTGAAGGGACGCTGTCAGGCAGCCCCGCCGCCCTGCACGCCCTACCGGCCGCCGCCGCTGCTCCGCCTCCTCGCTAGGAACCTCCTCACTGAAGCTCGCTTGCAGTCTTGCTCTCTCCCGCCGGAATCGAGCACGTCCTCTTCGTCACCAACGCCGGCCGCCGTCGCCATTCACGCCGTTCAGGACCTCCCCGCGCTTCCCCGTCACTACCTTGAGCACCAGGGTGAGCACGCGGATCTCGCCGACCTTTTTTCCCTCTCTTCCTTGCTCTGTAGTCCCCGCTCGCCGACGACCTGCAAGCGCCGCCGCCGCTGCTCTCCGTGCGCCATGCTCCGGTGACCAATCCGAAGCGGCGCCGCTGCCTTTTGGCTCAACGCAACCGCGTGAGTCCAGCGCGCTAGCCCATGCAGCCCCGCTCACCTCCTAGCGCCGACCCGCGCCGCCGTCTGGCCCGTTGGCCGGCGAGCCGACGTGGCGTCCGTGTGGCGTCCACGTGTTGCCTGCGTGGTCCAGGCCCACTCGTCAGCCTCTCTGGCTAGATACTGCCTCGGTGAGAAATAACCAACCAGCCCCCCCGGTCCCTCTTGCTTGCGAGTCCGCTGAGGTGGCCATGGGGCCCCTCTGTCAGTCACTGTGGCTAGGTATGCCTGCGGTGTAAAAAGTTTAACCAGCCTTTAATAATTTCAGAAATAATTATAATCTTATAAATTCAATAAATTTTAATCTATAAGTCAGAAAAATATGAATAATATATCAAAATGTTCAGAAAAATGAAACCTAGCTATCTAAGCTATAATCATGCATTGTTTAACAACTTAAATGACAAGTTTAATTAGAAGAACAAATCCACCCCTCTCATGTGTTCTGGAGTTTCTCTGAGTTAGGGTTTTCACCCCTCGGAACCCCGATTAATTGTAGAGCATGCTTTAGGGTTACATTTCAATGCAATTCAACTTGTAATATCATCATACTTGCTTGAGCATTGCATCGATGCCATCTGTTGATTGTTTCCCTTTCTTTCCGGTGTTTGGTTCTTCCCGGTAGAATACGATATCGAGATCGAGATCGAAGGCAGAGATCAACACCGTCGAAGCTCAAAGACAAATACTTGACCAACTGTAATCAAGTCAAGTACAAGGATCCTGCAGCTCTACTTTCGGCTATCAACAGGCAAAGGCAAGCATAGCCCTACCATGATATAATCCTATGATTTCGAAAGCATTTCAATTCTTGCCATGATGCATACAATTCTACCGTGGTCTTTTATCGATAGATAGAGTGTCCTATATATTATCATATTTTGTATTTGTATATGTATATGTATATGTATATGTATATGTATATGTATTTGTATATGTATATGTATATGTATATTATCATATTTTGTATTTGTATATGATATTAGTTGTCATAAACCCTATTTGAATCGATGTTGCACCTAGGGTTAGCCGGTGTGTCCTCGCCAGGGCATCCCGAACCCGAGGGTTGATTGATTGCCGCCTTTCTTTCCGGTATTGGTTCTTCGCTTTATACACGACGCGCCTATTGTAATAAATTGTTTTATAATTCTAGAAAATGATTAAATATTGTTAGGGTTAGGGTTTCCCCCTCGGAACCCCGTTTAAATTGCCAAGCAAGTTTTAGGGTTTCATTTCAATGCAATTCAACTTGTCATATCATCATCCTTGTTTGAGCATTCGGCCTATCCCTCCTCCCCGACCGCCACAGCGCCTCCGTCTTCGTCCATCGCTACGCGTTCCAGCCGCCCCTTCCCTTTTAGTGTGTATGTATATATTGTGTATGTATATATATTTATTATTGTGTATGTATATATTAGGGTTTCTCTGAATTAGGGTTTATCCGTTTTGACTTATCCGGTTTTCCACCTATGCAGAAAATATGGATCCACATGTCAGAGACGAAGAAAAGGAAGAGTTGATCCAAGGTGTGATCCACGGGGAAGAAAATTTAGATGTATCGACGTTTCTGAACAACTCCGGTGAGGGTGATCCTCTTTTTGCCGGAATAGACGACTTGTTTGAGGTTGAAGGTGTTGCCTTCCGCGAGGGAGAAGGCGATGCCTTGTGTAATCGAGAAGACGACCGCTCCGGCGAGGTGCATGTAATATAATTAATTCATTAATTAATCATCTGCTATCTATATAGAAATAGTAACGACGATCTTTCTTCTTTTAGCCCTCCGGATCGAACAAATCTACTGAAAAGAGCAGACGAGGCCCAACCAAAAAGTTGCAAGACCATGAGAGGTTCAGGATCGAAGATGTCGCTGAAGACGGCAAACCGACGGCTCCCGAAGTTGTCGCAAACAAATTTGTGGCACAATGCGGAGAATCGTTAGGGACTTAATCCCGATCACCATTAGAAATTGGAATAGGCCTGCTAATGTGGATGAAGAGGGAACATGTTTATTTGTCCCTAACCACGCCAAAGATTTACTGTGGAAGAGGCTCATGGTTAATTTCAAACTACCGAAGATAGAGCTGGATCCAAATGCGGAGGATCCAGTTGAGGACGCCTTAGAACATGGGAGAGCCATGGAGGCTAAGGTCAGGGAGTGGGATTTGAAGAAGATGGCCCAGTGTTTCACCAACTGGAACAAAAGATTGCACCATGACTATGTCGTGAAAGAGAAGACTCCCGATTTCAAGAATATTCAGTTTGAGAAGATAAAACCATTCTGGGCTGAGTTTGTGGAATACAAGAAATCAGAAAAAGCTAAGAAAATGTCTGCAACGAATAAGCTGAATGCTGCTAACAAGAAGTATCACCATACTATGGGACAAGGTGGCTACAGGGCTGGCATTCCTAAGTGGGAGAAACTTGAGAATGAACTGCGTGCTAAAAAGATCACCCCAGAGACAGACGATTGGGTAGAACGTGCAAGGAATTGGTTTTACGGGCATGGGGGCACGTTGGACTCGGAAGGGAGGTGTATATATAACATACGACATCAAGAAGACCCCTTGCCAATCAAGAGGATGAGAAAAGCAGTAAAGGCTATTAAAGATGGGGACTTCATTCCCGATAGAGATAATGATGAGCTCACACTCGCCCTTGGAAATAAGGAACATGATGGACGAACACGAGGCACAAGAGGCTCCCAACCATGGAGGACTGGGTTTCCCGAAGAGAGGAAGAAATATCCTGATAGAAGCCGTCAGAGGAGAAAGGACAGGGCGGAAGTTGAAACAGATATTCAGAAAGAGTAAATGCGTATAATTGAAGAACGAATAAAGCAACAACAAGATGAAATTAACGTACTTAAAGAGCAAAGTACTACCGGCCCATCTCAGCAGCACACTGCATTTGATGCTACCGGCCTATCGAATAATCGAAAAAGCAGTGTGGCTTCCACCGAGGTCCCGGGTGATGACAATGGCGATGCCGATGGTGCACCGACGATGGCTCCTGTTGGCTACCCAGTGGATGATATCACAGAGATGACACACTGCGAGCTACATGTCAAAGTTGTGAACATATCAATGAAGGTGGCGGTCGGCTATGCCTTACCAATTGGACCCACACCAACTTACCACTGTCGTCCGGTTCCAGAGGGCTACGCTGTTGTCCGGGTGGATGAAATCATGCCCACCTTTGAAGTTTTGGATCTTCACTACCCTGCAGGTGAAGGGGATGTGACTGTACTGGGAGACGCAACAAACATCACCATTCTATGGTCGAAGGAATGTATCGTGCTTCAAAATCACACGCCAAGGCCATCTTCGCCGCCGCCTCACCCGTCTCCAGCGAGGTCGTCGCCGCCGCGGCAGCCGTCTTCGTCGCCTCACCCGGCTCCGTCGCATCACCAATCTCCGGCGCAGCCATCGCCGCGGGAGCCATCGCCGGCGCCTCAGGATAAAAAGCGTAAGCGTACCGCTACTCTGCGTCGTGGTAAGCGATCGCCGAAACGTAAACAAGAGTCTCTTCCAAAAGTACCAAAGGTTCCTCCCAAGAGAGCTTATGACTGTACTGAAGAGGAGACTACGGCGATCGTTGATACGGAAACGACAGCGTTTTTCGCTAAGCTGAGGCGGCCGAAAGAGCCAGAGTTCCCCAGCACCAAAGAAGAAAAAGCCAAAGTGTTGAAAATGCTAAAGTCTCTTCATCAACCCGAGCCAAAGCTGTCATCAGACTATGAGCGTTCTATTCTCAAGTCACATGTGGCACAAAAAGCCATGAAGAGCAGTACTGATGCAAGCGAGAATTCTGTTGCCCAGCTCGGAGAACAAGCAAAACAATCTTGCGCCCCTCTCAAGGTGATTTCCCAAACCAATGTGGGGTCGAGCAAATATGGGGCCGAAGAGGAGTATGATCCAGAGGTAGTTGCACAATACGGAGAAGCTGCCGCTGCTCAAGGTATGAGTATTGCCCAGTACTTATCCCAGTTAGAGTACTTCCCTGTGAGTGAAGTATCATACAAATACCAGTACGGCAAACCTCTCGTCAAACCTGAGGAGGTAAACAATCTTCCAACAAAAATGCGAAGATTGCATAACTGGTACATGCATGCCACAAAGCCCGGGGCTAACTGGATAGTGCTGAGGGTTACAAAAAAGCATCATGGGAAAGAAAAGGATGACATGATATCCATTGAATTTGATGAACTATTTCAATTATTCAATCAAGACGTCTTGGACAAATCGATCATCAGTGCCTATTGTCTGTAAGTACTAATTCTGTAATTAATTTAGTCTCCAGCTATCTCACCTTGTTTATTGCATGTATATAATCATACTGTAATATGCAGAATGAAGATTCTCGAATGCAGCAGAGGACAAATCTATGACATTGGCTTCATTGACCCATATTGGGTTCATGAAGCTAATCTCAAAACAAGCCCCCAGGATACGGAGGATAATATAGTACACACGTTAAGGTTTTAAGAAACCAGAAGGGAAACACTTTTTGCTTACAACTTCGAGTGAGTGTTATTGTCTTCTATACACTTTCAATGTCGCTTACTCGATGTTAAGTATATAATTGATTAGTTATGCATTCGCAGCTTCCACTATATTTGTTAATCATTCAACTTGACAAAGGGCGTGTACTAGTCATGGACTCGAAACATAAACCCCTTGAGACGTGGAAGGACATGCATATGCTTCTCCAGCGGTAATTCTAATCATTACGATACTATATCGGCAATGTTCGTAAATTTTATGATATCAAGTAATTAATAACTTCTTTTATTCGTTTTCTTCGCCGGACAGCGCTTGGAAACGGTTCACAAACAAGGCTAGGGGTGTTTGGAAAGAGGAGCTTACATTTCAACCACTAGATGTAAGCACCACTAGCTATGTCCGTGCATCTCTTTGATTCTAGTTTTGATACAGTTATTATCATGCTTGATTATTATTTTGATTGAACTCTGTTCTCGTAAAGTGCCTGACGCAGGGATCAGGTAACAATCTATGTGGATACTATGTTTGCGAGTTCATCCGGCAGACGTGCGATGAGAAGGGCAGAAATTTAGAGCAACTCCACGTACGTAAATAATTTCTATAGTTTTTAATTACAATCAAATTGTGTTTAGTTTCATTCATATAGGCTGACTCCTTTTTAAATCAGATCGAACGTCTACGGGACGGTCTTCTGCCAAAGGATCGCGTACGATCAATTCAGGAGGAATTGGCGGGATTCTTGGATGCAGAAGTCCTAAACCCAAAAGAGGAATACTATTCGGCTGTGTATAGACAATAGGGATTGTAAAAAGAGCAACTTTTGTATGTAGTGCATGAACTCGATCCGTGTATCGAATGTAATATTGTCATGATGATCTTGTGTAATATAATGGTTCCTTCATTGATAAGTGCAAAACACTAAATAAACAATAAAACAACCTAAATGAATTCTCTGCCGCGGCACAAAAAGTGGCGAAAATGCTGCCGTGGCAACAAAATGTGCCAAAATGAATTCTCTGCCGCGGCAGAGAAATGGGCCAAATCTCTGCCGCAGCAGAAGGTTATTTGTCCCGGTTCGTGTTACGAACCGGGACTAATGCTCCACCCCCCTCGCGCTCTGACGCCGCCACGTGTACCCCCATTTGTCCCAGTTGGTGGGGCAACCAGGACTAAAGGTTGGGGCTTTAGTCCCGATTGCCCCGTCCCGGTTGGGTAACCGGGACTAAAGCCCCTTACCAACCGGGACCAATGGGCCTCTCTGCACTAGTGATTTGGGAAAAGATTGTTTGATAAGGTGGAACAAAAATCTTACCAACCGTGTAACAAGTTATGAATACATATGGAATTCAAATTTTAGCGTCCGAGGATCAGAACACATCTACATAAGGAACAAAACTGTATACTAACTAAAACAAAGAAAATTACTTCAAATGCGACAAAAAAAATAACGCCCTCAAGGAAAAAGTCACATCTACTAGTGGAACAAGAAATTCTTGAATAATTGGAATATGTCACAAATATAAGCGCAAGGAATCACAACAATTCGATTGAATAAAAAGTTAATCTAGATGGAACAAAAACGTTAACACTCAGGGGACTCATCCCTAGTAGAAAACATTTAAAAATCAAGGAAAAACACAAAAAAGAAACATAAAAATAAAGAAACTAAATCATGACGATGGAAAGGAACAAGAATATGATGAAAGTGGAACAACATATAAAAATTGTGGGAAAAAAGACAACTATAAGAGGAACACAAAATAATGAAACAAACTTAAAAACACATGAGCAACAAAATGTTAACCTCTACTGAGACGACTATGTAGACTGTTTGGGACATATTTTAGTCGCAGCTGGAACATAAATTCGTATACAAAAAGAAGAAAAATGAAGAAAATGAAGTGGAAAAATAAAAACACAAAAGGAAGAAAAAGAAAATAATACAAGAGAAAAAAGGAAAAGAAAAACATACCAAATCGAAAAATACATGAAAAGGAAAAAAGATATAAGAAAGGAATGTTCCCTCCAAAAAATAAAAATAAAAAAGAATTGTAATAAGAAAGAAGAAGAGAATACAGAAATAAAAATATGTATCTAAAAAGTGAAAAACAAAAGAACAGAAAGTCAAAGAACCAAACAACCTGTGGCAAGCGGGGATGCATGCACGGGAGCTCCACCGCACAGCGGCATTGCCGTCGTGGCTCATGATCAAGGGTGACTTTTTTTTGGGCTTACGCTTATAGATTCCAGTGGGAAGAAACTGTGCTGAGTAGAAACTTATAGAAACTCTCGGAAGATGTCTTTTGGTCTTATGCTATTTTGGCTTATTTGCTGCTATGAATTGTGAGATGTCTGTTATTCCCCTAACCACTTAATAAAACGATGTATACATTGGAAAATTGTAATCAGCATTCTTCTGGTACAATTGCAAAGATAAAATTGTAATTTCAACTCAATTCTTAAGGATCCAAAAAAAACAGCAGTACGAGGGTACACATGATAGTACCAAATTAATTGTTGGGTTGCCCCTGTTCATCTTCTATTTCTGTAACACGAAAACACTAACAATGCTAATTCACAGATCTGACTCAATAATTCACAAGGAATAAACAGATTTTGGAAACTGCTTTTCTGTTCTTGGCTACATCCGAATGGCAGACAGGCCATGATGGGGCAGACGGGGCAGTGCATGCGTACTGCCACATCGCAGACCTGCAGCACTGCAGCAGCATGAGCGAGGGAGGGCATGCCGGCGAGCAGCAATATGGGGGAGGCGTTGTATAGCTCGAGGGGCCGGCTTGGAGCTGACGGCGGGCTTTTGGGCGGGCGTGATCTGACCACGGACTTGGAGATCGAGTTGGTCGGCTTGGAGCTGACGGCGGGCTTCAGGAGGAGAAGGTTGGGGACGAAATCGGGCTGGGGGGGGGGGGGGGGGGGGGGGTTGGGATCTGGCCGCCCACTTCCGGGATCTGGAGAGTGGCGGCACAGGTGGTGAGAGGCTGCGCTGTGGCCTTTTGGGGCGCCGAGCGAGGTCGGGGTGGGGTGCGAGGCTGTTAGGGGTGGATGGTTTGGGAACGGTTCGGTCGACTCGATCCTTTTTTCAGTTTCCTCAGCGGTTGCTCACGTGGTGGCATTTTGATGGTAATATCTGAGAACGATATGTCCATTTGCCGGGAATGTTTCGTATCCCGAGCGGAGAAGCTCGGGCGACCAGTTTCTCCCTACTGCATGTAACTTGACTTTTGAGACGTTTTTCGGTAGTGAAAATCTGAAAACTTCTTTTCTACTTATACGGTGGGAGACCTAGAAGCTTTGTTAGAAGTCCAAAGGAAGTCACCCCAAGTCTGCCTCTAAGCGCTGCCTTGGAGCTAAATGGGCTGGCCCAAGCTGCGAATATTTCAGCGAAACGGCTGCTTTGTGACGCCCGAGCGCTAGGGAGCAGTTTCCTCTATTTCCAGGCAAATGCTATTTATCGCCTAACGTGTGCAATAATAGTGCACGCTCATGCAAGGTTGACTGCTGGGCCGGCCCGTTAGCGGAAATTATTTTTGATTTTCTCCAGATTTTTTGCTGGTTTTCCAGGTTTTTTTTCTTTGGTTTCTGGTTTTGACACCAAGTTTTTCTGGGAGGTCAGGTTTGTTGAACAATATTGGAGCCTAAACTTTTTAAAAACTTGAACATTTTTTAAGTTTAAACATTTTTTATATTTGAATGTTTTTAAGTTTGAACAGTTTTTAAGTTTGAACATTTTTTTTATCTGAACAAGTTTTAAATCTGAATTTTTTTATGTTTGAACATTTTTTTAATCTAATTTTTTTTAAATCTAAACAACATTCCAATCAGAACATTTTTAATTTTGAATATTTTTAAACTCTGAAAACCTAGAAAATCAGAAAATAAAACTAACGCTAAGATATGTGGATACTGTTACCGCCATAATGGGCCAGCCCATTCGGGCGGAGCACACAGGAGCGTGCGGGCGCAGGGCTGTAATGCACGCATCGGGCTATGAATAGCACCTCGCCTATTTCCGGCCTTCAGTAGGAGCCAGAAGTGTGCCTGAAGGGCCACTACATGGGCCGCCGCGCAAATAGGTCAATGCACTATTTTGTTTCTGTTTTTACCTTAACTTATTGTGTTTGGTTTCGAAATTTTACAATGTTTAAAACTGTTTGAATTCAAAAGTTCAAAATTTATACACTCCTTTTAGATTTGAAAAATTGTTTGAATTCAAAAGTTATTCAGATTTGAAAATTTTGAAAGTAAAAAGGAAAAAACTTGAGCAAAAACTATTGGGTGTATTCATTGCATACATGAGCTTAATTATATACTACTCCCGTCGTTTCATAATATAATATGTTTTAGCTTTGTGAAAGGAGTGTATGTGGACCTCTTTTAGTGTTTAGGTCGAAGTGAATCTACGCACTTAAATAGGTATATATATAGATACACTCTTTTCACAAAGCTAAAGCATCTATATATTATAAAGTTGATTGAGTAATTATTTTTAGCAACAACTATTTGGTGCACACTACTAGGAAAACAGCTATAGGTAATCCACATATCCGTGGCGCACGTGCTAGTGGTGCCCCACGGGTAAAATAGGCGTGTCGCACTGCCCATAGGTGCCCTACGGCTAACTGCTGTAAGCGTGGCGCATATGAGGGTGGTGCGCCACGGCTATATGTGGGCCAGGACACATGTGGCCGCAACACACATACCCGTAGCGCACTATGTCAAGGTGCGCTATGGATGTGAAACTTAGCCGTAGCATACCTTAACATAGTGCGCTACGGGTATGTGTTCTGCAGTCGTTGGGTCAACTTAGCCGTAGGGCACTCTGCCCTAGTGTCCTATGGCTAAGTCGCCTACACCAACTCCATCCCCTCCCCTACTCCCCGTGGATCGCCTTTTTATCTTTGCAAAAAATAAAAGAAAATGAAAAACACTTCAAAAAATAGAATCCTTTCACATTTAGGTAGATAATGTGGTCTAGTTTCTAGTAAAATTAACAAACATGAATTTCGACTTTTTTTGCGAAAAAAAGTCTTGTCACGGTAAAACGACCGTAACTTTTGCATACGATGTAAAAAAAAACGTATAATATACCAAAATGACCAGAACGAGATTCCAGATCCGCTTGCAACCCCTTTAGGTCGTTTAGCGATTTTTTAGAATCTCAAAATTTGAAAAGAGTAAAAAGTTATGGCAAAAACAAGATCTTTTGCTGCAGAAAAAAATTTGAGGCAACTTACCCGTAGCGCACCACCACCTAGTGCGTCACGAGTAAGTTGGGCGGGATTCGAAATTCGAATCACCAGCCCGCCCACCTACCTCCCTCTCTTCATTCCTCTTCTCTTCCTTCCTCCCTCTGTTCTTCTCTTCCTCTTATCTTCCTTCCTCTTCTCTTCCTTCCTCCCTCTCTTCTTCTCTTCCTCTTCTCTTCCTTCCTCCCTCTCTTCTTCTCTTCCTCTTCTCTTCCTCCCTCTTCTCCTTCTCCTCACTTCGGCCTCCTCCGACCAAGGACGACCACGGGTAACCAGCTCCTTCAGCAGTCGTCGTCGCCTCCTCCGACCACACATCCTCCAACCGCTGCCGCCACCACCTCCTCCGACCATACCTCTGTCTACCTCCGACGCACCTTCGGCCATCTCCTCCGACCACACCTCCTCCTACTACCTCGATGCCTACGAGGACTAGCACGGCCACGGCCTCCCGCACATACCTGCGATGGTAGGTCGTGGCCACGGCCACTGCTCCGGCGAGGCGACCCGACGGCGGCGATTTCTAGACCCGATTGCTTTTACAATTCAAAACGAGGGTGTTGTTTGCATTTTTTTGTTTTTTGAAAAAACACATCCGTGGTGCACCTGTACCCTACCCGTGGCGCACCTGGTAGTGCGCTACGCCTATCCTCATATAACCGTAGCGCACCAGGATAGTGCGCTACGAGCACTTTTTAGCCGCAACGTACGCCTAGTGGCACACCACTAGTGCGTCACGGATGGGCTTTTCAGGTGCGCCACGAACAACCCTTTTCCTAGTAGTGGCATACCCATGTGTTTAGTTCTTTCTGTGCCCAAGTATTTAGAGCATCTCGCCCCGGGGTTCCTAAAGGCCCCTCAAAGGCCTTTGGGGTGTGCCTCCGCCCAAATTGATGCCCATCCGCACCCTCCCAAATGTTTTTAGTGCCGATGCCGCCCGTTTAGTTATCCGGCGCCCCAGGCCGAACCCAGTCCATGGGGGGAGGGGGAAGGGGGGCGCCGGATGGAGATGATAGCAACACGGGAAACCCATGTCGGTGACACGGACCTGCAAAACACCCACATGTCGCGATCTCACCCATCCACCCTCCCTCCCCCCCCCCCCCCCCGCTGCCACCACTCGATGCCGCTACCACCCCTCATCGTCGTCCGCCGTTCAGCCCGCTAGAGCCACCGTCGTCGCAATTGATGAGAATACTCCCCCAACCCTCCCGAGCCGCCCACAATCACTCCCTGCCCGGCTCCACGCCCTCCGTCAGCCCCAAGCCCGCCGCACAACCGCCCTGCCCGCGAGGTGTGATGGTGGCTTAGTTGATTGTTGAGCTTCGTTGGGAGTCCCCAAGAGGAAGGTGTGATGAGCACAGCAGCAAGTTTTCCCTCAGTAAGAAACCAAGTTTATTGAACCAGTAGGAGGAAGGAAATGACTCAAAGGTGTTGCTAGCAACTTGGAAATCTGCACAAAACAAACTCAAGACTTTGCCCCAACGAATAGTGAGGTTGTCAATCTCACCGGTTTGCTGAAACAAAGAATTAACTATATGGTGTGGAAGGTAATGGTGGTTTGTAGAAAGTAAATAGTAACCGTGGAAGATGTATCAATGGTAAAGATTGGACCGGGCTCTATAGTTCACTAGAGGTGTTCTCCTCCGCATGGCAGAGTCCACAACCATCGACTGCATGTACAGATTTTGTAGGGCTATTGTGGCAGTGTATGGGAAGAAATACCTGAGAACACCAATGCAAAAGACACAACTTGAATCTTGGAATAGAATGTTGTAAGGGATTTTCTAGGAATGCTTGGAAGCATTGACTGTATGCACTGGGCTTGAAAGAACTGTCCATTCGCGCACCAGGGCATGTACAAAGGTAAAAAGGATCATGATGTATGGTGCTTGAGGCCGTGGAAGATCGGGATTTGGCATGCTTTCTTCATTATGGCAGGATCACATAATGACATCAACGTGCTGCAGTGTTCAAATGTGTTTGCCAAGGTTGTTGAAGGAAGAGCTCCTCTAGTGCAGTTCGAGATCAATGCCACCAATATGGCAAGGGCTACTACTTGGCAGATGACATCTATCCAAGATGGTCAACATTTATGAAGACAATCTCAAACCCTATGCCTGGAGGAATGAAAGCTTGGTTTGCCCAACATCAGGCGGCTTGCAGGAAGGATGTGGAGAGGGCATCTGGTGTGCTGCAAGCTCGATTTTCCATTGTCAGGTACCTTGCCCTTACCTGGTAGAAAGATCAGATGTGGGAGGTCATGACTGCCTAAGTGATCTTGCACAACATGACCATCGAGAGCGAGCGATAGACTCCAGTATTTGACACTGAACCCTATTTTTGTCAAGGTCCTCTTGCAGGTATTGACCACCAAGTGTCACCTGCGTTTGCTACTTTTCTTGCTAGACGACAGGAAGTTCGAGACACAAATACTCATAGCCAACTGCATGATGATCTAGTGGAGCATCTGTGGAGGCTTAAAGAAGCCCGCTAGTTCGTTTATTTGTTTGCCTTTTTTTTAAACAATCACCGGGGGGAGTTTGCCTTTGTTTGTTACAATGAACATTTTAATTTGTTTGATTAATTTCATAAATCTATAATAACTCTAAATGTTCAATTATTTACTTTTTATATTGAACATGTTTAAATTACTTGTTGATTTGATAAAAATAATTATTGATTTTTTTGTATGAGGTTACGGCTAGGTGTCAGCGCCCCCAAATTGTGAACGCCCCCCCTCCCCCTACAACCCAAAATCAGGTCGCGCCGGACGCTGTATTGAAGGACGAGTGGAGATGCTTTTGTAGAGTTAGATGCCCATGTACAGGTTGGCAGAGGCTTGACGCATGAGAGATGACGTGCTTTCTCTTACTTCATGCCGACGGTAGCCCCTAGCTGCGAGTATAGTGTACGTTTTGCACCGTACCACTTGGGCCACAAAAAGTATGGTGGATAGATACAATGGTCCATCTTTGCCTTGGCTCGTAAGTAGGTAAAGCAAAATTCCGTCCGCAACCAGCTAGCTAGCTAGTACTCCTACGTACGTACATTGCACGAGAAAGTGGGAACACTTAATTGTGCCAGGTGCGGCGTCGTCGTGTGCCAGGAGGAGTCGGCGGCGGCGTGTGCACGAGAAAGTGCGTATGCTGGACGATGCAGCGGCCGGAGTCCTGGTGGAAGCTACTTACGTTGCAGCAGGGCTCCAACGCGGGTCATGGGCAGCATGCAACGTAGCTAGCTGCTTTGCTTGCCAACTGGCGGCCCATCGCCCATCACCGGTGGCAGGTCTTTGCCATATATCGGGTGCCTTCCGAGTGCTGCACCATTTTTTTTGCGCTCCGTCCGACGGCATCGCCGTGTGTTCTTTTGCCTTTTGCCTTTTGACATGTCTATTTTTTTTTTGCCCGCACGTCTTTTTTTACTTTACAATGCGATTTGCTTTATCGCGGGGGTCGGCAAACTAGAGACATGGCTAGGGAAGCTTTAGTAGTCCTGGATATTCCAAAGAAATAAATGTGCTAGTACTATCTTGGCTGGTCATGGCTGGCGACCACCCCACGAAGATCATGTCAAAATCAATACAGACGGTGGTTTGTCTTTGGATGCCCGAAAGGAAGGAGCGAGCAGGGTGTGTGTGTGTGGCTCGATCACATCTAGCTCACTTGGGATCGTGGAGTAAACCTTATAGAGGTATTACTAATCCTCTTGTTGCTGAAACCTTGGCGGTATGTGATGGCGTGATCTTTGCTAATCTCCAAGGTTTCACGAAGGTGGTGATGAAAACTGATTGTTCGGAGATGGTGGATCTCTGGAACTTCTCGCCATAGCTCGTGTGCGGTAGTGGCATCCAGGGGCGTACCCACCTTATGCCAAGAGGGGTCCAAGGACACCCGGTAAAACTGGTTTATTTGGTACGTTTCATTTATTTACAGTGTGTGACCCCCGTAAAATTTATTGAACAAAATGTGAAACATAGACTGTGACACCGGGTCATTTTCGGTCTAGGTCCGCCCCTACTGGCATCGATCCTTTAAGAAATAGGAGAGAGCTAGCTTTAAATTTTGAGTCGTTTGTTGTTCACCATGTTCCTAGGGCTGCAAATAATTCGGCTCATCTTTGTGCTAAAGTAGCTTGTACTTTAGAGGTGACGAGCAGCTGCCTCGATTGTATCCCTGACTTCCTTCCTGGTTGTTAGCCGGTTGGCTCACAGTGCTGGGTCTGTTTTAGCTGAATATAAGCTCTCTAATTAAATTCCCCGCAAAAAATAAACTAGAGACATAATGAAAAGAGAAAAAAATACAGTGTTCGCTATTTATTATTACTAGCCCGAGCACGCCCCTTGGGTCAGCGTCAGGCTATGATTAGTTGATGCTCAGGGAGGATGCAGACGGGCCAAGCTCGTGGCCGGATGGCCCGAGGTAGTGGCGTCATCATGCGGAGCGGGCATCCCGCCTGTGCAGCAGACGGATGGATCCCGATGGACGGTGACAAAGCAGGCGTTCTGGCGGACGGTGTCAGAGGAGTGCAGGAATCGGCCGGCAAGCCAGCGGCGAGGAACTTGGAGTGATAGGGGCACCTTAGCAAGGTTAATAGTACAGCCTGCCGCTGGCTCTATAGTCTTGTCATGTCAACTTAAAGCCAATATAAAGTCCATTTATACAATAGACTAGCTATTAGATGGCTATTAGATGGGTTTTAATTAAATTTAATTATACAATGCATGCATGCTATTGGACCTAGATGCATGGAAATCTCCTTTTTCTTGATAGCTGCGCTGCAGCCGGTGCTAGATGAAGCATCCGCTTTTCTCTCTTTCATGTTTTCTCTCTCTTCCATCTAGGCTTTTACATGACATGGCAACTCTTATAGTCTGTTGATTAGGCTTATTGTACTTGCTCTTATGGTGACAGGACGACCGGGGAGCGCAGGAACCAGTCGGCAACATGCTTGGACCGGGGGCAGTCGCTTGGCTGCTGCGCGTGCGCGGGTTGGCAGGTGGGAGTTGACTAATGGTGGCATAGGAATATATCTATGAACTGCCGGACTATATAGTTCAAAATGGATGAACCGTAGAAATGCTTCGTACTTTATTATTATGTATAGACTAAAAAATAAATCCGTGGGTTACGACGGGAAAAACAATTATTGAATCTTTGGATGAAAACCAAGCACGACCCAAATTTACTGGCATTGGCCGATTCCCTGACGCTGCTCGGGAAGATACCATACAGGAGATGTGGATTCTAGATCCGTAGCCGGTGCATGACAATACGTCCTCATCGCATCCCATGGCTGCACCTCGCCAGCTCGCCTCCTCCAACTCATGTCCCTCCCCCATGACTTCCCCCCACCTCACATCTTCCATCGATCCACATCAAAGCCCCGCTGACATGGCTTTTCTCCACCGCCTGCACCCGCGTGTGCAAGAGCTTCCCTAGACAAGGCTCCTCCAGCCTCTGTCCTAGCTCGCCAGCACCCTCGACAAAGTCTTCCTTCAACCGACGGGCATCTTCGGCTTGTGTGAAACGGCCGCTCGGAGTGGCGGTGGTGATGACCGAGGCGAGAGGGGCAGCGGAGGCGCATTTGGGATGTCAACTGGTGATTTTTTTTGTGGGAAATCCGAACTCTTGCATGTCACTTAGAGATGGAACACGGTGTAATTTTTCCTGGCTAAGTCTATAAATGCAGGGTCAAAACCGTTTAAAAAGTGTGTAAGAACCGCAAGAAACATTCATTCCTTTATTATTAGATTATAGATGTCTATATATATAGGTATAGATGTGCTATCTTGCTATTCTTAGGAACAAGTTCTAGTTCGATAAGTTTTGCCCAACACGATAGAGGGGTGAGGATGGCGGCGCGTCTTTGGCTCGTGTTAGTGTTTGTATTAGGTGGTTATTGTCCTATTTGTAATTTTTATTATTTTTAAGTCTTTTTACTGCTATTGATCATTATTAATAGATCAGTGAAATTTTGAAAATAAAAAAAATAGGATTCTCCGGCTTTTACGTTTTCTTCAGGATATATATATTGCGCATCCGTCGATATGATTAATCCCAGCGGTTGCGCCGTTTTCCCACACAAATCTGTTTTATCATCATCCTTCATGCTAAGTTGGAGACCTCATCAGATGACCTCATCAGTTTGTTTCGTCAGCGTCCTGTCGGCTGTCGTGCTGCTCGGTCCTACTTCCACGGTGGTGGCCTACTCCTTTCGGAAAAAGGGTGAGCGAAGGTGAATTTTTCCCCATTTTGTCGGCATGGCAGACTTGTCCTCCGACCACACAAAGTCTATCTTGACAATCCCTCCTCTCGATCAAAACACTCCTTTAAAGCGTGAAAAAACTCAATTTTTATTCAAGTACACATGTTCATGCATTCATATTTCGCAATTTGAAAAGAAAACCTGCTAATGAGCTTTAATTAATCCGGCAAGTTCAATTAATTTTCACTAGTCGTCATTTTCCTAGGGTTGTTTCAAAAATTTATAAAACAACAATGCTACAACTTCTGTATGTGCCTTCTAAGATGGTATTTTCGGTATATGAGTCTGCATGTGCCTCATCCTGTTCTTCAGGTATGATGGCATGTGAATGATTAGTGGCAGGAGTAATAATCACATGGTCATTGTTAATTTGCATTCCCTCATGTTTAGAAGTGGTGTGAGGCAATAAAAGAATTTCTTCATGGAGACGGAAACCGGCATTAGGATGAAGAGAAAAAAATGGGAAAACATTCTCATCGAACACAACATCTCGTGAGATATAAACACGACCAGTAGATGTATCTAGACATTTTACTCTTTTATGACGGGGACTATAACCTAAGAAAACACATCTTTTTGAACGAAAAGAAAGTTTTCGTTGGTTATAGGGACGAAGGTTTGGCCAACATGCACATCCAAACACACGAACTGACTCATAATTGGGTTTAATATTAAGAAGTTTTCAGTGGGACTCATGTGATTGAGTACTTTAGTGGGAAGTAGATTGATAAGATATGTGGCGGTTAAAAATGCTTTATCCCAAAATTTTAAAGGCATGGATGCATGAGCAAGTAAGGCAAGGCCAACCTCAACAATATGGCGATGTTTTCGCTCAGCCGAGCCATTTTGTTGATGAGTGTGAGGACAATACACATGATGTGTAATACCAACTTTTTAAAAGAAGGCATTAAGTTTTTTATACTCACCACCCCAATCAGTTTGCATGGTGATTATTTTTCGACCAAACTTGCGTTCAACAAGTTGCTGAAAATTAAGAAAAACTTGATAAACATCAGAACGCTTTTTAAACAAATATATCCAGTAAATTTGCTAAAATCATCGATGAAGCTCACATAATATACGTGTTTTCCAACAGAGGCCGGCACAGGACCCCATACATCAGAAAATATTTGTTTCAAAGAAACAGTGGACACACTAGTGCAAATGGGATAGGGCAGTTGATCCAACGGAACTAAAACGTCTAACAGTGCCATTTGTATTGTTACAAATATATAATCACTACCGTTTCTGACTAGTGCAACCCACTTGCTCTTTACTATGTGCCGGCCATTTAGTAGAAGCTTGCTCTTTACTATGGGCCATATGGAGTTTAGCGTAGTGATTATATTTGTAACAATACAAAATTATTTTCCTTTATAGAGGTTATATACATATGGCTACTCAATAGATCCTTCCGTAGTCCTACGTGCTACCAACTGTGAAGCGTTAGGCTATGGATATTGGGGCATCCAACTGGAAATATTGGCACCGGATTTATACAGTCGGTGCTATGGACGATATGATTGTAGGATGGCATATTGATGCATCATCACTTCATGTTGCTTTGTTTCTTGAACTGGTTCATACATTTTTCGACCCTATATGACCCATCTTTTGTAAAACCTAAACGATCATAAAGTAACAAAAGGACCTCATGCATAGGTCAATGCATAGATTGGGCCTATGTCTCCATTTCGAAAAAAAAGAAAAAACACGGATGGAAGAAAAGATTATACGAAGAAAACACATGCTCATATCAAGTGTTGATGAGTGGGCCGTCCTTGAACAGGTGACTTTTATTAAAAAAAACAAAGGAAGGGATGAAAAGATGCTTAGCCAATTAATTCTTTTGTTCACAATTACTTGGTGGTTTAGGCTTACTCAAATTCGAACTTTGTATGTTTTAACGAAATACTTCGATGTCAATGGATATCTGGGTCGGCGTTGATGTCGTAGTTACCTTCGTTTTCCATGCAGCTCAATCTCCACATACGTTTTTAGATCACTACACTTATACCGCTTCTGCTTGTTCTTCGTTTTGTAGACTTACAATGTTTTCTTTAACTAATTAAGGAGATTCTCAATTTGAGAAAATCAAAACATAAAATTACACGTCGGCAGACGGTTGACGCATGAGAGATGACGTGGTTTCTCGTACTTCATGCCGACGATAGCCCCTAGCTGCGAATATAGAGTAAGTTTTGCACCGTACCACTTGGGTCATTAAGGCATCTCCATCGGGCTGATCCATCCTATCGCTCCAAGTTTTTTTCTGGATGGAGGCCGCAGTCGATTTGGGGGGCGGCTAGCCGTGTTTAGCGGCACGACCTATTTATCCGTGCTTGGTCAGCGTCGGTCAGCGGTGGCTAGGAATTTCAAATGTTCATAATTTTTTTCATAAAATTAATTTTTGGGAAGCAAATAAACTAGACTAGGTAATCAAGTTGAAATAGTGCTTACATAAATAGTTCAATCTCACATGGTTCGATAGAAAACAACTAAAGCGTCATTCAAAATACACAAAACAAATAAACAATTTAACATTGAGGTTTTCTGAACGAGACCATATATGCTCAATAAAATCTAGTTGAAGCCGTTCATGAGTTTGCCTGAGACGCAAATTTTCATACATTTGCATAAAATCTTCCTAAGACGCTAGACCTGGCTCTGGCTCAACCAACTGATCCTGAAAGTCCCAGCCTTGGTCCAAGATGCCGTCATCACGGTCGTCCTCGACGATCATGTTGTGCATGATGACACAGGCAGTCATCACATCCCACATCCTCTCTATGCTCCAGGTTCTAGCAGCATAACGAACAATAGCCCATGCACACCAAATGCTTGCTCCACATCCTTTCTAGCGGTCTCTTGCTCTTTCGCAAACCCCTTGTATTACTCATCTCCAAGATTGCAGATTGTCTTCACAAAGGTGGCCCAGCAGGGATAGATACCGTCAGCTAGATAGTAACCCATATCATATGGATTGCCATTAATCTGATAAGAAACTTGTGGGGCATTGCCTTCTGCCAGCCTACCAAACATCAAAGACCGCTGCAACACAATGATGCGATTGTTTGATCTAGTCATGCCAAAAAAGAGTGCCAAACAGAGATCCTGTGACGCAACAGCCTCTAGTATGACGGTGCACCCCTTGGCATGTCCTTTGAACTTCCCTTGCCAACCAAAGGGACAGTTTTTCCACTGTCAATGCATGCAGTCGATGCTGCCAAGCATACCAGGGAACCCCCTTTTCTCGTTGATGGACAAAAGGCGGGCAGTGTATTTGGTGTTTGGCTTTCCCAGGTAAACTTTGCCAAACACTGCAATAACCGCGCTGCAAAACCGGTACATAGCCCCATGGCATGTGGACTCGCTCATGCACATGTATTCGTTGAGGAGGTCACCAGGCACTCCATATGCAAGCTGTCGAATGGCAGCATAACATTTTTTATAAGAGGAGAAGCCAATCTTACCGGTACAATCGTATTTGGCCTCGAAGTATTTATCGTACTCCATCACCCCATTGAGAATTTGCAAGAACAGGTCCCTCGACATCCGATAGCGGCGACGGAATGCCTTCTCTTTGAAGACTGGATCAGATGGATGGAAGTAGTCCTTGTAAAGGTGTATGTGGCATTCTTCTTGGTCGCGCACTTGGTTGGCTTCACGCCGCTTGGAATAGCCACCTCTGCGCGACGGCATGAGGTAGTGGTCGTGCACCATCTATGCAGCTGCCAGCAGAATCTAGGTCTCATCGTCGGACTCCTCCTCGCACGATGACTCCACGAAATTCTTGTAAAGAACTCCATTATCCTTCGACTGCTTCCCATCTGCAAAGTATGCGGCTGTCAATGGCAATGCCAACTCCCGCAGCGGGCCGAATAAACCAAGAAAGGACCGGCGAACATACCTCGGGCAAATTATCGAGCAGGTTGTGCGCCACACAGAGGGTGTTGCACGTCCAGTCCACAGGCGAAGGCCGGGGGGGGGGGGGGATTGCCTGCGGTGCCTCCAGACAACTCCAGCAAAGCGTGTGTCATGCGGTGCTACTCGAAATCGCGGGGGCGTCGGCGGAGGCAAAGGTTGCGCCTGCTTTGGTCGCGAGACAGAAGGCGTGAGGGTTTGGGGGAGGAGAATGTCTGTTGTGCCACTGGCGAGAGGGCCCAGACGAACTAGTGGGAGGACGCGCGAGAACAAGCGCGCTGTTCGGGCTAACCCAACTAAGGCCCAGATTTGGTGCATGGATGGGTCGAGCCAGACGTGTTTGTCCGGATGGGTCGGGCCGCTGTGACGATGCGCACGCCCCGTACGTCCGCGCGGACGAGTTCGGACATGCTCGAACATGATGCATCGACCCGGTACAGATGCCCTAAGGGCATCTCCACCAGGAAGACGCAAACCATCCGCAAGTGTCCGTATGGGGGCGCACGAACTGCACGGCGTCCCAGCGGTACGACCCATCTAGATTATTTTGGCCCGCCCGACCCATCCGTGACTCAGACCTGAGTGACGGATGGGTCTGCCCGGACAGACGCAGACAAAGGCTGGCCTAGATGCAGACGTACATGGGTCTTTTTCTTTTTGGCTGACCTGTCCGTTTGGATCGCGCTGATGTGCGCGGTCGACCGAAAAGACCGGACCACAGACCCAAATCATCTGTGACACGACCCAAACCCAAATGCCCTAAATACGGTAGATAGATACAATGGTTCTACTAACTGCCATACAGGGAGCCCACCTTTGCCTTCGCTCGTAAGTAGGCAAAATTCCGTCCGCAACCAGCTAGCTAGCAAGTACATTGCACGAGAAAATGGGAACACTTGTGGCGAGGTGATGGCGATGTGTGCCAGGTGCGGTGGCGTGTGCCAGTAGGAGTCGGCGGCCGCGGGTATATATGCTGGATGAAGAGGAGTCCTGCTGAAGGCGCCATCACCGGTATCGGGTTTAACCCAGTGTTGCTTTCCGAGTGCTGCGCTCCGTCGCACGGGCCCAGGGGCATGTGTCCGACTCCGACGGCATCGCCGCGTGTTCTTTTGCCTTTTGCCATGTGTATTTTTTTTTCCAGTGCGTCTGTTTTCTTTGCAGTGCGTTTTGCTTAATAGCGGGGTTGGCAAACTAGAGACATTGGAAATAGAAAATATTGACAGTTTTCTACAGTAGTAGGTACTGCTAAAGACACTGCTCAGATTCTCGAAGATTATATCCTGCTTATTTATATATTACACGTGTCATTGACGTTTCCATTCAATACAGTTATAGCATGATATAAAATTTAATCATAAACTTTATAAAATATCATAATAATCCATACTATTATTTGTCTCTAGGGTATATTTCCTTCACTTCCACCTCCCTGGCCACGACCACAACCTACTGGTGCAGCTGCTCGCCGGGTTGTCGATCGCCGTCCTCCCTCGCCGCCAAATCCTAGGAAAGTTTGAGGGCGTGCTTCTCGACCACGTACTGGCCTAGGGAGCTGCGCCACCATCGCCTTCGCCGTGGCCGGTATCCTCCCACTCCCCCATGTCCTCCTCCTCCTCATCGGCCTCCTACTCCTCCACCACGTCCTCCTCCTCGTTGTCCTCCCTCCAAAAGAGACCTTTCCCTCTAGCGCCCGGAGGTAAAGGGGGGTAGGCGGCGAGGGAATTGTAGGGGTTCGTAGCATGAACACACACAAGCCAAGATCTATCTACTAGATTGTAGCAACGAGTCGATTAGAGTACTCACCCTCAAAGGTTCCAAAACGGTCAACGAGAGCAGATTCTCGTGGGTGATGTAGTCGTACACTTGCCGATCTCAAGATTGCGTAGATGATCCTTTCGGCGCTGCGTTCCTGCAGCGCTTCCGCAGTCGGTCACACGTTCGGTACTCGATGAAGACCTTCCTCTCCCTTGTTCCAGCAGACAATGGAGGTTGTAGTTCTCTCCTCGCGATTCCGACAGCACGACGACGTGGTGTCGGAAGTAGAGGAAAGATCCCGGAGGGCTTCGCCTAAGCCGGAGCGGGTTATGGTGGAGAAATAGGGTTTCCCCGATGATCTAGGGTTTAGAAGCCGGAGAGGAGGAGGTGGAGCCGACGGCGACAAGGGCGGCGCGGCGGCAGCCGCCGGCGCGGGCTTGGGTGGTGGTGGTGTTGTGTGGAGGGGCAGCCCCCTCCCCTATTTATGAGAGGGAGGGGCAGCTAGGGAGAGGGGAGTTTGAATCCTTCCCCAACTCCCTCTCTTTCTAGGCTTGTAGTGGAGGGAGAGAAGGATTCTCTTCTTCCTTCACTAGGAAACATTGTTCTAGTTTGACTTTTCAAACTTGCATTTTGACTTTCAATTTTGGAGTTCATATTAAGTCTTTATTTTGCAATCATTACACTTAGTCATAGCACATTCATGCACCCTTACCCTTCCGGTCCGGTGAACCTTCTAGACCCTTCTAGATTATTCCGGTGAAAACACCGGAATCATTCCCGAACTCCGGATTCAGACTTTCCTTATATAAATCTTATTCTCCGGACCATTCCGGATCTCCTCGTGATATTCCGGATCCCATCCGAGACTCCGAACGACATTTGGTCTCCCTACTTACATTCCATATCTACTAAACAACATTGAATCCTTAAGTTTGTCTCCCTACGGTTCGTGAATTATGCAGACATGACCGAGACTCTTTTCCGATCAATGACCAATAGAGGAATCTGGAAATTCATATGGTTCCCACATATTTCTACGATTACTTTGCGATCGAATGAACCATTTACATAAGATACCAATTTCCCTTTGTCTCGCGATATTTTACCTATCCAAGGTCTGATAATTAGTATCTCTTCATACCTAGTTCAACCTTGTTACCAATAAGTACTCTTTTCTCATTTCCGTGATATGTGATCCCTTGTGAGTCAGTCACATGCTTGCAAGCTAATTAGATGACATTCCACCGAGAGGGCCTAGAGTATATATATCCGTTATATGGATGGACAAATCACACTCTTGATCCATGTTCCTCAACACACACTTTCTGAATACTTAATGCCATCTTTATAGCCACCCAGTTACGGTGTGGTGTTTGATGTCATCAAAGTATCCATCTGGTGATAGTGATTAGTATGATCTCATGTTCAAAGGAATTAGGTTACTATGTATCAGAAAGATTATAGCAAACGAACTAATGAAATGACTTGATCTTTATGCTATGCTTATCTATAGGAGTATGTCCATCACACCATTATCCTAATGATACGATCTTGTTGTTAATAACATCTCAATGTTCATGATCAGGAAACCATGATCATCTATCAACCAACAAGCTAGTATTATAAAGAGGCTTTACTAGGGACTCTAATTAGTTTACAAATCACACAAGTATTAATGTTTTCGGTTAATACTATTATAGCATGAATGTAAACATTTATCATAAACACAAAGATATAATAATAACTAATTTTATTATTGCCTCTAGGGCATATCTCCAACAGTCTCCCACTTGCACTAGAGTCAACTAATCTAGATTACATGGTAATCTACCGAACACCCATGGCGGTTTGGTGTTGGTCATGTTTTGTCCTCAGAAGAGGTTTAGTAAATGGATCCGCCACATTCAGATCTATGTGTAGTTTGCAAATCTTTATGTCACCATCTTGGACATGCTCTCGAATAGCGTGAAACTGTAGCTTGATATGCTTCAGCTTCTTGTGTGACCTTGGTTCTTGCGCATTGGCTATGGCGCCCATGTTATCACACTAGATAGACATTGGGTCCAGCGCACTGGGAACCACATCGAGATCTTTAATGAACTCCTTCATCCATATTGCATCTTGTGAAGCCTCTGAAGCAGCTATGTATTCTGATTCAGTTAAAGATCTCGCCATAATGCTTTGCTTTGCACTCCTCCAGCTCACTGCTGCACCATTCCAAGTAAATATTTATCCAGATTGAGATTTAGAATCATCCGGATCGGTGTTCCAACTAGCATCGGTGTAACCATTAACAACGAGTTGTTCATCACCTCCATAAGAAAGAACCATATCCTTGAAGGGAATATGCCCTGAGAGGCAATAATAAAGTGTTTATTATGTGTATTCCAAGTATATGATAGATGTTTATTTTGCATGCTATAATTGTATTAATACGGAAACATTAATACATGTGTGTTTAATAAACAAACAGAAAGTTCCTAGTTATGCCTCTCTCATAAACTAGCTCGTTGATTAACAAGATGATCAAGGTTTCCTGATCATGGACATTGTATGTTGTTAATAACGGGATCACAACATTAGTGTAATGGTGTGATGAACATTCATCCGAAGTATAGCATTACGATCAAAGTCATTGAGTTTATATTGCTATAACAACTTACGAAGTGATCCTAATCCTTAGACCATGAGATCATGTCAATCACTAACACCGGAAGAGTTTCTTGATAACATCAAACGTCGCACCGTAACAGGGTGATTATAAAGATGGATTCAAAACTAATAAAGTGTTATGTTGAGGCTCATGGATCGAGAGTGGAATTTGTTCATCCCGATGACGGATAGATATACTCTAGGCCCTCTCGGTGATATCACATTGATTAGCTTGCAAGCAAGTGATTTGATCACTAGAATGTTATATCACGGGAACGAGAAAAGAGTGCATGTCGGTAACGAGATCAAACTAGGTATGGAGATACCGATGATCGAATCTCGGACATGTAATATATCGTGAAACAAAGGGATTAAGATACTAGCGTAAAAGGTTCCGACGATCACAAGAAAGTCATCGTTGAATGTGTGGGAGTCAGTATGGGTCTCCGGATCCCGCTTCTGATTATTGATCCGAGAGGGGTCTCGATCATGTCCGCATTATTCACGAACCGTAGGGTGACACACTTAAGAGACACCGACATCCAATTGGAGCAAAAGTTTCATGCCGAAAGAATGAACATGCGTAGGAATTTATTTCACTAGATACCGAAACAGGTTTTCGGGTGAAATTGCATAAAGTGGTTATGCATGTGAAATGGAATTCTAGCAAGGGGTTATTTGTGAATGTTTGTCATTAAAGTAATTGACAAAATTCTGAATAAAATAAAAGAGTTTTATTTAATGAGAGTTTGTATTAAATTTGGTGGAAATTTAATGGGAATTTGAGTGGACTTTTGAGTGGAGAAAATTGAAGGGCCATTTTGTGAGTGGAGTGTCCACCCACATGAATGAAGGAGGGGAGGGGGCAGCCCCCATGGCCGGCGGCCACCCTCTTGGGTGCCCCCCCTCCTCCTATAAAAGGAGCCCCCCTCCTCACTTGTCTCACACACCTCCTCGTGAAGGATCTCTCTCCCCCTCTAGAATTTATCCCCCATGGTCTCGGACTAGCGAGATACATGTTCCCGGTGGCTATTCGGCAAGAAAGAGTTGTGCTTCCGCTGTATCGCTGGAGCGAGGAGGCGGAGGTTGCTCGGTGCCTCGAACGTGTGTGCGAGCACGGATGCGCTGCTGATTTGCGGCGCTAGGACTTCCTCTCGATCTTGAGATCGGCAAGAGATTGTCTACATCAACCACGAGTTGAACTCATTAAGCTTTGTCGGTCTTCAAGGGTATGTTCTCTACGGATATACATCCGCCCGTTGTTTGTATCTAATAGATAGATCTTGGTACATAGTTCACATCGTAGGAATTTTTTGTTTTCTATGCTACGAACCCTACAATCCTTAGTTCTTCTCAAGTACTTAAGGATGTTTTTGACCGCTGTCCAATGATCCACTCCTGGATCACTTAGATATATGCTAGTTAAACTAACAGCATATGCAATGTCGGGTCTAGTACATAGCATGGCATACATGGTAGATCCTATGGCTGAGGCATAGGGAGTCTTACTCATCCTTTCTCTATCTTCTGCCGAAGCTGGACTTTGAGTTTTACTCAAGGTCGTATTGGTCAACATGGGTAAGAACCCTTTCTTGTTATCTTCCATTCGAAACCTCTTTAGAACATTGTCCAAATATGTACTCTGTGACAATGATATTAGGCGTCTCGATCTATCTCTATAAATCTGTATGCCTAATATGTAAGCTGCTTCGCCAAGATCCTTCATTGAAAAACTATTATTCAAAAATCTTTGACACTATTGAGAAGGTCTACATCATCCCCAATCAACAATATGTCGTCCACATATAGTACTAGGAATTCTATAGAGCTCCCACTCACTTTCTTGTAAATACAAGCTTGTCCATAAGTTTGTATGAAACCAAAACTTTTTATTACCTTATCAAAACGTTGATTCCAACTTCGGGATGCTTGCTTCAATCCATAAATGGACCGTTGAAGTTTGCATACCTTCTTAGCATCTTTAGGATCGACAAAACCTTTGGGTTATACCATATACAACTCTTCATCAATATCTCCATTAAGGAATGTCGTTTTGACATGCATCTGCCATATCTCATAATCATAATATGCAGCGATTGCTAACAAAATCCTCACGGACTTTAGCTTCGCTACCGGTGAGAAAGTCTCATCGTAGTCAACTCCTTTAATTTGTCGAAACCCTTTTGCGATAAGTCGAGCTTTATAGCAGTAACATTACCATCTGCATCTGTTTTCTTCTTGAAAATCCATTTGTTCTCGACAGTCTTCCGGCCATCCGGTAAGTCTACCAAAGTCCATACTTGGTTTTGGTAGATGGATCCAATCTCGGATTTCATGGCTTCTTGCCATTTATTGGAATCTGGGCTCATCATTTCTTCCTCATATGTCGCAGGGTCATCGGTGTTGTCCACCAACATGACACTCATAACGGGATCATACCAATCGGGAGTGGTACGAGTTCTTGTTGACTTGCGAGGTTCCGTAGTAACTTCGACCGAAGTTTCATTAGCTTCCTCTCTTATTGGTGTAGGCGCCACATGAACTTCTTCCGGTGTTGCGCTACTCTCAAATCCGAGAGAAGGTTTGACAACATCGTCGAGTTCTACTTTCCTTCCAATCACTTCTTTGGAGAGAAACTCCTTCTCTAGAAAAGATCCATTCTTAGCAACGAAGATTTTTCCCTCGAATCTATGATAGAAGGTATACCCAATAGTTTCCTTCGGGTATCCTATGAAGATGCATTTTTCTGCTTTGGGTTCATGCTAGTTAAAAAGGAACGGAGGAAGGTATGAAGCAGCACAGCAGCAAGTTTCCCTCAGTAAGAAACGGAGGTTATCGAACTAGTAGGAGCAAGCAACACGGAGACCTCCATAGCACAAATTCAAGACTTTGCCCCAACGAATCGGTGATGTTGTCAAGCTCACCGGTTTGCAGTAACAAAGGATTAAACGTATGGTGTGGAAGGTAATGGTTTGCAGCAAGTAAACAAGTAACAGTGGAAGATGTATCAATGGTAAAGATTGGGCCGGGGTCCATAGTTCACTAGAGGTGCTCTCCTTAGATAAACAACATGGCATAAATGGTAAACAAATTACAACAGAGGAATTGACAGGAACTGAGCAAGGCATAACAATGCAATTACTAGTCAGAAAGATCCTATGAGATTTGATTGGGCAACACAATAAGATACATAGACCACCATCCAACTTCATCTATGACTAGAAGTCCACCTTCAGGTTATCATCCGAACCCCCTCCAGTATTAAGTTGCAAGCAACAGACAAATGCTTTAAGCAAAGTGTGTAAGGTAAACAGTCCACATGTTCCATGAATAAAAGACCGTTGTTTTCTCCCTAGTAGCAACAACACATCTACAACCGAAGAGATTATTGTCACTTCCCTTAGAAACTAGAGGCATGAACCCAGTATCGAGCATAAATACTCCCTCTTGGAGTCACTAGCAACTACTTGGTCAAGATAGCTACTAACAAAGGAGAGCATGCAAGATCACAAAAAACACAAACATGATAGAATCATAAAGACAAAACCATTAATCAAACCAACATAATAATCTCAATATCCATCGGATACCTGCAAACACAACATGCATGATTACAAATAGATTAGATCTTGATCATGAACGGAGCTCACAAGATCTATACATGAAAGAACAAAGGAGGAGATACAACCATCTAGCTACTACATGGACCCATAGTCCAAGGTGGAACTACTCATGCATCATACCGGAGAGAAGGCCTCCGGGATGTTGTCCCCTCCGGCAGGGTGCCGGGAAGAACTTCGGATCCCCCCGATCTAGGGACGATGGTGGCGGCGGCTATAGATGGTTTTGTGGAGATTTGATAGGGTGCTTAAGCTTTCTGCATCGGGGGCTTCTTATAGGCGAAAGGGGAGGTCGAAGAGGCGGCCAGGGGGGTCAAACCCTACCCAGGCGCAGGGCAGGACCCACCCGCGCCTAGGGGGGGTTTGGCCGCCCTGGCTTGCGTCTCCGTCTCCCCTCTAGACTTCGTGTTCCCCACGAAAAGTAATTGAATTTGACGTTTGTCACGTCCAATTCCGAGAATATTTCTTTACTAACTTTTCTGAAACCAAAAACAGCAGAAAACAGGTAACTGTCACTGTGGCAACTTGTTAATAGGTTAGTACCATAAAACATGTAAAAAGCACCTCAAAGTGTAGACAAGCAAAGCAAAACAGATACTAAACAAGCATGGAGCATAAAAAATTATAGATATGTTTCCGACGTATCAAGCATCCCCAAACTTAACTCCTGCTCGTCCTCGAGTAGGTAAGTGATAAAAATAATAATTTTTGAGGTGACATGCAACCTCACAATAAAGATCCAACCATTTGCAAGCATTGAAAGCTGGGATCAAAGAACTCGAAACATGTGCATGAAAGATGGAGTTCTAACAATAGGACATAGTAACTATGCATGCAACATTACAAGCTACAAACAAAGATCATGAATAACATGCATTGGAAAAACGTTTGTTTGTTTCACATACAGAAAACATAGCATAGTGGCAATCAGCTTGTCCTTCATAGAGTAGCAATATAGATGCATAGGACACCTTCAAAGTTCACAGGGGTGACTAGAAACAAATAGCAGAAGAACACGTAATATCACAATATGCATCAATTAATAAGCTTTGGAACACTGCACATAGAATGATAACTATGCTCTCTTAATGGTGCCTAAAGGTAGAAGGTGGAGACTCAAGTAATGGTGGAAGAAAGGTCTTTTTGTAAAGGAAGCAGGGATTTCAAGTTTCAAAAAGAGCTTCCAAAAATTATGGTACTTGTTAGCTTTCAGCCCTCATTGCCCCTATCATAAGCATCTTGAAGTGGTTAAGGTTAAAGTAAACAAAGATGGAGTATATGCTTGACGAAGTATAAGTTGGCAATCTCAAGTCCCTTGAATACGAGGGCCACACCTAATGCTACTCAACTTAGTCACCTGTAAGTTCTTGTCATTGTAAGTATTTGCATATCATTGAGAACCGCCAACGGGGTACCCCTTGCACATGGTACAGGAGCTATCCCATAACCAAAATGACAAGGCAAGCAGACAATGAGCATCTCAGCAATCTTCTTATGTACCATGGGAATATGGTGCTTTTTTCTCTTTCATATTTTCTCAATGTGTCTCTTTTTTTATAAGAAGAAGGCTTCATAGATGTCACTATGGTGATGCTACAAGTTTCCACCATGATTAGGCATGGCTTAGGCTAGCGGCCCAGGCGTTTCTCTAACACAGGATACAAACTCCATGGACTTACAAGATCCCTCTTTATTTCACACCGGTGACATCCATAGACAAAAGAGCATGATATCAACTGAGTACAAAGTACAAGTGCAATGTTGAAAACGTTCCCCGTGACAGCACGGTTCTGCTAATTCCGACATATAAGTGCAAGCATATACAACATAGATGACACAATGGTTCAAGTTTATTAGGGGCAAAGAATATAAAGTGTGCCAGCAAGTTTGTGAGGGCTTTAATCACTAAGTTTGCACATAATAAAATAGTTTTTAATTGGAAGATAGCTGAAAACAAGAATATACTTGGAATGGTGTAACACACCATGCATAGGAGTTTATAGTGGGCACTTTCAAATAACTTGGTTTCTTGGGAGTTGGAAGCATGAGTAGAACTTACTCATACAAGTGGAGGCTAGCAAAAGACTGGGAGCAACCAACTAAGAGAACATAATGGCCATAATCATGCAGAGCTACAAAGCATTACTAATCAAAGCAAAGAGTGGTACTACAAGTCAAGGACTAAATGATCATAGAGGCTATGGTGACTTGTCATAGACATAACATGGTGTGAGCATGTGCCAAGTCAACCCAGGCAAAGCATCAAAGGAGAATACGACAATACTATCCTTTTGCATGCTAAAACAACGCATAATTTCTTCAAGGCACACTAAGAAATCCCAATTGTTTGGAACAAGACATGCTGCAGCAATAATCACTAAGCATAAGGTCAAAACAACACCTAGCATGTCATGCTAAAGTCTAAGGCACAGCCAATGCAAGCTCCTCTTGCACTTCAAGCAAGAACTTACTACTCCTTTCCAACACCAAGCAACTTATTTGCAAAACAACACAGCGAGAACGGGGGTCCAAACTACTCAAGCAAACTAAACAAACTAAGCAAAGCAAACGAAAACTAAGACGCTCCAAGAACAACACAATTGTGCATGAAACAATAAAAACGAAGTGTCTAGACAGACCTGAGCGTTTTATTGATGAAGAAGGGGATGCCTTGGGCATCCCCAAGCTTTAACGCTTGTACCTCTTGGATATTTATTTGGGTGACACCATGGTGGCATCCCCAAGCTTGAGATTTTTTCCATTCTTCATCTCATTGAATCATTCTCTCTCTACACCTAAAATTTTTTCTTTACACAAAACTTCACACAATCTTCATTAGCAACATTAGTTTATTCAAAAGATATTAGACCTCTGGAAAAGCTTTGAAACAGCAAGTCTTTTCACTAAAAACACAAGATACTGTAGAAAATCCTTCAAAAACCTCAATTCACCTAAAGAGAACTCAAAAAGGAATCAATAAGAAGCAAATACAAATAATGGCAGAAATCTGTCAAAACAGACCAGCAGGTAGAAACCGATTTTTTCGAACATCTTTTGTTGCTCAAATCAAAAAGTGTTGTACTAACGAAAGTTATATAACATACTGGGGGATTTGTTCGTAAATTTTGAGCCCAATCAGAGTTACATAGACTCCTCAAGAATTTTTTTGGTGGAGGACAGAAATCTATTTCGGGACAGCAACTCCCCAAATCTTACTTCCCTCTCATTAGAGGTTATTCTTGGCACAAAAAGTAAACAAAAAGGATAAGAAGATATCATATTTTAAGTAATAACTTCCAAGACTCAAGAAAACTCTTGGGTTATCTCCCAACAAGTACTTTTCTTTAACGCCTTTAAGTTAGGCTTGATAGCTTGAGAAGATGCTCACATAAGAATTATGAATTGAAGTCAAAGAGAGCATCAAGAAGCAAATTCAAAACACATTTAAGTCTAACCCACTTCCTATGCATTGGAATCTTGTACACAAATAAATTCACAAAGAACAAAGTGACAAGCATAGGAAGATAAAACAAGAGTAACTTCAAAACTTTCAGCACATAGAGAGGTGGTTCAGTACCATGAAAAATTCTATAACCATACTTTCCTCTTTGTAAGACCCCACCTTTATAAAGGTAAAGGTCCCTGTGATTGCAATGCTAGTCCCTGGATCAATGCTAGCATCCACAGTTTAAGATGAAGTACATAGATACAAAGGTCATTATTACATCGTCATTCCAGAGATAACATAGTCTTTTACAACTCCATAGCCATAGGCTAGTACAAGAGTTTAACTTAACAATATAAAGTAAAGTCTTCATATTCATGTGCCACAGGCAAATATGTTGAGTGTAGACTCATAACCCTAATCCTCATCAGAGTAACCTGCAACATCACAAGTTACAACCATAGTGGGTCAATACATTGGAATAGTATTGGCAAGTGATACCTTAGTAGAATAATAGATTCTAAACTTCTATATGAATTTGGCTAAGTGTAGCTGAGGCTTGCTTTGCTCAAAATAGGTTTTTCCTACCAGTTGAAAAACACTAAATTTTTGTTTGACAAAAACTCCCAAGGAACCACCAATAGACATTGGTGAACCTTTACCCTTGTTCAACCACAAGTTTTTAACTTAGAAATTGGGATGAGGAGATCCTTGATAGCTTCAGTGTCTTGATGCTCAATTTTCCATTGCCGGGGACACGGCTAAGTACTTAGATTTTTCCTTCTCGAGAGGTGGTGCACTTTCCCCACAAGACTCGACATGCATCGAGACAAGACCTTTCAGAAGCCTTCCCTTAGAACAAATGGACGCGTTCCATCCTATCACCCTACCACCAACTGTCCAAATGGCTAAGTTATTGCAACCTATATGATCAAGGCAGAGCCCATATGCCATGTGGTTGCACTAGAAGCTTCTAAACACTAAGTATCTCAAATTCCTTTATTCCTGGCTGGCTTTCCACAAGTGTGATACACAAGGTAGACCATAGATATGGGCCTTGTGTAACCACTCAACATAACCCAAACATACCATTCCACCCAGGTGATTCATTCACTTAGTTGTTTTATTAAGTAAAACACAAGTCAAAGACTTAGCAATATTTTCCATAGCATGTATATAATCCACCCTTGTTTGCTACTAGCTAGGCTAAGCATGGAAATATAACAAGTATCATAACTTAGAGAAAATTATATCAAGACTACAACTACTAGGATTTCCCATAGCCTAGCATATAGATACTTAGCCAAAATATCATGCAAGCCCTATACAAAATATCACTAGTGCATAGACAAAATATTGGGACAGAAATATGAAGCACCACTTGCTTATGAATGCATGAATGATATGGAAACCTTTTCAAATCATGATTTTTGGGATGTTACAAATCTAACCCCCTTAAGGTGAATCTCACCCTCGAGATTCAGATTGGCTAGCAAATAGGTGAGGGTGGTCTTTCCAAAGATCATCTTCTCTTTCCCGAGTTGCTTCCTCCTCGGAATGATGATTCCACTGAACTTTGCAAAACTTGATAGTCTTAGTACGAGTGACTCTTTCTGCAGTCTCAAGAATCTTGATAGGTTTCTCTTCATAAGTGCGACCACTTTCCAACTGAACCTCTTCCAAAGGTATAATATCCTTCAAAAAAGTCTCTTCCATCTCCGGATGGTATTTCTTGAACTGATTCACATGAAACACATTGTGAAAGGCAGACAGTGATTCAAGCAATTCAATTTAATAAGCCACTTCTCCTTTGCGACTCAAGACCCTGAATGGTCCAATATATCTTGGAGCCAATTTTCCTTTGACTCCAAATCTCTTCACTCCACGAAGTGGTGAGACTCTAAGATAAGCTCTATCTCCTACCTCATAGGTGACTTATCTACGCTTTGGATCTGCGTAGCTCTTCTGTCAGGACTGTGCTATTTTCAATCTGTCTTTTACCAACTTGACTTTCTCTTCAACTTCCTTGATTAGTTCTGGCCCGAACAAATTTCTTTCTCCAACACCACTCCATAGTAATGGTGTAGTACACTTTCTTCCATAGAGAAATTCAAACGGTGCCATCTCAATACTGGCTTGATAGTTGTTATTGTTAGAGAATTCTGCGTAAGGCAGACTTTCATCCCAACTAGCACCATAGTCTAGGGCACATGCCCTCAACATATCCTCCAGAATCTGGTTGGTCCTTTATATCTGTCCATAAGTTTGAGGATGAAAAGCTATGCTGAACTCTAATCTTGTTCCCAATGATTCATGCAGTTGCCTCCAAAAATGCGAAGTGAACTGAATTCCTCTATCTGACACAATACTTTTGGGTACTCCATGCAGGCACAAAATCCTATTCATATAAATCTTGGCTAACTTAGCACTTGTATAGGTTGTCTTCACGGGTATGAAATGAGCCACTTTAGTTAGGCGATCTACCACGACCCAAATAGAATCATATCCTGATCTAGTCCTTGGCAGTCCAGTGATGAAATCCATGCCAATCTTGTCCCACTTCCAATCAGGAATAGGTAGTGTTTGTAAAAATCCTGCTAGTTTCTGATGTTCCTCTTTCACTCTACTACACACATCACACAAGGCAATATGTTCAGCGATGTCTTTCTTGAGATTATTCCACCAAAATCTTTCCTTCACATCCATGTACATTTTGGTATCACCCGGATGAATGGAATATGGTGAGTTGTGTGCTTATTGTAAAATCAGTTTCCGAAGCTCCGTATCTTGCGGAATGTAGATACGTTTCCCATACCATAAAGTATCCTGTTCGTCTTCATGGAATCCTTTGGCTTTCCCTTTGCTAATTTTTTTCCTTAATCTCTTCAATTTCCTTGTCCATCTTTTGGG
This sequence comes from Avena sativa, assembly GCA_916181665.1. Taxonomy (NCBI): domain Eukaryota; kingdom Viridiplantae; phylum Streptophyta; class Magnoliopsida; order Poales; family Poaceae; genus Avena; species Avena sativa. Next base: position 25,554,233 of record OV702286.1, on the reverse strand, counting down.
CTTCCTTGATCCTGTCCAACAAGGTAGGTTGAACATCCAATGACATCATATGTCCCTCAGGCACTATCTCCAATCTGAGATCTTTGAATTGGGCACACAAATCATCTGGCAATTCTCCCTTAGTGAGGCCATTCACATAAACTTTCCGGCTTAATGCATCCGCTACAACATTTGCTTTACCGGGGTGGTATTGAAAACTCAAGTCATAGTCCTTGATGAGCTCTAGCCACCTTCTTTGTCTCATATTGATTTCTTTCTGAGTGAAGATATACTTCAAACTTTTGTGATCTGTGAACACTTCACATCATTTTCCCAAAAGATAATGTCTCCATGTTTTGAGTGCATGGACAATAGAAGCTAACTCTAAATCATGAGTTGGGTAATTCACTTCATGAGTTTTGAGTTGTCTCGAGGCATAAGCCACAACTTTCCCTTCTTGCATCAAAATTGCACCTAATCCTTGGTGAGATGCATCACAATAAACTTGGAAATCTTTCTCCAAATCCGGCAGACATAAGACTGGTGCTGTCACTAGTCTCTTCTTCAACTCTTGGAAACTGAGTTCACATCCTTCAGTCCAATCAAATTTCTTGTCTTTCTGAAGTAACTCTGTCATTGGCTTAGCTACCTTCGAGAAATTCTCAATGAATCTTCTATAGTATCCTGCCAAGCCAAGGAAACTATGCACTTCTTTCACTGACTTAGGAGATTCCCACTCAGTTACAGCTGACACTTTTGCGGGATCAACAGCTACACCATCTCCTGACACAATATGACCGATAAATCCCACTTCATTCAACCAGAATTCACACTTGCTGAATTTGACATACAACTTATGCTCCCTAAGCTTATCAAGTATCAAACGCAAATGCTCTTCATGCTCTTGGAGTAGATCAAAATGTCATTGATGAAAACGACAACAAACTTGTCAAGAAATTCCATGAACACCTTGTTCATCATATTCATGAAGTAGGCTGGTGCATTTGTCAAACCAAATGGCATCACGGTGTAATCATACAATCCATACCTAGTGGTGGAAGCTATTTTAGGTATGTCTTGCTCTCTAATCTTTAGCTGAAAGTAGCCTGATCGGAGATCAATCTTTGAGAACACTCGGGCTCCTTCTAGCTGATCAAACAAATCATTGATTCTAGGAAAAGGATACTTGTTCTTGATAGTTACCTCATTGAGTGAACGGTAATCTATGCATAACCTTTGACTTCTATATTTCTTTTCAACAAACAAAACTGGTGCACCCCAAGACGAAGAACTTGGTTCAATAAATCATTTTTGTAACTGTTCTCCTAGTTGTTTCTTGAGTTCCTTCAACTCATCAACTAACATCTTGTAAGGTCTCTTTGCTATTGGTCCAGATCCTGGCAGTAGGTCTATCAGAAACTCAACATCTCTGTCTGGTGGCATTCCAGGCAATTCCTCCGGAAACACATCCGGATACTCTCACAATTAGCACATTATCTATGCTAACCCCCTTAAGGGAATTTAACTTACTTCCTTTAGATTCAAAATTAGACTTGAATCTAATCCGTTTCTTATCCGGGTTTGTGAGTGTGGCAGTATGATTGGCACAATCTAGTACTCCTTCATACTTAGTCATCCAATACATTCCCAAAATTACATCCAATCCTTGGGAATCTAGGATTATCAAACTAACGGGAAACTTATACTTCCCAAATTCAATCACTAGATCATGACATCCAGAGTTTACTATCATTTCTCTGCGGGGAGAGCTTACTTTTATAGGACACCCAATAGTTTCAACTGGAAGTCCATTTTTATCAACAAATGCTCTTGATATGAATGAATGCGATGCGCCAGTATAAAAAATAACAAGTGCTAGAAAGGAATTGAGCTTGAACTTACCAGCCACAACATCAGACTCTTCATATATTTCTTCCACATTAATGTGGTTCACTTGTCCCTTTTGGAAGGGATTGGGCTTGTTGGCACCTTCAACTTTCTTTTCTGGGCACTCATTAGCATAGTGCCCCATCTTCTTACACTTGAAACATTCAACCTGACTGAGATCTTTCTTTACAGGTTGACTTCCACTGCCACTTCCACTGTGGTGGCTCTTGTGTCCACTCTTGTGGTTCTTATACTTGTTATTATCATGACTGCGATGATGCTTGTTATCTTGATGACGGTTGTGGTTGTGGTGGTTGTTTTACTTCCCATGTTTGTGGAATCCAGAACTTCTACTATCATCATGATGGGAACGCTTGTGAGACGATCCCGAGCTGTGCTTATCAAAGTTGTGCTTCCTCTTTCTGCCCTCAACCTGTTTCATCTTGTTTTCCAAGATAGTAGCCTTGTCACAAAGTGATTGATAGGTTGGGACATAGGCAACAAACAACTGCAAGTTCAACTCATCATTAAGTCCTTCGAGGAATTTCTCCTTCCTCTTAGCATCGGTATCAACTTCATCCGGTGCATAACGCGCCAGATTGTTGAACTCCTCAATGTACTCAGCCACACTACGGTGACACTGCTTCAGATTGTGGAACTCCTTTTTCTTCAAATTCATCACTCCGGATGAGATGTGAGCTGTACGGAATCCATCCTCAAAAATAGCCCAAGTCACATCCTCAAGGGGAGTGGTGATCTGAAAGTTGTCCCACCAGGTTGCTGCTGGTCCTTTGAGCAGGTGTGCTACAAACCTGACTTTTTCCTCGTCGGTGCAACCAACAGTCACTAAGTCCTTGTTCACTGAACGTAACCAGTCATTGGCTACCATTGGATCAGTGATTCCCGAGAACTTTGCAGGCCTTAGTCTCAGAAATCTGGTGAGCATGTCAAATGATGGAGGATTATTCTGATTGTTGTTGTTGTTATTATTATTGTTGTTGTTGTTGTTGTTGTTATTGTTGTTTTGATTCTGGTTCTGCATGAAGTATGTCATCATCTGCATCAGTTGAGCTTGTGTTGTCATCAACTGCTGCATCTCGGGAGTGACGTTATTGTTGTTGTTTGGGTTGGGGTTGGCTCATCGGGGAGGCATCTATGGTTTCAATAAGGATAAGAATGAGATACCCATAGATGTTTAACATGCACAATACATCACATAGAAGCAATCATAATAACCAAGCTCAAAAATAACATAAAGTTTGAATGACATAACAACAGGTTTTGAAAATGCAAACACACCATAGCAAGCCATCCACATGTTGGATGGTCATTGCAACTCAATAATCAAAGTATGATAGATAAAGGATAGTCGAGTAGTCTATACTACTCCTCCATGTCGACCTCCACATCAACAAGATCAAGACCTGCATTCTCCATGGCGGCCTTGTACTCCTCAACACTAGTGGTCAAGGCCCCTCTTTTGTGAGCGAAGCCTCTCAATCACTCCCTGCTGGTGCTCAAGCTCGAAGTCCTTGGCCTCTAACTCAACCTTCATCTCCCTGATCTTCTTGTTTCTGTCTTGGACTCTTTTCTCCTGACTCTTGAACTTCTTCTCCTGGCTCTCAAATCTGGCCTCCATATCTTTAACGATCTCGTCTTGTTCCGCGAAGAGCTTGTCCTTCTCCCTCAGTTGAACCTGGAGCTCGTCATTGCTAAGCATGACGTTGGTCCTATCGGTGTCAAGGTGTCTAATAAGATCCTATAGGTCCTGGAGGTACAGACGAACTGGCTCCATCGTCTCTCTAGTAGAGTCATCATACTCTACAGCCTCACCCTCCTCGTCGCGTATACCGAACGGGTGAAAGTAGAGACCTCTAAGCTCGGTGGAGTGCCTCCCAACCAGGCGTCCAAGAAACTCCTGCGTGACTACATCTAAACCTCTCTCCTTGTCATCATGCATCAGCTTGAAGGTGATAGCCTCCGTGGGTGGCTCTACCTGGCGTCCTGGCTGTGTGACTCTGAAGCCCCAAAGGTCCTTCCTCTCAAACTTGGTGAGCTGAAGTGTCGTGACACTAGAAAGTGGAAGGTTGAGCACACTAGTGAGCTCCACGAGACGAGAACCAAAACGAGTTCACTTGAACTCCTCGGCAGTGCTTATAACAACATTAGGCATCTATTTTATAAGATAGAGAAAGGTTAGAGTCAATACAAGTAGGAAAAATCCCAAGACAATAAAAACACAAGCACACTTTTAACAATAAAACAAATAAGTCATGGCATACACAAATCCAATACAATCACCAAGGTTCAACATAACTTAGACAATTTTTTGCGAGTAAAAACGACAAGTATGGTGGTCCAACTAACGGGTACGTTACAATTCTCACTCACTAGACACGATAGCTATCAGGGCATCCTTAGTGGCAATCTGTCTATCTTGATCACAAGACTCCCATATTAAGTCTATGATGTCTTCCCTTAGTCATTGATTGGTAGCTTCTAAGTCTTGGGTATGCTTCTTTTCTTCTCTAAGGTCATTTTGAGTGTTGAGCATTCTACACTTGAGTCTATCACCAAGCTCCTTAATGGCATTCCAAGCTGCATTTCTTGCAGAATCAAAGGATGTTGTGTGCATTTCAGAGTTGGTGACCATGCAGAATCCCGACTCTTTGTGGTTGTCCTCCTTGTTTATGTACAAGTGAAGTTGCACCCACCAATACTCTTCTCCTTCATCCATCACAGGGAATACTTTGTACACAGCTACACCATGTATCCCCATGGTAACCATAAGGTTCTTGAGTGCTTTGGGAAACTCCATCTCACACTCCAAAGTCATGGTCATAAGTGGTCCCTTACTGACGGCTTCGTTGATGGAGTTCATCTACAAATAGAGATGAGGAAGAAGATTAGAAAAGTTTACGAGAAGAAAAGACAAGTGTGGAATTTTACAAAGTGTTGAAATTTTTCCTTAGTGGTTTCTTAGGATAATCCAATCTAGGGCCATAATCCTACAGGCAACACAGTGCTCTAATACCATCTATAAGACCCCACCTTTATAAAGGTAAAGGTCCCTGTGATTGCAATGCTAGTCCCTGGATCAATGCTAGCATCCACAGTTTAAGATGAAGTACACAGATACAAAGGTCATTATTACATCTTCATTCCAGAGATAACATAGTCTTTTACAACTCCATAGCCATAGGCTAGTACAAGAGTTCAACTTAACAATATAAAGTAAAGTCTTCATCTTCATGTGCCACATACAAACATGTTGAGTGTAGACCCATAACCCTAATCCTCAACAGAGTAACCTGCAACATCACAAGTTACAACCACAGTGGGTCAATACATTGGAATAGTATTGGCAAGTGATACCTTAGTAGAATAATAGCTTCTAAACTTCTATATGAATTTGGCTAAGTGTAGCTAAGGCTTGCTTTGCTCAAAATAGGTTTTTCCTATCAGATGAAAAACACTAAGTTTTTGTTTGACAAAAACTCCCAAGGAACCACCAATAGACAATGGTGAACCTTTACCCTTGTTCAACCACAAGTTTTTAACTTAGAAATTGGGATGAGGAGATCCTTGATAGCTTCAGTGTCTTGATGCTCAATTGTCCATTGCCGGGGACATGGCTAAGTACTTAGATTTTTCCTTCTCGATAGGTGGTGCACTTTCCCCACAAGACTTGACATGCATCGAGACGAGACCTTTCAGAAGCCTTCCCTTAGACCAAATAGACGCGTTCCATCCTATCACCCTACCACCAACTGTCCAAATGGCTAAGTTATTGCAACCTATATGATCAAGGCAGAGCCCATATGCCATGTGGTTGCACTAGAAGCTTCTAAACACTAAGTATCTCAAATACCTTTGTTCCTGGGTGGCTTTCCACAAGTGTGATACACAAGGTAGACCATAGATATGGGCCTTGTGTAACCACTCAACATAACCCAAACATACCATTCCACCCAGGTGATTCATTCACTTAGTTGTTTTATTAAGTAAAACACAAGTCAAAGACTTAGCAACATTTTCCATAGCATGTATATAATCCACCCTTGTTTGCTACTAGCTAGGCTAAGCATGGCAATATAACAAGTATCATAACTTAGAGAAAATTATATCAAGACTACAACTACTAGGATTTCCCATAGCATAGCATATAGATACTTAGCAAAAATATCATGCAAGCCCTATACAAAATATCACTAGTGCATAGTCAAAATATTGGGACAGAAATATGAAGCACCACTTGCTTATGAATGCATGAATGATATGCAAACCTTTTCAAATCATGATTTTTAGGATGTTACATCTCTCATAATAATTTTCAGTAGCATCATGAATAAAATCAACAATATAGCTATCACATAAAGCATGCTTTTCATGATCTACAAACACATAATCTCTATAAAGCTCAAAAATAGTGGGATTAAAACCTTCACAGGTTTTACCCAAAGTAGATATTTCAAAAGGATCCACAGGAACATAACATTCATCCTCCTTTGGTAAGCATGGGGGACAATCAAATAATATAAGAGGTAAAGAGTTACTCTCATTAGAAGGTAGACATGGGTAGATCCATTCTTCCTCTTTTTGTTTATCACTCTCCTCTTTTTCACCTAATGAGCTTCCAGTTTCAACAATTTCTTCTTCCATAGGCTCCTGCAAGGCATTAGTCTCTAGTTGTGGAAAGCACCTATTAAAATATTCAATAATATAGCCATTTGCTTCCTTGTAATTGTCAAAGAAAATTTTAAGTATATCATAAACCTCATGTTCATAAGGTAAATCATCAGTATTTTCAAGCAAACTGGCAAGTTCAAATGCACCCTTGAAGGCAATAAATTCTTCAATTTGTTCCACATCATAAACGTCATAATTTCCTTTAACATAAGAAGATATGGTAACATTATCATTATACTCACATTGAAAGGTTAGGTGTTTGTACCTCCTGCAGCAACAAGCTTTATCAAAGCAATAGGTAACATTATAAGTAGAGCACACGTCTCTAGAAATAGTATTCAACCTATCAATTTGTTCCCGTAAGTGTTTCCCTTTTTGTGGCAAACGGTGTTCCTTATAATAATACTTTGTTCTTCCGTGAACCCACCATGCCAATAAGAAATAGTTTCAAAGAAACCATCCATTGATAGAAAGCATGACCAAGCAAGGCAATAACAGACCAGCAACCAGAGTAGGAACCAAATTTTTTTGTGTTTTTGAATAAAGAAAGCAAACCAAACTAGACAATTTTTTTTGTGTTTTTTGGAAAGAGGCAAACAAAACCAAGCAAAAGAAACAAAGAAAACTAAAAACAAAGTAAAGAGAAAGGAAGTGAAGGACTCCCCTAGTGAAGACGTCCTTAGCCTCCCCGGCAATGGCGCCAGAAAATAGCTTGATGGTGCCCAGCACTTGTCGTGGGACGCTTCGTTGGAAACCCCAAGAGCAAGGTATGAAGCAGCACAACGGCAAGTTTCCCTCAGTAAGAAATCGAGGTTATCGAACCAGTAGGAGGAAGGAAACGTCACACACGTGTTGCAAGCAACACGGAGACCTACACAACACAAACTCAAGACTTTGCCCCAACGAATCAGTGAGGTTGTCAAGCTCACCGGTTTGCTGTAACAAAGAATTAAACGTATGGTGTGGAAGGTAATGGTTTGCAGCAAGTAAACAAGTAATAGTGGAAGATGTATCAATGGTAAAGATTGGACCGGGTCCATAGTTCACTAGAGGTGCTCTCCTTAGATAAACAACATGGCATGAAGGGTAAACAAATTATAGCAGAGAAATTGACAAGAACTGAGCAAGGCATAACAATGCAATTACTAGTCAGAAGGATCATATGAGATTCGATTGGGCAATACAACAAGATACATAGACCGCCGTCCAACTTCATCTATAACTAGAAGTCCACCTTCAGGTTATCATTCTAACCCCCTCCAGTATTAAGTTGCAAGCAACAGACAACTGCTTTAAGAAAAGTGTGTAAGGTAAACAGTCCACATGTTCCGTGAACAAGAGACCGTTGTTTTCTCCCTAGTAGCAACAGCACATCTACAACCGAAGAGATTATTGTCACTTCCCTTGGAAACTAGAGGCATGAACTCACTATCGAGCATAAATACTCCCTCTTGGAGTCACTAGCAACTACTTGTCCAAGATAGCTACTAACAACGGAGAGCATGCAAGATCACAAACAACACAGACATGATAGAATCATAAAGACAAAACCATTAATCAAACCAACATAATAATATCAATATCCATTGGATCCCCGCAAACACAACATGCATGATTACAAATAGATTAGATCTTGATCATGAACGGAGCTCACAAGATCTATACATGAAAGCACAAAGGAGGAGATACAACCATCTAGCTACTACATGCACCCATAGTCCAAGGTTGAACTACTCACGCATCATACCAGAGAGAAGGCCTCCGGGATGATCTCCCATCCGGTGGGGTGCCAGGAACAACTTCAGATCCCCCCTATCTAGGGACGATGGTGGCGGCACCTTCAAACGGTTTAGTGGAGATTTGATCGGGTGCTTAGGGTTTCTACATCGGAGGCTTCTTATAGGCGAAGGGGGAGGCCGAGGAGGCAGCCAGGAGGGTCAAACCCTACCTAGGCACGGGGCAGGGCCCACCCACGCCTAGGGGGGGTTTGGCCGCCCTGGCTTGTGTCTCTGTCTCCCCTCTGGACTTCTTGTTCCCCACGAAAAGTAATTGACTTTAACGTTTGTCCCGTCCAATTCCAAGAATATTTCTTTACTAACTTTTCTGAAACCAAAAACAGCAGAAAACATGCAACTGGCACTGTTGCATCTTGTTAATAGGTTAGTACCAGAAAACATGTAAAAAGCACCTCAAAGTGTAGACAAGAATATCAAAGTAGATACTAAACAAGCATGGAGCATCAAAAATTATAGATACGTTTCCGACGTATCACATGACGACATGGTGTCGGAGTTTAGAGGGGAGATCCTGCAGGGCTTCGCCTAAGACGGACCTATTATGGTGGAGTAGAAGAGAGCCTCAGCGATCTAGGGTTTAGAGGGCGCCAAGGAGGTTGTGTGGCCAGCGGCTAGGGCTAGGGTTAGCCCCAAGTCAGCGACTTGGAGGAGGGCACTAAGGCGGTGACGACTTCGGGTGGATGCTGGCGGCTAGGGCTTGGAGTTGTGGGGCAAGGGGTGCCCCCTCCCCTCTATTTATGAGAGGGAGGGGCAGCTAGGGGAAGGGTAGTCCTCCGCCAACTCCCCTTGCTTGTCCGGCGGAAAGGAGGGAGGATTCCTCCCTAAGGTAGGAATACTTCCCTCCCTCCACTTGGAAACATTGTCCCAGTTTGACTTTTTCAAACTGGCTTTTTGACTTTCAATTTAGAGTTTGATTTCTCTCTTCCAAGTGTCCAGCCAAGTGACTTAGGACATGATGAAACCATTCTAATTTTTCATGACACATCCATGTACCCTTCCCCTCCCGGATCGGTAACCTTCTAGACCCTTCTAGAACATTCTGGTGAAAACACCAGAACCATTCCAGAACTCCGGAATTGGACTTTCCTTTTATGAATCTTATTCTCCGGACCATTCCGGATCTCCTCGTGATATCCCGGATCCCATCCGAGACTCCGAACAACATTCAGTATTCTTACTCACATTCCATATCTACTAAACAATCATCTAATCCTTAAGTGTGTCTCCCTACGGTTCGTGAATTATGCAGACATGACCGAGACTCTTCTCCGATCAATAACCAATAGAGGAATCTAGAAATTCATATGGATCCCACATATTTCTACGATTACTTCGTGATCGAATGAACCATTAACATACGATACCAATTTCCCTTTGTCTCGCGATACTTTACTTATCCAAGGTATGATTGTCGGTATCTCTATATACCTAGTTCAACCTCGTTACCGATAAGTACTCTTTACTTGTTCCTATGATATGTGATCACTTGTGAGCCAGTCACATGCTTGCAAGCTAATTGGATGACATTCCATTGAGAGGACCTACAGTATATCTATCTGTCATATGGATAAACAAATCCCACTCTTGATCCATGTGCCTCAACACATACTTTCCGAACACTCAATGCCACCTTTATAACCACCTAGTTATGAAGTGGTGTTTGATGTCATCAAAGCATCCAGACGGTGATGGTGATTAACATGATCTTATGGTCGAAGAATTTAGGTTACTATGTATTTGAAAGCTTATAGCAATTGAACTATTGAAATGACTTGATCTTTATGCTACGCTTATCTATAGGAGTATGTCCATCACACCATTCTCCTAATGATATGATCTTGTTGTTAATAACATCTCAATGTTCATGATCAGGAAACCATGATCATCTATCAACCAACAAGCTAGTATTACAAAGAGGCTGTACTACGGACTGTAACAAGTTTACAAATCACATAACTATTAATGTATGTTTCTGGTTAATACAATTATAGCATTAATGTAAATATTTATCATAAATACAAAGATATAATAATAACTACTTTTATTATTGTCTCTTGGGCATATCTCCAACAGCTACGGCCTGGTCCATGGCAAGGGGCAGCACTGTCAGGCGAGCGCTAGGCAGTGGGGGCGGCGCGGCAAGCTCCGGGCTATTTTAGGGAAAGGGTCGGCGCGGTCAGGCACGGCGAGCAAGGGGCCAGGGGTGCCGTGGCGACCTCGGGCCAGCGGGAGGCGAGGCGACCTCGGGCCTTGGACCAAGGAGCGGGGCGGCTGCCTGGGGCCAAGGGCGGCGCGGCGAGCTCACCGCTGCTGGAGATGGGGAGGAGACGGCAGCAAGGCACAACGCGGGCACAACGAGGTGACTGGCGGCGAGGTGACCGGTTGCGCTCCAGCGAGCTAGGCCAGTGGGGTCTCACCGGAGATGGAGGGGGCAAGGGTCCGGACCCGCACCCCCACTTTTTTACTCTTATTTATATTCATTTAGTATACATTTGGCTTTTTAATTGGGCTATCAGGTGGGACCCGGTCCAACTCAGCCAAATAGCCCCGACAAGTGGGTCCACTAGTCAGAAACGGAGTCAATTCCCTGTCAATCTTAGTTTAGTGCAAATTGCAAAAAAATTACGTTAAAGTGGTTATTATATCCTGCGAATTTTTCTAAGGGTGGTGATTTTCCGAAGATTTCACATAAAAATGATGGTTTTATGCCATTAACTCGGTGGATAGAAATATTGCGCACCAGCCTGTTTCGCACACAAATCTGCTTTGCCATTGGGCAATGGTTGGAGACAATCCTCATAAGCTTTTTTCGTCCCCGACCGCGTCCTACGAAAATGGGTCTCACGCGTCTGTCCTAGATCGATTGCATTTTGCCAACTGCTCGATCGGCGAATCAGATCCTTTCCCCCTTTTGTCGTCATGGCAAACCTATAAATCATCTCGATAGTCCGTCATCTCGATCAAAACACTCTATCTCTTGGTCACACCGCGGCCTCTCTCTCCCCCTTCTCCTCTGCCGCCGTCCACATAACATGGCCACCGCCGGCTTCCAAATCGACGGCACAGACGCCACGGTGATCGACATGGAGGGCGCCATAGACCAGATCACACAGCTGGTGTCGGCAGGAGCGTCCCCGCCCACGGAGAAGCTGGTGCGCGCGCTCTGGGGGGTCGGCTCGCTCACTCTGGTCCTGGATGTGAGCGCCGGGCTCAACCAGCCGGCCATGGGTCCAGTCTTTGGGGGGCACAAGATCGCTTACTACGGCACCCTCGCCGGCATCCTCGGCGTCGTGGCACTGGAGATGGCCACCGCCTACTGGCTGCCCTGCGCCGGCGCCCAGCTTGCCTCGTTCGCCAAGGCTCTCTTGCGCTTCGCTGTCCTGCTGCTTCTCCTCGTCGTGGCCGTTGGAGGCTACGGGCTCACCGTGAAGACCTGATCGACGTCCATCTTACTGGGAGGCCAGGCGAGCCTGCTTGCTACTACTACTACTAAGCTACTAGTATTGCGTTGCGGTACCGGCCGGAAGCAACACAGTAGCACAAGCAGGTTGTAGATAATACGATTCTATAATGGAGTAGTTTGTATTTTCTAGATCTAAGTTGGAGCACTGGATTGCAGAGTCGCAAGTTGCTGTACTATTGTAAATCCCAAGTTTAATATACTCCCTCCGGTACGGTTTACAGGGCGCCCTTCCATTTTCATGCAGTTTCACCAAGAGTGCTCGATTAGGCGCGGGGGCATTAACTGCCGAGTTAATTGGAGCGTTTGGCCCGCAATCTTCTCTCCTTCATTTTCCATTCCGCTGTGTGACAAGTGTGAACACAGTTTGCTTTTGTAGGTGTGAACGGGGTTAGGCACTTCGCATGCAATCTTCTCCCCGTCTCTTCTTCTCCTTAGACATGTATAAAAACGTATCATGGAGGCCATCCTCAACACACAGAAAAAAGGCTCGATGGCTGAGGGAGAGGAGGGTATGGATACCAAGGAGGGAGGAGGCCTTGAGGATGGTATGGATACCATGAAGGGAGGTGGCCTTGAGGAGCAGATCGCGGCAGCTATGGATGGAGAAGCCGTTGTGACGGTGGAGAAAGAGGAAGAAGCTGAAGTGGAGGCCAGTGGGGCGTTGGAGGAAAAGAAAGAAGCTGAGGTAAAGGCCGGTGGAGCGGCCAAGGAAGAAGTTGAGGTGGAGTCCGCTGAGGTTCTTGAGCTTCGTCTCCACCAGATTTTTGCCAATGTTGATCGTCGTCATGCACGCATCGACGAGTTGTTCGCCCAGGCTAAGCGCATCAGAACAACTGTGTTGCAGCCCACCGTTCACACATCAACGTGTGTGGCATGTGTGCAACCCATGGCGTGCAACAAATGCGATGTGCGCGGTGATCGTTCAATTTTCCTTTACTGTGGATGCAGGCTGCCGGTGCCAAACGAGTTGACTCGCTGCTGCGTGTGCGGCAACTCTGTTCTTCCTAGGAACTATTGGTGCAAAGATTGTGCAACAACGGCGGCTTTGGACAAAGAAGGGGTCTGCATTTTGTGCGGTCGCAACCCCTCCGAACATTCCTTTGATACTTTCCTTTTTATTACTCCTATTTCTTTGGTCCTAAAATAGATATCTTAAATTTGTCAAAATTTGGATGAATCGTATATACTAAATAGTGTCCTAAAATATGTTGTAGGAGGAAGTTTTCCTTTTCATCGTACAAAAAGCCATTTTCATTTACCAAGTGCAAAAAACGAGCGGTTTTGTGAAGCAACCATCAAATGACTATTTCAAAATTCTACCACCATATATTAAAAAAATACTAAACCACCTTACATGGATAATGTCCTAATAGGGGGATCTCAAACTTTCCGTACATCCCTGATGAAAAACACAAATTTCTGCCGAATCGGTAGGAAGTGGTTCAGATCTGAACTACAGGTACATGATCTGATGCTAGTGATTTTTTACAAAAATCATTTTTAGGTTCACAATATGCTATTTCATCGGAGATCCACTTCAAGTTTAGCTAGGCTCAGCCCCGAGCTAAGAATCTTCGTGCCCGTCGTTCGACAAAGTTTGACGATAGTTTCAAATGGGCATAAGAAATTCAAAAACAATCCAAACCATGCGAAACCTTTGCATGGTGTCATATTATGTGGTATAGTTAGAAGGAAAAATATCAAACTTGATATATTGATTATGTTTTTAAAAAACCTTCACAAAATGACCTATCTCATTCGAGGTTTTCTGAGTTTTGAGTCAAATGACCAATGTTATGGCTAGAATCAAGGCATAGTTTGTGATAATGTGTCCATATTGTGTATACATGTGCATTATGGGATGACGAACAATGTTGCAGGAGGAAGTTTTCCTTTTCGTCGCACCAAAAAGCCATTTTCATTTTTTGAGTGAAAAAACTAAGCGGCTTTGTGTAGCAACCACCAAATGGATATTTCAAAATTCTACCACCACATTTTTCAAAAATACTAGACCATCTTACATAGCCAATGTCCTAACAGGGGGATCTCAAGCCTTTCCATACATCCCTGGTGAAAAAGACAAATTCCTGCCGAATTAGTAGGAAGTGGGTCAGATATGAACTACAGGTACATGATCTGATGCTCATAATTTTTTTAAAAAATATTTTTAGATTCACAATATGCTATTTCATCAGAGATCCACTTCAAGTTTAGCGAGACTCATCCTCGAACTAAGAATCTCCATGCCCGCCGTTTGACAAAGTTTGACGATAGTTTCAAACGGGGCATAAGAAATTCAAAAATGATCCAAACAATGCTAAACCTTCGCATGGTGTCATATTATGTGGCATAGTTAGGAGGGAAAATATCAAACTTGGTATATTAATTATATTTCAAAAAACCTTCACAAAACAACGTATCTCATTCGAGGTTTTCTGGCTTTCGAGTCAAATTACCAATGTTATGGCTAGAATCACGGCATAGTTTGTGATCATGTGTCTATATTGTGCATGCATGTGCATTATGTGATGGAAAACAATGTTGCAGGAGGAAGTTTTCCTTTCGTCGCACCAAAATGCAATTTTTCAGTTTCCGAGTTCAAAAAACGAGCGGTTTTGTGAAGCAACCACCAAATGACTATTTCAAAATGCTATCACCACATTTTCAAAAATACTAGACCACCTTATATATCCTAACAGGGGGATCTCAAACCTTTTCGTCCATCTCTGGTGAAAAAGATAAATTTCTGCTGAATAGGAAGGAAGTGAGTCAGATATGAACTATAGGTACATGATCTGATGCTCATGATTTTTTATAAAAATCATTTTTAGGTTCACAATTTGCTATTTCATCGGAGATCCACTTCAATTTTAGCGAGGCTCATCCCCGAGCTAAGAATCTTCATGCCCGCCGTTCGACAAAGTTTGACGATAGTTTCAAACAGGCATAAGAAATTTAAAAATGATCCAAACAATGCGAAACCTTCGTGTGATGTCATATTAAGTGACATGGTTGAAAGAAAAAAATATCAAACTTGGTATATTGATTATGTCTAAAAAACCTTTACAAAATGACCTATCTCATTCGAGGTTTCCTCGCTTTCGGATCAAATAACCAATATTATGGCTAGAATTACGGCATAGTTTGTGAGAAGTTGACATGGTTATCATATTTGGATTTCTCTATTTTTTCTAATCAATTTAGACATATTATTTGTCGAATTACGATTTTTATGGATTTAAAGATATTAATTATTCCATATTAAATAGAAAAATACAAAAAAATCATTATATTTTTATTTGAATTCAATAATATTTTTACTTATTCATTGTTGTTTAATTAAATAATTGTTTGTAATTTCAAAAAATACAAACATGTGACATGATGATATAAGAGTTAATATGATTGATATCATAATATTGATAATAAGGTATAAATTGCTTTACGGAAACAGATTCTAAAAGAACGGGGAAGTTAAGCATCATAGGGGCGGAGTAGTAAGGATGGTTGACCGACCAGAAAGTTTGACCAAGAGTACAATTTGATCAAAGATTAAGTATAATTAGTGTTAGAAATGTTCCACATGAGAGATTAACGAGTCGAACAAATCAAAGATTTAAAAAAGTTGAGAAAAAATTTGAAAAAAAAATTATATTTTTTTAAATTATTTTTGCAACCGGCCGTTAGGCTATGCCGACGGCCGCTATGCCGAGGGAAGCCGCCGGTGTAGCCTACGCCGAGGTCTCCGGGTGCTCTGCCGAGTGAGATCTTTGCCGAGGGGTACACCGAGGGCAGCTGTCGGCTTAGCATACGCCGATGGTTTTTTGGCCTACGTCGACGGCCTTTAGCCCTCGACGTATCACGCACGTCCTGTAGTGTCTCTCTCTCCTCCTACTTGTCCTATAGGATGTCGACCACGTGCATGTTCCAAGGTAAAATTGGTATAATTAATTTAAGTGCTTTGATATTTTATTTACTATCACTAGTGCACACGTATGTCTCTAACACCGGTTCGCAAATGCCTCTAACACCGGTTCTTCTGACTATTCACCCACGGCCCTGTTCGTGAACCTTTTCCAAACCCTGTCCAACAAACAAAATGAATAAAGAAGTAATTAATTATTTGTTGTCATGAAAGTTGCTGATCTAGTGCGATAATATGATTGAAATTACTCTGGAGCATCACTTTAAATTTTGTCCATAGCTCTTTGTCTTTTCGTGCCGAGTCCATGACAAGGATTTTTTCTGCGTCAACTTGAATGACTAGCAGAATAAAGTGGAACCTGCGCACGTATAACTCATCATCAGTTACACTTAACATCGAGTAAGCCGAAACATAATATGTACAATAGAGGGTAACACTCACGAGAAGTTGTATGGAAATAGTATTTACCTTTTGGTTTGTTGTCTTAGTAAAAGTAAAGACCTTAACAAGAAATCTTCTGTTTGCCCGGGTTTGTCTTGTAGCACTCGTTCATGAACTCTATTTGGATCAACGAACCCAATGTCATAAGGGACTCCTTTCATGCATTTCATATCCTTTTTCCTGCATAATAGTATATACATATATGGTAAGCATATATATACATGCAATTAATAAATTGAATGAGCTGAGATAGAAATTACAGAAATAGTACTTACACACAGTAAAGGCTGAGGAAAGCTTTGTCGAGTTCCTTCTGATTGAATAAATAATGCAAGTCTTCAATGTTGAAGGTGATCTGGTCGTCTCCGCACAAGAAAATCTCATCTCTTATATGCGTCGTGATCCATTCTTCCTTTGTCTTGCAAAAATTAAGGTACCACTTATGCAATCTTCGTATCTTTGTTGGTAGATTCTTGAGCTGCTCTTTCTTGACGAGATTATTCCCGTACTTCCATGGTTGTATGGGCAATTGGACTCCCATGATGTTCAAGTATGCAATGTAAGTCATCCCCATATCATTGGTCTTTCTTTGTAGCTCTTGCTCGTAATCATTTAAAGGAGGAGCTATCCGTGTATCGAACACTTGGAGCGGGGAACACTTTGCACGATCTGTCAACCGATGGCTCGCGCCTTGCTTGCTCTTTTTCGTAGAAGAAGATTGTTGCTAGGTGGTCGATCCGGAGGGCTAAAATAAGAAATAAGTGTTAATTAATACATGTACAAATATACAAATCAATCGGTGCAAGTCATCAGAGGCTTAATCCATGCATATACCTCGCTGGACTTTGTAATCACTAAAGTGCGTTCACAGGAGTCGTCATCTTCTCCATGACTACTTGAGCTATCATCATGTCCCTCCAAGTTCATATATTGTGAGGTGTCCTCATCACCATCACCGACGAAGATCATGTTCTCCATTATTTCTTCCTCTTGAAGGTTTGTACTGTGTGGATCCATAGTTTCTAAAACAATAATATTATCACACAAATATCAGTAATACATCTCGAATAAAACCATTTGATACAAATAATACATCTTGAATAATCCAGTTGATAAAATAATGCATCTCGAATAATCCTGATATAATAATATTATGACATGGATATAGCTAATACATCTCGAATAATCCGGATACAATATTATTATGACAAAATATCCATATATCCAATTAATATCCTAAAATCAATTCCCTAACACTAAATTCCTAAAATAAAATATCCTATGATTATGATTTTTCTCTAAAATTAATTATGATTATGACACAAAATATCCTAACAAAATATTTTAACAAAATTTCCTAAAAAATCCTAACATATATATATATATATGCTAATTCATAAAATAAAAATCCTAAAAAAAATTGCTAAAACAAAATTGCTAACACAAATTTGCTAAACAAAAATCCTAAAACAAAATTTTGAAGAGGAAGACGACGGGAGGGCTCACCTAGGGCACGGCGGCCGACGACGGCGAGGAGGCACGAACGGCGAGGAGGCGTAGACGACGATTGGGGCCGGGGCGCGCGCGCGGTGCGGACGGCGAGGCGGGGCGGACATCAAGGCGCGCGGTGGAGGAAGGTGCTGGCGCGGTGGCGGACGACGACGGCACGGTAGAGCAGCCTGTCAGCGTCGTCGTTGTTCTCCACGCGCTCCAGAGCTCGATCCCAAAATTCGTGGCCGAGGAAGAGGAAGATGCACGTGCTCCTTTATACCCCCCTTTAACACCTATTTGTGGCTGGAACCGGTGTTAAAGGGGGGCTTTCGTTTCGCGCGCGCACGTGCACCCGCACCCTCTTTAACACCGGTTCATGGGTGTAACCGGTGTTAAAGGGGGGATTCGTTTCGCGCGTGCAACCGCACCCCCCTTTAACACCGGTCCGTGGCTGGAACCGGTGTTAAAGGGGGGGCATTTTAATTCCCAAAAATATGATAGAATTTAGAAAATTCATATCTTTTTCATTTCAACTCAGAAAAATATGAATAATATATCATAATTTTCATAAAAATAAGATATATCCATTCATATAAAAACATTTCATTGTTACTGTAGATGAAAATTTTCAAAATGATTAAAACAGTTACATATGAATTTTGATTATTCAATTAAGACAAAAATAAAATAGTCAAACCCTAAAACTTTGAACTTAAGAAATATTAAGCATCTGAAAAGGAATATAACCCTATTTTTAGAAAATGAAAAATAATTAGAACAAATCATATTTTATTTTCTATTAACATTTTTGAATTGTTTGGATATTTAAATTTAGCATCTTTTGTATACTTTGGAATCTGACAAAACTTTCAACATGAAAAGTGTTTGCATTTGAATAAATAATCCAAAAACATTTTTTGTTTTCAAAAAATAAAATTCTAACTATTCAAACTAGTAACAAATGAGAAAGAGAGGGCAGAATGCCAGGGAGGAAAAGGGCGGGAAGAAAAGGGCGGGAAATAATGGGCGGGAAGGAAAATTTTATTACGATAGAACTGGAATTAAAGTACATAACGCAACTAACACTAAGTTATATAAAGCATGACTGAAAATTAAGATACATAGAAGAACTGAAAATTAAGATACATGGCCAGATTAAGTCACAATCGGCCGAACTTGTTTTGGAATGTTGGAGTGATTTAATCATGCTCCTGCCTATGCCTGTAATACTCGCCACTGTAGTCACTGTACTCGTCGCGGCCGTCATCGTTGTCGTTGTCGGGGTCGCCGGAGTTGAACCTTGAAGGCTGAGTATGCGTGGGTTGGACTTGAGTGTAGCCCAGGCGAGGGTTAGAGCCGACCGTGTTGTATGACATGACGCTCTGGAGAGTCCGGCCGCGCCTCGTTGAAGTTCGGAGGAGGTGGGCCATCCTCCTCGTGCCTGGCGAGCGCCCTCTCATGTTGATCCATGAAGAAGGCTTCCCAAGTCGGGAAATAGTCAGGATGCCAGTTGGGATTCCTCCGCTGCTCCGGCGTGAGTTCGAAGTACTAGTGGTTCATGATGGCCATCCGGCGCGCCACACCTATTGGGATAGGAGGGACCGGCATGCCTCCGGCGCTCAGCATCCAGCCGACGGGGACGTAGTAGCCCAGCGGGCAGGGGTAGTTCGAGGCGCAAAGCGCCTCCGCCTCCCTGAGGGTTAGTGGTACGGTGGAAGCCATGGGAAAGAGTGATGAGGTTGCAGATATGAGTCTAGAGATGTGCAATGACAATGGAGGCCAATCCTACATATATATAGTTAGAAATGACGGGAAAAAAAGTGGTAGGAAGAAATGGCGGGAAGAAAAATGGCGGGAAAAAATGGTGGGAAGAAATGGCGGGAAGACAGAGGCACGAATTTTTTACCAACCAGGATTAAAGGGGTTTATTTTTTTGTAATAAAAAATAAAAAATGTATTTCTTTAGAACCAAGTGTTAACGGAAGAAATATGACATTGATTTCCATGTTGAGATACATACGTGTGCCAAAAAATGGATCATTTAATACATATAGTCAATCTTATGATCACGTCGGCTAACCATGGAGTATCAGCACCGTTTAACAGGATGGTTGGGCCAGTCTTCACTTTGAAGGGTGGAACTTTATCAAACTTATTATAATCTTCTGACATGTCTGTCTTGTCCTCTACTCCCACGATGTTTCTTTTTCCTGAAATAACTATGTGACGCTTTGGCTCATCGTGTGATGTATCTGTTTGCTTATTTTTTTCTTTTTTTTGGTTTGGTAGACATGTACTTCACATAGAAAACCTGAGCCACATCATTGGCTAGGACAAATGGTTCGTCTCTGTACCCAAGATTGTTGAGATCCACTGTTGTCATTCCGTACAGCTTGTCTACCTGAACCCCACTTCCTGTTAGCTTGATCCAGTTGCACCGAAACATTGGGACCTTAAAACAAGGTCCATAGTCAAGTTCCCATGTCTCCTCTATGAACCCATAATACATGGTCTTTTGCCCATTGTCTTCTGCTGCATCAAAGCGGACACCACTGTTTTGGTTGGTGCTCTTTTTATCTTGGCCTATCGTGTAAAATGTATTCCCATTTATCTCGTACCCTTGGAAAGTACATACAGTCGAAGATGGTGTTCTGGCCAACAAGTACAGCTAATCTCCAACAAAGGTGTTATTCGTGAGAAGTCTTTGTAGCTAGCCTCCAAAACTCGCCATGTGTTCACGTCTAATCCATTCATCAGATTGTCCCGGGTGTTTGAGGCGTATAAAATTCTCATGTTCATTGATATACGGGGCGACCAAGATAGAACTTTGTAAAACCGTGTAGTGTGCTTGATTGAGAGAATGCTCGTCCCTACATATCATTGCTTTACATCCTAGGGTGCCTTTTCCACGTAGTCTCCCCTCATGCCGTGATTATGGAACACCAATCGCCTTAAGGTTAGGAATAAAGTCAACACAGAACTCAATGACCTCCTCTGTTACATAGCCCTTGGAGATGCTTCCTTCTGGCCTAGCATGGTTATGAACATATTTATTTAAGACTCCCATGTACCTCTCAAAGGGAAACATATTGTCTAGAAATACAGGACCGAGAATGGCAATATCTTCTACTAGGTGAACCAGGAGATGCGTCATAATATTGAAGAAGGATGGTGGGAACACCAACTCGAAGCTGACAAGACATTGGGCCACATCTGTCTGTAACCCTGGTAGGCTTTCTGGATCGATTACCTTCTGAGATATTGCATTGAGGAATGCACAAAGCTTCATAATGGGTACTCGAACATTTTCAGGTAGAAGCCCCCTCAATTCAATCGAAGCAATTGCGTCATAATCACGTGGCAGTCATGAGACTTCAGGTTTTGGAATTTTTTCTCTACCATATTTATTATTCCCTGTATATTCGACGAGAAGCCAGACGGGACCTTGATACTACTCAGGCATTCAAAAAAGATTTCCTTCTCTGCTTTGATAAGAGCGTAGCTGGCAGGAGTTAAGTGGCGTCCTTTACCCTTCTCGTTCTCAAGATGCATATGCTTTTCAGGTTCTTTCATACGTTGCTGGTCCTGCCGTGCTTCCGGTGTATCTTTTGTCTTCCCATACACTCCTAGTAAGCCTAGCAGGTTCACGCAAAGTTTCTTCGTCACGTGCATCACGTCGATTGAAGAGCGGACCTCTAAGACTTTCCAATAGGGTAGGTCCCAAAATATAGATTGCTTCTTCCACATGGGCGCGTGTCCGGCAGCGTCATTCGGAACAGATTGACTGCAAGGACCTTTTCCAAAGATTACTTCTAGGTCCTTGACCATACCAAATACTTCCTCACCAGTACGAAGGACATGCTTCCTCTGGGGTTTTTCCTGACGTTTGAAATGCTTGCCTTTTTTCTTACGGGATGCAGGTTCGGAAGAAATCGACGATGCCCTAGATACACAACCTTCTTACATTTATCCAAATATAAACTTTCAGTCTCATATAAACAGTGCATGCATGCTTTGAATCCCTTGTTTTTCTGCCCTGAAATGTTACTAAGAGCAGGCCAATCATTGATGGTTATGAAAATCAACGCTTGTAGGTCAAATGGATCCCCTTCGTGCTCATCCCACATACGTACACCTGGTTTGGATCACAACTGTAATTTTTTTTCAACTAATGGCCTTAGATATATATCAATGTCGTTGCCGGGTTGCCTCGGGCCTTGGATGAGCACTGGCCTCATAATGAACTTCCGCTTCATGCACAACCAAGGAGGAAGGTTATAGATACATAGAGTCACAGGACAGGTGCTGTGACTGCAGCTCTGCTTCCCAAAATGATTCATGCCATCTGTACATAGACCAAACCTTAAGTTCCTTGCGTCACCGGCGAAGTCCGGATACTCTCTCTTGACTTTTCTCCACTGTGACCCATCAGCGGGGTATCTCAACATCGCGTCTTTCTTACGGTCTTCTATGTGCCATCGCAACAACTTGGTATGCTCTTTGTTTCTGAAGAGACGTTTTAACCGTGGTATTATAGGAGCATACCACATAACCTTGGCAGGAACCTTCTTCCTAGGGGCCTCGCCCTCAACATCACCAGGGTCGTCTCATCTGATCTTATACCACAACGCAGTGCATACCGGGCATGCATCCAAATTGTCGTACTTCTCACCGCGGTAGAAGATGCAGTCATTAATGCAGGCATGTATCTTCTGCACGTCTAATCCTAGAGGGCAGACAACCTTCTTTGCTTGGTATGTACTGTCGGGCAATTGATTATTTCTTGGAAGCAGATTCTTCATTTTTACCAACAACTTTGAAAATGCGCTGTCAGTCACACCGTTCTCTGCCTTCCATTGCAGCAAATCCAGTGTGGTACCTAGATTTTTGTGGCCATCTTCGCAAGTTGGGTACAATAATGTTTTGTGATCCTTTAACATATGCTCCAGCTTCTCCTTCTCCTTTTCAGTTTCACATTCTT
Source organism: Avena sativa (assembly GCA_916181665.1). Lineage (NCBI taxonomy): Eukaryota > Viridiplantae > Streptophyta > Magnoliopsida > Poales > Poaceae > Avena > Avena sativa. Next base: position 25,531,581 of record OV702286.1, on the reverse strand, counting down.
CCTTTGTATTAGTAATGGCCTGACCAAGATCGTCATCAGCGGGCCCATCTGCTGCCTCTTGATCTTCAACTACCCCCGTTGCAGTATCATCGTATTCAGGATATACATTATGATAGTTGTCATCATCCTCTTCTTCTTCGTTGTCTTCCATCATAACCCCTCTTTCTTCGTGATTGGTCCAACAATTATAGCTGGGCATGAAACCGGATCGAAGCAGGTGGGCGTGAATGTTTTTGGTATTTGAGTAGTCTTTCTTGTTCTGACAGTCAACACATGGACAACACATAAAACCATTGTGACCATGGTTTTCCTTAGCCACAACAATGAAATTTTGGAGGCCCGTAATGTACTCGGAAGTGCGTCGGTCACCGTACATCCATTATCGGTTCATCTGCATTATATAATTAATTATGTATATCAAAAATCATTACAGTACATCATGAATTAATAGGGAGATGACCACTTTTACAATACATCAATGACACATGAAAGGATAAAGTTGTCGACCTCGACCGAGAAGGAAAGAGCAACGAGAAAACTTAATTTGAGCTCTCGGGTATTTCACCGAACACTTCTTGTGCATAGGACGAAAACACAAACTAGCACACTTCTCACCCTCTTTGCTAAGCTCCAAAATGAGAGAGTGAAAAAAATGAGAGAGAGGGGTGTGGGTTGCGGTGTATTATATAGGCGCACCCCCTTTAGCACCGGTTTAAGCCACGAACCGGTGTTTAAGGGGGGGTGGGTGCCGCGCAACTCGGTGGTGCAGGGCCTTTAACACCGTTCGAGGGTCAAACCGGTGTTAAAGGGGGTGTGCCTTTTTGCTGCACGGGCCACGCTGGTACGGGCACCCCAACTCCGATTCCGACCTCAACTAAAGGTCTCGTTTCCACTAGTGTATCACCATCAATGCGTGGCTGATCATGTGTTCGTCATGGATGGCATGGCGGCTGATCTTATATTTTGTTGCCCGTTTGTTTTAATGGCCTAGTCATCACCTTACTCCCATATATATCACGTACGACATGTGTATCGTAAATCCGATGTTTGATATATAATGCAATGTGGATATAATGGTGGGTGTAGAGACATGTGTATATATAATTGCACTTACTAGTTTTCTCATGTCTCATTTCACTCATGAAGCCGCCTGCAATATATACGTGAAAACTGAGAATCTATCTGAGATGAGTAAAAGAAGCATGTCAAGATGTCATTATGATCGATCGAGAGGTTTAGGGAACGATGGTTGGCCTCCCATCGGTTTCATGTTTATATATGCTGTTGATCGTACAAGAGATAAGACCGAAGAGGTTACAATCGGGAGAGAGGGATAGAACTATTGGATCCTTAGCTCATGGATCAATCGTGTACATCAAGAAAACTAGAAACAAACTCTATCCTAATATCTCTACTCGGTACAACACGTTACAATGTACCGTGAACTCATAGCGTACATATTTTGTATCGCTAACACCCCTCCTCAATCACAACTCCTTTTAAGGTTGAGATTGTACTTGAATTCTTCAAACTGCCGAGTTGGTAGTGCCTTGGTGAAGCCATCTGCCACCTGGTCTTTGGATGGAATGAATCTGATCTCTAGCTGTTTGTTTGCTACTCTTTCTCTCACAAAATGAAAATCAATTTCAATATGTTTAGTTCTAGCATGAAATATGGGATTAGCAGAAAGATAAGTCGCTCGCATATTATCACACCAGAGACACGAGATTTGGTCGCTTTTGATTCCAAGTTCTCCCAATAGAGACTCAATCCATATGACTTCAGCTGTAGCATTTGCTAGAGATTTATATTCAGCTTCTATACTTGACCTTGACACTGTTGCCTGTTTTCTGGCACTCCAAGAAATTAAGTTAGGGCCAAAATATACAGCAAAACTATTGGAATTATGCCCTAGAGGCAATAATAAAGATGTTATTATTATAATTCTTGTTCATGATAAAGTTTATATTCCATGCTAGAATTGTATTAAGCGGAAACTTTGATACTTGTGTGGTTTATGAACAACACCGTGTCCCTAGTACGCCTCTATGGACTAGCTCATTGATTAATGATGGTTAAGGTTTCCTAACCATAGACATGAGTTGTCAATTAATAATGAGATCATGTCATTGGGAGAATGATATGATGGACAGACCCAAATCAAGCAGAGCAATTAGATCGTGTCATCGTGTTCATCTTTGCGAAGCTTTTTCTATGTCAAATATTGTATTCCTTAGACCATGAGATAATGCAACTCCCTGGTATCGGAAGAAAGCTTTGAGGTCATCAAACGTCATCCTATGAGAGGGTGATCATAAAGGTGTCTCTCAGGTGATTGGAAAGTACTTGTTGGGTTGTATGTATCGAGATGCGATTTGTCCCTCCCGAGTCGGAGATATATACTTCGGGCCCACTCGGTAATCGATATCAACACCGCTTGCAAGCACGTGGTTAAGGAGTTAATCACAAAGTGATATCGGATTACGGAACGAGTAAAGTACTTGCTGTGAACGAGATTGAACTAGGTATGCAGATACCAACGATCGAATCTCGGGCAAGTAAAATATCACGTGACGAAGGGAATATAAATATGGGATTAATTGAATCCTGGCATCGTGGTTCATCCGATATGATCATCGATGAATATGTGGGAGTCAAAATGGGTTTCCAGATCCCGCTGTTGATTATTGATAGAAGATCATGTCTGCATATTTTCGAACCCGTAGGGTCACACACTTAACGTGTCTCGACGCTAGGATAGAATGGATAATTGGTTTATGAGTTTTTGTTCGGAGTCTTGGATGAGATCCAGGACATCACGAGAGGTTCTGGAATGGTCCGGAGAATAAGATTCATATAAGGGAAAGCAGTTTTTGGATTTCGGAATTGTTTCGGAATGTTCGGTATTGTATCGGAAGGTTCTAGAAGCTTCCGGATGGGACCAACGTGGCCCCACTTGTCGGGAGGGAGCGTGGGCCTACGAGGGAGTGCCCTGGCCGCATTGGGCCAGGGGCACAAGGCCCCATAGGCCCAGCCGGCCAAGCCCTAGGGGAAACCCTAGGGGAGCTTCTAGAAGGGGGGGGGGGAAACTTGCCCCCCCACTCCACCCCATGTGGCCGCCGGCCCTAGGGTTTGGAGGAGGGGCAAGGGCAGCCGGCCAGCCCTCTATATAAAGAGGGCAGGGCGCACCCTCCCCGCACACCTCCTCAAACCCTAGCCGCCTAGTTGCTGCCCTCCTCTCTCTTCCTCCCGACTACGCGTAGGCGAAGCCCTGCCGCAGAAACTCTCCACCTTTGCACCACGCCGTCGTGTTGTAGATCCAATCTATCTCTCCATCCCACTTGCTGGACCGAGGAAGGAGGAGACGTCGAGGTGCCGTACGTGTGCATCTCTCGGAGGCGTCGCCACTTGCGGCGTTGGATCGGATCGGATCGTGAGGAGGAGAAGGCTAGTACGACTACATCAACCACGTTCCGTTGAACGTTCCGCTGTGCGATTTCTTCAAGGGTATCAAGATCTCATCTATCCCCCCTCATTGTTTGCATCTCCTAGATTAGATCTTGGCTTCCCCGTTCGCATCCATAGAATTTTTTTGATTTACTATGCTGCGAAACCCTTCAGTGGTATCAGAGCTAGATATATGCATATATGTGTTTCACGAGTAGAACGCAACATGCTTGTTGTGGGCGTTGATGTTTTCTGTTGCAAGCCTCTTGTTGTGTACCTCTTATGACGCGGGATAGTGAGATCGAAGCGGTCCAGGCCAACTTTACGTGACCTCGTTTGCGAGACCGGCTCCGTACTTGACGTGTGGCTTGTTCCACATATGCGGCTGGTGGATGCCAGTTTCTCTCACTATAGTTGTCATAGAATTTACATCGGATGTTGGCAACCATAATATCACCGTTGTGGCTTTTCGTAGGTAAGAATCGTTCTTAGCTTGTTACTCCCATAAGCCATGTAAAACATGCAACAACAAAGTAGAGGCGTCTAACTTGTTTTTGCAGGGAGTGTTTCTGTGATATGGTATGGCCCAAGATATGATGTGTATGTTGTATGCAATGATCATGTTTTGTAATATTTCACGACTTGCATGTCGATGAGTACACAAGCGGCAGGAGCCATATGGTTGTCTTTATAATTGTGTATGACCTGTGTGTCAACTTCTATACGCCATGTAATAGCTTTACTTTATCGCTAAGTAGTTAGCAATAGTTGTAGTTGCTATTCGTGGTGGAGGCAATCATGGTGGAGTGATGGAGATCATGCTGGCACGCACAAGATGGAGATCATTGCGCGGAGATTGGCTATACCATGTCACATAAAATTATATGCATGTGATGTTTATCCTTTTATGTATCTTATTATGCTTAGATCGCGACGGTAGCATTATAAGATGATTCCTCACTTAAAGATCAAGATAAAACTATGTTCTCCCCATGTATGCACCGTTGCGAAAGTTCGTCGTGTTCAAGCATCACGTGATGATCGGGTGCTATAAACTCTACGTTCACATACAATGGGTGCAAGCCAGTTTTTGCACACGCGGAAATACTTGGGTTTGACTTGACGAGCCTAGCATGTACAGACATGGCCTCGGAACACACGAACCGAAAGGTTAAGCATGAGTCATATGAATGATATAATCGACACTTTGTTGTCCACCATTGAAACCACATCTCTTCTCGTGAAGATCAGATTAGGTGTGGTGAATTTGGATCATGTTCACTAAACAACTTGAGGGATGTTAAATTTAGTGGGAGTTCATCTATTAATTTGATTAAGTTGAACTAGTTATCATGAACATAGTCTAAATTGTACTTGCAAATTTTGTAGATCAAATGGCTAAGTCCAACTTCAACTTCAACGTTTTTGCTGAGAAAGAAAAGCTTAAGAACAATGGGTCTAACTTCACCAACTGGTTCCGCAATCTGAGAATCATTCTCGCTAGCGGACAAAAGGACTATGTCCTTGAGAAAGCGCTAGGTGACGCCCCTGCTGTAGATGCGCCGGCTGATGAGAAAGTTGTTTATCAGTCGCGCAAGGATGATTATGGTGTGATTAAGAGCACCATGTTGTTTGCTATGTAATCGGACCTTCAAAATCGTTTTGAGGAGTTCGCCGGGCCCTTTGAGATTCTTGAGGAACTGAAAACTATGTCTCAGACTCAGGCCTGTTCTGAGAGATATGAGATCTCTGAGAAATTCTTTAACTGCAAGATGGAGGAAGGGAGTTCCGTTAGTGAGCACGCCATTAAGATGTCGGGCTACACTCAACGCCTTGAGCAACTGGACTGCAAGATTCCAGAGGAGCTCAAGATTGACAGAGTTCTGCAATCACTCCCTCCTAGCTACAAAGTTTTTGTAGTTACTCATAATCAGATTGGTTCCACTGATACGATCACTGAGCTCTTCGCTAAGCTGAAAGCTGTGGAGGTGGACATCAAGAAAGATAATCATGTGTTGATGGTCAACAAGCCCCCCAACTTTAAGAAAGGTAAGGGTGCAAAGAAATCCTTCAAGAAAGGCAGCGGCAAGCGCGTTGCCCCTGCTGAGAAGAAGCTCAAGTCTGGACCTAAGCCAGACATTGAGTGCTTCTATTGCAAGGACAAGGGTCACGGTCCGAAGTACTTAGCGGACAAGAAGGCTAGCACCATCAAAGGTATATTTGATATACATGTTATTGTTGTTTACCTTACTAGCGCTCGTTGTAGTGCCTGGGTATTTGATACTGGTTCAGTTGCTAATATTTGTAACTCGAAACAGGAGCTATGGAATAGACGGCGCCTAGCAAGGGATGAGGTGACGATGCGCGTTGGCAACGGATCAAGAGTTGATGTGATCGCCGTCGGCACGCTCTCCTTAGTTTTACCTTCGGGATTAGTTTTAAACCTTAATAAATGTAATTATGTGCCTGCGTTGAGCATGAACATCATATCTGGATCGTGTTTATTGCAAGACGGTTATTCATTTAAATCGGAGAATAATGGTTGTTCTATTTATATGAGTAACATCTTTTATGGTCATGCACCTGCTATGAATGGTTTATTTCTTCTGAATCTCGATAGCAATGAAACACACATCCATAATATTGAGGCTAAGAGATGCAAGGTAGATAGTGATAATACGACTTATTTGTGGCACTGCCGTCTAGGTCATATTGGTGTAAAAAGCATGAAGAAACTCCATTCTGATGGACTTTTGGAGTCTCTTGATTTTCAATCATTTGACACGTGCGAACCATGCCTCATGGGCAAGATGATCAAAACCCCGTTCTCCGGAATAATGAGCGAGCAACGGACTTGTTGGAAATCATACATACCGATGTATGCGGACCAATGAGTGTTTCGACACGCGGTGGTTATCGCTATTTTCTTACTTTTACTGATGACTTAAGTAGATATGGGTATATCTATTTGATGAAACATAAATCTGTAACATTTGAAAAGTTCAAAGAATTTCAGAACGAAGTAGAAAACCATCGTAACAGGAAAATTAAATTTCTACGATCCGATCGTGGAGGTGAGTATTTGAGTTATGATTTTCTCACGCATCTTAAAGCAAGCGGAATCGTTTCGCAATTCACGCCACCCGGAACACCACAGTGCAATGGTGTGTCTGAACGCCGGAATCGAACTCTATTAGATATGGTGCGATTAATGATGTCTCTTACAGATTTGTCGTTATCATTTTGGGGTTATGCATTAGAAACCGCTGCATTCACTTTAAATAGGATCCATCTAAATCCGTTGAGACGACGCCGTATGAACTGTGGTTTGGTGCTAAACCTAAGTTGTCGTTTCTTAAAGTTTGGGGATGCGAAGCTTACGTCAAGAAGTTGATACCGGACAAGCTCGAACCCAAAGCGGAGAAATGCGTCTTCATAGGATACCCTAAGGAAACGATTGGGTATACCTTCTACCACAGATCCTAAGGCAAAGTGTTTGTCGCAAAGAACGTATCCTTTCTTGAGAAGGAGTTTCTCTCGAAAGAAGTGAGTGGGAGGAAAGTAGAGCTAGACGAGGTTATTGAACCTTCTCTTGAGTTGGAGAGTAGCGCAGCACCTGAAATTGTTCTAGTGCCGTCTGCACCAACAATAGAGGAAGCTAATGACAAGGATCATGAAGCTCCGGACGATGCTACTACTGAACGTCGCAGGTCGACAAGGTCACGTGCCCCTCCTGAGTGCTACGACAACCCTGTCTTCACTTTCTTGTTAGTAGACAACAGTGAACCTGTGAACTATGAGGAAGCAATGATGAGCCCAGACTCTGAGAAATGGCTAGAGGCCATGTAATCCGAATTAGGATCCATGAGCGAAAACCAAGTATGGACTTTGGTGGACCCTCCTAGTGACCGAAAGGCCATTGAGTGCAAATGTATTTTCAAGAATAAAACGGACGCGGATGGTAATGTTACTGTCTATAAAGCACGGCTTGTCGCGAAAGGTTTTCGACAAGTTCAAGGTGTTGACTACGATGAGACTTTCTCTCCCGTAGCGATGTTTAAGTCCATTCGGATTTTATTAGCAATTGCTGCATTTCATGATTATGAAATATGGCAGATGGATGTCAAGACTGCGTTCCTCAATGGCAACATTGATGAAGAGTTGTATATGATGCAACCCGAAGGTTTTGTCGATCCTAAGGATGCTGATAAGGTGTGCAAACTTCAGCGTTCCATTTATGGACTGAAGCAAGCATCTCGGAGTTGGAACCTTCGTTTTGATCAAGTGATCAAGAGCTTTGGATTTGTTCCAAATTGCTACGAAGCTTGTATCTACAAGAAAGTGAGTGGGAGATTAGTGAAATTTTTGGTACTATATGTGGATGACATATTGATTATTGGAAATGACATTGACATGCTTAACGATGTGAAGAGTTATTTGAACAAATGTTTTTCAATGAAAGACCTAGGGGAATCTTCTTATATATTGGGCATCAAAATCTATAGAGATAGACAAAGACGCCTGATAGCTTTAAGCCAAAGTACATACCTAGACAAAGTTCTGAAAAGGTTCAGAATGGATAAGGCAAAGAAAGGTTCAGTGCCTATGTTGTCAGGTAAGATATTGAACAAGGCTCACTGTCCAGCTACGGTAAACGATAGAGAAGCTATGAGAAAAGTGCCTTATGCCTCGGCCATAGGTTCTATCATGTATGCCATGCTATGTACTAGACCGGATGTGTCCAATGCTCTTAGTTTGACGAGCAGATACCAAAGTGATACAGGAGTGGAACACTGTACAGCCGTGAAGAACATCCTAAAGTATTTAAATAGGACTAAAGAAATGTTCTTAGTCTATGGAGGTGATGAACAGCTCGTCGTAAAAGGTTACGTCGACGCTAGTTTTGACACCGACAAGGATGATTCTAAATCTCAGACAGGATACGTTATTTTGAATGGAGGAGCTGTGAGCTGGAGAAGCTGCAAGCAAAGCGTGATCGCGGGATCTACAGTAGAAGCGGAATACATGGCTGCTACAGAAGCGTCAAGTGAAGGAGTTTGGATCAGGAACTTTATCACTGAGCTTGGTGTGGTTCCAAGTGCCTTGGACCCACTGGAGATATTGTGTGACAACACTGGCGCCATAGCACTGGCTAAGGAACCAATAAATCATCCAAAGACCAAGCACATCAACCGCAAATTTCATATAATTCGAGATTATATAACAGATGGAGATCTGAAGATTAGCAAAGTACATACGAATCTGAATGTCGCAGATCCGTTGACTAAACCTCTTCCACGAGCAAAACATGATCAGCACCTTAGTGCCATGGGTGTTAGATTGTTGCCAGATGTAAACTAGATTATTGACTCTAGTGCAAGTGGGAGACTGTTGGAATTATGCCCTAGAGGCAATAATAAAGATGTTATTATTATAATTCTTGTTCATGATAAAGTTTATATTCCATGCTAGAATTGTATTAAGCGGAAACTTTGATACTTGTGTGGTTTATGAACAACACCGTGTCCCTAGTATGCCTCTATGGACTAGCTCATTGATTAATGATGGTTAAGGTTTCCTAAACATAGACATGAGTTGTCGATTAATAATGCGATCATGTCATTGGGAGAATGATATGATGGACAGACCCAAATCAAGCAGAGCAATTAGATCATGTCATCGTGTTCATCTTTGCGAAGCTTTTTCTATGTCAAATATTGTATTCCTTAGACCATGAGATAATGCAACTCCCTGGTATCAGAAGAAAGCTTTGAGGTCATCAAACGTCATCCTATGAGAGGGTGATCATAAAGGTGTCTCTCAGGTGATCGGAAAGTACTTGTTGGGTTGTATGTATCGAGATGGGATTTGTCCCTCCCGAGTCGGAGATATATACTTTGGGCCCACTCGGTAATCGATATCAACACCGCTTGCAAGCACGTGGTTAAAGAGTTAATCACAAAGTGATATCGGATTACGGAACAAGTAAAGTACTTGCTGTGAATGAGATTGAACTAGGTATGCAGATACCAACGATCGAATCTCGAGCAAGTAAAATATCACGTGACGAAGGGAATATAAATATGGGATTAAATGAATCCTGGCATCGTGGTTCATCCGATATGATCATCGATGAATATGTGGGAGTCAATATGGGTTTCCAGATCCCGCTGTTGATTATTGATAGAAGATCATGTCTGCATATTCTTGAACCCGTTGGGTCACACACTTAACGTGTCTCGACGTTAGGATAGAATGGATAATTGGTTTATGAGTTTTTGTTCGGAGTCTCGGATGAGATCCAGGACATCACGAGAGGTTCCGGAATGGTCCGGAGAAAATGTTCATATAAGGGAAAACAGTTTTTGGAATTCGGAATTGTTTCGGAATGTTCGGTATTGTATCAGAAGGTTCTAGAAGCTTCCGGAGTGGGACCAACGTGGACCCACTTGTCGGGAGGGGGCGTGGGCCTACGAGGGAGTGCCCTGGCCGCATTGGGCTAGGGGCACAAGGCCCCATAGGCCCAGCCGGCCAAGCCATAGGGGAAACCCTAGGGAGAGCTTCTAGAAGGGGGGGAACTTGCCCCCCACTCCACCCCATGTGGCCGCCGGCCCTAGGGTTTGGAGGAGGGGCAAGGGCAGCCGGCCAGCCCTCTATATAAAGAGGGCAGGGGCGCACCCTCCCCCCACACCTCCTCAAACCCTAGCCGCCTAGTTGCTGCCCTCCTCTCTCTCTCTCTCCCGACTGCGCGTAGGCGAAGCCCTGCCGCAGAAACTCTCCACCTTTGCACCACGCCGTCATGTTGTAGATCCAATCTATCTCTCCACCCCACTTGCTGGACCGAGGAAGGAGGAGACGTCGAGGTGCCGTACGTGTGCATCTCTCGGAGGCGTCGCCACTTGCGGCGTTGGATCGGATCGGATCGCGAGGAGGAGAAGGCTAGTACGACTACATCAACCATGTTCCGTTGAACGTTCCGCTGTGCGATTTCTTCAAGGGTATGAAGATCTCATCTACCCCCCCTCGTTTTTTTCATCTCCTAGATTAGATCTTGGCTTCCCTGTTCGCATCCGTAGAAATATTTTGATTTACTATGCTGCGAAACCCTTCAAAAACCTCCTGTGGATCTCCTGTCATCTACACATCCTGCCCAGTCAGCATCTGAGAAGGCACTTACTAGAGTGGAGGATGATCTTCTGAAGGTTAAACCAATACTTGTTGTACCTCTGACATATCTTCATATTCTCTTTATAGTTGTCCAATGTACAGTAGTAGGGGCATGAAGAAACTGACATACCTTGTTGACAGAAAAAGCAATGTCTGGTCGTGTGAGAGTCAGATATTGTAGTGCTCCAACACTACTCATGTACTTTGTGCTATCTTCTGGTCCTAGAGGTTCTCCTTCTGTGACTGAGAGTTTTTCTGATGCTGACAGTGGTGTTGGTAATTCTTTGCACTTCTTCATCCCAACTCTGCCAAGCAAATCTAGAGCATATTTTTCTTGGGTTAGTACAATGCCTTGATTGAATCGTTTTACCTCAATTCCCAAGAAGAAGTGTAAGTCACCAAGATCTTTCAATGCAAAAGCTGAACCAAGATCTTGAAGAAGTGACGTGATAGCCTTGTTGGAGGAGCTAGTGAAAATAATATCATCAACATATACTAGCACATAAATCATGATACCTGACTTGTTATGTATGAATAACGAAGTGTCTGCCTTAGATGTCAGAAAACCAAGTTCTTGTAATTTGGAACTTAGCTTGGAAAACCATGCCCTTGGTGCTTGTTTTAGCCCATATAGAGATTTGTCCAATTTGCACTCATAAGATGGTGCACTTGGATCCTCATAACCAGGTGGCTGCTTCATGTATACCTCTTCTTCCAGAACGCCATGAAGAAACACATTCTTTACATCTTGTTGCCTCAAAGTCTAGCCTTTCAAAACTGAAACAGCTAGAACAAGTCTGATAGTAGCAGCTTTTACAACAGGACTAAAAGTATCCTCATAATCTATGCCATATCTTTGTTTGAAACCTTTTGCTACTAGTCTAGCCTTATATCTATCAATAGTGCCATCAACCTTTCTTTTAATTTTATAGACCCATTTGCAATCTATAATATTTCTACCTTCTTTATGTGGTACTAGATGCCATGTTTTGTTGTCCATTAAGGCTCTATACTCATCATTCATAGTATTTTTCCAATTTTTATCTTTGAGAGCTAAATGTAAATTTTCAGGTTCACTAGTTAAATAGGACAAACCGTAACAAACAGTACCATCATTGTAGTTTTTTGGTCTTAAGTTACCAGTTGTCGCCCTTGTTCTGTGTACCGGTTGTGCAGCAGCAGCTACAGGAGACGAAGATGCAGTTGATCCGGATTCTTCTGATCCGTGTGCGCCATCATTAGCAGTGTAGTGATCCTGCCCGCGTTCATGTGCACGTACAGGAGATGATGTAGACCCTGTACTGGTTGGAGACGCTGCAGCTCCACTCGTGCCTGACGTTGTCAGCTGATGGAGCAGGCTTGGTGCAGGCGACACGTCCGACTCGCGTTCGCTGGCGCCGCTGGGCAGGCGTGGGGAACCGGCCCGCGTTGGCGCGTCATTGCGCGCCTGACTCCCGCCAGACCGAGAACGGGACGTGGTCGAGGGCCCGCGTGACGGGACAGTGCGTGACCGGTGCGCGTCGGGGTGGGGTCCGCCAGGTGCGCGCACAGATCCCGGAGAGAGCCTAGCGCTGCCGTCCGAGGTTCCCGGTGTATCTTCTTCGGATCGCAAGCCTCGCGCGCCTGGTTCAGCATGCGATGATAGGAGTGAAAAAATGCACCGTTTTGCCTTGTTTGAGCACCATTTTGGTCCGAATTTTCTTCTGCTTCTTGTTGTACCTGAGGAGGACTTAAGATACCAGGATTACAGAGTCATTAGGTGTTAGATCAATGTAACTTTTGCCCCCTCATTAGATGACACCGAAGGATTTTGGAGTGTGTCAGGAAGTAGAAGAGTTTCTTGCCGAAGTAGGGAGCCTGTATTGGGATGAAGACTGGCAAAGAGAAACACTGTCTCATCAAAAACAACATCACGTGAGATGTAGACTCTACCAGATTTAACATCAAGACATTTAACACCTTTATGCATGTGACTATAACCGAGAAAAACACAGTGCTTAGAACGAAAAGCAAATTTCCGCGTATTGTATGGTCGGAGATTAGGCCAACATGCGCAACCAAAGATGCGAAGAGATGCATAATCTGAGGTTTTGTGAAGTAGACGTTCCATGGGAGTGTCATGATCAATGACTTTTGATGGGAGCATATTAATGAGGTATGTGGCAGTCAAGAAAGCTTCATCCCAAAATTTTAATGGCATGGATGCATTGGCAAGAAGAGCAAGCCCTACTTCTACAATGTGTCGGTGCTTGCGTTCTGCGGAGTCATTTTGTTGGTGTGCATGAGGACAAGACACGTGGTGTTCAATACCAATGGTTTGAAAGAAAGAATTGAGTTTTTCATATTCTCCACCCCAATCGGATTGTAGAGCAAGGATCTTTCTATCAAATTGTCGTTCAACAAGTTGCTTGGAATTATGGAAAATTTGAAACACATCGGATTTTTTCTTGAGAAGATAAATCCAAACAAACTTGCTAAAATCATCAATAAAGCATACATAATATGTGTATCTTCCTACAGACGATGGCGCAGGGCCCCAAACATCGGAGAAGACAAGTTGTAGGGGAGCAGTGGATACACTAGTGGATCTTACAAAAGGCAATTGATGACTTTTGGATCTTTGACAAGAGTCACAAACAGAATTATTACTAGGTTGACTTAAGCACAAAAGATGGTGCTTGCTAAGAACTTGTTGAACAATGCAAGAAGAAGGATGCCCTAGGCGGCTATGCCATCTCGAAGCTGAAGGCTTGGTGGCAGCAAAGGTTTGTTTATTCTTGGTGGATGATGAAGAAATCAAGGGGTAGAGGCCTCTTGAGAATCTACCTTTGAGAAGTACCTTCTTCGTGGATCGATCCTTGACATAAAAATACCATGGATGAAATTCAATAAAGACATCATTATCTTTGGTGAAGCGATGAATAGAAACAAGATTTTTTGTGGCATGGGGAATATGAAGAACATTTTAAGTTGCAAATTTTTAGAGGGGGTACTAACAATTGCATGACCAACATGAATAATGCTCATACCTTGTCCATTTGCAGTATGGACTTGATCGTGGCTGTGGTACTTCTCCTTCATGGTGAGCTTATTGAGCTCACCGGTGATGTGGTCGGTGGCACCGGTATCGCCGTACCAGTTGGTGTCCACTCCATAGGACGCAGCGTTTGCGCCCTTCTCCTCCTCCTCTTCTTCATCGTCGGAGTAGCGGTGCCAGCAGTTCCGAGCTTCATGCCCGGGCTTCCCACAGATCTGGCAGGGGGTGTAGTCGCGGTCCTTGCCGCCCCTGCCTCCTCCTCGGCGGCCACCACCGCCGTGCTGCTGGCGTCCATTGCCGCGGTTGCCGTGGCCATAGCCACCACGGCCTCCACGGCGTCCTCCATGGTGGCCACGTCCACGTGGGCCTCCTTGACCGCGCCGGGCGGAGTTGACGGAGGAGACCCCACCAATGCCATCGGTGAGGAGGGCGATGCGGTTGTCGTAGGCGCAGACATGACCGTAGAGCTCTCTCACGTGAGGTCCCCGCCATTGTGAAGTTCAATGGCAGCGAAGAGAGGGTTGTATGTGTCGTCGAGGCCGGCAAGGAGATACTCCACGAGTTCTTCCTCATCGATTGGCCGGCCTGCTGCAGCGAGCTCGTCGGCGAGGCCCTTCACCTTGGTGAAGAACTGCGTCGTCGCCATATTCTCCTTCCTCGTCTTGGTAAGGGCGACACGCAGGTTGGACACCCGCGTCCTTGATTGGGAGGCAAACATAGCCTTGATCGCCATCCACACTTCAGCAGCCGTATCCATGCCAATGGTGGACACAAGAATGTCAGATGACAAAGTGCTCAATAAAAACCACAGTACCTGTTGGTCTGTCGCTACCCACGCATGGTATGCGGGGTTGTCCTCCTTGCTGGTCTTCCCATCCTTCTCGACGGTGAGCGTCTCTGGCAGCGGGACGGTCTTCTCGTCGAGGAAGCTTGTCAACCGGGCGCCGCGGATGGGCGGCAGCACTTGAGACTGCCAGAGGAGGTAGTTGGTGCATGTGAGCTTCTCTCCCACGTTGATGCCGGCAAGAGGATTGGTCATGGTGGCGGCAGGGAGAGGTGCGAGGCACATAGATGTATTTTTAGGAAGATGGTGGCTCTCATACCATATGATCTATCCAGAGGTTTAGGGAATGATGGTTGGCCTCCCATCGGTTTCATGTTTATATATGCTGTCGATCGTACAAGAGTTAAGACCAAAGAGGTTACAATCGGGAGAGAGAGATAGAACGATTGGATCCTTATCTCATGGATCAATCGTGTACATCAAGGAAACTAGAAACAAACTCTATCCTAATCTCTCTATTCGGTACAAGCTAACAGTCATCACATGCAGGCCGATGGATCAAATAATTAAGCATATGAATCGAACGCATAACCACCGGAGGAGGCACAGAAATTAACCACCGTTAACTAATTATTACTTCCTCTTGTCCATATTAATTGACATAAATTTATCTAGATCTAGACACTATTTAGTAGACACTATTTAGTATGTAGGTTCATCCAAATTTTAATAAATCAAAGTCAATTAATATGGATCGGAGGGAGTAGTATAAGCTTGATGGAGACCGCATGCCGTACTTAGGAACGCGCTCTCCCACGGTCACAATCGGCCATATATCCAACTTGTTTCCTTGTCGGGGGTAAACCAGTTTTGAACTTTTGATCGAGGCAGACCACCACAGCTGGCGCTCTCGATGATTTCGACGGCGACGGCCACCGAGTGACACCGCTAGCTTCTTGTTGCCCACACACCAAGCTTCCTCTCTGTGGAGAAACAAATTAAATCACGGCGGGAGGACCCCAAAATGGCCCGCCGCCAGAGGACTGACTTGGAATTGTCGGCATGCTACTAGTGCGTGGTCGGCCGGCAGATTCACTCGCCAACTGCCTGTTGACGCCGACTCCTAGATCTTAACGACATTTCTTTTTTTCTTTTTCTTCTCTTATATAAATTTAATAATTAGAGAAACGACTTCGTCGTCGAACAGTGACGGACCAAAGAATTATTTTAAAACTAGGCAAACGATGTATTTGAAAGCTAATAATTTTTTATTAAATTATCATCAAGCTAGGCTTGCCGGTCGGCCAGAAGCCTGGACTTGTGCCCGGACCTAGGGACGGTTGGGGCCGCCATATGCTGTCAAACCCTCCACGCACCATGCCCATACTCGGCCTGGCTGTGTATACACCAAAGCCAGCCAATTAGGTCATGTTTGGTACTACTATTGTAGTATTTCTTTGGGATTGGGTGAATGTAAGGGTTTCACCCAATATTCTTTCGGATTATCCCCTCACATCCCACAAAACCTCTAGTACCAAACAAGGCCTTATTCATTGGTGTTAGAGTATATGTCACGGTTTGGCAATATTTGGTAGTTTAATACTGTAATAAGATTCTATCTTCACTAGGTTTCTTAGTACTCAAGTCTTCTACTACTATATAAATAGCCCAAGGGCTCTCAATGTAATTGCAATATCAATATTGTCAAGCTTCATGCACTAGCCAACGCAACCAAAAGTCCAAACTTATGGAAAGGGCTAGTGCAATCCACTTATACACTTCAACACCCCTCTCACGTGTGACGGAGAGAAGTCAGCAGTTGGAGCCGCCATATGCTGTCAAACCCTCCACGCACCATGCCCATACTCGGCCTGGCTGTGTATACACCAAAGCCAGCCAATTAGGTCATGTTTGGTACTACTATTGTAGTATTTCTTTGGGATTGGGTGAATGTAGGGGTTTCACCCAATATTCTTTCGGATTATCCCCTCACATCCCACAAAACCTCTAGTACCAAACAAGGCCTTATTCATTGGTGTTAGAGTATATGTCACGGTTTGGCAATATTTGGTAGTTTAATACTGTAATAAGATTCTATCTTCACTAGGTTTCTTAGTACTCAAGTCTTCTACTACTATATAAATAGCCCAAGGGCTCTCAATGTAATTGCAATATCAATATTGTCAAGCTTCATGCACTAGCCAACGCAACCAAAAGTCCGAACTTATGGAAAGGGCTAGTGCAATCCACTTATACACTTCAACACCCCCTCTCACGTGTGACGGAGAGAAGTCAGCACGTGCAACAGGAAGAGAGCGACGACGCGCGAAACTCACGTATGACTCAAGAGGCCTATACATGGACACAGAGGGGTCAACAACAATTTTAGAATAAATTGCGAAAGCCAGGACTCGAACTCGAGACCTTAGGCTCTGATACCATGTCAAGCTTCATGCACTAGCCAACGCAACCAAAAGTACGAACTTATGGAAAGGGCTAGTGCAATCCACTTATACACTTCAACAAATATAATCAGTATTCCACAATCTATCATGGTATCAGAGCCTTTCGATTCTCGGCCTAGGGTTTAGCCCACTGCTTCCCCCGTGCCGCCCTCGGGGAGATCGATCTTGCCGGGGGCTGTGCAACTCGTAAATTAGACCCAATAGATTTTGTCAAAATTTTCTTGCCGACAGTTTGACCGGCGTTTCTTATTCTTTCGCCGATCATAAATAGGATTGCGTCGAATGCCAACCGTCATTGCATGTCTTCATCACGCGCCTCTACTCCAACCTCGGCATTGACTCATATCCGGCAAATCATCATCAACAAACGTGCCAAGGAGGTTCCGTATGAAGAATGGTTGATCTATCGCTCTCTCGAGGAATAATGGGGTCTTACCGACCCACCGGCACTGCCGTCGCCAGCGCCGCAGACGGCGCATAGTTAGAATGGTGTTGTTGTTGTATTCGTGGTTTGCTTGTAACATATTTGAAGACTCGAATGAAACGTTTCATTGCAAATGGCGGATGCCCACATTGCTACATCGTACATGCTGAGTGCACAGCCTAGCCAGAGCCGGAGTTGGATTCGTAGTAGTAGCAATGACGACACATGGTGTCGTCGAAGACGCTGACGGTGAGCCTTTGACATGGGTATGCCCTATGGGTGTCTAATGTTAGCCTATCTGGTCTGTCCTAGCGGAAGCCCATACAGCAATGTAGCCCTGATGGCGAAGCTCAAGAGGAATTTGGATGACCCTGGCCCTTGAAGGATGTGACTCCTGGGAGACCATGGCTAGCTATAGATAGAAAGTTAAAGGAAAACCCTAATCTGTAACCGACTTGACCTATCCCTGACACCTGGTCTCCCCATATAAAGACCAAGAAGGCACAACAAGAAGGACAATACACAACCCTAGCATATACACCCGTCGGATCTTATCTGTGCACCCCCTGTAACCTTTGGCTTCGCCATCAATCAAGAACAAACAAGCAGGAGTAAGGTTTCCTCGGGAGCCCGAACCTGGGTAAATCTCGTGTCCCATATTACTTGTTTGTTAGCCGTTCCACGATCTCCAGCATTCCGTTCTTCTCCAAAACCCAAACCCATAACAATGTCAAAGCGACGCCATTGAAGTGTCGGGGCGGAAGGTAAGGCGTCGGGTGGCGCCAGCAACGGCGTGGTCAACCTTTGGAGCAGTCTTCCATTGATGGCTAGTGGAAGAAAGTCGTCGGGACGCTGGCAAGCGGGCCCTCGGCTCCCCGTGGGAGCACACGGGGGACGCGCGCTGTTTGTGCCGACGCAACCGTTGTCCAAATTTGATGCATAGATGTCTAGAGCCGGAGTGTCGGTCCAGATGGATCGTGTCGCTGGGACATCGCACACATCCCTGCGAACGCATTCAGACGCGCTCGGATGGGTAGTGAAAGAAAGTCGTTGGGTCGCTGGCAAGCGGGCCCTTGGCACCCCCGCGGGAGGACACGAGGGGACGCGCACGCTGTTCTGGGCCGACTCAACCGTTGCCCTAATTTGATGCATAGATGTGTCGAGCCGAACGTATCGGTCCGGATAGGTCATGTCGCTGAGACACCGAGCACGTTTCGCATGTCCCCGCAGACGCATTCGGACACCCTCGGATGATGGGTTGGGTCTACCCGGCCGAGATGCCCTAACTGGCGGCGGGGAACACATCGATCGCGCGCAACACGAACGACCGACAAGGGCCTGAGATTCATCGAAACCGTCCACGTTGACAAACTGGGGCACAGCATGTCACCGCGTGGGGGACGAAACCCCATCGAATCCAATGGCGTACGGCGCGACGCCACCTACCAAGGAAACAAAGTACTCCTACGCAGTACGTGTACTCTACTCCTCCTAATCCGAACGGTCATAAATAGAGCAACTAGGCCTGAGAGCAGCACTGCCATCCATCCATGCCTCGCTCCCCTTCTTTGGTTGCGGAGCAGCACCTACTGGCAACTAGCCAAGAACTTCCAATGGCCGACCGCCGGTTCCCGACGGCAGGACAGAGCGATCGCTGCCTCGACAGTGGCAGCGGTCTTGTCGCCGACAAGAACAAGCAGCGCCGTGACAGCGACGGCCGCAACGGAGCCCCCATGGAGTAAGCCCCAGCACCCAGAGCGAGCTCTCTGCTCGCTGCTTAATTCATTTGATCTCTCGTATTGATCTATGCATGTTAGCCAACTGACTCGCGCCTGTCATGCATGGGCTTTCTCCGCATGCAGTCGTCGATCCGGTGAGGAGCCCGTCTCTACTCTCGGCGAGGAGGCGTTGCAAAACCTTTTCTCCGTCGTCTCGGCGTCCGGCGGCGGCGGCGGAAACTTTCTCGTGGTACTAAAATCTCCATTCAAGGCTCTTGTACATGCTACCCGATCGTATCCTAGCTAGGACCGAGTAGTGCTACGTAAGACCTGCCGTCGATTCCCGGCCGTACGTCTTGGTAACAACTCTCATCTCGCCATGGGTGGTTTTGTCGAGTTTCGGGTTAGCTAGAGATCGCCTCATGCAAGATCAAGTCGTCGTCGGGTCGTCTCGGGTTAGCTAGAGATCAACTCATGCTGGATCATCGGGGTGCCGTGTGACTATAGCCGGAGAGACCGAGCCGTCGTCTCGCCCCCCATACATGTAATATTATATTAGCAAAATGATTATCTGGACACCCACCATAGACACCACTGCTTCAATCAATAAATTGCTTCCTTTGTTTTAAAACATAAGATGTTTTAGTTTTATAAAACAAATGTATCTAGACTTTTTTTAGGATATAGGTTCACTCAGGTTTGGAACGAATCTACGCACTAAAACAAGTCTAGATTTTTTTTTACAAATCTAAAATATCTTATATTTTGAAACGGAGAAAGCACATCCCACTAGACCCTTACTCAAGAAATACTTACTCCTTAATTGGCTCTCTTTCCTTCACCTCAGGCACAGCAGCTCGCTGCACTCGTCCTCCCCACTCAGCTGACCGGACTTGGAGTTCCTGAGGACAACGACAGCTCCGACGTTTCACATGTAAGAATTGAAGTGACACATCAAGATAGCTACGTGGAGGTTTTCCTTTTTCAAAATATAATGATCATGTGATGTGGCTTTCCATTCATCGTACAGGGTGGCAACGGCGGTGGCGAGGTCACGATCACCATAGACCCGCCGCCCACTCAGCCTAAAAGCATGTCTTCTGCTATGTCTCCAAAGCCTCTCCCCCGATCGCTGCTGGCGGTGTCCCTGCTCACCCTGAGCATGGCCATGACAACAGTGTTCTACAAAGCGCCCAGTGGAGTGGTGTTTGGCCGCAACAAGCTCGCCTACTACCTCGCCATCGCATGCATCTTCGTCGCCGGGGTCGCCGAGGCTGGAACAGCTTTCTGGATCTCCCGCTCCCTCGACGCCTACAAACGCCACTTCTTATTCGGAAGGGTTGTTCTATGCGCCTCCCTTGGTCCACTCGTCACCATTATGGGCATCGGCGGCTTTGCGCTCTTCCAGAGCTGATCTAGCTACAAGCTATCCATTTTCCAACCAAAATATATATCAAACTGCTGCACTTTTAAGTAAACATCTCACAAAACCATGATTCTTTTGTATCACTATATTTGTGGGATCGATGTATTGTACTTTATTGATTGTATATGGGAGATTTCGAATTTACTTACCTTACTCTTTACAAAATGGCATGTTTTTCTACATCAATGACATTGAGAAAGGAAACAATACAAGGATGGTCTACCTTGATTGGGACAAATGTGTTGTGAAATGGCGACTGCGCGAGGTCTCTTTTATATTTCGGGCTTCTTATTAATAAGCGGGTGCCCCAACAATGGTTGGACTCTTATTTTTGGGCTTGTTGTATAAGCTGGTGCCCCAGCCAAAAATGAGTACTCTCATTGCGAGGTTCATGATTTGTTTAACAGTAAGGAAAGTGAAATTTTTTAAAATCATTTCTTGATGTTGATGTTTCGTAGACATGTAGCATCAACAAACACTAGTAAAAAAAGGGTTCTGGTTGACGGTCGTTCTCTGATGGGCCCTAACAAACCAGAAGGACCATGGATGTGAACACAAAGGTGTATCACTGCAGACGCTGTTAGTAATAGGGGTCGTTAGATAAGAGGCCGGTAAGTTGAGATGCAAAACTCTGACGGGTTTTATGGGAAGTTGTCGAAAAAAAATTTCCCTAACATGTGGCCAAAATTTGCATGTTAGAAAACTCCATTAGGCTAAGTTTGGTTAATCCTCTACTCAAGAGGATTGGAGTGAAATGAGATGGATTCTGACTTGCACGGAATTTGATCCACCCAAATACCTGCCTATACACTTTAACCCCTACTAAACCGAACAAGGCCTCAGTGGTGTCCTATACTATTTTTGTACGGTTGCTCCGCTCCACACCTCGAGTCCCGTGCCTCCCACTGCTTTCCTGACCGCTCCACTCCACGACCCGAGACATGTGCCTCCAGTGGCGGATCTAGGATTTTACCAATGGGTATGCCGCACCCGAAAAAATGATATGGCTTTCTAGACAATATATATTTAATCATTAAATAAATAACTGCAAATTTGCATTGTATAATGTAGTATATATGCAGTAAATAATATTTTATTGAAAGCTTAAATTCAATTAGTTCAAAACATCATATGATATTATAAAATATGCATAAAGAACTTACAAAACATCATATAGTTATCCGGGATATCAATTTGGGCAGAATTGAGCTAGTCTGCGCACCTTTTTGGTATCAAAAGATATCATAAACCGGTGGCAGCAGTGGTAGCAATGGCGACTGGCGATGTCGTGGTGTGGATTTTGACTTGCATGGAATTTGCTCCACCCAAATACATGCCTATCCACTTTAACCCCTACTAAACCGAACAAGGCCTCAGTGGTGTCCAATACCGCTGATTATTTTTGTACGGTTGCTCTGCTCCACGCCCTGAGCCGCTGCCCGCCTCGTTCCTGGCCGCTCCACTCCACAACCCGAGACATGTGCCTCCCGCTTCGTCCCTAGCTCCGCTCCATGCCCCGCACCGCCCGCCTCGTCCCCTACCACTCCGCTCCATGGCGCTCGATCTGTGATGAGCATCATCATGCCTTCTCTTTTTATTTTTATATATCTAATTTGTAACTATATTATAGGATGATTTTAGATAGAAAATTTAAGTTGATTTTTGATAGAAGATTTAGTGTGATTTTAGATAGAAAAATTAGGTTAATTTTAGATAGAAATAGTTCAGTTTGTAGATGATTGTAATGTTAGAATAAATGTGTAGATATTTTATAGAACTAACAGTATGAATTTACAGAAATTGTTCCTATAGATGTTCATTTATTGGGATGATGGTTTGTGTGACTCCGATGTTTATGCAACGTGATGCTAAAT
This sequence comes from Avena sativa, assembly GCA_916181665.1. Classification (NCBI taxonomy): domain Eukaryota; kingdom Viridiplantae; phylum Streptophyta; class Magnoliopsida; order Poales; family Poaceae; genus Avena; species Avena sativa. Next base: position 25,509,239 of record OV702286.1, on the reverse strand, counting down.
AATTATGATGGTATATATGCAGAATATGGATCCACCATACGATCATTTGTGGTTACTCGTCGTGCATGGGAAAGAAATTCCACATAGAACTTCCTCAAAATTTTGAAACTAGAACCGCATGTTTCTTGAACTATATATATATAATTTTAAAATTAAATTGCACCACTGATAAAATTTTAAAATTTAAAAAAGCGGGATCTGGATCTCGTCGCCGTTGCCTCACCATGGCCACAATCTACCACCGCAGGGAGGTGCGGGAGGTCGTGGCCACGCTGGTAGGAGGCGCTCGGGGCTGAGCACGAGGATGAGGAGCTTGAGGACAGCGCCGCGTTGGTCGGGGAGGAGCTCGATGACGACTCCGGTGGGGGTTAGGGAGGAGCTCAAGGACGGCTTGATGGCCGGAGAGAGGAGAAGTAAAGGTCGAGGAGAAGGAGAAGAAGAAGGAGAGAAGAAGGGAAGGAGAAGAAGGAGAAGGAGAGAAGGAGAAGGAGAAGGGGAGGAGAAGGAGAAGGGGGAGGAGGGGAGGCTTAGATTTTTAAACGAGCCACACTTATCCGTGGCGCACCACAATAGGGTGCGACACATATAATTGGGCGTCATTTTTTCTGCAGAAAAAAGCTTCTTTTTGCTGTAACTTTTTCCTTTTCGATTCTTGAGATTCTAATAAGATCGCTAAACGACCTAAAGGGGGGTGAGAACAGAATTTTTGAAAACTTATCTGTGGCGCACAAAAACCCAATGCGTCACTAATAGTGAGGTGGCATGTATATGTGCATATATGGATGGTGCCTGACTTATTTGTGGCGCATGTGTCTACGGTGCACCACTGATAACACAACTAGCCGTGGCCGTAAACGCATGTGCCACAGATAAGTCAGGCACCATCCATATGTGGCACATGGCACAACAGTGCGCCACAAGTATTTATCAGTGGCACATCACCTTCGACATGCGCCACCGGGTATCAAACCCATGGATAAAAGTTTTCCTAGTAGTGTGGGCCAACTCGATGAATTACATCCATAAGATTCATAGCATGTGACTAGTTCATGTGGATGAAATATCACGGGAACGAGTAAAGCGGCACTTGTCAGAAACGAGATTGAACAAGGTATCATGATACCGATGATCAGATCTCGGACAAGTCAGGTATCAAAGTAACAAGAAAATTGGATTCGACGTTTGCAGTTCAAACAACGTTGAAATCATGGAATACATAGGGTCATTATGGGCATCCCAGACCAAAGTTTTGGAACCAAATCATTGCCGCAAAAGCACTCAAGGTGGTGAACCAGATGCCTTACCTGAGCCAGGGGCGCGTCATACTAGAGCCAACTGCCAGGCAAGAGCAAAGCAAACAACTTTAGCTAATCATTTTCAGCCGCCATCAAGAACAACACTATAGGTTCTGTTGTGATAACTGAGACATGTACAACAGAATCTGCACATAGCAGATTAGCCTATTACAAAGGTCCTGTATCCATCAACTTCAGGGCTAGAGAGTAACTAAGCGCCCTTGCGGACAAAACTTAAGAGACATAGCACTATTTAGCTAGCTAGTTGTCGTCCTTGATCTTCCTGAGCAGACTGGCAGCCCACTGGCGCAACCTTTCTCTTCAAAGTTAAATGCATGTTAGTTACAAGTCGACAGAGAAACGACTCGGATGCACTTCAGATTACCAAATGGATGTCAGTTACAAGGAGCTAGCATGACAAGCATCAACTCTGGCGCTATGGGTTTACATGGAAAATAAACTTAGGATCTGTCTAAATCTAGAAAATAAGATGAAAGTTGACCCTAGAGGTGAAAACTGAGCAGACTTCTACTCTTTAACACAGATGCATTTAGTGTATCCGGCAGACGTTAGCAGCTAGCTAATTTGCTCCGCAGACACAGACCACACACCACACTGCATCTTCTCCTTACCCAACTTGTCAACTGTATGTTTCAAGTTTGTTTCAACTAGAGAATTTAAATAAGACATCAAACTAATGTAAATCATAACTTTTAACAAAGGGGAGCAAATCTTTCAACCTCGGATTTGTAAAAAAAAAGTAAAAAATAAACTAAACTTTCACAAATGGAAAATCAAGCAACTTTCAAGCATCTGGGAGACCCTCAAATAGATCAAATTTTCCGTTATGAGTCAAAATTGCTCAGCTAGTCCATATATCATTGGTGTTGTTTCCCGCTGGTGAGGGTGGTGATCCCACCGTCCACATTGGATCAAGACTTAGATAGAATTTCATGTACTCCATCCAATTCAAATTAATAGACTCAATTTTGTCTAGATTCGGATGTACCTTATCATATTTTAGTGCTAGATATGTCTGAATTTACACAAATCTGAGTCTATTAATTTGGATCGGAGGGAGTATTAGGATCCACGAAAATTCAACTATATCCAAAGTATATTGCCCAGACTAATTATTTCTCTCAGGTTTACGGTTGACCAAGGTTATGTTACAGAAAACTTTATAGCATCATATGGATTAGGTTGCACATCCTAAGACACTCGACATGAAAATAGACAGAAGTGGTTTTTTTTCCATTGCAAAATACATCGCTACCTTACGGGATTCCCTAATCGTTCGTCGTGTACTACTACATTGCACAACAGAATAAACGACTTTTAATCGACCCCCAATTGGCCAAATAGAAGCAATCCACCGAGCAAGCAAGTCCAGACAGAGAGAACCGATCGATTCAGAGGAGGGGGAGGAGGAGGAGCTGGAGCATACCCTGCGGCCCTGGACACGAGAACCTGGTCGATGAGGATGAGTTGGCCGCGTCCTGCGCTGCCCCCTGCAGGCTGCAGCCACGACACCGCCGACGAAACTGTCGTCATCTCCGCGGACCCTGAACGCTCGCTAGGCTCGCGGGGGTTGAAGCTAGGATTTTGCGGCGAACCTGTCGGGAGAGCAGAGGAATTTTCTTCTTCTGTACCTTTTTTTTTTGAGAGTCATTCAGTACTTTTATTAAGCAGAGGGATTTTGTTTTTCTGTGAAACATGGGTCGGCAACCAAGGGACACGACTCTGATTTATAGGTAGGCCGGACTGATACTGGGCTTTGGGTTCACATATATGAAAAAATTGCTAATTGCCGCCCGCTGTAGCGTGGGCTGCTCGCACCGCACATGGGCTCTTCTTTGTTGGGCTAGTCCATTCTCGCGTACTGATATTTTTTAGCTTGTCTGTCTTATTTTGCTTTCTGTTTTTTCTTTTTTGGTTTTCTTTCTTACTTTATTTTTTTTTCTCTAACAATATCCATTACACTTTTGAAAAAGAATCACGTTTTCAAAATCATGTTATGATTTTTCAGTTTGGTTTATGATATTTTTTCAGAATGCTTCATGATTTTTGGAAATTTATTCACGCTTTTTTGAATTTGGTTCACGATTTTTTAAAATTGGTTCATTGTTTTTTGAAATTAGATCATGATTTTTGAAAGTGTTTTATGATTTTTTTCAAAAACCATTTTTCAAGAAATTAAAATTTGTTCTTAAAAGATATTTAGATTAAAATTTGTTCAAATTAAAAAAAAAACAGAAAAAGGAATAATCAACTACCAACAGATCGGCAGCGTTAATGGGCTGACCCATCTAGCACGGTCTTCAGGCAGCGCTCGCACATGTTGAATGCCCTCAAGTTGTTCCATGATGGATAGCACCGATTTGGCATAATCACAGATCAAAAAAGAGTCCGTGTTTCTCCAAAAAAAAAAGTCAGTGAATAGTGTATCTCAAGTGAGGTCTTATTAGAAGCGTATTAAATATATACAAAAATAAATTAGTACATTTTGTCCTAGACCCAGAATAGTTATGGCATCCAAGAATATATGGAACTAGTTACATTCCACCTCCATTTATGTCATAGTTAATCATGTACGAGTTTGATTTCGTAGCTTATCTAAGATGCAGCTCTTCCAGGCTGACTAGCTAAAAATTAAACAAAATCAATACTATCTTATATGCATGCGCCAAAATCATTAAAATCGAGCTCGCTTAGATAAAACCCTTATAAAGCAACAAACCACCTCTTAGCTAGTTTCTAGTCGGTCTTGATCTGGTCAGTTGCTGCGTACGTGCTATGTATGTTCTTGATAAACATATAGGCTTCACCGTCCGGCACACTTGCAGATTCCCCGTGTGACACATACCTCTTCTTCTTCTGTAACAAGGCCTTATTTGCTGGATCCGTTTTTTCATTGTCCATATTTCTGCTCGCGTTGACTCGAGTGGATAAGTGCTGCTCATCTCGAATGAGAGAGAGGAGAGACATGGGGGAAGTAGAGGGAGGCGGTGGAGGATGGTAGGAGGCGGCGTGCGGCGGGAAGCAAGCTTGTAGGTCGTGGCGGCGGCGCGAGTTGCAGAGATGGTCCTAGGAGATCGAGACACAATGGTAGGAGCATGCGGAGGTGAAGAAGAGCGCGGTGGGAACAATGCAGAGCTGGTCGAGAAGATCCGAATGCCACGGTGGATCATGTGCAGGAGAAGAAGGGCGCGTCGATGCGACTAAGACCTCGATGGTGGCGCTTTGGCTAGAGTTGTAGGAACGGAGATCTCTCAACGGAGGTTCGCAACGCACTCTATGGGTAGCAAGCATGTCGCATACCTCGACGACGACTCCTAGCGGGAGTAGTCTCGACACAGACCTTTGTGGCACACACCGATGAGAGTAGGCTGTTGTATGATAGTTGCCCCGGTGGATCATTCTTAGTTTTCCCTTTACTCCTGAACTTGTATCGAACATGGATGATTGCGCTTTATTTATAGAGTGGGCAAAAGCCTATTTTAAGAAATTTTACTTCGGCAGCCGTAGAACTTGTAGCGTCGCGTGCTTGACTTATACATTAACTTGTTAGAGTACGTATATGTGTATAAGTTAAAGATAGACTAGCAAATTGCCCGTGCGTTGCAACGGGTTTATATTTATCTTAAATTTAATTTTTTCCCTAATTTTAATTGTTTCATCATAGTCCATTAAAAGTAGGTTAGGTTTCACCCAAATGTTTTTTTTAAGTAAAGGTTTCACCCAAATGTTAATCCTCTTGCATGCCCTATCGTATAACAATCCTCATAGAAGTAAGAAAAACTCACCATTTGATTTTCAACTTCTTTGTTTGCATCATGCATATACAAAAGTATAAAATAGTCATGCAGAAAATCACTTATTGTATTGCATAGGAGAGCACTAAATTTGTAAGATCTTGTTAAATCGCCAAAAAAAATTGGCTAAGAGAGGAAATCTTCCGGGTTCCATCTTCAACAAACATAAGCTGAAAAAGGAAATCTACATTGCACAATAATTATATATCGTGGCCTCCACACTTAAGAAAATTTGTCAGCTGTGAAACAAAGCTGAAAGTACATCTTACACATCTACCTAACGGTACCGAGGATTGTATGTACCACGGTTGTTTGTTTGTCTGATAGAATTTTTTTAGCAGCATAGTCACCCCGACTGCTCTTACAATAAGTAGACGCACTTATTCATTGGGTATCACACTTCCCTATTTTATCCAACCCACCACCAAATTATTCTCATAGTATGGCATTGGACATCACGGGATGTCGTTATACAAACCTTATGTCCTTATGACCTACTGACTATGCCTTGTGTGCAAACCTTGTGTGTTTCCAACAATTCTTATACGGATATTTTCAATAATCTTTTTTTTGCGGGGAGATATTTTCAATATTCTTCACGACCTGTAACATGTACAGACATTATTTGTACAATTTTACATGATTGCGCCAGAGTATGTTCTTAGTCAAATAGAATAAGGATTATAAACATCAGTAGATAATAATTTGCTTAGCCAGTTTAGTCATCGAACCTTTTACGACAACAGGAAATAGGGCACCGGAGACAAGTTTTCTGCAGGCATTCGTTTCCACAAGAATTAGCAATCTTAATAAACGAACACCGAATGGCAATTAGTAAATCAGAACTCAGCGGCTTTAACAAAAAGGAAAGAAGTCCATATAACCCCCTATCTATTGGATTTGGGATGCTAACCCCCCTTATGTTTAATCTGGGTCAAATAACCCCTCTAACTATCCAAAACCGGACAAATTACCCCCAAACCCGTGTAGGTTGTTCTAATCGGTGGTTTTGCGCACGTGGAGTCTGGTTTAGGACACGGTGGAGAAGTTGCTAAAACAAAGGGCACGGTGGACAATGGTCAGACCAAATTCCCACCGTACCTCTCTCCCTCGCAATCGTGGTCGAAGGACGCCGCCACCCATGCCTCTTCGCCGGCCCGGTCCGAATACTCCCGCCCGCCCCAGCCCCTCGCCGCTGGATCCCAGTACCAGCCGACGCGGTGGTCGACGAACGCCGACGCCCCTGCCCGCTCCTCGTCGTGGGCTCTCTCTGTCGGCCGACGCTGCCGTCCCTGACCGCCCTCGCCTCCTTGTCACTGGAGCAGCTTCGGCGTATCTCGCGCTACCACCGCCGCTACAAAGTCACCCTCTGGCTGCCGCTGCTGCATGCCCCTGGACTCTCAGCTGCGCAAGAAAAGGGCGGATTTTCTTCAGACAATAAAAGATAATGAAGAGATGTATGTGAAACATGGATGTGGTTTGTATGCAAAGACAACAAGCAGTATACGTTTGAATGCAATTCATAACTGATGATTGAAGCAACATGCTGTTACCGAAATTTACTGAATTTTCGAACATTCTTAAAGCCTCTCAGACGTGGTGCTCTGGATTGACATTGGTTTCTAATTGGTAATTGCTTATCAACTGATTTTCTGTAGGCTTCCCTGCTACTCATTGAAGCTCAGGCATGTCGACGGTGCTGAGGTCAAGGCAACAACGAACTGCAGTAGGTGGTCTAATTGAAACAATGAACTGCCCTCCTTGGTATTCAGACTTGCAGAGTTGGGTTTGTATTGAAAATTCCTCGAAATTGATCTGTGCGTTTCCTCAGTATCCTCTCTTTGACACGAGGCCATGCTTTGCAGACTGCGCTTCTGCTACACCCATGGCTGCTGACAAGACCAAGAGATGATCCAGGGCTAACAATTTTTTTTCTTAAATTCTAAAGAACCTCTCTTTGACAGTACAAGGTACCCAGCGGCATGATTCAGCTGCAGAACTTGTGTTCGGGGAGCTGACCTGCTCGTCGACGCCACACTCCAATCAACGGACCACGTCGCCGATCGTCCGCCGCCGCCAAGAGGAATCGTCGCCGCGGCTGCGGTGAAGGGTAGGGACGGCGAAGAAGTGAAGAACTGGTTCGTGGTTCGGTCTAACCAGGTCGCTCTCGTGGGTTTTTTTGTTTGGACCTAGCCGGGCTCACTTTGCCACCGTGGCAACTGCCTAGTTTCCACATGCCCAAAACCATCTACCAAAACAGCCTACACAGGCTAAGGGGCTCTCTGTCCGGTTTTACAAACATAGGGGGGTTAATTGGCCCAAAGTAAACATAAGGGGGGTTAGCGACTCAAACCAGATACTTAGGGGGGTTATTTGAACTTCTTTCTAACAAAAAGTGTAGAAACATGGAACGGCACAAGAACTAAACCTTTTTGTCGTTATGCAATACATCCTTTGAGCAAATCTAGTGGACCAGATAACAAATCCAGCTTAAGCTCCTATGGGACCAGCGCAAGCTGACCAAATCCATCGGGCAAATCAAACCTGAAAAACTTGACATACTATCCTAAGAATGCAGAAACCAAATCTGGTCACTTTTTCATGAGCCGAATCTAATAAAATAAAAATGGTAGCATATCAGATAAGAAACAAATCACATGGAGAATCCATGGAATCAAGTTACATCGGGAGAAACATTGAGGAGCTCGTGGAGGTTGGGAAACAGAACGAGCGGGGCTCGTGAACCATAAAAGCATTGCGTCTTATTTGAACCCGATGTAAAAAGAGGAATGAATCGATAGCGGACGGTGAGCACCAGCTAGGCCGTCGGCTCATCCCCTTGATCTGCTACTTGCTTGCCTCCATCGCGGTTATCGTGGCCATGCCCGCGTCGGGTGCCCTGGCGTGACGGTCACTAATCGCCTCGATCCGCTACTTAGTCGCCTCTGTCAGGGTAGTCGTGGTCTAGGACGGCGCTGGCACGGAGGCTGCAGTAGCTGGGAGTTGGCCGTTGCCGGCGAGGGAGACCAGGATGTAGGGCGAGTGACGGGCCGGCTCTCCCGACGGCGTTGGAGACCTGGGCTGCAGCAAGGGAGCGGCCGGCGGCGGTGCTCCGGCCAAGCGCTCGCGATGATCTGGGCACATATGCGGGTTCTTACATGGGGAAGGTCGAATCGAGGGGGCTAGTGAGCTCGAGGGCGAGGTCGAATCGAGGGGGTAAAAGCGGAGGCGGATTTTGAGGTGGTCGCCGACGCCGATCTGGAGCACCGTGGTTGCCTCGAGGTGGAGCGGATTGGCAAGGCGAAGCTCCCCGAGGAACAGACCGACTTTGCGGTGGCAGTGGTGATAATATATCAAACTATCGGGGGTAAAATCGGAAAAAAAGCGGACGGAACCTGGGAAGATATTAGTAGATAGATTAAGACTCTACATTTTGGTACTCTAACAGAACTCTCCCTTGTTTTTTGCTTTGCCGTACGTGGAGAAGAACAATAGAAGGTAACGGAGGTGCAATGCAAGCAAACAAAATCTATGATTTTCTGGTCATGTGTAATTGTGTTCATCGAGCATATGCGAACTCTTTGTCAAGCTTCATGCACTAACCAACGCAACCAAAAGTTCAAACTAATGAAAAGGGCTAGTGCAATCCACTTATACACTTCAACACCCCTGTCACGTGTGACGAGGAGAAGTCAGCACGTGCAACCGGAAGAGAGCGACGGTGCGCGAAACTCACGTATGACTCAAGCCTATACATGGACACAAAGGGGTCTACAACAATTTTAGGATAAATTGCGAAAGTCAGGACTCGAACTCGAGACCTTAGGCTCTGATACCATGCACTACGGGAACAAGCTACGATGTTGACGGCTATAACCGTCAGCATAGCTCGGAAAACCGTCAGCACATGACAACGCCGACGGTGACCGTCGGCACAGAGCCATCAGCATCTCTCGCGTCAGCACAGCTACATGCCCGTCGGCGTAGCATCGACCGTTAGCGTAGCCTCTTGTGCCGACAGTATATGCCGCCCGTCGGCGTCACATGGCCGTCGGTGCACGAAGTTAACGGAACTTAGATGACGGTGTAGATGGCCACGTGTAGGAAGACCAGGGCGTTGGGAGTACCCAGGTGTAGTTATAGTGCCGACGGTATTACCGTCGGCGTTACAACTTTAGTGCCCACGTGTAGTTATAGTGCTGACGGTATTACCGTCGGCGTTTGGCCAATTCACCTCAGTTGTAGTTATACTACCGACAGTATTACCGTCGGCGTTGTTACTGTTGTGTCCAGGTATAGTTATACTACCGAAGGTATTACCGTCGGCGTTGCTGCTGTTGTGTTCAGGTGGCCATTACAGGGCCGACGGTATAACCGTCGGCGTTGATGTCCAGGCCGTGCTAGCCGTTATAGGGCTGACGGTATAACCGTCGGCGTTGATGTCCCTGTATTTTTTTCACAGCTTATTTATAAAAAAAATGCCCACGGGCAAGCACATGAATATATATATATATAAATTGACTGTAAACCATGCAAAAGAATTCAAGACTATTAAATCTTCGTAGATACATAGTCATACACACACTCATCGTTCCAAGTTCATTGCACATAGTCATCACTACAAGTTCATTACACATAGTCATCACTACAATGTCATTTATTGCACATTGTCTTGGAGAGCATAATCACTACATGTTCAATACACATAGTCATGGGATACATAGCAACCGGTCTTCAACGGACTTCGAGCACTGGATCATAGACTTCGAGATCACTACAAAACGAAAGAACATGCTCATTTATAATGGAAAATTGTCTAAGTTAAAGTTCATGCATGAGAAGTTGAGAAAAAGTTAAAAGTTTTTGTATAGCAAATTGTCTAAGTCAAAATTTATGCATGGTAAATTGTGTAAGTGTTGCTTGCAACTAACCGGCATCGGCGAGCATCGGCGCGAGTAACAGTCCTCGTCAGGAGACGGTCCAGCAGAATGACCAGGACTAGGACCACCAAAGTGAAGTGGAGTTGTCCTAGGCGACTCGCCAGGCGAGGCAGTAGCACGGCCAAAGGGTGTCTCTGAATGAGCTGATCCCTACATATGTTTGAGCGCAATAGTATCTAGTAACTTAGTAGTTCTTTTGTGACAAGTAACTAATAACCTTGTAGTTATGTGAAGTACTAACCGGAGTCCCCGTGGCTAGACGTGCAAGGAATTCAGCCTCTGACGGCAACACTGGCATCGGTGGTTTTGGTGGAGGTTCGACAAAAGGGGGCATTGGAGTACCATTCGTCTGAGCCATATACCACGCCTGCAAGTGAGATTATATGTCACGCATGGACAAGGAAAATACACCATAAGAACCGCTTGCAAGTAGCTAAATGGGAAAAAAATAACCTTATGTGCCGCTTGAATGTGATCCTCGCGGGCATCAATTGCAGCATACCATTCCTTCATATTTTGGTGAAACTCCTGGCAAACCTCCCTGTAGGCATCCTCATAGCGGGGCTACAATTTGACATAATGAATCTCATAACCATACACATGCATGATCAAAAGTCTAAATTCAGATAAAAATGAGAAAAAACTTACTTCGCGACGCGGTGCACGAGGTGGGATAGAAGCAGTGGCGCCGGTGGTAGCTTTGACCCGTGTGAGAGTGGTCGTAGAGGGCACCACGGCATTAAGAATCTTGAAGCGGCCATGTGGCTTGCCGCCCCCAGCGAAGAGCAATGTTGTCTCATCGATCGGCTGCTGAAGGGGCTGAGAATTCGGCCCATACAACTCTTCGAACCTGCTCGAGTATACCGCATTAAGAATCTTTATGCCAATGAATAAGCATAGTAGCAATGCATAAGCATGGTAGATATTAGTACATATGGTGGAAATAAATAACCTGTTGGAGTAGTCGCTCACGGTCTCAGTGGTGGAGCCGTAGTAAGGATCCTCGTTGGGTTTGGGATCCTTCTTCTTACGAGCCTGCTGCCACACTTCAACGTCACGAATGTCAACACCGTCATTAGCAGCCACCTATAGTGCATAAAACAAATGTTATGCATTATAAAAGTAACATGTCGTGTAATAGAAGGAGGTTGTTTCATATATATACCTTGTAGTCCTTGAAGCGGTTGAAGTCCCTGTTTCCTTGAACATGTGTTCCCTCATGGCCGCGATTTTTCTTATTCTTCTCGCTCTTGGCGAAGAATTCCGGATCACTCGTCCACATGTCCACCAACCTCTCCCAACCATCCTTCTTTCCATAGCACCACTTTGGAACAGTCTAAGAAATGAAAACATCTCAAATCAAGAACAGAAAATGCAATTTAGGATGGACATAGAATAAAAAGACAATTTACTCACCGCCAAGAGATCTTCCACCTTGACCTTGTCTCCGAGCTTCTTGGCAACAATGTGGCTCTTCAGTTTCCTCTTTCCTTGTTTGGCGTAGTAGTGCGAGATTGCAATATTTTTAGCATCGTAAATCATCTGGCGCACCTGCTTCCTCGCCATAATCTCGAAGACCTCGTTCGCCTTCTCCTCATGCTCAGGATCCACTCTATAATATGCCTACAATCATGCATCAAACATGGTGAGAATCATAAGTTAGCGCGGAAAGATGAGTGTACAAGTCGCTTGAAGGCATAAATCAGATGTCAACAAAGAATGACTTACCCAAAACTTGTTGTGCACAACTTGTGCATGGTTGGGCACAAAAGTCACACCATCATCATCGGTCATGGTGCCCCCGGACTTAGCGGCCTCATAGTCCTCCCATTTGAGGGCTAACTTCTTTTCCTCAAGGCCTGACTTGTAGAGACCTGGCCAATACTTCTTCAGCAAACACGTAAGAATGCCAGCTGGAAGACGGCGTCTCTGGGTCGACTGATCAACAAACTTAAAATTCCTGCACATGAATCAAAATATTAGTATGCGCTAAAATAGTACTAGCAACCTCCATATATGATCAACAGATAGACACTTACTCTTTGGTAGGCACAAGGAGGAATTTCCCCGCATCAGTTTTTGGTGGATTCGGGACCTTATTTGGGCCTCGAACCCACAACCTAGCCGCCCTCTCTGACTCGTTCTCCTGCTGCTCAAAAGAGGGTATCTCATCCTCGTCCTCCTCCTGCTGCTACAAATTAATATACAAATTAATGTAACTGAATGAAACAAAGTGGGTGGAATATAGGAGAAAAGAGCATACCTCCTCCTCATCCTCGTCCTGCAGATGGAGCTCCTCGTCCTGCTCCTCCTCGTCCTGCTCCTCCTCCTGCTGGAACTCCTCGTCCTGCGAAGCTGCGGTGCCACTAGCGGAGGGTACCTAAGGATAGTAGTAATTAGAGAAGATACCTAAGGATAATAGTAGTGATAACAGTTCGTGGGCATGATAGCAATAAGTACCTCACTAAAGGAGGGAACCGAAGTCCGCCGACATCGTCCAACCCTATGTGAAGGTGCAACCTCCGCCAGTAATCTAGTCCTCCTGGGTCGGTCCTCAACTGTGGGCCCCCGGTGTCGTCCTCCTCCTCGTCCTTGTCCTCCTCCTCCTCGTCCTCCTCGCGCTCCTCCTGCTACTCCTCGTCCTCCTCCTGCTCCTCCTCGTCCTCCTCCTGCTCCTCCTGATGCTCCTCGTCCTGCTGCTGCTCCTCGTCCTCCTCCTGCTCCTCCTCCTACTCCTCACCCTCCTCCTACTCCTCCTTCTCCTTCATCATCAACGAAGCGACTAGGAACTCTTCTACTCCGAACCATCCTACTAAGCATGTTTTTTGTTGAGTTCTTGCTCATGGTTCAATCACCTGCATTCAGAACGAGTAAACAATTAGTAATGAGCAAGTAATAAGTATGATGGCAATAAAATTAATAGGCATGATAGCAATAATCATGGTGGCAATAAAATAAATAATCATGGTGACAATAGAATACATAAAGACCCTCACCGCGAATCATCACTCCTCGTACTCACTATCACTATCACGTGAGAAGTAAGGTAGGCCCTCAAACGGTGGAGGCTCATCTTCATCATCATCATCGAGATGTAGCTTGTCAAGCATATCTATGTCCTTTATATTCATAACTGGCTCACCACGAATTTGTATTTCATCCTCAAGGTCCTCAAGACCACCCATAAGTACATCAAAGTCAGTGCCATCCTCTTCCTCTTGGTAGAAATCTCCCTCGTATGTGATGGGGTTTATGTTGTTGTAATCGTCCTTGTTTGGCATGGGTAGCTTACCATGTGGTGATACCTTGAACACAACTTCCCAGCCCTGTAGTTCCTCTTTCTGGCATGGGTAAGACAAATAATAAACTTGCGTCGCCTGGTGAGCCACAACAAATACATCGGACCCACGATAGGTGGTTGAAGGCCTAACTTCCACTAAACCGATGGAAGGGGTAGTTCTTAGTCCCTCGAATGGGTCAAACCAATGGCATCTGAACACAACAAGACTGAGATGATGAGGCCCTTTATCGAATGTCACCTCGTATACGTTTTGTAACCTTCCGTAGTAGTCAACATTATCTTGACCTCCGGTGAACACTCCGGTATTTACTGTTTTTGCATTTGGTCGGTTGTTCTGGTGCTTCTCCGTATGGTCGAAACCCTGGGAAACCCATCTCAATTCATCCATCATCTCTGTGTTGGGATCATTTCCCTACAAATTCAATTGAACATGTTGGGTGCATTAGTTTCTTGTAATAGAAACTACAAATGTTAAACAAGGTAAGAGGGATAAGTTAGAAATTACTTTTTCCATGAACCAAGCCACGAAATTTTTCCTTCCGGGGGCACCCTTTCTTAGAAGAGTATCATACTCTTCTTCACTAGGATCCCACATTTCATGCCACTCTTCTTCCAGAAATTGACTAAAAGACAAAAACATGTATTAGACATGAACCGACATAGTAGTTACAATATAATGTGCTCACCATTTTACCTCATGAAAGGCACCTCTACTTCCTTAATGTTCATCAACACATAGAGCATGATGTCCTCCCACTCTTGGATTGTCATGGTATACCTATTTTTACCACCAGACTTGCCACCTTGCCCTTGGAAGAGGAGGAGCTTGGGTTTATAGCTGGGCTCGTCGACATTGTACCGAGAGAGCTTATTATGCAGAGTGGGAACATCGTCGGGATAGTACGTTGTCGTGATAGCTGAGACCTCCTCGATGATATATGCCTCGGCTATGCATGCTTCAACCGCATTTTTGTTTCCACATTTCAGTCGAATATGCTTAAATTCTCTCTCAATACAAAACTGCCAACGGAACTGGACCGGTCCACCCATGACTGCCTCATAAGATAGATGCAAAATGAGATGTACCATCGGAGTAAAGAATCCTGGCGGAAAGATAATCTCTAACTTGCATATTAGCTCCGGCACTTTTTCACCCAATCGTTTCATCATGTCCTCACATATTTCTTTAGCACAAAGCATGCGGAAGAAATGGCTCAACTACGCGAGCGGCCGCCATACACGCTCGGGGAGATAGCCTCGAAGCATCACCGGCATTAGTCGCTCAATCCATATGTGATAGTCATGACTCTTAAGCCCGTTGACTCTCATTGTTGAAAGATTGACTCCGTTACTGATATTCGAACAATAACCATCTGGGAACCTCACGAGGTATTTGAGCCAACTGAATGCCTCCTTCTTTTGAGGAGTTATAAGGCAAAAGTCAGCATCTGGCTTGACCCAATTTCTTCGATTTCCCTAGGGAGGTCGCATGTTTAGGTTATTTCTATCACATAGCCTCTCTTGATCGACTCTAGCCTTGACATTATCCTTTGTCTTCTCAGGAATGTTTAGGACTGTGTGAAAGAGAGACTCTGCAACATTCTTTTCGGTATGCATCACATCGATGTTATGAGGAAGTTTGAGGTCCTTGTAATAGGGGAGTTGTGTTAAGCCTGCAACGTGAGTCCAATTGTGCGTCTCACCATATCCCACAAAACCTTTGTCATTGGGCTTAGGCTTTAGAGCACGTAGCTCGGCATCAACTGTTGCACCGTCAAACGTTGGTATCTTGTTTACTTCATTGACAACCTTGCCCTTCGTGAAGTGTTTTTTGTCCGCTCTGAATCGATGCCCTCTATGGAGGTGCGGTCGATGCTTGTCAAATGCGACATACTTACCACCCTTCTTCAGCCATATGAACTTAAGAGCATGCCTGCACACTGGGCATGGCATCTTCCCGGCGGTACAATGTCTGCAGAATAGGGCGTAACCGGGTAGGTCATGCATGGAATAGTGGAACCAAACTTTCATGAGGAAGTTTTTCTTTGATGCTCGAATCGTATGTCCACGTCCCATGTTCCCAAGAACGGTGCAAATCATCGACAAGCGGCTGCATGTACACACTCAAATTCTTCCCCGGGTATTCAGGCCTAGGAATGATCAGCGATAGGAAAATATTCTTTCGTTGCATTAGGACGCCAGGAGGGAGATTGAGCGGAATAACAAACACAGGACAACAGCTGTACGATCTAGCCGACATACCAAATGGATTGAATCCATCGGTTGCTATCGCAATTCTAACATTCCGAGCCTCTTTTGCTAATTCAGGGTATACATTGTCGAAATGCTTCCATGATCCACCATCAGCTGGATGTTTCATCTTCTGTTTTCCATCAAAAAGATCAGGGTATCTCTTCCCATGCTTGTGCCACCTCATCTGCCTAGCATACTCCTCACTCATGTAAAGGCGCTGGATTCTTTTTATGAATGGGAGATACCGAAGAATCTTTATGGCGACTTCTGTCTGCTTCATCTGACCATCAGCACCCCTCACCTCAAGGTACCTAGAGGCCCCGCACTTGCTACAGTGAGTGTGTTCCGCAAACTCATTGCGGAACAAAAGGCAGCCCTTAGGACAACAATGTATCTTCTCATAATCCATGCAGAGCGCCCTCATGATTTTCTTCGACTCATACATGTTTCGGGGCAGACAGTGTCCTTCAGGGAGCATGTTACCAAATGTTTTCAAATTATCTTCAAAGCTTGATCGGTTCCAAACGTGTTTGGCTTTATTGGTTAGTAGTTGGGAGATGGCATCCAGCTGAGAGATAGTTGCACCCGGGTAAAGAGGTTTCTTTGTCGCGGCCATCATATCAAGGAAGGCCTTCGCGGTTGGCTCCGGTTCATCCGGTTCCTCATGTTCCTCTAGATCCTCCTCTAGAGGTGGCGAATGTGCCATCTCTGCATACTCGAGATCATCAAGCATGTTTCCAATACCATCGTCCACATTGCCATCGATGCGCTATCGCATCACCTCCTCTCTAGCACGGTCACGCTCGCCAAAGTTTATCAGCATGGTAAAGTCAGGCATATAGCCATACTTCCAAAGGTGTCTAGTCATGCCAAAGAGATCCTCGTGGTGATTCATCTTGCACCGAGCACAAGGGCAAAGTGGACGAACTGAATTAGAACCACGGGTTGCATCCGCCACGAAATAATTGGTTTTCCGTTCCCACTCAGCTGTTCTTTCAGTCGCACTGATACGGCCACTATACATCCATTCATTATCAGCCATTTTCCGCTTCATTGGGAGCCACAATACAATTACAACATTCATATTAATTAAACGCATCAAATTAAATACACAATTTTTTACGTTTTTATAACAGGTTGAAGACAAACGCAATGCATACACCTAACATGTCTAATAGGAAAAGAGGGTCCTAATCCCACCCGAGGATGTGTAGATTGGATACATTCTCCACACTCTACCCCGATCCGACACAGAATTTCGGCAGCACCTCCCCGCTGTTCTCCCGATACACGTCTCGGCAAAAAATGCCGAAAGAAATGTGCATCCGGAGAACAACGGGGAGGCACCACCAAAATTCTGTCTCAGAACGGAGTAGAGCGTGGAAAATGTATCCAATCTACACATCCTCCGGTTGTCCAAAATACGTGGACAATTCGAAAGAGTTACGACCATAGATATGTATATTCGTCGTAACCTTTCCGAACGGGAGACGCCTAGGTAACGTGACTGATTTGGTGATCTAGACACAAATTAAACCTAAACACATTACAAGAGAGGCGAATGATTCTTACCCTCGAAGCGAGATCGAATCAGCGAAGATACTCGAGTAGAGGTGTGCGACGGCGAAAGGACGGCAACCTCCGGGATAGAGACCAAATTGAATCTAGCGATATGGTCACGATGGGGCCTATTATACAAAATAAACAAAGTGGGCATGAGTCATTTATCTCTACACATCCACAAATAAATGTAGCAATTTACCTATAATTCTATTGCTAACAAATAAATATAGCAATTTACCACAAGGGGAGGCTCTGCTCCTGCAAGGGGAGGCGCAAGGTCGAGCTCCTGGATGTGCTCCTGCAAGGGGAGGCGCAAGGTCGAGCTCCTGGATGAGGCGGCGCTGGGTCGGGTGCAAGGGGAGGCGCAAGGCTGAGGCGGCGCTGGGTCGGGTGCTGGACGGGGTGAGGGCGGCGGCGCGGGGTGAGGGTGGCGCGGGGTGAGGGCGACGGCGCGGGGTGAGGGCGACGGCGCGGGGTGAGGGCGACGGCGCGGGTGAGGGCGGCGGCGCGGGTGAAGTTGCGCGGGGTGAGGGCCGGGGTGAGGGCGGGACGGCGGCGCAGGGTGAGGGCGGGACGGCGGCGCGGTTGGCGGCGGCGGGGTTGCGCGGTTGGTGGCGGCGGGTTGCGCGAGAGCTGGGGAGAGGCGGGGTGTGGGTGCGGTACAGGTACGGGGAGCGCAGGGAGTGGGGCTGGGCGGGTTAAAAAAAATAGGTAGCATTTTTTCATTTACTATTACTTTTTCATTATTTTTTATTTTCACCTGTGCTAATATTATGATTCCAATTTAAAAAAAAATTCCTATGTTTTTATTTTCTTTTATAATCCCTTTTCTATATCATATGGTCTATTGTGTAGACTACTCACTTTCACGTGTTTTGCACATTAAAAATCGGTCATCATAACTAATACTCCTCATATGTGAACACGCTCTCATCACCCGAGAGATAGGAAACACAAGGGACATTTCACAACACTTTTACATGTATGCTATGGCCACACGCAAGTTTTAGTGGGATTCCGGCGCTACTGTGGTCATTTTCTAGTGAAACCCTAGTCTATGGGCCCCGAAGATCTACCCCACTAGCTATCTTCGTACGAGCGTTGACCAATGTACTTTTTTGTTGGTTTAGGTTTTTTTTGGCCATATCTACATGGAAAACAAAGGTTGGGTCAAGATTCCATTGGTATCCCTCGTTTTGACCCGCGGCGAGGGTTTCTTCCTACACGTCGAGCATTTCTGCAAGTGTTATCGAGTGCACGTGAACACGTTCTTACCCAGGAGATAGGAAATGCATCTATGGATGTTGCACCACACTTTTACATGTATGCTATGGCCACACGCAAGTTTTCGTGGGATTCCGGCACTCCTGCGGTCATTTTCTAGCGAAACCCTAGTCTATGGGCCCCGAAGATCTACCCCACTAGCTATCTCCGTACGAGCGTTGACCAATGTACTTTTTTGTTGGTTTAGGTTTGTTTTGGCCATATCTACATGGAAAACAAAGGTTGGGCCAAGATTCCATCTGTATCCCTCGTTTTGACCCGTGTCGAGGGTTTCTTCCTACACGTCGAGCATTTCTGCAAGTGTTATCGCGTGCACGTGAACACGCTCTCACCCAGGAGATAGGAAATGCATCTATGGATGTTCCAACACACTTTTACATGTATGCTATGGCCACACGCAAGTTTTCGTGGGATTCCGGAACTCCTGCGGTCATTTTCTAGCGAAACCCTAGTCTATGGGCCCCGAAGATCTACCCCACTAGCTATCTTCGTACGAGCGTTGACCAATGTACTTTTTTGTTGGTTTAGGTTTGTTTTGGCCATATCAACATGGAAAACCAAGGTTGGTCAAAGATTCCATCGGTATCCCTCGTTTTGACCCGTGGCGAGGGTTTCTTCCTACACGTCGAGCATTTCTGCAAGTGTTATCGCGTGCACGTGAACACGCTCTCACCCGGGAGATAGGAAATGCATCTATGGATGTTCCAACACACTTATACATGTATGCTATGGCCACACGCAAGTTTTCGTGGGATTCCGGCGCTACTGCAGTCATTTTCTAGCGAAACCCTAGTCTATGGGCCCCGAAGATCTACCCCACTAGCTATCTTCGTACGAGCGTTGACCAATGTACTTTTTTGTTGGTTTAGGTTTGTTTTGGCCATATCTACATGGAAAACCAAGGTTGGTCAAAGATTCCATCGGTATCTCTCGTTTTGACCCGTGGCGAGGGTTTCTTCCTACACGTCGAGCATTTCTGCATGTGTTATCGCGTGCACGTGAACACGCTCTCACCCGGGAGATAGGAAATGAATCTATGGATGTTCCAACACACTTATACATGTATGCTATGGCCACACGCAAGTTTTCGTGGGATTCCGGCGCTACTGTGGTCATTTTCTAGCGAAACCCTAGTCTATGGGCCCCGAAGATCTACCCCCCTAGCTATCTCCGTACGAGCGTTGACCAATGTACTTTTTTGTTAGTTTAGGTTTTTTTTGGCCATATCTACATGGAAAACAAAGGTTGGGCCAAGATTTCATCTGTATCCCTCGTTTTAACCCGTGGCGAGGGTTTCTTCCTACACGTCGAGCATTTCTGCAAGTGTTATCGCGTGCACGTGAACACGCTCTCACCCGGGAGATAGGAAATGCATCTATGGATGTTCCAACACACTTGTACATGTATGCTATGGCCACACGCAAGTTTTCGTGGGATTCCGGCGCTACTGTGGTCATTTTCTACCGAAACCCTAGTCTATGGGCCCCGAAGATCTACCCCCCTAGCTATCTCCGTACGAGCATTGACCAATGTACTTTTTTGTTGGTTTAGGTTTGTTTTGGCCATATCTACATGGAAAACAAAGGTTGGGCCAAGATTCCATCTGTATCCCTTGTTTTGACCCGTGGCGAGGGTTTCTTCCTACACGTCGAGCATTTCTGCAAGTGTTATCGCGTGCACGTGA
The DNA here is from genome assembly GCA_916181665.1 of Avena sativa. Taxonomy (NCBI): domain Eukaryota; kingdom Viridiplantae; phylum Streptophyta; class Magnoliopsida; order Poales; family Poaceae; genus Avena; species Avena sativa. The sequence continues at coordinate 25,489,104 of OV702286.1, read as the reverse complement.
ACACGCTCTCACCCGGGAGATAGGAAATGCATCTATGGATGCTCCAACACACTTTTACATGTATGCTATGGCCACACGCAAGTTTTCTTGCGATTCCGGCGCTCCTGCGGTCATTTTCTATCGAAACCCTAGTCCGTGGGCCCCGAAGTCTACCCCACTAGCCATCTCCGTACGAGCGTTGAAAAATGTACTTTTTTGTTGGTTTAGGTGTGTTTAGGCCATATATTAATGGAAAACCAATATTGGGCCAAGATTCCATCGGTAGCCCTCGTTTTGACCCGCGGCGAGGGTTTCTTCCTACACGTCGAGTATTTCTGCAAGTGTTATCGAGTGCACGTGAACACGTTCGTACCCAGGAGATAGGAAATGCATCTATGGATGTTGCACCACACTTGTACATGTATTCTATGGCCACACGCAAGTTTTCATGGGATTCCGGTGCTCCTGCGGTCATTTTCCAGCGAAACCCTAGTCTATGGGCCCCGAAGATCTACCCCCCTAGCTATCTCCGTACGAGCATTGACCAACGTACTTTTTTGTTGGTTTAGGTTTGTTTTGGCCATATCTACATGGAAAACAAAGGTTGGGCCAAGATTCCATCGGTATCCCTCGTTTTGACCCGTGGCGAGGGTTTCTTCCTACACGTCGAGCATTTCTACAAGTGTTATCGCGTGCACGTGAACACGCTCTCACCCGGGAGATAGGAAATGCATCTATGGATGTTCCAACACACTTGTACATGTATGCTATGGCCACACGCAAGTTTTCTTGGGATTCCGGCACTCCTGCGGTCATTTTCTATCGAAACCCTAGTCCGTGGGCCCCGAAGATCTACCCCACTAGCCATCTCCGTACGAGCGTTGAAAAATATACTTTTTTGTTGGTTGAGGTGTGTTTAGGCTATATATTAATGGAAAACCAATATTGGGCCAAGATTCCATCGGTATCCCTCGTTTTGACCCATGGCGAGGGTTTCTTCCTACACGTCGAGCATTTCTGCAAGTGTTATCGCGTGCACGTGAACACGCTCTCACCCGGGAGATAGGAAATGCATCTATGGATGTTCCAACACACTTGTACATGTATGCTATGGCCACACGCAAGTTTTCGTGGGATTCCGGCACTACTGTGGTCATTTTCTAGCGAAACCCTAGTCTGTGGGCCTCGAAGATCTACCCCACTAGCTATCTTCGTACGAGCGTTGACCAATGTACTTTTTTGTTGGTTTAGGTTTGTTTTGGCCATATCTACATGGAAAACAAAGGTTGGGTCAAGATTCCATTGGTATCCCTCGTTTTGACCCGCGGCGAGGGTTTCTTCCTACACGTCGAGCATTTCTGCAAGTGTTATCGAGTGCACGTGAACACGTTCTTACCCAGGAGATAGGAAATGCATCTATGGATGTTGCACCACACTTGTACATGTATGCTATGGCCACACGCAAGTTTTCTTGGGATTCCGGCACTCCTGCGGTCATTTTCTAGCGAAACCCTAGTCTATGGGCCCCGAAGATCTACCCCACTAGCTATCTCCGTACGAGCGTTGACCAATGTACTTTTTTGTTGGTTTAGGTTTGTCTTGGCCATATCTACATGGAAAACAATGGTTGGGCCAAGATTCCATCTGTATCCCTCGTTTTGACCCGTGGCGAGGGTTTCTTCCTACACGTCGAGCATTTCTGCAAGTGTTATCACGTGCATATGAACACGCTCTCACCCGGGAGATAGGAAATGCATCTATGGATGTTCCAACACACTTTTACATGTATGCTATGGCCACACGCAAGTTTTTGTTGGTTTAGGTTTGTTTTGGCCATATCTACATGGAAAACAAAGGTTGGGCTGGTGCGACATTGCGGCCGAGGTACTACCAAGGCCACTATGATAGTGCCCACGGTAGCCGTCGGCGTTACTATGTTACCATACATCTTCCGCTGTTGTAGCTGCTGCCTCTGTTATAGTGCCGACGGTTATACCGTCAGCGTTATCATGTCAGTGCTGGTGCGGCCGAGGTATTGGAGCAGCAGGGCCACTGTGATAGTGCCCACGGTAGCCGTCGGCGTTAATATGTCACCTTACATCTCCGCCTGAAAACCACTAGTGCTGCAATAGCTGCTGCCAATGGTATAGTGCCGACAGTGGCCATCAGTGTTACTATGTTAAGGAGCCCAAGTGTTAGTCATTTTTGAAGGAGCCAAACCAGCTAGCAGCACTGAGTAGCTGCTGCCGCTGTTGTAGTGCCGACGGTTATACCGTCGGCGTTACCATGTCAGTGCTGGTGCGGCAGGGCCACTATGATAGTGCCCACGGTAGCCGTCAGCGTTACTATGTTCAGGAGTCATTTTGAGAGAGGCAAAAAGTTTGCAGCATTGAAGTAGCTGCTACCGTTGTTATAGTGCCGACGGTAATACCGTCGGCATAGTCATGACTATGAACGTCGTCATTCTGCCGTTTCCTCCGAAGACGGCAAATCCACGTGGCGTCGGCCTATGCTGAAGGCCGTATGACGCTGACAGTGGCCGTCGGCGTAGGTGGGTCTAAGCCGACGGTGATACTGTGCCCACGGTGGCCGTCGGCGTAGGCTGATCTATGCCGACGGTTGACTTGTGCTGACGGGGTTTTTCTGGCCGTGGGCGTACTGAGACAGTGCTGACGGCCCCGACAAATCACCGTCAGCGTTGAAATCACCGTCAGCGTCGTAGCTTGTTCCCGTAGTGATGTCAAGCTTCATGCACTAACCAACGCAACCAAAAGTCCGAACTAATGGAAAGGGCTAGTGCAATTCACTTATACACTTCAACACTCTTCTTCTCTGGCTTTACGTTTCCAAAAGGACATGCGGTAGCATATAAACAAACAAAGATATATCAAACTTACATAATTTTGATCATTTAAATTCATTTTTTAAAAGTCTGTATTTTTTCGGCTCCGAAACCCGGTTACCCAGCGGCAACCTGGCTCCTGAGGAAGCGCTACTGCCTCTAATACCCGTGCGTTGCTACGACTACTTAGAAAAATTCAAACATAAATATTCGTTGGAGCTTCCTATCAGACGTGCCACTCCAGTTCTTCTCCCCACCTTCGTCTACACCTAGAGTCTGCCTTTTTTTTAGACCGCTATGATCAGGACGTACTTATGTAAAAAGGGAAAGCTTAAAAAAAAGGAAATCCAGCCAACGTCATGAAGCAAATCCCACGACGACCATACAAATGATAAGGACCGTACTCCCTCTTGTTTAAAATATAAAATATTTTAGATTTGTGAATAAAATGTATCTAGATTTTTTTAGTAGTAGATTCATTCTAAACTTAAGTGAATCTATACATTAAAAAAAGTCTAGATATATTTTATTTACAAAGCTAAAACAACTTATATTTTAAAAGCGAATGGAGTACTACCTCTGTTTGGATTATTAGTCCTAAGAGCTTTTTTATATTGTTTGAGATTATAAGAGCTATCTCATTTATTACTCTCTCTTGTCCAAGCATGTTCACCTTTTCCTCTCACTTCTCTCATGCATGTAGTACTATTGGTGCATGCATATATTAATGAGAAAATGTTATGAAATGTGTTGGTATTAGCAACTTGGTCCTTAGAGCAAGGACAATAGTAGAGCTAGCTACTGGCTATAAGACATATACATGTCATTATAGTCAATCTAATAGTCTACTTATACAATAGATAGACATAAATTATCCTACTTTATTAGTAGCATGGTCCACCTTTCACTCTCACATGATGTCTAGGAGCACATACTTCAGCTGGCTCTTAGCTAAGAACCCACTCCCCTGCTATCTCCTCTTCTCTCTCCTCCAACTAAACAAGAGTATTATTTAATCTCTTATAGCCCGTTTACATCAGTTTATCAGTTTATTGTACTTGTTTTTAGGACTAATAATCTCAAACGAGAGATAGTACTTCTGTACAAAGGAGGAGACCTGGCCTTATCTGGCCCAAAAGTAGCCAACCCACCTACCCCTCTCTCTCCTTCCGGCATGAAGCCCAGCAGCCGGCTATATTGCGATTCTTCTTCCCGGAAGCAAGGTCGCTGTCGTGCGTTGCACAGCAATGCTTATGCCATGTCGTTGGGATCCTGCCGTTTTCATTGAACCCCTCTCGAAGGTGATCTAGTATATGAAACTTTTTCGACATGAAAGTATTTCTATGTTTGTGTGACAAGATGGGCTTTGATATATACGACCCACCCTGAAGGGTAGTGTATAGTAGTATGTGTTTCAACTATATAATTTATTCACATTAGAGGGGCTGACGTGAAAAAATGTAAACAATGTAAAAGAAAAGAGGAAGAGAGACTCCAGTTCTCCATGCATGGTATAACCGTGCTCGTGCTCAAACTCTTCTCTTGATTTCTTGTCAAACTGAGTCTAATTCTGCAGTATATATATGTATGCATGCGTGTCCAACATACAAACAAATGCCAGCCAATTGGTGGAGGAGACAACGACCCTTAAACCAAAAGTATGTGCATGTTATGTATGCATGCGAGTCTAACACAACAACAACTGAAGAAGAGCTAGATGCATAGGACCTCCTCCATGGATGGCGATGCAGTGGAGCACTCTAGCTCAGCGGAGGGGGCAGACCTTCTCGCGCGAAGAGGATCCCGAATCCACTCATGGAGAGGCCGACGAGGAAAACCGGGTGGGAGTAGTGCATGGCGAACTTGGCCAAAGCGAGAGCGCGCCGCCCGTGGGAGAAAGACAGCCAGTAGGCGGCCGCCAACTCCATGGCGGCGGCAGCCAAAATGACGGCGAGGGTGATGTAGTAGGCGGCCGGGTAGGGGCCAAAGACAGGTCCTGTAGCCGGCACGTAGAGCATGGCGGTCACAATTAAGATCAGGGTGAGAGAGCTTACCCAGAACAGCGAGCTCACGAGCTGCTCTCTCGACAGGGATGCGCCTGGAACAAATGAGTGCAAGAATCTCCCCATTGTGGTGGCAACCAATTCGGGCACGGTGGCTTCGTCTCGGTCTCCGTCGACTTGGAAGGTGGCGGCCTCCAAGTCCGGCGACGTGGCCAAGTTGCTGTTGCCGCCGACTTGGAAGCTGGTCGACATGATGGGCTTTATTCTGCGAGGGGAATGGAAGAAAAGAAACGATCGATAGGAGGTCGATAATAAGAGATAGGCTGTTCTAGCAGGTCCATGCTTACTTTTATAGATAGGTCGGCGTATTTGTTAATGTGCACGGCCATGCTTACTTTTATAGATCGGTGTATAATACTCGGCAGAAGAAACTAAATCGGAAGCGTTGGAGCAAAGGGTTCTACTCTATGGTGCGAGGCTCTCTGACCCTGCCTTACAATGTAGAATTACTACTAGTCCTTTTATCGAGTATTTTTAACTAAGAAAAGAGCTTGTTCAAATACGTTTAATAATGAAAGACGCGCCTAGCTCTAGGTCAACCGAGAATTTGGTTAGTTCTCGGTCAACTTATTAGGTCAGCAGGTTTGGCCCACCACAAAAAACCACAAAAAGCAAGTTTCGCACATCCATAAGATTCAGTTCGGGTCAACCTGTTTGATCGCCTTATTTTGTTCGTACGTGGGATTCATTTATGCATTGCTGGTCTCCGAAAGACCACAAGAAAAAGCTACTCCCTCCGATCCATATTACTTGTCATAGAAATGAATGTATCTAGACATGTTTTAATGCTAGATATATCTATTTTAATGACAAGTAATATGGATCGGAGGGAGTAGAAAATTTCAGAATCAAAACAACCCGGTCTAGAAAACATCACTGCTTCCAACTTGACTTCTATGGTTCTACCTGACAAAATAAAATTATAAAAATAGAATCGATTACACACAATTACGCATACATTTGTGATTGCATATGAATTTTTTTATTAGCAGATGAAAAATCAAAATAATGCCGTCGGGTTTCAATTGCATATACATATGCAATTACAGGTACATATGAAAATTTCCATATCAAAAAAGTTCACTAGCTGGAAAAATGCCATGGGGTTTCAGTTTACACACATACTACCTCTATTTTAAAATGTAGTACTTTTTAATAGGCTAATTGAAACAAACTTAGTATAATCTAATTGCACACATGTATGTGATTACACATATATTTACAATTGCATAAACCAACGTTTTGAAAGGGGCTCAAAATGCAAAAAAGTTTCTATGAGCTTTAGTTACACATATATATATATATATGCAATTACCTGCACACATGAAAATTGATATACAAATTGCACACCAAAAATAAAAGCAAAGACTATTCTGGTTGAAAAAACAAGAGGAAAGCACAAAGAAAAAAGAAGTCTTGTTGCTCTCAATCACACCCATAGATAATTTTTTAGGGAGATCACCCATAGATGTTTCCATGTCATAGAGACAAGCCCACAAAACAACAACAAAAAGCACACAAAAGGCCTAGCAAAAAACAGAACAAGCCCACTGTAAAATAAAATCGCGAGGAACAAGAAGGAGTCCAAAAAACACCAACCGCTTCTCCCCAGCAAAACCGGATCTACGGAAATTCACCGAGAGCTAAAGTAATTCTCGGTTGCCCGAGCATTAGCAAAATGGTTTAATGAAAATGAGAATAAAACATTTGTACGTCCAACAAAAAACTATACACGAATCAACCAACACATTTGGATCAACTCCAGTTAATAAAAGCTTAAAGCCTACTATATAATAGCATAATCATGTCACATCCAGATCAACGGAGTTGATTTGTCAAAAACTGAGCAGACCGTTTCGTGATCCTGCCCTCGCCCCCGCGGGAGTTGAGGGGGTGAAACTTAGCTTGAGCCCAACACAACCCCTCTACAAGGAGCCGTTGGGCAAAGCCCGTGCATTGGCAGCGCGGTCGGGATTTCTTCTACCCCGCGTGCATGGACGGCCACACCGGGTAGACGTGTCTGTCAGCCGTGTAGATATTACCAGTGGCACCTCCTGGCGGGCGTGGTGGATTGCAGGCATCGCAACTGTTGACCATGGTGGCAGGGTGCGTCGGCCTCAAGCAATCCTACATGGCGGTGTTGAAATGGGCCAGATATGAGCTTGTCGTGGCTCGGAACAGACATAGTCGAGGAGGCCCTCTCGAAAGCATTGTCATGGAGCTTAGGGTCTTTCTGTTGCAACTTCGAGTATGACTTAATCCTGGCGTGAAGCTTCTTCGGCTCTGGCACGGGATGACAATGTTGGTTTCTTATATGTTACGTGTGACTGCCGATGTTATCTGCCCTCATTGTCGTCTGGCAGTAATCGGTTCTCTGTGGCCTAGAGCAACCCCCTCCAGCAATGCCTTGGTGTGTTCGATGCATTGATGTCCAATGGTTTCTGTAGAGGCATGGTTTCATTGATGCCGACTATGTCTAGGGCGCCTTTTTTTAGGTGTGCCCTCTTCAGTTTTCTTGCTCGACTTGGAGTTGGGTGCACTTGCCTTCTTCTTGTCCGTAGTTTCTTTTGACTTGCTTTGTAAGTATAAGGGTTTCTTCACCACTTTATATTAATTCGGCCTTTGCGGCTTTATTTATAATGCGGGGCAAAAGTCTGATTCGAGATAACGGAGGATTTATCGTGTCAACCGGTCGTGAGCTTGTGACAACAATTGCAGAAGTGACAGTACGCATTGATCATTTAGATCATCTAAGCTAGCTCCATTAACACGTTTCTTTCTCTCGTTGTGTTGAATACGCGAAAATGCATCGATCAACTAGATCATGTACTCACCGCGACCGCCATGCTCGGATTAATGAACTGCCTCACTCGCCTAGATCGGCACGACAAGATAGCGCATGACGTCTAGCATCCACCTTTTGTCATTGGTTACGTAATCAGTTTTGCCCTTGGTGACATAATAAGTTTTCCCGTGACGGCACTCAGAGATCCTGTCATGTCCGTTGGATCTGGATCCAACAACCAGAGCCCATCTTTAGAACGGTGTGGGTCCATTATTGATCCCCGTGCTGTCGGAGATGTAGAAGCAAACGAAAGATTGATTACGGATTAAACTCGAAGATTCTTTTTTTTTTGCGAAATTAACTCAAAGAATCTTTGACATCATCGAGTATCTTTGCCACGTTTCTAGTTTATGGCGCTTCGGGGTGTACAAAGGACGCCGGTACAATTATATTTTCTTATTCCCTCCACTCCGTTCCAGATAAGTGTATTTTTAGCTTTTGAAGTTAAAATTTATCAATTTGACCAATTTTATAGATATAAATATAGCAATATATATTACATCTAATTTATATACTTACTCCATCCAGAAATAACTGATTTCAGTTTGTCTAGATACAATGTATCTATACATTAAAATATGTTTAGATACATTCAAATTTAGACGAATCTAAATCAGTTATTTCTGGATGGATAAAGTATTATAAAACAAAATTTAAAAACATATCCAGTGGTACATATTTGGTGTCATATATATTGCTAATTTTTTATAAAGTTAGTCAAACTTTATTATCTTTGACTTAAAACAAATCTAGAAGTACTACGATACTAACTTTGACTTAAAACAAGTCTAGAATAAAAATGTTTTCATGCCTGCGTTGGCGATAAAATTGCGCATGAAAGTTTGTTGTTCTCTCCGCAGAAGTCACAACCGTATTAATTAATCTGTTACACTCCCAGATTAGGTAGGCAGAGATTGTGACGCTTCAGGGTGCACAACAGTACCTAGAGACTGCATAAAAAAAAGGTAAATACTACCTATCGTGGTCCGATCTGAAACGAATATCCGGACTAGCATCGGCTCGTTCGTTTGGAGCAAGGCTTCCAATGACGAATGGTCCAGCTATATAATGACTCGCCCACACAACCCCAACGAGCCCTAACGTCGCTGTCGCCGCTCCTGTCGATCTGTTCGGTCTCCACTCGCTGTTGCCACCGTCTTCGGCCCTCCCCCAACGCTGCCCAAGTTTCTGATGGCACTCGTCGCTGCCGCATGGATCCATGGTAATGACCTTGAGCAGGGGCTCTCCAATCCGACGAAGAAGAGGAGCGGGGCACCAACCACTGCATCAAGGCACGACTGAAGAGCAGCCCACCGTGTGTCGCATCATGGCGAGGTTTAGCGCAACAAGGAAGAACTGCAAAGTGCGATTCATGGTTCTCGTGTGCAAGATCATAGGGATCGACCTCCGCGGGCACGAGCGCATGGGATGTGCTTTGTCACCGAGATCGCTGCGTGGTGTGATGCCGACCGCCCTCGTCTCCACCTGGACCACACGATTCTTCGAAATATCAGTGCTTCCTAAGCATCACATGTTTGCTTCTTACATCATAGGGAGTGTTTCCGAAATCCTTCACCTCCCATACCATGGTTTCTACTAGCGTCTTATGTGCTTCCTATAACCAATCTAGTTACTCCCAATGCCAAAACTCATTGCTTCATCAAAAATTACAAAGCTACCGATGTAATACTGGCATGGTTTTTATAAAGAATTGTGAGTACGGGAGAAATTAGTGGGATCAGTTTTTACAAAGGAAGCACACAATCAATTCCTGGAATCACGGAAAAGAGCTGCCTGTGGGCCTGGTTAGAAATCGTACGGTCAAACCTCTTCAATCCTACGGCCAAGCGCTGGTCCGACGGGAAACTAATATCGGACGCCGATTCCTAGCGCTAAAAAAAAGGTACCTAGTGACTCATTATTCACCCAGATTCCTTCCAACAAAACCGTCCATTGCGTACCTGGTCAACGGTAGACACTTAAATTAACCAGAGTGCATGCAGGACACTTAAGGATTCGGGATCCTCTTCGGTAGACACTTAAACTAACCAGAGTGGGTCAACGGTACACACTTAAACTAACCAGAGTGCATCCAGGAGTATAGTAATTAAATAACTGCAATGCACGTGACAGCGACAATCCCTGATGAGATGGGGCGGCTGTGTAAGACAACTCACCTCGACGTCATCTTCCCAGGCGTCATCTGCCCACACGCGGGAAATGGACAAACACATTGGAAACTCCTGCGCAGAAAATCCCCTGTGCATCCGCAAACAACCGGAAAGGTCACAAAAGATAGAATGTTGTTGAAAAGAAAACGACACAATTAGCACCCGGCCCCCTTGTTAATCATAATTGTTTCTTTCGTTAAATGAGTCTCAAGTGCTGCAATATGCAGAGACGATCCACAACACACACGTAGACAGGATTTTTTCACGTTTGAAGCATCTCAAGCCGTCCTCTTATAGTCATTTTTCATTCCGTGCGGCCCAACTCGGCGTCCGACGTCCCTAGTCTGCACCTAACCCACGGCGACGACCCGAGGGCGCCTGATGGAGATGAAAAGAGGCTGGGACAGCTCTATTATTGAAATAAAGGGAAAAAATTCAGCCTTTCCCTCCATTTGTGGCGGTATCCCCTCATTCGTCCGCATCATCTCCCTAACTCCCACCATTTTCGCTCCCTAGGGATCCAGCGCCTACACGCTGCATGCTAGCAAAGAAGCCATTTGTGGAGCCCCGTTTGACGCATGCACCGACGAAGAAGGCAAGGCAACCAAAGCAACACCCGACTAGCATGATGAAGAGAAAATGGCTTCTATACCACTGACAAACGCATCAACTGCTCATTTGCCATCGAACAAAGCTCCAGTTCTTATATACCAGTAACAAACGAATTCTAGTGCTCGTATGCCACTGGCTGTTAGAACAACGTGAGCTCACTGTTTTTAGAGGCCAAAATGATTTGTTTGCCCTCGGTGACAAATAAGCAACAATGGGAGAACATATCTAGGAAAAAACTGATAGCATTTTGCCTATAATTTCAGCATTTCAAGAAAACAACAGTGCACATATAACAGTATCAGCATATATATACTTCAGCTACAGAATAATACTCATCGAAGTTCACATCATTTAGAAATCATTCAGCAAACACCAAATTCAGTCATGCATAAGTAAACTCAAATTTCCATCCCTACCAAAAGATCACAACCGAGAGTTGGTTGTTCACATAAGCAAAGTCTATAAATAAATTAGACATGGAGAGTTGCGACATTTAAATAATATGCGAAATTTTGCTGAATATCATAGTTTCAGCTTCTTCTTGCTTCGAGTTCTCATTGCAGGGCTATCAGGCGCAACACTCTTCTTGCTTCGAGTGCCCATTGCAGGGCTGTCAGGTGCAATAGATATGGCCTTTGATCTACATTAAAACATCAGATTACATACTATGATGATCCTCGCAGAATATACGTTGCTAACTTACATATTGTCAAAGAAACATTTCATTGAAGATCGTGCAACTTTCATACCTTGTAGATTTAGAGGCAGTCTTTGATGATTTCAACTTGGCGACATTTTCTTCAAATGCATCACTCGGACATGGAAGTAGAGGCAGTGCAGTTTCAGTTTCGATTGAACATGGAAGAATAGCCTTTGTAATGGGTTTTTTTCTTTCTTTTGTCTGTGCATTAGTTTCACATATTAGCATCATTAATACAAGAGTATGATGAAACGGTAATATTGAAGCAAAGCACTGCCTTTTTTGATTTCCTAGGCGAGGGGGAGAGCCAATAGCCTCGCGAAGCTTCTCCATAAACCACACCCAACTTTCAGTAGTTTCCTCATCAATAACTCCATATGCTACAAGGTATAGCCAATTGTGCCCATCAATAGCAGAAGCAGTAGCTAAATGGCCTCTATACTTGCCTGTCAAATGAGTGTTGTCTATCGCCAAGTAAGGTATGCATCCAGCCAAGAATCCATCGCATAGAGGCTTCAATCCAACAAACATCTGTATAAAATACTTTTTCTGATCATATCCATGTGGTCAATTGCAACTATGCTTCCAGGAGACCTCTTCTCAACCTTCGCTTTCTAGGCATACAACTTGTCAAAAGACTCATCCCAATCACCAAACAACTTAGCCGTTGCTAGCCCTTTGCCCCTCAATACTTTTGTATTATCGATCTAGATATTATTGTACTTGTCATGTAGCCTCCTCTGTAAATCCTTTGGGCGAACACTAGGATCTTCTTTTACCTAGTCCATGACTTTCTCACACGCCCATGTCTTTGAAACATTATGATGCTCCTTTTTTTTCTTTGTACTAGCACATGTGTGCTTCTCCAAATGAACTTTGACCTGCAGTAAATTGTAGTGGGTAAGAAAATAGAGTCAACTCCATTTAATAACAGCTAGACTATGCAACTAACTAAAATATATACCTTCATAGTTTCTCCACCATCCAACCTCCCGACATGAATTCCCCATGTGCAATCTTTAGACTCGTGACAATGAGCCCTGAATCGTGTAGGTTCACTTTTCTCAACCTGAAAATCAAACTTTTTCTTTATGGCATACGTAGCAATTGCCAACCTAAACTCTTCAATATTAGGATACTTTGGACCAACATGCATTGGTGGGTTTTCTTTATCATACACTATTTGTGGAATAAAATCTGCTCTAGCATCTTCCGTTACCCACCCCTCGTCATCGCTGTTATCCTCTACATGCTCACTATTTGGTATATCTTTTTTTTTCTCCGAGCTCATCATCACTATCTGAACCAGCCCTACCAATTGAGTATTGGTCCTCCTCATCTACACCAACATGTTCATATTATTCATTTGGATTTGCAAGATATATCTATAAGGTATACTTTAGCTTCATCATTTACATTACTTGCTTGACTAGGCAGTGCTATAGATGGTGTTCGATTCAACGGAGTAAAATGCACATCAACACTATCACTTGGGTCAGATTGTTTGATGATCAGATTAATTACCACTTCTATTTTGATGAAAAGACTCATACATGATACCGTTATAATTTTTATCTGTTTCATTCTTATAGCTACGACAGTAACTGCAAGCCATTGTGTAGCTCAATGCAAATTCAGGCATTCTTCATCATTTGTCACACAAATATTTTTGACACTAATAGAGTCAACATACTCAAGAATTATATTCCTGAAAATAGTGGAAAAGTTCTAGCAATGGAAGCCAGTAGATCCTTCAAGCTTGAGCTACTACCCTCAAAAAAATCCCAAGTAAATGTAGAATCCCCACATATTTTGGTTCCACCGCCACAAACCTTCACCTCTATCGTGTAAGTACATGATTGGATCATCCTATGGATGATGAAACCATGTCAATATTGTATTATCCTATCCAAAACTGCAGAAAAAATAGACAAACTGAAAAATTACCTAGCACAAATATCAGAGAGAGAGAGAGAGGTGGAGCCACATTCGTAAGCCACGCCTTCCTCCTCATGGAGCTTGGAAATTTGGGAGCATGGGGCATCTGTCCCTGTTGATACGTCGTAAACGTATCTATAATTTTTTATGCTCCATGCTTGTTTTATATCATTTGTCTTATGTTTTGTTTACACTTTGAGGTATTTTTATACACTTTCTGGAACTAACCTATTGACAAGATGCCAAAGTGCCAGTTGCCTGTTTTCTTCTGTTTTTGGTTCTAGAAAAGGCAGAAAATTAATATTCTCGGAATTGGACGGGACAAAAGCCAATCTTCCTATTTTTCCTGGAGCAACACGGAACCACGAAGCAGTGACGGAGTAGGGCACCAGGGTGGCTGCACCCCCAGGCGCGGGCAAGCCCTGGTGGCGCCTACAGGGGGTGTGGGCCCTCTGTCCCTCCATAGAGCTTGCCTCCTTCGCCTATAAAAATCCCTCGGGGAGAAAACCCTAAATCATCCATCATACTTCCAGAAAAAGTTCCGCAGCACCGCCGCCACCGAAGGGGAGATTCGGGGGACAGAAAGTCTCTCTTTTGGCATCCTGACGGGACGGGGAAGTGCCCCCGGAGCCATATCCATCAATCTCCACCACCATCTCCATCGCCGTTGCTGATTCCCATGATGAGGGAGGAGTAGTTCTTCCTCGAGGCTAAGGGCTCTATCGGTAGCTATGTGTTCATCTCTCTTTCTATGCATGATCTTGTTGTGGTCATGAGCTTTATAATCAAGTAGATCTACCTTGCTACTCAAGTGCTTCAATATATCTCTGCTCTCCCCATGTGTGTGTAAGTGATAACGTACATACCGTGGTGGCACTTAGGCTAGAGGTTACATAAATACTCTTCGTGCTTTAATAGATCTATGCTTTTCCCACGTGTGTGAAAGTGACAGCATGCACACCGTGTGTGGCACTTAAGTTAGGTTGCATATGTATTTGTTATGAGTTATATTTGGATTTGGATTTCTCTATAAAATTGTGGTGTTTGTTGGAACCATCTAGAGCTCAAGGTGATAGTGTGGGGTTATCTAGATTGGGGAAGGCCCTACCATGGATTAGAGTGTCAAACCGGAGAGTAGTTAAGAGTAGTATCATGAAGAGAGAATATTTATATGAGAGAGTGCTCACTAGTGAAAGTATGATCCCTCGGCCTTGTTTCTAAACATTAAAACACCGTTTGCTACTAGATCTGTTGCATGTTTGCTTGCTTCCATCATTTTGCCTTTATTCTTTACCTCACCGTCAAGCTATTTTCTGGTATTGTTACCACTTGTATTTCACTATCTCTTCGCCGAACTAGTGCACCTATACACCTGACAAGTGTATTGGGTGTGTTGGGGACACAAGATACTTCTTGTATCTTGATTGCAGGGTTGCTTGAGAGGGATACCTTTGACCACTTCCTCCCTGAGTTCGATAAACCTTAAGTGATCCACTTAAGGGAAACTTGCTGCTATTTTACAATCCTCTGCACTTGGAGGCCCAACAACTGTCTCCAGGAATAGAAGTGCATAGACATTAAGCTATTTTCTGGCTCCGTTGCCGGGGAGGAAAGGTAAAAGGCACTCACACACGTTACCCCACTTCAACAGCAAGTCAGAAAGATATTTTCTGGCACCGTTGCCGGGGAGGTAAGATAAAAGGTACTCACATCCTACTGGTGTGTGAGTGCTCAAAGTTATTTACTTTAGATTCTGCAATTCTTTCTTTTTGTTTCTTGTTTTCACTAGTTAGGCTTAATGGAAAACAACAACAAAATTAGAGAGCTTTATAGTATTTATCTTGAGTTAGGACATGAAGTGTTTAAAGAGAAAATTAAAAAACCTATGGAACTTTATTTGCATGCTAATAGCAATGTCATTAGTATGAACTCTTTGGACACCATTATTGCTAATGCTATGGAAAATTCTAAGCTTGGGGAAGCTAGTTTTGATGAAAATGATCTATTTAGTCCCCCAGCTTTAGAAGATAGGTATTCTATTTCTTATGATGATTCCAAACCTCCAATTTATAATGATTACACTGATGAATATGATATTTTTAGTCCACCTACTATTGAGGAGAAAATTAATTGTGATTACAATATGCCTCCTATATTTAATGATTATAGTGATGAGAATAACAGTGATAGCTATTGTGTTGAATTTTCTCCCACTACAATTAATAAGAATGACTATGCTTATGTGGAGAGTAATAATTATATGCATGTGGCTCATGCTAAGAATGTTTTATGTGATAGTTATATTGTTAATTTTATTCATGATGCTACTAAAAGTTATTATGAGAGAGGGAAACATGGTTTTATGTATCTCAACAATATTAAGTTTCCCCTCTTTATGTTGAAAATTTTGAAGTTGCACTTGTTTTGCTTTCCCATGCTTGTTGCTTTGTGCTTTCATGACTTGTTTCTTTACAAGATTCCTATGCATAGTAAGTGGGTTAGACTTAAATTTGATTTGAATTTGCTTCTTGATGCTCTCTTTTACTTCAATTCATATTTCTTATGAGAGCATCTTCTCAAACTATGAAGCCTAAATTAAAGGCGTTAAAGAAAAGTACTTGTTGGGAGATAAACCAAGAGTTTTCTTGAGTCTTAGAAGTTATTACTTCTTTAATAACCTCTCCTTATCCTTTTTATTTGCTTTTTGTGCCAAGAATAACCTCTAATGAGAGGGAAGTAAGATTTGGGGAGTTGCTATCCCGAAACAGATTTTTGTGCTCCACCGTAAAAATTCGTGAGGAATCTTTGTAAGTCAGATTGAGCTAAAGATTTACAAATAAATCCCCCAGTATGTTAGATAACTTTCGTTAGTTCAACACTTTTTGATTTGAGCAACATAAGGTATCTAAAAAATCGGTTTCTACCTGCTGGTCTGTTTTGACAGATTTCTGCCATTATTTGCATTTGCTTCTTATTGATTCCTTTTTGAGTTATCTTTTGGAGAATTGAGCTTTTTTAAGGAGTTTCTACAGTAGCTTGTGTTTTTAGTGAAAGTTTTGATGTTCCAAAGCTAAGCCTCAAGGTCTATTATCTTTTGAATACACTAATGGTGCCAATGAAGATTGTGTGAAGTTTTGTATGAAGGAAAATTTTCAGGTGTAGAGAAAGAATGATGTAATGAGATGAAGAATGGATAAAAGATCAAGCTTGGGGATGCCACCCCGTGTCACCCCAAGAAATATTCAAGAGGTACAAGCGTCAAAGCTTGGGAATGCCCAAGGCACCCCTTCTTCATCAATAAAAAGCTCAGGTCTTTCTAGACACTTCGTTTTTATTGTTTCATGCACTGTTGTGTTGTTCTTGGAGCGTCTTTGTTTTTTTTTTAGTTTTTTTTTGTTTAGTTTGCTTGAGTAAGTTGGTTGGATTATAGCACACTTCTTTTGGAGAGAGACACACTCTGTTTTCATTGCCTAGAACACTCTAGTTTTCATTTTTATTGTTCTGAGAGTGTTCTCTTTTGCTAGCACTGTGTTTAGCCTTAGTTTTCTTGTGCTTTTAGCTTAGAACTTTTTAGTTCTTCTTTGTGGATTTGTGAAACAAGCTCACTGATCTTTGTTGATTATTATCTTTGTGAGTTCTTTCAAATAAGTTGTTTGGTGTTGGAAAGAGTAGAAAGCTTCATGCTTAAGTGGTACAAAAGGGAGCTTGTTTTGACTGTGATTAGACTTTATCATGTCATGCTAGGTGTTGCTTTGACATTATGCTTAGTGATTATTGCTATAACATGACTTGTTCCAAACAATTAGGATTGCTTAATGTTCCTTGAAAGAATCATGCATTGTTTTAGCATGCAAAAGCATAGTATTGTGGTATTCTCCTTTGATGCTTTGTTTGGGTTGACTTGGCACATGCTCACACCATGTTATGACTATGAACAAGTCACCATAGCCTCTTCGATCATCTATTCCTTGACTTGTAGTACCACTCCATGCTTTGATTAGTAATGTCTTGTTGCTCTGCATGATATGGCCATTATTGCTCTCTTAGTTGGTTGCTCCCAGTCTTTTGCTAGCCTCCACTTGTATGAGTAAGCTCTACTCATGCTCCCAACTCCCAAGAAACCAAGTTATTCCAAAGTGTCCACTATAAACTCCTATGCATGGTGTGTTACACCATTCCAAGAATATTCTTGTTTTCAGCTCTCTTCCAATTAAAAAGTATTTTGTTATGTGAAAACTTAGTGATTAAAGCTCTCACAAACTTGATGGCACACTTTATATTCTTTGCCCCTAATAAACTTGAACCATTGTGTAATCTATGTTGTATATGCCTGCACTTATACGTTGGAATTACCAGAACCGTGCTGTCACGGGGAACGCTTTGAACATTGCACTTGTTATGAGTTCTATTTGGAGTTGGATGTCTCTATGAAATTGTGGTGTTTCTGGAACCATCTATCGCTCAAGGTGACAATGTGGGGTTATCTAGATTGGGGAAGGCCCTACCGTGGATTAGAGTGTCAAACCGGAGAGTAGGTTAAGAGTAGTATCATGAAGAGAGGATATTTATATGAGAGAGTGCTCACTAGTGAAAGTATGATCCCTAGGCCTTGTTTATAAACATTGAAACACCGTTTGCTACTAGATCTGTTGCATGTTTGCTTGCTTCCATCCTTTTGCCTTTAGTCTTTACCTCACCGTCAAGCTATTTTCTGGCACCGTTACCACTTGTATTTCACTATCTCTTCGCCGAACTAGTGCACCTATACACCTGACAAGTGTATTGGGTGTGTTGGGGACACAAGAGACTTCTTGTATCTTGATTGTAGGGTTGCTTGAGAGGGATACCTTTGACCACTTCGTCCCTGAGTTCGATAAACCTTGGGTGATCCACTTAAGGGAAACTTGCTGCTGTTCTACAAACCTCTGCACTTGGAGGTCCAACAACTGTCTATAAGAATAGAAGTGCGTAGACATCACCCGTCATGGTGGTGGTGACCTTCTTCTCTGACAAAGTGGTCGGTCGGGTGGTCTCGCCGTCGTCCGGCGGATCCTGTTAGTTGCCTGTGGGTGGCGCGGGGGCTACTGACTGGGTTTCAATAAAGGTGGCGGTCCTTGTTCCCTCTCAAGCCAATATGAAGATTCGCTTGATGTTTCTCTACAGTGATCTGGTTCCTATGTCGTGTTCCGGAAGGCTCCGCTAGCGTACTCCATAAGTGCGATCATGCCGAGAGATTGCTGGATCAGATGGGATTCGGTCGTGCGCACCCATATTTTTTTCTGACCGTTTGGTTTTAGAGGGTGATCTTCGAAACTTTGTTGGCTGTTAAGATCATAGGGCATGCTTTTTTCCATGGTGCTGACGAAGAATCTCATGGATACCAAGATCTGTGGACTAACAATGGTAGTTTGAGTCAGGATGGTGATGAGAAATTAGCTTGGTGATTCGTGACTTGGAGCAGTGGCATGCAAGTGGGGGTGGCTGCACATGCGAGGTTCATGGTCCTACCTTTCAGGATAAAAACCCAAGGTCTGGTATAATTTTTTGTGTCTGGCAATGGGTTTGTTGAAGGCATTGTTTTGAGAGTGTGGACTTTTTTCAGGGTGAAAACCTAAGATCTTTGATCGGGCGATGATGGTATTTGTGCATTTTTCTTTTCTTGGAGGCATCGTTTTTGGAGAAGCTGGACTTCTGATGTTGTCTTGGTGGTGATAGTATTGGTGTTTTCATGAATGAGTCACTGTAGCGGGATTTTTTTAATTCTTTTTTAGTTGTGTGCATCCGTATGCCCGGTAAGACAATATGTTGTTGGAGAGTCCAGACGTAATTGGTATCATCTAATATTAATATATACTCCCTCTGTTCAAATTACCCCGCACGCACGTTTATCTAGGTGGGCTAGTATTCTCTTATTTTTCGTTCAAATTTTTTTCGAGATTTTTGAAATAGCTAGTACACATTTCATACTATCTAATTTAAAAAAATTAGGATTTTTTGGATAAAAAATGAGAAAGTACTAGTCCACCTAGATAAGAGGGCGCGCGGAGTAATTTGAAACAGAGAGAGTACTTCTTTTAAAAAAAATGCATTTTCACCTAGCGCGCCAGTGGAGGTGCTATTAAGTTGCGTTTTGAGGTTTTATTTCCCACCCGGCGTTGTATTTCATCGAGGCAGCCGACGATTTTGTGAAGCCGTAAGCCGGCGAATCTTGCTCCATTTTCGGGGATCTCAACGGCCAACAGGGTTGTTCACTGCCGAAGTAATCTATTATTGTTTCCTCCCTGCTCTTTTGGTTTGCCAGTTTCACTAGGGAATAATTTTATATGTCGATGGCCGCATTCTACACCAATAGCAAAATTTTGGGATCGTCAATGCAGCTTCACGGGCTAGGCAGCCGGGGTACGCGGCCGTCGATCCAGTTTTGTCGTCGGCGTAGGGCTAATAAGCCGACGGCAGCCGTCGGCGTAAATGGGACCGTCAGCGTAGACGATTAGGCTAATGGCAGAGCAACTGCGTCAAGTCTACGCAAACGACGGTTATTTTTCCTTTTTGCCACATTAACCTTAGAAAAATCATAACTAATTCATTTAAATTTACTGAAATACATATAATATATTAAAATTTACTGAAAAATAATATCTATCTATATTAACTCAAATATTACAAATTTTTGTTCTAAAAAACACAAATACTTTCGTATAACATATTTTTCATTTTCCGAGTGAAAAGGGGGTGTTTTGTACCACCAAATAAAAGTTTCAAAATGATACTACCCCATTTTTCAAAAATATTAGACCATCTTGAATGGATAATTTTCCAACCGGGGTATCTCAAACCTTTCCGTCCATCCCTCGTGAAAAAGACAATTTTTTGCCGAATCGACAAGAAGTGAGTCAGATTTGAACTATAGGTACATGATATCATGCTTATGATTTTTTTGCAAAAATCATTTTTAGGTTCACAATATGCTATTTCATCAGAGATATAATGCAAGTTTAATGAGGCTCAGCCCCGAGCAAAGAATCTTTATGCCCGCCGATTTAGAAAGTTTGACCATAGTTTAAAACGGGTATAAAATATTCAAAAACAATTGAAACAATGCAAAACCTTCACGTGGTGTCATGTTATGTGACATAGTTACAAGGAAAAATACCAAACTTGGTATATTAATTGTGTCTCAAAAATAACTTCACAAAATGACCTATCTCGATCGAGGTTTTTTGGCTTTCAGGTCAAATGACTAATGTTATTGCTAGAATGGCGGTATAGTTTGTGATAATATTCCCATATTGTGCATGCATGTGTATCATGGGATGGAGAACAATATAGCAGTAGGAAGTTTTCCTTTTCGTCGCACCAAAAAGCCATTTTTTATTTTTCGAGTGCAAAAAACGGGGTGTTTTGTGAAACAACCACCAAATGAAAGTTTCAAAATGATACCACCCCATTTTTAAAAAATAGTAGACCATATTGAATGGAAATTTTCCCAACCAGGGTATCTTAAACCTTTTAGTCCACCCCTCGTGAAAAAGACAAATTCCTGCCGAATCGGGAGGAAGTGAGTCAGATTTGAACTACAGGTATTATACCGCTCATGATTTTTTTTGCAAAAATCATTTTTAGGTTCACAATATGCTATTTCATCAGAGATACAATGCAAGTTTAGCGAGGCTCAGCCCGAGCTAAAAATCTTCATACCCGCCGATTTAGAAAGTTTGACGATAGTTTGAAACGGGAATAAAAATTCAAAAAAGATCAAAACAATGCAAAACCTTCGTGTGGTGTCATATTATGTTACATAGTTGCAAGAAAAAATACCAAACTTGGTATATTGATTGTGTCTCAAAAACCTTCACAAAATGACCTATCTCAATCGAGGTTTTCGGGCTTTCAGGTCAAATGACCAATGTTATTGCTAGAATTTGATATGCCCAATTTGCATCACCTTTCTATATCATAATTTACCCCTATTCATTGATATTTGTATTATTATGAGGTATTACTTGTGGCTTTTCATCTGTTTATGCATGTTGGATGATTCCTGGAGGATGGACTGGCGGAGTTTGGATTCTCATGGAAAAGAAGGCGTTTCAGTGCAATTTCGCGAAGATCCGAAAAATACCATAAAAATATGGAAACATATTATTTTACCAGAAGATGAATAAAGCCAGAAGGAGGAGCGAAGATGGGCCACAGGGGGCCCACACCCCCCTAGGCACGGGCCCACCTGAACCCGCGCCTAGGGCAGGTGTGGCCCACCTGTCCGGCCTCCGACTCCGCCCCTTTGCCTATATCTTCCCTACGAAACCCTAAGGCCAGGGGGCGACCACAGATAGATTTCCGTCGCCTCTGGGAGCGGAAAACACACAGAGAGAAAGATCTCTCTAGCAGACAGATTTCTGCCGAGGGAATTCCTTCCTAGAGAGGGGAGATCGTCGCCATCAACACCGTCATCAAACTAGGCTTCATCGGGATCATCATCATCATAATCCACACCATCATCTCCACCAGCACCATCATCACCACTCCGTCCCGCTGTAACAATTGTGTTGGATATTGCTTTAGTTCTTAGGGAATCTTTACTGGTGTTAATTACTATTGTAGTTGATGCTTGTGAGTGGAACCATTTAATTATTGTTTATGTTCAGATTGTTATCCATTATCATATCATCTTTGATCTTGATCCATATGATGTCTTGTGAGTAGTTCGTTGTGTTCTTGAGGACATGGGAGAAGTCATGTTGTTAGTAGTGAATCTATGATGAGTTATTATTCACTGGTTTAGTATTTAAGTTGTGGTGCTATTCTTCTAGTGGTGTCATGTGAACGTCGACTACATGATACTTCACCATTCATGGGCCTAGGGGAATGCATTGTGTATTTGGCTACTAATTGTGGGGTTGCCGGAGTGACAGAAACCTGAACCCCCGTTAGGACACCTTTGCACAAGGGAGTGTAGGATCTCAGAGTTTAAGGCTGTGGTTATATTTATACCTTAATTACATTCCTGTAGTTACGGATGTTTGTAGGGGGTTTAATCACAAGTATATATTAGTCCAAGTAAGGTCGATACATTAGCACAGGTTCACCCACACAACACTTACAACACCAAAGAAGAGTACTCAGCTATTTGAAGAGAAAGCACTTGACAGAATTCCCATGTGTCCTCGAGAACGTTTGGTCCTTATATGTCACATCCCAAATTTTAGATTTGATTCTGCATATCATTCATATCATTGCATCATACCTTTCCATGCAAAACCACCGATTAAAAAGAATCGGCGAAACACTATTTTCAAAACCCTATTCTATTTTACTACGAGGCTCCTACGGGAGGCTTGAGTAGGACTTGTGTTGTCCACCCTTGTAGCCTAGAGGTTTCACTTAACCCTTGACCCTAGGTTGTTCCCCTCGTTTTAACAAAAACTTAGGAGCAAAATCGCCCAATTCGGAGCTCGTACGGAAAAGTTACGGAGGTTTTACAAAAGGCAAAAAGAGAAAAGAAACGGACCCAAAAAAAATCTGCGCGGCCCCGTGCCCGCGTAGGACCCCGCAAGGGGGCCCCACTTAAGAGGCCGCCGCCGCTGCGCCTCGATTCCCGAACCCCGCCCCCGCCTCGAACCCCGCGCCCCACGCCCTCGATCTCCGCGCGCCGCCGCCCTCGGCCTCCGCGTCGCCGTCGCCCGGGTAAGCCGCCGCCGCCTGCAGCGCCTCGCCGCCGCGCCTTTCCCCGCCGCCTGCAGCGCCTCGCCCCGCGTCCGCGCCGCGCCGCCAACCCGCGCCCGCGCCGCGCCTCCGCCACCACGCGATCGCGCACGCGCCGCCGCTCCGCACCCGCGCCGCGCTGCTGGTGCTCCGCCGCGCCGCCTCGCGCGCGCAGCCGCTCGCCGCGCCCCAGCGCCGCCGCCTCCGCGCGCGCGCACGCATGCACGCGCCGCGCGCAACCGCCGCCAGCGCCGCCCGCCTCGGCCCCGCACCCGCGCCGCACGCCGCCGCCTCGCGCTGCGTGCCGCACGTCGCCGCCTCGTGCCGCGTTGACTACCTTGATCCGAGCGCTGACCGCTTGTCTTCCGCGCAGGAAAAACACTGTCGCCGGAACCGATCGCCGCCATCGTCCCGAGTTCGCCGCCGTTCGTCTCCGGTGAGTCCGCAGCCGCCGTTAGATTTCAGATTAGCGGTCCAGATCAGCCGTTGACCGGTCAGTCCCAGGCGTTGACTAGTCAGACGCCCAGTCAGCAGCCGCGTTGACCAGTCAACAGACACAGTTGACTGGGTATTTTAGTTAATCGTTTTAGTTGACAGATTTCGGTAGAAACTTGTAAATTGCGTAGAAATTAAACCGCTGAGCCAAAAATTGCACATAAAATATGTATAGGTTCAGTGTGTCGTGTAGAATCTTGCTGTACCATTGTTTCACACTTTTGCAGCAAGATTTAGTACAGTTTAATCTATTGAGTTAATGGCCTTTTTGGGGTAATTAATTCATAGAAAAAGATCCATAACTCCAAAAATTGCGTATGATATGTCCCTGGATTCAGTAGAACGAAGGGAGTCTCATCGTGAATTAAAAAGATAGGCTTACAGTGAAAACTTCTGCAGAAACTGTCTAGTGGATTTCTGTAGTGTTTTAA
The DNA here is from genome assembly GCA_916181665.1 of Avena sativa. Taxonomy (NCBI): domain Eukaryota; kingdom Viridiplantae; phylum Streptophyta; class Magnoliopsida; order Poales; family Poaceae; genus Avena; species Avena sativa. The sequence continues at coordinate 25,465,323 of OV702286.1, read as the reverse complement.
TTACTCGGGGAGGTTTATAATTCCTTTTTGAGTAATTCTAGTTGGTACTGTTCCTAAATAGCAAAGCCTATGCGGTAGAATTTTCCCAAGATTTTACAAACAGTATACTACCGGTAGTGAATTATTTGAGTTCTAGCTCTAGTTTTGAGCATTACTTTTTGCATAATAGTTTTCCTTGCGCTAAAACTATTTTCCATGCATGCATTCAGTAGTATTATTGAATAGGATTATGTGGTGCAGCTGTAGCACCAATTCACTTGTCGTGCTTGCATTCATGCATCATCTTTGTTGCATATGCTTGTGGATTGTTTGTTTATGATTGCAATTGTATCGTGTAGATTGTGACGAGTGCAACGCTTGCTCGTGCGTGGATTGTTCTTCCGACCGCTACAACCAAGGCAAGTAGATGCTACTTTGTTCATGATATCGTCCTACTATTTTCTATGCATTGTCGTGTATTTTGTAGATGCATGTGTAGGATGATACTATCGCTATGCTATGTCCTATTATGTGGTAGGGCTTTCCTTGTAGATGAACCACCGTTGGTAGATGTGCTTAGCCATGCTTTGATGAACGAGGGCTGGGTTACATCACTGAAAGTTGTTTCTAAATGAGTTGGTTTGCAAAAACTAAAACAACTTAATCAATGAATCTCCTCGGTGTGATGGGATTGATAATTTTTGGTGGTTTCATTGCGGAAAGGCACCCAGGTATCAAGAGAGAATGATTGGCTTCTTTATTATGTAGCTTACGTGTACAACTATGTGCCAATAATGAAATGGGCGGTTGGTTGGACTTAGTAGGTTGTGGTAACTCGAACCCGCGTATCCAGAGATGTAGAATTTTGGTAGGTTGGACCGGTGCGCGTCGGGATTGGGGTGCTACTTCCCGAACAGTCTCTTCTTGGACTTCTCCCTATCATCACCCAAAATGAGAGTGATGGTACGAGATGGGCTGGCCAAGTCACATGGGTAAAGTGTACTAACCCCTGCAGGGTGTGTAATCTAATCGGTTAGCCGTGTCCCCGGTTATGGACAACTGAGTTGCTTGATATTGATTCCATGACATGTTTCTCGCTCATTCCAATTTCTTAATTGTTTTAATGTTATTGGGTTAACTTAATTGGGATCTTTCCAAAGAAAAATCAAAAACTGTTTATGAAAGTAGGACAAAGGTATTTGCAAATGCAAGCCAGACACAGCTCCACTTGCCAAATATGCATGTAGATGTTAGTACTATTGTCTCCTTTTACTAGTTCTACTTGCCATACATTCCATGTATTGACCCTTCGGGGCTGTTACGTTCCATGTTGCAGGTTATTCCGATTCTGAGTAATCGATATAGGCCACGGTACTCCACTCGGCACTTGTTCACTTGTGGGCAATTTGAAGAATGGAGGACTTACTTTATTTATGTTGCTACCTGAATAATTTGAGCTAGCCTTGGGCTAAGCTTTTATTATAATAATGGTACTCTGGATCTTCGTTATTTATGATACACGGATATTTTGCTATGTTATTCATCTCATTATATTGTGGGCCAATGAACCGATCCAGGGATTGGCATGTCACATAGAATCCACGGTCTTTTCAGAACCGCGGTGTTACATTATAAGTACTACCACCGGCTTGTCCTTTGCTAAGAAAGGATTGGGCCACTTGCTCCATTTGTTCGTTGTCTTTGTTACTTGCTCTTTGTTTTGTTGCCTTATCAGAAAACCACTAAAAATCCGTTTGCTAAGTATTCACAGGGATTTCCTTCTCCATACCACTATTCAGCACCTTCTGCTCCTCGTTGGGATCGACACTCCTATTTATCAAAACTACTACGATACACCCCCTATACTTGTGGGTCATCAAGACTATTTTCTAGCGCCGTTGCCGGGGAGTGAAGCACTATTGAAGAGTGGAACTGGTAAAGGAAACTTTTACTGTGAGTATTGCTTTTGTTACTGCTTGTTACTTTGTTCCCAATATGGATAACCCAATTGGTTTTCTGTTTGGGAAAACTATTACCGCTGCTAGGATAGTAGATGAACCACCTCCTGTTGAGATAGATCCTTTTAAGATACCTACAAGTATTGTTAATCGTGTTATGGATAATTATTATTTAGGGGATGGAACTGTCCATCCCGATGATCACTTGCTTTTTATCCATGAATTATGCAGGTTGTTTATGTGTGCAGGTATCACAACTAAACAGGTAAACAAGAAACTACTCTCCATATCCTTGAAATGTTGCTTTTTATCCTCTGATGATGACAATGGAGATGGTGGCCACAATGATGATGACAGTGGGAACGATGATGAGGACGAGGATGATGACGATGGAAACGATGATGGTGGAGGAGATGAGGTTGTTGCAGTTGCAGCAGAGAGTGAAGAAGAAGAGGAGGATCCAGAAGAGGTGGAGTTTGAGATCTCAAGTGATGATTCAGGAGAGGTGTACACTCCGCCGCCATGGTTGAACCGTGAACCGAAGCGCCAACGCATGACGGCAAGGACCTACCGTAACCTCTTCAAGAAGTAGATAGAAGTCCACCAATTAGTCCTCGTTAGGTAAATTCGTTAGGATTAGTCTCGATCGATGTGAAACTTAGTTGCTGTTAGTTTAAGAGTGATTAGTTTCTTATTTGTGTACTCCAATATCCCAGGAATTATTTGTGCAAAATTTTATGAAAGAGTTATGGCAAGTTTGGTTAACATCTGTGTTATTTTCGCTGCAGTTTTCTGCTGATACAGCAGTACTGTATGATATTTCATATTTTTCTGGTATCTGGGAAAAATCTGAAAAACATAGGGCTGGTGCGAAATTCTCTGTACTGTATGTGCAAAAATCAGCTTATTTTTCTGACGAGTTTAAGTCAGGTCGAAAAATTCGCGAACGCTGCTGGACTATTCTGGCAGATTGCTGTTTTGTTGTTTAGTTGATCAACTACTTAGTTAACCATTGCCAACTCTTGTAAAACTATTTCAGTAGGTATATACTGCTAGGATAACCCCTGGGATGTTGCTGGATTGCTTGTTTGTTGATGTGTTGCTTGCTTGTGACTGTCTGCTATTGTTTGTTGTTGTTTGATCATATGCATGGGTAGTATCCTATTATCGTAGTTGATTCTTTCTAAACTTACCTGTGCTAAACCGCAGATGCCTCCCCGCCGTCAACCCACTGAGTTGGAGCAGCTCATGGCAGCTCAGGCACAGCTGACCCAAGTTATGACTCAGTTCATGGCAGCTCAGAACAACAACAACAATGGGAACAACCAGCCTCAGGGAGATGCTCTCACCAGATTTCTGAGGCTAAGGCCGGCTAAGTTCTCTACTGCAACGGAACCAATGGTTGCTCTCGACTGGTTGCGTTCAGTTAACAAGGATCTGGTAACTGTTGGATGCACTGATGCTGAGAAGGTGAGGTTTGCCGCTCGCCTACTGGAGGGACCAGCCGCTTCTTGGTGGGACACTTTTCAGATCACCCACCCGCTGGACACTGTGACTTGGGCTATGTTTGAGGAAGGTTTTAGGACCAACCACGTGTCTTCAGGAGTTCTAAGCCTGAAGAGGAAGGAGTTCCGTAACTTGCGCCAAACCAATCACACCGTGGCCGAGTACATTGAGGAGTTCAACAACCTATCCCGTTATGCACCTGAGGATGTTGACACTGATGCAAAAAGGAGGGAGAGATTCCTGGATGGCCTCAGTGATGAGCTTTCCGTGCAGCTACTGGTGGTTTATTGCCCCACTTTCCAGGAGCTTATGGACAAGGCCAGGATCTTGGAAGGGAAGCACAAGCAGGTAGAAAGCCGCAAGAGAAAGAGCAACAATCATCACTCTGGTTCACATCACAAGTCTCGCACTTCATATGATGGATACTCCAAGCATGGAGGAAGTGACCATGGGAGCCATGACCGCCACCACCATGGAGGCGATGGGCATCGTCATGACAACCATAGGAAGAGCCACCACAGCCACAAGGGAGGACACTCTCACCACTCTGGAGGACACGGTGGACATGACCGCAACCGTGATCGCAACTTTGTGAAGAAGGATCTGAGTGAGGTGACGTGCTTCAAGTGTAAACAGAAGGGACACTATGCTGACAACTGTCCGGAGAGGAAGGGATTGAAGCCAACCAACAACGAGAAGGCCACAGTGAACCACATGAATGTGGAGGAGATCCCAGATGAGCCTGACCTTGTGATTGGTAAGTTTCCAATCAACACTCACCCTGCACTTATACTTTTCGATACTGGTGCATCGCATTCATTCATATCAAGGGCTTTTGTGGATAAGTATAAGCTACCAACTGAGTCTATGAAAGGGTCTATTAGAGTGAGTTCACCTGGAGAAGATATGATAGCTAGCGCAGGATGCCGCAACTTAACTGTGAGGATTGGAACACACAACTTCAGTGCACATTTGGTAGTGTTGGAATCACAGGGGTTAGATGTTATTCTGGGTATGGATTGGATGTCTATGCATGAGGGACAAATAGATTGTGCACAGCGAGCTGTTTCACTCAAAACCCCGGATGGTAAGAGAATTAGGTTCAAGTCGGCTGTACGACCAGGAAGGTGTAAGTTGAATTCTCTTAAGGGGGTTAGCATGGATACTGTGCCACTGATTAGGGATTACCCCGACGTGTTTCCGGAAGAGCTGCCAGGGATGCCACCTGACAGGGAAGTAGAGTTTCTTATCGACCTGATGCCGGGAACATGACCTATAGCAAAGAGACCATATAAGATGGATGTGGATGAGCTGAAGGAATTGAAGAAACAGCTAAAAGAGCAGTTGGACAAGGGATTCATTCAGCCTAGTTCGTCGTCATGGGGAGCACCTGTTCTGTTTGTGGAGAAGAAAGACAGCAGCAAGAGATCAGTGGTGGACTATCGCTCGCTGAATGAAGTAACCATCAAGAACAAGTACCCTCTGCCGAACATAAATGATTTGTTTGATCAACTGGAAGGAGCGAAGGTGTTTAGCAAGATTGATCTGCGATCAGGCTACTTCCAATTGAAGATCCGGGAGGAGGACATACCAAAAACCGCCTTCACCACTAGGTATGGTTTATATGAGTATACAGTTATGTCTTTTGGACTAACGAATGCCCCGGCATACTTCATGACCATGATGAACAAGGTATTTATGGAGTACTTGGACAAGTTAGTGGTGGTGTTTATTGACGACATACTGATATATTCCAAGGATGATGCTGAGCATGAGAAACATCTGCGACTGATTATGGAGAAACTGAGGGAACACCAGCTGTATGCCAAATTCAGCAAGTGTGAATTCTGGCTTAACACCGTTGGGTTTCTTGGACACGTAGTGTCAGGAGAAGGAGTCGCTGTTGATCCAAGCAAAGTGACTGCAGTAACTAAGTGGGGAGCACCCAAGAATGCAGGAGAGATACGAAGCTTTTTGGGACTTGCTGGATATTACAGGAGGTTCATTGAAAACTTTTCCAAGATTGCTAAGCCGATGACTGAACTTCTGAAGAAGGAGAGGAAGTTTGAATGGACGGATGTGTGTGAAGCTAGCTTTCAGGAACTGAAGCGTCGACTAGTAACTGCACCTGTTCTGTGCTTACCAGACCTTCAGAAGGATTTCCAAGTGTACTCTGACGCTTCTCGACAGGGACTTGGGAGTGTGCTGATGCAAGATGGGAGAGTGGTGTCATATGCCTCGCGACAACTTAAGCACCATGAGCGGAATTACCCCACACACGACTTGGAGTTAGCGTCAGTGGTTCATGCACTCAAGGTATGGAGGCATTATTTAATGGGAAAACACTGTGATGTGTACACCGACCACAAGAGCCTGAAGTACATATTCACGCAGAAGGAACTGAACATGAGGCAAAGGAGATGGTTGGAACTTATCAAGGATTATGATATGAATCTGCAATACCACCCAGGAAAGGCCAATGTAGTAGCAGATGCTCTGAGCCGGAAGGTTTATGCCAATGGATTGACAATAGGGGAATTGCTCGAGGATTTGTGCGAGCAATTCAAGGACCTTAGACTGGAGGTAGTATCTGAAGGATACTTGGCAGCAATGGAAGTCCAACCAACGCTACAGGACAGAATCAGGAAGGCTCAAGTGGGAGACAAAGAGATAGATGAAGTTAAGGAAAAGATGAAGGAAGGTCGAGCAAGGGAATTCCGTGAGGATGAGCAAGGTACCTTGTGGTATGGAGATCGTTTGTGCGTCCCCAACGATCCGGGGATAAGGAAGTTGATTCTGCAGGAAGCTCATGACTCGCCATATTCCATACATCCGGGCAATACGAAGATGTATATGGACCTAAAGGACAGATTCTGGTGGAACAACATGAAGGGAGACATCGCAGAGCATATTGCCCTATGTGATGTATGCAGCCGTGTAAAGGCGGAACACCAGAAGCCAGCAGGACTGCTACAGCCATTGCCCGTGCCAGATTGGAAGTGGGATAGAGTGGGAATGGATTTTATCACAAGATTGCCCAGGATCAGGTTAGGATATGACTCCATTTGGGTAGTGGTTGACCATTTGACCAAGGTAGCCCATTTTATACCGGTGAAGACGACCTATACGAGTGCAAAGTTGTCCAAGATTTACATGGACAGAATTGTGTGCCTACATGGAGTTCCCAAGAGTACGTATCTGATAGGGGCACCCAATTTACCTCACACTTCTAGCGCCAGCTGCACGAGTCACTTGGTACTAGATTGGAGTTTAGCACGGCGTTTCACCTGCAGACTGATGGACAGACCGAGAGGGTGAATCAGATTTTGGAGGACATGCTGAGAGCTTGCGCTTTGGCTCATGGTTCTAGTTGGGATGAGAATTTGCCATATGCTGAGTTTTCCTACAACAACAGCTATCAAACCAGCATCAAGACGTCACCGTTCGATGTGCTATATGGGAAACGGTGCCGAACACCATTGCTATGGGATGGGGTAGGAGAATGTCAGTTATTTGGTCCTGATTTGATCAAGGACGCTGAGGAGAAGGTCGCCTTGATTAGGGACAGGCTGAAGGTAGCACAATCAAGGCAGAAGAGCTACGCTGACGCCAAGCGCAAGGAAGTGGTGTACGAGATAGGTGATAGAGCATACCTCAGAGTATCGCCGCTTCGTGGAATCAAGAGATTTGGAATTAAGGGTAAGCTGGCACCTCGGTTTATTGGACCGTATCGGGTCTTAGCGCGCAAAGGAGAAGTTGCTTATCAGTTGGAGTTGCCAGAGGCTCTGTCCGCTGTTCACAATGTGTTCCACGTATCCCAGCTGAAGAAGTGCCATCCGGAAATGGTGGATACACCATTGAGAGACAATGTGCCACTAGAGGAGGTTCAGCTTGAGAATGACTTGACCTATGAGGAGAAACCGGTCAAGATTCTGGAAACAGCGGAGAGGACTACCCGTACCAAGACGATCAGGTTTTGCAAGGTGCAGTGGAGCCACCACACTGAAGAGGAAGCCACTTGGGAGCGTGAGGATGACATCCGAGAGGACTACCCACACCTATTTGCTAGCCGCGCCGAATCTCGAGGACGAGATTCATCTTAAGGGGGATAGTCTTGTCACATCCCAAATTTTAGATTTGGTTCTGCATATCATTCATATCATTGCATCATACCTTTCCATGCAAAACCACCGATTAAAAAGAATCGGCGAAACGCTATTTTCAAAACCCTATTCTATTTTACTACGAGGCTCCTGCGGGAGGCTTGAGTAGGACTTGTGTTGTCCACCCTTGTAGCCTAGAGGTTTCACTCAACCCTTGACCCTAGGTTGTTCCTCTCGTTTTTACAAAAACTTAGGAGCAAGAATCGCCCGATTCGGAGCTCGTACGGAAAAGTTACGGAGGTTTTACAAAAGGCAAAAAGGGAAAAGAAACGGACCAAAAAAATCTGCGCGGCCCCGTGTCCGCGTAGGACCCCGCAAGGGGGCCCCGCTTAAGAGGCCGCCGCCGCGCCTCGATTCCCGCACCCCGCCCCCGCCTCGAACCCCGCGCCCCGCGCCCTCGATCTCCGCGCGCCGCCGCCCTCGGCCTCTGCGCCGCCGCCTCCTGGGTAAGCCGCCGCCGCCTGCAGCGCCTCGCCGCCGCGCCTTTCCCCGCCGCCTGCAGCGCCTCGCCCCGCGTCCGCGCCGCGCCGCCAACCCGCGCCCGTGCTGCGCCTCCGCCACCACGCGATCGCGCGCGCCGCCGCTCGCCGCGCCCCAGCGCCGCCGCCTCCGCGCGCGCGCACGCACGCACGCGCCGCGCGCAACCGCCGCCAGCGCCGCCCGCCTCGGCCCCGCACCCGCGCCACAAGCCGCCGCCTCGTGCTACGTGCCGCATGTCGCCGCCTCGCGCCGCGTTGACTACCTTGATCCGAGCGCTGACCGCTTCTCTTCCGCGCAGGAAAAACGCCGTCGCCGGAACCGATCGCCGCCATCGTTCCGAGTTCGCCGCCGTTCGTCTCCGGTGAGTCCGCAGCCGCCGTTAGATTTCAGATCAGCAGTCCAGATCAGCCGTTGACTGGTCAGTCCCAGGCGTTGACTAGTCAGACGCCCAGTCAGCGCCCAGTCAGCAGCCGCGTTGACCAGTCAACAGACACAGTTGACTGGGTATTTTACTTAATCGTTTTAGTTGACAGATTTCGGTAGAAACTTGTAAATTGCGTAGAAATGAAACCGTTGGGCCAAAAATTGCAAATAAAATATGTAGAATCTTGCTGTACCATTGTTTCACACTTTTGCAGCAAGATTTAGTACAATTTAATCTATTGAGTTAATGGCCTTTTGGGGTAATTAATTCGTAGAAAAAGATCCGTAACGCCAAAAATTGCGTATGATATGTTCCTGGATTCAGTAAAACGAAGGGAGTCTCATCGTGAATTAAAAAGATAGGCTTACAGTAAAAACTTCTGCAGAAACTGTCTAGTGGCTTTCTGCGGTGTTTTAATTACTCGGGGAGTTTTATAATTCCTTTTTGAGTAATTCTAGTTGGTATTGTTCCTAAATAGCAAAGCCTACGCGGTAGAATTTTCCCAAGATTTTACAAACAGTATACTATCGGTAGTGAATTATTTGAGTTCTAGCTCTAGTTTTGAGCATTACTTTTTGCATAATAGTTTTCCTTGCGCTAAAACTATTTTCCATGCATGCATTCAGTAGTATTATTGAATAGGATTATGTGGTGCAGCTGTAGCACCAATTCACTTTTCGTGCATGCATTCATGCATCATCTTTGTTGCATATGCTTGTGGATTGTTTGTTTATGATTGCAATTGTATCGTGTAGATTGTGACGAGTGCAACGCTTGCTCGTGCATGGATTGTTCTTCCTACCGCTACAACCAAGGCAAGTAGATGCTACTTTGTTCATGATATCGTCCTACTATTTTCTATGCATTGTCGTGTATTTTGTAGATGCATGTGTAGGATGATACTATCGCTATGCTATGTCCTATTATGTGGTAGGACTTTCCTTGTAGATGAACCATCGTTGGTAGATGTGCTTAGCCATGCTTTGATGAACGAGGGCTGGGTTACATCACTGAAAGTTGTTTCTAAATGAGTTGGTTTGCAAAAACTAAAACAACTTAATCAATGAATCTCCTCGGTGTGATGGGATTGATAATTTTTGGTGGTTTCATTGCGGAAAGGCACCCAGGTATCAAGAGAAAATGATTGGCTTCTTTATTGTGTAGCTTACGTGTACAACCATGTGCCAATAATGAAATGGGCGGTTGGTTGGACTTAGTAGGTTGTGGTAACTCGAACCCGCGTATCCAGAGATGTAGAATTTTGGTAGGTTGGACCGGTGCGCGTCGGGATTGGGGTGCTACTTCCCGAACAGTCTCTTCTTGGACTTCTCCCTATCATCACCCAAAATGAGAGTGATGGTACGAGTTGGGCTGGCCAAGTCACATGGGTAAAGTGTACTAACCCCTGCAGGGTGTGTAATCTAATCGGTTAGCCGTGTCCCCGGTTATGGACAACTGAGTTGCTTGATATTGATTCCATGACATGTTTCTCGCTCATTAAATTTCTTAATTGTTTTAATGTTGTTGGGTTAACTTAATTGGGATCTTTTCAAAGAAAAATCAAAAACTGTTTATGAAAGTAGGACAAAGGTATTTGCAAATGCAAGCCAGACACAGCTCCACTTGCCAAATATGCATGTAGATGTTAGTACTATTGTCTCCTTTTACTAGTTCTACTTGCCATACATTCCATGTATTGACCCTTCGGGGCTGTTACGTTTCATGTTGCAAGTTATTCCGATTCTGAGTAATCGATATAGGCCACGGTACTCCACTCGACACTTGTTCACTTGTGGGCAATTTGAAGAATGGAGGAATTACTTTATTTATGTTGCTACCTGAATAATTTGAGCTAGCCTTGGGCTAAGCTTTTATTGTAATAATGGTACTCTGGATCTTCGTTATTTATGATACACGGATATTTTGCTATGTTATTCATCTCATTCTATTGTGGGCCAATGAACCGATCCAGGGATTGGCATGTCACATAGAATCCACGGTCTTTTCAGAACCGCGGTGTTACATTATAAGTACTACCACCGGCTTGTCCTTTGCTAAGAAAGGATTGGGCCACTTGCTCCATTTGTTCGTTGTCTTTGTTACTTGCTCTTTGTTTTGTTGCCTTATCAGAAAACCACTAAAAATCCGTTTGCTAAGTATTCACAGGTATTTCCTTCTCCATACCACTATTTAGCACCTTCTTCTCCTCGTTGGGATCGACACTCCTATTTATCAAAACTACTACGATACACCCCCTATACTTGTGGGTCATCAAGACTATTTTCTAGCGCCGTTGCCGGGGAGTGAAGCACTATTGAAGAGTGGAACTGGTAAAGGAAACTTTTACTGTGAGTATTGCTTTTGTTACTGCTTGTTACTTTGTTCCCAATATGGATAACCCAATTGGTTTTCTGTTTGGGAAAACTACTACCGCTGCTAGGATAGTAGATGAACCACCTCCTGTTGAGATAGATCCTTTTAAGATACCTACAAGTATTGTTAATCGTGTTATGGATAATTATTATTTAGGGGATGGAACTGTCCATCCCGATGATCACTTGCTTTTTATCCATGAATTATGCAGGTTGTTTATGTGTGCAGGTATCACAACTAAACAGGTAAACAAGAAACTACTCTCCATATCCTTGAAAGGGAGAGCTGAAGAATGGTATAAGCTGCTAAAGAATGGACAATCCATGGAATGTGAGGAGATGGCATCTCTCTTTTACTCTAAATTTTATCCTCCCAGTGAGATTCATAAGGATAGAAATCTTATATATAACTTTTGGCCTCTTGATGGAGAAAGTACAGCTCAAGCTTGGGGGAGATTGAAGTTAGTAATGCTTAAATGTCCTATTCATGAACTCCCTAACAATATTACTCTCAATGATTTTTATGCTAGGCTTTCTCTTCATGATAAAGATTTATTAGATGCTTCTTGTGCTAGATCATTTACACATATGAAGGAAGAAGCTAAATGGGATCTACTAGACCGTATTCAAGATAACACTGAGGCTTGGGAGAATGACAAACGAAGAAAGTCAGGTATAAACTATGAATATGAATGCATTAAATATTTTATAGGACTAATGACTTCCGTGATATTAGCAATGAGTTTGGTCTTCATCCTCAAGTTCTTGAAAAATGTTTTAATACCTTTGCCTCTTATATTGAAATTCACAAGAAAGAGTGGGACAAGTACCATGCTCCTTATAAAGACATTGTTACCCATGTTCTTGCCAGCGTAGAGGTTTGTACTGTTGATCCTATTTTGCCTGAACCTTATGTTGAGAAAATCCCTTTTCCCTCCAAGGTAAGGGAGCATTCTATTATGGCTAATGTGGTTAGAAAAAGCGCAAAGAAAACTGTAGGGTCCGATGAGCTTATTGATATAGAGCATGTGGTAGCTATTGTTAAAGATCTTGTCACTAGAAATATAGAGGATGAGCATATTGTCTTCTGTGAAGAGGCTACTAATATTGTTTCTAATCCTAAGAAAGTTACAAAATCTAGTGTCCATGTGCTTTCTGTTAAAATTGGTAGTCATAGCTATTATGGTTTATGTGATATTGGTGCTAGTTCTAGTGCTATTCCTTATGAGCTTTACAGGGAAATTATGCATGAGATTGGTCCTTGTGAGCTTGAGGACATTGACGTGGTTATTCACCTTGCTAATCGAGAGCAAGTTTTCCCTATTGGCATTGTAAGAGATGTGGAGGTCCTTTGTGGTAAGATTAAATATCCTGCTAATTTTCTAGTACTTGGTAAAGAAGCTAGTAAAACCTATCCTATTATCTTTGGTAGACCCTTTCTGAATAGTTGTGGGGCGATCATAGATTGTAGGAAGGAAAAAGATTTGACTAAGTTTGCTGGAGAATCTTATGAGTTTAATTTTTCCAAATTTGCCAAAACTCCTTATGAAAATGAACTGCCTGATGAGGATTTCAGGGTTCAACAACTTTCTGCTATTTTTCTTGCTCCTAACAATGCCTTGCAGCAGTTTATGGAAGGTCATGAAAGTGATGTCTTCATGAAGGAAAGAAATTAGATTGACGAGGTTTTCCTTCGCCAGCCGGAACAACTTAAGCATAATCTACGTGTGGAAGATTTGGGTACCACACTACCACCTAAAGGGGACCCCGTTTTCGAATTAAAACCTTTACCCAATGATCTTAAATAGGCTTATCTTGATGATAAGAAAGTTTATCCAATTATTATTAGTTCTAAACTTTCAAGAAAGGAAGAAGAGAGATTATTGGAGATATTTTAGAAACACCAAGGAGCTATGGGCTATACTCTTGATGATTTAAAGGGGATTTCTCCTACTATATGTCAGCATGCTATTAATACAGAGCCTGATGCAAAACCAGTCAATGAGCACCAACGCCGTCTTAATCCTAAGATGAAGGATGTGGTAAGAAATGAGGTATTAAAACTCCTTGATGCTGGTATTATTTATCCTATTGCTGATAGTCAATGGGTTAGCCCTGTTCATTGTGTTCCCAAGAAAGGGGAATAACTGTTGTGCCTAATGAGGATAATGAGCTTATACCCCAAATAGTAGTGGTTGGGTATAGAATGTGCATTGATTTTAGAAAGATTAATAAAGTTACTAAGAAAGATCATTATCCTTTGCCCTTTATTGATCAAATGCTTGAGAGGTTGTCCAAAAAGACTCACTTTTGCTTTCTTGATGGTTAATCTGGGTTTTCTCAAATTGCTATGAAAGCACAGGACCAAGAGAAAACTACTTTCACTTGTCCTTATGGTACTTATGCTTATAGGCGTATGCCTTTTGGTTTATGTAATGCTCCTGCTACCTTTCAGATATGTATGTCTGCTATCTTTCATGGTTTTTGTGAAGAAATTGTGGAGATTTTCATGGACGATTTTTCCGTCTATGGAACTTCTTTCGATAACTGTTTGCACAACCTTGATAAAGTTTTGCAGAGATGTGAAGAAACCAACCTTGTTCTTAATTGGGAGAAATGCCATTTCATGGTTAATGAAGGGATTGTTCTTGGACACAAGATCTCTGAAAGAGGCATTGAAGTTGACAGAGCCAAAATTGAAGCAATTGAGAAGATGCCTTGTCCTAGAGATATCAAAGGTATTCGTAGTATCCTTAGTCATGCTGGTTTCTATAGGAGGTTTATTAAAGATTTCTCCAAAATTTCAAAGCCCCTTACTAATATTCTTCAAAAAGATATACCTTTTGTTTTTTTGATGATGATTGTAAGGAAGCTTTTGAAACTTTGAAGAAAGCTTTGACAACTGCTTCTATTGTCCAACCACCTAATTAGAGTTTACCTTTCGAAATCATGTGTGATGCTAGTGATTTTGCTATGGGTGCTGTCCTTGGACAGCGTGTTGACAAGAAGCCGAATGTTATTCATTATGTAGCAAGAATCTAGATGCTGCTCAAAAGAATTATGCTACTACTGAAAAAAAGTTCTTAGCTGTAATATTTGCTTGTGATAAGTTTAGACCTTATATTGTTGATTCTAAGGTTACTATTCATACTGATCATGCTGATATTAAGTACCTTATGACAAAGAAGGACGCTAAGCCTAGGCTTATAAGGTGAGTGTTGCTTTTGCAAGAGTTTGATCTGCATATTGTGGATAGGAAAGGTGCTGATAATCCTGTTGCTGATAATTTATCTCGTTTGGAAAACATTTCTTTTGACCCTTTGCCTGTTAATGATAGTTTTCCAAATGAGCAGTTAGCTGCAATAAGGGTAAGTCCGCATGAGAGTCATTGGTATGTTGATTATGCTAACTTTATTGTTTCCAAGTATTTGCCTCCAACCTTTACATCTCAGCAAATAAGGAAATTCTTTTATGATCTAAGGCATTACTTTTGGGATGACCCACACTTATATAAAGGCGTAGATGGTATTATGCGAAGATGTGTTCCAGAATTTGAACAACAAGAGATATTGAGAAAATTGTTGGAGATATGCCCTAGAGGCAATAATAAAAGTGGTTATTATTATATATTTGTGTTTATGATAAATGTTTACATTCATGCTATAACAGTATTAACAAGAAACATTAATACTTGTGTGATTTGTAAACTAAATTAGAGTCCCTAGTAAAGCCTCTTTAATAATACTAGCTTGTTGGTTAATAGATGATCGTGGTTTCTCGATCATGAACATTGACATGTTGTTAACAACGAGATCATATCATTAGGAGAATGGTATGATGGAAATAATCCTATAGATAAGCGTAGCATAAAGATCAAGTCATTTCAATAGTTCGTTTGCTATAAGCTTTCTGATACATAGTAACCTGCTTCCTTCGACCATGAGATCATGCTAATCACCATCACCGGAAGGATGCTTTGATGACATCAAACACTACACCGTAACTGGGTGGCTATAAAGGTGGCATTGAGTGTTCGGGAAGTATGGGTTGAGGCACATGGATCAAGAGTGGGATTTGTCCATCCATATGACGGATAGATATACTCTGGCCCTCTCGGTGGAATGTCACCCAATTAGCTTGCAAGCATGTGACTGGCTCACAAGGGATCACATATCACGGGAACGAGAAAATACTTATCGGTAATGAGGTTGAACTAGGTATGTAGAGATACCGACGATCAAAACCTCGGATAAGTAAACTATCGTGAGACAAAGGGAAATTGGTGTTGTATGTAAATGGTTCATTCGATCACAAAGTAATCATTGAAATATGTGGGAGCCATATGAATTTCCAGATTCCTCTATTGGTTATTGATCGGAGAAGTGTCTCGGTCATGTCCGCATAATTCACGAACCGTAGGGAGACACACTTAAGGATTCGATGTTATTTAGTAGATATGGAATGTTAGTAGGGATATCGAATGTTGTTCGGAGTCTCGGATGGTATCCGGGATATCACGAGGAGATCCGGAATGGTCCGGAGAATAAGATTCATATCAGGAAAGTCCTATTTCGGAGTTTAGGAAAGTTTCCGATGATTTCATCGGAGAGGTTCTAGAAGGTTCTAGAAGGTTCACCGGTCCGGAAGGAGAAAGGTCCATGAATGTGTCATGGGTATGTGGAATGATTGGATCATGTCCAAGGTCACTTGGTGTTGGCATATACAAGAGAGAAATAAAGCTCTAAATAGAGAGTCAAACGGAAAGTTTGAAAAGTCAAACTGGAACAATGGTTTCCTAGTGGGAGAAGAAACAAGTCCTTCTCTCAATCCAAATTGGGTTTGGAAGTGGATTCAAACCCACCCCTCCCAAGGCTGACCCTCCCTCTCATAAATAGAGGGGAGGGCTGCCCCAACACCACAAGCACCTACCCCTCCACCCGAGCCCGCCGCCGCCGCTCGCCGCTGCTGTGCCGCCTCACCGCGCCGCTGCGCCGCCGCCACCTAGCTCCGCCGTCGGTCCGTCACCGCCGCCCTAGCCGCTGCCGCCGACACCTCCTCCTCCTTCCGGTTGTCTAAACCCTAGATCTCCGGGAAACCCTAAATCCACCATAACTCGCACCGGCTTAGGCGAAGCCCTGCGGGATCTACCATCTACTTCCGACACCACGCCGTCGTGCTGCCGGAATCACGAAGGGAGAACTACAACCTCTGCTGCCTGCTGGAACAAGGGAGAGTAAGGTCTTCATCGAGTACCGAACGTGTGACCGACTGCGGAAGCGCTGCCGAAACGCAGCGCCGGAAGGATCGTCTACGCGATCTTGAGATCGGCAAGTGTACGACTACATCACCCACGAGAATCTGCTCTCGCTAACCGCTTTGGAATCTTCGAGGGTGAGTGCTTCTATCGATTCGTTGCTACAATCTAGTAGATAGATCTTGGCTTGTTTGTGTGCATGCGGTAGAATTTTTTGTTTTCCATGCAATGAACCCCTACAGTGGTATCAGAGCCGTGTCTATATGTAGATCTATTGCACGAGTAGAACACAATGGTCATTGTGGGCGGTGGTGCTTTTATTATCAATTGCTTTTTGTGTACTTTGCATCTTGCGGTATGATGGGATGAAGCGGCCCAGGCTAACCTTACATGACATCGCTCATGAGACTTGCTCCACGCTCAACATGCAACTTGTATTGCATAAGTGGCTTTGCGGGTGTATGTCTCTCCCATCATAGTATAGATTCAATTTACAACGGGCACTTGATAGTTCAAGCATCAACGTTGTGGTTCTTGTTCGTAAGTTAGAACGACACTTATTGAAAGCGCCAAACCACGTAAAATATGCAAAGAAAATTAGAGGCGTCTAACTTTGTTTTGCAGGGGTGCGCTGTGATGTGATATGGCCATGATTGTGATTATATATGATGTATGCAATGTTCCTTATTGTAAGTTGGCAATCGGCAGGAGCCATATGGTTTTTCTTTAAATTCCGTTAAGACCTGCGTGTCTATTCAAAGTAGTTGTAATAGTTGAAGCTGGTGGAAGACAACCATGAAACAACGCCATTGACCTTGACGCCATACCGGTGATGATGGATATCATGTTCGTGCTTGAAGATGGAGATCGGAAGCACAAGAAGGAAGGCCATATCATATCACATATTATGAATTGAATGTGATGTTAATCCTTTTATGCATCTTGTATTGCTTAGTTCACGACGGTAGCATTATAAGATGATCCCTCAAGCACACAATTTCAAGTATTAAAGTGTTCATCCTTAGTAAGCACCGTTGCTAAAGCTCGTTGTTTCGAAGCACCATGTGATGATCGGGTGTGCTAGATTCTACGAGTGTATACAACATGAGCAAGCCAGATTTTCTCATGCGGAAGCTAAGGTTTGATCTTGACGAGCCTAGCATGTACAGACATGGTATCGGAACACGGATCACCGAAAGGTAAAGCATGAGTCATATAGTAGATATGATGAACATGTTGATTGTTCGCCATTGAAGCTACTTCAACTCTCGTGATGATCAGTTTTGATGTGGTGGATTTGGTTCGTGTGATCACTAAAACAATTTGAGGGATATTGTTTTGAGTGGGAGTTCACCTAGATTAATTTAACTATTAATTAGAACTCAATTTGTCATAAACTTAGTCTAAACTATTACAAATATATTGTAGATCAATGGCGGCCCCTACCATCAATTTTAATGCATTCCTAGAGAAAGAAAAGTTGAAAAACAATGGAAGAAACTTCGCGGATTGGTTCCGCAATTTGAGGATTGTCCTCAATGCTGGTAATTTGACCTATGTGCTGGATGCACTGCTGGGTGACCCGCCTGCAGCTACTTCTACCGATGAAGTAAAGAATGTTTACCTCGCTCGGAAGAATCAGTACTCCACAGTTCAGTGTGCTATCTTGTATGGTTTGGAATCGAAGCTTCAGAAAAGGTTTGAGAACCATGACCCACATGATATTGTCCGTGAACTCAAAATGATATTTGAGGCTGACGCGGCAGTTGAGAGTTATGAGGCTTCTGAAAAGTTCTTTAACTGCAAGATGGAAGAGGGCAGCTCCGTCAGTGAGCACGTGCTTAAGATGTCTGGGCACGCAAGTAAAATCGAAAGCTTGGGTATAGTGATTCCTAATTCTTTGGGGATTCACCGTGTCCTCCAATCACTACCACCAAGTTACAAGAACTTTGTGATGAACTACAATATGCAAAACATGGACAAGTCGTTGCCAGAACTCTTCTCTATGTTGAAATCTGCAGAAGTGGAGATAAATAAAGAGCACCAAGTGTTGTTGGTCAATAAGACCACCAAATTCAAGAAGCAAGGCAAGTTTAAGAAAAAGGGAAACTTCAAGAAGGGCGGTAAGAAAGTTACCGCGCCGGCGAAGAAGACCAAGGCTGGGCCTAAGCCTGATACTGAGTGCTTTTACTGCAAGGGAGAAGGTCACTGGAAGTGGAATTTCCCAAAGTACTTGGCGGATTTGAAGAACGACAACATCAAGAAGAAAGGTATATCTGATATACATGTTATTGATGTGTATCTCACTAGTACTCATAGTAGTGCCTGGGTATTTGATACTGGTTCGGTTGCTCATATTTGTAACTCGAAACAGGTACTGCAGAATAAACGGAAGCTAGCGAAGAACGAGGTGACGATGCGCGTTGGAAATGGATCAAAGGTTGATGTGATCGCGGTCGCCAAGCTACCTCTTCATCTACCATCGGGATTAGTTTTATACTTATATAATTGTTATTTGGTGCCTGTGTTGAGCATGAACATTATATCTAGATCTTGTTTACTGCGAGACGGTTACTTGTTTAAGTCCGAGAATAATGGTTGTTCGATTTATATGAGTAATATGTTTTATGCACATGCACCTTTGATAGATGGTCTATTCTTATTGAATCTCGATTGTAGTAATACACACATTAATAACATTGAAGCTAAATATTTGAAATTGAGCGATAACTCAACCTATATGTGGCACTATCGTCTTGGTCATATTGGAGTGAAGCGTATGAAGAAACTCCATTCCGATGGACTTATTGAATCACTTGATTTTGAATCACTTGAGAGATGCGAAGCATGTTTGACGGGTAAAATGACTAAGACTCCATTTTCTGGTATGATGGAGCGAGCTACGGACTTATTGGAAATCATACATACCGATGTGTGTGGCCCAATGAGTGTAGAATCGCGCAGTGGTTATCGTTATGTTCTCACCTTCACGGATGACTTGAGTAGATATGGGTATATCTATTTCATGAAACATAAGTCCGAAACTTTCGAGAAGTTTAAGGAATTTCAAAGTGAGGTAGAGAATCAACGTAACAAGGAGGTTAAATTTCTATGATCTGATCGTGGAGGCGAATATCTAAGTTACGAGTTTGGCGAGCATTTGAATAAATGCGGAATACTTTCACAATTGACACCGCCGAGAACACCACTGTGTAATGGTGTGTCCGAACGTCGTAATCGAACTCTCTTAGATATGGTTCGTTCTGTGATGTCACTTACAGATTTACCGCTATCGTTTTGGGATTATGCATTAGAAATAGCCGCATTCACTTTAAATAGGGCGCCATCTAAATCCATTGAAACGACACTGTATGAATTATGGTTTGGGAAGAAACCTAAATTGTTGTTTCTTAAAGTTTGGGGTTGCGAAGCTTATGTAAAGAAGTTACAGCCAGACAAGCTTGAACCCAAAGCGGAAAAATGCATCTTCATAGGATACCCGAAGGAAACTATTGGGTATACCTTGTATCATAGATCCGAGGGCAAAATCTTTGTTGCCAAGAATGGATCCTTTCTAGAGAAGGAGTTTCTCTCGAAAGAAGTGACTGGAAGGAAAGTAGAACTCGACGAGGTTGATGAACCTTCTCTCGAACTTGCGAGTAGCGCAGCACCGGAAGTAATTCCTGTGGTGGCTATACCAATAAGAGAGGAAGCTAATGATGTTGATCATGAAACTTCGGTTGAAGTTACTACGGAACCTGCAGGTCAACGAGAACTTGTACCACTCATGATTGGTATGATCCCGTTATGAATGTCATGTTGGTGGATAACACCGATGACCCTGCGACATATGAGGAAGCAATGATGAGCCCAGATTCCAATAAATGGCAAGAAGCCATGAAATCCGAGATTGGATCCATGTACGAAAACCAAGTATGGACTTTGGTGGACTTACCGGATGGACAGAAGGCTGTCGAGAACAAATGGATTTTCAAAAATAAAACAGATGCTGATGGTAATGTTACTGTCTATAAAGCTCGACTTGTCGCAAAAGGGTTTTGACAAATTCAAGGAGTTGACTACGATGAGACTTTCTCACCAGTAGCGAAGCTAAAGTCTATGAGGATTATGTTAGCAATCGCTGCATATTATGATTATGAGATATGGCAGATGGATGTCAAAACAGCGTTCCTCAATGGAGACATTGATGAAGAATTGTATATGATGCAACCCAAAGGTTTTGTCGATCCTAAAGATGCTAATAAGGTATGCAAACTTCAACGGTCCATATATGGATTGAAGCAAGCATCCCGAAGTTGGAATCAACGTTTTGATAAGGTAATCAAAAGCTTTGGTTTTATACAAACTTATGGAGAAGCTTGTATTTACAAGAAAGTGAGTGGGATATCTATAGCATTCTTATTACTATATGTAGATGACATATTGTTGATTGGGAATGATGTAGACCTTCTTAATAGTGTCAAGGATTATTTTGAATAATAGTTTTTCAATGAAAGATCTTGGCAAAGCAGCTTACATAGTAGGTATAAAGATTTATAGAGATAGATCGAGACGCCTAATATCATTGTCACAGAGTACATATTTGGAAAAACTTCTAAAGAGGTTTGGAATGGAAGATAGCAAGAAAGGGTTCTTGCCCAAGTTGCCCAATACGACCTTGAGTAAAACTCAAAGTCCAGCAATGGCACAAGATAGAGAAAGGATGAGTAAGACTCCCTATGCCTCAGCCATAGGATCTCTAATGTATGTCATGCTATGTACTAAACCCGACATTGCATATGCTGTTAGTTTGACTAGCAGATATCAAAGTGATCCAGGAGTGGATCATTGGACAGCGGTCAAAAACATCCTTAAGTACTTAAGAAGAACTAAGGATATGGTTCTTTCTTATGGAGATGATGAATAGCTCGTTGTTAATGGTTACACCGATGCTAGTTGGAACACCGATCCGGATGATTCTAAATCACAATCTGGATGCGTATTTATTTTGAATGGTGCAACAGTTAGCTGGAGGAGTGCAAAGCAAAGCGTTGTGGCGAGATCTTCAACTGAATCGGAATACATAGCTGCTTCGGAGGCTTCACAAGAGGCAATATGGATGAAGGAGTTCATTATAGAGCTCGGTGTGGTTCCAAGTGCGCTGGACCCAATGTCTATCTACTGTGATAACATGGGAGCCATAGCCAATGCGCTACAACCAAGGTCACACAGGAAGCTGAAGCACATCAAGCTACATTATCACGCTATTCGAGAACATGTCCAAGATGATGACATAAAGATTTGCAAAGTACACACAGATCTGAATGTGGCGGATCCGTTGACTAAACCTCTCCCGAGGGCAAAACATGACCAGCACCAAACCGCCATGGGTGTTCGGTATATTACCATGTAATCTAGATTAGTTGACTCTAGTGCAAGTAGGAGACTGTTGGAGATATTCCCTAGAGGCAATAATAAAAGTGGTTATTATTATATCTTTGTGTTTATGATAAGTGTTTACATTCATGCTATAACAATATTAACCGGAAACATTAATACTTGTGTGATTTTTAAACTAAATTAGAGTCCCTAGTAAAACCTCTTTAATAGTACTAGCTTGTTGGTTAATAGATGATCGTGGTTTCTCGATCATGAACATTGAGATGTTGTTAACAATGAGATCATATCATTAGGAGAACGGTATGATGGACATAATCCTATAGATAAGCGTAGCATAAAGATCAAGTCATTTCAATAGTTCGTTTGCTATAAGCTTTTTGATACATAGTAACCTAATTCCTTCGACCATGAGATCATGCTAATCACGATCACTGGAAGGATGCTTTGATGACATCAAACACCACACTGTAACTGGGTGGCTATAAAGGTGGCATTGAGTGTTCGGAAAGTATGGGTTGAGGCACATGGATCAAGAGTGGGATTTGTCCATCCATATGACAGATAGATATAGTCTGGGCCCTCTCGGTGGAATGTCATTCATTTAGCTTGCAAGCATGTGACTGGCTCACAAGGGATCACATATCACGGGAACGATAAAATAGTACTTATCGGTAACGAGGTTGAACTAGGTATGCAGAGATACCGATGATCAAAACCGCAGATAAGTAAACTATCGTGAGACGAAGGGAAATTGGTGTCGTATGTAAATGGTTCATTCGATCGCAAAGTAACCGTTGAAATATGTGGGGGCCATATGAATTTCCAGATTCCTCTATTGGTTATTGATCAGAGAAGTGTCTCGGTCATGTCCACATAATTCACGAACCGTAGGGAGACACACTTAAGGATTCGATGTTATTTAGTACATATGGAATGTTAGTAGGGATATCGAATGTTGTTCGGAGTCTCGGATGGGATCCGGGATATCACGAGGAGATCCAGAATGGTCCGGAGAATAAGATTCATATCAGGAAAGTCCTATTTCGGAGTTCGGTAAAGTTTCCGATGATTTCATCGGAGAGGTTCTAGAAGGTTCACCGGTCCGGAAGGAGAAAGGTCCATGAATGTGTCATGGGTATGTGGAATGATTGGATCATATCCAAGGTCACTTGGTGTTGGCATATACAAGAAAGAAATAAAGCTCTAAATAGAGAGTGAAACGGGAAGTTTGAAAAGTCAAACTGGAACAATGGTTTCCTAGTGGGAGAAGAAACAAGTCCTTCTCTCAATCCAACTTCGGTTTGGAAGTGGATTCAAACCCACCCCTCCCAAGGATGCCCCTCCTCTCATAAATAGAGGGGGAGGGCTGCCCCAACACCACAAGCACATACCCCTCCACACGAGACCGCCGCCGACCCGCGCCGCCGCCGCCGCCGCGCTGCCTCACCGTGCCGCTACGCCGCTGCCGGTCCGTCGCCGCCGCCCTAGCCGCTGCTAACACCTCCTCCTCCTCCCGGTTGTCTAAACCCTAGATCTCCGGGAAACCCTAAATCCACCATAACTCGCACCGGCTTAGGCGAAGCCCTGCGGGATCTACCCTCTACTTCCGACACCATGCCGTCGTGCTGCCGGAATCACGAAGGGAGAACTACAACCTCCGCTGCCTGTTGGAACAAGGGAGAGGAAGGTCTTCACCGAGTACCGAACGTGTGACCGACTGCGGAAGCGCTGCCGGAACGCAGCACCGTAAGGATCGTCTACACGATCTTGAGATCGTCAAGTGTACGACTACATCACCCACGAGAATCTGCTCTCGTTAACCGCTATGGAATATTCGAGGGTGAGTGCTTCTATCGACTCATTGCTACAATCTAGTAGATAGATCTTGGCTTGTTTGTGTGCATGCGGTAGAATTTTTTTGTTTTCCATGCTACGAACCCCTACAAAAATATCATGGCAGTGCTTATGGAGGACATTATGCTGGGGATAGGACTGCACACAAAGTTTTACAATCTGGATTTTATTTGCCTACCCTTTTTTAAAGATGCAAGGAAGTTTGTCTTATCATGTGATGAATGCCAACGAGTAGGTAACATCTCTAGACGCAATGAAATGCCTATGAATTATTCTTCTCTTCTTATTGAACCTTTTGATTGTTGGGGATTTGACTTTATGGGGCCTTTTCCTCCTTCAAAATGGTATACACATATTCTTGTTGCTGTTGACTATGTTACAAAGTGGGTAGAAGCCATACCTACAAACAGTGCTGATGGTTAGATCTCTTTGAAAATGCTTAAAGATGTCATTTTTCCCAGGTTCGGTGTGCCTAGATATCTCATGACTGATGGAGGCTCTCATTTTATTCATGGGGGTTTTAGAAAAACTCTCGCTAAGTATGATGTAAACCATAGAATAGCTTCAGCTTATCACCCCCAAACTAGTGGAAAAGTAGAACTTTCCAATAGGGAAATTAAATCTATCTTGCAGAAGACTGTCAATAGATCTAGAAAAATTGGGCTAAAAAGTTGAATGGCGCTTCGTGGGCTTATAGAACTGCTTATAAAAATCCTATGAGGATGTCTCCTTACAAAATGGTCTATGGGAAAGCTTGTCACTTGCCTTTAGAATTAGAACACAAAGATTATTGGGCAGTGAAAGATTTGAATAGACATTTTAGACTTGCTGGTGAGAAAAGACTACTTGACTTAAGTAATCTAGATGAGTGGAGAGGTGAAGCTTACGAAAATGCTAGGCTCTTTAAGGAAAAATTAAAAAGATGGCATGATAGAAGAATTCTCAAAAGGGAGTTCCATGTTGGTGAGAAAGTTCTTTTGTATAGGTCTCGTCTCAGAATTTTTGCAGGGAAACTTCTCTCCAAATGGGAAGGATATTTTGTTATCAAGGAAGTGTACCGTTCAGGTGCCATCAAAATTTCTTCTCTGAAGGATGACACAACATAGGTGGTTAATGGTCAAAGACTAAAACATTATATTTCTGGAGATTCTTATAATGAAGATGTGGATGTTATTCAAATGGTGACTCAGAAGAATTTATCAGAAGCCAAAAACCAGAAACTGCAGAGTTCGTCCTTGAATAGGTAAAAGTGGTGAAAATAGAAGGTTTCTGAAAATCCAATCTTTTTATATTTTTGATGTTTTTAATACATAAGGAGGACTACTAGACAGAACAGAGGAGGAACCGAAGGCCTGGGTGGCCAAACCCACCCTAGGCGCGGGCCCACCTTGCCCCGCGCCTGGAGGGGGTGTGCCACCCCCGAGCTCTGACTCTGCCTTGTTTCTGTATCAGAACCTTCCTTATGCCTTGAAACTTCGTAATATATAACCCCCCGGGTTCCCCGAGGTTCTTGCATCGTGTTCTCGTTGTGTTTTTGTTTCGATCTGTTTCTGTTAGGAAAATTCTCAGATTTGGAGCCTCAATGTCTTCCTCTGGATCACCCACGGAGGATTGCTCTATGGACGTCCTCAACCCGTACATGTATGAGTTTAGGATTCATCCTAAAGAGTTGATGCTCAAAGAGGGGAAGGTACAAATGAAAGAAGTTCAAGACCCTAAAGGAGAAGGCAGTCTAGAAGACATGATGGAAGCACTGGAATAGGAAGTTTTAGGTACAAGAGGATGGCAGAACGTGAAGTGGATGTTATTCACAAGATAAGTTTAGAACTCATCACCAAGCACGAGGGAGAAGTTGCTGATCTCCGAGAAGAGATCTTCTCACTCCTTCAGACCACCAATCAATTGCATGCACAACTCTATGACATACAAAATCTAAACTGTGAGTATGAGGCTAGATTTGATCACATAAGCTCTGCTTCTAGTTTCAGGATTACAGAGACAAGGACATCCTTTTTGGATGGGCAACCTTTGCCTTGGAAGTTTTATGATGACAAGAGAACACCACCACCACCGAAGGAGTATTTCATCATCAGGTTTGGCATCCCCTTGGCTTGTTCCAAGCTTGGGGGAGTGCCGTGGTATCACCACCATTATCTTTTATCTTTCACCTTTTTAGTGGATTCATATCTATGGTAGAGAGGTTATCTTATAGTTTGGTTTGCATGTGGAAGTAACTATCCTTTAGTTGATTATCTATGTATCCCTTGGTGTGAGTGCCTTTAATAGAATATGTAGGGGTTCGTAGCATGGAAATTTTTTCTACCGCATGCACACAAACAAGCCAAGATCTATCTACTAGATTGTAGCAACGAGTCGATAGAAGCACTCACCCTCGAAGATTCCAAAGCGGTTAACGAGAGCAGATTCTCGTGGGTGATGTAGTCATACACTTGCCAATCTCAAGATCGCGTAGAGGATCCTTTCGGCGCTGCGTTACGGCAGCACTTCTGCAGTCGGTCACACGTTCGGTACTCGATGAAGACCTTCCTTTCCCTTATTACAGCAGGCAGTGGAGGTTGTAGTTCTCCCCTCGCGATTCCGGCAGCATGACGGCGTGGTGTCGGAAGAAGAGGGAAGATCCCGTAGGGCTTCGCCTAAGCCGGTGCGAGTTATGGTGGATTTAGGGTTTCCCGGAGATGTAGGGTTTAGATGACCGGGACGAGGAGGAGGTGTCGGCGGCGGCTAGTGCGGCGGCGACGATCCGGCGGTGGCACGAGGCGGCGCGACGGCGGCGGCGGCTCGTGTGCGGGCAGAGGGTCTAGGGCTTGTGTACTTTGGGGCATCCCCCCTCTATTTATGAGAGGGGGGGGCAGCCTTGGGAGGGGTGGGTTTGAATCCAAACCCAAACCCAAGTTGGATTGAGAGAAGGACTTGTTTCTTCTCCCACTAGGAATCCATTGTTCCAGTTTGACTTTTCAAACTCCCGTTTGACTTTCAATTTAGAGCTTTAATTCTCTCTAGCAAATGCACATACCAAGTGACCTAGGATATGATCCAATCATTCCACTTATCCATGACACATTCATGGACCATTCTCCTTCCGTATTGGTGAACCTTCTAGAACCTTCTAGAACCTCTCCGATGAAAACATCGGAATGTTTCCCGAACTCTTATTCTCCGGACCATTCCGGATCTCCTTGTGATATCCCGGATCCCATCCGAGACTCCGAACAACATTCGGTATCCCTTATTAACATTCCATATCTACTAAACAACATCAAATCCTTAAGTGTGTCTCCCAACGGTTCGTGAATTATGCGGACATGATCGAGACACTTCTTCGATCAATAACCAATAGAGGAATCTGGAAATTCATATGGCTCCCACATATTTCAACGATTACTTTGCGATCGAATGAACCACTTACATATGATACCAATTTCCCTTTGTCTCACGATAGTTTACTTATCCGAGGTTTTGATCGTCGGTATCTCTACATACCTAGTTCAACCTCGTTACCGATAAGTACTCTTTTCTCGTTCCCGTGATATGTGATACCTTGTGAGCCAGTCACATGCTTGCAAGCTAATTGGATGACATTCACCGAGAGGGCCCAGAGTACATCTATCCGTCATATGGATGGACAAATCCCACTCTTGATCCATGTCCCTCAACCCATACTTTCCGAACACTCAATGCCACCTTTATAGCCACCCAGTTACGCTGTGGTGTTTGATGTCATCAAAGCATCCTTCCGGTTATGGTGATTAGCATGATCTCATGGTCGAAGGAATTAGGTTAATATGCATCAGAAATCTTATAGCAAACAAACTATTGAAATGACTTGATCTTTATGCTACTCGTATCTATAGGAGTATGTCCATCACATCATTCTCCTAATGATATGACCCTTTTGTTAATAACATCTCTATGTTCATGATCAGTAAACCATGATCATATATTAACCAACAAGCTAGTTTAACAAGAGGCTTTACTAGGGACTCTTTTATGTTTACAAATCACACAAGTATTAATGTTTTCGGTTAATACAATTATAGCATGGTATGTAAACATCTATCATAAGTATGAAGATATGATAATAACTACTTTATTATTGCCTCTTGGGCATATCTCCAACAGTCTCCCACTTGCACTAGAGTCAACAATCTAGTTTCAAACCTTTGTGCATTCTACACCTATGGCTTTTCCAGTGTTGTATTTACATGATTGCTAGTGGTCAACTAATCTACGGATCCGACACTTTCAGGTCCGTGTGTAACTGCATGTCTTTGCGTCTCTACGCATCACTCATTCTCTAATGAGATGGCTTTGTACAAATTTGGTCCTTTGGTGAGACCTTTAGTTCCTTGGGGTTAAAACATGTTGATAATATTGTCGTACAATATATCTTCATGGTACTATCCTGCTGTGAACTACACCTAGTTTGATAACAAACTACTGACACAAATGCCCTCTTTTGCTGTTATAACAACAGTCATATACTTAGCCTTTTGTTGTAGTATCTGTCACAATGTCTTAAGTTTGGAACTCATCCAAATTCATTATGGAACTTACTTTCCATCATATTGTGCCACCCTTAGTTTAGATTGAGATAAACTTAATTTTTACTTTGTGACAAAACTAGTATCAATGTAATACTTTTACAATGAACTAACCATCTATTTTTCACTTTTACAAAATAATATATTCTTAGTTCTTTTAAAAGATCATAAGAATATCTTTACTATCGTCCAATAATCATATTATGAATCATTCTGGTATATGCTCATAACATTTAGAACATAGGACATATCTGGATTTGTACACATCACAACATGATTGATAAAATACTCTTTGTGATTTTATCTATCAAGTATCAAAAATACTTAAATATTTATTCAATCCTCCCTGTGCAACAAGAACCTTTCTTATAGTTTCTATATTGAACTCATTAAATATCTCATCTATGTACTTCTGGCACAACCATATTGGCGTCACAATTTATCCATATAGACATTGATGCCAAATATTCGGGTTCTGCCTAAGCCTTTCATCGAGATGAAATTCTTATCCCGTGTTAATAAAAATATACATCATTTCCAATCAACAATATGTCTTCCATATAATGTATTAGAAACATGTCTTAGCGCTCCCATTTAATTTCTTGCAAATGCAAGCATCTTCATCGTCTCCGATAAAATTAAACTCTTTTAACAGTTTCATCATAGTGAAGATTCCAACTCCGCGATGCTTACTTCAACCATTGAAGTTTGCATATGCTTTTAGCATCCTTTGAATTAACAAAACCCTTTGGACCCTGTCATGCACACGTCTTAGGTAACCATTCTACTAGAAGAACTTGTTTTGTTTATTCAACTACCACATAATAAAATTATATGTAGTGGTTGCTACATTAATCCGTCTAGACTAAATATCGCTTAATGAAAGATCGGATCTTGTCATAGTCAACTATTTGAATATTATCATGAACTCTTTTCCCGACATGTCGATAATTTCATAGATGTGAAACATCCATGTCTATTTCTTTATAGATCCAAATACGACTGTAGGGTCTTGCACCTTTTCAGAGGGTCTTTCAAGTTCAAAGCTTGATCTCTCGTATATGGAACTAAACGGATTTTATGGATTCATACCATTTGACGGAGTCAGGGCCCATCATCGCTTCTTTGCATGTAGTCGGTTCATTATTTTCAAATAATGATTCAAACCTCAAATCTTGGTATTTGATTGTTTATCCGACCTACGTTGTCCAATAAGAACTTAGATCTCCGTGTCCACAACCTTTGAGGCACGTGAGCCATTAGCGTTGTTGCAGCCTCCGGAACACTTTTCGGCGCTACGCAACTTTGCACATATAGCTAAGGTTCGTTTAACCTTATCAAAGTTCTATTGTCCTCCCACTTAACTTTTCACGGAAAAATTCCTTCTCAAAGAAACTTGACGTTCTAAGTGACAAACACTTTTGTATTCGGTGTTATGGAGGATTACTTAACGGCTATTCAAAATAATATACAAAGAAATATTCAGCCGACTTTGGTTGCAAACATCTTTATTATGCATAGCATGTAGGGTTCGCAGCATAGAAAATGTAAAGGGTCCCAGCCTTTAATAAGGTAGAGTCCCCTGTGTTTACAATGCTAGTCCCTGGATCAATAGCTAGCATCCACAGTTAAGATGTAATATCAAGAAACAAAGGTCATAATACAACTTTATAACCAGGAATAAAATAAATTATTACATCTTACGTAGCTCATTTGGCTATTATAATACATTGCAGCAGAAATCTATAAGCATGGGGTCCTTCATCTTCAAAGTGCCACAGGCAGACATGTTGGTTGTAGACTTTGTAATCCTAATCAATCAACTTCACTATATCAAACAAACCTGCAACATAACAAGTTACAGCCACAAAGGTCAATACATTTGAATTGTATTGGCAAGTGATACTATGGTAGCATATTGGAGTCTATCATCTATATGCATTTGGCTAAGTGGAGTTGAGGCTTGCATTGCTCAAAATAGATTTTTCTTATCATTTTGAAAACACTAAGTTTTTGTTATGACAAAATCATTTCTCCCAATCAAAGATTGAAAAACCTTTAACCCTTGTTCAACCACAAGTTTTTAACTTTGAAATTTGAATGATGAGATTCTTGATTGCTTCCATGTCTTGATGCTCAAATTGTCCTTTACCAGGGACATGGCTAAGTACTTAGATTTTACACTCTGCAGAGGTGGTGCACTTTCCCCACAAGACTTGGTTTCCCAAGACAAGATCTTTCAGAAGCCTTCCCTTAGACCAAAATGGACGCGTTCCAACCTATCAAACTCTACCACCAACTGTCCATATGGCTAAGTTCTTGCAACCTATATGATCCAGGCAGAGCCCATAATGCCAAGTGACTGCACTTGAAGCTTCTCAACATTTGACATCTCAAATCTCTTTGTTCCTGGGTGGCCATCCACAAGTGAGATACACAAGGTAAACCATAGACATGGGCCTTGTGAACCACTCAACCAAAAACCACCAAGCAATTACCATTCCACCCAGGTGATTCATTAACTTAGTTGTTTTATTAAACAAAAACACAAGTCCTCAGACTTAGAAATTTTTCATAGTATGGATATATATATTCCACCCTTGTTTTCTATTAGCTAAGCTAAGATTGAGAGTAGTAGGAATCTTAACTTAGGAAAATTTCTACTAAGGTTTCATCTACTAGGTTTTCCTATAGCAAGGTTTATACTTAGCAAAATTCCATGCAAGTTTTACTTAGAGAAAATCACTAATGCATAGTGAAAGTAATGGGACAAAAGTATGAAGCATCACTTGCCTTTTTGGTAGAGTATAAGTTCACTTCTTGTCCTTGCAACAATCACACTCTTCAAGTCACTACAATTCAATCAAACAAGGCACAAACTTAATCTACCAATCAAGCAAAACATCACATAAAATGACAAAGTCAAAGTAATGCATGCAAACATGCCAAGCTTTGTTTTATTTGAAAAAGTGGTTCCTAATGGGTCATAATCATTGGAAAACACCTAATGGTCATTTTATAAAGTGGCAAAGTCATTTGCAAAAGGTTTCACTTCATAAACCATTTTCAAAACAAAGTATCATTTTATGTGGTGTAGAAATGTTTTTACTAAGGCATTAATCTATAGGGTTCACCAAATATGTTTTCAACCCATAAACTTTGTGTTTAGGGTCAGAGAGTTTAAAACAAAACCTTTCCCAAAAGTTTTTCTTCCAAAACCATTTTTAATAAATAAACTATATTTTTATTTGACTAGAAATGGTTTTAAATCAAAGAATCATTATTTTGTTTCACCAAATACATTTTTGAAACCACAAAGTGTTTCCTATGGTCAGTAGGTTCAAATTACTCCATTTGCAAAAGATTTTATCCCCAAAATCATTTTGAACAATTTTTATAATTTAAACAAGCATACAAATGTTTCTGCAAAAACAAACATTTTTCCAGAAGCTTTTTACTAAACAAATGGCATGGTTGGCTAGGGATTGTTCCACTGATTCCATTGATATAAAGTTTGCAAATTTTGGACGTGTGGATCAAAAGTTACAAGAGTTTGAAATCTGCATCTAAATCAGATTCAAATTTCTGTTTTAAACAATCTAGTGACACGCGCCATGTTCCTATTCGCAGATACCGTTTCGCCCGGATCACACTCTCTGGTGCGTTGGATCAAGTCAGATCGTGCGGCACAGGATCACTCGTACCCCTTCGGCTAAGGATCTATCGTGACGCTTGGATCATCATCTAACGGCTATCAACGCATTGACCAAGCTCTGGCGGCGCAGCGACGGTGGCTGGCGGCGGCGAGGTCAGATGGTGGCGGCGCTGGTGAAACAGGAAGCGAGGGAGGATGGGAAGGTGCTCACCGTGTTTGCAGTATCGAGGGGAACCTCAACTGGCGATATCTCGTCGAGGGGCGCACGGAGGTGAGGGTAATGGCTCGCCGAAGTTGCTCCTAGCGTCGGGTTCGCTCGGGCGTCGTTGGAGGCGGGGCTACGGTGCACGCTAGGACAAATGGGAGACAGGGTCAGACGCGCAAAGCTATGGCGATGATGTGTGCGTGAAGGAGAGGGCGCGGGGTGGTCGGAAACTACCTGTGGGGCTCGTCGGAGTTGGAGCGGACGGCGGCGTCATTCAGTCGAAGACGAAGTCGTCGTTGCAGAGTACACGCGAGCGAGGGAAAGTCACTGGCAGGTGCAGGAGATGATGACGAGCAAGCTAGTGTGCTCTGGAAGCAGTGGGGCTGGCGGTGGTGGCCGGAATTTGTCAGGGAGTTCGTCGGCGACAGGGCAGTTTGGGCTTGCGATTAGAGCAGCCTGGTGGCTATAAGGAGTTGGCATTTGAGGGGAATGATAGAGGGAGGAGAGGCGCTTATGAGGCGAGGTCGCAGGGCTGATTTAACTGCTGCGTTAATGCGAATTGACGCCGATGAATTCCGCCAGAAATGGTCGAGGAGGGAGGCGCTGTCACCGCGGGTGAGGATGATGAATAGGAGGGGTGGGGTCAGCTGGTTAGCGAGAGAGGAAGTGATGGGGAGGGGACCAATTGTCATTGGCTCTGCGGGTCGTCTGGTGAGTGAGAGAAAAACTCTTCGGGGGAGAGAGGGAAATGGGCCGCTGGGCCTAGTTGGGCTGCTGGGTTGGGTCGAGTCCAATTCTATTTTTTTCCTATTCTGAAACCTTTTTCTTTTTCTATTTCTTTTTCTGTTTTGAAATTCAAACAACAATTCAAACAACAAAACAAACATTCAAACAATTCAAACATTCACCACACTTGTAATGAGTTTTGGTTCTGTTTAACAACATAAACCAAATCCCAAATACAAATAATAATTTTTATTTTAGGATCTATTATTAATTAAATAAATAGACCTTGTTTATTAAATCAAAATAGAATTTGATTTATTAAAATCTCCATTTGAAATTAAATATTTTCAAAACCAAATCAGTAGGTTTTATTTGGAAATATAAGATACTTGGAAAACTTGTTTAAAACAAAATAACATTTTTATTTTAGGGTCCATTAATAATTAAATGAATAGACCTTAATCATTAAATCAAATAGGATTTGTTTTATTAAAATATTTGTTTTGAAATCTAAAATAAATCCAAAAACACTTCAGTAGGTTTTATTTGAGAATATAAAATACTTGGAAAACTTATTTAAAATAAATAAATAAGTTTTAGTGTTTATTTAAATTGGTAAAACCTTTTATTTAAATAAAATTGGATATTAAATCCTTATTATTTTATTTAAATAAACCTTTACTCTTTTAATCAAAGCAAAACATTTTAATTCAAAAGATTGGCCAAGGTTTAATTTGGCTCTATAAAATAATCCTTATTTATAAATCTATCTTTTCTTTTGAAACCAAATCCTTTTATTTAAAAGATCAAAAATAGCAATTTTAAATATTTAATATTTTCTTTAATAATTGTTTATCTTTTCAAATCCCTTTAGGATTTGTTTGATCAAATAGGTTTGAAGGTTCCCATTTGAATTCAAAAAGTTTCTTCTCACCCTAAAAATCAACAAGGTTTTATTTTATTCATTTATTTTTCACATAACAAGATTTGGAAAATCTTGGGATGTGACAGAAAACAAAATATTTCCTACGATGTGAACTATGTACCAAGATCTAACTATTAGATACAAACAACGGGCGGATGTATATCCGTAGAGAAAATAACCTTGAAGACCGACAAAGCTTAACGAGTTCAACTCGTGGTTGATGTAGACGATCTCTTGCCGATCTCAAGATCGAGAGGAAGTCCTAGCGCCGCAAATCAGCAGCGCATCCATGCTCGCACACACGTTCGAGGCACCGAGCAACCTCCGCCTCCTCACTCCAGCGATGCAGCGGAAGCACAACTCTTTCTTGCCGAATAGCCACCGGGAACATGTATCTCGCTAGTCCGAGACCATGGGGATAAATTCTAGAGGGGAGAGAGATCCTTCACGAGGAGGTGTGAGTGAGAAGTGAGGAGAGGGGTGCCGTTTATAGGAGGAGGAGGGAACCCCAAGGGGGTGGCCGGCGCATGGGGTCTGCCCCCTTGCCCTCCCCTCTTCATGTGGGTGGACACTCCACTCACAAAATTCCTTTAAATTCCCTCCACTCAAAATCCCACTCAAACAAGCCATTAAATTTCCACCAAATTTAATGCAAACTCTCATTAAATAAAACTCTTTTATTTTATTCAGAATTTTGTCAATTACTTTAATGACAAACATTCACAAATAACCCCTTGCTAGAATTCTATTTCACATGCATAACCACTTTATGCAATTTCACCCGAAAACCTGTTTCGATATCTAGTGAAATAAATTCCTGCGCTTGTTCATTCTTTCGGCATGAAACTTTTGCTCCAATTGGATGTCGGTGTATCTTAAGTGTGTCACCCTACGGTTCGTGAATAATGCGGACATGATTGAGACCCCTCTCGGATCAATAATCAAAAGCGGGATCTGGAGACCCATACTGACTCCCACACATTCAACGATGACTTTCTTGTGATCGTCGGAACCTTTTACGCTAGTATCTTAATCCCTTTGTTT
Source organism: Avena sativa (assembly GCA_916181665.1). Taxonomy (NCBI): domain Eukaryota; kingdom Viridiplantae; phylum Streptophyta; class Magnoliopsida; order Poales; family Poaceae; genus Avena; species Avena sativa. The sequence goes on along the minus strand of OV702286.1, from coordinate 25,430,816 downwards.
CACGATATATTACATGTCCGAGATTCGATCATCGGTATCTCCATACCTAGTTTGATCTCGTTACCGACATGCACTCTTTTATAGTTCCCGTGAAATAATATTCTAGTGATCAAATCACTTGCTTGCAAGCTAGTCAATGTGATATCACCGAGAGGGCCCAGAGTATATCTATCCGTCATCGGGATGAACAAATTCCACTCTTGATCCATGAGCCTCAACATAACACTTTATTAGTTCCGAATCCATCTTTATAATCACCCTGTTACAGTGTGATGTTTGATGTTATCAAGAAACTCTTCCGGTGTTAGTGATTGACATGATCTCATGGTCTAAGGATTAGGATCACTTCGTAAGTTGTTATAGCAATATAAACCCAATGAATTTGATCGTAATGATATACTTCGGATGAATGTTCATCACACCATTACACTAATGTTGTGATCCCGTTATTAACAACATCCAATGTCCATGATCAGGAAACCTTGATCATCTTGTTAATCAACGAGCTAGTTTATGAGAGAGGCATAACTAGGAACTTTCTGTTTGTTTATTAAACACACATGTATTAATGTTTCCGTATTAATACAATTATAACATGCAAAATAAACATCTATTATATACTTGGAATACACATAATAAACACTTTATTATTGCCTCTCAGGGCATATTCCCTTCAGTCTCCCACTTGCACTAGAGACAATAATCTAGTTACATAGTGATAAATCTAACACCCATTGAGTTCTGGTGTTGATCATGTCTTGCTCTAGGGAGAGTTTTAGTCAACGGATCTGCTACGTTGAGATCCGTATGTACTTTACAAATCTTTATATCTCCATCCTTGACATGCTCGTGGAAGGAGTGAAACCGGCGCTTAATATGCTTGGAATGCTTGTGAGACCTTGGATCTTTGGCATTGGCAATGGCACCATTGTTGTCACAATAGATCACCATTGGGTCCAACGCGTTTGCAACCACTCCTAGTTCGGATATGAACTCCTTCATCCAAACTGCTTCCTGAGCCGCTTCTGAAGCAACAACATATTCGGCCTCCGTTGTTGATCCCGCTACCACAGGTTGTTTGGAGCTCCTCCAACTAACCTCTTCGCCATTCATGAGAAATACGTATCCGGATTGAGACTTAGAGTCATCCAGATCGGTGTCAAAGCTAGCGTCAACGTAACACTTAGCGACGATCTCTTATTCACCTCCGTATACAAGAAACATATCCTTAGTTCTTTGTAACTACTTAAGGATATTCTTGAACTCTATCCAGTGTTCTGAACCTGGATCCGATTGGTACCTACTAGTCAAACTAATAGCATGTGCCACATCCGGTCTTGTACATAGCATGGCGTCCATTATAGAGCCTATGGCTGAAGCATAGGGGACTTTGTCCATTATCTCTCTTTCTTCCGCCGAAGCCGGACGTTGAGTCTTACTCAATGTCTTGCCTTGCAACATAGGTAAGAACCCCTTCTTACTTCCGTCCATTTTAAACTTCTTTAAAATCTTATCAAGGTATGTACTTTGCGATAGCCCTATTAGGCGCCTAGATCTATCTCTATAGATCTTTATGCCTAATATGTATGACGATTCACCTAGGTCCTTCATTGAAAATTTGCTGTTTAGATAACTTTTAACACTGTTTAAAAGATCTATATCATTTCCGATCAATAATATGTCATCCACATATAATATCAGAAATGCCACATTGCTCCCACTCACTTTCTTGTAAATACAAGCTTCTCCATAAGTTTGGACAAATCCAAACTCTTTGATTACCTCATCAAAGCGGAGATTCCAACTTCGTGATGCTTGCTTCAATCCATAGATGGATCGCTGAAGCTTGCACACCTTGTTAGCATCCTTAGGATCGACAAAACCCTTTGGTTCTATCATATACAACTCTTCTTCAATATTACCATTGAGAAACGCGGTTTTGACATCCATCTGCCATATCTCATAATCGAAATATGCAGCAATTGCTAACATAATCCTAACTGACTTTAGCATCGCTACGGGAGAGAAGGTCTCATCGTAGTCAACTCCTTGAATTTGTCGAAACCCCTTTGCGACAAGTCGAGCTTTATAGACGGTCACATTACCATCAGCATCAGTTTTCCTTTTGAAAATCCATTTGTTCTCCACGGCCTTTCGGTCGTGAGGTAATTCCACCAAGTTCCAAACTTGATTTTCATACATGGATTCCATCTCAGATTTCATGGCTTCTAACCATTTGTTGGAATCCAGGCTCATCATCGCTTCTTCATACGTCGCAGGGTCATCATTTTCATCAACCATGAAATTCATGATAGGATTTCCGTACAGCTCGGGAGCTGCACGCGCCCTGCTTGACCTGCGAGGTTCGTTAGTACTCTCTTTCGGAGTTTCATGATCATTATCATTAGTTCCCTCTTCAACAGGTAGAGCCAACTCCGGAACAACTTCCGGCGCTACGCTACTCGCCATACTTTGAAGAGAAGGTTCAATAACCTCTTCGAGTTCTACCTTTCGACTACTCACACCTTTTGCGAGAAACTCTTTCTTTAGAAAGGATCCATTCTTGGCAACAAAAACCTTGCCCTCGGATCTGTGATAGAAGGAATACCCAATAGTTTTGTTAGGGTCTCCTATGAAGACGCATTTTTCTGCTTTGGGTTCGAGTTTATCCGGTTGAAGTTTCTTCACATAAACATCGCATCCCCAAACTTTAAGAAATGACAGCTTAGGTTTGTTTCCAAACCACAATTCATACGGTGTCTTTTCAACGGATTTAGATGGTGCCCGATTTAAAGTGAATGCAGCAGTTTCTAGTGCATAGCCCCAAAATGACAACGGCAAGTCCGTCAGAGACATCATAGATCGAACCATATCTAATAAAGTACGATTACGATGTTCCGACACACCATTTCGCTGTGGTGTTCCGGCAGGCGTGAGTTGTGAAACAATTCCACACTCTTTCATGTGAGTGCTAAACTCGTAACTTAGATACTCACCTCCACGGTCGGACCGTAGAAATTTGATCTTTCTATTACGATGATTTTCCACTTCATTCTGAAATTCCTTGAACTTTTCAAAGGTTTCAGACTTGTGTTTCATCAAGTAGATATAACCATACCTACTCAAATCATCCGTGAAATTAACAAAATAACGATATCCACCTCGCGCCGACACACTCATTGGACCACATACATCAGAATGTATGATTGCCAATAAATCTGTCACCCGTTCCATTGAACCGGAAAACGGCGTTCTAGTCATCTTGTCCATAAGGCATGGCTCACATGTATCAAATGATTCAAAATCAAGTGATTCCAAAAGTCCATCTGAATGGAGCTTCTTCATGCGTTTAACGCCAATATGACCTAGACGGCAGTGCCACATATATGCGGATATATCATCATTTAGTTTAATCCTTTTAGCATCAACATTATGAATATGTTAACATTATCATCGAGATCTAATAGAAATAAACCATTCATCATCGGTGCATGAGCATAAAAGATTTCATTCATATAAATGGAACAACCATTGTTCTCGGATTTAAATGAATAACCAATTCGCATTAAACACGATCCAGATACAATGTTCATGCTCAGTGCAGGCACCAGATAATAATTATTCAAGTTTATAACTAATCCCGACGGCAAGTGGAGAGGCAGCGTTCCGACGGCGATCACATCAACGCTTGATCCATTGCCGACACGCATCTTGACCTCACCCCTTGCTAGCGGTCGCTTGTTACGCAGCCCCTAATTCGAGTTACAAATATTAGCAACTGAACCGGTATCAAATACCCAGGTGCTACTGCGAGCACTAGTCAATTACACATCAATAACATGTATATCATATATACCTTTGTTTGCCTTGCCGGCCTTCTTGTCTGCCAAATACTTGGGGCAGTTGCGCTTCCAGTGGCCAGTCCCCTTACAATAGTAGCACTCGGTATCAGACTTAGGTCCAACTCGGGGTTTCTTTTCAGGCACGGCAACAGGCTTGCCGCCCTTACTACCCTCCCATTTTCCCTTCTTGTCTTTCTTGAAACCAGTGTTCCTATTGATCATCAACACTTGATGTTCCTTTTTGATCTCCACTTCTGAAGTTTTAAGCATTGACAGAAGCTCGGGGAGAGACTTCTTCATGCCTTGCATATTATAGTTCATCACAAAGCTCTTATAGCTAGGTGGCAGAGACTGCAGAACACGATGGATGCCTAAGTCAATGGGAATCGTTATTCCCAAGGACACAAGCTTATCAGCGTAACCCGACATCTTGAGTACATGCTCAATAACGGAGCTGTGCTCTTCCATCATGCAGCTAAAGAACTTGTCTGAAGCGTTGTAGCTCTCTAGAGCAGCATGTGTGTCGAAAATCATTTTCAACTCACCCATTGTATTAAATGCATTGCCGTTTTCGAAATGCTTTCGAAGTTCCGGCTCTAGCCCATACAATATGCCGCAATGAACTAAGTTGTGGTCCTCCTGACGAGTCTGATAGACATTGTTCTCCTCGTCAGGGGCATCCTCTAAAGGTGGGGGGCCTAGTGGCGCTTCTAGCACATATTGCTTTTGTGCAGCAGAGAGGAGAATCCTCAAATTCATGGCCCATTCGGTAAAGTTGCTACCGTTTGTTGCTAGTTTCTCTTTCTCCATGAACACATTGAAATTAAAAGCAGGTGGTGCCATCTACAACAGAATTTGTAAAGTTTAGACTAAGTGTATGATAGATTGAGTTCAACTAATCCATATTACGAATGAACTCCCACTCAAAAAACGACATCCCTCGTGCCTTTTTGGTGATTACATGAACCAAATCCACTATACCAAGTCCGATCATCACGTGAGTCGGTATAGCTTCAAAGGCGAGCATCAAATGGGCATCATATCAACTATATGACTCATGCTTAACCTTTCGGTCCGTGTTCCGAGGCCATGTCTATACATGCTAGGCTCGCCAAGTTAGAACCTTAGTATTCGAGTGTGTAACTGTTTTACACCCGAAATATGATCGTGGATCCAAGAACACATTGGAGCGACGAAACATAATCGGTGCATACTAAAGGAAGAGCACATTCTTATCTTGATATTTAAATGAGGGACCATCTTATTATGCTAACAAAGCGCTAAACAAGCAATATAAGATGCTATCAAACATCACATGTTTACTAGTGAAATGTTATGGTTCCCGCAGATGATCTCTATCATGTGCATCGTGGTATGATCACTATCATACCTATATGTGTAAATCCAAGGTCTATGGAGTTTACACGCTATGTGTGTTGTAAGAGTATCATCTCAAACTTCTACTTACAACACTACCATATCATAACACTAGCCCAGCAACAATCTAAACTAGATGCCTCTAATTTATCCATTGCAAGTTTTACGTGGCTTAGGGCTTTCGAGATAGAACCGTTCTTACCTACAAACATGAACCACAACGAGGATAACCAAATTGTTGACAACTCGTTTGCAAAATAGATATTGACTATAGTAGGAGAGACAGACACCCGCTAGCCACTTATGCAAACTAGTTGCATGTCAAGCGTGGAACAGGTCTCATGTGCGAGGACATGTAAAGTTTGTCCGGGCCGCTTCATACCACTATGCCACCAATATCCAAAATTACAACAAAGGAGCAACAACATGATCATCATCGCCCACATACTCATATGTGTACTACCCGTGTAAGGCATCTATGCATAGATCCGGCTCTGATACCACTGTAGGGTTCGCAGCATAGAAAACAAAAGTTTTCCTACAATGTGAACTATGTACCAAGATCTATCTATTAGATACAAACAACGGGCGGATGTATATCCATAGAGAACTTACCCTTGAAGACCGACAAAGCTTAACGAGTTCAACTCGTGGTTGATGTAGACGATCTCTTGCCGATCTCAAGATCGAGAGGAAGTCCTAGCGCCGCAAATCAGCAGCGCATCCGTGCTCGCACACACGTTCGAGGCACCGAGCAACCTCCACCTCCTCGCTCCAGCGATGCAGCGGAAGCACAACTCTTTTTGCCGAATAGCCACCAGGAACATGTATCTCGCTAGTCCGAGACCATGGGGGATAAATTCTAGAGGGGGAGAGAGATCCTTCACGAGGAGGTGTGAGTGAGAAGTGAGGAGAGGGGTGCCTTTTATAGGAGGAGGGGGGAACCCCAAGGGGGTGGCCGGCGCATGGGGGCTGCCCCCTTGCCCTCCCCTCTTCATGTGGGTGGACACTCCACTCACAAAATTCCTTTAAATTCCCTCCACTCAAAATCCACTCAAACATGCCATTAAATTTCCACCAAATTTAATGCAAACTCTCATTAAATAAAACTCTTTTATTTTATTCAGAATTTTGTCAATTACTTTAATAACAAACATTCACAAATAACCCCTTGCTAGAATTCTATTTCACATGCATAACCACTTTATGCAATTTCACCCGAAAACCTGTTTCGGTATCTAGTGAAATAAATTCCTACGCTTGTTCATTATTTCGGCATGAAACTTTTGCTCCAATTGGATGTCGGTGTCTCTTAAGTGTGTCACCCTACGGTTCGTGAATAATGCGGACATGATCGAGACCCCTCTCGGATCAATAATCAGAAGCGGGATCTGGAGACCCATACTGACTCCCACACATTCAACGATGACTTTCTTGTGATCGTCGGAACCTTTTATGCTAGTATCTTAATCCCTTTGTTTCATGATATATTACATGTCCGAGATTCGATCATCGGTATCCCCATACCTAGTTTGATCTCGTTACCGACATGCACTCTTTTCTCGTTCCCGTGATATAACATTCTAGTGATCAAATCACTTGCTTGCAAGCTAATCAATGTGATATCACCGAGAGGGCCCAGAGTATATCTATCCGTCATCGGGATGAACAAATTCCACTCTCGATCCATGAGCCTCAACATAACACTTTATTAGTTCCGAATCCATGTTTATAATCACCCTGTTACGGTGTGACGTTTGATGTTATCAAGAAACTCTTCCGGTGTTAGTGATTGACATGATCTCATGGTCTAAGGATTAGGATCACTTCGTAAGTTGTTATAGCAATATAAACTCAATGACTTTGATTGTAATGCTATACTTCGGATGAATGTTCATCACACTATTACACTAATGTTTTGATCTCGTTATTAACATCCAATGTCCATGATCAGGAAACCTTGATCATCTTGTTAATCAACGAGCTAGTTTATGAGAGAGGCATAACTAGGAACTTTCTGTTTGTTTATTAAACACACATGTATTAATGTTTCCGTATTAATACAATTATAGCATGCAAAATAAACATCTATCATATACTTGGAATACACATAATAAACACTTTATTATTGCCTCTCAGGGTATATTCCCTTCATAGCATACCAATTTTTAAGAAAGGACAACTTGGGTCTTATCCCAAACCATAACTTTATATGGCGTCATTTCAACGGATTATGATGGAGCTCTTTTCAGTGGAAAAACGGTAGTCTCTAAAGCTTTTAATCTTTAAAATATAATGGCAGTTTTATAAATGACACCTTTGATCTCACCATGTCAAACAAGGTTTCATTACATATCTCAAACTCTCCATACTCTTATGATGTTTCGGGAAATGCAAATCCACGGAATGATTCCTTAAATCTTAGGTGTTATGCTAAACTTGTAACTCAAATATATTCCTTGATGATCTTATCATAAACTATTTATATTCTTATTACAATGATTTTGCACTTCATCTTGAAAGTCTTTGAACTTTTCAAATGTTTCACACTTCATCCTCATTTAGTAAATATTCATATATTCACTCAGATTTTTGGAGAAAGCATATGAAGTTTAAATCCATCGCTCTTGACTACACATAATGGGCTTTATACATCTATATGTACAATTTCCACATGGAGTTTCTTCATGTTTTCTTTCCAATATAATTTAAACGGCGATTTCACTTCCTAAGTGATCTTTCAATCAATTGTCTTTCGACATTTTTAGCACTTCTTTTATGGATGTGATTTATCCAATGAGATTTGTAAATCATCCATCTTTTATAGATTACGGCAATTAATTGAACAACCCTTTTGTTCTCATAATACCTAACAAATCTTGAAGGCAAGCTTTGATGTTAACGAGAAAACACATCAACACTTTATTTGTTCTCGATGAACATCATCACATATTCTCTTGCTAGTTACTTAGGCCATTGTAGTTCATGAATTATGTTGTTTAGTATGACGATTCACACCAACAAATTCAGTATCAAATACTTAAGAACCACATTGTTTAATAATCAAAGAATATAGCCATAACATGTATATCTTCTATATACTTAAGCTGAACAATTCTAGTCTTTTCTCTGCCATATATTTATGAGATTCTCTTTCAGTATTTCCTTTTCTGTTTGAAAGAAACTATCAACATCAATAGTGGAGTCACACACCTGACACATAGTCCAAAGCGTGTATAATTAAATACCAATGTCTTTGGACTGGCACTTTGAAGCAAATCACCATCATCAAATGTTTGGTGTTCTTTCAAATTCGAATCTTTAGTAATCTTTTAGTGCAGTAAACATTTTACTTACATTAAATATTCATCCTTATCACGGAACTATTCATGATCAGGCTACTTTAGCTTATAACGGTGAATTATGAGTATAATTTTGCTCTCCAAAACCTTTTGGAGGATTAAGATGACCAGCGTCTCCAACCTTTTGCAAATTCTCATCAAATATGAGAACATGACTTTTGCCATATTATACTCTATCATGTTGCAACCAAAACTTTGTTTCAGATATCACAATATCTTCCACACATCATGGTTTCTGAAACAACTCTTTCAGATCCTAGATAAAATTGATATTAAAACAATCTTTTGAATAGCAAGAATCATGGAGACAAACATGATACTTATATACTAACATTGGAATTGTCACTCTTGATTTAATACCAATTATTAAACTTCACGAAGTAACCGGAACTTACTAAAAGTTTGCAATAGGACTTTTAAACTTTAGATTAATACTTCAAAACAATACGATACCAGTTCGTAAAGTAACTAACCAGAATTCTATAGTTCTATTATCTCAATTATAACTAAGCGCAAGGTGGTAAACGAATGCCAATGACTACAACAACTATGCAAATTCACTTTGATTTAAATTATGATAAATAGTGTTCAACTTTTAATCATATTGATGTTGAACTCCCACTCAAAACAATATCCCTCACATTATTTTAGTGATAACACAAACCAAATTCACTACACCAAGTACGATCATCACGTGACATGATATAGTTTCAAAGGTGAACAATCATCATGTTCATCATATCATCTATATGACTCATGTTTTACCTTTCGGTATTTCGTGTTCCGAGACCATGTCTGTACATGCTAGGATCGTCAAGATCAAACCTTAGCTTCCGCATGAGCTGTAACATCCCTAAATTCATATTCAAAAAAAACTCATTCATATCATACTTGCATCCATCATCATTTAGGGTTTTCTCAAATCATTTCAGAAAACAGAAACATATGGTACCATGATTTTATGTGGACAGACTTATTTTAAATGGCCAACACCACTTGTAAGTTTGATTGTTGTGAACCAGGAAGGTTGCCTTCTATGAGCATAGGATTTAAGTGTAGATTTAAAACCAAGTTTTTCAAATGGGAAATGGGTTCCAAAAACCATCTTTCAAATTTCAAACCAAGTGCCTAGCCTCTGATATTTTTGATCTCCAAGCTTGACCAATCCTTTACAAAGCAACCCCATGGTTTATGACCATTTTTGAGACTACTGCTCACTACAAAAATCCTAGGAAAATTTGAATTCAAATTGAACTTGATTTCATTTGAAAATCTACCCAGAAAATCAAAATAGAAAAGGAAACGAAATAAACAAAAGGAAAGGGCCGCGCGCCAGGTTTCTGGCCCAGCAACGAATCGAGCCCAACTAGCCCACCCGGGGAATTTCTTTTTCTCTCTCACGCGCGAGCGCACGCACTCAGTCGCTGACAGCCAGACCCCACCTCCACCTCGCGCACTTCAATGACGAGCGGGCCTCCTCCACGTCAGCGTTGTCTTCCCCCCTGATTCCGCGCACGACTCCGCCGCTGGCCGTTGCAGCGCTGATCTCGCGAGCATAATTAGCATTGATGCGACGAGCGTTTCCTGTCGAGTCTCCGGCTATAAGATCCCCATTTCCTCGCGACCATTTCCCCCCAGACAATTTTGCATTCGCGCCACCAGGCCGCCCACGACTCGCACGACTCCGCCGCTGTTCCGACGACTGCGCCGGCAAATTCCGGTGAGCCTCGTGTTCCCCTCTGTCTCTCATTCATGCTATCTTGTTCAGTGAGTCTCTGCGCATCTTCTGACACACTCCGTTTACCTTCGCATGACCCGTAGCTCCAGCAACGTCGACGACTGGCCGCCACCGTCTTCTGTACGAACTCCGGCGACCTCCCTCCGTAAGTAGACACCGCCCCTTGCTCTCTGACTGATACGCCTAGAATCCTCATCGACATGCGCATCTAACGGTGCTCCTATTTTGGCTTAGCACGACGAGGAACCTCGCCAACGTCAACCACTGACCGTGCCGACGCCTGTCTCTACTCCGACGAGCAATCATCGCCGTGTCAGCGCGCCCCTCCGCAAACCAGTACCACGTCGAGCTTCAGCACGCCTTTGCAGATCTGGTAAGCACCTTCTTGCTTCCTGGGGCGATCTAGAACGCCGGCACCGCCGTAGTCAGACGTGCCGCCGCCAGTCAACGCCGCTAGCGCCGCCCGAGTATGGTTAGGTTGATTAGGAATGTTGGATCTAGATCCTGTGGCGTAGATTAGAAGGAGGACGAAGAGGTACGCGCGCGTCTGAGCCGCCAGATCTCACTTAGATCGTGCGGTCCGCATGACCCGATCCAACCGAAGCGGTACGCGCCAATAGGGACGCGACGCGTGGCAAGTGTTAGAACTAAAAACAGATTTAAAACCAGAAATTGATCCAAATTTCAAATGCTTAAAAGTTTTGAATTCCACGTTGGAATTTTGCAAACCTTATACCGTTGGATTCAGGGAATCAAGACCTTTCTGATTATGCAAAGTGTTTAACAAATAGTAACCATTAAAATGACTTTGTTTGTAGAAATATGTTTAAGGCTAATTTGAGAATATATTTGTTTAGTAATTTGTTTTGGTGCCAAATAAGTTTGTTTTGGCAAAACTTGTGTCTTGTTATGTTTCAGTATCATGCACTTGCTTGGTAGAGTTTTCAAAAAACACCACTTAGTAAATTCTTGCATGCATGCATTCATATTATTTTTGATTGAATATAAAATTGTGTGTAATTGTATGCTACAAACTTTGTGTGGATTTTGCTAGTGATTGTGACTGTGAAGAGTGCTGCTCTCCCCATTACCAAGGCAAGTGGTATTTTCATGAATATTTCTATCCTATGTTTTGTACTAGCATTAGATATTTTGCTAAGTCTTGCATTCTACTCGTTGCCAAATAAAAGGTTGGGAAATCCTAAGTAGTTTAGAATGATAGAATTGCTAGGGAATTTTCCTAAGTTAAGATATCATGCCATGCTTAGCCTAGCTATTAGCAAACAAGGGTTGGTGGAAATCTATACTTACTATGATGAAAATTTTCTAAGTCATGAGGCTTAGGCTTTCCTAATAAAACAACTAAGTCCAATGAACCTCCTGGGTGGATTGGAAAGATTGGGTTATGTTGAGTGGTTACACAAGGCCATGGATTTGGCTTGTGTATCACACTTGTGGAATGCCACCCAGGCACAAAGGGATTTGGAGGACAAGTGTTGAGAAAGCTTACAGTGCAACCACTTGGAAATATGGGCTCTGCCTTGATCACATAGGTTGCTAGCAGTTAGTCACTTGGACAGTTGGTGGTAGTGGGAATGATAGGTTGGAGCGCGTCCATTTGACTAAGGAAAGGCTTCTGAAAGGTCCTGTCTTGGGAAACCAAGTCTGGTGGGGAAAGTGCACAACCTCTGCAGATGGAAAAACCTAAGTACTTAGCCAAGTCCATGGCAATGGACAACTTGAGCATCAAGACATGGAAGCTACAAGAATCTCATCACTCCAACTTCTAAGTAAAACTTGTGGGTGAACAAGGGTGAAGGACCCCAATGTCTATTGGTGGTTTCTTGGGAAAAGATTTGTCAAAGAAAACTTAGCGATTTCAACTAATAGGAAAAACCTATTTTGAGCAAAGCAAGCCCAGCTACACTTAGCCAAAATGCATATAGTAATATAGTCCACTTAAAATAAACTAAGATATCACTTGCCAATACTATTCCAAAGTATTGACCCTCTGTGGCTGTAACTTGTGATGTTGCAGGTTACTCCGATGATGAGTAGGAGTCATGAGTCTACACTCAACATGCTTGCCTGTGGCACATGAAGATGAAGACTTATGTTTATTTACTTATTCCATAAACTCTTGTATTAGGCCTTTGGCCCTGATTTGTAAAAGACTATGTTTTATCTTTGGAATGAATGTAATAAACGACCTTTGTATCTGTGTACTTCATCTTAAACTGTGGATGCTAGCATTGATCCAGGGACTAGCATTGCAATCACAGGGATCCTTATCCTTTATAAAGGAGGGGTCTAACAGATGGTATTAGAGCATTGTGTTGCCTGTAGGACTATGACCCTAGGATTGGAAACCACTAAGGAAAATTTTTAACTACTTCTACACTTGTCTATTCTTCTTGTAAACTTTTCTAATCTTCTCATTCTCATCTCTATTTGTAGATGAACTCCATCAACGAAGCCGTGAAGAAAGGACCACTCATGACCATGACCTTGGAGTGTGAAACTGAGTTTCCCAAAATTCTCAAGGACCTCATGGTGGCAATGGAAGCACATGGTGCAGCTGTGTACAAGGGCTTTCCAGTGATGGATGAAGGAGTGGAGTATTGGTGGGTGCAACTTCACTTGTACAAAAACAAGGAAGACACCCACAAAGAAAGAGGCTTCTGCATGTACACCAACACTGTGATGCACACCACATTCTTTGAGTCATCCAGAGAAGCAGCTTGGAGGACTATCAAAGAACTAAGTGCTAGAGTCAAGTGCAGAATGCTCAACCTCCAAAAAGACTTAGAGAAAGAGAAGGAACTTACCCAAGAGTTGGAAGCCACCAACCAAGAATTAAGGGGAGATATTGTAGACTTAGTGATGGAATCATGTGAACAAGATAGGTGGATTGCCTCTAGGAACATTGTGTTGGCCACCAGATCCAGTGAGATAGGATTGTGAGCACACCTCGTTAGTTGGACCACCACCTATCACCTTATTTTCCAAAATGATACCTTAAATAAGTGTGGACCTTGATTGATGTAATGGATTTATGTATGCATGACTTGTGTGATTTTTGTGTTCCATGGATATGTATGAAATGTTTTATCTTAAACTGTGCTGTTCTAACTTTTCAATCTTATAAATAGATGCCTATTACCATCAGCACTGTTGAGGAGTTCCAGGGTACCCGTTTCGGTCCTCGTATCGTTGAGCTTACCACTTTGCTCAATCTTCCTCTTCCTACCATTATGGTGCACCCACTCACCAAGTTCGAGAGGAAGGACCTCTGGGGCTTCAAGGTGAACCAGCCAGGACGCCAGACGGAGCCTACTACGGAGGCCATCGTCTTCAAGCTGATGCACGACGACAGGGAGAGAGGCATGGAGGTAGTCATGCAGGACCTGATAGGACGTCTGTTAGGCCGTCACTCCCGACAGGTTAGAGGCACTCACTTCCACGCCTTCGGAAGGCGTGATGATGACGGAGTGTCCATCGACTTTGAGGACGACTCGAGGGCCGCAGCGGAGCCGATACGCCTCTATCTCCAGGACTTAGAGTCCCTTATTAGGCACGTGGACACGGACAGGACCAACGTCATGCTCAGCAATGACGAGCTCCAGGTGCAGCTTCGCGAGAAGGACAAGCTTTTCGCTTAGCAGGACGAGCTAGTCAAGGAAATGGAGACGAAGTTCGAGGCCCAGGACCGCAAGTTCAAGAGTCAGGAGAAACGCGTCTAGGATAGGAACAAGAGGATCCGGGACATGACCGAGGAACTGAAGTCCAAGGATTTCGAGCTTGAGCAGCAGCAGATGGTTATTGAGAGGCTTCGCTCCCAGAAGAGGGCTCTCAAGACCAAGATCGATTCCTTGACCACTACCATAGAGGAGAACAAGACCGCGATGGAGAACGCAGGTCTTACCTTCGTCGAGGAGGAGATTGATGCTGATGAGTAGACTTGCCTACTCGTTTACCTTTCATATTCGTACTTGTTATTTGTGAACTTATTATTGGACCATCTGACATGTGGATGGCTTGTCACTTGTGTGTTTTACTTTGAGACTTCTTTATCTTGTTGTTGAGTTTTATCCTTGTGTTGCATGCTATGTGTTTGCTATATGTGATGTATTGTGCATGAATCATGTATGGGTATCTCATTCTTATCTCTATTTGAAACAAAACCACAGATGCCTCCCCGTCGCGCAAACCCCAACCCCAACATCACCCCGAAAATGCAACAAATGATGAATGCACAAACGCAGCTTATGCAAATGATGACGACATTCATCCAAAACCAGAATAACAACAACAACAACCCCAACAACAACAACAACCCCAACAACAACAACAACAACAACCCTCCGGGTTTTGATATGCTCACCAGATTTCTGCGTTTGAGGCCAGCTAAGTTTTCAGGGACAACTGATCCCATGGTAGCCAATGATTGGCTACGGTCTGTGAACAAAGATTTAGTGACCGTGGGCTGCACGGATGCTGAAAAAGTCAGATTCGCAGCGCATCTGTTGGAAGGGCCAGCCGCCACTTGGTGGGACAACTTCCAGATCACCACTCCTATTGATGAGGTGACTTGGGCTATCTTTGAAGATGGCTTTCACACTGCTCACATCTCATCAAGAATGATGAGCCTGAAAAAGAAGGAGTTTCACAACCTGAAGCAGCACCACCGCAGCGTGGCTGAATATATAGAAGAGTTCAACAATCTGGCGTGCTATGCACCGGATGAGGTTGACACTGATGCCAAAAGAAAGGAAAAGTTTCTGGAAGGCTTGAATGATGAGCTGAATCTGCAGCTGTCTGTGGCATATGTTCCAACTTATCAGTCTCTGTGTGACAAGGCTGCTATTTTGGAGAGTAAAATGAAGCAAGTCGAGAGTAGGAAGAGGAAACACTCCGACAAGCACAACTCGGGGTCGTCTCACAAACGATCTCACTATGATGACAGTGGCAGCTCAGGATCCCACAAGCATGGGAAATTCAACAAACACCACAACCGTCATGACAACAAGCATCACCGCAGTCATGACAATGATAAGTACAAGAATCACAAGAGTGGACATAAGAGCCACCATAGTGGAAGTGGAAGTGGAAACCAGCCTAAAAAGGACATCAGTCAGGTTGAGTGCTTCAAATGCAAGAAGCTAGGGCATTACGCTAACAAGTGTCCTGAGAAGAAAGTTGAAGGACCTAACAAGCCAAATCCTTTTCAGAAAGGACAGGTTAACCACATCAATGTGGAGGAGGTCTATGAAGAGCCTGATGCTGTTGCTGGTAAGTTCAGACTCAATTCAATTCCAGCATTTGTACTCTTTGATACCGGTGCATCTCATTCATTCATATCAAAAGCATTTGTTGATAGAAATGGGTTTGCATCTGAAAACATTGGGTGTCCAATAAAAGTTAGTTCTCCGGGTGGAGATATGATAGTAAGTCTTGGATGCCGGGATCTAGTCATAGAGTTTGGAAAGCATAAGTTTCCAGTGAACCTGATAATCCTGAATTCCCAAGGATTGGATGTGATTTTGGGAATGGATTGGATGGCTAAGTATGAGGGAGTACTAGATTGTGCTAATCGTACTGTTGCACTCACAACCCCAGAAGGAAAAAGAATAAAATTCAGGTCAAACTTTGAATCCAAAGGAAGTAAGCTGAATTCTCTTAAGGGGGTTAGCATGGACACTGTGCCAATTGTGTGTGAGTATCCGGATGTGTTTCCGGAAGAGTTACCGGGAATGCCTCCAGATAGAGATGTGGAGTTTATAATAGATTTGGTACCAGGTTCTGGACCAAGAGCAAAGAGACCTTATAAAATGTCAGTTGACGAATTAACGGAACTCAAGAAACAACTTGGAGAACAATTGCAGAAAGGATTCATCCAGCCAAGTTCTTCATCTTGGGGAGCTCCAGTTTTATTCGTGGAAAAGAAGGATAGAACACAAAGATTATGCATTGACTACCGTTCTCTCAACGAGGTAACAATCAAGAACAAATATCCTTTACCAAGAATCAACGACTTGTTTGATCAGCTAGAAGGAGCATGTGTGTTCTCGAAGATTGATCTCCGGTCGGGTTATTTTCAACTCAAGATAAGAGAGCAAGACATACCTAAAACAGCATTCACCATAAGGTATGGATTGTATGAGTACACTGTGATGCCTTTTGGTTTAACCAACGCTCCAGCATACTTCATGAATATGATGAACAAGGTGTTCATGGAATTTCTCGACAAGTTTGTTGTTGTTTTCATCGATGACATCTTGGTCTACTCCAAGAGCAAGGAAGAACATGAAAGACACCTACGCTTGATACTTGAGAAACTGAGGGAACATAAGCTTTATGCCAAATTCAGCAAGTGTGAGTTTCGGTTAGAAGAAGTTGGTTTTCTTGGCCATGTTATGACAAAGGATGGTGTAGCAGTTGATCCTGCTAAAGTTTCAGCTGTGACAGAATGGGAATCTCCCAAGAATGTGAAAGAAGTTCGCAGTTTCCTTGGCCTAGCAGGTTACTACAGAAGGTTTATTGAAAATTTCTCAAAGGTTGCTAAGCCAATGACAGAATTGTTAAAGAAAGATAAAAAGTTTGTTTGGTCTGAAGGTTGTGAACTCAGCTTTCAAGAATTGAAGAAGAGACTTGTGTCAGCACCAGTTCTATGCCTACCAGATTTGGAAAAGGATTTCCAAGTGTATTGTGATGCTTCGCATCAAGGATTAGGTGCCTTACTTATGCAAGGCGGAAAAGTTGTGGCTTATGCCTCGAGACAACTCAAAACTCATGAGGTAAACTATCCTACTCATGATTTAGAGTTAGCCGCTGTTGTCCATGCACTCAAAACATGGAGACACTACCTTTTGGGAAAGCGTTGTGAAGTATTCACCGATCATAAGAGTTTGAAGTATATCTTCACCCAGAAGGAAATCAATATGAGACAAAGGAGATGGCTAGAACTTATCAAAGATTACGACTTAAGTTTGCAATACCACCCCGGTAAAGCAAATGTGGTAGCAGATGCTCTAAGTCGTAAGGCGTTTGTGAATGGCCTTACCAAAGGTGAATTGCCAGATGACTTGTGTAAGCAATTCAAAGAACTCAGATTGGAGATTGTGCCAGAAGGACATCTCATGTATTTGGATGTTCAACCCACTCTGTTGGATAAGATTAAAGAAGCCCAAAAGACGGATAAAGAAATCGAAGAGGTTAAGGAAAGGATTAGCCAAGGGAAAGCTAAAAGTTTCCATATTGACGAACAAGGTACTTTATGGCACGGGAAACGTATTTGTGTTCCACAAGACCCGGAGTTGCGGAAACTGATTTTACAAGAAGCCCACAACTCTCTGTATTCTATTCACCCAGGAAACACCAAGATGTACATGGATATGAAAGAAAGATTTTGGTGGAATAATCTAAAGAGAGATATCGCCGAACACATTGCTTTGTGTGATGTGTGTAGTAGAGTGAAAGCGGAGCATCAGAAACCAGCAGGTTTGCTTCAACCACTGCCTATTCCTGAATGGAAGTGGGAAAATATCGGTATGGATTTCATAACCGGATTACCAAGGACCAGGTCAGGGTATGATTCTATATGGGTAGTAGTGGATCGCTTAACTAAAGTAGCTCATTTTATACCCGTGAAGACAAGTTATACAAGTGCTAAGTTAGCCAAAATCTACATGAGCAGAATTGTATGTCTTCATGGTGTGCCTAAGAGTATTGTGTCTGAAAGAGGAACCCAGTTCACTTCACATTTTTGGAGATAGCTTCATGAATCATTGGGAACAAGGTTGGAATTCAGCACTGCTTTTCATCCTCAAACTGATGGACAAACAGAAAGGACTAATCAAATTCTTGAAGACATGTTGAGAGCATGTGCCCTAGACTATGGAGCAAGTTGGGATGAAAGTTTGCCTTACGCAGAGTTCTCTTACAATAACAGTTATCAATCTAGTATTGATGGCACCATTTGAGTTTCTCTACGGAAGGAAGTGTACCACCCCATTGCTATGGAATGGTGTGGGAGAAAGAAGTTTATTTGGACCTGACCTTATCAAAGACGCCGAAGAGAAAGTCAAATTGGTTAAGGACAGATTGAAGATAGCACAGTCCCGACAGAAAAGCTACGCGGATTCAAAGCGTAGAGAACTCACCTACGAAGTTGGAGATAGAGCTTATCTTAGAGTATCACCACTTCGTGGAGTGAAAAGATTTGGAGTCAAAGGAAAGTTGGCACCAAGATATGTTGGGCCATTCAAGATTCTAAGTCGTAAGGGAGAAGTTGCATATGAAGTCGAATTGCCAGAGTCTCTGTCAGCTGTCCATAATGTGTTTCATGTGAGTCAGCTCAAGAAATGTCACCCAGAAATGGAAGAATCTTCTCTGAAGGATACCATACCCTTGGAAAAAGTCCAATTAGAAAGTGACCTCACCTATGAAGAAAAGCCTGTCAAGATTCTTGAGACCGCAGAAAGAGTCACCAGGACAAAAACTATCATGTTTTGCAAAGTGCAATGGAACCATCATTCCGAAGAGGAAGCAACATGGGAAAGAGAAGATGATCTTCGGAAAGACCACCCTCACCTATTTGCTAGCCAATCCGAATCTCGAGGGCGAGATTCATCTTAAGGGGGTTAGATTTGTAACATCCCTAAATTCATATTCCAAAAAAAAACTCATTCATATCATCCTTGCATCCATCATCATTTAGGGTTTTCTCAAATCATTTCAGAAAACAAAAACATATGGTACCATGATTTTATGTGGACAGACTTATTTTAAATGGCCAACACCACTTGTAAGTTTGATTGTTGTGAACCAGGAAGGTTGCCTTCTATGAGCATAGGATTTAAGTGTAGATTTAAAACCAAGTTTTTCAAATGGGAAATGGGTTCCAAAAACCATCTTTCAAATTTCAAACCAAGTGCCTAGCCTCTGATATTTTTGATCTCCAAGCTTGACCAATCCTTTACAAAGCAACCCCATGGTTTATGACCATTTTTGAGACTACTGCTCACTGCAAAAATCCCAGGAAAATTTGAATTCAAATTGAACTTGATTTCATTTGAAAATCTACCCAGAAAATCAAAATAGAAAAGGAAAAGAAATAAACAAAAGGAAAGGGCCGCGCGCCAGGTTTCTGGCCCAGCAACGAATCGAGCCCAACTAGCCCACCCGGGGAATTTCTTTTTCTCTCTCACGCGCGAGCACACGTACTCGGTCGCTGACAGCCAGACCCCACCTCCACCTCGCGCACTTCACTGACGAGCGGGCCTCCTCCACGTCAGCGTCGTCTTCCCCCCTGATTCCGCGCACGACTCCGCCGCTGGCCGTTGCAGCGCTGATCTCGCGAGCGTAATTAGCATTGATGCGACGAGCGTTTCCTGTCGAGTCTCCGTCTATAAGATCCCCATTTCCTCGCGACCATTTCCCCCCAGACAATTTTGCATTCACGCCACCAGGCCGCCCACGACTCGCACGACTCCGCCGCTGTTCCGACGACTGCGTCAGCAAATTCCGGTGAGCCTCGTGTTCCCCTCTGTCTCTCATTCATGCTATCTTGTTCAGTGAGTCTCTGCGCATCTTCTGACACACTCCGTTTACCTTCGCATGACCCGTAGCTCCAGCAACGTCGACAACTGGCCGCCACCGTCTTCTGTACGAACTCCGGCGACCTCCCTCCGTAAGTAGACACCGCCCCTTGCTCTCTGACTGATACGCCTAGAATCCTCATCGACATGCGCATCTAACGGTGCTCCTATTTTGGCTTAGCACGACGAGGAACCTCGCCAACGTCAACCACTGACCGTGTCGACGCCTGTCTCTACTCCGACGAGCAATCATCGCCGTGTCAGCGCGCCCCTCCGCAAACCAGTACCACGTCGAGCTTCAGCACGCCTTTGCGGATCTGGTAAGCACCTTCTTGCTTCCTGGGGCGATCTAGAAAACCGGCACCGCCGTAGTCAGACGCGCCGCCGCCAGTCAACGCCGCTAGCGCCGCCCGAATATGGTTAGGTTGATTAGGAACGTTGGATCTAGATCCTGTGGCGTAGATTAGAAGGAGGACGAAGAGGTACGCGCGCGTCTGAGCCGCCAGATCTCACTTAGATCGTGCGGTCCGCATGACCCGATCCAACCGAAGCGGTACGCGCCAATAGGGACGCGACGCGTGGCAAGTGTTAGAACTAAAAACAGATTTAAAACCAGAAATTGATCCAAATTTCAAATGCTTATAACTTTTGAATTCCATGTTGGAATTTTGCAAACCTTATACCGTTGGATTCAGGGAATCAAGAACTTTTTGATTATGCAAAGTGTTTAACAAATAGTAACCATTAAAATGACTTTGTTTGTAGAAACATGTTTAAGGCTAATTTGAGAATAGATTTGTTTAGTAATTTGTTTTGGTGCCAAATAAGTTTGTTTTGGCAAAACTTGTGTCTTGTTATGTTTCAGTATCATGCACTTGCTTGGTAGAGTTTTCAAAAAACACCACTTAGTAAATTCTTGCATGCATGCATTCATATTATTTTTGATTGAATATAAAATTGTGTGTAATTGTATGCTACAAACTTTGTGTAGATTTTGCTAGTG
This sequence comes from Avena sativa, assembly GCA_916181665.1. Taxonomy (NCBI): domain Eukaryota; kingdom Viridiplantae; phylum Streptophyta; class Magnoliopsida; order Poales; family Poaceae; genus Avena; species Avena sativa. The sequence continues at coordinate 25,409,895 of OV702286.1, read as the reverse complement.
ATTGTGACTGTGAAGAGTGCTGCTCTCCCCATTACCAAGGCAAGTGGTATTTTCATGAATATTTCTATCCTATGTTTTGTACTAGCATTAGATATTTTGCTAAGTCTTGCATTCTACTCGTTGCCAAATAAAAGGTTGGGAAATCCTAAGTAGTTTAGAATGATAGAATTGCTAGGGAATTTTCCTAAGTTAAGATATCATGCCATGCTTAGCCTAGCTATTAGCAAACAAGGGTTGGTGGAAATCTATACTTACTATGATGAAAATTTTCTAAGTCATGAGGCTTAGGCTTTCCTAATAAAACAACTAAGTCAAATGAACCTCCTGGGTGGATTGGAAAGATTGGGTTATGTTGAGTGGTTACACAAGGCCATGGATTTGGCTTGTGTATCACACTTGTGGAATGCCACCCAGGCACAAAGGGATTTGGAGGCCAAGTGTTGAGAAAGCTTACAGTGCAACCACTTGGCAATATGGGCTCTGCCTTGATCACATAGGTTGCTAGCACTTAGTCACTTGGACAGTTGATGGTAGTGGGAATGATAGGTTGGAGCGCGTCCATTTGATTAAGGAAAGGCTTCTGAAAGGTCCTGTCTTGGGAAACCAAGTCTAGTGGGGAAAGTGCACAACCTCTGCAGATGGAAAAACCTAAGTACTTAGCCAAGTCCATGGCAATGGACAACTTGAGCATCAAGACATGGAAGCTACAAGAATCTCATCACTCCAACTTCTACGTAAAACTTGTGGGTGAACAAGGGTGAAGGACCCCAATGTCTATTGGTGGTTTCTTGGGAAAAGATTTGTCAAAGAAAACTTAGTGATTTCAACTAATAGGAAAAACCTATTTTGAGCAAAGCAAGCCCAGCTACACTTAGCCAAAATGCATATAGTAATATAGTCCACTTAAAATAAACTAAGATATCACTTGCCAATACTATTCCAAAGTATTGACCCTCTGTGGCTGTAACTTGTGATGTTGCAGGTTACTCCGATGATGAGTAGGAGTCATGAGTCTACACTCAACATGCTTGCCTGTGGCACATGAAGATGAAGACTTATGTTTATTTACTTATTCCATAAACTCTTGTATTAGGCCTTTGGCCCTGAGTTGTAAAAGACTTTGTTTTATCTCTGGAATGAATGTAATAAACGGCCTTTGTATCTGTGTACTTCATCTTAAACTGTGGATGCTAGCATTGATCCAGGGACTAGCATTGCAATCACAGGGATCCTTATCCTTTATAAAGGAGGGGTCTAACATGAGCAAATCTGGCTTGCTCCCATTGTATACACTCGTAGAATCTAACACACCCGATCATCACATGGTGCTTTGAAATAACGAGCTTTATCAACGGTGCTTAATAAGGATGAACACTTTGTAACTTGAAATTTTTTTGTGCTAGAGGGATCATCTTATAATGCTACCGTCGCGAACTAAGAAATACAAGATGCATAAAAGGATTAACATCACATGAAATTCAAAATATGTGATATGATATGGCCCTTTCTTCTTGTGCTTCCGATCTCCATCTTCAAGCACGAACATGATCTCCATCATCACCGGCATGGCGTCAAGGTCAATAGCGCCGCTTCATGGTTGTCGTCCACCAGCATCAACTATTACAACTACCTTTAATAATAGACACGCGGGTCTTAACGGAATTTAAAAGACAACCATATGGCTCCTGCCGGTTGCCGACTTACAATAAGGAACATTGCATACATCATATATAATCACAATCATGGACATATCACATCACAGCACACCCCTACAAAACAAAGTTAGACGCCTCTAATTTTCTTTGCATGTTTTACGTGGTTTGGGGCTTTCAATAAGTGTCGTTCTAACTTACGAACAAGAACCACAACGTTGATGCTTGAACTATCAAGTGCCCGTTGTAAATTGAATCTATACTATGATGGGAGAGACATACACCCGCAAAGACACTTATGCAATACAAGTTGCATGTTGAGCGTGGAGCAAGTCTCATGAACGATGTCATGTAAGGTTAGCCCGGGCCGCTTCATCCCATCATACCGCAAGATGCAAAGTACACAAAAAGCAATTGATAATAAAAGCACCACCGCCCACAATGACCATTGTGTTCTACTCGTGCAACAGATCTACATATAGACACGGCTGTGATACCACTGTAGGGGTTCGTAGCATGGAAAAAATTTCTACCGCATGCACACAAACAAGCTATGATCTATCTACTAGATTGTAGCAACGAGTCGATAGAAGCACTCACCCTCGAAGATTCCAAAGCTGTTAACGAGAGCAGATTCTCGTGGGTGATGTAGTCGTACACTTGCCAATATGAACATCGCGTAGACGATCCTTCTGGCGCTACATTCCGGCAGCTCTTCCGCAGTCGGTCACACGTTTGGTACTGGATGAAGACCTTCCTTTCCCTTATTCCAGCAGGCAGCGGAGGTTGTAATTCTCCCCTCGCGATTCCGGCAGCACGATGGCGTGGTGTCGGAAGTAGAGGGAAGATCCCACAGGGCTTCGCCTAAGCCGGTGCGAGTTATGGTGGATTTAGGATTTCTCGGAGATCTAGGGTTTAGATGACCGGGAGGAGGAGGAGGTGTCGGCGGCGGCTAGTGCGGCGGCGACGATCCAGCGGTGGCGCGGCGGCGGCTCTTGTGCGGGGAGAGGAGCTAGGGCTTGTGTACTTTGGGGCAGCCCTCCCCCTCTATTTATGAGAGGGGGGCAGCCTTGGGAGGGGTGTGTTTTAATCCAAACCCAAACCCAAGTTGGATTGAGAGAAGGACTTGTTTCTTCTCCCACTAGGAAACCATTGTTCCAGTTTGACTTTTCAAACTCCCGTTTGACTTTCAGTTTAGAGCTTTAATTCTCTCTAGCAAATGAACACACCAAGTGACCTAGGATATGATCCAGTCATTCCACTTATCCATGACACATTCATGGACCATTCTCCTTCCGGACCGGTGAACCTTCTAGAACCTTCTAGAACCTCTCCGATAAAAACATCGGAATGTTTCCCGAACTCCGGAATCGGACTTTCCTTATATGAATCTTATTCTCCGGACCATTCCGGATCTCCTCGTGATATCCCGGATCACATCTCAGACTCCAAACAAAATTCGGTATCCCTTATTAACATTCCATATCTACTAAACAACATCGAATCTTTAAGTGTGTCTCCCTACGGTTCATGAATTATGCGGACATGATCGAGACATTTCTTCGATCAATAACCAATAGAGGAATCTGGAAATTCATATGGCTCCCACATATTTCAACAATTACTTTGCGATCGAATGAACCACTTACATACGATACCAATTTCCCTTTGTCTCATGATAGTTTACTTATCCGAGGTTTTGATCGTCGGTATCTCTGCATACCTAGTTCAACCTCGTTACCGATAAGTACTCTTTTGTCGTTCCCGTGATATGTGATCCCTTGTGAGCTAGTCACATGCTTGCAAGTTAATTGGATGACATTCCACCGAGAGGGCCCAGAGTATATCTATCCGTCATATGGATGGACAAATCCCACTCTTGATCTATGTGCCTCAACCCATACTTTCCGAACACTTAATGCCACCTTTATAGCCACCCAGTTATGGTGTGGTGTTTGATGTCATCAAAGCATCCTTCTGGTGATGTTGATTAGCATGATCTCATGGTCGAAGGAATTAGGTTACTATGCATCAGAAAGCTTATAGCAAACGAACTATTGAAATGACTTGATCTTTATGCTACGCTTATCTATAGGAGTATGTCCATCACATCATTCTCCTAATGATATGATCCTGTTGTTAATAACATCTTATGTTCATCAGGAAACCATGATCATATATTAACCAACAAGCTAGTTTAACAAGAGGCATTATTAGGGACTCTTTTATGTTTACAAATCACACAAGTATTAATGTTTCCGGTTAATACAATTATAGCATGTTATGTAAACATCTATCATAAGTATGAAGATATGATAATAACTACTTTATTATTGCCTCTTGGGCATATCTCCAACAGAATATTAATGAGAAGTCTCATCTTTTAATTTTTGCACTTCTTATTTTACTTTGCAATCTCTATTATATGATGTATCTTGTTGATTAGTATTGGCACCACTTTGGGATCATCAAGTGAATCTAAATTGATTTTGGCAAACCAAGCTCTGGTCAGTAGCAACAATTTTTGAGGTTTGAAACAAAAAGAGAAAGAAAAAATCTTACAAGTATTTTGTATCATTTGTTTTCTTTCTTGTTGGCTCATAAGATTAGTATTCTTTATTTAAGATCTTTTGTGTCTTCAAGGAAGATTGCATGTTTGTCTTTATTATTTGTATGTTTGCTTGTTTCTTTCAACTCTCTTGCTTGCTACCCAGCCTTGCTAGCCAAAAACCTGTTTTGAGAAGGCATACTTCTCATGTTTCCGAATCCCTTTGAACCAAAACATGTGCCACTTGTGTCCACCATATCTACCTAGTAGCATTGTTGCTATTCCAAGCAAATTCTCAAGTTTCATCTATCTTTCGAATTAAAAAGTATTTTGTTATGTGAAAACTAGTTAGTAAAGCTCTCACGAACTTGTTGGCACACTTCATTTTCTTGCCCCTAATAGACTTGAACCATTGTGCCATCAAAGTTGTATATACTTGCACCTATACGTTGGAATTAGCAGAACCGTGCTATCACGGGGAACGTTTTCAACATTGCACTTGTACTCTGTACATAGTTGATATCGTGCTCTTTTGTCTATGGATGTCAATGGTGCGAAATAAAGAGAGAACTTGTAAGTCCATGGAGTTTGTATCCTGTGTTAGAGAAACACCTGGGCCGCTAGCCTAAGCCATGCCTAATCATGGTGGAAACTTGCAGCATCACCATAGTGAGCTATCTATGAAGCATCCTCAATAAAAAGCTATACATAGTAAATAAAAAGATTATCGAGATCCTCATTGTCTTCTCTCCTTGTCATTTTGGTTATGGGAAAGCTCCTGTGCCATGTGCAAGGGGTACCCCGTTGGCGGTTCTCAATGACATGCAAATACTTACAATAACAAGAACTTACCTGTGACCAAAGTTGAGTAGCATGAGGAGTGGCCCTCATATTCAAGGGACATGAGATTGCCAACTTATATTTCATCAAGCATATACTCCATATTTGTGCACTTTAACCTTAATCATCTCAAGATGCCTATGATAGGGGCAATGAGGGCTCAAAGCTAGTAAGTACCATAATCTTTTGGAAACTCTTTATGACTTGTAATCCCTGCTACCCTCTATGAAGGGACCTTTCTCCTAGTTACCAGTTTGAGTCATTAAACCTACTTCCTATCTTTCTCCAGCAAGCATTTGAGTTGTTGTGTTTCAAGCATTCATATGGTGATTTATTCAATCATGTTCTTTATCTTCCTTGTTTGCACAAAACTCTTATCTATTGAGTATTACTTTGGAAGCCTTCACTTGTGAAAAAACCTTTTGGAGCAAAGGGTGCTCCAATTTTGAAACTTCTACAAAAAGCTTTTTGTGAAACTGTTTGCCAGGTGTTCTCTGACCAAGAACAAGTTTGCCAATTCTAATTATGATTTATTTTTATGCATCTCTATTGTGACAGCTGTACTTGGTTGCAAGCTAAGTTATATAATGGTGAGTTGCTTTCTTCTATGAGTTGTGCAATGGTAAGTGTGATGCTTCTTGTTCGTATTCTTTTATCAACACTTCACTCCATAAACATGTGGACATGTTTACTGAGCTCAACATTCGCTTGGGAACAAGCGAAGTCTAAGCTTGGGGCAGTTGATACACCCAATTTGCATCACCTTTATGTATCATAATTTACCCATATTCATTGATATTTGTCTTATTATGAGGTATTACTTATGGCTTTTCATATGTTTATGCATGTTGGATGATTTCTAGAGGATGGACTGCCGGAGTCTGGATTCTGATGGAAAATAAGGCGTTTCGGTGCAATTTCGCGAAGATCAGAAAAATACCAGAAAAATATGGAAACATATTATTTTACCAGAAGACGAAGGAATCCAGAAGAAGGAGCGAAGAGGGGTCATAGGAGGCCTACATCCCCTAGGCGCGGGCCCACCTGACCCCGCGCCTAGGGAAGGTGTGGCCCACCTGCCCGGCCTCCGACTCCACCCATTCGCCTATATCTTCCCTACGAAACCCTAAGGCCAGGGAGCGACCACAGATAGATTTCCGCCGCCTCTAGGAGGGCGGAAAACACACAGAGAGAAAGATCTCTCTGGCAGACAGATTTCTGCCGGGGGAATTCCTTCCCGGAGAGGGGAAATCGTCGCCATCAACAACGTCATCAAGCTAGGCTTCATCGGGATCATCATCATCATCATCCACACCATCATCTCCACCGGCACCATCATCACCACTCTGTCCTGCTGTAACAATTGTGTTGGATATTGCTTTAGTTCTTAGGAGAAACTTTCCCGGTGTTAATTACTATTGTAGTTGATGCTTATGAGTGGAACCATTGGATTATTGTTTATGTTCAAATTGTTATCCATTATCATATCATCTTTGATCTTGATCCATATGATGTCTTGTGAGTAGTTCATTGTGTTCTTGAGGACATGGGAGAAGTCATGTTGTTAGTAGTGAATCTGTGATGAGTTATTATTCAATGGTTTAGTATTTAAGTTGTGGTGCTATTCTTCTAGTGGTGTCATGTGAACATTGACTACATGATACTTCACCATTTATGGGCCTAGGGGAATGCATTGTGTATTTTTCTACTAATTGTGGGGTTGCCGGAGTGACAGAAACCTGAACCCCCGTTAGGACACCTTTGCACAAGGGAGTGTAGGATCTCAGAGTTTAAGGCTGTGGTTAGATTTATATCTTAATTACTTTCCTGTAGTTACGGATGTTTGCAGGGGGTTTAATCATAAGTATGTATTAGTCCAAGTAAGGTCGGTACATTAGCACAGGTTCACCCACACAACACTTACAACACCAAAGAAGAGTACTCAGCTATTTGAAGCGAAGGCACTTGACAGAATTCCCATGTGTCCTCGAGAACGTTTAGTCCTTATAAGTACTACCACCGGCTTGTCCTTTGCTAAGAAAGGATTGGGCCACTTGTTCCGTTTGTTTGTTGTATTTGTTACTTGTTCTTTGTTTTGTTGCCTTATCATAAAAGAACTTAAAATCCGTTTGTTAAGTATTCACAGGGATTTCCTGCTCCATACCACTGTTCAGCACCTTCTGCTCCTCGATGGGATCAACACTCCTATTTATCGAAAGTACTACGATACACCCCCTATACTTGTGGGTCATCAGAACTGTGGCATAGTTTGCGACAATGTACCCATATTATGCACACATATGTATCCTGGAGCGGCAAAAATGTTGCAGGAGGAAGTTTTCCTTTTCGTCGCACCAAAAAGCCATTTTTCATTTTTCGAGTGCAAAAAACAGGGTATTTTGTGAAGCAACCACCAAATGAAAGTTTCAAAATAATAGCACCCCATTTTTTAAAAATAGTAGACCATATTGAATGGCCAATTTCCCAACCGGGGCATCTCAAACCTTTATGTTCACCCCTCGTGAAAAATACAAATTCCTGTCGAATCTATAGGAAGTGAGTCAGATTTAAACTATTGGTACATGATTTTTTGCGAAAAACATTTTAGGTTAAAAATATGGTATTTTATCAGAGATCCATTGCAAGTTTAGCAAGGCTCAGCCCCAAGCTAAGAATCTGTATGCCTGCGATTTATAAAGTTTGACAATAGTTTGAAATGGGCATAAAAATTCAAAAATGATCGCAACAATGCAAAACCTTCATGTGGTATCATATTATGTGACATAGTTGCAAGAAAAAATACCAAACTTGGTATATTAATTATGTCTAAAAAAACCTTCACAAAATGACCTATCTCAATCGAGGTTTTGTGGCTTTCAGGTCAAATAACCAACGTTATTGCTAGAATCGCGGCATATTTTGCGATAATATGCCCATATTATGCACATATGTGTATCATGGGATGAAGAACAATGTTGCAGAGGAAGTTTTTCTTTTTGTCGCACCAAAAAGCCATTTTTCATTTTCCGAGTGCAAAAAAAAGGGTAATTTGTGAAGCAACCACCAAATGATAGTTTAAAAATGATACCACCCCATTTTTCAAAAATAGTAGAGCACTTTGAATGGACAATTTCCCAACTGGGGTATCTCAAATCTTTTCGTCCATCCCTTGTGAAAAAGACAAATTCCTGCCGAATCGGTAGGAAGTGAGTCAGATTTAAACTACAAGTAAATGATCTAATGCTCATGATTTGTTGTAAAAATCATTTTTTGTTTCACTATATGCTATTTCATTAGAGATACAATGCAAGGTTTCCTTTTCATCGCATCAAAAAGCCATTTTCTATTTTTCGAGTGCCAAAAAGGGGTGTTTCATGAATCCTGACATAGTTTCGGTTGATCTATTATTTAAAAGTTATGATATATAATTATATAGATTTTAGGGATGTCATATTTAGATTTCTCTTATTTTTGTGATCAAGTTGGATATATTATTTGTCGAATTACGATTTACGGATTTGTAGATATGAATTATTCAATTTTAAATAAAAAAGGCAAAATAAGTAAAATGTATTTTAATTTTATTTGAATTCAAAATTATTATTACTTATTCATTGTTGTTTAATTAAATAATTGTATGAAATGTAAAAAAATAAAGACGTCTAACATTATAGTCCAATGCTTAATATGATTGATATGATAATATTCATAACAAGTTCTAATTTCTTTGTAGAAGCTCATGTGGAAGAAATGGACAAGTTAAACATGCTGGGCTCAAGTAGTGTTAGGATGGGTGACCGATTAGAAAGTTTGACTACTAGTGCAACTTTACTTAAGATTGAGTGTACTTAGAATTAAAAATGTCCATGTGAGATTACGAGTTAAACAATTCAAAAATGTTAATAAAATTGGAAAAAAATTGAATTTTTATTTGGAAAAATCTAGGCCGACGGCAAAGCCGTTGGCGTAGCCAAACAGCCGTTAGTCATCTAGGTGGGACCCATACGGTCTACGCCGACGGCTTTATAATGGTTGGAGATCCACCCATCTTAGTCTTGCAAAACGGGGGTGGCCACACCGACCTACTTGTCAGCTCTGTAGATCCTCCCCTGAAATGGCGTGACATATCCTTTTTGGATGCCGCTTTTCCAAGAGGGTCTGGGCTGCTGCGGCTTCTTGGCTCTCTTGTCCAGACCTTCTCCTCTGCTTGGGAATAGGAAGACCTAAGGTGCTGGACTATTGGCACGCCATCGCCAAGACTCCCACCTCTTCTCCTAAAGGTTTACTGACCGCCATCATGCTTATCGCTTGGGAGATTTGGAAAGAAAGGAATGAAAGAGTCTTCAGCAATAAATCATCTTTGCCTTTGGTCATCATGCAAAAGATTAGGGAGGAAAGAAAGGATTGGATTCTAGCCGGTGCTAAAAACTTGGCGGAGCTTGTAGGCTGACTTTTTCTATTTCTTGGGGTCTTTTTCCTTTTATTTTTATTTTTTTGGCTCTGGCCAATTCTATGTTTGCTCCTCCTATATCAATATAAGGCAAGCTCTTTTTGCCCCCGTTTAAAAAAAAAATTGTGGCAGTAGCGACCCAGGTTGAAGCCCTCGTGGACTATGAGTGTGAGTTGTCTATTTCCTGCAAGAACCTATATGACTGAATACGGTTCAGTAAACTCAGCATCACTTGCTGAACGGAGCCTGTCGTAAATGACTGAACCCCTTCGCATGGAAGTTCCCAGAAAACACAACACGAAAGAGCAAATATGTCACTACTCACTAGTTATTAGTAGCACTCTGACGTCCAACAAGGCGGGATTATACACTTCCATCCTTGAGAAGAGCAACCAGAAGCTCCAGACGAGTTTCACACTTATACCAAATGCATCAGAATGTCGAAACCAACGAGACCATCAATTGTCATCCCTCGGAGCAGGGTTGAAAAGTTCAGATTGACTTTTTTGGTCTCCGCTACCCATCACGGAGAAAAGCTCAGTTGTTGAGTGCGTAACCCAGTTGCACTATATGTAGGTTCGGTTAAAACATTGGTGTTTGTTATTTAGTTACCTGCTGTCAGACTAAGACGCATAGACCGCACGAGTACACTGTCCGTTCTGTTTAAAATCTATAAAGAGAAAAGGGAAGAATGCAATCTTCAGAATGGTTCCTGGGACGCGAAGAATCTGTGCTGGTTGGTTCGATGCTGATAGTGGGTGATCAACTAAACGTAGGTACAAGTGCAGATGATGATCGTTCCAGAGAAAAAAAAATTGTCCTGCCTGAAACTTGCCTTGTGGCGCTAATGAGTAAATGTATCTTGTCAGTCTTTTACTTGGTTTCTTAGTTTTTTCTTCGAGGGAACTTTGTTTCTTAGTTAAGGCATATAGTGTGACTAGGGCTCGGTTTGCTAGCTAATTATTTTTAAAACTAAAGTAATCCAACGCCAGGCAAGAAAATGCTACCGTTTACCTCTTTTCTCAGTCTTTCTCCAATAATCCAAATAAACACATTTTAAGAGATAGGGGACATACCTTTGACCGGAGGTGGCGCCGAGGATCCGAAGAACCCCGACGAAGCCCCCCGGTGAGATGATTATTCGCCGTGGCCTGATTGCCCTGGTATGTGCTCCTATGATCGCCATACCCATCCCAAGAGATCGTTTGGCACTCCCATTGTCGACAGTTGGTACTGGCAGCACCGGTGGGAAAATATTGGTGGGAATTTGTAAGTGTGGCGGTATTACTCTGTTACCAAATTGCTAGGAATTCGATTCCAGTTCGATTATAGCTACTCCCTCCGATCCGTATTAATTTAACTTTAATTTATCAAAATTTGGATGAACTTATATAGTAAATAGTGTCTAGATTCATTCAAATCTAAACAAATTTGAGTCAATTAATATGGACCAGAGGAAGTACTAGGATTTCTTTCGGTATATCAGTTCCAATGATTAGAAGGACAACAATAATTGGGGATCCAGGGAATAGAGCCAAGGTGGGAGAGAGAGACAGAGAGCTGCCAGTTTTGCCCGATCCTTTTGATGCCCTCGACTCGCCTTAAACGGAGAATGCTCGGTAACGCTCGGGCGTTACGGTGTCACCGTTTCGCTGAAGCAATACCGATCATGGGCTTGGCCTATTTATTACTCCCTTCGTTTAGAAATATAAGATGTTTTAGTTTAGTGAAGAAGATGTATCTAGACATTTTTTAGTATATATGTTTAAATGAATCTAGACACTAAAAGTTATCTAGATACATCTCATTCACAAATCTAAAACATCTTATATTTCTAAACGGAGGGAGTATTTGTTCAACCGTTTCGTTAGTGCAAGGAGGCACGCGTCCCATACGCCCTCCGCTCGCGTTCAGCGACTTTTTTTTATAAGGGCAGCCCTACGTGACCCCTGGGAATTTGTGCTTTTATCTCCCAGTCAACCACGTGTCTTTTTTTAATTAAAATTCTTCTTTTGCTATAGAAAGTCCCGTTTTTGCTACAATTAGTCCCGCTTTTGCTATATGTAGCAGCCTAAAAAATAAAAAATTAGACTAGACCTCGCCGGAGATTTCGCCGGAGATCTCGTCGGTGACCGTGTAGCAAAAAAGTTGTGTTAATGTAGCAAAACCCGACCTCACCGGAGACTCGCCGGAGATTTTCGCCGGCGACTTCCGCCGGAAACCTTGTAGCAAAAACTTTGCGTTAGTGTAGCAAAGCCATACAACGGTGGTAGTAAAAAACATGTTCTAATGTAGCAAAAAGAAGACCTCGCCGGAGGCTTCCGCCAGGAGACCTCGCCGGACACCTCGTAGCAAAGTCTCACGCCCATGGTAGCAAATGTTGTTTCCTCTTGTAGCAAAGAGAATTCGCCATTGTAGCAAGCGCCACCGCTATGTGTAGCAAAAAAGCGACGTTGTCATGGTAGCAAACGCTAGACGTTGGTAGCAAAACCGCTAAACGGTGGTAGCGAAAAAAACTGCGTGAAAGATCCGATCAGCACGACACCATCAGAGGAAGATGATGCATTCCATGGACACCAGCGGGTTCTCCAGCGACTCCTTCCCCTCCCCGTCGCTGTCGTCGTGGCCTTGTTGACCATTACCGCTGGCATTGTCACCCACGACTCTGTCGTCCTCGCCTCCCGCGGTGACGACGACCTCTTCCGGCTGTGGTGGCGGGGATAGCGGCGGCGGAGGAGACTCCTGCGCCAATGCGGCGAGGCGCGCCTGCTCGGAACGGGAGGCTTTCGCTGCAAGGGCGCGGCCGGGCTGGCGGCACGATGCTGCTCTGCCGGCGGCCGCTTCGCCGCCGGCGACGGCGACCTCCGCACGGAGCGGTCCCGAGGCGACGTATCCCACCGCGGAGGAGGAGACGGTGACACGTGGCAGCTGCGGGACCGGACTCCGTATGCTGCAGCGGCGGCGGCTGCACGGTCATGCCGGTCACCTCGAGCAGGACACGCGTCAGCGCTAGGACCCAGGGACGCGATCCGCGCGCTCCCCGAGGAAACAGTATCATTTTCCTTTTTTTTAACAATCGCTAGCGTCCAGCAATTTGGTACGTCATCGGTACTTGACCTCCACATCCACCAGGTACACGCCTTGCTGCGTCACACTACACGTTCAGGCGTGAGTTTTTTTATTGTTTCTTTCCTGTTTTTTCCTTTCTTTCTATTTCTATGTTTCTTTTCCCTTCTTATTTTTACTTTTTTTTATTTCATTTTCTCTCTTACGAGGTTCTTCTCTTAAGCGAATTTTTCTTCATGATCGTCTCATTTTTAGTCTAAACGTCTGTTCCCATTTATAGTTGTAGTTTTCTCCATGCGTGTTAATTGTTTTGTTCTTTTCACTCTAAATTTTGTTCTTATTCCATTAGAGTGTGTTCCATGGCACTAAATATTTTTCCATCTACAACTGTGATTTGTTTTGAAAGTGCTATTTTTTGTTCCAACTACTCTAGACTTGTGTTCCGTTACTATGGTCCGAAATTGGATCATAGTTTCAAAGTTGCGTCCTTTTTGGGGTTGTGATTTTGTTCCATTTGGTCTATGCAAATTTGATCATCTTGCGGACAAGATTTGTTTTGCGAGCGCTAAACACTTATTCGTCGTAGATGTGATTTTTATTCCTCGAGCAACTAAATTATTGTGCCATATTATTCACGACTTTTGTTCTTTTGATCAAAAAAATATTTTGTTTCCTGCGTAGACGTGGCTTTTTTCCTTGAGAATAAAAATCTTATTCCTGCTAAATGTGATTTTGTTCCTTGGGCGCTAAACACTTGTTCCTCATAGATGTGATTTTTGTTCCTCAAACACTAAACACTCGTTCCTCGTACATTTGATTTTTGTTTCTCTCGCGCTAAAATTATTTTCCAAAATTGCAGTCACGGATTTTGTTCTTCTAGTCTACATATTTGTTTCCTGTGCAGACGTGGTTTGTTCCTTGTCACGATTTCTATTCTTTTGATCTACATATTTGTTTCCCACGCATTCGTAGTTTGTTACTCGATCACTAAAATGTCGTTCTCATAATTTAGATTTTTTTAGTCCGTGGGCTCTTAAATTATTTTGCATACCGTAGCTATTTGTTCCTTCTTCTACATTCTTTGTTCATCGTGCAGACAAGGTTTGTTCCTTGGGATCTAAAATTTTGTTCTAGTGTAGTCTTGAATTCTCGGTTTATGAGTGGTTGTGAATTGTTCCACGTGTATTGTACTTGGATTGTGAATTGTTCCACGTGCATTGTACTTGGATTTTTTTATTCCATTAGTTGTCGCGCATTAACATTTTGTTTCAGTTGATTTTTCTTTATCTTTAGTAGACGCGATTCCTTCCGTGGATGATTTAATGATTTGTACATGTGCTAGTCGTGTATAATTTACACGTGTACTTCTGTTTAACACACCATTCCATTGAGAAACAAATCACGAGGCTAATTTTTCGGTGTGAATGTGTGCTTGTGCTAGCAAGTACTCCCTTCGTTTTAAAATATACGATATTTTAGTTTTATAAAGCAAATGTATCTAGACTACTTTTAGTATATAGGTTATTCATGTTTAAAGTGAATCTACACTAAAACAAATTTAGATACATTCTCGTTATAAACCTAAAATATCTTATATCTTAAAACGGAGAGAGTAGTAGTAGATTGATTAGTTTTGACATCGTACATGTGAGTTGCAGAGAGAAAAGGTAATGTAATCAAGGCTGCATGTGGATTGTGGAGGCCCTAGCGAACAAGCAATTCCCTGTGCCTAGGAGCAAGCACATCGTTTCATCTCATTTTGGGTGGCTATCCTGACAGTCCCACACTCAGTGACAATACTTACTTTTAATCAGAAACCTGCAGGGTGTTGTTCCTTTCTCCAACTCTAGCTGATTTAAAAACATATCTTTCACCTACGAAGTGAGCTGTTGTTGGCCTCTTTTCTTCTCCAATTCCATTCCGACTCATCTGCTACCCATGGCTAGCACAGGACCGAACCTTGAAAGATTCGCGCAGTATGTGGTCTAGGACATGTCAGATATATTTTTCTATCCACGGCCTTAATTCAACAGTTCGCACATCATACTTTGCTTGCCAGTATCTATAGGTCAAGTCACGTGAACAAGTCGGAGGATAGTTACGTCCGGGCAAAACATGCGTTGGCTGCAAACTTTTTAGTCCCACATCGGAAACCACCAGTTTAAATACCGCTTTCGCTCCTACCATGCATCAGTTGGTTGTACGCGCGATTCTTGGGCTAAATCATCTCACGCTAGAACGACAGAATCTTAAAAGCATCTTCAATCGTTGGACAAACCCAAACAAAAAATCGGACTTTTTTTTGGCCGGACGAAACGCGTTTTCGGCCTAGGTTCGCCGAGCTTTCCACTCGCGTACCCACGCAGAGTCCCAGGTTCGGCGAAATTCAGTTAAACTCGGTAAAATATGGGCGAATATAGGAGGATTTCATTAAGTAAGGCAAGGACGCACATATTACATCGAATTTAATAACTAGTAAATGGCCGCCGCCGCCGTGGTCGACGCCGGACGCCGCAACTACAGGCCGAGGCGGGGGTTGTTGCCGGCCTGGATGTGCTCCATGATGCCGGCGAGAGTTCGCCCTGGAACGCTCCACCAGCGGCGGCGGAAAGCCACATTGTGACGCGGCGGCGGCGGCGAGCCTGACGATCCGTCGTGTCGGGCGAGTTCCTCGAGGCGCCTGTCAGCGAAGAACTGCCTCCAGAAGACCAGGTTGCCAGGATCCTCGACGAGATCCGGATCTTGCATGGCGGTGAGAGCCGCCTGGATCTCTCCGGCGAGGTCCTCGTCGGCCGGCACCGGCGGAACAGGGATCCCGCCGGCGCTGAGTTGCCAGCCGAAGGGGAGATGAGTGTCCGACGGCGCCGTATAGCGCGCCTCGTGGAGCAGCCGGGCTTCCCACGGCGGCATCGTGCGTCGGCCGGGAAATCCCTCGGCCATGGCTTCTCGGCGGAGTTGAGGAGGAAGAAAGGTGTGAAAGTCCGAAGTTCGCCGGAGTTGGGAGTGGTGTGAGAGAATGTGAAGAGAGATGGCAAGATGTACGACTTTTATAGGCGGAGTTCGGCGGCGAGGGCGGGAGAGGTGTAGCGGCGAGGCCGGGAAAAGAAAAACGGCGGGAAGGATGGCGACGACTCGGCTTCTGTCGCTGACAGGCTGGTCCACTCGGCCAATTCACTACGTCCGGTGTTCCCAGGGCGTACCCGGGATCCTGGGTTCTGCCTAAGTAGTCCGGACTAAAGTTGATCCAAATTCGGACGAAAAAATGTTGGCTGGCCGAGAATTCATGATGCCGTAAGTCTTGGCATCCAGCGGTGATGAATTCTTTTTTCAATAAACTATCGAGCACCGGCATATCACAACGGACTGAAAATTATAAACAAATTTGTAACAACAGGATAATTCAAAACTAAATAAGCCAACACATGTAGTTAGGAACCAGCAATTTTATTCAAACTTTTAGGAATTTTTACATAGTTTGAATGAAATTTAACTAAAAACAATGTGACCCTAGATCTACTACCGGTAAATCTATGCTATTAACTTGTTTGCGTTAGGTTTGTCCTGACAATATTTCCGTTCGACAAATTTTAGATGGTGGTGGTGGTGGGGGGGGGGGGTGACCCTCGGATGGGGCAAGCCAGGCCTAAGCAGGCCGGTTCCAGAAGCTATCGGCCGGCTGGCCGCTAAACAGAAGAACTCCAGCCGGATGGCTAGCCCTATCCGGTTGGAGCTTAAAGACTTTCTCGGCTGGCCCGTCTAGCCGGATAGCCCGAATAACCGGCTAGGTGGCCATTCCTACCCGGACCGCGTCGGATTCGATGGAGGATACGGAGGGGGTGATGCTCCTTGTCGGGTACACCTCTGGTCCCTCCTGTCACTAGACAGGCTGGCGTGCCGTCCTGATCGGCGCTACAAGACAAAGATAAAGCGGAGCTGTCGGCTGACTGCTAAAGAAGCCCCGAGTGACCGTTAAAACGGAGGATGACGCCCAAAGGAGGGCGCTGGGCCACTGTAGCACCGTCCACGGATGTATTGGAGGATAACTGGGTCCCAGTCCACCGGCTAGGGCCCTGCAGCCGGCCTGCCCTATAAACCCAAAGTACAAACAGTGAACCCTAGAGCCCATATTGTAATCTACCTTTCCCAGCCAGTATAAAAGAGAGGGTACAACTAGGGTTCTGGGTAAGATTCTCACTTAGTAGATATCTCCTCTAGATCATCTTCTTCCTCTAGCTTCCAATAGTTGCTAAGGAAACATCTCCTGGAGCACTTGTATTGGGCATTCGCCCCCATCATAGTAGATCTTGCAGGAGTAGGGGTGTTACCTCACAGAGAGGGCCCCGAACCTGGGTACGTCGCTATGTTTGTAGTTCCTCATATCCAACCCGTTGCGTTTGCCACTGATTGCATCCTGAGTGTTCCTCTCAAGCCATCCCCGATGGCACTGCCGTGTTCCACACCATGATAGTTGACACCCACCGTGGGGCACATCGCTTCGGCTGGGATCATCTTTCGCACGGGATTGCCGCTCGTCGCCCGTGAGTGCGTGGCCTCTGGCCTTGTCCTCACGCTCGGCACCTTCGACTGCGTCATCAACAATGCTTCATGCTTTGCTGGGGATACATTTCCCGTCGACGTCTCCATACTGCACTTTGGAGTCCACCGCGTCTATGTTTCCACCGTCACTGAGGCCTTCCCCAGCAAGGTCGACACCATATCCAGTGTGTCTCTTGGCCATGCCGCTGGCCGCATCGCCGCAGCCAGCGGTTGCATCGAGGTCATGATGGTGGTCACCAACGAGAACCACCGCCTGCCTCCAGAGCGTAGAACGGGAGGCAACGACTCCATGCGTGAGCAGGACCAAGATCCGCTAACCTCCTCCATCCAGCACCTCCACGCCCCCATCGTCGTTGAGGCGGACCCGGTAGCTTCCGCAACCGCGCTTGAGGCCACGAGCCAGAAGCTTCTGGAGGAAGCCAACAAATTCGCCGCCACCCAGCGCCGGCTGAATGCTATTGTGCTCGAGTACAACACCGCTCATGGCTTCAACACGCAAATCCAGCACCGAGGCCGTGACCTTGGGTCGGAGCTAGACCGTGATGCAGACTCGCGTGCTCACGTGGTCCAGACCTTCCACAACACCCCTTGCCAAAATCATGAGGGGCGGCAGAGGTGGCAGCCGCGGAGCTGAGGCACCTCGAGGGATAAGAACTTCATCGCCAACAAGAGCGCATCCAACTCCTCATCGTCACCACCAACAAGCAACAAGCTGAGGGAGATCCTAGCCAGGGGAAACTCCAGGGACATAGTTGCTCTCCGACGAGAGAACCCGGAAGCACCAGGAGGGAGCATGCACCGGCATAATACTTCGCCAGACGGTATCGGAAAAAATAGCCGCCCACGTGGCTGGTCGGGTAACCGTGGTCATCGTAACCGTAATGCCACCGTCACCAGTGTAATCCGCTCACCGGTTGATGCAGCCGGGCGAGGGAAGAAAACCAGCGCACCAGAGGAAGGAACCGGTGGAAAGCAAGACCCACCCGCATCTCGTATTTTGGGACGACTCGGCCCCTTCGAGCCGGCTGATGCATGCGAGTGCATCGACCTCTTGGTCCAGTTGCGTGCGATGGAAGAAGAAAGTCCGGCTGGCCCGAAATGTTTCGGCCCGTGCATCCAAAATGAACCGTTTCCAAAGGGATTTTCGCTCCCAGCGGTCGATCGAGTGTGCTACAGACGGCTCCCAAGCTAGCCTAGACCATGATCATCAAGGAAGAGAAGCGCGTCATAATATAGAACGTAGCGGCACTACATACGGACATGCCGGCTGGAGAGCCTAAACCGGCTGGAGAGTCACAGTTCAAGCTATCTAAGGGCACGAAGAAGATCCTGCTCAACGAAGCTTACCCAAGCATTTTCCTGTTAATACAGGAATCATAATTAGGATATTCCTATGTTAAACTTCACTGTTTGAGATCATAATGATCTCAAACCACACATTAATTCTCCAGCCAACAACACTAAGACAGTGGTTTCATCATACCATCACCATGATCATAAACCAAGAAATGACAGTGAAAAGTTATCAAGCCACTGAATTTACCAAGCATGGATTCCAAAGCAACTATACCATCTGAATCATATGCAAACCAAGCATAAAAAAATCATCTAATAAGCCACCAGAACCATTATAGTTCATCTCAAGCAACAAGCCTCAGGCCAATAACCATTTAGCATGCTTACAGACCATCCAAACATGATCTAATTCATCCAGTATATGATCAACCACAGGATAAGAACCCTAAATGGAATAAATCATCTTAATAAGGACAAGACAGTAACCAAAGAGGTCACTGCCAACATTTAGCATAAGGATCAGCAAGCATAGAGAGCACTAGGGGAGAGGAACATAACTCAGCAAAGGTCCTCGCTGAAGACTAGAAGAGGAAGCAGAGGTGGCCGACGACCATGGCGGCACGGGGAGCACCCCAGGAGGGGCGCTGCAACCCATACGGCGCCACGGCGGTGACCATGAACACGCATAGAGGCAAGGAGCATCACAACGACGCACGATGGCAGCGGCAGCACCAGGATCCACGCCAACCCCCAAACCCTAGGGTTCGGGACGGCATCGATCCGTCGCAGGAGAGCCCCATACTCAAATCTAATTGGATAGAAAGGATGAGCGTCGTTGACAACCTCCTGTTGCACCATGGCGGCGGGAATCGCCGGCGGCGATATCACCAACCACGGGGTCGGGGGCAAAAGAGGAGAGGAGTGAGCTCGAGGGACAGAGGCAGTGAGGAGTGGGATGAGTTGGGCTAGACCCTTTCAGAGTGGTTATTTTGACTATGTCTAATGGGCCACTAGGGCCCAATAAGATTAAGCCAGCTCATAAATCTTTTAAGGCCTATTCTAATAAATAGGAAAAGATCAAAATACCCCTGAACTTAATAAAATCTTAGAAAATAAAATAAAAGTCCAAAAATTATAAACAAAATATTTTTGGATTCACAATAATCTACACTATCCAAATAAAAAAGATATAAAATTTTAGACATTTAAATTTTATTAAGAATTTTGTAATTTTTATATTCCTTATGGAATTTTACAAAATTAATGAAAGATCATAAAAATAAATAAAAATCACTTTCATTATATATTAATATTGTAGTATTTTTTAAAATACTAAATAAATATTTAATATCAATTTTTAATATTTAATTGATAATTCCTAAAAGAATTATTCAATAAAAGTCAAATAAAAGGAAGATTAAAGAAAATAATTCAATATATGTTATAAATATTAAAAAGTAATATTTATAAATACTTTATTATTAAAAATAACCTTGTATAATAATAGAGTGAATGCATATCAAGTTAAAAGATGCATCACATTATTGCATAATCATTTTGCTTCTTTAAATATTGTCCTTACTGGGCAATAATGATGTTTTTGTAGACATAGAAGCTCAAGGTCCAGTGCAAGCATCATACTTCACTACCTTGCCATCACAAGGCAAGTTCATCACTTGATCATGTCCTTTGAAGAGTCTTTATCAAAGTATTTGCAAATTGTGTGTTATCATATATTTTATAAAGGAAAGAAAATATTATTTTCACACATAAAGAAATCATAGATATCATCCTAAGCGGTGATATAATGGAGCAATAGAACTTAGGGTTCTATTTGCAACAATGATGATCAAGTGGGAACTTAATAACCCCTGACATCAGTGATTCTAGCGTCGTATATTACGCGTTAGCCATGAGATTTGGAATAGGACAGAGAAGTCAGTTGTATCTTCTTCCTTTCGCATGAAGCCGGATGTGCAGGTCGTGGCTATTATCCTCAAAGCATGCATATTAATTGGTAATTCATAGAGGATATGCAGCATATGGGTCGGAACCCTCATCGTCCCACGATAGTTCTGACATCTAACGGTTTGTACAAACCATTGCTGTAATTCATTATGTGGGCATGGTGTACACCAAGGAGGCATGTGAGGTCGCGAAGGGGGCAGTGATTGACTTGGACCAACTACTGGGCCCCACATCATGGAATTGTGGACGGAAAAGTACGCCCGATTGTGCAACAAGGAGTTGATCTCTCATGGGTAAAGTAACGCACCTCTGCAGAGTGTAAGAATTGTAACTTGTTACTCCCTGTTCTGGGAAGGAGCTGCGAACGCGGCAGGAAAGGAACTCCATGAAAGTTCTGGTCAACCTGTGAAGGCTGATTGTCATAGTTTTTTCAGAATAAAATCAATCTTTGAAGAAAGATTTACAAAAATTGCATAGTACCAAGGATTTATAATCCGAGGTGGTAGTTAGAGCATCAAACTTCCCACCTTGCATATAATGAACTTGTTGGGTAACGCTGTTACTCATTCTTTCCTTTGATCCCTTGCTTAGACTCTGAGGATCCTGAAGACGTGTCAATGTATGCAGCCGAATGCCAAGAAGATGTGTTCTACGAGGAACCTGATCTGTCCGGAGGTGTTGAAGGAGTGGATTACGAAATCCGCTACAGTGTCGATGATAATGAGTCCAACTAAGTATCCCTAGTTAGCAGTAACCAACGGAGACGAGCAGCATGAACTCTATAGAATAAGCTGCTGAGCTCAACTCCTAGCCGGAGTGGCTACTTTTAAATTCCGCTGAAACACTTTATATTTTGGTTTGTAAGTTGAACCTTTTGAAGTCTTGAACTTCTAGTGTTGTAATAATAATAATGTGTGAATGTTTGTAATATGGACCCGCAATGTTTCTGTTGTACCACTCTAAGGGATGTGATATTTATAGAACGGTCTTCTATGAGTGTCATGTCAACGACTATAGTGTACTACACATGCAGTGGTATGATGGGTCACTGCATACGGCATCGCGCTTGGAGCCCTCAAAGTGCATCGTCCATGACTGCGTCATATCTGGGGTGTCCGGCAGCTGGAGCTCCATCTAGTGGACGAAGAAGTCAGGAAGGACCTGAGATTTGATCGCATGGCGCCGCTCATAGACTATGTCTAGAGGAGATAGCTCGATGCCCGACAGGGCTACGCGTCATGTTGCTTCAGGGTTGTTCAGGATGTTGGACAGTGGCGCCTCGTTGACGACCATTATCTGATGCTCCTGGAAGTAGTGGCTCAGCCGACGAGCCGTCATGAACACGTCGTAGGCGAGTTTTTGGTAGTGAGGGTACCTCTGTTTTGTCGGTGTCAGTACCTCACTAAGGTAGTAGATTGGGCATTGGACCCCATGGGTCTTTCCTTCTTCGGGTCATTCGATCACGAGCACGGTGCTTACCACCTGATGCGTGGCTGCTATGTATAGCAGCAGAGGCTCGCGTTCCTTTGGTGTGACCAGGACGGGCGAGGTGGAGAGCAGTCGCTTCAGATCTTTGAATGCGTCGTCTGCTTCATGTGTCCACTTGAATTTGTCTGCTTTGCGTAGCAACTGGTAGATAGGAAGGGCCTTATCACCCATGCGGCTGATGAATCTGCTCAGCGCCGCGATGCGACCAGCTAGCTGCTGGACCAGTATGGCCTGAATTTTCTTCGGATTCGCCTCAATCCCTCGCTGGGAGATGAAGTAGCCAAGTAGTTGGCCAGATGGGACGCCGAAGGCGCACTTTTATGGGTTCAACTTGATCTTGTAGTGATCGAGGTTGTCGTACGTCTCATAGAGATCGTCGATCAATATCTTGCCTCCCTTGTATTGACTACTATGTCGTCCACATAGACTTGTATGTTGTGGCCTATCTGGCTCTTTAGGCACACCTGCATGCACCGCTGGTACGTGGGACCTACGTTCTTCAGCCCGAAGGGCATTGTGTTGTAACAGAATACTCCAAATGGCGTGATGAACATCATTTTATGCTGATATTCGACCTTTAGTCGAATCTGATTGTAGCCTGAGTAGGCATCGAGGAAGGAGAGTTTCTCGCATCCTGCAGTCGAATCGATGATCTGATCGATCCACGGGAGAGGAAAGTGATCCTTTGGTCAATGCTTGTTGAGCGACGTGAAGTCCAGGCACATCCGCAGGATGTCCGTATCCTTTTTAGGGACCAACACTGTGTTGGCTAGCCACTCGCTCTCCTTGATCTCCCGGATGAAGTCAGCATCGAGGAGTCTATTGAATTTGATTCCGACGGCTTTGGCTCGTGGGTCGGACAATCGTCGGATGGACTGTTTGACAGGCTTGGCATCCGGAAATACATTGAGTGCGTGCTCGGCGAATTCCCTGGGAACTCCTGGCATGTCCGCAGGACACCAGGCGAAGATTTCCGAGCGCTCATGGAGGAATTTGACGAGCATGCTTTCCTATGCGGAGCTGAGGTCATTGGCGATCAGCGCCATCTTGGACGCGTCGGTTGGGTGGACCTACACCTTTTTCGTGTTGACTATGGAGCCGAACGACGTATCAGGTGAGTTTTGCCTGGCGACTGGGGGTGCCTCGTTGTCTGTCACCTCTCGGAGCCTTGTGAGCTCCTCTCGCATGCCGAATGACTGGGAGATTCTATTGAAATCTCTATCGCAGTGGTCCGATCGGGTGAAGCTTCCCTGGACTATGATGACGCCTTTGGGCCCAGGCATCTTGAGAAGTAAGTACGCATAGTGCGGTACTGCTAGGAACCTTGTGAACGCTACACACCCAAGGATGGCGTGGTACTATGATGGCCAATCCACCACTTCGAACTCGAGCCGCTCACACCGATAGTTTTCGGGCTTGCCGAAGATGACATCGAGCCATATTTTTCCCAGGGGATATATGCCCTTCCCTGGGACCATGCCGTGGAACGTTGTGTCGGACTGTTCCAGGCTGCACAGCGGGATACGCATCGCTGGGAGGGTGCCGGTGAACATCAGGTTGATGCCGCTGCCGCTATCCATGAAGACACGACTCATCTCTAATCCTCTGATCTGTGCCTCGAGAACCAGGGCAGCATGACCTAGGCGAGGGATCTGGCGGGGATGGTCCGAACGATCGGACGTGATGCAGGACTCCGAGCCACTGAGGTACTCAGGGATGGCTGGTGGAGCGGTTACAGCGATGCTGACCTGTCGAGTGATCTTCTTTTGCACCCTATTGGTAGGGAGTCCCTTTTGGATCATGAGGGACCCTTTTGGAGGTGGAAATCCACCTGTGCCGTTGTTTGGCGCAGGTGCGATTGTGGTATTCGACGGTCCCATGGGTGGTGGTGGAGGAGCTCCATGGGCAATGTCACCTGGTGCGGGTGCGGGTCCGAACCTAGGGTTCACGATCTGGCGCCGCATTTGGCTCAGACCCTCGATGAGTTTCTGGAACTCGCGGCAGTCCTTGAGCATGTGGCTGGCCTTCTTTTTTCCATCCTGCTTGTCGATGTAGAAGTGGATGGTGCTGGGGCCCGACAACTTGTCGTATGCTGAAGGTTCATCATCGCGGCCGCGGCGCTGCCACGTTTGTGTTGGGCGTCCTTCGTCGCGGAAGTTTCCTCTGTGGTATCCTCCACTGCTACGGTTGTTGTCGTTGCGGCGTTCGGCATAGCCAGCCACAACCATGGCTGGTCCGTCGCGGTCGTTGTAGCCGCGCGATCTTCGTTTGCTACGGCATTCGCGCCTGCGGTCGTAATCATCCTCGTCATCCGATTGTGCTCGGTGCACTACTAGGAAATAGGTCGTTTGTGGCGCACGTGTAAACAACATATGTGGCGGACTAGGAGTGTGCCACGGGCCTACGGCTATCTCCTAGCTGTGGCGCACTTCCTGGTGCGCCACGGTTGTGTCGAGATAGGCGTAGCGCACCTACTAGTGCGCCACGGCTATATGGGAAGGTGCGCTATGCTTTGGATCTTCTGTGGCGCATGTTGCAGTGCGCCACTAAGTTGCGCATGTGCGCTTTAGATGTAGTGCGCCACAAAAGCTAGGTCATGTGCGCCACGTGTTTTTTTTTAATTTTAGAGCCAGATGATATACAATGCAGATTATATACAATATTACAGGCAGATATACACACAGATATAAGATATACAGTTATATATATAAATACACAATTCGCAAAACAAGATTGAAACAAATACATATAGATAAGTCCCATACATGAATACATAAGTTATATATTGTTTCGATCAAGTTACAAAGTAGTTGGTGACATACGAATACATGTGTCTCGAACAAGTTAGAGCTCGGAAGCTCGCCTAGACATCTAAACTAGCTAGACACAAACGCGGGATAAACAACCAAAGAAGATAAGCATGATCACCGCGACGAAGGTGTAGGTCTTCATACGGTTCCTCGTCCTAACTCTCGCTAGATAGCGCGTGTATCTAGCTTCCGCCTCCGCCATAATGTTGTACCCTTTGTAGCTATTGCCGCTGAAACGGTGCACCTGTCTCTAGCAGTCTTCCCAATCATCGTAGACTCCGGGAACCCGTCCCTTGTACACGACGTACCCCGTCATCTACAAATTGACAATAATAATTAACCGGTTATTGAAAAAAAACATGTATAATTAAAGTCGCATATGAAGATACACTTATAGAAAGTACTCCTAAATCGAAAAGACCAAACTCAAAAAGCATGCCTCTTTTATAACTAGGTTGTTCGACACAGGAATATGCTACGATGGAACCGTTCGCCAAGTAGGATACACAACACCTGGACCTATGCATAACACAAGGCAGACAATCCCATCGCAGCACATTCACATATATAGTGTGCCACGACATTTCAATCTTCGGCATTCTCGAAAAAGACCAAAGTAACTCAAAAAGCATGCCTCATATATAACTAGGTTGTTCGACATAGGAATATGCAACGATGGAAGTGTTCGCCAAGTAGGATGCACAACACCTGGACTTGTGCATAGCACAAGGCGGACAATCCCATCGCAGCACATTCATATATATAGTGTGCCACGATATTTCAATCATCGGCATTATTCTTGAAAAATACCAAAGTAACTCGAAAAGAATGCCTCATATATAACTAGGTTGTTCGACACAGGAATATGCGACGATGGAACTGTTCGCCAAGTAGGATGCACAACACCTAGACCTGTGCATAGCACAAGGCGGACAATCCCATCGCAGCACATTCACATATATAGTGTGCCACGATATTTCAATCATTGGCATTATTCTCTAAAAAGACCAAAGTAACTCGAAAAGAATGCCTCGTATATATATATACATAGGTCGTTGGACACAGGAATATGATACGATGGAACTGTGAGCCAAGTAGGATGCACAACACCTGGACTTGTGCATATCACAAGGCTCACAATCCCGTCGTAGCACATTCACATATATATTGTGCCACAACATTTCAATCATTGGCATTATTCTCGAAAAAGACCAAAGTAAATCAAAAAGAATGCCTCATATATATACATAGGTCCTTGGACACAGGAATATGCTACGAAGGAACAGTGAGCCAAGTAGGATGCACTAGACCTGGACTTGTGCATATCACAAGGCTCACAATCCCGTCGTAGAACATTCACATATATAGTGTGCCACGACATTTCAATCATCGGCATTATTCTCGAAAAAAGACTAATAAAGTAAGGAAAAAAGGACCAAAGTGAGAAAAGGACCAAAGAGTAAGCAAAAAAAACCAAGCATTGATTGATATATAATAATAATAAGAAAAATAAGTAAGCCATGATTCATAAACCTAATAAGATAAGTAGTAGCATGTACACTTGTCCACACACACATAAAGGTCATCTATATATAGTTTGGAACTACAACTAGGCCAACATCAAGCCTTCTGGCCCGGCTTAGGGAACGGGAGGACGCCTTGTCTCGTCATGAACTTCCTATAGTCACCCTGCATCTCTAGGCGATCTTCTATGTCACGGTTATTCCGGATATTTCCTCCATAGAAGATCCCCCCCGAAGTCATGACATCATGAAAGATGATTGCCCAAAACTGCTGCTGGATGCGATACATCTCTTGTCTAATATCTAAATCAGTGATCTTGGCCTTTGCTTTGGCCCACTGTTTGAGATGATCTGGCAGCGTAGAATTCTGCTGGTCTAGTAGGAACGCCCTCATGTGATGGAGTGCGTAGTAGGCTTCCTTCTTACTGTTTTCCGGCTGCTTCACGCAGGGGAATTCCGTTACGTGGTTGAAGACGTGCCTTCCGAACTTGACCTTCGTACGCATGAAGGTGGTGCCTTTCGTCGAGGCATAGCCAGTGAGAGCATCATCCAGAACTTCCTTGATCTTGTCATAGTTTTTCTTCTTTTCTAAACTCCCCGAGTCGAAATACGTGGCGTGGGAATGCTTCAGCTATAAGGAGATGAGCGTGGAGTGTTCATCTCTGCGCAAAAAATTCAAATGGAATGTGTTGGAAAAAGAATGATGATAATCTAATAAAGCTAATCGACGGTGGCGAGTGATTAACGACTTACTCGGGAAAGTAAGGCACGAGAATGTATTCCTTTGTCTTGTTTGCCACGAGGATTCTTTTTAGGTACGAGGCCAAGATACGTCGTTCAATGGGGGAACCCAAGCAGCCGTCACGCATGTAGTAGGGGTCCACTATAGCGATGCCCGGTGTGTTCTCTCTAATGATCTGCATGGCCAAGCTGAGAGAAAACAGGCGGACCATGGTATAGTGCAGCGGGTATAGGTGGAACATATTGAAGATGTCGTCGAACCGCAGGAAGAACAGATCCGCAGGGGCATTTTTGACGAAGCCCAAGCCTGGTGGCACCTTAACCACGAATACCGGGTGCGAGGGATCTTTCTCCGCCAGAAGGCGCCTCTCTATCATCAGCACGCCGTCATGCACACTCTACAGTTTCGAACTGGCGAGCCTCCGCAAATTCTTAGGTAGCATGGGCTCACCCGCCACATGAATCCTCCACATAATACCCTCGGGTCTTGGTGGCCCATCCCGAAACCTGATCGGATTCGCAGTTGACGCCACCGGCTGGTTCGAGGTGCTAGATTTTCTTTTCCTGCCCTTTTTTCCTTTTGCAGAGCGGGAAGGCACCGCAATCTGAGCACCGTTCTCCCTATGTAGTGTGTCAGGGCTTAGAATAAAGGGCTAGTTGGTTGTATCAGCTGGCTCTGTAAAGGCGCAAGCTGGAGGCGTCTCCTGAGAACCAAACAGACGCTTGGTGATAGTGGCTTTCTCTGTGGGGCCACCAGCTAGGTCTTCGTCGTCCTCGGCCGGATCCTGCGCCATGTGCATATCATCAACATGATCATCTGACCCACCACGTGGAGGTGACGGCGAGTACGGTAAGGGGGCCTTGCCACCGCTTGTCACTGGCATGACAGGCGGTGTTGTTGTCTATGGCGTGATGTCCCCCGCCGTCCCCAAATGGATCATGATCTTTGGCCATTGCAAGAATAAGCCGAAGCAACTTCTGAGGATAGCCGGATCTTCTTCATCTGCTCCTAGGGGTTGAATGGGAGGTTCCAGGTCGTCGCAGCCCCTTAGCACCCGACTAATTTTAACCCTGTGCACGCTATCTGGCATCGGCCTTGAGTGGAACGTGCGCTGCAAGGGTTGAACAATGGTACCCTTGGCAACATCTCTCAGCTCGTTGTTCACGTAGCATAAGAGAGTGCAAGGAACATCCGTCTGCGGAAAACATGTACGGCGTCGTCAGAGATGCCATAAGAGTAATAGATGGCATGAAAGGCGGTAAAGCAATTTGTTTACCGTGATGGCGTCGAGATCGGCTAATGTCGAGGCACCGCATACGGCGACGGGCGTGCAAGAGACGGAGGGGCTGCTTGATGGCGCGGTGCTGGCCGCCGGTGTATTCTCCCTACCGGGTGCTTGGAGCTCCAGTGCCATCGCGACGATGGCAGGGGGCCACCAACATGTCCGGCGCCGCGGTGATGGCAGGGGGAGTCACCAACACATGCGCCACCACGGTGCTAGCGGGCGGAGTCACGAACATGTAGTTCGCCTGATTCGTCGGTGCCGCGTTGTTCGAGTGGCTACTGACCATGCTTGGAATCGGGCATGGCCCTACTCGACCACCCGCACCCCAGTTCGCTATTGACTCCACCAAGGTAGGCAGGATGGACGTGAGGGTGATTGCCAGGTTGTCTTGGACGATCTGCGGGATCCGCGCCATTTGTTCCTTAAGTTCTTGAACCTCGCGGTTTTCCTCCTCGCTCCTTCCCGACGGCGCCACACGTGTCCTCGGCGGTGGACCAAAATGATCCACCCAATTCTTACCCCCGAGGCCAGCCAGACGGCCAGCCGACGACGGCTTCTTCGTAAACGGCTATATTTTCTTGGCCCGGTTCATCGCCCTGTTAAAAGGGTTATCCCACCGGGTTGCCGTCGTCGACCCCTGGGATGAGGAACCCTGGGATCCATGACTAGCAACAATTTCCTCCACCATGTTATGACTATGAACCAGTCACCTTAGCCTCTATGATCATTTAGTTTTTGACTTGTGATACCACTTTATGCTTTGATTGATAATGTTTTGTCGCCCTGCATGATTATGACCATTATTGCTCTCTTAGTTGGTCACTCCCAGTCTTTTGATAGCCTCCACTTGTATGAGTAAGCTCTACTCATGCATCCAACTCCCAAGAAACCAAGTTATTCCAAAGTGTCCACTATAAATTCCTATGCATGGTGTGTTACACCATTCCAAGTATATTCTTGTTTTCATCTACCTTCCAATTAAAATGTCTTTTTGTTATGTGAAAATTAGTGATTAAAGATGTCACAAACTTGATGGCACACTTTATTTTTCTTGCCCCTAAATAAACTTGAACCATTGTGTCATCTATGTTGTATATGCTTGCACTTATACGTTGGAATTAGCACAACCGTGCTGTCACGGGGAACGCTTTCAACATTGCACTTGTACTTTGTACACAGTTGATATCATGCTCTTTTGTCTATGGATGTCATCGGTGTGAAATAAAAGGGGAGCTTGTAAGTCCATGGAGTTATGTATTTTGTGGTAGAGAAACGCCTGGGCCGCTAGCCTAAGCCATGCCTATTATGGTGGAAACTTGCAGCATCACCATAATGAGCTATCTGTGAAGCATCCTCAATAAAAAGCTATGCATATAGTAAATAAAAAGATCGCTGAGATGCTCATAGTCTGCATGCCTTGTCATTTTGGTTATAGGCTAGCTCCTGTACCATGTGCAATGGGTACCCCGTTGGCGGTTCTCTATGATATTGTGGTGACCCAGCATACCACTGCATGTTGTAGTATACTATAGTCGTGGACATAACACTGACGGAGTACCATTCCGCAAATATTACATCCTCATGGTGGTACAACAGAAACAAAGCGGGTCCACATCATACATTATCATTATTACAACCAGAATTACATGACGACTTGGAGATCCTCCTAGGTCCATAGAGGTATCCCGATGACTTAGGGCTAAACTATTATAACTCGAAGAACAGAATAAAGAAGCCACTAAGGTTTATACGAGATTTAATGTAGATAGAGGATAGAGATCCATGCTACTGGACTAGATCACTATATATGCTACATCTACACTTCAGATACGTCGGTCTTCATTCCATAGATGTTTTCATAATTGTTCCCTTCGACGCTTCCGGATACTTCTGGTTCTCCATAGCGGAATTTTTCTTGGTCTTCAATTAGATATAGTATTTCCTTTTCCTGACCGTTAATGTCTTCAGAATCTAGCAAGGGTTAAGCAGATACGTTGAGTACGATCGTACTCAGCAAGTTCACTAAAAGGAGTGTTTGATGCACTATATCTACAGCCACAGACCATAGGTCGTAGGAAATGCAAGTTTTTCGTAAACATTTCTTCAAAGGTTGCTTTTATTCTGAAAAGCTATGTCCGTCAGCCTTCACGGGTTTACCAGAACTTTCATGGAGTTCCTTTCCCGCCGCGTTCGCAGCTCCTTCCCTTAACATGGAGTAACGTAACAAGTTATAGTTCTCACACTCTGCAGAGGTGCGTCACTTTACCCATGAGAGATCTTAGCTTTGTTGCACATCCGGGCGCAATTTCCGTTCACACTTCCTTGGTATGAGGCCCAGACTAAGATCCAAGCCAATCACTGTCCTTCTCCGCGACCCCGCATACACCGCAATTGTTGTATGCCCAAACTCAAGGTAGACTTTTCCCAGTATAATAAGGCTATACCTTAGTTGGATACACACAACAACCATTAACACTAGAAATCTTTCTTTTGTAAGCCCAGATCCACGATAGACTTTCCCCGTATAAACGGCTATACCCACGATCTGCAACTTATAAATGCCCAGAACAGTGTCCAATGCATGCGAAAGGGAGCTGATCCAGCTGACTTCTCTGCCCATTCCAAATCTCATGGTTAACGTGTAATATACGGCGCAAGAATCACTGGCGACATTGGTTGTTAAGTCCTATATAATATGTTCCTTTACCACCGGAACTTTCATAGAAGGTTATTACCTCATGGTAAATAACCTATAATCATATTATTATGAAAATAGTGTTTTCTGACCTTTTTGAAATGCAGGTGATGACAACACTGGATTTGCAAAATACTTTACAGAAAATAATCAAATGACCTAAGCAAGTGTGAACTTGCCTTGATATAGCGAAGTATTGTAGTCGGGTGTCTCGACCTGACCCTGGACCTCGGGTTCTACAAAAGTACCATCATTGCCCGGTAAGGACAATGTTTATAGCAACAATATGCTGTTATGCATAAGTAATGCTATGCATTTTGTAAAACCTTAAGTAATTCCTCAACATTACATGTGAGTTGGATTTAGATGATTTGTTTAGGATGTGATTTATCTTTAAGTTTACTTCATAAAGGAGTGTAGTAGTAAGGGTTTTTGGATAACATATAAGTCATGAAAGTAAGGTACAATTGTAATACAATTCTAAGATTGGGTGATACCATGTAATCATTACAAGTTTTAAGTTTTAATTTTGTCATGGCTTAAAGAAATGGTATAGTGTTTCTTTTGAGGTGGCAAAAAGAATAACATTTTAAGAAAATATTATTTATGTTAAGTTAATCAACTCTAAAGATTAATAATATTGAAGTTATGGTTTAGGATAAGGTTTAAATGATTTTGAGTCATTATATACCTAGTTTATGATATGTCAGACCAAAGTTAATTATAAAGATATAATTGGACTTGCGATATAATATTTATGGTATTAACCACAATTAGGGTTTTTTCCTAAGCATAATGAAAATTAGTCTTAAAGACTTAAAGATAGCATATTTAAGATCCATAGATTATACTATAAGATTTTGCTATATAAATAAAATAAGTGAATTTATCTTATAATATAATTAGTGAATACTAAGTTTGTTAATATGAATTTATATGAATTGAGATCACTTACTTCTAATTTAAGTTAATGATTTGCAAGACTAACTTTGTAAATATTGGACTTATAGTTGATTAAATATTTTAAAAGAATATTATAAAATTGATTATTTAAATTTGGATAGTATCCTAAATTATAATTATAGGTTAAACTATTTTAGAGTTAAAAGATTGTGTTTTGAACATGATTATTTCTTACTTAGGAAATAATGTTAAATATTTAATAAAACAACTATCTTATTTTAATAATTGAAGATATATGATCTAAGAATTTTATAATGTTTTTGGAATAATATAATTAGTATTATCCTAGTAAGTATTCTTACTTAAAATCTCAAAATTGAATTTTATTTATCTTTAGGTATTTTTTAATAAAATTTCTCAATTATTGAATGTCTTTAAATATTTGTCATAATTTTATTTGTAAAATTTTAAGTTAGTATTTTTATTAGATAAGAGATTATTTTTTATGCATGAAAATGATTTTTATTTATTTTTTAGGAATGTTTCTGAATTTATTAAATTTCATTTAGTTATTTAAGGGTGTTAATGTTTATCTGTATTTTATTAAACTTAAATAAATATGATTATATTTTCTTAGGTGGAGATTATTTTGATAAACATTTAGATGTATTAAATATATTTTTAGGATTTGCTACATTTGTTTAGAAATAAAATTAGTGTTCAGGGGTATTTTGGTCATTACTTTATTCTAGCCTTTTCTTGTGCCCCCTTTTTTTTGTCTTTTTGGTTGGTAACAAGAACGGCCCGGCCTGGCCCAGCCAGGCCTGGCTCGGGGTCAACATGACCCAGACCCACTCCATCTCGCTCGCGAGCATACAGAGGCACTCCCCATCTTCTTCCATTCAACTCCACCGCCGCATGCTCCCCATGGCCCTCGCCGGCCATATCCAGCTCCGCCGCTCGCCATCCGACCTCCCCTCGGTCTTACCCTTCCATTTCTTTGTGCCTTGAGGTTGCTATATCTCCCAGTACTCCCCCGGCTATTCTTCTCTGATAGCTACGAGTTCCTCTACTAGGACCGCTCTACCCTGTCGGCCCCTTCGAGCTTCTGCTCGAGCCCGCCGCTCTCGGCCCCTCCTGGTTCCTTTGGTGCTTCTACTTCCTCCTTCTAGACTTGACCAATTTCTTGATGCTCGCAGGATGGCAAGTTCATTGCAACCCCAATGTCTATGGCTCATTGATCTGGTTTGATTTATATGGTTGATGTTGCGGTGATGGTCTGCTAGCTGTTGCCGATGAGACGGCAGTGACGTCGTCACTGCAACCTCGCTGCTGCGCTGCATCCATGCTTTGTCACACCTCCCCTCTAGGTGTTGGGACCCCCGGTGAGTTTTATTATGACCGGCCTTCGAGCCGATGAACCGCTTGGTGATATGTGGAGTAACTATATGGTGTTGGGTGCAGACATGTAGTGGTGATGGTTCAGAGATGTTGTTACTGATATTCTCAAGATTTTCCAAAAATAAGTGAGATACTTCTAAGTGTCATGCTTCAGTTTGGATGAACATTCATCCCTGCATATGTTAGTGGGTGGTTTCATATTGTGTTGAATTTTACTAGCAATAGTCTAGTGGCTTGCTTCATTACTTATGATTTTGAATGAAAAAGGGATATGGTGATATTGGGATCAAAATGATTCTTAAGTTGTTGACTTAGGGAAATGATGGTTATTGGTGGTTATAAATTTGATTAACATAAAATATGGATTTGGGCTTAACTTAAGCTTTGCTTCAGTGATGTTCTTGATGATTCCTAGTTATTTATACTAGGGGAATGATAAAAATGTCTTGTTTGGAACAATCTTGATGACTAGCTAAAGTGGAAACTATCCTCTGTGGCTTCTGCTGCCCTGGGCTGCTGCTGTGGTGCCTCCAATCTTGGAGTGTGCACAGTGGTAGCCCAGGTAGCATGAATTGTTGTTGGTAATCACTACCATGATGTAGTTGATGTTGAAAAAAAATAAAGATTTAGCTCATGATGCAAAAGGCTGAAGCTTTACTTGTGTTGCACATGATCATATATAATTTTTGCCTTGCAACAGATTTGGCTAGTCTCTGTGTACAAACTTTGTGGCTACTGTAGCTAGGCTATACTGTTGTGGTACCTCCCTATAGGATGCACAACAAAATAGATCCTTCTACATATTTCTATAAAGCTTGGTTGGCAAAATTAAATCATGGGCAATTGCCAAGGATGCAAAGGCTGAGGCCAAGTGGATAATAGAAGTATATATGTGGATGTGGCACTATGCTTACTCCTATGATGATTTTATACTCCACTTGAGTATAAATCTGAGGAGATGATCATTTAAAACTAAATCATGCTTGGAAACTGGTAGGAACAAACATTATGCATGATTTATAATAGAGCAACCTTTTGTTGTTGCTGAATCAGTGTTGTGACTTCTTGTTCCTGGTGGATCTTGTTCCTGGATGCTAATGGATAAGCTCCTCCTTGTTTGATTGGCTGGCTTCTTCTGCTTTTGGCCTACTCCTTATGCTTTTGACCTCCTCCTCGTGCTCTTGGATGGCTTCCTCAAGCAACCAGGGCACTGATGTTGTGGTGGTAGTGCATTATGGAATGCTGGTGCTAAACTATAAGCTTTGGAAGTGTAGAAATGGCCTGGATGGTTGATATGTGTTGGTTGTATTGGTTGTTTATTGCTATGGTGAACAAGGTTTAGCATAGCACTCCCTCTGCTACGGCTGTGTACTTATCTCTTTCCCATAGTGCCTCATGTGTTGACAGCACATCCACATTCTACTGTGTGTGAGCTGCCTGTTTGTTTGCCTCACTCAAATGGATCAAATCAAGTAAAAACTAGATCTTTTGCTGGGTATACTGTTTGGATTTTACTTTTTACTGAATTGGTTAAACTTGCCCCTCTGCCTATGAGGTTGTACTGAGGCAAATAATATACTGATGAGATCAGATACTCCTTTGGTGAAACTTGCCCCCCCCCCATTTTTAATATGCTCAATGATGTGACAAGCAATACATCACATTGCATTACTGAGAGAAAACTAATTAACATTAACCCCTCTCTTTTTGTCTTTTATTTGTTTGTTTTACAGGAATTAAAAGAATATCCAGGAACATGAAAGTAGATAGAGATTTTAGCTTAGATTTATAACTTCTGTAATTCTTTTTTTTAATTGTAATAACAATGTAATTATTTTATATTTTACTGAAGCTTTTCTTTTTCTTTATTTGTAACTATTCATCTATGTAATGACTTCTAATTACTTGTATTGATTAAATCTTTGCTTTATTAAACAAAGATTTCTTCTTATTTGTATTTCTTTGACTTCCATTAATCTGTATGATTTCTACTTTTTTATTTAATGTATTGTACCTTAATCTTATTCTTTTATTTTAAAATAATAATGTAATACTTCATGTATTCTTTTATTATAAATATTTCTGTTATATCCTTGTTGTAATCATTTCTTTTTATTCCTTTATTATAAAAGGATAATGTAATATACATATATTCTTTTAATAAGGAACACTTCTATTTGTTTCATTATTGTAATTCTTTTTCCATTTTATTTCTTCATTTAAGTATTTTATTATAATATTTTCTTTATTCTTTGATTTTGAAAGAATATTGTAATGTTGGATTTTAAGAATATTTATACTTTTACTTATAATACTTGTATTATTGTGAATAATTATTTATAAGTCAAATTTCACCCCTCATAACTCCAGACAACAATAGAGGTCATGTCAAAATTCATCTCACTCCCCTTCTAAACCTATTTCATCGGAATGAGAATTCTGATCACTCTATTCTTTTAATTTGGCGAAAGATTTACCCGGATTTTCAGATGCATGCATGCAGATGCATAAAATCCTAAATCTACCCTTCATCTAGTCCTAAATTCTGGGATGTTACAGACTTCCCCCCCTTAAATTAAACTTCGTCCTGAAGTTTGTGATTTCTTGTTCATGAAGGTTTCAGATAAGCTCGTTTTGAGTTTTCTTCTTTCCTCCCAGTTTCTTGTCTTCCCAAAATGATGTTTTTAGTAAAATCGGCATTCCTTGAGTTTACTTTTATCCTTAATTCAGTTATGGTTAATGCCTAATTGCTAAATTTAAACTTTTTCCCTAAACTTCATGAAATTGCTTTTGACCTTGAACCACATTATTGACGAAGAACTACTGATGCTAAGCATACCTATTATAGCCTTGACGATTTTGTTCCATCCGAAATCTCCACCTCTTGATGGTAATCCTTCTCCTTGAGTAACCAACATGTGGGGACATTCAGATCTCTTATGT
This sequence comes from Avena sativa, assembly GCA_916181665.1. NCBI lineage: Eukaryota > Viridiplantae > Streptophyta > Magnoliopsida > Poales > Poaceae > Avena > Avena sativa. The sequence continues at coordinate 25,373,728 of OV702286.1, read as the reverse complement.
CCGTCTAGACCACACCTATAACACACCTTATCGGTCTTCCAACAATTCCTGCTTAGGTGACCGGAAGTTCCACACTTATTGCCGATTTGTTTCTTTCGTTTTAATGCTTCATGTTTTGATATGCCATTTGCGGATATGAATCTGGGCGTAAAACTTAAGTTTGATGTCGATTCTGGAGATTGAATCTTCTTTGGTTCCCTGATAGCTCGTTTCATGGCTAATTTCTTCCTCTCTTCCACTAGCATCTTGTAATCATCCTCGAAAGTAATTGCTACATCAACTAGCTCTTGGAAACGTCGTGTTGAAGCCCCTCGTATTTTCATCTTCATATAAGGGTTTAGTCCTTCCAGGAACCTTCTCTTGCGCTTCTCCTCCGTATTTACCTCATCAACTGCATAACGAGATAATTGACTAAACTTGCCAATATATTTCATCACGGTTTCATCATTTTGCTATAAATCCATGAATTCTCTCCTTTTAAATTCCATAATGCTCTCTGGAACATGATACTCACGAAACTTCCGCTTGAATTCTTCCCAGGTGAATATCTCTTCTGGTGTGTTCATGGCTAATTGATTTTCCCACCAATTTGCGGTAGGTCCGTATAAAAGAAATGTTGCATATCGTAACTTCTCCTCATTATTGCATCCAACTATTTTAAGTTTCCTTTATGTATCCATCAGCCAATCTCTACATCCATAGGTTCTGGTGCAGATACAAAAGGAACTGGTTTGGCATTTTGGAAATCAGAAAGACTTACTCTGATATCTTTATTTTCCTCTCCGGGTCCAATTCGTTTGAGTATTTCCTCCATGAACTTATTCTGGTACTCTTGCATCATTTGCATGTATTGCATGAAATTCTCCTCTGTCAACGGACAAGTTGATGGTCCAGTTGCGGGTACATCCTCATTACTTTCCCTCTGCTGAGCTTCTTGCTCCATACGTTGTCCCTCAGACCCAGCCTCTACTCCCGTATCCATACCCTCTCTAGTCCTGTTAGATAAAGCGAATACTCATACTTACATCATGCATATGTTTTCTAAGCTCAACTCTATGCACAGTGCTAGTCACACAAGGAAATCAAGAACCAAATCCAAATAACAACCAAACCTATACCATGTATTATACATGGTTTTTATAAGCTATTACAAACAATCCTCACAGCTACGGTTTGACTCTCACTTGGTACATTACTTGTATGTTTCAAGGACTTGCTTGCTCGTATGAGCATGCTCTTACTTCTTAAGTCATGCCTCTCAAACACTATGATGCACATTACTGTTTATGTACATCATTTAAGCCCTTTACTTTTATGGATTGTCTCTCTTTCTAGTACTTCCTGGAATTCCGTCCATGATGACATGAAATTAGACAACTACCTTCTGGAGTATATAAACATCCATAGGGTGTGCACTTTTGATTAGAAGTACTTAGATTGAGATTAGCCGTTGAGAAATGACTAGAAAATGCGTGATCTCCCATGGAATTCTCAGGTCCACCTTCAAACGCACTTTCGAAGCAAGATGTAATTTCTGCTTTTCCTTGATTCAGTCATACATATAGATGTAATAACTACCAATGCATTTTTCCATGTCAATAGGATTGGTACTACCCCCATATGGATCATAGGTTCCATGCTAATCTTGCTGGTTTCTACTCCTTTATTAGGATCACAGACATAGGATTCTCCCTGGTTCCAGTCTAAGATTCTACTCCCCATCCATCGTGATCCCAAACTAGAATACTTGGATTGGATGTTTCCTAAGTTTCTGGTATTACTCTATACTTTCCCAAGGCCTACATGTTTCTAAGGCCCATTTTAATAATAGGCACAAGTTTCAGACTATGGTCCTTCAAACTCATTCTATTCATACACCACTTTTGAGAAGACTATTCTAAAATGCCCAGCTTCTCTGTCTGACTCATTTCTTTGCATTCTATTGCTTTAGTAGGATCAACATAATCCTCAAGGTTGTATCCATCTCCTGGACTAGAACCTTAATGTATGTCATGATAGGTACTGAATAATGTCCTATTATGATCTATGTATTCGGAAGCTAAGGTAGATTTAGTCCGCACAAATGCAGCATGATCTAACTTAAGTTCCGAATTTATGGAATCTTGAGGTATTGTAGCATAAATACTACCTACCATTTTCCTTGGATTTTTGTTTTCAAAGCTTGATTATTGCTTCTAAAATTGCAATTTGATACGCTGCTGCCATACATCTCATCTTCCCAGTTGACATTACTTCTCTTATCCCCAACTTTTTGGTAACATAAGCACTACATAGGACTTGACTAACACTTTCCTGTAATGGAGACTATAAACCTTGACAGAAGTCAAGATTTTCAAATCCATATTCCATAAAAGTTATCGCAAAAGTTCGGTCCAATCACCAACATAGTCCTATACATCACTTGAACGTTCTAGTTTAGGTACCGAGATGCCATTCCTTACTGTAGGTAAGATATTATAATTAGTCCTACTAGGTTATAACTTATTATTATTATTACCCCAATTTGCATCATAATAAAGAATTATCGCACTAGAAACATGACAATGTAATTCTCAAGTGAATACTCATCATATTTCTAGAGAACTCTTTACCGTTGCTAACAAACTTCCTACAAGTTCTTCCCATTTAATAGGTTTCCAACCTAAGGTCAAAGCTTTTGCTCTGATACGAGCTGTGGTGACCCAGCATACCACTACATGTTGTAGTATACTATAGTCGTGGACATAACACTCACAGAGTACCATTCCGCAAATATTACATCCTCAGGGTGGTACAACAGAAACAAAGCGGGTCCACATCATACGTTATCATTATTACAACCAGAATTACATGACGACTTGGAGATCCTCCTAGGTCCATAGAGGTACCACTACTAGGAAAATGGTCGTCTGTGGCGCACCTAAAAGGACCATCCTTGGTGCACTAGTGGTGCGCCACGGGCCTTGCGCTACGGCTATCTCCTAGCCGTGGCGCACTTCCTGGTGCGCCACGGTTATGTGGAGATAGGCGTAGAGCACCTGCTAGTGCGCCATGGATATGTCGGCAGGTGCGCTATGCCTTGGATCTTCTGTGGCGCACGTTGCAGTGCGCCACTAAGCTGCGCAGGTGCGGTTTAGTTGCAGTGCGCCACAGAAGTTGTGCCATGTGCGCCACGGGTGTCTTTTTTTTTAATTTCAGGGCCAGATGATATACAATACAGATCATATAGGCAGATATACACACAGATATAAGATATACAGTTATATATATATAAATACACAATTCACAAAACAAGATTGAAACAAATACATATAGATAAGTATCATACATGAATATATAAGTCATACATTGTTTCGATCAAGTTACAAAGTAGTTGGTGACATGTGAATACATGTGTCGATCGAACAAGTTAGAGCTCGGAAGCTCGCCTAGACATCTAAACTAGCTAGACACAAACGCGGGATAAACAACCAAAAAAGATAAGCATGATCACCGCGACGAAGGTGTAGGTCTTCATCCGTTTCCTCGTCCTAACTCCCGCTAGATAGCGCGTGTATCTAGCTTCCGCCTCCGCCATAGTGTTGTACCCTTTGTAGCTATTGCCACTGAAACGGTGCACCTGTCTCCGGCAGTCTTCCCAATCATCGTAGACTCCAGGAACTCGTCCCTTGTACACGACGTACCACGTCATCTACAAGTTGACAATAATAATTAACCGGTGATTGAAAAAAACATATATAATTAAAGTCGCATATGAAGATACACTTATAGAAAGTACTCCTAAATCAAAAATACCAAACTCAAAAAGCATGCCTCATATATAACTAGGTTGTTCGACACAGGAATATGCTACGATGGAACTGTCCGCCAAGTAGGATGCACAACACCTGGACCTATGCATAGCACAAGGCGGACAATCCCATCACAACACATTCACATATATAGTGTGCCACGACATTTCAATCATCGGCATTATTCTCGAAAAAGACCAAAGTAACTCAAAAAGCATGCCTCATATATAACTAGGTTGTTTGACACAGGAATATGCTACGATGGAAGTGTTCGCCAAGTAGGATGCACAACAACTGGACCTGTGCATAGCACAAGGCGAACAATCCCATCGCAGCACATTCACATATATAGTGTGCCACGACATTTCAATCATTGGCATTATTCTCGAATAAGACCAAAGTAACTCGAAAAGAATGCCTCATATATAACTAGCTAGGTCGTTGGACACAGGAATATGCTATGATGGAACCGTAAGCCAAGTAGGATGCACAACATCTGGACTTGTGCATAACACAAGGCTTACAATCCCATCACAGCACATTCACATATATAGTGTGCCACGACATTTCAATCATCGGCATTATTCTCGAAAAAGACCAAAGTAACTCGAAAAGAATGCCTCATATATAACTAGCTAGGTCGTTGGACACAGGAATATGCTATGACGGAACAGTCAGCCAAGTAGGATGCACAATTCCTGTACTTGTGCATATCACAAGGCTAACTATCCTGTCATAGCACATTCACATATATATTGTGCCACGACATTTCAATCATCAGCATTATTCTCGAAAAAGACAAAAATAACTCGAAAAGAATGCCTCATATATATACATAGGTCGTTGGACACAGGAATATGCTATGATGGAACCGTGAGCCAAGTAGGATGCACAAGACCTGGACTTGTGCATATCACAAGTCTCACAATCCCATCGTAGCACATTCACATATATAGTGTGCCACGGCATTTCAATCACAGGCATTATTCTCGAAAAAAGAGTAAGGAAAAAAAGAAGGACCAAAGTGAGCAAAGGACCAAAGAGTAAGCAAAAAAACCAAGCATTGATTGATATATAATAATAATAAGCAAAAGAAGTAAGCGATGATTCATAAACCTAATAAGATAAGTATAGTAGCATGTACACTTGTCCACACACACAAAGGTCATCTATAGTTTGTAACTACAACTAGGCCAACATCAAGCCTTCTGGCTCGGCTTAGGGAACGGGAGGATGCCTTGTCTCGTCATGAACTTCCTATAGTCACCCTGCATCTCTAGGCGATCTTCTATGTCACGGTTATTCGGGATATTTCCTCCATAGAAGATCCCCCCCGAAGTCATGACATGACGAAAGATGATTGCCCCAAACTGCTGCTGGATGCGATACATCTCTTGTCTAATATCTAAATCAGTGATCTTGGCCTTTGCTTCGGCCCACTGTTTGAGATGATCTGGCAGCGTAGAATTCTGCTGGTCAAGTAGGAACGCCCTCATGTGATGGAGTGCGTAGTAGGCTTCCGTTACGTGGTTGAAGACGTGCCTGCCGAACTTGACCTTCGTACGCACGAAGGTGGTACCTTCCGTCGAGGCAAAGCCAGTGAGATCATCATCCAAAACTTCCTTGATCTTGTCGTAGTTTTTCTTCTTTTCTAGACTCCCTGAGTCAAAATACATGGCGTGGGAATGCTTCGGTGATAAGGAGATGAGCGTGCAGTGTTCATCTCTGCGCAAAAAATTCAAATGGAATGTGTTGGAAAAAGAATGATGATAATCTAATAAAGCCAATCGACGGTGGCGAGTGAATGACGACTTACTCGGGAAAGTAAGGCACGAGAATGTATTCCTTTGTCTTGTTCTCCACGAGGATTCTTTTTAGGTACGAGGCCACGATACGTCGTTCGGCGGGGGAACCCAAGCAGCCGTCACGCATGTAGTAGGGGTCCACTATAGCGATACCCGGTGTGTTCTCTCTAATGCATGATCTGCATGGCCAGGCTGAGAGAAAACAGATGGACCATGGTATAGTGCAGCGGGTATAGGTGGAACATATTGAAGATATCGTCGAACCGCAGGAAGAACAGATCCGCAAGGGCATTATCGACGAAACCCAAGCCTGGTGGCACCTTAACCACGAATACCGGGTGTGAGGGATCTTTCTCTGATAGAAGGCGTCTCTCTATTGTCAGCACGCCGTCATGCACACTCTGCAGTTCCGAACTGGCGTGCCTCCGCAAATTCTTAGGTAGCATGGGCTCACCTGCCACATGAATCCTCCACATAATACCCTCGGGTCTTGGTTGCCCGTCCCGAAACCTGATCGGATTCGTAGTTGTTGACGCCACCGGCTGGATCGAGCTGCTAGATTTTCTTTTCCTGCCCTTTTTTCCTTTTGGAGAGCGGGCAGGCACCGCAATCTGAGCACCGGCCGCCCTATGTAGTGTGTCAGGGCTTAGAATAAAGGGTCGGTTGGTTGTATCAGCTAGAGGCGTCTCCTGAGAACCAAACAGACGCTTGGTGATAGTGGCTTTCTCTGTGGTGCCACCAGCTAGGTCTTTGTTGCTAAAATGAGTATTGAAGAAGTGATCATTCCAGTCTTCGTCGTCCTCGGCCGGATCATGCGCAATGTGCATATCATCAACATGATCATCCGACCCACCGCGTGGAGGTGACGGCGAGGGCGGTAAGGGGGCCTTGCCAGCACTTGTCGCTGGCACGACAGGCGGTGTTGTTGTCTGTGGCGTGATGGCCCCCGCCGTCCCCAAACGGATCATGCTCTTTGGCCATTGCAAGAATAAGTCGAAGCAACTTCTGAGGACAGCCGTCTCTTCTTCATCCGCTCCAGAGGGTTGAATGGGAGGTTCCAGGTCGTCGCAGCCCTTTAGCACCCGACTAATTTTAACCCTGTGCACGCTATCTGGCATCGGCCTTGAGTGGAACATGCGCTGCAAGGGTTGAATGATGGTACCCTTGGCAACATCCCTTAGCTCGTTGTTCACGTAGCATAAGAGAGTTCAAGGAACATCCATCTACGGAAAACATGTACGGCGTCGTCAGAGATGCCATAAGAGTAATAGATGGCGTGAAAGGCGGTAAAGCAATTTGTTTACCGTGATGGCGTCGAGATCGGCTAATGTCGAGGCACCGCATACGGCGACGGGCGTGCAAGAGACGGAAGAGCTGCTTGATGGCGCGGTGCTGGCCGCCGGTGTATTCTCCCTATCGCCGGGTGCTTGGAGCTCTGGTGCCGCCGCGATGATGGTAGGGGGGCACCAACATGTACTCCGGCGCCGCGGTGATGGCAGGGGGAGTCACCAACACTTGCGGCTCCACGGTGCTAGTGGGCGGAGTCACGAACACGTAGTTCGCCCGATTCGTCGGTGCCACGTTGTTCGAGTGGCTGCTGACCATGCTTGGAATCGGGAACGGCCCTACTCGACCACCAGCACTCCGGTTCGCTATTGACTCCACCAAGGTAGGCAGGATGGACGTGAGGGTGATTGCCAGGTTGTCTTGGACGATCTGCGGGATCCGTGCCACTTGTTCCTTAAGTTCTTGAACCTCGCGGTTTTCCTCCTCGCTCCTTCCCGACGGCGCCACATGCGTCCTCGGCGGTGGACCAAAATAATCCACCCAATTCTTACCCCCGAGGCCGGCCAGATGGCCAGCTAATGACGGCTTCTTCGTAACCGGCTCTATTTTCTTGGCCCGGTTCATCGCCCTGTTAAAAGGGTTATCCCACAGGGTGGCCGCCGTCGACCCTTGGGATCCATGACTAGCAACAATTTCCTCCTCCTGCAGAAGAAGTAAGAGTGAATCGTTTAGATCATCGATTAGAATGCAATCGAGTTGACCCGCGGTAATTAGATTACTTAGCACAATTTCCTCGAATTCCTTCACCGCAGGATCCGTGATGAGTTGTTTGGTTTTTGGGTCCACATGGTAACGGGCCCTGATGAAGCTTCGAACCTGCCCAGGTTCGAATTTCGCAAAGGGGTTTTCTATCCCCTTGGATCTATACTCTTTGTCCTCCTTATTCCATTTGGCCTCCGTGGTTCTGTATCCACTAGATCCGAGATGGTGATGACCTATATTCATCGCCTGCAGCACCTTTCCCCGATTACTATTGGCCAGGGCAGTTTCGGATTCACACCTCTCCATGAACTCCTGGAACTGATCTTCGGTGATCTGCGGGTCAATCTTCTGGATCTCCTCGAGACTTTTGACTTCTTTATAGATCTTCTTCTTTATCCGGGTTCTCCAGCAGGCCAGGGCGGTGCTCATATTTGTGAGGGCAGATTTGTTTACTTCGTTCCCAGGATAATTTGTGTTCTGATACTTAGCGGGGAACTTGTATCTTGCGTGCAGCTTCTCAAAGAGGAGTGTGCGCAAGTGGCTATTATCTTTATGCCGGAGATTCTCGGTGTTGATCAATATGGTTGTCTGGGTTATCGCTGCCACTTGCCCACCGTACCCTTTAATGACAAGGACGGGCTCCAAAGGAACCCCTGATGGGCTCACTTCGGTAATTTCCTCCCTGACGGTGCCGACCGTGTTCGGGCGCCGTTCCTTCGGCTTCTTCTTCTTCTTAGGAGGATTGCTACCACTCCCTGTGCCCTCGCCGCCATCAGTGGTTTCATCACCCGCCGTTCCTTTGGCTTCTTCCTCCGCGTCTTCCATCTCATCATCCTCGCTCTCCGAAGGATGGTATTCTTCATCGTCTTCTAGCCGCTGGGCCGCCTCCCAGAATGTCAATTGTTTATTCGGAGGTCTGAGTTCTCCTTCAGCACTGATGCGCTTAGAACATCCAGCCTCGTTGTTGTCACAAATCTTTGCACTAATAAAAAACAAATAATTGGTTAAATGCACGGAAAAATCCGGCATGACCTTTACTAATTTTCTTAAACTAGGAGTGCCCGATTTCTGCCGAAATGGAAGTTAATCAACATTCTGGCAAAAATCAGGACTCATTTCATACAAGAACCTGCATACACGACATAATAAAGTGCTTCATATACAAGCACAAGAACAATTTCAAGGTGTTGTTGTCCCATCACAGATAGTAGCAAAACCAACACTACTCTATTTTTCCTTCCAAACCATTTCACAACCACATCCATCCAGTCCCAGCACAGTGCCACAACCATATATACTTTTGTTATCAATTTGACCTCAGACTATTGAATCATTAGAAAGAATTAAACCAAAACTTGGTCAAGCAAACATGCATCTAGATCATCTACTAAATCCACAAGTCTTGCACATAGGACATAACCAACATACCAAAGCATCAACTTTATAAAACCTTAAATAAGCTAAATCAATTTCCTTCTGTTTGAACCCACTACAATTTCAAATAAATCAACTTCATAATAATTTCAAATAAATCCATTGTTCAATTACCAACCAGCACAAATTCACACCCACCCGAAAGGAGTAGCAAATCCTGCTGTTTGAACCCACTACTATGCACACTCCAACATGGAGGCACCACAGTAGCAGATGCAAAGGCAGTAGAAGCCACTAAGTTGTTAACACTAGAAAATAAGTGTTACATCTGTTCTTTTATTTTTTTTAAAAAGGAAAAGGTTTGGAGGGGAGGGAGCTCTCAGTTAGCATAGAAGTTTTATGCTAGATCATCCTAGAGCTATAGAAAACAATTATAATCTATTCATAACAGGAATTAAGCCTTAGATTTACATATTATTGGTATGTACATCACATCAGGAGGATTACTTAAGGCACTAATAGAAACTGTTCTTATTCTTAAAACTGGTATGTAAATCATTTTCCTAGCAAGTGTTCTAGGAATCATACAAAAATACAAGAAGACAGATTCTTTCTTAAGACCTCAAACAATGACTCATTCATATATGTTCTTGCAAAGCTAAAGCTTCAACTAAGATATCATGGGAAGGGACTGGAATAGTTTTATTTCCATGTCTCATCAATTATAATAATGATCTTATTAAACCTACATAAATCAATTACAACAGATCATGATTAAATGACTGCTAAAAATATTGATGCACCTAAATCATTTTCCACAGTAGCAGTAGCACTCAACATTTTCCACAGTCTCATCAACAGTTTTATTTCCACAGTAGCAGTAGCACTCAACTACTTCTAATCATCCCAAAAATATTGATGCACCTAAATCATTTTCCACAGTAGCAGTAGCACTCAACATTTTCCATAGTCTCATCAACAGTTTTATTTCCACAGTGGCAGTAGCACTCAACCACTTCTATTCATCCCAAAAATATTGATGCACCTAAATCATTTTCCTAATAAAAAGTATAGGAATCATAGAAATTTTTGATGTCATATTGACGGGTTATACATAGCAACCACTTCTAATCCCCAGGTTATATTGACCAATTATAGTAACAGAGCCTTGCCAATAATATACTGAACCAAATGTTCAGAATTTCAGAAATCTAAACGACAGGGAGAGAGAGGGAGAGGGGGAGAGAGAGAGGGAGAGGGGGAGAGAGGGGAGGTGGCCAGGGGACTCACCAGGAGGGAGCGCGGAGCTAGGCAGGCGGGCGATGAGGACGACGATGGCAGGCGGGCACGGGCCTCCTCGGACGCGCACGGGCCTCGGACGCACACGGGCACGGGCCTCCTCCTCGGACGAGCACGGGCCTCCTCCTCCACGACCTCCTCCTCGAGCGGCGGCAGCTGGCAGGGCTCAGGCTCCTCCTCCTCCACGTACTCCTCCTAGAGCGGCGGCGGATCAAGATCGGCGGTGTCTGAGGGTGGTAGTGGGGATGAGATCGGCGGTGTCTAAGATGGGGAGGAGAGGCGCGCCGACGTGGCACGGTTGACTAGTAGTACCGAGTTAGGCGTAGCGCACCCTGGCCAAGTGCGCTACGGGTAACCGTAGCGCACTTGGCCAGGGTGCGCTACGCTTAACTCGGTACTACTAGTCACATAAGACGGCGCGGCCATCCCTATTGTACAACTACACTAGCCTATCCCACTGGTTCCACCCACTTCTCTAATCTAAACCTGTGAGCACCCAGGTTCAAATCCTAGTGCCCACCTTTTTTATTTTTATTTTAAAAATATTTTTAAATGTTCCAAAAAATGCCCAAAAGTGGTGATATATTCCATAAAAGTTTTGTTTTGTTTTTAAAATACTTTTAGATATTCCAAAAATGCCCGAAAGTGATAATATATGTCATAAATGTGGTATAAATTAAATATGATTCAAATATGTCATAATAATTTGTCCATGATACAAATATGTCATAATAATTTGTCCATGAATATTACAATCTTTTTCGACCACGCGTTTTACAATATTTTTTGAGCTAGCGTTTTACAATCTTTTTTCCCTTCTTTGTCGCGGTTGAATAATTTAGCCCCGGCACTTTAATGTTTCTTCTTTCGAACGGGCTATCTTTTTTGGGTAGGGTTGTCCTTTTTCTTCTTGTGGTGTATGTTGCTGCATCGTAGTCGTCGTCATCTTGAATCTTTGGATCGCCGTACTGGTCGAAGTCTTGCTCGTTGGCAACTCCATCCATTCTGATGATGATTCTTTTTCCTCTCCTCACGACAACACGGCTAGGCTTTGTCGGGTCGGTAATGAAAAAACATTGGTCCACTTTGGTAGCCAGTACCCACGGTTCATTTTTCGCGGCCACGTTCGCACCGGCGGCCTTGGATTTGGATGCTTCGGGTATAACCATGGTTGTGAAATACCGGTCTTCTCTTTCGATGCTCTTTGCCCATCTAACACGGAACATCGGCACCTTTTCTCCATAGTAGTCGAGCTCCTAGATCTCCTCGATTCTTCCGTAGAATCTTTCCTTCACGTTGTCATCGGTGTAGAATTCCGACGTTACGCTTGAGTTCTGATAATCACACTTGTTGTCATTTTCCTCCGTGTAGAATGTGTATCCGTTGATATCATACGCCTGATAGGTCACCAGGTTTTGCATCGGTCCCTGTGACAAGGTGAATATGATCTTTTCCGTGTCAGAAGAATGTGATCGCGGGGGATTATCAAGGAGCGTCTGCCTAAACCAATGCGTGAAATCTGAGTTGTGCTCTTTGATTATTTCTCCCTGTGTCCTCTGTATGCCCCGGTCACTGTACTTCTTCTCGATTAACCTTTTGTGCTTCTGTACCCAAGGATCGACCAGTTCTAAATGCTGTAGCGCGACGAGGTTTGCTTGATCAAAGTCTGCGCGTCAAAAATCGAAGTCTGCATGCAGTATGCGACGACCCTCTCGGTGACCAGATCCGTCGAGCTTGCCAAGGTGCCTGTTGACGGGAAGACCGACATGGTTCTCGATGTCCAGATAATTCATGCAGAAAGAGATGCACTCTTCGGCCAGAAAGCCCTTGGCTATGCTTCCATCTGGACGGGACCTGTTGCGAACGTATCCTTTGATGTGTCCATTCATCCTTTCGAACGCCATCATGCTGCGGAGGAACATCGGCCCAAGTTGGACGATGTCCTCCACGACATGGACCAGCAGATGCACCATAATGTCGAAGAATGCGGGTGGGAAGTAGACCTCAAGCTCTCATAGTATCACCACTATCTCCTCCTGTAGCCTCCCGAGCTGATTCACGCCAATCGACTTCCTAGAGATGACGTCGAAAAACTTGCAGAGGCCAAATAACGTTTCACGGAGGTGCTCGTCCATTATCCCTCTTAGTGCGACCGGAAGTACCTGCGTCATTAACACGACACAGTCGTGAGACTTCATGCCACTGAACCTCTGCTTCGCCTCGTCTAGGTATCTGCTTATCTTGCCTGCATAGCCGTAAGGAAATTTGACTCCTAGAAGGCACTTGAAAAACTGTTTGATCTCATCCTGGCATAGAGTGAAGCAAGAAGGAGGGCAGTAATATTCGTTCTTCTTGAACTTTTTACCCTTTCGACGACCTTGTGTCATCTCCGACTCATGATCATCGTCATCTTCCTGATCATCAGGAGTAGTGTGTCCTCCGTGAAGCTCCTTACGGATACCCAAGCATATCAGGTCGTGCCTTGCTTTCGGACCATCTTTCGTCCTATCGGGCATGTTGATTATGGTGGCGACCAGACTCTCGCACACGTTTTTCGTGATATGCATGATGTCGAGGATATGAGGCGTGCGGAGAAACTTCCAGTATGGCAACTCCCAGAAAACAGACCTTGTTTTCCATACCTTCATCAGCGGCTTGTCTTGTTGCTGCCTCTTTCGCTTCTTTCCAGGATTAGGACAACTCCAATTTTTCAGCAACTCTTCCACTTCTTCGCTGCTCCTACACTCTGGGATTCCTCGGGTCTCGGATTTGCCATCGAACAGGTCTCCACGTTTTCTCCATGGGTCATTCTTGCCGAGCCACCTCCGGTGCGCCATGAACACGGTTTTCGATGACCCTGGATCTTTCTCTAGTTGGAGATAGCTTGTGTTATCCATGCACCTAACGCATGCGCAGAATCCTTGGATAACATGCCCCGAGATATACCCGCAACCTGGATAGTCTTGCACCGTAGTGACCAACGCGGCTCTCATAGTGAAATAATCTTGTGCAACAGCGTCGTAAGTATTGGATCCAGATTCCCATAACATGGCTAGCTCCTCTTTCAACAGCCCGAGATACAGATTGATGTCGGTACTAGGTTGTTTCGGCCCTTGAATTAGCATACTCATTTGTATGTACTTCTTCTTCATGCACAACCATGGAGGGAGGTTGTACATCCATAAAAACACGGGCGAAGTGCTGTGCGTGCTGCTCTGGCTACCGAACGGATTGAGTCCATCGGTGCGAGGTCCAATGCTTTCCACTGGCTAGCATCTGAAGGGTGCGTCAGCAGCTCATCCTTTTCGGGGTCATCATCGTCATCTACTGGCTTCTTCCTTTCCGCATGCCATCGCATGAGCTTCGCTTCCTTAGGGTCCGCGAAATAGCGCTGCAGACGAGGAGTGATAGGAAAGTACCATACCACTTTTTGAGGTGCTTTCTTCCCTTTCTTGTATCGACTCACGCTGCATACCGGACATGTGGTTTTCTCCGTGTCCTCGCCCCGATAAATGATGCAATCGTTGATGCATACGTGATATTTAACGTGCGGTAGATCGAGAGGACACACGATTTTCTTGGCGTCCTCGATACTAGTTGGTCATGTGTTCCCCTCTGGGAGATGATCATGCCAGAATGCCATCATATCGTTGAAGCTTGCATCGCTCAATTTGTGTTTTGCCTTCATCTCCATAGCCTTGAGCGTTACATTCAACCAGGTATCATCGGGCCTGCATCCTTCATACAATGGAGTAACCGCGTCTTTCTCAAGTTGCGCAAGCTTGGCTTTCTCTCTAGCGGAAGCCCTGACGTTACTCGTCTGCTCGAGAAGCAGCTCTTGCATCCCGTACCCAGCCTGACGTTGTTCCATCGTCGTCTGCTCCTTCGGCATCTAGATCATCATCATCCCGGTCTGCTTCCGCACCTTCACCATCTCCAGGAGACTCTTCATAATCTCGCCCGTTCTCGCCGTGATGATGATCATCGTCATGTTGCCCACCTTCACCATCTCCATTTTCTTTGTCATCGCTTATCCAACGAGTGTATCCATCCATGAATCCATGGCGGAGCAGGTGCGCCTGCAGATTCCCAGAATCTGGGTCAATCACCCAGTTGAGTTTGCATATTCTGCACGGACATCTTATATCCGTCTTTTTATTTCGTATCATGTTGGCCATCGCACATTTCAAAAATCTAGCCACAATGCCTTCGCTCATTATGCGGACCATTTTTGCCTGCACGGTGTACACGGTACAATTAGAAGTCTATTAGAACCACATAATGAATGCATGCATGCAATGGTCGATAGAAAATTTCGGCATGATCTATCCTAAAATTAGGACCTTTGCGAAATGCCAAAGTCTTGCCAAAATGGAAATGAATCAACATTTTGGCAAAACAAATGGCAACTTGTTCACATACAAACACAAGAGAGAGAGACCGATCCATACACACATGAAGATATCAGTATCCTCTCCATACACACATGCATGAGCATCATCGATACTCTCCATACACACACATATGACCATCGATCCTCTCCATACACACATCATGAGCATCGATCATCTACATACGTATGATCATATCATCCATATACACATGAACACATCCTTACATGGACAACTTACCGAGATGAGAGACCAATCGTGAGAAGATGGAAAGGAGAGGTGCGCGCGATACCAGAGAAGGAGATGAGAGACTGGAGAGCTTCCTCTATTACTTATGTAACATCCAAGGCAAGTTCTACATGCTAAAAATGGTGAATGAGTGGAGAAATTGAGGTGGGAAGGAGAAGGATCCCGACTAGATCTAAGGAGGAAGAAGAAGGGGAAAGTGAAGTGTGGGGTGGTGGATGATCACACATGTGCACAAAGTGGAGCTGTCAAAAAAAATAGCCACATTCGTGGCGCACTCGGCCCCAGTGCGCCACAGGGATTACTAACATCCGTGGCGCACATGCCATAGTGCGCCACGGATGTGTCTGACCGTTTTACAAAGCAGAGGGGCATGCGCTTAGGCGTAGCGCACCCCCCAACGTGCGCCACAGATAAAACCAACAGGTGTAGCGCACCTACCCTATGTGCGCTACGGATGTCTGGCGTGCGGCCAACAGGGCCCTGGCCTACACATATCTGTGGCGCACTATGGTCATGTGCGCCACGGTTGTTCTAGTTACTAGTAGGGCACTGCCCATAGGTGAGCCACACATGTTTTAGCCGTGGGGCACTTCAACCATGTGAGCCACGGATGTGCTGATTACCTATAGCCATTTTCCTAGTAGTGTATCCCGATGACTCAAGGCTAAACTATTATAACTCAAAGAACAGAATAAAGAAGCCACTAAGGTTTATACGAGATTTAATGTAGATAGAGGATAGAGATCTATGCTACTGGACTAGATCACTATATATGCTACATCTACACTTCAGATACGTCGGTCTCCATTTCATAGATGTTTTCGTAATTGTTCCCTTCGACGCTTCCGGATACTTCTGGTTCTTCATAGCGGAATTCTTCTTGGTCTTCAATTGGATATAGTATTTCCTTTTCCTGACCGTTAATGTCTTCATAATCTAGCAAGGGTTAAGAAGATACGTTGAGTACGAGCGTACTCAGCAAGTTCACTAAAAAAGAGTATTTGATGCACTATATCTACAGCCATAGACCATAGGTCATAGGCAATGCAAGTTTTTCGTAAACATTTCTTCAAAGGTTGCTTTTATTCTGAAAAGCTATGTTTGTCAACCTTCACGGGTTTACTAGAACTTTCATGGAACCCCTGATGGGCTCACTTCGGTAATTTCCTCCCTGACGGTGCCGACCGTGTTCGGGCGTTGTTCCTTCGGCTTCTTCTTCTTCTTAGGAGGATTGCTACCACTCCCTGTGCCCTCGCCGCCATCAGTGGTTTCATCACCCGCCGTTCCTTTGGCTTCTTCCTCCGCGTCTTCCATCTCATCATCCTCGCTCTCCGAAGGATGGTATTCTTCATCGTCTTCTAGCCGCTAGGCCGCCTCCCAGAATGTCAATTGTTTATTCGGAGGTCTGAGTTCTCCTTCAGCACTGATGCGCTTAGAACATCCAGCCTCGTTGTTGTCACAAATCTTTGCACTAATAAAAAACAAATAATTGGTTAAATGCACGGAAAAATCCGGCATGACCTTTGCTAATTTTCTTAAACTAGGAGTGCCCGATTTCTGCCGAAACGGAAATTAATCAACATTCTGGCAAAAATCAGGACTCATTTCATACAAGAACCTGCATACACGACATAATAAAGTGCTTCATATACAAGCACAAGAACAATTCCAAGGTGCTGTTGTCCCATCACAGATAGTAGCAAAACCAACACTACTCTATTTTTCCTTCCAAACCATTTCACAACCACATCCATCCAGTCCCAGCACAGTGCCACAACCATATATACTTTTGTTATCAATTTGACCTCAGACTATTGAATCATTGGAAAGAATTAAACCAAAACTTGGTCAAGCAAACATGCATCTAGATCATCTACTAAATCCACAAGTCTTGCACATAGGACATAACCAACATACCAGAGCATCAATTTATAAAACCTTAAATAAGCTAAATCATTTTCCTGCTGTTTGAACCCACTACAATTTCAAATAAATCAACTTCATAATAATTTCAAATAAATCCATTGTTCAATTACCAACCAGAACAAATTCACACCCACCCGAAAGGAGTAGCAAATCCTGCTATTTGAACCCACTACTATGCACACTCCAACATGGAGGCACCACAGTAGCAGATGCAAAGGCAGTAGAAGCCACTAAGTTGTTAACACTAGAAAATAAGTGTTACATCTGTTCTTTTATTTTTTTTAAAAAGGAAAAGGTTTGGAGGGGAGGGAGCTCTCAGTTAGCATAGAAGTTTTATGCTACATCATCCTAGAGCTATAGAAAACAATTATAATCTATTCATAACAGGAATTAAGCCTCAGATTTACATATTATTGGTATGTACATCACATCAGCAGGATTACTTAAGGCACTAATAGAAACTGTTCTTATTCTTAAAACTGGTATGTAAATCATTTTCCTAGCAAGTGTTCTAGGAATCATACAAAAATACAAGAAGACAGATTCTTTCTTAAGACCTCAAACAATGACTCATTCATATATGTTCTTGCAAAGCTAAAGCTTCAACTAAGATATCATGGGAAGGGACTGGAATATTTTTATTTCCATGTCTCATCAATTATAATAATGATCTCATTAAACCTACATAAATCAATTACAACAGATCATGATTAAATGACTGCTAAAAATATTGATGCACCTAAATCATTTTCCACAGTAGCAGTAGCACTCAACATTTTCCACAGTCTCATCAACAGTTTTATTTCCACAGTAGCAGTAGCACTCAACTACTTCTAATCATCCCAAAAATATTGATGCACCTAAATCATTTTCCACAGTAGCAGTAGCACTCAACATTTTCCACAGTCTCATCAACAGTTTTATTTCCACAGTAGCAGTAGCACTCAACCACTTCTATTCATCCCAAAAATATTGATGCACCTAAATCATTTTCCTAATAAAAAGTATAGGAATCATAGAAATTTTTGATGTCATATTGACGGGTTATACATAGCAACCACTTCTAATCCCCAGGTTATATTGACCAATTATAGTAACAGAGCCTTGCCAATAATATACTGAACCAAATGTTCAGAATTTCAGAAATCTAAACGACAGGGAGAGAGAGGGAGAGGGGGAGAGAGAGAGGGAGAGGGGGAGAGAGGGGAGGTGGGCAGGGGACTCACCAGGAGGGAGCGCGGAGCTAGGCAGGCTGATGATGAGGACGACGATGGCAGGCGGGCACGGGCCTCCTCGGACGCGCACGGGCCTTGGACGCGCACGGGCACGGGCCTCCTCCTCGGACGAGCACGGGCCTCCTCCTCCACGACCTCCTCCTCAAGCGGCGGCAGCTGGCAGTGCTCGGGCTCCTCCTCCTCCACGTCCTCCTCCTAGAGCGGCGGCGGATCAAGATCGGCGGTGTCTGAGGGTGGTAGTGGGGATGAGATCGGCGGTGTCTAAGATGGGGAGGAGAGGCGCGCCGGCGTGGCACGGTTGACTAGTAGTACCGAGTTAGGCGTAGCGCACCCTGGCCAAGTGCGCTACGGGTAACCGTAGCGCACTTGGCCAGGGTAACCGTAGCGCACTTGGCCAGGGTGCGCTACGCCTAACTCGGTACTACTAGTCACATAAGACGGCGCGACCACCCCTATTGTACAACTACACTAGCCTATCCCACTGGTTCCACCCACTTCTCTAATCTAAACCTGTGAGCACCTAGGTTCAAATCTGGGTGCCCACCTTTTTTATTTTTATTTTAAAAATATTTTTAAATGTTCCAAAAAATGCCCAAAAGTGGTGATATATTCCATAAAAGTTTTGTTTTGTTTTTAAAATACTTTTAAATATTCCAAAAATGCCCGAAAGTGATAATATATGTCATAAATGTGGTACAAATTAAATATGATTCAAATATGTCATAATAATTTGTCCATGATACAAATATGTCATAATAATTTGTCCATGAATATTACAATCTTTTTCGACCACGGGTTTTACAATATTTTTTGAGCTAGTGTTTTACAATCTTTTTTTCCTTCTTTGTCGCGGTTGAATAATTTAGCCCCGGCACTTTAATGTTTCTTCTTTTGAACGGGCTACCTTTTTTGGGTAGGGTTGTCCTTTTTCTTCTTGTGGTGTATGTTGCTGCATCGTAGTTGTCGTCATCTTCAATCTTTGGATCGCCGTACTGGTCGAAGTCTTGCTCGTTGGCGACTCCAGCCATTCTGATGATGATTTTTTTTCCTCTCCTCACGACAAAGCCCGGCTTTGTCGGGACGGTAATGAAAAAACATTGGTCCACTTTGGTAGCCAGTACCCACGGTTCATTTTTCGCGGCCACGTTCGCACCGGTGGCCTTGGATTTGGATGCTTCGGGTATAACCATGGTTGTGAAATACCGGTCTTCTCTTTCGATGCTCTTTGCCCATCTGACACGAAACATCGGCATCTTTTCTCCATAGTAGTCGAGCTCCCAGATCTCCTCGATTCTTCCGTCAAATCTTTCCTTCACGTTGTCATCGGTGTAGAATTCCGACGTTACGCTTGAGTTCTGATAATCACACTTGTTGTCCTTTTCCTCCGTGTACAATGTGTAGCCGTTGATATCATACGCCTGATAGGTCACCAGGTTTTGCATCGGTCCCTGCGACAAGGTGAATATGATCTTTTCCGTGTCAGAAGAATGCAATAGCGGGGGATTATCAAGGAGCGTCTGCCTAAACCAATGCGTGAAATCTGAGTTGTGCTCTTTGATTATTTCTCCCTGCGTCCTCTGTATGCCCCGGTCACTGTACTTCTTATCGATTAACCTTTTGTGCTTCTGTACCCAAGGATCGACCAGTTCTAAATGCTGTAGCGCGACGAGGTTTGCTCGATCAAAGTCTGCGCGTCAAAAATCAAAGTCTGCATGCAGTATGCGACGACCCTCTCGGTGACCAGATCCGTCGAGCTTGCCAGGGTGCCTGTTGACGGGAAGACCGACAGGGTTCTCGATGTCCAGATAATTCATGCAGAAAGAGATGCACTCTTCGGCCAGAAAGCCCCTGGCTATGCTTCCATCTGGACGGGTCCTGTTGCGAACGTATCCTTTGATGTGTCCATTCATCCTTTCGAACGCCATCATGCTACGGAGGAACATCGGCCCGAGTTGGACAATGTCATCCACGACATGGACCAGCAGATGCACCATAATGTCGAAGAATGCGGGTGGGAAGTAGACCTCAAGCTCGCATAGTATCACCACGATCTCCTCCTGTAGCCTCCCGAGCTGATTCACGCCAATCGACTTCCTAGAGATGACGTCGAAAAACTTGCAGAGGCCAAATAACGTTTCACGGACGTGCTCGTCCATTATCCCTCTTAGTGCGACCGGAAGTACCTGCGTCATTAGCACGACACAGTCGTGAGACTTCATGCCACTGAACCTCTGCTTCGCCTCGTCTAGGTATCTGCTTATCTTGCCCGCATAGCCGTAAGGAAATTTGACTCCTAGAAGGCACTTGAAAAACTGTTTGATCTCATCCTGGCTTAGAGTGAAGCAAGAAGGAGGGCATTAATATTCGTTCTTCTTGAACTTTTTACCCTTTCGACGACCTTGTGTCATCTCCGACTCATGATCATCGTCATCTTCCTGATCATCAGGAGTAGTGTGTCCTCCGTGAAGCTCCTTACGGATACCCAAGCATATCAGGTCGTGCCTTGCTTTCTGACCATCTTTCGTCCTATCGGGCATGTTGATTATGGTGGCGACCAGACTCTCGCACACGTTTTTCGTGATATGCATGATGTCGAGGATATGAGGCGTGCGGAGAAACTTCTAGTATGGCAACTCCCAGAAAACAGACCTTGTTTTCCATACCTTCATTAGCGGCTTGTCTTGTTGCTGCCTCTTTCGCTTCTTTCCAGGATTAGGACAATCTTTCCAGTTTTTCAGCAACTCTTCCACTTCTGCGCTGCTCCTACACTCTGGGATTCCTCGGGTCTTGGATTTGCCATCGAACAGGTCTCCAAGTTTTCTCCATGGATCATTCTTGCCGAGCCACCTCCGGTGCGCCATGAACACGGTTTTCGATGACCCTGGATCTTTCTCTAGTTGGAGATAGTTTGTGTTATCCATGCATCTAACGCATGCGCAGAATCCTTGGATAACATGCCCCGAGATATACCCGCAACCTGGATAGTCTTGCACCGTAGTG
Organism: Avena sativa; assembly: GCA_916181665.1. Lineage (NCBI taxonomy): Eukaryota > Viridiplantae > Streptophyta > Magnoliopsida > Poales > Poaceae > Avena > Avena sativa. The sequence continues at coordinate 25,352,609 of OV702286.1, read as the reverse complement.
ACCAACGCGGCTCTCATAGTGAAATAATCTTGTGCAACAGCGTCGTAAGTATTGGATCCAGATTCCCATAACATGGCTAGCTCCTCTTTCAACAGCCCGAGATACAGATTGATGTCAGTACCAGGTTGTTTCGGCCCTTGAATTAGTATACTCATTTGTATGTACTTCTTCTTCATGTACAACCATGGAGGGAGGTTGTACATCCATACAAACACGGGCGAAGTGTTGTGCGTGCTGCTCTGGCTACCGAACGGATTGAGTCCATCAGTGCGAGGTCCAATGCTTTCCACTGGCTAGCATCTGAAGGGTGCGTCAGCAGCTCATCCTTTTCGGGGTCATCATCGTCATCTACTAGATTCTTCCTTTCCGCATGCCATCGCATGAGCTTCGCTTCCTTAGGGTCCGCGAAATAGCGCTGCAGATGAGGAGTGATAGGAAAGTACCATACCACTTTTCGAGGTGCTTTCTTCCCTTTCTTGTATCGACTCACGCTGCATACCGGACATGTGGTTTTCTCCGTGTCCTCGCCCCGATAAATGATGCAATCGTTGATGCATACGTGATATTTAACGTGCGGTAGATCGAGAGGACAGACGATTTTCTTGGCGTCCTCGATACTAGTTGGTCATGTGTTCCCCTCCGGGAGATGATCATGCCAGAATGCCATCATATCGTTGAAGCTTGCGTCGCTGAATTTGTGTTTTGCTTTCATCTCCATAGCCTTGAGCGTTACATTCAACCAGGTATCATCGGGCCTGCATCCTTCATACAATGGAGTAACCGCGTCTTTCTCAAGTTGCGCAAGCTTGGCTTTCTCTCTAGCGGAAGCCCTGGCGTTACTCGTCTGCTTGAGAAGCAGCTCTTGCATCCCACACCCAGCCTGACGTTGTTCCATCGTCGTCTGCTCCTCCGGCACCTAGATCAACATCATCCCGGTCTGCTTCCGCACCTTCACCATCTCCAGGAGACTCTTCATAATCTCGCCCGTTCTCGCCGTGATGATGATCATCGTCATGTTGCCCACCTTCACCGTCTCCATTTTCTTTGTCATCGCTTATCCAACGAGTGTATCCATCCATGAAACCATGGCGGAGCAGGTGCGCCTGCAGATTCCCGAAATCTGGGTCGATCACCCAGTTGAGTTTGCATCTTCTGCACGGACATCTTATATCCGTCTTTTTATTTCGTATCATGTTGGTCATCGCACATTTCAAAATTCTAGCCACAATGCCTTCGCTCATTATGCGGACCATTTTTGCCTGCACGGTGTACACGGTACAATTAGAAGTCTATTAGAACCACATAATGAATGCATGCATGCAATGGTCGATAGAAAATTTCGGCATGACCTATCCTAAAATTAGTACCTTTGCGAAATGCCAAAGTCTTGCCAAAATGGAAATGAATCAACATTTTGGCAAAACAAATGGCAACTTGTTCACATACAAACACAAGAGAGAGAGACCGATCCATACACACATGAAGATATCATTATCCTCTCCATACACACATGCATGAGCATCATCGATACTCTCCATATACACACATATGACCATCGATCCTCTCCATACACACATCACGAGCATCGATCATCTACATACATATGATCATATCATCCATATACACATGAACACATCCTTACATGGACAACTTACCGAGATGAGAGACCAATCGCGAGAAGATGGAAAGGAGAGGTGCACGCGAGACCAGAGAAGGAGATGAGAGACTGGAGAGCTTCCTCTATTACTTATGTAACATCCAAGGCAAGTTCTACATGCTAAAAATGGTGAATGAGTGGAGAAATTGAGGTGGGAAGGAGAAGGATCCCGACTAGATCTAAGGAGGAAGAAGAAGGGGAAAGTGAAGTGTGGGGTGGTGGATGATCACACATGTGCACAAAGTGGAGCTGTCAAAAAAATAGCCACATTCGTGGCGCACTCGGCCCCAGTGCGCCACAGGGATTACTAACATCCGTGGCGCACATGCCATAGTGCGCCACGGATGTGTCTGACCGTTTTACAGAGCAGAGGGGCATGCGCTTAGGCGTAGCGCACCCCCCAACGTGCGCCACAGATAAAACCAACAGGTGTAGCGCACCTATCCTATGTGCGCTACGGATGTCTGGCGTGCGGCCAACATGGCCCTGGCCTACACATATGTGTGGCGCACTATGGTCATGTGCGCCACGGTTGTTCTAGTTACTAGTAGGGCACTGCCCATAGGTGAGCCACGCATTTTTAGCCGTGGGGCACTTCAACCATGTGAGCCACAGATGTGCTGATTACCTATAGCCATTTTCCTAGTAGTGTATCCCGATGACTCAGGGCTAAACTATTATAACTCAAAGAACAGAATAAAGAAGCCACTAAGGTTTATACGAGATTTAATGTAGATAGAGGATAGAGATCTATGCTACTGGACTAGATCACTATATATGCTACATCTACACTTCAGATACGTCGGTCTCCATTTCATAGATGTTTTCGTAATTGTTCCCTTCGACGCTTCTGGATACTTCTGGTTCTTCATAGCGGAATTCTTCTTGGTCTTCAATTGGATATAGTATTTCCTTTTCCTGACCGTTAATGTCTTCATAATCTAGCAAGGGTTAAGAAGATACGTTGAGTACGAGCGTACTCAGCAAGTTCACTAAAAAGGAGTGTTTGATGCACTATATCTACAGCCATAGACCATAGGTCATAGGCAATGCAAGTTTTTCGTAAACATTTCTTCAAAGGTTGCTTTTATTCTGAAAAGCTATGTTTGTCAGCCTTCACGGGTTTACCAGAACTTTCATGGAGTTCCTTTTCCGCCGCGTTCGCAGCTCCTTCCTGAAACAGGGAGTAACAAGTTACAGTTCTTACACTCTGCAGAGGTGCGTCACTTTACCCATGAGAGATCTTAGCTTTGTTGCACATCCGGGCGCGCATTCCCGTTCACACTTCCTTGGTATGAGGCCCAGACTAAGATCCAAGCCAATCACTGTCCTTCTCCGCGCCCCCGCATACACTGCAATTGTTGTATGCCCAAACTCAAGGTAGACTTTTCCCTGTATAATACGGCTATACCTTAGTTGGATACACACAACAACCATTAACACTAGAAATCTGTCTTTTGTAAGCCCAGATCCACGGTAGACTTTCCTCGTATAAACGGCTATACCCACGATCTGCAACTTATAAATGCCCAAAACAGTGTCCAATGCATGCGAAAGGGAGCTGATCCAGCTGACTTCTCCGTCCCATTGCAAATCTCATGGTTAACGCCTAATATACGACGCAAGAATCACTGGCGACATTGGTTGTTAAGTACTATATAATATGTTCCTTTATCACCGGAACTTTCATAGAAGGTTATTACCTCATGGTAAATAACCTATAATCATATTATTATGAAAATAGTGTTTTCTGACCTTTTTGAAATGCAGGTGATGACAATACTGGATGTGCAAATACTTTACAGAAAATAATCAAAGGACCTGAGCAAGTGTGAATTGCCTTGATATAGTGAAGTACTGTAGTAGAATGTCTCGACCTGACCCTGGATCTCGGGTTCTACAAAAGTACCATCATTGCCCGGTAAGGACAATGTTTAAAGGAATAATATGTTGTTACATAAGTAATGCTATGCATTTTGTAAAACCTTAAGTAATTCCTCAACATTACATGTGAGTTGGATTTAGATGATTTTTTTAGGATGTGAGTTATCTTTAAGTTTACTTCATAAAGGAGTGTAGTAGTAAGGGTTTTTGGATAACATATAAGACATGAAAGTAAGGTACAATTGTAATACAATTCTAAGATTGTTGATACCATGTAATCATTACAAGGTTTAAGTTTTAATTTTGTTATGGCTTAAAATAAATGGTATAGTGTTTTTTTGAGGTGGCAAAAAGAATAACATTTGAAGAAAATATTATTTATGTTAAGTGAATCAACTCTAAAGATTAATAAGATTAAAGTTATGGTTTAGGATAAGGTTTAAATGATTTTGAGTCATTATATACCTAGCTTATGATATGTCAGACCAAAGTTAATTATAAAGATATAATTGGACTTGGGATATAATATTTATGGTATTAACCACAATTAGGGTTTTTTCCTAAGCATAATGAAAATTAGTCTTAAATACTTAAAGATAGCATATTTAATATCCATAGATTATACTATAAGATTTTGCTATATAAAGAAAATAAGTGAATTTATCTTATAATATAATTAGTGAATACTAAGTTTGTTAATATGATTTTATATGAATTGAGATCACTTACTTCTAATTTAAGTTAATGATTTGCAAGACTAACTTTGTAAATCTTGGACTTATAGTTGATTAAATATTTTAAAAGAATATTATAAAATTGATTATTTAAATTTGGATAGTATCCTAAATTATAATTATAGGTTAAACTATTTTAGAGTTAAAAGATTGTGTTTTGAACATGATTATTTCTTACTTAGGAAATAATGTTAAATATTTAATAAAAAAACTATCTTATTTTAATAACTAAAGATATATGATCTAAGAATTTTAAAATGTTTTTGGAATAATATAATTAGTATTACCCTAGTAACTATTCTGACTTAAAATCTCAAAATTGAATTTTATTTATATTTAGGTATTTTTTAATAAAATTTCTCAATTATTGAATGTATTTAAATATTTTTTTTAAGTTTTATTTGTAAAATTTTAATAAGAGATTTATTTTTATGCATGAAAATGATTTTTATTTATTTTTAGGAATTTTTCTGAATTTATTAAATTTCATTTAGTTATTTAAGGGTGTTAATATTTATCTGTATTTTATTAAACTTAAATAAATATGATTATATTTTTCTTAGATGGAGATTATTTTGATAAACATTTAGATGTATTAAATATATTTTTAGGATTTTCTACATTTTTTTAGAAATAAAAATAGTGTTCACGTGTGTTTTGGTCATTACTTTATTCTAGCTTTTTCTTGTGCCCCTTTTTTTATTTTTGTCTTTTTGGTTGGTAACAAGAACGGCCCAGCCTGGCCCAGCCAGGCCTGGCTCGGGGTCAACATGACCCAGACCCACTCCATCTCGATCACGATCATAAAAAGGCACTCCCCATCTTCTTCCATTCGTCTCCACCGCCGCAGGCGCCGCCGCCTGCTCCCCATGGCCCTTGTCGGCCATATCCAGCTCCACCGCTTGCTATCCGACCTTCCCTCGGTCTTACCCTTCCATTTCTCTGTGCCTTGAGGTTGCTCTATCTCCCTCTACACATGCCTCTGTGAAACCCTAGCTGCGCGATTTGGGTCGGCCGGCGCGGTACCAGTACTCCCTCCCGGCTGTTCTACTCTAACGGCTACGAGTTCCTCTACTAGGACCGCTCTACCCTGTCGACCCCTTCGAGATTCTGCTCGAGCCCGCCGCTCTCGGCCCCTCCTGGTTCTTTTGGTGCTTCTACTTCCTCCTTCTAGACTTGACCAATTTCTTGATGCTGGCAGGATGTCAAGTTCATTGCAACCCCAATGTCTACGACTCATTGCTCTGGTTTGATTTCTATGGTTGATGTTGCGGTGATGGTCTTCTAGTTCTGCTTCTGACGGGATGGCAGTGACGTCGTCACTACAACCTCGCTCCTGCGCTGCATCCAAGCTTCGTCACGACTCCGCTCCAGGTGCTGGGCACCCCCGGTGAGTTTTATTGTGACCAGCCTTCGAGCCGATGAACCGCTTGGTGATCTGTGGAGTAACTATATGGTGTTGGGTGCAGACATGTAGTGGTGATGGTTCAGAGATGTTGTTACTCATATTCTCAAGATTTTCCAAAAATAAGTGAGATACTTCTAAGTGTCATGCTTCAGTTTGGATGAACATTCATCCCTAGCATATGTTAGTGGGTGGTTTCATATTGTGTTGAATTTGACTAGCTATAGTCTAGTGGCTTGCTTCATTACTTATGATTTTGAATGAAAAAGGGATATGGTGATATTGGGATCAAAATGATTCTTAAGTTGTTGACTTAGGGAAATGATTGTTATTGGTGGTTATAGATTTGATTAACATAAAACATGGATTTAGGCTTAACTGAAGCTTTGCTTCAGTGATGTACTTGATGATTCCTAGTTATTTATACTAGGGGAATGATAAAAATGTCTTGTTTGGAACAATCTTGATGACTAGGTATAGTGGAAACTATCCTCTGTGGCTTCTGCTGCCCTGGGCTGCTGCTGTGGTGCCTCCAATCTTGGAGTGGGCATAGTGGTAGCCCAGGTAGCATGAATTGCTATTGGGAATCACTACGATGATGTAGTTGATGTTGAAAAAAAGATTTAGCTCATGATGCAAAAGGCTGAAGCTTTACTTGTGTTGCACATGATCATATATAATTGTTGCCTTGCAACAGATTTGGCTAGTCTCTGTGTACAAACTTTGTGGCTACTATAGCTAGGCTATGCTGTTGTGGTACCTCCCTAGAGGATGCACAACAAAATATATCCTTCTACAGATTTCTATAAAGCTTGGTTGGCAAAATTAAATCATGGGCAATTGCCAAGGATGCAAAGGCTGAGGCCAAGTGGATAATAGAAGTATATATGTGGTTGTGGCACTATGCTTACTCCTATGATGATTTTATACTCCACTTGAGTATAAATCTGAGGAGATGATCATTTAAAACTAAATCATGCTTGGAAACTGGTAGGAACAAACATTATGCATGATTTATAATAGAGCAACCTTTTGTTGTTGCTGAATCAGTGTTGTGACTTCTTGTTCCTGGTGGATCTTGTTCCTGGATGCTAATGGATAAGCTCCTCGTTGTTTGATTCGCTGTCTTCTTGTGCTTTTGGCCTACTACTTATGCTCCTGATCTCCTCCTAGTGCTCTTGGATGGCTTCCTCAAGCAACCAGGGCATTGATGTTGTGGTGGTAGTGCACTATGGAATGTTGGTGCTAAACTATAAGCTTTGGAAGTGTAGAAATGGCCTGGATGGTTGATATGTGTTGGTTGTATTGGTTGTTTCTTGCTATGGTGAAGAAGGTTCAGCATAACACTCCCTCTACTACGGCTGTGTACTTATCTCTTTCCCATAGTGCCTCCTGTGTTGACAGCACATCCACATGCAACTGTGTGTGAGCTGCCTATGTGTTTGCATCACTCAAATGGATCAAATCAAGTAAAAACTGGATCTTTTGCTAGGTATACTGTTTGGCTTTTACTTTTTACTGAATTGGTGAATCTTGCCCCTCTGCCTGTGAGGTTGTACTGAGGCAAATAAGATACTGATGAGATCAGATACTCCTTTGGTGAAACTCCCCCCCCCCATTTTTAATATTCTCAATGATGTGACAAGCAATGCATCACATTGCATTACTGAGAGCAAACTAATTAACACTAACCCCTCTCTTTTTGTCTTTTATTTTTTTGTTTTGTAGGAATTAAAAGAATATCCAGGAACATCAAAGTAGATAGAGATTTTAGCTTAGATTTATAACTTCTGTAATTATTTTATTTAATTGTAATAACAATGTAATTCTTTTATATTTTACTGAAGATTTTATTTTTCTTTATTTGTAACTATTCATCTATGTAATGACTTTTAATTACTTATATTGATTAAATCTTTCTTTTATTAAACAAAGATTTCTTCTTATTTGTATTTCTTTGATTTCCATTAATCTGTATAATTTCTACTTTTTTATTTAATGTATTGTACCCTATTCTTATTCTTTTATTATAAAAGAATAATGTAATACTTCATGTATTCTTTTATTATAAATAATTCTGTTATATCCTTGTTGTAATCATTTCTTTTTATTCCTTTATTATAAAAGGATAATGCAATATACATATATTCTTTTAATAAGGAACACTACTATTTGTTTCATTATTGTAATTCATTTTCCATTTTCTTTATTCATTTAAGTATTTTATTATAATCTTTTCTTTATTCTTTTATTTTGAAAGAATATTGTAATGTTGGATTTTAAGAATCTTTATAATTTTACTTATAATACTTGCATTATTGTGAATAATTATTTATAAGTCAAATTTCACCCCTCATAACTCCAGACAACAATAGAGGCCATGTCAAAATTCATCTCACTCCCCTTCTAAACCTAATTCATCGGAGTGAGAATTCTGATCACTCTAGTCTTATAATTTGGCGAAAAATTTACCCGAATTTTCAGATGCATGCATGCAGATGCATAAAATCCTAAATCTACCCTTCGTCTAGTCCTAAATGATGGGATGTTATAGATATGCATGTACTTACAATGACAAGAACTTGTAGGTGACTGAATTTGAGTAGCATGAGGTGTGTCCCTCGTATTAAAGGGACTTGAGATTGCCAACTTATACTTTGTCAAGCATATACTCCATCTTTGTTCACTTTAACCTTAACCACTTCAAGATGCTTATGATAGGGGCAATGAGGGCTGAAAGCTAACAAGTACCATAATTTTTGGAAGCTCTTTTTGAAACTTGAAATCCCTGCTTTCTTTATAAAAGTCCTTTCTTCCACCATTATTTGAGTCTCCACCTTCTACTTTAGGCACCTTTAAGAGAGCATAGTTGTCATTCTGTGTGCAGTGTTCCAAAACTTATTGATTGATGCATATTATGATATTACTTGCTCTTGTGCTACTTGTTTCTAGTCACCCTTGTGAACTTTGAAGGTGTCTTATGCATCTATTTGCTACTCTATGAGGGACAAGCTGAATGCCACTATGCCATGTTTTCTGTATGTGAAACAAACAAACGTTTTTCAATGCATGTTATTCATGATCTTTGTTTGTAGCCTTTCATGTTGCATGCATAGTTACTATGTCCTATCATTAGAGTTCTTTGATCCCATCTTTCAATGCTTGCAAATGGTTTGAACTTGGTTTTGATGGTGCATGTCACCTCAAAAATTATTCGTTTTATCACTTACCTACTCGAGGACGAGCAGGAGTTAAGCTTGGGGATGCTTGATACGTCGGAAACGTATCTATAATTTTTGATGCTCCATGCTTGTTTAGTATCTATTTTGCTTTGCTTTGTCTACACTTTGAGGTGTTTTTATATCTTTTCTGGAACTAACCTATTAACAAGTTGCCACAGTGTCAGTTGCCTGTTTTCTTCTGTTTTTGGTTTCAGAAAGGCAGAAAATCAATATTCTCGGAATTGGACGGGACAAAAGCCAAAGTCAATATTTTTACGTGAGGGACACGAATCCAGAAGACGAGACGGAGGGGCGCCACAAAGCGGCCAGACCCCCTAGGCGCGGGTGGGCCCACCCCGCGCCTGGGTAGGGTGTGCCCCCCTGCTGGTCCTCCTGGCTCGCCCCTTCGCCTATAAGAATCCCCCGATGCAGAAACCCTAGGACCGATCAAAACTCCACAAAACCTTCTGTAGCCACCGCCACCATCGTCCCTAGATCGGGGGGATCTGAAGTTCTTCCCAGCACCCTGCCAGAGGGGAGATCATCCCCGAGGCCTTCTTCCCTGGTATGAAGCGTGAGTAGTTCCACCTTGGACTACGGGTCCATGTAGTAGCTAGATGGTTGTATCTTCTCCTTGTGCTTTCATGTATAGATCTTGTGAGCTCCGTTCATGATCAAGATCTGATCTATTTGTAATTATGCATGTTGTGTTTGCGGGATCCGATGGATATTGATATTACTATGTCAGATTGATTAATGGTTTTATGTATTTGATTCTATCATGTCTGTGTTGTTTGTGATCTTGCATGCTCTCCGTTGTTAGTAGCTATCTTGGCCATAGTTGCTAGTGATTCCAAGAGGGGGTATTTATGCTCGATAGTGGGTTCATGCCTCTAGTTTCCAAGGGAAGTGACAGAAATCTCTTCGGTTGTAGATGTGCTGTTGCCACTAGGGAGAAAACAACGGTCTCTTGTTCATAGAACAAGTGGATTGTTTACCTTACACACTTTGCTTAAAGAAGTTGTCTGTTGCTTGCAACTTAATACTGTAGGGGGTTCGGATGATAACCTGAAGGTGGACTTCTAGTCATAGATGCAGTTGGATGGTGGTCTATGTTTGTTGTATTGCCCAATCAAATCTCATAGGATCTTTTTGTCTAGTACTGCATTCTTATGCCATGCTTAGTTCTTGTCAATTGCGCTGCTGTAATTTGTTTATCCTTCATACCATGTTTTTTATCCAAGGAGAGAATCTCTAGTGAACTATGGACCTCGGTCCAATATTTACCACTGATACATCCTCCACTGTTACATATTTACTTGCTGCAAACTATTACCTTTCACACCATACGTTTAATCCTTTGTTACAGCAACCGGTGAGATTGACAACCTCACTGTTAGTTGGGGAAAAGTCTTGAGTTTGTGTTGTGCAGGTTTCCACGTTGCTTGCAACACTTGTGTGATGTTCCCTTCCTTCTACTGGTTCGATAACCTCGGTTTCTTACTGAGGGAAGACTTGCTGCTGTGCTGCTTCACACCTTGGTCTTGGGTTCCCAACAGGCTCCACATCAACTGAGCCATGTACACATGTGGCCGCATCATCGGTGATCGCGTGCACCTTGCGGAGGAGCTCCAAGTGAGCCTCGTCGAGAGCTTGCTAGTGAAGAACCTCCGGTAGGGGAAGTCGGTGGTCCGGGAGAGACTGGTCCTTGATTTCGTGCCATGGAGCCCCACGCCAGGACGGTGCTCCCGCCAGTCTACACGTCATAGGAGGGACCATCAAGAACATCATGTGTGTTGGAACGTCCATGGTTGTTACTTTTCACGAAAGCTCCCATCGCAACCTAACTCTAATTTCTCGTCGGAGGGAGGGAGGTAGTGTTGATCAGCCTGAAGATGGAGTATGAAGCGGCAGTGAGACGGAATGGATAAGCACATATGCCTGAGGGGATTAAGTATACCCCGCACAATGGGCCTTATTTTTGCGTGTCACTAGTAGGTGGGCATCTCCACACGACGTGCCGTAGAAAAGACCGACGCCCGCACCTCCCTGACACCACTGCTCCATTTGTGGCATTGTCATAGTGGTGGTGGCGTGTCCACACACGACACCTAGCTATGGCGTGCCATGTCTGAACACGCCACCGCGACGTATTGTACTAATAGTTGCATTGCGGTTAAACGCCCCGCTACTGCTATGTTGAAACCAGTCCGGCTGATGGGTCCCACACCAATAGTGTATATCGGCCGAGGCGACACCACAAGTAGTGTCAGATAGACCCCAAACATCAATCAAATAGCCATGCGAATACGGTACAAATCTCTGGGATTTTCCTTTCCACCAATAAGAACGTGGCGGCTTCGATGCATGAAGAAAATAAATGATCTATTGTTAAAAAATAAAAACTCTATTTGGAAACTTTATTTGCACTTGCAAGTTGCACACATATACACAGTACTCCCTCCGGTCCAGTTTATTCATAGTGTAAGAAAATCTTTGACAATCAATTTTGACAAATAAAAATATGCAATATATGTTCTAAAAAATATATCATTGAAAACTACTTTTGAAAATGAATCCAATGGTATAATTTTTATGACATATTATGTAAAACTTGTCTGGGCACATTTCGTGAAACTATGCATGGTTAAGGTCATCAAGGACCTAATTTTTCTTGAAAGTCATGCATCTCCGTATGTGGTAACTCAATTCTAAGACGTGTTTTCCAGAATAAATGTTGTATTGCAACTTCAGTATTTTCCCTCACAACTAGGTCACATAAAATGACAACCATATGCAGTTTGCCTTTTTTTAAATTGTTTCCAAATTATTGTTCTTTTTTTAAATTTTCTTAAAAATGGCAGGCTTACTGGCATAGATAAGTGTTGCATATCGAACGAATTGTTAGTATATCTGATGAAATGACACTTTTTGTATAAAATGTGATTTTTGCGAAAAATCAGGAGCAATATGCGGCACCTACAGTATGAATTTTACCCACGTCCTGCTAAATGGGCAAGATACTTGAAAAATTACGAAAACTTGGTAGAAATCTAAAAGGTTCAGATACCTGGTGAACAATGTGGTCTGCTATTTTAAAAAATTAGGTAGGTCGAGACATTTTTCTGATTATTTATGGTTGGCGAATGTATATTTGAATTTTACAATGTATTTAATCTTTGTCGAGTGTATTTTGTATGTTTGCAAGTTTGCCGTGTATCAACACTTTGTCGAATGTTTTTTTATTTATTGCCGAGTGTCGTGGCTTTGCTGAGTGCCCTACTATCTAACACTCAGAAAATGTGATGTCCCGGGTTTCGGCTAAAAATCACTCGAGAAACAATCAAAAATTAGTTTTCCTGCAATGAATAATCGTCGACGTAGTCCATATAAAAAATTACGACTCCCATGATTTAGAGCGTCAATAGACTCAACAATCAACCACAAGGCTCCAACACTAAGATGATAATAGTCTAAGCATTATGTAATATAGGTTTGCACGTTCAAGTGACACCGAGCTTCTCCCTCCCATGTATGTTGTTACATTAGGTACCTGAAATCCAAATAGAAATCAACAAGAAAAGAACGTAAGAAATAGTAAGCAAAGCATACTGGGTCAAGTATAACTTATAGAGACGAAAGATCAACATGCATTTTAAAGACAAATGCTAAAAAACATCAAATATTATTTATAATATGGTTGGAGCATTCCAAAAATATTTTAGTCCAGGCCGTGAAGTGAAGGCCCAGGCCCACTAGTAGAAAAAGTGTCTCTAGTACCGGTTGGGAATAGGGTCTAGTCCTGGTTACCCAACTTATGCAACGAAAACGGCTGTCTTTTAGTCCTAGTTGGTCACAAACCGGAACTAAAGACCATCTGGCCATGTGGTTGAGTTCGAATGCTGGGTTTGAAAGATCCCAATCGGGACTAAAGGAATCCACGTCGCTACGCCCCAATGCAGGTACTGGAGGCCCTTTTGTTTTGGTTGATGTGAGGGTTTAGAAGGTTGTTGCTGATCTACGTGTGATTAGGCCATGATTTGATCCCATTGTCTGAGCCGTACTTCATCGCTAGAAAGCACCATACGGATCCAGCCGGGGAAACAAAACTATGAAACGCATCGCCGTGAAGCGAAGGCCCGTTAGTAGAAAAAGTGTTTCTAGTAGGCTCTAGTTTCGGTTACCCAACCGATATAACGAAATTGGAACTAAAGACCCTGTCTTTTAGTCCCGGTTGGCCAACAAATCAGGACTAACCCTGCACGTGGCTGCGTTTGAACGTCAAAGGTGGAGGACCTTTAGTCTCGGTTGGTAACCGGGGAAGGACTCTACGTGGCTATGCCCCAGCGCTTGGGCTGGAGGTCAAAGATTTTTTGTTTTCTATTTAATTTTTTTCATTTTTGTGTTTAAGGGTTTAGGGTTTAAGGTTTTGTGTTTGCCTTTTTATTTTGTATTTTCCATTCAATTCTTTTCATTTTGTCTTTTCCATTCAATTTTTTATTTTAAATAAGTTTGTATACATATTCTATGCTACTTCATACTGTACATGTTGATGCATTTATAATATAATTTATCTTACATGCATATATATAATTTTGTATATAAATATATTTAATTACATGGAGATCATTAAATTATATATAGGCATTAGTGGCAATAGTATTTTTCGGTTTCAGATATGACCGTAAGAAAAATTCAGTCAATTCCTCTTGAATTGCTAGTAGACGGTTCTTTGGTAGGAGCTTCTCCAGCATGTTTTCGCTCTTTAAAGAAGTTCAATATAAATATATATATATCAATCATTATAAAAAATATGAATGAAACTCAACGCAATCGATGGTCATAAAATAAAATTATGAATATATTGTTTACGTACTTGCAATCATTTTACATCCATGCATCGCTCACTGATCGACATGCGAAGGAACTCGCAAACATAGTATGCATATAAATTAGTCGTACGTGACTGTCTTGAGCACTTTACGAGAATAAAATTAAATTAAATAATAATGAAGGATGATAATGATATTGAAATTAGAAATAAAAAGATGCGCGGATCTGGCTAATACTACTTACCGGGTGCATTCAAAAGATAGCTTTTTACTTCCAGTACTAGTAGAAAACAGGCTATCTGTTCGCGTCAACCAACTGTATTAGTCCCGGTTTCGTCATGAACCTAGACTAATACTGGCATGCGTTCCGATTCGAGCGGGCTGACCGAGCACTCAGCAAGATCACGATGATGCTGCGAGCTGCGGTGCTTGAGAAGAACAGCATACTTACCTGGAAGGAACCGGACTAGTCGATCTCCTCGACGTGCAGCCTGCTTTCCGGGCTGACTTTGTTTGCTCTTCTCGTCGTTCTTCCCCAAGTCATGGTGCTGGGTGGATCTGCATCTGCAGCAGAGGAGGAAGATGCTGGTAAATATGAGGTGATGATGGTGGGAGAGTATCTGTCTGAGTGCACCTCAATAATATATGCGCGTTAGTCTCGAATGTCGGCATGCACGTTCCACACGCTGCTATCATTGGAGCTTTGAGTATTGATTTTTATTTGAAGTTTGTAGCCGTGGCAGAGGGCTCCACGCTAGCTCAAGTTGTTGAATATAAATATACTGTCTAGGCTTTTTCATTAGATCGGTCTTTTGAAATAATTGGCTAGTGCATAAATTTTATATGGTATCAGAGCCAAGAGGTCTTGAGTTCAAAACCTTGCTCACGCAGAATTAAAAAAAACGATTACGTGGCCTATTCCTATCTCACGCTAAGGACTAAAATAGTCTAGACGTGAGGAGAGTATCTCACTACTAGGAAAACGTCTGTTCGTGGCGCACCTGAAAAGGACATCCGTGACGTACTAGCAGTGCGCCACTAGCCTCGCGCTGCGGCTATCTCCTAGCCGTGGCGCACTGCCTGGTGCGCCACGGCTGTGTCGAGACAGGCGTGGTGCACATGCCAGTGCGCCACGAAAAGTAGTCCAGGTGCGCCACGCGTATGAAACGATAACCGTGGCGCACTACGTGTTGTGCGCCACGGATACAATTTTCAAAATTCAAAAAAAGCGGCAGATCTGGATCTCGCCGTCAGTGCCGTCGGTCATCGGTGCAGGTCGTCGTCGTCGCCTCGTCGTTGTCGCCTCGTCGTCATCACCTCATCGGAGAGGCCTCGTCGTCGTCGTCAGAGTTGCAAGGAGGAGGAGGAGGAGGAGAAGAAGGAGCCCGCCATCATCGTCGTCACTGGAAGGAGGAGGCCGCCGTCACCATCTTCACTGCAAGAAGGAGGAAGAGGAGGAGAAGGAGAAGGAGAAAGAGAAGGAGGAGGAGGAAAATAAGAAGGAGAAGGAGATGGAGGAGGAGAAGAAGAAGAAGAAGAAGAAGAAGAAGAAGAAGAAGAAGAAGAAGAAGAAGAAGAAGAAGAAGAGGAGAAGGGAGGACAAGGAAAATGGAGGAAAAGAAAAAGGAGAGAAGGAGAGGGGAAAGAAAAGGGGTAGGTGGGTGGGGTGGGTATACAAATTTTGAATCCCGCCCAACTTACTCGTAGCGCACTAGGTGGTGGTGCGCTACGGGTAAGTTTTGTCTATTTTCTTTTCTGCAGGAAAAATCGGTCTTTTGACCGTAACTTTTTACTCTTTTCGAATTTTGAAAATCTAAATAATCATTAAACGATCAAAGGTCATTGGTCGTTGCGAGCGGATGCGAAATCTCGTTCTCATCATTTTGGTATATTATACGATTTTGTTCGACATCGTATGCAAAAGTTACGGCCATTTTTTCGTGGCATGACTTTTTTTTGCAGAAAAAGTCAAAATTATCGTTTGTTAATTTTCCTACAAACAATACCACATTACCTACCTACATATGAAAGGATTTTATTTTTTGAAGTGTTTATCATTTTTTTGCAAAGCCTAAAAAGGCGATCCACTCGGTAGGGGTGGAGTTTGTGCAGGGTACTTAGCCGTAGGGCACTAGGGCAAGGTGCCCTGCGGCTAAGTGTACACATCCGTGGCGCACATGGCATAGTGCGCCACAGAACTTGCCACAACCATAGCGGCTGGCAGGCCCCTGGCCCACACATATCTGTGTCGCACGTATCCCATGTGCGCCACGGTTGTTCTAGTTACTAGTAGGGCACTGCCCACAGGTGAGCCATGCCTATTTTACCTGTAGGGCACTTCAACCATGTGAGCCACGAATGTGCGGATTATCTATAGCCATTTTCCTAGTAATGTCTATTCTATTATATACTAAAAGCAATATAAGGATGTTTTTCGAGGCACGTGGTTGATCCACATCACTCATTTTATTATGATCGTTAGATGTAATATTTATGGCTTTGATTTAACAATATGTTAATAGTTACGTAACTGTGTAACTTGGTTCGAGACAATGCATACATATGTTGATGACACGTTTAAATATACCGAGAACTACCGTATAAATAAGACATACTCCCTCTGTTTCAAAATATAAGATGTTTTAGGTTTATGAAGAAAATAAATCTAGACTTCTTTTAATGTGTAGATTTATTCTAAAGTTGAGTGAACCCTACATACTAAAACAAGTCTAGATTCATCTTCTTTAAAGGACTGTATGAGATAAGACTTGCAAAAGTAAAAGTCAACCTTGTCGACCCATAACTCTCCATGGTACTCTATCTCCAGCCCGTTAAAAAAATGTTGCAATCAGATAGAATAATTAGATGTAGGGTTGAGGCAAATTCTAGCTGCGCCGTCCTTTGGTTGGTTGTCCACAATTCTTTTGTCAAAAGTATATATTATGATCTTTAGATATTTTCTAGATTAACCTTTTTTACTGATATCATGCACCATGCAGGAGCTTCGTCAATACATTATTCAAGAGATGTGTATTAAATATATGACAAAAAAATACGTTTGAATGTTTTTGCAACTATTAAAAAAATGAACAAATTTGTATGGTTGTTCTTCCGAATCGAAAAAAATCCAAGTAACTTATTTTGGGACATGGGGAGTCTGACTGATTTTGCAAGTATTAAAAGATGAACATTAAATTCATGGTTAAATCTTGTACGTGAAAAATCAAAACAAATATTAACTGATGTTTGTAAGATTATATTTTTTTCAAACAATCAAGATTGATATGTATTATTAGGTGATTTTGTTGGAGCTTTACTTACTATGTAATTCCTTCTTTGGATTGTTGCAGTGAGAAGATTATGTTGAATTGTATATTTGTCAATGTAATTTAATTGGATGTTCACTCGAGCTTTCCAAGTGTAGAAAATAAACTGGTAGCTTTGGTCGAAGGATCAAAAGATATGCATCCGGTTACAATTTTTTGTTCATTGCACCTTGGTC
This sequence comes from Avena sativa, assembly GCA_916181665.1. Taxonomy (NCBI): domain Eukaryota; kingdom Viridiplantae; phylum Streptophyta; class Magnoliopsida; order Poales; family Poaceae; genus Avena; species Avena sativa. The sequence continues at coordinate 25,335,374 of OV702286.1, read as the reverse complement.
GCCTAAATATATTTACAATATTTCTTGGTGATGATTATGTAGTGTTCAAGGTAGCTTTGAACATGGCATTCCCATTTATCGATTACTTTATTTCATAAAAAATAAAAAGATTTATAGATAACTGGTACTATCGAAAACATACAAGTTCTTGCATATCGATACGTTATGGAGATGGGACACTCACATTACCAAGCATCGGTAGAGAAGTAAGTGGAGGAGTGTAAATTTCTAGAACAAAAATCTTCGATGTGTACCTGCCATTAATTAGTTCAAGATTTCACTAGATTTATATTTATATAAAAGACATATTGATTTTTATACACAATAAAGAATCTCTAGGCAAACCAGTTTTTATGTTTAAATAGAGGATGCTTAGAACTAACTATTTATGTCGGCCGTGGATACAATAACTTAACTAGGGGACATGCATATCAGGGGTTAGTTTTCATTGGCGTGTTCTCACAACTCCTTGTATGATTATATAACATGTCATTGACAAGATAAGAATTAGTAAAACCAAAATTTTATTATTTTATATTAATTCTTAGCAATAAATATAATATAAGAAATCAAGGAGCACATATAGTCACTCATAAATTATCACAACATAGATTTTTCTCCCACATTTCAAAGATGAGTAAAGATATGTCCCGAACAAGTGATATCTTAGTTAGCATAACATTTATAGCGAAAAACATCGTATAATGCAAGTGCTTACGACATGTCTAAAAGTTTTTAGATATATTCGGATGTTGCTCTCGCATTGCGAGGGCCACCATGCTAGTTGAATATAAATATACTGTCTAGCCCTTTGCATCATATCGGTCTTTTGGGATAATTGGCTAGTGCATAAATTCTATACCATATACTACACTTATACACAGAAACTAATAGCCAACATATAGTAGTACTCCATCAAGCACACTCGCTCATTGGATTGTATTTGGAGCCGTGTAGTGTAATCGAAGGAGACGGCAATCTGAAAAAGGAGCCGGGCTGACAAGTACTTGTATATGATTATGGTTTGGGTTGTGCTGTGCGGCATGAGTGCGATGTGAACCGCGGCACCATGGCTGGCCTGCACAATGGAGACATGCATACTAGTGCTTGCTGTCGGTCGTGATGGGACACAATTCGGGTACACTCCGAGTTTCATCTGATTGAGCTAAAAAGGGCCCCAGGGTATCCTAACGGTGATCCGCTTGCATCTGTGGCCGTTTTACCTGAAGACTATTTAATTTCAAGATGTAATTGGCATGGCAATATGAATGGTTGTTTTTATCATCACGATGAAACAACTAAGCATGTTTTCTTTCAGTACGAGTTAGCAGCTCCTGTTTAATGTCTTATTCAGGTTGTACTAATACCGTAGTTATATTTTTTTTTGAGAAAATATGTTTTACCTACGAACTAATTTGCATCAAATGATAGACACATCCATTATATTATTAACTTATGATGACCTTGCAAAACATGAAAATAGCAATAAGAAACCACGATACAACTTATACATCCAAGATTCTATTCCTAGCAATTCACCCAAACCGAGTAAAAATAAAGTTAATAGTTAGAATAATTATTTAATAAAACAGAAAATAGAGTTACATTACTTATTCAAATTCAAGCACTTTTCATGTGTAAAGATTAGTGAGATTCTATGCAAAATATAATAGTTAATGCATTTTTAAATTCAAAATGGCAAAATGGTTAATAGTTTGACTAGTTAAATAATTATTTTATAAAAAAATGGATTTGGGTTACTTATTCAAATTCAAGCACTTTTCATGTTGAAAGTTTTTTCAAATTCATAAGTATGCAAAAACTGTATAATTCAAATGTTTAAAAAATATAAATTCAAATGTTTGAAAAAACAGCACAGCGCGTGCAAATTTGGGCCTTTTTTCCTGGCCCAACTCACTAGCCGGGACTAAAGGCTGCTTTGCGCGCGGATGCCCGAAAAGCAACACCCCTTTAGTCCCGGTGGTTGTACTAGTCGGGAGTAATGACCCCCCTTTAGTCTCGGCTGGTGCCACGCATCGGGACTAAAGGAGGATTATTTAACTGCCTCCTTCCCCGGTCGAATTCACCGACCGGGACTTGGAGGCCAGACTCACGCACATAATGGGGCCAGGCTACCGAAACTTCGTGTCGGTCGCCACCGCCACCGCGCCCCTCCGTGCCGGCCGCAATCGCCGCCGCACCCATCCTCCTTGCGCCCCTCCTCGTGCCCCTCCCCACACCTCCTCGCACCCCTCCGCGCTGGCCCGCGTCGACACGCCCTCCATCGTCGTCGGCCGCCACCGAGCAGCAGATTGCCGGCCGCCACCGCCTCCCGGTCGCAACTGCCTAGGTAGTGGAGAAAAATATTATTGCATTTAAATATTTGTGTATAGAAATATTTGTATACAAATATTGCATAGAAATAATAATGTATAGAAATATTATTGCGTAGAAATATTTGTATAGAAATATTATTGCATAGAAATATTTTTGTTGCGTAGAAATATTTTTATAGAAATATTATTGCATAGAAATATTCGTATTGAATTTATATATTTGTATAGAGATGTTTTTTTATAGAAATATTATTGCATAGAAATAATATTTTTATAGAAATATTATTGCATAGAAATATTTGTATAAAAATATTATTACATAGAAATATTTGTATAAAAATATTATTGCATAGAAATAATATTGTATAGAAATATTATTGCATAGAAATATTTGTGTTGCATTTAAATATTTGTATACAAATATTATTACATAGAAATATTATTCTATAGAAATTAGGATACCCAGGGAGACATGGCTGAAAGTGGTGATAGAAATTAAAGAGGGGAAAACAAAGTTCCGTCCCGATAGAGAGAAAGACTTGCTGACAAAGATCCTCAGGAATGACGAAAATGGAGGACGAGTATGAGGCCTTGGCCCTAGTTATACATGGGAGATTGGGTTTTCCAAAGACAAAGATACTTATAGAAGCCAAGCGAGAGCAAAGCAGCGATGGGAGGAGGAGGAGGGAGACATGTTCAACTAGTTTCTAGCAAGAATTGACAAGCAGCAACAGATTGACAAACTTACACTAGTGCAGAACGACCCATTGGTTCCGGTTGGTAAGGGGCTTTAGTCTCGGTTACCCAACCGGGACGGGGCAATCGGGACTAAAGCTCCGAACCTTTAGTCCCGGTTGCCTCACCAACCGGGACAAAAGCCGTACACGTGGCTGCTGCCCCGTGCGAGGGGGAGGAGCAACCGTCCCGGTTCGTAATACGAACCAGGACAAATAAGCTTCTGCCGCGGCAGAGATTTGACACATTTCTCTGCCGCAGCAGAGAATTCATTTTGATAACTTTTGTTGCCGCGACAGCATTTTGGCCACTTTTTGTGCCACGGCAGAAAATTCATTTATGTTGTTTTGTTGTTTATTTAGTGTTTTGCACTCATCAATGAAGGAACCATTATATTACACAAGATCATCATGAAAATATTATATTCGATACACGGATCGAGTTCATGCACTACATACAAAAGTTGCTCTTTGTACAATCCCTATTGTCTCTACACAACTGAATAGTATTCCCCTTTTGGGTTTAGGACTTCTGCATCCAAGAATCCCGCCAATTCCTCCTGAATTGCTCGTACGCGATCCTTTGGCAGAAGACCGTCCCGTAGACGTTCGATCTGATTAGAAAAAAGAAGTCAGCCTATATGAATGAAACTAAACATAATTTGATTGTAATTAAAAACTATAGAAATTGTTTACGTACGTGAAGTTGCTCTAAATTTCTGCCCTTCTCATAGCACGTCTGTCGGATGAACTCGCAAACATAGTATCCACATAGATTGTTACCTGGTCCCTGCGTTAGGCACTTTACAAGAACATAGTTCAATCAAAATAATAATCAAGCATGATAATAACTGTATCAAAACTAGAATCAAAGAGATGCGCGGATATAGCTAGTGGTGCTTACATCTAGTGCTTGAAATGTAAGCTCCGCTTTCCAAACACCCCAAGCCTTATTGGTGAACCGTTTCAAAGCACTGCCCCGCGAAGAAAACGAATAAAATAAGTTATTAATTACTTGATATCATAAAATTCACGAAAGTTGCCGATATAGTGTCGTAATGATTAGAATTACCGCTGGAGAAGCATCTGCATGTCCTTCCACTGCTCAAGGGGTTTATGTTTCGAGTCCATGACTAGTACACGCCCTTTGTCTAGTTGAATTATTAACAGAATATAGTGGAAGCTGCGAATGCATAACTAATCAATTATATACTTAACATCGAGTAAGCGAAATAGAAAGTGTATACAAGACAATAACACTCACTCGAAGTTGTAAGGAAAAATTATTTCCTTTTGGTTTCTTGAAACCTTAACGCATGTACTATATTATCCTCCGTATCCTGGGGGCTTGTTTTGAGATTAGCTTGATGAACCCAATATGGGTCAATGAAGCCAATGTCATAGATTTGTCCTCTCCTGCATTCGAAAATCTTTATTCTGCATATTACAATATGATTATATACATGCAATAAACAAGGTGAGATAGCTGGAGACTAAATTAATTACAGAATTAGTACTTACAGACAATAGGCACTGATGATCGATTTGTCCAAGGCGTCTTGATTGAATAATTGAAATAGTTCATCAAATTCAATGGATATCATGTCATCTATTTCTTTCCCATAATTCTTTTTTGTAACCCTCAGCACTATCCAGTTAGCCCCGGCCTTTGTGGCATGCATGTACCAGTTATGCAATCTTCGCATTTTTGTTGGAAGATTATTTACCTCCTCAGGTTTGATGAGAGGTTTGCCGTACTGGTATTTATATGCTACTTCACTCACGGGGAAGTACTCTAACTGGGATAAGTACTAGGCAATACTCACACCTTGAGCAGCGGCAGCTTCTCCGTATTGTGGAACTACCTCTGGATCATACTGCTCTTCGGTCGCATATTTGCTCGAGTCCACATTGGTATGGGAAATCACCTTGAGAGGGGCGTAAGACTGTTTTGCTTATTCTCTGATTTGGGCAACAGATTTCTCGCTTGCATCAGTACTGCTCTTCGAGGCTTGTTGTGCCGCATGTGACTTGAGAATAGAATGCTCATAGTCTGATGACAACTTTGGCTCGGGTTGATGAAGAGTATTTAGCATTTTCAACACTCTGGCCTTTTTTCTTTGGTGCTAGGGAACTCTGGCTCTTTCGGCCGCCTCAGCTTAGCGAAAACCGCTGTCGTTTCCGCATCAACAATCGCCGCAGTCTCCTCTTTAGTACAGTCATAAGCTCTCTTGGGAGGAACCTTTGGTACTTTTGGAAGAGGCTCTTGTTTACGTTTAGGCGATCGCTTACCACGACGCAGAGTAGTGGTACGCTTACGCTTTTTATCCTGAGGCGCCGGCGATGGCTCCCGCGGCGATGGCTGCGCCGGAGATTGGTGAGGCGACGGAGCCGGGTGAGGCGACGAAGACGGCTGCCACGGCGGCGACGACCTCGCTGGAGACGGGTGAGGCGGCGGCGAAGATTGACTTGGCGTGTGATTTCGAAGCACAATACATTTCTTTGTCCATAGAATGGTGACGTTTGTTGTGTCTCCCAGTACAGTCACATCCCCTTCACCTGCAGGATAGTCAAGATCCAAAACTTCAAAGGTGGGCATGATTTCATCCACCCCGACAACAGCGTAGCCCTCTGGAACCGGACGACAGTGGTAAGTTGGTGTTGGTCCAATTGGTAAGGCATAGCCGACCGCCACCTTCATTGATATGTTCACAACTTTGACATGTAGCTTGCAGTGTGTCATCTCTGTGATATCATCCACTGGGTAGCCAACAGGAGCTATCGTCGGTGCACCATCGTCATCGCCATTGTCATCACCCGGGACCACGGTGGAAGCCACACTGCTTTTTTGATTATTCGATAGGCCGGTAGCATCGAATGCAGTGTGCTGCTGAGATGGGCCGGAGTACTTTGCGCTTTAAGTGCATTAATTTCATCTTGTTTTTGCTTTATTCGTTCTTCAATTATACGCATTCGCTCTTTCTGAATATCTGCTTCAACTTCCGCCATGTCCTTTCTCCTCTGACGGCTTCTATCAGGATATCTCTTCCTTGCTTCGGGAAACCCAGTCCTCCATGGTTTGGAGCCGCTTGTGCCTCGTGTTCGTCCATCATGTTCCTTATTTCCAAGGGCGAGTGTGAGCTCATCATTCTCTCTATCGGGAATGAAGTCCCCATCTTTAACAACCTTTACTGCTTTTCTCATATTCTCGATTGGCAAGGGGTCTTCTTTATGTCGTATGTTATATATACACTTCCCTTCCGAGTCCAACGTGCCCCCATGCCCGTAAAACCAATTCCTTACACGTTCTACCCAATCGTTTGTCTCTGGGGTGATATTTTTAGCACGCAGTTCATTCTCAAGTTTCTCCCACTTAGGAATGCCATCCCTGTAGCCACCTTGCCCCATAGTATGGTGATACTTCTTGTTAGCAGCATTCAGCTTATTCGTTGCAGAATTTTTCTTAGCTTTTTCTGATGTCTTGTATATCACAAACTCAGCCCAGAATGGTTTTATCTTCTCAAACTAAATATTCTTGAAATCGGGAGTCTTCTCTTTCACGACATAGTCAAGGTGCAATCTTTGAAGGGAATATGCCCTGAGAGGCAATAATAAAGTGTTTATTATGTGTATTCCAAGTATATGATAGATGTTTATTTTGCATGCTATAATTGTATTAATACATAAACATTAATACATGTGTGTTTAATAAACAAACAGAAAGTTCCTAGTTATGCCTCTCTCATAAACTAGCTCATTGATTAACAAGATGATCAAGGTTTCCTGATCATGGACATTGGATGTTGTTAATAACGGGATCACAACATTAGTGTAATGGTGTGATGAACATTCATCCGAAGTATAGCATTATGATCAAATTCATTGAGTTTATATTGCTATAACAACTTACGAAGTGATCCTAATCCTTAGACCATGAGATCATGTCAATCACTAACACCGGAAGAGTTTCTTGATAACATCACTCACACCGTAACAGGGTGATTATAAAGATGGATTCAGAACTAATAAAGTGTTATGTTGAGGCTCATGGATCGAGAGTGGAATTTGTTCATCCCGATGATGGATAGATATACTTTGGCCCCTCTCGGTGATATCACATTGATTAGCTTGCAAGCAAGTGATTTGATCACTAGAATGTTATATCACGGGAACGAGAAAAGAGTGCATGTCGGTAACGAGATCAAACTAGGTATGGAGATACCGATGATCGAATCTCGGACATGTAATATATCGTGAAACAAAGGGATTAAGATACTAGCGTAAAAGGTTCCGACGATCACAAGAAAGTCATCGTTGAATGTGTGGGAGTCAGTATGGGTCTCCAGATCCCGCTTCTGATTATTGATCCGAGAGGGGTCTCGATCATGACCACATTATTCACGAACCATAGGGTGACACACTTAAGAGACACCGACTTCCAATTGGAGCAAAAGTTTCATGCCGAAAGAATAAACAAGCACAGGAATTTATTTCACTAGATACCGAAACAGGTTTTCGGGTGAAATTGCATAAAGTGGTTATGCATGTGAAATAGAATTCTAGCAAGGGGTTATTTGTGAATGTTTGTCATTAAAGTAATTGACAAAATTCTGAATAAAATAAAAGAGTTTTATTTAATGAGAGTTTGCATTAAATTTGGTGGAAATTTAATGGCAAGTTTGAGTGGGATTTTGAGTGGAGGCATATGAATGGATTTTTGTGAGTGGAATGTCCACCCACATGAATGAAGGAGGGGAGGGGGCAGTCCGCATGGCCGGCGGCCACCCCCTTGGGTGCCCCCTCCTCCTATAAAAGGATCCCCTCCTCTAAATTCTCACTCACACCTCCTCGTGAAGGATCTCTCTCCCCCTCTAGAATTTATCCCCCATGGTCTCGGACTAGCGAGATACATGTTCCCGGTGGCTATTCGGCAAGAAAGAGTTATGCTTCCGCTGCATCGCTGGAGCGAGGAGGAGGAGGTTGCTCGGTGCATCGAACATGTGTGCGAGCACGGATGCGCTGATGATTTGCGGCGCTGGGACTTCCTCTCGATCTTGAGATCGGCAAGAGATCGTCTACATCAACCACGAGTTGAACTCGTTAAGCTTTGTCGGTCTTCAAGGGTATGTTCTCTACGGATATACATCCGCCCGTTGTTTGTATCGAATAGATAGATCTTGGTACATAGTTCACATCGTAGGAAAATTTTTGTTTTCTATGCTGCGAACCCTACAGTGGTATCAGAGCCGGATCTATGCGTAGATGCTTTACACGGGTAGTACACATATGAGTATGTGGGCGATGATGATCATTTTGTTGCTCCTTTGTTGTAATTTTGGATATTGGGGGCATAGTGGGATGAAGCGGCCCGGACAAACTTTACATGTCCTCGCACATGAGACCTGTTCCACGCTTGACATGCAACTAGTTTGCATAAGTGGCTAGCGGGTGTCTGTCTCTCCTACTATAGTCAATATCTATTTTGCAAACGAGTTGTCAACAATTTGGTTATCCTCGTTGTGGTTCATGTTCGTAGGTAAGAACGGTTCTATCTCGAAAGCCCTAAGCCACGTAAAACTTGCAATGGATAAATTAGAGGCGTCTAGTTTAGATTGTTGTTGGGCTAGTGTTATGATATGGTAGTGTTGTAAGTAGAAGTATGAGATGATACTCTTACAACACACATAGCGTGTAAACTCCATAGACCTTGGATTTACACATATAGGTATGATAGTGATCATACCACGATGCACATGATAGAGATCATCTGTGGGAACCATAACATTTCACTAATAAACATGTGATGTTTGATAGATTCTTATATTGCTTGTTTAGCGCTTTGTTAGCATAATACGATGATCCCTCATTTAAATATCAAGATAAGAATGTGTTCTTCCTTTAGTATGCATCGATTATGTTTCATCGCTCCAAGACATCACGTGATGATCGGGTGTTCTTGGATCCACGATCATATTTCGGGTGTAAAACAGTTACACACACGAATACTAAGGTTCTAACTTGGCGATCCTAGCATGTACAGACATGGCCTCGGAACACGGACCGAAAGGTTAAGCATGAGTCATATAGTTGATATGATGCCCATTTGATGCTCGCCTTTGAAGCTATACCGACTCACGTGATGATCGGACTTGGTATAGTGGATTTGGTTCATGTAATCACCAAAAAGGCACGAGGGATGTCGTTTTTGAGTGGGAGTTCATTCGTAATATGGATTAGTTGAACTCAATCTATCATAAACTTAGTCTAAACTTTACAAATTTTGTTGTAGATGGCACCACCTGCTTTTAATTTCAATGTGTTCATGGAGAAAGAGAAACTAGCAACAAACGGTAGCAACTTTACCGAATGGGCCATGAATTTGAGGATTCTCCTCTCTGCTGCACAAAAGCAATACGTGCTAGATGCGCCACTAGGCCCCCCACCTTTAGAGGATGCCCCTGACGAGGAGAAGAATGTCTATCAAACTCGTTAGGAGGACCACAACTTAGTTCATTGCGGCATATTGTATGGGCTAGAGCCGGAACTTCGAAAGCGTTTCAAAAACGGCAATGCATTTGATACAATGGGTGAGTTGAAAATGATTTTCAACACACATGCTGCTGTAGAGAGCTACAACGCTTCAGAAAAGTTCTTTAGCTGCATGATGGAAGAGCACAGCTCCGTTAGTGAGCATGTACTCAAGATGTCGGGTTACGCCGATAAGCTTGTGGCCTTGGGAATACCGATTCCCATTGACTTAGGCATCCATCGTGTTCTGCAGTCTCTGCCACCTAGCTATAAGAGCTTTGTGATGAACTATAATATGCAAGGCATGAAGAAGTCTCTCCCCGAGCTTCTGTCAATGCTTAAAACTTCAGAAGTGGAGATCAAAAAGGAACATCAAGTGTTGATGATCAATAGGAACACTGGTTTCAAGAAAGACAAGAAGGGAAAATGGGAGGGTAGTAAGGGCGGCAAGCCTGTTGCCGTGCCTGAAAAGAAACCCCGAGTTGGACCTAAGTCTGATACCGAGTGCTACTATTGTAAGGGGACTGGCCACTAGAAGCGCAACTGCCCCAAGTATTTGGCAGACAAGAAGGCCGGCAAGGCAAACAAAGGTATATATGATATCCATGTTATTGATGTGTACTTGACTAGTGCTCGCAGTAGCACCTGGGTATTTGATACCGGTTCAGTTGCTAATATTTGTAACTCGAATCAGGGGCTGCGGAACAAGCGACCGCTAGCAAGGGATGAGGTCAAGATGCGTGTCGGCAATGGATCAAGCGTTGATGTGATCTCCGTCAGAACGCTGCCTCTCCACTTGCCGTCGGGATTAGTTATAAACTTGAATAATTGTTATCTGGTGCCTGCACTGAGCATGAACATTGTATCTGGATCGTGTTTTATGCGAAGTGGTTATTCATTTAAATCCGAGAACAATGGTTGTTCCATTTATATGAATGAAATCTTTTATGGTCATGCACCGATGATGAATGGTTTATTTCTATTAGATCTCGATGATAATGTTACACATATTCATAATGTTGATGCTAAAAGGATTATACTAAATGATGATATATCCGCATATATGTGGCACTGCCGTCTAGGTCATATTGGCGTTAAACGCATGAAGAAGCTCCATTCAGATGGACTTTTGGAATCACTTGATTTTGAATCATTTGATACATGTGAGCCATGCCTTATGGGCAAGATGACTAGAACGTTGTTTTCCGGTTCAATGGAACGGGCGACAGATTTATTGGAAATCATACATTCTGATGTATGTGGTCCAATGAGTGTGTCGGCGCGAGGTGGATATCGTTATTTTGTTACTTTCACGGATGATTTGAGTAGGTTTGGTCATATATACTTGATGAAACACAAGTATGAAACCTTTGAAAAGTTCAAGGAATTTCAGAATGAAGTGAAAATCATCGTAATAGAAAGATCAAATTTCTATGGTCCGACCGTGGAGGTGAGTATCTAAGTTACGAGTTTAGCACTCACATGAGAGAGTGTGGAATTGTTTCACAACTCACGCCTGCCGGAACACCACAGCGAAATGGTGTGTCAGAACATCGTAATCGTACTTTATTAGATATGGTTCGATCTATGATGTCTCTGACGGACTTGCCGTTGTCATTTTGGGGCTATGCACTAGAAACTGCTGCATTCACTTTAAATCGGGCACCATCTAAATCCGTTGAAAAGACACCGTATGAATTTTGGTTTGGAAACAAACCTAAGATGTCATTTCTTAAAGTTTGGGGATGCGATGTTTATGTGAAGAAACTTCAACTGGATAAACTCGAACCCAAAGCGGAAAAATGCGTCTTCATAGGATACCCTAAGGAAACTATTGGGTATTCCTTCTATCACAAATCCGAGGGCAAGGTTTTTGTTGCCAAGAATGGATCCTTTCTAGAGAAAGAGTTTCTCGCGATAGGTGTGTGTAGTCGGAAGGTAGAACTCGAAGAGGTTATTGAACCTTCTCTTCAAAGTATGGCGAGTAGCGCAGCTCTGGAAGTTGTTCCGAAGTTGGCTCCACTTGTTGAAGAGGGAACTAATAATAATGATCATGAAACTCTGAAAGAGAGTACTACCGAACCTCGCAGGTCAAGCAGGACACGTGTAGCTCCCGAGCTGTACGGAAATCCTGTCATGAATTTCATGGTTGATGAAAATGATGACCCTGCGACGTATGAAGAAGCGATGATGAGCCTGGATTCCAACAAATGGTTAGAATCCATGAAATCCGAGATGGAATCCATGTATGAAAATCAAGTTTGGAACTTGGTCGAATTACCTCATGACCGAAAGGCCGTGGAGAACAAATGGATTTTCAAAAGGAAAACTGATGCTGATGGTAATGTGACCGTCTATAAAGCTTGACTTGTCGCAAAGGGGTTTTGACAAATTCAAGGAGTTGACTACGATGAGACATTCTCTCCCATAGCGATGCTAAAGTCAGTTAGGATTATGTTAGCAATTGCTGCATATTTCGATTATGAGATATGGCAGATGGATGTCAAAACCGCGTTTCTCAATGGTAATATTGAAGAAGAGTTGTATATGATACAACCAAAGGGTTTTGTCGATCGTAAGGATGCTAACAAGGTGTGCAAGCTTCAGCGATCCATCTATGGATTGAAGCAAGCATCACGAAGTTGGAATCTCCGCTTTGATGAGGTGATCAAAGAGTTTGGATTTGTCCAAACTTATGGAGAAGCTTGTATTTACAAGAAAGTGAGTGGGAGCAATGTGGCATTTCTGATATTATATGTGGATGACATATTATTGATCGGAAATGATATAGATCTTTTAAACAGTGTTAAAAGTTATCTAAATAGCAAATTTTCAATGAAGGACCTAGGTGAAGCGTCATACATATTAGGCATAAAGATCTATAGAGATAGATCTAGGCGCCTAATAGGGCTACCGCAAAGTACATACCTTGATAAGATTTTAAAGAAGTTTAAAATGGACGGAAGTAAGAAGGGGTTCTTACCTATGTTGCAAGGCAAGACATTGAGTAAGACTCAAAGTCCGGCTTTGGCGGAAGAAAGAGAGATAATGGACAAAGTCCCCTATGCTTCAGCCATAGGCTCTATAATGTACGCCATGCTATGTACAAGACCGGATGTGGCACATGCTATTAGTTTGACTAGTAGGTACCAATCGGATCCAGGTTCGGAACACTGGATAGCGGTCAAGAATATCCTTAAGTACTTACAAAGAACTAAGAATATGTTTCTTGTATACGGAGGTGAAGAAGAGCTCGTCGCTAAGTGTTACGTTGACGCTAGCTTTGACACCGATCTGGATGACTCTAAGTCTCAATCCGGATACGTATTTCTCATGAATGGCAGAGCGGTTAGTTGGAGGAGCTCCAAACAACCTGTGGTAGTGGGATCAACAACGGAGGCCGAATATGTTGCTGCTTCAGAAGCGGCTTAGGAAGCAGTTTGGATGAAGGAGTTCATATCCAAACTAGGAGTGGTTGCAAACGCGTTGGACCCAATGGTGATCTATTGTGACAACAATGGTGCCATTGCCAATGCCAAAGAGCCAAGGTCTCACAAGCATTCCAAGCATATTAAGCGCTAGTTTCACTCCATCCGCGAGCATGTCAAGGATGGAGATATAAAGATTTGTAAAGTACATACGGATCTCAATGTAGCAGATCCATTGACTAAAACTCTCCCTAGAGAAAAACATGATTAACACCAGAACTCAATGGGTGTTAGATTTATCACTATGTAACTAGATTATTGTCTCTAGTGCAAGTGGGAGACTGAAGGGAATATGCCCTGAGAGGCAATAATAAAGTGTTTATTATGTGTATTCCAAGTATATGATAGATGTTTATTTTGCATGCTATAATTGTATTAATACGGAAACATTAATACATGTGTGTTTAATAAACAAACAAAAAGTTCCTAGTTATGCCTCTCTCATAAACTAGCTCGTTGATTAACAAGATGATCAAGGTTTCCTGATCATGGACATTGGATGTTGTTAATAACGGGATCACAACATTAGTGTAATGGTGTGATGAACATTCATCCAAAGTATAGCATTACGATCAAAGTCATTGAGTTTATATTGCTATAACAACTTACGAAGTGATCCTAATCCTTAGACCATGAGATCATGTCAATCACTAACACCGAAAGAGTTTCTTGATAACATCAAACGTCACACCATAACAGGGTGATTATAAAGATGGTTTCCGAACTAATAAAGTGTTATGTTGAGGCTCATGGATCGAGAGTGGAATTTGTTCATCCCGATGACGGATAGATATACTCTGGGCCCTCTCGGTGATATCACATTGATTAGCTTGCAAGCAAGTGATTTGATCACTAGAATGTTATATCACGGGAACGAGAAAAGAGTGCATGTCGATAACGAGATCAAACTAGGTATGGAGATACCGATGATCGAATCTCGGACATGTAATGTATCGTGAAACAAAGGGATTAAGATACTAGCATAAAAGGTTCCGACGATCACAAGAAAGTCATCGTTGAATGTGTGGGAGTCAGTATGGGTCTCCAGATCCCGCTTCTGATTATTAATCCGAGAGGGGTCTCGATCATGACCACATTATTCACGAACCGTAGGGTGACACACTTAAGAGACACCGACTTCCAATTGGAGCAAAAGTTTCATGCCGAAAGAATAAACAAGCGCAGGAATTTATTTCACTAGATACCGAAACAGGTTTTCGGGTGAAATTGCATAAAGTGGTTATGCATGTGAAATAGAATTCTAGCAAGGGGTTATTTGTGAATTTTTGTCATTAAAGTAATTGACAAAATTCTGAATAAAATAAAAGAGTTTTATTTAATGAGAGTTTGCATTAAATTTGGTGGAAATTGAATGGCAAGTTTGAGTGGGATTTTGAGTGGAGGCATATGAATGGATTTTTGTGAGTGGAATGTCCACCCACATGAATGAAGGAGGGGAGGGGGCAGTCCGCATGGCCGGCGGCCTCCCCCTTGGGTGCCCCCCTCCTCCTATAAAAGGAGCCCCTCCTCTCACTTCTCACTCACACCTCCTCGTGAAGGATCTCTCCCCCCCTCTAGAATTTATCCCCCATGGTCTCAGACTAGCGAGATACATGTTCCCGGTGGCTATTCGGCAAGAAAGAGTTATGCTTCCGCTGCATCGCTGGAGCGAGGAGGAGGAGGTTGCTCGGTGCATCGAACGTGTGTGCGAGCACGGATGCGCTGCTGATTTGCGGCGCTAGGACTTCCTCTCGATCTTGAGATCGGCAAGAGATCGTCTACATCAACCACGAGTTGAACTCGTTAAGCTTTGTCGGTCTTCAAGGGTATGTTCTCTACGGATATACATCCGCCCGTTGTTTGTATCTAATAGATAGATGTCGGTACATAGTTCACATCGTAGGAAATTTTTTGTTTTCTATGCTGCGAACCCTACAATCTTTTCTTCTAGTTGGTGAAACACTGGGCCATCTTCTTCAAAGCCCACTCCCTGACCTTAGCCTCCATGGATCTCCCATGTTCTAAGGCGTACTCAACTGGATCCTCCGCATTTGGATCCAGCTCTATCTTCGGTAGTTTGAAATTAACCATGAGCCTCTTCCATAGTAAATCTTTGGCCACGGTAGGGATAAATAAACACGTTCCCTCTTATTCCGCATTAGCAGGCCTATTCCAATTTCAAACGGTGATCGGGACGAAGTCCCTAATGATTACTCTGCATTGTGCCACAAATTTCTTTGCGACAACTTCGGGAGCTGTCGGTTTGCCATCTTCAGCGATATCTTCGATCCTGAACCTCTCATGGTCTCCTAACTTTTTGGTTGGGCCTCGGCTGCTCTTTTCAGTAGATTTCTTCGATCCGGAGGGCTAAAATTAGAAAGATCATCGTTACTATTTCTATATAGATAGCAGATGATTAATTAATGAATTAATTATATTACATGCACCTCGCCGGAGCGGTCGTTCTTCTCTATTACACAAGGCATCGCCTTCTCCCTCGCGGAAGGCAACACCTTCAACCTCAAACAAGTCGTCTATTCCGGCAAAAAGAGGATCACCCGCACCGGAGTTGTTCAGAAACGTCGATACATCTAAATTTTCTTCCCCGCGGATCACACCTTGGATCAACTCTTACTTTTCTTCGTCTCTGTCGTGCGGGTCCATATTTTCTGCAAAGGTAGAAAAACGGATAAGTCAAAGCGGCTAAGGGAGAATGTTAGGTACGGTGTTGAGAGATATAAACCCTAATTCAGATAAATCCTAATATATACATACACAATAATAAAAATATATACATACACACTATATATACATACACAATATATACATACACGCTAAAAGAGAAGGGGCGGCTGGAGCGCGTGGCGATGGACGGAGACGGAGGCGCTGTGGCGGTCGGGAGGAGGGATAGGCGGAATGCTGAAACAAGGATGATGATATGACAAGTTGAATTGCATTGAAATGAAACCCTAAAACTTGCTCGGCAATTTAAACGGGGTTCCGAGGGTTGAAAACTCTAACTCGGGAAACTCCGGAAACACATGAGAGGGGTTGATTTAGTTCTCTAATTAAACTTATCATTAAAGTTGATTAGCAATGCATGATTATAGCTTAAAAAGGTAGAACTCATTTTTCTAAACATTTTGATATATTATTTGTATTTTTCTGACTTACAAATAATAAGATATGAATTTTACAATATTTAATCATTTTCTAGAATTATAAAACAATTTATTACATCAGGCGCGTCGTGTATAAAGCGAAGAACCAATACCAGAAAGAAAGGCGGCAATCAATCAACCCTCGGGTTCGGGATGCCCTGGCGTGGACACACCGGCTAACCCTAGGTGCAACATCGATTCAAATAGGGTCTATGACAACTAATATCATATACAAATACAAATTATGATAATATACACATACAAATACATATACAAATACAAAATATGATAATATATAAAAAATATGATAATATACAAATACATATACTACTTAAATCATCTAACATTATTTACAACTAAATCATCTAACAACGAAACCATCTAACAACTAAATAATCATCTACGGATACACCTAAAATAATCATCAACTAAATCATCTACATCATCTAAATACACCTAAATCATCTACATCATCTAAATACACCTAAATCATCTAACAACTAAATCATCTAACAAATAAATCATCTAACAAATAATACACCTAAAATAATCATCACCTAAATCGACTAAAAAAACTAACAGGGGAGCCTCGGGTACGTGCGGTACCGGCGGCGGCGGTGGGCGCGGGCGGCACTGTGGCGGTCGGGGAGGAGAGAGAGAGGCGGCGCGGTGGCGCGGCGCTGGTACATGGAGGACGAAGGCGGCGCTGGTACGGAGGACGGAGGCGGCGCACGGCGATGGACGGAGATGAAGGATGGAGGCGGCGGTGCTGACGGTGACGGCGGGCGCGCAAGGATGGGGCAGCCTGCCGGCGTCTGGGGGATCGGGGCGGCGGCGTCTCTGTGCGGCGCGTCGGGTTGCAGAGAATGGAGAAGGGGAAGAAGAAGAGGCACGCGGAGTTATAAAGGAAGGACCTTTAGTCCCGGTTGGTGGCTCCAACCGGGACTAAAGGGTCATACGTCCTGGTTGGAACCACCAACCGGGACGTATACTCCAATTTTTTCAGCAGACCAAGGGGCGCGCGCAGGGGTCTTTAGTCCCGGTTGGTGGCTCCAACCGGGACATATGACCCTGTTTTCAAAAAAATTCAGGAATTTTCTCTCTGTTCCCGCCTTATTTTTTATTTTGGGCTTTAAATTTGTAATATTTTTTAAATGATAATTAATTTGGAATTTAGAAAAACAATAAACATAAAAAGTGTTTGAATTTGAATGACTAATTCAAAACCATTTACTGTTTTTAAAAATAATTAATGTAACTATTTATACTATGAACCATTTAAAATTAAAAATGAATTAACTTATATTTTTTGAATATTAATTTGGAATTTAGAAAAACTTTAAACATAAAAAGTGTTTGAATTTGAATAACTAATTCAAAACCATTTTCTATTTTTAAAAAATAATTAATGTAACCATTTAAAATTAAAAATGAATTAACTTATATTTTTTGCATATTAATTTGGAATTTAGAAAAACTTTAAACATAAAAAGTGTTTGAATTTGAATAACTAATTCAAAACCATTTTCTATTTTTAACAATAATTAATGTAACCATTTAAACTATGAACCATTTAAAACTAAAAATAAATTAACTTATATTTTTTGAATATTAATTTGGAATTTAGAAAAACTTTAAACATAAAAAGTGTCTGGATTTGAATAAATAATTCAAAACCATTTTCTATTTTTAAAAAATAATTAATGTAACCATTTAAACTATGAACCATTTAAAATTAAAAATGAATTAACTTATATTTTTTGAATATTAATTTGGAATTTAGAAAAACTTTAAACATAAAAGTGTTTGGATTTGAATAAATAATTCAAAACCATTTTTTGTTTTTAATTTGGATTTGAATTAACTTATATTTTTTATATATTAATGGGCGGGAAAAAGGACGGGAAATAATGGGCGGAAAGAAAATTTTATTAGGATAGAACTGGAATTAAAGTACATAACGCAACTAACAGAAAGTTACATAGAAGAACTGAAAATTAAGATACATGGCCAGATTAAGCCACAATGGGCCGAACTTGTTTTGCAATGTTGGAGTGATTCAGTCATGCTCCTGCCTACACCTGTAATACTCGCCACTGTAGTCGTCGTACTCGCCGCGGCCGTCGTCGCTGTCGTCGTCGGGGTCGCCGTAGTTGAACCTTAAAGGCTGTGTACGAGTCGGCTGGACTTGAGGGTAGCGCAGGCGGGGGCTAGAGTCGGCAGCCGTGTCGTAGGCCATGGCACTCTGGAGAGTCCGACCGCGCCACCACAACCGACGGCCGGCCTTGTTGAAGTTCGGAGGAGGTGGGCCATCCTCCTCGTGCCTGGCAAGCGCCCTCTCACGCCGATCCACAAAGAATGCTTCCCAAGTCGGGAAATAGTCGGGATGCCATCTGGGATTCCTCCAGTGCTCCGGCGTGAGCTCGAAGTAGTAGTGGTTCGTGATGGCCATCCGAAGCGCCACACCTAGAGGGACAAGAGGAATCGGCATGCCTCCGGCGCTCAGCATCCAACAGATGGGGACATAGTAGCCCAGAGGGCAGGGGTAGTGCGAGGCGCAAAGCGCCTCCGCCTCCTTGGGAGTTAGTGCTATGGTGGAAGTCATGGGAAAGAGTGATGAGGTTGTAGATATGAGTCTAGAGATGTGCAATGACAATGGAGGCCAACCCTACATATATATATAGTGAGAAATGGCAGGAAGATAACTGGAGGGAAGAACTGGCGAGAAAAATTGGCGGGAAGAAATGGCGGGAGAAATGCCGGGAAAAAATAGTGGGAAGAAAAATGGCCCATTTAGAACTTGCATTGGATCTCTGAAGAAACCACATATTGCGAGTGAAAAAATGATTTTTTCAAAAAATCACGGGCGATAGATCATGTACCTGTAGTATAAACATTTGTCCTTTTTACCCGGGATGGACGAAAAGGATTGAGATGTCCCGGTTGGGAGATAGTCCATGTAAGGTGGTCTAGTATTTTAGGAAAATGGGACGGTAGCATTCTGAAACGGCATTTTGGTAGTTACTTCACAAAACGACCCGTTTTTTGCGCTCGGAAAATGGAAAAGGGCTTTTCCGTGCGACAAAAAGGAAAACTTCCTCCTACAACATTGTTCTCCATACCAATGTCCACATGCATGCATAATATGGGTACAGCATCACAAACTATGCCATGATTCAGCACATAACATCGGTCGTTTGGACCGAAAGCCATGAAAAACCTCGAACATGATAGGTCATTTTGTGAAGGTTTTTTCGAGACATGATCAATATACCAAGTCTGGTATTTTTCCTTTCAACTATGTCACATAATATGACACCACGCGAAGGATTTTCATTGTTCGGATTTTCAATATACTAAAGGTTCATCTTTACTCTCGGTTGGAGGGATTTCGGCAGGCTGGGCCAGGCAGCACTAATGATAGGGGTGAGTGTCAACATTATGTCGTGGGGCGTGTACCTTGTCCCGGATGGTGTCACCAACCGGGACTAAAGATGAACCTTTAGTCCGGTTGGAGACACCAACCGGGACAAAACACGAGTCAGCACTAATAATAGTGGTGAGTGTCGACATTATATCGTAAGTGTCGACACTATGCCGAGGTGCTTGTACTATAAATAGGCATCCTTGTGAGTCCAGTCCTCCAGCCAGTTTGAGGCATCTCCAAGATGGTTTTCGAGAGCAGGGACACCACTACGGCCAGTTTCAGGGAGATGCCGATGGATCCCAGTCCTCCGGCATCTCCGAGAAACTGGTCATAGAGGCACTCCCTAATATGTGAAATTAGTTAGCTCACAGGCGTATTGATCTAGTTAGAGAACTTACAAGCTGCAAGATGGTTTTCGAGAGCAGGGACACCACTACGGCCAGTTTCAGGGAGATGCCGCCGGATCCCAGTCCTCCGGCATCTTCGAGAAACTGGTCATAGAGGCACTCCCTAATATGTGAAATTAGTTAGCTCCCAGGTGTATTGATCTAGTTAGAGAAGTTACAAGCTGTAAGATGGTTTTCGAGAGCAGGGACACCACTACGACCAGTTTCAGGGAGATGCCGCCGGATCCCAGTCCTCCGGCATCTCCAAGAAACTGGTCATAGAGGCACACCCTAATATGTGACCGCGCGCGTTTGGAGATCAGATCTTAATGGTAAGTACGAATCGGGACAACTTCTTCGTAGTCCCGGTCCAGCCACAAAACGGGACTAACACTCAAGACATTTATTTAAAAACTGAGACTACAAAACCGGGACTAAAGGCCCCCCTATATATAGTGCCGGTCAAGCCACAAACCGCGAAAGATATCCTTCGGTGAAGCCACAATCCGTGAAAGACATGAACTAGAGTTACATAATATGAGCATGAACTTCTTGGCATATGTCCTTCCTTATGATCGCTTCAGACGTAACCATGGAGCATCTTCTTTACTTAATGGAATGCTTGGGTCAGTTTTCACTGTGAAGGGCAGAATTTTCATCAAACTTATTATAATCTTCTGACATGTCTGTCTTGTCCTCGATTCCCACGATGTTTCTTTTCCCTGAAAGAACTATGTGACGCTTTGGCTCATCATATGATGTATTCGTTTGCATATTTTTTCTTTTTTTCGGTCTGGAGGACATGTCCTTCACATAGAAAACCTGAGACACATCATTGGCTAGGACGAATGGTTCATCTCTATAACCAAGATTGTTGAGATCCACTGTTGTCATTCCGTACAACTGGTCTATCTTTACCCCTTCCCCATTCAGGTTGACCCATTTGCAGCGAAACAAAGGGACCTTAAAATAGACTCCATAGTCTAGTTCCCATATCTCCTCTATGTAACCATAGTATGTGTCCTTTTGTCCATTCTCGTCTATTGCATCAAAGCGGACACCACTATTTTGGTTGGTGCTCTTTTTATCTTGGGCGATCATGTAGAATGTATTCCCATTTATTTCGTACCCTTGGAAATTCAATACAGTAGAAGATGGTGACGCGGCCAACAAGTATAGCTGATCACCAACAGTGGTGTCATTCAAGAGATGTGTCTGCATCCAACCACCGAAAGACTTCATGTGTTCATCTGTAATCAGTGATTCAGGCTTCCCCGTGTTTTTGGAGCGTAGAATATTCTTGTGTTCCTCGATATACAGAGCTGCCAAGGTGGAATTATGTAAAACTATGTAGTGTGCTTTAGTGAAAGAATCCCCATCCCTACATATCATTGCTTTGTTTCCCAGCATGCCTTTTCCACTTAGTCTTCCCTCATGTCGTGAGTCAGAAACACCAATCGGCTTAAGGTCAGGAATAAAGTCAACACAAAACTCAATGACCTCCTCTGTTCCATATCCCTTGGAGATGCTTCCTTCTGGTCTAGCACGGTTATGAACATATTTCTTTAAGACTCCCATGAACCTCTCAAAGGGGAACATATTGTGCAGAAATACCGGACCGAGAATGGCAATCTCTTCCACTAGGTGAACCAGGAGATGCGTCATAATATTGAAGAAGGATGGTGGGAACACCAACTCAAAACTAACAAGACATTGTACCACATCCTTCTGTAACCTTGGCAGAATATCTGGATTGATTACCTTCTGAGATATTGCATTGAGTAATGCACACAGCTTCACAATGGGTACTCGAACATTTTCCGGTAGAAGTCCCCTCAATGCAATCGGAAGCAACTGCGTCATAATCACTTGACAGTCATGAGACTTTAGGTTTTGGAACTTTTTCTCTGCCATATTTATTATCCCCTTTATATTAGATGAGAAGCCCGATGACACCTTGATACTGTAAAGGACTTCAAAAAAGATTTCCTTCTCTGCTTTGGTAAGAGCATAGCTGGCATGACTTAAGTGACGCCCTTTATCCGTCTTGTTCTATGTATGCATGTTCTTTGGGTCTTTCATAATTTGTTGGTCCTCCCGTACTTCTGGTGTATCTTTTGTCTTCCCATACATGCCTAGGAATCCTAGCAGGTTCACGCAAAGATTCTTCGTCACGTGCATCACGTCGATTGAAGAGCGGACACGCAGGACTTTCCAATATGGCAGCTCCCAAAATATAGATTTCTTCTTCCACATGGGTGCTTGTCCTGTAGAGACATCGTTCGGAACTGATTGACCGTCGGGACCCTTTCCAAAGATTACTTCTGTGTCCTTGACCATACCAAATACATCATCACCAGTAGGGAGTTCAGGCTTCTTCCGGTGATCTGCCTCACCTGTGAAATGCTTGCCTTTCTTTCTTACGGGATGATTGGTCGGAAGAAATCGTCGATTCGCCAGGTACACAACCTTCTTGCATTTATTCAAATATGTACCTTCAGTCTTATCTAAACAGTGTGTGCATGCCTTATATCCCTTGTTTGTCTGTCCTGAAAGGTTACTAAGAGCAGGCCAATCATTGATGGTTACGAATAACAACCCTCATAGATCAAATGACTCCTGTTTGTTCTCATCCCACGCACGTACACCTGGTTTTCCCCACAACTTTAAGAGTTCTTCAACTAATGGCCTAAGGTACACATCAATGTCATTGCCCGGTTGCTTCGGGCCTTGGATGAGCACTGACATCATAATGAACTTATGCTTCATGCACAACCAAGGAGGAAGGTTGTAGATACATAGAGTCACGGGCCAGGTGTTGTGACTGCAGCTCTGCTCCCCAAAAGGATTCATGACATCCGTACTTAGACCAAACCATAAGTTCCTTGCGTCACCTGCAAAGTCTGGGAAGTCTCTCTCGATTTTTCTCCACTTTGACCCATCAACAGGGTGTCTCAACTTCCCGTCTTTCTTACGTTATTCTTTGTGCCATCGCAACAACCTGGCATGCTCTTTGTTTCTGAACATGCATTTCCAAATCTTGTAATGTGAAAAATAAATGAATAAAATAAAACTTTGTTGATTTTCAGGGTGAGAAGAAACTTTTGAATCCAATTGGAAACCTTCAAACCAAATTGGATCAAATAAATCCTAAAGGGATTTAAAAAGATAAACATTTGATAAAGGAAAATAAAATATTTTGGAATTACTATTTTGGATCTTTTAATAAAAAGATTTGATTTTCAAATGGAAAGGTAGTTTTATAAATAAAGATTATTTTATAAAGCCAAATTAAACCTTGGCCAAGATTTTGAAATAAAATGTTTTGTTTTGATTACAAATAGCAAAGTTTATTTAAATAAAATAATAAGGATTTAATATCCAATTTTATTTAAGTAAAGGTCCTCCCATTTTAAATAAACACTAAAACTTATTTATTTATTTTAAATAAGTTTTCTAAGAATTTTATTTTTCTTAAATAAAACCTACTAAAGTATTTTGGTTTTATTTTAGATTTCAAAATAAATATTTTAATAAAACAAATCCTATTTGATTTAATAGCTAAGGTCCATTTTATAATTATTAATGGAACCTAAAATTAAAATGTTATTTTGTTTTAAACAAGTTTTCCAAGTATTCTCTATTTTCAAATAAAACCTACTGATTTGGTTTTGGAAAATATTTAGATTTCAAATGGATATTTTATTAAATAAATCAAACCCTATTTGATTAAATAACTATGGTCTATTTTATTTAATTATTAAATAGATCCTGAAAAGAATAAAATTATTTTATTTTATTTTTGGACTTTGGTTTATGTTGTCAAACAGAACCTAAACTCAATACAAGTTTGGTGATTGTTTGAACTGATTTGAGTATTGTTTGGTTGTTTGAATTTCAAAACAACAATTGAAATTAGAAAAAGAAAAAGGTTTCAGACAGAAAAAAATAAGCAAAAGACCCAGCCCAACAAACTGGCCCAACAGGACCCAGTCCAACCCAGCTCCCCTCCTCGAAGAAAACGATTTGCACTCGATTTTGAACCCACAGAGAAGCTGACCGGTGGACCCTCCCCTCACTCCCTTTCCTCGCTGACAGCAGGGACCCACACATGCCAACTCACCCCTCTTCTTCCTCGCGACGACCACGCCGGCCGTTTCTGCCAGTGATTCCACGCGTTAATTCATGAGTAATGGCCGCGTTAATCTCGCCCCTGACCATGCCTACATAAGCACCTCTCCTCCCTCTGTCTTTCCCCTCTGTCTCCTCCCCCAAATGCGCCCCCAGGCTGCCTGAATCGAGCTTGCACACCCTCTGCTCCGACCACCGTCTTCGACCAATTCCGGCCAAGCCTCGCCACCCCCTGCCTCCCCGAGCACACGAGCACGCTCACCACTCCCAGACACTCCTCCCAGTACCCTCCGTTCAACCGCGGGCGCCCCAGAACGCCGTCTTCAACAAGCTTTGAGTGCCGCCGCGTCTATCTTCTTCTCCGGCGAGCTCCCCAGGTAGAATCCGACCGCCCCTCTTCTTCTCCTTCACGCACACAGCATCTCTTTGATCGTACGCGTCTAAACATACTTCTGGTTTGCCTTCTCGTGACCCGTTGCATCGTCCTCGACCTCGATCGCGTGCATCCGTCGCCAGACCCAACTCCGGTGAGGAATCCCGCTCGTCCTCGTGTGCCCCTTCACCAACCAGTACCACGTTGAGCATCAGCATCATTCAGCGAACCAGGTGAGCACCCTCTCCCTCCTTCTCTCTTCCTGCAACGCTGGTGACGCCACTGTCAAGCCGCCGCCGCCGCGCGTCAGAGTCCAACGCCGCCCGTTTCTGGTCGAGGCACTGAGAGCTGTTAGATCTAGATCGGAGCGATAGGATAGTTCACTTAAACGAAAGGGTATGCATTGATCTGAGCCACACCTGCCCCTTTTAATCCTGTGGTCTGTATCGCTCGATCCACACGAAGCGGTACCGACCAATCACGGCGCGACGCGTGGCCAGTTTCTGTTTAAAACAGATTTTGAAATCAGATTTAAATGCCATTTTGAAACCACTGTAACTTTTGATCCACACGTCCAAAAATTACAAATTTTATACCAATGGAATCAGTAAGACAAGCCCTAGCCAACCATGCCTTTTGTTTAGTAAAAAGCTTCTGGAAAAATGGTTGTTTTTGTAGAAACATTTGTATGCTTGCTAAGGATGTGAAAATTGTTTAAAAATGAGTTTGGGGATAAAATCTTTGGCAATTGGATTGATTTGAACCTACTAACCATAGGAAACACTTTGTGGACTCAAAAATGTATTTGGTGAAACAAAATAATGATTCTTTGATTTAAAACCATTTCTAGTCAAATAGAAATGTGGTTTATTTATTAAAAATGGTTTTGGAAGAAAAGCTTTGGAAAATGTTTTGTTTTAAACTCTCTGACCCCAAACACCAAGTTTTATGGTTTGGAAACTTATTTGGTGAACCCTATATATTAATGCCCTAGTAAAAAATATTGCTACACCACATAAAATGATACTTTGTTTTGAAAATGGTTTTTGAGGTGAAACCTTTAGCAAATGACTTTGCCACTTTATAAAATGACCATTAGGTGTTTTCAAATATTTATGACCCATTAGGAACCACTTTTCTAAATAAAACAATCCTTGGCATGCTTGCATGCATTACTTTGACTTTATGATTTTATGTGTTGTTTTGCTTGAATGGTAGTTTGAAATATTGTTTGCTTGATTGAATTGTAGTGACTTGAAGTGTGTGAACATTGCAAAGATCAAGAAGTGAACTTATACTCTCTACCAAAAAGGAAAGTGATGCTTCATACTTTTGTCCCATTATTTTCACTATGCATTAGTGATATTTCTAAGTAGGACTTGCATGGAATTTTTGCTAAGTATAAACCATGCTATGGGAAATCCTAATAGATGTAACCTTAGTAGAAATTTCCTAAGTTAAGATTCCTACTACTATCATGCTTAGCTTAGCTAGTAGAAAACAAGGGTGGAACATATATTCATGCTATGGAAAATTTCTAAGTCTGAGGACTTGAGTTTTGTTTAATAAAGCAACTAAGTGAATGAATCACCTGGGTGGAATGGAAGGAATGGTTTATGTTGAGTGGTTACACAAGGCCAGGGGACTGGTGAACCTTGTGTATCTCACTTGTGGATGGCCACCCAGGAACAAAGAGATTTGAGATGTCAAATGTTGAGAAGCTTCAAGTGCAGCCACTTGGCATTATGGGCTCTGCCTGGATCATATAGGTTGCAAGAACTTAGCCATATGGACAGTGGGTGGTAGTGTTTGATAGGTTGGAGCGCGTCCATTTTGGTCTAAGGGAAGGCTTCTGAAAGATCTTGTCTTGGGAAACCAAGTCTTGTGGGGAAAGTGCACCACCTCTGTAGAGTGTAAAATCTAAGTACTTAGCCATGTCCCTGGCAAAGGACAATTTGAGCATCAAGACATGGAATCTATCAAGAATCTCATCATCCAAATTTCTAAGTTAAAAACTTGTGGTTGAACAAGGGTTTAAGGTTCACCAATTTCTATTCGTGGTTCCTTGGGAAAGATTATTTTTGTCATGCAAAAACTTAGTGTTTTCAAATGATAAGGAAAATCTATTTTGAGCAAAGCAAGCCTAAACCCTACTTAGCCAAATATACATGTAATGATAGAATCCACTTATATTCCACATAGTAGTGAAACTTGCCAATACAATTCAAATGTATTGACCCTTGTGGCTGTAACTTGTAATGTTGCAGGTTTGATTGCTTTTAGTGAAGATTGACTGTTTAGGATTACAAAGTCTACAACCAGCATGTCTGCCTGTGGCACGTTGAAGATGAAGGACCCATACTTATAGTTATTCCGCTGCAATGTAATGTAATAGCCAAATGAGCTATGTAAGATGTAATAAAACTATGTTATTTCTGGTTATAAAGTTATATTATGACCCTTGTTTCTTGATATTACATCTTAACTGTGGATGCTAGCTATTGATCTAGGGACTAGCATTGTAAACACAGGGGACTCTGCCTTATTTTGAAGGCTACACCCTCTAAAGATGGTATCAGAGCATTGTGTTGCCTGTAGGATTTGTAAACCTAGGATTGGACAAAAACCCTTAGGAAAATAGGAGTTACATTTGTTCTAAAACTTATTTACAAACAATCTTATAAACTCTTTCCTCAACCATTTTGGTTTCAACTCTACATCTTTTCTACTTCAACTTGATGAGAAAACCTACCCTTTGACCAAAGACTTCACCATGTGCAAAGGATGACTTCAACTTCTTCAACTCTAATGACTTCAACATCTTCAGCATTTCCACCAAGGACTTCCAACTTGGATACCACTAAAGGACTACAAGATAGACAAATAGATCTTACTTAAGATATGGGGACTAAGGGAATGCAAAAGTTAGAAGGAGTTTACTTCACTAGAAGTCAAGGTAACCAAGAGTTTTTCCCAAGGAAACCATGACCTCATGAAAAGAAGAATCAACCAGGAAAGATGGAAAGATCACAAGTAAACCCTATAGATGGACCACCATATTTTAGTTAAGTCAAACACACCAACTTATGTGGTGTAACAAAAATATTTTGTTGTCTAAGTATGTGTTTCAACCTTGTTGATTGAGTGAAAAGTTGTTTGTGAATGCTTGCACATTGCTTGAGTGAATTGTGATGTGTGTGATTATAATTGATTACTTAGAAATATCTTACCTATTCTAATCCCAATCCAACCCAAACAGATGACTTCTCCAAGAAACTCCAACATCAAGGTTGATGACACCAACAACAACCAAGAGGACAACATGAGAGGACTGGTAGCAACCCAAAACCAGTTGAGCCAAGAGACAACTCAGCTTCTAGCCAACAACAATGGACTAGACCCAGCCATACAAAGGATTTTGAAACTTAAATCCCAATTGTTGCAAGGATTGGTTACTCAAATGATCAACATGAGAGAAAACTTTTCTCAAAGAGCTAATGACAACAAGGATGACAAAGATGTTATTCCAGAAAGAACCCAAGTTAGCAATACTTGTGGAGACAAGGATCATTCATGCAAGGAGCATGAAGATCAATGCCCCAAGAAGAGAGAAAGATCTCCCACCTATGAAGAACATGAACTAGAAGAACTCCTAGCTTTGGAGAGACCGAAAAAGAAGAAGAAGAAGAAATGCCCCAACCCTAGCAAGGAGGATATTACTCAGGTGCAATGTTACAATTGCAAAGAGATGGGACACTATGCCAATGAATGCCCAGAAAAGAAGAAGAACCAAAGAAACAAACAAGAGCCAATGATACCAAAGGAAAAGAAAGATATCAGCCAAGTGATGTGTTTCAAATGCAAGGAACTAGGCCACTATGTAAACAATTGTCCAGAAAAGATGATGAACAAGTTGAACAAACCAATGGAGAAACTCAACCTTGGCCCATGAGTCAAGTGTGGAAACAAAGGACACTATGCAGAAGGTTGCCCAGAGAAGTTTCCCCAGCACCCCAAGCAAGCCAAGATGTATTTTAGTTTGAATTTTTTTTAAGGGTGGTAGTACCCTAGATTGTTTTGAGCCAATTTGTAACCCTAGCCTCCCCAAATCTTGGGACGAGATTTATTTTAAGGGTGGTAGCCTGTCACATCCCAAGATTTTCCAAATCTTGTAATGTGAAAAATAAATGAATAAAATAAAACTTTGTTGATTTTCAGGGTGAGAAGAAACTTTTGAATCCAATTGGAAACCTTCAAACCAATTTGGA
Organism: Avena sativa; assembly: GCA_916181665.1. Classification (NCBI taxonomy): domain Eukaryota; kingdom Viridiplantae; phylum Streptophyta; class Magnoliopsida; order Poales; family Poaceae; genus Avena; species Avena sativa. Next base: position 25,306,542 of record OV702286.1, on the reverse strand, counting down.
TCAAATAAATCCTAAAGGGATTTAAAAAGATAAACATTTGATAAAGGAAAATAAAATATTTTTGAATTACTATTTTGGATCTTTTAATAAAAAGATTTGATTTTCAAATGGAAAGGTAGTTTTATAAATAAAGATTATTTTATAAAGCCAAATTAAACCTTGGCCAAGATTTTGAAATAAAATGTTTTGTTTTGATTACAAATAGCAAAGTTTATTTAAATAAAATAATAAGGATTTAATATCCAATTTTATTTAAGTAAAGGTCCTCCCATTTTAAATAAACACTAAAACTTATTTATTTATTTTAAATAAGTTTTCTAAGAATTTTATTTTTCTTAAATAAAACCTACTAAAGTATTTTGGTTTTATTTTAGATTTCAAAATAAATATTTTAATAAAATAAATCCTATTTGATTTAATAGCTAAGGTCCATTTTATAATTATTAATGGAACCTAAAATTAAAATGTTATTTTGTTTTAAACAAGTTTTCCAAGTATTCTCTATTTTCAAATAAAACCTACTGATTTGGTTTTGGAAAATATTTAGATTTCAAATGGATATTTTATTAAATAAATCAAACCCTATTTGTTTAAATAACTATGGTCTATTTGATTTAATTATTAAATAGATCCTAAAAAGAATAAAATTATTTTATTTTATTTTTGGACTTTGGTTTATGTTGTCAAACAGAACCTAAACTCAATACAAGTTTGGTGATTGTTTGAATTGATTTGAGTATTGTTTGAATTTCAAAACAGCAATTGAAATTAGAAAAAGAAAAAGGTTTCAGACAGAAAAAAATAAGCAAAAGACCCAGCCCAACAAACTGGCCCAACAGGACCCAGTCCAGCCCAGCTCCCCTCCCCGAAGAAAACGATTCGCACTCGATTTTGAACCCACAGAGAAGCTGACCGGTGGATCCTCCCCTCACTCCCTTTCCTCGCTGACAGCAGGGACCCACACATGCCAACTCACCCCTCTTCTTCCTCGCGACGACCACGCCGGCCGTTTCTGCCAGTGATTCCACGCGTTAATTCACGAGTAATGGCCGCGTTAATCTCGCCCCTGACCATGCGTACATAAGTACCTCTCCTCCCTCTGTCTTTCCCCTCTGTCTCCTCCCCCAAATGCGCCCCCAGGCTGCCTGAATCGAGCTTGCACACCCTCTGCTCAAACCACCGTCTTCGACCAATTCCGGCCAAGCCTCGCCACCCCCTGCCTCCCCGAGCACACGAGCACGCTCACCACTCCCAGACGCTCCTCCCAGTACCCTCCGTTCAACCGCGGGCGCCCCAGAACACCGTCTTCGACAAGCTCTGAGCGCCGCCGCGTCTATCTTCTTCTCCGGCGAGCTCCCCAGGTAGAATCCGACTGCCCCTCTTCTTCTCCTTCATGCACACAGCATCTCCTTGATCGTACACGTCTAAACATGCTTCTGGTTTGCCTTCTCGTTACCCGTAGCATCATCCTCGACCTCGACCGCGTGCATCCGTCGCCAGACCCAACTCCGGTGAGGAATCCCGCCTGTCCTCGTGCGCCCCTTCACCAACCAGTACCACGTTGAGCATTAGCATCATTCAGCGAACCAGGTGAGCACCCTCTCCCTCCTTCTCGCTTCCTACAACACCGGCGACGCCACTGTCAAGCCGCCGCCGCCGCGCGTTAGAGTCCAGCGCCGCCCGTTTCTGGTCGAGGCACTGAGAGCCGTTAGATCTAGATCGGAGCGATAGGATAGTTCACTTAAACGAAAGGGTATGCGTTGATCTGAGCCGCACCTGCCCCTTTTAATCCTGTGGTCTGTATCGCTCGATCCACACGAAGCGGTACCGACCAATCACGGCGCGACGCGTGGCCAGTTTCTGTTTAAAACTGATTTTGAAATCAGATTTAAATGCCATTTTGAAACCACTGTAAGTTTTGATCCACATGTCCAAAAATTACAAATTTTATACCAATGGAATCAGCAAGACAAGCCCTAGCCAACCATGCCTTTTGTTTAGTAAAAAGCTTCTGGAAAAAAGGTTGTTTTTGCAGAAACATTTGTATGCTTGTTAAGGATGTGAAAATTGTTTAAAAATGAGTTTGGGGATAAAATCTTTGGCAATTGGATTGATTTGAACCTACTGACCATAGGAAACACTGTGTGGACTCAAAAATGTATTTGGTGAAACAAAATAATGATTCTTTGATTTAAAACCATTTCTAGTCAAATAGAAATGTGGTTTATTTATTAAAAATGGTTTTGGAAGAAAACCTTTGGAAAATGTTTTGTTTTAAACTCTCTGACCCCAAACATCAAGTTTTATGGTTTGGAAACTTATTTGGTGAACCCTATATATTAATGCCCTAGTAAAAAATATTGCTACACCACATAAAATGATACTTTGTTTTGAAAATGGTTTTTGAGGTGAAACCTTTAGCAAATGACTTTGCCACTTTATAAAATGACCATTAGGTGTTTTCAAATATTTATGACCCATTAGGAACCACTTTTCCAAATAAAACAATCCTTGGCATGCTTGCATGCATTACTTTGACTTTATGATTTTATGTGTTGTTTTGCTTGAATGGTAGTTTGAAATATTGTGTGTAGTGACTTGAAGTGTGTGAACATTGCAAAGATCAAGAAGTGAACTTATACTCTCTACCAAAAAGGCAAGTGATGCTTCATACTTTTGTCCCATTATTTTCACTATGCATTAGTGATATTTCTAAGTAGGACTTGCATGGAATTTTTGCTAAGTATAAACCATGCTATGGGAAATCCTAATAGATGTAACCTTAGTAGAAATTTCCTAAGTTAAGATTCCTACTACTATCATGCTTAGCTTAGCTAGTAGAAAACAAGGGTGGAACATATATTCATGCTATGGAAAATTTCTAAGTCTGAGGACTTGAGTTTTGTTTAATAAAGCAACTAAGTGAATGAATCACCTGGGTGGAATGGAAGGAATGGTTTATGTTGAGTGGTTACACAAGGCCAGGGGACTGGTGAACCTTGTGTATCTCACTTGTGGATGGCCACCCAGGAACAAAGAGATTTGAGATGTCAAATGTTGAGAAGCTTCAAGTGCAGCCACTTGGCATTATGGGCTCTGCCTGGATCATATAGGTTGCAAGAACTTAGCCATATGGACAGTGGGTGGTAGTGTTTGATAGGTTGGAGCGCGTCCATTTTAGTCTAAGGGAAGGCTTCTGAAAGATCTTGTCTTGGGAAACCAAGTCTTGTGGGGAAAGTGCACCACCTCTGTAGAGTGTAAAATCTAAGTACTTAGCCGTGTCCCTGGCAAAGGACAATTTGAGCATCAAGACATGGAATCTATCAAGAATCTCATCATCCAAATTTCTAAGTTAAAAACTTGTGGTTGAACAAGGGTTTAAGGTTCACCAATTTCTATTGGTGGTTCCTTGGGAAAGATTATTTTTGTCAAGCAAAAACTTAGTGTTTTCAAATGATAAGGAAAATCTATTTTTGTCAAGCCTAAACCCTACTTAGCCAAAAATACATGTAATGATAGAATCCACTTATATTCCACATAGTAGTGAAACTTGCCAATACAATTCAAATGTATTGACCCTTGTGGCTTTAACTTGTAATGTTGCAGGTTTGATTGCTTTTAGTGAAGATTGACTGTTTAGGATTACAAAGTCTACAACCAGCATGTCTGCCTGTGGCACCTTGAAGATGAAGGACCCATACTTATAGTTATTCCGCTGCAATGTAATGTAATAGCCAAATGAGCTATGTAAGATGTAATAAAACTATGTTATTTCTGGTTATAAAGTTATATTATGACCCTTGTTTCTTGATATTACATCTTAACTGTGGATGCTAGCTATTGATCCAGGGACTAGCATTGTAAACACAGGGGACTCTGCCTTATTTTGAAGGCTACACCCTCTACAGGGACACATGACCCCTTACCAACCGGGATGCATGCCTCCGGGCCCCGTGCCCGCTCGAACCGGGACGCGTGCCAGCATCAGTCTCGGTTCGTGGCGGAACCGGGACTAATGCTCTTAGGGGGCGCGAACGGATGGCATGTGTTCTACTAGTGTTAGAGGAGTAGCACCCCTGCAAGATCCTGCACTCAATATTACCGCCGACTCATCTCAGCGGAGAAGCAGTGTGGCTGAATCGGAGGTCCCATCTCACGATGTACGGATGATAGATGGTGGTCCCGGCTACCCCATGGATGGAATTAAGGAGCATATATATTGTGAGATCCATCAGAAGGTGAAGAAAATATCCGTGAAGGTGGCGATCGAATGTGCTTTTTCTTGTACACCTGACGCATGCTTGCATGGACGTCAGATTCTAGCTGGCTATGCTAAAGTCGGGGTGGATCAAATCGTAACAAGGTGGGACTCAATGGAGCTTGACATTCCTGGACCTGAAGCTGAGAGGACACTCGGAGAAGTACTGGGCGGTATCATTCTATGTGACAAGAAAAATATCAAGCTTCCAGGTTCGGCGCCAAGGCTAACACCGCCTCCGAGTCGTCGCCTTCACCTCCATCACCTCTAATAAGCCCACCCCATGTCTACGACCACCACAGTGTGAGTCCATCTTGATCTCTGCCGTACGGCCAGCGGTCTTCGCCGCAAGATCAACAAGCTAAGGACAATAAGCGGCAGTGTGTTCTATCGATGAGTACTAACTGACGCAGCAGCCTAAAACGAGAAATATCGCCTCTCCCAAGAGTAGCTCATAAGAATCTTCCCATCAGACCTTACGATCATACTGATGAGGAAAACGCAGAGATCGCAAACGCCCAATGTGATGCGCATTTTCAAAATAAGAAGCCCGAGCCCGCCCCGGTATACACCGAGAAGCAAAAAACATATGCACTTGATTTTCTGAACACAAAATCGCAATATGAGTTGCACCATAAGACAGATAACTATCTACGCACACTTCAGAAGGAAGTGATGAAGAGCAAATCAAGTAGAAGTTCAAGCGAGAGCAAATCAAGTAAAAGTGCAAACAGGAAAAGAAGGGATGTTCCCCGGCTAGGATAATAGGCCGAACAATCGATCCCACCCCTCAAGGTGTTATCCAAAGACGTTCCCCAGCTGCTGCTGCAGGATATGGAAGAACCTGCGAGGTGGGCGGCCGCTATGAATGTAAGTGTTGATGAACTAGGATCCCAAAATGACAAGTTTTCGAAGGCTGATGTAGTTCCTATATATGTCCCAGGGATGGATTTGGTCAGCAAAGAGAAGTTGCGAGAACTGCCAACACAAATGCGGAATCTCCATGAATAGTACTTGAGAGTCGTAAAGCATGACAGAACAATGATCATAGCAAAAGTCCCACGTGAGTACTACTTCCGAGACGAAGAGGTCCATGTTGAGTTTCCAGAAGTCTTCCAGTTATACGATTTCGACGCCCTCGACAAATCTATCATGAGTTGTGATATGTCTAATTCGCATCACCATTATATATCATAATTTGCTTCTATTCATTGATATATTTTAAATTAAGAGGTGATACTTTTGTATTTTCATCTGTTTTTGCATGATTGGATGATTCTTGGAGGATGAACTGCCGGAGTCAGGATTCTGATGGAAAAAGCGGTGTTTTGATGCAATTTCGTGAAGGTTAGAAAAATATCAGTAAAACTACAAAAAATTCTATTTTCCCAGAAGACGAAGGATGCCAGAAGGGGAGGCAGAGTTGGGCCACTAGGGGCCCACCCCTACCCCCCAGGCGCGGGCCACCCTGGGCCGCGCCTACAGGGGTGTGCCGCACCTAAAGGGGTGTGGCCACCCTGTCCCACCTCTGGCTCCTCCCTCTCGCCTATATCTTCTCCTCGAAACCCTAAAGTCAGTAGGCAACCACAAAAAGATTCCGCCGCCTCTGCGGGGCGGAAAACACCGAGAGAGAAAGAGCTCTCCGGCAGACAGATTTCTTCCGGGGAAAATCCTTCCTGGAGAGGGGAGATCGTCGCCATAAACACCATCATCAAGCTAGACTTGATCGAGATCAAAATCATCATCATCCACACCACCTTCTCCACCAGCACCATCATCACCACTTCAATCCGCTGTAACAATTGTGTTAAATCTTGCATAGTTCTTAGGGGAAACTTTCCCAGTGTTGATTATTATTGTAGTTGATGCTTGTGAGTGGAAACATTAAATTATTGTTTATGTTCAGATTGTTATCCATCATTATATCATCTCTGATCTTTATCCATATGATGTCTCGTGAGTAGTTTGTTTAGTTCTTGAGGACATGGGAGAAGTCATGTTGTTAGTAGTGGAATTGTGTTGAGGTATTATTCAATGGTTTAATATTTAAGTTGTGGTGCTATTCTTCTAGAGGTGTCATGTGAACGTCGACTACATGATACTTCACCATTTATGGGCCTAGGGGAATGCATTGTGTATTTGGCTACTAATTGTGGGTTTGCTAGAGTGACAGAAACTTGAACCCCCATTACAAACCTTTGCACAAGGGAGTGTAGGATCTCGGAGTTTAAGGTTGTGGTTAGGTTTTTATCTTAATTACTTTATTGTAGTTGCGGATGCTTGCAAGGGTTTTAATCACAAGTATGTATTAGTCCAAGTACGGTGGGTACATTGTCAAAGGTTCACTTGTACTTTTTTTCCTTGCTTTATCAGAAAACTCCTAAAAATCTGTTTGCTAAGTATTTACAGATATTTCCTGCTCCATACCACTAGTCAACACCTTCTGCTCCTCGTTGGGATCGACACTCCTATTTATCGAAAGTACTACGATACACCCCCTATACTTGTGGGTCATCAAGACTATTTTCTAGAGTCGTTGTTGCGGAGTGAAGCGCTATTGAAGAGTGGAACTGGTAAAGGAAACTTCTATTGTGAGTATTGTTTTTTATTTCTATTTGTTACTTTGTTTCCAATATGGATAACCCACTTGGTTTCCTTTTTGGTAAATCTACTACCACTGTTAGGGTAGTAGATGAATCACTACCTGTTGAGATAGATCCTTTTAAGATACTGTGAAGCAGTACAACAACAGGTTTTCCCTCAGTAAGAAACCGAGGTTATCGAACCAGTAGGAGGAAGAAAACACCACACAGGTGTTGCAAGCAACGTGGAGACCTGCACAACACAAACTCAACAATTTTCCCCAACTAACAGTGAGGTTGTCAATCTCACCGGTTGCTGTAACAAAGGATTAAACGTATGGTGTGGAAGGTAATGGTGGTTTGTAGCAAGTAAACAAGTAATAGTGGAAGATGTATCAATGGTAAAGATTGGACCGGGGTCCATAGTTCACTAGAGGTGCTCTCCTTAGATAAACAACATGGCATGAAGGGTAAACAAATTACAGCAGGGCAATTGACAGGAACCGAGCAAGGAATAACAATGCAATTACTAGTCAGAAAGATCCTATGAGGTTGATTGGGCAATACAACAAGATACATAGACCGCCATCCAACTGCATCTATGACTAGAAGTCCACCTTCAGGTTATCATCTGAACCCCCTCCAGTATTAAGTTGCAAGCAACAAACAACTGCTTTAAGCAAAGTGTGTAAGGTAAATAGTCCACATGTTCCATGAACAAGATACCGTTGTTTTCTCCCTAGTAGCAATAACACATCTACAACCGAAGAGATTATTGTCACTTCCCTTGGAAACTAGATGCATGAACCCACTATCGATCATAAATATCGCCTCTTGGAGTCACTAGCAACTACTCGGCCAAGATAGCTACTAACAACAGAGAGCATGCAAGATCACAAACAACATAGACATGATAGAATCGTAAAGATAAAACCATTAATCAAACCAACATAATAATCTCAATATCCAACGGATCCCCGCAAACACAACATGCATGATTACAAATAGATTAGATCTTGATCATGAACGGAGATCACAAGATATATACATGAAAGCACAAAGGAGGAGATACAACCATCTAGCTACTACATGGACCCATAGTCCAAGGTGGAACTACTCACGCATTATACCGGAGAGAAGGCCTCCGGGATGATCTCCCCTCCGGCAGGGTGCAGTGTGCCGATTTAGGGACGATGGTGGTAGCGGCTATAGAAGGTTTCATGGATATTTGATCGGGTACCCAGGGTTTCTGGATCGGGGGGTTCTTATAGGCGAAGGGGGAGACCAAGGCGGCGGCTAGAGGGGGCAAACCCTACCCAGGTGCAGGGTAGGGCCTACCCGCGCCTAGGGGGGGTTCAGCCGCCCTGGCACGCCTCCTCGTCTCCCCTCTGGACTTCTTGTTCCCCACAGATAGAATTGACTTTGACGTTTGTCCCGTCCAATTCCGAGAATATTTCTTTACTAACTTTTCTGAAACCGAAAACAGGCATCTGGCACTTTTGCAACGTGTTAATAGGTTAGTACCAGAAAACATGTAAAAAACACCTCAAAGTGTGGACAAGTAAATCAAAGTAGATACAAAACAAGCATGGAGCATCAAAAATTATAGATACCTTTCCAAATTATCAATATCCCCAAGCTTAACTCCTGCTCGTCCTCGAGTAGGTAAGTGATAAAAGAATAATTTTTGAGGTGACATGCACCCTCACAATAAATATCCAACCATTTGCAAGCATTGAAAGCTAGGATCAAAGAACTATAAACATGTGCATGAAAGATGGAGTTCTAACAATAGGACATAGTAACTATGCATGCAACATGGAAAGCTACAAATAAAGATCATGAATAACATGCATTGAAAAATGTTTGTTTGTTTCACATGCAGAAAACATAGCATAGTGGCAATCAGCTTGTCCCTCATAGAGTAGCAATATAGATGCATAGGACACCTGCAAAGTTCACAAGGGTGACCAGAAACAAGTAGCATAAGAGAATAACACAATATGCATCAATTAATAATCTTTGGAACACTGCACACAGAATGACAACTATGCTCTCTTAATGGTGCCTAAAGGTAGAAGGTGGAGACTCAACAGTGGTGGAAGAAAGGCCTTTTTGTAAAGGAAGCAGGGATTACAAGTTTCAAAAAGAGCTTCCAAAAATTATGGTACTTGTTAGCTTTCATCCCTCATTGCCCCTATCATAAGCATCTTCAAGTGGTTAAGGTTAAAGTGGCAAAGCTGGAGTATATGCTTGACGAAGTATAAACTGGCAATCTCATGTCCCTTGAATACGAGGGCCACACCTCATGCATACTGAACTTTGGTTCCAGGTAAGTTCTTGTCACTGTAAGTATTTGCATATCATTGAGAACCGCCAACGGGGTACCCCTTGCACATGGTATAGGAGCTTCCCCATAACCAAAATGACAAGGCAAGCAGACAATGAGCATCTCAGCAATCTTTTTATTGACCATATGCATAGCTTTTTATTGAGGATGCTTCATAGATAGCTCATTATGGTGATGTTGCAAGTTTCCACCATGATTAGGCATGGCTTAGGCTAGCGGCTCAGGCGTTTCTCTAACACAGGATACAAACTCCATGGACTTACAAGTTTCCTCTTTATTTCACACCGGTGACATCCATAGAAAAAAGAACATGATATCAACTGAGTACAGCAAGGTACAAGTGCAATGTTGAAAATGTTCCCCGTGACAGCACGGTTCTGCTAATTCCAACTTATAAGTGCAAGCATATACAACAAAGTTGTCACAATGGTTCAAGTTTTGTGACACCCCTAGGATTAGGTCTAGACAAATCCCAGACCTCTGTCTGATATAAGCCTAACCTAAATCTCGAAAGCGTACAGAGAGAGAATTGATAACACAATAGTGACCCTACGACACAAAAATTATTACAGCAAGCTCATAACTGAGCGAAGAACCAAAATATTACAAGCAGAGGTCACTGACCGCAAACATCAACAACGGAAGGCAAATTATGCTATTAAGTATGACAAACTTAACAAATGGCCTAAGAGGCCTGAATCATAACGATGACGTCCAATCCATAGATTCCAGACTACCGGCTAGGAACCCCAAGCTACTCGTCGATGTCGATTCCATAAAGAACTCATCTTCTTATGGTAACACTTACTCTTCTGCAAAAGTAACAACGAAGCAAGGGTGAATACAGGGTGTACTCCGCAAGACTTATGGCTGGTGGAGTTATTTTTGCGTAAAGCCATTTGTTTTGTGAAACAAGAGGGAGAAGAATCTCGACTAATTAGAATATTTTAAAAAGGGATAAGAGAGTGGTGTCTCTAATTTTTATCATTTCTTGATATCCACTGAATCATCATCAGCTAAACCTATCTAGGATTACCCCCTCGATCCCTGAGGAAGCATCCTTAAGCACTCATTATTAACTTGCCAAGTTTTACGATTAGGTTCAAGTTTCGCCGAGACCATGAGTCACGCACTAGGGAGATGCCACCATAATGGGTCGAGTCCCGAAGTCGGTCCCTAATGATGTGCACAGGGTTCAAGATTAGGATACCGGGCATCTCTTGTTCCCGGCCACGCTTACCTACCTGTTATGAATGCACATCCTTCACCTCCATTCAATAACATCCAAGATGCGTATGTTGAATGGAAATCCCGAATTATGTGACTCATGGAATCTACTCGGCAAGTTAGTTGGTCGAGGGGGTTTCCAGGCCCCCGTGTGGCTGTACGCTCGTCTTGGTTCAAGAGGCAAGAACATCGGGTCCTACGGGTGGCAAGTATGGGACTGCAAAAACCACAACCCACGTGGCCTCCCATACAAGTCTTAGCTTGTTTAATATCCATCTCTGATTCATCAACCGGATGGACCAGTGGTAACATCTAAGCATGGCTAAGCACAACAGATGTAACAGCTCTAGCAATGCTTCACAAGCCAAACCCTAGTTATTCTAGGAGCAGTGGATTAGGGGATATAGTCTTCAAAGGTAACATGCATCAGATAAGATTACTCCATCTATAGATAAAATATTTTGGAATCGTATGCACATGGCAAGAATGTAAATACTTTGAAAGCATAGGATTATATCATGTGTGGGGCTTCGCTTGCCTTTGCGAGTTGATATCCAAGAAGCAGAGTTCTGGACACCTGGTGTTGGATATATGCCCTAGAGGAAATAATAAAGTGGTTATTATTATATCTTTGTGTTTATGATAAATCTTTACATTCATGCTATAATAGTATTAACCAGAAACATTAATGCTTGTGTGATTTGTAAACTAAATTAGAGTCCCTAGTAAAGCCTCTTTATAATACTAGCTTGTTGGTTAATAGATGATCGTGGTTTCTCGGTCATGAACATTGAGATGTTATTAACAACAAGATCATATCATTAGGAGAATGCTATGATGGACATACTCCTATAGATAAGTGTAGCATAAAGATCAAGTCATTTCAATAGTTCGTTTGCTATAAGCTTTCTGATACATAGTAACCTAATTCCTTCGATCATGAGATCATACTAATCACCATCACCGGAAGGATGCTTTGATGACATCAAATACCACACCGTAACTGGGTGGCAATAAAGGTGGCATTGAGTGTTCGGATAGTATGGGTTGAGGCACATGGATCAATAGTGGGATTTGTCCATCCATATGACAGATAGATATACTCTATGCCCTCTCGGTGGAATGTCATCCAATTAGCTTGCAAGCATGTGACTGGCTCACAAGGGATCACATATCACGGGAACGAGAAAAGAGTACTTATCGGTAACAAGGTTGAACTAGGTATGTAGAGATACCGACGATCAACACCTCGGATAAGTAAACTATCGTGAGACAAAGGGAAATTGGTATCGTATATAAGTGCTTCATTCGATCACAAAGTAATCGTAGAAATATGTGGGAGCCATATGAATTTCCAGATTCCTCTATTGGTTATTGATCGGAGAAGTGTCTCGGTCATGTACGCATAATTCACGAACCGTAGGGAGACACACTTAAGGATTCGATGTTGTTTAGTAGATATGGAATGTTAGTAGGGATACCAAATGTTTTTCGGAGTCTCAGATGGGATCAGGGATATCACGAGGAGATCCAGAATGCTCTGGAGAATAAGATTCATATAATGGAAGTCCGATTCCAGAGTTCCGGAAACATTCCGATGTTTTCATCGGAGAGGTTCTACAAGGTTCTAGAAGGTTCACCGGTCCGGAAGGGGAATGGTCCATGAATGTGTCATGGGTAAGTGGAGTTATTGGATCATATCCTAGGTCACTTGGTGTGGTCATTTGTGAGAGAGAATTAAAGCTCTAAATTGAAAGTCAAACGGGAGGTTTGAAAAGTCAAACAGGAACAATGGTTTCCTAGTGGAAGAAAGAAAGAGTCCTTCCAACTTGGGTTTGGAAGTGGATTCAAACTCACCCCTCCCAAGGCTGCCCCTCTCATAAATAGAGGGGGAGGGCTGCCCCAAAACACCAAGCCCAGCCCCGCCGCCGCGCCGCCGCCACCACCGCACGCCGCCGTCGCCGGTTCGTCGCCGCCGACACCTCCTCCTCCTCCCGGTCTTCTAAACCCTAGATCACCGGGAAACCATAGATCTACCATAACTCGCACCGGCTTAGGAAAAGCCTTGCGGGATCTTCCATCTACTTTCGACACCATGCCGTCGTGCTACCGGAATCGCGAGGGGAGAACTACAACCTCCGCTGCCTGCTGGAACAAGGGAGAGGAAGGTCTTCATCGAGTACCGAACATGTGACCGACTGCGGAAGCGCTGCCGGAATGCAGCGCCGGAAGGATCGTCTACGCGATCTTGAGATTGGCAAGTGTACGACTACATCATCCACGAGAATCCGCTCTCATTAACTGCTTTGGAATATTCAAGGGTGAGTGCTTCTATCGACTCGTTGCTACAATCTAGTAGATAGATCTTGGCTTGTTTGTGTGCATGCGGTAGAAATTTTTTGTTTTCCACGCTACGCACCCCTATAGTGGTATCAGAGCCGTGTCTATATGTAGATATGTTGCACGAGTAGAACACAATGTTCATTGTGGGCGGTGGTGATTTTATTATCAATTGCTTTTTGTGTACTTTGCATCTTGCGGTATGATGGGATGAAGTGGCCTAGGCTAACCTTACATGACATCGTTCATGAGACTTGCTCCACGCTTAACATGCAACTTGTATTGCATAAGTGGCTTTGCGGGTGTCTGTCTCTCCCATCATAGTATAGATTCAATTTACAACGGGAACTTAATAGTTCAAGCATCAACATTGTGGTTCTTGTTCGTAAGTTAGAACGACACTTATTGAAAGCCCCAAACCACGTAAAACATGCAAAGAAAATTAGAGGCGTCTAACTTTGTTTTGCAGGGGTGTGATGTGATGTGATATGGCCATGATTGTGATTATATATTATGTATGCAATGTTCCTTATTGTAAGTTGGCAACCGGCAGGAGCCATATGGTTGTCTTTTAAATTCCGTTAAGACCTGCGTGTCTATTCAAAGTAGTTGTAATAGTTGATGCTGGTGGATGACATCCATGAAACGGCATCATTGACCTTGACGCCATACCGGTGATGATGGAGATCATGTTCGTGCTTGAAAATGAAGATCGAAAGCACAAGAAGAAAGGACATATCATATCACATATTATGAATTGCATGTGATGTTAATCCTTTTATGCATCTTGTATTTCTTATTTCACGACGGTAGCATTATAAGATGATCCCTCAATCACACAATTTCAAGTTTTAAAGTGTTCATCCTTAGTAAGCACTGTTGCTAAAGCTCGTTGTTTCGAAACACCACGTGATGATCGGGTGTGTTAGATTCTGCGAGTGTATACAACGTGAGCAAGCCAGAGAAAGAAAAGTTGAAAAACAATGGAAGCAACTTCGCGGATTGGTTCCACAATTTGAGGATTGTCCTCAATGCTGGTAATTTGACGTATGTGCTGGATGCACCGCTGGGTGACCCGCCTGCAGCTGATGCTACCGATGAGGTAAAGAATGTTTTCCTCGCTCGGAAGAATCAGTACTCCATAGTTCAGTGTGCTATCTTGTATGGTTTGGAATTGGAGCTTCAGAAAAGGTTTGAGAACCATGACCCACATGATATTGTCCGTGAACTCAAAATGATATTTGAGGCTCACGCAGCAATTGAGAGTTATGAGGCTTCTGAACAGTTCTTTAACTGCAAGATGGAAGAGGGCAGCTCCATCAGTGAGCATGTGCTTAAGATGTCTGGGCATGCAAGCAAGCTTCAAAGCTTAGATATAGTGATTCCTAATGCTTTGGGGATTCACCGTGTCCTCCAATCACTACCACCAAGTTACAACAACTTTGTGATGAACTACAATATGCAAAACATGGACAAGTCGTTGCCCGAACTCTTCTCCATGTTGAAGTCTGTAGAAGTGGAGATCAAGAAAAAGGGAAACTTCAAGAAGGGCGGTAAGAAAGTTACCGCGCCGACGAAGAATACCAAGGCTAGGCCTAAGGCTGATACTGAGTGCTTTTACTGCAAGGGATAGGGTCACTGGAACCGGAATTGCCCTATGTACTTGGCGAATTTGAAGAACAACAACATCAAGAAGAAAGGTATATCTGATATACAAGTTATTGATGTGTATCTCACTAGTACTCGTAGTAGTGCCTGGGTATTTGTTACTAGTTCGGTTGCTCATATTTGTAACTCGAAACAGGTGCTGCAGAATAAACGGAAGCTAGCGAAGAACGAGGTGACGATGCGCGTTGGAAATGGATCAAAGTTTGATGTGATCGTGGTCGGCACGCTACCTCTTCATCTACCATCGGGATTAGTTTTACACTTAAATAATTGTTATTTGGTGCCTACGTTGAGCATGAACATTATATCCGGATCATGTTTATTGCGAGACGGTTACTTGTTTAAGTCCGAGAATAATGGTTGTTCGATTTATATGAGTAATATGTTTTATGCACATGCACCTTTGATAGATGGTCTATTCTTATTGAATCTCAATTGTAGTAATACACACATTAATAACATTGAAGCTAAACGTTTGAAATTGAGTGATAACTCGACCTATATGTGGCACTATCGTCTTGGTCATATTGGAGTGAAGCGTATGAAGAAACTCCATTCCGATGGACTTCTTGAATCACTTGATTTCGAATCACTTGAAAGATGCGAAGCATATCTGATGGATAAAATGACTAAGACTCCATTTTCTGGTATGATGGAGCGAGCTATGGACTTATTGGAAATCATACATACCGATGTGTGTGGCCCAATGAGTGTAGCATCGCGCGGTGTTTATCGTTATGTTCTTACCTTCACGGATGACTTGAGTAGATATGGGTATATCTATTTCATGAAACATAAGTCCGAAACGTTTGAGAAGTTTAAGGAATTTCAAAGTGAGGTAGAGAATCAACATAACAAGAAGATTAAATTTCTACGATCTGATCGTGGAGGTGAATATCTTAGTTACGAGTTTGGTGAGCATTTGAAGAAATGCTGAATACTTTCACAATTGACACCGCCGGGAACACCACAACGTAATGGTGTGTCCGAACATCGTAATTGAACTCTCTTAGATATAGTTCATTCTATGATGTCACTTACAGATTTACCGCTATCATTTTGGGGTTATGCATTACAAACAGCCGCATTCACTTTAAATAGGGCACCATGTAAATCCGTTGAAACGACACCGTATGAATTATGGTTTGGGAAGAAACCTAAATTATCGTTCCTTAAAGTTTGGGGTTGCGAAGCTTATGTAAAGAAGTTACATCCCGATAAGCTTGAACCCAAAGCAGAAAAATGCGTCTTTATAGGATACCCGAAGGAAACTATTGGGTATATACCTTCTATCATAGATCCGAGGGCAAAATCTTCGTTGCCAAGAATGGATCCTTTCTAGAGAAGGAGTTTCTCTTGAAAGAAGTGACTGGAAGGAAAGTAGAACTTGACGAGGTTGTTGAACCTTCTCTCGAACTTGCGAGTAGCGCATCACCGGAAGTAGTTCTTGTGGCGTCTACACCAATAAGAGAGGAAGCAAATGATGTCGATCATGAAACTTCGGTTGAAGTAACTATAGAGCCACGCAGGTCAACGAGAACTCGTACCACTCCGCCGCCCTAGCTGCCGCCGACACCTCCTCCTCCTCCCGGTCTTCTAAAACCTAGATCACCGGGAAAAACCCAATTCCACCATAACTCGCACCGGCTTAGGCGAATCCCTACGGGATCTTCCCTCTACTTCTGACACCATGTCATCGTGTTGCCGGAATCGCGAGGGGAGAACTACAACCTCCGTTGCCTGCTAGAACAAGGGAGAGGAAGGTCTTCATCAAGTACCGAACGTGTGACCGACTGCGGAAGCGCTGCCGGAACGCAGCGCCGCAAAGATCGTCTACGCGATCTTGAGATCGGCAAGTGTACGACTACATCACCCACGAGAATCTGCTCTCGTTAAACGCTTTGGAATCTTCGAGGGTGAGTGCTTCTATCGACTCGTTGCTACAATCTAGTAGATAGATCTTAGCTTGTTTGTGTGCATGTGGTAGAATTTTTTGTTTTCCATGCTACGAAATGTCGTGGTTTTGTCGACACGTACGCCAGAGGGGTATCCCAACGGCGAGTTTAGAGATGTGGGGGGAAGACGGAGAGCGTCCGGGTCGACGTGACACAGTTTACCTAGGTTCAGATGTCACGACGGTGGCGAGATCCTACTCCTTCTATAAATCACTATAATGGCAATACGCCGAGTTACAGGATTGGGGGGGTTTGCTGTGTGTGGGGTAGTGCTATGCACTTGTCTATTGTTTACCTTATGCCCTAAAGGCTCCCGTAGGCCGGCTTATAAGGACGCCAGAACCTAGGGTTACAAGGAGAGTCCCAGCCGGATATGGTTATAGAGTCCTAGACTAACACTAACTAGTCTTCGTGTCCTCCAAGGCTCCGGCTTCCATCTAAGGCGGTGGCACGTCGCCTTTCCTTTATCCCTGCTAGACCTCCGGCTTCCTATCAGCAACTGGGCCGCCCGGTTATGCCATAGGCCTAACCATCAACTGTGGGCCACCCGGGCTTGCCGGTATGAGACTATGCCGTAGGTATACCCATTTGGTATATCCACAACAGTAGCCCCCGGAGTTCTTCAAGATCCTCGCGTTCCTCCGTCTAGATTTGAGCGTAAGTATCACGTCGTCTTCAACTTGTAGGCGTGCTTCGCGAAGAATCTTGGAGAGCTCCCATATCATATTCTCATCCGACTAAGCCTAGCCAGACAATTTCTTGTATGCTTTTGCGAACGAATCCAAGGCGGAGAACTCTTCTAATGAATCGTTAGTGATTCTTCCATGCTCTAGGAAAATCTTTAATATCATCATCCATGTAGGATAGTATGCAATCCGGAAAAAATCACGGCTACTGAGCAATGGTCGTAATGGCTGCCAAATTGCCGACTTAGAGCCTGCAAAGCCACAGGCACAAGAGCTTGCCGAATTAAGGTCTTAGAGCCTCTCAAGTCATGGACATTCATGCCATCGAGCCGTGTAACCCAGGAAACTTCCGGGAAGGCAAAATTGATGCCAAGCCTCCGGGTTTCGCTAGCCGTATTTTTCACCGTCTTGAAAGTTTCTTGACATAACCATATGTATCCCCCGAGCATTGAGTCGGCTTCCGTGATGAAGGCGCATTGATGCTCAAAAGAACATGCATAGGTGTACATCAATCAATTGTAGCCCCCGAGCGCCAAGTCGGAGTTTCAAAAGAAAATCGTCTTGGTGCTCCCAGAGTAGCTTTAGCAAAAATCTGAACAGTGTAGCCCCCGAGCGCCAAGGCAGAAATTATTTCGGCTTGGTGCTCTAGTGAGAACTTCACAAAAATTCAGCATCGGTGTAGCCCCCGAGCGTCAAGGTGGAATTCACATGAATTTTCTGGCTTGATGCTCAAAGAGAACTTTCACCATATCTTGTAGATCATTGTACTGTAGCCCCCGAGGTTTGTTCCGGCTTGGACGCAAGGCGGGACAAAGCTCTTAAATTAGAGATGTCAAGCCCCCAAGCATCGATCCGACATTCTCAAAGGCGGCTCAAATCTTGGTCAACAGTTGCAATTGCAGCCCCCGAGGTGTCAAGCCTAGTGAAAATCCGGCTTAAAACACCTTAATCCAAGGAACGCGGCAATGTCCAAGCGTTACGTACCTGAAACATAAACATAAAAATACAAATGTATTAAATTGTTCCTTTAATCGTGTCCAACAAACAAGTGTAAGGCGGAACAAACATGGCCTTTAAAAAATGCTTTAAAGCTGAAACAATGCAACAGATGGACACATAAAACTGTTTAGGAGGAAAAAACTCAACTAATTTGAACATTTTATGTAAAATTTTGTTTAAGCAAGTGCTGACTTATCCGTTATTCCGGTTTTTATGCTTGACCTTTCGTGAGACGGAAGACTCGCTGGACAGAACCATGTCCTTGGGTGATGATGCCTAATGGCACCGTCCAGAACCCAAGGCCAAAACGCCGGCTTTGAGTGCCGAGAAGTCACTACTCCGGAATCCACATAAAAACAACAGAAAACGTGTATCCAGAAAACTTAAGCTAACGCCCAAAAGGCGGGTTTTTTGCATGGTAGTGGGGCCTTCAAACGGCAAGCCAGTAAAAAGTTTATACTCACGAGCGCAAGGCAAATCGTGAAAAGATATGATCAAAAACGAAAGCGGTAAAAGACTGATATGATCATAAACAATTAAAATAATAAATGTAAATAGGAACTTAGATGTTTGAGCGGAGTCGTGTTGTAGTTCGCGATGAAGATGAATTAAATCAAGATGGCACATGTCCAGCTACAGCGAAGTATCCGGCGACAACGATAAAATCGTACATGGCGGAGTTGTTCACGGTAGCAACGAAGCCGATAAAAAACGTGAACTGATGAGACCCGACATCGGTTGTACTAGCATAATCGTAGACGAATCTGACCAGAACAACACCGTTTGCAACGTCGGCCACGAACGTGCCAAGACGTGCACATGCAATATATGCCGGCAAGCCTGAACGATTTTGTCTACCTAGACATGCAATAAGAAGGGTCTTGCTTCTCCACCAGAGAGATTATCCTCACGATGGAGTTGCAACAATCTTTTTGTTTTTTCGGTTGAACCCACTAGTGGAAACGAGGTCTTTTGTTGATCCCAAAAAAGGGCTTTAACACCGGTTCTTCCACGAACCGGTGTTAAAGGGGGGGGCTATATAAGACACCACCCCAGCCCACACACACCCCACTCTTCCATTCTTTCACATTTTGGAGCCTAGCAAGAGGGTGTGAAGAGTGCTAGTTTGTGTTTTTTTCATATGCACAAGAGGTGTTCGGTGAAATGTCCGAGAGCTCAAAATAAGCTTTCTTGTTGCTCTTTCCGTCTCGGTCGAGGTCGGCAACTATAGTTTCATGTGTTATTGATGTACTATATATATAAATGGTGATCTCCCTATTATTTTTTGATATATACTACATATTAATGCAGATGAATCGGCAATGGATGTACGGTGACCGCCGCACTTCCGAGTACATTACGGGCCTCCAAAATTTCATCGTTGTGGCTAATGCAAACCATGGTCACAATGGTTTTATGTGTTGTCCATGTGTTCACTGTCAGAACAAGAAAGACTACTCAAATACCAGAACCATTCACGCCCACCTGCTTTGATCCGGTTTCATGCCCAGCTATAATTGTTGGACCAAGCACGGAGAAAAAGGGGTTGTGATGGAAGACAACGAAGAAGAAGAGGATGATGACAACTATCATAATATGTATCCTGAATATGATGATAATGCAACGGAGGTAGATAATGAAGATCAAGAGGGAGCAGATGGGCCCGCTGATGACGATCTTGGTCGGGCCATTACTGATGCAAAGGAAGAATGTGAAACTGAAAAGGAGAAGGAGAAGCTGGAGCAGATGTTAAAGGATCACAAAACATTGTTGTATCCAACTTGCGAAGATGGCCACAAAAAGCTAGGTGCCACACTGGATTTGCTGCAATGGAAGGCAGAGAATGGTGTGACTGACAGCGCATTTTCAAAGTTGTTGGTAAAAATGAAGAATCTTCTTCCAATAAATAATGAGTTGCCCGACAGTACATACCAAGCAAAGAAGGTTGTCTGCCCTCTAGGATTAGACGTGCAGAAGATACATGACTGCATTAATGACTGCATCCCACTAATGCTGGCACGCGTCCCGGTTGGAGCGGGAACGGGGCCAGGGGGCATGCGTCCCGGTTGGTAAGGGGGCATGTGAAGGGTTTCGCGGCATAGTAAATCAAAATTTTCTACGGATGCGAACAGAGGGAAAGCCAAGATCTAATATAGGAGATGCAAACAACAAGAGAGATTGGATTAGATCTTCATACCCTTGAAGATTCGCACAGCGGAACGTTCGTCGGAACGTGGGTGATGTAGTCGTACTCGCTTCTCCTCCTCGCGATCCGATCCGATCTAGCACCACAAGTGGCGGTGCCTCCATGAGAAGCACACGTGCAGCACCTCGACGTTTCCTCCTTCCTCGGACCAGCAAGTATGGTGGAGAGATGGATTGGATCTACAACACGACGCCGTGGTGTATATGGTGGAGAATTTCTGCAGCAGGGCTTCGCCTACAAACAGTCGGGAGGGAGAGAGGAAGGGCAGCAGGGCGGCTAGGGTTGGAGGGGAAGGTGTGGGGGGTTCGTGCACCCCCACCCCTCTTTATATAGAGGGGGGGGGCAGCCCTAGCCCCTACCCCAAGCCCAAACCGGTGGCCCCAAAGGATAAGGAGTGGGGGGCAAGGAAACCCCCCTTCTAGAAGCTCTATCTCGAGTTTAAACCCTCTTTGGCCGGCTGGGCCCTATGGGGCCTTGTGCCCCTGGCCCAATGCGGCCAGGGCACTCCCTCATAGGCCCATGCCCCCTCCCGGAAGGTGGGGCCACGTTGGTCCCCTTCCGGAAGGTTCTAGAAGCTTCCGGTACAATACCGACTAACCCAGAACAATTCCGAACTCCAAAAACTGCACTGCCTTATATGAATCTTATTCTCCGGACCACTCCGGAACCTCTCGTGATGTCACGGATCCCATCTGAGACTCTGAACAAAAACTCATAAACCAATTATCCAATCTATCCTAGCGTCGAGACACGTTAAGTGTGTGACCCTGCGGGTTCGAGAATATGCAGACATGATCTTCTATCAATAATCAACAGCGGGGCCTGGAAACCCATATTGACTCCCACACATTCATCGATGATCATATCGGATGAACCACGATGCCAGGATTCAATCAATCCCATATATATATTCCCTTCGTCTCGGGATATTTTACTTGCCCGAGATTCGATCGTCGGTACCGTCATACCTAGTTCAATCTCGTTCACAGCAAGTACTTTACTCGTTCCGTAATCCGATATCACTTTGTGATTAACTCCTTAACCACATGCTTGCAAGCGGTGTTGATATCGATTACCGAGTGGGCCCGAAGTATATCTCTCCGACTTGGGAGGGACAAATTCCATCTCGATACATACAACCCAACAGATACTTTCTGATCACCTGAGAGACACCTTTATGATCACCCTCTCATAGGATGACGTTTGATGACCTCAAAGCTTTCTTCCGATACCAGGGAGTTGTATTATCTCATGGTCTAAGGAATACAATATTTGACATAAGAAAAGCTTCGCAAAGACGAACACGATGACACGATCTAATTTCTTCGCTTAGTTTGGGTCTGTCCACCATATCATTATCCCAATGATATGATCTCATTATTAATTGACAACTCATGTCCATGGTTAGGAAACCTTAACCATCATTAATCAATGAGCTAGTCCATAGAGGCATATTAGGGACACGGCGTTGTTCACAAACCACACAAGTATTAAAGTTTCCGCTTAATACAATTCTAGCATGGAATATAAACTTTATCATGAACAAGAATTATAATAATAACATCTTTATTATTGCCTCTAGGGCATAATTCCAACAGTCTCCCACTTGCACTAGAGTCAATAATCTAGTTTACATTTGGCAACAATCTCACACCCATGGCACTGAGGTATTGATCATGTTTTACACGTGGAAGACGTTTAGTCAACGGATCTGCGACATTCAGATCTGTATGTACTTTGCTAATCTTCAGATCTCCATCTGCTATATAATCTCGGATCATATGAAACTTGCGGTTGATATGCTTGGTCTTTGGATGATATCTTGGTTCCTTAGCAAGTGCTATGGCGCCACTGTTGTCACACAATATCTCCAGTGGGTCCAATGCACTTGGAACCACGCCAAGCTCAGTGATGAAGTTTCTGATCCAAACTCCTTCACTTGACGCTTCTGCAGCAGCCATGTATTCCGCTTCTACTGTAGATCCCGCGATCACGCTTTGCTTGCAGCTTCTCCAGCTCACAGCTCCTCCATTCAAAATATACACGTATCCTGTCTGAGATTTAGAATCATCCTTGTCGGTGTCAAAACTAGCGTCGACGTAACCTTTTACGACAAGCTGTTCATCACCCCCATAGACTAAGAACATTTCTTTAGTCCTATTTAGGTACTTTAGGATGTTCTTCACGGCTGTCCAGTGTTCCACTCCTGGATCACTTTGATATCTACTCGTCAAACTAAGAGCATTGGACACATCCGGTCTAGTACACAGCATGGCATACATGATGGAACCTATGACCGAGGCATAAGGCACTTTGTTCATAGCTTCCCTATCATTTACCATAGCTGGACACTGAGCCTTGCTCAACATCTTACCTGACAACATAGGCACTGAACCTTTCTTTGCCTTATCCATTCTGAACCTTTTCAGAACTTTCTCTAGGTATGTACTCTGGCTTAAAGCTATCAGGCGTCTTTGTCTATCTCTATAGATCTTGATGCCCAATATATAAGCAGCTTCACCTAGGTCTTTCATTGAAAAACACTTGTTCAAATAACTCTTCACATCGTTAAGCATGTTGATGTCATTTCCAATAATCAATATGTCATCCACATATAGTACCAGAAACGTCACCGAGCTCCCACTCACTTTCTTGTAGATGCAAGCTTCGTAGAAATTTGGAACAAATCCAAAGCTCTTGATCACTTGATCAAAACGAAGGTTCCAACTCCGAGATGCTTGCTTTAGTCCATAAATGGAACGCTGAAGTTTGCATACTTTATCAGCATCCTTAGGATCGACAAAACCTTCGGGTTGCATCATATACAACTCTTCATCAATGTTGCCATTGAGGAACGCAGTCTTGACATCCATCTGCCATATTTCATAATCATGAAACGCAGCAATTGCTAATAAAATCCGAATGGACTTAAACATCGCTACGGGAGAGAAAGTCTCATCATAGTCAACACCTTGAACTTGTCGAAAACCTTTTGCGACAAGCCGTGCTTTATAGACGGTAACATTACCATCCGCGTCCGTTTTCTTCTTGAAGATCCATTTGCACTCAACGGCCTTTCGGTCGCTAGGAGGGTCCACCAAAGTCCATACATGGTTTTCGCTCATGGATCCCAATTCGGATTTCATGGCTTCTAGCCATTTCTCAGAGTCTGGGCTCATCATCGCTTCCTCATAGTTCGTAGGTTCACTGTCTTCTACTAACAAGACAGTCAAGACAGGGTTGCCGTACCACTCAGGAGGGGCACGTGACTTTGTCGACCTGCGACGTTCAGTAGCAGCATCGTCCGAAGCTTCATGATCCTTGTCATTAGCTCCTCTATTGTTGGTGCAGGCGGCACTGGAACAATTTCAGGTGCTGCGCTACTCTCCAATTCAAGAGAAGGTTCAATAACCTCGTCAAGCTCTACTTTCCTCCCACTCACTTCTTTCGAGAGAAACTCCTTCTCAAGAAAGGAACTGTTCTTTGCGACAAACACTTTGCCTTCGGTTCTGTGATAGAAGGTATACCCAATAGTTTCCTTAGGGTATCCTATGAAGACGCATTTCTCCGCTTTGGGTTCGAGCTTGTCCGGCATCAACTTCTTGACGTAAGCTTCGCATCCCCAAACTTTAAGAAACGACAACTTAGGTTTAGCACCAAACCACAGTTCATACGGTGTCGTATCAACGGATTTAGATGGAGCCCTATTTAAAGTGAATGCAGTGGTTTCTAATGCATAACCCCAAAATGATAACGGCAAATCAGTAAGAGACATCATCGATCGGACCATATCTAATAGGGTTCGATTCCGGCGTTCAGACACACCATTGCGCTGTGGTGTTCCGGGTGGCGTGAGTTGTGAAACGATTCCACTTGCTTTAAGATGCGTGAGAAAATCATAACTCAAATATTCACCTCCACGATCGGATCGTAGAAACTTAATCTTTCTGTTACGATGGTTCTCCACTTCATTCTGAAATTCCTTGAACTTTTCAAATGTTTCAGATTTATGTTTCATTAAATAGATATACCCATATCTACTTAAGTCATCGGTAAAAGTGAGAAAATAGCGATATCCACCGTGCGTCGAAACACTCATCGGTCCGCATACATCGGTATGTATGATTTCCAACAAGTCCGTTGCTCGCTCCATCATACCGGAGAACGGGGTTTTGATCATCTTGCCCATGAGGCATGGTTCGCATGTGTCAAATGATTCAAAATCAAGAGACTCCAAAAGTCCATCAGAATGGAGTTTCTTCATGCGCTTCACACCAATATGACCTAGACGACAGTGCCACAAATAAGTAGTATTATCACTATCTACTTTGCATCTCTTAGCCTCAATGTTATGGATGTGTGTTTCATCCCTTTCGAGATTTAGAAGAAATAAACCATTCACAAGAGGTGCATGACCATAAAAGATGTTACTCATATAAATAGAACAACCATGATTCTCCGATTTAAATGAATAACCGTCTTGCAATAAACACGATCCAGAAATAATGTTCATGCTCAACGCAGGCACATAATAACATTTATTAAGGTTTAAAACTAATCCCGAAGGTAAAACTAAGGAGAGCGTGCCGACGGCCATCACGTCAACTCTTGATCCGTTGCCAACGCGCATCGTCACCTCATCCCTCGCAAGCCGCCGTCTATTCCGTAGCTCCTGTTTCGAGTTACAAATATTAGCAACTGAACCGGTATCAAATACCCAGGCACTACAACGAGGGCTAGTAAGGAAAACATCAATAACATGTATATCAAATATACCTTTGATGGTGCCAGCCTTCTTGTCCGCTAAGTACTTCGGACAGTTGCGCTTCCAGTGACCCTTGTCCTTGCAATAGAAGCACTCAGTGTCCGGCTTGGGACCAGACCTGAGCTTCTTCTCAGCAGGGGCATTGCGCTTGCCGCCGCCCTTCTTGAAGGGCTTCTTTGCTCCCTTACCTTTCTTAAAGGTGGGCTTGTTGACCATCAACACATGATTATCCTTTTTGATGTCCACTTCCGCGGCCTTCAGCTTTGCGAAGAGCTCGGTGATCGTATCAGTGGAACCAATCTGATTGTGAGTCACTACAAAACTTTTGTAGCTGGGAGGGAGTGATTGCAGAACCCTGTCAATCTTGAGCTCCTCTGGAATCGTGCATTCCAGTTGCTCAAGGCGTTGAGTGTAGCCCGTCATCTTAATGGCGTGCTCACTAACGGAACTCCCTTCCTCCATCTTGCAGTTAAAGAACTTCTCAGAGATCTCATATCTCTCAGAACGGGCCTGAGTCTGAAACATGGTTTTCAACTCTTCGAGAATCTCAAAGGGCCCGGGATAGTCTTCAAAACGATTTTGAAGTTCCGGTTCCATAGCAAACAACATGGTGCTCTTAATCACACCATAATCATCTTTACGCGACTGATAGACAGCTTTCTCATCAGCCGGCGCAGTTGCAGCAGGGGGGTCACCTAACGCTTTCCCAAGGACATAGTCCTTTTGTCTGCCAGATAGAATGATTCTTAGATTGCGGAACCAATTGGTGAAGTTAGACCCATTGTTTCTAAGCTTTTCGTTCTCAGCAAAAACGTTGAAGTTGAAGTTGGACTTGGCCATGTGATCTATAGTATTTGCAAGTACAATTTAGACTATGTTCATGATAAATAGTTCAACTTAATCAAATTACTAGATGAACTCCCACTAAATTCAACATCCCTCAAGTTGTTTAGTGAACACGATCCAAATTCACCACACCTAATCCGATCATCATGAGAAGAGATGTGGTTTCAATGGTGGACAACAAAGTGTCGATCATATCATTCATATGACTCATGCTTAACCTTTCGGTTCTTGTGTTCCGAGGCCATGTCTGTACATGCTAGGCTCGTCAAGTTAGACCCAAGTATTTCCGCGTGTGCAAAACTGGCTTGCACCCGTTGTATGTGAGCGTGGAGTCTATAGCACCCGATCATCACGTGATGCTTGGACACGACGAACTTTCGCAACAGTGCATACTTGGGGAGAACACAGTTTTTATCTTGATCTTTAAGTGAGGAATCATCTTATAATGCTACCGTCGCGATCTAAGCATAATAAGATACATAAAAGGATAAACATCACATGCATATAACTTTATGTGACATGGTATAGCCAATCTTCGCGCAATGATCTCCATCTTGTGCATTCCGGCATGATCTCCATCACTCCACCATGATTGCCTCCACCACGAATAGCAACTACAACTATTGCTAACTACTTAGCGATAAAGTAAAGCTATTACATGGCGTATAAGAAGTTGACTCGCAGGTCATACACAATTATAAAGACAACCATATGGCTCCTTCCGGTTGTGTACTCATCGACATGCAAGTCGTGAAACATTACAAAACATGATCATCGCATACAATATACACATCACATCTTAGGCCATACCATATCACAGAAAACACTCCCTGCAAAAACAAGTTAGACGCCTCTACTTTGTTGTTGCATGTTTTACGTGGCTTATGGGAGTAGATGCTAAGAACGATTCTTAACTACGAAAAGCCTCAACGGTGATATTATGGTTGCCAAACTCCGGTGTTAATCCCATGACAACTATAGTGAGAGAAACTGACATCCACCAGCCGCATGTGTGGAACAAGCCACACGTCAAGTGCGGAGCCGGTCTCGCGAACGACGTCGCGTAAGGTTGGCCTGGACCGCTTCAATCTCACTATCCCGCGTCATAAGAAGAACACAAACAAGAGGCTTGCAACAGAAAACATCAACGCCCGCAACAACCATGTTGCGTTCTACTCGTGAAACACATCTACGCATAGATCTAGCTTTGATACCACTGAAGGGTTTCGCGGCATAGTAAATCAAAATTTTCTATGGATGCGAACAGAGGGAAAGCCAAGATCTAATCTAGGAGATGTAAACAACGAGAGAGATTGGATTAGATCTTCATACCCTTGAAGATTCGCACAGCGGAACGTTCGTCGGAACGTGGGTGATGTAGTCGTACTCGCTTCTCCTCCTCGCGATCCGATCCGATCTAGCACCACAAGTGGCGGTGCCTCCGTGAGATGCACACGTGCAGCACCTCGACGTCTCCTCCTTCCTCGGACCAGCAAGTATGGTGGAGAGATGGATTGGATCTACAACACGACGGCGTGGTGTATATGGTGGAGAATTTCTGCAGCAGGGCTTCGCCTACAAACAGTCGGGAGGGCGAGAGGAAGGGCAGCAGGGCGGCTAGGGTTGGAGGGGAAGGTGTGGGGGGTTGGTGCGCCCCCACCCCTCTTTATATAGAGGGGGGGCGCAGCCCTAGCCCCTCCCCCAAGCCCAAACCGGCGGCCCCAAAGGATAAGGAGTGGGGGGCAAGGAAACCCCCCCTTCTAGAAGCTCTATCTCGAGTTTAAACCCTCTTTGGCCGGCTGGGCCCTATGGGGACTTGTGCCCCTGGACCAATGCGGCCAGGGCACTCCCTCATAGGCCCATGCCCCCTCCCGGAAGGTGGGGCCACGTTGGTCCCCTTCTGGAAGGTTCTAGAAGCTTCCGGTACAATACCGACTAACCCGGAACAATTCCGAACTCCAAAAACTGCACTGCCTTATATGAATCTTATTCTACGGACCACTCCGGAACCTCTCTTGATGTCCCGGATCCCATCCGAGACTCCGAACAAAAATTCATAAACCAATTATCCAATCTATCCTAGCGTCGAGACACGTTAAGTGTGTGACCCTGCGGGTTCGAGAATATGCAGACATGATCTTCTATCAATAATCAACAGCGGGGCCTGGAAACCCATATTGACTCCCACACATTCATCGATGATCATATCGGATGAACCACGATGCCAGGATTCAATCAATCCCATATATATATTCCCTTCGTCTCGGGATATTTTACTTGCCCGAGATTCGATCGTCGGTACCGTCATACCTAGTTCAATCTCGTTCACAGCAAGTACTTTACTCGTTCCGTAATCCGATATCACTTTGTGATTAACTCCTTAACCACATGCTTGCAAGCGGTGTTGATATCGATTACCGAGTGGGCCCGAAGTATATCTCTCCGACTTGGGAGGGACAAATTCCATCTCGATACATACAACCCAATAGATACTTTCTGATCACTTGAGAGACACCTTTATGATCACCCTCTCATAGGATGACGTTTGATGACCTCAAAGCTTTCTTCCGATACCAGGGAGTTGTATTATCTCATGGTCTAAGGAATACAATATTTGACATAAGAAAAGCTTCGCAAAGACGAACACGATGACACGATCTAATTGCTTCGCTTAGTTTGGGTCTGTCCACCATATCATTATCCCAATTATATGATCTCATAATTAACTAACAACTCATGTCCATGGTTAGGAAACCTTAACCATCATTAATCAATGAGCTAGTCCATAGAGGCATACTAGGGACACGGCGTTGTTCACAAACCACACAAGTATTAAAGTTTCCGCTTAATACAATTCTAGCATGGAATATAAACTTTATCATGAACAAGAATTATAATAATAACATCTTTATTATTGCCTCTAGGGCATAATTCCAACAGCATGCGTCTCGGTTGGAGCCACCAACCGGGACTAAAGGTTTGGCCACAGCCACGTGGCATGGCACGCACCTTTAGTCCCGGTTGCTGGCTCCAACCGGGACTAAAGACCCCCTGCCCTCTATAAATGCAACACCCCAGCCCCCTCTGCCTCCACTCTGTTTTTTCGAATGGTGGAAGGTGTGAGGGGGTGTGCTAGTTTTTTCTCATCCATGCATTGAAGGTGTTTGTTGAAATGTTTGAGTGAATAATCCCGTTGAATTTCTCATAGAACAAAAATATAGAAGGTGTCCGAGACGCACTTGAGCTTTCTCCTCTTTATTTCCCTCGATCGAGGTTAGCAATCTTATCTTTTCTAGGTCATTGATACAATTCATGTGTCGGTGTGAATTGGTTATTTCACTATTTATGATGTCCTGTTTTTTGATAAACATACTTATATGATGCAGATGAACGGTCGGGAATGGATGTACGGTGACCGGCGGGTAGCCGGGTATATCAAAGGCGTGGATAAATTTATCGATGTGGCTACGGCAAACAAAGAGAATGGATTTATACGTTGTCCATGTGT
The DNA here is from genome assembly GCA_916181665.1 of Avena sativa. Classification (NCBI taxonomy): domain Eukaryota; kingdom Viridiplantae; phylum Streptophyta; class Magnoliopsida; order Poales; family Poaceae; genus Avena; species Avena sativa. The sequence continues at coordinate 25,277,152 of OV702286.1, read as the reverse complement.
TCAATGTCGGAACAACAAGGAGTACTCTTCCTCGAAAATCATTCGCGGCCACCTGATTATGAAAGGTTTCATGCCCAACTATAATTGCTGGACCAAGCACGGGGAAAGAGGGGTTATAATGGAAGATGGTGAAGAAGAAGATGATGATAACAACTATCATCATATGTTTCCTGAATACAGTGATACTGCAATGGAAGACAATGGAGAGGAAAGAGGTGAAGAACGGGCATCAGATGAGCCGGCTGATGAACTTGGTAGGGTCATTTCTGATGCAAAGCGAGACTGTGAAACAGAAAATGAGAAGTTGAAGTTAGAGGACATGTTAGAAGATCACAAGAAATTGTTGTACCCAAATTGTGAAGATGGCAGCACAAAGCTCGGTACCACACTGGAATTGTTGCGATGGAAGGCAGAGTGTGGTCTAACTGATTCCTCATTTGAAAAGATGCTGAAAATAATGAAGCCGAAGTTTCCAAAACATAACGAACTTCCCGAGAGTACCTACGAAGCAAAGAAGACTCTCTGTCCTCTGGGATTAGATGTGCAAAAGATACATGCATGCATTAATGACTGCATCCTCTACCACGGTAAGGAGTATGAGAATTTAGATAAATGCCCGGTATGCAACGCGTTGCGGTATAAGATCAGACGAGATGACCCTGGTGATGTTGAGGGAGAGCCCCTCCGGAAGAGGGTTACTGCTAAGGTTATGTGGTATGCTCCTATAATACCAAGGTTGAAACGCATGTTCAGAAACAAAGAGCATGCCAGGTTGTTGCGATGGCACAAAGAAGACCGTAAGAAAGACGGGAAGTTGAGACACCCTGCTGATGGGTCACAGTGGAGAAAAATCGAGAGAGACTTCCCAGACTTTGCAGGTGACGCAAGGAACTTATGGTTTGGTCTAAGTACGGATGGCATGAATCCTTTTGGGGAGCAGAGCTGCAGCCATAGCACCTGGCCCGTGACTCTATGTATCTACAACGTGCCTCCTTGGTTGTGCATGAAGCGTAAGTTCATTATGATGCCAGTGCTCATCCAAGGCCCGAAGCAACCGGGCAACGACATTGATGTGTACCTTAGGCCATTAGTTGAAGAACTCTTACAGTTGTGGGCAAAACAGGTGTACGTGCGTGGGATGAGAACAAACAGGAGCCATTTAATCTACGAGGGTTGTTATTCGTAACCATCAATGATTGGCCTGCTCTTAGTAACCTTTCAGGACATACAAACAAGGGATATAAGGCATGCACCCACTGTTTAGATAAGACCGAAGGTACATATTTGCATAAATGCAAGAAGGTTGTGTACCTGGCGAATCGACGATTTCTTCCGACCAATCATCCCGTAAGAAAGAAAGGCAAGCATTTCAAAGGTGAGGCAGATCACCGGAAGAAGCCTGAACTCCCTGCTGGTGATGATGTATTTGGTATGGTCAAGGACATAGAAGTAATCTTTGGAAAGGGTCCCGGCGGTCAATCAGTTCCGAACGACGTCGCTACAGGACACGCACCCATGTGGAAGAAGAAATCTATATTTTGGGAGCTGCCATATTGGAAAGTCCTGCGTGTCCGCTCTTCAATCGACGTGATGCACGTGACGAAGAATCTCTGCGTAAACCTGCTAGGATTCCTAGGCGTGTATGGGAGACAAAAGATACACCTGAAGCACGGGAGGACCAACAAATTATGAAAGACCCAAAGAACATGCATACAGATAACAAGATGGATAAAGGGCATCAGTTAAGTCGTGCCAGCTATGCTCTTACCAAAGCAGAGAAGGAAATCTCTTTTGAAGTCCTTTACAGTATCAAGGTGCCGTCGGGCTTCTCATCTAATATAAAGGGGATAATAAATATGGCAGAGAAAAAGTTCCAAAACCTGAAGTCTCATGACTGTCACGTGATTATGACGCAGTTGCTTCCGATTGCATTGAGGGGGATTCTACCGGAAAATGTTCGAGTACCCATTGTGAAGCTGTGTGCATTCCTCAATGCAATATCTCAGAAGGTAATCAATCCAGATATTCGGCCAAGGTTACAGAAGGATGTGGTACAATGTCTTGTTAGTTTTGAATTGGTGTTCCCACCATCCTTCTTCAATATTATGACGCATCTCCTGGTTCATCTAGTGGAAGAGATTGCCATTCTCGGTCCGGTATTTCTGCACAATATGTTCCCCTTTGAGAGGTTCATGGGAGTCTTAAAGAAATATGTTCATAACCGTGCTAGACCAGAAGGAAGCATCTCCAAGGGATATGGAACAGAGGAGGTCATTGAGTTTTGTGTTGACTTTATTCCTGACCTTAAGCCGATTGGTGTTTCTGACTCGCGGCATGAGGGAAGACTAAGTGGAAAAGGCACGCTGGGAAAGAAAGCAATGATATGTAGGGACGGGGATTCTTTCACTAAAGCACACTACACAGTTCTACATAATTCCACCTTGGCAGCTCCGTATATCGAGGAACACAAGAATATTGTACGCTCCAAAAACCCGGGGAAGCCTGAATCATGGATTACAGATGAACACATGAAGTCTTTTGGTGGTTGGATGCAGACACATCTCTTGAATGACGCCACTGTTGGAGATCAGCTATACTTGTTGGCCGCGTCACCATCTTCTACTGTATTGAATTTCCAAGGGTACGAAATAAATGGGAATACATTCTACACGATCGCCCAAGATAAAAAGAGCACCAACCAAAATAGTGGTGTCCGCTTTGATGCAATAGACGAAAATGGACAAAAGGACACATATTATGGTTACATAGAGGAGATATGGGAACTAGACTATGGAGTCTCTTTTAAGGTCCCTTTGTTTCGCTGCAAATGGGTCAACCTGAATGGGGAAGGGGTAAAGATAGACCAGTTGTACGGAATGACAACAGTGGATCCCAACAATCTTGGTTATAGAGATGAACCATTCGTCCTAGCCAATGATGTGTCTCAGGTTTTCTATGTGAAGGACATGTCCTCCAGACCGAAAAAAAGAAAAAATATGCAAACGAATACATCATATGATGAGCCAAAGCGTCACATAGTTCTTTCAGGGAAAAGAAACATTATGGGAATCGAGGACAAGACATACATGTCAGAAGATTATAATAAGTTTGATGAAATTCCGCCCTTCACAGTGAAAACTGACCCAAGCATTCCGTTAAGTAAAGAAGATGCTCCATGGTTACGTCTGAAGCGGTCATAAGGAATGACATATGCCAAGAAGTTCATGCTCATATTATGTAACTCTAGTTCATGTCTTTCGCGGTTTGTGGCTTGACCGAAGGATATCTTTCACGGTTTGTGGCCTTTAGTCCCGGTTTTGTAGTCTCAGTTTTTAATATTAATTTCACATATTAGGGAGTGCCTCTATGACCAGTTTCTCGGAGATGCCAAAGGACTGGGCTCCGTCGGCATCTCCCTGAAACTGGCCGCAGTGGTGTCCCTGCTCTCGAAAACCATCTTGCAGCTTGTAACTTCACTAACTAGATCAATACGCCTCGGAGCTAACTAATTTCACATATTAGGGAGTGCCTCTATGACCAGTTTCTCGGAGATGCCGGAGGACTGGGCTCCGTCGGCATCTCCCTGAAACTGGCCGCAGTGGTGTCCCTGCTCTCGAAAACCATCTTGCAGCTTGTAACTTCACTAACTAGATCAATACGCGTCGGAGCTAACTAATTTCACATATTAGGGAGTGCCTCTATGACCAGTTTCTCGGAGATGCCGGAGGACTGGGCTCCGTCGGCATCTCCCTGAAACTGGCCGCAGTGGTGTCCCTGCTCTCGAAAACCATCTTGGAGATGCCTCAAACTAGCTGGAGGACTGGACTCACAAGGATGCATATTTATAGTACAAGCAGCTCGGCATAATGTCGACACTCACAACATAATGTCGACACTCACCCCTATTATTAGTGCTGACTCATCTTTAGTCCCGGTTGGTGTCTCCAACCGGGACCAAAGGTTCATCTTTAGTCCCGGTTGGTGACACCATCCGGGACAAGGTACAAGCCGCACAACATAATGTCGACACTCACCCTATTATTAGTGTTGCCTGGCCCACTCTGCCGCAATCCCTTCAGTCGCGGTTGGTTTCTCCAACCGGGACTAAATATGAACCCTCTCTTTATATAGGCATTTCCCTCTATTTATTAGGTAACACTCAAGACATTTAATAATATTAAAAACCGGGACAAACCGGGACTAGTTAACACTCAGGACTAAAGCCGCCCCCTTTAGTCATAATCATGCCTAGTCCTATAGTATGTAGCTTCAGGGTCTTCATCGTTGTCGTCATCATCATCGTCATCGTCACCTGCCACTCCGGGGATCCTCAGCCCATCCATGGCATATACCAGGGGCCATTCCAACCTCGGATTCACGGCGGGTGGGAGAGGGGTCTCCTGGAAGACGATGCCGCTACCGCCGGGACAGTGTGGGGCCTGTGGCGGGTGGACTCGTGGGCACCATAGGCGAGGATGGTCTCCCCCGGCGATGTAGCGCATCACTCTGATGATAGTACGGTTCACCCACCACAGACGACGGCCGGCTTCATTGTGGTTCACCGGTGGCGGGCCATCACCCTCGTACCTGGCGAGCTCCCTTTCCCGCCTATTAGCGAAGAAGGCATTCCAGGTGTCGTAGTTGTCGGGATCCCACTGGGGATCCATCCGCTGCTCCGGCGTGAGCTCGTGGTAGAAGTGGTTTGTGATGGCCGCCTGGCGTGCGGAACCTTGAGGGACAGGAACCCCTCCAGCACTCAGCATCCAGCCGGCGGGCGGCCGGTAGCCCGGCAGACAAGGGTAGTTGGAGGCGCACAGCGCCTCGGTCTCCTCGAGGGTCAGAATGGCCCAGTAGGCGTTGTCCATTGTTCTAAGAGCAAAGGTGTGGATGTGTGGATAGCCATGAAACGATCACCCTAAATATAGAGGGAAAGGGCGGGAAAACTTGGCGTGAAGCTTTGGGAAATGGCGGGAAATATCTTTAGTCCCGGTTAGTGACTACATCCGGGACTAAAAGCTCTAGTAGAAAGGAAAGGGCGGGAAAACTTGGCGGGAAGAGGTGGGAAATGGCGGAAAATATTTTTAGTCCCGGTTTGTGACTACATCCGGGACTAAAAGCTCTAGTAGAAAGGAAAGGGCGGGAAAACTTGGCGGGAAGAGGTGGGAAATGGCGGAAAATATTTTTAGTCCCGATTTGTGACTACATCCGGGACTAAATGTCTGCCGAACAATGAAAATCCTTCGCGTGGTAGTCCATAGTTAGAAATTCAGATAATTCAAAACGGGCATAATAAATTCAAAAAAATCCGAACAATGAAAATCCTTCGCGTGGTGTCATATTTTGTTACATAGTTGAAAGGAAAAATACCAGACTTGGTATATTGATCATGTTTCGAAAAAACCTTCACAAAATGACCTATCATGTTCGAGGTTTCATGGCTTTCGGTCCAAATGACCGATGTTATGTGCTGAATCACGGCATAGTTGGTGATGTTGTGCCCATATTATGCATGTGTGTGGACATTGGTATGGAGAACAATGTTGCAGGAGGAAGTTTTCCTTTTTGTCACATGGAAAAGCCCTTTTCCATTTTCCGAGCGCAAAAAACGGGTCGTTTTGTGAAGTAACCACCAAAATGCCGTTTCAGAATGCTACCGTCCCATTTTCCTAAAATACTAGACCACCTTACATGGACTATCTCCCAACCGGTACATCTCAAACCTTTTCGTCCATCCCGGGTAAAAAGGACAAATGTCTGCCGAATCGGTAGGAAGTGGGTCCGGTTTGTACTACAGGTACATGATCTATCGCCCGTGATTTTTAGAAAAAATCATTTTTAGACTCGCAATATGTGGTTTCTTCAGAGATCCAATGCAAGTTCTAACGATGCTCGTCTCCTATTATTATGCATGTGTGTGGACGCGCCATATTATGCATGTGTGTGGACGCGCCATTTTTCATCTTTAGTCCCGGTTGGTGACACCATCCGGGACAAGGTACACTCCGCACGACATAATGTCGACATGGCATTTTTCCCGCCATTTTTCCCGCCATTTTTCTTCCCGCCAGTTCTTCCCGCCAGTTCTTCACTATATATGTATGTAGGGTTGGCCTCCATTGTCATTGCACATCTCTAGACTCATATCTCTAACCTCATCACTCTTTCCCATGGCTTCCACCGTAGCACTAACTCCCAGGGAGGCGGAGGCGCTTTGCGCCTCGAACTACCCCTGCCCGCCGGGCTACTGTGTCCCCGTCGGCTGGATGCTGAGTGCCGGAGGCATGCCGGTTCCTCCTGTCCCTCTAGGTGTGGCGCGTCGGATGGCCATCACGAACCACTACTACTTCAAGCTCACTCCGGAGCAGCGGAGGAATCCCAGATGGCATCCCGACTATTTCCCAACTTGGGAAGCCTTCTTCGTGGATCGGCGTGAGAGGGCACTCGCTAGGCACGAGGAGGAGGGCCCACCTCCTCCGAACTTCAACGAGGCCGGCCGGCGGCTGTGGTGGCGCGGCCGGACTCTCCAGAGCGTCATGGCCTACGACACGGCCGCTGACTCTAGCCCCCGCCTGCGCTACCCTCAAGTCCAGCCCACTCGTACTCAACCTTCAAGGTTCAACTACGGCGACCCCGACGACGATAGCGACGACGGCAGCAGCGAGTACGACGACTACAGTGGCGAGTATTACAGGTGTAGGCAGGAGCATGACTGAATTATTCCAATATTGCAAAACAAGTTCGGCCGATTGTGGCTTAATTTGGCCATGTATCTTAATTTGCAGTTCTTCTATGTAACTTTGTGTTAGTTGTGTTATGTACTTTAATTCCAGTTCTATCCTAATCAAATTTTATTTCCGCCCATTATTTTCCGTCCTCTTTTTTCCGCCCATTAAAAACAGAAAATGGTTTTGAATTACTTATAAGTTAATTCATTTTTAATTGTAAATGGTTCATATTTTAAACGGTTACATTAATTATTTTTTAAAAATAGAAAATGGTTTTGAATTATTTATTCAAATCCAAACACTTTTTATGTTTAAAGTTTTTCTAAATTCCAAATTAATATTTTAAAAATATAAGTTAATTCATTTTTAATTTTAAATGGTTACATTAATTATTTTTTAAAAATAGAAAATGGTTGGATTATTTATTCAAATCCATACACTTTTTATGTTTAAAGTTTTTCTAAATTCCAAATTAATATTTAAAAAATATAAGTTATTTCATTATTAATTTTAAATGGTTACATTAATTATTTTTTAAAAATAGAAATTGGTTTTGGATTATTTATTCAAATCCATACACTTTTTATGTTTAAAGTTTTTCTAAATTCCAAATTAATATTTAAAAAATATAAGTTATTTCATCATTAATTTTAAATGGTTCATAGTTTAAATGGTTACATTAATTATTTTTCAAAACAGAAAATGGTTTCGAATTAGTTATTCAAATTCAAACACTTTTTATGTTTAAAGTTTTTCTAAATTCCAAAGTAATGATCATTTAAAAAACATTACAAATTTAAACCCCAAAATAAAAAATAAGGCGGGAACAGAGAGAAAATAACTGAAAAATTTTGAAAACAGGGGAATACGTCCCAATTGGAGCCACCAACCGGGACTAAAGACCCCCCTGCGCGCGCGCCCCTTCAGCTGCTGAAAATTGGAGTATACGTCCCGGTTGGTGGCTCCAACCGGGACGTATGCCCTTTTAGTCCCGGTTGGAGCCACCAACCGGGACGTATACTCCCTCCCCTTTATATAACTTCTCTTCTTCTTCTCTGATTCTCTTCTCTGCTTCTCTGCTTCATCGATGACGCCGCCAGGCTGCCCGCGCACTGCCCGACGACCGTCGCCCGCGCGCTCCCTGATGACCGCCGCCCGCGCGCTCCCCGACGACCGCCGCCCGCGCGCTCGCCGACGACCGCCGCCCGCGTCTCTTCCCGCCGACGACCGCGCTGCCCGCGCCTTCCCCCACCGCCACGCGTCAGGTACATCCCTCTGCCTCTGTCCTCCCCCTCCCTCTACTGCTGCTGGTGTGCGGCGGCGGCTGCTGCATGGTGGGCTGCTGGTGGGCGGCGGCACGGCTGCTGCATGTGGTGGGGCGGCGCTGCGGTGGGGGAGCTCTGGAGGCGGTGCGGCGCTGTGGTGGTGGGCACACAGGGCGGCGGGGCCAGGGGAAGCGGGGAGGGCGAGGCCGCGAGGTGGAGGCGCGCGCAGGCGTGGTCGCGGCAGCGGCGGCGGGGAAGCAAGGAGGCGCGGGGAAAAATAGAGGCAGGCGGCGGCGGTTTCCTCGCGGGCCCACAAAAAGTTCACAAATAGACCCAAATGAGATGTATCTGAGCTCCGCCTTGCCACATCAGCACTTATAGTGGGCCCCATCAGTCTGAAATTGTGCTAACCGGCCTTAATTTCACAATCTGTGCATATTGGAACGAATCTACTCAAAGGTGGATTTTTACAATTTCACGCAATACCGGTAGTTTTGCGTATTTCACACTGAAATGTGGGGCGGCTGCATGGTGGGCTGCTGCATGGCGGCGCGGCTGCTGCATATAGTACTATGGGTCCAGGAATAAAACGACAGAGACGCTGACGCTCGCCCAGACGACAAACACTACGGATGCGGAAAAAAATCATATTTAGCGCGTTAGCGGTTTCCGTTGGAGGATGGGGCGTTTGGGTACGTTTTCTTTTTCGTACGTATTAATTTTCATCGCTTAAGCGGCTACCTAAATGCCTGGCGTAATACATGCCCTTAGAGCGGGTCTGCGGGTATGGGTTTGCCACCCCCATACCCGCCCCATTAAACTTGGAGGGTCTAACTTTTTACCAAACCCTCCCCATTTAAGGCGGGTATCCATCGGGTTTGTGGGTTTCGGGGGCCCATTGCCATCCCTAATCGCATCCTTATCATCGGACTATCCTCGTTTGCTATAGGAGTATAACATTTACTCAATGATAGATTTATACTCCCTCATGTCGGGTTTGTATGGCTCGGGAAAAGGGGATGTCGGTGGCCGGTTCCGCAGGACATGGGAGGTGTGCAGGGACGCGTGGGCGGGTGTATTGTGGCAAGAGAGAGGCAGAAGCTCTGTTTGCTCGGGGAAGGTGAGGAGAGGGGGGAGGAGGCGGCGCCGATGGGAGTTCCCCTGTTTGCTCACGCGTGGGCGAGACATGGGCGAAGGGGTCGCGCGGTCAAAACCGTTGTGTTCGATGTAGGAAAGCTCGGTCTGGCTCCCTCTGCTGCTGCTGGTGGGCGCGGCGGCTTCGATCGGGTGGTGCACCATCGCCGGCGCCATTTCCTCCACCGCCGCGTCCTCCTTGTCCACGGCCACGGCGGCCGCGTCCTCCTTGACAGCGGCGGCGAGGTGGCTTCGGGCCCCACCTCTGTTTCCCCTTGACAGCGACGGCGAGGTGGCGAGGTGGCTCCGTTTCCTCCACCACCACGTCCTCCTTGCGTGGCTGCTGAGGTGGCTCCGGCCCCACCTGTCAGCCACTATGGCTAGTTGTTACTATGGTGCAAAAGGTTTAAACATTTGATTTAATAATTTCAGAATTTGAATAAAACTTGTAAATTCAATAACTTTTAATCTGTAATACAGAAAAATACAAATAATATACCAAAATGTTCAGAAAAATGAGAACTATCTATCTATGCTATAATCATGCATTGTTCAACAACTTAAATGACAAGTTTAATTAGAACACCCTGGTAACCCTAACAGGTGATTCCGGAGTTCCTTGAGTTAGGGTTTGCGCCCCTCGGAACCCCGATTAACTTGTCGAGCATGCTTTAGGGTTACATTCCAATGCACATTAACTTGTCGTATCATCATCATTGCTTGAGCATTGCATCAATGCCATGTGTTGATTGTTTCCCTTTCTTTCCAGTGATTTGGTTCTTCTCGGTAGAATACGATATCAAGATCGAGATCGAAGACCGAGATCAAGACCATAGATAGATCTAATTAAATGACAAGTTTAATTAGAACACCCTAGTAACCCTAACAGGTGATTCCGGAGTTCCTTGAGTTAGGGTTTGCGCCCCTCGGAACCCCGATTAACTTGTCGAGCATGCTTTAGGGTTACATTCCAATGCACATTAACTTGTCGTATCATCATCATTGCTTGAGCATTGCATCGATGCCATGTGTTGATTGTTTCCCTTTCTTTCCGGTGATTTGGTTCTTCTCGGTAGAATACGATATCGAGATCGAGATCGAAGACCGAGATCAAGACCATAGATAGATCGAAGACCTTTTGTAGCCTTATACTCATGTTCCCCTCTCATAGCCTTAGGGTTTAGGGTTTCTCTTCATTTTTATTATTGTGTATGTATATATTAGGGTTTCACCTTCGATCCGGAAAATATTCGTTAGCTGCTTTGACTTATTCGTAACTTTCTCCTTTAGCCGCTTTGATTTATTCGTTTTTCCACCTATGCAGAAAATATGGACCCACACGTCAGAGACGAAGAAAAGGAAGAGTGGATCCAAGGTGTGATCCGTGGGGAAGATAATTTAGACGTATCAACGTTTCTGAACAACTCCGGTGAGGGTGATCCTCTTTTTACCGGAATAGACAACTTGTTTGAGGTTGAAGGTGTTGCCTTCCGCGAGGGATAAGGCGATGCCTTGTGTAATCGAGAAGACGACCGCTCCGGCGAGGTGCATGTAATATAAATCAATTCATTAATTAATCATCTGCTATCTATATAGAAATAGTAATGACGATCTTTCTTCTTTTAGCCCTCCGGATCGAAGGAATCTACTGAAAAGAGCAGACGAGGCCCAACCAAAAAGTTGCAAGATCATGAGAGGTTCAGGATCGAAGATGTCGCTGAAGACGGCAAACCGACAGCTCCCGAAGTTGTCGCAACCAAATTTGTGGCACAATGCGGAGTAATCGTTAGGGACTTAATCCCGATCACCATTAGAAATTGGAATAGGCCTGCTAATGCGGATGAAGAGGGAACCCGTTTATTTGTCCCTAACCACGCCAAAGATTTACTGTGGAAGAGGCTCATGGTTAATTTCAAACTACCGAAGATAGAGTTGGATCCAAATGCGGAGGATCCAGTTGAGGACGCCTTACAACATGGGAGAGCCATGGAGGCTAAGGTCGGGGAGTGGGCTTTGAAGAAGATGGCCCAGTGTTTCACCAACTGGAAGAAAATATTGCACCTTGACTATGTCGTGAAAAAGAAGACTCCCGATTTCAAGAATATTCAGTTTGAGAAGATAAAACCATTCTGGGCTGAGTTTGTGGAATACAAGAAATCAGAAAAGGCTAAGAAAATGTCTGAAATGAATAAGCTGAATGCTGCTAACAAGAAGTATCACCATACTATGGGGCAAGGTGGCTACAGGGTTGGCATTCCTAAGTGGGAGAAACTTGAGCAGGAACTGCGTGATAAAAAGATCACCCCAGAGACAGACGATTGGGTAGAACGTGCAAGGAATTGGTTTTACGGGCATGGGGGCACGTTGGACTCGGAAGGGAGGTGTATATATAACATACGACATAAAGAAGACCCCTTGCCAATCGAGAAGATCAGAAAAGCAGTAAAGGCTGTTAAAGATGGGGACTTCATTCCCGATAGAGAGAATGATGAGCTCACACTCGCCCTTGGAAATAAGGAACATGATGGACGAACACGAGCCACAAGAGGCTCCCAACCATGGAGGACTGGGTTTCACAAAGAGAGCAAGAAATATCCTGATAGAAGCCGTCAGAGGAGAAAGGACATGGCGACAGTTGAAGCAGATAGTCAGAAAGAGCGAATGCGTTTAATTGAAGAACGATTAAAGAAACAACAAGATGAAATTAACGCACTTAAAGAGCAAAGTACTACCGGCCCATCTCCGCAGCACACTGCATTCGATGCTACCGGCCTATCAAATAATCGAAAAAGCAGTGTGGCTTCCACCGAGGTCCCGGGTGATGACAATGGCGATGATGATGATGCACCAACGATGGCTCCTGTTGGCTACCCAGTGGATGATATCACAGAGATGACACACTGCGAGCTACATGTCAAAGTTGTGAACATATGAATGAAGGTGGCGGTCGGCTATGCCTTACCAATTGGACCCACACCAACTTACCACTGTCGTCCGGTTCCAGAGGGCTACGCTGTTGTCGGCGTGGATGAAATCATGCCCACCTTTGAGGTTTTGGATCTTCACTACCCTGCTGGTGAAGGGGATGTGACTGTGCTGGGTGACGCAAAAAACGTCACCATTCTATGGCCGAAGGAATGTATCGTGCTTCGAAATCACACGCCAAGGCCATCTTCGCCGCCGCCTCACCCGTCTCCAGCGAGGTCGTCGCCGTTGCGGCAGCCGTCTTCGTCGCCTCACCCGGCTCCGTCGCCTCACCAATCTCCGGTGCAGCCATCGCCGCGGGAGCCATCGCCAGCGCCTCAGGATAAAAAGCGTAAGCGTACCGCTACTGTGCGTCGTAAGCGATCGCCGAAACGTAAACAAGAGCCTCTTCCAAAAGTACCAAAGGTTCCTCCCAAGAGAGCTTATGACTGTACTGAAGAGGAGACTGCGGCGATCGTTGATGCGGAAATGACAGCGTTTTTCGCTAAGCTGAGGCGGCCGAAAGAGCCAGAGTTCCCCAGCACCAAAGAAGAAAAGGCCAAAGTGTTTAAAATGCAAAAGAATCTTCATCAACCCGAGCCAAAGCTGTCATCAGACTATGACCGTTCTATTCTCAAGTCACATGCGGCACAAAAAGCCTCGAAGAGCAGTACTGCTGCAAGCAGGAAATCTGTTGCCCAGCTTAGAGAACAAGCAAAACAGACTTGCGCCCCTCTCAAGGTGATTTCTCAAACCAATGTGGGGTCGAGCAAATATGGGGCCGAAGAGCAGTATGATCCAGAGGTAGTTGCACAATACGGAGAAGCTGCCGCTGCTCAAGGTATGAGTATTGCCCAGTACTTATCCTAGTTAGAGTTCTTCCCCGTGAGTGAAGTAGCATACAAATACCAGTACGACAAACGTCTCGTCAAACCTGAGGAGGTAAACAATCTTTCAACAAAAATGCGAAGATTGCATAACTGGTACTTGCATGCCACGTCCGCCGGGGCTAACTGGATAGTGCTGAGGGTTACAAAAAAGCATCATGGGAAAGAAAGGGATGACATGATATCCATTGAATTTGATGAACTATTTCAATTATTCAATCAAGACGCCTTGGACAAATCGATCATCAGTGCCTATTGTCTGTAAGTACTAATTCTGTAATTAATTTAGTCTCCAGCTATATTATTTTGTTTATTGCATGTATATAATCATACTGTAATATGCAGAATGAAGATTCTCGAATGCAGCAGAGGACAAATCTATGACATTGGCTTCATTGACCCATATTGGGTTCATGAAGCTAATCTCAAAATAAGCCCCCAGGATACGGAGGATAATATAGTACACGCGCTAAGGTTTCAAGAAACCAAAAGGGAAATACTATTTCCTTACAACTTCCAGTGAGTGTTATTGTCTTGTATACACTTTCTATTTCGCTTACTCGATGTTAAGTATATAATTGATTAGTTATGCATTCGCAGGTACCACTATATTCTGTTAATCATTCAACTTGACAAAGGGCGTGTACTAGTCATGGACTCGAAACATAAACCCCTTGAGACGTGGAAGGACATGCAGATACTTCTCCAGCGGTAATTCTAATCATTACGACACTATATCGGCAACGTTCGTGAATTTTATGATATCAAGTACTTAATAACTTATTTTATTCGTTTTCTTCGCCGGGCAGCGCTTGGAAAAGGTTCACCAAAAAGGCTAGGGGTGTTTGGAAAGAGGAGCTTACATTTGAAGCACTAGATGTAAGCACCACTAGCTATATCCGCGCATCTCTTTGATTCTAGTTTTGATATATTTATTATCATGCTTGATTATTATTTTGATTGAACTCTGTTCTCGTAAAGTGCCTGACGCAGGGACCAGGTAACAATCTCTATGGATACTATGTTTGCGAGTTCATCCGGTAGACGTGCGAGGAGAAGGGCAGAAATTTAGAGCAACTCCACGTACGTAAACAATTTCTGTAGTTTTTAATTTCAAACAAATTGTGTTTAGTTTCATTCATATAGGCTGACTCCTTTTTTAAATCAGATCGAACGTCTACGGGACGGTCTTCTGCCAATGGATCGCGTACGAGCAATTCAGGAGGAATTGGCGGGATTTTTGGATGCAGAAGTCCTAGACCCGAAAGGGGAATACTATTCTGCTGTGTATAGACAATAAGGATTGTAAAAATAGCAACTTTGAAGGAATTGGTCGGTAGCATCGAATAGCAACTTTTGTATGTAGTGCATGAACTCGATCTGTGTATTGAATGTAATATTGTCATGATGATCTTGTGTAATATAAGGTTCCTTCGTTGATAAGTGCAAAACACTAAATAAACAATAAAACAACCTAAATGAATTCTCTGCCGCGGCACAAAAAGTGGCAAAAATGCTGCCGCGGCAACAAAATGTGCCAAAATGAATTCTCTGCCGCGGCAGAGAAATGGGCCAAATCTCTGCCGCGGCAGCAGGTTATTAGTCCCGGTTCGTGTTACGAACCGGGACTAATGCTCCATCCCCCCTCGCGCTCTGATGCCGCCATGTGTGCCCCCATTTGTCCCGGTTGGTGGGGCAACCGGGACTAAAGGTTAGAGCATTAGTCCCGATTGCCCCGTCCCGGTTAGGCAACCGGGACTAATGCCCCTTACCAACCGGGACCAATGGGGCGGTTTCTACCAGTGTCCTCTATCGCGGTGAGAAGTACGAGAATTTGGATGCATGCCCGGTATGCACTGCACTGCGGTATAAGATCAGACGAGACGATCCTGGCGATGTTGAGGGCGAGGCCCCTAGGAAGAAGGTTCCCGCCAAGGTTATGTGGTATGCTCCTATAATACCATGGTTAAAACGTCTCTTCAGAAATAAAGAGCATGCCAAGTTGTTGCGATGGCACATGGAAGACCGTAAGAAAGACGTGATGTTGAGACACCCCGCTGATGGGTCACAGTGGAGAAAAGTCGAGCGAGAGTACCCGGACTTCGCACGTGATGCAAGGAACTTAAGGTTTGGTCTAAGTACAGATGGCATGAATCCTTTTGGTGAGCAGAGCTGCAGTCACAGCACCTGGCCTGTGACCCTATGTATCTATAACCTTCCTCCTTGGTTGTGTATGAAGAGGAAGTTCATTATGATGCCAGTGCTCATCCAAGGCCCGAGGCAACCCGGCAACGACATTGATGTGTACCTAAGGCCATTAGTTGAAGAACTTTTACAGCTGTGGGCCAAACCAGGTGTACGTATGTGGGATGAGCACAAAGGGGAGCCATTTGACCTACGAGCATTGCTTTTCGTAACCATCAATGATTGGCCTACTCTTAGTAACATTTCAGGGCAGACAAACAAGGGATACAATGCATGCACACACTATTTAGATGATACTGAAAGTGTATATTTGGATAAATGTAAGAAGTTTGTGTACCTAGGGTATCGCCGATTTCTTCCGAACTTGCATCCAGTAAGAAAGAAAGGCAAGCATTTCAAACGTCTGGCAGAACCCCGGAGGAAGCCTGTCCTCCGTACTGGTGAGGAGGTATTTGGTATGGTCAAGGACATAGAAGTAATCTTTGGAAAAGGTCCTGGCAGTCTATCTGTTCCGAATGACGATGCCGGACACGCGCCCATGTGGAAGAAGCAATCTATATTTTGGGACCTACCCTATTGGAAAGTCTTAGA
Organism: Avena sativa; assembly: GCA_916181665.1. Classification (NCBI taxonomy): domain Eukaryota; kingdom Viridiplantae; phylum Streptophyta; class Magnoliopsida; order Poales; family Poaceae; genus Avena; species Avena sativa. The sequence goes on along the minus strand of OV702286.1, from coordinate 25,261,381 downwards.
GGTCCGCTCTTCAATCGACATGATGCACGTGACGAAGAATGTTTGCGTGAACCTGCTAGGCTTTCTAGGAGTGTATGGGAAGACAAAATATACACCGGAAGCACGGCAGGACCAGCAACGTCTGAAGGCCCCTGAAGAGCCTATGCATCCTGAGAACGAGAAGGGTGAACGATGCCACTTAACTCCTGCCAGCTACGCTCTTACCAAAGCAAGGAAGGAAATCTTTTTTGAATGTCTGAGCAGTATCAAGGTCCCGTCTGGCTTCTCGTCGAATATAAAGGGAATAATAAATATGGCAGAGAAAAAATTCCAAAACCTGAAGTCTCATAACTGCCACGTGATTATGACACAATTGCTTCCGATTGCATTGAGGGGGCTTCTACCTGAAAATGTTCGAGTACCCATTGTGAAGCTATGTACATTCCTCAATGCAATATCTCAGAAGGTAATCGATCCAGAAAGCCTACCAGGGTTACAAACAGATGTGGCCCTGCGCGAGAGAGGGATCACACCCAGACAGAGGGGTGGGACCTACGTGCAAAGACTTGGTTCTACGGAATCGGGGCAAGGTTGGACCCAGAAACAGGATTGTGTATCTTCCCAACCCTCCTTGCCAAACCCGTCACTGAACTCATCACGACATACGAGGAAACATCCGCCAGGACCTTCCATCCTGACAGAGAGAATGACCAGCTCACACGCGCCATCGGTAAAAAAGAACACCCTGGGCATGCACGAGGCACAAGGGGTATGACGTGGAAGGATGGGTTTGCCGACTGGAGTGACTCTTACAGATGGCGCGGCAGAAAAGAAAAAGAGCGTACAGAGCGGATGACACAGATAGAACATGCACTTGCGGCGCTGCAGGCGCAAGTGAATGCACAACAGAGCCATCAAGCTACCGGCCCATCTCAGCGGCACGAAGATCCTGCATTGGAAGCTGCCGGCGGCCCAGACTCTACGCGGAAAAGCAGTGTGGCTTCCACGGAGAACGTGCAGCCCACGCTTGAAATGGCGGGTCCTCGATAACCCGTGGATGAGATCACGGAGAGAGAACACGCTGAGCTGCATGTGAGATTAATGGGCTTATCCATTAAGGTGGCTGTCGGCTATGCCTTACCTCCTGTAGCTGGTGGAACTTACCACTGCCGACCGATTCCAGATGGCTATGCTATTGTTGGGGTGGATGAGGTTGTGAAGGAATATGAGGAAGCACAGCTTGACCATGCTACAGGTGAAGGGGAAACTCAACTCAAATTTGCAGTGAAAACAACCATTCTTGGGAAGAAGGAACACATTGTGCTTCCAAATTGGAGGTCACTGGCACCCCCGCCGTCTCCGCAGCGTCAGCAGTCCGAGCCGCTTCAGCTATCTCCTGCGCGGCAGCCATCTCCGGCGCTTCAGCCATCTCCTGCGCGGCAGCCATCTCTGGCCCGTCAGCCATCTCCGGTGCTTCAGCCATCTCCTCAGCGTAAGCGGAAGAGCACTGCCACGAAGAGCATCAGTAGCACTGCCACAAAGAAATCCGCAGGAAACCGTACGCCAAAGAGTTCAAAAAACTACGTCCCGCAGCCTTCCGCCAAGCCATTGCCGGTTTACCGTGGAATCGCAACGACGAGGAGACCAATAGGATCTCGGAAGAACAGGTCAAGAAATTCTTTGCACCTAGACGAGCCGAGCCAAAGGAGAAAATAGATCTGGCGGTGGTGGGGAAGTTTTACAAAAATCTTTTGAAACCTGAAACCCCACTTGTGCCGGACTACGAGCGCCAGATTTTGAAGGCGGATGCAAGGCGCCGTAGGAAGACTGAAAGTAGCAGTCGTGAGGCACCCCAGAAAACAGTTCCCATGCTCGGAGAGCAGGAAAACCAATCATGCGCCCCGCTCCAAATGTTTGACACACGGGACGCTCCTCCCGTAAATGATTACGAGGCAGAGCTACAAAGAAAGGCCAATGAGATGGGGATGACTTACATTGCATACTTGAACGTCATGGGAGACAACTTGCCCAAATGCGATGCCAACCCCATACAGCCATGGAAGTATGGGAAGAATCTCGTCAAGAAAGAGGAGCTCAAGAATCTACCAACAAAGATGCGAAAATTGCACAAGTGGTACCTTGATTTCTGCAAGACGAGAAAGGTAGAATGGATCACGGCGCATATAAGAGATGAGATTTTCTTCTGCGGAGACGACGCGATCGACTTCAACATTCAAGACTTGCATTTTCTATTCAATCAGAAGGAACTCGACAAAGCTGCCATCAGCCTTTATTGTGTGTAAGTACTATTTCTGTAATTTATATCTCATCTCATTCACTTCATTAATTGCATGTATATATATATGCTCACCATATATGTACATACTATTATGCAGGAAAAAGGTTATGGAATGCAGAAAAGGAGGCCCTTTTGACATTGAGTTCGTTGACCCAAATAGAGTTCATGAAGAAGTGGTAAAAACCAAACCCGGGCAAACAGAAGATTACTTGCTAACGTCTTTACTGAGACAACAAACCAAAAGGGAAATACTATTGCCTTACAACTTCTCGTGAGTACTGTTACCCTCTCTCTTGTACACATTCTATTTCAGCTTACTCGATGTTAAGTGTAACTGATGATGAGTTATGCGTGCGTAGGTTCCACTTTATTCTGCTAGTCATTCAACCCGACTCAGGAAAAGTCCTTGTCATGGACTTGTTACGAAAAGAAAAAGAGATATGGGCAGACTTTAGAGAGATGCTCCAGAGGTAATTTCAATCATATTATCGCACTAGATCGGCAACTTTCGTGACAACAAGTAATTAAATACTCCTTTATCCATTTTCTTTGCCGGACAGGGTTTGGAAAAGGTTCACGGGCAGGGCCGTGGGTGAATGGTCAGAAGAACTAAAATTTGTAGACCAAAATGTAAGTAATACTAGCTAGCTTCCAATTCCATTATATCATGCTTTATTGATTATTATTTTGATTGAACTCTCTATTCTCGTAAAGTGCGCGCATCAGGGACACGGCAATAACTTATGTGGGTACTATGTTTGCGAGTTCATTCGCAACACGATATGTGCGACGTGCCAAGCCGCACTAAAACAACTTAGAGTAAGTAAACAAAGTCCACAACATTATTTTATTACCATCAATTGTGTTGAGTTTTATTCTTATATATATATATTGACGACCCATTCTTCATATATATTTAGATCGAACGGATGCGGGACCAACTCCTACCATTTGAACGCACACGAGCCATTCAAGAGGAATTGGCGGGGTTCATACTTGATGAGGTCGTCACGCCTGGCGGAGAACTCTTTAGATATCCACCAAAATGAACGATGACGATGTATGTGCCGATGACGATGTTTGTGTATAATAATAGTTGCTTAATTATTCATGTACTCGTATGTACCGATGACTATTTATGTGTATACCGCTCCCGATCGATTCCCCCTCGCTCCCCCCTCTCCCGCAGAAATAGGCCCAGAACAGGGCAGAGGCAGAAGTCTACCGTGGCAGAGATTTGGGCTGTTTTCCTGCCGCGGCAGAGTTCTGCCGCGGCAGGAAAACGGCCTAAATCTCTGCAGTGGAAGAAGAACCTTTAACACCGGTTCCAGATATGAACCGGTGTTAAAGGGGGGGCCTGAGGCCTGCGGCAGCCCCACGTGCGCCACCCTTTAACACCGGTTCGTATAAGAACCAGTGTTAAAGGGGCCCCCCTCTAACACCGAACCCTCAACAGCGGTTGGGGAACCGCTGTTAGAGGGCCCTCCCAACCGGAGTTAAAGGGGGGGCTCTGCACTAGTGACCTTTGCACGTGAGTCTGCAGCACTTAATTGCCAGCCTTCACGTGTAGATCTTACCGACTTGAAATTGAGCTGACCGATTTTATCCGTACATTTACTGATTCGGGATAGTCAGAACGTGTGTCGGCAACGCGTATACGCGTACGTGCACAACTCAGCTGGGATTTGAGTCCACATGCTACTTCCGACCAAACCATACAATCAGACGGATAAATTATCCGTGCACTAGATAGAAGTACCGCTGGTACACGCTGATCGAACGAAGTCCCTCCAGGTTGCGATGCTTGACGTAAATCGGATGCTTCCGATGAACCCCGCCTAGATTCCATCGAACCAGCCGATCAAATTGATGCCGACGGCAAAGATGTGCCATCCAGATGTGATTTGGCCGTCTTCGATATCAGCGATGGATCCCGCCGGATCCGTGCCGTAAGCGCCTCTTGACCCACGGTGGGCGTCAACTGTCGTGGTTTTGTTGACACGTACGCCAGAGGGGTATCCCAACGGCGAGTTTAGAGACATGGGGGGAAGACGGAGAGCATCCGGGTCAGCGTGACACAGTTTACCTAGGTTCAGATCTCACGACGGTGGCGAGATCCTACTCCTGCTATAAATCACTATAATGGCAATACGCCGAGTTACAGGATTGGGGGGTTTTATGCACTTGTCTACTGTTTAGCTTATGCCCTAAAGGCTCCCGTAGGCTGGCTTATAAGGACGCCAGAACCTAGGGTTACAAGGAGAGTCCCAGCCGGATACGGTTATAGAGTCCTAGACTAACACTAACTAGTCTTCATGTCCTCCAAGGCTCTGGCTTCCATCTAAGGCAGTGGCACGTTGCCTTTCCTTTATCGCTGCTGGACCTCCGGCTTCCTATCAACAACTAGGCCGCCTAGTTATGCCATAGGCCTAACCACCAACTGTGGGCCACCCGGGCTTGCCGGTATGAGACTATGCCGTAGGTATACCCATTTGGTATATCCACAACACGAACCCCTACAGAACATTTACGATTGATACTTGAAAATCTTAGGGAGCATAAGTTGTATGCCAAATTCAGTAAGTGTGAATTCTGGCTGAATGAGGTTGGATTTCTTGGACACATTGTGTCAGGAGATGGTGTAGCAGTTGATCCCGCAAAAGTGTCAGCTATAACTGAATGGGAATCTCCTAAGTCAGTTAAAGAAGTTCGTAGTTTCCTTGGCTTGGCAGGATACTATAGAAGATTCATTGAGAATTTTTCAAAGGTAGCTAAGCCAATGATGGAGTTACTTAAGAAAGACAAGAAATTTGATTGGACTGAGGGATGTTAACTCAGTTTCCAAGAGTTGAAGAAGATACTAGTGACAGCACCAGTCTTATGTCTGCCAGATTTGGAGAAGGATTTCCAAGTATATTGCGATGCATCTCATCAAGAATTAGGTGCAGTTTTGATGCAAGAAGGGAAAGTTGTGGCTTATGCCTCGAGACAACTGAAAACTCATGAAGTGAATTATCCTACTCATGATTTGGAGTTAGCCTCTGTTGTCCATGCACTCAAAACATGGAGACATTATCTTTTGGTAAAGCGTTGCGAAGTGTTCACGGATCACAAAAGTTTGAAGTATATCTTCACTCAGAAAGAAATCAACATGAGACAAAGAAGATGGCTAGAACTCATCAAGGACTATGACTTGAGTTTGCACTACCACCCCGGTAAAGCAAATGTTGTAGCGGATGCATTAAGCCGTAAGGTTTATGTGAATGGCCTTACTAAAGGAGAGTTGCCAGATGATCTGTGTGCCCGATTCAAAGATCTCAGATTGGAGATAGTGCATGAAGGACATCTCATGTCATTGGATGTTCAACCCACCTTGTTAGACAAAATCAAGGAAGCCCAAAAGATAGACAAGAAAATTGAAGAGATTAAGGAGAAAATTAGCAAAGGGAAAGCCAAAGGATTCCATGAAGATGAACAGGGTACTTTATGGTATGGAAAACGTATTTGTATTCCGCAAGATCCGAAGCTTCGAAAACTGATTTTACAACAAGCACACCACTCACCATATTCCATTCATCCGGGTAACACCAAAATGTACATGGATGTGAAGGAAAGATTTTGGTGGAATAATCTCAAGAAGGACACGCCGAACATATTACTTTGTGTGATGTATGTAGTAGAGTGAAAGCGGAACATTAGAAACCAGCATGATTGCTACAATCACTACCTATTCCTGATTGGAAGTGGGACAAGATTAGCATGGATTTCATCACTAGACTGCCAAGGACTAGATCAGGATATGATTCTATTTGGGTCGTAGTAGATCGCCTGAATAAAGTGGCTCATTTCATACCCGTGAAGACAACCTATACAAGTGCTAAGTTAGCCAAGATTTATATGAATAGGATTGTGTGTCTGCATGGGGTGCCCAAGTGTATTGTGTCTGATAGGGGAACTCAATTCACTTCCCATTTCTGGAGGCAACTACATGAGTCATTGGGAACAATATTGGAATGCAGCACTGCTTTTCATCCCCAGGCTGATGGACAGACAGAAAGGACCAACCAAATTTTAGAGGATATGTTGAGGGCATGTGCCATAGATTATGGTGCTAGTTGGGATGAAAGTCTACCTTAAGCCGAATTCTCTTACAACAACAGCTATCAAGCTAGTATTGAGATGGCACCGTTTGAATTTCTCTATGGGAGAAAGGGTACTACACCATTACTATGGAATGGTGTTGGAGAAAGAAACTTGTTCGTGCCAGAACTAATCAAGGAAGCTGAAGAGAAAGTCAAGTTGGTAAAGGATAGATTGAAGATAGCACAGTCCCGACAAAAGAGCTACGCAGATCCGAAGCGTAGAGAAGTCACCTATGAGGTGGGTGATAGAGCTTATCTTAGAGTATCACCACTTCGTGGAGTGAAGAGGTTTGGAGTCAAAGGAAAATTGGCACCAAGATATGTTGGACCATTCAAGATTCTGAGCCGTAAAGGAGAAGTAGCATATGAGATTGAATTGCCTGAATCATTGTCTGCCGTTCACAATGTATTTCACGTAAGTCAGATAAAGAAATGCCATCCGGAGATGGAGGAGACTTGTTTGAAGGATACCATACCTTTGGTAGAGGTCCAACTGGAAAGTGATATCACCTATGAAGAAAATCCTATCAAGATCCTTGAGACTGTAGAAAGAGTTACTCAGACAAAGACTATCAAATTCTGTAAAGTTCAGTGGAACCATCATTCCAAGGAAGAAGCAACATGGGGAAGAGAAGATGATCTTCAGAAAGACCACCCTCACCTATTTGCTAGCCAATCCGAATCTCGAGGGCGAGATTCACCTTAAGGGGGTTAGATTTGTAACATCCCAACAATCATAATTCGAAAAGTTTGCATATCATTCATGCATTCATAAGCATTTGGTTATTTTAAAACTAAATTTCAAAATGAGAAACCATTCTTATGCCTATTATTTTATGCTAGAAAGGCAATGGTTCTATTTTACTCTCAAAGTATGAGAATACTTGGTTATGATCAGAAACATTTCAAATATGAATGCAAATCTTGCACAAAAATTCTCAAAACAAAATTCAAATATAAAACCACTTTATTCCTATTATCTATAATCATATTAAAGCATGGTTTTATTTTATTTTCCTTTGTATCAAAGTACTTTGGACTAAACAGTAGGGTTTTACACCTATTTGAGTACAAAGATTTCACTGCAAAAATCCAAAAGTAATTTGAATTCAAACTCATTTAAAAAGCATTTGAAAATGATTTCAGAAAATCAAAACAAAAATAGAAAAGGAATAAAGAAAAAGAAAAAGGCCTACGCCAGCCTTTCGGCCCAGCAACAGAACTAGCCCAACAGCCAGCCCACCCGGGACTCCCTCTTCTCTCTCTCTCTCACCCGCACCCACTCTCCCCCACTGACGCTGCCACTGGGCTCAAGCCAAGTCAGCTTCTTCTTCCCCACCCCCGCGCGCGTAGACTCCGTCGCCACCGCCGTTTCCTCCAGAAACGCCGCCTTTGATTTCTCGCGTAATTAGCATTGATACACCGCGTAATTCCCTCGCCCCTCCTGGCTACTTAATCACCTCACCACCATGGTCATTTACCCCCACTCTGCACACTCGCTCCGCCACCGGGCTTCCCGTATTTCGCACCACACCGCCGCTGTCCGACGACCTCCGGCAATCGATTACGGTGAGTCCTGAACACCCCTTTGCCTCTGCTTCAAACGAGTGTGACCGGCATGTCCTTGTGCACCTTCTGATGCCATTGGTTTGCCTGCTCGTGACCCAGGTCGCCGTCCCCGTTCACGCTCGCAAACGACAGAGTCGCCGCTCAACTCCGACGAGCGATTTAGGTAAAACCTGACCGCCCCTTGCCTTCTCCCTGACCCTACCATATTTGCCTGATCGCTGTGAACGCACTAATGCCTTTGATTTGCGCTAGGGCGATCCAGAACGTCGCCTAACGTCGCCGTCCACCCGAGCCCGACGCCGTCTGCAACTCCGACGAGCTCCCACGGCCACAGCATCTCGCCCCTGTCCACGCCAGCAACACCTTGAGCTTCCTCGCAGCCTTGCGACGCTGGTAAGCATCACCACTGCCCCTAGACCTCTCTGGAATCGCTGGAGCACCATCGCCAGTAGCACCGCCTCCGCCAGCATCCATTTGCGCCGCCCATCCATGGTCGCATGTTCAGCAGCCGTTGGACCTAGATCTAGCGCGTAGGATTAAATCATTAAACGAAGGGGTACGAGTAGATATGGCCCGTGCGATTTTATTTAGATCGTGCGGCTCATGTTGATCAATCCGGCCGAACCGATACGGGCCAATCAGACACGCCCACGTGTCTGGGTTTTTGATTTAAATTCTGTTTTTGAATCTATTAGTTATTCAAACTTGTAAATTCAATAACTTTTGTTCTGTTTATCCAAAAAATACAAATAATATACCATTGGAATCACAAAAATAAATCCTACACATATATGGTCTTATTTTTGTATTTTGTTTCTGTTAAAATGGAATTTTATGCAGAGACATTTGTGGGCCTATTTTGTGTATAACAATTATTTGGAAAATGTTTTAAAGGCCAAATAAAGTTTATTTGTTGTATAAATGTTTATATTATTGTTCAGTACTGTTTTACTTGTCTTGATTGATTTAGAAAAATCATCACATAGCATTTGCATGCATTCATATATTTTTGCTTGATTATTTGAAATATGAATTTGGTGCTATCATTTTTTGTGTAGATTTTGGTGCTAGTGGTGATTGTGACTGTGAGGATTGTTGTTACTCTCCCAACTATCAAGGCAAGTGGTGCTTCATATTTTTATCCCAATATTTTGACTATGCATTAGTGATATTTTGTATAGGGCTTGCATGATAATTTTTGCTAAGTATCTATATGCTATGCTTGGGAAATCCTAGTAGTTGTAGAATTGTTAGTATTTTCTCTAAGTTAAGATACTTGCTATTGCCATGCTTGGCCTAGCTAATAGTAACCAAGGGTGGATTATATACATATGCTATGGAAAATATTGCTAAGTCTTTGACTTGTGTTTTGATTAATAAAACAACTAAGTGAATGAAACACCTGGGTGGAATGGTTGTTTGGGTTATGTTGAGTGGTTACACAAGGCCCATATCTATGGTCTACCTTGTGTATCACACTTGTGGAAAGCCACCCAGGAACAAAGGGATTTGAGATGCCATATGTTAAGAAGCTTCTAGTGCAGCCACATGGCATTATGGGCTCTGCCTGGATCATATATGTTGCAATAACTTAGCCAAATGGACAGTTGGTGGTAGGGGGTGATAGGTTTGGAACGCGTCCATTTTGGTCTAAGGGAAGTCTTCTGAAAGGTCCTGTCTTGATGAAAGTCAAGTCTTGTGGGGAAAGTGCACCACCTCTGCAGAAGGAATAAACTAAGTAGCCGTGTCCCCGGAAATGGACAAATTGAGCATCAAGACATGGAAGCTATCAAGAATCTCCTCATCCCAATTTCTAAGTTAAAAGCTTGTGGTTGAACAAGGGTAAAGGTTCACCAATGTTTATTGGTGGTTCCTTGGGAGTTTTTGCCAAACAAAAACTTAGTGTTTTCAACTGATAGGTAAAACCTATTTTCAGCAAAGCAAGCCTAAGCTACACTTAGCCAAATTCATGTAGAAGCTAGATACTATTATTCTACTAAGGTATCACTTGCCAATACTATTCCAATGTATTGACCCACTGTGGCTGTAACTTGTGATGTTGCAGGTTACTCTGATGAGGATTAGGGTTATGAGTCTACACTCAACATGCTTGCCTGTGGCACATGAAGATGAAGACTTTTATTCATATTGTTAAGTTAAACTCTTGTACTAGCCTATGGCTATGGAGTTGTAAAATACTATGTTATCTCTGGAATGACGATGTAATAATGACCTTTGTATCTGTGTACTTCATCTTAAACTGTGGATGCTAGCAATTGATCCAGGGACTAGCATTACAATCACAGGGACCTTTACCTTTATAAAGGTGGGGTCTTACAACATAGTTTGAGATGACACAAATATGATTCTCAAAAGTTTCCAACATTAATGCCAATTGTTCCACATGAACCTGTTATAACATGGAAAAGTTAAGGATGTCATCGGTGGGCTCAATAACAAAATTATATATGAACTCCAAGAAGACGGACTCAAATGTTGTATGAACAAGGCAGAAATACTGATCAGACCAGAGGACATGAGGATGTACTTAAGTGAGACATCACAAATGGATACACCATCAAAATTGACCTTGGAGCTGAGTTTTATTTGACGATTTCCCAAATCAAATAAAAGGAGGGAAGATAAAATATCCACAAAGGACATACTATCTTACTTCAGCACAAACAAAACTAGACATCCCTTTAAGAAATAACTGAGTTGGATGGAACTTTTGTCTTACAACTCTCCAAGTTGTTGTTTAATCTCAACCAACTAGTTCAGGGTTATCTAGTCCGGATCCTTGGAGAAAGGAGCAGTTTAAAGAAACAACTTACTTAAGAACCTGACAACACGGTCATGTGGCAACATGGAGATACTTCTAGTAGACATTTAGAATATCACGAACCACCGACATGTCATGAAGCTCAAGAGGAAACTTTCTTCGTAAGGCAAGAAGACGTAGTCTCAAAGCTTTGGTATGAACCTAACTCTTTGACTAAGGAGAGTGCACCAGAATAATGGACTTGATATCACAATCATCCTTTGCTTAGTGATAGGGTTAACCATAACGCTAAGAATGATACAAATGTCCTTGAAGTTCAAAGCGATGAGAATTGCTAAGAATCTTAGATGGCCACATCAATATGCACACGCATCATTCCTGAGCGCAAAAACTCAGAGGAAGGGTGGGTAATATGTGTAAGAGCATCACTTCATTGAGAGGGTCATGAAACTTAGCACGACCTCTTAGTATAAAAGAGTGTGACACCTTAAGGTGGAACAGAACATAAACTAATCAATGCTTATTGATCTACGGATTACAATACTTTGACCTGGTCTTTGAAATGTTGAGGTACTGGAGTTTGTTTCTCCTAGACATCCCGAAATGGTTTGTCTTGATGGACCACAAGAGTAGCTTGCTTCAGAAAACACCAATGCACATCTACTACTTAGTTACCAATTGGTACAAAAAGGTCGTAAAGCAACAAGAAAGAGAAGGAACATGCTCAGGATAGAATCCCGAGATGTGGATGCATGTCAACAATCTTCCGAAGACCAATGCAGGAAGGGTTAAGGTGTGGCAGAGTCATGAGTACAGATGCGAAACTCACTATGGGAACTCTTGTCGTGATCTATTTGGTTCCATTAAAGAACATCTGCCATAGCTAGTGGCAGGGGAAGTCCTTTATCGTCACTGTTCAATAGCGACAATATCCACAAGCTTGAAGGCTATACTAGAAGGTACTAGCCATCCTGAGGTAATGTCTGAACATTTACAACAGGGGTCAACAATGGATCTTGGGTTAAAGTGTAGGGATACGGCTAGGCTACACTAGAGCAAATCAAAATTTTCTACCACGTAAACCAGGATTACTGTTGTCATAGATCACGGGATTACCACTAGACGCGCGGTTGCGGAACTTGATGAAGCGCGTCAAGGCAGTGTAGATGTTCTACGTCTCCTCCTCTTCCTCGTCCCACGAGAAGCTCCCCTTCCACGGCTCGTCCAAGTTCCACAGATGCAGCACCTCCGAGGTATCCACACGTGCGGGGTGGAAGAGTCAGACGCCGGACATCTAGGTCCGCGCGTGCAACACATGCGTGAGGAGTGGCGGCTAGGTGGAATGGTCTAACCCTGGTCAGCTCGCCCAACACTCTCTTATATAGGCGTCCCTAGTGGGCTTCTACATTAGCATCCCATTAGTAGCCTAAGCCTGGTCTAATTCGGATCCAACCCTCATTAGGCTTCCAACCCCTTAAGTGTGTGACCCTATTGGTTCATATACGTATAGACATGACACAAATACACTTAATCTGTCAATAGTTGGTAGCGGCCTCTAGCAAGACGTGCCAACTCCTAAACGCATAAAAAGATCATATCGGACGAACCATCACAAGGTTTAGTACATGTCTTTCCCTTTGCCTCACGATATTTGGTCTAGCTCCAAGCTGACCTCCCTTTCTCGATACTGTGATTCGGAATCCCATTACAAGGTTAACTCTTAACCATACGTAGCACGGCCATGCATTTCTAGATCCGGTCACTCGAGGGGCCTAGAGATATCTCTCTCAAGTAGAGAGGGGAAAATCCCATCTTGATTAACCATGCCTTGCATCATGCTTCAGGACAAACCCGAAAGCTACCTTTATAACTACCCAGTTACGGAGTAGCGTCTGATAGCCCCAAAGTAGGTCGATCCACATCTCAAGTACATGCGGCAATCTTAGGTCTAAGGACAAAAAATACACGATGTGTAGAGAGAGCTGCAACTAATTGCCAGTCTCAAGTTGGGTTAGTCCAACCCCATGTTCATAACATGTGTCCACATTATTGGTTTGACATCTCCATGTCTATGACTTGCGAAACATAGTCATCAACCAATCGATGTGCTAGTCTAATATTCACGTGTGTCCTCACATGAAATCCGACTAGGGACAACTATTAAATAACCATACAAGTAAAGAGTTTCATAAACAATTCACATAATTGCCAATCAATACAAGTTTCCTGATATGGATATTAAAGGAACATTACAGTAACTCATGGATACATATGAAATATAATCATCTCTATGATTGCCTCTAGGGCATATTTCCTTCAGTCTCCCACTTGCACTAGAATCAACCTAAAATGTATCTAATACCAATTGCTCTTGTGTGCGCTTCATGCGCGGGCTGCGGGAGAGGCTTAGTCAACGGATCAGCAACATTTGAGTCCGTATGTATTTTTCATATCATGACACTACCGTCCTCAATGAACTCACGAATATGATGGTAACGCATGCGAATATGTTTGTTCTTCTGGTGCTGTCTAGGTTCCTTGGCTTGTGCAATAGCACCATTTTTATCACAATAAACGTCCAAGGATTGGACGCGCCCGGAACCACACTGAGAGCGATCAAGAAATTCCTAATCTAAACAGTTTCCTTTACGGCCTCCGAGGAAGCAATATATTCATCTTCTGTTGAAGAGGAGGTCACCGTATCTTGCTTGGAACTTTTCCAGCTCACAGCACCACCATTCATGACAAACACATAACCTGATTCTGATTTCGAATCATCTGAGTCGTTAAGGTAAATCGCATCTGTGTAACCCTTTACACTGAGTTCATCCTCACCTCCATAAACTAGGAACACATCCTTAGTCCTTTTCAAGTACTTAAGGATGTTCTTTACCGCTGTACAGTGACCTTCACCTGGATCAACCTGGTATCTGCTCGTAACACTTAGAGCATATGAAACATATGGCCGAGTACATATCATTGCATACATGATGGATCCAATAGTCGAAGCATATGGAACCCTGCTCATGCGCTCACGCTCATCAGTAGTCGAAGGACACTGAGTCTTGCTGAGTTTAATGCCGTGAGACATGGGCAAGAACCCCTTCTTAGCCTCTTCCATGCTGAACCGTTTCAACACTTTGTCAATATACGTACTCTGGCTTAATCCAATTAGCCTTCTTGATCTATCTCTATAGATCTTGATGCCCAGAATATATGCCGCTTCTCCCAAGTCCTTCATCGAAAAACTATTTTTCAATGAGGTCTTAACAAACTCGAGCATAGGAATGTCATTTCCAATCAGCAATATGTCATCTACATATAAGATTAGAAATACCAGCGCTCTCCCACTTTCCTTCTTCTAAACACAAGGTTCTTGTTGGTTTTTGATGAAGCCAAACTCCTTTACAACTTCATCAAATCGAATGTTCCAACTCTGAGATGCTTGCTTCAGCCCATAAATGGACTTCCGAAGTTTGCATATGTCACATCCCAAGATTTTCCAAATCTTGTAATGTGGAAAAAATAAATGAATAAAATAAAACTTTGTTGATTTTCAGAGTCAGAAGAAACTTTTGAATCCAATTGGAAACCTTCAAACCAATTTGGGTCAAATAAATCCTAAAGGGACTAAAAAGATAAAATAATTAATAAAGGAAAAACAAAAGTATTTTGTTACTACTTTGAAATCTTTTTATAAAAGGATTTGGTTCTCAAAATGAAAAGGAAGGTTTATAAATAAAGATTATCTTATAGAGCCAAATTAAACCTTGGCCAAGCTTTTGAAAATAAAACATTTTGTTTTGATAAAAATAATAAAGGTTTATTTAAATAAAGTAATAAGGATTTAATATCCAAGTTTTATTAAATAAAGGTTTTGTTATTTCCAGACCATCAAAACTTGTTTAATTGTTTTAAATAAGTTTTCCAAGTATTTTGTATTCTCAAACAAAACCTACTGAAAATGTTTTGGTTTTATTTCAGTTTTCAAAATAAAGTTTAAATAAAACAAATCCTATTGGATTTAATAACTAAGGCCCATTTTATTTAATTATTAATGGACCTATAACAAAAATGTTATTTTATTTTAAACAAGCTTTCCAAGTATTCTTTACTTTCAAATAAAACCTACTGATTTGGTTTTGAAAGTATTTGGATTTCAAATGGAGATGTTATTAAATAAATCAAACCCTATTTGATTAAATAACTAAAGGTCCATTTTATTTAAGTAATGAATGGATCCTAAAATGAATAAAAATATTATTTTATTATGGAATTTTGGATTATGCTACTGAACAGAACCAAGTTCAAAAGTTGTGAAGTGTGGTGTTTGTTTGAATTGATTTGGTTGATTGGATTGTTTGTTTGAAATTCAAATCAGTAAATAGAAATGGAAAAAGATAAATCAATCAGACAGGAAAAAAAATGTGAGAACAGTCGACCCAGCTCAGCCGGCCCAACTAACCCAGCAACAGCCCACCTCTCTCCCCCAGCGAACCGTTCTTTCTCACTCAGACCCACACCCGTGCAGTGAATGACTGGTGGACCCCCCTCACTCCTTTTCCCACTGACGCAACGACCCCACTTCGCTAGCCATCGTCCTCACCGCAGCGACCTGTTCTTCCTCCCTCTCTCTCCTGTTTCTGCCAATTGATTCGCGTGGTAAATTCACATCAATGCCGCGTGATTCTCGCCCCTGACCACACTCACTTAAGCGGTCGTTTCCTCTCTTCCATTCCCCCCAAACCTCACGCCTCGAGAGCCACCAGGCTGCTCGGAATCATCTCCGAACCCCCCACTGGCTCCGGCGAGCTCACATTCGAATTCTGGCAACCATCGTCAGCCCCAATACCTCCTGAGCACACATCTTGCTCGCCAACACCCTCTGCACCTCCCAGTACTTTTCCCTCGCTCGCGCTCGCCCTGCAAGCTCAGCAACGACTCCGCCAGAACAGCTCCACCGTCTGCCGTCATTCCGACGACCTCTCCCCGTAAGTCCCGTCCTCCCCTCTCTCTCGAGATGACACACGCATGGTCGCCAAAATCTCCCGCATCTAATGACCCTATTCGCGCATCTTCTCGTGACCTGCAGCTCTCGCCAGCGACGATGAACAGAGAGGCCGTCGACAGACACATCTCCGGCGAGGAATTCCGACTGAACCCGTGCGCCCCTTCGACCAACGCGAGCAGGTTGAGCATCCCCATGCCACGGCGATCTTGGTGAGCCACACCATGTCCCCTCTCGCTTCTTGTATCACCAGCTCCGCCGCTGACAGACCCCGCCGCCGCCACCTGCCACCGTCAGCGCCGCCAGATCCTGGCAAGCACGCTGTAGCCGTAGGATGCGTTTTGACTGGCTAGGATTAGATCTAGACGAAGAGGTAAGTTTGATCCTGAGCCGCTCGATCTAATTTAAATCCAACGCTCCACAGCGACCGATCCGTGCGAACCGGTACTGGCGAATAGGAGCAACCCACGTGGCCCTGTCTGTTCTAATAAAAACAGAATTGATCTATTTGATGTTCCAATTTGAAAAATCCATAACTTTCAAACCACACGTCCAAAAATTACAAACTTTATACCGTTGGAATCAGGAGAACAAGCCCTAGCCAACCATGTCCTTTGTTTAGTCAAAAGCTTCTGGAAAAATGGTTGTTTTTACATAAACATTTGTATGCTTGTTAAGGATGTAAAAATTGTTTAAAAATTAATTTGGGGATAAAATCTTTGGCAAATGGTGCATTTTGAACCTACTGACCATAGGAAACACTTTGTGGTTTCAAAAATGAATTTGGTGAAACAAAAGAATGATTCTTTGATTTAAAACCATTTCTAGTCAAATAGAAATGTGGTTTATTTATTGAAAATGGTTTTGGAAGAAAAACTTTTGGGAAATGTTTTGTTTTAAACTCTCTGACCCCAAACACCAAGTTTTATGGTTTGAAAACATATTTGGAGAACCCTAAAGATTAATTCCCAAGTAAAAATATTTTACACCACATAAAATGATACTTTGTTTTGAAAATTGGTTTTGAGGTGAAACCTTTAGCAAATGACTTTGCCACTTTACAAAATGACCAATAGGTGTTTTCAAATGTTTATGACCCATTAGGAACCACTCTTTCAAACAAAACAAAGCTTGGCATGCTTGCATGCATTACTTTGACTTTGTCATTTTATGTGTTGTTTTGCTTGATTGGTAGATTGAGTTTGTGCCTTGCTTGATTGAATTGTAGTGACTTGAAGAATGTGATTGTTGCAAGGACAAGGAGTGAGCTTATACCATCTACCAAAAAGTCAAGTGATGCTTCATATCTTTTTGTCCCATTACCTTCTCTATGCATTAGTGATTTTCTTTAAATAAAACTTGCATGGAACCTTTGCTAAGTGTAAACCTTGCTTTAGGAAAACCTAGTACATGAAACCTTATTGGATTACTCCCTAAGTTAAGACTCCTACTACTATCATGCTTAGCTTAGCTAATAGAAAACAAGGGTGGAAATATATTCATACTATGGAAAAGTTTCTAAGTCTGAGGACTTGTGTTTTTGTTTAATAAAACAACTAAGTTAATGAACTACCTGGGTGGAATGGAAGGAATGGTTTGTGTTGAGTGGTTCACAAGGCCCATGTCTATGGTTTACCTTGTGTATCTCACTTGTGGATGGCCACCCAAGAACAAAGAGATTTGAGATGTCAAATGTTGAGAAGCTTCAAGTGCAGCCACTTGGCATTATGGGCTCTGCCTGGATCATATAGGTTGCAAGAACTTAGCCATATGGACAGTGGGTGGTAGTGTTTGATAGGTTGGAATGCGTCCATTTTGGTCTAAGGGAAGGCTTCTGAAAGATCTTGTCTTGGGAAACCAAGTCTTGTGGGGAAAGTGCACCACCTCTACAGAGTGTAAAATCTAAGTACTTAGCCATGTCCCTGGTAAAGGACAATTTGAGCATCAAGACATGGAAGCAATCAAGGATCTCATCACTCCAACTTCTAAGTAAAACTTGTGGTTTGAACAAGGGTTAAAGGATTTCAATCTTTGTTTGAGAAAATGATTTTGTCAAGCAAAAACTTAGTATTTTCAAAGGTTAAGGAAAAATATATTTCTAAGCAATGCAAGCCTCGACTCCACTTAGCCAAATGCATATAGATGATAGACTCCACTATTCTACCATAGTATCACTTGCCAATACAATTCAAATGTATTGACCCTTGTGGCTGTAACTTGTTATGTTGCAGGTTTGATTAATTTAGTGAAGTGTGTTGATTAGGATTACAAAGTCTACAACCAACATGTCTGCCTGTGGCATTTTGAAGATGAAGGACCCATACTTATAGTTATTCCACTGCAATGTAATGTAATAGCCAAAAGAGCTATGTAAGATGTAAATAAACTTATGTTATTTGTGGTTATTAAGTTATATTATGACCTTTGATTCTTGATATTACATCTTAACTGTGGATGCTAGCTATTGATCCAGGGACTAGCATTGTAAACACAGGAGGAATCTACCTCATTGAAGGTTGAGACCTCTACAGCATACCTTTACAGCATTGTTTGGATCGACAAAACCTTCGGGCTGCATCATATACACGTCCTCAGTTAGGATTCCATTTAGGAAAGCCGTCTTGACATCCATCTGCCATATTTCATAGTCGAAATGTGCAACAATGGCTAGAATTATCTGTATAGATTTAAGCATCGCCACGGGCGACAAAGTCTCGTCGTAGTCAACTACTTGAACTTGTTGAAAACCTTTTGCAGCAATTCGAGCTTTATGGATGTGAACATTTCCATCCATATCAATATTCTTCTTATAGATCCATTTGCACTCGATGGCTTTAAAACCATCAGGCAGGTCAACCAAGTTCCAAACTTGATTGTCTCCCATGGACTCTATCTCGGATCTCATGGCGATCAGCCATTTCTTAGAGTCTGGGTCCACCATCGCTTCTGCATAGGTCGTAGGCTCATCATTGTCTATAATAATAATTCTCGCGCTCCGCGGAGCCTCGCCGACCTTCGTGGTTGTGGTGCTTATTTTGCCACGGGTTCCTCAACTTGTTTTTATACAATAGCATCACTCGTAGAAGCATCCTCAACTGGCTCATCTTGAACTTCTTCAAGTCGCACCGACCTTCCACTTGTTCCCTTTGTGAGAAACTCTTTCTCTAGGAAAACACCGCTATGAGCGACAAACACTTTGCCCTCCTCTCGGTTGTAGAAGTAATACCCTAAGGTTTCCCTCGGATATCCCACGAAAATGCACTTATCCGATTTGGGTGTTAGCTTGTCCGACTAAAGTCGCTTGAAAAATGCATCACAACCCCAAATCTTTAGAAAAGACTAACTGGGATTCTTTCCAGTCCACATATCATATGGTGTCTTAACTACGGATATAGATGGTACCCTATTAAGTGTGAAAGCTGCCGTTTCTAGAGCGTAACCCCAAAATGATAATGGTAAATTCGACTGGCTCATCATCGATCGAACCATGTCCAACAAAGTTCGATTACGCTGTTCGGAGACCCCGTTTCTTTGAGGTGTTCCGGGTGGCATAAGTTGTGGAACAATTCCGCAACTCTTAAGATGATCGCTAAATTCGTAACTCAAATATTCACCTCCAAGATCAGATCGCAAGGCCTTTATTTTCTTGCTACGTTGATTTTCTACTTCACTCTAAAACTCCTTGAACTTTTCAAAAGTTTCAGACTTATGCCTCATCAAGTAGACATAACCATATCTACTGTAATCATCAGTAAAAGTAATGAAGTAGTGATATCCTCCTCTGGTTGTCGTGCTCATTGGTCCACATACATCAATATGTATGAGTTCCAACAAGTCTGTCGCTCTCTCGGGTAAACCCGAAAAAGGCGATTTGGTCAGCTTTCCAAGTAAACAAGCTTGACATGTCTCGTATGATTCAAAATCAAACGAAGTTAGAAGACCATCACCATGGAGCTTCTTCATGCGCTTTTCACTTATATGACCCAAACGACAATGCCATAAATAGGTAGGTCTCAAATCATTAGGCCAAAGCCTTTTAGCACTAACATTGTAAACATATGCATCATCAAGATTTAAAATAAATAACCCATTCACTATGGGAGCATCAGCCATAAACATAGCATTCTTAGATATTACACTACCATTGTTTCCACTAGCGAATGAATAACCATCCCTCATCAAACATGAAGGTGATAAAATGTTTTGACCCATACTAGGAATGTAATAAAAATTATTCAACTCCATAATAAATCCTGACGGAAGGTGAAGTTGCATGACGCCGACGAACAATGCAGCAACCCTTGCTTTATTTCCGACACGAAAATCCATTTATCCTTTCTACACTTCTCTAGTCCTTATTACCCCTGCATCGAATTGCAAATATGTGCAACCGATCCGGTATCAAATACCCAAGAGTTAACATAGGAATCAGCGAGAAGAATGTCCACCACATTTACAACAAGCGTACCTGAGTGGGAAGTACTCTTACTTCCACTCTTCTTCAAAGAAGCCTGGTACTTGCTGCAGTTTCTCTTCTAGTAACCATGTTCATGACAAAAGAAGCACTCAGTGTCATCTGCAGGTCCAGCCTTTTGCTTGGGTGCAGACTTAGGGATTGTATCCTTAGCCTTGCCCTTCTTCTTCCAATAAGTAGCCTTTTTCTTGAAACTAGGCTTGTTCTGCACAGCCATCACATGGCTATGCTCTGCACACTTCTTCATGTCACTTTCTGATCTTTTTAGCATCCCACATAACTCATTAAGTCCCTTCTCCACCCCATGCATATGGTAGTTCAAAATGAACTGCCCATAGCTAGATGGAAGAGACGCCAAAATGAAATCAGTAGCCAACTCTTGGCCTAGTGGAAAACCAAGCTTTTCCAAAGTCTGACTATAACCAACCATTTTGATCACATGGGGGCCTACAGCTGCTCCCTCTGCCATCTTGCATTCCACAAAGAAATTGGCAACATTGTACCTCTCAGTCCTTACCTGATCTTGGAACATGTCCTTAAGCGCGACGATCATATCGTATGCTTCTTTATCCTCAAACTTCTTTTGTAGTTCAGGTTCCATGCATGCAAGCATAAGACATCTAACCTCAAGAGAATCATCACATGCTCTCTTGTAGGCATTCTTGAGGGGAGCAGATGCATTATCAGCGGTTTCATCGGGGATTGGGGTATCCAGAACCGTTTCCTTTTTATCAGACCTGAGAACAATTCTCAGGTTACGGACCCAGTCCGAATAGTTTGTTCCATTTAGTTTATCTTTGTCAAGAATCGAACGCAAAGAAAAAGGTGATGTAGTGTTCGGTGCCATTGATCTACAACAGAAAACATGCAAAATACTAAGCCATGTAACCATGAAAGAGTAAAACATATTAAACAATTTAATAGCATATACTCCCACTTAAATCAATATCCCTCTATTGATACTAAGTGATTCAAGATCCACAATTAAAAAGTCGACTAGTGATATTTAGCATCACTGCTAGAAGACAAGGTAAATCGGTAAGCAACACTATGGGAGTCATATCACATATGACTCTTGTTGTTGGGTGACATCTCTATGTCAAAACTAGGCGCTCAACCTTTATGCCCCAAGGTCCTTAACTGTTAAGATGACCTTGTCAAGCTCACCAACCCTTATGCGTGTAGGTATCTGATAGAAACCAATCCAGCCAAGGCAAACTACGACACCCTAATTTCATAGGCCCACCAACGATTGTACAAGGCATAGGATGGTGCAAGGTTTGGTTGGGAGGGCATGGTTTAACTTAATCTTTTTGAGGGATCGTTCTACTTCTATCATTTAAGCATGCATAGTAGTAAAACACATAAGAATAGCATTCACATAGATGTGACACAGTATGGCCCATTTTCTCATGGTGATCTCCATCGCCATAGAACCTGTCCACCATGATGATCTTCATGTTCTATGTGAGCCATCTTCCAAGTGATGAGTACTCCAAGAACTAATACAAGCTATTACTCCTAACAGCTAGTAATCAAAATTACATAGTACTGGGATCATCACAAGTTGGCACGCAGAAAATTACAATAAATGACAACACATATGGCTCCAGTCGTGTTCCCCTACTCACGACACGCAGGTCATGAAAAATTTCATACATGCATCACATACATATATGGGTCATACTAATCACATACATCCTGCAAAAATAAGTTATGCATAGAATCACATTCTACCGGATCATGTGACATCGCATCACCTAGTTAACTTAACGAGATACAAAAGGGGCTACAATTAAGGGGGGTCTCCCCCTGCGGGGTTCGAAGGGGCAGGGCCCCTCGCGGTATCAAATTTACCATAAACCAACTCCTGACCCGATTAAATCAACTCCTTTGATCACGGTACATCGATTTTAGATCTAGGTTCCGATTTGATCAATCATATTGATCTTCGCGTGATTCAACAGGATTTATGTGTCACTGTCTATCCCGATGGCGGAAACCGACCGGTAGGGTTAAGTCGTTCGACAACCTCAGAATCAATATCACGGAAAGCAAGATCATAGATCAATCCTGAACCACCGCAATATAAATGATCACATAATTCATATCAATCTGCATATCACCATATGAAAACATCCCGAACCTAAGACTGAATAGCATCGGCTCTGATACCACTTTGGGATATGGGTAGGCTACACTAGCGCAAATCAAAATTTTCTACCATGTAAATTAGGATTACTATTGTCATAGATCACGGGATTACCACTAGACGCGCGGTTGCGGAACTTGATTAAGTGCGTCGAGGCAGTGTAGATGTTCTACGTCTCCTCCTCGTCCTCGTACCACGAGCATCTCCCCTTGCGCGGCTCGTCCAAGTGCAACAGATGCAGCACCTCCGAGGTATCCACACGTCCGGGGTGGAAGCGTCAGACGCCGGACTGCTAGGTCCGCGCGTGCAACACATGCGTGAGGAGTGGCGGCTGGGTGGAATGGTCTAACCCTGGTCAGCTCGCCCCACCCTCTCTTATATAGGCGTCCCTAGTGGGATTGTACATTAGCATCAAATTAGTAGCCTAAGCCTGGTCTAATTCGGATCCAATCCTCATTAGGCTTCCATCCACTTAAGTGTGTGACCCTATAGATTCATATACGTATAGACATGACACGAATACACTTATTCTGTCAATAGTTGGTAGCGGCCTCTAGCAAGACGTGCCAACTCCTAAATGCATACAAAGATCATACCAGATGAACCATCACAAGGTTTAGTACATGTCTTTCCCTTTGCCTCACAATATTTGTTCTAGCTCGAAGCTGACCTCCCTTTCTCGATATTGTGATTCGGAATCCCATTACAAGGTTAACTCTTAACCATATATAGCACGGCCATGCATTTCTGGATCCGGTCACTCGAGGGGCCCAGAGATATCTCTCTCAAGTAGAGAGGGGCAAATCCCATCTTGATTGACCATGCCTTGCGGCATGCTTCAGGACAAACCCAAAAGCTAGCTTTATAACTACCCAGTTACGGAGTAGCGTCTGATAGCCCCAAAGTAGGTCGATCCACATCTGAAGTACATGCAACAATCTCAGGTCTAAGGACAAAACGTACATGATGTGTAGAGAGAGCGACAACTAATTGCCAGTCTCAAGTTGGGTCAGTCCAACCCCATGTTCATAACATGTGTCCACATCATTAGTTTGACATCTCCATGTCTATGACTTGCAAAACATAGTCATCAACCAATCGATGTGCTATTCTAATATTCACGTGTGTCCTCACATGAACTCCGATCACAAATAATTCACATAATTGCCAATCAATACAAGTTGCCTGATATGGATATTCAAGGAACATTACAATAACTCATGGATACATATGAAATATAATCATCTCTATGATTGCCTCTAGGGCATATTTCCTTCATAAAGGTCAGCTTCATGTACAAGATTCACAACACCACAATCCAGCACAATCGGGGATCTTAGGTTCAAGTCCGAGGGTTAAAACCCAAAGAAAGGAATAACTACTAATTGAGTGACAAAGAGTACACTACAAGATAGTGATCACGAGGTAGCTTCCAGGCGAAGATACAACTTCTGAACTACCCAAACAAACAAAAAGGAGGCACTTGAGGCGAAAGGAAACCTTGAAGCCTAGAACAGAACTTTATGGATCCTACAATATAATATCGTGGGTCCAAAAGACAGAGAGATCATGATAGCAAGGAATATCTCAGAAGAAACAGAACAAAGGGAAACACGGAACAAATACAACTGACTCTAGAGAACTCAACACTAGGTCAAATGGTTTAGAACCTTCATGCCTAAAAGGCACCTAAGATTTGAAAGAAGAGACGAGATAGCAAAACTTTTCCAAATCAACACAAGATAAGACGACCCAGAGTTAGAGAAAAATTGGATAAGGAGAAAAATAAGCATACTTGTCACATCCCAAAATTTTCCAAATTTTGAAATGTGAAAAATAAATAAACAAAAGAAATAATTGTTGAAATTTAGGGTGAAAAGAAACTTTTTGCTTCTAAATGGAAACATCAAAACCCAAAAACCCTAATGGAAGAAAATCATTTCCAAGATCTCTCTAAGACTATGGATTTGATCCATATAAAAATTCAGCAACAAACATTTATAAATGATCAAGAATGATAAACAAAAATATTATGAAACCACAGAAATTGGTTTCAATCAATTTGGAGCCATGAGTAAAAACCTGTGAATTTAATAAGGTAAAGAAAATAAATTTCCAAAGCTAATAAAGCTCCTAGTTAAAATCCATACCAAATTGTGAGCAAGGTAATCCTAAAAGGATTTAAAATTATAAACAAATATTAAATAAAATTATGTAAATTGGAATCACCAATTTTGAATCTATAAATAAAAAGATATGGATTTTATAAGGCAAAGAAAGAAATAAATAAATAAATAAGGAATATTTAAATGAAAAATTAAATCTTGGACAAATCCATAAACAAATGAAATGAAAGATTATTGAATAATAAAAAGGAGTAAATGATTATTTAAATAAAATCATAAGGATAAAATAATATCCAATTTTATTTAAATGAAGAAAAATTGCCTAAACTAAATAATAAATCCCAGGAAAATTATTTAGAAGACAAATTGAAACTTGAATTAAATCCATAAGCAAATGGAATAAAGATAATACAAATAAAATAAAGGAATAAAGAATATTTAAATAAAATTAATATGGACTTGAACCATATTTGATTTAATGAAGACAAAATCCCTAATATAAATGATCAATTAAATCATGAGAAAATAATGAATTGGGATTTTCCAAAGTGGATTATCTAAATAACTTAAAAATAATAAAAGAATTATTTGAATAAAATTTATATGGGTTTAAAAACATATTTGATTTTATTTGAATAAAGACAAATGCTCAATTTAATATTAAATCATATTAAAATATTTTAAATAATTCAAAGTGAATTATTTAACACAGTATTGAATAAATAAAACCTAATGAAAAGGTTTGGTAAAAAATTGAATTCAAATAGAAGTTTCAAAACATATTTAAAATATTATTTAAATAAAGACAAGTGTCTAATTTAAATAAATAATAAACCATAAAAGAATAAAACAAATTATTCTAAAATAGACTTTAAAATACATTTTTAAACAGAACAAACACATACTAACAATTTGGAAAAAGTTTGACAAAGAAATCTGATTTCAAATGAGAGTTTGAATTCAAAACAGAAAATCAAAATAAAATCACGGAAGGAAAAAAATAGAAAGCCAAACAGCCCACTAACCGTACCCAGCCCCTAGCCCATTCTAGCCCAACTAGACTCAACACTAGCCCACCCGGGCCACTCTCACTCTCTCTCCCTGTTTATTCTCTGACGCGCAAGCCTACCACCTAAGTCACTGACGCCCCGAACCCACTCTTGCCGTGTCATCATTTTCTCCAGCGTGACCCATTCTTCCCCTCACCTCGCTGCCGTTTCTGCCCGTGATTAATCGGCATGAATTCGCGTTGATGGCTCAGTAAATCTCGCCAGCGACCACGCCCTCATAAGCGCCCTTCTCCCCTCTTCCATTCCCCTCAGTCACCATCTCCTCTCCGCACCAGGGCTGCCTGAATTTCTTGATCAAACATCACTGCCTCCGGTGAGCCTCAACACCGATTTCGGTGAGCACAACCAACCCTACTACCCCTGACTCACCCGAGAATGATCGCTAGTGTCTCCCGCATCTGCTAGTACCCTAACTCGCCCGCGCATGCCCCACAGCCTCGCCTTCGTCTTCGACTGAACGCTGCCGCCTACTGCCTCCACTACGGCGACTCCTCACGGTGATACATGACTGCCCTCTCCTCTCTGGTTGCTACCCCTACAACCTACTCTCTCTCGTGCAACTTCCTGACTTGTTATCCTGCGTTTCCGTGCATCGTAGCCTCGCCCCCGACGGCGACAGAACGTGCCCGACGGGAAACACAGCTCTGGTGAGCAATCACCAGCGACCTCGTGCACCCCTTGGTCTACGGCGACCACCCCGAGAATCAGCAATCCATGGCGAACCCGGTGAGACCCTTTTCCCTCTCCCTCGCTTCCTAGTTTTGCCGGAAACGTCACCGCCCAAGGGCGCTGCCGCGCGCCATCGCCAGCGCCACCAGTTCATGGTCAAAGCGATGATGCCCGTTACATCTTAATCGCGTGGTTTAGAATAGATCACTTAAAACGAATCATTATGCTAGATCTGAGCCATGTGATCCCCTTTTAATCCAACAGCCCACGATGATTGATCCTGCCGAACAGATATTGTCCAATAAGAATCAGCCACGTGGCCAGCCTTTTGTTTTAAAAACAGAAACTTTTCTATTAGATGAATGATTTTGTAAAATTCATAACTATTGTTATGCTTGGCCAAATTTTTCATATTTTATATCAATGGATTCACAAAAATGTGAAATTTGTAACCATGCCCTTAGTTTAGTATTTTGCTTCAGGAAAATTGAGTGTTTTTGTAGAAACACTTCTTGGCCTATTTTGAGTATAAAAAGTATTCTAGAAATGATTTTTGAGTAAAATCTTTTGAAAATGGTTTTGTTTGAACCTACTGACCATGAAAACCAACTTTTGGATTTAAAAGTATATTTTGTGACACTAAGGCATTATTCCTTTGAATAAAAAGCATTTCTAGCAAAATAAAAATGTTGCTTTGATATAAAAATGGTTTTTGAGTGAAACCTTTTGAAAATGGATTTGATTTAAACAACTTGACCATAAACACTAAAGTTTGTGTTTAAAAATATATTTGGCAAACACTAGAAATTGTTACTTTCATTTAAATCATTCCTAGCAAAACAAAAATGATTTAAATGGCCATTTTCACTTAACTTGTTTTTAAATGGTTTTGCCACATATTATAAATGACCAATAGGTGTTTTAAGATGTTTATAGACTTATTAGAAGCCACTTTTCCAATAAAACAATCTTTTGCATGCTTGCATGCATTGTTTTGTTTTCATTATTTTAAATGGTGAAAATTGTTTGAATGCTAGATTGAATTTGTGCCTTGCTTGATTGAATTGTAGTGAACTTTGAAGAGTGTGACATTTGCAAGATCAAGAAGTGAATCTATACCCTCTACTAAAAAGGCAAGTGGTGCTTCATACTTTTGTCCTATTATTTTCACTATGCATTAGTGATATTTTGAGTAGGATTTGCATGGAATTTTTACTAAGTATGCTATGCCTTGGGAAATCCTAGTAGATGATGCCTTAGTACAATTTTCCCTAAGTTAAGATCCCTACTACTATCATGCTTAGCTTACCTAGTAGAAAACAAGGGTGGATTATATTCATGCTATGAAATATTTATAAGTCAATGACTTTGTTTTGTTTAATAAAACAACTATGGGAATGAATCACCTGGGTGGAATGGAGAGAATGGATTGTATTGAGTGGTTACACAGGGCCCCATATTTATGGCCTACCCTAGTGTATCTCACTTGTGGAAAGCCACCCAGGAACAAAGAGTTTGGAGATGTCAAACGTTGAGAAGCTTCAAGTGCAGCCACATGGAATTATGGGCTCTTCCTGGATCATATAGGTTGCAATAACTTAGCCATATGGACAGTAGGTGGTAGGGGTGATTGGATGGAGCGCATCTATTTGGTCTAAGGGAAGACTTCTGAAAGATCTTGTCTCGATGCATGCCGAGTCTTGTGGGTAAAGTGCACCACCTCTCGAGAGAGTAAAATCTAAGTACTTAGCCATGTCCCCCGCAATGGACAATTGCATCAAGACATGGAAGCTATCAAGGATCTCCTCATCCCAATTTCTAAGTAAAAAACTTGTGGTTGAACAAGGGTTAAAGGATCACCAATATTCATTGGTAGATGCCTTGGGTGATTTTGACAAACAAAAACTTAGTGTTTTCAACTTATAAGGAAAACCTTATTTTGAGAAAAGCAAGCCTAAGCTCCACTTAGCCAAATGCATATAAATGATAGATACCACTATTCTACCATAGTATCACTTGCCAATACAATTCAAATGTATTGACCCTTGTGTCTGTAACTTATTATGTTGCAGGTTTGTTTGATGTTAGTGAAGTGTGTTGACTAGGATTACATGTCTACAACCAACATGATTTCCTGTGGCACTTTGAAGATGAAGGACTCCATGCGATATAGATATTTCTGCTGCATTGTAATGAGATAGCCAAATGAGCTATGTAAGATGTAATGTATTATTTTATTCCTGGTTATAAGTTGTAATATGACCTTTGTTCCTTGATATTACATCTCAAACTGTGGATGCTAGCTATTGATCCAGGGACTAGCATTGTAAACACTGGGATCTCTACCTTATCAGGTTGGGACCTCTATAGATGGTATCAGAGCACTATGTTGCCTGTAGGATTGTAACCCTAGGATTGGACAAAACCACTTAGAAAAATAGCAGTTGTATTTGTTCCAAACTTATTTACAAACAATCTTGTACACTCTTTCCTCAATCTTTTGTTTTTTATTCTTCATCTCCTCTTTTCAACTTGATGGACAAAGCCTCCACCATGAGCAAGGACTTCAACATCACCAATGACTTCAACTTTATTTTCACCAAGGAATTCAACTTGGACATCACTAAGGACTACAAGTGAGACAAGAAGAATACTCAAGACTTGAAGACTAAGGAAAGACAACCTAGAAGGAACCATCATCACCTTTGAAGTTTTGTGACCAAGATGCAAGAAATTTTTCCAAGGACACCATGATCTTATTTATGAAGAAATAACCAAGAAGAATGGAATGATCTCAAGTGAATCATATAGTTGGACCACCATACTAGTGTTTAGTTAGATCACTCACACCAACTTAAGTGGTGTAGCAAAAATATTTTTTTGCCTAAATTATGTTTGAACTTTGTTGGTTGAGTGGAATGTTTGATTGTGATTGCTTGCACATTGCTTGTGTGAATTGTTGTGTGTGAATAGACTTCTTTCCTAGAAATCTTTTGCCTACTCTAATCCCAATCCAACCCAAACATATGACTTCTCCAAGAGACCACAACTTCAACATCAAGTATGGTGACAACAACAATAACCAAGAGATGCACATGAGAGAACAACTACTAGCAACCCAATCCCAGTTGAATCAAGTGACAACTCAGTTTTTGGCCAACAACAATGAGTTAGACCATACCATGCAAAAGCTTTTGGAAATCCAATCCCAATTGTTGCAAAGGATGACTAATCAAATGATCAACATGAGAGACAACCTCTCCCAAAGTGATTGTGACAACAATGATGTCAAGGATGATATTATAGAAGGAACTCAAGCTTGCAATATTTTTGGAGACATGGAACACACTTACAAAGAGCATGTGGACCAATGCCCTAATTCTGAAGAGAAACATCCAACTAAACAATGCCCCACATCTCAAGTTACTTGTTTCGTATGTGAAGAAAATAACCATGTCCCTATCCAATGCCCCGTCTATCCTATAGTTCAACAAATGAAACAAGATGGAATGCATCAAATGTTTGGAAACCTTCATAAGGGAACAACGTCTACCAAGAAGGATAAAGACAAAATCAGAACCATGCCTCATAAAGCCACACCCAAAGTGACCACAAAGTGTTGCTACTCAAGTGGAGAAGAAGGTCACATCTCTAGTAACTTCCCCATGAAGAGAGAAAGATTTCCCACCTTTGTGGTGAAATATGAAGAACATGAACTACAAGAACTCCTAGCTTTGGAGAGACCCAAGAAAAAGAAGAAATGCCCCAACCCTAGCAAGAAGGACATTACCCAAGAGCAATGTTATAATTGCAAAGAGATGGGACACTATGCCAATGAGTGTCCAGAAAATAAGAAGAACCAAGGAAACAAACAAGAGGCAATGATACCAAATAAGAAGAAGGATATTAGCCAAGTGATGTGCCACAAATGTAAAGAGCTAGGCCATTATGCATCACATTGTCCAAAAAAGAAGGAAGACAGGAGAAGAAAATCTATAAGAGACATCAACCTTGTCACATGTTTCAAGTGTGGAAACAAAGGACACTATGCAGACATCTGTCCAGAGAAGTTTCATGAAGACCCTAGGTAAGCCAAGATGTAATCTAGTCAAAAACCTTTTAACGGTGGTAGTACCCTAGTTGCCTTAAAGCCAATTTCTAACCTCTAGCCTTCCCAAATCTCGGGACGAGATTTATTTTAAGGGTGGTAGCCTGTCACATCCCAAAATTTTCCAAATTTTGAAATGTGAAAAATAAATAAACAAAAGAAATAATTGTTGAAATTTAGGGTGAAAAGAAACTTTTTGTTTCTAAATAGAAACATCAAAACCCTTCCTGAAAAAATTTGAATGAAAATAGTATCCAACAAAATTTCAATCAAGTGAAATGCATTCATCAATGAATGTATCTTGAAATTTAAAACACTTGGAAAAGTAAACCAAAACCCTAAAACCCTAATGGAAGAAAATCATTTCCAAGATCCCTCTAAGACTATGGATTTGATCCATATAAAAATTCAGCAACAAACATTTATAAATGATCAAGAATGATAAACTAAAAATATTATAAAACCATATAAATTGGTTTCATTCAATTTGGAGCCATGGATAAAAACCTATGAATTTAATAAGGTAAAGAAAATAAATTTCCAAAGCTAATAAATCTCCTAGCTAAAATCCATACCAAATTGTGAGCAAGTTAATCCTAAAAGGATTTAAAATGATAAACAAATATTAAATAAAATTATACAAATTGGAATCACCAATTTTGAATCTATAAATAAAAATATATGTATTTTATAAGGCAAAGAAAGAAAGAAATAAATAAGGAATATTTAAAAGACAAATTAAATCTTGGCCAAATCCATAAACAAATGAAATGAAAGATTATTGAATAATAAAAAGGAGTAAAGGATTATTTGAATAAAATCACAAGGATTGAACAATATCCAATTTTATTTAAATAAAGACAAATTTCCTAAACTAATAATAAATCCCTAGAAAATTATTTAGAAGACAAATTGAAACTTGAATTAAATCCATAAGCAAATGGAATAAATATAATACAAATAGAATAAAGGAATAAAGAATATTCAAATAAAATTAATATGGACTTGAACCATAATTGATTTAAATGAAGACAAAATCCCTAATATAAATGATCAATTAAATCATGAGAAAATAATGAATTGGGATTTTCCAAAGTGGATTATCTAAATAACTTAAAAAGAATAAATATTTATTTGAATAAAATTTATATGGGTTTAAAACCATATTTGATTTTATTGAATAAAGACAAATGCTCAATTTAATATTAAATCATATTAAAATATTTTAAATAAATCAAAGTGAATTATTTAACACACTAATGAATAAATAAAAACTAATGACAAGGTTTGGTAAACAATTAAATTCAAATAGAAGTTTGAAAACATATTTAAGATCTTATTTAAATAAAGACAAGTGTCTAATTTAAATAAATAATAAACCATAAAAGAATAAAATAAATTATTCTAAAATAGACTTTAAAATACATTGTTAAATAGAACAGACACATACTGAAAATTTGGAAAAAGTTTGACAAAGAAATCTGATTTCAAATGAGAGTTTGAATTCAAAACAGAAAATCAAAATAGAAAAAGGATATAGAATCAGGGAAGGAAAAAATAGAAAAACAGACAACCGACTAACCCTACCCAGCCCATTGTATCCCAACTAGGCCCAGCACTAGCCCACCCGGGCCACTCTCACTCTCTCTCCTTGTTTCTTCTCTCACGCGCAAACCTACCCCCTAAGTCACTAACGCCTCGACCCCACTCTTGCCGCGTCACCATCTTCTCCAGCGCGACCCGTTCTTTCCTCACCTCGTTGCCGTTTCTGCCTGTGATTAATCCGATTGAATTCACGTTGATGGCTCAGTAAATCTCGCCAGCAACCACGCCCTCATAAGCGCCCCTCTCCCCTCTTCCACTCCCCTCAGTCGCCATCTCCTCTCCGCCCCAGGGCTGCCCGAATTTCTTGCTTAAACATCACTGCCTCGGGTGAGCCTCAACACCGATTCCGGCGAGCACAACCACCCCCACTACCCCTGACTCACCCGAGAATGCTCGCTAGTGTCTCCCGCATCTGCCAGTAACCCTTACTCACCCACGCATTCCCCACATCCTCTCCTTCGTCTTCGATTGAACGCTGCCGCCTACTGCCTCCACTCCGGCGACTCCTCACGGTGAGACCTGACCGCCCCCTCCTCTCTCTCATGAATCTTCCTGACTTGTTATCCTGCGTTTTCGTGCATCGTAGCCTCGCCCCCGATGGCGACAGAACATGCCCGACGAGAAACACAGCTCCGGCGAGAAATCACCGGCGACCTTGTGCGCCCCTTGGTCTACGGCGAACACCCCGAGAATCAGCACTCCATGGTGAACCCGGTGAGACCCTTTTCACTCTCTCTCGCTTCCTAGTTTCGCCGGCAACGTCACCGCCCGAACGCGCCGCCGCGCGCCCTCACCAGCGCCACCAGTTCGTGGCCAAAGCGATGCTGCCCGTTAGATCTTAATCGCGTGGCTTAGAATAGATCACTTAAAACGAAAAGGTATGCTAGATCTGAGCCGTGTGATCCCGTTTTAATCCAACAGCCCACGATGATCGATCCTGCCAAACCGGTATGGTCCAATAAGAATCAACCACACGGCCAGCCTTTTGTTTTAAAAACAGAAACTTTTCTATTAGATGAATGATTTTGTAAAATTCATAACTATTGTTCTGCTTGGCAAAATTTTGCAAATTTTATATCAATGGATTCACAAAAATGTGAACTCTGAAACCATGCCCTTAGTTTAGTATTTTTCTTCTGCCAAATTGAGTGTTTTTGCAGAAACATTTCTAGCCCTATTTTGAGTATAACAATTATTCTAGAAATGAGTTTTGAGTAAAATCTTTTGCAAATGTTTTGTTTTGAACCTAATGACCATAAAAACCAACTTTTGGATTTAAAAGTATATTTTGTGACACTAAGTAATTATTCCTTTGAATAAAAAGCATTTCTAGCAAAATAAAAATGTTGCTTTGATTTAAAAATGGTTTTTGAGTGAAACCTTTTGAAAATGGATTTGATTTAAACAACTCGACCATAAACACTAACATTTGTGTTTAAAAATATATTTGGCAAACACTAGAAATTTTTACTTTGATTTAAATCATTCCTAGCAAAACAAAAATGATTTAAATAGCCATTTTCACTAACTTGTTTTTAAATGGATTTGCCACATATTAAGAATGACCAATAGGTGTTTTAAAATGTTTATAGACTTATTAGAAACCACTTTTAAAATAAAACAGTATTTTGCATGCTTGCATGCATTGTTTTGTTTTCATTATTTTAAGTGGTGAAAATTGTTTGAATGCTAGATTGAATTTGTGCCTTGCTTGATTTAATTGTAGTGAACTTTGAAGAGTGTGACATTTGCAAGATCAAGGAGTGAATCTATACCCTCTACTAAAAAGGCAAGTGGTGCTTCATACTTTTGTCCTATTATTTTCACTTTGCATTAGTGATATTTTGAGTAGGATTTGCATGGAATTTTTAATAAGTATTCTATGCCTTGGGAAATCCTAGTAGATGATGATGACTTAGCAGAATTTTCCCTTAAGTTAAGATCCCTACTACTATAATTCTTAGCTTAGCTAATAGAAAACAAGGGTGGATTATATTCATGCTATGAAATATTTCTAAGTCAATGAATTGTGTTTTGTTTAATAAAACAACTATGTGAATGAATCACCTGGGTGGAATGGAAAGAATGGATTGTGTTGAGTGGTTACACAGGGCCCCATATTTATGGCCTACCCTAGTGTATCTCACTTGTGGAAAACCACCTAGGAACAAAGAGATTTGAGATGTCAAATGTTGAGAAGCTTCAAGTGTAGCCACATGGCATTATGGAATCTGCTTGGATCATATAGGTTGCAATAACTTTGCCAGATGGACAGTAGGTGGTAGGGGCTGATAGGATGGAGCGCGTCCATTTGGTCTAAGGGAGGGCTTCTGAAAGATGTTGTCTCGATGCATGTCGAGTCTTGTGGGGAAAGTGCACCACCTCTCGAGAGAGTAAAATCTAAGTACTTAGCCGTTTCCCTGGCAATGGAAAATTTGAGCATCAAGACATGGAAGCTATCAAGGATCTCCTCATCCCAATTTCTAAGTTAAAAACTTGTGGTTGAACAAGGGTTAAAGGATCACCATTATTTATTGGTAGATGCCTTGGGTGATTTTGACAAACAAAAACTTAGTATTTTCAACTTGTAAGGAAAACCTTATTTTGAGCAAATCAAGCCTAAGCTCCACTTAGCCAAATGCATATAGATGATAGATACCACTATTCTACCATAGTATCACTTGCCAATATAATTCAAATGTATTGACCCTTGTGGCTGTACCTTATTATGTTGCAGGTTTGTTTGATGTTAGTGAAGTGTGTTGAATAGGATTACAAGTCTACAACCAACATGATTTCCTATGGCACTTTGAAGATGAAGGACTCCATGCTATATAGATATTTCTGCTACATTTTAA
Source organism: Avena sativa (assembly GCA_916181665.1). Classification (NCBI taxonomy): domain Eukaryota; kingdom Viridiplantae; phylum Streptophyta; class Magnoliopsida; order Poales; family Poaceae; genus Avena; species Avena sativa. Next base: position 25,226,540 of record OV702286.1, on the reverse strand, counting down.
TGAGATAGCCAAATGAGCTATGTAAGATGTAATGTATTATTTTATTCCTGGTTATAAGTTGTAATATGACCTTTGTTACTTGATATTACATCTCAAACTGTGGATTCTAGCTATTGATCCAGGGACTAGCATTGTAAACACAGGGATCTCTACCTTACCAGGTTGGGACCTCTACAATACTAGAGTTTTCACACGTAATTTTCATCTTTGAAAATAGTTTTCACAAACACTAGACTCAACATCGACCAATAGAAATGGTTTCCTACAGTCGGTACTGCTCTGATACCAAAACCTATGACACCCCCGGGATTAGAGCTAGACAAATCCCAGACCTCTGTCTGATATAAGCCTAACCTAAATATCGAAAGCGTATAGAGAGAGAATTGATAACACAACAGTGACCCTATGACACAAAAATTATTACAGCAAGCTCATAACTGAGCAAAGAACCAAAATATTACAAGCAGAGGTCACTGACCACAAACATCAAAAATGGAAGGCAAATGATGCTATTAAGTATAGAAAACTTAACAAATGGCTTAAGAGGCCTGAATCATAACGATGACGTCCAATCCATAGATCTCAGACTGCCGGACGGGAACCCCAAGCTACTCGTCGATGTCGATGCCATAAAGAACTCATCTTCTTATGGTAACACTTACTCTGCTGCAAAAGTATCAACGAAGCAAGGGTGAGTACAGGGTGTACTCCACATGACTTATGGCTGGTGGAGTTATTTTTGCATAAAGCCATCTTTGTTTTGTGAAACAAGAGGGAGAAGAATCTCGACTAATTAGAATATTTTAAAAAGGGATAAGAGAGCGGTATCTCTATTTTTGATCATCTCTTGATATCCACCAAATCATCATTAGCTAAACCTATCTAGGATCACCCCTCGATCCCTGAGGAAGCATCCTTAAGCACTCATTATTAACTTGCCAAGTTTTACGATTAGGTTCAAGTTCTCTATGATCTTCACGTCCATTCCCAAGTCGTCCATAATCGTGGACACGACTTTTTGAAAATATTAATAACCCTGCAGGGATGTACAACTTTACCCACACGTACTAACCTTCTCTTAATTAATGCCACTAGATAAGCCCTCTTCCTCGGAAGGCCGACAGAGGGTGGTTAGACACGACCTTTACCTTGCTTTCGCCGAGACCATCAGTCATGCACTAGGGAGATGCCGCCGTAACGGGTCGAGTCCCGAAGTCGGTCCCTAATGATGTGCATAGGGTTCAAGATTATAGATGCCAGGCATCTCTTGTTCCTAGCCATGCTTACCTACCTGTTATGAATGCACCTCCTTCACCTCCATTCAAGAACATCCAAGATGCCTATGTCGAATGGAAAGACCGAACTATGTGACTCATGGAATCTACTCGGCAAGTTAGTTGGTCGAGGGGGTTTCCAGGCCCCCGTGTGGCTGTACGCTAGTCTTGGTTCAAGAGGCAAGAACATCGGGTCCTAAGGGTGGCAAGTATGGGACTGAAAAAACCACAACCCACGTGGCCTCCCATACAAGCCTTAGCATGTTTAATATCCATCTCTAATCATACCACGTCATCCTACCAAACTAGGTTCATTCTCAGCTCTGATTCATCAACCGGATGGACCAGTGGTAACAGCTAAGCATGGCTAAGCATAATAGATGTAACAGCTCTAGCAACGCTTCACAAGCCAAACCCTTGTTGGAGATATGCCCAAGAGGCAATAATAAAGTGGTTATTATCATATCTTCATGCTTATGATAAATGTTTACATACCATTCTATAATTGTATTAACCGGAAACATTAATACTTGTGTGGTTTGTAAACATAAAAGAGTCCCTAGTAAAGCCTCTTGTTAAATTGGCTTGTTGGTTAATATATTATGCTTAGCCATGCTTAAATCATGGTTTCCTGATCATGAACATAGAGATGTTATTAACAACAGGGTCATATCATTAGGAGAATGATGTGATGGACATACTCCTATAGTTAAGCGTAGCATAAAGATCAAGTCATTTAATATAGTTCACTTGCTATAAGCTTTCTGATACATAGTAACCTAATTCCTTCGACCATGAGATCATGCTAATCACCATCACCGGAAGGATGCTTTGATGACATCAAACATGACACCGTAACCGGGTGGCTATAAAGGTGGCATTGAGTGTTCGAAAAGTATGTGTTGAGGCACATGGATCAAGATTGGGATTTGTCCATCAATATGATGGATAGATATACTCTGGGTCCTCTCAGTGGAATGTCATCCAATTAGCTTGCAAGCATGTGACTGGCTCACATATCACAGGAACGAGAAAAGAGTACTTATTGGTAACGAGGTTGAACTAGGTATGCAGAGATACCGACGATCAAACCTCGGATAAGTAAAGTATCATGAGACAAAGGGAAATTGGTATCGTATGTAAATGGTCCATTCGATCACGAAGTAATCGTAGAAATATGTGGGAGCCATATGAATTTCCAGATTCCTCTATTGGTTATTGATCGGAGAAGAGTCTCGATCATGTCTGCATAATTCATGAACCATAGGGAGACACACTTAAGGATTCGATGTTGTTAGTAGATATGGAATGTGAGTAAAGATACCAAATGTTGTTCGGAGTCTCGGATAGGATTTGGGATATCACGAGGAGATCCGGAATGGTCTGGAGAATAATATTCATATAAGGAAAGTCCAATTTTGGAGTTCGGGAATGATTTCGGTGTTTTCACCGGAATGTTCTAGAAGGGTCTAGAAGGTTCACCGATCCGGAAGGGGAAGGGTACATGGATGTGTCATGACAAATTGGAATGGTTGCATCATGTCCTAGGTCACTTGGCTGGACACTTGGAAGAGAGAAATCAAACTCTAGTTTGAAACTAAAAAGTCCAGTTTGAAAAATTCAAACCGGGACAATAGTTTCCAAGTGGAGGAAGAGAAGGAAACCTTGGGAGAGAAGGTTTCCCTTCCCTCCACCAAACCGCCGGCCAGAAAGGGAGTTGGGGGAGGACACGGCTAGCCCTAGCTGCCCCTCCCACCTATAAAAGAAAGGGAGGGGGCGCCCCCTCTCCCTAACCTTGCCCCTTAGCCGGCGCCCCCTTTAAACCCTAGGCCAGCCGCCGCCCCCCCTTCTAGATGCGGCTGCCCTAGATCTCCTCTAAATCGACGTCTAGCTAAACCCGAGTTGCCGGTTACTCTAAACCCCTCGGCCCTCTAAACCCTAGATCGCCGAGGTCCTCTCTCTATTCCACCATACTCGCTCCGGCTTAGGCGAAGCCCTACGGGATCTCCGCTCTACTTCCGACACCACGTCGTCGTGCTGCCGGAATTGCGAGGAGATATCTACAACCTCCACTACCTGCTGGAACAAGGGAGAGGAAGGTCTTCATCGAGTACCGTACGTGTGACCGACTGCGGGAGCGCTGCCGGAACGCGGCACCAGAAGGATCGTCTACACGATCTTGAGATCGGCAAGTGAACGACTACATCACCCACGAGAATCTACTCTCATTAACCGCTTTGGATCTTTGAGGGTTAGTACTCTGTCGACTTGTTGCACCAATCTAGTAGATAGATCTTGGCTTGATCATAGATTAGATCTTGATTGTGTGTTCATGCGGTATAATTTTTTTGTTTTCCATGCTACAAACCCCTACAACCCTAGTTATGCTAGGAGTAGTGGATTGGGGAATATAGTCTTCAAAGGTAACATGCATCAGATAGGATTACTCCATCTATCGATAAAAGACTTTGGAATCATATGCATATGGCAAGAATGTAAATACTTTGAAATCATAGTATTATATCATGTGCGGGGCTTCGCTTTCCTTTGTCAGTTGATATCCATGAAGCAGAGTTACGGACACCTGGTACTTGACTTGGTTATAGTTGGTCAAGTATTTGTCTTCGAGCTTCGACGGTGTTGATCTCGGGCTTCGATCTTGATCTCGATATCATATTCTACCGGAGAAGAACCAAATACCAGAAAGAAGGGGAAACAATCAACACATGGCATCGATGCAATGCTCAAGCAAGGTTGATGATATGAAAAGTTGATTAGTATTGAAATGTAAAACCTAAAACATGCTCGGCAGTTTAATCGAGGTTTCGAGGGGTGCAAACCCTAAATCGGGAAAACCTTGGAGGCATATGAGAGATGTTATATTGTTGTTCTAATTAAACTTGTCATGTAAGTTTCTTAACAATGCATGATTATAGATTAAATAGATAGAGCTCATTTTTCTGAACATTTTGATATATTATTTGTATTTTTCTAATTTAAAATGAATTAGTTATGAATTTCTCCAATTTTAATTCATTTTAAATCATTTTTAGAATATTATAAAATAATTTGCATTTTAGAATTACTTTTAACATTTTTATTAATTAGAAACATTTCTGAAAATGTTTATATTTCTTACACCTAGACCCCACATGTCATATTTTTCTTATTTACTGAAAAGAATTTCAAAAACATTTAAAATAAAATAAAAGGGCATAAATGACGCCATGCTGACGTCAGCAATGGTGCTCTCTCTGGTCGTGAATGGATCAGCCGATTGGGGGCATGGGAGCGAGCGGGGCTGGGGGCATTCGACACAACGCATCGCGCTGAGCCAAATAGAGGCGGCGCCGCTGGCGGGAGGTCGTCGGAGCTTGACCAACGGCGAACATCTGTGGCGGCCGATGGAGGTTGCACGATGCGGGTGCGATAGAGAGCGAGAGGGAGGAACAAAGGAGGAGGCTAAGCACCGCGAGCTCACCGTGAGCACGGCAGAGGTGGTGGCGAAGCCAGGGGAGGTACAGAACGGTCGGAATCGGCGATGAATGAGGCGCCTGGACTTCGGACATGAGGTATCGATTTCAGCGACTGGGGCTTGTCCGGCTTGCGTGATTGAACGAGGTGAACGACCACTGCACGGTGGTCACGACAGTGGCCTCAGAACAGCGAGGGGTGGTCGGAATCTACAGGGCACCGGCGATGTCTGGAGCTAGGTTTTGTCGGCCAAAGAGAAATTGGGAGAGTAAGAAGAGAAATGAGGCACGACTAGGGTTCTTCCGGCAGCGATGTCAAATTTATAGACGCGGGGGAGGCGGCGTGAATCGTGGCGACGAAGAGGTGCATCGGGTGGCCGGCGAAGAGCCACCGAGCTGTTTCCCTTCGCCGAGGAGGAAGACGATGGAAACAGAAGAGGTCGAAGGGGTATGGGCCGCACTGGGCTTCCTTGGGCACCAGGTGGGCCTTGGCTAGGCCAAGCCAGAAACAGAGGGAGAGAGGGTTGCGGCCTGATTAGGGCACAAACCTTTTTTTTCGGCCTAGATCTTTTTCTATTTTCTGTTTTTCCTTTTCTCTTTTGTAAATGAATTTCAGATTCATATCTGTTTTGAATATTTAAAATACCAGAGGTTTTTCTAGAATAAACTGAACATATTCTAGGGTGCTTATAACCATTTGGGCTCTACTTTGTTTTGGTAGTTTTAAAATATTTTAAAACCATTTGAAAGTTTTCAAAGAGAGAGAGGAATTAGGGATTCAGGTTTTTATTTTGTTCCTCTTCTTCATCTTAATGCAAAAGGTTATCAAACCATGATATGCATGATATGCTCATGATGCACAAACAAACCTTGATTACTATTTAATAAAACTAGGGTTGTTACAAGTTTATTAGGGGCAAACAATAAAATATGCCATCAAGTTCATGAGGGATTTAATCACTAAGTTTTCACATAACAAAATAGTTTGTAATTGGAAGATAGTTGAAAACAAGAATATACTTGGAATGGTGTAACATACCGTGCATAGGAATTTATAGTGGACACTTTGGAATATCTTGGTTTCTTGGGAGTTGGAAGCATGAGTAGAACTTACTCATACAAGTGGAGGCTAGCAAAAGACTGGGAGCAACCAACTAAGAGAGAATTAATGGCCGTAATCATGCAGTGCAACAAAGCATACTAATCAAAGCAAAGAGTGGTACTACATATCAAGGACTAAATGATCATAGAGGCTAATAGTGACTTGTCATAGTCATAACATGGTGTGAGCATGTGCCAAGTCAACCCAAGCAAAGCATCAAAGGAGAATACCACAATACTATGCTTTTGTATGCTAAAATAACACATAATTTCTTCAAGGCACACTAAGCAATCCCAATTGTTTGGAACAAGACATGCTATAGCAATAATCACTAAGCATAAGGTCAAAACAACACCTAGCATGTCATGCTAAATTCTAAGTCACAGTCAATGCAAGTTCCTCTTGTACTTCAAGCAAGAACTTACTACTCCTTTCCAAACACCAAGGAAACTTATTTGCAAAATAACATAGCAAGAACCGGGGTCCAAACTACTCAAGAAAACTAAATAAACTAAGCAAAGCATACGAAAACTAAGACGCTCCAAGAACAACACAACTCTGCATGAAATAATAAAAACGAAGTGTCTAGACAGACCTGAGCTTTTTATTAATGAAGAAGGGGATGCCTTGGGCATCCCCAAGCTTTGACGCTTGTACCTCTTGGATATTTCTTGGGGTGACACCATGGTGGCATCCCCAAGATTGAGATTTTGTCCATTCTTCATCTCATTGCATCATTCTATCTTTACACCTGAAATTTTTCCTTCACACAATCTTCATTAGCAACATTAGCTTATTCAAAAGATATTAGACCACTAGCAAAGCTTTAGAACAACAAGGCTTTTCACTAAAAACACAAGCTACTATAGTAACTCCTTCAAAAATCTCAATTTACCTGAAGAGAACTCAAAAAGGAATCAATAACAACCAAATGCAAATAATGGCAGAAATCTGTTAAAACAGACCAGCAGGTAGAAACCGATTTTTTCAAACATCTTTTGTTGCTCAAATCAAAAAGTGTTGTACTAACTAAAGTTATCTGACATACTGTGGGATTTACTCGTAAATTTTCATCTTAATACGAGTTACAAAGCCTCCTCACGAATTTTTTTGACGGAGGACAGAAATTTGTTTCGGGACAGCAACTCCCCAAATCTTACTTCCCTCTCATTAGAGGTCATTATTGGCACAAAAAGCAAACAAAAAGGATAAGGTGAGGTAATTACAGAAGTAATAACTTTCAAGACTCAAGGAAACTCTTGGGTTATCTCCCAACAAGTACTTTTTTTAACACCTTTAAGTTAGGCACAAGAAGCAAGAAGAATCAAATATTTTCAAATGAAGAAGCATTAACATCAAATCTTGCTTTCAAAGGGAGCAAAAAGAAACTTCTCTCTCCTCATAGGGAAGTGTTCAATACCTTTCTTGAATGTAAAATGATATTTAATGGTGCCTTCTTTCATATCAATGATGGCACCAACTGTTCTAAGAAAAGGTCTTCCCAAAGTAATAGGACAAGAAGCATTGTATTCAACATCCAAAACATAGAAATCAATAGGGACATAAGCATTATTAACCATAATGAGAACATCATTAACACTCTCCATGAGCTTCTTCTTATCATTATCATTGAATGGGACATCCAAATAACAATCTTCTAATGGTGGCAAATCAAGCATTTCATAAATCTTCCTAGGCATAATAGAGACACTGGAACCAAGATCACATGAAGCTTTGAGATCAAAGTAATTCACTTGCATATTAATAATGGGTTCCCAACTATCTCCTACTTTCCTAGGAATAGAAGCTTTGTGTTTTATCTTCTCTTCCTTAATCTTAATAAGGGCATCTGTAATGTGTTTGGTGAAAGCAACATGCATATCACTAGCATCAGGACTTCTAGAAAGCTTTTGCAAGAACATAATCACTTCAGAAATATTGCAACCATCAATATCAAAGTCAAACTTAGCATCACTAGTGGTAGGCATAGTACGACGAGGAATAGGGGCTACTTGTGGTTTAGTGGTGATAGTGCACACACTATTGTTTCTATCAATTTCAGCTTCCCTTTCCCACTTAGCATGAAGTTGAGCTAACAGCCTAACATTTTCATCAATAGTAACTTGTATGGCATGAGCAGTAGCAAAGGTGTTTTCCATAGTTTCAGGTTTAGCAGCCATTTTATTAACCAAGGAAGTTTGAGCTTCAGACAAAGAGGATATATTTTTCTCAACAGTTAAAATCTTTTCCTCTATAGTCTTATTGAAAGTGGTTTGTTTACTAATAAAGTCCTTGAGCCTGACTTCAAGTTCAGAGGGGGTACTTCTAGTGTTATTGTAAGAGCTTCCATAGGAATTGCCATTATTAGGAGGATAAGGCCTATAATTGTTGTTGGTACCAAAATTGTTCCTATAGGCATTATTGTTAAAATTGTTGTTTCTAATGAAGTTCACATCAACTTGCTCTTCTTGAGCAACCAAAGAGGCTAAGGGAACACTATTATGATCTAGAGGAGCTTTCCCATTAACAAGCATAGCTATAATAACATCAATCTTTTCACTCAAAGTGGAAGTTTCCTCAACAGAATTTACCTTCTTACCATGTGGAGCTCTCTCAACATGCCATTCAGAGTAGTTAACCATCATATTATAAAGGAGCCTTGTTGCAGCACCCAAAGTGAGGCCCATGAAGGTACCTCCAGCAGCAGAATCCAACAGATTTCTTGAGGAGAAGTTCAAACCTGCATAAAAAGTCTGGATAATCATCCAAGTAGTGACTCCATGAGTAGGGAAATTTTTAACCAAAGATTTCATTCTTTCCCAAGCAGGAGCAACATGTTGACTATCAAGCTGTTTAAATTTCATAATGTCACTTCTTATAGAAATAATCTTAGTAGGAGGATAGTACTTTCCAATAAAAGCATCTTTGCACTTAGTCCAAGAATCAATACTATTTATAGGAAAAGCAAGCAACCATTCTTTAGCTTTTCCCCTCAAGGAGAAAGGAAAAAAGCTTGAGTTTAATAATATCTCCATCTACATCCTTATACTTTTTCATCTCACAAATTTCAACAAAGCTATTAAGATGGGCAGCAGGATCATCAGAACTAGCACCGGAAAATTGCTCTCTCATCACAAGATTCAACAAAGCGGGCTTAATTTCATAAAAGGTAGCATCAGGAGCAGGTGGAGCAATAGGAGTGCTTAGGAAATCATTTTTGCTGGTGCTAGTGAAGTCACACAACTTGGTGTTCTCAGAAGAGTTCATTTTGGCAAAGGTGGGCAAGCCAAAAACAGCAGTGACAGCTAGAGCAGGAACTAATTTTTTTGTGATTTTGAGTAAAGCAAGCAAACCAAACTATACTAATTTGTTTGGGTCTTTTGGAAAGAGGCAAACAAAACCAAGCAAAAGAAACAAAGCAAACTAAAAAAAGTAAAGATAAAGGAAGTGAAGGACTCCCCTAGTGAAGAAGTCCTTAGCTTCCCCGTTAATGGCGCAAAAAACTTGTTGATGACTCCTTGATGGCGCTAGAGAACTTGGTGCTTGACGTCGAGTCTGTTGGGAACCCCAAGAGCAAGGTGTGAAGCAGTACGGCAGCAAGTTTTCCCTCAGTAAGAAACCGAGGTTATCGAACCAGTAGGAGGAAGGAAACATCACACAGGTGTTGCAAGCAACGCAGAGACCTGCCCCAACTAACAGTGAGGTTGTCAATCTCACTGATTCCTGTAACAAAGGATTAAATGTATGGTGTGGAAGGTAATGGTGGTTTGCAGCAAGTAAACAAGTAATAGTGCAAGATGTATCAATGGTAAGGATTGGACCGGGGTCCATAGTTCACTAGAGGTGCTCTCCTTATATAAACAACATGGCATGAAGGGTAAACAAATTACAGCAGGGCAATTGACAGGAACTGAGCAAGGCATAACAATGCAATTACTAGTCAGAAAGATCCTATGAGGTTGATTGGGCAATACAACAAGATACATATACCGCCATCCAACTGCATCTATGGCTAGAATTCCACCTTCAAGTTATCATCCGAACCCCCTCCAGTATTAAGTTGCAAGCAACAGACAACTACTTTAAGCAAAGTGTGTAAGGTAAAAAGTCCACATGTTCCATGAACAAGAGACCGTTGTTTCCTCCCTAGTAGCAACAACACATCTACAACCGAAGAGATTATTGTCACTTCCCTTGGAAACTAGAGGCATGAACCCACTATCGAGCATAAATACCCCCTCTTTGAGTCACTAGCAACTATTTGGACAAGATAGCTACTAACAACGGAGAGCATGCACGATCACAAACAACACAGACATGATAGAATCATAAAGATAAAACCATTAATCAAACCAACATAATAATCTCAATATCCATCGAATCCACACAAACACAACATGCATGATTACAAATAAATTAGATCTTGATCCTGAACGGAGCTCACAAGATCTATACATGAAAGCACAAAGGAGGAGATACAACCATCTAGCTACTACATGGACCCATAGTCCAAGGTGGAACTACTGACGCATCATACCGGAGAGAAGGCCTCTGGGATGATCTCCCCTCCGGCAGGGTGCCGGGAAGAACTTCAGATCCCCCCCGATCTAAGGATGACGGTGGCGGTGGCTATAGAAGTTTTCGTGGATATTTGATTGGTTACCCGGGGTTTCTGCATCGGGGGATTCTTATAGGCAAAGGGGGATACCGAGGCGGCGGCCAGAGGGGGCAAACCCTACCCAGGTGCGGGGTAGGGCCCACCCGCGCCTAGGGGGTTTAGCCGCCCTGGCACGCCTCCTCATCTCCCCTCTGGACTTCTTGTTCCCCACGGAAAGTAATTGACTTTGACGTTTGTCCCGTCCAATTCCGAGAATATTTCTTTACAGACTTTTCTGAAACCGAAAACAGCAGAAAACAGGCATCTAGCACTGTTGCAACTTTTTAACAGGTTAGTACCAGAAAACATGTTAAAAGCACCTCAAAGTGTGGACACGTAAAGCAAAGTAGATACAAAACAAGCATGGAACATCAAAAATTATAGATACGTTTCCAACGTATCAGATACCTACAAGTATTGTTGATCGTGTGATGGATAATTATTATTTTGGGGATTGTACTGTCCGTCCTAGTGATCATTTGAATTTTATCCATGAATTATGCGGGTTATTTAAGTGTGCAGGTATCAGAACTGGACAGGTGAAAAAGAAGTTACTCTCTATATCATTGAAAGGAAGAGCTGAAGAATGGTATAAGCTACTGAAGAATGGACAATCCATGGAATGGGAGGAAATAGTACTTCTCTTTTATTCTAAATTCTATCCTCCAAGTGAGATTCATAATGTTAGGAATCAAATATATAACTTTCGGCCTCGTGATGGAGAGAGTACAGCCCAAGCTTGGGGGAGATTAAAGTTACTAATGCTTAAATGTCCTATTCATGAACTCCCTATCAATATTATTATTAATAAATTTTATGCAAGGCTTTCTCTTCATGATAAAGATTTATTAGATGCTTCTTGTGCTGGATCATTCACACGTATGAAGGAAGAAGCTAAATGGGATCTTTTAGACCGTATTCAAGAGAACAATGAAGCATGGGAGAATGACAGAGGAAAAAGTCAGTTAAAAATTATGATTATGAATGCATTAAATATTTTATGGGAACTGATGACTTTCATGATATTAATACTGAGTATGGTCTTGATTCTCAAAGTATTGCCAATTGTTTTAAGGCTTTTGCCTCTTATATTGAGATTCCTAAAAAGAAGTGGAACAAGTACCATGCACCTTATAAATATGTTGTTAATCATGTTCATGTTAGAAGAACTGAAGTTTGTACTATTGATCATATTTTGGCTAAACCTTAGGTTGAGAAAACACCTTTATCAGCTAAGGTAAAGGAGCATTCCATGATAATTAGTGCGGTTAGCAAAAGTATAAAGAAAATTGTGGAACTAGATGAGCAAATAAACATTGAACCTGTAGTAGCCATTGTGAAAGATCTTGTCAGTAAAAATATAGGGGATGAGCACATTGTCTTCTATGAAGACGCTTCTAATATTGTCTCTCATCCTAGAAAAGCTAGGAAAACTAGTGTCCATGTGCTTTCTGTTAAAATTGGTGATCATTGCTATTATGGTTTATGTGATATTGGTGCAAGTTCTAGTGCTATTCCTTATGACCTTTACAGAGAAATTATGCATGAAATTGGTCCTCGTGAACTCAAGGAAATTGATGTGGTTATTCACCTTGCTAATAGAGAGACATTTTGTCCTATTGGTATCATAAGATATGTGGAAGTTCTTTGTGGTAAAATTAAATATCCTGTTGTTTTTCTAGTGCCTGGTTCAGAAGCTAGTAAAACTTGTCCTATAATTTTTGGTACACCTTTCTTGAACACTTGTGGAGCTATTATAGATTGTAAAAAGGAGAAAGTTTTAACCAAGTTTGATGGATAATCTTATAAGTTTCACTTTTCCAAATTTGCTAAAGCTCCTTATGAAAATGAATTGCCTAATGAAGATTTCAGGATGGAACAACTTGCTCCTATTGATCCAGTTTATGACCTTAGACCTCTTTTTGATGATTGTAAGTATGCTCATTCTGATATAATTGTTTCTTGTGACAGTTATATTTTCAAATTTATTCAAAGTGCTACTGAAATTTATTATGAGAGAGGGAAACATGGTTTTATGCATCTCAATAATATTAAGTTTCCCCGCTTTATGTTGAAAGCTTTGAAGTTGCATTTGTTTTGTCTTCCTATGCTAGTGTCCTTTTGTTTCAATGATTTGTTTTCTCATGAGAATCCCTTTCATAGGAAGTGGGTTAGACTCAAATGTGTTGGATATTTTCTTCTTGATGCTCTTTTTCACTTCAAATCCATATCTCCTATGTGAGCATCTTGAAATTATCAAGCCTAACTTAAAGGCATTAAAAAAAGTACTTCTTGGGGGATAAACCAATAGTTTTATTGAGTCTTGGAAGTTATTACTTGTAATAACCTCTCCTTATCCTTTTTGTTTTGGTTTTTGAGTCAAGATCAACCTCTTTTGAGAAGTAGAGGAGTTGTGAAGAGTTGTTGTCCTTAGACAGATTTTTTGTGTTGTATTGTAAAAATTTGTGAAGGGGCTCAGTACATCGGATGGAGCTATAATTTTCTATGCTTATTCCCCAAATTGTTTTACAACTTTCATTAGTGTTGCATTTTTTCATTTGAGCAACAGAAGATTTTCGAAAAAATCAATCTTTACCTGCTGGTCTTTTTTGACAGATTTTTGCCGCCATTTGCATTTTCTTCTTAAATTGTTTCCCTTTCAGATTATTTTTGGTCTTTTGAAAGGAGTTGCTATAGTAGCTTTTGTTTCGATGGATTTCAGTTCAAATTTGAACCTAATGGTTTATTGTTTTTGCATACACTAATGTTGCTAATAAAGATTGTGTGAGGTTTTATATGAAAGGAACTTTCAAGTGTTGGAGAGAAGGAATCTGCAGAGTCCGTCTTTGAATAGGTAAAAGTGCTACAAATAGAAGGTTCGCGAAAAACCTTTTTCTTTATATTTTTGATGTTTTTATTACATATGGAAAGTTATGAGACAAAACAGAGGAGGAAACGGAGCCCAGGTGGGCCACACCCACCAGTGGCGCGGGCCCCAGCTGGCCGTGCCACCAGGGGGTGTGAGCCCCTGGAGTCCGTATCCGCATCGTTTTCGCAGAATACCTTCCTTATGGAGTGAAACTTCGTAATATATAACCCCTGGATCCCCTGAGGTTCGTATATCGTGTTCTTGTTATGTTTTCGTTTCGATCTATTTCTGTCAGGAAATACTCTCAAGTTTAGAGGAACCATGGTTTCCGCTAACGACAAGGATAAGAATCCCGTGGAAAATAATCTTCAAAACCCCTAGGAGGAGGAGATCTTGGTTGGGGATGAAGAGGACATGAAGGAGGACGAGCATCCGGACACCTGCGCTACCGTCGCAAGCATTGGAATGGTGGAAAACCCTATCAAGCTTAGGAGAACAGCATGGATGTCTATATGAGGGAAACCTTCGCATCATTGCCTTGCTCCATGGTCACTTCCTCCATGCACCAAGAACCCCTTCCATACTCTTATACATGAGCAAAAATTCCAAAAGGTGCCCAAAGGGAAGTTGCCCTCTAGTTGGGATATGCCTCGTTCTAACCATGCAGGGAAGAAACACTCTAAGAAGGAAGAGTGGGGAAGAATAACAAGGTTTGGGATTCTCGGTCCGACATGATCATGAACTGCATTGAGCATAATTTAGAGTTGATTCATAATTTGACCTTTGAGATAGAGGACTTGAGGAAGCTGGTTGAAAAACTCATCAAGGGAACACCACCACAACTGAAGGAGTAATTCGTCATCAGGTTTGGCATCCCCTTGGCTTGTTCCAAGCTTGGGGAGTGTCGCGGTATCATATCATTATCTTTTATCTTTTTTACCTTTTCAGTAGATTCATATCTTGGATAGAGAAGTTATCTTATAGGTTGGTTTGCATTGTGGAAGTATCTCTCCTATAGTTGGTTATCTATGTATCCCTTGGTGTGAGTGCCTTTATGGAATATTAATGAGAAGTTTCATCTTTTACTTTTTGCACTCCTTATTTTAGTTTGCAATCTCTATTATATGATTGATCTTGTTGATTAGTATTGGTATCACTTTGGGAGCATCAAGTAGATCTAAATTGGTTTTGGAAAACCGAGCTTTGGTCAGTAGCAACACTTTTTGAGATTTCAAAGGAAAAGAGAAAAGCACTTACATGTATTTTATATTGTTTTCTTTCTTTCTTGATTGGCTCATAACCTTAATATTCTTTTTTTATGATATTTAGTGTCTTCAAGGAAGATTGCATGTTTGACTTTATCACTTGTATGCTTGCTTGTTTCCTTCAACTCTTTTGCTTGCTACCCAGCCTTTCTAGCCAAAAACCTGTGCTGGAAGGGAATACTTCTCGTGCATCCAATCCTTTAAACCAAAACATGTGTCATTTGTCTCCACCATATCTACATATTAGCATTATTGCTATTCCAAGTAAATTCTCAAACTTCATCTATCTTTCAGATTAAAAATTATTTTGTTATGTGAAAACTAGTTAGTAAATCTCTCACGAACTTGATGGCACACCTTATTTTCTTGCCCTAATAAACTTGAACCATTGTGTCATAGAAGTTGTATATGCTTGAAACTATACGTTGGGATTAGCAGAACCGTGTTGTCACGGGGAACGCTTTCAACACCTGTAAATAGCTACCCCGTTGATATCATGCTCTTTTGTTTATGGATGTCATCGGTGTGAAATAAAAGGGGAGCTTGTAAGTCGATGGAGTTATGTATGTGTGTTAGAGAAACGCCCGGGCCGCTAGCCTAAGTCATGCTTAATCATAGTGGAAACTTGCAGCATCATAATAGTGAGAAATATATGAAGCATTCTTTTTATAAGTTCAAATGTTTGAAAAAACAACATAGCGCGCGCAGCGCGCGCAAATTTGGGCCTTTTGTCCTGGACAAACTCACTAGCCGGGACTAAAGGCTGCTTTGCGCGCGGATGCCCGAAAAGCCACACCCCTTTAGTTCCGGTGGTTGTACCAGCCGGGACTAATGGCCCTCCTTTAGTCTCGGCTGGTGCCACGCATCGGGACTAGAGGGGGGTTATTTATACTTCCTCCTTCCCCGGTTAAATTCACCGACCAAGACTTGGAGGCCAGACTCACGCGCATAGTGGGGCCAGGCTACCAAAACTTTGCGTCGGCCGCAACCTCCGCCGCACCCATCCGTGCCTCCTCGTGCCCCTCCCCCCACACCCTCGCACCCCTCCGTGCTGGCCCGCGCCGCCACGCCCTCCGTCGTCACCGGCCCGCCACTGAGCAGCAGATTGCTCGCCCGCCACAGCCTCCCGGTCGCAACCGCCTAGGTAGTGGAGAAAAATATTATTGCATTTAAATATTTGTGTATAGAAATATTTGTATAGAAATATTTGTATAGAAATATTACATATAAATAATATTGTATAGAAATATTATTGCATAGAAATATTTGTATAGAAATATTATTGCATATAAATATTTGTGTTGCATTTCAATATTTATATAGAAATATTATTGCATAGAAATATTTTTGTTGCATAGAAATATTTGTATTTCATTTAAATATTTGTATAGAGATATTTTTTATAGAAATATTATTGCATAGAAATAATATTTTTATAGAAATATTATTGCATAGAAATATTTGTATAAAAATATTATTGCATAGAAATATTTGTATAAAAATATTATTACATACAAATAATATTATATAGAAATATTGTTGCATAGAAATATTTATGTTGAATTTAAATATTTGTATACAAATATTATTACATAGAAATATTATTGCATAGAAATTAGGATACCCAGGGCGACATGGCTAAAAGTGGTGATAGAAATTAAAGAGGGGAAAACAAAGTTCCGTCCTGTTAGAGAGAAAGACTTGCTGACAAAGATCCTCAGGAATGACGAAAATGGAGGACGAGTATGAGGCCTTGGCCCTAGTTATACGTGGGACATTGGGTTTCCCAAAGACAAAGATACTTATAGAAGCCGAGCGAGAGCAAAGCAGCGACGGGAGGAGGAGGAGGGAGACATGTTCAACTAGTTGCTAGCAATAATTGACAAGCAGCAGCAGCAGATTGACAAACTTAGAGGAGTAGCACACCTGCAAGATCCTGCACTCAATATTACTGCCGACTCATCTCAGCGGAGAAGCAGTGTGACTGAATCGGAGGTCCCGTCTCACGATGTACGGATGATAGATGGTGGTCCTGGATACCCCGTGGATGGAATTAAGGAGCAGATATCTTGTGAGATCCATTAGAAGGTGAAGAACATATCCGTGAAGGTGGCGATCGAATGTGCTTTGCCTTGTACACCTGACGCACGCTGGCATGACCGTGAGATTCCAGCTGGCTATGCTAAAGTCGGGTGGTTCAAATCGTAACAGGGTGGGACTCAATGGATCAAATCGGAGAAGTACTAGGCGGTATCATTCTATGGGACAAGAACAATATCAAGATTCCAGGTTTGGCGCCAAGGCTAACACTGCCTCCGAGTCGTCGCCTTCACCACCATCACCTCTAAGAAGCCCACCCCATGGCTACGACCACCACAGTGTGATTCCATCTCGATCTCTACCGTAGGGCCAGCTGTCTTCGCCGAAAGATCAACAAGCTAAGGACAATGTCACATCCCAAGATTTTCCAAATCTTGTAATGTGAAAATAAATGAATAAAATAAAACTTTGTTTGATTTTCAGGGCCAGAAAAAACTTTTTGTATTCAATTGGGACTTCAAACCAGTTGGATCAAATAAAATCCTAAGGGGATTTATAAAGATAAACATTTAATAAAGACAAATAAAATGTTTTGGAATTACTATTTTGGATCTTTTAAATAAAAGGATTTGGTTCTCAAAGGAAATAGAAGTTTTATAAATAAAGATTATATTTTAAAGAGCCAAATTAATTTTGGCCAAGCTTTTATAATAAAATATTTTGTTTTGATAAAGTGAGTAAAGGTTTATTTAAATAAAATAATAAGGATGTAATATCCAAATTTTATTTAAGTAAAGGCTTTTCCCATTTTAAATGAACACTAAAACTTATTTATTTATTTTAAATAAGTTTTCCAAGTATTTTATTACTACTTTGAAATCTTTTTATAAAAGGTTTTGGTTTTCAAAATGAAAAGAAATATTTTAAATAAAGATGATTTTATAAAGCCAAATTAAACCTTGGCCAAGACTTTGAAACAAAAGGTTTTGTTTTGATAAAAATAGCAACGGTTTATTTAAAATAAAATAAAAATGATTTAAATATCCAAGTTTTATTAATAAAGGTTTTACTATTTCCAAAAACATCAAAACTTGTTTATTTCTTGTAAAATAAGTTTTCCAAGTATTTTGTTTTCTCAAATAAAACCTACTGAAGTGTTTTTGGTTTTATTTTTGATTTCAAAATAAATATTTTATTAAAACAAATCCTATATGGATTATTAACTAAGGTCCATTTTATTTATTTATTAATGGAACCTAAAATAAAAGGTTATTTTGTTTTAAACAAGTTTTCCAAATATCCTTTATTTTCAAATAAAACCTACTATTTTGGTTTTGAAAATATTTGGATTTCAAATGGAAATTTTATTAAATAAATCAAACCCTATTTTATTAAATAACTAAAGTTCCATTTTATTTAATTATGGAATGGATCCTAAAATGAATAAAAATATTATTTCATTTTGGACTTTGGTTGATGTCCTAAACAGAACCAAATTCAAAGTGCAAGTTGAGTGATTGTTTGAATTGTATGAGTGTTGTTTGAATGTTTGAATAATTGATTGAAATTCAAAACAGAAAAAGAATTAGAAAAGGAAAAAGAAAACAGACAGAAAAAAATAGAGTCAAACCGACCCAGCCCAACTAGCCCAAACAGGCCCAACAACCAACCTAGTTTCCTCCCCGAAAGAAAACAATTCACACCCAGTTTCTGACCCACACAGACAATGACCAGTGGACCCTCCCCCTCATTTCTTTTCCCACTGACCGGTGGACCCCACCTCCTCTTATTTCCCCCGAACCATTTTTCTTCACCGCGAAAGAAACCCACACAGAGTATGACTGGTGGACCCAAACCCCTTTCCTTTTCTATCGCTGACAGGTAGACCCACTCTCCCCTGTTCTTCTTCCCCACCCACAGACCACGCCCACCCCTCGCGCGGCCGTTGCAGACGGATTAACTCCGGCGTAATACGCCTTAAACACGCGTTGAATCAGCCCCACGACCACGCAGGATAAATTGCCTCTCCCTCCTCGTCATTTTCCCCCAGACCACTCCTCCTCTCTGCCCCTAGGCTGTCGCCAATTTCCTCTGCACCACCGCCGTCTCCGACGAGCTCCCTCCTCGATTCCGGCAGCCCCTCGCCGCCCCTTGCCTCCTCGACCATGCTCTCGTGATCCCCACCTCCTGGCGATCATCCCCGTAGCGCCAGCTTGCCCCCGAGCGACCCAGAGCGTCGGCAACCACCTCGACTGAGCGCCACCACAGTCTGCTTCAACTCCGGCGAGCAGTAGCCGACAAACCAGCGCGCCCCTTTCCTTCTGGTAAGTTCTTTCACAACCTAGGCAACCTTGCGCACCCTCCTGACAAGTTTACTTGATCAAATGCGACACAGACGCTCGCCTTCGACCACGACCATGCGTACCCGTGCCAGAGAGCAACTCCGGCGAGAGATTGCCAACCCGTCCGTGCGCCCCCTGCCTCCCCAAGAGCACGTTGAGCATCAGCATCATCTAGCGAATCAGGTGAGCCCCCTCTCTATCTTTCTCGCTTCCTGCATTGCCGGCGACGCCACTGCCAGGCCACCGCCGCCGCGAGACAGAGTCCAACGCCGCCAGTTCTAGGTCATTAGATTAGGACCGTTGGATCTTGATCCTGAGGCTTAGATAGAATCACTTAAACGCGAATGGGTACGCTCTCTGGACCACACGATCTAATTAGATCTAACGCACCGCAGCACGCGATCCGCACGAAGCGGTACCGACCAATCACGGCGCGACGCGTGGCCAGGTCTGTTTTAAAACAGAATTTGAAAAACAGATTTAAGTGCCATTTTCAAACCCTTGTAACTTTGAATCCACACGTCCAAAAATTACAAATTTTATGTCGTTGGATTCAGGAGAGCAAGACCTAGCCAACCCTGCCCTTAGTTTAGTAAATAGTATCTATTAGTTTGCTTGTTTTTGCAGATTCTTTTGTGTGCTTGTTTAGATTAGAAAAATTGTTTAAAAATGGTTTTAGGGTTAAAACCTTTGCAAAATGGATTGTTGTGACCTTACTGACCCTAGGAACCAACCCATGATTTGGAAAATGAATTTGGAAAAGTTAGAATGGATTAATTGGTTTAGTCCATTTCAAGCTAAATAAAACTATTGTTTTATTTATGAAAATGGTTTTGAATGGAAAACTTTGATAAAATGTTTTGGACCAAACCTACTAACATTGGGAACCACTTTGTGGATTCAAAAATGTATTTGGTGAAATAAAAATATGATTCTTTGATTTAAAAACCATTTCTAGTCAAATAGAAATGTGGTTTATTTATTAAAAATGGTTTTGAAAGAAAACCCTTGGAAAATGTTTTGTTTTAAACTCTCTGACCCTAAACACCAAGTTTTATGGTTTGAAAACATATTTGGTGAACCCTATGGGTTAATGCCTTAGTAAAAATATTTCTACACCACATAAAATGATACTTTGTTTTGAAAATGGTTTTATAGTGAAACCTTTTGCAAATGACTTGGCCACTTTACAAAATGACCATTAGGTGTTTTCAAATGTCTATGACCCACTAGGAACCACTTTTTCAAACAAAACAAAGCTTAGTATGCTTGCATGCCTTTCTTTGACTTTGTTATTTTTATGTGTGTTGTTTTGCTTAATTGGTAGATTGAGTTTGTGCCTTGCTTGATTGATTGTAGTGACTTGAAGAGTGTGATTCTTGCAAGGACAAGGAGTGAACCTATACCCTCTACCAAAAAGGCAAGTGATGCTTCATACTTTCTATCCCATTACTTTCACTATGCATTAGTGTTTTCTCTAAGTAAAACTTGCATGGATTTTGCTAAGTATAAACCTTGCTATAGGAAAACCTAGTAGATGAATCCTTAGTAGGATTTTCCTAAGTTAAGAATCCTATCACTATCAAGCTTAGCCTAGCTAATAGAAAACATGGGTGGAATATATATACACACTATGAAAAATATTCTAAGTCTGAGGACTTGTGATTTTGTCTAATAAAACAACTAAGTTAATGAATCACCTGGGTGGAATGGGACTTGCTTGGTGGTTTTTGGTTGAGTGGTTCACAAGGCCCATGTTTATGGTTTACCTTAGTGTATCTCACTTGTGGATGGCCACCCAGGAATAAAGAGATTTGAGATGTCAAATCTTGAGAAGCTTCAAGTGCAACCACTTGGCAATATGGGCTCTGCCATGATCATATAGGTTGCAAGAACTTAGCCATATGGACAGTTGGTGGTAGTGTTTGATAGGTTGGAGCGCGTCCATGATGGTCTAAGGGAAGGCTTCTGAAAGATCTTGTCTTGGGAAACCAAGTCTTGTGGGGAAAGTGCACCACCTCTGCAGAGTGTAAAACCTAAGTACTTAGCCATGTCCCTGGTAAAGGACAATTTTGAGCATCAAGACATGGAAGCAATCAAGAATCTCATCATTCAAATTTATAAGTTAAAATTTGTGGTTTGAATAAGGGTTGTTTGAAATTCTTAAATCTATGATGGAGAGATGCCTTGGTATAAGGATCTTCAAATCTTTGATTTGAGAAAAATGATTTTGTCAAAGCAAAACTTAGTATTTTCAAAATGATAAGAAAAATCTATTTTGAGCAATGCAAGCCTCAACTCCACTTAGCCCAATGCATTTAGATGTTAGACTCCACTATACTACCATAGTATCACTTGCCAATACAATTCAAATGTATTGACCCTTGTGGCTGTAACTTGTAATGTTGCAGGTTTGATTGATTTTAGTGAAGATTGATTGACTAGGATTACAAAGTCTACAACCAACATCTGCCTGTGGCACTTTGAAGATGAAGGACCCCATGCTTATAGTTATTCCGCTGCAATGTAATGTAATAGCCATATGAGCTATGTTTGATGTAATAAAATTATGTTATTCCTGGTTATAAAGTTGTATTATGACCTTTGTTTCTTGATATTACATCTAAACTGTGGATGCTAGCTATTGATCCAGGGACTAGCATTGTAAACACAGGGGATTCTACCTTATCTTATATTTTAATAAGGTTGGTATCCTTACATGGTATCAGAGCATTGTGTTGCCTGTAGGATTTGTAACCCTAGGATTGGACAAAAAACCCTTAGAAAAATAGGAGTTGTATTTTGATCCAAAACTTATTTACAAACAATCTTGTAAACTCTTTCCTCAACCATTTTGGTTTCAACTCTACATCTCATCTATTTCAACTTGATGGAAAAACCTACCCTTTGACCAAAGACTACACCATGTGCAAAGGACTTCATCAACTCTAATGACTTCAACTTCTTCAACTCTAAAGACTTCAATATCTTCAGCATGTTCACCAAGGACTTCCAACTTGGATACTACTAAGGACTACAAGAAAGACAAGGAAATCTTACTCAAGAATTAGAGACTGAGGGAATGCAAAAGTTAGAAGGAGCCTACATCACTTGAAGTTTTGTGACCAAGAGTTTTCAAAGGAAACATGATCTTATGCAATGAAGAATCAACCAAGAAGGATGGAAAGATTTCAAGTGAGCCATGTAGATGGACCACCATATTATAGTTAAAGTTAAACACACCAACTTATGTGGTGTAACAAAAATATTTTTGTTTGCCTAAAAATGTGCTTGAACTTTGTTTGAGTGAAATGTTTGGTTTGTGACTGCTTGCACTTTGCTTGTGTGAATTGTGATGTGTGTGATTAGAATTGATTCCTTAGAAATATCTTGCCTATTCTAATCCCAATCCAACCCAAACAGATGACCACTCCAAAGGACTCCAACATCAAAGTGGATGACAACAACAACAACCAAGTTAACAGCATGAAAGAGCTCATAGCAACCCAACACCAGCTGAACCAACTAACAGCTCAGTTCATAGCCAGCGCTAGTGATAAAGATCCAGCACTGCAAAGGTTTTTGGAAGAACAATCCCAACTGATGCTTAAGGTGGCTAATCAAATGATCAGCATAGAAGAAAACTATCCAAAAAGAGTGTATGACAACAAGGATGACAAGAATGTTATTCTAGATGGAGCCCCAGCTTGCATTATTTGTGGAGACAAGGATCATACTTCCAAGGAGCATGAAGATCAATGCCCCAATTGTGAAGAGAAACATCCAACAAATCAATGCCCCACATCTCAAGCTACTTGTTTCCTATGTGAAGGAAATAACCATGTCCCTATCCAATTCCCCATCTACTCCATTGTGGAACAAAGGAAACAAGAAGGATCCAAGTATGCCAAGAATGTTGATGGCAAAGGAAAAGGACCACTCATACCTCCAAACAAGACAACCCAATTCAAAGGATCAAAGAAACCCAAGAAACCAAGACCAAACATACACCTTGTGTAATGCCGTAAATGTAAGGAAATGGGACACTATTCCAGTGAGTGTCCAAAGAACAAGAAAAATAAAAGGATGGACCAAGTGGTGTGCAACAATTGCAAAGAGCTAGGCCACTATGTAGCAACTTGTACACAAGAGCAACGTAAAGAACTCAAGGACATCCACTGTTTCAACTGCAAGAATCCAGGACACTATGCAAGCAATTGTCCAGAAAAGATGAAGAACAAGTTGAACAATGGAAATCTAAAACACTAGGCAGATGGTTGTCCAGAGAAAGTTTTCCCAGGATCCCAAGAAGGACAATGTGTAATTTTTGTTTAAATTTTTTTAAGGGTGGTAGTACCCTAGTTGTTTTGAACCTGCTTGTAACCCTAACCTTCCCAAATCTCGGGGCGAGATTTATTTTAAGGATGGTAGCCTGTCACATCCCAAGATTTTCCAAATCTTATAATGTGAAAATAAATGAATAAAATAAAACTTTGTTTGATTTTCAGGGCCAGAAGAAACTTTTTGTATTCAATTGGGACTTCAGACCAGTTGGATCAAATAAAATCCTAAGGGGATTTATAAAGATAAACATTTAATAAAGACAAATAAAATGTTTTGGAATTACTATTTTGGATCTTTTAAATAAAAGGATTTGGTTCTCAAAGGAAATAGAAGTTTTATAAATAAAGATTATATTTTAAAGAGCCAAATTAATTTTGGCCAAGCTTTTATAATAAAATATTTTGTTTTGATAAAGTAAGTAAAGGTTTATTTAAATAAAATAATAAGGATGTAATATCCAAATTTTATTTAAGTAAAGGCTTTTCCCATTTTAAATGAACACTAAAACTTATTTGTTTATTTTAAATAAGTTTTCCAAGTATTTTATTACTACTTTGAAATCTTTTTATAAAAGGTTTTGGTTTTCAAAATGAAAAGAAATATTTTACATAAAGATGATTTTATAAAGCCAAATTAAACCTTGGCCAAGACTTTGAAACAAAAGGTTTTGTTTTGATAAAAATAGCAAAGGTTTATTGAAAATAAAGTAAAAAGGATTTAAATATCCAAGTTTTATTAATAAAGGTTTTACTATTTCCAAAACATCAAAACTTGTTTATTTCTTTTAAAATAAGTTTTCCAAGTATTTTGTTTTCTCAAATAAAACCTACTGAAGTGTTTTTGGTTTTATTTTTGATTTCAAAATAAATATTTTATTAAAACAAATCCTATATGGATTATTAACTAAGGTCCATTTTATTTATTTATTAATGGAACCTAAAATAAAAGGTTATTTTGTTTTAAAAAAGTTTTCCAAATATCCTTTATTTTCAAATAAAACCTACTATTTTGGTTTTGAAAATATTTGGATTTCAAATGGAAATTTTATTAAATAAATCAAACCCTATTTTATTAAATAACTAAAGATCCATTTTATTTAATTATGGAATGGATCCTAAAATGAATAAAAATATTATTTCATTTTGGACTTTGGTTGATGTCCTAAACAAAACCAAATTCAAAGTGCAAGTTGAGTGATTGTTTGAATTGTATGAGTGTTGTTTGAATGTTTGAATAATTGATTGAAATTCAAAACAGAAAAAGAATTAGAAAAGGAAAAGGAAAACAGACAGAAAAAAATAGAGTCAAACCGACCCAGCCCAACTAGCCCAAACAGGCCCAACAACCACCCAGTTTCCTCCCCGAAAGAAAACAATTCACACCCAGTTTCTGACCCACACAGACAATGACCAGTGGACCCTCCCCCTCATTTCTTTTCCCACTAACCGGTGGACCCCACCTCCTCTTATTTCCCCCGAACCGTTTTTCTTCACCGCGAAAGAAACCCACACAGAGTATGACTGGTGGACCCAAACCCCTTTCCTTTTCTATCGCTGACAGGTAGACCCACTCTCCCCTGTTCTTCTTCCCCACCCACAGACCACGCCCACCCCTCGCGCGGCCATTGCAGACGGATTAACTCCGGCGTAATACGCCTTAAACACGCGTTGAATCAGCCCCACGACCACGCAGGATAAATCGCCTCTCCCTCCTCGTCATTTTCCCCCAGACCACTCCTCCTCTCTGCCCCTAGGCTGTCGCCAATTTCCTCTGCACCACCGCCGTCTCCGACGAGCTCCCTCCTCGATTCCGGCAGCCCCTCGCCGCCCCTTGCCTCCTCGACCATGCTCTCGTGATCCCCACCTCCTGGTGATCATCCCCGTAGCGCCAGCTTGCCCCCGAGCGACCTAGAGCGTCGGCAACCACCTCGACTGAGCGCCACCACAGTCTGCTTCAACTCCGGCGAGCAGTAGCCGACAAACCAGCGCGCCCCTTTCCTTCTGGTAAGTTCTTTCACAACCTAGGCAACCTTGTGCACCCTCCTGACAAGTTTACTTGATCAAATGCGACACAGACGCTCGCCTTCGACCACGACCGTGCGTACCCGTGCCAGAGAGCAACTCTGGCGAGAGATTGCCAACCCGTCCGTGCGCCCCTGCCTCCCCAAGAGCACTTTGAGCATCAGCATCATCCAGCGAATCAGGTGAGCCCCCTCTCTCTCTTTCTCGCTTCCTGCATCGCCGGCGACGCCACTGCCAGGCCGCCGCCGCGAGACAGAGTCCAGCGCCGCTAGTTCTAGGTCATTAGATTAGCACCGTTGGATCTTGATCCTGAGGCTTAGATAGAATCACTTAAACACGAATGGGTACGCTCTCTGGACCACACAATCTAATTAGATCTAACGCACCGCAGCACGCGATCCGCACGAAGCGGTACCGACCAATCACGGCGCGACGCGTGGCCAGGTCTGTTTTAAAACAGAATTTGAAAAAAAGATTTAAGTGCCATTTTCAAACCCTTGTAACTTTGAATCCACACGTCCAAAAATTACAAATTTTATGTCGTTGGATTCAGGAGAGCAAGACCTAGCCAACCCTGCCCTTAGTTTAGTAAATAGTATCTATTAGTTTGCTTGTTTTTGCAGATTCTTTTGTGTGCTTGTTTAGATTAGAAAAATTGTTTAAAAATGGTTTTAGGGTTAAAACCTTTGCAAAATGGATTGTTGTGACCTTACTGACCCTAGGAACCAACCCATGATTTGGAAAATGAATTTGGAAAAGTTAGAATGGATTAATTGGTTTAGTCCATTTCAAGCTAAATAAAACTATTGTTTTATTTATGAAAATGGTTTTGAATGGAAAACTTTGAGAAAATGTTTTGGACCAAACCTACTAACATTGGGAACCACTTTGTGGATTCAAAAATGTATTAGGTGAAATAAAAATATGATTCTTTGATTTAAAAACCATTTCCAGTCAAACAGAAATGTGGTTTATTTATTAAAAATGGTTTTGAAAGAAAACCCTTGGAAAATGTTTTGTTTTAAACTCTCTGACCCTAAACACCAAGTTTTATGGTTTGAAAACATATTTGGTGAACCCTATGGGTTAATGCCTTAGTAAAAATATTTCTACACCACATAAAATGATACTTTGTTTTGAAAATGGTTTTATAGTGAAACCTTTTGCAAATGACTTGGCCACTTTACAAAATGACCATTAGGTGTTTTCAAATGTCTATGACCCACTAGGAACCACTTTTTAAAACAAAACAAAGCTTAGCATGCTTGCATGCCTTTCTTTGACTTTGTTATTTTTATGTGTGTTGTTTTGCTTAATTGGTAGATTGAGTTTGTGCCTTGCTTGATTGATTGTAGTGAATTGAAGAGTGTGATTGTTGCAAGGACAAGGAGTGAACCTATACCCTCTACCAAAAAGGCAAGTGATGCTTCATACTTTCTATCCCATTACTTTCACTATGCATTAGTGTTTTCTCTAAGTAAAACTTGCATGGATTTTGCTAAGTATAGACCTTGCTATAGGAAAACCTAGTAGATGAATCCTTAGTAGGATTTTCCTAAGTTAAGAATCCTATCACTATCAAGCTTAGCCTAGCTAATAGAAAACATGGGTGGAATATATATTCACACTATGAAAAATATTCTAAGTCTGAGGACTTGTGATTTTGTCTAATAAAACAACTAAGTTAATGAATCACCTGGGTGGAATGGTAATTGCTTGGTGGTTTTTGGTTGAGTGGTTCACAAGGCCCATGTTTATGGTTTACCTTAGTGTATCTCACTTGTGGATGGCCACCCAGGAATAAAGAGATTTGAGATGTCAAATGTTGAGAAGCTTCAAGTGTAACCACTTGGCAATATGGGCTCTGCCATGATCATATAGGTTGCAAGAACTTAGCCATATGGACAGTTGGTGGTAGTGTTTGATAGGTTGGAGCGCGTCCATGATGGTCTAAGGGAAGGCTTCTGAAAGATCTTGTTTTGGGAAACCAAGTCTTGTGGGGAAAGTGCACCACCTCTGCAGAGTGTAAAACCTAAGTACTTAGCCATGTCCCTGGTAAAGGACAATTTTGAGCATCAAGACATGGAAGCAATCAAGAATCTCATCAGTCAAATTTATAAGTTAAAATTTGTGGTTTGAACAAGGGTTGTTTGAAATTCTTAAATCTTTGATGGAGAGATGCCTTGGTATAAGGATCTTGAAATCTTTGATTTGAGAAAAATGATTTTGTCAAAGCAAAACTTAGTATTTTCAAAATGATAAGAAAAATCTATTTTGAGCAATGCAAGCCTCAACTCCACTTAGCCAAATGCATTTATATGTTAGACTCCACTATACTACCATAGTATCACTTGCCAATACAATTCAAATGTATTGACCCTTGTGGCTGTAACTTGTAATGTTGCAGGTTTGATTGATTTTAGTGAAGATTGATTGATTAGGACTACAAAGTCTACAACCAACATCTACCTGTGGCACTTTGAAGATGAAGGACCCCATGCTTATAGTTATTCCGCTGCAATGTAATGTAATAGCCATATGAGCTATGTGATGTAATAAAATTATGTTATTCCTGGTTATAAAGTTGTATTATGACCTTTGTTTCTTGATATTACATCTAAACTGTGGATGCTAGCTATTGATCCAGGGACTAGCATTGTAAACACAGGGGATTCTACCTTATCTTATATTTTAATAAGGTTGGTATCCTTACAGACAATAAGCAGAAGCATGCTCCGTCGATGAGTACTAACCGACGCAGCAACCTAAAATGAAAAATACCGCCTCTCCCAAGAGTACCTCATAAGAATCTTCTCATCAGACCTTACGATCATACTGATGAGGAAAACGCGGAGATCGCAAACTCCCAATGTGATGCGCATTTTCAAAAGAAGAAACCCGAGCCCGCCCCGGTATACATCGAGAAGAAAAAAGCGTATACACTTGATTTTCTGAACATAAAATTGTAATATGAGTTGCACCATAAGACAGATAACTATCTACGACACTTCAGAAGGAAGTGACGAAGAGCAAATCAAGTAGAAGTGCAAGCGGGAGCAAATCAAGTAAAAGTGCAAACGGGAAAAGAAGGGATGTTCCCCGGCTAGGATAAAATGTAGAACAACCGATCCCACCCCTCAAGGTGTTATCCAAAGACGTTCCCTAGCTGTTGCTGTAGGATATGGAAGAAGCTGCGAGGTGGGCGGCCGCAATGAATGTAAGTGTTGCTAAATTGCTAGGCTCCCAAGACGACAAGTTTTCGAAGGCTGATGTAGTTCCTAGATATGTCCCAGGGATGGATTTGGTCAGCAAATAGAAGTTGCGAGAACTGCCAACACAAATGTGTAATCTCCATGAATAGTACTTGAGAGTCGTAAAGCATGACAGAACAATGATCATAGCGAAAGTCCCATGTGAGTACTACTTCCAAGACAAAGAGGTTTATGTTGAGTTTCCAGAAGTCTTCCAGTTATACGATTTCGACGCCCTCAACAAATCTATCATGAGTTGTAATACGTCCAATTTGCATCACCATTCTATATCATAATTTGCTCCTATTCATTGATATATTTCATATTAAGAGGTGATACTTATGTATTTTCATCTGTTTTTGCATGATTGGATGATTCTTGGAGGATGAACTGCCGGAGTCAGGATTCTGATGGAAAAAGCGGTGTTTTGATGCAATTTCGCGAAGATCAGAAAAATACCAGAAAATCTACAGAAATTAAATTCTATTTTCCCAGAAGACGAATGATGCCAGAAGGGAGGCGGAGTTGGGCCACTTGGGGCTCACACCCCCCCAGGCGTGGCCACACTGGGCCGCGCCTACAGGCGTGTGGCCACCCTGGCCCACCTCTGGCTCTGCCCTCTTGCCTATATCTTCTCCTCGAAACCCTAAAGTCAGGGGGCAACCACAAAAATATTCTGCCGCCTCTGCGGGGCGAAAACACCGAGAGAGAAAGAGCTCTCCGGCAGACAGATTTCTTCCGGGGAAATTCCTTCCTGGAGAGGGGAGATCGTCGCCAGCAACACCATCATCAAGCTAGACTTCATCGGGATAATCATCATCATCCACACCACCATCTCCACTAGCACCCACATCAGCACTCCATCCCGCTGTAACAATTGTGTTGAATCTTGCATAGATCATAGGGGAAACTTTTGCAGTGTTGATTACTATTGTAGTTGATGCTCGTGAGTGGAACCATTGAATTATTGTTTATGTTCAGATTATTATCCATCATTATATCATCTCTGATCTTGATCCATGAGATGTCTCGTGTGTAGTTTGTTTATTTCTTAAGGACATGGGAGAAGTCATGTTGTTAGTAGTGGAATTGTGTTGAGGTATTATTCAATGGTTTAATATTTAAGTTGTGGTGCTATTCTTCTAGTGGTGTCATGTGAAGGTCGACTACTTCACCATTTATGGGCCTAGGGGAATGCATTGTGTATTTGGCTACTAATTGTGGGTTTGCCGGAGTGACAGAAACTTGAACCCCCATTAGGAAATCTTTGCACAAGGGAGTGTAGGATCTCAGAGTTTAAGGTTGTGGTTAGGTTTTTATCCTAATTACTTTCTTGTAGTTGCAAATGCTTGCAAGGGGTTTAATCACAAGTATGTCTTACTCCAAGTAAGGTCGGTACATTAGCTCAGGTTCACCCACACAACACTTATAAAACCAAAGAAGATTAATTAGCTATATGAAACGAAAGCACTTGACAGTATTCCCATGTGTCCTCGAGAACGTTTGGTCCTCATAAGTATTTCCACCGGCTTGTCCTTTGCAAAGAAAGGATTGGGCCACTTGCTGCAAATTTTTGCTGTCTTTATTTACTTGCACTTTATTTCCTTGTTTTATCATAAAACCCCTAAAAATCCGTTTGCTAAGTATTTACAGAGATTTCCTACTCCATACCACTAGTCAACACCTTCTTCTCCTCGTTGGGATCGACACTCCTATTTATATAAAGTACTACGATACACCCCCTATACTTGTGGGTCATCAAGACTATTTTCTGGAGCCGTTGTCAGGGAGTGAAGCGCTATTGAAGAGTGGAACTGGTAAAGGAAACTTCTACTATGAGTATTGTTTTTATTTCTGTTTGTTACTTTGTTTCCAATATAGATAACCCACTTGGTTTCCTGTTTGTGAAAACTACTACCACTGTTAGGGTAGTAGATGAATCACCACCTGTTGAGATAGATCCTTATAAGATACCTACAAGTATTGTTGATCGTGTGATGGATAATTATTATTTTGGGGATGGAACTGTCCATCCTGGTGATCATTTTATTTTATCCATGAATTATGCGGGTTGTTTAAGTGTGGAGGTATCACAACTGAACAGGTGAAGAAGAAGTTACTCTCTCTATCATTGAAAGGAAGAGCTGAAGAATGGTATAAGCTGCCGAAGAATGGACAATCCATGGAATGGGAGGAAATAGTACTTCTCTTTTATTCTAAATTCTATCCTCCCAGTGAGATTCATAAGGATAGGAATCAAATATATAAATTTTGTCCTCGTGATGGAGAGAGTACAGCCCAAGCTTGGGGGAGATTAAAGTTACTAATGCTCAAATGTCATATTCATGAACTCCCTAACAATATTATTATTAATAACTTTTATGCAAGGCTTTCTCTTCATGATAAAGATTTATTAGTTCCTTCTTGTGCTGGATCATTCACACGTATGAAGGACGAAGCTAAATAGGATCTTCTAGACCGTATTCAAGAGAACAATGAAGCATGGGAGAATGACAAAGGAAGAAAGCCATGTATAAATTATGATTATGAATGCATTAAATATTTTATGGGAACTAATGACTTTCATGATATTAGTACTGACTATGGTCTTGATTCTCAAAGTATTGCCAATTGTTAATCATGTACCTTATAAAGATGTTATTAATCATGTTCCTGTTAGAAGCACTGAAGTTTGTACTATTGATCATATTTTGGCTAAACCTTATGTTGAGAAAACACCTTTCCCAGCTAAGGTAAAGGAGAATTCCATGATAATTAGTGCAGTTAGCAAAAGTATAAAGAAAATTGTGGAACCAGATGAGCAAATAAACATTGAACCTGTAGTAGCCATTGTGAAAGATCTTGTCACTAAAAATATAGGGATGAGCACATTGTCTTCTGTGAAGACGCTTCTAATATTGTCACTCATCCTAGAAAAGGTAGGAAAACTAGTGTCCATGTGCTTTCTGTTAGAATTGGTGATCATTGCTATTATGGTTTATGTGATATTGGTGCAAGTTCTAGTGCTATTACTTCTGACCTTTACAGAGAAATTATGCACGAAATTGGTCCTTGTGAACTCAAGGACATTGATGTGGTTATTCACCTTGCTAATAGAGAGACAGTTTGGCCTATTGGTATTGTAAGAGATGTGGAAGTTCTTCGTGGTAAGATTAAATATCCTGTTGTTTTTCTAGTGCTTAGTTCAGAAGCTAGTAAAACTTGTCCTATAATTTTTGGTAGACCTTTCTTGAACACTTGTGGAGATATTATAGATTGTAAAAAGGAGAAAGTTTTAACCAAGTTTGATGGATAATCTTATTAGTTTAACTTTTCCAAATTTGCTAAAGCTCATTATGAAAATGAATTGCCTAATGAAGATTTCAGGATGGAACAACTTGCACCTAATGATCCAGTTTATGACCTTAGACCTCTTTTTGATGATTGTAAGTATGCTCATTCTGATAAAGTTGTTTCTTGTGATAGTTATATTTTTAACTTTATTCAAAGTGCTACTGAAAGTTATTATGAGAGAGGGAAACATGGTTGTATGCATCTCAATAATATTAAGTTTCCCCGCTTTATGTTGAAATCTTTGAAGTTGCATTTGTTTTGTCTTCCTATGCTAGTTTCCTTTTGTTTCAATAATTTGTTTTCTCATGAGACTCCCTTGCATAGGAAGTGGGTTAGACTCAAATGTGTTGGATATTGCTTCTTGATGCTCTTTTACATTTCAAATCCATATCTCCTGTGTGAGCATCTTTGAAATTCTCAAGCCTAACTTAAAGGCATTAAAGAAAAGTACTTCGTAGGAGATAAACCAATAGTTTTATTGAGTCTTGGAACTTATTACTTGTAATAACCTCTCCTTATCCTTTTTGTTTTGGTTTTTGAGTCAAGATCTACCTCTTTTGAGAAGTAGAGGAGTTGTGAAAAGTTGCTGTGCTGGGACAGATTTTTTGTGCTGCCTTGTAAAAATTCGTGAAGGGGCTCAGTACATCGGATGGAGCTGTATTTTGCTATGCTTGTTCCCCAAATTGTTATCCAACTTTCATTAGTGTTGCACTTTTTGATTTGAGCAACAGAAGATTTTTGAAAATATCAATATTTACTTGCTGGTCTGTTTTGATAGATTTTTGGTGTCATTTGCATTTGCCTCTTAAATTGTTTCCCTTTCAGATTCTTTTTGGGATTTTGAAAGGAGTTTCTACAGTAGCTTTTGTTTTGATGGAATTCAGTTGAAATTTGAACCTAATGGTTTATTGTTTTTGCATACACTAATGTTGCTAATAAAGATTGTGTGAGGCTTTGTATGAAAGGAACTTTCAAGTGTTGGAGAGAAAGAATCTGCAGAGTCCGTCTTTGAATAGGTAAATGTGCTGCAAACCGAAGGTTCACGGAAAACCTTTTTCGTTATCTTTTTGATGTTTTTATTACATTTGGAAATTTACGAGATAAACAGAGGAGGAAACGGAGCCCAGGTGGGCCACACCCACCAGCAGCGCGGGCCCCGGCTGGCGTGCCACCAGGGGGTGTGAACCCCCTAGAGTCCGTATCCGCCTCGTTTTCGCATAGTACCTTCCTTATGGAGTGAAACTTCGTAATATATAACCCCCCGGATCCCCCGAGGTTCGTATATCGTGTTCTTGTTGTGTTTTTGTTTTGATCTGTTTCTTTAGGAAATACTCTCAAGTTTAGAGGCACCATGGTTTCCGCCAACGACAAGGGTAAGAAGCCCGTGGAATATAATCCTCAAAACCCCGAGGAGGAGGAGATCTTGGTTGGGGATGAAGAGGACATGAAGGAGGACGAGCATCCGGACAGCCGCACTACCGTCGCAAGCATTGGAATGGTGGAAAACCCTATCAAGTTTAGGAGGTGTCACATCCCAAAATTTTCCAAATTTTGAAATGTGAAAAATAAATAAATAAAATAAATAATTGTTGAAATTTAGGGTAAACAGAAACTTTTTTTTTCTAAATGGAAACTTAAAAATCCATCTTGAACAAACTTTGAATAAAGTTTAAATCCAACATCAAGTGAAATGCATTCTTCATAAATGCATCTTGAAATTCAAACACTTGGAAAATAAACCAAAACTGTAAAACCCTAATGGGAGAAAATCATTTCCAAGATCTCTCTAAGACTATGGATTTGATCCATATAAAATTTGTCAACAAAACATTTATAAGTGATCAAAAGGATAAATAAAAATATTATAAAACCTAAGAAATTGATTTCATTCATTTTGGAGCCATAGATAAAATCTTATGAATTTAATAAGATAAGGAAATTGAATTCCCAAAGCTAATAAAGCACCTATCTAAAATCCATACCAATTTGTGAGTAATTAATCCTAAAAGAGATTTAAAAGGATAAACAAATATTAAATAAGATTTTACAAATTGGAATCACCAAGTTTGGATCTTTAAATAAAAGGATATGGATTTTATAAGACAGAGGAAAATAATAATTAATAGAGAATATTTAAAAGACAAATAAAACTTGGCCAAGTCCATAAGCAAATGGAATGAATATAATCCAAATCCAAATAAAATAGAAGTATAAAGAATTTTCAAATAAAATTATATGGAATTTAAAACCATATTTGATTTCATTGGAATAAAGACATTTACCTAATTTAAATGATTAATGGATCATATAAAAATGTTTCAAATAATTCAAAGTAAATTATTTAACACCCCATTTGAATAAATAAAACCTACTGAAAAGGTTTAGTGAAAATTATAATTCAAATAAAGGATTTGAAAATATATTTAATCTTATTTGATTAATGGCATATGCTTGTTTTAATAAAGAATAAAACCATAAGAAGAATAAAATAATTATTCCTAAAATGGTATTTAAAATACAAGTTTAAATAGTATGGAAATATACTGAACATTTGAAAAAGGTTTGAATTCAAACAAGGTTTGAAATCATTTAAACAAAATCAAAACAGAAAAAGAAAAATGAATCAGAACAAAAAAATGGAAAGGGCTCAGCCCAGCCCAACTAACCTATCTGGCCCGGCAACGCAGCCCAGTTCCTCCTTCTCCCCCGAAGCGTTTTTCTACTCACGATCGAACCCGCTTCGCCACTGACCGCTGGACCCCAGCTCTCCTCTCTCTCTCTCTCACTGCCGCCAGGTCCCACTGCCCCGTCAGCTTCGTCCTCACCCGCGGTGACCACGCCCCCAACCCCTCCTCGCCATTTTTGGCCGTTGAAGACGGCATCAATTCGTGCTACTGCCTCCATTAATCCTCCCCGTGACCTTGCACACTTAAGCGCCCGTTCCCCTCTAACTTTTCCCCCAGTCCTCACACCACCGGAGCCCCTAGGCTGCCCGTATTGCTTGCGACAACACCTCTGTCTCCGACGGCATTTCCGGCCGATCCCGGCGAACTCAGCCACCTACTTGCCTCCCAGACTCCACGAGGACACTCCCCATCTCCTGGTGAACCTCTCTGTAGTGCCATCTTGCCTGCGCGTGCTCTAAATCGTCGACAATGTCATCACTGAGCATCGTCGTCGTCGTCTGTTTCCACTCCGGCGAGTTCCCCAGGTAGCGTCTGACCGCCCCCTTCCTCTCGTTGATGCACGCATGATCGCCGACCTCGTGCGCAGCTAATGCGACCCTTGTCTTGTCTTAGCGTGGTCCGTAACATCGCCAATGACGACAACCCGAGCACACCGCTACCAGAAGCTTCTCCGGCGAGAAATTATAGCCACACCCGAGCGCCCCTTCGACGATGGAGACCACCTCGAGCTTCAGCACATCTCTGCGAACCTGGTGAGCCTCACCATACTCTTCCTTGCTTCCTGTAGCCACCGCAATGCCGTAGCCCGAGCGCACCACCGCTCGCCGTTGACCCAGCGCCGCCCATTCATGGTCAAATCGATCTAGAGCATTGGATCTTGATCCATTGGTTAGGATAAAACGACTTATCGAAGGGGTAAGATCGATTCTGTGTCGCGTGTTTCACTTTAAATCCTGCGATCCACATTGCTTGATCCGGACGAATCGGTACGCGCCAATAAGAACAGGACACGTGGCCCAGCTTCTGTTTTAAAAACAGAAATAGAACTATTAGATGTTTGATTTTGTAAATTGCACAACTTTAAATCCACACGTCCAAATTTTGCAAATTTTATATCAATGGAATCAGCAAAACAAACTCTATCCAACCATGCATTTTGTTTAGTAAATTGCTTCTGTTCAATGCATTGTTTTTACAGAAACTTGTGTAGACATAATTTAGATATAAAATTTATTCTAGAAATATTTTTATGGTAAAATCTTTGGCAAATGGATTGTTTTGAACCTACTAACCCTATAAATCAACTTTTGGATTGGAAAACATATTTGATGACGCCAAGGAATAAATCTTTGAATTAGAACATTTCTAGTCAAATAAAAATATTGTTTATGTGTTAAAAATGATTATTGAGTAAAACCTTTGTAAAATGATTTGATTTAAACTCTCTCACCCTAAACACCAAGTTTTGAGATTTAAAAATATATTTGATGAACCCTATAAAATTATTACTTTGCTAAAAGGCATTTTCAGCAACATAAAATATTACTTTGGTATAAAAATGGTTTATAGGTAAAATGTTTTGCAAATGGTTTCAATATTAAACACCTGACCTTAAAACACTAACATTTGTGTTTTAAGATGTATTTTCCAAACACTATAAAATCTTCCTTTGATTTAAATCGTTTCTAGCAAAACAAAAATGATTTAAATGGCCTTTTTCACTAACTTGATATCAAATGGTTTTACCACTTCTATAAAAGACCATTGGGTGTTTTCAAATGTTTGGCAATTACTTTTCTAAATAAAATAATGCATTGCTTTGTTTGTATTATTCTATGTGATGATTGCTTGAATAGTAGATTGAATATTGCTTGCTTGATTGAATTGTAGTGAAATTTGAAGAGTGTGACTATTTCAAGATCAAGGAGTGAACTTATAATATCTACCAAAAAGTCAAGTGGTGCTTCATACTTTTGTCCCATTATTTTCACTATGCATTAGTGATATTTTTAAGTAGGACTTACATGGAATTTTTGCTAAGTATAAACTATGCCATTGTAGCGACCTTGGATCAATAAAGATCCTATGTCCATGTGATTTACATGCTAATCCCTGGATCTATAGCTAGCACTCACAGTCGATGAATATCATGTAAAACACAAAGTCATTATTACACGGAGAATCCAGAGTATGAATTTATTACAAATTTTCTTAGCATTAAGCTAGCTCAAATAACAACGGAAACATAAAAGCAGCTTGAGTCCATCAACGCCCCAGGCTTGTCGAGTGTAGACTCGTGATCCCTACGCACCTTTCAATCTTCGGATTCTACACATAAGACGTGCAGCCAACAAGTTGGGTCAATACTTTGAATGTATTGGCAAATTACACCAAGGAAGAAAAAACTATCTCTACATGCAAGGCTAGTTTAGGCTATAGAGTTCATTTGCTCAAAGCTAGTTTTCTTAAGTATAGAGGAGAAGAGAAGATTTTCCCTACTTTGTAAACTTTGGTTAGGTAATATATGGTCGAATGGCACACGAGGATATTACTCACCAAGTGTCCAACCAACCTAACACTTGGATATTACTCACCAAGTTCCCAACACCCTCCCAATAGCGATATGACTCACGCCTTGGGTTTTTAGAAAACTTTAAGTTTTGAAAGAGAGAGAGGGAGGAAGATCCTTCAGAGGCTTCATCCTTCAGATGCTCAAGTGTTCTTTTCCGTGAACTCGGCTGATCGATCAGATTGCAATACTCTTGGGAGTTTGTGCACTTTACCCACAATCCACGATCAAGTCCTTTTACAGACAAGACCATGGACAGGCTTTCCCTTAGTAGCCCCTCTACCTTCTAGATCCAACCGTGCCAAGAACCTCCAAATGTTGGTACCTAGGTGAGGTTTCCCACTAAGTACTAGGTCAAGAAAGAGCCCATATGTATTGTGGTTGCATTGGAAGCTTCTTAATTATGAAACATGGCATACTTCTTTGATTCCTGGGCGGCCGTCCTCCACCAAAATCTCACTCGTTTTCCCGAAAACCATTCTGCCTAGAAGAAAACTTAGTTTTATTTTGAAGTGGATTTGAGAAGAAAGGTTTGCTCAAGGGAGCCTTTATACATAGAAAATTCATTGTCTTTCGAACCCCCCCAACGGTACTTTTCATATATACAACATAGAAAGCAATACTTAGCAAAATAGGGGTAACCTATTAGGAAGGGAAAATCCTAAGTATAGAGCTACTCATGGCATACTACAAAATCATCGCACTTGCAAAATAATACCAAGGAAAAATTCTACTAGAACATCCTACACATGCATACTACGGAATTTTGAAGATCACATGCATAGAATCAAAACTGGGACAAAGATATGAACAAGTGGTGTAACTTTCCTTGATCCGAGCAGCACTCTACACAATAGCACTCCTCAGCGCACTCCGAACAATCTAACAAAACACAAACATAGGTCTAATCACAATTTGCACGAAATATGCCACAGAGATAACATGCATGCATTCATGCAACATGGTACTTATGCAAGATTTGTTTTCTAAACTGACCAAGGTAGTGTAATTTGGATTGCAATTGTGTTAGGGATGTTGTTAGTATTGATTTTCCACGGGTTTAAACTAATTTGAGTCATTATTCTCATTCATAGGCTCACTAGAAGATCCAACCATCTATGTATCCCCAAATCAGATCCAATGCTTTTAAGCAAGGTTCTATAATTTTGTTCAATAGGTATTGTAAAAACAAAATCAACGCAACAAGAATCAACTAAAACGGGGTTTTAATTATTTTTCTGTGGATTAAACACTCTAATCTAAAGATTAATTTCTACACAGAAAATCCTACTGTAAACTTGAAATTTTATTGCAGACCTGTGTTCTACATAATTTTTTGAATCCAACATTATATTATATGCTAAATTTGGCCAAGTATTTAATTTTCTATGAATTTCACAAGAATTAACATCAATCTGCCAATTAAATCTAACCCTAACGAGAACACGACACGTGGCAGCATCTGGTTTGGGCCAGCTAAGCAGGCGGTGCTGACGCGGCGCGCTGAGGCGGCGTGCTGACACGACGGCCACACGGCGTAACGCGACAGGCGCATACCCCTTCGCCCCTCCCTTCTAATCTGGGCGGCATACTTTCAATTGGACAACCGTGAGCGGCTTGACTGACCTGTGGCGGTGGCGGCGATGAAGGCGCGGTGGCGGTGGTGGAACGGCGTCGGTGGTCGGTGTCCCGGCGGCTCCAGTGGTCTTGGAGGATGGCGAAGAAGTCCCCTCGATGCGTACGGGGATGGCGAATCTATCCACGGACTCGGCACGGTCCCTCTCCTCCTCTATCTCCCACGGTCGGCAGTTCCTCCTCTCGGTCCCGATGGGCTCCGATGAGCAATTGTCGGCGACCCTCTACGATTCAGAAGAAGCGAGTTAGATGGGAGGACCTGGTAGATCGAGGCGAGTAGTATGGAAGGTAGATTAGGGCTCGAGGTGCTCTGGAAGGTCACCAACCTCGAGCTCTGACGGTGGACGACTCCGGCGAGATCGGAAAGTGGCAAAACAGGAGCTAGGGTTTGAGAAACACGAAAACAACGGTGGGGGCCGAAGCAGAGGTATAATAGGGGAGATTTCTTGGAGTAGGGGGCACGGATTCGTACGGAGGACGGAGAATCACGAGGATTTGAAACCGGGTTAGTGTTCATCAGGGACTCCTGCTGGAGGTGGGAGATGACAGCGCGGGCCCACCTGTTCTCTAATAACTTTTGCATATCAAGTCCAAAAACTATGAAACCAATTCCTAAATTTTTGTAAAAAGAAGGTGGTCAACATAGGACCAGACGATATTATTTTTACCTTGTTTTTTAGAAGGTTCAAAACAAGATTCCCTCATTAATGCTCATAGGTAGGAATTAATATTAGGGTTTTGTCTGGGGTTTGGTGGTAGGGTTTTGATGCGACTTAATTTGTGGAATGCAATGATGCAAGGATGATGCATGCTTCTAGTAGCATCATATAATAAAACCTGGGATGTTACAAACTGTCACATCCCAAGATTTTCCAAATCTTGTAGTGTGAAAAATAAATGAATAAAATAAAACTTTGTTTGATTTTCAAGGCCAGAAGAAACTTTTTGAATTCAATTGGGACTTCAAACCAGTTGGATCAAATAAAATCCTAAAGGGATTTATAAAGATAAACATTTATTAAAGGCAAATAAAATGTTTTGGAATTACTATTTTTGGATCTTTAAATAAAAAGATTTGGTTTTCAAAAGCAAAGATGGATTTATAAATAAAGATTATATTTTATAAAGCCAAATTAAACCTTGGCCAAGACTTTGAAACAAAAAGGTTTTGCTTTGATTAAAATAGTAGAGGTTTATTTAAAATAAAATAAAAAGGATTTAAATATCCAAGTTTTATTAATAAAGGTTTTACTATTTTCAAAACATCAAAACTTATTTATTCTTTTAAAATAAGTTTTCCAAGTATTTTGTTTTCTCAAATAAAAACCTACTAAAGTGTTTTGGTTTTATTTAGATTTCAAAATAAAGTTTTTAAATAAACAAATCCCATTTGATTTATTAACTAAGGTCCATTATATTTAATTATTAATGGACCCTATAGCAAAAAGGTTTTTTTGTTTTAAACAAGTTTCCAAATATCTTTATTTTCAAATAAAACCTACTTTTTTGGTTTTGAAAATATTTGGATTTCAAATGAAGATTTTATTAAATAAATCAAACCCTATTTTATTAAATAAACTAAAGATCCATTTTATTTAAATAATAAATGGATCCTAAAATAAATAAAAATATTAAATTTTTTTGGACTTTGGTTGATGTCTTAAACAGAACCAAATTCAAAGTACAAAGTTGAGTGATTGTTTGAATTGTTTGAGTGGTTTGAATGTTTGAATAATTGTTTGAATTTCAAAACAGAAAAATAGAATAGAAAAAGAAAAATGTTTTAGGCAGAAAAAAAATAGTGCAAAGGCCCAGCCCACTAAGCCATTCCAGCCCAGCTTCCCCTCCCCGAACCGTTTCTCCTCACTCAGGAACTTACCCTCGAGGAGACTGACCAGTGGACCCTCCCCCTCATTTCTTTTCCCACTGACCGGTGGACCCCACCTCGAGCGAACCGTTTTTCTTTACTGCGGACAGAACCCATGCAGTCGATGACAGCCTGGACCCACTTCTCCTTCCCCTCTTTCGCTGACGAGACGACCCCACTCCTCCTGTTCTTCTTCCTCACCCGCAGCGACCAGTTCTTTCCCCCGTTCTGCCGTTGATATTTCCGGCTTAATTCGCCTTAATGCCGCGTCTTTACCTCGCCTTGATCACGCAGGTTGAAATGCCCATGCCTCCTCTATATTTTCCCTCTGACACCCCGCGCTCGCACGCCC
The DNA here is from genome assembly GCA_916181665.1 of Avena sativa. Lineage (NCBI taxonomy): Eukaryota > Viridiplantae > Streptophyta > Magnoliopsida > Poales > Poaceae > Avena > Avena sativa. Next base: position 25,185,438 of record OV702286.1, on the reverse strand, counting down.
CAGACCTCCCCAATTTCCTCCCCGAGCTCCTCTGTCTCCGACGAGGTTCGGTGATGATTCCGACGAAGCCTCTCCACCCCTTGCCTCCCCGAGCACGCTAGCAGCTTCCCCTCTCCCAGACGCATCTCCCCGTAGCACCAGCTCGTCCCCGAACACCCCAGAGCCCCGACAACGACGACCACAACACCACACCGCCGTCTGCCGTTTCTCCGGCGAACTTTCCAGGTAAACTCCGACCGCCCCAGCACCTCCTATTGATGCTCACATCACCCCCAGATCATTCCGCGTCTAATCGTGTACTTATTTTGCTTCGGCACAAATTGCAGCCTCGCCCTCGACGACCTCCAGAACCGCCCGACGCCGTCCCCTACTCCGGCGAGGAATCTCGACTGATTCTGTGCGCCCCTTGACAAACTGCAAGCAAGTTAAGCTTCACCGTGATCTCCTGAGCCTGGTGAGCATCTCCTTACTCTTCCTTGCTTCCTCTAGCACCAGCTCCGCCGCTAGCCGAGCATCGCCGCCGCTCACCGTCGCTCGGCACCGCCAGTTCGTGGTCGCTGTGTTGATAGCCGTTAGATTTAGATCGGGCGAGCATGATAGATTCACTTAACCGTGAAGGGGTATGTCCTCTGGACCGCACGATCTAGTTAGATCCAATGAACCGCAGCGTGATCCGGCCGAACCGTTACCGGCGAATAGAAACACGCCGCGTGTCCCCTATTCTGTTTAAAAACAGATTTGAAAACAGAATATTTTGCAAACTTCAAACCCTTGTAACTTTGAATCCACACGTCCAAAAATTACAAATTTTATGTCGTTGGATTCAGGAGAGCAAGCCCTAGCCAACCATACCCTTAGTTTAGCAAATAGTATCTGTTTGTTTGCTTGTTTTTGCAGATTCTTTTGTGTGCTTGTTTAGATTAGAAAAATTGTTTAAAAATGTTTTTAGGGTTAAAACCTTTGCAAAATGGTTTGTTGTGACCTTATTGACCCTAGGAACCAACCCATAGTTTGGAAAATGGATTTGGTAAAGTTTAGGATGGAAAACTTGATTTAGCCCATTTCTAGCCAAATGGAAATAATGATTTTGGTTATGAAAATACTTTTATAAAGAAAACTTTGGAGGAAATGTTTTGGACCAAACCTACTGACCCAAACACCAAGTTTTGCAATAGCAACTCATTGGGTGAAACAAAATAAGGAATCTTTGATTTAAAACCATTTCTAGTCAAATAGAAATGTGGTTATTTTATTAAAAATGGTTTTGGAAGAAAACCTTTGGAAAATGTTTTGTTTTAAACTCCCTGACCCCAAACATCAAGTTTTGTGTTTGAAAACATATTTTGTGAATCCTATAGGCTAATGCCTTAGTAAAAATATTTCTACACCACATAAAATGATACTTTGTTTTGAAAATGGTTTTATAGTGAAACCTTTTGCAAATGACTTGGCCACTTTACAAAATGACCAAATAGGTGTTTTCAAATGTCTATGACCCATTAGGAACCACCTTTTCAAAATAAAACAAAGCTTGGCATGCTTGCATGCATTGCTTTGACTTTGTTATTTTTATGTGTGTTGTTTTGCTTGATTGGTAGATTGAGTTTGTGCCTTGCTTGGTTGAATTGTAGTGACTTGAAGAGTGTGATTGTTGCAAGGACAAGGAGTGAACCTATACCCTCTACCAAAAAGGCAAGTGATGCTTCATACTTTCTATCCCATTATTTTCACTATGCATTAGTGTTTTTGCTAAGTAAAACTTGCATGGATTTTATTTTGCTAAGTATAAACCTTGCTATAGGAAAACCTAGTAGATGAATCCTTATTAGGATTTTCCTAAGTTAAGAATCCCATTACTATCAAGCTTAGCCTAGCTAATAGAAAACATGGGTGGGATATATATTCACCCTATGGAAAAATATCCTAAGTCTAAGGACTTGTGTTTTGTTTAATAAAACAACTAAGTTAATGAATCACCTAGGTGGAATGGGACTTGCTTGGTGGTTTTTGGTTGAGTGGTTCACAAGGCCCATTTTTATGGTTTACCTTAGTGTATCTCACTTGTGGATGGCCACCTAGGAACAAAGAGATTTGAGATGTCAAATGTTGAGAAGCTTCAAGTGCAACCACTTGGCAATATGGGCTCTGCCATGATCATATAGGTTGCAAGAACTTAGCCATATGGACAGTTGGTGGTAGTGTTTGATAGGTTGGAACGCGTCCATGATGGTCTAAGGGAAGGCTTCTGAAAGATCTTGTCTTGGGAAACCAAGTCTTGTGGGGAAAGTGCACCACCTCTGCAGAGTGTAAAATCTAAGTACTTAGCCATGTCCCTGGTAAAGGACAATTTGAGCATCAAGACATGGAAGCAATCAAGAATCTCATCATCCCAATTTCTAAATTAAAACTTGTGGTTTGAACAAGGGTTGTTTGAAATCTTCAATCTTTGATGGAGAGATGTCTTGGTACAAGGATCTTGAAATCTTTGATTGAGGAAAAATGTTTTTTGCCAAAAAAAACTTAGTATTTTCAAAATGATAAGAAAAATCTATTTTGAGCAATGCAAGCCTCAACTCCACTTAGCCAAATGCATATAGATGTTAGACTCCACTATACTACCATAGTATCACTTGCCAATACAATTCAAATGTATTGACCCTTGTGGCTGTAACTTGTAATGTTGCAGGTTTGATTGTTTTAGTGAAGATTGATTGATTAGGATTACAAAGTCTACAACCAACATCTGCCTGTGGCACTTTGAAGATGAAGGACCCCATGCTTATAGTTATTCCGCTGCAATGTAATGTAATAGCCAAATGAGCTATGTAATGATGTAAAAAAAATTATTTTATTCCTGGTTATAAAGTTATATTATGACCTTTGCTTCTTGATATTACATCTAAACCATGGATGCTAGCTATTGATCCAGGGACTAGCATTGTAAACACAGGGGGCTCAACCTATTTAAAGGTTGGGATCCTGACATGGTATCTGAGCATTGTGTTGCCTGTAGGATTTGTAAACCTAGGATTGGACAAAAACCCTTAGAAAAATAGGAGTTGTATTTTGTTCCAAAAACTATATACAAACAATCTTGTAAACTCTTTCCTCAACCATTTTGGTTTCAACTCTACATCTCTTCTATTTTCAACTTGATGGAAAAGCCTACCCCATGACCAAACACTTCACCATGTGCAAAGGACATCTTCAACTTCTTCAACTCTAATGACTTCAACATCTCCAGCACTTTCACCAAGGACTTCCAACTTGGATATCACTAAAGACTACAATAGAGACAAGAAATGTTACTCAAGACTTGAAGACTAAGGAAAAACAACCTAGAAGGAACCCTGACCACCTTTGAAGATTGGTGACCAAGACACAAGAATTCTCCAAGGATACAAAGATCTCACTCAAGAAGAATCAACCAAGAAGGATGGAAAGATCACAAGTGACCATATAGATGGACCACCATATTTAGTTTAAGTCAAACCCACCAACTTATGAGGTGTAACAAAAATATTTTTGTTGCCTAAGTATGTGCTTGAAACTTGTTGTTTGAGTGGAGTGTTTGTTTGTGATTGCTTGCACATTGCTTGAGTGAATTGTAATGTGTGTGATTAGAATTATTCCTTAGAAACATCTTGCCTATTCTAATCCGTACTCAACCCAAACAGATGACTTCTCCAAGAAACTCCAACATCAAAGTGGATGACACCAACAACAACCAAGAGGACAACATGAAAGAACTCATAGCAACCCAAAACCAATTGAGCCAAGAGACAACTCAGCTTTTAGCCAACAACAATGGATTAGACCCAGCCATACAAAGGATTTTGAAACTTCAATTCCAATTGATGCAAGGATTGATTACTCAAATGATCAACATGAGAGAAAACTTTTCCCAAGGAGCTAATGACAACAAGGATGATAAAGATGCTATTCTAGAAGGAACCCAAGCTAGCAATACTTTTGAAGTCAAGGATCATGCACCCAAGGAACATGAAGATCAATGCCCCAAGAAGAGAGAAAGATCTCCCACTCATGAAGAACAAGAACTAGAAGAACTCCTAGCTTTGGAGAGACCCAAAAAGAAGAAGAAGAAATGCCCCAACACTAGCAAGAAAGATATTAGCCAAGTGATGTGTTTCAATTGCAAAGAGAAGGGACATTATGTAAGTAATTATCCAGAAAAGATGAAGAACAAGTTGAACAAGCCTATGGAGAAACTCAACCTTGGCCCATGAGTCAAGAATGGAAACCAAGGACACAATGCAAAAGTTTGCTTAGAGAAGTTTTCCCAGGATCCCAAGAAGGACAATGTGTAATTTTTGTTTGGAAAATTTTTAAGGGTGGTAGTACCCTAGTTGTTTTGAACCTACTTGTAACCCTAACCTCCCCAAATCTCGGGGATGAGATTTATTTTAAGGGTGGTAGCCTGTCACATCCCAAGATTTTCCAAATCTTGTAGTGTGAAAAATAAATGAATAAAATAAAACTTTGTTTGATTTTCAAGGCCAGAAGAAACTTTTTGAATTCAATTGGGACTTCAAACCAGTTGGATCAAATAAAATCCTAAAGGGATTTATAAAGATAAACATTTATTAAAGGCAAATAAAATGTTTTGGAATTACTATTTTTGGATCTTTAAATAAAAAGATTTGGTTTTCAAAAGCAAAGATGGATTTATAAATAAAGATTATATTTTATAAAGCCAAATTAAACCTTGGCCAAGACTTTGAAACAAAAAGGTTTTGCTTTGATTAAAATAGTAGAGGTTTATTTAAAATAAAATAAAAAGGATTTAAATATCCAAGTTTTATTAATAAAGGTTTTACTATTTTCAAAACATCAAAACTTATTTATTCTTTTAAAATAAGTTTTCCAAGTATTTTGTTTTCTCAAATAAAAACCTACTAAAGTGTTTTGGTTTTATTTAGATTTCAAAATAAAGTTTTTAAATAAACAAATCCTATTTGATTTATTAACTAAGGTCCATTATATTTAATTATTAATGGACCCTATAGCAAAAAGGTTATTTTGTTTTAAACAAGTTTCCAAATATCTTTATTTTCAAATAAAACCTACTGTTTTGGTTTTGAAAATATTTGGATTTCAAATGAAGATTTTATTAAATAAATCAAACCCTATTTTATTAAATAAACTAAAGATACATTTTATTTAAATAATAAATGGATCCTAAAATAAATAAAAATATTAAATTTTTTTGGACTTTGGTTGATGTCTTAAACAGAACCAAATTCAAAGTACAAAGTTGAGTGATTGTTTGAATTGTTTGAGTGGTTTGAATGTTTGAATAATTGTTTGAATTTCAAAACAGAAAAATAGAATAGAAAAAGGAAAATGTTTCAGGCAGAAAAAAAAATAGTGCAAAGGCCCAGCCCACTAAGCCATTCCAGCCCAGCTTCCCCTCCCCGAACCGTTTCTCCTCATTCAGGAACTTACCCGCGAGGAGACTGACCAGTGGACCCTCCCCCTCATTTCTTTTCCCACTGACCGGTGGACCCCACCTCGAGCGAACCGTTTTTCTTTACTGCGGACAGAACCCACGCAGTCGATGACAGCCTGGACCCACTTCTCCTTCCCCTCTTTCGTTGACGAGACGACCCCACTCCTCCTGTTCTTCTTCCTCACCCGCAGCGACCAGTTCTTTCCCCCGTTCTGCCGTTGATTTTTCCGGCTTAATTCGCCTTAATGCCGCGTCTTTACCTCGCCTTGATCACACAGGTTGAATCGCCCATGCCTCCTCTATATTTTCCCTCTGACACCCCGCGCTCGCACGCCCCAGACCTCCCCAATTTCCTCCCCGAGCTCCTCTGTCTCCGACGAGGTTCGGTGACGATTCCGACGAAGCCTCTCCGCCCCTTGCCTCCTCGAGCACGCTAGCAGCTTCCCCTCTCCCAGACGCATCTCCCCGTAGCGCCAGCTCGTCCCCGAACACCCCAGAGCCCCGACAACGATGACCACAGCACCACACCGCCGTCTGCCGTTTCTCCGGCGAACTTTCCAAGTAAACTCCGACCGCCCCAGCACCTCCTATTGATGCTCACATCACCCCCAGATCATTCCGCGTCTAATCGTGCACTTATTTTGCTTCAGCACGAATCGCAGCCTCGCCCTCGATGACCTCCAGAACCACCCGACGCCGCCCCCTACTCCGACGAGGAATCCCGACTGATTCTGTGCGCCCCTTGACAAACTGCAAGCGAGTTGAGCTTCGCCGTGATCTCCTGAGCCTGGTGAGCATCTCCTTACTCTTCCTTGCTTCCTCTAGCGCCAGCTCCGCCGCTAGCCGAGCATCGCCGCCGCTCACCATCGCTCGGCACCGCCAGTTCGTGGTCGCTGTGTTGATAGCCGTTAGATTTAGATCGGGCGAGCACGATAGATTCACTTAACCGCGAAGGGGTATGTCCTCTGGACCGCACGATCTAGTTAGATCCAACGCACCGCAGCGTGATCCGGCCGAACCGTTACCAGCGAATAGAAACACGCCGCGTGTCCCTATTCTGTTTAAAAACAGATTTGAAAACAGAATATTTTGCAAACTTCAAACCCTTGTAACTTTGAATCCACACGTCCAAAAATTACAAATTTTATGTCGTTGGATTCAGGAGAGCAAGCCCTAGCCAACCATACCCTTAGTTTAGCAAATAGTATCTGTTTGTTTGCTTGTTTTTGCAGATTCTTTTGTGTGCTTGTTTAGATTAGAAAAATTGTTTAAAGATGTTTTTAGGGTTAAAACCTTTGCAAAATGGTTTGTTGTGACCTTATTGACCCTAGGAACCAACCCATAGTGTGGAAAATGGATTTGGTAAAGTTTAGGATGGAAAACTTGATTTAGCCCATTTCTAGCCAAATGGAAATAAAGATTTTGGTTATGAAAATACTTTTATAAAGAAAACTTTGGAGGAAATGTTTTGGACCAAACCTACTGACCCAAACACCAAGTTTTGCAATAGCAACTCATTGGGTGAAACAAAATAAGGAATCTTTGATTTAAACCATTTCTAGTCAAATAGAAATGTGGTTATTTTATTAAAAATGGTTTTGGAAGAAAACCTTTGGAAAATGTTTTGTTTTAAACTCCCTGACCCCAAACATCAAGTTTTGTGTTTGAAAACATATTTTGTGAATCCTATAGGCTAATGCCTTAGTAAAAATATTTCTACACCACATAAAATGATACTTTGTTTTGAAAATGGTTTTATAGTGAAACCTTTTGCAAATGACTTGGCCACTTTACAAAATGACCAAATAGGTGTTTTCAAATGTCTATGACCCATTAGGAACCACCTTTTCAAAATAAAACAAAGCTTGGCATGCTTGCATGCATTGCTTTGACTTTGTTATCTTTATGTGTGTTGTTTTGCTTGATTGGTAGATTGAGTTTGTGCCTTGCTTGGTTGAATTGTAGTGACTTGAAGAGTGTGATTGTTGCAAGGACAAGGAGTGAACCTATACCCTCTACCAAAAAGGCAAGTGATGCTTCATACTTTCTATCCCATTATTTTCACTATGCATTAGTGTTTTTGCTAAGTAAAACTTGCATGGATTTTATTTTGCTAAGTATAAACCTTGCTATAGGAAAACCTAGTAGATGAATCCTTATTAGGATTTTCCTAAGTTAAGAATCCCATTACTATCAAGCTTAGCCTAGCTAATAGAAAACATGGGTGGGATATATATTCACCCTATGGAAAAATATCCTAAGTCTAAGGACTTGTGTTTTGTTTAATAAAACAACTAAGTTAATGAATCACCTAGGTGGAATGGGACTTGCTTGGTGGTTTTTGGTTGAGTGGTTCACAAGGCCCATTTTTATGGTTTACCTTAGTGTATCTCACTTGTGGATGGCCACCTAGGAACAAAGAGATTTGAGATGTCAAATGTTGAGAAGCTTCAAGTGCAACCACTTGGCAATATGGGCTCTGCCATGATCATATAGGTTGCAAGAACTTAGCCATATGGACAGTTGGTGGTAGTGTTTGATAGGTTGGAACGCGTCCATGATGGTCTAAGGGAAGGCTTCTGAAAGATCTTGTCTTGGGAAACCAAGTCTTGTGGGGAAAGTGCGCCACCTCTGCAGAGTGTAAAATCTAAGTACTTAGCCATGTCCCTGGTAAAGGACAATTTGAGCATCAAGACATGGAAGCAATCAAGAATCTCATCATCCCAATTTCTAAATTAAAACTTGTGGTTTGAACAAGGGTTGTTTGAAATCTTCAATCTTTGATGGAGAGATGTCTTGGTACAAGGATCTTGAAATCTTTGATTGAGGAAAAATGTTTTTTGCCAAAAAAAACTTAGTATTTTCAAAATGATAAGAAAAATCTATTTTGAGCAATGCAAGCCTCAACTCCACTTAGCCAAATGCATATAGATGTTAGACTCCACTATACTACCATAGTATCACTTGCCAATACAATTCAAATGTATTGACCCTTGTGGCTGTAACTTGTAATGTTGCAGGTTTGATTGTTTTAGTGAAGATTGATTGATTAGGATTACAAAGTCTACAACCAACATCTGCCTGTGGCACTTTGAAGATGAAGGACCCCATGCTTATAGTTATTCCGCTGCAATGTAATGTAATAGCCAAATGAGCTATGTAATGATGTAAAAAAAATTATTTTATTCCTGGTTATAAAGTTATATTATGACCTTTGCTTCTTGATATTACATCTAAACCATGGATGCTAGCTATTGATCCAGGGACTAGCATTGTAAACACAGGGGGCTCAACCTATTTAAAGGTTGGGATCCTGACATGGTATCTGAGCATTGTGTTGCCTGTAGGATTTGTAAACCTAGGATTGGACAAAAACCCTTAGAAAAATAGGAGTTGTATTTTGTTCCAAAAACTATATACAAACAATCTTGTAAACTCTTTCCTCAACCATTTTGGTTTCAACTCTACATCTCTTCTATTTTCAACTTGATGGAAAAGCCTACCCCATGACCAAACACTTCACCATGTGCAAAGGACATCTTCAACTTCTTCAACTCTAATGACTTCAACATCTCCAGCACTTTCACCAAGGACTTCCAACTTGGATATCACTAAAGACTACAATAGAGACAAGAAATGTTACTCAAGACTTGAAGACTAAGGAAAAACAACCTAGAAGGAACCCTGACCACCTTTGAAGATTGGTGACCAAGACACAAGAATTCTCCAAGGATACAAAGATCTCACTCAAGAAGAATCAACCAAGAAGGATGGAAAGATCACAAGTGACCATATAGATGGACCACCATATTTAGTTTAAGTCAAACCCACCAACTTATGAGGTGTAACAAAAATATTTTTGTTGCCTAAGTATGTGCTTGAAACTTGTTGTTTGAGTGGAGTGTTTGTTCGTGATTGCTTGCACATTGCTTGAGTGAATTGTAATGTGTGTGATTAGAATTATTCCTTAGAAACATCTTGCCTATTCTAATCCGTACTCAACCCAAACAGATGACTTCTCCAAGAAACTCCAACATCAAAGTGGATGACACCAACAACAACCAAGAGGACAACATGAAAGAACTCATAGCAACCTGACACAAACCTACCCCCCTTAAGAAGAATCTTGTCCCCGATATTCGGGTTGGCTAGCAAATAGGTGTGGGTGTTCTGCCTTCAAATCTTCTTCACACTCCCACGTGGCTTCTTCCTCGGAGTGGTGGTTCCATTGTACTTTGCAGAATCTTATAGTCTTGGTACGGGTAATCCTTTCGGCTGTTTCCAGTATTTTGATGGGTTTCTCCTCATAGGTAAGGTCATTCTCCAATTGAACCTCATCTAGGGGAACTGTATCTCTTAGTGGTGTTTCGGCCATCTTCGGGTGACACTTCTCTAGTTGTGACACATGAAACACATCATGAACAGTCAGTCCTTCTGGTAACTCCAACTGATAAGCAACTTCTCCTCTACGGGCTAGAACCTTATATGGTCCTATGAATCGTGGGGCTAACTTACCCTTGATTCCGAACCTCTTAACTCCTCGTAGTGGTGAAACTCGGAGGTACGCACGATCCCCTATTTTATAAGCCACATCTCTGCGTTTGGAATTAGCATAACTCTTTTGTCGGGATTGGGCTACCTTTAGCCTATCCTGAATCTGCCGTACCTTTTCTTCGGCATCCTTGATCAATTCAGGTCCAAAAAGACTACGTTCACCAACTCCACTCCATAACAGCGGAGTCCTACACTTCCTGCCAAACAGAATTTCAAACGGAGTCATCTTGATACTTGTCTGGTAGCTGTTTTTGTATGAGAACTCAGCGTATGGCAGGTTATCGTCCCAACTAGACCCATAGTCTAGTGCGCAAGCTCTCAACATATCTTCCAGAATCTGGTTCACCCTTTCCGTTTGGCCATCTGTCTGAGGGTGGAAGGCAGTACTGAATTCTAGTCGGGTTCCAAGAGACTCATGTAGCTGTCGCCAAAACTTTGAAGTAAACTGGGTGCCTCTATCTCACATAATTCCCTTGGGAACACCATGCAGACTTACAATCCTTGACATATATATCTTGGCAAGCTTAGCACTTGTATATGTGGTCTTTACGGGGATGCAGTGAGCCACCTTGGTAAAGTGGTCCACCACTACCCAGATAGAATCAAATCCTGAAATCCATGCCTACCTTATCCCACTTCCATTCGGGTATAGGTAGCCGTTGAAGTAATCCGGCCGGTTTCTGATGCTCGGCCTTAACTCTATTGCATACGTCACATAGAGAAATATACTAGGCAATTTCTCTTTTTAGGTTATTCCACCAAAATCTATCCTTCACATCCATGTACATTTTCATGTTACCTATATGAATTGAGTCAGGTGAATCATGAGCTTCTTGTAAAATCAACTTCCTGATATCGGGGTCATTGGGAACGCACAAACGCTTCCCATACCAAAGGGTTCCTTGTTCGTCCAGACGAAATTCTTTTGTCTTTCCTTCACTTATTTTGACTCTTATTTCTTCCAACTCTTTATCTCCCTTTTGTGCTTCCTTGATTCTCTCTTGGAAAGTACACACTATTTCCATAGTCGCTACGTGTTCTTTCGGAACTATTTCTAGCCTAAGATCCTTGAATTGCTTGCATAAATCCTCTGGAAGTTCCCCTGCGGTAAGCCCATTCACATAAACCTTACGACTTAAGGCATCAGCCACCACGTTTGCCTTTCTGGGGTGGTACTGTAAATCCAAGTCATAATCCTTAATCACTTCAAGCCATCTTCTTTGCCTCATATTCAACTCCTTTTGGGTGAAGATGTACTTCAAACTCTTATGATCTGTGAACACATCACAATGTTTGCCCATGAGGTAGTGTCTCCATACCTTGAGCGCATGTACCATAGACGTAAGTTCCAAATCATGTGTGAGGTAGTTGTGTTCGTGGTTCTTGAGTTGTCGAGAGGCATAGGATACCACTTTCCCATCTTGCATCAATACACTTCCAAGTCCTTGTCGAGAAGCGTCACAATAGACTTGAAAATTCTTTTGGATATCAGGCAGACACAGTACTGGTGCCGTTACAAGGCATTTCTTCAACTCCTGAAAGCTTGTTTCACATGCCTCAGTCCATAGGAATTTCTTTTCCTTCTTCAACAGTTCCGTCATGGGTTTCGCTATTTTTGAAAAGTTTTCAATAAACGTCCGGTAATACCCTGAGAGGCCCAAGAAACTCCTGATATCTCCCACATTCTTGGGTGACTCCCATTCCATTACGGAGGCTACTTTACTGGGATCTACGGCAACTCCTTTTGCCGACACAACATGACCAAGGAATCCCACTTCCTTTAATAAGAATTCGCATTTGTTGAATTTGGCATACAACTTGTGTTCTCTTAGTTTCTCCATAATTAGGCGTAGATGTTTCTCATGTTCCATCTCATCCTTGGAGTATATGAGTATATCTGTAAGATCCCTCCTTTGTAAAGGAAAAAGGATCCCTGTGATTGCAATGCTAGTCCCTGGATCAATGGCTAGCATCCACAGTTAAGATGTAATATCAAAAAACAAAGGTCATAATACAACTTTATAACCAGGAATAACATAATTTTATTACATCTTACATAGCTCATTTGGCTATTACATTACATTGCAGCAGAAAATCTATAAGCATGGGGTCCTTCATCTTCAAAAGTGCCACAGGCAGACATGTTGGTTGTAGACTTTGTAATCCTAATCAACACACTTCACTAAATCAATCAAACCTGCAACATAACAAGTTACAGCCACAAGGGTCAATACATTTGAATTGTATTGGCAAGTGATACTATGGTAGTATGGTGGAGTCTATCATCTATATGCATTTGGCTAAGTGGAGTTGAGGCTTGCATTGCTCAAAATAGATTTTTCCTTAACATTTGAAAACACTAAGTTTTTGCTTGACAAAAATCATTTCTCCCAATCAGAAGATTGAAGATCCTTTAACCCTTGTTCAACCACAAGTTTTTAACTTTGAAATTTGAATGATGAGATTCTTGATTGCTTCCATGTCTTGATGCTCAAATTGTCCTTTACCAGGGGCATAGCTAAGTACTTAGATTTTACACTCTGCAGAGGTGGTGCACCTTCCCCACAAGACTTGGTTTCCCAAGACAAGATCTTTCAGAAGCCTTCCCTTAGACCAAAATGGACGCGCTCCAACCTATCAAACTCTACCACCAACTGTCCATATGGCTAAGTTCTTGCAACCTATATGATCCAGGCAGAGCCCATAATGCCAAGTGGCTGCACTTGAAGCTTCTCAACATTTGTCATCTCAAATCTCTTTGTTCCTGGGTGGCCATCCACAAGTGAGATACACAAGGTCAACCATAAACATGGGCCTTGTGAACCACTCAACCAAAAACCACCATTAAAGTCCCATTCCACCTAGGTGATTCATTAACTTAGTTGTTTTATTAAACAAAAACACAAGTCCTCAGACTTAGAAATTTTTCATAGTATGGATATATATTCCACCCTTGTTTTCTATTAGCTCGGCTAAGATTGATAGTAGTAGGAATCTTAACTTAGGAAAATTTCTACTAAGGTTTCATCTACTAGGTTTTCCTATAGCAAGGTTTATACTTAGCAAAAGTTCCATGCAAGTTTTACTTAGAAAAATCTCTAATGCATAGTGAAAGTAATGGGACAAAGTATGAAGCATCACTTGCCTTTTTGGTAGAGGGTATAAGTTCACTCCTTGTCCTTGCAACAATCACATTCTTCAAGTCACTACAATTCAATCAAGCAAGGCACAAACTCAATCTACCAATCAAGCAAAACAACACATAAAATCATAAAGTCAAAGTAATGCATGCAAGCATGCCAAGGATTGTTTTATTTGGAAAAGTGGTTCCTAATGGGTCATAAACATTTGAAAACACCTAATGGTCATTTTATAAAGTGGCAAAGTCATTTGCAAAAGATTTCATTTCACAAACCATTTTCAAAACAAAGTATCATTTTATGTGGTGTAGAAATATTTTTACTAAGGCATTAATCTATAGGGTTCACCAAATATGTTTTCAAACCATAAAACTTGGTGTTTGGGGTCAGAGAGTTTAAAACAAAACATTTCCCAAAGGTTCTCTTCCAAAACCATTTTTAATAAATAAACTATATTTTTATTTGACTAGAAATGGTTTTAAATCAGAGAATCATTCTTTTCCTTCACAAAATATATTTTTGAAACCACAAAGTGTTTCCTAGGGTCAGTAGGTTCAAATCACACCATTTGCCAAAGATTTTATCCCCAAAAACATTTTAGAACAATTTTTATAACCTAAACAAGCATACAAAAGTTTCTGCAAAAACAAACAATTAAACAGAAACTTTTTACTAAACAAATGGCATGGTTGCCTAGGGCTTGTTCCACTGATTCCATTGATATAAAGTTTGCAAATTTTGGACGTGTGGATCAAAAGTTACAAGGGTTTCAAATCTGCATCTAAATCAGATTCAAAACTTTGTTTTAAACAGAACTGGTGACACGCGTCCTATTCCTATTCGTCGGTACCGCTTCGCTCGGATCGGCTACTCTGGCGCGTTGGATCAAGTCACATCGAGTGGCACAGGTTGCGTACCCCTTCGCTTTAAGTGGTTCTATCCTATCCACTAGATCGAGATCGGACGGCTGCTGCGAGCTTGACCTAAAACGAGCGGCGCTGCGGCGGTGGCTGGCGGCGGAGCGGCCAGATGGTGGCGGTGCCGGTGATACAGGAAGCAATGGAAGGTGGGGAGATGCTCACAGTGATCGCAGGGCGATGCCGAAGCTCAACGTGGAGTCGTCTTGGCAAGGGGCGCACGGGGACAGGAGGAATCGCTCACCGGAGTTGGTATGGGCGGCGATGCTCTCGGGTCGTCGTCGCTGGCGTCGTTTGGAACCACGCTAAGCCAAAAGAGAGGCACGATTAGATGCGCACAAGGGTCGCGAGTAAGGAAGCGTCATCGGGAGGTGCTGTAACATCCCAAAAATATCAAACTTAGATCATCAAAACACTAATCATCAAGTTTAGGGTTAACAAAAACTTTTCTAAATGAATTCATGAATGCATGTATATGTGTATGCATGAATTTTGAATTTCTTTAAAAACCACCTTGTTTGTGTGAACCATTGTTTGTAAAATGTTTCTTAGGTGAAAATAACATCATCTAAAACATTTCCCACACTTTTCCTAAAGAAAAGTAAATCAAAACAAATATATTAAGGGAATGGTCATTTTGACCAATTTAACTCCCATGCCTACTTTGGCTGTCTCAAACTTTCAAAACCTAACAGAAACTTTTCTGGATCTTTGCACCCCTTGAATTTACTCATAACTGAGTATCAAGGCCCACTTTGTGATCATCCAGAAACTTTCAAATGCATAGTTTAAATGACAATTCAAAATTGAATCTTCTTCATATGGGAAGATCCCACTTTTTCAAAACCCACTCAAACAAGCTCAACTTTCAAAACCCAAGCATCTGCAGACTCACCGGAACCAATCTAGCAAACCCACCAAAATTCATTTCAAAATTCAAAACTTGAGTTCATGCGGCCATTTCATCAAACAGGTTGCAGACACAAATCAAACAAAACCACAAACACTATAGTGTGCAGTGTTTTGAGCCTAACTTGTTCCCTAGTTAGCTCACACACAAACCAGTAGATCATCTAGAAAGATTAGCCCAACACTAGCACCCCTGTGAGCTTGCCATTGCCATTAATGGTGAACAGCCGAGCACCCCCATGTCACCCCATTGTGGACAGCAAGCTAGGAGCGCAACAAGCCTAGCCAGCATGTCTGGGAGGCAGCCCACCGTCCACCGCCACTGCCTGTCCCAGTTGCGAGCGTTGCCAAGCCCTGGACCACGCGCACCAGACACGCCCAGACCATGCCGAGCGTGCGCCAGAGCGCCACCCTCGACCAGCATCCACAGACCGCGCGCCGCCCTCACTGCGCGCACACACGATCACCAACCGACCCAGGACACCACCAGACACCCCCGTTTGCCGCCCCGTGCCATACAGCCACCGCCCGCCGTCGAAGACGCCGCCTCTGCCGCGCAGAGCGCCGCCCGTTCCAGACCAAACCACACCGCCCCATGCCTCGCGATCATGTCGTTGAGCATCGCCAGGAGACACAGCACCGTCCCCTACCCTTGCCCATGCCATTAGCTGCCTGTAACGTCGCCCCCGACGAGCTCACCTTGCGCCCCGACGGTCGCTTCGCTCGACTATAAATAGAGGCCACCCCCGCATGATTTCTTCACACCATCTCACTTCCCTCTCCCCACTGACCGTGCCACACCATTCTCAGAGCAAGGCGAGCACCACCTCGCCGGAATTTCACCGGAGCCCGCCGCCTCTGGAGCAGAAGGGAACCAGCGATTGGAGCCGCCCCAGGAGAAGCCACCGGTACCAGGAGGTTCGCCGTCTTCGACATCGTCGTTCGCCCGCCTCGCCGACCCTCGCCAGTACCCCGGTGAGCCCCCAGCACCCCCACTGGCCGCGCTAGGTTTCGTTCTCGCCGGAGCTATCTCGCGTCGACGATGACCATCAGCCGTTGGATTAGAGCTAGATCGAACGATCCACATCACCCCATACCGCTTCGCCTAGCCCCGTGTCACTGACGAGTGGGGACACCCACTTACGCAGCCCGCAGGAGCACTGCGCTTAGCAGGCCGGCCCGTTAGAATTTCCCGCGCAGCCCAGTAATTCAAATTAAACCTTTTTCTTTTTAAATTCAAACACACTTCAGCACCCAACTTCAAAAATCAATCCAGATCGATTCAGTGCATCAAAATGGATGAAACCAATTTTGTTAGAAATATCTGTGAATGCTTAATCCAAGCCCGTTGGATTCAAGTAATTTGGATCAGTAGATCAACCATAGCAAAAATAACAAGGCAGAAGCTTTTCTGCATTCAAACATTTTTCAAATTTAAACCATAAAAGGTTTTGAGTTGATTCCAACTCTCAAAAATCACATTTAACCATACCTTTCAGAATATATAAAAATATATAGGTTTACTTGCAGAAATATTGTTCAAGGAATAAAAGAATGCTTCATAAGCATTTCTAGCCACTTTAATCAATTAAAATAAAAGGGTAAAACCTTATTAAATTGTGACACCACTTTAAATCACATTCCCATGGACTACAGTATGTGGTGATGACATGTGTCAACATGATCCCATGTTTAGTTTGGAGAATATTAAATCTTAAGTAGTTTTTCAATGAGTAGAAATTACTTTTCTAAAATAAAAAGATTTAAACCAAACCTTAACCTTGTAATGTTAGAGATGATGCTAGATCATCTATAGGACCCTTGTGTGTGATGATTGCAAGTAGTTAAGTATTGTTTGGTGATTGTGTACCTCGTATTTATTCATAGACGCTAGTACCGACCAAGGATACTACAAGGAGGAAGGAGGATACTACGAAGAGGAAGACGAGGAGAACTTCAACCACTGCTCTGCACAAGGCAATCTCATACTATACCAATGCAAGCCTAATACAACTAGTTGAATGTGCAAGCCCATACTTGCAAGCTTATACTGATATTGATGCAAGCTAACACTTGCAAGATACCCTACTGAGGCCACAAACCCATACTTGTGATATGAATACTATATGCGTTAAGCATATGTGATCATACCCACTTGCTAAACCAATCCTAGTTTTATGGCAAGCTTCTTACTTTATTTCTTTATCAAAGCTTACTTAGAGTCTACCTAAGAGTTTGGTAGATATTAGACAGTTGTGCTCAAGGTTGCCTAAAGAGCATAAAATTTGGCCTAAGCTATAAACCTTGATCTCAGTCTAAGATATGGTGTTGGACTTAGTGAAACCTCACTAGTTACCACCCCTGATCAGTACCACCCCCACCTGTAGATGCTAGTGCTAAGCATAAAACTTGATCAACCTTAGATGGGAATACTTGGTGGAAAAATGGTTATGAAAACCTTGGAATGATGGATCATTCTATTGAAATGTTTTGGACATGTGTTTCCAAACACTTAATGATTTTGGTGATAAAAATGTTGAGGCATGAGCCTTAGCCCTTTATAAAACTGATGGTTGTCTGGATGCGATACCATTCCAATTTTATCGTACAACCACAATACCCGAATTTTGGGTAGGGCATGACTGGAAACTTATATACTTTAGTATTAGTTCCCTCCCGGCCAAGGTCTGAGCTGAGGCTACCTTGTGAAGATTGTCCACCTGTGCAGTACCCAAGATGACAGAGAGTCATGGTTGGGAGGCCAAACTCACAGGAGAGGTGCTGATACTAGGGAGTGTAATTGAAAGGTTAGGATTGATTATCCGCATACTGAGTATGGTGAATTCAGGATTTGTTCCTGATGGATGTATCGAATGTTGTGGTGAAACTGTACAATCTCTGCAGAGTGTCAAACTATTTGAATAGCCGCGTCTGTGGTTATGGACAGTTGGAGTGGCCATACTGTTCCCCCGTCAGACTTTTCAAAATGACTTGTGAAGCGAATTGAGACTTTGACTTGACCACAACAGAGTTGTGACCTGGATTACAAGATCCCATTTAGGAGTTATAAAATTTGTGACTAGTTTGGGAACTTAGTAAAGATAAACCTGGCTTTTGCAAAACAACCCTAGAGCCTAGTGTCCTATTATCCAAAAACCCCTTACCTGTTAGTATTAGTTTGCGAGTACTTAAAGAGTACTCATGGCTTTGTCCCTGGCTATTCCCATGGCCAGACTATGAAGAGGAGTACCTAGAGGATGGACCCCAGGAAGGTTACGACAACTAGGATCATCTCCCATCGTCAGCATTGCCTGTGACCCCGAAGATGGAGCTTCGCCTACGCTACCGTTATTATTACGTATTCCACTGCTTGATGTTGTATTAAGAACTGGATCATGAGATCCCTATTTGTGTAAGAACTTATGTATCGTTTGTAATGGATGAAGTACTATGGTATCCAATTCTGTTATGTCTCGCAAAAATGGTAATCCTGGGATTGCGATGTATGGCATAACAGGCATCTAGGATTGAAAAATCCGGCTGTTGACAGGTGCTGGGGCGGTCGAGGATTACCAGGGGAGTTCATCGGAGAAACGGCAGATGGCGGTGGCGAGTTGAGTTTGACGAAGCCGACGTTACGGGGCACTCGCGGGCGAGCTGAGGCCACAGAGCGGTGGGCCAAAGTCTGGTGAACTTGCGTGCGTGCTCGAGGAGGCAAGGGGCAGTAAGGGGTTGCCGGAATCATCACCGGAGAGTCGTCGGAGCAGTGGCAGTGTAGGGCAAAATTCTGCGGCCTGGGGGCGCGCTAAGGTGAGGTGACTGGGGGGAAATTGGGAGGAAACGCTAGCGTTTATGACTGCATGGTTACGGCGAGGAAGAAACGCAGCAGTAAAGAGAATTCAACCGGAGGAATCAACGGCAGCAACGGCTGGCGAGTTCAACGCGGGGGAGAAAGAAGATGAGCTGGCTGTGGGGTCCTTTGTCAGTGTGAGGGAGAGAGGGAACGAGGGTCCACCAGTCATTGGCTCTGCGGGTGGGTCTTTCGGTGGGAAAATGCTTCGCGCGTGGGGAGAATAGCTGGGCTGGTACTGGGCTTGTTGGGCTGGACCAGTTGGGCTGCTGTCTGGTTCCATTTTTTTCTTTCCAATTGCTTTTTATTTTTCTATTTCTATTTTCTGTTTTGAAAATCATACAACAAATCAAACAATCAAAACTATTCAAACTTTCACCAAACTTTGTAATGGGTTTTGATTCTATTTAACAACAAAAACCAAAGTCCCAAAATAAAATAATTTTATTCTTTTTAGGACCCATTAATAATTAAATAAATGGACCTTAGTTATTAAATCAAATAGAATTTGCTTTAATAAAATCTTTATCTTTTTGAAATCTAAAATAAAACCCAAACACTTCAGTAGGTTTTAATTGAGAATATAAAATACTTGGAAAACTTATTTAAAATAAATAAATAAGTTTTAGTGTTTATTTAAAATGGAAAATCCTTTACTTTAATAAAATTGGATATTAAATCCTTATTATTTTATTTTAAGCAAACCTTTATTCTTTTAATCAAAGCAAAACGTTTTGTTTCAAAATTTTGGCCAGGGTTTAATTTGGCTTTATAAAATAATCCTTATTTATAAATCTACCTTTTCTTTTGAAAACCAAATCTTTTATTAAAAAATCCAAAAATTAGTAATTCCAAATATTTTTAGCTTTATTGTTTATTTATCTTTTTAAATTCCTTTAGGATTTTATTTGATCCAAATAGGTTTTGAAAGTTCCCAATTGGAATCAAAAAGTTTCTTCTCACCCTGAAAATCAACAAAGTTTTATTTTATTCATTTATTTTTCACATAACATGATTTGGAAAATCTTGGGATGTGACAGGCTACCAACCTTAAATTAAATCTCGTCCCGAGATTTGGGAGGCTAGGGTTACAAGTTGGCTCAAAAGCATCTAGGGAACTACCACCCTTAAAAAATTTCCAACTAAATTACATCTGGGCTTACTTGGGATCTTGGTGTAACTTTCCTGGACAGAAGTTTGCATAGTGGCCTAGTTCCTTGCATTTGAAACATGTGACAAGGCTGAGATCCCTCATAGGCTTGTTTATCTTGTGTTTCATCTTTTCTGGACAGTTGCTTGCATAATGCCCTAGCTCTCTACAGTTGTTGCACCACACTTGGCTAATATCTTTCTTTTCCTTTAGTATCATTTCCTCTTGTTTGTTTCCTTGGTTCTTCTTCTTTTCTGAGCAGTCACTGGCATAGTGTCCTATCTCTTTGCAATTGTAACATTGCAACTAGCTTATGTCCTTCTTCTTCTTTTTGGGTCTCTCCAAAGCTAGGAGTTCTTCTTGTTCATGCTCTTCATATCTCACGTCAGAGGTGGGAAATCTTTCTCTCTTCCTGGGGCATTGATCTTCATGCTCCTTGGATGCATGATCCTTGTCTCCACAAATATTGCATGCTTGGGTTCCTTCTAGAATAGCATCTTTGTCATCCTTGTCGTCATAAACTCCTTGGGAAGAGTTTTCTCCCATGTTGATCATTTGAGTAACCAATCCTTGCAACAATTGGGATTGAAGTTTCAAAATCCTTTGTATGGCTGGGTCTAGTCCATTGTTGTTGGCTAAAAGCTGAGTTGTCTCTTGGCTCAACTGGTTTTGGGTTGCTATAAGTTCTCTCATGTTGTCCTCTTGGTTGTTGTTGTCATCAACCTTGATGTTGGTGTCTCTTGGAGAAGTCATCTGTGTGGGTTGGATTGGGATTAGAATAGGCAAAAGATTTTCTAAGGAAATAATTCTAATCACACACATCACAATTCACTCAAGCAATGTGCAAGCAATCACAAACAAACATTCCACTCAAATAACAAGTTTCAAGCATATTTTTAGGCAACCAAAAATATTTTTGTTACACCACATAAGTTGGTGTGTTTAACTTAACTATATATGGTGGTCCATCTATATGGTTCACTTGAGATCTTTCCATCTTTCTTGGTTGATTCTTCTTGCATGAGAACATGGTTTCCTTGCGGAAAACTTTTGGTTACAATACCTCAAGTGAGGTGAACTCCTTCTAATTTTGCATTTCCTTAGTCTCCATATCTTGAGCAAGATTTCCTTGTCTCACTTGTAGTCCTTAGTGGTATCCAAGTTGGAAGTCCTTGGTGAATATGCTGAAGATGTTGAAGTCATTAGAGTTGAAGAAGTTGAAGTCATTAGAGTTGATGAAGTCCTTTGCACATGGTGTAGTCTTTGGTCATGGGGTAGGTTTTTCCATCAAGTTGAAATAGATGAGATGTAGATTCAAAAACAAAAATGGTTGAGGAAAGAGTTTACAAGATTGTTTGTAAATAAATTTTGGAACAAATACAACTCCTATTTTTCTAAGGGTTTTGTGCAATCCTAGGTTTACAAATCCTACAGGCAACACAATGCTCTGATACCATCTGTACGATCCCTCCTTTGTAAAGGAAAAAGGATCCCTGTGATTGCAATGCTAGTCCCTGGATCAATAGCTAGCATCCACAGTTAAGATGTAATATCAAGAAACAAAGGTCATAATACAACTTTATAACCAGGAATAACATAATTTTATTACATCTTACATAGCTCATTTGGCTATTACATTACATTGCAGCAGAAAATCTATAAGCATGGGGTCCTTCATCTTCAAAAGTGCCACAGGCAGACATGTTGGTTGTAGACTTTGTAATCCTAATCAACACACTTCACTAAATCAATCAAACCTTCAACATAACAAGTTACAGCCACAAGGGTCAATAGATTTGAATTGTATTGGCAAGTGATACTATGGTAGTATGGTGGAGTCTATCATATATATGCATTTGGCTAAGTGGAGTTGAGGCTTGCATTGCTCAAAATAGATTTTTCCTTAACATTTGAAAACACTAAGTTTTTGCTTGACAAAAATCATTTCTCCCAATCAGAAGATTGAAGATCCTTTAACCCTTGTTCAACCACAAGTTTTTAACTTTGAAATTTGAATGATGAGATTCTTGATTGCTTCCATGTCTTGATGCTCAAATTGTCCTTTACCAGGGACATGGTTAAGTACTTAGATTTTACACTCTGCAGAGGTGGTGCACTTTCCCCACAAGACTTGGTTTCCCAAGACAAGATCTTTCAGAAGCCTTCCCTTAGACCAAAATGGGCGCGCTCCAACCTATCAAACTCTACCACCAACTGTCCATATGGCTAAGTTCTTGCAACCTATATGATCCAGGCAGAGCCCATAATGCCAAGTGGCTGCACTTGAAGCTTCTCAACATTTCTCATCTCAAATCTCTTTGTTCCTGGGTGGCCATCCACAAGTGAGATACACAAGGTCAACCATAAACATGGGCCTTGTGAACCACTCAACCAAAAACCACCATTCAAGTCCCATTCCACCCAGGTGATTCATTAACTTAGTTGTTTTATTAAACAAAAACACAAGTCCTCAGACTTAGAATTTTTTCATAGTATGGATATATATTCCACCCTTGTTTTCTATTAGCTAGGCTAAGCTTGATAGTAGTAGGAATCTTAACTTAGGAAAATTTCTACTAAGGTTTCATCTACTAGGTTTTCCTATAGCAAGGTTTATACTTAGCAAAAGTTCCATGCAAGTTTTACTTAGAAAAATCTCTAATGCATAGTGAAAGTAATGGGACAAAGTATGAAGCATCACTTGCCTTTTTGGTAGAGGGTATAAGTTCACTCCTTGTCCTTGCAACAATCACACTCTTCAAGTCACTACAATTCAATCAAGCAAGGCACAAACTCAATCTACCAATCAAGCAAAACAACACATAAAATCATAAAGTCAAAGTAATGCATGCAAGCATGCCAAGGATTGTTTTATTTGGAAAAGTGGTTCCTAATGGGTCATAAACATTTGAAAACACCTAATGGTCATTTTATAAAGTGGCAAAGTCATTTGCAAAAGATTTCATTTCATAAACCATTTTCAAAACAAAGTATCATTTTATGTGGTGTAGAAATATTTTTACTAAGGCATTAATCTATAGGGTTCACCAAATATGTTTTCAAACCATAAAACTTGGTGTTTGGGGTCAGAGAGTTTAAAACAAAACATTTCCCAAAGGTTCTCTTCCAAAACCATTTTTAATAAATAAACTATATTTTTATTTGACTAGAAATGGTTTTAAATCAGAGAATCATTCTTTTCCTTCACAAAATATATTTTTGAAACCACAAAGTGTTTCCTAGGGTCAGTAGGTTCAAATCACACCATTTGCCAAAGATTTTATCCCCAAAAACATTTTAGAACAAATTTTATAACCTAAACAAGCATACAAAAGTTTCTGCAAAAACAAACAATTAAACAGAAACTTTTTACTAAACAAATGGCATGGTTGGCTAGGGCTTGTTCCACTGATTCCATTGATATAAAGTTTGCGAATTTTGGACGTCTGGATCAAAAGTTACAAGGGTTTCAAATATGCATCTAAATTAGATTCAAAACTTTGTTTTAAACAGAACTGGTGACACGCGTCCTATTCCTATTCGTCGGTACCGCTTCGCTCGGATCGGCTACTCTGGCGCGTTGGATCAAGTCAGATCGAGTGGCACAGGTTGCGTACCCCTTCGCTTTAAGTGGTTCTATCCTATCCACTAGATCGAGATCGGACGGCTGCTGCGAGCTTGACCTAAAACTAGCGGCGCTGCGGCGGTGGCTGGCGGCGGAGCGGCCAGATGGTGGTGCTACCGGCGATACAGGAAGCAATGGAAGGTGGGGAGATGCTCACAGTGATCGCAGGGCGACGCCGAAGCTCAACGTGGAGTCGTCTTGGCAAGGGGCACACGGGGACAGGAGGAATCGCTCACCGGAGTTGGTATGGGCGGCAGTGCTCTCGGGTCGTCGTCGCTGGCGTCGTTTGGAACCACGCTAAGCCAAAAGAGAGGCACGGTTAGATGCGCACAAGGGTCGCGAGTAAGGAAGCGTCATCGGGAGGTGCTGGGGCGGTCAAGGATTACCAGGGGAGTTCGTCGGAGAAACGGCAGACGGCGGTGGCGAGTTGAGTTTGACGAAGCCGATGTTACGGGGCACTCGCGGGCGAGCTGAGGCCACAGAGCGGTGCGCCAAAGTCTGGTGAACTTGCCTGCGTGCTCGGGGAGGCAAGGGGCAGTAAGGGGTTGCCGGAATCGTCACCGGAGAGTCGTCGGAGCAGTGGCAGTGTAGGGCAAAATTCTGCGGCCTGGGGGCGCGCTAAGGTGAGGTGACTGGGGGGAAATGGGGAGGAAACGCTGGCGTTTATCACTGCGTGGTTACGGTGAGGAATAAACGCAGCAGTAAAGCGAATTGAACCGGAGGAATCAACGACAGCAACGGCTGGCGAGTTCAACGCGGGGGAGGAAGAAGATGAGCTGGCTGTGGGGTCCTTTGTCAGTGTGAGGGAGAGAGGGAACGAGGGTCCACCAGTCATTGGCTCTGCGGGTGGGTCTTTCGGTGGGAAAACGCTTCGCGCGTGGGGGGAATAGCTGGGCTGGTACTGGGCTTGTGTCACATCCCAAGATTCTCCAAATCTTGTAATGTGAAAAATAAATGAATAAAATAAAACTTTGTTTGATTTTCAGGGCCAGAAGAAACTTTTTGAATTCCAATAGGAATCTTCAAACCTATTTTAAATAAAGAAATCCTAAAGGGATCAAAAAGATAAATATTTAACAAAGGAATAATAAAAGTATTTTAGTACTACTTTGAAATCTTTTTATAAAGATTTTGGTTTTCAAATAAAAAGGAAAGACTTTTAAATAAGGACTATTTTATGAAGCCAAATTAAACCTTGGCCAATATTTGGAAGCAAAAGGTTTTGCTTTGATTATAATAGTAAAGGTTTATTAAAAATAGAACAATTAGGATTTAATATCCAAGTTTTATTAATAAAAAGTTTTATTATTTCTAAACCGTCAAAACTTGTCTATTTGTTTTAAAATAAGTTTTCCAAGTATTTTATATTCTCAAATAAAACCTACTGATTGGTTTTAAAATTTTATAGTTTTCAAATGGAGCTTTGAAATAAATCCAATCCTATTTTGATTTAATAACATTGGTTTATTTATTTAATTAATAATGGACCCTACTAGTAAAATTATTATTTTGGTTTTTGGATTTGGTTTATACTACTGAACAGAACCAAGTTCAAACTTTCAAAGGCTGGTGATTGTTTGTCTTGAATTGATTGTTGAATTATATGTTTGAAATTCAAAACAGAAATTAAATTCAGAAAAAGAAAAGGATTCAGAATAGAAAAAAAAATGAAGTTAAGCCGACCCAACCCAGCAGCCCACTAAGGCCCAGCAAACCAGCCCAGTTTTTCTCCTCGAAGAAAACGATTCGCACTCAGTATCTGACCCGCAGAGAGAATGACTGGTGGACCTCTCCCTCGCTCCTTCCCCACTGACCAGCCGACCCCACTCTTTCCTGTTCATCGTCCACACCCCGCGCTAATTTCTCCTCGCCGTTTCCTGCCTTAACGCCGGCGATCAATTCGTCATAACGCGGCCGCTATTACTCGCTTTGACCATGCTCGATAAAATGCCAGCGCCTTCTCCTCCTTTCCTCTCTGTCACCACACCTCGACTCGCCCTCAGGCTGCTGAATTTGGCCAGAGACCATCCTCTGCTCCGACGAGGTTCGGTGTCGATTCCGTCCAAGTATCACCTCCCCTTGCCTCCCTGACCACGCACCTAGACTCACCACTTCTCGGCGCATCTCCTAGTACCTTTCGTTCGACCGCGGGCGCCCCAGAGCGTCGGCTACGACAAGCTTCCGAACGCCGCCGTCCGCTCCAACTCCGACGACCTCCCCCGGTAAGCACTGACCGCCCCGTGCTATCTAGTTCACGCACGCGTCTTCTACGTGACCTTCCGCACCTAACCATGCCCCTGTCTTGCCTTAGGGTGAACTACAACGTCGCCTTCGACCACGGACAAAACCACCTGACGCCGACGAAGTCTCCGACAAGCAATCGCCACCGTTCCCGTGCGCCCCTTGCCAAGTCGACCACACGTCCAGTATCACCTCGTCCTCGCGAACGCGGTAAGCACCCCCTCTGTCTTCCTTGCTTCCTAGAATAGCCGCTAGATCGCTACCTGACCGTCGCTGCCATCCACCGCCGCGCAGCGCCGCCAGTTAGTGGTCCTATGATTACGTCCGTTAGATCTAGATCGTATGGTTATGATAGAACATGAGCGAACAGGTATTGTATGCCTCTGCGCCGCTCGATCCGAATTAGATCCTACGGTCTGCAATGCGCGATCCACCCGAACCGTTACCGTCCAGTTAGGAAGCGACGCGTGGCCAGTATTAGGTTTAAAAACAGATTTGAAATCTGATTGAGATATGATTTTCAAACCCTTGTAAATTTGGATCCACACGTCCAAAAATTACAAATTTTATGTCGTTGGATTCAGGAGAGCAAGACCTAGCCAATCATGCCCTTGGTTTAGCAAATAGTATCTGTTAGTTTGCTTGTTTTTGCAGATTCATTTGTGTGCTTGTTTAGATTAGAAAAATTGTTTAAAAATGATTTTAGGGTGAAAATCTTTGCAAAATGGTTTGTTGTGACCTTACTGATCCTAGGAACCAACCCATGATTTAGAAAATGGATTTGGAAAAGGTTAGAATGAATTAATTGGTTTAGTCCATTTCTAGCTAAATAAAACTATTGTTTTGTTTCTAAAAATGGTTTTGAGTAAAAACTTTGGAGAAAATGTTTTGGACCAAACCTACTGACCAAAAACACCAAGTTTTAAGAAACAACAACTTAATTGGTGAAACCACTTAAGGTTGTGGTATTGAGAAAAATGTTTTTCACCACATAAAATGGTGAAAGGATTTGAAAATAGTTTATGGATAAAACCCATTTGCAAATGACTTTGCCATTTTGGTAAATGACCAATTTGGACCTTACAAAGTTTTGAAGCCTAGTGGAGACCATCCTTGCAATAGAACCATCCTTTGCATGCTTATGCATGACTTAGATTCCATTACTTTGTGTGTGAAAAATTGTTTGTTTGACTTTGGTTTGGAATGTGAGTTGAATTTGTGTTTGCTTGATTGACTTGTAGTGAAGTGTGAGACTAGCAAGATCAAGGAGTGAACCACCATTCCCTACCAAAAAGGCAAGTTACACTATCATACAAAAGTCCTACTATTTTCATTATACTTAGTGGATTCTGAAACATGCATGAAAATGATTTATACTTATGCTATGCTAAATCCTAATAGGATACCCTATACATTCCTTAGAAAGAACATTTTAGTTGTACATGCTTAGCCATGCTTTATTTTGAAAAGAGATACACGTTGAGATTTTACAAAGTTGAGAAAAGGACTTGTGTTTTATATAATAAAACAAGGACTCAATGAACCACCTAGGTGGAGGATACTTTAAGTTTTGGAGAAGGTGGCAACAAAAGGAACCATGTCTATGGTAATCTCTTTGTGTTGTGCTCCAAAGAAAACCCACCTAGGCAACTTAGAGATTGAACATGTTTCTCCAATTGTGGCTTTCGTGTGCAACCACATGCTATTATGGCTCTGGCTTAGTCAATTACATTAGGAAGAGCCATACATTGTCTTTAGTTACTGGACATGGGGATCTGGAATGCTTCATGGGGGCTGAAGACAAGCTAGCAATGGTGTATGGGAGGACCTTTTGGAAAGACTTCGTCACATTCTCAGTCTGCCAGTACTCCATCTTGGTGAGCACTAATCCAGTAGGCCACTGGTGGCAAAAGGATGGGATTGTGACATGTGGGTAAAGTGTACTCCTTCTGCAGAAGATAATAAAATCTAAGTACTTAGCCGTGTCCCCGGTTATGGACAATACTGAGCAACTAAAGTTTGAACTATGGGAGATCTCGACATTCCAACTTCTAAAATAAAAACTTGATGCCCTTGAGTGTCTACCAAGGAATTCAAAGAGGTTTTATAAAACTTGATATACTTGGGGGTTGCCAAGGTGCTCAAGAGGTTTTGATGAAAACATGAACACTTGGGGTTACCAAGGAACTCATGAGACTTTATAAAACTTGATGCACTTGGGGTTACCAGGGAGATCAAGAGATTTTTACAAGGACTTGAACACTTGAGTGTCTACCAAGGAGTTCAAGGGATTCTTGGAAAAGAGATTTGACAAAGGACCAAAACCATTTTGAAAAGATAGGATAAAATATTGCTTTATGCAAATGAGCCTAAAACTCTACTTAGCCAAATATGCATGTATTGATAGGATCCACTCATGTTATACATAGAAGTGAAGCTTGCCAATACAATTCAAATGTATTGACCCTTGTGGCTGTAACTTGTAATGTTGCAGGATTGATTGATTTTAGTGAAGATTGTTTGATTAGGATTACAAAGTCTACAACCAACATCTGCCTGTGGCACTTTGAAGATGAAGGACCCCATGATTATAGTTATTCCGCTGCAATGTAATGTAATAGCCAAATGAGCTATGTTTGATGTAATAAAATTATGTTATTCCTGGTTATAAAGTTATATTATGACCTTTGTTTCTTGATATTACATCTAAACTGTGGATGCTAGCTATTGATCTAGGGACTAGCATTGTAAACACAGGGGACTCCACCTTATGTTATTTAAAGGTTGGGACACTCCCTCTACAGATGGTATCAGAGCACTGTGTTGCCTGTAGGATTGTAAACCTAGGATTGGACAAAAAAAAACCTTAGAAAATATAGGTGTTATATTCGTTCCAAAACCTATTTACAAACGATCTTGTAAACTCTTTCCTCAACCATTTTGTTTCAACACTACATTCCTTCTATTTCAAACTTAATGGAAAAGCCTACCCTATGACCCAAGACTACACCATGTGCAAAGGACTTTCCCAACACTTTCAACTCTAATGACTTCAACTTCTTCAACTCTAATGACTTCAACATCTTCAGCATGATCACCAAGGACTTACAACTTGGACACCACTAAGGACTACAAGTGAAACAAGGAAATCTTGCTCAAGATATAGAGACTGAGGGAATGCAAAAGTTAGAAGGAGTTCACTTCACTAGAAGACAAGGTAACCAAGAGTTTTTCCCAAAGAACCATGATCTCATGTAAGAAAAGCAACCAAGAAGGATGGAAAGATCACAAGTGAACCATATAGATGGACCTCCATATTTTAGTTAAGTCAAACCCACCAACTCATGTGGTGTAACAAAAAAATATTTTGTTGCCTAAGTGTGTGCTTGAGCATTGTTGTTTGAGTGAAATGTTTGGTTTGTGATTGCATGCACATTGCTTGTGTGAATTGTGATATGTGTGATTAGAATTGATTCTTTAGAAAAACCTTTTGCCTATACTAATTCTTCCCTCAACCCAAACAGATGACTACTCCAGGAGACTCTAACATCAAGGTTGATGACACCAACACCAACCAAGCTGACAGCATGAAAGAGCTCATAGCAACCCAACACCAGTTGAACCAACTAACAACTCAGTTCATAGCCAGTAATAGTGATAAAGATCCAGCACTGCAAAAGTTTTTGTAAGAACAATCCCAATTGATGCTTAAGGTGACTAATCAAATGATCAACATGGAAGAAAACTATCCCAAAAGAGTTTATGACAACAAGGATGACAAGAATGTTATTCTAGATGGAGCCCCAGCTTGCATTATTTGTGGAGACAAGGAACATACTTCCAAGGAGGATGAAGATCAATGCCCCAACTGTGAAGAGAAACATCCTATTGGACAATGTCCTACCTCTCAAGCTACTTGCTACCTATGTGAAGGAAGCAATCATACTCCTATCCAATGCCCCATCTACTCCATGGTGGAACAAAGGAAACAAGAAGGATCCAAGTCTACCAAAGGAAAAGGACCACTCATACCTCCAAATAAGACAACCCAATTCAAAGGATCAAATAAACCCAAGAAACCAAGACCAAACATGAACACTTGGGGTTATCAAGGAACTCATGAGACTTTATAAAACTTGATGCACTTGGGGTTACCAGGGAGATCAAGAGATTTTTACAAGGACTTGAACACTTGAGTGTCTACCAAGGAGTTCAAGGGATTCTTGGAAAAGAGATTTGACAAAGGACCAAAACCATTTTGAAAAGATAGGATAAAATATTGCTTTATGCAAATGAGCCTAAAACTCTACTTAGCCAAATATGCATGTATTGATAGGATCCACTCATGTTATACATAGAAGTGAAGCTTGCCAATACAATTCAAATGTATTGACCCTTGTGGCTGTAACTTGTAATGTTGCAGGATTGATTGATTTTAGTGAAGATTGTTTGATTAGGATTACAAAGTCTACAACCAACATCTGCCTGTGGCACTTTGAAGATGAAGGACCCCATGATTATAGTTATTCCGCTGCAATGTAATGTAATAGCCAAATGAGCTATGTTTGATGTAATAAAATTATGTTATTCCTGGTTATAAAGTTGTATTATGACCTTTGTTTCTTGATATTACATCTAAACTATGGATGCTAGCTATTGATCCAGGGACTAGCATTGTAAACACAGGGGACTCCACCTTATGTTATTTAAAGGTTGGGACACTCCCTCTACAGCTTGTTGGGCTGGACCAGTTGGGCTGCTGTCTGGTTCCATTTTTTTCTTTCCAATTGCTTTTTCTTTTTCTATTTCTATTTTCTGTTTTGAAAATCATACAACAAATCAAACAATCAAAACAATTCAAACTTTCACCAAACTTTGTAATGGGTTTTGATTCTGTTTAACAACAAAAACCAAAGTCCCAAAATAAAATAATTTTATTCTTTTTAGGACCCATTAATAATTAAATAAATGGACCTTAGTTATTAAATCAAATAGAATTTGCTTTAATAAAATCTTTATCTTTTTGAAATCTAAAATAAAACCCAAACACTTCAGTAGGTTTTAATTTAGAATATAAAATACCTGGAAAACTTATTTAAAATAAATAAATAAGTTTTAGTGTTTATTTAAAATGGAAAAGCCTTTACTTTAATAAAATTGGATATTAAATCCTTATTATTTTATTTTAAGCAAACCTTTATTCTTTTAATCAAAGCAAAATGTTTTGTTTCAAAATTTTGGCCAGGGTTTAATTTGGCTTTATAAAATAATCCTTATTTATAAATCTACCTTTTCTTTTGAAAACCAAATCTTTTATTAAAAAATCCAAAAATTAGTAATTCCAAATATTTTTAACTTTATTGTTTATTTATCTTTTTAAATTCCTTTAGGATTTTATTTGATCCAAATAGGTTTTGAAAGTTCCCAATTGGAATCAAAAAGTTTCTTCTCACCCTGAAAATCAACAAAGTTTTATTTTATTCATTTATTTTTCACATAACAAGATTTGGAAAATCCTAGGATGTGACAATATCGTCTATGAATACCACGATAAACTTGTCCAAATACTCCATGAACACCTTGTTCATCATGGTCATGAAGTATGCCGGGGTATTGGTTAGACCAAAAGACATCACGGTGTACTCATACAATCCGTATCTCGTGGTGAAAGCCGTTTTGGGCACATCCTGTTCTCGAATTTTTAGCTGAAAGTAGCCTGATCGCAGATCGATCTTTGAGAACACACTGGCTCCCTTTAACTGGTCAAACAAATCACTGATGTTGGGCAGAGGGTACTTGTTCTTGATTGTCACTTCGTTCAACGAGTGGTAGTCCACAACCAGCCTCTTGGTTTTATCCTTCTTTTCCATGAATAGGACAGGTGCTCCCCAAGATGACGCGCTGGGTTGAATGAATCCCTTGTCCATTTGTTCCCTAAGTTGTTTCTTGAGTTCCTTCAACTCGTCCACATCCATCTTGTACGGTCTCTTAGCTATCGGCCTTGTGCCCGGCATCAAGTCAATGAGGAACTCGATATCACGGTCGGGAGGCATCCCGGGTAACTCTTCTGGAAAGACATCTGGGTATTCCTTTACAATAGGTACATCCTCCAAGCTAACCCCCTTAAGAGAGTGCACCATGACTTCCTTAAGTGCGAAATTAGACTTTATACGAATCCTCTTCCCTTCCGGTGTTGTGAGTGTGACAGTTCTTTTGGCACAATCTATGACTCCTTCATATTCAGTCATCTAATTCATGCCCAATATTATGTCTAATCCTTGTGATTCCAGAACTACTAGACTTGTGGGAAAAATGTGTGTCCCAATACTTAGTTCTAATCCCCGGCAACCAGAGTTTGCCACTATTTCTCCTCCAGGAGAACTTACCCTTAGAGGAGAGTTTATAGTCTCCGTAGGTATCTTGCCTCTATCCACAAATACCCTTGATATGAATGAATGCGATGCACCAGTATAAAAAAGAACAACTGCGGGAATAGAATTGAGCTTGAGCTTACCAATCATGGAGTCCGGTGCATCACAATCATCCTCCATAGAGACATGATTCACCGTGGCTTTGACAAACGGATTTGGATTCTTCCCGTTTCCATTGCCATGGTTGTGTCCACTTCCATTCCCATTGCCATTGCCATTCTTCTTCTCGGGGCAAGTGGTTGCATAGTGCCCTGTCTTGTTGCACTTAAAGCATGTCACCTCACTGAGATCCTTTCCATTGCTGCCATTCCCATTGCGGTTTTTATGCCCATTGTGTTTGTGGCCTCCATGGTGATGACTATTATGGTTATGGCCATTATTGTTATAAGGTGGTGGTGAGGAAGTGCGCTGCTTCTGGTACGGAACAGAGTGCTTGTGAGGGTTAGACTTCCTCTTGCGGTTTTCTATGCTCTTTCTTTTGGATTCAACCACAATGGCTCTGTCCAGGAGTTCCTGAAAGTTGTCAAATTTCTGAGGCACAAGCTGAATGGATATCTCATCATTGAGTCCTCTTAAGAATTCCTCCTGCCTCTTGGCATCAGTGGAAACATCATCGGGTGCATAACGGGCTAGCTTGTTGAAAAGCTCTCCATACTCGGTGACAGAACGGTGCAGCTGGTGTAGGTCGCGTAACTCACGCCTTTTCAGAGTCATGACACCAGAGCCACATGATGAGTGCGAAAAGCTAAATCGAACTGATCCCAAGTGATAGCATCAATATCCGGGTGGGTGACTTGGTAGTTATCCCACCATTCTGCAGCAGGTCCTTCAAGCTGGTGCGCGGAATAACGTACCCGGTCGGCTCCGATAGCTTTCACAGTGTATAACTTCTTGTTAATTGTACGGAGCCAGTCATCTGCGATGATTGGTTCAGCGCTGCTAGTGAAGGTAGGTGGGTTCAACCTCAAAAACCGAGTCAAGCGAACCTGTTGAGGTGGTGGTGGAGGTGGCGGTGGCGGAGGTGGCGCGTTGTTATTGTTGTTTTGCATGTTTTGAGTGAGCAGTTGGATTAGCTAGTTCTGAGTGGCCAGAAGTTGTGCAATTTCCGGAGGAATTTCGGTGTTCGCACGTCTTGGCGACATATGTGGGTTTTGAGAGACAAGTTAAGAAATAGACAGAAAGACTAAGTTGTAAACTCCTACCTTTATGAAAACACACAAGGCACACAAGGCACAAAAGCACAAACTTAACACCGAAATCAACCAAGTTTAACTAAACCAAATATGTCTTGGTATTTATTACAATCGTGAATAACATCTTCCACGCCTTCCTCTTCCTCATCCTCAAACGAGTAGCCTTCCAGCTCTAGGGTTGTCTTGTACAGCTCCATCTCCTTTGTGGTGGCTTCAAGCTTCCCTTGGAGGTTCTTTATCTCATCCTGCAACTTCTTGGTAGCGGCTTCTAGCTGCTCCTGAAGTCCCTCCTTCTCGCTTTGTAGTTCCTCCACTAGACTTGACTTCTTTGCGGCTTCAAGTTGCTTTGCCAAGTCCCTCTTAGAAGCACGCACAT
Organism: Avena sativa; assembly: GCA_916181665.1. Classification (NCBI taxonomy): domain Eukaryota; kingdom Viridiplantae; phylum Streptophyta; class Magnoliopsida; order Poales; family Poaceae; genus Avena; species Avena sativa. The sequence goes on along the minus strand of OV702286.1, from coordinate 25,151,582 downwards.
CATTGATTATCTTGCAAAGGCCTTCTGTTTGCACTTCAGTTCCCTCGATCTCCTGCTTGAGTTCCCTAATCCTCTTGTTTTTATTTATCACCCTCTTCACTTGGTTAGCGAACTTCTTCTGTTGGTCCTGGAACTTTATCTCTTGGAGCTTCATTGCCTCCTCCTGCTGCTTGATCATTTCCTCCTTCTCCTTGATGAGAGCGCATAGCTCATCGTTCCTTAACATCTGGAGGAAGCTACCTTTTTCAAGGTCATGAATGTGGCACTCCAAGTCTTGATATTGGGTCCTTCGGCGCTTGGTAGAAGTTCTTTCCTCAAAGGTTAACTCCATTGGAATTCCTTCCTCATCTCGTCTTCCAAAAAGACCACCGCAGTGTCCTTGGAGAGCCTCATATGGCGTCCACATAGGCGACCAATGAGCTGCTGCAAGCTGATGCTAAGGGCCTTCTCCTTGGAGTCGCTAACAATGTGGATTGCTATGTCTTCCTCCGGGTTCTTGCCTCGCTCCTGTCCTGGCTGGATGACTTTGACTCCCCAGCAGCCGTCCTTGTGGAGTTTCTTCATTGTGCTTCCTTGGATTGTTGGCAGGGGAAGGTCCAAACGCGTGAGGAGATCCATGAGGCATCCACCAAAACGAAGGGGCTCGCTGTCCGCGACGGTGTCGTAGAGGAAGCTTGTCATCTTTAAGTTATAAGAATGAAAATTAGATACTTAATCAAGTAGAGGAAAGCAGATACTAGAAGTGCGGAAAATAACTTAGTAGAAAAGCAAGTAAGGCACATATGTTAAAGGTGGTTCCAATCATAGGGTCAAGTCCTACAGGCAACGATGTGCTCTGATACCATCTGTAGCGACCTTGGATCAATAAAGATCCTAAGTCCCTGTGATTTGCATGCTAGTCCCTGGATCAATAGCTAGCACTCACAGTCGATGAATATCATGTAAAACACAAAGTCATTATTACACGGAGAATCCAGAGTATGAATTTATTACATATTTGCTTAGCATTAAGCTAGCTCAAATAACAGCGGAAATACAAAAGCAGCTTGAGTCCATCAACGCCCTAGGCTTGTCGAGTGTAGACTCGTGATCCCTACGCACCTTTCTATCTTTGGATTCTGCACATAAGACGTGCAGCCAACAAGTTGAGTCAATACTTTGAATGTATTGGCAAATTACACCAAGGAAGAAAAAACTATCTCTACATGCAAGGCTAGTTTAGGCTGTAGAGTTCATTTGCTCAAAGCTAGTTTTCTTAAGTATAGAGGAGAAGAGAAGATCCTTCAGAGGCTTCATCCTTCAGATGCTCAAGTGTTCTTTTCCGTGAACTCGGCTGATCGATCAGATTGCAATACTCTTGAGAGTTTGTGCACTTTACCCACAATCCACGATCAAGTATTTTTACAGACAAGACCATGGCGAGGCTTTCCCTTAGTATCCCATCTACCTTCTAGATCCAACCGTGCCAAGAACCTCCAAATGTTGGTACCCAGGTGAGTTTTCCACTAAGTACTAGGCCAAGACAGAGCCCATATGTATTGTGGTTGCACTGGAAGATTCTGAATTCTGAAACATGGCATACTTCTTTGACTCCTGGGCGGCCGTCCTCCACCAAAATGTCACTCATTGTCCCGACAACCATTCCGCCCAGAAGAAAAATTAGTTTTATTTGAAGTGGATTTGAGAAGAAAGGTTTGCTCAAGAGAGCCTTTATACTTAGAAAATTCATTGTCTTTCGAACCCCCCCAACGGTACTTTTCATATATACAGCATAGAAAGCAATACTTAGCAAAACAGCGGTAACCTATTAGGAAGGGAAAATCCAAAGTATAGAGCTACTCATGGCATACTACAAAATCATCGCACTTGCAAAATAATACCAAGGAAAAATTCTACTAGAACATCCTACACATGCATACTACAGAATTTTGAAGATCACATGCATAGAATCAAAACTAGGACAAAGATATGAACAAGTGGTGTAACTTTCCTTGATCCGAGCAGCACTCTACACAATAGCACTCCTCAGCTCACTCCGAACAATCTAACGAAACACAAACATAGGTCTAATCACAATTTGCATGAAATATGCCACAGAGATAACATGCATGCATGCAACATGGTACTTATGCAAGATTTGTTTTCTAAACTTACCAAGGTAGTCTAATTTGGATTGCAATTGTGTTAGGGATGTTGTTAGTATTGATTTTCCATGGGTTTAAACTAATTTGAGTCATTATTCTCATTCATAGGCTCACTAGAAGATCCAACCATCTATGTAGCCCCAAATCATATCCAATGCTTTTAAGCAAGGTTCTATAATTTTTTTCAATAGGTATTGTAAAAACAAAATCAACGCAACAAGAATCAACTAAAACGGGGTTTTAATTATTTTTCTGTAAATTAAACACTCTAATCTAAAGATTAATTTCTACACAGAAAATCCTACTGTAAACTTGAAATTTTATTGCAGATCTGTGTTCTACATAATTTTGTGAATCCAACGGTATATTATATGCTAAATTTGGCCAAGTATTTAATTTTCTATGAATTTCGCAAGAATTAACATCAATTTGCCAATTAAATCTAACCCTAACGAGAACACGACACGTGGCAGCATCTGGTTTGGGCCAGCTAAGCAGGCGGTGCTGACGCGGCACGCTGAGGCGGCGTGCTGACGCGGCGGCCACGTGGCGTAACGCGACAGGCGCATACCCCTTTGCCCCTCCCTTCTAATCTGGGTCGCATACACTACTAGAGAAAAGGCTATAGGAGACATGCTTATGCGAGGCACATTTAGACATATGCGCCTCCTATAAAAATAGGCGAGGCGCACTTTGCGATATGCGCCTCTAGTATAAAAATAGGCGAGGCGCATATGATAAGAATGCGCCTCCTATAATCCCTGTACGGACGGAATCTAGCAGCCCCATATTATGCGAGGCGCATTCTAGTCATATGCGCCTCCTATATATCAGATATGTGAGGCGCATATGGGCAAAATGCGCCTCGCATAAGTTGCGTGGACCCAGATAAAAATCGGTGATCGAATATACGAGGCGCATATAGTCATAGTTGACAATATGCGAGACACGTATTGTCACATGCGCCTCCTATACTCTGCCGGCCCCACCCCATCTCCTAGCACAGCCACATGACCCCACTCCGCGTGTCCACCCCATGTTCGCGACCCCTCCCTCGCTCGCTAATCCCCGCCACCGCCAGGCTCCCTCGTCTTCCCTCGCTCGCTGTCCACCCTCGCCGCCAGGTCGCTACACACTGGTGAGTGAGCTACATCATCACCGCGGAGAAGGTACGCAACTTCCCACCCATCCCCGCTCGGACGCGAACCGTCTCCGGCGACGACTCATTCGTTCCCCTCCCTGGCCGTTTGCCGCAGAAGAAGGACTCATTCGAGTCGCTGGTGATGGAGCACCTCCGTGCCAGTGGCGCGTACTGGGGCCTCACCACGCCGTTGACGCAAGCGAGGTCGTCGACTGGATCATGTCGTGCTACCACCCGGAATCTGGTACTGCCACGACTGGGGGAACCTCGGTTTTCTTGATTTGGGTTCACTGAGAAAGATAGGCTCTTGAATTGCGTGTCTGTGTTCTTGGGATGTGTCTGTGCAGGTGGATTCGGGGGGCAACGTGGGGCACGACCCGCATGTCCTCTACATGCTCAGCGCCATGCAGGTCCTCTGCCTCTGCCCAACCCCAAGGGACTATGCGCCGTCTCGCAGCAGCCGGGATCCATCGTGCTCGTCTGCCCCGGTGCCCAGAAGGGCCAGATCAGGGTCGAGCACTACGGCGCCAGGAAGACCAAGTTCATCAACGCGCACTCCTCCCGTGTCGCGTGCTTCGCCTTGTCCCAGGACGTGTTTTTATCTCTCCCTTTGTTGACATGCTGACACTACTTGGGATTTCTTTCAGGTCTGGTTTCAAACGGACAAGGCAGCATATCTCCTCAGGCAGTACTTCTACAGCAATCTGCATGATATACTTAGCACACGCCCTTTCCTCAGTCAAATTGAGAAGAAATGGCTTGCTTTTCAGGTGAGAGCCCTCTTCCTTTTTATCGTTGTTGTCGGGTGGTCATTATATATTACAAAGCTGAAGGAGTCGATCATACTCGTGACAGTAGGAAGTTATACAGCCCCTCTGCTAAGTGTAGATATAAATCATGCATCTCAAATTAGTAGGACATATGTAAGAGGCATTATTTATTTCTTTCCTTTCCAGATATGGTTGTCGACTTAGCTCATTTGGTTATGCAGTGAATCCATGTCGTGGAGCAGAGCCATAGTAAGGGAGTTTGCCATGGTGAGAAGGTTTTCTCCAAGTTATATTGGCAGAGGTGTTTTTCTTCCATTTATATTTACACTGTTTTATCTGTTAGGTGACATAAAATGTGAGAATGTACTCGTTACCTCATGGAATTGGCTGTACCTCACGGACTTTGCGTCTTTTAAGCCAACTTACATCCCGGATGATGATCCATCTGATTTTTCCTTCTTCTTTGACACTGGAGGAAGGCGGAGATGCTATCTAGCACCTGAGGTTTGTCCCTTCATCAATATTATAGTCAACATTTCTATGCTCTTTTATCCACTGTATCACACTTTGCCTGCTCTCATTGGTGGAATTGCTACATGTTTATTAATGGACGCTCTTTATCAAAATGCTTCCTCTAACTGTATCTTCATCATTCAAAATAAAGGAGGGCACAATAGGAAATACACACTTAATAATTGCTTTACGCCGAATGAAAAAATGAACCAAAAACTTTGGCCCTGCAATATGGCATGGAGCAAATAGAAGAATATGGCAGTCGGAAGATCTGTGTAATTATGCCTTACAAAAATTTAATATTATTACCGTGGGTGGAAGTACTCACTTATTTGAGTAGCATGTTTGTGATGTACTGATTTATAAGGACTTAAGGAGAGACTCTGTACGTTGATTTTGAAGGCAGTCCTTGTATATATATTTTATAATGCGCTGTACTTTTATGCCATATCTTTGATCGCCTAGAACTTCTCTGGCACATGTTTTATTTGTACTGTGAAAATAAACTAAATTCCATCTTTTGTCCAGAGATTCCATGAACACGGTGGTGAGTCTCAAACATATACACATTCAACTCATAAATTTTAGTACTAGTGTGTCATGAATTATGCCAGTACGCAACATCTATGCTACAAAAGCTCTGGTTATCTTTCATTAGCTTTTTCAATTCAACATAGAGCGCTACCGATTTTGCTGATACTGGATGCTGCATTTATACTTTTTTGATCCATTAGCTTTTTCAATTCAACATAGAGCGCTATCAATTTTGCTGATACTGGATGCTGCATTTATTTAGCAATCAGTTAGTGAAAGCTTGAAATTGTATTCAGTGATTTTCTATACAGTTATCTTTCACAAGGAAGCGTCCAAACCTGGGCTTTCGAAGTTTATAGTTCTCAGTTTAGAAGGATTTTATGAATGAGCATCCCAAATTGAAGCTTTGAAATGCATCATTGTTTCACTATCTTGTATGCTGTCAGATGACAATTTCTCATAATTCTCCTTGGAACCTGGGACACGCCAAACATCCTTGACTTTGGAGGCTCTGTTCTGTAGTCCGTTTCTCATATTTCCCCTTAGATATCTTGCACACAACAAGCATTGCTTAGGTTGGAGGGCTGTAGACCTCAAGTGACCTAGAAATTCCATGTCAACTGGAGATATTGTACCTACTATTTGGTGGCGTGAAGATTGGTACATTGTTGTATATATTTGAAGGGATGTTAACTTGGTATATGTGACTATTCTTGTAGCCATAGATTAATTACAATGTAATAGGCAATTTTTGATGTCGTATCTAGGACTGATTTTTTTTTACAATTGTAAGTTTTGTACCTTCTATTTTATGATGAGAAAATAATCCATAGCACCCTGACCCACCATTTACACCAATACTCCCTCCGTTCCATATTATGTGTAGGAGATGCCGAGGTGTTATGTCGTGTACGTCGGTCGGGTTCCAGGTGTGTACGAGAAGTGGAAAGACTGCCAGAAGCAAGTGAACAACTTCTCGGGCAACAACTACCAAGGCTATGAGAGTAGAGAGGTGGCGGAAGAGAAGTGGAGGAGGCATGGAAGGAAGAAGTGGAGGAACTTCCTCGTGATCACCACCTTGTTGCTCTTCACGGTAGGTTATGTGTTCTACTTCATCTAGGTAGAGCTACGTCGTTGGAGTTGTAATGTGATTGTGAACTTGTACTCGGAGGTGTAATGTGATTGTAAACTTGTACTCGGAGGTGTGAACTTGTGGCACAAACACTTGATGTATGAACTTGTATGTCATGATTGATGTGTAATGTATTGTATTCATGTTGGTTCTATTATGCTTTGGCAAATTGCAAGTTTCTGGAAAATTCTGTGCTCTTTATCTGTATTCTGGACTATATTGTATATTTGAATATCTGTATATTATTATTTATAGTGGTCTGTAAAACTTGAATTTCGAAAATATTACCGGAGGCGCATATAAGATGCTATAGCAGGCGCATATACTATAAATACGCGAGGCGCATTGTAAAACATATGCGAGGCGCATATGATATGCGCCTCCTATACTTCACATATGCGAGGCGCATATCGATATGCGCCGAGGCTTGAAGCTAGAGGCGCATATGATATGCGCCTCGCATAAGCTTTTAGGTGCGCCTCGCATAGGCTTTTCTCTAGTAGTGATACTTTCAATCAGACGGCCGTGAGCGGCTTGACTGACCTGTGGTGGTGGCGGCGATGAAGGCGGCGGTGGCGGTGGTGGAACGGCGTCGGTGGTCGGTATCCCGGCGGCTCCAGTGGTCTTGGAGGATGGCGAAGATGGACCCTCGATGCGTATGGGGATGGCAAATCTCTCCACGTCCTCGGCGCGGTCCCTCTCCTCCTCTATCTCCCACGGTCGGTAGTTCCTCCTCTCGGTCCCGATGGGCTCCGGCGAGCAATTGCCGGCGACCCTCTGCGATTCGGAAGAAGCGAGTTAGATGGGAGGACCTGGTAGATAGAGGCGAGTAGTATGGAAGGTAGATCAGGGATCAAGGTGCTCTAGAAGGTCACCAACCTCGAGCTCCTACGACGGACGGCTCCGACGAGATCGGAAAGTGGCGAAACAGGAGCTAGGGTTTGAGAAACACGAAAACAACGGTGGGGGCCGAAGCAGCGGTATAAGAGGGGGAGATTTCTTGGAGTAGGGGGCACGGATTCGTACGGAGGACTGAGAATCGCAAGGATTTGAAATCGGGTTCGTGTTCATCAGGGACTCCTGCTAGAGTTAGGAGATGACAGCGCGAGCCCACCTGTCGGTGGCAGCGGCAGGCGCGGGCTGGCGCTGGCGCTGGGCTGGCGCAGCCGGCCCAGTAGGTTAGGCAGTAGGATTTTTTTATACTTCTCTTGTTCCTTTTTGTTTTAACTAATTCTCTAATAACTTTTGCATATCAAGTCCAAAAACTATGAAACCAATTCCTAATTTTTTGTAAAAAGAAGGTGGTCAACATAGGACCAGAGGATATTATTTTTACCTGGTTTTTTTAGAAGGTTCAAAACAAGATTCCCTCATTAATGCTCATAGGTAGGAATTAATATAAGGGTTTTTGTCTGGGGTTTGGTGGTAGGGTTTTGATGCGACTTAATTTGTGGAATGCAATGATGCAAGGATGATGCATGCTTCTAGTAGCATCATATAATAAAACCTGGGATGTTACAGCCATGGGAAATCCTAGTAGATGAAACCTTAGTAGAATTCTCCTAAGTTAAGATTCATACTACTATCATGCTTAGCTTAGCTAGTAGAAAACAAGGGTGGATTAGATTCATGCTATGGATTATTTCTAAGTCAAAGACTTATGTTTTGTTTAATAAAACAACTAAGTGAATGAATCACCTGGGTGGAATGGTATTGCTTGGAAGGATTTTTGTTGAGTGGTTACACAAGGCCCATTTATATGGTTTACCTTGTGTATCTCAGTTGTGGATTGCCACCCAGGAACAAAGAGATTTGAGATGTCAAATGTTGAGAAGCTTCAAGTGCAGCCACTTGGCATTATGGGCTCTCCCTGGATCATATAGGTTGCAATAACTTAGCCAAATGGACAGTTGGTGGTAGGGGTTTGATAGGTTTGGAGCGCGCCCATTCTGGTCTAAGGGAAGGCTTCGGAAAGATCTTGTCTTGGTGAAAATCAAGTCTTTTGGGGAAAGTGCACCACCTCTGCAAAGTGTAAAATCTAAGTACTTATCCATGTCCCTGGCAATGGACAATTTGAGCATCAAGACATGGAAGCTATCAAGAATCTCCTCATCCCAATTTCTAAGTTAAAAACTTGTGGTTGAACAAGGGTTAAAGGATCTTCAATCTTTGATTGGTAGATGCCTTGGGTGATTTTGACAAACAAAAACTTAGTGTTTTCAAATGATAAGGAAAATCTATTTTGAGCAAAGCAAGCCTAAGCTCCACTTAGCCAAATGCATGTAGATGATAGTTACCACTATACTACCATAGTATCACTTGCCAATACAATTCAAATGTATTGACCCTTGTGGCTGTAACCTATTATGTTGCATGTTTGTTTGATGTTAGTGAAGTGTGTTGATTAGGATTACAAGTCTACAACCAACATGATTGCATGTGGAACTTTGAAGATGAAGGACTCCATGCTACATAGATATTTCTGCTGCATTGTAATAAGATAGCCAAATGAGCTATGTAAGATGTAATGAATTATTCTATTCCTGGTTATGAAGTTGTATTATGACCTTTGTTTCTTGATATTACATCTTAACATGGATGCTAGCTATTGGTCTAGGGACTAGCATTGTAAACACAGGGATCTCTACCTTATTAAAGGTTGGGACCTCTACAGGAGGACAACACGGATGTCTACAGGAGATAAACCTCCGCGTCATTGCCTCTCTCCACGGTTACTTCCTCCATGCACCAAGAACCCCTTCCATACTCTTAGACATGAGCAACAATTCCAAAAGGTGCCCAAAGGGAAGTTGCCCTCTAGTTGGGATATGCCTGGTTCTAACCATGCAGGTAAGGAAGACTCTAAGAAGGAAGAGTGGGGAAGAATAACAAGGATTGGGATTCTCGGTCCGACATGATCATGAACTGCATTGAGAATAATTCAGAGTTGATTCGTAATCTGACCTTTGAGATAGAGGACTTGAGGAAGATGGTTGAAAAACTCATCAAGGGAACACCACCACAACCGAAAGAGTAATTCTTCATCAGGTTTGGCATCCACTTGGCATGTTCCAAGCTTGGGGGAGTGTCGTGGTATCATATCATTATCTTTTATCTTTTTACCTTTTTAGTAGATTCATATCTTGGATAGAGAAGTTATCTTATAGGTTGGTTTGCATTGTGGAAGTATCTCTCCTTTAGTTGGTTATCTATATATCCCTTGGTGTGAGTGCCTTTATGGAATATTAATGAGAAGTTTCATCTTTTACTTTTTGCACTCCTTATTTTAGTTTGCAATCTCTATTATATGATTGATCTTTTTGATTAGTATTGGTATCACTTTGGGAGCATCAAGTAGATCTAAATTGGTTTTGGCAAACCGAGCTCTGGTTAGTAGAAACACTTTTTGAGATTTGAAAGGAAAAGAGAAAAGCACTTACAGGTATTTTATATTGTTTTCTTTCTTTCTTGATTGGCTCATAACCTTAGTATTCTTTATTTAAGATCTTTTGTGTCTTCAAGGAAGATTGCATGTTTGAATTTATCACTTGTATGCTTGCTTGTTTCCTACAACTCTTTTGCTTGCTACCCAGCCTTGCTAGCCAAAAACCTGTGTTGAGAGGGAATACTTCTCGTGCATCCAATTCTTTAAACAAAAACTTGTGCCATTTGTGTCCACCATATCTACCTATTAGCATTATTGCTATTCCAAGTAAATTATCAAGATTCATCTATCTTTCAGATTAAAAATTATTTTGTTATGTGAAAACTAGTTAGTAAAGCTCTCACGAACTTGATGGCACACCTTATTTTTTTGCCCTAATAAACTTGAACCATTGTGTCATCGAAGTTGTATATGCTTGCACCTATACGTTGGGATTAGCAGAACAGTTCTGTCATGGGGAACGCTTTCAACACCTGTAAATAGCTACCTTTTTTATATCATGCTCTTTTGTTTATGGATGTCGTCGGTGTGAAATAAAAGGGGAGCTTGTAAGTCCATGGAGTTATCTATGTGTGTTAGAGAAACTCCTGGGCCGCTAGCCTAAGCCATGCCTAATCATGGTGGAAAATTGCAGCATCACCATAGTGTGAAATCTATGAAGCATTCTTCTTATAAAAAAAGAGAGATAGCGATTGAGAAAAATAAAAATGGAAAAAGAGTCATATTGAAAAGAGTAAAGAGAGAAAAATCAGCATTTTCCCATGGTAAATAAGAAGATTGTTGAGATGCTCATTGTCTACTTTCCTTGTCATTTTGATATGGGATAGCTCCTGTATCATGTGCAAGGGGTACCCTGTTGGCGGTTCTCTATGATACATATGTACTTACTATGACAAGAACTTACCGGTAACTAAAGTCGAGTAGCATGAGGAGCGGCCCTCGTACTCAAGGGACATGAGATTGCCAACTTATATTTCGTCAAGTATATACTCCATGTTCACTTTAACCTTAATCACCTCAAGATGCTTATGATAGGGGCAATGAGAGCTCAAAGCTAGTAAGTACCATAATATTTTGAAATCTCTTTATGAACTTTAAATCCCTGCTTCCCTCTATGAAGGGCCTTTCTTCTACTTCTAAGTTGAGTCAGTAAACCTATTCCTCTCTATCTCCAGCAAGCATTTGAGTTGTTGTGTTTCAAGCATTCATATGATGATTTATTCAATCATGTTCTTTATCTTACTTGTTTGCACAAGACTCTTATCTAAATGATTATTACTTTAAAAGCCATCTTTATGAAAAGCCTTTTATGTTTGAGCAAAAAGGACTCCTGTTATAAACTTCTTTACAAAAGCTTTGCTTGAAAACTGTTTGCCAACTGTTCTCTGACCAAGAACAAGGTTTGCCAATCCCAATTATGATTTATCTTTATGCATATTTATTGTGACTCCTATACTTGTTGCAAGCTAAGTTATATAATGGTGAGTTGCTTTCTACTGTGAGTTGTGTAATTGTAAGTGTGATGCTTTTTGTCCGTATTCTTTTTATCGACACTTCACTCCATAAACCTGTGGACATGTTTACTGAGCTCAGTTATCGCTTGGGGACAAGCGAGGTCTAAGCTTGGGGGAGTTGATACGTCCAATTTGCATCACCATTATATATCATAATTTGCTTTTATTCATTGATATATTTCATATTACGAGGTGATACTTATGTCTTTTCATCTGTTTTTGCATGATTGGATGATTCTTGGAGGATGAACTGCAGGAGTTAGGATTCTGATGGAAAAAGAGGTGTTTTAATGCAATTTTGCAAAGATCAGAAAAGTACCAGAAAAACTACAGAAAATTATATTTTCCCAGAAGACGAACTATCTAGGCCGCGCCTACAGGGGGTGTGGCCACCCTGGCCTACCTCTGGCTCCACCCTCTCGCCTATATCTTCTCCTCAAAATCCTAAAGTCAGGGGGCGACCACAGAAATATTCTGCCGCCTCTGCGGGGCAGAAAACACCGAGAGAGAAAGAGCTCTCCGGCAGACAGATTTCTGCTAGGAAATTTCTTCCCGGAGAGGGGAGATCATCGCCATCAACACCATCATCAAGCTAGACTTCATCGGGATCATCATCATCATCCACACCACCATCTCCACCAGCACCATCATCACAACTCCATCCCGCTGTAACAATTGTGTTGAATCTTGCATAGTTCTTAGGGGAAACTTTCTCAGTGTTGATTACTACTGTATTTGATGCTTGTGAGTGAAACCATTGAATTATTGTTTATGTTCAGATTGTTATCCATCATTATATCATCTCTCATCTTGATCAATATGATGTCTCGTGAGTAGTTCTTTTAGTTATTGAGGTCATGGGAGAAGTCATGTTGTTAGTAGTGGAGTTGTGTTGAGGTATTATTCAATGGTTTAATATTTAAGTTGTGGTGCTATTCTTCTAGTGGTGTCATGTGAACGTCGAATACATGATACTTCACCATTTATGGGCCTAGGGGAATGCATTGTGTATTTGTCTACTAATTGTGGGGTCGCCGGAGTGACAGAAACCCAATGGTAAGGAAATTGGTAATCGTTAACTGCTCGGTTGGCTTGGGAGTAGCGACAAATCGGAATTCAGACGATTAACTGATTTAATCGGTTGGCTATTAATCGGTGCAGCCTACAAAAAATAGCACCTAAAACATATTAATCCTCTTGCACCTCAACCATTTACCCTATTAAAGGCAGCCTTAAGCTCATGGGTGTGATCCTAAAGTGCTCGAGCTCTTGTATCTAAGGTCTGGTCGACAACTACGAGGAACTGGTCAATAACGACAAGGAACTGGTTGGTGCAGGCGGAAATCGAGCTCCTAGAGGCAGAGATCGAGCGGGATCTTTGCAAAACCTACTTCATTAGGGCGGGCTAGCGGATGTATGCGCGATATGTGTTGATAATTTTGCAACTTCTTAGACCAAGTGCAGTGGTTAGTCGGGAACATACCTATTAATCGGAGTGTCAAACCTATTAATCGGGTAAACGATTAACATAAAGGATTAGTGGTAATCGACATGGTCAGGTCCCTAGTAGCGATTAATCGGCCTATTTTTTGAACAGTGCAGAAACCTGAACTCCCGTTAGGAAACCTTTGCTCAATGGAGTGTAGGATCTCAGAGTTTGAGGCTGTGGTTACATTTTTATCTTAATTACTTTCTTGTAGTTGCAGATTCTTGTAAGGGATTTAATCACAAGTATGTATTAGTCCAAGTAAGGTCGGTACATTAGCACAGGTCCACCCACACAACACTTATAAAACCAAAGAAGATTAATCAGCTATATGAAACGAAAGCACTTGACAGTATTCCCATGTTCCCTCGAGAACGTTTGGTCCTCATAAGTTGTAGGGGTTCGTAGCATGGAAAACAAAAAAATTCTACCGCATGCACACAAACAAGCCAAGATATATCTACTAGATTGTAGCAACGAGTCGATAGAGGAACTCACCCTCGAAGATTCCAATGCGGTTAACGAGAACAGATTCTCGTGGGTGATTTAGTCGTACTCTTGCCGATCTCAAGATCGCGTAGATGATCCTTCCGGTGTTGCGTTCCGGCAGCGCTTCCTCAGTCGGTCACACGTTTGGTACTCGATGAAGACCTTCCTCTACCTTGTTCCAGCAGGAAGCGGAGGTTGTAGCACTCTCCTCGTGATTCCAGCAGCACGACGGCGTGGTGTCGGAAGTAGAGGGTAAATCTCGCAGGTCTTCGCCTTAAGGAGGAGCGAGTATGGTGGAGTATGAGAGAGGCCTTGGTGATCTAGGGTTTAGAGGGCACCAAGGGGAGGGTGTGGCCGGCGTCTAGGGTTTTGGGAAACCCCAAGTCGCCGACTTGGAGGAGAAACCCTAGGTGGCGGCGGCTGCACTTGTGGTGGAGGCGCCAGGAGCTAGGGTTTAGGTGTGAGGGTAGGGGGCAGCCCTACCCCTCCTTATATAGGTGGGAGGGGGACGGTTGGGAGGAGGGAGTCCTCCAACTCCTCCTCCTTGGCCAGCGGGTGGAGGGAGGGGACTTCCTCCCCAAGTAGGTTTCCTACTCTCCCTCCACCAAGCAAACTTCATATTTGACTTTTTCAAACTGGCGTTTGACTTTCAAACTTGGATTTGATTTCTCTCTCCATATTGCCCAGCCAAGTGACCTAGTACATGATGCAATCATTCCACATTGTCATGACACATCCATGTACCCTTCCCCTTCGGAGTGTCGGACCTTCCATACCCTTCTAGAACATTCCTGGTGAAAACACCGGAATCATTCCCGAACTCCGAAACAAGACTTTCCTTATATGAATCTTATTCTCCGGACCATTCCGGATCTCCTCGTGATATCCCGGATCCCATCCGAGACTCATAACAACATTTGGTCTCTTACTCATCATTCCATAACTACACAACAACATCGAATCCTTAAGTGTGTCTCCCTACAGTTCGTGAATTATGCGGACATGATCGAGACACTTCTCCGATCAATAACTAATAGAGGAATCTGGAAATTCATATGGCTCCCACAAATATATACGATTACTTTGCGATCGAATGAACCACTTACATACGATACCAATTTCCCTTTGTCTCACGATAGTTTACTTATCCGAGGTTTTGATCGTCGGTATCTCTGCATTCCTAGTTCAACCTCGTTACTGATAAGTACTCTTTTCTCGTTCCCGTGATATGTGATCCCTTGTGAGCCAGTCACATGCTTGCAAGCTAATTGTATGACATTCCACCGAGAGGGCCCAGAGTATATCTATCCGTCATATGGATGGACAAATCCCACTCTTGATCCATGTGCCTCAACCCATACTTTCCGAACACTCAATGCCACCTTTATAGCCACCCAGTTACGGTGTGGTATTTGATGTCATCAAATCATCCTTCTGGTGATGGTGATTACCATGATCTCATGGTCGAAGGAATTAGGTTACTATGTATCAGAAAGCTTATAGCAATTGAACTATTAAAATGACTTGATCTTTATGCTACGCTTATCTATAGGAGTATGTCCATCATACCATTCTCCTAATGATATGGTCTTGTTGTTAACAACATCTCAATGTTCATGATCGGGAAACCACGATCATCTATTAACCAACAAGCTAGTATTATAAAGAGGCTCTACTAGGGACTCTAATTTAGTTTACAAATCACACAAGTATTAATGTTTCCGGTTAATACTGTTATAGCATGAATGTAAACATTTATCATAAACACAAAGATATAATAATAACTATATTTATTATTGCCTCTAGGGCATATCTCCAATAATCTCCCACTTGCACTAGAGTCAACTAATCTAGATTACATGGTAATATACCGAACACCCATGGCAGTTTGGTGTTGGTCATGTTTTGCCCTCGGGAGAGGTTTAGTCAACGGATCCGCCACATTCAGATCTGTGTGAACTTTTCAAATCTTTATGTCACCATCTTGGACATGTTCTCGAATAGCGTGAAAACGTAGCTTGATGTGATTCATCTTCTTGTGTGACCGTGGTTCTTGCGCATTGGCTATGGCGCCCATGTTATCACAGTAGATAGACATTGGGTCCAGCGCACTTGGAACCACACCAAGCTCTGTAATGAACTCTTTCATCCATATCGCCTCTTGTGAAGCCTCCGAAGCAGCTATGTATTCCGATTCAGCTGAAGATCTCGCCACAACGCTTTTCTTTGCACTCCTCCAGCTAACTGTTGCACCATTCAAAGTAAATACATATCCAGATTGAGATTTAGAATCATCCGGATCGGTGTTCCAACTAGAATCGGTGTAACCATTTACATGGATCACTTTGATATCTGCTAGTTAAACTAACAGCGTATGCAATGTCGAGTCTAGTACATAGCATGGCATACATGTAAGATCCCTCCTTTATAAAGGAAAAGATCCCTGTGATTGCAATGCTAGTCCCTGGATCAATGCTAGCATCAACAGTTCAAGATGAAGTACATAGAAACAAAGGTCATTATTACAAGTCATTCCAGAGACAAACATAGTCTTTTACAAACTCCATGGCCACAGGCCTAATACAAGAGTTTAAATATGTAATAAGATAAATAAGTCTTCATCTTCATGTGCCACAGGCAATCATGTTGAGTGTACACTCATAACCCCTAATCACCATCAGAATAACCTGCAACATCACAAGTTACAGCCATAGTGGGTCAATACATTGGAATAGTATTGGCAAGTGATACCTTAGTATAATATTGGCAACTAGATACTATATGCATTTGGCTAAGTGTAGCTTAGGCTTGCTTTGCTCAAAATAGGTTTTACCTATTAGTTGAAAACACTAAGTTTTTCTTTGACAAAATCTTTCCCAGGGAACCACCAATAGAAATTGGGGAACCTTCACCCTTGTTCAACCACAAGTTTTTACTTAGAAATTGGGATGAGGAGATTCTTGATAGCTTCCATGTCTTGATGCTCAAGTTGTCCAATACCAGGGACATGGCTAAGTACTTAGATTCTTCCATCTGCAGTGGTTGTGCACTTTCCCCACAAGACTTGATTTTCACCAAGACAGGACCTTTCAGAAGCCTTCCCTTAGACCAAATGGACGCGTTCCAACCTATCATCCCACTACCACCAACTGTCCAAATGGCTAAGTTATTGCAACCTATGTGATCCAGGCAGAGCCCATATTGCCATGTGGCTGCACTAGAAGCTTCTTAACATATGGCATCTCAAATCCCTTTGTTCCTGGGTGGCTTTGCACAAGTGAGATACACAAGGTAAACCATAGAAATGGGCCTTCTGTAACCACTCAACACAAACCATTCTTTCCATTCCACCCAGGTGTTTCATTCACTTAGTTGTTTTATTAAACAAAACACAAGTCCAAAGACTTAGAAATATTTTCTCATAGCATGAATATATAGCCACCCTTGGTTGCTATTAGCTAGGCTAAGCATGGCATTGATAAGAATCTTAACTTAGAAATTTCTAGCAATTCTACAACTACTAGGATTTCCCAAGCATAGCATATATAGATCAAAATATTCATGCAAGTCTAGCAAAATATTTCTAGTGCATAGTTGAAAACATAGGAATAAAATCATGAAGCACCACTTGCCTTGGTAGTTTTGGGAGTAGCAACAATCTTCACAATCACAATCACTATTTGCACCAAAATCTACACATAAATAATGGCACCAAATCACATAGAAAAAATATAAACAAGCAAAAATATATGAATGCATGCAAAATGCCATGTAATGATTTTTCTATACCAAACAAGACAAGTGCACAGTACTGAATCATAGACAAGTACAAAACAAGCCAAATAAACTTTATTTGAATAACATAACATTTCCAAATAATTACTATACTCAAATAATGCCTACAAATGTTTCTGAAAAATAACCATTTTTACAGAGGCAAAACATTAAACACATTGCATAAATAGAAAGGTTTTTCTCTCCTGGTTCCAATGATATAAAATTTGTCAAATTTGGACGTGGGAATCAAAAGTTATGAATTTTACAAGTTTAAACATCTAATAGATCTAATTTCTGATTTTAAATCTAACTCACAGACACGCGACATGCTCTGATTGGTTGATACCGATTCGCGCGGATCGGCTAATGTGGACCGCCAGATCTAACTTAAATTGCACGGGCCAGATCTAAACCATACCTCTTCGTTTAAGTGTTCTATCTAACACGTTGGATCTAGATCCAACGGTGGCTGATCAAACGACCAAAGCCTAGCGGCGCTAGTGGCGGCGGCTCTGTCAGTGATGCTCCGGCGAATGCAGAGAGGTCTGAGGTGTGTGGCGTGGCTTACCAGACTCGCACGGTCACGAGGAAGCTCAACGTGGTAGTTGTTGGAGAAGGGGCGCACCATGGATGTCGCTAGAGCTCGTTGGAGTTGTGCGCGGCGTCGGGTGCTTGCAGACGTTGATGTTGCCGAGGCTCTGTGTCGCCCTAGCATGAGTCAGTGGGGTCAAAATCTGTGCAAGAACAAGGCAAACTTGACAGTATGCACGTGGGGTCAAGGGGCGCTCGATTCTTACCGCTATTGCTCGTCGGAGTCGAGCGGCGGTCCTGGTGGTTGCGGGTGTGAATGAAGACGACGACCTGGGTCACGAGCAGGCAAACTAGGGGCGTTAGCAGATGCACAAGGACGTGGCGGTCACGCTCGTTTGAGCCAGAAGCTGAGGGGCGGTCGGAGCTTACCGAAATCGCCCGCCGGAGTGCGTCTGTGCAGCGGCGGAGTGAGTTCGAATACGCGCAGCCTGGTGACAGAGTGGTGGCGCTAGGTGAGGGGAAATGCTCGCGGTGCAGAGGGGGTTAAATAGCCAGGAGGGGGCGGCGATTACGCACTGTATCAATGGCAATAACACGGGCAGTGACTGCGACTAGGTAATGGCGGAGCACCTCGGCCGCGTGTTGATTGAGGACGACGCTGATGGGGCATGGTGGGGTCTGGTTGTCAGCGGGTGGGTGTGCGCGTGCGCGGTGAGAAACAGAGGAGAAAGGGGAAACCCGGGTGGGCCGTTTCGCTTGCTGGGCTAGAATGGTGGTTCCAGGCCCAGTTAAGTTTTCTATTTCTTTTTCTTTTTCTAAGTTGATTTTCAGGAATCAAATTCAAACAAAATCAAAAGCAATTGAATTCAAATCTTTTCTGGATTTTTGTAAAGTGAAATCTTCATACTTTTGGGCATACAACCATGTGGTCTCTCTGTACTAGCTTGGTCCTTTTTGAAATATCAAAATAAACAGTGCCATAGCACTAGTTTTGAATATGCTTTGGAGGTGGTTTTAAAACCATATTTGTTTTGTAAATCTTGTCCAAACTCTAACATTCAACCTAAGCAATAAGGAACAAACAAATCTTGGTTTAAAACATTTATACTCTCAATTGAGAGTGGCATTTGATTAATGTTTGCTCACATAAAATAATAGCACTAAGTGCTTCTGTTTTCTTGAAAAGAGTTAGAAAATGATCCCTAAATGATATGCATGCATGAATGATATGTAAGCTTTGAAAACATGATTTTAGGGATGTTACAAATCTAACCCCCTTAAGGTGAATCTTGCCCTAGAGATTCGGGTTGGCTAGCAAATAGGTGAGGGTGGTCTTTCCGAAGATCATCTTCTCTTTCCCATGTTGCTTCTTCTTCGGAATGATGGTTCCATTGAACTTTGCAGAATTTGATAGTCTTAGTCCGAGTAACTCTTTCTGCAGTCTCAAGAATCTTGATAGGTTTCTCCTCATAAGTGAGGTCACTCTCCAATTGGACCTCTTCCAAAGGTATAGTATCCTTCAAAGAAGTCTCTTCCATTTCTGGATGGCATTTCTTAAGCTGACTCACATGAAACACATTGTGAACGGCAGACAATGATTCTGGCAATTCAATCTCATAAGCTACTTCTCCTTTACGACTCAGAATCTTGAATGGTCCAACATATCTTGGGGCCAATTTTCCTTTGACTCCAAACCTCTTCACTCCACGAAGTGGTGACACTCTAAGATAAGCTCTATCACCCACTTCATAGGTGAATTCTCTACGCTTAGGATCTGCGTAGCTCTTTTGTCGGGACTGTGCTATCTTCAATCTGTCCTTAACTAGCTTGACTTTCTCTTCAGCCTCTTTAATTAGTTCTGGTCCGAACAAACTTCTTTCTCCCACACCATTCCATATCAATGGGGTGGTACACTTTCTCCCATAGATAAACTCAAATGGTGCCATCTCAATACTGGCTTGATAACTGTTATTGTAACAGAATTCTGCGTAAGGCAGACTTTCATCCCAACTGGCTCCATAGTCTAGGGCACATGCCCTCAACATATCTTCAAGAATCTGGTTGGTCCTTTCTGTCTGTCCATCAGTCTGAGGATGAAAAGCAGTGCTGAATTCCAACCTCGTTCCCAATGACTCATGTAGTTGTCTCCAAAAATGAGAAGTGAACTAAGTTCCCCTATCAGCCACAATACTCTTGGGTACTCCATGTAGACACACTATTCTACTCATATAGATCTTGGCTAATTTAGCGCTTGTATAGGTTGTCTTTACGGGTATGAAATGAGCCACTTTAGCTAGGCGATCCACTACTACCCAAATAGAGTCATATCCTGACCTGGTCCTTGGCAATCCGGTGATGAAATCCATGCCAATATTGTCCCACTTCCAATCAGGAATAGGTAGTGGTTGTAGCAATCATGCCGGTTTCTGATGTTCCGCTTTCACTCTACTACAAACATCACACAAAGCAACGTGTTCGGCGATGTCCTTCTTGAGATTATTCCACCAAAATCTTTCTTTCATATCCATGTACATTTTGGTGTTACCCGGATGGATGGAATACGGTGAGTTGTGTGCTTCTTGTAATATCAGTTTCCGAAGCTACGGATCTTGTGGAACACAGATACGTTTTCCATACCATGAAGTACCCTGTTCATCTTCATGGAATCCTTTGGCTATTCCCTTGCCAATCTTTTCCTTAATCTCTTCAATTTCCTTATCCGTCTTTTGGGCTTCCTTGATTTTGTCCAACAAAGTGGGTTGAACATCCAAAGACATGAGATGTCCTTCAGGCACGATCTCCAATCTGAGATCTCTAAATTGGGCACACAGATCATCTGGCAAATCTCCCTTAGTAAGGCCATTCACAAAAACCTTACGGCTTAGAGCATCCGCTACAACATTTGCTTTACCAGGGTGGTACTGCAAACTCAAGTCATAGTCCTTGATGAGTTCTAGCCATCTTCTTTGTCTCATGTTGATTTATTTTTGGGTGAAGATATACTTCAAATTTTTGTGATCTGTGAACACTTCACATCGCTTTCCCAACAGATAATGTCTCCATGTTTTGAGTGCATGGACAACAGAGGCTAACTCTAAATCATGAGTAGGGTAGTTTACTTCATGAGTTTTTAGTTGTCTCGAGGCATAAGCCACAACTTTCCCTTCTTGCATAAGTACTGCACCTAATCCATGATGAGATGCATCACAATACACTTGGAAATCCTTCTCCAAATCTGGCATACATAAGACTGGTGCTGTCACTAGTCTCTTCTTCAATTCCTGAGTTCACATCGTTCAGACCAAGCAAATTTCTTGTCTTTCTTTAGTAACTCTGTCATTGGCTTAGCTACCTTGGAGAAATTCTCGATAAATCTTCTGTATTATCCTACCAAGCCAAGGAAACTATGAACCTCTTTCACTGACTTAGGAGATTCCCATTCAGTTACAGCTGAAACTTTAGCAGGATCAACTGCTACACCATCTCCTGACACAATGTGTCCAAGAAATCCAACTTCATTTAACCAAAATTCACACTTGCTGAATTTGGCATATAACTTATGCTCTCTAAGCTTCTCAAGTATCAAACGTAGATGTCCTTCATGCTCTTCTTTGCTCTTGGAGTAGATCAAAATGTCATCGATGAAAACGACAACAAACTTATCAAGGAACTCCATGAACACTTTGTTCATCATGTTCATGAAATAAGCTGGTGCATTGATCAAACCAAATGGCATCACAGTATACTCATACAATCCATACCTTGTGGTGAAAGTTGTCTTAGGTATGTCTTGTTCTCTTATCTTGAGCTGGAAATAACCTAACCCGAGATCAATCTTTGAGAACACACAAGCTCCTTCTAACTGATCAAACAAGTCATTGATTCTAGGCAAAGGGTATTTGTTCTTGATAGTCACCTCATTGAGTGAACGGTAATCTATGCATAACCTTTGACTTCTATCTTTCTTTTCCACAAACAAAACTGGTGATCCCCAAGATGAAGAACTTGGTTGTATAAAACCTTTCTGCAACTGTTCTCCAAGTTGCTTCTTGAGTTCTTTCAACTCATCAACTGACATCTTTTACGGTCTCTTTGCTATTGGTCCAGATCCTGGTAGTAAATCAATAAGAAATTCTACATCTCTATCTGGTGGCATTCCCAGCAATTCTTCTGGAAACACATCCGGATATTCACTCACAATTGGCACACTGTCCATGCTAACCCCCTTAAGAGAATTTAGCTTACTCCTTTTTGATTCAAAGTTGGTCTTGAATCTGATCCTTTTGTTTTTTGGAGTTGTGAGTGAGACAGTATGGTTGGCACAATCTATCACTCCCTTGTGCTTAGTCATCCAGTCCATCCACAAAATAACATCCAATCCTTGGGAGTTTAGGATTATCAGATTAACGGGAATCTTATACTTCCCAAACTCTATGACTAGATCATGACATCCTGAGTTCACTATCATTTCTCCGCCAGGAGAACTTACTTTTATAGGACACCCAATAGTTTCTACTGGTAGTTCATTTCTTTCAACAAATGCTCTTGATATGAATGAATGAGATGCACCAGTATCAAAGAGAACAAATGCTGGAATAGAATTGAGTTTGAACTTACCAGCAACAGCATCAGGTTCCTCATAGATTTCTTCCACATTGATGTGGTTCACTTGTCCCTTTTGAAAAGGGTTGGGCTTGTTGGGTCCTTCAACTTTCTTTTCTGGGCATTCATTTGCATAATGCCCCATCTTCTTGCACTTGAAACATTCAACCTGACTAAGACCCTTCTTGTCAGGTTGGCTTCCACTGCCACTTCCACTTCCATTGTGGTGGCTCTTATATCCACTCTTGTGATTTACCTGTCATTGTCATGACTACGATGATGCTTGTTGTCATCATGACGGTTGTGGTTGTGGTTGTGGTGGTTGTTATACTTTCCATGCTTGTGGGATCCAGAATTCCCACTATCATCATAATGGGAACGTTTGTGAGACGACCCCGAGCTGTGCTTGTCAGAGTTGAGCTTTCTCTTCCTGCTTTCAACCTGTTTCATCTTGCTCCCCAAGATGGCTTCCTTGTCACAAAGAGACTAGTAAGTGGGGACATAGGCCACTGATAGATGTAGGTTCAGTTCATCGTTCAGTCCTTCGAGAAACTTCTCTCTCCTCTTAGCATCAGTGTCAACCTCATCCGGTGCATAACGCGCCAGATTGTTGAACTCCTCGATATACTCTGCCACGCTGCGGTGGCGCTGCTTTAGGTTATGAAATTCCTTCTTCTTTAAACTCATCACTCCGGATGAGATGTGAGAAGTACGAAAACCATCTTCAAAGATAGCCCATGTCACATCCGCAATGGGAGTGGTGATCTGGAAGTTATCCCACCAAGTGGTTGCTGGTCCTTCCAAGAAGTGTGCTGCAAATCTGACCTTCTCTTCATCAGTACAGCCAACGGTTACCAAGTCCTTGTTCACAGAGCGTAGCCAGTCATTGGCCACCATGGGATCAGTAGTTCCTGAGAACTTTGCTGGTCTCAGTCTTAAGAACCTAGTAAGTATGTCAAAACCCAGTGGGTTGTTCTGATTGTTGTTGTTATTATTGTTGTTGTTGTTGTTGTTCTGGTTCTGTATGAACGTAGTCATCATTTGCATCAGCTGCGTCTGAGCTGTCATCATCTGCTGCATCTCAGGGGTGATGTTGTTGTTGTTGGGGTTGGGATTGGCACGTCGGGGAGGCATTTGTGGTTTTCAATAAGGATAAGCATGAGATACCCATAGATGCTAACATGCACAATACATCACATAACAAACAACAAACATGCATCATAGTAGTAAAAGTTCAACAACACAGACAACGAGTTTTTGAAAAAGTAAACACACCAATAGCAAGCCATCCACATGTTGGATGGTCATTGCGACTCAATAATCAAAAGCATGGTAAATAAATGGTAAATGAGTAGTCATCACTACTCCTCTGCATCAACCTCCTCATCAACAAGTGTAAGACCTGCATTCTCCATCGCGGTCTTGTATTCCTCGACATTGGTGGTCAAGGCCTCTACTTTGGCTTTGAGAGCCCTCTTCTGTGCATGAAGCCTCTCAATCACACCCTGTTGATGCTCGAGCTTGAAGTCCTTGGCCTCTAATTCTGCAGTCATGTCTCGAATCCTCTTGTTCCTATCTTGGACTCTCTTTTCTTGACTCTTGAACTTTCTATCCTGACTCTCAAACTTGGCCTCCATTTCCTTGACTATCTCATCTTGCTCCGCGAAGAGCTTGTCCTTCTCACGAAACTGCACCTGGAGTTCGTCATTGCTAAGCATGACGTTGGTCCTATCAGTGTCTAGGTGCCTAAGAAGAACCTCTAAGTCCTGGAAGTACAGACGAATCGTCTCTGCTATCTCTCTAGCAGTATCCTCGAAGTTAATGGCCTCACCATCCTCATCATGTCTACCGAAGGCGTGGAAGTGAGTACCTCTAACCTCTTGAGAGTGTCTCCCTACCAAGCGTCCAAGCAAATCCTGCATGACTACTTCTAGGCCTCTCTCCTTGTCATCATGCATGATCTTGAAGGTGATGGCCTCCGTGGTTGGCTCAGTCTGGTGTCCTGGCTGAGTAACCTTGAAGCCCCAAAGGTCCTTCCTCTCGAACTTGGTGAGGGGAAGCGTCATGATGATAGGAAGTGGGAGATTAAGCAAACTAGTGAGCTCAATGAGACGAGTGCCAAAATGAGTTCCCTTGAACTCTTCAGCTGTGCTGATAGTAACATTAGGCATCTATTTTATAAGATAGAAAAAGTTAGAATCAACATACATAGAGATGAATCACAAGACAAAGCATCACATGCATATCTTTGGAAATCAAAACACACAAGTCATGGCATACATAAAACCATTACAAGCATCCATGGTTCATCTTATTTTAAACAACATTTGGAAATAAATGAAAGTGTGGTGGTCCAACTAATAGAGTACGTTTACAATCCCATCTCACTTGCCAAGTTGGCTAACAGGGCATCCCTAGAGGCAATCTGCCTATCTAGATCACATGACTCCATTGCTAAGTCTATGATGTCCTTCCTTAAACTTTGGTTGGTAGCCTCTAACTCTTGGGTATGCTTCTTTTCTTCCCTAAGGTCATTCTGGGTGTTGAGCATTCTACACCTGATTCTATCACCAAGTTCTTTGATGGCCTTCCAAGCTGCATCCCTTGCTGAATCAAAGAATGTGGTGTGCATCACTGAGTTGGTGACCATGCAGAATCCTGATTCCTTGTGGTTGTCTTCCTTGTTTTTATACAAGTGAAGTTGCACCCACCAGTGTTCAACTCCTTCATCTATCACATGAAAACCTTTGTACACAGCCGCACCATGTATTCCCATGGCAACCATGAGGTCCTTGAGAGCCTTGGGAAATTCTGTCTCACATTCCAAAGTCATAGTCATGAGTGGTCCCTTCCTCACGGCTTCGTTGATGGAGTTCATCTACAAATAGAGATGAGAAAGAAGATTAGAAAAGTTACGAGAAGAAAAGACAATTGTGGAAGTTGTTAAAAAATTTCCTTAGTGGTTTCCAATCCTAGGGTCATAATCCTACAGGCAACACAGTGCTCTAATACCATCTGTAAGATCCCTACTTTATAAAGGAAAAGATCCCTGTGATTGTAATGCTAGTCCCTGGCTCAATGCTAGCATCCATAGTTTAAGATGAAGTACACATAAACAAAGGTCATTATTACAAGTCATTCCAGAAACAAACATAGTATTTTACGAACTCCATGGCCACAGGCCTAATACAAGAGTTTAAATATGTAATAAGATAAATAAGTCTTCATCTTCATGTGCCACAGGCAAGCATGTTGAGTGTAGACTCATAACCCCTAATCACCATCAGAATAACCTGCAACATCACAAGTTACAGCCACACTGGGTCAATACATTGGAATAGTATTGGCAAGTGATACCTTAGTATAATATTGGCAACTAGATACTATATGCATTTGGCTAAGTGTAGCTTAGGCTTGATTTGCTCAAAATAGGTTTTACCTATTAGTTGAAAACACTAAGTTTTTCTTTGACAAAATCTTTCCCAAGAAACCACCAATAGAAATTGGGGAACGTTCACCCTTGTTCAACCACAAGTTTTTACTTAGAAATTGGGATGAGGAGATTCTTGATAGCTTCCATGTCTTGATGCTCAAGTTGTCCAATACCAGGGACATGGCTAAGTACTTAGATTCTTCCATCTGCAGTGGTTGTGCACTTTCCCCACAAGACTTGATTTTCACCAAGACAGGACCTTTCAGAAGCCTTCCCTTAGACCAAATGGACGCGTTCCAACCTATCATCCCACTACCACCAACTGTCCAAATGGCTAAGTTATTGCAACCTATGTGATCCAGGCAGAGCCCATATTGCCATGTGGCTGCACTAGAAGCTTCTTAACATATGGCATCTCAAATCCCTTTGTTCCTGGGTGGCTTTCCACAACTGAGATACACAAGGTAAACCATAGAAATGGGCCTTGTGTAACCACTCAACAGAAACCATTCTTTCCATTCCACCCAGGTGTTTCATTCACTTAGTTGTTTTATTAAACAAAACACAAGTCCAAAGACTTAGAAATATTTTCTCATAGCATGAATATATAGCCACCCTTGGTTGCTATTAGCTAGGCTAAGCATGGCATTGATAAGAATCTTAACTTAGAAATTTCTAGCAATTCTACAACTACTAGGATTTCCCAAGCATAGCATATATAGATCAAAATATTCATGCAAGTCTAGCAAAATATTTCTAGTGCATAGTTGAAAACATAGGAATAAAATCATGAAGCACCACTTGCCTTGGTAGTTTGGGGAGTAGCAACAATCTTCACAATCACAATCACTATTTGCACCAAAATCTACACATACAATAATGGCACCAAATCACATACAAAAAAATATAAACAAGCAAAAATATATGAATGCATGCAAAATGCCATGTAATGATTTTTCTATACCAAACAAGACAAGTGCACAGTACTAAATCATAGACAAGTATAAAACAAGCCAAATAAACTTTATTTGAATAACATAACATTTCCAAATAATTACTATACTCAAATAATGCCTACAAATGTTTCTATAAAAATAACCATTTTTACAGAGGCAAAACATTAAACACATTGCGTAAACAGAAAGGTTTTCTCTCTCCTGATTCCAATGATATAAAATTTGTCAAATTTGGACGTGGGAATCAAAAGTTATGAATTTTACAAGTTTAAACATCTAATACATCTAATTTCTGATTTTAAATCTAACTCAAAGACACGCGGAATGCTCTGATTGGTTGATACCGATTCACGCGGATCGGCTAACATGGACCGCCAGATCTAACTTAAATCGCACGGCCAAATCTAATCCATACCTCTTCGTTTAAGTGTTCTATCTAACACGTTAGATCTAGATCCAACGGTGGCTGATCAAACGACCAAAGCCTGGCGGTGCTAGCAGCGGCGAGTGGCAGCGGCGGCTCTGTCAGTGACGCTCCGGCGAATACAGAGAGGGCTGAGGTGTGTGGCATGGCTTACCATACTCGCACGGTCACGAGGAAGCTCAATGTGGCCGTTGTTGGCGAAGGGGCGCACCGTGGATGTCGCTGGAGCTCGTCGGAGTTGTGCGCGGCGTCGGGTGCTTGCAGACGTCAATGTTGCCGAGGCTCTGCATCGCCCTAGCACGAGTCAGTGGGGTCAAAAGCTGAGCAAGAACAAGGCAAACTTGACAGTATGCATGCGGGGTCAAGGGGCGCTCGATTCTTACCGCTATTGCTCATCAGAGTCGAGCGGCGGTCCTGGTGGTTGCGGGTGTGAATGAAGACGGCGACCTGAGTCACGAGCAGGCAAACTAGGGGCGTTAGCAGATTCATAAGGACATGGCAGTCACGCTCGTTTGAGCCAGAAGCAGAGGGGCGGTCGGAGCTTATCGAAATCGCCCGCCGGAGTGCGTCTGTGCAGCGGCGGAGTGAGTTCGAATATGCGCAGCCTGGTGGCGGAGTGGTGGCGCTAGGTGAGGAGAAATGCTCATGGTGCAGAGGGGGTTAAATAGCCAGGAGGGGTCGGCGATTACGCGTTGTATCAATGGCAATAACACGGGCAGTGACTGCGGCGAGGTAACGGCGGAGCGCCTCGGCCGCGCTTTGATTGAGGATGACGCTAACGGGGCATGGTGGGGTCTGCTTGTCAGCGGGTGTGTGCGCGTGCGCGGTGAGAAATAGAGGAGAAAGGGGAAACCCGGGTGGGCCGTTTCGCTTGTTGGGCTAGAATGGTGGCGCCAGGCACAGTTAAGTTTTCTATTTCTTTTTCTTTTTCTAAGTTGATTTTCAAGAATCAAATTCAAACAAAATCAAAAGCAATTGAATTCAAATCTTTTCTGGATTTTTGTAAAGTGAAATCTTCATACTTTTGGGCATACAACCATGTGGTCTCTCTGTACTAGCTTGGTCCTTTTTGAAATATCAAACTAAACAGTGCCATAGCACTAGTTTTGAATATGCTTTGGAGGTGGTTTTAAAACCATATTTGTTTTGTAAATCTTGTCCAAACTCTAACATTCAACCTAAACAATAAGGAACAAACAAAGCTTGGTTTAAAACATTTATACTCTCAATTGAGAGTGGTATTTGATTAATGTTTGCTCACATAAAATAATAGCACTAAGTGCTTCTGTTTTCTTGAAAAGAGTTAGAAAATGATCCCTAAATGATATGCATGCATGAATGATATGTAAGCTTTGAAAACATGATTTTAGGGATGTTACAATACATTAGAGATCCTATGGCTGAGGCATAGGGAGTCTTACTTATCCTTTCTCTATCTTCTGCCGTTGTAGGACTTTGAGTTTTACTCAAGGTCGTATTGGGCAACACGGGCAAGAACCCTTTCTTGCTATCTTCCATTCCAAACCTCTTTAGAACTTTTTCCAAATATGTACTTTGTGACAATGATATTAGGCGTCTCGATCTATCTCTATAAATCTTTATGCCTAATATGTAAGCTGCTTCGCCAAGATCTTTCATTGAAAAACTATTATTCAAATAATCCTTGACACTATTAAGAAGGTCTACATCATTCCCAATCAACAATATGTCATCTACATATAGTATTAAGAATTCTACAAAGATCCCACTAACTTTCTTGTAACTACAAGCTTCTCCATAAGTTTATATAAAACCAAAACTGTTGATTACCTTATCAAAATGTTGATTCCAACTTCGGGATGCTTGTTTCAATCCATATATGGACCGTTGAAGTTTGCATACCTTGTTAGCATCTTTAGGATCGACAAAACCTTTGGATTGCATCATATACAACTCTTCATCAATGTCTCCATTGAGGAATGCCGTTTTGGCATCCATCTGCCATATCTCATAATCATAATATGCAGCGATTGCTAACATAATCCTCACAGACTTAATCTTCGCTACTGGTGAGAAAGTCTCATCGTAGTCAACTCCTTGAATTTGTCGAAACCCTTTTGCAACAATTCGAGCTTTATAGACAGTAACATTACCATCAGCATTTGTTTTCTTCTTAAAAATCCATTTGTTCTCGACAGCCTTCCGGCCATCCGGTAAGTCCACCAAAGTCCATACTTGGTTTTCGTACATGGATCCAATCTCGGATTTCATGGCTTCTTGCCTTTTATTGGAATCTGGGCTCATCATCGCTTCTTCATATGTCGCAGGGTCATCGGTGTTGTCCACCAACATGACACTCATAACGGGATCATACCAATCAGGAGTGGTACGAGTTCTCGTTGACCTGCGAGGTTCTATAGTAACTTCAACTCAAGTTTCATGATCAACATCATTAGCTTCCTCTCTTATTGGTGCAGGCGCCACAGGAACTACTTCCGGAGCTGCGCTACTCGCAAGTTCGACAGAAGGTTCAACAACCTCGTCGAGTTCTACTTTCCTTCCAGTCACTTCTTTCGAGAGAAATTCCTTCTCTAGAAAGGATCCATTCTTGGCAACGAAGATTTTGCCTTCGGATCTATGATAGAAGGTATACCCAATAGTTTCCTTCGGGTACCCTATGAAGACGCATGTAGAGGGAGTGGCCCAACCTTTAAATAACAAAAGGTGGTGTCCCCTGTGTTTACAATGCTAGTCCCTGGATCAATAGCTAGCATCCACAGTTTAGATGTAACATCAAGAAACAAAGGTCATATTATAACTTTATAACCAGGAATAACATAATTTTGTTACATCAATACATAGCTCATTTGGCTATTACATTACATTGCAGCGGAATAACTATAATCATGGGGACCTTCATCTTCAAAGTGCCACAGGCAGATGTTGGTTGTAGACTTTGTAATCCTAATCAATCAATCTTCACTAAAATCAATCAAACCTGCAACATTACAAGTTACAGCCACAAGGGTCAATACATTTGAATTGTATTGGCAAGTTTCACTATTTGGTTGAATATGAGTGGATCCTATTATTACATGCACATTTGGCTAAGTAGAGTTTAAGGCTCATTTGCACAAAGCAATATTTTATCTTATCTTTTCAAAATGGTTTTGGTCCTTTGTCAAATCTCTTTTCCAAGAATCCCTTGAACTCCTTGGTAGACACTCAAGTGCTCAAGTCCTTGTCAAAATCCCTTGAGCTCCTTGGTAACCCCAAGTGCATCAAGTTTTATAAAATCTCATGAGTTCTTGGTAATCCCAAGTGTTCATGTTTTCATCAAAATCTCTTGAGCTCCTTGGTAACCCCAAGTGCATCAAGCTTACCAAAATCTCTTTGAATTCCTTGGTAGACACTCAAGTGCATCAAGTTTTTACTATAGAAGTTGGAATGTCGAGATCTCCCATAGTTCAAACTTTAGTTGCTCAGTATCGTCCATAACCGGGGACACGGCTAAGTACTTAGATTTTATTATCTTCTGCAGAAGGAGTACACTTTACCCACATGTCACAATCCCATCCTTTTGCCACCAGTGGCCTACTGGATTAGTGCTCACCAAGATGGAGTACTAGCAGATTGAGAATGTGACGAAGTCTTTCCAAAGGGTCCTCCCATACACCATTGCTAGCTTGCCTTCAGCACCCATGTAGGATTCCAGGTCCCCATGTCCAGTTAACTGAAGACAGTGCATGGGTCTTCCCATTGTAGTTGACTAAGCCAGAGCCATAATAGCATGTGGTTGCACACGAAAGCCACAATTGGAGAAACATGTTCAATCTCTAAGTTTCCTAGGTGGTTTTCTTTTGGAGAACAACACAAAGTGATTCCCATAGACATGGTTCCTTTTGTTGCCACCTTCTCCAAAACTTAAAGTACCCTCCACCTAGGTGGTTCATTGAGTCCTTGCTTTATTATGTAAAACACAAGTCCCTTTTTTTCAACCTTTGTAAAATCTCAACATGTATCTCTCTTCAAAATATAGCATGGCTAAGCATGTATCACTACATTGTTTTCTCTAAGGAAGGTATAAGGTATCCTATCAGGATTTAGCATAGCATAAGTATAAAATTTGTTTTCATGCATGTTTCAAAATCCACTAAGTATAGAAAATAGTAGGACTTTAGATGATAGTGTAACTTGCCTTTTTGGGTAGGGAATGATGGTTCACTCCTTGATCTTGCTAGTCTCACACTTTGCTAAATTCACTACAATCAATCAAGCAAACACTAAATCAACTAGCATTCCAAATAATCAACCAAACAACAATTCACACACATAATCCTATGGGATCTAAGTCATGCATGTAAGCATGCAAGAGATGGTTCTAATTGCAAAGATGGTCTCCACTAGGCTTCTAAACTTTGTAATTTCCAATTTGGTCATTCTCCAAAGTGGCAAAGTCATTTGCAAAAGTGTTTTGTCCATGAACCATTTTTAAATCCCGTCATTATTTTATGTGGTGGAAAAACATTTTTGTAATAGCAACAACTCTATGTGGTTCACACAAATAAGTTGTTGTTTCTCAAAACCTGGTGTTTTGGGTCAGTAGGTTTGATCCAACCATTTTCTCAGAGTTTTCTTTCCATAAACATTTTCATAACAAAAACCATTCTTTTATTTGGCTAGAATTGGGCTAAATCAATTAATCCATCTTAGATATTTTCAAACTCATTTTCCAAACTAGGGGTTGGTTCCTAGGGTCAGTAAGTTCACCATAAACTATTTTGCCAAGGTTTCAAACTCAAAAACATTTTTTAATCATTTTTCTAGTGTTAACAAGCATTCAAAAGTTTCTGCAAAAATCAACAAGCTAACAGATACTATTTGCTAAACTGAAGGCATGGTTGGCTAGGGTTTGTTCCACTGATTCTAACGGAATCAAATTTGTAAATTTTGGACGTGTGGATCGAAGGTTACAAAGGTTTGAAATTGCAACTTAAATCTGATTTCCAAATTCTGTTTTAAACAGACCTGGCCACGCGTCGCAATCTCATTGGACGGTACCGGTTCGGCCGGATCGGCTCTGCGGTGCGTTGGATCTAATTAGATCGTGTGGTCCAGAGGGCGTACCCTTTCGCGGTTAAGTGATTCTATCGTGCTCGCCCGATCTAGATCGAACGGCTCCTACTGGCTTGCCAAAAGCCGGTGGCGCTAGGATAACGGCGAGCGGCGGAGCGGCCAGATGGCGGCGGCGCTAGTGAAACAGGAAGCGAGGGAGGAGGGGAAGGCGCTCACCGAGATCGAAGGAGGCTGGGGAAGCTCAACGTGTGGTCGATGAGGCAGGGGGCGCACGGTTGTAGGAGTAATCGCTCGCCGGAGTTCGTTCTGGCGACGGCGTGCTCTGGTCTCGGTTGGAGACGATGCTGTGGTTCATGAGGAGGCAAACCGAAAGTGTGGTCAGACGTAGGAGAGTGAGGCGAATGTGTGAGTGTGATTTAGAAAGCGCGGGGCGGTCTGAAACTACCTGGGCGCTTGCTGGAGTTGAAGACAGACACGGCGGCGACGCTGGAGCTTGTCGAATGTGACACTCTGGGGTGCCCGCGGTCGAACGAAGGGTACCGGCAGATGCGCCAGGGAGTGGTGAACGTGCTCGTGTGCTCGGGAAGGCAGGAGGTGGCTGTGGTTTGTCGGTTTTCACCGGAGGAGCTCGCCGGAACAGCGGCGGTGCAGGGCCAATTCAAGGCAGCCTGGTGGCGATGTGGAGTTGGTGTTTGAGGGAAATGACAGAGGGAGGAGAGGCGCTTATGTACGCATGGTCGGGGGCGAGATTAACGCAGCCATTAAGAGGAATTAAGCGTGCAGGTTGAATGACAGTGAACGGCAGCGAGGTTTGAGGAGAGGTGGTCGCGCGGGTGAGGAGGATGAACAGGAGAGAGGGGTCCAGTCGTCAGTGGGAAAAGAAGTGAGAGGGAGGTCCACCAGTCATCGTCTGTCTGAGTTAGATTCTGAGTACAAAACATTTTCTTCGGAAGGGGAAGGCTGGGCTGGTTGCTGGGCTTATTGGGCTTTGTCGACTGGGCTGGTCCAGGTTCTATTTTTTTCCTTCCAAAATGTTTTTCCCTTTTCTGTTCTCTTTTTCTGTTTTGCAAACCAAACAACAAATCAAACAAACAAAACAATTCCTACAATCATCAAACTTTCCATTTGAATTTGGTTCTGTTTAACACATCAACCAAAGTCCAAAATGAAATAATAATTTAAATCTTTTTAGGTTCCATTTATTAATTAAATAAAATGGACCATGGTTTATCAATCAAATAGAGTTTGGTTTATTTAATGCAATCTCTATTTGAAATATAAATATTTTCAAAACCAAATCAGTAGGTTTTATTTGAAAATAAAGAATACTTGGAAACTTGTTTAAAACAAAATAACCTTTTTATTTTAGGGTCCAATAATAATTAAATGAATAGACTTATTCATTTAATTCAAATAGGATTTGTTTTATTAAAAACTTTATTTTGGAATCTAAAATAAAACCAAAACACTTTAGTAGGTTTTATTTAAGAAAAAAAAAACCTAGAAAACTTATTTAAAATAATAAGTTTTAGTGTTTATTTAAAATGGGAAAAACCTTTACTTAAATAAAATTGGATAATAAATCCTTATTATTTTATTTAAATAAACCTTTGCTATTTTTATCAAAACAAAATGTTTTTATTTCAAAAGCTTGGACTAGTTTTAATTTGGCTTTTTATAAAATAACCTTTATTTATAAATCCACCTTTTCTTTTGAAAACCAAATCCTTTTATTTAAAAGATCCAAATAGTAATACTAAAATATTTTATTTTCCTTTATTAAATGTTTATCTTTTTAAATCCCTTTAGGATTTTATTTGATCCAAATTGGTTTGAAGGTCCAATTGAAAAAAAAAAGTTTCTTCTGGCTCTGAAAATCAAACAAAGTTTTATTTTTATTCATTTATTTTTCACATTACAAGATTTGGAAAATCTTGGGATGTGACAGGCTACCACCCTTAAAATAAATCTCGTCCCGAGATTTGGGAAGGTTAGGGTTACAAGCAGGCTCAAAACAACTAGGGTACTACCACCCTTAAAATTTTCAAACAAAATTACATATTGTCCTTCTTGGAATCCGGGAAAACTTTCTCTAAGCAAACAGTTGCATTTGTGTCCTTAGTTTCCATGCTTGACTCATGGGCCAAGGTTGAGTTTCTCCATAGGCTTGGTGATCTTGTTCTTCATCTTTTCGGGACAGTTGCTTGCATAATGTCCTGGGTTTTTGCAATTGAAACAGTGGATGTCTTGGAGTTCTTTACGTGGCTCTTGTGGACAAGTTGCTACATAGTGACCTAATTCTTTGCAGTTGTTGCACACCACTTGTCCAATCTCTTTATTCTTCTTGTTCTCTGGGCATCCACTGGAGTAGTGTCCCATTTCCTTACATTTACGACATTGCACAAGGCTCATGTCCTGCTTTTGTTTCTTGGGTTTCTTTAGTCCTTTGAATTGGGTTGTCTTGTTAGGAGGTATAAGTGGTCCTTTTCCTTTGTTATCACCCTTCTGGGTTGACTTGGATTCACCTTGCTTCCTTTGTTCCACAAGGGAATAGATGGGGCATTGCATAGGAACATGGTTGTTTCCTTCACATAGGTAACAAGTAGCTTGAGAAGTGGGACATTGTCCAACAGGATGTTCCTCTTCACAATTGGGGCATTGATATTCATGCTCCTTGGAAGTATGATCCTTGTCTCCACAAATAATGCAAGCTGGGGCTCCATCTAGAATAACATTCTTGTCATCCTTGTTGTCATAAACTCTGTTGGGATAGTTTTCTTCCATGCTGATCATTTGATTAGTCACCTTAAGCATCAGTTGGGTTTGTTCCTCCAAAAACTTTTGCAGTGCTGGATCTTTATTACTAGTGTTGGCTATGAATTGAGCTGTCAGTTGGTTTAACTGGTGTTGAGTTTCTATGAGATCTTTCATGCTGTCCTCTTGATTGGTGTTGGTGTCATCAATCTTGATGTTGGAGTCTCTTGGAGTAGTCATCTGTTTGGGTTGAAGGGAGAATTAGTATAGGCAAAAGGTTTTTCTAAGGATTCAATTCTAATCACACACGTCACAATTCACACAAGCAATGTGCATGCAATCACAAACCAAACATTTCACTCAACAACAACGTTCAAGCACACCCTTAGGCAACAAAATATTTTTGTTACACCTTATAAGTTGGTGTGTTTGACTTAACTAAAATATGGTGGTCCATCGATATGGTTCACTTGTGATCCTTCCATCCTTCTTGGTTGCTTCTTCTTACATGAGATCATGGTTCCTTGAGAAAAAACTCCTTGGTCTCAAAGCTTCAAGTGATGTGGGCTCCTTCTAATTTTTGCATTCCCTCGGTCTCTAAATTTTGAGCAAGATTTCCCTGTTTCGCATGCAGTCCTTAGTGGTGTCCAAGTTGTAAGTCCTTGGTGATCATGTTGAAGATGTTGAAGTCATTAGAGTTGAAGAAGTTGAAGTCATTAGAGTTGAAAGTGTTGGGGAAGTCCTTTGCACATGGTGTAGTCTTTGGCCATGGGGTAGTCTTTTCCATCAAGTTGAAAATAGAAGAGATATAGAGTTGAAACCAAAATGGTTGAGGAAAGGTTTACAAGTTTGTTTTGTAAATAAGTTTTGGAACAAGTACAACTCCTATTTTCTAAGGGTTTTTGTCCAATCCTAGGTTTACAAATCCTACAGGCAACACAATACTCTGATACCATCTGTAGAGGGAGTGGCCCAACCTTTAAATAACAAAAGGTGGTGTCCCCTGTGTTTACAATGCTAGTCCCTGGATCAATAGCTAGCATCCACAGTTTAGATGTAACATCAAGAAACAAAGGTCATATTATAACTTTATAACCAGGAATAACATAATTTTGTTACATCAATACATAGCTCATTTGGCTATTACATTACATTGCAGCGGAATAACTATAATCATGGGGACCTTCATCTTCAAAGTGCCACAGGCAGATGTTGGTTGTAGACTTTGTAATCCTAATCAATCAATCTTCACTAAAATCAATCAAACCTGCAACATTACAAGTTACAGCCACAAGGGTCAATACATTTGAATTGTATTGGCAAGTTTCACTATTTGGTTGAATATGAGTGGATCCTATTATTACATGCACATTTGGCTAAGTAGAGTTTAAGGCTCATTTACACAAAGCAATATTTTATCTTATCTTTTCAAAATGGTTTTGGTCCTTTGTCAAATCTCTTTTCCAAGAATCCCTTGAACTCCTTGGTAGACACTCAAGTGCTCAAGTCCTTGTCAAAATCCCTTGAGCTCCTTGGTAACCCCAAGTGCATCAAGTTTTATAAAATCTCATGAGTTCTTGGTAATCCCAAGTGTTCATGTTTTCATCAAAATCTCTTGAGCTCCTTGGTAACCCCAAGTGCATCAAGCTTAACAAAATCTCTTTGAATTCCATGGTAGACACTCAAGTGCATCAAGTTTTTATTATAGAAGTTGGAATGTCGAGATCTCCCATAGTTCAAACTTTAGTTGCTCAGTATCGTCCATAACCGGGGACACGGCTAAGTACTTAGATTTTATTATCTTCTGCAGAAGGAGTACACTTTACCCACATGTCACAATCCCATCCTTTTGCCACCAGTGGCCTACTGGATTAGTGCTCACCAAGATGGAGTACTGGCAGATTGAGAATGTGACGAAGTCTTTCGAAAGGGTCCTCCCATACACCATTGCTAGCTTGCCTTCAGCACCCATGTAGAGGGAGTGACCTTCCATTAAGGTAGAGTCCCCTGTGTTTACAATGCTAGTCCCTGGATCAATAGCTAGCATCCACAGTTAAGATGTAATATCAAGAAACAAAGGTCATAATATAACTTTATAACCAGGAATAACATAATTTTATTACATCTTTACATAGCTCATTTGGCTATTACATTACATTGCAGCGGAATAACTATAGTCATGGGGTCCTTCATCTTCAAAGTGCCACAGGCAGATGTTGGTTGTAGACTTTGTAATCCTAACCAAACAATCTTCACTAAAATCAATCAAACCTGCAACATTACAAGTTACAGCCACAAGGGTCAATACATTTGAATTGTATTGGCAAGTGATACTATGGTAATATAGTGGAGTCTAACATCTATATGCATTTGGCTAAGTGGAGTTGAGGCTTGCATTGCTCAAAATAGATTTTCCTTATCATTTTGAAAACACTAAGTTTTTGTTTTGAAAAAATCTTTTCCAAGGCATCTCTCAATCAAGGATTGAAGATTTCAAACAACCCTTGTTCAAACCATAAGTTTTACTTAGAAGTTGGAGTGATGAGATTCTTGATTGCTTCCATGTCTTGATGCTCAATTTGTAGTTTACCAGGGACATGGCTAAGTACTTAGATTTTACACTCTGCAGAGGTGGTGCACTTTCCCCACAAGACTTGGTTTCCCAAGACAAGATCTTTCAGAAGCCTTCCCTTAGACCAAAATGGACGCGTTCCAACCTATCAAACACTACCACCCACTGTCCATATGGCTAAGTTCTTGCAACCTATATGATCCAGGCAGAGCCCATAATGCCAGGTGGCTGCACTTGAAGCTTCTCAACATTTGACATCTCAAATCTCTTTGTTCCTGGGTGGCCATCCACAAGTGAGATACACAAGGTTCACCAGTCCCCTGGCCTTGTGTAACCACTCAACCAAAAACCACCAAGCAATTACCTTTCCACCCAGGTGATTCATTAACTTAGTTGTTTTATTAAACAAAAACACAAGTCCTCAGACTTAGTATATTTTTCCATAGTGTGAATATATATTCCACCCATGTTTTCTATTAGCTAGGCTAAGCTTGATAGTAGTAGGAATCTTACCTTAGGAAAATCCTACTAAGGATTCATCTACTAGGTTTTCCTATAGCAAGGTTTATACTTAGCAAAAGTTCCATGCAAGTTTTACTTAGAAAAATCACTAATGCATAGTGAAAGTAATGGGACAAAAGTATGAAGCATCACTTGCCTTTTTGGTAGAGTATAGGTTCACTCCTTGTCCTTGCAACAAGCACACTCTTCAAGTCACTACAAATAAATCAAGCAAGGCACAAGTTCAATCTACCAATCAAGCAAAACAACACACATAAAATCATAAAGTCAAAGTAATGCATGCAAACATGCCAAGCTTTGTTTTGTTTGAAAAAGTGGTTCCTAATGGGTCATAAACATTTGAAAGCACCTAATGGTCATTTTGTAAAGTGGCAAACTCATTTGCAAAAGGTTTCACTTTAAAAACCATTTTCAAAACAAAGTATCATTTTATGTGGTGTAGAAATATTTTTACTAAGGCATTAACCTATAGGGTTCACCAAATATGTTTTCAAATCACAAAACTTGGGTTTTGGGGTCAGTGAGTTTAAAACAAAACATTTTCCAAAGGTTTTCTTCCAAAACCATTTTTAATAAATAAACCACATTTCTATTTGACTAGAAATGGTTTTAAATCAAAGAATCATTATTTTATTTCACCAAATTCATTTTTTAATCCACAAAGTGTTTCCTAATGTTAGTAGGTTCAAATCACACCATTTGCCAAAGATTTTATCCCCAAATTCATTTTTAAACAATTTTTATAATCTTAACAAGCATACAAATGTTTCTGCAAAAAAAACATTTTTCTAGAAGCTTTTTGCTAAACCAAGGGCATGGTTGGCTAGGGCTTGTTCTCCTGATTTCAACGATATAAAGTTTGCAAAATTTGGACGTGTAGATTAAAAGTTATGCAATTTACAAAATTACATATCTAATAGATCAAATCTATTTTAAACCAAATCAACAGAGACACGTGTCCTATTCCTATTCGCTCATACCGCTTCGGTTGGATCAAGCACTGAGAGGCGTTGGATCTTAGTTAGATCGTGCGGCGCAGAGGCGAGCGTACCGGTTCGTTTAGTCAATCTATCGCGTACACACGATCGAAATCCAACGGCTCAGACCAACTAAACCAAAGACTGGCGGCGCTCAGTGGCTGCGCGCGGTGGCGACGGTCTGACAGTGGCGGCGCTGGCGAAATAGGAAACGAGAGAGGGAGGGAGTAGGCTCACCGAGATCGCAGGAGGCTGGGAAAGCTCGTCATGTGGTCGACGGGGCAAGGGGCGCACGGTCGTAGGAGTAATCGCTCGCCGGAGTTCATTCTGGCGACGGCGTGTTTTGGTTGTGGTTGGGGACGGTGCTGTGGATCACCTCGAGACAAAATGATGACGCGGTTAGACACGCAGTATCATAACAAAGTTGTGTGCGTGAACGAGAGGTAGAGGGGCGGTCGGAAACTACCTGTGGGATCATCGGAGTTGGAGCGGACGGCGGCGTCGTTCAGAGCTTGTTGCAGACGTTGCTCTGGAGCGCCCGCGGTCGTACGAAGGGCACAGGTGGATGCGCCTGGATGTGGTGAGCGTGCTCGTGTGCTCGGGGAGGCAGGAGGTGGTGTGGCTCGGCCGGAATCAAAGGTGGAAGCTCGTCGGAGACAGAGCTGCTCGGGGAGAAATTGGGGCGGCCTGGGGGCGTGTCGAGGAGGGGCGACAGAGGGGAACCAGAGAGGAGAGGAAGACAATTTATCGTGCGTGATCACTGCAGGTTTTACTCGCGGCATTAAGGCGAATTAAGCCAGAGAAATTAACGGCAGAACGGGGGAAGAACTGGTCGCTGCGGTGAGGACGATGGCTAGCGAAGTGGGCCATTGCGTCAGTGGAAAAAGGAGTGAGGGGAGGTCCACCGGTCAGTGACTCAGCGGGTTGCTTCTGCGGTGAAGAAAAACGTTTCGGGGGCGTGGGAACAGGTGGGCTGGACTGGGCTGGGGTGGGCTTTAGCTGGGCTGGGTCGTTTGCTCTATTTTTTTTCTGTCTGATTGATTTCTCCTTTTCTATTTCTATTTACTGATTTGAAATTCAAACAAACAATCCAATCAACCAAATCAATTCAAACAAACACCACACTTCACAACTTTGAACTTGGTTCTGTTTATCAACATAAACCAAATCCCAAAATAAAATAATAATTTTTATTCTTTTTAGGATCCATTCATTAATTAAATAAATTGGACCTTTAGTTATTTAATCAAATAGGGTTTGATTTATTTAATAAAATCTTCATTTGAAAACCAATTACTTTCAAAACCAAATCAGTAGGTTTTATTTGAAAGTAAAGAATACTTGGAAAGCTTGTTTAAAATAAAATAACCTTTTTACTTTAGGGTCCAATAATAATTAAATAAAATGGGCCTTAGTTATTAAATCAAATAGGATTTGTTTTATTAAAATATTTATTTTGAAATCTAAAATAAAACCAAAACACTTCAGTAGGTTTTATTTGAGAATATAAAATACTTGGAAAACTTATTTTAAATAAATAAATAAGTTTTGATGTTTTGAAAATAGTAAAACCTTTATTACTAAAACTTGGATATTTAAATCCTTTTTATTTTATTTTAAATAAACCTCTACTATTTTAATCAAAGCAAAACCTTTTGTTTACAAGTCTTGGCCAAGGTTTAATTTGGTTTTATAAAATAATCCTTATTTATAAATCTACCTTTTCTTTTGAAAACCAAAACTCTTTATCTTAAAGATCCAAAATAGTGTTTCCAAAATATTTTATTTTCCTTTATTAAATGTTTTAACTTTCAAATCCCTTTAGGTTTTATTTGACCCAAATTGGTTTGAAGGTTTCCAATTGGATTCAAAAGTTTCTTCTGGCTCTGAAAATCAACAAAGTTTTATTTTATTCATTTATTTTTCACATTACAAGATTTGGAAAATCTTGGGATGTGACAGGCTACCACCCTTAAAATAAATCTCGTCCCGAGATTTGGGGAGGCTAGGGTTACAAGTAGGCTCAAAACAACTAGGGTACTACCACCCTTAAAAAATTTTCAAACAAAAATTACATATTGTCCTTCTTGGGATCCTGGGGAAAATTTCTCTAAGCAAACATTTGCATGGTGTCCTTGGTTTCCATACTTGACTCATGGGCCAAGGTTGAGATCCTTCATAGACTTGTTTAACTTGTTCTTCATCTTTTCTGGACAATTGTTTGCATAGTGGCCTAGTTCCTTGCATTTGAAACATGTTATAAGTTTGAGGTCTTGAGGTGGCTTCTCTGGACAGTATGATGCATAATGTCCTAACTCCTTGCAGTGTTTGCACATCACTTGGCTAATATCCTTCCTCATCTTGGGTTTCACTAGCCTTTGTTTGTCTTCTTGGCTCTTCTCCTTTTCTGGGCATTCACTGGCATAGTGTCCCATCTCTTTGCAATTGTAACACTGCAACTGGCTTATGTCCTTCTTCTTCTTTTTGGGTCTCTCCAAAGCTAGGAGTTCTTCTAGTTCATGTTCTTCATAGGTGGGAGATCTTTCTCTCTTCTTGAGGCATTGATCTTCATGCTCCTTGGATGTATGATCCTTGTCTCTAAAAATATTGCTAGCTTGGGTTCCTTCTAGAATAGCATCTTTGTCATCCTTGTTGTCATTAGCTCTTTGGGAAAAGTTTTCTCCCATGT
This sequence comes from Avena sativa, assembly GCA_916181665.1. Classification (NCBI taxonomy): domain Eukaryota; kingdom Viridiplantae; phylum Streptophyta; class Magnoliopsida; order Poales; family Poaceae; genus Avena; species Avena sativa. The sequence continues at coordinate 25,110,122 of OV702286.1, read as the reverse complement.
TGGTCATTTGAGTAACCAATCCTTGCAACAATTGGGATTGAAGTTTCAAAATCCTTTGTATGGCTGGGTCTAGTCCATTGTTGTTAGCTAAAAGCTGAGTTGTCTCTTGGCTCAACTGGTTTTGGGTTGCTATAAGTTCTCTCATGTTGTCCTCTTGGTTGTTGTTGTTGTCATCAACCTTGATGTTGGAGTCTCTTGAAGTAGTCATCTGTTTGGGTTGGATTGGGATTAGAATAGGCAACAAAATTTCTAAGGGAATAATTCTATTCACACACATCACAAATCACACAAGCAATGTGCAAGCAATCACAAACAAACATTCCACTCAAACAACATGTTTCAAGCTTATCTTTAGGCAACAAAATATTTTGTTACACCACATATGTTGGTGTGTTTGACTTTAGCTAAATATGGTGGTCAATCTATATGGTTCACTTGTGATCTTTCCTTTCCTATTGATTATTCTTGTATGAGATCATGGTTTCTTTGAGAAAAACTCCTTGGTTATAAAACTTCAAGTAATGTAGGCTCCTTCTAACTTTTGCATTCCCTCAGTCTCTAAATCTTGAGCAAGATTTCCTTGTCTCGCTTGTAGTCCTTAGTGGTTTCCAAGTTGGAAGTCCTTGGTGTTTATGCTAAAGATGTTGAAGTCATTAGAGTTGAAGAAGTTGAAGTCATTAGAGTTGAAGAACTCTTTAGCACATGGTGAAGCCTTTGGCCATGGGGTAGGTTTTTCCATCAAGTTGAAATAGAAGAGATGTAGAATCAAAACCAAAATGGTTGAGGAAAGAGTTTACAAGATTGTTTGTAAATAAGTTTTGGAACAAAACAACTCCTATTTTTCTAAGGGGTTTTGTCCAATCCTAGGTTTACAATCCTACAGGCAACACAATGCTCTGATACCATCTGTAGAGGGAGTGACCTTCCATTAAGGTAGAGTCCCCTGTGTTTACAATGCTAGTCCCTGGATCAATAGCTAGCATCCACAGTTAAGATCTAATATCAAGAAACAAAGGTCATAATATAACTTTATAACCAGGAATAACATAATTTTATTACATCTTTACATAGCTCATTTGGCTATTACATTACATTGCAGCGGAATAACTATAGTCATGGGGTCCTTCATCTTCAAAGTGCCACAGGCAGATGTTGGTTGTAGACTTTGTAATCCTAATCAAACAATCTTCACTAAAATCAATCAAACCTGCAACATTACAAGTTACAGCCACAAGGGTCAATACATTTGAATTGTATTGGCAAGTGATACTATGGTAATATAGTTGATTCTAACATCTATATGCATTTGGCTAAGTGGAGTTGAGCCTTGCATTGCTCAAAATAGATTTTCCTTATCATTTTGAAAACACTAAGTTTTTGTTTTGAAAAAATCTTTTCCAAGGCATCTCTCAATCAAGGATTGAAGATTTCAAACAACCCTTGTTCAAACCATAAGTTTTACTTAGAAGTTGGAGTGATGAGATTCTTCATTGCTTCCATGTCTTGATGCTCAATTTGTCCTTTACCAGGGACATGGCTAAGTACTTAGATTTTACACTCTGCAGAGGTGGTGCACTTTCCCCACAAGACTTGGTTTCCCAAGACAATATCTTTTAGAAGCCTTCCCTTAGACCAAAATGGACGCGTTCCAACCTATCAAACACTACCACCCACTGTCCATATGGCTAAGTTCTTACAACCTATATGATCCAGGCAGAGCCCATAATGCCAGGTGGCTGCACTTCAAGCTTCTCAACATTTGACATCTCAAATCTCTTTGTTCCTGGGTGGCCATCCACAAGTGAGATACACAAGGTTCACCAGTCCCCTGGCCTTGTGTAACCACTCAACCAAAAACCACCAAGCAATTACCATTCCACCCAGGTGATTCATTAACTTAGTTGTTTTATTAAACAAAAACACAAGTCCTCAGACTTAGTATATTTTTCCATAGTGTGAATATATATTCCACCCATGTTTTCTATTAGCTAGGCTAAGCTTGATAGTAGTAGGAATCTTAACTTAGGAAAATCCTACTAAGGATTCATCTACTAGGTTTTCCTATAGCAAGGTTTATACTTAGCAAAAGTTCCATGCAAGTTTTACTTAGAAAAATCACTAATGCATAGTGAAAGTAATGGGACAAAAGTATGAAGCATCACTTGCCTTTTTGGTAGAGTATAGGTTCACTCCTTGTCCTTGCAACAAGCACACTCTTCAAGTCACTACAAATCAATCAAGCAAGGCACAAGTTCAATCTACCAATCAAGCAAAACAACACACATAAAATCATAAATTCAAAGTAATGCATGCAAACATGCCAAGCTTTGTTTTGTTTGAAAAAGTGGTTCCTAATGGGTCATAAACATTTGAAAGTACCTAATGGTCATTTTGTAAAGTGGCAAAGTCATTTGCAAAAGGTTTCACTTTAAAAACCATTTTCAAAACAAAGTATCATTTTATGTGGTGTAGAAATATTTTTACTAAGGCATTAACCTATAGGGTTCACCAAATATGTTTTCAAATCACAAAACTTGGGTTTTGGGGTCAGTGAGTTTAAAACAAAACATTTTCCAAAGGTTTTCTTCCAAAACCATTTTTAATAAATAAACCACATTTCTATTTGACTAGAAATGGTTTTAAATCAAAGAATCATTATTTTATTTCACCAAATTCATTTTTGAATCCACAAAGTGTTTCCTAATGTTAGTAGGTTCAAATCACACTATTTTCCAAAGATGTTATCCCCAAATTCATTTTTAAACAATTTTTATAATCTTAACAAGCATACAAATGTTTCTGCAAAAACAAACATTTTTCCAGAAGCTTTTTGCTAAACCAAGGGCATGGTTGGCTAGGGCTTGTTCTCTTGATTTCAACAATATAAAGTTTGCAAAATTTGGACGTGTAGATTAAAAGTTATGCAATTTACAAAATTACATATCTAATAGATCAAATCTGTTTTAAACCAAATCAACAGAGACACGTGTCCTATTCCTATTCGCTCATACCGCTTCGGTTGGATCAAGCACTGAGAGGCGTTGGATCTTAGTTAGATCGTGCGGCGCAGAGGTGAGCGTACCGGTTCGTTTAGTCAATCTATCGCGTACACACGATCGAAATCCAACGGTTCAGACCAACTAAACCAAAGACTGGCGGCGCTCAGTGGCTGCGCGCGGCGGCGACGGTCTGACAGTGGCGGCGCTGGCGAAACAGGAAACGAGAGAGGGAGGGAGTAGGCTCACCGAGATCGCAGGAGGCTGGGAAAGCTCGTCGTGTGGTCGACGGGGCAAGGGGCGCACGGTCAAAGGACTAATCGCTCGCCGGAGTTCGTTCTAGCGACGGCGTGCTCTGGTTGTGGTTGGGGACGGTGCTGTGGATCACCTCGAGACAAAATGATGACGCGGTTAGACGCGCAGTATCATAACAAAGTTGTGTGCGTGAACGAGAGGTAGAGGGGCGGCCGGAAACTACCTGTGGGCTCGTCGGAGTTGGAGCGGACGGCGGCGTCATTCAGAGCTTGTTGAAGACGTTGCTCTGGAGCGCCCGTGGTCGTACGAAGGGCACAGGTGGATGCGCCTGGATGTGGTGAGCGTGCTCGTGTGCTCGGGGAGGCAGGAGGTGGTGTGGCTCGGCCGGAATCGAAGGTGGAAGCTCGTCGGAGACAGAGCTGCTCGGGGAGAAATTGGGGCGGCCTGGGGGCGTGTCGAGGAGGGGCGACAGAGGGGAACCAGAAAGGAGAGGAAGACGATTTATCGTGCGTGATCACTGCAGGTTTTACTCGCGGCATTAAGGCGAATTAAGCCGGAGAAATTAACGGCAGAACGGGGGAAGAACTGGTCGCTGCGGTGAGGACAATGGCTAGCGAAGTGGGCCGTTGCGTCAGTGGAAAAAGGAGTGAGGGGGAGGTCCACCGGTCAGTGACTTAGCGGGTTGCTTCTGCGGTGAAGAAAAACGTTTCGGGGGTGTGGGAACAGGTGGGCTGGACTGGGCTGGGGTGGGCTTTAGCTAGGCTGGGTCGTTTGCTCTATTTTTTTCTGTCTGATTGATTTCTCCTTTTCTATTTCTATTTACTGATTTGAAATTCAAACAAACAATCCAATCAACCAAATCAATTCAAACAAACACCACACTTCACAACTTTGAACTTGGTTCTGTTTATCAACATAAACCAAATCCCAAAATAAAATAATAATTTTTATTCTTTTTAGGATCCATTCATTAATTAAATAAATTGGACCTTTAGTTATTTAATCAAATAGGGTTTGATTTATTTAACAAAATCTTCATTTGAAAACCAATTACTTTCAAAACCAAATCAGTAGGTTTTATTTGAAAGTAAAGAATACTTGGAAAGCTTGTTTAAAATAAAATAACCTTTTTATTTTAGGGTCCAATAATAATTAAATAAAATGGGCCTTAGTTATTAAATCAAATAGGATTTGTTTTATTAAAATATTTATTTTGAAATCTAAAATAAAACCAAAACACTTCAGTAGGTTTTATTTGAGAATATAAAATACTTGGAAAACTTATTTTAAATAAATAAATAAGTTTTGATGTTTTGAAAATAGTAAAACCATTATTACTAAAACTTGGATATTTAAATCCTTTTTATTTTATTTTAAATAAACCTCTACTATTTTAATCAAAGCAAAACCTTTTGTTTCCAAGTCTTGGCCAAGGTTTAATTTGGTTTTATAAAATAATCCTTATTTATAAATCTACCTTTTCTTTTGAAAACCAAAACTCTTTATCTTAAGGATCCAAAATAGTGTTTCCCCAAAATATTTTATTTTCCTTTATTAAATGTTTTAACTTTTAAATCCCTTTAGGTTTTATTTGACCCAAATTGGTTTGAAGGTTTCCAATTGGATTCAAAAGTTTCTTCTGGCTCTGAAAATCAACAAAGTTTTATTTTATTCATTTATTTTTCACATTACAAGATTTGGAAAATCTTGGGATGTGACAACCCATGTAGGATTCCAGGTCCCCATGTCCAGTTAACTGAAGACAGTGCATGGGTCTTCCCATTGTAGTTGACTAAGCCAGAGCCATAATAGCATGTGGTTGCACACGAAAGCCACAATTGGAGAAACATGTTCAATCTCTAAGTTTCCTAGGTGGTTTTCTTTTGGAGCACAACACAAAGTGATTCCCATAGACATGGTTCCTTTTGTTGCCACCTTCTCCAAAACTTAAAGTACCCTCCACCTAGGTGGTTCATTGAGTCCTTGTTTTATTATGTAAAACACAAGTCCCTTTTTTTTCAACCTTTGTAAAATCTCAACATGTATCTCTCTTCAAAATATAGCATGGCTAAGCATGTATCACTACATTGTTTTCTCTAAGGAAGCTATAAGGTATCCTATCAGGATTTAGCATAGCATAAGTATAAAATTTGTTTTCATGCATGTTTCAAAATCCACTAAGTATAGAAAATAGTAGGACTTTAGATGATAGTGTAACTTGCCTTTTTGGGTAGGGAATGATGGTTCACTCCTTGATCTTGCTAGTCTCACACTTTGCTAAATTCACTACAACCAATCAAGCAAACACTAAATCAACTAGCATTCCAAATAATCAACCAAACAACAATTCACACACATAATACTATGGGATCTAAGTCATGCATGTAAGCATGCAAGAGATGGTTCTAATTGCAAAGATGGTCTCCACTAGGCTTCTAAACTTTGTAATTTCCAATTTGATCATTCTCCAAAGTGGCAAAGTCATTTGCAAAAGGGTTTTGTCCATGAACCATTTTTAAATCCCTTCATTATTTTATGTGGTGGAAAAACATTTTTGTAATAGGAACAACTCTATGTGGTTCACCAAATAAGTTGTTGTTTCTCAAAACCTGGTGTTTTGGGTCAGTAGGTTTGATCCAACCATTTTCTCAGAGTTTTCTTTCCATAAACATTTTCATAACAAAAACCATTCTTTTATTTGGCTAGAATTGGGCTAAATCAATTAATCCATCTTAGATATTTTCAAACTCATTTTCCAAACTAGGGGTTGGTTCCTAGGGTCAGTAAGTTCACCATAAACTATTTTGCCAGGGTTTCAAACTCAAAAACATTTTTGAATCATTTTTCTAGTCTTAACAAGCATTCAAAAGTTTCTTCAAAAATCAACAAGCTAACAGATACTATTTGCTAAACTAAAGGCATGGTTGGCTAGGGTTTGTTCCACTGATTCCAATGGTATCAAATTTGTAAATTTTGGACGTGTGGATCGAAGGTTACAAAGGTTTGAAATTGCAACTTAAATCTGATTTCCAAATTCCGTTTTAAACAGACCTGGCCACGCATCGCAATCTCATTGGACGGTACCGGTTCGGCCGGATCGGCTCTGCGGTGCGTTGGATCTAATTAGATCGTGTGGTCCAGAGGGCGTACCCTTTCGCGGTTAAGTGATTCTATCGTGCTCGCCCGATCTAGATCGAACGGCTCCTACTGGCTTGCCAAAAGCCGGCGGCGCTAGGATAACGGCGAGCGGCGGAGCGGCCAGATGGCGGCGGCGCTGGTGAAACAGGAAGCAAGGGAGGAGGGGAAGGCGCTCACCGAGATCGAAGGAGGCTGGGGAAGCTCAACGTGTGGTCGATGAGGCAGGGGGCGCACGGTTGTAGGAGTAATCGCTCGCCGGAGTTCGTTCTGGCGACGGCGTGCTCTGGTCTCGGTTGGAGACGATGCTGTGGTTCATGAGGAGGTAAACCGAAAGTGTGGTCAGACGTAGGAGAGTGAGGCGAATGTGTGAGTGTGATTTAGAAAGCGCGGGGCGGTCTGAAACTACCTGGGCGCTTGCCAGAGTTGAAGACAGACACGGCGGCGACGCTGGAGCTTGTCGAATGTGACACTCTGGGGTGCCCGCGGTCGAACGAAGGGTACCGGCAGATGCGCCAGGGAGTGGTGAACGTGCTCGTGTGCTCGGGAAGGCAGGAGGTGGCTGTGGTTTGTCGGATTTCACCGGAGGAGCTCGCCAGAACAGCGGCGGTGCAGGGCCAATTCAAGGCAGCCTGGTGGCGATGTGGAGTTGGTGTTTGAGGGAAATGACAGAGGGAGGAGAGGCGCTTATGTACGCATGGTCGGGGGCGAGATTAACGCAGCCATTAAGAGGAATTAAGCGCGCAGGTTGAATGACAGTGAACGGCAGCGAGGTTTGAGGAGAGGTGGTCACGCGGGTGAGGAGGATGAACAGGAGAGTGGGGTCCAGTCGTCAGTGGGAAAAGAAGTGAGAGGGAGGTCCACCAGTCATCGTCTGTCTGAGTTAGATTCTGAGTACAAAACGTTTTCTTCGGAAGGGGAAGGCTGGGCTGGTTGCTGGGCTTATTGGGCTTTGTCGACTGGGCTGGTCCAGGTTCTATTTTTTTCCTTCCAAAATGTTTTCCCTTTTCTGTTCTCTTTTTCTGTTTTGCAAACCAAACAACAAATCAAACAAACAAAACAATTCCTACAATCATCAAACTTTCCATTTGAATTTGGTTCTGTTTAACACATCCACCAAAGTCCAAAATGAAATAATAATTTAAATCTTTTTAGGTTCCATTTATTAATTAAATAAAATGGACCATGGTTTATCAATCAAATAGAGTTTGGTTTATTTAATGCAATCTCTATTTGAAATCTAAATATTTTCAAAACCAAATCAGTAGGTTTTATTTGAAAATAAAGAATACTTGGAAACTTGTTTAAAACAAAATAACCTTTTTATTTTAGGGTCCAATAATAATTAAATGAATAGACTTATTCATTTAATTCAAATAGGATTTGTTTTATTAAAAACTTTATTTTGGAATCTAAAATAAAACCAAAACACTTCAGTAGGTTTTATTTAAGAAAAAAAATACCTAGAAAACTTATTTAAAATAATAAGTTTTAGTGTTTATTTAAAATGGGAAAAACCTTTACTTAAATAAAATTGGATAATAAATCCTTATTATTTTATTTAAATAAACCTTTGCTATTTTTATCAAAACAAAATGTTTTTATTTCAAAAGCTTGGACTAGGTTTAATTTGGCTTTTTATAAAATAACCTTTATTTATAAATCCACCTTTTCTTTTGAAAACCAAATCCTTTTATTTAAAAGATCCAAATAGTAATACTAAAATATTTTATTTTCCTTTATTAAATGTTTATCTTTTTAAATCCCGTTAGGATTTTATTTGATCCAAATTGGTTTGAAGGTCCAATTGAAAAAAAAAGTTTCTTCTGGCTCTGAAAATCAAACAAAGTTTTATTTTTATTCATTTATTTTTCACATTACAAGATTTGGAAAATCTTGGGATGTGACAACGCATTTTTCCGCTTTGGGTTCAAGCTTGTCCGGCTGTAACTTCTTTACATAAGCTTCGCAACCCCAAACTTTAAAGAACGACAATTTAGGTTTCTTCCCAAACCATAATTCATACGGTGTCATTTCAACGGATTTCGATGGTGCCCTATTTAAAGTGAATGCGGCGCATAACCCCAAAACGATAGCGGTAAATCTATAAGTGACATCATAGAACAAACCATATCTAAGAGAGTTCGATTACGACGTTTGGACACACCATTACGCTGTGGTGTTCTCGGCGGTGTTAATTGTGAAAGTATTCCGCATTTTTTCAAATGCTCTCCAAACTCGTAACTTAGATATTCACCTCCACGATCAGATCGTAGAAATTTAATCTTCTTGTTACGTTGATTCTCTACCTCACTTTGAAATTCCTTAAACTTCTCGAAAGTTTCAGACTTATGTTTCATGAAATAGATATACCCATATCTACTCAAGTCATCCGTGAAGGTAAGAACATAACGATAACCACCGCGCGATGCTACACTCATTGGGCCACATACATTGGTATGTATGATTTCCAATAAGTCCGTAGCTCGCTCCATCATACCAGAAAATGGAGTCTTAGTCATTTTACCCATCAGACATGCTTCGCATATTTCAAGTGATTCAAAATCAAGTGATTCAAGAAGTCCATCGGAATGGAGTTTCTTCATACGCTTCACTCTAATGTGACCAAGACGACAGTGCCACATATAGGTCGTGTTATCGCTCAATTTCAAACGTTTAGCTTCAATGTTATTAATGTGTGTATTACTACAATCGAGATTCATTAAGAATATACCATCTATCAAAGGTGCATGTGCATAAAACATATTACTCATATAAATCGAACAACTAGTGGCGAAGGACGAAAAAAATTTGATGTCGGGCGAACTTCAAAGCATTAAAAAATTGATGAAAAAATCAAGATTGTGTCGACACATAAATAAGTTTTATGATCTTAAGCATAGTCACTTAGTACAACGGTAATAGCAAAAGTATATAAATCAAAGTAAAACAAACAAACGTACCAATAATAAAAATTAATGCCTTCTTGAAGTCCCCGGCAATGGCAAAGCTCTACCTGCCTTCTGAAAATCATTTTTAATATCACCAAGATCAAGACTTTTGAATATCCCTCGCTCGATGTAGCACACCATTAAATCATTAAGCCAGCCATCTGACATCTTGTTGCGCAACTCAGTCTTGATGATCTTCATAGCTGAGAAGGCCCTTTCAACTGTTGCCGTCGACACTGGTAAAAGCATTGCCACTCAATTAGGTGGTAGACAGTAGGAAACATGATGTGCCTATCAAGTTCAACCATTTTTTAGCTAGGCTTGTAATATCAAGACAAGCTCCGAAATCATCAATTCTACTCATATGAATAATGAATAGCTCAAGGGTATCCCATATATGCTCATGCTCATAATCAGAGAAATCCTCATGATAAATCTCTATAAGCCGAGCAATCTTACCCACATTGAACCGAGCAAATAAGTCTGTTGGATCGAGACAAGAAAATTTCTGAAGAACCTCTGAAGATGCCTCATTAAAGCGATCATCAAACTCGGTGACAATAGAGTATATAGCAGCATAGAAGGTGTCAACACGATAAAAATGATCAATGGTGACTGCGAATCTCCCCCTTTTCTTGTTTTACCCCATTTTGTTACCTTGGTATCCATACTTGGGATTATGATCTCATGCTCAATACAAAATGATTTGACATCTTCCAAGAGTGACTCCCAACCATGATTCCTCCAATTGACCAAATGTGTTCTCACATCCGTAACCAAAGATATTGCCTGAAATGATACAATTAGAAGTTTAGATCAACAAAGTATACTTCAGGAAAATAGAACCATAAGAATTTATCCATCGCATACCTGAACAATATTTTGATTCTTCTTTTGAAATAGAAGAGATACATCATTTGTCATATGAAGTAGTTTTAACATCATCTTCATGATGAAGACAAAGTTAAAAGTCTCCATTTTATGAACATAACCTCCAGCCTTAGTTGGATTACAAGAATCATCCTCAACAATACCCAAAAGTTCTATCACTTCATCCCACATTGACTCAATACAGCACAACTTTGTGTAATGAGAACCCATCGTGTATCGCCAGGTCGGCACAAGGACATTTCTTGATTTTTCTCTCTTCCCGTGGGCACTGCACCATTCTTGATCTTAGTTAAAGGATTCTCTTTGTGCTTATCGAGCAATATATCCTTCCTCTTGCAAGATGAGCTAGATAGATTGGCAATCTCTTTCACATCATCAAAGAAATCCTCAAGACCTTTGCAGCATCTCGATAAAGAAACAACAATAAGCTGCAACTGGTGGGCAAAGCAATGAACATAGAAAACATTGGGGTTCTCATCATGGATTAATTTCTGAAGGCCATTAAATTCTCCTCTCATATTAGATGCTCCATCATACCCTTGCCCTCGTAGTCTTGCAATAAGTAGACCTTGTTTATCAAAAACCTCCAAAAGTGCCTTCTTTAAAGCTAGACTTGTTGTGTTTGGGACATGCTGAATACCCAAAAATCTTAAAATAATTTCTCCAATTTTTTTCACATACCTGCAAGAAAATGATACAATTAGTTGAATTACACTAGATAAAATGAATGAAAACAAATAAGTAGTTAACATAATTCAACACGTACCGGACAACTATAGCCATTTGTTCTTTGACGGATATATCACGAGATTCATCAATAAGAACAGAGAAAAGACAACCATCCATCTCTTCTTTGATGGATTTCGCGACTGCCTCCGCACCATGTTTGGCAAGTGCTTTATGAATAGTTGAGGAAGTCATTTTGGCATTTTTAGGACATAGCTCCTCAAATGCAAGCTTCACTTCCCTATTTATTTCTTTGTACCAATCAAGCATCTCCAAGAAATTGCCTTTGTTTAAAGAAGAAGAAGATTTATCGTGCCCACGGAATGGTTCGTCTTGCAATGCTAGATAGCTTACAATACCCAAAGAAGTATCCACACGAGTTTCATACTTTACTAGTGACTAACTGGAATAAGTTGTAACTTTGCTTTTCACACTTGCCTTTTGATTTTTAAAATCATCACATGCTGTCCTTGACATCTTATGGATGCTACATGGCCCACCAACATGCTTACGGAATGCATCCGTTGCATTTTTCCAATTGTTAAACCCCAATTTATTGAAGACATCATGCCCAAAATTTTCATGCCCAATATGTTTGAAAAGATAGCAATAGAAGCAATAAGCCTTATCCTTGTCCACACTATATTCCAACCAATTATATTTCTTATACCATTTTGGTAGAAATGATCTCTTATCTCTATTTATGGGGAAATTATGCTGAGTTGGTTGTGTTGGACCATTCTTTAGGTAAGCAAATCTAACATCTTCTCTAACATTGGGAGCAAATTCATCAATTTGAATGCGAAGTCCTGGATCAAGTTTTATATACTCTATGAAATCAGTTATACCTCCAGCTTCTTGAACCACAACATTCTCCACTATGGTTTCAGCAGAATCTTCCACTCGTTCCATGTTGGTGTCCATAGAATTTCCGAGCCCTCCTTCAACTTCTTGCTCTTGCTCTTGGCTAACATCTACACTTCCATTGGTGCTTGGTTTAGAGCTATTTCTTGTTCCTCCTTCCATTTCTTGCTCTTGATCTTCTTGTGCAATAACATTTGCACTTTCCTGATGGATGCTTGGTTTAGAGTTGTTGCCACTACCAAGTGGTAAAAAATACCTTTTCAAATCTGCAGGTTACAAACATTGAAGACATGGTCACACATTCTGATATTCATATGAGTACTATTTCCGTTGTAGCTTATTCACAAATCACAATTGAAAAATTTAAACTTGATTATACCTGCCCCCTTAGCAGCTGCAGGTTTCTTCCTCTTCTTATCCATACCGTTCTCCACCACCACAACAATTCAGAAATTCTCTGACTCTGAGGTATGAGTCCTAGCAAGTAATTGGATATTTTGAGATTAGGGTTAATGGAATTGGAAGGAGGGATGAGAGGAAAGGGGGCAACGGCGCACAGGCATACCTGAGAGAGACCGACGGGACTCGCGAGTGGGAGGAAATGGGGCGACCGGGCGACGGCGTTCCTCCGAGGCTCAGGCTCCGATGTTCCCTGCGTCTTTCGGTTTCCAGGGAGGGCGGGACTCGGGAGGTAGCGATCAGGGAGACGCCGATCGGCCAAGGCGGACAGGTCGATTCGATCGACACGCGCAGGGGCTGGCGGCACAGGTCGATCAACTAGTGTGCGCCCATCTAAGGCCCGGGGAAGACCAAACCTTTACAAAACAGCCCATTATAGTATGTCTCTTCAGTTTTTCTTCAGATATAGACATAAATCGTTCAAAACTGAATATATATCAAAAAAATCATATATATATATTCGATTTTTTGCAAAAAATTGAGGTAGGGCAGCTGCCCTACCTTGCCCACTGAGGACCTTCGCCCCTGCGAACAACCATTATTCTCGGACTTAAACAAGTAACCATCTCGCAATAAACATGATCCAGATATAATGTTCATGCTCAACGCAGGCACCAAATAACAATTATTTAAGTATAAAACTAATCCCGATGGTAGATGAAGAGGTAGCGTGCCGACAGCGATCACATCAACCTTTGATCCATTTCCAACGCGCATCGTCACCTCGTTCTTCGCTAGCTTCCGTTTATTCTGCAACACCTATTTCGAGTTACAAATATGAGCAACCGAACCAGTAGCAAATACCCAGGCACTACTATGAGTACTAGTGAGATACACATCAATAACATGTATATCAGATATACCTTTCTTCTTGATGTTGCCGTTCTTCAAATCCGCCAAGTACTTTGGGCAATTCCGCTTCCAGTGACCTTCTCCCTTGCAGTAAAAGCACTCAGTATCAGGCTTAGGCCCAGCCTTGGTCTTCTTCGTCGGCGCGGCAACTTTCTTACCGCCCTTTTTGAAGTTTCCCTTTTGCTTGGACTTGCCTTGTTTATTGAATTTGGTGGTCTTATTGACCAACAACGCTTGGTGCTCTTTCTTGATCTCCACTTCTGCAGATTTCAACATGGAGAAGAGTTCTGGCAACGTCTTGTCCATGTTTTTCATATTGTAGTTCATCACAAAGTTCTTGTAACTTGGTGGTAGTGATTGGAGGACACGGTGAATCCCCAAAGAATTAGGAATCACTATCCCCAAGCTTTGGAGTTTATTTGCGTGCCCAGACATCTTAAGCACATGCTCACTGACAGAGCTTCCCTCTTCCATCTTGCAGTTAAAGAACTTTTCAGAAGCCTCATAACTCTCAACTGCCGCGTGAGCCTCAAATATCATTTTGAGTTCACGGACAATATCATGTGGGTCATGGTTCTCAAACCTTTTCTGAAGCTCTGATTCCAAACCATACAAGATAGCACACTGAACTATGGAGTACTGATTCTTCCGGGTGGGGTAAACATTCTTTACTTTATCGGTAGCAGTAGTTGCAGGCGGGTCACCCAGCGGTGCATCCAGCACATAGGTCAAATTACCAGCATTGAGGACAGTCCTCAAATTGCGGAACCAATCCGCGAAGTTGCTTCCATTGTTTTTCAACTTTTCTTTCTCTAGGAACGCATTAAAATTGATGGTAGGGGCTGCCATTGATCTACAACATATTTGCAATAATTTAGACTAAGTTTATGACAAATTGAGTTCTAATTAATAGTTAAATTAATCTAGGTGAACTCCCACTCAAAACAATATCCCTCACATTGTTTTAGTGATCACACGAACCAAATCCACCACATCAAAACCGATCATTACGAGAGTTGATGTAGCTTCAATGGAGAACAATCAACATGTTCATCATATCTACTATATGACTCATGTTTTACCTTTCGGTGATCTGTGTTCCGAGACCATGTCTGTACATGCTAGGCTCGTCAAGATCAAACCTTATCTTCCGCATGAGAAAATCTGTCTTGCTCATGTTGTATACACTCGCAGAATCTAGCACACCCGATCATCACGTGGTGCTTCGAAACAACGAGCTTTAGCAACGGTGCTTACTAAGTATGAACACTTTAAAACTTGAAATTGTGTGATTGAGGGATCATCTTATAATGCTACCGTCGTGAACTAAGAAATACAAGATGCATAAAAGGATTAACATCACATGCAATTCATAATATGTGATATGATATGGCCTTTCTTGTTGTGCTTCCGATCTCCATCTTCAAGCACTAACATGATCTCCATCATCACCCGTATGGCGTCAAGGTCAATGGCGCCGTTTCATGGTTGTTATCTACCAGCTTCAACTATTACAACTACTTTGAATCGACACGCAGGTCTTCACGGAATTTAAAGACAACCATATGGCTCCTGCCGGTTGCCAACTTACAATAAGGAACATTGCATACATCATATATAATCACAATCATGGCCATATCACATCACAGCACACCCCTGCAAAACAAAGTTAGAAGCCTCTGATTTTCTTTGCATATTTTATGTGGTTTGGGGCTTTCAATAAGTGTCTTTCTAACTTACGAACAAGAACCACAACGTTGATGGTTGAACTATCAAGTGCCCGTTGTAAATTGAATCTATACTATGATGGGAGAGACACACACCCGCAAAGCCACTTATGCAATACAAGTTGCATGTTGAGCGTGGAGCAAGTCTCATGAACGATGTCATGTAAGGTTAGCCCGGGCCGCTTCATCCCATCATACCGCAAGATGCAAAGTACACAAAAAGCAATTGATAATAAAAGCACCACCGCCACAATGACCATTGTGTTCTACTCGTGCAACAGATCTACATATAGACACGGCTCTGATACCACTGTAGGGGTTCGTAGCATGGAAAACAAAAAAAATCTACCGCATGCACACAAACAAGCCAAGATCTATCTACTAGATTGTAGCAACGAGTCGATAGAGGAACTCACCCTCGAAGATTCCAATGCGGTTAACAAGAGAAGATTCTCGTGGGTGATGTAATCGTACTCTTGCCAATCTCAAGATCGCGTAGACGATCCTTCCGGCGCTGCGTTCCGGCAGCGCTTCCGCAGTCGGTCACACGTTCGGTACTTGATGAAGACCTTCCTCTCCCTTGTTCCAGCAGGCAGTGGAGGTTGTAGCACTCTCCTCGCGATTCCGGTAGCACGACGGCGTGGTACCGGAAGTAGACGGGAGATCTCGCAGGGCTTCGCCTTAAGCCGGAGCGAGTATGGTGGAGTATGAGAGAGGCCTTGGTGATCTAGGGTTTATAGGGAACAAAGGGGAGGGTGTGTCCGGCATCTAGGGTTTGGGGAAACCCCAAGTCGCCGACTTGGAGGAGAAACCCTAGGTGGCGGCGGCTGCACTTGTGGTGGAGGCGCCAGGAGCTAGGGTTTAGGTGTGAGGGTAGGGGGAAGCCCTACCCCTCCTTATATAGGTGGGAGGGGGCCGGTTGGGAGGAGGGAGTCCTCCTCCAACTCCTCCTCCTTGGCCGGCGGGTGGAGGGAGGGTACTTCCTCCCCAAGTAGATTTCCTACTCTCCCTCCACCAAGCAAACTTCAGATTTGACTTTTTCAAACTGGCGTTTGACTTTCAAAATTGGATTTGATTTCTCTCTCCATATTGCCCAGCCAAGTGACCTAGTACATGATGCAACCATTCCACATTGTCATGACACATCCATTTACCCTTCCCCTCCAGAGTGCCGGACCTTCCAGACCCTTCTAGAACATTCCTCGTGAAAACACCGGAATCATTCCCGAACTCCGAAATAGGACTTTCCTTATATGAATCTCATTCTCTGGACCATTCCGGATCTCCTCGTGATATCCCGGATCCCATCCGAGACTCCGAACAACATTCGGTATCTTACTCATAATTCCATAACTACACAACAACATCGAATCCTTAAGTGTGTCTCCCTACGGTTCGTGAATTATGCGGACATGATCGAGACACTTCTCCGATCAATAACCAATAGAGGAATCTGGAAATTCATATGGCTCCCACATATATCTCTTTGCGATCAAATGAACCACTTACATACGATACCAATTTCCCTTTGTCTCACGATAGTTTACTTATCCGAGGTTTTGATCGTCGGTATCTCTGCATTCCTACTTCAACCTCGTTACTGATAAGTACTATTTTCTCGTTCCCGTGATATGTGATCCCTTGTGATCCAGTCACATGCTTGCAAGCTAATTGGATGACATTCCACCGAGAGGGCCCAGAGTATATCTATTTGTCAGATGGATGGACAAATCCCACTCTTGGTCCATGTGCCTCAACCCATACTTTCCGAACACTCAATGCCACCTTTATAGCCACCCAGTTACGGTGTGGTGTTTGATGTCATCAAAGCATCCTTCCGGTGATGGTGATTAGCATGATCTCATGGTCGAAGGAATTAGGTTACTATGTATCAGAAAGCTTATAGCAATTGAACTATTAAAATGACTTGATCTTTATGCTACGCTTATCTATAGGAGTATGTCCATCATACCATTCTCCTAATGATATGATCTTGTTGTTAACAACATCTCAATGTTCATGATCGAGAAACCACGATCATCTATTAACAAACAAGCTAGTATTATAAAGAGGCTCTACTAGGGACTCTAATTTAGTTTACAAACCACACAAGTAATAATGTTTCCGGTTAATACTGTTATAGCATGAATATAAACATTTATCATAAACACACAGATATAATAATAACTATATTTATTATTGCCTCTAGGGCATATCTCCAACATAAGTATTTCCACCGGCTTGTCCTTTGCAAAGAAAAGATTGGGCCACTTGCTGCAATTGTTTGATGTCTTTATTTACTTGCACTTTATTTCCTTGCTTTATCAGAAAACCCTTAAAAATCTATTTGCTAAGTATTTACAGAGATTTCCTGCTCCATATCACTATTCAACACCTTCTGCTCCTCGTTGGGATCGATACTCCTATTTATCGAAAGTACTACGATACACCCCCTATTCTTGTGGGTCATCAAGTTGCTATAGTTTGTAAGTTGTTGAATTCATTATCTACATATAAGTTGTTCAGTTTTTTAGTTGTTCAGTTCATTGCATGCAATTATCCTTATTATATCCTTTTGTACTCTAATATTATGCATCATGAAGATCCAGGAATGTAAAAGAAGGACACTCTATAGTGTTGGATTTATTGACCTAGATAAAGTACATATAGAAACGCTAACGACAAAACCCAAGGAGATGGAGGAAAAAATTCTAATGGAGCAAAATTTATGTGACCACATACTGTTTTCTTACAATTTCAAGTGAGGGTCTTACTATGTTGTACACATTCACTTTTCCTTACCCGATGTTAAGTGTAACTGATGAGTTACTTATGTATATATAAACGTGTGCAGCTTCTACTGGATTTTGCTAGACATTCAAGTTGATAAGGGAATAGTTGAAGTCATGGACCCATTAAAGACACACCTGGAAGAGTTTCGCAGAAGATGCACTAGAGGTAATTTCGCGCTATATCTTTCTCTTTCGTTATTTCCTGAGATATCAGGTAATGAATAACTCATTCATTCATTTTCTTTGCCGGGCAGGGTTTGGAACATGTTCAAGCGTGAGGTTACTGATTCCTTTAGTAAGAAGTTGATGTTTACTCCGGTCTCGGTAAGTAGTACATGATATGTCCGCGTATATCTTTACTTCTAGTTTCAATACAATTATGATGCTATATTATTATTTTGATTGAATTCTATTCTCGTAAAGTGTGCGAGGCAGCCACCGGAGACGAATCTATGTGGATATTACGTTCGCGAGTTCATTTGCATGTTTACCACTGAGCACAAAGATTATAAAGTCGACATAAACAATACATTCACAACATCATTTTATTACCGTCACTTTTTGTTATCATGATTGATATTCATATCGATCTCCTTTTTTTATATAGTTCGAGAGCATGAGGAATTATCTACTACCAGAGCAACGCGTACTAGGAATTGCAGATGAACTAGCGGGATTTTTTATAAAAGAGATGGTATACGACGCCAGATAATTTAGTGTGAATAGGTGCTACTGATCTCCATGTAATCGAATAAACGGGCTCTAGTCCCGGTAATTGTGATCTCCCTGTAACTATCAAAATTATATATATTTGTATGCTCAATCATAATACAAGTTATCTTATATATGCATAAACATGTATGGTATATATGTAGTAGCGTAGAAATATACGGAAACTATTTTGACGAAGAAAGAAATAAATAAAAGAAAAGAAAATGAATTCTCTGTCGTGATAGAGACTCACTTGACGCGCATGGGACGTAATAAAAACCGGAACTAAATGGGGTGCACTCCGCACGCGATGCGCCGGCCACGTGGAGGGCCATTTGTCTGGCTGGTAACCGGGCCGGGACTAATGGGGGTGGCCATTAGTCCCGCATGAATAGTCCCGGTTTCCAAACCGGGACAAAAGCCCCTTACGGATCGGGACTATAGACCCGTTCTCCACTAGTGTTGACGAAAAATGTAAGTGGAATTAAACGATTCTCAACAATCCCTTTATGCAGAAGAGCAGATAAACCATCAACCACAAGAAGGAATAAGAAAGGGGATAATGAGTCACCTTGCTGAATCCCATGTGTCATGTGAAAATGAATCCAAGGGGGCTCCATTAAATTTAACAACACATCTCACTGAAGTTACACATGTCATAATCCACTCGACAAACCAGTAAGGGAAACCTAACTTTTGCATCACCTGCCTCAAGAAACACCAATCAACCTTGTCGTATGTCTTAGATAAATCCAACTTATAAGCACAAAATCTCTTTATTGGATACTTTCAAAGGACAACAAAGCATTATCTGTAATCAAGTGCCTAGAAACAAATGTGCTTTTCTCAGGAGAAATAATGTCATCCAAAAGAGACATCATTCTATTCATCAGACATTTGGATATGATTGTATAAACAACATTGCAAAAGCTGATAGAAGGGTATTAAGACAACTTACTTGGATTGGTCACTTTGGGAATTAGATTTATAGAAGTGGTATTTGCTCCCTCGGTCATTATACCCGTTTGAAAGAACTCCTTAACCACACTTATAATGTCCTCGGGCGTTATAGCTATTCTATTCTAAAATTATTGTTTTTCAAGGATACATCTTGAAAGATGTATCGTTTTCATAGAAGAAAGGACAATATGGCCGGTACAACGCCACGAAGGCTATACAATACAAACTCGACGCCACACGGTATAAAACACAACCCACAACCACCAAACAACGAGGACTCTCCTTGTACTGTCTCCTGACACGAATGGCGGGGAAGGGATACACCGATCTCCCGGACCGCGCCACGATCGAAGGAAGAAACTTCAGGAGACCAAAACTATCAAGGGTGGCACAACTAACACACCGTCCACCCCTAAGAGTCGGCGAACGAGCAGCGGGATTGGACTATCTGGTAGAAGATGACCGAGAAGCACCACCGACAATGTACATTACGCCCCGGAAGCCCACGCTCAAAGCAGCCGCCAACCTAGACTTTGTCAAGCCTCTCCGGGATTCCATGAGAAGCCTAGACAGCGCCTTCAAGAAGGGGACGACACCGCGGTGCCGCCGCTGTCCGATCCGACAAGCCGAATCAAGGGTTTCCCCCGGCTCCTTCGAGAAGAGGCAACACAGGCAGTGCCACGAGGACGCCCCAAGGAGGAAACGGCGCCCGTAGGCATCATCGTTGCCAGCTTCAAGCAGGGCTTTCGCCCCGGCACATCCGTCAGCCCAGAACCACCGGAAAGGAACCAACAAAGCCTCCCTTGGCCGCATCGCATACGAGAGGAGAGCCGAACCTCGGTGCCATCGATGGGGAAGCAAAGACCGCCATTCCACATCCACCAAGGACGGACCGGACAGTGGAGGTCCAGCCCTCCGTCGATGCCTGGCTGGTCACCGGCACCACCACGGTGCCAGGAGGGCGGATATGCCCAGCACCGCCATGCCCCTTGCAGCCTTGGACCCAACCCCACAGGCCCGGCCTAGCCCAGAAGGTCCACGAATGAGCCCGAAGCTGGCATCCACGGGTGAAGAGGCACCACCACCGAGCGAGTCAAGATCCACCGCCTTCGACGTTGTCGGTCCGCCGTCCGTCGTGATCCTGCTGCTCCGTGCCGCCAGATCGAGTCGGGATTGCGAGCCGCCACCTGCAGGAGAGCCGCCATCCGGGGAAGAGACCCTGCCGCCGCCATCCCCGCCTGGGCTTTGCCTGACAGAGCCTCTTGGCGGCGGCGGGAGAGGGAAGGTCTGCTGGGGGCCGCCGCCGGTAGGAGTTAGGGATTCCCCGTGTCACCTCTAGGAGGGACGCGGGGGCGAGACCCATGTGGTCTGGTTCAAAGTGTCCATCTTCTTTGCATCCGAGTCATCTCATTCCATAAATATTGTTATACTCTCATGTAAACTCGGTAAATTCTTGAAATAGATTATTTTCTAAAAAAAACTAAAAATACACTCTTTGTGGTGAGAGAGTAGGCCGGCGGTTTGAACTACGAAGTAACCTTTTCGTTGTTCACGTGGATAGTGGTTGACTGGTTGTGATAGTTTACTGTCGACCATACGTACGTAGGGTTCATCCTCACTCTGCTGCCCGGTCCAAGTCGACTAGCTGTAATAAAGACAACTAACGCCAGAGATCGGCAGCGTCTCGTGACTCGTGCCCTCACTCCCCAGCCTCTTCTCACCCGCTTCCCAGCCCTAGCCTCCATCGCTACAAGGAAGGACCCCTGCACGGTGAACCCAGAAATCGCTAGCTGCTCCTGTTCGAAACGCTCATTCTGGAGCCACTAAACTACTAGTAGCTCCGATTATCTTCTGCAGCTGGCATGGGGAACGCTTGGAGCATGCCATTCGAGGCTGTTGCCGACGTCCTCGGCGGTGACCTCGAGGTATATATATATGTGTTTTTGCAGACTGGATTTGTTTGAATTGTCGAGTTTGATGGTCCGCTAGCTAATGCCTTTTGATGTTATTTTGATATACCTTTTCTTCCTGCTTGTTACTACTATGTGTAGATGGGCGCTGTCGCCGACACCCTTCCTGCCATTGGCCAGCCGCCGGCGCCGCAGGTGAATACTCCATTAATTGCGATTTCCCTTCACTGACTTGAAGGTAGTACTTGTTTTTGGGATCTGTTACTACTTTTTGACATCTGCTGTTCTTGGATTTTTTTGGAGGGTTTTCTGAATGCTGATTAGAGTACCGGTAGTGTTCGATCTGTTCTTTTAGTAGACGCCATGCCAAATCTGGGGGGATGAAGTAGTAATACTGTACTAGGTCCTGTTTATTCCGAAAAAAAAAGACCTACATCGGGAAGGGGAATACTGACCATTATGCCTATGTACACGCGCACATGGTCTCTCTGTCCGCACACAGACGCCCGCACGAACACTCTCTCTCTCTCTCTCTCTCTCTCTCTCTCTCTCTCTCTCTCTCTCCCTCTCTCCCTCTCTCCCTCTCTCTCTCTCTCTCTCTACCGTCGGAGGTTCAATGTCTGATTCGCAGGTCACCATGCCGTGTCAGTAGCACTACTAGTGCTACCGTCTGCCTCTTCCTAGATCTCTCTCCTGCATTTCTCTCGACGGCGATGGAAATGCTTCTCCATCAATTCGTGCTGTACCGACGACCGGCGGCACAAGTGAAGGCGGGGTTGGCGGGAGGTGTGGCGGCGCAGCTCCGATCCAGCAGCCGCTGATGTCGACCCGGCCGCATCATATGCTCGCCTGCAAGTCTGTGCGTTGATCCCGTGTCCCCGTCTAGTATGATGGCCACCACTTGGCCAGACCAGTCGGATCCGGTCAGTGCCTCTCCTCTCTGGAGCCCGCAGGCTATTCACACGGCATGGCCATCAACTCTGAAGGGCGCCATTCGCTATCTCCATCGACTTTGTTGTCCGTAGTGCCGAATAGTTGGAGGCTGAAACTATCTCCTTGAACCCCGACGGGCGGCGGCGTTATATCTCCGGTGGGCCCGCGCTGCGTGCTTCTCCATGTCCATATGCGCACACTTATCGTCGCATCTAGTCCCACCTCCATGCAATCTCCGACAGCATCTGGGTGCATGCGCACATGCTCGTTGATGATGTCCGTGATTCTTGTGTTTCGTCCTTTCCTTTTGTCAAAACTTCTGACTAATTCACTCCATGCATCATGGCGTTGTCATGATTTGTGTTTTCAGTTTATAATTTTGGCACTATTGGGCATTTATATTCACGCTGAATGGTCAATCTTCAATTTGTTTTTCATAGTTATTAATTCTTCAGGTGACCGGGAACTAATTCTTCTGCACACGAAGGAGATCAGTTTTTCTACGGTTCATTAGCTGTTCGTTCATGTTCTGGGAGCTAGATTCTATTCAAGACTTTTCGTTATTATATGCTGCATATGAAGCTAGCAGACCGTCATTTCTGCTTGCCCAATTTTTCGTCACTTCACAAAATCCCTCGTGTTACATAGACAAAGGTTAGATAGATGGAAAATGCTTCCAACACCGTTTCCTCAATCTAGAGATGCTTAAGATATAGGAATATGAATGAAGACAAATCAGCACATATGAATATGTGAAATTATCATCATCATCATCACATGAAAAAAAAAGAGCATGTGAAACCATGGAAAAACAATGGAAGCGAAATCATGGACAAATAATGGAAGTTGATTACTTGTTTATTATCTGAAATTATAAACATAAATCATTTAGTGTTCATTATCCAATGTGTTTGATGCAATTGATCTTGGCTGTGATATTTAATGGTGGATTTATTTTTTTACTTTTCAATGACGGAGGCATATTTTATGTGGGACGCAAACCATCTGTGCAAAAACAAATGTGCTCAGATTGGTTTTGCATATTTGTGTTGGCACGGACAATAGCTTTCATGATCATTCTTAGGTTCATATGCAAATTGTTTGAATAATATGTTTGAAAATTTCATTTTATTATTATTGGGAAAAAGGCATGTACGTTTGCTATCAAAAACATCTTATATTGACTTAGTGAGCAACATACTGTTAATTCTCTTTAATATAGCTGCAGTACTTTAAACGTTGATACATTCAGTATTTCTTTGGCAGCAACTTTTTCATCTTCTGGAGGAATCTGTATTAAAATACATGTAATCCTGCTGATGTCAGTGGTAGTAATTATGTGTAATAGCAGTAAAGTGTCTCTACCTTAAAAACTCGCTTTTCCAACCAAACAAGTACAAAGTTTGATCCTATAATTAATGCATTCTACGAAATAATAGAAATAGAAGTTGTACTAGGTTACATTTTAATTTCTGGGCACAAGATTAATTAAACGTACATGTGCTTTGAAACAGAATGAGTAACTCGCTACCTGAGTTGGTTGTTCTGTACGCTCCTATTTCCTTCTGTTTTTGTTAGTTGTGCTGATGGTGTGAGACTGTTTACATTGTACAGGGTGGTATTGAGCCAGCAAGCCTGCCCACTATAGAGCGGATCGCCAAACTTCTGTGGGTAATATCAATTATCACCTTGATCTTGACCGCAACAACGATGTTCCATAACCCGCCAAGTGGAGTGGTTTTCGCCCATAACAGCCTCGCCTACTACCTCGTCCTTGCTGGAATTTTCACTCTTGGGGTCGCAGAGTCCTTCACCGCCTTCTGGTTATCCCGCTCATACAACGATAACAGGCCATGTTTCTTGTTTGGGAGGGTTGTCCTATGTGCCTCCATCGTGCCGTTCATCGCGGTCGTATCCATTGGTGGTTTTGCTTTAAGCAAGGGCTAACAAGATGAGGTTAGTAAATTTACTTAAACTATTTTTCTGCGTTCTTTACAAAATAAAAACATACCCATATTTTAATAACTGGTTTCATAAATCCATGTGCAATATCCCGCTATTTCTAAACTTTAATTTTGGCACAAGTCGATGTGAAGTTGGCTGGAGTTTTCCTTTCTAAGATGTACGTCCTATGGAAAATCTTAGGCCGTGCTTCAATTAGCTTCTTCGATTTGATTGTGTTATGAGCTTTTTTAATCAGAGTCTGGTTTGTAATTTGGAGGACCGTTGATTTTCTATCAAATCTTGACCACTGGATGGTATTCCAGGGATTAAGTATGCTGGCGTGAACCTAAGCCAGAATAGCTGCTAGCTGTAACCAGTTAACCCCTTGAGCAAAAGCGTAGATATCAGTATTATGAGGCCAGGTTTATTTAATTGACTGGAATATAGCACTACAGAGAAGCCTACTTTGGTCTTTTTTAAACTCTATAGTGAATTCATTGCATAAGGACTAACGTAGTACAATGTCAACAAATGTTCATCTCTTTGGGCATTAGAAAGCAAAGGGAGTGAGTTCGCGTGCAACCAACCAATCGCTAATAGGCATCAACATATTTCGACACAGTATTTGGGCATGACAGTTGCACATTACATTATTTATTGAAAACTAGCACAGTGGCCCTCGCAAATATGAGGGCATCGTTATGTGTTTGGAAAATAAATTCACAAAATCACCGATATTTATCGTATATCACTACAAAAATATACTTATACAGCCATATTATATGACTAGAAGTCCTCGATATACCCTTCAATGGTTGGATGATATAATACTAGCGTGCATGGTGTTTTCTGTTTCGGAACGTTGCTTTGGAGGAAAATTTTGTTGTTTGGATGTTGTCAAAAGAGGTATTTAAGTTGAAGATCAGTGGGTAATTCATACTAATGTTTTCTAGGAATGGACAATTGGTTATCATTTTTCTTCCTTTTTACTTATTTAGTTGTGTGCATCCTTGGATTTCTGTTTGCATGATCATATGTATAATTAGTAAATACATATAAAACACACAACATTATAGAAATGACAACTAAACATATTTTAGAGTATAAAACTTACAGCATAAAATGTAGACCATCTCGAAATCATTTCTCTGTATTTTACGTGTTATACTTTAAGTAGTAGCATGGTTGTCTCTACGCACACATTCATGTATATTTAATTCTTTTTTATAGCTCGATCAACAAAATTTTCACGCAATGTCCTTGTATATATAGCCAAACAAACGACCTAACTGACCAGAACAAAATTGCATGTATACTAAACAGATATATTTTTATAGCATATCAGTTTTCTGTAACACTATACTTTTTTCATGGGTTGTCCCTTTACAAACAGACGAATGGGCTAATTTAACGCCTTTTTTTGCACGCGAACAAAGCATTTTATTGCGCTGAACTCATCAGTATAGAAGATAGCAGTCTTGTCTGTAGCGAGACGACGAAGTGTAAGTATGTGTATATAGATGTGGGTCACATGCCTGTGTGTATGACTAAATATTCGAGGTTTCATCCATTAATAGCGCTCCTCAAATCCTATATAACTAAGAAGATCATCCCAACTAAGGGTATTTATCTCAACATGCAGCTATGGCACCTCATCGAGAAATCCTAGCTTGCGATGTCTAATCAAATCTCAAAGCCCCGACCCCCAACCCTCCCGACCCCTGTGCGTCGGCGCCCGCGACGCACCGGGGTGTAGCCGCCGCGCCAGCACCAGGGCACTCCCCCGCCCCTCCCCCAGCCCGCCGCCGCCGGCTCCATCGCCAGGCAAAGCCTCGGCAGCGCGGCGGCGGCGGACGATCCTCGCGTCCGAGATCTAGACGGCTGTGGCGCCCCCTCGCCCTTGTCGAGGACGGTGACGGCAGACGACGGCGGCCAGCGGCCTAGGTGGTTGGAGGTGGGAGGTCGTTGGCAGGTGCGGCGCTGTCCTCCCAGCCTCATCCTCCGGATGGTGATGGTAGGAGCGAGTCGAGCCTGATCTCGACCGTTTCCGGTCGGATCTATTGCAGCCGGCAACGGGATGGCTTCTGGGTTTGTTCGGCTTCACGAGGTCACCTAGGGCTGCAAGCCCGGGCATGGTGGTGGTGGCCTTCTCCCCTGTCGGAGTTGGTCGGCCGGTTGAATAAAGGTTTGTTCGGCCTAGGGTCCCTCTTGTGTGGAGACAATCACCTTCCTGAGGATGGTTCTTGATCTGGTCGGAGTGGGGAGTTCCGGAAGGCTCCGCCGGCGAATGTACAAGCGCTACTATGCCTGCAGTTCGCTGGATCGGGTGGTATTCGGTCGTGTGCACCCATGTTTTATTCCGACTGTTTGGTTCAGGAGGGAGCAGTGCGAAGCTCTGTCCTTTGTTGCCACCAGGCGACTTTCGATCCATGGTGAAGTCAGAGGTGGAGAATTCATGAAGGCCAGGTTTGGAGATCTATCTATGGAGGTTCGAGTCACCATATTGTTGAGGGACTTGCTTGGTGTTCTGGGCTAAACAGCAGCCGTATGTAAGTGGGGGCGGCAACATAGGTGGATTTCAGAATCTTACCTTTCAGGATGAAAATCCAAGGTCTGGCCTTAGCTGGTTGTGCCTGGCAATGGCCTTATTGAAGGCATTGTTTTGAGAGTGAGGATTATCTTCAGGGTGAAAATCCAGATCTTTGATCGGGCGACGACGGCGCTTGTGCACTGTTCCCTTCTTGGAGGCATTGCTTTTGAAGAGCCTGGAATTCAGGTGTTGTATTGGTGGTGGTTGTACTGTGCTGCTAGGACCGGAACATTGTAGCGGGTCTTTTATTTTTTTAGTTTTCTTTATCTTTTGTTGGTTGTGTGCGTCCGTAATGCCAATAGGGTATTGCATTGTTGCAGAGGCCGGGTGTAATTGGTATCTCTTGATATTAATATATGCTCCTTTCCAAACAAAAAAATCAAATCTCAAACATTCACATTTTAATCATTTATTAATGTACAATTGAGTAAACACACATAAAATACTAAATTAGAAAAAATGTACATATATTGTGAACTAACTAGAGTTGCGTTGACATCTAGCTCTCTAAGATAGTGCAATGCAAACATGATAGATCTTACTTATGAACTCATAGCTATGGCGCCTATGCATGTATTTTTTTTGGTATGTGGTTACCTTTTGTATTGAATAATAAAGTAAAATATTGGATACCGTAATTTCTTTTCTCGAGACCTCGTCGTATTCGTGGAGTGAAATATTTTACAATGTCTAATAAACATGAAGGCCATGGAATTTTGGGGGTTTTCTCCCAAAACTATATACTATTTCATCATACCTCTAATTCAATGAATTTACTTGGTTGTGTGCATTTTTTATTGTGGTAAATCATGTATTCCCTCTGTCCAGAATAGGAGGTCAGAGATCTGTCTAAATATGCTTCTGCCCCCAATTCCATGGATCTTGCGTGATCGCATTCGTACTTTTATTGCGGGAACAATTGTAGCATATGTTGCAAGCTAAAAGTATAAACCTTAGCACTCGCTGATCAGAGAAGTCATGATATCTAACATGGACTCTACAAAGAATTCTATTTTGTGCATTTAGCTGGATATATATGCTACAAGGAGTCGTGTTAGGCTTAGTTTTTTAATGCTCAAAGGATCGTCTTTGGACTTCTTTTCCGGACGGATCGTCCTTGTTTTTTGGACGAATTGTATTTGGTTACCATAGACGGGATTTGCGGTATGAAAAACAAAAAATTCCTATGGAAGAGCGAATGGAACCCAACAAGATCGGATCTATGATATGTGAGTAATGAGAGTTAGATCAGATCTACATACCCTTGAAGATCCAAAGCGTTTAACGATATCGAAGATCGTGATTGATGTAGACGTACACGAAGTCGGATCAATCCAATGAAGCACCGCACGGGTAGCACCTCCGCAGTATCCACACGTCCGGCTTGATGTCATCTCCTCGAACTTGATCCAGCAAGGTGAGGGAGAGGTGGATGAGATCCCTGCAGCACGCCGGTGTGGTGGTGAAAAACATGGTTAGAAACCAGTAGAGCTTCAAAAAAATCTGCGCGGGGGAGTAATATGGAAGGGAGAGAGGGCAGGCGCCAGCTAGCCAGCGGGTAAAGTGCCATGCCCCAGCCCTTCCCTCCATCTTATATAGCCGTTAGAGGGGGGCTGCCTTATCCCGTAATTACCTGGGGTCTCTCCTTTGTTTTCCCTAGGACTCTGAATCAAAGATCTATAATACCATCTATTTATCTCATACCAACCAATCTAGTATCTAATACCAAAGAATTACATCATTTAATAAGCAAAGAATACATCCACAACATGTGTATCTTCTATATACCCGAGCCAGACATTTCCAGTATTTTCTTTTCTACCAAATTTATTTGCAGATCCTCTTTCAACATTTTCCTCTCTTCTAGAAAAATCTATCAACATCAACAGTGGCACCAATTACATGGTACATAATCCCAAGTGTGTTAGTCAAATACTAATACCCTTGAATTCTTACATTGAGGTGGATCATCATCATCACATGATTTATGTCCTTCTGGATTCTACTTTTAGTGATCTTTGAGTAAAGTAAACATTTTACCTATATCTTTTATCCATCCTATCATGACAACTTTCATGATGAAACTACTATTGCTCATAAGGACAAATGTCAGTATAATATTAGTCCCCAAACCTATTGGGTGATTAGGACGCCTAGTGTAACTATTATTCGCAAATGCTTATACAATACGTGAATTTGTAACTCACTAACTTATTACTTATTGTTTATCATATTGCAATCAAACAGTGTTTTAGACATTAGAATATCTTTCACATATGATGGTTTATGAAACAATTCTTTCAGGTCCTAGATAACCTTAATACTAAAACTATTTTAAATATCAAGTATCATATAGGAAAGCATGATATTTAGATATTAACTTTGGAATCTTTACTATTGGATAAATACAACTTATTAAACTGTATAGAGTAAGCGAGGTTTGCTATAAAGTTTTCATTAGGACTTTATCTTTAAATTGGCACATACACATTGCAGTACCAGTCCATAAAGTACATATCCAGAATTCTATAATTATATTATCTCAAATAAAAGCTAAGCGCAATGTAGTTAATGAATGCCAATGACTAAAATAAAACTATGCAAATTCATTTAGATTATTAGTTCATGAGAATGGTTCAATTTTAATCATACTACTTATGAACTCCTACTAAACTCAACATCCCTCAAAAAATTTTAGTGATACATCTTCACGTGAGATGATGAAGCTTCAATGGTGAATATCACCGTGTTGATCATATCATCTATATGACTCATGTTTAACCTTTCGGTTCGTTGTGTTCTAAGTCCATGTGTGTACATGCTAGGCTCGTCAAGTTAACCAAAGGTATTTCTATATGCACCAATTATATGTGAACATAGAGTTTATAACAACGGTGCATACTAAGGGAGAACACATTGTTATCTTGATATTGAATGTGAGAGATCATTTTAAAATGCTACCGCCGTGATAAAATCAAAACAGAATAAGATGCATAAAAGGGTAAACATCACATGTATGGATAATGTGATATGGTATAGCCTTTTCTTCTTGTGCCTTTGATCACCACCTCTACCAGCATATAACCAAGGTCTATGGCACCGCACATGTTGTCTCCACCATATGTTGTGACTACAACTATAGATAACTCATAGCGATAAAGTAAAGCAATTACATGGCGTTGAAGTTGACACGCATGTCATATACAATAAAGAGACAATCATATGGCTCTTGTCAGTTGCCTTACTCATCGAAATACATGTTGTGAAAGATTACAAAAAAACATGATCATTGCATACATCACATATATAACTCATCACATTTTTGGCCATACCAAATCACATGCCCCTGCAAGAAAGTTAGATGACCTCTACTTTGTTGTTGCATGTTTTACATGATTTTTGGGACTTGCACTAAAAAGAATAGTTCTTACTTATGTATAAACCACAACGGTGATAATCATGTTGTCTCTTATATACCCTTTTGGGTCCTCTATTTGTAAAAGCAATATTAAATATAATAGGAGAGACAAATACCTGCTATCCATGTATGCAGTAGAAGTTGTAGGTTGAACGTAGAACCGGTCTCGCGTAAGGATATGCGTAAGGTTAGTCCGGGTCACTTCATCCCACTATACCATAATATTAACCAGAAAAGGTTAGTCCGGGTCACTTCATCCCACTATACCATAATATTAACCAGAAAAAACATGATCATCCATGCCCATAACTTCATTGTATTCTACTCCTACAAAGCATCTACAAATAGATATAGGCTATGATACCACTGATGGGATTCGCAGCATGGAAAACCAAAAAAATATTCCTATGGAAGAGCAGATGAAACCTAACAAGATCCAATCTATTAGATGTGAGTAACGAAAGTTAGATCAGATTTACATACCCTCTAAGATCCAGAAGGTTTAATGATCCCACTCTTGAATCATGCAACTCAACAAGTACCATCAGAGATACCTTAAAGCTGTCTTTATAATCCCCTAATTATGAAGTGACGTTTGATGTCCACAAAGTATCCTTCCAGCAGTAAGGAAATCTCATGGTCTAAGGAAACGATATTTGACATATAAAAAATGGAAATCAAACTAACTGAGAGGATCAATGCCTATGCTTATTGTTAGTTCTTTCTATCACATCATTCTCCTAATGATATAATCCCGTTATCAAGTGACATTACAAGTTCATGGTTAGGAAACCTTAAACATCACTTGACTAACGAACTAGACAAAAGAGGATTACTAGGGACATTGTGTTGTTTATATATCTGCACATGTATTTATTTTCTGGTTAATCCAATTATAGCATGGAGAATAAACACTTATTGTGGACAAGTTAATATTATAATAACAACTTTTTATTGCCTCTAGGGTATATTACCAACAAGCATGTCTCAAATTTATGTTTGCTAGCTCATCTTGTACGGACATGCTCGGTACACTATATCTAAGTCAGGACCGTGTCATAACTTTTAACTTTTTTTTCAAATCTTATCCATATATTTTTATCTAACGATCAAAATGAATTTGAGTGATGTGGCTTAACATGGTGGCTTTATTAGACATCCAGATATTGATTTTAGTATATAATCGATTGTTTGTTCAGATACATTGTTTAACGCTTGTGGGTTACTTGTCACGAACATCCGTATCCAAAAGAACCTAGATGATTTTTCTCTAGAAGCTTTCCCACTTTAAATGAATCTACAATAGCTCATTTTGTAGTCCCCATCAATATATCTACTCTTTCACACTTGTGTATGTTTTTCACAACTAAAATAAATATTGTGAATATAGATATGATCATATCTTAGATACCTCAAATATGATAAAAATATAATAATAAAGTCTTAAATAAACTTTTAGTAAGCAGTATGGTACCTTCTCAATTGGTGAAAAACTGAGTAGATTGAAGTAATTATGGTTGTGATTAGAGGTGCACTTTTTTTCACACTTATGATGCCTATTTATCCTCTTTGGTTGAAACAAATGAAATAGTTTTCGACAAGTGACAACAGTTTTGGTAAAATAGTTTATTTGATTGAACTATAGAGCTTTGGCGGGTACCCTAAGGATCACCAGTTTGCATGTCTATAAGTAATATTCGTATTTCCAGAACCAAAACGATTGATGATAAAAATAAGCTAATCTAAAACATTTATACTACAGAAGAATTTTATAAAAATATAAAGAACTAAAAAAATAAAGGATCATTGATCATGATGATAAACACTAGGGGATATGGATTAACTAGAGCACCTCTTTTGGGTATATGAAATACTAATGTGATGATGTTTATCCAACGAATGGATTAAGATATAATTAGTTCAGTCTTAAAAAATAGATATTACTATAAAAATGTTCATGTGTTTGTCCATTCAAGGAAGATATGGAAATATATGTCCAAAAGAAATTTTAATGAAGATCTGTGAGTGACCTAGTCAAATCGATTGTAACACAATCCAAGACGAGCAAGCACCTTAATATTTTCATGTAAGATCTCCATGTATGTATGTTAATACTTGTGTAGAGAACATTTTTCATTGGTTTCTCAAAGTTATATGAATTGGTGTTGTTAAACCAATCTTGACAATATATTAAGTGGTGAACAATTATTCATCAGGGCATACATAATATGCATCTCTCTATCCTCTCAAAGTGGACTTGTTCATGTATCAGGATGATAGTGCATAGGTAAAATTAGGATTATTATGATCCCTCTAGCTACCATTCCTAGTGGTGTGTGGACACAAATAAACCGATCCAACTTATTCTATGATCTGACTTAATCCGAGTTCTATGCAACTTAGTGGAATGTATTTATTGCATTCTTGGATGGTGCTGTACTTGAAATTAATGAGCCTATATCTAGAAAATGAATTACGATATTCTGATTGAGGAGCCTATACTAGGACATTGGTTAACTCACGTGACTAGCCCACACCATTCAGATACTTGTAACAACATTCCCATCCACACTCTTGTAAAAAAAAAAAAAACATTCCTATCCACACAAGCAGCCTAACTCTGGCGGTAGCAGCTTTCATAAGTAGAGAATAGTTTCTAAAACAGGCTTACCCAAAGGTTTTGGAGATACATGTCACAGTAGCTCTTCAATCTGAACATCCGTCCAAGGCAAGTACGTGATGAGTCAGTTGTCTTATGAATGCCCATTGTTGGTTTGGTATCTGTTTACATTTTTTTTTTGGATCTAGCATGGTGCCCTGGTAAAAGCGAGGGCAACCTCCAAAATATATCTAGGTAATTATTTATGTTCTACAAAATTTTATGTTATCTTATTATACTACCTCCATTCCGATTTATAAGGCAAATACGTACTTCGAGAAAATAGTTTGACTATAAATTTGATCAACAAAATGCAAACTATATGTAACAAAAATTATACCATTAGATTTATATTTAAAATACGGTTCTGATGGTGTTATTTTTGTGACATATGATTCACATATTGTTGACCAAATTTACGGTAAAACTATTTTCTCGAAATACGCATTTGCCCTATAATCCGGAATGGAGGGAGTAGACAACATAACTAATATGATAAATGAAAGTTGTAGAAAATATTAATAATATCATATAAACAATGTATCAATTATTATTTTGGCCTTTTGTACATGGTGATTTTAGACCAGTACATAGAACATAATAAAAGCTAGGATGTAGTTTTTATTTGATGTTACTTCAATGTGAGGTAAAACTTCATGCTCACTAAATATTGATTTGTTTAGAGTCAACTAACCTCTGTTTGATGCGTGAATAGTAATTTGTAGCCCGATGGTCATCTTAGCATCAATTACAAGTTCCTATAGCTCAACATGTCTTTTCAGTGTGTTGTCCTTGTACGTAGCTGCCTGATAGACGAAAAGATTTGCACGTGAACTGAACTGAAATATATGGGGTCTTAGCTGTCCGGGCGGACGAACAAATTTGCACATGAACTGAACATAAGTTTTATGGCTCATATATATCAGTTCTCATCTTTTTTTTTTCTGTTTGCACATATGTGAACTAAACGCAGTGCTATGCTTAGCAGCTATTCGTAACTTCGAAATTCCTTGTCTAGGCATTTGTTTTTCGAATGAAAACTTGTTCCCATGAAGATATGTCTCAACACTACCTAGTATTAAATTTCTGTAGTGAGAGCTATGTGGACCTCAGATTATAACGTGGTTTAAGTCCGATACGTGATTTTTTTTCTTGTTACAGCCAGGTCGGGTTCCTAGCTTTTCTCTCTCTTGACAACTTCCAAATCTGGCCATATTTCTTACTTCATCTATTTGTGTTTACAAGTCTTGCGCATATACCTAAGTCATCAATCTAATCAATAAAATATAAATTTTATAGCAAAAAAATTATATCAGTAGAAAGTCTAGACATTATATTTTCTAATGGTATAATTTTTGTGGCATACATTTTATATTTTATTAATGATCAAAATGCCAACCTAGATATACATGCAAGACTTGTAAACCGAAATGGACGTAGTAACATACACGGTTCTTTTTTGGGGGAGTTATGTTTTGAACTCTGATAGATGAGTTACGAGAGTCCACATCCATAGCTACCAAATCCCTTCTGGGATGGATAGGATCTTTACACGGTCGTTTTTTGGCGGATGTAGGCATTTGAAGTCCGGTGGATTATTTACAAGAGTTCACGTCCAACACAGGATACTTTCAACATATCTCGATGTGTCAAACATGTTAGGTTATTAATTATATTTTATTTTATTAACCTAGCCATAAATTTAAGGTCTAACCATCACAGTAATTTATTGACGTGGATCAATGTAGTTTCTTTATTATAACCTCGTATTGATTTTAGTATATAATTGATAGATTTATTTGTTCTTTGTTCTGTTTGATATTCGAGCCTTTGAGTGTTGTCGAGGATTTTATTTTAAACCAGGGAAATGAGAAAGTAATTATTCCGGTTGTTGGCGATTTAAGTTATTATTTCATTATTCCGGTGAAGCTTGAGCTAGGTTTGCCAGAGAATAAATTCACATGATTAATTTTTTAGGCGAGCAAAAATATTTTTGGAATGCTCCAACCATATTATAAATAATATTTGATGTTTTTAGCATTTGAATTTAAAATGCATGTTGATCTTTTGTCTCTATAAGTTATACTTGACCGAGTATGCTTTGCTTACTATTTCTTACGTTCTTTTCTTGTTGATTTCTATTTGGATTTCAGGTACCTAATGTAACAACATACATGGGAGGGAGAAGCTCAGTGTCACTTGAACGTGCAAACCTATATTACATAATGCTTAGACTATTATCATCTTAGTGTTGGAGCCTTGTGGTTGATTTTCTGAGTCTATTGACGCTCTAAATCATGGAGTCGTAATTATTTATATGGACTACGTCAACGATTATTCACTGCAGGAAAACTAATTTTTGCTTGGTATGTGGTTGTTTCTCGAGTGATTTTTAGCCGAAACCCGGGACATCACATTTTCCGAGTATTAGATAGTAGGGCACTCAGCAAAGCCACGACACTCGGCAAGAAATAAAAAACACTCGACAAAGTATTGATACACGGCAAACTTGCAAACATACAAAATACACTCGAAAAAGATTAAATACATTGTAAAATTCAAATATACATTCGCCAACCATAAATAATCAGAAAAATGTCTCGACCTACCTAATTTTTAAAATAGCAGACCACATTGTTCACCAGGTATCTGAACCTTTGAGATTTCTACCAAGTTTTGTAATTTGTCAAGTATCTTGCCCATTTAGCAGGAAGTGGGTAAAATTCATACTGTAGGTGCCGCATATTGCTCCTGAATTTTCGCAAAAATCACAGTTTTATACACAAAGTGTCATTTCATCAGATATACTAACAATTCGTTCGATATGCAACACTTATCTATGGCAGTAAGCCTGCCATTTTTAAGAAAATTTAAGCAAAGAACAATAATTTGAAACCAATTCAAAAAAAATAGGCAAACTGCATACATTGTCATTTTATGTGACCTAGGTGTGAGGGAAAATAATGAAGTTCCAATACAACATTTATTCTGGAAAATACGTCTCAGAATTGAGTTACCACATACGGAGATGCATGACTTTCAAGAAAAATTAGGTCCTTGATGACCTTAACCATGCATAGTTTCGCGAAATGTTCCCAGACTCCCTTCGGTCCGGTTTATTAGGCACACATGTAGTTTAAGAACA
This sequence comes from Avena sativa, assembly GCA_916181665.1. Lineage (NCBI taxonomy): Eukaryota > Viridiplantae > Streptophyta > Magnoliopsida > Poales > Poaceae > Avena > Avena sativa. Next base: position 25,074,204 of record OV702286.1, on the reverse strand, counting down.
ACTTTGACTAATAATTTTGATCAAAAAGTTTTACATAATATGTCACAAAAATTATACCATTGGATTCATTTTCAAAAGTAGTTTTCAATGGTATATTTTTTGGAACATATATTGCATATTTTATTTGTCAAAATTGATTTTCAAAGATTTTGTGACGGTTTTCTTGAGACATAATCAATATACCAAGTTTGATATTTTTCCTTCTAACTATGGCAGATAATATAACACCACGCGAAGGTTTCTCATTGTTTGGATCGTTTTTGAATTTTTATGCCCGTTTTAAACTATCGTCAAACTTTGTCGAAAAGCAGGCATGAAGATTCTTAGCTCGGGGCTGAGCCTAGATAAACTTGAAGTGGATCTCTGATGAAATACCATATTGTGAACCTAAAATGATTTTTGTAAAAAATCATGAGCATCAGATCATGTACCTATAGTTCATATTTGACCCACTTCCCCTGTTAGGACATTGTCCATGTAAGGTGGTATAGTATTTTGGAAAAATATGGTGGTAGCATTTTGAATTAGACATTTGATGGTTGTTTTATAAAACCGCCTATTTTTTGCAGTCAGGAAATGGAAAATGGCTTTTTGGTGCGACGAAAAGGAAAAATTCCTCCTGCAACATTGTTCGACATACCATGCACATGTATGCACAATATAGACACATTATTACAAACTATGTCTTGATTCTATCCATAACATTGGTCATCTGACCCGAAAGCCAGGAAACATCAAATGAGATAGGTCATTTTGTGAAGTTTTTTTGAGACATAATCAATATACCAAGTTTGATATTTTTCCTTCTAACTTTGTCACATAATGTGGCACCACGCGAAGATTTCGCATTGTTTGGATCGTTTTTGAATTTCTTATGCCCGTTTTAAACTATATATAATGTTTTATGTTTTACTTAATTTATATTTACAAATGTGTAATATTTAAGTGTAGATAGATAGATCTTATTTTTCTGCAAATTTTGATATATTATTTGTATTTTTCCAAATTAGAATGATTTAGTTATGATTTTTCAAAATTTAATGAGGTAAAAGGAAAAATAGCTTGGTCATGGTCTACGCTGACGGCCACGAAGTTTGGCCATCGGCGTAGCGCCCAGCCGTCGGCGTATCCATCCATACCGGTAGTGCTTGGTGGTTTTGTCCATGTGCTCGGTAATTGTGTCAGGTACATGTGCCCACACACACCTTGCCATCGTACATTCCAAGAGCGAGTGTCACCATGAATCAGCTTCACCGCATAGCCCACAAGATGTTTCACCGATGACGAACAACAGCCGTTGGAATTGACTGTTTCGCCAATCTCTAAAGGAAAACACGTACGATCTATCTTCTCTTAGACTTACAGTCCTAATCCGTTGGATCACGACAATGCATATATGTTTTTATATGTAGAGTATGACTCTTTTGATGCGTGTAATCACATATTCCAAGTCCAACACGTATGCCCTAAAAAAATAGCCCAACAAGCCGCCTCCCCGACGGTCTCCTGACGGCAGTTTTCCTGATGTGTCGCGGCCATGAATCTCTTCCTGAGAGCAAGTATAACACAGAGCGCTTGTTCAGACGTTTATGCACGGGAAAAATCAGAAACTATCCTAACGTCTGACCAGGAGTGCAAAGCCCCAGCGCAAGCCTCTAATTCGAGATGCTTGTTTGAGTCCGACTTTTTTGCCGTGGAGAAAAATTGAACTTAAGCGCTGGGCGCAGCTTTTCTTATCGACGTATATAATTAAACGCCCAGCAGCCGGGATCTACAACGCAACTGTCACAAGGGCCGGGAACGAAATCCTAGCGCCCATCCCTAAGCGTCTGCGTGTTATACTTACGTCGCCGCATCATCCCGTCATCAGCCTGCTCTTTCTACCTCACCGGTCACGATCAATGTTTTAAATAGAGGCTTTAGGCTATAGCCATGGCCTTCGGAAACAGCTATAGCCCGGCTATAGCCGGTTATTTAAGGGGTTTGACACTTTTTAGCCTGCTATTGCACTTAGTCGTACCATGCGAAAAACGATATAGCAGGGATGTAGCCCATTTATAGCTGGCTATTTGAAACTATGGTCACGATGCCGACTACTCCTATTGTCTAATCAAACTGCATGGAACCTAACTAAAATCCCAGACCACCACACCAATTCTGCAGCAAACGTCTTCCATTGTTTCCGAACGATTGAGCAAGACACTTCCCTGTGTCCCTGTTCTTGAAGAAGAGCGATGTGATCTAAACAGAGATGCAAGTCTCCAGTGGCCATGCCAACGAGCGAGCAGATCAATTTCCAGATGACGACATCACGTGGTGTCGACAAGTTGCAGCATTCTCGCCAAATCTGTCGGACATCCACAATGATGGCAGATTGATCCCTATTGCATGTGTTCATGGTGGCCGTATATAACAGTTGTGGTGTAGATAGAGGACTTGGTCGCAGGCGAGAGCCCAACACAGTCATACACCAACCACTACAGGAATAACAAGAAGCGCCGACGGCCTTATTTTACGCCGATGGATAAAGTTCGGGCCCGTCGGCGTAACTGGGCGGGCTCGTCAGCTGGGCCAGGTGGCCGTCGGCGTAGGGCAAAACCCCCCGACGGCTGCTGTGTTACCGTTTCTGTCTTTCCTCTAGTGAACAGTTCTGAATAGTCTGTTTGCTTTAATAATTTCATATGTTATTAAATAGTAGCATAGATAAATATGATGAACTCAGATGCGTAAAATGTCAGAAAAGATGAAACTTGAAGGCAGCGATGGTGATTTGAGTCTTTATAGTGATGAGGAACCGGCTGCATGATCTGTGATTTATAGCAGCGACTGTTTGTGGGGGCAACAACATAGAAGGAGTTTCCAGTCTTACCTTTGTTAGTATAGTCCCTGCCGCCGTATACTTTCTGGCGACTGCGACGACAAAACTCTGGCAAGACGCTCACGTATAGTTACTATCCTGATCAGGCGATCGATTTCAGCTAGTACTACTTGCACTATACGTAGAGTAAGAATCGATTTCGTGCGTCTTCTTTTTTCTTCTTCTGGGCACTTTGGCTTCTTGTCAGACTTCTTCACAGGGACCAAACCATCGCCGCTGCGATATGCTGTATCGCTCTTCTTCTCCTTGGCGAACAATGCTTGAGACACAAAAATGAGATGCTCGTCCACTTTTGCATCGCCGTAGGTGATCTTCATCCGCTCGTAACAGCCTTGAGATCAATGCATTGCTCGATCGCCGAGACAATGGGCGAGTAACGCGGCGGTGCCACACGGAGGAAACGCCTCACTATAGAGAAATCCTCCAGCTTCTCGCCGAGTCCGCGAATCCAATTGACCAGTGTAGCGACCCTTGAAATAAAAGCATCTAGCATCTCATCTGCTCCCATCTCGAGATTCTCGTATTTCTTCTACAAGGTTTGTAGGGTCGTCTCGCGGACACGTTCGTTCCCAAGATATAGTGTTTTGAGCGTGTTCCACACATCCTTTGCAGATTTCTTCAAGATTAGATGCTGCATCACATCCATCGGCATCCCTGAGAAGATGGCCGTGAGTGCCAGTCATCCACGTGGTACTTCGACTCGCCCTTCTTGAACTCGTCGCCGCCTGGATCGACAAATAAACTAATCCATTAGTTTATACACCCTGCAGGGGTTAGTACACTTTACCCATGTGACTTGGCCAGCCCAGCTCGTACCACCACTCTCATATTGGGTGATGATAGGGAGAAATCCAAGAAGGAACCGTTCAGGAAGTAGCTCCCCAAACCCGACACGCACCGGTCCAACCTACACTATCTACATCTCTGGATACGTGGGTTCGAGTTACCACAACCCACTGAGTCCAACCAACCACCCATTCCATTATTGGCACATGGTTGCACATGAAAGCTACCAAATAAAGAAACCAATCCTTTCTCAGTGTCCTGGGTGCCTTTCCGCAATGATACCACCAAAAAATTATCAATCCCATCACACCCAGGAGATTCACTGATTAAGTTGTTTTAGTTTTCGCAAACCAACACATTTAGAATCAATATCAGTGATGTAACCCAGCCCTCGTTCATCATAGCATGGCTAAGCACATCTACCAACGATGGCGCATAAAGAAGGAATGCTAGGGAATAATATGGGACATAGCATAGCATATACACATCAATTCCTACTTATGCAATTCTACAAAAACATCTACAATGCATAGGAAAATAGTAGGACATTTATGACCAAGATAGCACCACTTGCCTTTGTTGTAGATGTAGTCGATTAGATAATCCTCACAATACTCATAGATATAATGGTTTCACTCGTCATAACCACAATACTTGCAATCATAGTAGTTGCAATCACACACATTGCACTCCTCGCAATCTATCGAGCACACAATTGCATACAATCGTAAACAATAGCACATAGAGATCAAACAAATGCAACAAATGCATGCATGACAATTTAATAAGTCACAATGGTTGTTACTTTAGTTCTCTACACAATACTGGAGTATATGATGCATGCAAGAGGCCAATTAATGCAATGGAGTACTTGTTATTAATAATTACTTGCCAATATAGGGTTTTTAATAGTTTTGTTGTAGCGACCATTCTAACTGTACAATTAAATTTTTTTCTTGGATTTACTGGATAGAGGACGTTAATACAAACCAGTAGGCATTGGATTCACCCTAATCAGAGTTATAGATCTTTTTATATGATTTAAATAGTGTTTAATAGGTTTTAAATGATTCATACAGTTTCTGTTGCCTAAAAATCAAACTAAAATTATATATGTAATCTCCACGGAATTTTGATTCCAGGGATATATTATTTGTAATTTTCTGAGCAGCATTTATTTTCTTATGAATTTATTACTCTAAATAGGCCATTAAACCATTTAAATTTTCACGGCAAAACCTTACAGTCAAAGGCTGAACTAATTGCATATTGATGATCTACATGGAACCAGCTTTCCCTCGGTATATTATTTATATTTTTGTGATATGCAAATAATTTACTATGAATTTAATGATTTATAAAGCCATTAAAACTAATTAAATCACTACGGGTTAAATAATCCGCAAATTCTGGATCCAACCAGATATTATTAGTCTACATTATAGTAGCTTCAATTTGATATATTGTTCATATTTTTGGAGTTACAGATAATTTTCTATGAATTTATTAACCTAAAAGACCATTAAAACTAATTAAATTACTGCAGTAACCACGTAGAGTAACAGTTAGATCTATTCTGATAAGATGATTCTACGTAGAATTATCTTCAATTTGATATATTACACGCAATTTTTGGACGTTGTATGAATTTCTAATGAATTTTACAAGTTAGATCTATAATATGCAATTTTAAATTCGAATGGAATATTCTAGAGAATATTCCGCTGACTGGACAGGTTGACTTTGCATGCTGACTAGGACTAGATGCTGACCTGAAGACGACGTGGCGTTGATGAGGAAGCTGACCAGAATAACGATATGGCACGCACCGGTTCGATTGGATCTCGACCGTCTAGATAGGATCCGGTGGCTAGAAGAAGAGATCGACCCGATTTTTGGCTCAGAATAGACAAGAAAGAGATCTGTGTTAGAGAGATAAATCCGTAGGTCAAATTAAAAAACTTAGAACACAAAAGTTGTGGGGAATCATTAGTCCTACCTTCTCACCAAAGGAATTTGGATTTGAAGGAACGAGCGCGAGTACATCTTGGATTTACACCATCGGATATGAAATATTGCGATGCGAAATTCTCCGGCTGTGGTGGATGAAAAGAGGTGAGGTTTGTTGAGACTGAAAGATTTCGACGAGTTCTACAACTTTCGTTTTTTGGCCGAAGGCAAACAACGAAGTCTAGATGGGTCAAAAAGCGAAATAAGATTCGGGCATGTGTAGATTCGGGATTTCGAGAAGAGAAACTCGTACATCTGTGGCTCCACGAGTTTATATGGAGATTTAGGATGGTGTAGAGATAGGTATTGAAGTAGGGAACAAGTAGAAACAAACGAAAGTCGATTCGGAGTTGTAGATAAAAAGTTATAAGAGTATAAATAGAGATAGGTTTGACAAAAACTGATTGCACGCTTTTTAAAGCGATCCCATGGATCGATTCCTCTCCTGTACGTGGCTGGTGCTCCCGTCGGTCCGGGTGGGCCGGTCCGTTTAGTTTTTTTTCTTTTTCTATTTACTTGTTTTCCTTATATCTTTTGCATACGAACTCCAAATGACACGATTCTTGTTTCTAAATTTTTCTAAAATTGAATAGATCATTATAGGATCAAATTTGTAATCTTTTTACTAGTTTAGAAGTAGTGGATTTATAAATCCTTGTATATTCCATTTTTATTTATATCTTTATGTGTTTGTATTTATTCCATAACTTTTTCATAATAGCTCCAAATGAGCTCAATTTTGTTTCTAAAATTTTGTAATATTAATTGAATCTCTTTAGGCTATAATTATTAATAATTTATGCCTTAGCAACAGTGGGTTTTTATAAAGTCAATTTAATTTCCTTTAGAAACATTTGGGCAAATCAACTATAGGATTTAGATACCAGGATTTGGATTCAGTTTGTGAGAACTTTGCATGGATGTAATGAAATGCTTATGAATGCTTCATGATTTTCATTTTGAAATCTTGCACACCAATTCTACAATCCATAATCAATCCATGCCCTTTTGCCTATATGGCTACTTAGGTCATAACAAAAGAATATAAGATTTTGAATTCAAGGTTGAGAGGATTTTCCATTCAAAAAGTTCCTTCTCTTTGAGAATTTTCAACATAGTCAAACAATCAATCAAACTTATTTATTTATTTCACATTCCAAAATTAGGAGAATTTTGGGATGTGACAGACTACCACCCTTAAAATAAATCTCGTCCCGAGATTTGGGAAGGCTAGAAAGAAAGAAAGGTTCGGGATCCATTAGGATGCTACCGCCCATAAAATAAAATTGACTAGGTCATTTCTTGAGGATTCACTTAGCTCAGATTGGTTCTCCTTTAGACTTTTATTGGCACAATGTCTCTAGCACATTCTAAACATCATGATTGATAGTTTCCGAGAAAGCACTTCTTAAACTAGCAAAACTCTCATGGTGCGAAAATAGGGAACGTTTACTTCATGGTGCCCATAATTCACGGTTGGGATTCATCCTTACCATACATTCCTATGCTTAGCAATGGATGCTTTTAGAAGGGTGTAACAATATACCATTCTACGGTTTAGGCTCAACTTCGACTCTCTGCTAAGGTTGAAAAGGGCACTCAAGATTCGCAAAGCCAACAATACAAGAGAGAATAATAAGAGTAGTAGGAATGATGATCAATCCATCCTGCACCCAAATCATTACCCTGTATGAGGATAGGTGAATCACGTTTTTTATCACTCAGGCATTCTCACTTGCCTTGAAGAATGTTTCCATGGGCACGAACTAATGCTCTATGTACACTCCCATGTATTCAATCAACAAAGCTAAAACTAAACTATCGATACTTCAACTTTCAGGTTGCGTAATCTACTACATAACATCATTTCAACACTTCATACTCCCACATCTCTTTTTTTCAATTATATAAAGCATTATCCTTCCTAAATACATTGCGTTGTCAAACCTTCCACTTAACACATCATTATATCTCCAATGGTTCAAGATAGGGAAGAATAGATTCTATAGGAAAGAAACGACTAAGAAAATAATCCTACCCATAACTATATGAAGCAATCAATGTCACAAACAAGCAAACACTTGTATAATAACATTACAGGGGTATAGAATTAGTAGTATATAACCACAAAATAGTTTGAAAGCATTGGGAATAATACTAGAGTAGAATAGAGCAACATATAAGCAATAAACAAAATCTGTCAAAACGGTACAACAGACTTCACGGATTTTTCTGACCGACCTAAACTCGTCAGGAATTTTAGCCAATTTTTTTTCATGTACTACAGGTAATTACGCTCCAGATCCTATTTTTCTAGATTTTTCTGAGTTACCAATAAAATATGAAAAATCGCGCGGTACAACAGGTCAGGCAGAAAACTGCAGCAGTAATCCCACGAATTTCAATCAATTCACACCATTAAAATAATTTTAAAACCACACGAAAACTCCAGCAACTTTAGAGTTTAAAAACAACAGATCCTAAACAAGGCATCACATGATATGGTTCAGTACAAACAAGCAAGCAACCTATATTGTCATACCACATAAGTTGGTAAGAACAATATGCTAACACGATAGCGATGATCTCCTATAGAGATTAAATATGGTGGTCCATCTACTCAAACTTGGTGTGATATTCATATGTATCATCCTATTTGTTATTTTACTTATCTAACTCTCATATAGGTATCAAAAGAATGGACAGATATAAATGTTTGAATAGGAAGAGGTTTTAGAATAGATAGACAAGGAATATAAGAACTCTAATAAGTAGAAAATATTATTGTTCTCCTAATAGAGGTCTTCTATTACTAATCCATTTCTAAGGTCACGATTCTACAGTCAACACACAGCTCTGATACCATCTTCTAGCTCCCCTTCTCCCAGAGTCTAGCGTCTTCTAACACCCACTCCATCTAGATTGCCCATACCATGAAGTTGCCCCGGTGTAGCGCATGTACTGTGTCGACATTGGTGCACCCACAGCCACATCAGAATACTCGTCTTCTTCACCATGACCTCCTGTTACTAGAAGATCCTCTACGAGGCTCTGATACCAATTGTTGGCCCAGCTCCAAACACCGAGTGCAATGCGAGTTGCGCATGTCCAAGGACAAGCCAAAAAAAATCAGCTAGCTAGCTCGTTCAACTCACCCGTACGTAAAAACCAAGTTGATGGCTCGTATTGATTCTCACGGTTGTCTTACAGAGCTATTATATAGGCGTACATATACCCGGCAAGATGACGCTGCATTAATACGACTCGGTGATGGGTTCTAGTAACCAGCTCACGAGTGGGTGATGGGTTTCTAGTAACCAGCTCCCCCTCCCCTAGACTTTGACTCACCCTTTTTGAACCCGTCGCCGACTGGATCAACATCCTCCCAGACATTAGCATCTTCTAAAGCCTACTTCATCTGGATTGCCTAAACCGTGAAGTTGCCCTGGCTATACTACGGGTACTGCGTCAACATCGGTGCACCCACAGCCGCATCAGAATACTTGTCCACCTTCTTCGCCATGACCTCTTGTTAATAGGAGATCCTCCACGAGGCTCTAATACCAATTGTTGAAACAGCCCCTAACACCGAGTGTCGGCTTGATGACGACGATGATCCGGCGAGTCTCGCATGTACTAGAACAAGCCAACAATCATCTAGCTAGCTCGCTCAACTCACCGTACGTAAAAACCAAGTTAATGCACTAGTAGAAAAAAGGATATCCGTTCGTGCCTCCTAACAGCATTAGTCCCGGTTCTACCATGAACCGGGACTAATGCTGGCACGCGTCCCGGTTCGAGTGGGCACGGGGCCCGGAGGCATGCATCCCGGTTGGTAGGGGGGCATACGTCCCGGTTTGTAACACAAACCGGGACTAAAGGTTGGGCGTCAGTCACGTGGCGTGGCACACACCTTTAGTCCCGGTTTGTGTTACAAACCGGGACGTATGCTCTCGCCCTCTATAAATGCAACGCCCCAGCCCTCTGCCTCCACTCTGTTTTTTCTTGGTGGAAGGTGTGAGGGGTGTGCTAGTTTTTCCCCCTATGCATGCATTCAAGGTGTTTGATGAAATATTTGAGTGAATGATCCCGTTCAATTTCTCATAGAACAAAAATATAGAAGGTGTCCGAGACGCACTTGAGCTTTCTCCTCTTTATTTTCCTCGATCGAGGTTAGCAATCTTATCTTTTCTCTGTCATTGATACAATGCATGTGTCGATGTGAATTGGTCATTTCACTATTTATGATGTCCTGTTTTTGATAAACTTACTTATATGATGCAGATGAACGGTCGGTAATGGATATACGGTGACCGGCGTGTACCCGGGTATATGAAAGGCGTGGATAAATTTATCGATGTGGCTATGGCAAACAAAGAGAATGGTTTTATACGTTGTCCATGTGTTCAATGTCGGAACAACAAGGAGTAATCTTCCTCGAAAATCATCCGCGGCCACCTGATTATGAAAGGTTTCATGCCCAACTATAATTGCTGGACCAAGCACGGGGAAAGAGGGGTTATGATGGAAGATGGTGAAGAAGAAGATGATGATAACAACTATCATCATATGTTTCCTGAATACAGTGATACTGCAATGGAAGACAATGGAGAGGAAGGAGGTGAAGAACGGGCATCAGATGAGCCGGCTGATGAACTTGGTAGGGTCATTTCTGATGCAAAGCGAGACTGTGAAACAGAAAATGAGAAGTTGAAGTTAGAGGGCATGTTAGAAGATCACAAGAAATTGTTGTACCCAAATTGTGAAGATGGCAGCACAAAGCTCGGTACCACACTGGAATTGTTGCGATGGAAGGCAGAGTGTGGTCTAACTCTAACTGACTCCTCATTTGAAAAGATGCTGAAAATAATGAAGCCGAAGTTTCCAAAACATAACGAACTTCCCGAGAGTACCTACGAAGCAAAGAAGACTCTCTGTCCTCTAGGATTAGATGTGCAAAAGATACATGCATGTATTAATGACTGCATCCTCTACCGCGGTAAGGAGTATGAGAATTTAGATAAATGCCCGGTATGCATGCATTGCGGTATAAGATCAGACGAGATGACCCTGGTGATGTTGAGGGAGAGCCCCTCCGGAATAGGGTTCCTGCTAAGGTTATGTGGTATGCTCCTATAATACCAAGGTTGAAACGCATGTTCAGAAACAAAGAGCATGCCAGGTTGTTGCGATGGCACAAAGAATACCGTAAGAAAGACGAGAAGTTGAGACACCCTGTTGATGGGTCACAGTGGAGAAAAATCGAGAGAGACTTCCCAGACTTTGCAGATGACGCAAGGAACTTATGGTTTGGTCTAAGTACGGATGGCATGAATCCTTTTGGGGAGCAGAGCTGCAGTCACAGCACCTGGCCCATGACTCTATGTATCTACAACCTGCCTCCTTGGTTGTGCATGAAGCGTAAGTTCATTATGATGCCAGTGCTCATCCAAGGCCCGAAGCAACCGGGAAACGACATTGATGTGGACCTTAGGCCATTAGTTGAAGAAATCTTACAGTTGTGGGGCAAACCAGGTGTACGTGCGTGGAATGAGAACAAACAGGAGCCATTTGATCTAGGAGGGTTGCTATTCGTAACCATCAATGATTGTCCTGCTCTTAGTAACCTTTCAGGACAGACAAACAAGGGATATAAGGCATGCACACACTATTTAGATAAGACTGAAGGTACATATTTTCATAAATGCAAGAAGGTTGTGTACCTGGCGAATCGACGATTTCTTCCGACCAATCATCCCGTAAGAAAGAAAGGCGAGCATTTCAAAGGTGAGGCAGATCACCGGAAGAAGCCTGAACTCCCTGCTGGTGATGATGTATTTGGTATGGTCAAGGACATAGAAGTAATCTTTGGAAAGGGTCCCGGCAGTCAATCAGTTCTGAACAACGTCGCTAAAGGACACACACCCATGTGGAAGAAGAAATCTATATTTTGGGAGCTGCCATATTGGAAAGTCCTGCGTGTCTGCTCTTCAATCGACGTGATGCACGTGACAAAGAATCTTTGCGTGAACCTGCTAGGATTCCTAGGCGTGTATGGGAAGACAAAAGATACACCAGAAGCATGGGAGGACCAACAAATTATGGAAGACCCAAAGAACATGCATACACAGAATAAGACGGATAAAGGGCGACACTTAAGTCGTGCCAGCTATGCTCTTACCAAAGTAGAGAAGGAAATCTTTTTTGAAGTCCTTTACAGTATCAAGGTGCCGTCTGGCTTCTTATCTAATATAAAGGGGATAATAAATATGGCAGAGAAAAAGTTCTAAAACCTGAAGTCTCATGTCTGTCACGTGATTATGACGTAGTTGCTTCCGATTGCATTGAGGGGGATTCTACCGAAAAATGTTCGAGTATCCATTGTGAAGCTGTGTGCATTCCTCAATGCAATATCTCAGAAGGTAATCAATATAGATATTCTACCAAGGTTACAGAAGGATGTGGTACAATGTCTTGTTAGTTTTGAGTTGGTGTTCCCACCATCCTTCTTCAATATTATGACGCATCTCCTGGTTCACCTAGTGGAAGAGATTGCCATTCTCGGTCCGGTATTTCTGCACAATATGTTCCCCTTTGAGAGGTTCATGGGATTCTTAAAGAAATATGTTCATAACCGTGCTAGACCAGAAGGAAGCATCTCCAAGGGATATGGAACAGAGGAGGTCATTGAGTTTTGTGTTGACTTTATTCCTGACCTTAAGCCGATTGGTGTTTCTGACTTGCGGCATGAGGGAAGACTAAGTGAAAAAGGCACGCTTGGAAAGAAAGCAATGATATGTAGGGACGGGGATTCTTTCACTAAAGCACACTACACAGTTCTACATAATTCCACCTTGGCAGCTCCGTATATCGAGGAACACAAGAATATTGTACGCTCCAAAAACCCGGGGAAGCCTGAATCATGGATTACAGATGAACACATGAAGTCTTTCGGTGGTTGGATGCGGACACATCTCTTGAATGACACCACTGTTGGAGATCAGCTATACTTGTTGGCCGCATCACCATCTCTACTGTATTGAATTTCCAAGGGTACGAAATAAATGGGAATACATTCTACATGATCGCCCAAGATAAAAAGAGCACCAACCAAAATAGTGGTGTCCGTTTTGATGCAATAGACGAGAATGGACAAAAGGACACATACTATGGTTACATAGAGGAGATATGGGAACTAGACTATGGAGTCTCTTTTGAGGTCCCTTTGTTTCGCTGCAAATGGGTCAACCTGAATTGGGAAGGGGTAAAGATAGACTAGTTGTACGGAATGACAATAGTGGATCTCAACAATCTTGGTTATAAAGATGAACCATTCGTCCTAGCCAATGATGTGTCTCAGGTTTTCTATGTGAAGGACATGTCCTCCAGACCGAAAAAGAAAAAATATGCAAACGAATACATCATATGATGAGCCAAAGCGTCACATAGTTCTTTCAGGAAAAAAAACATTGTGGGAATCGAGGACAAGACAGACATGTCAGAAGATTATAATAAGTTTGATGAAATTCCGCCCTTCACAGTGAAAACTGACCCAAGCATTCCGTTAAGTAAAGAAGATGCTCCATGGTTACGTCTGAAGCGATCATAAGGAAGGACATATGCCAAGAAGTTCATGCTCATATTATGTAACTCTAGTTCATGTCTTTCGCGGTTTGTGGCTTCACCAAAGGATATCTTTCGCGGTTTGTGGCTTGACCGGGACTATATATAGGGGGGACTTTAGTCCCGGTTTTGTAGTCTCAGTTTTTAATATTAATAAATGTCTTGAGTGTTAGTCCCGTTTTGTGGCTGGACCGGGACTATGAAGAAGTTGTCCCGATTCGTACTTACCATTAAGATCTGATCTCCAAACGCGCGCGGTCACATATTAGGGAGTGCCTCTATGACCAGTTTCTTGGAGATGCCGGAGGACTGGTATCCGGCGGCATCTCCCTGAAACTGGTCGTAGTGGTGTCCCTGCTCTCGAAAACCATCTTGCAGCTTGTAACTTCTCTAACTAGATCAATACACCTGGGAGCTAACTAATTTCACATATTAGGGAGTGCCTCTATGACCAGTTTCTTGGATATGCCGAGGACTGGGATCCGGCGACATCTCCCTGAAACTGGTCGTAGTGGTGTCCCTGCTCTCGAAAACCATCTTGCAGCTTGTAACTTCTCTAACTAGATCAATACACCTGGGAGCTAACTAATGTCACATATTAGGGAGTGCCTCTATGACCAGTTTCTTGGAGATGCTGGAGGACTGGGATCCGGCGGCATCTCCCTGAAACTGGTCGTAGTGGTGTCCCTTCTCTCGACAACAATATTGGAGATGCCTCAATCTAGCTGGAGGACTGGACTCACAAGGATGCATATTTATAGGACAAGCAGCTCGGCATAGTATCGACACTTACGAAATAATGTCGACACTCACCCTATTATTAGTGCTGACTCGTGTTTTGTCCCGGTTGGTGTCTCCAACCGGGACTAAAGGTTCATCTTTAGTCCCGGTTGGTGACACCATCCGGGACAAGGTACAGGCCGCACGACATAATGTCGACACTCACCCCTATCATTAGTGCTGCCTGGCCCAGCCTAACGAAATCCCTCCAACCGGGACTAAAGATGAACCTTTAGTATATTGAAAATCCGAACAATGAAAATCCTTCACGTGGTGTCATATTATGTGACATAGTTGAAAGGAAAAATACCAGACTTGGCATATTATGTGGCATAGTTTGTGATGCCGTGCCCATATTATGCATGCATGTGGACATTGGTATAGAGAACAATGTTGCAGGAGGAAGTTTTCCTTTTTGTCGCACGGAAAAGCCCTTTTCCATTTTCCGAGCGCAAAAAACGGGTCGTTTTGTGAAGTAACCACCAAAATTCTGTTTCAGAATGCTACCGTCCCATTTTCGTAAAATACTAGAGAACCTTACATGGACTATCTCCCAACCGGGACATCTCAAACCTTTTCGTCCATCCCGGGTAAAAAGGACAAATGTCTGCCAAATCGGTAGGAAGTGGGTCCGGTTTGTACTACAGGTACATGATCTATCGCCTGTGATTTTTTGAAAAAATCATTTTTAGACTCGCAATATGTGGTTTCTTCAGAGATCCAATGGAAGTTCTAAATGAGCCATTTTTCTTCCCGCCATTTCTTCCCGCCATTTCTTTCCGCCATTTTTCTTCCCGGCATTTCTCCCGCCATTTCTTCCCGTCAGTTTTTCCCGCCAGTTCTTCCCTCCAGTTATCTTTCTGCCATTTCTCACTATATATGTAGGGTTGGCCTCCATTGTCATTGCACATCTCTAGACTCATATCTGCAACCTCATCACTCTTTCCCATGGCTTCCACCGTACCACTAACTCCCAGGGAGGCGGAGGCGCTTTGCGCCTCGAACTACCCCTACCCGCCGGGCTATTGTGTCCCCGTCGGCTGGATGCTAAGCGCCGGTGGCATGCCGGTTCCTTCTGTCCCTCTAGGTGTGGCGCGTTGGATGGCCATCAAGAACCACTACTACTTCGAGCTCACGCCAGAGCAGCGGAGGAATCCCAGATGGCATCCCGACTATTTCCCGACTTGGGAAGCCTTCTTCGTGGATCAGCGTGACAGGGCGATCGCCAGGCACGAGGAGGACGGACCACCTCCTCCAAACTTCAACGAGACCGGCCGTCAGTTATGGTGGCGCGGTCGGACTCTCCAGAGCGTCATGGCCTACGACACTGCCGCCGACTCTAGCCCCCGCCTGTGCTACCCTCAAGTCCAGCCCACTCGTACTCAGCCTTCAAGGTTCAACTACAGCGACCCCGACGACGACAGCGACGACGGCCGCGGCGAGTACGACGACTAAGTATTACAGGTGTACGCAGGAGCATGACTGAATCACTCCAACATTGCAAAACAAGTTCGGCCGATCGTGGCTTAATCTGGCCATATATCTTAATTTTCAGTTCTTCTATGTAACTTTGTGGTATTTGCGTTATGTACTTTAATTCCAGTTCTATCCTAATAAAATTTTCTTTCCGCCCATTATTTCCCGTCCTTTTTTTCCCGCCCATTAATATATAAAAAATATAAGTTAATTCAAATCCAAATTAAAAACAGAAAATGGTTCTGAATTATTTATTCAAATCCAAATACTTTTTATGTTTAAAGTTTTTCTAAATTCCAAATTAATATTCAAAATAATAAGTTAATTCATTTTTAATTTTAAATGGTTCATAGTTTAAATGGTTACATTAATTATTTTTAAAAATAGAAAATGGTTTTGAATTAGTTATTCAAATTCAAACACTTTTTATGTTTAAAGTTTTTCTAAATTCCAAATTAATATTCAAAAAATATAAGTTAATTCATTTTTAATTTTAAATGGTTCATAATTTAAATAGTTACATTAATTATTTTTTAAAAATAGAAAATGGTTTTGAATTAGTTATTCAAATTCAAACACTTTTTATGTTTAAAGTTTTTCTAAATTCCAAATTAATATTCAAAAAAATAAGTTAATTCATTTTTAATTTTAAATGGTTCATAGTTTAAAGGGTTACATTAATTATTTTTAAAAACAGAAAATGGTTTTGAATTAGTTATTCAAATTCAAACACTTTTTATGTTTAAAGTTTTTCTAATTCCAAAGTAATTATCATTTAAAAAATATTACAAATTTAAACCCCAAAATAAAAAATAGGCGGGATCAGAGAGAAAATTCCTGAAAAAAATGAAAACAGGGTCATACGTCCCGGTTGGAGCCACCAACCGGGACTAAAGAGCCCTGCGCGCGCCCCTTGGGCTGATGAAAAAAAAAGTGGAGTATACGTCCCGGTTGGTGGCTCCAACCGGGACGTATGACCCTTTAGTCCTGGTTGTAGCCACTAACCGGGACTAAAGGCCCTTCGTTTATAACTAGCTCGTCTGTTCTTATTCTTCCCCATCTCTTCTCTGCTTCTCACCAACGCGCGCACAGGAACCGCCCCCGACGCCGGCAGGCTGCCCGAGCTCGCCGCCTCCGTCCTGTCCCCGCACCGTCACCCTCGTCCTTCTAGCCAACACACGCAAGCAGGGGCGCCTCCTTATTGCCGGAATCGATCCCGGAGATCTCCTACTCCGACAGACGTCACCGCCAAATACTACCGCTCCGGGCCACGTCGTGCTTCCCCAACCACCCCATCGTGCTCGTGGTGAGCTCTCCGTCCTCCTGGACCCTCTCCCGTCCTCCCTCTCGCTCTGTTTCGAGCCCGCGTCGAGCGTCGCTTTCCGCCGCCGCAGTTCGTGCTCGCCGGCGTAGATTCGGCTGCCAAAACAGGGCGGCGCCACCACCGTATGGTCGCCGTGCTGCGCTCTATCCAACCCGCCTACCCGCGTAGTCCTCCGAGCCGTCCTTCGCTGTCCCCGTGCATTGCTTGAGAGGTTCACCGTCGGGTGATGTCAGCCTGACTCACCGTGACGCCAGCCTATGGGTCAGCCCGGTCAAACCACCCCCCTCCCCGGCCCCATTCGCTTGCGTGGCTGACGACGTGGCCTCGGCCCCACCTGTCAGCCGTAGTGGGTAGCCTCTGCCCCGGTGACAAATGACCCTCACCCCTGTGCTGATGTCACAGTGATGCAATAATTCCATTTAAATTGATTAAACAATTCCAGAAAATGTAATAATCTTGTAGATTCAATAAGTAATTCATTATAACTCAGAAAAATATGTATAATATATCAAAATGTTCAGAAAAGTGAGAACTATCTATTTAAGCTATAATCATGCATTGTTCAACAACTTTCATAACAAGTTTAATTAGAAGAACATAGTAACCCCTCACAGGTGATTTCGGAGTTTCTCCGAGTTAGGGTTTTCACCCCTCGGAACCCCGACTAATTGTCGAGCATGCTTTAGGGTTACATTGTCAAGCAACTTTAAACCCTAGTTTAGTTAAAGAAACATCAACACCCCTTATGTACATTTGGGTTCGCCGGTCTGTCCTTGCTAGGGTTAGTGTAGGATCTCTAAATCTGACATGTCATACATATTGATTGCGCATTGTATTATGCCATGTATTGATTGCCGCCTTTCTTTCCGGTATTGGTTCTTCGCGATAGGATCCGAGCCCGAGGGTTTCTCCGAATTAGGGTTTCTGATATTGTAAATTCATTTTTATTATTGTGTATGTATATATTAGGGTTTATATCTCTCAACACCGTACCTAACATTCTCCCTTAGCCGCTTTGACTTATCCGTTTTTCCACCTATGCAGAAAATATGGACCTACACGACAGAGTCGAAGAAAAGGAAGAGTTGATACAAGGTGTGATCCGCGAGGAAGAAAATTTAGATGTATCGACGTTTCTGAACAACTCCGGTGAGGGTGATCATTTTTTTGCCGGAATAGACGACTTGTTTGAGGTTGAAGGTGATGCCTTCCGTGAGGGACAAGGCGATGCCTTGTTTAATCGAGAAGACGACCGCTCTGGCGAGGTGCATGTAATATAATTAATTCATTAATTAATCATCTGCTATCTATATAGAAATATTAACGATGATCTTTCTTCTTTTAGCCCTCCGGATCAAACAAATCTACTAAAAAGAGCGGACGAGGCCTAACCAAAAAGTTGGAAGACCATGAGAGGTTCAGGATCGAAGATATCGCTGAAGACGGCAAACCGACGGCTCCCGAAGTTGTCGCAATCAAATTTGTGGCACAATACGGAGTAATCGTTAGGGACTTAATCCAGATCACCATTCGAAATTGGAATAGGCATGCTGATGCGGAAGAAGAGGGAACATGTTTGTTTGTCCCTAACAAGGCCAAAGATTTACTGTGGAAGAGGCTCATGCTTAATTTCAAACTACCGAAGATAGAGCTGGATCCAAATGCGGAGGATCCAGTTGAGGAAGCCTTAGAACATGGGAGAGCCATGGAGGCTAAGGTCAGGGAGTGGGCTTTGAAGAAGATGGCCCAGTGTTTCACCAACTGGAAGAAAAGATTGCACCTTGACTATATCGTGAAAGAGAAGACTCCGGATTTCAAGAATATTAAGTTTGAGAAGATAAAACCATTCTGGGCTGAGTTTGTGAAATACAAGACATCAGAAAAAGCTAAGAAAATGTCTGCAACGAATAAGCTGAATGCTGCTAACAAGAAGTATCACCATACTATGGGACAAGGTGGCTACAGGGCTGGCATTCCTAAGTGGGAGAAACTTGAGAATGAACTGTGTGCTAAAAAGATCACCCCAGAGACAAACGATTGGGTAGAACGTGCAAGGAATTGGTTTTATGGGCATGTGGGAATGTTGGACTCAGAAGGGAAGTGTATATATAACATACGACATAAAGAAGACCCCTTGCCAATCGAGAATATGAGAAAAGCAGTAAAGGCTATTAAAGATGGGGACTTCATTCCCGATAGAGAGAATGATGAGCTCACACTCGCCCTTGGAAATAAGGAACATGATGGACGAACACGAGGCACAAGCGGCTCCAAACCATGGAGGACGGGGTTTCTCGAAGAGAGGAAGAAATATCCAGATAGAAGCCGTCAGAGAAGAAAGGACAAGGCGGAAGTTGAAGCAGATATTTAGAAAGAGAGAATGTGTATAATTGAAGAACAAATAAAGCAACAACAAGATGAAATTAACGCACTTAAAGAGCAAAGTACTACCGGCCCATCTCAACAGCACACTACATTCGATGCTACCGGTCTATCGAATAATCAAAAAAGCAGTGTGGCTTCCACCGAGGTCCCGGTGATGACAATGACGATGACGATGGTGCACCGACGATGGCTCATGTTGGCTACCCAGTGGATGATATCACACACATGACACACTGCGAGCTACATGTCAAAGTTGTGAACATATCAATGAAGGTGGCGGTCGGCTATGCCTTACCAACTTACCACTGTCGTCCAATTCTACAGGGCTACGTTGTTGTCAGGGTGGATGAAATCATGCCCACCTTTGAAGTTTTGAAGCTTGACTACCCTGCAGGTGAAGGGGATGTGACTGAACTGGGAGACGCAACAAACGTCACCATTCTATGGCCAAAGGAATGTATCGTGCTTCGAAATCACACGCCAAGGCCATCTTCACCGCCGCCTCACCCGTCTCCAGCGAGGTCGTCGCCGCCGCGGCAGCCGTCTTCGTCGCCTCACCCGGCTCGGTCGCCTCACCAATCTCCGGCGCAGCCATCACCGCGGGAGCCATCGCCGGTGCCTCAGGATAAAAAGCGTAAGCGTACCGCTACTCTGCGTCGTGGTAAGCGCTCGCCGAAACGTAAACAAGAGCCTCTTCCAAAAGTACCAAAGGTTGCTCCCAAGAGAGCTTATGACTGTACTGGAGAGGAGACTACGGCGATCGTTGATGCGGAAACGACATCGTTTTTCGCTAAGATGGGGCGGCCGAAAGAGCCAGAGTTCCCCAACACCAAAGAAGAAAAGCCAGAGTGTTGAAAATGCTAAAGACTCTTCATCAACCCAAGCCAAAGCTGTCATCAGACTATGAGCGTTCTATTCTCAAGTCACATGCGGCACAACAAGCCTCGAAGAGCAGTACTGATGCAAGCGAGAAATCTGTTGCCCAGTTCGGAGAACAAGAAAAACAGTCTTGCGCCCCTCTCAAGGTGATTTCCCATACCAATGTGGGGTCGAGCAAATATGGGGCCGAAGAGCAGTATGATCCAGAGGTAGTTGCACAATACGGAGAAGCTGCCGCTGCTCAAGGTATGAGTTTTGCCTAGTACTTATCCCAGTTAGAGTACTTCCCCGTGAGTGAAGTAGCATACAAATACCAGTACGGCAAACCTCTCGTCAAACCTGGGAAGGTAAATAATCTTCCAACAAAAATGCGAAGATTGCATAACTGGTACATGCATGCCACAATGGCCGGTGCTAACTGGATAGTGCTGAAGGTTACAAAAAAACATTATGGGAAAGAAATAGATGACATGATATCCATTGAATTTGATAAACTATTTCAATTATTCAATAAGACGCCTTGGACAAATCGATCATCAGTGTCTATTGTCTGTAAGTACTAATTCTGTAATTAATTTAGTCTCTAGCTATCTCACCTTGTTTATTGCATGTATATAATCATACTGTAATATGCAGAATGAAGATTCTCGAATGCAGCAGAGGATAAATCTATGACATTGGCTTCATTGACCCATATTGGGTTCATCAAGCTAATCTCAAAACAAGCCCCCAGGATACGGAGGATAATATAGTACACGTGTTAAGGTTTCAAGAAACCAGAAGGGAAATACTTTTTTCTTACAACTTTGAGTGAGTGTTATTGTCTTGTATACACTTTCTATTTCGCTTACTCGATGTTAAGTATATAATTGATTAGTTATGCATTCACAGCTTCCACTATATTCTGTTAATCATTCAAATTGACAAAGGGCGTGTACTAGTCATGGACTTGAAACATAAACCCCTTGAGCAGTCGAAGAACATGCAGATGCTTCTCCAGTGGTAATTCTAATCATTACGACACTATATCGGCAACGTTCGTGAATTTTATTTTATCAAGTAATTAATAACTTATTTTATTCGTTTTCTTCGCCGGGCAGCGCTTGGAAACCGTTCACCAACAAGGCTAGGGGTGTTTGGAAAGCGGAGCTTACATTTGAAGCACTAGATGTAAGCACCACTAGCTATATCCGCGCATCTCTTTGATTCTAGTTTTGATACAGTTATTATCATGCTTGATTATTATTTTGATTGAACTATGTTCTCGTAAAGTGCCTGACGCAGGGACCAGATAACAATCTATGTGGATACTATGTTTGCGAGTTCATCCGGCATACGTGCGATGAAAAGGGCAGAAATTTAGAGCAACTCCACGTACGTAAACAATTTTTATAGTTTTTAATTACAATCAAATTGTGTTTAGTTTCATTCATATAGGCTGACTCCTTTTTTAAATCAGATCGAACGTCTACGGGATGATCTTCTACCAAAGGATCGTGTACGAGCAATTCGGGAGGAATTGGCGGGATTCTTGGATGGAGAAGTCCTAAACCCAAAAGGGGAATACTATTCGGCTGTGTATAGACAATAGGGATTGTACAAAGAGCAACTTTTGTATGTAGTGCATGAACTCGATCCGTGTATCGAATGTAATATTGTCATGATGATCTTGTGTAATATAATGGTTCCTTCATTGATGAGTGCAAAAACTAAATAAACAATAAAACAACATAAATGAATTCTCTATCGCGGCACAAAAAGTTGCCAAAATGCTGCCGCGGCAACAAAAGTTGCCAAAATGAATTCTCTGCCGCGGCAGAGAAATGTGTCAAATCTCTGCCGCGGCAGAAGGTTATTTGTCCCGGTTCGTGTTACGAACCGGGCCGGTTGCTCCTCCCCCCTCGCACGGAGCAGCGGCCACGTGTACGCTCTTTTGTCCCGGTTGGTGGAGCAACCGGGACTAAAGGTTGGGGCTTTAGTCCCGATTGCCCCATCCCGGTTGAGGAACCGGGACTAAAAGCCCTTACCAACCGGGACATATGGGCCGTCCTGCACTAGTGATGGCTCATATTGATTCTCACTGTTGTCTTACATAGCTATTACATAGACGTATATATACCTGGCAAGACGACGAGGCAGCGTTAATACAAGGTGATGGATTGTAGTAACCAGCTGGTAAGGACGCCTAGAAGTTAGGCAAGGTTTTCCCGGCGGCAAGATCTCCTTGTTCCAGAAAAGATCACAACCGGACGTTGAAAGGACCACGGCATCACACAGTCACACACCTTAAAAGCAAGAGATCCGATCCTTGGAGCACAAGAAACAGTGCAAGAGTACAAAGTGCAGTACGTACTGTACATGTTTACTCTGCAAAGAATAATGGACACTGTAGACAGTGCGGCGGCAGACAGTACCGGAAAGCTTTTGCTTGCGAGCGCACTTGAAGCAGCACACAAGCCTTGTTATATATATCTATATATGTATATGTGACAGAGATGAACTTTAGGAAATAAACACAAGCTTAATTAATAAATTACACGGCCGAGCACTCAGCAAGATCACGATGATGCTGCGAGCTGCGGTGCTTGAGAAGAAAAGCATACGTACCTGGAAGAAACCGGGCCAGCAGTCGAGGCGATCTCCTCGACGTGCAACCTGTTTTCCGGGCTGCTTGCTTGCTTGCTCTTCTCGTCGTTCTTCCCCAGGTCACGGTGCTGCTGGGTGGGATCTGCATCTGCAGCGGAGGAGGAAGATGCTGGTAAATATGAGGTGATGGTGGTGGGAGAGTATCTGTCTGAGTGCATGCACCTCAATAATATATGCGCGTTAGTCTCGAATGTCGGCATGCACGTTCCACACGCCGCTATCATTGGAGCTTTGAGTATTTGTATTTGAATTTTGGAGCCGTGGTAGACTTGTAGGGTACTAGGACTCCACGCTCGCTCAAGTTCTATATACTACACTTAAGAGCTTTAAGCCTTTCTACATCTGTTTCACAATATAAGCCTTTCTAGCAAGCCGTTTTAGTATGCTAAAATGGCTTATATTATGGAACAGAGGGAGTATCTTCTAAGAGCTTTAAGCTCCCTAGAATTGGCAAGCTGTGCTTGCTCGTAGGGTTTGGGCCTACATGTCAACGCGTTAGTCGTTAGTTGCAAGACTTGCTTTCTCTGGTTCTAGATGAGGGTCGGTTGGTTCAAAGAATCATCGTTTTGTCGGTTCGCTTGGCAAGTCGTCCAGTCCAAGGGAATGGAAGCGCTACGGCATGTTCGTCAACCATAGGCGTTTATGTGGGGCGCTTAAGGATGCAAGAAAAAATTACAAAATAAAAATATTAGGTAAGCATTCTAGTTTTGCAACCCTTAGCGCTTACTCTTGCCGCTAATCTAGCGCCGGGGTGCTCGGGATAGAGACACGCACTGCCTCCCACAAAAAAAAACAAGCGCAAGCGCCAGCGCTTAGAGTTACGTCGACGCTTCACAAAATCTCAGGATGAAGCCGAGTAGAAACTAATAGCCAACATATAGTACTCCATCAAGCACACTCGCTCATTGGGTTGTATTTGGAGCCGTGTAGTGTAATCGAAGGAGACGGCAATCTGAAAAGGAGCCGGGCTGATAAGTACTTGTATATGATTATGGGTTGTGCTGTGCGGCATGAGTGCGATGTGAACCGCTGCACCATGGCTGGCCTGCACAATGGAGCCATGCATACTAGTGCTTGCTGTCGGTCGTGATGGGACACAAATTAGGGTACACTCCGAGTTTCGTCTGATTAACCTAAAAAGGGCCCCAGGGTATCCTAATGGTGATCTGCTTGCCTTTCTAAACTGGGGCATCTTACCTGAAGACTATTTAATTTCAAGATGTAATTGGCATGGCAATATGAATGGTTGTTTTTATCATCACGTTGAAACAACCAAGCATGTTTTCTTTCAGCATGAGTTAGCAGCTCCTGCTTAATGTCTTACTCAGGTTGTATCAAATTTGTACTAATACCGTAGTTATAGTTTTTTTTTTTGAGAAAAGATGTTTTACCTACGAACTAATTTGCATCAAATGATACACACATCCATTATATTATTAACTTATGATGACCTTTATCTCAAAAAAAAAACTTATGATGACCTTGCAAAACATGAAAATAGCAATAAGAAACCACGATACAACTCATACATCCAAGATTCTATTGCTAGCAATTCACCCAAACCGAGTAAAAATAAAGTTGAGTTACCTACCTTTCCAACTGGATCCACCCAATATCCTCAGCCTCCGGATACCCTGCGTGTGGGAATAGCCAATAGATTGCTGCATGACTTCTAGATTTGTATGACGTGGCATCAGCTTCTCCAAGAGATCGATGGTCTTGGGCATCTGCTTAGCCCCAGGCTGATTGCTGAAGAGCCTTGCTAACCAGGAGAGCTACACATCAGTCGCAACAGCTACAGTATAATCACGTACCCGCCGTCAGGCTGCTTGTATCCTCGTACCACATGCCGCTGCAGCGGCACAGCGCGTCGATCGTTAGATCGAATCTGCTGGCTGCAGGAACGTGGGTGGTCTGCCGAAAAAAGGCCTACTTACGCCCCGGCCGGCCAGTGAAATTTGGTAGCAGGACGAGAGGAGGGTCAAAGAAGTACAGTGCTGAAACAGGGGCAGGGAATCAAAGGACAGTGCACCAGACGACACATACACAGACAATAATCGACGAGAAATGTGTGGATCCAGGCTGCCCCTAAAAGTGGTACGGCAGGTTTATGGCATATAGTTCTGTCTTATAAATCTTCTATTATATACTAAAAGCAATATAAGGGTGTTTTTCGAGGCACCAGGTTGATCCACATCACCTGAATTATATGAGCCGTTAGATCTGTTACTTAAGGCTATGATTTAATTAGTATTACGTACATTACGGTGCCAACATGCCACGACTCATGGCTCCTACATATCACGACTTCTCTCCGGTTCAAATATAATACACACATATATCCCCAGCCGTGGATGTTCCGGTCACTACAACACGTGAGCAACAAGGAAACACACCAGGAATAGAGACCCTTGCATACACAAGTTTCAGATTCAATATAACCATCTTGCACGTACATATCCACCAGATTTATTCAAAGCTATTGCACCCAACCGGTGCTTCTCCTTTCATAGAATATCTTTAAAGCTCTTGCAGAACTTGGACCCTTGAACATCTGTAACTCCACGATTTCAGATCAGCGTCAACATCCGTCAATTTGATAATCATCCATCACGGGAAGACAATACTTCACACAGATCAGGTTAATTTCCTTTTATCTTTTGATCTTATTGTTATTGAATCTTCTTTTCAATCTTCAAGTCAAAGTTAATGAAGTAAGTACAGGTAGCTAGATGGTGTAACGTCATGGTTAATATATGTGTAAACTTCAATCTTCATATATTAAGTTTCTTTTCTCCTTTGATCTTATTGTTTATCTATCTAATAAAATCTACATAGATGTGTCTTCTTTTGCTACTCCCTCCGACCTATATTAGTTGACTCAGATTTATCAAAATTTGGATGAATGTAGACACTATTTAGTATATAGGTTCATCTAAATTTTGCAAATTCAAGTCAACTAATATGGGTCGGAGGGAGTACCTTGAATTCAAAAGTAATCGAGTACAGGTAGCTAGATGGTGTCACGGTTAATATATGTGTAAACTTCCATCAATATAGAAAAAATTTGCTCTCACCTTCTCCTTTTCTCTTTCGATCCAAGATTGTACTTCCGAGGTATTAGGTTTAGTTTCTTTTCTATTTTGATTTTATTGTTTGTCTATCTAAATACAATCTACGTAGATGGATCTTCTTTTGCAATCTTCAAGTCAAAGGGAATCAAGTACTGGTAGCTACACGATGTGACATCATAGCTACTATATGTGTAAATTTTCGTCAATATGGACAAAATTTGGTGTCACATTCACCTTTTCTCTTTTGATCTTACATGCAATGAACAAACACATATATCCTTGATAAAATCTCTTATACGTATTCTCTATGACAGTGATATTTTCCCTGTATAATTTGTTATGTTAACAACTTGCACTCATATTTCACCTGTCTTGACAGATGAAACCTACACTCCTAAGTGCGCTTTCTACAATAAATGAGTCATGGAAAATCAAGGTCAAGGTTTTAAGACTTTGGGATTCAGTTAACCTATCAACTAATGAAGTCATTAGTGCTGATATGATTTTGGCAGATAAGAAGGTACAAGTATTAAGTTTGCATAATTTGTATAGTATTTCATATTTTACATTTTCCTAACATATTATTTGTACATAGGGAAATACAATTCATGCTTCTATTGGAACTAAACTGATGAGCAAGTTTAAGTCTAAGTTTAAGGAAAACTCCATCTACATATTGAAGAACTTCAATGTTTGGGAATATGACAAGTATCGGCCTTTGAAGAACAATCTGAAAATTATTTTTATCTCTGATACAACAGTAAAGGAAGTTCTAGAAGAACCAGAGAACTTTCTAGACTATTACTTTGAGTTTGCTGATAGTATTACCTTATGGAGTAGGGAAAGTAATGATGCACAATGCTCAGGTATGTAAATCATACATGCATTAAAAAATGATTATATATCAATAAAGTAAGATCTATACATCTTTATGCAGATGTTATTGGCCTGCTTAGAGGGATAAAACCAGTACAACAAAAAACAATAGCCAAGGACACCTCAAAGGAGCGAACTTCAAAAATCCGTGAAATTGAAATCCTTTTGTTAGAGTAAGTCAGTAAATTACAGCATTATTTAGCTTTTTTATGATTTAAGTTCTCATATAATTTTAAATTACTTTTACATGATTAAATTTTTGCAGTGGTGAGAAAATTAAGGTCTCTTTATGGGGGGACAATTTAGCGGATATGGTAAACGAGAATTTCTTGGGAAAACAAACGGTAGTGATTGTCACTTCAAATATGGTCAAGGATTTCTATGGTGAGAATCTTTAGTCTCTTTTATTTTGCAAAATATGCCTTTACTGATTCATTTATAAATAGGCTTATCACTACGAACAACAAATGCATCAAAGGTCTATTTAGACATGGAAATTCCTGAGACAAAAGAAATCATCAACAGGTATGATATATAGTAGTAATGCAGTACACTCTTTATGAATGAGTCCATTTTGATAATGTTACCAATAATATACAGGCATTGTATAGTGGATACCTTCCCAACAATGATTGAAGTTGATGCAAGCACGCAGGGAACAATAGAACAACAGATGTTCTACAACAGAAAAACATTAAGGGAGATCACAGAATTGAGGTACACTGATGTGCAAACAAAGGTCAGCTAATACCCTTAACTTCAACTATGTTCTACATATTTTTTGTTACATTAATAACCTTTTGCTCTTAACATAAAGTAGGAATATATATGCACAACAAAAGCAACGATTGATGAGATTATATCAGATAGAGGTTGGTGGTACATGGCATGTATTTATTGCTACTGTGCAGCAAGAAAGAACTCAAGTAACTTTGTTTGCAAATCATGTAACAAAATAGCAGAAAGTGCAGATCTACGGTGAGTATTCCATGTTCTATTTTATTACCAAAAGTCATACTACGAGGTACATGTTAACACTAAAGTATGATATTAGGTACATAATCAATATAAGGATAAGTGACGACACAGGAACAACAACATGTGCAATATTTAATGAGGTGGCACAAAGACTTTTGGGGAATAGGTCAGTTTCAACCCTGCTAGAGCAAGATGAATTATCCGAGACGATCCCGGAAGCTATTCGCAACCTATGTGGAAGAACACTCATATTCCGTTTGAAGTTAAATTCAAGGAATTTGCAAGAGTGCATGGAAAATTATAAAGTGAATTATGCCTTTGAGCCCAATAAGAAGCTAGAGATGGAATATTCAAATGAAAAGGCTGAAGAGGTATGCCCATCTACATTACTTTTCTTGGCAAAGGACGTACAACATCTTAATGAAAAATACTTTATAGGACATACTTGACCATCAACGATGTGGAAACCCGATTACTTCTATTATACATGATTTAAAGAATCAGGTAAGCTAATATATGGTTTCATCGTAATGCACTATAAGGTTACTTCCATAACAAGTAACCATGATGAGGTAACGTAAGGCTTTTAATCGTACATGCATAGAATGTTGTGGTATAATGATATTGCCAAATATAATGTAGAAAGAGTCAAGCTTTTATCAAGAGCGTGAAGAAGATAAATCCAGGAAGAGATCTAGCAGAAAAGTGAGAAGGATTGGCTCCAAGAAGAGCAATAAATCTGTTCGAAAAATGCAAATTTCTAATTATGAGGTATGATAATTTTTATTGTTATTTTTCTATTAATATTAAGCTCTTTTCTCTATGTCATACAACACCAAAAAATGCAGGAAGCATCAGAGACAGATTCAAAGGAGTTGAAAGAAGATGAAAACAATACATTAACAACAGAGAACCTACAAAATTGTAAAACTTCAAGTGAAAATTTAATTATAATAAATGGCTCGGATCAAGAGTGTGGAAATATAGATAAAAAGGTGAAAAAGTCTACATTCAAAAAGCAAACAAAGGTTGTCAAGGGGATAAACGGCAAGAACAAGGTAAGCCAATTTTTGATTAAACGTCAACTGTAGCATTGTTATGTTTTCTTATAGCTCAAGAAATTTTGGTAATATTCCATTAAAACAATATGTAGGAGTCTAAAAACAATTCGGATAATATTGGGAAAAGGAGACATCGCATGATATGTAATAAAAGAGAGGAAAACATTACTTCAAGCAATAGGAAAAAAGTTACTATGAAAAATAAAATGTTGGATGATGAGGTATTCTGTTCAGATTATTTTTCATAATCTATACGTACTAAGTTTGTGTATATTGTAATGTAATATTGTTAATAAAAACAATATTTATCCCATCTACAAAAGCCTACAATCAACAAATTTAGAAAGGTACTGAAAGTAGACAATATAAATAATTTGGTGCTTATTTCTCATATTAATTTCACTACAAATAAAATGAAATTTGTCAAAAGTGGGAAAGAATCTAACTAAGCTATTCTATCTTACAGGTTAAAGAAGAGCGGAAGGATGAAATATGTAAGAAGAAAAATAAAAATTCTAAAATGGTAACCGATGACATACAATTTTCACATGTACCATGTAGCAAAGTTTCGTTGTTTTAACAGTAACACTGATTTTTTAATCAATTTGACAGAGAGACAACAACGACCATGATGAGAACAGTGATTGCATCATCATAGATGAATGTGAGTTGAACCAAGAAATTGCAAGGACAACAAAGAACAAAAGTACTGATAAAAAGGTAATGAAAATGGGAAAGATCAATAATAGGGTGCTTATTTCTTATATTAATTCACTACAAATGAAATGCCATCCTATTCTCTAAGTAAGCTATTCTATTTTACAGGTTAAAGAAGAGTGGAAGAATGAAGTTTTTAAGAAACAAATTAAAAAGTCTAAAAAGGTAACTGATGATGTACAAGTTTCACATGTACCATGTAGCCGAATTTCTTTGTTTTAACAATACCACTGATTTTTTACCCAATTTGACAGAGAGACAGCTACAATCATGATGAGAACAGTGATTGTATTATCACAAATGAATGCGCTGATGAGCTGAATAAAGAAATTGCAAGGACAACAAAGAAGAAGAAAATTGAAGAGTTGAATGAAGAAATTGCAAGGACAACAAAGAAGAAGAGAACTGATAACAACACCAAGAGAAAAGTATCATCAAAAGAGGAGAATATTGTAGACTTGACTCTCATTGAGGATAGACCAAAGAGGATTAGGAAAACACCCGATAGGTTCACATACTAGGATCAAATGCAATAGCTTTAGCCCTCAAATAGATAGTACTACTATTAGCTTTTGCTTTAGTATAAATCTTTTCAAGTACTCTATTATACTTAGTACGCATTATTGTAATCTCTATGAGCGCATGAATTTTACTATAACATGTCTGTGCATGCAGACATACGCTGTGAAGTCTATGAACATTTAGTCGTGGCAATCTTATGATTTAGGTGTGCAAATATATAATTGCTTCAAATCATATACTCCCTCCGATCCATATTAGTTGACTCCAATTTGGATGTATCTAGACAAGTTTTTCTGATAGATACATCCTAATTGAAGTCAACTAATATGGATCGGAGGGGGAGTACTGTTCTTTGACGCATAGCTATGCTTCCTACATCCAAACGCTGACCCATTAGTAACTAGGTAGGAGCCAACTAAGTACATGTATGTATTGAGTATTAAACAACTGACAACCTGGAGAAAATTTAGAAAAAACAGGCACTGACCTGCTGATGCTCGCCAGTGCGGAGCTTCTCTCCCTGAATCCAAGCCATAGCATCTTCTCCAAAATGTTTTATTTGCTGGTGCTGGTGCAAAATCACGGAAGTCGACGGAATCATTGTAGCCGCGCTTCAACACTAAGGTATCAGATAAGTTGGATTCGGTAAATTATTATTTTGGGATAGATGGAATAAATTGGAACGGAAGTCGTATAACCAGATATTAAATACTCTGTCTGTTTCGGTTCTTTCCAAAAAACTTTTTTTCAACTACGTGTCGGCCTAATAAAACAGACTGGAGGTAGTATCTGAAATTTACAATACAGATGTTGATTATTGTTCATGAAGCTATAAAAAAATTGCTGCTGTAAAAAAATAGAGTTTCTTCCAAGTTTTTAAAACGGATTAAGAGATATACACAAAATCTTTTTAAAAGGATATTTCCTGGTATTCCTAACTATAATGACTATATAATACAACTTCACGTCACAATTTTTTTTGGAAAATGTCTAAACAGAATAATATAGAAGACTTCTTATCAGAGTCCAACATCTTTTAAAAAGGACGGTTACTATCCAAAGACAAAAGGTACTGTGTATGCCTAATTGACTATATATAATACAACTTCACGTCACAATAATAACAATGTCCGATCTCTTCTCTTCTCTCTTCTTTAAAATCAAGTACACGATCTACAAGATATACATAAAAGAGGACCAAGATCCCAGGAAATACGGCAACCCAAAATCCTACAGCAGATCAATCTGTACGGTATGTAACTACGTCTTTGCCACAATGAATTTGTCATCCACAAAATCTCATACCAATTGTTCTTCATGCATGCGTTAGGGAAGTACAGCTGATTGTCCAGAGCTTTGATCGTAATCATTGTCTCAAAAGTTTGATCTCTACGAAAGAACAAGGTAATAATCCAAACCGCCTTTGTTTTCAAATCTCTCTGAGTAATAACCATAGATTCAAAACTAACTAGCTATGTGATCTTTAGAGCTTCATATTTTCTTATCAATGAAGGTGTTTATATTTATACTTTCAATGACATACAGGAATACTCAATGAAGAGAAAAGCCGAGGCACATAGCAAGACATCAAAGAAAACTGCCAAGATGCTCAAAACCAATCAAATATGCAATATGTCAAGGTAATTATTATGTTAGTGATCATAAAACTTTAATAGGGCTATGTGAGAGGATTAGCCAGTCTATCACCCCTTGAACTCCAATCCTGCCTCAGCGCCCCTGTTTCCCAACTAAAGCATAGATCATTGACCTACAGAAAAAAATAGTAAGCTTTGAATCAAGTAGACTAATAAAAAATATATAGACAGATATCTAATAGTTCTGCCTTCTTATATCTGATAAAATCATATCAGTGCTAATATGTTCATTGGCTGATAAGTTAACTGTGTCCAATAGACTGAAATCATTGACCTTCATTGTGCATGCCTCAGTTCTGGTAGATCACTGATTTCAGCATTATATGTGCCAATTGTCTGAGGTTTATCGTCCATATACTTCCATTCAAATTTCCAAACAAGGAAAAAATTCAGAGAATAAATTATATGAAAAAAAGGATAGCACATGATTGTCATAACTGCAATTCACTAGACTGCATGATTTCAAAATTCTTTTTTTTAACCAAAAATACATGTGTCAATATAGGGAAACAGTAAAAATGGCAAGATTGGCAAGGATGAAAAAAATTAAGGACAACAAAAGGAGAGAGCCTACAATACTACATGGAGATGAGCCAGAATGCACTACTGTTCAAAACGAACAAACTAATGACCAGGAGAGGTAACGTGTATAAACTCGATTCATCATATAATACTATACTTGCCTTTTAAAAAACTAAAAATTCCTCTTCAGCACAAGAAATTCAATGGAATTAACGACAAAACAGAGGCCAAGTAGGAAAAGAAAACTCGAACTAATTACTAAAGGAGACCAAGTGCCAAAAGAAGATGCCAACGGAAAGAGGTAATCTATAGTTGTATACCATTTTGCATAATCTGTATATTCAGGCATTGATATCTAGCATAAAAGATAATGCTAAATAATGAACAGGTCGTCAAAAAGAACTGATATGAAGATTTGGAACTTTGGAAAACCAACTTGCACGTGTGAACATTGCGGAGCAACTTTCTGGTATGAAGAAAGAACCAAGGGTAAAGGCAGCAGCAACCCCACATTTGGACTATGCTGCCAAAATGGAAAGGTCAAATTGCCAGTATTAAAGGAGCCGCCAGCTTACCTTATGAAATTGCTAAGGAAACAAAATGGGAAGAGGTCAAAAAACTACGTGCAAAATATTAGATTGTATAACTCCATGTTTGCTTTCACATCAATGGGAGGAAAGATTGACAAAGAAATAAACAAAGGAAGTGGACCTTATGTATTCAAAATGAATGGGCTGAATTACCATCGGATTGGAACTCTTCTACCAAAAGAAGAAGGAGACAAGCCACGATGGGCTCAGTTATACATCTACTACACGGAAAACGAGGTCAACAACAGGATAGAAGCATCAACGGTTTCCATAGATAAGAGGAAGTCCTTAGATCCACACATCGTTGAAGGCCTCAAAAATATGTTGGATAGAGACAATATACTAGCAAAAACATTCAGAATGGCGAGAGATAGATTCAAAGAAGGTGATTATCATGACGTGAAACTGAAAATAATCAATAAAAGGCAGAGAGATGGAAGGCAGTATAACATGCCATCAGCATCTGAAGTGGCAGCCCTCATTGTCAATGAAACAACAGAAAATAGACAAGGGCGTGACATCATCGTTCAGTACAAAGACATGAAGCCCAGAAGAATATCCGAGAACCATCCAAAATTCATGTCCATGCAATATCCATTACTCTTTCCCTATGGTGAAGATGGGTACAGAGAAAAAATACCATACATATTAAAAGAAGGTGCAACATGCAAGAGAAAGAATGTTACAATGCTAGAATACTATGCATATCGGATACAACAGCGCATGAACCAAACAATGCACTTGATGTTGTGTAAAAAGCTAACACTGCAATTCATCGTAGACGCCTTTGCATGCATTTTACATTTCAGGCTGGAGTGGATAAAGAAAAATCAAGGAAAACTAAGAACAGATCTATATGCTGGCTTGCAGGATGCAATTGAAAGGGGAGATACAAGAGCTGACATGGTAGGGAAGAGAATACTACTTCCATCAACTGTCACGGATAGCCCGAGGTACAAAAAACAAAACTTCCAAGATGCCATGGCAATATGTAGGTGGGCCGGATACCCCGACCTATTTGTGACGTTCACATGCAATGCAGCTTGGCCAGAAATTCAATCTATGCTATTGGAGGTAGGGCAAATAGCATCGGAAAGACCTGACATTGTTGACCGAGTGTTCCACATAAAACTAAAGGAGTTCATGAGAGACATAAAGGAAAGGAAATACTTTGGAAAAACACTTGCAAGTAATGATCTCTAACTTACACAGCAAAATTTCCTATATAAAGTAACTAACAGTTGTTGTCTTGATTGCAGTTATATACACAATAGAGTTCCAAAAAAGGGGTCTACCACACGCCCACATAGTCATATTCCTTGACAAGAAAGAGAAAAGTTACAAAAATCCAGAACCAGAGCAGGTAGATAAGATAACAAGCGCAGAGATCCCGGACAAGGAAATTGATCCAGAAGGTTATGCAGCGGTAGAAAACTTCATGATGCATGGACCATGTGGGCAGGCCAATACAAACTCACCATGCATGATTGATAACAGATGCATAAGAAATTTCCCAAG
Organism: Avena sativa; assembly: GCA_916181665.1. Lineage (NCBI taxonomy): Eukaryota > Viridiplantae > Streptophyta > Magnoliopsida > Poales > Poaceae > Avena > Avena sativa. Next base: position 25,039,904 of record OV702286.1, on the reverse strand, counting down.
ACAATTTAACAGAAACACAACCATAGATGAAGATGGATACCCAGTATACAGAAGGCGCGACGATGGAAGATACATACAGAAGGGAGAAGTGAAGTTGGACAATAGATACGTGGTCCCATACAATAGAGATCTACTGGTAAAGTATCAAGCACACATAAATGTCGAGATATGCAACAGATCTCTCTCAATAAAGTACCTCTTTAAATACATAAACAAGGGTGACGACCAAGCTACGGCTGTGATAGAAAATGATGAGATCAAAAGTTACCTCGAGTGTACATACATCTCAGCACACGATGCGTGTTGGCGAATATTTCAATTTGAGATGCACTTCAGAGATCCCTGTGTTGAAAGGCTGCCTTTCCACCTACAGAATGAACAACATGTTATCTTCTCAGACTCTGCAGACTTAACAAAGATAGTAAGAAAGGAAAGGGCGGGAATCACTAAGTTTACACAATGGATGGAGACAAACAAGCAGTGTGAAGAAGCAAGAAAAATGACATATGCAGAGTTCCCTTCAAAATGGGTGTGGAACAAAGGAAAGACAAAATGGAGCAAGCGTAAAAAAGGAAGATCTGTTGGAAGGATTTACTATGCCCATCCAGCAAGTGGTGAGAAATACTACATGAGAATGCTACTTAACGTCGTCAAAGGATGCACCTCTTTCGAAGACATAAGAACTGTCAATGGAGTTGTCCACAGATCATACAAGGCAGCATGTGAAGCATTAGGGTTTCTCGATGACGACAAAGAGTGGATTGACTGCATCAACGAGGCATCAAGCTGGGCAACTGGAAATCAGCTACGACAACTTTTCACAACCATCTTATGCCACTGTGAGGTTACAGATCCAAAAACTGTGTGGGAAACATGTTGGGAAGTTCTAAGTGAAGACATGGAGTACAAACACAGAAAAATATTGAACTATCCTACGTTGCGTCTAACAGAAAAACAAAAGAAAGACTACGCATTGGTGGAAATAGAAAAGCTCATGAGAGAGACTGGAAAGACACTTAAGGAATACCCAGGAATCGAAATGCCAAACTCTTCAGGTCTAAAGGAACTTGGAAACAGGCTGCTCAATGAAGAGAAAAACTACAACAAACAGGAGCAAAAAGATGAACATCTAAGTATCTTTGGTAATCTGAACTCTGAACAGCTGCACGCATTTGACTCCATAATCGAATCAGTAGACAAGGATTTGGGAAAACAGATTTTTGTGGACGGATATGGTGGTACAGGGAAGACATACCTATGGAAAGCAATCACAACAAAATTGCGTTCCGAAGGAAAGATAGTCCTAGCGGTGGCATCATGTGGTATTGCAGCTCTACTTCTACAAGGAGGAAGGACAGCACACTCAAGGTTCCATATCCCTCTAATACTTACAGAAGAGTCAACATGTGACATCAAGCAAGGTACACACTTGGCAGAGCTAATAAATAATACATCGCTAATTCTATGGGACGAGGCTCCAATGGCAAACAAATTATGTTTTGAGGCACTGGACAGAACCCTTAGAGATATATTAAGACATAAGAATGAAAACAGTAGCGAGAAACCATTCGGCGGAATGACAGTGGTTCTAGGAGGGGACTTCCGCCAGATTCTTCCCGTTCTGCCAAAAGGAAGAAGACACAACATAGTCAGTGCATCCATTAAAAGGTCCTATCTTTGGAAACACTTCAAAATATTAAAACTAAGAGAGAACATGCGACTCACTTGCATGACAGATAAGGAGACCGAGAAAAGACAAGTAGCAGAATTTGCAAGCTGGATTTTGAATATTGGAAATGGAACAACAACATCACTAGAAGGTGAGGAGTGGATAAAAATACCAAGTGACATACTACTGAAGAAGGGAAATGATCCAAAGAAAACAATAGTTGAAAACATCTATCCAAATTTGCAACAAAGATATCGCGAGCGAGAATTCTTGGAAGAAAGAGCAATACTATGTCCTAGGAACGAAACAGTAAGCGATATCAATGAATATATAATGGATCAGCTACAAGGTGAGTACACAATTTACCGTAGTTGTGACACTGTATGCAAAGCTGTTACTTTAAGTGAAGATATAGATATGCTATATTCAAAAGAGTTCCTAAACAGCCTGAAGTTCCCGGGAATTCCAAATCATGAGATCAGACTAAAGATAGGACTGCCGGTGATGCTGATGCGTAATATTAACCAGAGTGCTGGGTTATGCAATGGTACACGGATGACAATAACTCAGCTTGGAAGAAAATTCATCGAAACACAGATTATAACAGGAACCCACATAGGTGACAAGGTGTATATTCCAAGGATAATCATGTCACCGACTGAATCACCATGGCCATTCTTGCTAAAAAGAAGACAATATCCTATCAGTGTGTGTTTTGCTATGACAATAAACAAAAGCCAGGGGCAATCTCTAAACAGGGTAGGACTATATCTACCTAAACAAGTTTTCACACATGGTCAACTATATGTAGCATTCTCAAGGGTCACAAAAAGGAAAGGACTACGTGTAATGGTAGACGATGAAGAAAGCAAAGAGGATGATGCAGTCAAGAACATAGTATATAAAGAAATTTTCTAAAGGTACAAACCAAATAAAAACTTCTGTATCATCATTCTTATATAATGTTGTTTGCATTTTCGATAAGCATAAGTAAATGGAGATTTATTAGCTGCAAAAATCTTAAGATTAAAATATCTGATTGTTTTCCACTATATGGCAGGATGGAAATGCTCTACTACGAACTACAGATGCATTTCAGCTGAAATAAGTGTTTATATTATATATACTTCATATTCCGTGACTTTTACATACTATATCTACATTTTTTATATTTACAATGCAGTCTGTCTTTTTTCTATCTTTTGATTCATAATTACTTTAAATGCTGGGTACTTAAATTTGTTGCATATAAATGGGGATGGGGGGGCCTAACACTGCCGATGCCGGTCCCAAGCCCGGAAAAAGTGGAGGGGGCATTAAAAATAAAAATATGCAGTTAATAACAATATTACATTAAAATATATATTACTCCTTACGACCCAAATTAGTTGACTTAGATTTGTGTAGATTTGATTGTATCTAAACATGATTTATTATTACATTCATCTGTATCTTGACAAATTTGAGTCAAATAATTTGGGTCGTATGGAGTACTTTAATTAGATGGACAAAAATAAGTAATCATTCGGATAAACATAAACATGGAAAAAACTAAATTTCATCGGACAAACATATGATAAATGAAAAAAAAATAGATTACCAAATTGTTCGATCTAGGCATTAGAAAAACTAAAAATCTGAAAGCAAGTGGTACTAATTCATGGTCATGTCCTCACCGGATCCAGCAAACAACCACCACCAGTAAATTCATTCGGACGCGCAGATTTCTCCGGCCGCGCAGTCCACCGGCCGCCTTTCTCCGGCCGCACGAATGAAAACCTGCAGGATCCAACTACTTCCCTTACGAAGCACAAGCGCAAGATCCTCCAACGGCAGAATCTCAAATTAATTGTTGGATGAGGGACAAAAGCAAGAGAGCCGGCGATTTGGTGCTGCGGGGATAAGCAGATTTGGTGGAGTAGTAGCTGGAGAAAAATGAAGGATGGAAGTGGAATCGTGAACATTGGGATTAATACATGTGCACAGACAAAGGGACAGAGAGAAAGAAATGTTGTTTATTGAGGAAAACTGATATCTTTTTTTTTTGGGAGACGGAGGGAGGAAAATGATGTCTTTTATTTTAAATGTGTATCAAGTATAGTCTTAACATTTAAGTGCCAAAAAATTAGGTGGACACAATGTTTTCAAACTGTCACAGCAAACTATATCTAATTATACATCTGAAAAAAAATGGTGCCACATGGTTTTTATTTATAAAGTTCTACAAAAAAAACCATGATATCAATGAGTGTAGGCGTAATATTACTTTAAAAAATACTTTTTCTAAGTAAAAGGACCTCCATTCAAACTGCAAAAGCTAGAATGTTTTAATAGGAAAAATACTAGGATCAAATTAAATTAAAACTTATATAATAATAAGATAGACGGAACTAAATCGGTTCATAATATTTAAAGTAATACTCCCTCCGATCCATATTAGTTGACTCAAATTTGTCTAGATTTGGTCAACTAATATGGGTCAGAGTAAGTACTACAAATGAAAGAGAGAGAAAACATATAGTAAGTGTCCGCGCATTGCGCGGGCCCCTGTGCTAGTTACATAATTAATTATGAAATTCACCCGGTGTGTCGATAATGCTAATTAAAAATACAAAAATCTAGAAACACGACTAAATATCTGGGCCACTCACAATTTTGTGTGGTAGAAAGACAGAAACGGTAACACGGGAAGCAGCAGATAAGCGCAGCTCTGCCACAGGTGTACGTCACTAGTGCGAAGCAGCTGTGCCACCGGTGTACCTCACTGTTTAACGAACTGTCACTATTTATCAACTTCGGTCTCCTACTAGCAGTACCCGCAGAACCATCCTACCAGTTGTATGCACAAGCACAACTGTACCACCAACCTATAATTTAGATTTTAGGTGGGGCCTGTTTACCCTTCGTGGTAGGGATTTTAGATTTTATTTCATAGTGATAAGTTTTCTTGTTCCACTCGATCGATATACATTTTTTTTTTGTTTCACACGGAGATGGGATTTATTCTGTCAGGGCGCTAAAATTCTTGTCGCAATTGTAGTCATGATTTATTTCCCTAGTTAGTTGGTTTTGTTCCTCCGATGGAAAGGCACTTACACGTCTAGTTGGTAACTCATAGTAAAAAAGACCATGGAATAATACTAAGTTGAAACCTCAATTGCAACTCCTAAGATAAAACTAATTACAAATCCATCCGTAGCTCATAGTAATAATAGTTGCAAGTCCAGATACACCTCATAGTAAAAGAAAAGGACCATAAAAAATCTCTAATTGTAACCCTAGGTGAAACTTAGGAGAGAGCCAATTGCAAGTGCAATTGCAACTCATAATAAGAATGGATCACGAATACAATCCTCTATTGCATATCCATATGGAACTCCACTTCTTTGATTATGTAAACAATAGGGTGATGAATCGTCTTCATAGGAAAAACATGCAAAAAAATGGATGGCTTAAAAAGTCAACTATAGAAAAAAATTCAAAAAAAAAAAACATCCACATTGGGAAGCCTTTAAATCTATACTGTTAAACGGCTTGAGGTGGTTTTCATCGCACGGGATTTTCATCCATCATCGATCAAAACGAGTTCCTACCGAACTTGATCAAGATTTCTACCAGAACAAGCACCGCTTAATTTGGTGGTTGATATGTCAAACAATCTGCCATCTTTTCCTTTCCATGATCCCCGGCCTGATCTTCTCTTCGCGTGGGCGAGGATCTTGATGCAGCACTGAGTTGATGTAGGAGTGCTTCATTGGGAACCCCAAGAGCAAGGTGTGAAGCAGCATAGCAACAAGTTTTCCCTCAGTAAGAAACCGATGTTATCGAACCAGTAGGAGGAAGGAAACGTCACACAGGTGTTGCAAGCAACACGGAGAACTATACAATACAAACTCAAGACTTTGCCTCAACGAATCAGCGAGATTGTCAAACTCACCGGTTTGCTGTAACAAAGGATTAAACGTATGGTGTGGAAGGTAATGGTTTGCAGCAAGCAAACAGGTAACAATGAAAGATGTATCAATGGTACGGGTCCATAGTTCACTAAAGGTGCTCGCCTTAGATAAACAACATGGCATAAAGGGTAAACAAAATACAGCAGGGCAATTGATAGGAACTAAGCAAGGCAAAACAATGCAATACTAGACAAAAAGATCCTATGAGATTCGATTGGGCAATACAACAATATACATAGACCGCCATCCAACTGCATCTATGACTAGAAGTGCACCTTCAGGTTATCATCCGAACCCCCTTCAGTATTAAGTTGCAAGCAACAGATAACTGCTTTAAGCAAAGTGTGTAAGGTAAACAATCCACTTGTTCCATGAACAAGAGACCATTGGTTTCTCCCTAGTAGCAACAGCACATCTACAACCGAAGAGATTTCTGTCACTTCTCTTGGAAACTAGAGGCATGAACCCACTATCGAGCATAAATACCCCCTCTTAGAGTCACTAGCAACTACTTGGCCAAGATAGATACTAACAACGGAGAGCATGCAAGATCACAAACAACACAGACAAGATAGAATCACAAAGACAAAACCATTAATCAATCTGACATAGTAATCTCAATATCCATCGGATCCCCGCAAACACAACATGCATGATTACAAATAGATTAGATCTTGATCATGAAGTGAGCTCACAAGATCTATACATGAAAGCACAAGGAGGAGATACAACCATCTAGCTACTACATGGACCCATAGTCCAAGGTGGAAATACTCACGCATCATACCGGAGAGAAGGCCTCTGGGATGATCTCCCCTTCGACAGGGTGCCGGGAAGAACTTCAGATCCCCCCGATCTATGGACGATGGTGGTGGCGGCTACAGAAGGTTTCGTGGAGTTTTGATCGGGTACTTAGGGTTTCTGCATCGGGGGCTTCTTATAGGCGAAGAGGCGAGGCCGGGAGGCGACCAGGGGGGCCACAACCTGCCCAGGCGCGGAGTAGGGGCCACCCGCGCCTAGAGGGGTTTGGCCGCCCTGGTTTGCGTCTCCGTCTCGTCTTCTGGATTCGTGTCCCTCATGTTAAAATATTGACTTTGACTTTTGTCCCGTCCAATTCCGAGAATATTGATTTTCTGCCTTTCTGGAACGAAAAAAAGAAGAAAACAGGCAACTGGCACTGTGGCAACTTGTTAATAGGTTAATTCTAGAAAAGATATAAAACACCTCAAAGTGTAGACAAAGCAAAGCAAAGTAGATACTAAACAAGCATGGAGCATCACAAATTATAGGTACGTTTCCGATGTATTAGATCTCCCTTCCTTGCATCGAACATCCACAACCTCATGCGCGCCTCCGCACTTCCCCAACCTCGCCTGACCGTCACCTCGTCGAACACCATCCATATCCCAGGCGAAAGAAATTGGCCGGAGTTGAGGTTGGAGAAGGAATACCCCGTCGGGAACCCAAGCCTCGCCGTCGCCGTTTCATGGTGTCCGCGGGCGCCATTTAGCAGATCCCCGCGTGTCGCCATCCAACAGAGCAAATACCCTGCCTTCTACGAGGCCCTTCGCCAGATAGGTACGCCCACCTAGGGCACACACACACACACCAGGTACAACGGTGGCAGGTCGAGGACGGGATGGGCGCGCGAAGACACTGTCAATGGGTGAGAAGAAGGGTGGCGAAGGAGCTCGCCGATGCTAGTAGGGACCAGGTGGGGTGCACACCAACGCATAGGTGGCCGATACGCACACGACAGAGGCTGCACGAAAGGGACCCGACCGCCACGGTGAAGATGCCGGAGCGTATCCTTCTTCCAGCACCTCCCTCTAGTGGATCACCCTTCCCGACCTCCTTGTGCTGGTGAAACAAGGTTAGCAGCACGGAGACTAGTGGATATTTTCACCGGAGGGCCTAGCCGGTGGTGCCATGTGCTCGATTTGGTTCGAATTTAGGCTAACGCTAGAGGTAGTATCATAAGGTGTATCATGCATGCCACCTTGTCAAAATGATGACGTGGTATAATAATTAATGAAGAGAGAGGTGCTAGTGGTATCATAATATGATACGGTATTATAGCACATATAACAAGAAAATTTAATGTCAAGTACATCTTGTACATCAAATTGCATTGAGATTCTAAAAATAATTAAAGGATTTCTATTTTCGTGCCCTTGGTTCCTTAGTTGTACTCACTTTTTCCTAGATGCTTAACTTTTCCTCACTTTTCATCATCTCCTTCTACAAAACTCTCAACACAGTCTGGAACTCGATGTCCGTGAGCTTTGCCATTACGTGCTGACAAGTGGGACCGCATTCAGTCGGGTCCCGTAGTGGACCCTCGTCGTTACATGTTGACAAGTGGGGCCACATTCTATCGGGTCCCGTAGTGAACCCTTACCGTTACATGCTGACAAGTGGTCGTCCCCATCCAGAACCCCGTCCTCGCTTCCGTCGTACCAGCCGATGAGGAGGCCCCCGCCGATCTCGGGCAGTTCCAGCTCGGTTGTGTATCAATCCGGAGAACTCCTATGACACCAGCATCATCGACCCATGGTCGGAGGTAATTAGGGTTTTCTCCTTCCCTTGTCCTTCCCCTATTCCCATCGTTGTATGCTAGATTGTGTTTTATTAGGGTTCGACTGTTGATATTTTCAATCGTTGGATGCTAGGTATTTTTGCAGTAGTTAATCCTCTTGTGTTAGATCTCGTATTTCGAAGAATCCCCTGTTCGGATTTCAATACTATTTTATTTGTTCTCCGAGTTGCAGTTAAGGGATTCCCTAGTTAGTACTAGCGCCGATCTATAGTTGGGATCAGTATTCGATTTGGTTTGAGATTTGGAAATTGGGAAATAATCAAGAGATCTCAATTCGTTAATTTATGCAAATAATCAATCCCGATAATCTAGGTATCTCAATCATGTCTTTATTACACGTCAGACAACGGTCATTTGAGCTCTTTGATTTGTTTCTGAAAAGAACATGGGCAAAAATGAGAAAAAGTTAAGAGGCTGGCAAAAAATGAGTACAACTAAGGAATCAGGGGCACGAAAATAGAAATCCTGATAATTAAATACTATAAAACTATAATACAACTAGACAATACTAAACACTATAGAAGTAATATCATATACTAATATTATATGCATGATATTTCAGTATGACCAGACTTAGAGCAACGAGGAAAACGCAAGAAAGATGAGATAGCAATTTGGGGATTACCTCCATTTGGTTGGTGCGCCACATGAGGAGTTTTTTCTTTACCACCGCCTAAGGGAGTTCAGCACATGAGCAATTGGACCAGGGTGACATATGAGCTTAGCTTATGGCCCAAAGTGTTGTTTATGGATTGTCGGAATTTTTTTTGTACTATCTCTGTTCGGGATTATTAGTCCTAACAGCTTTTTTTATATTGTTTGAGATTATAAGGGCTATCTCATTTATTAGTGTGTCTTCTCCAATGCATGTTTTCCTTTTCCTCTCACTTCTCTCATGCATGTAGCAATATTGGTGATTTTTTTTTGAGAAACACAGTATAAACGCAGACGCTCACCCCTATGAACACACGCACGCACACCCTACCCCTATGAGCACCTCCGAGAGACTGAGCCGACGGGTTTTGAGATTGGCGAAGTCACCGCAGGCGTCTCACTATCGATGAGAACGTCGCCTTTCACTAAAAAAATATTCCGCCTTTATGAGACACCAAAACCCGGGGTTTGAATTCTGGTGGGCTGGGGGTAACCACTGCCCTCCTAACCATTCAACCACGGGTTGGTTCTCGGTGCATGCATATATTAATGACAAAGAGTTATGAAGTGTCTTAGTATTACCAACTTGGCCCTTAGGACTAATAATCCCGAACAGAGTTAGTACTATATAGCAAAAATGTCGGGTTTGGCCTCCTCGTGAAATAAAAATAGGAGTAGCGAAGCAAATTTTGTAACTGGAAGTGGCGAACGAAAGTATATAGATTTTCCTTACATTACAGGAAAGTAGTTGGTCAATAATGACAGATAGTGTCGTTATGGTTCGAATATCTGGTCCGATTTTAACCAGCAAAAGCTACGTACGCACGATCTGTAGCTAAGACGATGCACGTAGAATGGGAAAAGGATCGAACCGACACAAAAAAGAAGAGATCTGGGCAAAAACGAAATAAAAAAAAGAAGTCAATACAGGGCCTAACAACAACCAGACACAACAGGCCAAAAAAAAGTACCAACAAAATCAAACAGACAACAGTCTCAGCTAGCTGCGAATATCATGATAGAATCTGCGCAGAAAATGAAACACAGTGGGTACCAATTGGTTCTGAACTAACACGGTAGAACCGGAAGGTTCGCATCAATTTGCAAAGGAGAACAAGCACAGAGCCAGACTTTAGCAGATAAAAAGTTGAACTAACCGTTCATCGTAGTGGTGATTAACTAATGAACAAACACGGCATCTACTCGGAGCAAATCACAAACCCAGTTTCACCTTAAAATAGCAACCGTCAAGACGGATCACCGACTTTATTCTAATGACACACGCACCACCTGCTTCCTTACGATCTACAGGCTTCTCGCGGCATGTGGTTCCTCTTCGTCCAGCCTTCTGATAAACACATCGGTGAGCACCGTCTTGGAGGTAGGCAGAGCTCGCAGTAGCGCAACAACCTACAAGAAACAAATCAGTCACTATTGAACTAGAAATAATTATTAAGAACAAATAAATTTCCAATTCTTGATTAATTACCTCAGGTTTCCCGACAGTGACCTCCATCTCCACCACATTGGCCTTGTCCCTCGCGTACCAGTGCTTCGCCACAGACATGGCAGAGGCCTGATGCACAAGTAGGTCGTCGCCGACGACGTACTTACGATCTTCCACGAGGTGAGGGTGACACTCCCGGCAGGTTCTCTTTGACCCCCTGACATACGTCTGCGGTGCTAGACTAATGTAGGACTCATTAGGTTCCAAGGCGGCTTCTTTCTGAACGTAGCATCTCTCGCTGAATGGGCCAAGGGAGGGATTCAGCAACATCTCTATGGATGCGGGTCTGAGGGAACGAACAGGTGGTATAAATCCAGCTGCATCTAGATCGACGACGCTGGTGTACAGATTGTCAAAGCTGCAGCTGAGGTAAGAGGTGACAGCTCCGGTGCTCTCTTTCTGATCTGGACATGTTTTCATGTGAGAAGTGCGAGTACCCGTGTTCTTGATCACACATCCGATCCCAATGGGTAAGTCAGGAAACCAAGGATTAGATCCACGAATTCACGCTTGCATTCAGCATACATGACCTTCTTCTCCCACCTGTCGTAGAAGAGCTTGATCTTGAGTTCTTGATAAGAACTAGAGCCAGAAGCAGAATCTGAATTGGATGGATCCAGAATTTTCTGACCCGTTCTGGGTTTTGCGAGAAAATTGCAAAAAACCACCACAATTGTAGGTTAAGAATCAAAAAGCCACCGGTTTCCAAAAATTTCGCAAATCACCACCGGTTTTCATGGAAACGCTCATCAAAAACACTGATTTGTCGGTAAACGCAGTTTGACACCGTTTTAACCAGTGGGATCCGCTATAGGTGATGACATGGCATTCTA